>CM043868.1:21608254-26408254 GCA_023846275.1 Vanilla planifolia
CTGCAGAGTTGGTGGTGCAGCTGGCTTAGCTGGCGGCAAGGTTAGTGGTGCTGATGGTGGGGTGTACGTGGCCGCCGGTGAACTTTCTTCTAAAAGGTGATAAATTAGCAATTGAGCTTAATAACAAAGTGAATTCTTTCAAAGGGTTTACACTGAATAATGTTGAAGATGCAATCGAGGAAGATAGAATAAAAGATTTAGTTAGAGATGTTGAAGCAAAATTTGCTACAATCTAGAGTAGTATGAATTGTTCTCAGTTGCAAGAACTTCAGTTCATAGTGAGAGATTGTTTGAATTATAGGCATCAATTGGTTGAAATAATAGTCTTTACCTTTGAACAATTTGAACTCCATTGTACATGAATGTGAAATGGAAGTTTGTGATTTTTGAATAGTTGATATTATGTATGGTAAGCATAAGCATTGAATGATGTTCTTGTACTTGTTATATAATGTTTGATTATATTCTATCTAGTCCAAGTTTAATTAACAATAATGAAATTCTTTAAAAAGATCTTGATCTATATAATAGTTCAATAATACATAATCTTCAAATATCCTTTCATATTATAAAAGATGATTATTTGCATATGATGTGTAATCTTCAAATGTATTTTACATCAAGTTGACATAAGGTATATTGATTTTTATGTAAGGTTTGTCATTTCATTTTATTTAGTCATTTGTCAAATAATTATTGTATAAAATCTATTCATCATATAGTGATACATGTTTTAGTAAGATGATTCTTTTAGAAGGTTTATTATAAAGTATGTTATGCATAACATTAATCAACTATTATAAAATATCAATGTTTATATTATATATAACAATTTATATAATTATTTTTAGTTATGATAAAGGACCTTTCTTGTGCTAGTTGGTTCTATCAAGCTAGGCATTACAAGAACAGCATAATAGACCAATGATACACTTTAAATGATATGAACAATTTTATAAGTTCAAGTTACTATAGCTATTTTTTTATATGTTGAAGATAAGGGTGAAGATAATTTGCATAGAAGTAGATTTTTGAAGACTAATCTTTCCAGTTTTATTGGAACAAATATTGTGCTCTACCAACAGAGAAGAGAGTTGTTGTTCTAGTACTAGTTGATAAGTTAGTTTGATTAAAAAGAATAAGCTAATCTATTATGTGAAATGAGTCAATTATTTTATTTAAATTTGATTTTATAAAAAATATATATATACATAGAAGTAAATGCATATTAATAGAGAGAGAAATTTGATACAAGTAACGCACAAAAAAGTAATGGCTGATTTGAAGTTTCATTGAAAATGATCTCCTAACATCTCTTCCCACTTGATTTAATGTTTCTGTTTTCCACTTCCAAATCTAGTAAATCTCGAATCAAATTAGGATTAGCACAAACTAGAATTGAGTGCTACTGCTCAATCCATGTGCAAATCTGCATCGAGGCCAGGACATTCAGGTACTTGTAGCCCAATCTGAATATGCTTAGGAACATATTTGGATTGGGATTATACCCAAATCGAGCTGGATCCAAATGCAACATTTCCAAAGTTCAAATATTGTTTATAGAACACTGTTCTAACAGTTGTAAGTATCTAATTCTTGAGATAGACAATTGAAACGAGTTGTTCTTCGAGTTTTATAGAAGCAATGACCTGCACGTGGATGCAATAGTATACGTAGCTATGATATCCTAAGGTGGAGATGAGTTACCCGATAAAGAAGTAGTGATTGCAAAGTTGAAGGCGAGGGCCAACGCTAGGGTCATGCTTGAGAAGTTGGGAAGAGCCATTGGTAAATGCCGCAGTTCATAGAGAAAGAAAAGAGAAAAAATTAGAACTCTGTAACATATAGAAGAAAAGCTCATGCGTTGGAATTAAATTAATGGTAAGTTGGTAACTGACTGAATAATAGTTGAAAAATAACAGTAATTAAGTTGGGTGTTTCACCAAATCTTTGGAAAGGAATTGTCTTTATTGTCTTTAAATATGTGGTCACATGAGATAAGGAAACAGCTCATAATTGTTGATGGATTCGTAAATCGATGAATTCATGAGATGAGTGTTTAAGAAACAGTCGTTAACCTATTATGAAGCACCAATTCAAAGCTGGGATGCCACCTTTCTTGCTTGTAAAACATTTCAAGGATGTGATAAAAAAAAATTAGTCCCATCGATTCTGTGTTAATAAGATTTTTTCGTGTAAGTTTATGGAGAAGTGTGAAGCTTGAAACGTGACTTCCCTTGAACCCTCAAATGGCTAGTCACTTTTGTCCATCACATCAATGCCCTATGCCATTGAAATCTTGCCATGTTGAGAATCTTCACACCCGTCCATTAGACCATTGCAATGCTGTCATCGTCACCAAAACCACTAAGGCCGTTAGCTTGTTGGATAGTTGTTGGGTCACTAAAGTCATAGCATTTCATCAATTGTATCATCGCCCTCTCCTTTCCCCCAACGCCATTATCAAACAAAGACCATTGCCTTCCCTTCTCGGACCACAATGGTTGCGTCATACCATTGCAATCAATAATTAGACATCCATTTCACCACTTTTGCTTACGATCATCATTATCGACAAAACAATGTTGGTCAACAGCCAACATTGCTACCTTTATCATAAATATCATTTGTGTTAATGTTCAATCACCATAAAAAAACTATCTTTTTGGCCACATGACTTTAGTTGAAGTTCTATAATCACAATTTAAATTGCATCATTTGAAATAAACAACTACAACACTCCTATGCCCAAATTAATCTATTCCTCTTGATCTCTTTTTTTCTTCTTGTTTCTCTTTTGTGATATATCATAGACATTAGCCTCCAACCATTGACCCATAGTCTCCTCCTTCCCTCACCTCCCTCTCACTCTCTTCTATCCCCTCTTTCTCTTTAATTCCTCCTCCTCATCACGTGCCACTATCTGCCAATCTTATCATAATATAGCAGGTCGGAATCTGTCATGTTTCTTAATCTCCTCAATCTCCTTTTCCTTTTTTCATTATCAACTGCACCATTGGCAACCTACCACTAGTCTCAAGCTCCCCAACACCATTCACTAGCTACACATCGTCTACCCTCCACTCCCGTTGCTCCTTTGTTTAGGCTTCTATGTTTTTTGTTGTACTATAATAGAGACATCTTTTATGGTCTAAGCCTCTTATACTATAAGTTCTTGGTGAGTAACCCACATGAATATATTATACATTAACTTATAATGTTTAATTTCTTTTAAAATGTTATGAATGTTTTTTATTCTTGCAAACTCTAGGTGAAATGAAATATATGAAGTAGATGTCGTGAAGTGTGGAGGTTCGACACTTACAATGTTTAGTAGTTAGGATCATGATAATTAAGAAACTACTTAAGTTGTCTATGACATTTTAAGCATTTTGATTTAGTGCATGAAGTTAAGCGATGCTTTTGATCTTACAACAAAATGAAGTGATGATAAATAGAATAAGAAAATGTATTATACCAAGCAATATTGACGAACAATTTGGCGGTATACCCTCAATAACAAAAGGTGCAATTAGATAATGTCATGGGCAATTGACAAATTGAATGTTGTGGTTGTTAAATACAATGGGTTAACACATTTTTTGAAATAACCTCCTCTCATGAAGTCTTCGTTATCAAAGGTGTTGAGTGAGACCTCTTGCCCTATAATAACTTTCTGTAGTGGAGCCATCTCCAAAGAATATATTAATAAAAATATTTCAAAATTGAATTTAAATTCATCAACCAAACAAGTTATAATATAGGACCAAACTTTATATGAGATTGACACACATACATGCCCAAACTTAAATGAAATTGAAGCAAAAACATTAAATTGAGCTTGAAATGAAAAAATGCATTATGAATAGAAGGTTTTGTTATGGGGTTATTTGAAGGAGTGGCAGCAAGATTGATTGGACTTACAAAATATGTCCAAAGCCTTGTGGACAAGGATTGGAAGAATTTTATTTGGCAGAGCTTGTCAGCAAGAGGTTATTGAATGTGGAAAAAGGATTGGAAGAATTGTTTTGAAGGTATGGCTCCATGTGAAATGTTAAGAAGGGAAAGCACAATTGGTTTTCCAAGAAGTAAATATCTCAAGAGTTAACAATGAGAACTAATGCTTTTAGGCAAATAAAAATAAATAGCATCTCAAGAGTTCTCATGAATGGCTTGAGATAGAATATAGCGGCCACCAGAGTAATTCAATACTAAATGCATGATCTACGAATGCTTTGGGTAAGATAGAGAAGACCTCAACAGGTTTTGATTAAAGCATAAGCCTTCAAAAATTTATGTCATAGAGACTTGTTCACTTAGCTGGTTCAGAGATTGAGTAGCATATTCTACGTTTGGCTAGTTGAATCTGGATATGATATGAAATGAAAGTTGTTCCTAGTTTTGTTCCTACTGCATTAAGATTGAAGTGATTTTTCTTGCATAAACTTTGTCATGTTTTCCATGTGGATCATTCATCATTAATCTGTCAAAAATTTGTGGATGGACTAAAGTGGTAATCTACGAGGACCTTTTTGTTTTGATGTAAAACATTCTCCAGACAGTAAATGAAACGATTTATTTCTCATCTTCGCTTATTCCAACCAAATAGCTAAACATATCTTATCGAAGCGTTGGTGTTGCTTCCCAAACTGTTCCTAAAAGCATGTACACTGAAAATGTCCTTGGAATCGCGCGTAATAACCACCATCAAAACCCATACTCACGCAGTCCAAACGGCAAAGCTTCTCAGCCACCGGGTCCATGGAGAGCGCAGGAAATGGTGAAAGAAACTCTTGCGGCGGCAGCAGCGGTGATGCAGATTCTTGCAGCTGCTGAGACGAAGTTTGGGCTTAATTCATATTCGCCAGAGAACATCAACAAACATGTCTCACCGGTTAGTAACATCTTGCATGTAAAACATGATGTTGCAAGATAATATGTTTTGAGAAGGAAAAAAAAACCAAGTTACCGGTAGAAGCAGAGATTCCGAAGATGAACATGGTGAGGAGGACGAGTAGAAAACTGGAGACTTTGGCCGTTGCCATTGAATTCACTTCCTTGGAGTCTCTACACTAATCTCTCACATATTTATAGAGTGTTTAAACAAAGTGATGATGCACACTTTATGTGGTTTTTTGAGATTTAAAGGCATATCTTTTATTAATTGTTATATTCGGAATTAAATAATACAAACGATGATCATTAATTCCTGAGCTTTCATTTGTATACATTTCAAGGGTTGTTTTGTTGTTAAATAACTTATATTCATGTATTTTTCTTTTGTTTTTTTATCTCTATGATTTATTATTTTTTCAATCATCACTTCTACTTTTGTTTGTGTTTATATATATATATGTTTTACTATTTACAATAAAATTGAAGATGAGTTAAATAATATTGTTTGCTCACTAATTATTCTAGAAAATTTATACTTGAATGTAGTGATATAAAGTTATAAATATCTCTTTTAAGCTATCTATAAATTTCTTAAGATGTTTATTATATGATTGTATTATATGTTTTTCAATTACCACTAACATGGCAGTTGTCTTATAATAGTCACGATGATGAAGGTGACGAAAAAATGTGTGAAGACTGCAAGATGAAACTTGATAAGCTCTTTTCTTGCATGTTATTATAAAATGAATCTTTCATGATTTGGATTAATTTGCATCTCATTGTGCAATAATTTTGTCAAGTTTGAAGTTGATTTTATGAATTTATTGTGTTAAGTTTTAATAATATGTTATATTAGTTTTATATATAATAACAAAATATAATAAAAATACATTTAAAAGATTTTTGATTATTTATTATGCATTTGATATGATAAAATTTAAAGATTTTAGATATATTATGTGATGATATCTTTAATTGACATTGTTAAGAATTATTATTTTATAATTCAAGAATATATCATTTAAATTTAAACTATATATAGTTGTTGGAGGAGATCACGATAATAAAAATAGAATAAATAATTATTTAAATAATAGTAAATTAAATAATAGCAAGATATTTATAAGTTTTAAATAATATTAATATAATGTTATCTAAATGATGCTCTTTTGTTAGTTAAATAACCATAAACTACTTAAAAGACTGCTTATTCTCGAGTTTAAATATTATATTCTTAAAGATTATTTAAAATGAAAAAGACAAATCTTATGTATCGTCAACTTTATAAAAAAGTAAATTTTTATTTTAATCTTAAAAATGCCATAAAAATGATTTGAGTATAGTTACATAATTTTGACACGTGGAGTGGGCCAATGTGGCCCTGAGTGCTATTTTCTGGTCGATCAGAGAAGATGGTTTGCTATGCTATGTTTTCAGATGAAGAAAAGATGTGTTTCTTTAATTTCTTAATCATAAAGTAGATCCAAGGGCTTTGAAGTGCGTTGTTTTTTTGTCTTTTTATAAGCCGATGGAAAGAGTCCGCTGGCAATGCGGCTCGACAGCGGCTGCCTGCCTGCTTTCACTTCTTCAAGAAATAATAATAACAAAAGCAGGATGGAAAAGAAAAAGCAAAAGTGGAGGGGGTAAGGCAAAGAGAAGAAGTAGTGATGAACAAAACGAGAGGGAGAAAGAGAGAGAGAGAGAGAGAGAGAGAGAGAGAGAGAGAGAATCTACCTCACGTAAAACTATGAGGGACGAACAGCTTCATCTCTTTTTTCTTTGAGCTTCCTATTCTTCAAGTTGGAATCGTCAGATTGGGATCCGGGCCCCGTTGGTTGGAGTGTGCGAAGCCCTTTTGATGGGCTAACTGTAGAAGCTGATCGAGATTCTTATTATTTATCGATCATCCTCTTCTCAGCACATCGATCGGGATCTCGTGCGGGTATGTGTCTCCGATTGTGGGAATTCAGCTGCGTAAACCAGCTAGTAGATCTGCTTTCTTCAATGATAGCTTGGATTTTATCGCAGTTTAAGATTTCCATCTGTTTGTTTGCCAGTTACGCACTTATTCTGATATTAATTTTTGTAAACATTTGATTTATTCTGTGATACTGTTCGCTAATGGTTGGTTGCCAATAACTATCTGTTAACTAATTGAGTACCTTTGTTTCCGGGAGTTTAGTCGGCGTATTGGCTTATTGCGTGTCCTTCTCCCTTGTTGCCCATTTTGGCACAATTATAAAATCAAGGCCATTGGCACCGTGCTTTTAGATATGGGAAATGAACCTTCTGCTTATTTCTCTTTCCTTGATGCCTATCTTTCTGCAGGGCTCTTGTGCTTTTACTTTGCTCCTGCATGAGCACTATCACTTCTAATGCCTCTCGTTTAAGGCTCTTAATCATCTTTTCATGTTTTTGCCCATCAGCAGCCTCCTCTCCAGTTTCTACTTCAATACATTCTGTGCTGCTTGTAGCACAGAATGCTCTCCTCCGACCATGTGTAATTCTTTCTTCTGCTTCTTGATTCCTTGATTGCAAATTTAAGCATTTCCACCATTTTTTGTTTTTTTTCTACCATGGTTCTCTTTTGAAGTTCAACTCCAAACTTCTCTCCTCCTTGTAATAGTTGGATGCTGCATTGTAGCTCTCTTCCAGCTTTTGTTGAAGAACACTTATCGGATCAATTGTGGCCCCCACATAATTCTGCAAAATAATGGATGTGCAAGCCTCTAGTTAACATAATTCGAGCCCATCACATTGATCAAAGGAACTCACTCATAAAAAACCTGCAGATCTTGAGGTATACATTGTTGATTCTCTAATCTTTGTACTCCTTTCCATGGAATTTCATCATATGTCCAATCAAATTCCGTAATTTTATCCTAGGCTTGTCCTACCTCTTTATGCAGCATACTGTTCAACCCAATCTACTAGGTGAGAATTGTTGAGGCCTCTCTAGATCAAGATGACTTATTCTGTTATTTGTATGCATATACTATGTTGAGGTGTCCCAAGTCTTGCTACTCTATTGTTAGCATCATTTTCACTTCTAGATGGAGGAGATGTTTGAGCCCCATCACATTGATCAAAGGATTCCACTCATAAAAAATCTACATATTCTGAGGGATACCTTGTTTATAATTATCTAATATTTATACTCCTTTTCATGGAAGGTTATCATATGTTTAACCAAGTTCAAGAATTTTATCCTAGATAGAGATATCTCACCTTATGAAAACCATGTTCTATCTCTTTATGTAACCTATGACTAAACCCAATCTCCTTAGTGAGAGTTGCCAAAGCCTCCTTTGTACACTTTGTGCCCTCCTTTATAGTCATCACCTCATGGCTCTCCTCATTAAGCCTCTACCTTTCTTGTTTCCCTTTATTTGTAAGGGAATGCCATTGTTGTACTCAGTCTCAAAGGTGTCAAAGTTGAAGATTGCCATGTGCTTTTCACCATTCCTCTAATCAACTTATTTTTTTTCACATAGTTTCCTCTTATTGTTTTGACTCCTCAGATTAAGATATAGAAGCACTCTCCTTCCTCTTTTCTGCTATCACTTGCACTCGCCTATGGTCTAGTGTCGCTCCACACCTCAACTTTTTTGCATGAGTTATAAAAATAGATCCTTGATTTGGATATTTGCAAAGACACTAAGTTTATACTATCAACAAATAGGATTCTTTCCACTTCATTGCATCTTTTTTGGGCTTTTAACTACTTGTTGATCCTATCATATGACATGTGTATGCTTCCTTTTTTCAGCACTTGGAAAACCTTATGGATATCTTATGCCTTGTTCAATGGAAAATAGCCCGTGATTGTTTTGCAAAGGTGCACAATTTGCTATCTCTTATGAATCTTGGTTGTGTGCCAGTATTCAGTTGAGAATGAGCTAGAGATTGGGTAGATGTGATATTCCCAAGAATTTTTTTCTTAGAAGTGCTACCATTGTACACTATTGAATTCTCAAAATCATTGGCCAAGGTGATTAGAACAATCTTTCTTGCCTTCATCATAGGGAGAAGAAAAGAAAAACACATGGGAGAAGAGCTAGGTTTTTACTTAGGAGTGAAAAAGATGAAGGAGATGGGCAAAGGTGCACAAAGTAATGAAATAATTGGTGAAAGTAATGTAAAAGGATTTGTTGTTTTATTTATTAGAATGACCATGCAATCCATGGAGAAAGACTTCTTGAAAATATGAGGAGAAAACTTGTCATTCACTACAAGATCTCTCATTTGTTAATATGTCACTTGAGCGGTTGATCCTATGAAAAGATGCACACTCAGCTCTAGCAATTGTTAGTAGGGAGATAGTAATTATATTCTTTCTTATATGAATTTCTCTCTTTTTCATTCTCTCGTCACATATGAGTACCATATGAAGCTTTTGATATACTCAAAAAAGCTTGATGTTCTCTAACAACCCATTTCATTAAAGATTAATTGTAATATGTGAAGAAAATAAGAATGCGATAGAAAAGATTTTTTATTCCTTTTGTAGAGCTAGTATACTAGTTTTAATATAAATAAATATTGTCAAGGAAGACACTTATCTAAATAAAGAGGAGGATTTTAAGATTAAGATTTCCTCTGAATGGAACATTTCTTGTTTTTATGCCCTTGACTATCTTCTTTGAACTAGACTTGCACTATGTATAGTTGATTGGTAATTTAAATTTGGGTGCTTTTACCTAATATATGTCAATTGCATTCTTCTTGGTGGGATTAGCAATTCAACTCCTTATTGAAGAGTCTTTTTGTTGTTGAGCCTTGATTGTGGCATTCCAACCATCAAGTTTGTTTTATTTTTAATCACTTTAATGGAAGTACTCCCCAAAAGCCAAAAAATGAATTGATGTAGATTTTAGTATTTTCTAGTTGATCCTTGCTTCTCATGTCATTTGTTAAGAGCTTGACTTTCCTCCTCTCTAAGGTTATCTTTGATTTATACATTAACACCAACTTGTCTTATGTCTCCACCAAACTATGTTGTAATTCCTCACTTTTTCTACATTGCCCTTGCTTTGTGCTCTAGGGTTTTATTTTTTGCTTTTAGCTCTTCCTTTTTTTTCTCTAAGCTTTGGTTGATCTCTTCCTTAAGCTTAAATAAAGATCTCTTGATCATGTTCTAATGCATATTGATTTCATTTAGGTTTCTCCATCCTTTTAATCTATTTATTGTTATCCTCTCGAAGGCTGGCAACATAGAATCTACCCATGAGTCTTAACAAATATGTTTGATCATTAGCATTGTAAGCTGCATTTGGAATGTTTGGGTGTGGTGGAGCTTGAACCCCAAATTCTTCTTGTTCCATTGTAAGCATTGAGATAGGAGCCAATCCATTGTTGATTGTTTCTGCTTTGCAACTTTTTTGGCTGTAGCTATATCTTTCATATTGCTTCAAGTAGCACCATTCATCTTTGTAATTGTGCGAGTGATGTAGGATAAGAATAGATAATTGAACATGAATATAAAGATCATGTAATCTATGAAGAGATGTAATTTGGACTTAAATTACATAAGTGTTTATTATAAACCCATTATATTAAGTAAAACATAAAAGTCCATATAGAGCTAATTTTAGGCTAAACAAAGATTAAATATTTGAACACCCATGGAAATTATAACCAGTAATTTAAAAAATAAATGGAGCTTCTAAAGACTCTATTTAATGAAAATGTTGTATTAGCAGTTGGCTCTTTTATAAAAAGTAGGTATTAGTACTTTTTTACTTTATAAAAGTATATATGAGTGGGTTATAATGGGAGTTAGTGGTTGTAGTGAAAGATCATGTATAAATAAGTCTAAAATCTAAAATAAAAGTATGTAATTTGATGGTTTTAGTTATCCCTCTGTGCTCTTGTTTGTGGCTTGAGTGCGAACAAAGTTTGGTAGCTTTCTTTTTCCTTGTATAATTTTTTTGGTTAGTGTTCTTAATCCTCTTGTTATGTTAACCTATTTTTCATCCTTAATAATCACCCACAATATACTCTGCTCTTGTAACTAAGAACTTAGTATCATAGCAATCACTTGGTTGGTATTATAGCTTCTACCCGCCCTACTTCCAATTTCTCTTACCTAGAGACTATACCATAAGCACCCAACATGTGCATATCCAACGCCTAGCAACGGGCATTTGTAGATAGTACCAGCACCACCTCCTTCATGTTTTTAGCATGAATTCTTTTGGTTTTATTCTCACATCATTTTGGAATCAAAGCTCGCTAAATTCATCGATCAAATCAAGCACCCTGAAATGTTCAGAAGTTCTCCCTTGGTATATTCCATAGAGGGGGCCTCGTTATTTCTCTCCATCAATGGGACACTTTGTTGATCTCCATGACTAAAGAATTATTCGTATCCACAATGTTGACTACCTAATCTCCTCGTATATCGCTGTGGATGGCCTCTTCTTCAATTATGTTATCATGATCTTCTCCTTTGATGACCATTTTAAGTCCTATTTTCTTTCCATCAAAGTCACTGTTATTCTTGTAAGGTTAACTTCCTTTATTATATTCTTGGCTCTTGTCCTTAGTTCCTCTCCTTTGTAGTCACTTGTAGTATTGCTTTCTTTACCACTACTTTCAAGACATCTTACCTAATCAAATCATCTTTCATCGTCAGCATCTCCTTGGGTTGGGAGCATGGCCTTAACCCCTTAATTGTTTGCTTCTTGTGGGTGCCTAGATGCTTAAGAAATGTTTGATCTCACCTCTTTGTGTATTTGGCTAATATGCTTATTAGTCTTTTAAATAAGGAATCTAGGGCTAAGAAGATGTGTTCGTTGGTCTTTGGGTCCATGAGAGAACGGATGATAGAAGAATCTAACAAAGCATCAACAAATTGAACCTCCATTAGTGGGATTTGTTCCACATTGAGATCATTTGCCTTTGTCTCACCGTTCTCTCAAAGCAATAGGCCAGGAACTTGGGACAAGACCTTTGTTGGCACCAAATAAGATGACGAAGTCTCTTCAACCCTCATTTTCTATGGCAAGAGTGCTTCTTCTTCAGATGACTTCTTCATGGTGTTCTTGAGTTAGGCAGAAAATAGATCCAATAGTTTAATATAGGATGAGGTTTGTCAAAAGTGAAAGATAGAGAAACCAAAGCCTTTTGAAGTTCTTGAAACGAAGATTCCAAAGGTTGTGTATTGAATGGCATAAAAGTGGGTAAATAGGAATCTAAACTTTAATGTTTACTTATAGTTAGTGCATATGAAATTTATTTCCTTTGGTTCTCCAGAATCACATAAATGACATGACTGCTGAACCAGGGATTAGCATGGACCTAAAGTGGAATCCCAATTGTTCACATGTATTGTATATTTATTGCAATGACCACACATACTTCTTCAACAACAGTAATGCATTATGGATAGAAAGCAAGCACAGCATATGGATGCTAGACATTAAAGTAGGCCTATAATGACCGTACCATGGTTTATGGCAGTAATTCAAAGAGTAGGACTAGAGTGAGAAATGAAGTTAAACTTGGGTAAGTCAACCAACTGTGAGTATAAATGTACCAAAGACATGTTTTGTTATACTGCCCACATATGAAAAGTCCTATCCTAGTCTTCAAATAACATCATTGGCCTATTTTAAAGTTTTTTTCATCTTAATATGTCTTGTTGTTTTTGTTTCTTCACACATTCCATGGATTTTCAACCTCCATAACATTATGAAGAATTGAGAATTGGTAAAAGTTGTACACTGTATATTTGTGCAAGTTTTATCACAATCTGTCCTATTTACTAGTCTAAAGCTTTGACAATTCTGGATTTTTATGCAGGTTTTCCTACTATTTTGAATTTTTCTTTTGGTAAATTTGGAATATTATGCACTGCATCACTGTGTAAATCCATGCCTCACACTTGTGTGCTGAATTCCTTGTGAAAATAGAGAGAATGCAAAAGTCTGTTGTTCAGCTTCAGAATATTGGTGCATTGAAAGTGTTGCAAAAGCAATCTTTACATTGTATGGGTAGCAAGCATTCTCAAGTTTCTACTGGCCAACTGTCTTCTCCAATTGTATTCCCAGAAAAGCGGGGTAAGATTAAAGCTCAAAAACAGATTGAAGTTGGCACTGTCAAAGAGAATGCTGAAAAAGCAAAATCACAGGAACATAGAGTGGATATAGATGAGCATTCAGATTTGTTGGGACATAATGTTTTCTCTGGTAAGCTTGCATTTGTTGGACGTTCCAAGAACACAGGAACTGATGAGTCGGAATCTGGAGTTCCTGGCTCTACAGGCACGGATGCAAAACTTACCAGCAAAGCATTGAGCTGGGATTCTGAAACCCTACTCCTTGAAGATGTAGTATCAGTAAGTTCTTTTTGAGATTTGATGAGCATCTTGAAGAAACTTTGTGCTCCTCATTTGTTTTTCATTTAATACATATCCATATATAAATGTTAGACTGAATGCATGATGTAAATTTAGATATAATAAGTACCTTACTTTGCCTTGTAATGACAATCTACTGCATATGTCTAGTTGTCTGTTATGAAGTGTGGTTGAATTTTCTTTGATTGTTTGATATTCTTTCCAAAGATTTAACAATTTAGTTCTGATAGCACTAAATATTTCCAAAATTGCTACTTGCATTATGATTCAGTTTCTGTTTGGTTCTTATTTGTGCTTGACCATCCCCATTTGTTGTTACTAATAAGTTTATTGTTATTGAGGATGACTAATATGTCATGCATCTGAAACCAAATATCTTTTAGTGCTTTGTAACATTGATGACTATTATTTACAAAACATTGCGCATTATTCTAGTTACTAAATGAGTTTATCTTTATTATGACTCATGATGTGGTTATTTAAACATTGTAGGATATCTTGTGGCAGACTTATTTTTTTGTTGTTGCCATTACACTGACATTTCTTGACCATCTCTGCTGTGATAAATTTTGATTAAATCTTGCAGGTGTCATACAACACTGGTCTGCGATACTTCACGCTTCATGCATATCCTCTCAGAAAAAGATCAGCTGGGATTTCATGTATTTTAAAGCCAAAAAGAAGGCGAAAAGATTTTCGCTTCTTAGCTTCTACTTCCGAAGAAGCTGTACAGTGGGTTAGTGGTTTTGCTGACAACCAATGCTTTGTAAAATGTTCTCCTCATCCCATGGGTTCCTCCACACTTAAGTCAGCTGGGGATTTGGTTGCAAACAGCCCTTTGTTTGAAGAACCATACATCAAATGTAAAATTCCACCAAAAATACTTGTGATTCTTAATCCCCGTTCAGGACATGGTCGTTCTAGTAAAGTTTTTCATGGGAAAGTGAAACCAATATTTGAGGTATGTGTGATTAAACTCGTGTTGTTTCTTTTTTTTGTGGCTATTTTAGCATTCCCTAATGCATGAACTCTTTAACAATTATATGAGGGATTTTTCGATTTAGTTCTCTATATTGGTTATTTTGCCATCTTTTTTTGTAGCATTGACAACATGGTAAAAAGCCCCTTCTAATAATGTGGGTTTGTTGTTTGGGTATTCTTGCAAAAACTTAAGTGACTAGTAGGGTGTTTAGGATCTAGAGTTTTTGAACTTGACTGCATTTTTTGTTTGAAATGGAGATCATTCATTGTGGATGTGATGTTGTTAGCTAGGTATCTTATAAAAGTACTAAAAGATCCCTATTTCCGTCTGTTACCGTTAATTTATTTTCTAGCACTGCTGTAGAACTCATGTTAGATTAGTCTTATGGGGGCTCAAAGGCCACATCTGCTTTGCTTGCTGCTTGCTGCCATTTTGTGAGCAACAAAGAAAAACTAACCAAAATCATTCTAGACGTAGCTAATGTCTCTTCTTATCGTGCAATTGTCTAAAATGGGTTGAAAGCTGAAGTTGTTGCAGAGTGTTGCATTATTCGTGCTCTTTCTTTGATGAACTCCTTGAGATTGTCATTCAATAAGACAAATGAAAGACAAATCAAGTAATGATAAGGGATACGCCCAAACACAATTCTGCTAATTACTAACTTAGATGAGAACTAATTCTTACACTACTATATGGTCAATTTTCAAATCGAAGCAATCATTAATATCGGAGCTTGTTTTTCTTTTAGTTGAACTTTGATAATATTATAATTTGGACTACCAGAAATTTGCCTAAAACCTGTGTATTACTTTTTATTTGCTTAACCCTATGAAAAACTGGCATTTATTATCTGTTTAGTTATTGGTTTGATTTTCCAATGAGCCATGTTTGGCTACTAGATTTTCATATATAACTGCCAACATTTTATAATAACTCTGTTCATTGTATCATTTGCGTTGTTTTTCGTATTGGATCAAATGTTCAGCTTGCTGGATTTGAAATGGAGGTAGTTAACACAACAGCTGCTGGCCATGCAAGAAAGCTTGCTGCTACTGTTGCTATTAGCTCTTGTTCGGATGGTAATTTCAAGTTCTACTTGCTCTGCATTTGTTCATGGTTTTGTTAGAGTTTTGCTCTGGCTTATGAATTTTTTACAGGAATTATATGTGTTGGGGGTGATGGAATTGTAAATGAGGTTTGTTACTGCACTCAATTTGATGTAATATCTTCTTTTTAATTTGCATTAACCATACATCTATTCAATTTTTCTCTTTAGTTTTTCTAGGTTTAGAAAAAAAAAGTTTTCTTTCTAGAAATTTAATATAGTGCTATCTTTCGCTAGAAAACTTGCTGTATTTTGGTGCATATTGAAGGTGACTCTTCCATATAGGTGTACGTATATAAACATTATTTTGTTCTAATAAAAAAACTTCATATTAATGGTTGTATTTATAGTAAAACAAAATATTAATTGTAGATTTATAAAATTGCTGATTAACATTATCAATAGCACATATTTGTTTTGTTTGTTCATCTTATTGATTAATTAGCTTGTGTAGAAGAATTTTTGTATAGCTTAAGTGGAACATAAGCATAGTTGATAATGATGATATAAATATTTTGAGATTCTCAAATATGATAGTTGTGGGTACAAATAAGAGTTCTGTATTATAATTAGTTGAGCATAGTATAGGTGTCTTAATATACAATTAATTTGTTTTTTTTCCTGTAAACTTAAGCTTTTTATTGGCTTTAAGTTGGGCCCTTATCTGATACAACTTCCTTAACAAGTATTATTAATACCATGTTTGTCTTGAAAAGAAGCAATATTTGATTAGGAATAAAATGATTTATACAATTTGTGACTTCATGGGTCTTTGTTAGTCTTTGTTATGGTTGAGTAAAATTTTGATAGACTCACAACGACTTTAAGTAATTGAGTAGCTCTTGGTGTGTATAATACTTTAGAGTATTATACCTTTTCGTAGATCTGCCAAGGTTTTGTTTGCATGACTCATGATTTGGCCATCCATGATTGGACTATTTGTGTAATTCACAAGCAACGCAAAAGGTTTAGTGGATCACTTTGATATCCTTAGTATTTAATATGACACTTGACTTTGTGAGTTGTAAGATTGTAAAATTAATGGAGGGAGTGATGAATAATTTGGATAAGACTCTCATTTGATGGTAGATTGTTTAACGTAAGTGTGATTAAGTTTAGTCCTGTATTGAAAGCTAAACATATTATTCAAGTCTTAAACTACAATTAACATGACTCTTATTTATAAGTTTAAACTTTGGAGTTATATTAGACCCAATTTAAGCCCTCATTTCATATAAATCCCTTAACAACACTAATAAGAAAGTGGAGGACTGAAAAAAGTGTGGCAAGGAATTATTAGGAATGATCTTGTGAGATTTTATTTATTAGTATCTTTTTATTTCCTTTTTAGCCACATTTTCTTGCTATTTCAGGTAAAAAACTGTGTTCTCCACTTTATTACTTCATTGCAAAGGCATCAAATTTCACCATTTCACTATCCTTATAGCATTTCCCTTCTTTTGAATGTTCTGCTTTCCATAGCCTTACTCTAATGGATATCCTATTATTTATGTTTTTCATTTATACTTTATGTTGTAATTTGTTCTGTTGGTTATATTTTGCTATTCTTCTCTCTTTTTGTTGCTTGCTTATATTTTGTGTTTAGGTTAGTAAATGTGCTTGCAACAATTTACTTTTTTTTTTTTCTACCTTTTGTAATGTAGATTTGCAATGATATCCTGTTTTGAAGCAGGTTCTTAATGGCCTACTCAGTAGAGATGACCAGAAGGAAGCAATTTCAATTCCAATTGGCATCATCCCTGCCGGTTCTGACAATTCACTTGTTTGGACAGTTCTAGGAATAAGAGATCCGATTGCTGCTGCATTATCAATTGTGAAGGTAATTAAAAGCTTTTGCAGATTGTGTCTGCATAGAATTCTTTTCTTTTGTAATTTTGAATGTTCTTAATTTCCTGATGTGCTGCATATTCTATTTTACTAATTGAGTAGCTGATTTTGATGTTGATATCATCTTGAAATCTAGTTTCAGAGAGGGAAACCACCATTTCACTATACCCATATTTCCTATTTTGCTTCTGTATTTACAGATATAATTATCTGCAATAGTTTCTGAACCAGATAACATACTACTACTACTGTTTCAATTTATTTTTTCTTATTTAAATCTTATCGATAATTTATGCTTTTGAAATTTGGTTTTCATTAAGAATTCTTTTTCATTCTTATTTGGCAAGAATATTTTCTTAAAGAGCTTCATACTTTAGGATTTCTTTATTAGCAAGCATAGTCAACCTTTTTATTTGTTTTTCTATCAAAATGAGGCTTATGAAGCCCGTTGCAGGTATTTCTTCATGATAATGTTGAACTATAATAAATTGAATTTTGCTTTATCTCTTTCACTCTTTTATTATCCTTGTGTATTACTTATAATTCAAGGAGTTATTTCTTCTTGCTCTTCACAGAAGCACGTTTTTTATTATTCAAATTTGTTTTAAATCATTGCCTTTTTTTTTCTTTTGTAATAACACAGAGGTTAAGTCCCTTAACCATTTCAATATCTCAGCCAGCTTCGGTTTTATGAATCCATTATCTGCCGAGTGAGTAAGAAGGCACCACTTTGACACTGCAAGCTTTGCAAAACATTGTTGGCTCAACTGTCTATCCATGCATTATACTGTCTCTCGTCATTGTTTTAATATGCACATTTGAGAAATAAAGTCCAAGATTGGAAATTGCCATATCTAAAATAAGTTCTAAAAACTTGCTGTTGAGTTAGACCAACTTCCATAAACCCCTGAGCTTTCAATACCAAGATGCATACTCATTTGCTAATTTACTTTGCTAGAACTTTTGCAGTTGTTTGTGAGTAATGCTTGGTAACTGTACATAGTTTGGTGTTCATTTTTGCGATATTTGATGTTCCACCATTAAAAACTGCTATTATTGATCTTAAGATAATATTGGATAGAATTCTTTCATGTGATATTTAATAAATGGACAATTGCTTTCATTAGATTTGTTTTGTGAGATGGTTATACATTTATTTTTATGTTATCGTATTTGGGTGGTTCCCTAACTAACTGTGTGAAGTTAAATGAAAGGAATAATTATTATGCCAATCTTCCTAAATTAGCTTGCATAATTTTGAATGTCTCATAATAAAGTTTTCATTGTGGATGGTAGGGAAACATTGGATTGAATTTCCTGAAAAAACTAATAAAATATAATTAGAAAGCCTAACAAAATGAACTTTTAAGGGAGTTTTAAAACATTCTTTTTTCATTGTGTGACATTAGTCTGTACTTTCCCGTAGGTTTTGATACTTAAAAGTGATGGTAGAGTAGAGTTAAGAAATCTCTTCCTTACCATGAAAATGAGTTTGACCAAGATCTTTCCCTGGACAGCTTGTCCAAATCTGTTCTAGAAAAGTCAGGCATCCCAATTGAGGCATGCATGCATGCATTGTGCTTATGGTGTTGCTAAGTCTCGAAGGAAGAATTATTGGAAAGCATTATATGTGCTGCTTACAACCTTGTTAAAAGTATCAATTATCTAAAGCCAGTGCTGCCACTTTTATCTTGCAAAGAAGTTGATTGAGTGATCATTTAATCTAAGCTCTAAGTAGGCATTTCATTTCTTTTTCAGTTGATTAGTTCAATTTCTAACACAATTATATGCAAAACAATTAGAAGTTAAACAAAACAAACCCAAAACAAGAAACAAACATTTGATAGGCTTTGGTGGATTTCCTTAACCAAGCCACTGCTTACTGTGAGGTTGAAATTTGTCATATGGGTTATGGATATAAAAATTATGATTGTCTTAAAAGAAAAAAGTTCTTAATATTTTTACTTTGATATGAGAATTTTTTGATCATGTGCATTTGTCATTTCAGTAGACTCAACCACCTATTGTTGAGTACCCTTCTAACAATATAATTGTGTAATTGAGGAAGGGTGAGAAAAATGGAAGGAATGTTTAGGGGTTAGAAGATAGACCCAATTCAGCTTTTATGCTTCCATTAGTTAAGGACTAAGATTATTAGTTTTTGTTTATCAGAAAGTCTTAGCTATGATATCAAGTTTTTTTATTAGGTGCCATGAGTTCCCTTGTCCAATAAAGTTTTCTAGAAAAACTAATTTGTATGGATCAATATGATTGATCATATTGTGATTTGAGATTTGAGAAATTTTCATATGAATTTGATTTCGGACATGAATTGAAAACTAGCACAGTCCACTGTGGCCATGTATTATATATATATAAGATGGGTTGCTTTATCGACATATCTATGAATTTAATAATAAATGACAATTTCAATTTTGCCTTCAACATTATAGGAATTTTTTAATCCTTATAAATTATGAATGGTAGCAAATCTCATAACTTGATTTGAATTATGGAAGTGTTTGTGAATAAGATTTAATGTTTTTGTTTTGGGACATGGACAAAAAAGAATTTTAAGGTTCGGATTTTATTGAGAACTTGCTCCAAGATTAGATTTAGGATTTCGTTTGAGAAGTTAACAAGAATGGGAGCTTGGCCCACACTAAGTAATTTGGATTCGATTTGAGAATTTTGGCGAAGCTGAGCGATTAGTGTTTTGTTGTGGTCTCATGTTAAAATATAGATTTGGGAGTTTTCCCTAATTAGAAGATAGATTTGATCATGGAATTAGGTTATGTCAAGATATGATTTGGTTTAGTAATTTTGGCTCAAGTTGGAATTGATTTGATTGGAATTTGGCTCAAGCTTGAAGATAGACTTAGTTTGGAATTTGACCCAAATTAGGACAATATTTAGTTTGGAATTTGGCCTAAATTAGGATAGTATTTAGTTTGGGAATTTGGCCAAGCCAAAAATAAATTAGGTTTGGAAATTTAGCCCAAACTAGGGCTCATATTTGGTTTGGAAATTTGCCCCAAACATAAGAAAAGATAGCATGGGAATTTGATCCAACTTAAAAATTGAGAACGAGGGTCATGAAAGCATTCCAAGTTCTAAATTTTTGTTTGGGAATTGAGCCCAAGGCAAGAGATGGGTATGATTTAGGAAATTTCACCCAAGTTGAATGATATGTGTGGTTTGGGAATTTGATCTTAGCTAGGTGGGATCCAATGAGTATTTGGTCCAAAGTCAAAGAATGGGCTTCATATTGGAATTTGGCCCAAAGTGAATGAATTTTATTCAATTTGGAAGTTTATCTTAAGCTAGAGGTTAGATTTGGTCTAGGAACTAGCCTTGTGCTAAGATCTAGTTTTGGAATTTAACCCAAGCTAGAAGATTGAAATATGGTGCAAGAATTTAACCCCAACCACATTAGTATTTTGATATGAATTTGGAATTTAGCTCAAGTTAAGGTTAGATGCAATTTGCAAATGTGGCTCAAGTCAAAAGGTAGGATTTCTTTGAGAATTTCAATGAAGCTAAAAAGGATTAGAAATCGCAAAACCTATTATAAGAATTTGGCCTACACTAAGTTTGGACATTTTTTTTAGGAATTTAATCAAATTTAAGAGGGGATCTAGTGCAAACTTTTGCCTATTCTTGGAATTAGATTTGACTAGGGGAATTCAACCCAAGGTTTGATTGATCTAATGTGCATGTGTGGATCACATCAAGATTTGGGTTTAATTTTAAAAACTTATCCCCAAGCTAGGTTGGATTGATAACATGTGGGAATATGGTTTGCATCAATGTTTAGTCAATAATTGGATTGTTTAGATTTGGTGTTAATTGAGAAGATAGTTCATGATAAAGATAATAGTTTTATGAGATTTTGTCTATTATGAATTAGATATGCTTGAATTTAGATCTAAATAGGAACATGGCTTAGTTTAGAATTATTAATTTCATAAGGATTTATCAATTTGGATTTTAAAATATTTTAGATCTGATTGGGAATGTGTTAGGCAAGGGGTTGATAGTTTTATAATATTCTACCTAAATTTGTTCAAATAAGTGGTTCAGGATTGGATTTACCTAAGAGTGCGTCACAAATTAAAGTTAGTAGTTTTATGAGATTCTATATAGTTAGATTTTGAATATGATTGGGGATATAAGCTAGAAAGAAATGGTAATTTTACAAGGTTTTATACAATTGGTAGTTCTAATACACCTGTAATGTTCATTACTTTGATATTTTGGCTAGATTATGTTATGGTGGTATCATATTGGTACTATCTCTTGTATAATATGGTTTGAGGATGACATAGGCTTTATGTTGCTATAAAATGATGAAATTTTTGATGGAGATGTAAGCACAAGGATTTAAATAGAAGTATTCTTTTCTTTAAAAAAAAACTAAAAGTTTATTTTCTTTCGTATTAAATAGAGTACAAGAGATTCAATATATGATGCACAAATAAGTTAAGGTTACTACGATCGAAATAGACAATTTATCCAATAATTAATAAGGGATAGTAAATATTAATGCTTAATCCTATATTTTTTTAAGCTTGTATTGAATAATTGAGAGATCTTTGACCACTCTAATTAGAGTAAAGTAATCATTAGAAAAATTTGACAAGACCAAAGCTTTGTCAAAGACGATTATGAAATAGTTGGGCTTCAATAAAAATAATCTTTTTGAAAGAAATCTAAGAAGTTCTTTATGGAAGTTTTTGAATTATTCAATCTCTTTATTATGATCAATAATCATGTATTTCTTGTAAACATGATGAAATCATGTGTCAAGACTCAAATGAAGTGCTTCCATCATTGGCTCATTTCGTGGTAAAGCATCAATTAGAAGTTCAATGTGATTAGGAAATTAGATAAGATTCTTTTTGATGAATATGTTGTCATGGTAAAAGAAATCAATTCTCTAAAGAGAATTTAATATATAGGGGAAATAAGGTTTAGATTGGTGAATTTGAGAGTAGTATGATCAATGGAGGCATTAGGGGCTATGATTTGATCAATAGAGATACCCTTAGTTGAGAAGCTTGGCTATAAATTTGCTTCTATTGCTTGTGATTGCTTAGATTGTGAATTCTGTTTTTAGATTATTTGATTTTTCGTCTTGTTATTTACATTAGGTTATTGATTCTCATGGACATGCTCGGGGTGTAGAAGGCAAGTTGATTTCTTATGGTTGAGCATGCAAAAGAGAGAGTAGAAATCAAGGAAAAAAAAAGAAGATTCTTGTATTCTATAGTCTATCAAAAACCAATTGGATCATTTTTTATTCATATTTTGCAGTTTATTCTTGAGATTGATTTCTACACATATTCTTATAACATTGGGTCGTGCAAGGGAAACAATTACCATATCAATCTTAAGAAATTACCTAATAAGATGACCTATATAATAGGCACAATTGGGAACTTTGACTCTGTGGAAAAACAAGAGCCACTCGAATGTTCTTATTTGAAGGTCGTGGAATGTTCAAATTCTAGACAATCATCACTTGAGAAAATCCTCTTTGCATTTGAATGAAATTAAAATGTGTTGAAAGTCTAATAGCCTAATTGAGAAGAAATACCCAAACCCAATTGTCGAAATGCATCTTCACAATAACTCTATGTTAGAGCAGCTTGGAGAGAATTTTTTAACTAAAGCAAACTTGAAAGGAGACCAGAATGTAAATTCACATCCTCATCTATGAAAAAAAATTGTTAAGTTACCTTTGTAAGTGGAGGCATCCCTCATAATCGTTGGTTTATTCATAATGAAGGTGCAATTAAAATCCACACAATTTGTAGTTGTAGGAGGTTTAGGGTGCAATGGAATGATATCTGTCAAGGACTATTTTGAGTGTGCTGCAGACACCTCGGCATGGTTGTGAAAGGTTGTAGCAAAAGAAGAGGTGAAGATTGAGGCTCTCGTAACCACCTGAACGAAGAAGACTGCTGTAGATGAGCCGAAATTAGAGGAGGAATAGAAATTGGAGGAACAGGAGCCATAGAAAACGGAACTGAGACTAATGGAAATGGAATGGAGACTGAAGAGGGAGGATTAGTCATTGCAACTAATGTCGCTGCTATGAAAAGGAACTTTGATGGCAATGAGACGCCGGCGCCAAGGAACCTACACAGAGAAATCTACGAGCCGATGCAATTAGCCGAAGGTTCGTCAAAACTGACAATTGTCAGCAAACCTAAATTGATGACTATAGTAAGAAATATCAAGCGAGAGAAAAAGATTCTTATGGGAGAAGCAAAGTGGGAGACGAGCGAAGATCTGATAGGAAACTCTACCAAAGCCATGTGGCGAAAAGGTTATAACTAAAATATCCCTTTCAAGTAGAATGATTGTTGCAAAGATTTCAAGTTGTCAATTCATCCAACAATGTTACTAGATATTTGAACGTTGATTATCAAGTATAAACATTTGAATATAATGATTGTTGTAAAGATAAAATGTTGACATGGATGAATGGATACACTCTATATGATAAGAGTAGAAGTGTTGGAGATAAGGTTGGCGTAGCACCGATTGAGAATATGCTTTAAAATGTTGTCTTAGATAGTTTGGATATGTTAAATGAAAGTTTCTTAGTTCTTTCTATAATGTCACTAAATAATTTTTTTTTTCCTAGTGATTAAGAAAAGAGGTAATTAAAAGAGACTTAACACGCTTGAATGTTAAGAAGTTGAGTGATATAACACAATTGCATCACAAGCTTTATATAGTCAACCCCACTTAGTGTGATTAAGGCTTTTTGTTGTTGTTATTTCTTCTTTAATAGCTTTTGTCAATACTAAACTTGCTTTTTATCTTTTCTGCATGCCAGAACAGAAACGAGTGAAAATATTTTTGAAATATAAATTTTGAAAATGCCAATATGCCTTCATGAGTAGATAGTCTTTTTGTTTTTGCTTGCTTGGTTCAATTTGAATTTCTTGCACTTCTATGCCATTCCAGTCATGCACACAAATCAAGCCTCACAAGGTGCTTTGTTGAGGATGCTTGAATTGTAGCAGTTAGTAGAAATGTTCCCAAAGATCTTGCTATTGTTGTTTTCCCTGTTGAATTAAGAACTCTGAACTCAAATGCCTTACCTTGAAATTCAATTATTTGTGAAACATAAAGACAACCACCACGCATATACTGATATCTGCAGTAGCATTAAATGTGAAGACTGAGTTACAATATATCTGATTTTTGCATTTTCTTTTTCTTCTTTTGGGATTCAGGGTGGTCTTACTGCTACTGATGTTTTTGCTGTGGAATGGATCCAGACTGGAGTTATTCACTATGGAAACACTGTTTCATATTTTGGTTTTCTTAGTGATGGTAAGTGTACTCTTTTTTGGCGAAGCATACCTATTGTTTGGATTATACTTTTCTAGCCTACTTCAATTTGAAATTATGTGTCTGTTTTATTCATGCTTGATGTCTCTACATTTGTGCCAGCAACAAGGTTCGATGATTTTAAGCTCCATGGTGCTGGCCAAATTCTGGCTTTCCAATTTCGTGGTTTGACTGAACCAGTCATGGTTATAGTTTTTATTGACCTTACTGAAAAATATACAATTCTAGTATTGAGACTGATTTCATGAGCTAGCCACCACTATCCAAATAAGCCAGAATGTGTTATTTAGCCAATTTTGAAGCAGAATTTGTGGGTTCTATTTGTGTTACTTGTTTGGTTTCCTTTTTCTGCCTTGATGATACTCAGTTCTGGTGTTGAATGGGTTCTATAGATCTTTGGCAACCATACCAGCCATGAATTGCATGTGAGCATGACATAATTTATCTCTCTGCTGAATGCTATGGGTTCAAAATAGTATGAAATCTTAATATCTTGACTCTATTTAACCCTAATTTTACTGGTTATATCAAATGCAAGATGGGCTTGGGTAAAGGATGGGAAGTTGATTTCATACAAGATACGGGTTAGGATTGCATTGGTATAGTGATGGTAGATTGGGTGTTCGTTGAATCACTTTTTTTTTTTTTGGCTAGGGTTATGGATAATTTTCAATTTGATCCTTCAGATAATTAGAAAAATCTATGGTTTAGCAATCACCTGGTGTTTGCTCCCTCCTTTTATTCAAGAATCCGGGCATGTTTAGTTAAGAGACGGATTCTTTAATGAGCAAGGACATCTGAATCAATTTTAACTATTTACAATATAATCATTCTATGGAACATGTTATTAATAAGTGATATGTACCATTGATTATTACTTATTTTGGTCAAATCTTGTTGGCGATATGACTTATACTAGAAACATTGACAAGTTGCATGCTCTGCATACATTTGTTTTATGTGTGGACGAGTTTTCATTTTCTTAGCTAACAATAGTTGAACCATTTGAATGGCTTCGTTGATAGAACTTCTAGTGTTTGTTTGTTGTTTGCTCTTGACGTTTTGCTTGATGCTGCATGTTCTTCCAACTCTCTTAGTGTGCATTTGTTTATTTATATTGACCATTTTTAACTTAGGAACAATTGGGATATAAATGGATGATTGGTAGCAACTTTGAGTTTATGTTAGAAACCTTTTCGAGCTGTTATGCTCAATAGTGCTTCCTGTTAATGTAATGGATAAATATCTGTTGCAACAAATTTCTTAACTCGTCGTTGTAACTTCTCTCGTTTGAGCACGAACTTGGTGCAGCCTCCTCTTCCTTAAGAGAAGGATGATGAACCTGAATCTATGAGCACACCCTCTGCACACACCCAAAAGAAACTAAAAAAAAGGGTAAAACGCACAAAAAAAAAGGGGAAAGGAGCCTTGAAGAGGGAATGTAACTTGTTTGCATATGTTATTTGAAAACATCCTTTGATTAAATGAGAATATAATGCAATAGTTGTTTTCTTTCTATTGCAGTGTTGGAACTATCTGAGAAATATCAGAAACGTTTTGGCCCGCTACGGTATTTTGTAGCTGGTTTTCTAAAGTTTCTATGCTTGCCTAAATACAGTTTTGAACTGGAGTACCTTCCAGTGGCAAAAGAGGTGCAAGTTGAACCAAAGGTTTTTTGTGAGCAAGACAAACTTGGCATGTCTGACCTTTACAAAGACATAATGAGGAGGTCAAAAAAAGAGGGTATCCCCAGGGCTTCCAGTTTATCAAGTATAGATTCAATTATGTCTCCTAGTAGGATATCTGGTGATGTGGACACAACTGGTAGTACACTTGCTGGCAGCGAGCCATCTGAGGTTGTTCGTTGTCTTGATCCTAAATCAAAACGTTTGTCAACAGGAAAGAGCAATCAGGTGTCAGAACCAGAAGAGGTTATTCATCCTTCACATCATTTATCGATAACTCCAAACTGGCCTAGAACCCGATCAAAGACAAGGGTAGATAAAGGTTGGAGTGCGCTTGATACTACAAATGATTCCAGATTTTCATGGGCAGCCACTAGTTTACATGACAAAGAAGATATTTCTTCAACGATCTCTGATCCAGGGCCTGTCTGGGATGCTGAGCCCAAGTGGGATGCTGAGCCCAATTGGGATAATGGGGTCAACTGGGGTCCAGATAACTCCATTAAGTTCCAACACCCTCCAGAAGACATTGAACTAGGGATGGTTAAGGAACCTGTCCCAAGTTTAGATGAGAAGTGGGTAATACAAAAAGGGCAGTTTGTTGGGATTCTGGTATGCAACCATTCTTGCAAGACGGTACAGAGTTTAAGTTCTCAAGTTGTTGCACCTAAAGCTGAGCATGATGACAACTGTTTAGATTTGTTATTAGTCCGTGGAAGTGGGAGGCTAACTTTGCTAAGGTTTTTTGTCTGCCTTCAATTTGGCCAGCATCTTTCTCTACCATATGTAGAATATGTAAAGGTATTGTTTCCTTTTTTTTTTTTAATGATTGGTTCTTTCATATATTGCATTTTTTGTCTTTCAATTTCTCATTTGCTCTGTACCATAGACCCTAGAAAATATCAGATATACTCCAAATAACTTCCTTGTTCAATAAAAATGAAAAGTTTTCATTAACGTGAAAATTACTATTTGTTTTCCTTGTTTGTTTGGTCAGGGTTATTGTTATGCTCGAAGACTTAATGTATTAGTGTGAGGAATGATATGAGATTGAGAACGTATCTATTTTTGATAATGCATTTGAATAACGTGTGTAAAATTTTGATAGAAATGCTGTCATTTCTTTATAAAAATTGTTATATGACTAGACCATGAAATCTGAGGACTATTGAAATTTTGGGACGCTAAAAACCTAAGAGATTGTCTTGAAATAGTTATATTAGTAATTAGTTGTCAAAAATGTTTAACTTGAATTTAAATGTCAATGGTAATGGAGATTGATTTGACAATCATTGTATTTATCATTAAGATGAGGTAAAAGCCCAAATTGATACCCACAGAGATATGCATGCAAAGAATATCAGTTCAGATTGCTTGCATGGGTTGGAATTTTAACCAATGTTCAGCTATTGTAGTAACTTGATGAGACCTTTTCTAAACCATAACTGTTAAAGGGTACATTATAACTATTCATGTCACAATTCCTACAACGCTTAACAGAATGTTTTTAGCCATAGTGCCATGTATAAATATTGGTTACTTGATAATTATCAGGAGTGGCAGAAATATAAATGTAGGACAAAGTTTCTAATTATTGTATTAGAGCTTGGCGTATGAGCCATGCTTGACTGCTTCATCCTCCATTCTTTGCTTTCCCCTTCTGCACTGTTGTTGGTGCCCTCCTCTGTCTATGATGGCAAAGTTTAGCCTTTCCACCCTAACTTCTAAGCTTTATAGCAACAACTACCTATTCTAGCATGATCAGGTTCAACCTTATCTACGGGCAAACAAATTTTAGCAATATATTAATAGATCTTCACCTTCCCATCATTCCTTGAAGAATCTATTCTACACAATTCTGCTTATGAGAATTGGATTACTCAAGATCAATTGGCCATTGGATGGTTATTGAACTTCCTGTTCGTTTAAGTTCTTGTTCGGGTTGTGGGTTTTTTCCACGTCTCATGGGTTAGGATTTTCACCCAAACAAAATGTGAGATCTCAAGCATTTTGATTGCAATTATTGTCTTTCTCTATGGGCATTAAATCTGTAGCCAAGCACCTTTAGTTTGCAGAACTATTTTTGATCAATTAAAAACTATTGGTGGATTAATTTTATTTGAGTTGTTTGATCTTGTCCAGAATAGGTGTCATTCTCCATTGCAATTAGAACAAGAAGCGACCCATGTACTAATGACTAAGGAACTTCATTATGATTTTGCAACAAGAAGTTATTCTTGATCTAGCAATGCTACTAACAATCCTGTTTGTGGTCAAGTATGTAATTGCAATGGGCACTTTGCTGTTGATTTTTCTTCCGTTATAATCATAATTACTTGTCAGAGATTTCGCAACCAATCCTCCTGCGTCACAATTTCATCATGCTTCTTCTTATAAACTGTGTTTTTATCCAATTTTTTATATTGCTCATCACTTTAGGAGCTGATTTCTCCAGATGTTTATCAATTAAGACACTTGCTCTGCTCACAAATGAGCCAGCTTAGGTGACGGTTCTTGTGCACCCATCTTTTAGCATAGATCAACATCAATTTCAACTATTAGATCCCTTTTCCTTAATAATGTTCATGTTCTCAATTTCTCCAAAAAATTTATTTTTGTTTTCATCTCCACTTCAAACAGTTCTTGTGTCTTTGAATTTTGTTATCCTATTTTGCTATGAAGGACATTCAAAATGGAGTACTTCTAGGATGTGAATGTGTTCGTGATTGTCTTTATAATCTTATGTCCATAAAGCATACCCTTGTTGCTTCAGTATTTTCTTCTGACATAGAGAAGAATGGGGATGTAAGGAAGAATCTACAAGAAATTGAGAAGGAAAAGAGTTACACTTGCCAAATTGAAATTATGAAGTTGGCCAATAAGTCTCTTCCAAGGGTTGGTCATCAAGCCTTTCCCACTCTTGCTATCAATTAAAAAGTAAAAAAAATTAGTATGATTTAAAACCAACCCAAATATATCTTTTATTGTAGAATTTCTCTCTATTTATAGAATACATGTATGTATCAAAAGTTACACCCATAAATAAACTATCAACAATCATCCACTTATAATTTACCATTAACAACCAATTACTAACAATTGATTCTTCATAAATGACTCATCTAGAAGTTATCAAAAAGAATATTTTTAAAAATAAAATAAAAGAATGCTGAAGTAACTCATAATTGGCCTAAACTATCCAATTGGACCATGATTTTTTATGACATCTTTCTGTGTAATGCTCATTGTGATAAGTATAAGATATGGTTGGCCCATGTGATGTATTACCATCTTCTTGTGGTCCTGCATCATTCTCCTTTGCCAAAAAGGACTCTTATTTGCAGAGTTGAATAGAAGATAGTATTTGACTAAGTGTGGCGCAAGTTTGTCCAGCTCTTCCTTGTTCATCCATACATCTTTACTAGGAGGTTGATTCATCCATCTTAAAAGAAACTTGTGAGAAGAGTCTATACTAAAGAGCTCACAATAAATTATGCCTTCCACATTGAAGAATTTGAGCACCAAAAGGCAAAGGCAATTGTGGACTTGAATCACCTACATTTGAGTTTGCTTTCAAATTTCTAGATAAAGTGTTTCCTTTATAAAGTATAATGTCATCAATGTTAAAAACAGACTAATAAGCATGAGAGAAATTCAAGAATATATGCATTGTACTAAGTTTTCTAATTATTTTGAAAGGCCCACAAGCTCCCACAAGAAGTTTTGTATATTTTTTTATAGAATATCACTCAATGCTTATGTAGATTAAGACATAATCATCTTTATTATATTCTCTAAAGGCTCTATTTTGATTTACTGAGTCAGCATTTTTATTATTACTTAGTTCAAGTTGTTGAATTTCATGATGTATATATGATGAAAGTCTTTAGCAAAATAAATACCAAAGCAAAAAATGAGTGTTGGTAAAGAAGTAAAATCAATGGGTCATTTGGGATTAAAATTATAGACAATATCAAATGATGTTTTAAGAGTAGTTCTTGAAATAGTGTTGTTATATGCAAAATTCAAAGGTCAGAAGGTGCAAGTGTCGAGTTCCTAGATGTTTACCAACCAAATGCTTAAGCATGTTTCCTAATGTTCAGTTGACAATTTTTATTTGCCCATTGGTTTGGGGTGAAAAGTATATGAGAATTTGAGTTGAATTCCAAATAACTTCCAAAGTGTCTTTCAAAAAAAATATGACACAAATTTCATTTCTATCAGATATAATGGTTGATAGTAGACCATAGAGGTGTACAATCTTTAAAGAACATTTTGCCATAATGAATGCTCATTAGTCTTAAAGCAAGGAATAAAATAGGCAATCTTAGAAAATTGATATACTATTATAACGATACTATCATGGTGTTGAGGTGTTTGAGATAATTCTAATATAAAGTTCATTGATAAATCCTCCAATGTCTTATAAGATATAGGTAAAGCAATATATTCTGCACTTTTTTTAAATAATCCTTGTTTGTTTGCAAATAAAACATTTGGCTATTATCCTATACACATCATGTTTCAATGAAGGCCAATGATTTATCTCAAGTAAATAAATAGTTTTATCTCTTTGTATGTAGCTAGCAAGTCGTTCAGCATGTAATTTTTGAATAAGAAATTATCGTATAGAGGTTCTTGAGATACATAACTGTTTCCCTTTAAATAGGTATTCGCAATAAATGTAGGATTGTCAATAGTTTATCTTTTTATTCATTATAGATAAGATGAAAGTTTGGGCTTAAATCTTAGAACCTGAATTTTTCTTTTTGAGATGACAAGGAAGACCTTAGACAATTTATTCGTAAGTTTGTTCTCGATATCAGGTTTATGTTTGAGCACAAAAACGAAATCTTGTTAGTATTCAACCCACTTGGCATGTCTATAGTTCAATTTCTTTTGTGTATTAATAAATTTTAATACATGGGTGATCAAAGCTTAGAATGAATTCCTTATACAGCAAATAGAGTCTCCAATGTTGTAATGTATGGATAACTACGTAGAACTCTCAATCGTAGGTTGAATATTTTTTTCTTGGCATCATTGAGCTTTTCATTGAAATAAATTATTGGGTGATTTTCTTAGCCAAGTACTCCGCCTATACCTTTTCTTTAGGTATCACAAGTAACATCAAATAGTTTGATGAAGTCTTGTAGCTAAAGAGCTGGTGCAAAAGTTATAAGAACTTTGATTTGATTAAAAGCTTTTTTTGCACTAGTTGTCCACATGACGTTGTCCTTGAAAATATCAATGATTGGAGCCATAATAGAGCTAAAGTTCCTTATCAATCTCTTATAAAAATGTGGCAAGGCTACGAAACCTCCTAACATCAGTAAAATTTTTAGGGGTTGGCTAGTCTCACATAAATTTGAATTTAGTATGATTAAGATGAAGACCACAAGAAGATATTATAAAGCCTAGACAGATTACCTTTTTTTGTAAAGACGAACATTTTTTCATATTAATGTATGACTTCTCTTCTCTTAACTTCTTTAGAGCCATCCTTAAGTGTTCTAAATGTTTATTTTCATCAATACTATATATTAACATGTTATTGAAATAAGAAATCAAGAATTTTCCTATAAAGAGTATAATAATTGTATTCATAAGTCTCATAAGGGTAGTAGTGGTATTAGACAAACCAAATGGCATGATTAACCACTCATATACATTATCAAGTACGTTAAATGTAGTTTTTCATTCATCCCTTAGTTTAATTCTAATTTGATGATAGGTACTCTTAAAGTCAATCTCAGAAAAATATGTAAATTCAGTGATTAAATCTAACATATCATCCAACTTAAGAATTGGAGATCTATATTTGATTGTAATTTTGTTGATAATTTTATTATGAATGCACATTCTTTAACTTCTATCTTTTGTTTTGTGGGTAAATAAGATTGATATGGCATAAGGACCCATACTCTCTATAAAAATCCTTTTTTAAGTAATTCATCTATTTTTCTCCTCAATTCAGCATGTTTAGTAGGGTTTATTCTATAACGAGGCAAAAGTGGGAGCTAAGATTCAGGCATAAAATCGTTGACATATTGTACACTCCTCATAGGTAGGAGTTCATCAGGTGTAATGTCTCAAAGTTCTTTTAACAAATTTAAGATCACAATCGGTACATTAGTCTTCATAAATTTAACAGTACTTTCTTTCACATATAAAATGTGTAAAGAAGTAAGGTCATCGGATTCCTTTAGTACACTTCTATATTCGAGTCTTTCAATCTTCAAAATTGATTGACTAGCAACCAGGTCTTTTGATTAACAAGATTTGAAAATGGAATTACTTATAGAATTAGGATTAATAACAAGTTGGAGCTTTGAGTTCTTTTGAGTGGAGATTGGTTTTAGATTAGAGGTGGTTTTATGTGATGATGGGATAAGCTTTTTTGAAATTTTTATGAGAAAGAATTTAATAAACTTATCTTTGAATTTGAAAGTATAAATGTTTTCTTTCTTATAGTGAATTGCATTCAAATCATATAGCCACAACCTACCAAGATGTATATGAGCTATATTTATAGGGAGGAAATCACACCATATTTGATCTTCATAACTATCAATTTTTATGTGTTAAACACTTAAAAGTTACAGGCAAAAGAAATATAATTTATCCAATTAATATGAAAGGTTTTAGGATGAGGTTTAGCCTTCAAATTTGTTCTGATAAGAGTATGTGTAAAAATGATATCCATAGCATTAACCCTATCAATAATGAGTTCCCATCTTTTATCATTACATGTTACAAGCATGCTAAATATATTTTATTGTCACAGATAAGCACTGTATGACACCTAAGTGAGGTTTATTATCTATAACTAACTACTCATTAGATAAAGGTTCATCTCTCGTAATCTTCTCAATATTTGACTCATGGTCAACATTCTCCTTCAAAAATAAAATTGTGCCTTATGTTGATGTTGCATATGTCCTTTATGGCAATTGAAATAGATAATGGTCTTTGTATTTTTAGAAGAGATTTTTTAGGTGACTCTAAAAGGTTAAGCATTCTAACTAGACTAGTTAGACTTAGTTCTAAACTTACTACTAATGTAAAAGGTAGATGATGGTGGTTTGGATCGGATAGATGTCATAGGCTTGTGATGTTTCTTTACTAGAAAGGCATAATAAAAGGCTTCCTCTAAGGTTTGGGGTGTCTTTATTTTAAATACTTAGTGGTATTTATGGTAGTCTACTTTAGTGTAGAAGATGACCATGTAGTTTCTTATCATGGTATTTGTGAGAATACTTTCTCTTAAAATGTCTGACATCTCTACCAAAGTCAATATTCTCCTCAACATTTCCTCTTTAGCTAAGATGTTATTCTAATAAATCTTAGCATGACCTACAAGTTTTATTTTTGTAAAGTTGACCTTTTGGAAGTCATCCATCCTATACTAATGAAAAAAGTCATCCATTTGGGCTAAGCAATCTAAACACTTATTGGGATCACGGATACTATCAAAAGAAGATACTTCAATCTTAAGCCCTCTTAATGGATCCTCCTCTGCCCATCTCCAAAGTTATTTCTACAATTATTCACTTTCTAAAGGCCTACATTATTATACTATGGTTGGTGTACTTCTTCAACTTTGTCCTCAATCTTATGGCGGTTCCTAAATATAGGTCATATGATATGATTATCATCCCTTATAGGATTTTAAGCATCTTCTCTTTCCTTAATTACATGAGTAGGTGGAGTGAGAAGGCCATTGCAAATTTTTTCTGTGTGGATTTCTAAATTGGTTGTAAAAGTTTATATTTGAATTTGCATTTAATCTTTGATTGTATCTTGGATTAAATTTGGAAGCTATGTATACATTTGTATAAGATTTTCTATTACTTTTGTTAAATACTTCACATGTTCTATAAATGCAACCCATTGGTGGCATTTTGAGAATACGAAATTGGACAACTAGTGAGAAAAATGAAGAATGTTGCTACTTTTAATGTTGAAGTAATTAAGAGAGCAATAAAATAATATTTGTTTTTTCAATTTTATATATTTTATATTATTTGTTTTTTCAACTAAAATTTCAAATGAAGATTTGTACACGCTAAAATGACTACATATAAACTAGTAATAATAATCATACTTTTTCCCCTATATCAAAATGATTTAGAGACTAAGTTTAGATTTTAAGTTGCATCAACAGACTAGGAGGTCAATTAAAGTGGACTTCATCTTCTTAATAACTTCACTCAACTTTTTGATGGGTTAGGAACATCGGCTTAGTTTTTGAAGGTGGATATACCTAATTAGTTGCAAATTGCCCAAGAACACCATTGTTTAAAACAAAGAAAACATCCAAACCAAACGTTAGAAAATAGTAAAATTTGGTGTTGGCAAAACTTGCTCAAGTTTGGTGAAGCAAAATCCTAACTTGTTAAGTTTTTGTTGTCTTGTTCTTTCAAGTAAGCCTCCTTGATTTGGAAGTTGATTTCCTTGCCAAAAACAAAAGATCTTAGAATCTTCTTGGAATCCACAAAGTCTACTTTGAGCCTTATTGATAAAATAATATAGAAAATATATGAGATGCAGGTCTATCACACAGGATATTGTGGGTGGTGCAAGAGATGCGCATAGATTGGGCGCTTTCATGGAGCCAACCGGCAAAAATGTGCCAAGTGTGGGCAAGTAGGTGCAAGTAGGGGCATAGATGCACACAGACTGTATGATACGGCCACCCACGCAAGTGTTAGTCAAGTGGTGCAGTAGGAAGTAGGATGAACAATACCTGAGAAATACTTGAACAGACTCTAATACCATTTGATATAGAGAAGAATAGAGATGTAAGGAAGAATTTGTAAAAAAATTGGGAAGGAGAAGAATTTGTAAAAAATTGGGCAGGAGAAGAGTTACAATCACCAAACTAAAACACCAAGCAAAAGGTAAAGAAAAATATTATGATTCAAAATGATATTAAACATATCGTTCATTGTAGAATTTTTCTTTATTTGTAGCGGAGTACATGAATACATCAAAAGTTAAGGCCATAAACAAAACTACTAATAACTATCCCTCAACAATCTACCACTAACAACCAATTACTAGCAATAAATGAATCATCTAGAAGCTATCAAAAAGAAAAGCTCTAAAAATAGAATAAAATAGTAGTACTAAAACAATTCTTTGTTGGCCCAAATTAACCAATTGGGTTATGGTTTCTTATGACATATTTCTTTCTCATGTTTCTAGTGATAGGGTTATGAAATATAGTCAGCTGATGTAATGTATTACCACTTTCTTGTGGTCTTGCATCACCTTCTTTTACTCTAGATAAATGGAATCACCAAATCGGTCATACAATGATGAATGTTGTGCACAAAGTTTTGACTCATTCATCACTATCTTACATTTTGCATGGTACTACTGTTGTTCTGCATGCCAACTCAGCAAATTTCATTGATTACCTTTTTAGTTGTCAATTATTGTGGTTTGAGCTTGTTTATATTGACATATGAGGACCAGCACCTGCTTTCTTTTATGATTTTTTTTATTTATTTCTTAGATAATTACTTTAAATACACTTGGTTCTTTCCTTTTATACACCATTTTGATTTTTTAAAAACTCTTATTTCTTTTCAAAATTATTTTGCAAATACATTGGGAACCAAAATTAAATATCTACAATCTAATGATACAATAGAATTTCTTCTAGCTCTTCAACATAAGTTAACATCATCATTTATAGTGTCCTCACACTCACTAGCAAAACTGCTCAATTGAGTACAAATATCTTCATATTTTTGGAATTGGTTTGCCAATATTAGTTCATTTCATATACTTATTAAATTTTTCTATAAAACTATTATTTTCATTATTAATAGATTACTTACACTTTCTCTTCACTACTTGTCACCATTACGTATGTTTATTAGAAGTATTGTGAATTATAATTTTGTGCTCTTTTAGTTGTATATATTTTTCTTGTTTTGTTCTATATAATTCTAATAAATTTTAATTGTCTTCTCAACCATGTGTTTTCCATGGTCACCAATTCATTATTTTGGTTATTTACGATACAATCATATCACAAACTATATCTACATTTTTAGAGATGTTACCTTTGATTAATGCCCTAAAAAAAACTACTTCCGCTCTTCGTCTTTTACTTTCATTTTTATATCTAGTTAAGAGTGAGAGTTTTTCCATAAGATCTGAAATCACTCAAAGGTTAAATCGATTTTTAGTCGAATTGAACTTGAATTCAAGTAATCGATCAGAGTTTTGATCCAAAAAATCTTAGACTTTATTATATTTCTAACTAATCTTGAACCATGATTGGATCGAGTCAACATGGCTCTAATTTGAATTGTCTATATATTAGTGTATATGTTAGTATCATATATATAAGTGTATGATTTAGAAAAATAGTGTTATATACTATTATATTTGATTTAAATGAATTTATAAATTTATTTGTGATTAAAAATTTGCCCAAAAAATGAAATAATAACTGAAAATTGGATACTTCTTAGTCAAATCAAATTCGTAACACCCGTAAGTCAAGCCTAATTTGATTCAAGATGGGATTAAACATTTCCAATCTAAGACTTGGATCAAATTAAGATTGAATCAAACATCCTTGAGCTGATCTTGAGCTATTTTTAAATTGATTTTAGATTGAATCATTAAGAGTTCTATATCTAGTCACAATTAACCAATCATCTTCTATTTAGTCCTTTCATTCTCCAACACTTTCTCCCATGTCTCCACTTTATCCTTTACAGATTATATTCCTCTCACTCCTAGTCATATTATGATTTCTATATGGAGTGATGGCATCATAAATCGACTTGATTTTTAGATGATGGTGAAATATATAGTGAATTGTGATTTTGTTTCTAGCATTTTTCCATCATCTTGTTCAACACTACAATTAAAGATCCCTTAAGACATCAAACTATGGCCCAGAATACAATGCTTTAATCACAAATGAAACTTACGACTTGTTCCTCCTTGCATATCAAGCAATATTGTTTGATGCATATGGATCCATTATCTCAACTATAAATCCAATGGTTCCATCGAACATTATAAACCTTGGTTGGTATAGCTTCTAGGCATCTAAGGTAAATGTCGCTCTATGCATTAAGAATCAACAAACTATTTGATCTATGTTCTTATTTTGTGTGGATGATCTTATAGTTATCGATTCATCAACTACACCTATTTCAGATTTATTGTAATCTTTATAATAGTGATATGCAACAAAGGCTGTGGTTCTTTAAACTATTTTCTTAGAATTGACACACCAATAGAATTCTGCTTACTCAAGATAGTTATACACAATTACAAAAGTGCTGTAATCTGCATAATGTCAAACTCACTAATAGTCTCATGCCAACTTCTACTCCATCTTCTGGATCGCTTATAACTTCATCGAATATTAGACTGTTATGGGTACCTTACAATACCTCACGTTGATTTGTCCTGATATCTCTTTCTTGGTTAATCTCTTATGTCAACATATGCATACTCCCTTAGACTACCATTAGACAATGGCCAAGCGATTACTCAAATATCTTGATGCTATTCTTTTGTATGGTTTATAAATAACTAAATCCCCTTCCTTTTAATGCATAATCTGATTCTAATTGGGCAAGTGGCTCCTCTGATTGTCACTCTGTTGGTGGATATGCTATTTATTTAAACTTCAATTTCATTTCTTGGTGTTCCAAAAAGCAAAAGATAGTTGTTCACTCCAGCATGAAAGCTGGATACAAAAGCCTAGCTAATACTACTGCTAAACTAATATGATTGCAGTCACTTATCAGTGAACTTGGCTGTCACTCGCTGCCAGTACCTACACTTTGTTCTGTGGTGTACTTCACAAAAACGGTTCCATGCAAAAAGCAGACATATTGAGATTGATTGCTAGATTTTTTAGGAACGTGTTACTTGTAGCAGGTGTCAATTCATTATCCCTCTTCCAAAGATCAAATAGTTGACATTTTCATTAAGGCTTTACCCGTCATGAAGAATTCGCTATCTATGCTTCAGAGTGTCTTTTCTATCCCCTACATTCAGCTTCGGTATGGGTGTTGAGCAATGTCTCAACACATCAATAACTTAAATAAACCCCATCTATATCTTGACTATTAATGGACTGCCTCATATATGAAGCTCTGTGCAGTATAGCTGTCCCTGTAGATATTCCCAGAACTGGCGTAACCTTAATCCTCCATGTGCGTGCATGCATGTGTGTGCGTGTGTGTGTAATTATTACTCTGATTATCAAGTGCAACGGAAGTGCAACAGAAGCACAAGTATAGGTGGAGGTTTCTCATCAGGAGTAGAAAGTATTCTGGTTTTCATCATTGCTGATTGTGGTCAAACCAGGAGTGATGAAGCAGATTTAACGAAGAGGAACAAAATTATAGAAGAGGTTAAACAACAGTACTTGGAGCTTCAACACTAAGACCGACTAAATGTTTTTGCCGCATATTTGTTGAGAACTACTCCCAAATTGTGATGGGTAAGTAACTAAGTGAAAACTTAAATTATCCAACAAAGTTATCCATTCTATATTGCTAAGCTAATGCTTTCTTCTATATGCTATGACGAGTGGTTTTAAATGTGAAAAATTTTGAAATAAGTTGACGTAGCTCATAGTCCAGTAGAGCTTAACCAAGAAATGATAGATAAATACAATAAACAAGTTGATAGTAGATGACAACAAATGATGAATGAATAGTTTGAGCAAACAAGGTTGTGGTAAGCTAGAGTTTCAATGGGTTAGAGCAAGAACCATGATAAGAATAAATAAGAGGAGAATAGAAACGTCATATTAAGTCTTAACATGGATGTAACACGTAATAATCCCATATGACGATGCTACAACATCGAAAATATGAAAACCTAATCATGTTAAAGTATGATGATTAAGAAATAATAGGTACATACAGCTTATAATAGTATAACTCAATCATCTATAGCTGATCAAAACAACATTTGATATAAAACAATGATGGTCAAAAGCTGCTTAGATCTTGTTTAGAAAGATATTAGAAAGAGGACAATAACCTTAATAATTCATGTCGATCATTAAGTGAAAGCAAGAGAAGAGTTTAGTTGGCAAGCATCAAGTGATTAGAGATATTTCAATGAGATACTTATTGTGAGGGAGGTGTTGGAGCTAAGAAAAGATGTGGGTGACAACTACTAAGATGGTGATCAAAATCAAGTGGCATTGTGTCAAATTTGGAGAGTTCTACATGAGAGAAATGAAATTTTAAGTCTCTTTCCAATTTTCTTATGAGTCATGTGTTTTGTTTTATTTTGTTTTAGTTGTAAGCTTATGCTATGGGCCATCTTATCTATATGTATGTGTGCTTGTCCGCACGATTGTGCTTAAAATATTTTCCATTTTTTATTTATTTTTTAAGGCATGTCATTTAATTTATTCATGCCTTGAAAATAATTCAAAATGACATGATGAGATACAGTGGTGTTTTTGTTGCTAGTTGAAGCCCTTCAACACTAATGGAATTTTTGGATGAAAGTCTTTTAACCAAGCAATACTTGTTGAATCATGTGTCTTTTGTAGGCTTCGGAGTAGTACTTTCTTGCTAAAAAAATTTTTGTTTTATATCTTAATATCTTTTGATCATAACTTGGAAATGTAGGTGATATCTTGAAACTATAGTTGATTAATAATTTAAATAAGCTAAAATAACTTAACAATTTATTTAGTATAGTAATAAACTCTTATAACAAATAAGATAAGTAGAAAATAGGTCTCTCTAGTTTAGACCTTTTTAGGACTAGATCCTCAAGTTTTCAAATCACCAAATAAGTCTCTTTATTTTTGTAATAACTGCACATAAGTCTTTTCTCTAATGGAAATTAGTAACATAGATTTTTTTTATGTCATAGGTTACTTAAAGTCCAAAACTTTAATTTGCCTAAACTATCCTTTATAGACTCTTTTAACTTTATCTTATTCATTCTTTGATGGAAATAGATCTTCCGATTGATAGGCAATGACCTTGGATGTTTTTTGGAGAATGCCATCTGCATTCTTTTGTTCAAACAATATCACTTCTTGTTGTGTTTTTTTTTTTTTTTCAAAAATTCATTTGCGGGATGTTTCATTGTTGCTTCTAGGCAATTCAAATCAGTTAATGTACTTTAAATTGTTTAGGGCAAATCCTTGAAAAGAGATTAATGGATTTTCTGCCACTAACATAGTGGATCCTTGGCAACAATGGTAGTACAATTGAGGTTTCAAGGTTATGACAGATTATTATATGGTGTTATGCAGGAGTGAGAAGGGTATTTTTAATGAGATTGGCATCATTAATTGTAGCAAAGACCTAGTTGTTACTATTAAAAGAGTAAAGAGTCAATTTAGATATTTTGGAAACTTAAGGAAACTTAGTCACACTTATGCTCAAATCATAGTGACTTATCTCTATTATTTATTTTAAAACAAAAATAACAAAATAAACCTTCAAACTAAAAATAAATTAATTAAACATAACCTTGAGAGTTTCAAATAAAAAATTAATGACAAAACCTATCTATATGTAAATTCAAATGACCTAAAATTCATTTCTAAATTTTGTTTTATTTGTTAGTTATCCATGAGGACATTGTAGATGTCTTTGGCTTACCCATCATATTATTCATATGATCGATGCAAGTTCTTGTATTTCTTAGCACAATAACATCTCAATTTTCCATGTTCCACCATGAAGTCTTCTCTCTCAAACTTTTAAGCTCACACTTCGAAGTTTTATTTCCTAGCCATTTGCAGCACTAAAGGAATTGAAACTCAAAACAATTAAATTAAATGTATTATGATATTTCCATTATATTCATTAGAAATCTACAAATCCCTATTTACTACTACTACAAGTGAAGTCTTAAGTGGTTTAATTTCTTAAAACACCTAACTTTTTTTATGTTCAATTTCTCCTTTGATTTCTAATCATTGAACAAATGTAGTAGCTATCAACATGTGAAAAACTTCAAAGGACTCAAATATCTATTAATTTGTTTTGAATTTTTGTTAGATAGAAAATATCCTTTTTGATTTGCTCCTTATCTTTGATAAAGATTAGAATTGTTTTAGTTCTGAACAATTTTGTTGATCGATACACATAAGCTATGGCTAACAACTTATAAAAAATTCAAATAACTCCAATCTCTTTGGAAACGAACCCTCCTATGAGTTGTGGACTTGCCATCGAAAAGGATCCAATAAATGCCAGTAAGCCTCTGGTGCATAGGCATGATGTTTAACACTCGGCCTTTGACCTAGTGAAGCTTTTGGTGTAAAGCTCTTTCAGCTTTTATATGGAGCTCATTTGTGGCTTATTGAGAAATTTGGTTTTGGTGACATTCTTATCTGCCAAAACTTTCAGTCCTCAAATATTAATTTACCACTCTCACTTATAATCTACATCACTATTACCATGCCAATATCCACAATTTCTATTGTCACTTTACTTGATTCAATCTCATGTCGTTAATCTTCCATAACCTATATTAGAGTTGCAACTATCTTTACTAAATTTTGGTTGTTTGGTATCCTAGTATGGTGCTACACAAAAGCAAGAACAACAAGACTTGTCCAACTAAGTGAACAAGGTTATGAGAATCTCTTAGGGAATGAACTTTTAGAAAAGACCTAAATGCAATTTGTTAAGCAATTATTTGATGACTTTTTTCCCTTCTAATTCTTTTATTTCTCCTTAACTCATGGTGTATCGGTTTATCTCTCTTTACTGTAATCCACCTCTAATCCTTTATGCCCAAGTCATTATTTCCATAATTGATTTGTTCTTTCCAAATAATTGTATGGTTGGGGTTTCTTTATGCCATTTTACGTCATTATTCATATGCAAAGTTGATGATAATTGTTTGGTCTCTGGGATGATCCAATACAAGCTATGAGCTTTTTAGTAGATTGGATTGATGTATTTGTCAGGATCATTTATGCCCATGAAAGGGGGTAAATCAAATAGTTAAAGTTTTTAAAAATTCTTTTTCAAAGATTAGCATTAAGTAGAAAACATGACTTCTGTGTGATTAAGTTGATTAAAGTATTCAACTACAAGTAAGAAAAATGTTGTAAGTACATACATATTAGAAAATTTTCAAGTGCTTCACCTCCTACCCAATTAAGCTTATATCTCCCAAATCAACAAGCTTGAGTGTAGCACTATTGCTTTAACTCTTCTGATGTAATCAATGAAGAAACTATTATAATATTGTATCTTTTTTTTAAGGTTCAAACACAATCTCTTGAATCTTTTATAGACTCTAATGCAACCCTCTCTTGAGTCTTTTTTGGGCTCAAATTCAGCCTTCTTTTATGTCTTTTTTGGGCTCAAACTCAATCCTTTCTTGAGTCTTTTTTAGGACTCTTAAATCTTTTATAGACTCAAACTCAACTCACTTGAGCCTTTTATGGGCTTAAACTCAACCCATACAAAACCTCATACAAGACAATTCCAAAATACAACTCAACACAAATCATTAATAGAATAAGTCAAACCAACACAAAATTAAACTAAGTTACCTTGGCATGAGCAAGAGCTTGTGTGTGGTGAAGAAGGTGTTCAAGCATGCAATGAGTAAATGAGACTCTTCTAATAATGCACCTCAAGTTCTCCAGATGAAGCTAATGTTTTGTGCAATGGTTGAAGGACAGCAACTTCAATTCCTCCCAATTTATGTGAAGCAATGCAACAACTATAAGAAGCTAGAACACTTTTCAGCTTTTGCCAATTCAGAATTTTACTTGGATTTTGCCAAAATGTCTTTGTGGGATTATTAGATTTTCTTCGATTTAAGAGGGTTTGTATAGATGCAAAGTACCTGTTGGACACTCCAATTCTTATTTGAACATTGCTACAAAGCCTCAATGTTCACATGAACATTGAACCAAGTTTTTGCAGTAGTCTTTGAAGCCCATTTGTGTAATCTATTGAACTAGACTTGGGTACCATGCAACATGACCTATACATATTATGTCAATGCTTATGTATTGCATGTAAATTTTCATGTGTCATATATTCTATGAGTTCAAGGGACATCTCAACTTAGCTGTTCCATATACCTTACTTTATGAGGAATTTATTATTTGTGTAATATGTTATAAACTTACGTGCCATGCATCATATACAAAATTTCTGCCCAAATACTTGGGTCCCTTAAAAAAATTTACAAATTACTTTTGAAAACACTTTTAAAAACTCTTTTTTTTCTTAATGTTTAAATGCAATGCAAATGTTTTGTTTGTAACGATATGAATTTAAACATGTGCATAATCAATATGTTAATTCATCAAAGTAAAAATTTTGTATATTAAGAGCTTTGCATAAATAATTTATGCATTTACTTAAATTAACTTAGTCAGGATGAGTCTTTAAGCACAATTAGGGTAAACTACTGAAGTAGGGCCTTTCCATGATTTTGCATAGACATGAATCATATTCATTTAAGCATTTAACTTGGATTAACCTAAGCATAATATTTATTAGGTTAATTTGTGCAATATCTTGATTTAAGCTTTTAGGATAGCAATTCCATCCATGGGTCAGTTGTGCTGTTAAATTGATGCAAGAACTACAGGACATGCCCAACATTGTAAGTTTAAAAGGAATTTCCTTCTAGATGCTCTTATCCAATTATCAGGCCCTTAGTACAGTTTCTAAATGATCTTATTAAAGCTGTAAATTTGCAAAACCAATAGCTTATTACATGACCTCTTTGTCTTCCGTTGTTGAAATGGTGGAACCTATTAAAGGATATTGTTTGTCGAGTTGCATGGTGTTATTTCAAGTTTGCCTTTCTAGGCCCTTGCTTTAGTTTAACTTTATCTCGGATTCTTTTATTGCATTTTGTATCATTTCTTGTGTGGCCTATATCTTGGAATATGCTTTCTATCAGTTTGGTTGAGTCGCTTTACTAAACCATCTTAATGATTTGGTTTTTTTTATGTCAAGCTATGAGCCTACCAAAAGTAAATCAAACTGCAATAAACTTTTATTAATAAATTTACTTCAATTTTACCAAGCCTTCTTAATTGCATTTCTTGAATTTAGCTGATATGCATAATCGTTGCCCCCAAATATTATTTGACTGGATTAGATTTGAAAAACAAAGGTGGAACCAACCAGACTCATAAAGAAAGCATTTGATGATAATTTGGTATTTTCTTGGCAGGAAAATGAAGACAAAATGTTACCAAAAATCTCTATTGAAAACCAGAAAAACTAATATAGAACATTGTTGACCAAACAATAACAGTTCAATCTTTCTTTCCTTTTTTAAACAAGCATGATGGACATGCTTACACGTGTCCATGTTAGCATACTCAACCCATAAAAAACCATTCTGTACACTTTTCATGCTTTTTGGGCCAACGTTATTGTAGGGCTTGGATGACTTTATAGAAGCCACGATGCTATGTGAAGTTTCTATATTGGCTTTTGCATGCCTACCACTGTTACAAATGTCAAATTATACATAACACTTTCAAACATTTAGTATTGCATACATTACCTCCCAAAACCTAGAAACTCACTAAACTACTAGTTCAGCACCTAAATCTTTTATAAACTTTCCTAACTGTGTTTAAATTCTAATCAGTAATGATTTAATTTTATATATCATTTGTTAGACATTTTATTTAATACACTTCCATGCCCTTTCTCTTCCCCTATGATGGTTATAATTTTGTGTGCTTACCAGTCATTAGCAATCAATAGTTTTCACATTCACCTGACTGGGGGAAATCGTTTCTATTTAACAAAATAGATTATTGGAATTTTAGATTTTGAAGGAAAGAATGTAACTTTCTTGATGAAATGCTAGTGGGCCACAGTTGTGGAGGGTTTAGGGATACACAAAAACAAGGGGTGAATCAAATTAATCACTTACAAATAAGTAATAAAGAAAAATAACTAAACCACAATAAGAGGACACGGAAAACAGAGCCCATTTAGCACATATGGCATAAAAAAAATCTTCAAAGACAATTCAAATGTGGAAAGTGATAGAAACCTTGCACAACCAAAAGACCCTGCTATCATGATGACTTGGGTAATGGTTGGGTCGTTAGAAGCAGCTGGAGATGTTGTGCTTTAAGAACTTAGGATCCATGGGAGACCTTGCAAGGGTAAGTGTGATTGGAGAGTTTATGCTAACAAGGTCTTCAAAAGAGCCATTGATCATCAACATCGATAGAATCCATGGGAGACCTTGCAAGGGTAAGTGTCATTGGAGAGGTTATGCTAACAAGGTCTTCAAAAGAGCCATTGATCATCAACATCGATAGAATGGTGAAATGGTGACAATGGAGGCAAGAAAAACTAGGCAATAATGAATGAGGGAAAGCAAGGGTGATGAATAGGTAAAAAAATAAAATTTTAAAATGAAATATAAATTGACTAATTAAAGAATAATCATAATTAAATTAGCTTAAGTTAAGTCTAAGTGTTTGATTAAGAATTGATTTAGTTTTTGAGTCTTTGTGATATGTATATCATATTAATAAATGTGAGTGTATCTTAACTATTTGTCCATGTTTAGCATGTTTTGTACGTAAAGATCTCACTTTTATAATAAAAAATATGCATGCCCTTGATCTACTATTCTTCACAATTGGATGGGATCTTCAAATATATTTATGTAATCTTGAGCTTTTTAGTATACAATTGATATTGCAAATTGAAATCATTGTAGATTTTGGAGAGCCACCAAAATTGTCACAATCTATGGAGATTATCAATGTAAATCTATGGAATGGCAAAAGTAGAGCGATTAAAATAATAATAATAATAACATCATAAATATGAGTGTAAGATTTATGAAATTAAGGAGGAAATTACAAAGCTCTTTGCTTTGGAGCTAGTGTAGTTGTGCATCATCTCTCTTAACTTTTATTTTTAAATAAGTTCATTATAATGATCCGCAAGGATGGCAACTAGGGTTTCCAAGCGTTTCAAAAGGAAAAATGGTGTAATAGTAGTTAAATGAGGTAGCAACGGTTGTCAACAGAGCATTATTAGCTGTCTAAGCTATCTCACTCCCAATAGTCGACAAACAATGTTTAAATTTAGCAGTAAATAAGAAAGTGCTTGATATCATCTAAATAATAACAGTTGACTAGGTTTTGTTATATCTTAAAAAGGTAACAATTTGTATCTCACTATTGTTACCAAAAAGAGGGTAAGGCCCTAATCACAAAGAAGGAAAATAGCAAGATAACAATAACCTCATATAGACATCACCATTGATGTTGTACTTCCATATGAATTTCCATTATCAATGACCACTACAAAAGCCATCGACAAAGAGGGGGTTGCAAAGCTTATGGAAGTTATTTCGAGCATGCAAGAAGGGTCACTTATCTTACCATCCCTAAACAATTTCTTGAATGGTCATTGATGATGGTGGTATCAAAAAGAGGAGCAAAGGAAAGAGTGGTAGAAGTTACGAGGAAAGGAGAAAGGCAAGTTAGCGAGATATTGAAGAGGAGGGAAAAAAGATGATGAGACAAGAAGTCGATTATGAGAGAAGAGAATAGATTTTTTAGTGGGCCTAAGAAGTAAAAAATTGGGAAAAGATGGAACGGCTATTAATAAAAGGAGAAAAATCACTATTTTGGAGGCGTGTTTGAAAAAATTGGTGTGGAAAGGATTTCGTGAAATCTTTGACACACATATTAGCAACAATGATGATCAAGACCAATCATTTCAATTTTCAAGTTGGTAATGATCTTTGGCACACAAATGCATTCATTTATGTGCATTTAGGGGGTTTAGAATCATGGAGGAACACAATTAATCTTGCTTGATGATTTATTGAATTTCTATAGTTGGGAGAATCATAGGAAAATGAAATGACTTGATTGGCCATAAATGGGGTATCGACATTACTAGAGAGTTTTGTTGCTTGCAACATAATCCTGATTTATCAAGAAATGGAAGGTAAAAGTATTGTACTAAAGTAGGTGATAAGGAAGTAATCTTCAACACTTTGTTAAGGGCCCCTCATTGATGGGTAGCAAGAATTCAAAATTGAAAAGAATATTTTTTTCAAATTAGATCGAAATTGGCTTCATGATAAAAAAAATAAGACTTTAGTTGTGATAATGTTTGATATTGATTTGCTTTGTTGCAAATCGATGCATATATATAGGGGTATGTGATCATAACAAAACTAATATGCTTTCATTTCATATTTTTTTGATAATTCGATAACAAATTTTTGAAAGTAAAGCCTAATAAAATGCAAAGAAATTCATATTTCAAATTCTCGTAAATGTCCTTGAAACTTTATATATATATATATATATATATATATATTATGAAAGAAAGCCATATTATGTTTTGTATTTTGATAAAAATAAAACAAAATGTTAGGAAAATATGGTAAGGTAATTGCTCATATCTTATTCATGTACATGTTTTCATAATAGAACTTGTACAACCATAAAATATGTTAACAACTTTAACATGGTTCCCAATACCTTTTATTACTAATGGCATGAATGAGAGCCTTGCATTGGTCCTTGCATGATAACAAATGTCATAAAGAATAGCATTCTAGAATTACATACCATAGCAAGATGAATGAATGTAGATTTATAATATCTTTTATGGTTGACATTTTAGTTGAGTATTTATGATCGAGAGACTGAGGGCTCTGTATTGAAAGTTGCAACATTCTTAATATAGCATGCATTTATATGTAATTGTATGGCATACAAAATCCACAAATGTTGTATAGTATCTTAAAAATGAAAGGAATTTGATAGATCTCGTCTTTTATCACAAGGAAAGAGATACAAATCTAACTGTTGACAAAGGATCACTAAACCTAAAATAGAGAATACAAATAAAGGTATCATATATGTTTGATATGAATGCATAGTATCTCAGACTTTTAACAGTACTTAAGAGAAAAAGGTTGCAATTTAGCAATTGATTTGTAATCAAAGGATTAGTTTTAGTTAAAACTTTAGCAATGGTCAACTTGTTAGCATGGGTTAGTCATTAATAAACAACTAGGGTTAGTGTTTAGCACTAAGCCAACATTAGCTGCTAAGCTAAGGCTAGATCGTATAAGCTTCTTAATTTTTTGCTTTTTGAATGTCATCTACAACTTGGGATACGTTGCACTATTACTATGTCATATGGATTCTTTGTTGCATGTTTAGATTATTGTAATGTTAAATGCACAACCTAGTGTTCAATATGAGCCATGGTGATGTATAATGTAGCTAGATATGCTAAGCATGGCAAGTGCTTACTAGTTGCTACTTCTAATGCTTATGAATTTATTTCAAGATCTGATATAATTTGTTTTCTATAAGACAAGCAAATAAAAATTATGTTAGTTGATAATATGTAAAGTGTTATATTATGACATATCTATTATGTTTCCTGAGACATTGCCCACAAAAGCCACTAACTATAATTTGAGAAATTTAAGGTGCCTAGGCTTTCATGATACTCATAGTATGCTTGGACTCATTTAGAATTTTGTTGGGATGGACTTTGAGATTCCTAAGTGGCATCAAGTTGTCACTCGAGTCAGCTAAAGCCTTAAAGGGATTTCTTTGGAGATCTTAGCTTAGGCTTTTAAGGAATAAATAATAATAAAATAAATAAAATAAAAAAGAGGTGTCAATTGCATTCTAACCTCTTAATTTCAACCAAACCTTCATCAAACAAAATGCAACATTTGTGTTGTTCGTCTTAAATATTTTTAAGTTTTTGTTCATAATGCCAAGCTATGATCCTAGACACCCAAACAAGATGTGCATGGAACGAGTTGTACAACTATGATCAAGTAACATCAAGGACATGACCATATTCCTTAAGCTTAGTGTTGTGCTATTATAGATTTTATTCACATCAAAATCCACAAACATTTTTATGATGTGATCAAAGTTATAAGACAACTTAGGATTAATGATTGGTGATTTGCCTAGGAAATGACAATATTGATTAGAGAGTGCTATAAGTGGAAGACTTTGACAAAATTAATAAAAATTTATCAAAAACAAATCCTTGAAATATCAAGAGTTCAACGTAATTAGGTATTTAAGTTTAGTATGGTATGGTCAAGGCCTATATTGGCCCAAAATGTATAGATGTGATACACATGGAAACATCCAATAATAACATGGGAATGTGATATTCCTAGAAAAAGGGTAGGAATTAGATGTCTGTGAAAAGAAAACAACATAGATGAAGGGTTTCAGTACAGTTTAAAAACACTCTGAAAGGATAAATTGGGGATGCTATGGGCAGAGGAAGCATAGTTTGGGCAAATTTAAGATCTTGTTATGTTATATGTGAAATGATGACACTAAGGGAATACAACACAAATTGAGGAATGTGATATAAGTGAAGGGATATATTACAAATGATGTAATGGAGGTTTGGGCGAAGAAATGCATTAAAAGGTCTGGACTAGTTCATTGTGGTAAAACCAATACAATGCGAAGAAGTGATAAGTTATAGGCAATATGATCTCAAGATCATACCTTGAAGTTCAAGACTGTGACATAGCTTACAATGATGATAGAATTTTAATGGAAGGACTTGAAGATGTCAAGGTAATAGGGTGAGGAAAATCATACATGGTTTCAAAGAAATTGTATACTTTACCTGACAAGGAGGGCAGCTTCAAGGGCAACAATTGAGACTGTTGTGGTATGAAAAGTAGGAAGTATGAAAATAACAAAACATTATCATGATTTGAAAGACTTCTTATGGTTCCAAATGACAATGCTACTGATGGCAGTACAATTCTTAAGTTAAAATTTATAAGGCAACCAACAAGTTTTGATATGGATGCAAAAATTATGGCTCGATAAAATTAATAGGTACTGGTTTAGCAATACTGAGGTTTGAAACATTTAAAATATAGATCAAAGTCATGATTAGGAACATAACCACAAAAGTGAACGACAAATGGAAAAGTTAGGATACATCAATAAGTAACAAGAATTAGAGAAAATCAAGAAAAAATACAACATAAACATGAAAAGGGTGATTAGTATAATCTTATTGAATTATAGATGTGCTTAGAAGAACATGCATATTACGGTTATAACCATGCACTTTGAGGCCATAACTTGATACAATCATGACAACTACGGTTTGTAACAATAGAATTATGCGAGAGCTAGTATTGAACTCTTGAGTGGTTGGTTGGAACAACAAAAGGATGAGACTTGGTTAAGTTTATTGGGAGGACCCAACTTGATTGGAAGTTTTGGTCTTGTTGGGGTGGGCATGGGGATGTACTTTGTGAGGTTGATGTGGGTGCTTGTTATTTACCTGATAAAAGAAAAAAAAATGAAAAATCATTGTTTGGGGTTGTTTTAGAAAAGCTGATGTGGGAATGCTTTTGTGAAATATTCATAACATATATTAGCCACATGGATGGCCAAGACTATTCATGTCAAATTTTGGGTCATTAAAGCTGCATCACGTTCTCTTTAAAATTTAAAAAGTTTCCATCATCACTTTGATAATCACGTCGGACTAAGCAGAAACCCTGCATGCAGCTGTATCCTACATTTGGTAGAAGTTTAGAATGATGTATTTGGTTAAGTGAATGGGTTATTTATATATGTTTGTGAATACATATTTTTGTGTGTAAACAAATATGTATCTGCAACTAATAAATTGTTTCACTGTATATTTTACAGGTGAAATCTGTCAAGCTTAAGGCCACAAAAAATACCAGCAATGGTTGCGGCATTGATGGAGAACTGCTGCGCTTGAATGGACAAGTTATTTGTTCTTTGCACCCCAAGCAATGTCATTTGATAGGTCGCCCAGCCAGGGAGCGTTTAACGCAGCAGTAGCATTCCTTCAAAGCTCATACCATTTGCAATGGTGGTATTATTAAACTAACTTCAAATCTATTGCTTTGAATTCTCTTGTTCTTTGTAGATTTTTTTTCAACCCTATCTGTCAATTCAGTTATTATTTTGTTGATTCTCCATGATGTGAATGATGATGAATTAAGATTTTGGACTTGAAGTGAAATTGTATGTCTTAATAGAGAATTTCAGCTATCTGTTTCATGTTTGATTATAAAGTTTGTTCTCTGTAATTGTAACTGGAAACTGTTCTTCACCGATTTAACTTGAAATGTATATTTGTTTCATTTTTTTTGTTTTAAGTTTAAGTCAAGTTTCTTGTAATACGCTACAATTGCCCCAGCCTACTCATTGATGTGTATGACATTATCTCTCTTCTCATTTGTATTCAGGACTTCAATTTTGTTGCTATTGTTTGTTAAACATTACTGTTTATGCAATGAATTTTTTACCATAAAACAAATGAAATAAAAAAAAATTCGATTTTTATTTTCTGTGAATTTTACTGATCAGGAAAAAGAATAAGATTTCTTATGCCAGTGATTTTCATCTAGTACACATCAAAATTGGATTTTATTTATTCATATATTATTTTTTTGATGTGGTTGATGTGTTTATTTGTTTTGTATATTTTATCCAATTTATCCAAATCCAATTTTGCAATGGACTTGTCATACAAGTAACCTTGAAATATAAATTAGTAAATTTATGTTGTCTTTTAAGCTTTAACAGTTTATCAGGTGTTTACTTCTTCTTTGAGTTTAAATACCTTGTACTTGTTGAGAAAAATTATCATACAACAAGGTTATGTAGGAATGGCTTGCTATACTATTTTAATCTTGTTAGATTAAAAAGATAAATACTTGTCAACCTATATTATTCAATACAAATTTTGAGATACACAATAAACCATTTTGGAAATCACTTACAAACTAATGTGAAAATTTTGAGAACAAAACCCTTGTATGGTTAATCATGGTAATTCAATGTGGTGAAGTTTTACAAAAAAATAAACAAAAACAAAGAAAAGAAAGCATTATGTCTTCTTGGCTCTGTGTTTTCATTTACAGTAGTAATAGAAAAGTAACAAATTTAAGGAGAAATGCAAGAAGATTAACAAATTGAAGAAGGGGAACATTTTATTGAAGAAAGAAAGAAGAAACTGCGAGATTTGGTATTATTTCCATAAGAGAAAAAGAGAAAATGACAATGAGCTTGTGCGTTGGGTTGATGAAGATTATTAAAGGGAATTGTGTAAATGTTGAAGGGATTTTAAGATTTCATGATGACAACTTCAAGGGAGGAAGAATTTCTTAGGAAATTTTTGTATTAGAAGAAAGAGAAGGCATCATGGCTTGAAGAATGATAAGAAAGGAAGGAAAGAAAACAGCTGGTTTTTAGAATAATTCCCGAAGGACCACACGCAATTTAGAATCAATCATTTGTTGGTCAAACCTCTACTTGAAATTAAAAATAGGTTATCTAAATATATTAGTGCATTTGGTTGATGAATAAGAGGTTTTCAACAAGAAACTCTTGTTTTGAAAAACTAAATTCATATAGGTTCATATACCTTTTGATTAACAATTTGATGTATTAAATAAATGCTTGTTTAAAAACTTGGTTGAAGAAAGAATTGCAAGATTTTATCATAACTCATTTATATAGGAATTTGGTTTATACACTAAATCATATTCATTATGCTATTTATTCGTTTTAAACATAGATTCGATATAAAATTTATCTTTAAATTATTGATTATATAATTATCAAAATGAGTCATGTTATTTGGTTGTTTTAGAATATAGAACAAAAAAAATTATTTGATAAATGTTGATTTGAATAAACACAAAAATTTTAAATTGGAATATGATTTTAAAGAGGGTTAAGTAAACTCATTTAAATGAATAGGAAAAAAATCAGGTAAACTAATAAAAAGTTATCCTAATCAAGTAGAGTTTCAATATTATCCATAAAAGGCAGACTTCTATATAAGATAACTAATTTAATCAAATAAATTCTTAAGTGTTGACTTAATTTGAGTAGGGCTTTAGATAGAGCTTGTAATGATCAAACCTATTGGAAAAGCTTAACTTATGAAATTCTATATAAGTTATGGAAACAAAAAAAAATTGATATAAAAGTAATTTAATAAATCAAAATGGTCAAATGACAAAATAAAATATACTAGTATAAAAAATTAAATTTTTTTCAATGCTAAGCTTCATTACTTAATTGTTATATGTTAGTTTATACACAACAATACTTGTTCATTTTATATTTCATATGTATTGATAGATTCTAGCATGTGACATAACCTAATTTGAATTGTTTTGCATTACATTATATACTTTAATAAATCAAATAACTTAGTCTTTTTTGGCTTTAATATTTCATATTATATTGATGCAATCTAATAGAATCTAGGAAAATAATCAATAGAGATGATAACTAAGTATTATGTATATTTTTTTAAAAAATTATCTTAGATATCATGTGTTAGGCTCTAGAATATTTGGGTAATACCAATTGTTGTTGCACCAATATGTTCTATAGCATGACTTTATTATATGTAAGATCTTGTTGTTAATTGTCATATTTGATGATGAAGATTATGGTTGCAAATTTATAATTTCATAGCATGTTTTTATGATAAATTAGTTTTGATATCTAACCCAAAAATCATGATTAAAAATTTTTCACATATGTAGTTGAGTTTTAGATTTCAAATGTATCAATCTTATTGAAAAAAAATATATATTTTTTAATAAAAATGGTTTTTCTTAAAGATGTTGTTTGCAAACCTAAAAATCAAGAAGTACAAAATGGAAATGATTTTCTTTCATCTTTTAATTTTTTTTGTTATGATTAAAAATTTAGAAAATGGAATATGATTGCTTTATACTAGAATCTTTTGGGCTATCAAATCAAGAGACTTTTACAAACAAAAATGGAGATTTGGAAATAAAATATATTTTATAAAAAAAAAGTTGTTTTAAAATAAACGAGATCCCATATAATGTCATATTTTAAATAAAAAAAAACAAATGTTAGAATGTTATTTACATGTTATTAGTTGTTTTAACTATTTGTGTAATTGTAATATTTTAGCTATATCTTTTTAATCCATGATTCAACTTGAGTGATTTTTTTTGTACATTAAATAATAGATAGAACTCTAATTTTTTGTTTAATCCCTCGAGCCATATAACAACAAATTCCAAAAAAACAATTAGATTTTTACAAAACTTTTCATGTCTTTATTTTCTATATGCCTCTTAAGAATTCATGCATTTTTTTGTGTTTCACATGTATCCTCATCTCTTGCATAACCTTTTCATATTTTATCTCTATCATACTAGTTATATGATTACATTACTATTCGAGGAGTTTCTTTTGACAAACTCGTTTCTTTGTTTATAATGCTTTATGTATTTAATAGTTTTCTAATTTTTACTATAGTCTTATGCACCTATGTGATCTTTCATACTCCACATTCACTCATAATATTCTCTTGTAACTTTGCTACAAAACCCTTATTCTCCATAAAGCTTCATCTTTTATGTTAAATACTCATTTCCTTATCTTAACTTCCTGGCTTCAATCTTGTTGGTGATCTGTTTTGTGAGCTAAGCTGTATTAATTGCTAATAGTGGAATTCTAACATGTTTGATGTTAACTGGAATCACAGCATTGTTTTAGGTTAGGCATATACATCAAATCATTGTGTGATTTTCTTTGTTTCTATCGTATTACTCCACATAGCACTTTAATTTCAGTATTAAAAAAAAGTCTTTTATTTTCTTGTATTATTTGCCTTTGTTTTTTTCTTAAAGCTTATTTTACTTCTTATCTCTCTTATTTGCTATAGCTGATGCTTGAAGCTAAACAATGCAAAACAAAGAAAAAAACTTGAATTTCTAAAATAAAGGTTTTTTATTTTTTTATTTTATTTTGTTGTGCATTAGTGTTTTCAAGACAACCTTTTTTGCTTTCATTGTTTGGAAAAACAGAATCAAACACTTTTTGTGCACGTGTGATATTATAATGGTTGTAGCAATGATACATAGGCATTTGAGAAGTTAAAGATTTAGCATTGCCCATTATTGTTGACTAATGATTGTTTAGTTATCTTTTTTTTTTTTTTTTTGTTTGCTACAACAAATATTTATGTAACAATATTCTAATTTATGACTAAATGATTTGATAGACATCACCATAACACCCTCCATGTCAACAAATAGAACTTGGATGAATTTTAAGTTAACAAACTTTGAAGGAGTTTACATCAAGCCATGAACCCAAAAGTATCACTTGAAATCAGGATGGCCTAAATGTCAAGACCCAACTCCAATTGATGATGACAATAGGAATTTAAGGGCCATGAAGATTGAAACCTTTACGATTGAAGACGACTAGAATCCATGTATGTGAACAGAACTATAACCCCAAGAAACATGAGAGAAACTAACAACAAAGTTGAGCGATAAGTGCGAATCATTATCCTATAGCTCTTAGACAAATGGCAATAGTTAAACTTAAATAAGAAAATCCTTTATTGATTATATTGTTTGAGTTGAATATATAATTTTCTTTGGAGATAGAACTATCAAACTCATTATTCATAGTTAGATTGTGAGAAGAGATACAAAAAGAGTTGTTCCTACAAATGTTAAGCACCTCAAATTAGCCACGAGGTTGCAAATGATTTCAAGTGCTCTTTTGTTACTGTAAAGCTTACATCAAACATCTAACAACCTTGTTGGTTAAATGGCTCATTTTTAGAAATTATACATCTAACCAACACAACAATTAGGTTAATGATTTATCAAATTATACATCTATTTTTTTTTCTTAAAACTTTAAAAAATGCTCATTTCATTTATTATTTAAATACTTAATTATAATACATAAATTGATAATTAAATTATTAAAATAATCTATGTTACTTTTTAAAAACTAGCTTTTAGTTAAGAACATATTTAATAAGATTTAAATCATTGGGTCTTTAAAAGAGTGTAGTCTAAACTAAAAAATAGTTTGTATAAGTACATCTAAATATGAGAAAAATAATAATGATTGTAGCCACATTCAAAAAATGATTTTCGCATAAGGGGAAGTAATGTTATCCCTTACAAAAAACAAAGACATTGGAAAATTAAAGAAGCCTATGAAAAAGAAAGATTTTTTGTTTTATTTTGTAGATATACATTGAAAAGTATGGATCCTATTCAAGCTTTCTCCTCAAAAGTGTGTATAAATTGATTTAAATGTCAAAAAAGGGTTGCATATGAGTTCTAGTGAATAGTTGAAAGGGGTTAAAGACTTACAATTTTTGGCTATAATGATCATATAAAATGATTGATTTGATCATACTATTATGATCATGACAGTAGGTGCTAGACAACTTTTCAACCTAAGTGGGAAAAAAATTGGCTAAAAATCATAATATCCATAAGTTTATTGTATTATTATGATAGCACAACCCATTTAATTTAATAATTAGGTGGGGTATTGTATAGTATAACATAATGATCATATTATCACTGCACATAAGTGAATTTTGGTGCTTTTATTAATAAGAAATAAAAATTGTACAATACAATATGATTTATTTTTTTATTCAAGATTCAATTGCTCATCTGATTACGTATACATATATAAGTATGGATTATACTAATACAATATATATATATATATATATATATACATATATCATATTGGTACATTATTTCATAGATCTTAAAAATTGAATAATTATGATCAAGATTATTTTACTATACAAATATATTACTTATCATACAAGTACGAATATCAAAATGGACTAGTACAATCATATATAGCAATGTGCATTAAATGACATATTAGACAAATATGAAATATAGATTTTTCTAGTACAAATTTTCTAATGGTTTAATAGAGATTGGTTATACAACTCGTTGTCTAATTAGCATTGGTCTTGACTCGCATAGTTCAATGTGAAATTACAAATATGTACTATATAGTATGAAATATGAATCAAACTAATACAATTATTTGATAAAAATTTTTATTATGAATGTTTGTCCAGTCTTTGATGTAATCCATCCATTTTAAATCGTATTAACATGATAATATGAAATATGAATCAAACTAATACAATTATTTGATGAACATATTTATTATGGATGTTTGTTCAATCTTTGATACAATCCATCTATTTTATATCGTATTAACATGATAGTACTATCTAATTGGTATAATCATAATAATGTAATAATCTGATTGTTTGCTAAGCTCTCATCATACAACACAATAATGTGTATTATATTATATGATATGATGATAATAATGAAAAGAGAAAGTTTGTTAAGCATAGCTTTTAAAAATTACTTTTATAATAAAAATTGAATTTTTTATTGATAAGCATTAATGTAAATTTTTGCAGAGAATGAAGAGAATTGATGGAGAAAAAATAATAAAAGAGACATCTTAGAACTATTAGGTAAACAAATCAATTAATTATGATGTAAATAAGTTGTTAAATTTTTGTTACTATTATTATAAAATATCTGATAATGTGAGAATTTATATGACTATATTTTTTATATAGTTTTGATTTCATTATAATATTTTATGATTATTGATATATATATATATATATATAGCTACACTTGTATAATTATATAATTGTATGATATTATAAATCAAAACATATAATAAATTAAAATAAATATAATTAAAAGAAAAAAGAGGTGAACATAACCTAAGCAAGAGTGTGACTCCATTAGACAGTGAGTTGATAAATGTGATATATGATATACATCACTCCTAGTATTGTGATATCTAAAGATAGGGCCATGACATGCAGAGATCATTACTTAGTGATGATAAGATACTTCATTTCTAAATATCATGAATGCTTAGAAATGAAGTTTCAATATTTTGAATACTTCATTCCACATTAATGTGAGATGTTGGTATTTTGTGAAAAGACTTAGTGATGATGGAATACTTCCCTCCTAGGTATTGTGGGTTCTCAAAGATTGGGTATAACATTTCAAGTGCCGCATTTGTCGTCAACACAAGATGTTGGTATTAAGGGATGAAACTTAGTGATAATGAGATATTTCATTTCCTAATATTATGGTACTTAAAAGTGGGTGAAGTTCTTTGTGCTTAAAATAAACCCATAAGAGGGGGGTGAATTATGGTAAATAAAATTTTTGAGATTTTTTTTCAATTTTTGGTTTAAATTAAAACTTAAATTTTTTAAGCAAGAAGAAGAAAGCGTAGTAAAATAGTACACAGAAGATTTTTAAGGTGATTCGACTCAAAATCGAGCATACGTCCACCCCCAATCGATGTTGGGAAAAGCCACTAAAAATCACCAAATTACAAGCAAGGTTTTTTATATGGCTCACTTCAAACCTACTTGGGATTTTACCTACGATTAATCTTGAACCTACTTGAGTTTTTTTCCCGGTTCAACTCAAACCCCGGGCTTTTGCATAATTGCCGGGATGCCCTTACCCCAAGAAAACAAATACAAAAATTGACAACAAAGTATAAACTTAAAACAATTTAAAATAAGTGTGAGATACACTCAATATAATAAAAATTCCAAAGAAAAATTGAAAAGAGAAAGGAATACAAATTGAAAATAGTTGAAGCAAAACCTCCAATTTCGGGTTCCTTCTTGCAACTTTCACTTTGTGAGTTTGGAAGCACGTGTGCACTTGAAATAGCTTGAAATTATGATTTGAAAGCTTTGAGAACTTAACAATGATAACATTTTGGAGTTTTTCATTCTTTCTTATTTATAGAGCTCAAATTTGAGTTCAAAATCCACTCCCAATGGCTCTAAAATGAACTAGTCGTTTGGATCTTGAAATGGATGTTTATGATTGAATTCCGATTTTACCCTTCAACATCAATCCCGGCCGTTTGATCTAGGTGACCTTGATCTGGGTCATTGGATCGCACATAGGTTGTCATGTATGTATTAGTATAACGTGTCCAAAAACTATTTGAATTAAAAATTTACTGCAGCGGTTCCACATTATCTCGCAAATCTGCATCTGGTTCGAAGCTCTTGCTTGTTATTTTACTGTTTATTTGCAGTATTTTACCTTGATTAACCTAAGCCATTAGATCATGTCTGCCCTTCCGCCTTCATTAACAATCAGATGAAAATTTAGTCTTATATCGCCCAAATTACGTTGCCATTGCTCTTTATAAAGATTCTGATTCGCTTTCCCTGCGGCCTTCTTTATTCTCCTTCGGGCTTTGCTCGCCCTTTCGGGTTTATTGAATAATTTTTATTTTATTTTATATATTTTTTTAAATCCCTAAAGCCTGGACGGGCTAGCGGTCAGGTTAGGTCGACCCGTCCAATGCTACAGCAAAAAATCCTAAGACTAAAATGGTTTTATAGTGTTTTGTGAGAATGTTTGTGCCAAAATTTTGAATATAAGTGTACCAAAATAATTTTATATTATGATAGTATTACAAGTGTCCTAAGTGATTGTGAAAAGAAATTCATGAAAAATAATTCTTAAATAATTTTAAAAAATAAAATATTAATGTCTATACTTTTCATCAATAATGCTTGGCCCAAAAATCAAAATTCAATAATTATTAAACTTATAATATTTTCAAATATTAATACTATTAGTGTGTCACATCATCTCAAAATTTTGACATATTAAATTCAAGAAAATAAAAAAAAATTTAAGTAAAAATTTTATTGCATGTCTTCAATTTCCTTGAAGCTTGCCATGACTCCAAGAGCCTTGAAGACCACTATTTTAGATATTTAAAGTTCCTGACTTGACTTAATTGAATATTAACACACTTAAAGCAAGCCTATAAGAGATATTTATAAATATTTATGCTTGACTCGTTAAATGCAAGGGTGTAATAGTAGGGCCATTGAATTTTAAAACGTTGATACTTGTGTTGATGAGATATAATATGACATCTCAAAGTAATGGCATAAGGTTAATAAAAAAGTTTAGATTTAGAGAATGAACAAATATGTGAACGAAAAAGAATAAAAAATAAAAAATATATAAAAATACAAAAAAAATATATTATATGCTTATTATTACTTGGATATATATATATATATATATATATATATATATATATATATTATTAGAATATTATTGATACAAATCATCATATATTCTTTTATTTATTACTATAATCTATTTATCAATTTTTTTTTTTTTTTATATATTTTACCTGTAGTTATGAGATTATTTATTAAGCATATCATATTTATATTTTATTGACATTACAAGACAAGATATGACACTCATCGAGTTAAGGGTTCTTAATGATAGTTTAAAACCCAAGGCTAAGAGACTAATATATTTAATGAGTGTCAAAGATATATAAGTGTGGACATAGTTGTACTTTATTTTAGATTTTTTCATCACTATCAATTTCAGTCTTACATGCATTATAAGAGTTATTTTTTTGTATATTTCTATATTTTTATGACATATTTGTGATCATTGTAGATTTTTACGTCATCCTCACTCATTTTGTTTACATATCTCCTCATTTTCATACTATGAGCTATGATTTAACCTAATAGGTTAGTATTATTAATGAATGTTATCCATATTGTATTGATTTATGTTGGGTAAGACGTGACACCTTATTTATTACAGTATCTGATATACAATATTATGTTCAATTGAACTTATTATATTGTATAATATATCTCGTTATATTATTAAAAATTCTGGACACCATTTATAATACTTGATCTGATAATCTTATCACCATTTCATACTTGTTTAATTGCATTAATTGTACTTTTATGATACATATTTTATGTCATACAATATGATTATTTTTTCACATTTTTAATTTTTTGTATTATGAGTATTTCAAACATGTTTCGTTAATGTAAATTTATATTTTTAATATTTGATAAGACATATTTATAGATAAATTTAATACATGTCTTAATTAACTTGTATGAATTGAAGGTGGATTTGAAAAGTCCTTAGCTCATTTAAAATATTATTATTTTTATAATATTTCAAAAGTATTATCATATGTTTTACATTCTAAAACAAATAAAAATGATAACATTTTTTTCTAAGTATGTTCAAGTGTTATGTTTAATGCTAGTTCATTTTACATCAAATATTATCATTCAAATATTTGAATCAAAGATCAAACTCTTTAAAATGATTCGTATATTTATTCTTGATACCATTTTTGTGTTAGTCATAGTTAGACCAAGGATTCAATAACAAATTCTTAAATTATATGTTATTTACATTATTTGTAACAAATTTTTAGAGTCTAAAAAAGATGATAAGAGAATATAATTTAAAATAAAATTATCAATTTATGAATAAATATGTGTACATATCTAAATCTCATTAAGAAATTTTGTAATACGAGTATTATATTTTGGAGATTTAATTGAATTATATTGTAAGGACAATGTTAAGTATTGATAAAGAAGACGTAAAAAACTACATTATATATACCATTTGGCTATCCCTAATCATCATCAAAAGGATGCTAGTATGAATATTATCTTGAGTTATAAAAATATCTGAAGAACATAATTCAATTACACTATTAAAGATTTATATTTTATATCATGTTATAAAACATTGAATACTTTGATGTTACACTCTTAGTATTTTTAAAATAAGATTACTAAACTAAATGATTTATTAATAATATTAACTTTTTATCATGCATATATTTTACAAATTATTTTTAAAAGACCCTATAATATTTCATAGGTATAACGTTAAGTTTTTCGTCTGTTATAAACAGATAGCATGATGAATTAGAGCTGGAGAAATAAATTTATTGTTATGCGTGGCTTGAAAATTTTTTATTACAAAATTGTGCATAAAAAATAAATTTATAATGCTTTATAAATGCTACTGATATCGTGAGCAAACTTTATTTATTGTTCTACCGAGATTTGGACGTCGGAATTTCACGACGTCGGGCGCCAGTTAGTGGTGGTGTGCGCTTCCGAGGGTCGACTATTGATGGCGCCCTCCTCCGCCGAGGCCTTGCTTTGGAAGAAGGCTTTCCTCACCCTGCGCGACGAAACCTTAAGTTCACTTCCTCCCTCATCGGTCCTGGCTCTCCTCTGCTGCCATATCCTCTCCCATCCCTCCGATGCCCTGGCCGCTGCCGCCGCGTCTCTTCCCCCGCCGGAGGTTCTGCGCTTATTACCAATATTACACATCCAAATTTTCCTCGGGATATTCTAGTCTTGGTTCTATCGGAGATAGTTTCAGGTCACTTCGGATGTGCTGCTCCTTGAGGAACTTGCGTCTGTTGTGTTGCCGTGTGAGGACTCTGCGGAACCTTTGCTGCAAATACTTTGCCTGGTAATGCTGGCATTTGGCATCTTTCTTCTTCTCAGTTATGTTGGATCTGTCCGAACTTAGATCGGAGAGCTTTGGAATATGCTGTTCAGATTGATTGCTGTTTAGTTTATGTTTATTGAATGTGAAGGGGAGTTTGAATGCATTCCTGAGGAGGCAATTGAATCTGGATAATTAAGTGTCTTAATGTTGGCCTGTTTGGTTTGGGTTCATCCTTGGGAGCTGGGATAAGTGCCAAACACTGTTGACCGTTGTATTGGGTTGGAGTTTGTTTAAATTTATCAGGTACCGTTTTAGGTTAGCCCACTCAAGTTAAGGGGATTTTGTGACAAAGACTGTGATTGATGTAATTATTATTGAATATTAAGCTTATTATTGAAAATAAGTTTGAATAGTGCTGTTATTAAATGTTATTGAAAAACCATGTGTTTGATAAATATGTTTTCAATAAACTTTTAATAAAATGACTAAAGTGGATTTTGACTTTTTGGTAAAAGAGTAAATTTATTAGAAAAGTATGTTTTGAAATGTGATAAAGTAAATTATTGATTATATTTAGAATAACAATTTTGCAAAAAGTTGATTTTGGAAACAATATATTGAATAAAGTAAAAATTTGTTTTGTTGCTAACCCAATGTGAGTTAACCCAATTTTTTGTTTGGTAGGCAAATAAGTGGTTATAAGGTTAATAAGTTAGTGGTTTTGTTTGATCACATCAGATGGTTGGTTTAAATTTATCTTAAGATAAGGTGATTAGGCAGAGTTTGGGGAATTGAATGGGTTAATTCAACTAAATTAACCCAACTTCCCATTTGAGATTATTTGGTTGTTATTTGGGTTAATTTTAACTAATTGTGGTTAGGCAAGTTTAGAGGTGGGAATTGAATTAATTTAGTTAAACAAACCCAACTATGCATTGGGACTATTTGGATGTTGCTTGGATTTATTTAAGGTTTATGGGTAATTTGGGGCTCACCCCACATTACATAGTTGGTGTAAAACAAAGTAGGTTTAATTAAATTTGCCTTAATTACCATTCCAAAAAATCATTTGAAAGGTTGCTTGGTATTTCTAGGGGTTTGTAAAATGACTTGAAACTTGCAATATGAAATGTCACAACTTATGTAGCTTAGGGCTTTTGAAACAACTTAAGGCTTATGTGGTGTGAGTAGGTCATGGTTTATGCGACATAGGACCGTCGATGAAATTGCATTGAGGTGAGGGGACTTTGAAAATGTCATATATGAGGGCTAGTTCCTCAGTATAGAATCATGAAAAGGACAAAGGAGAGTAAACTTATAGCATAAATGAGTCATAACAATGATAGTGATTTTTATTAAGGAAACATTGTAAAATCTTAACTCTTGAGGAGAAGATCTATGGATAATACAGTTTTAGGTTATTTTAATCCCAAGCATGAGAGAATTCTTCGGTCTTCTGTTTATAGCTTGTATGCACTTTTATAGACAACTTTGATGATATAAGGGCCTTCCCAATTTGGGGAGAGCTTGCTGGTGCCTTCATGGCATCGAGAGATCTCGCATTTGCATAGCATGAGGTTGCCATGGGAAAAGGAGTGGCATTGAGCATGTTGATTGAAGTACTTATCTTTTGAGCACCTTCTTTCTTGTTGTCTTATGGCTGCTTGAAGTGACTTTTCCTCAAGGATGTCTAGTTCGAGGGCTCTAGTTTCATCATTAAGCTATGACTAGTTGAGTAACGGATTTCCATTTTTGTCAAGGATAGTTTGGATTTGGTGGCCAGGAAAATCTAGCTCCATGGGAGTCATTGCTTTTGTTCCATAAAGTAGTGAGATTGGGATCTCTCCCATTGTGGATGAGCGTGTTGTGCAATATGGCCAAAGGATTGCGGGAAGCTCATTGGCCCATTTTGCCTGATGTACATTAAGTTTAGGCTTCAAGATATTGAATAAGTTCTTGTTGTCAACTTTTGTTTGTCTTACCATGTTCACATTAAAATCTTGTTGTGTTTATGTGACTTGCATGTTATTTATTAAATGTAGCTGTTGTGAATACTAAGGTTATGCAAGAATGGTAATGAGATTATGTCTTTGTGCTATTTCTTATTTTAGCTTTGAAATCTTGGTGAAGTATTGGTAAAATATTAGTATTACCCTAATTTTAATTTGCTCCACAAATGCTTGGTTTCAAGCCAACTTGAATGATTTTCAGTTCCAGAAAAATGAAGGATTTCAAGTTGAGCTAATTGGCCTCAAATGTCAATTTGAATTCAAATGCAGCTAGGCTTTAAAAAAATTGTGGAGCCTAGTGAAACTATAGAAATTTTGTGTTTGAGTTGGACTTAAACTATCTAAAATCCACTCATTGCCACCACTACTATGATCAAATTTTGATATTGTTATTGTTTTCTTATCAATCCTTTTGGGGCATTAGGTACATGCAACCCTAGCCAAGCAGCTTTTTTCATTCTGGACATGCCAAAACCATTTCTTATCTCTGTATGTATATTTTAGGGTTAATTAAAGATACGTTTGTCATGTTTGTCTTGTTGAGCGAATAGATCTCTTGAGTGAAAACAATTTTTAGGTATGTCCTTATAATTTCTTAGCTTCAACAACTTAGGCATTAACCATATTTTTTGTTTGATCTATTCCTTTGTATAGGGTTCAGTACATACCATAATGTCTTATATGGTATTTTTTTAAGAATAATTTAGTAAAAAAATGTTAAGGATCTATTTTATTTATGATACTATAAGGTTTTATTTGGATATTCTTGAAATTCGATAGAATCTACTTTCACTAATAGAAATACGTGAGACATCTATTTATAATTAAACTTTTATTTTAGTTTCAGTTAACCAATATATGTGGCATTCTTTTCTTTTGTGATCATCCTTTTTTAACCAAGTGAACAAGTGATGAATGGCATTGGCTGCAACTAGCTTTATAAATGAAGCATTGGGTCTATAACTAGTAGGAGCATGGTATTGTGTGACATTGTCTTTGCTTTTGTCATGCATTGTGAGAACTTTTGAATTCTTTGTCTTGATCAGTTGAGTTTGTGCTTATTCTCAGAGTCACTATTGATTGTATGGTAAGCCCATTGACATACCTAGTGACCACCATTGTATGATAGATTGTGTGAATTGCACCTAATGGTGGTCTGAAGAGAGAGAGTTCAGGATTCATGAATGTTTTTTTCAGTGAAATAGGTTGTCATGCAAATATACCATATTATCCTACACATCCCAGATGAGGGCAGTGGCATACTTGTAATGTTTGTTAATCCAGGTTTTTCCTTCCTATGTAGGGAGCCATGTTGTTTGTAAACCCTTGGAATGAAAACAGCATCATCATCCCTTTTGTTATGTTTCCAAGTGATGCAATGGTAATTGTCGTTGGAGGTGTGGGATCCTGATGCCATCCTTCCATTTCCTTTTTTGTCCTTTTCTTCCCTTAAAAACTCTAGATTTCATGTTGTATGCCTTTTTTAATGTTAAAAAGAAGAGTAGGAGCTCGTTTAACTCTCTAACAATCTCTATTCATTTGCTCTAGCTAGTATTAATTCTTGCTTCATTTTCAGTATTTTGAAATATGGTCTTACTATTTTAGTAATGATTGAATGTAAACTTGCATGATAACCCTGCATCACTCAACTTTTCTTACCTTTTTGTCTATAAAATGTTTTATTTAAGTTTAGGTTTGCTTACATTGTTGTTAATGTAAAGCTCTATTTGCATACTTGATTTGTCTTACTGAACCAAAGGTGACCTTGAGATTGAATGATTTTATTCGTTTGCATTTCATATTACATAATTGATTTTCTTCTATCTTTCACTTGATCCATTGGCAGCCTACTCAGACACACTTTTTTAATTGAAGATCTAGTAACACTTGTTTACGTTCTTAAATGGTACAGATCTATGATGTTTGTTGCAGAGTGCAATTCGAGCTTAACTCATCTTCGTGGATTGTGATGATTGATTTTCTTCAACACACAATGGATGGTGTGCTTGGCTATTCTAAAAAAGGGAATTTGAGCTACAATTCTAGACTGAAAGCAATGTCTGAGATTACAGAAATTCTCAGGTTTAGTTGTATTAATCGTTGATCTTACTTGATGGTTTTGCAGCTGCACCAAAATGTGGTGACAATTTACTGTGTTGGTCACGATGCAATAACTTTTTCATTTTTTTGTTATCTAGATTTTGCCTTGTAGAGAACTGTGGAAATTGGTATCTCCCTAAGTTGCATGTTCATTATTATTCAGAATTAAGTATTGATAACCAAAACTATTAATTTAAGGGCAAATTGCATATAAGTTACTTAGGTTTGGCCTAATTTTCAAGTGTATCAGTTGTTTTTAAGAATTTAGTAGATTGACTTATAACTTTAGCATAACTTGCTAGTAGATATTTGCTCTATTTATTTACCTTAAACTTCCTTTTACTACTTATTGGTGGAAACCCAAAAGGTGTTGCTGAAGTGGCAATGATGAATGTCAATAGCGGAGTCGGAGATACAATGGGAATGGATTACCTAATTCTACCTCCTTTTGTAGATCTATGTTGCATTGGAGGTATCCATTGTGTGATTATACCTCGTGGTCATCAACAATGGTACATGGAGGCTAGGGCAATGCAATAGAATTTAGAGATCCTTGTTAACAGAGGAGGAAGGCGATGTTGGTTGTGCTATCGCTGCACCTTTACTGCCTCCATTGTTTGCCATTACTACCAGTTGTGGTTCTACCATCTAATGAGGAATGGCAGGTTAAGGAAAGAGTAGTTTAAGAAAACAAATTAGGCTAACAATTTATTGATAGAGCAAAACAATGGAGGAAAGGATGGATAAGGAAGGTCATTTATATTGTCATAAGGAGAATAAGGGTCTTTCGTGTATGTTTTCACATAGTATCATGCACATATGTATAAAATTCATAACTTCAAAATTCATAAATTTATTCAACCTATCAACGTTAATTTTTTATTTCATCAAAAGATTTAATCATACAAAAAGGGATGTTATTTAAATTTAAAAACTAATAGTTTCATGTTTAATCTTAACAAACTAATTTTAATCTAAATAATCCTAAAATTCAAACCAAATAAATGATTAAATATGATAAATTTAAAATTAAATTTAAATGATTTAATTAATAAATTTAAAGTATATAAATGGAGAAAATATTCAAATAAATTTAAATTCAAATTTAAAATAGAAATTTATTTATCTAAATAATTGTAAAAGTTAAAAATAGATAAAAAATCTATGATAAATTCAAAACTAAATTTAAATCCTTTAAATAAAACTTCAAATGGAGAGAATTATTGAAAGGAATTTGAATTCAAATTTAAAATTTAAATTCAAATAAATTGAAGCTTTAAATTTTAAGTATTTTAAAAAATAAAATATTTAAAATAATAAAATGTACATTTTATATCTAGTTCTCTACCTAGAGAAAACTATCCTTAAGCTTTGTTATATGGAAGAAAAATTTAGAATTTGTGCTTGAAATTATTTATTTATTTATTTTCGTTTTTTAGATTTTTTTTTTCAAAAAAAACCATTGTTTGGTTTTCCACATAACCTATTCTCTCATAACCCTATATTTAGCCATTTGAACTTGATTGTAAGGAATTTGACATAACTTGTGGTATCATTAAGAGTTTAAAGGGGTAGTGAATTTGAGGTGTAGATCATTTTTTGAGAGCGATAAAGCGTTGTCGATCTTGATTGTGGGTGATGACTGTGCTCTGATATGCTAGTGAATAGAGGAAGGAGCTCCTGCTAGTTGGAGAAGGTCATTGGAATAAAGTTAGTGAGGAAGAGAATAAAAAAGTGGCAAATCTTATTGACAACACAATGTATCTTTGCGATGAGGATAGTGCAATAATGTTATCAGTAGTTAATGATGGTAGCTCCAATGGTGAGGTGATCGGGAGTTCAATGAAAATTGGTAAATAATTATTAGCAATGTAATGAAGATGAAAACATGATGTAGATAATTATTGTGGATAAAACAAGACAAAGTTATCTTTAATATCAAACTGATGGTACAGAATATACATAATGTAGGAAGAAATGATAAAGGAGAAAAAGCATTACTTATGCCTTCCTAGAGAGAGAAAATTGGTTAGTCATTTATGCGTTCTAAAACATCATACATGCATGCATAAAATTCTTGAATTCATCTATAAATATTAGTGTCAAATTTTTTTATCAAAAATTTATTTACACAGAAGTGATTATGACCTTCAAATTGAAAAGATAGCAATTCATGCTAATCTTAACAAACCAATTTTAATTTAAATAATCTTAAAATTTAAAATGAATGAATAATCTATGATAAATTTAAGACCAAATTTAAATGTTTTAAAAATTAAATCGAGAGAATTATCTAAATGAATTTACATTTAAATATTAAATCTAAATTAAAAAAATAAAATTTAAAATTGTTAATTTTTTTGAAAAATAAAATATACAAAGTAATGATATTTGTATTTTGCATTATTTGAGAATTAGGTTAAGCCTAACTAGACCCATATGAAATTCACTAAAATATTTAAAAGTAGAGATATATTTGACAATGGAATGATAATAAATGATTTTAAGATTGTTGTTGCAATATTTGACTATGGGAGAATTGGGTAAATGATCTTAACAAGAATAACTACATATCTTTGATTCAAGAGAGATAGAACATGTGAAAATTGAGGATTAGATTATTGATATTTGACAATTAGGTAAATGAATTATAGTGGCTCTCTTAATTGGAGAAGTGAAATTTAAGAAAATTGGCTAAGCCAAAGTAGTAAGGAAAGAGATGATGAGAGATCTTTTACGTGACACTTGGTGTTTTATTGACCATTATGTAAGTGGTAGTAAGATAAAGTTAGCTTCCATGTGTCATTCTTCTAATAAGTTACAATAATTAGATATAATCATAATTAGTAACTTAACTAAAACAATTTATGTAGTAACAACTGTCTAATGTTTATGATTGAGCTTAATGAGCCTTAGAAGTAGTTCTTCATGAACGTCTGCCCTTATAATTACCCTTTGACTAATGTTGTTTCCTTGAATGACTTGATGCCTTGAGGAAGATTTGAGTCAAAAGAATCCCAACTTGAGTGCCCAATGGCATGCGAACAAGGATTAGCACTTGATAGTGTTCTCAACACCATGACATGTCTCCACAGCTGGAATTGTTACTTTAGCTAATGCTCGCTTTTGCATGTCCCGTCTACTTAGTGTGATGCTCGATTGCCATCCCAACTCCTTGGCATGATGCTCATTGCCTTATGACCTATCTTCTCAACATGATGCTTAGTTGCCATGTGTCCCATCTCCATAATGGGTTGCTAGATTATGTATCACATTATGAGCCAAGGAGTTGGGCCCTTGATGAATGTTCAAGAATGTTTCATAAATTTTTGCATTTCTTTTTGGGTTGTGCAATCTCCATTGCTTTATTTGTATAGTATATGGAGAGCTACTATAAAAGAATTACTAGAGAAAATTAAGATCTTCTATCAAGTTATTTATTTGAGTAGGCTTATTAGTGAATAGAAAAACCACATGCACTTTAAAATATCTGATAAGTTAAGGAGATTATATTCATTCAACTTCTTTATAAATGAAGGAGAACTTGGCTTTGAAATAACTTTAATGGGGAACTTAAATTGCTAGTGCAATTGATCATTTTTTGTGCAATTGATGTTGATCGATAAATGCCTTGTTTGGTGCTTAGGATGTATTAATCTTTGAAACTATTTAAGCCCTAAAGGGGGAAGTAGACAAGCTAATAAGGAAAAACTTCAACCAATGAAACAAAGGATCGATTCATGTAAGTTGCATGAAGAACATTGGCTAAGGAGGTAGAAAATTTATTCATCCTTTGAATCATCTTCTTCCTATATCATTACTAAAAAATCAAAATGGTTTCTTCTTATAGTGAGCAAGAGTCCCTTGCTCTAGAGGAACTTTCATCATTGTCAAAATATCAAACTTGTTTTATTTGATTTAGCTTAGAGGGGATGATTTTTGCTAACCATACCCCTCCTTTGATTTCTTCTTTACTTGAATCAAATCCATATTAAGGAAGAATTGAAAAACTTGGACTAGAGCAGGTAACTCTTTTGACAATCATGGACATGGATTTTTTTTTAAATTGAAATAGTATAGAATGCAATTTGTTTTAAGAAGCATCAAGAATGTATTAAGGCTGGGGCCAATTGCTTATAGGGAACAAACCATGATGGTAGAGATGGAAAACATGCGTAAAATTATTTTAGAGGGGGATTTTGTTGTTGAAGGAATTATAGTTCAAAGATTTAATGGAGGTATTTTTATTGCAAGCAACATTCATATTGTTATTTTACCTCCTATTAAAGAACTTGAGTACAAGAAACAAAAGTTCCTTAAAAATAAGAGAATAGTAAGAGGATATTATATTAAGTGTTATTTGAATAACATTGATTTCTAGATGTCAATATTATCCATATGCTAGTGTTATTTAAAACTTCTTGATTTTTTAGTTATTTGATATAATATTATCTAAGTAGTTGTTTATTTTGCTTTTAATATAATGATGCTTAGCATTGAGATGTCACTAAAATTATGTTGACGTCTTGATATTTTTTAGTGATAAAACCATAACTTTTAACAATATTATTTAAAGAAGTCATCAAACCAATTACTCAAATTTTTTAAATAATATTAATTTTTAAAACTATGTTATCTAATCTAAGTGTCTCTTAAGAAATAATGAGGGATGTAAGAATTGTTAGTATAAGCAAGCATCCTATAAATTGTTAAGATCTCGATTAGCGAAAATGGACAAGAATATTGAAACCCTCAGTACACAAAAAGAGAAACTAGCTTACAAGAAAGAAAGTCTCAGGAATGAAGTAATAAACACCAGAGAAGCTTGGTTATTATTGAGGATGAGTTGGTGATCCATAAAGAAAAACAAGAATCATTATCTTGAGCTTTGGGAGATGAAGGATGGTTTGGACAAAAGACTTAGTTTTAGCTTAAAATAAATTATTTTCAAAGTTGTGTAGGTTGTATGGTCAACGGCTCTTTGGAGAAGTGCCGCATACCAAAGAGGTGTTAAAGATGACTAATAACTCCCTTAAATGTAGTTTGATCTCGAGTCAGTATTTAAATTTAACTAGCATGGAAGAATTGTTAGAATATACTAGCATTGGCATTGTACCTTAGAGGCTTAACATTTTGAAGATTAAGGGTTTTGCAAGAATGTCGAGGAGAAGAAAGCTATTGAGGGCTTGCCAACCATTGGGAGTACTTTTTTAATTTCCAAATATGCTATGAAATTCTTTAATAATACGATGTCTCCAATATAAATATTTATTACTTGTATTTTTTAGGTGACAAACGTGCCTTTACTTTTAGTTCTTTTTGCTGCTTTGGTGTATTTGTATGTGTCTATCTGATAATATAAAAAAGGGATTTAAACTGACTGTTCCTTTTAATGGTTGTTATTAATGGTGCTTTAATAATATTGATGTATTACTGTTGATTTTGATTAGGGAAAGGAATAAAAGATTTTTTCTTCGACTGAACAATCTTCAACTATTCGTATGTGCTAGAGAGAATTTATGATTAGTTCACCTTCTGAGAATTTTAAACCTTTGATTGTGAAGGGCACTGAGGCAGAAAAACCATACTCATTGACAAGAAATTTCATTGGACAAGGATTAATTGCATTGAAGATCATCAAGAAGCATTGAATACTCTGCCCAAGTGCTGACTGATGTTGATCTTGAGAGTGGTCTTTGGATAGTTTCTGTTATACCTTCTAGATGCTCTAGAACTTCAAGTACCCTCTTTTTTCTACGGTCTAGGAGGAAAAGGTACTTTAATCTCCTTAGTTCCCATCTTGATTTGCATGAAAGATATTTCTTTTTGTAAGGGATGGTAGTTGATGTTTGATGTCTATTTTGATAAGATGAGGCCCACTGTAAGTGACGTTGAGAGCAATAGAATGAATATAACTTTTTTACTTCCACTCAAGAGCAACACATATTTGAATTTTTCCTCAATCAAGGCACCAATTTTTGCTGGGTCGAGAACTTGGCAGACTTGGACAAGGTTGAAAGAATGCTTGAACTAGTAGGGAAGGTTTTGATAGCAAGAATTACTTTTGTTAAGGGGAGAAAGAGACTTCAGCTAGGTTTGCCAAGCCCCTAGCCAAGAAGCCAAGGAAAGCAGTAAAAGAGAAAGTTAGTTGTATCTAATGATTTGGCAGAGGAAGAAGAAGATGGAGATGGAAATTAAGGTGGAGGTTTGCAAAAGAATTATTAAAGAATCAAAGCTCCTTGAAGTTGTGCCAAGTAAACCATTTATCAAGAAGATTCCCTTTAAAGATGTGGTGGGGGGTCCATAGGATAACACGTCTCCTTTTAAGCTTGATCGAAGTCCATTTGTAAGGAAGAAGAAGATGGAGATGGAAATTAAGGTGGAGGTTTGCAAATGAATTATTAAAGAATCAAAGCTCCTTGAAGTTGCGCCAAGTAAACCATTTATCAAGAAGATTCCCTTTAAAGATGTGGTGGGGGGTCCATAGGATAACACGTCTCCTTTTAAGCTTGATCGAAGTCCATTTGTAAGGAATGTACCAGTAACTTTTGACCTTTAGCACTTTCCTTTTGTCACCTCTTCTGAACAGAAATCAGTTTCCACCCACGTTAGAGAGTCTAGAGCTGCAGGGATGAGTGGAAATCGAATTGTACTGAGGGATAAACTTGCATTTATTCCTGGTTATTCTTTTGTTATTACACACTTACCTGCTATTGACAATATTACTCTCATATTTGCCACTCTTGATAATTTTGCTATGGCCAAACAGGGAAGTGAATAAACAAATTGAGGAACGCTCATGAGAAGTTAACAAGGAGGATATAGTGGGTGGATTCAAAGTGCTGACATCAGTCGAGTCTGCTTATTTGAATTAGGGAGCATGGCAAACTTCTGCTGTACTACATGGATTGTATTCAATGCAAACTTCCTCTATACAATATGGATTGCATTCAAGGCAACTTCTGCTGTACCATGTGAATTTAAGGTGTTGACTCCATTTTGATAGTTTGAATGGTTTGTTTGATGGTTGTTGACTATAATTAAGTTTTACTAGCCCATTAGTAGGGCTCTTTCTTGTACCTCACATCAAATTTTGGATGACTGAATGGAAATGAAAGCTGTATCTACTGAACATATGGATTTCTAAAAGGTTTGATGCCAATGTTCATATTCCATTGTTGCTTTGAATCTCCCCAAAATTATCTTTGTTGTCTCCTCTCGCCCTCCATTTATTAGATTTTGTTGCAACTACTTTGTGTTCTCATCATGTATTCCTAGTGTTTTTTTGTTGCTTTGTGAATCTTCTTTTGTTGTTGCTTGAAGTCTATGAAGGTAGACCATTTATGCATTCTCTTACCTCATATGCATTGAGTTATATTTTCTCCTGTTTATCTATGGGTCAAGTATTGCTAAAATGTTTGGTCTTGTTTACTTTACATATCAAATGATTATAATCTTGCACAAATATGTTTGAGTTTTAAGTGGCATCTTTAGCTATTGTTTTGTTTATTATCATTTATTAACATTACTGGGTCATATTAGACTTGTCTTTCATGCCTCATTCTCTCAATATTGTTGATCATCGTAATGAGTTGTTATACTAATTTTTTTTGTTCTTTATTTTGTCGATTGTTAATGTTGAATCATGTGTTATTATTCATATTTGTTCTTTTTTTCTTTCTTTTTTCTTCTTCTTCTCCTTCTCTTTTCTCTCTCTTTTTCTTCTTCTCTTCTCCTCCTCCGCATCCTCCTTTTTTTCTTCTCCTCCTCCTCCTCAATAGTGCAAAAGTTATCTAATCGATAAACAAAAGCTCTAAGATGAAACAAGGCCTTTGGCAAAATGACCAAATTCAAGTTTTAAGTTAGGTGATTCCAATCTTCCGATTTCATTTCAAAAGGGTGTGTGATCTTGTCCTAATGTTGTTTTATCTAATTATGTGTCTTACAAAATCCTTTCATATTTTTTTTGTGTATTTACCTTATAGTTATCTTGCATAGAGATTCCTAATAGTGAATACAATTCTATGAAAATTCATAAGTAGAAGGTTATTTTTAAGGTGATAGGTTCTAGAGAAAAAAACACATAAGAATTATTCAATATATCGAGTGGGAAGACAATTTTAAGTTATGAATGGGTGGTTATTGTTAAGTATAAGTTTGATGATTTCTTATAACGTTACAAAGCATAATTGGTTGCCAAATAATTCTCTCAAACTTACGACATTGATTGCCTGAAAGCATTTGCTCTGTTTACAAAGCTAAATATTTTAAGAGTTTTCTTATTTTTAGTTGCTAACCTTGATTAGTCTCTATAACAAATGAACATTCAGAATGTGTTTCTTAATAGAGATTTGGAGAAAGAACTATACATGGAGATGTCTCTAGAATTTGATGAAAAGTTTGAAATAAAGGTGTGTATGTTAAAGAAATTATTTGGGTTGAAGCAATCTTTGGAAGCTTGGTTTGAGAAATTTACTAAATTTGTTAAAAGTTAGAGATGTTCTCAAGGGTAAATTGATAATACGATATTCATTAAGCATTCATTAAATGATAAAATAGTTGTACTGATTATATATGCGAACGATATCATATTCACTGAAGATGATGTATTTGAGATGAATTAATTGAAAACTTCTTTCTTCTCAACATTTGAAATTAAAGGTTTAGGATTTTCAAGATACTTTTTTTGGTATGAAGATTGCGAGATCAAAAAGAGGAATTTTTATCTACTAATGAAAGTTTGTTTTTGCCCTTCTCAAGGAGACTAGGATGAATAGTTGCAAATCTATGAAATCTGATTGATCCCAATTAGAAGCTCAAGGATATCGAAGGTGATCTAATGAATACAACTCGTATAAAAAACTAGTAGATAAATTCATTTATCTCTCTCATATATGGTGAGATATTGTGTTTGTTGTATGGTTGATAAGCTAATTTTTGTATTCTTTTTATGAGAAATCTTGAAGTAATTTATCGTATTATTTCATATTTGGAAAGCACTCCAAGGAAGTGTCTACTTTTTCAAAAGACTGAGTAATGGAGCATTGAGCCATATATTAATATAGATTGGGTTTGATCGATTGTTGGTTGGAAATCTATGTTGGGATATTGTATTTTTGTTTTGGGGAAATTTGGTCACATGGAGAAACAAAAAATAGAATGGAGTTGTCACGAGTAGCGATTAAACATTATACAGAGGAATGGCTAATGGAGTTTTTAAGATGTTATGGATAGAAAGGATCTTTAAAGAACTGGAGATGCTAATTAGCATGCCATTGAAACTAGATTATGATAACAATGTTGTTATTAGCATTGCACAAGATTTTGATCAATAAGATCACACAAAGCATGTGATAATTAATAGACTTTTGATGAAAGAGAAAATTGATTGTGGACTCATTTACATGCCTTTTATCTGTACTGCATAACAAATAACTAATATTCTTATCAAATGATTGTTTATGTCTAACTTCGAACTTCTTGTTTGTAAGTTGAACATGATTAATATCTATGTTCTAACTAAGAGGGGGTCTCAGATTAGGAGTTAATTAGGCAATTGTAGAATTTTTTTTATTTTTATAAATAAATCTAAAATATTTTGTCATATTTATTATAAATAAATCTAAAATATTCTATTAAAATATTTTACTATAATCTAGAACATTCTATTGTAAATATTCTATGAAATTTATTTTTTTTATTAAGTTTTGATTTGGTAGGTAATTATCATTTATATAAACATTTCTCATCTATTTATTTTTATGCTTTATAATTGAAGACAAAATTACTATTTTCTTCTTTTTTAAAATATATGTAAACATTGAAAGTTAGCTTCTTTGGTTTTGAATAAAACTTCACCCAAATAATCATACTTCGTAAAATAGATTGGGAAAACCACATTTTAGTATTTATTTAATGCATGTTGACTAGGTGGAATAGCTCTACATTTTGAGTCCAGCTTGTTTAATTCCAATGTAAATGCTTACCCAATCCAAATATGGTTAGCTCAACTCATTATGGAACTAAACCCATCCTTAGAATCGAAAGGATCCAACCACCAAAACTTGGGATATTTTCGAGTCTAGGAAAGGCTTATTATGACAATGGAGTAGAGAACTCGGTGGCCTGCATTGTCAATAAGTTTGGATGTTGAAGTAGAGACAGTGTGACGGCATTATCAATCGTGGAGGCTGAAGAAAAAACTTTTGCTGATGGGGGCTAACGCATTTCATGCATCAAGTCAGCTCTTGCTTACTTGAATATTGGTATTGAGAATTGATTTGACTCAGGTAGTGGTAGTTATTTTCAATTTTAGTAATTGAACGTGTCTCAGGCAGCACTGAAATAGACTTGAATTGATTTGTTTTGTTTAGTTCTAGGATGGTTGTTGGTTCTTCGAGTTTTTTTGCTCATGTTGAAAGGGAACAACAAAATGCATTCATTTAAGACATTTTGATGGCATGTTTGATGGCACAGAAGTGAATTTTTGCTGCCCAAAATGTTTTAAAAATGAAAAGAAAGTTAATCTTTGGGGTTTCTGCAGCTTGCTATTCTATTTATTAGTTAACAACTACTACAAGTAATCGCAATGCAAAGTTTCTAGGTATCCATAATTTTAAATGGTTGACTTTTTCATCTTAACTCTCGGTCACAATCCAATTTAAGGAGTTTAAGTCTGTGTACAAAGGTAGTTAACGAGTTCCTGATAATGTATATCATCCATTGCCTAGTACTCATGATTGTTGACCTGTTAACTTAATGAGATATTCAGCCAACTTGAGCACTCATGTTATTTTAACAAAATAAAATTCGTGCCTTACATGTAAGTTGCTGGTTTGAATCATGGAAACATCTTTTTGCAAATTAATAGCCTTAAATTTGTTTTATATTTTCTTGCTAATCTTTCAAAATTTTCTTTCATATCATTTGCTCTTGTCGGTATGGACATTCTTTTGTCAGAATGTATATTTGATGGCCATATCCTTTATACAGGCTTATTGTGAAGGGCTATGGTAGAAATTGCTCAGTCTCAGAAACCACACATTTGGCAAGAATCCTTTGTTACTTGATCTCATGCTTGTATTCTGAGTTGCATTTAATTCACATTGCAAATGACACTCCTTGTTATACTACTAATGGCGTATCTTACAAGCCCAAAAACAGCTGCAGATTATGGGAGATGCAAATTATTGCATTATCCCTTCTGGGAGATGCTTTATCCAAAATTGGAGCTTCTATTTGTGAAAACTTATGGGGTGCTGTGGTTGGGGTTAGTACAGTACACTTTCTCTTGTTGAGTTTGTTTTTGCTTTAAAATTAATTAATTCGATGGTAAAAATAGCAGGTTTTAAGGAAAGTAATGGATTTCTTGGCATTGAAGAATTTGGTAATTGTTGATAGTGCCATGTCCAGGTGCCTCTTTATTTTCTTGGTGTATTGTTTTTCATCTAATGTAAAATAAATGTCTTGAACTTTATCCATAATCTTGCAGATTCTATACTGCCCTTCTTCACTGCTTACATTTGATTTTATCCGATCCAAAAGGATCACTATCAGAACATGTGCGCTCAGTGACCTTTCTTTGCATATTCAGCTAGCTTATATTGTTTTTGTTCTTTTTTTTATTTTATTTCTCTTTTCTAAATATGCAAGGTGGCTGGTTTTGTCACGACACTACAGATTTTTTTTACATATGGTCTCTTTGGTAGGACTTGTTTAAAGTCAACTGCTGTTGAATTGAATGGCAAAGTGTCTAATTCTGCAACACAGAAGCTTGGCGTGGATGAATCCATAAAAAGTGAGCGAGTTCCTTACAGGCCACCTCATCTTCGAAGAAGAGAAGGAAAAAACCTTTCCTTAACATTTGCTGAAAGCTCCTCTGATTGCGAATCTTCTGGGTTCAGTTTGTTTTCATCAGATTCCGACCAAAGTGATAATGATGTAACTCAAGGTGGTGATCATTATCGTACTTCAAGAGTTAGATTAGCTGCAATTTTGTGTATTAAGGTATATTTTTCATTTTCAAATTCATCATACTTAGCAAAATGGTTAGTTGAAATTTTTGTTTCCCCCCTCATTGAAATTTGAAATTTTGGTTCTAACATAACTGTTATCTTTGTTTTGCATATCAACTGTTTTGTTGCTTTCTATGTTGCATTTTATACCATTTTGGAGATTATTTTTCTAGTCTATTGTTGCATGTAGATCAAGTCATTTGTCTCATTTGAGTATTCATTAGAATCAAGATCTACAATGAACTCTGTATTAGTAGATGGAAAGCATTCTTGGTTTAGCTCTTTAACGTTTTATCCTGGTTATCTGAGTCGAAATTGTTTTTATGATTATGCATATTAGATTTGGAAATTTTGTGCCATGCACATTCCATTTCTTAGCACTTATCAAACTCGTTAAAATGGCAGCCTATATATAAATTCTGCATCATCTGTCTATTTATAAATTGTTTTTCTTCCCCCTAGTCTTTTGCATAATGAAGTGCTGCAAAGCTTTCTCATGTGCAAGAATTTATGCAAGGTTTAAACCCAAAAGCTCTATTGTATGTTAGTTTATCTTGCAATGTGTAAAAGATTGCTTGCATCACTTGAATCCACAACTTTGCCACATACCAATATTTTAAATTCATATTATGATGCATATTCTTTTGATGATTTATCTTTTCATGGTTTGCTGAATGATATTATCTTCTTTCCTTGATTATTTTTTGTTTGTATATGGCATAAATATGATATTATCCAGCCCTATCCATTTTGCTAATGTCAGCTTGACGTGTGACTGCATACTCCTTTCATAAGATTGATAAGATGGAGGGTAACAGTTCCATTTCATTTGAAAGCAAAACTTGTTTGATTCAATCACCATCTTCTTTATCAGTAAAGCTGGGGTCATACTGGTTATTATTGAATTGTCTACGTTTGCTTTTTGGAGGATCTTTGTACTGCTGAGCCTAAGTCCCTCACATCCCTGTGGTCTCTTCTTATGCCCGAGAATGATGTATTGCAGCATAGGTAAGTTCCGAACTACGACATTGTCTTTGATTTACTGTCTTTATTTGTCACTTTTCAAGAAATCAGGATACTTTTGTGCAGGAAGCATCGGCAAACACTTATGTCATGTTTGTTTTTTGATCCCATAATGAAGGTAATATTTTTGAAATATCATATATTTTTATTATTTACTAGGTATTCACATTTGATACCTTTGGAGAATTGTCATGAGGTAGTTTGTGTCAATGTTATCCATCCATTTCTATGCACAATGTACCTAAATTTGAGTGCAGGGTACCTTACTTCTCCATATATAATTTAACATTGTAGGGATCGTAATTTACATGGGTTCCGCTTAACCAACTTAGGCTGCTTTGTCCCTTAGTTTTCTTATTTTCTGGGGGGCTTCGAAATTTTCTCATGGACTTAAATTGTACCACGTGTACGTGCTTATGATATTTGGAATACGAGTTGAGCTTTTGTTTTCTAGTGAGTTTCCAAGAGACTTGTAGTCATAAGAATGCCCTCCTATTTTGACTTTAGATTGAAAGTGCACCATTGATTACCTTCAATTTTTCTCCCGATGTCTCTCTTTTCATTACCATTTCTTTCCGACTCAATAATTGCTAGGATGTGTTCTTTCAACATATAGGCTTGTTCGAGGTGATTCTATCCATTTTTCCATTGATCGCATTATTTACTGCCTTCCAAATCCTCTCTGTTTGGAGACCTTTACAGCCATGTTTAGAAAACTAAAACCTTTTTTTCCTGCTGTATTTTCTGTCTTGTGCTGGTTCAGACTGAAAACTTTTTTTTGGTTGACGTAGTCTTCTCTTACCCTCTTCCCACATGCACTTTCGTTTACCTACAAAAGGACATGTGCTCTCATTCTGCACACCATTAGTTAGGCTTCTGTGAAAAGAATCAGGTGCCCCTATGAGGCACAAAAATATTCAATCTGAGAGGCATCACACAAAGGGAAGTTGTTTAGGTTCAGAAGTTTTAAGAAAAGGGTGTTTCTTATGCTAGAGTTAACAGAATTCTGAACTCGAAATAAATGAACGTAGAAACGATTCTTAATTCTGGCTTCAAATAGTTAAACAGATGGATGAGGAAGATTTTCTGTGTCAGTTCCAAATAATTAGCATTAACCAATGGTGATGGGTTTGGAGATGGTATTTATTTGTTTTCCTTCAAATTTTAAGGCATCGTATATATTTGTGTTCATTTGGTTGTCTGGTTTGCTTTAGCTTTTAATCCCTGTAAAGCTTAGTGAGTCAGTATACCAGTGAGTTTTTTTATCATTCACCAAAACTTTGCAGATAAGGATTGCTTCTTCCTCAACTTTAGCTGCAATGTTGGACGGACATTCAGTTGTTTTTTTGCAAGTAGCAGAGCATAGAGAATTCGTCAAATGTGGATCATTTACAACACTATCCAGCTCACTGGGAAGAATATTGGCGCAGTTACACACAGGTGCTTGGCAATTTGTTAGATATCCTTGATTAGCATTTGAAGTTTGTTTGATATGTAAATTATAGCTCAGCAGATGTTCGTTGTTTGGAGGTTTAGTTACCTTGTATTCGCAATAATTCATTCAGTCTCGTTTGGGTGATAAGCTTTGGAAAATATGCTCATTTATAAAGTGTCTGGCGAATACCTTATTATCATTTATCATATAAAAACGGTGAACCTGCAGTATTTATAGTGTGGATATGTATATTCAAGTATGAACAATTTATAACTAGCACAATCCAATACTTACTGAGCACAAAAGTATTTGAAGAGCATGGTCATTAATAGCTACGAGAATTGTGGTTTGTGGTCTGCTGCAATGCTAGTTTACTGATAGTGTAACCCTACTTGCTCATTTGAAGTGATGAGATAGTTCACTTATTCTGCAAAATGAGTGCACCTTTTTGTGATTTTTTTTGTCACAGGAATCTCAGGGTTCAGTTGGAAAATAGTGTTATCTATCAATCTATATAATGGAACACTATGAAATTTTAACTGTTTATGATCATAATGTCTCGCGTTTTAATACAACTTTTTGTTGCTTTGAATATTTTTGTGCTTTTTTGTTCTATTTTCTGCTGCAGGCATACTTTTCTTGATAACGAGGGAAAGTCATGATGGATTGCTGGCATCCTTGTTCAGAGTCTTAATGCTTCTAATATCTGTTACACCGTATGGGCTTTTTCCTTCAAATATTTCCTGTTGTTTGATATACTTGTTCTAGTTCATGTTTTTGATCTTTGAAGACATTTTTCAAGCTGAATTGAGGCAGACAACAGAAGCAGGGCTCAATGCTGTACTCTATTATTATTAGATTTTAACATATAACAAACTTCGTATTCTTGATTTGGCATAACTTAAGACCGTTTATTTGTATGCAAAATTCTATAATAAGCATCCGTATAAAATAATTGTGTTAATGCAAAACAGCTGCATTATTCAGCAATAAGTTCAGGAAGAAAACCAATTGCGGATTTTAGAAAAGTCACGGGGTTTGGAGCCCAGAATTTGTTTGAAAATTTTCAAAAGAACAAACAATTAGACATTGTAATTTCTGTTTCTAAAAGCTATAAATTAAAATGTATAGTATATTAGAAAAAAGATGGTCTTCTAAGTTATTAAAATCTTTGGAGTACTAAATAAATTATCAATATTATTGTATGTCATAGAACAAAAGGCTTATTTAGGCATACTGGCCTGGTAAAAAAGGTTGTTTGCTGAATTTGATAATACCATGCTGAGGTGAAACTTAAGTGCTTACAAGCAAGCACATAGTTTTCGTTCATTGACATTGTTCTCATGGCTTTTCTACGCTAGCTTCTCAATGAATATGATGAATTGTGATGATTAACATCGTCTTTAACTCTTGTTACTATTTTGCACTTTAAGTGCTTGTTTTGGTTGCGTATCAGCTGTTATGGTAATATTAAATGGAAAGAAATTTTCCTTTATGTTTCCTGCTTTTAGTACTAAATTTTCTTCTATCTTATAAACAGTTATACTCGAATGCCAGAAGATATTTTGGCAACTACCATTGCTTCTGTACATGACTGGATAAAGATTGATATAGCATCTAAAATTGAGAATGCAGCCCTACTGGTATGCCCATATTTTACTTCATTATGGTCATAATTTTTTCGTCACTGTTATCATGTTTTGAGTATTTGTAGGGAGCTGCCCTTAGTTGCCTCAGAACAGCACTTTCAAGATCTCCTCCTTCAGCACATGTCCTGAAGATGCTTGAAAACAATATTTTGACAGGTTTTTCTTCTTCTCAATGCTTTGTGCATTCTAAATTTCTTTATTCACATGTTCTATGTATATTTTACCAAGGTCATAGTGCAATTATTATGTTCTTTCTTGTGGCTTTTTAGATGCTAGTATGTTGTTATTGTTAGATTTTGCACCTTTAAGACTTCAGAGATAGATGACTTATATGTTGCAAGATGACACAGGTGCATGTCCAACACCATAATAAGTAATCTAGGATGCTAGTTATCTATGCAAGTGTAAAATTGAATCCAATTTTACTTACGTGAACTCATCAAGGTTAATTCTTTGAATTTCATAGTAGGATTTCAAAATTATAAGTATATCTAACTAAATTAATTTTGATTGGTCAAGAGTTTTTACAAACAAGGTTCAAGTACAATTGAAATAAGAAATTTCTTAGTTGAATGTATTAGAGTTATCTAAAAATTCAATAGAAATGTCTTTTAAATGTTAAAAGATTTGTATATCACATAGAATCAATCTAACGAGAGAGACCCAAAACAAAGTACAAGGATTAAACATTTTTGAAACGAAATAACAACCATGTGATATAGTTGTTTGGCAAAGCCACAACATGAAAGACAAATCTCTCAAAATCTTCGGTGGAGACAAAATGCTCTAGCAAAATAACAAACTTTTGGTTAAACAACTTTAAACAAGTATTTATAGTCTCACTAAAAGTAGACCATCATAACTCTCAAATGTAATTCATTACAAACATTCGGTCCTTACAATCTCGATTGATCGGATGTTCGTTGCATTGGATCGAACATTCAATAAGAGGATTGTGAATCAGATGAGAAACCACATTAAGATCACTATAATCTATGCACATTTGTCGCTTCTCATTACTTTTCTTAACAAAAACCACATTAGCAAACCAATTAGGATAATAAACATGACGTATGAAATTTGCATCGAGGAACTTGAAATTTCATCTATTATAATTGATTGTTTGTTATAGCCAAATTACTCGCTTCTTTTAGCGAATAGAAAGATTATCAAAATCAATTTTCAAAAAATGCAATGACATATAGCAATAGATTGTGGGCTTATCTATGAGTCATTAAGATTTTGATTGTGTTAAGATTTAATAAAATATTTATATCCTTTGGGCTTTTGTAGGATCAATAGAAAAAAGATATGAGAGAGAATTTATTAGGGCTCTATCAAGAAACTCAAAAAACCATAGAGGAATCAAGTATATTTTTCATAGAATTCTCATGGTAACACCTTGATGGTGAAGGATTTCCTTGAATTTGAATGATACCAGATGGAGAGTTAAACTTGATGCAAATACGAGGTGTTAAGATTTTCATCCTAAATTTATTCTTGGTTGGTCTACTAAATATGACATTATACGAGGAGGAAACAACTACCAAAAAATTGATCATATGCATCATTAATCTAGAAGAGTTTTCAAGAATTGGTAAGTATTCATTCTAGTTTGTCATTGTTTTTGGAGAGGTTCACTGTGGATTCGACACAATGGAGAAGATGACTTATATTGATATCTTCTTGAGGGCTTCCTCAAGGAGAAGATCAAGTGAATTACTAATGTTGACGAGCATCTAACAAACTTCAACATTGGCAATTAACTTTGAAATGACTATGGTGATATTGTAGTTGGTTGCTTTAAGATAATAGATCTTTTGGTATGAGGGTAAATGAGATTTTATTAGATCATTTGGTGGTTATGTACCAATAGATTTACTGAGAGACTTAGTAAGCTTGGTTTCCTCCTGATATAACTTATACTATTACTAGTGGCCTACTTGTATCTCTGAATATCAAGGATAACTTTTATTTGTGTTGAGCAATTTGAGATTGACTTGAGTTTAAAATTTTAGGACCTAAGGACATTGCAGTTGGGCTAAACTTTTTAGCCTTTTACACTTGGGGGCATTCTTCCTTCAACAACCTCTACATTAGGGTTTTGAGTATTTTGCATTCCAAAGTCATATGATCATAATCTTTGTAGAATATGTAGAATTTTGTTGTTTTGGTCATTCCTTAGATGAGGTTGTAGTTTTTGATACATGCCCTCTTTCTTGATTGTAGCAAAAAGGTCCCCATGGGAAGCATTGACAGGACGTTCAAAGCACATGATATGAGGATTAGATATACGCTCTTTAGACTTTGAAGGAGAGGCTCTTTCCTTTTTAACTTGTCAATCAATGCAATAGAAAATTCTTCATCATTCATTTTTTGAATGATCTCAGAGGGTATAGAATGAGTATTTTTGGAAATCACGAGATTGTGATAACTTGATGTGAGTTTCTCTAGATAAGCGAGAATCTTTCTAGTCTGCTTTGTTTTTGGTATCTTTGAACCATGTAGAAAAATGCAGAGGGATTCATTTACAAGCTGATTTAGATATAGGAAAGATTTTGATACCTTTCTAGGTTTAATGCAACTGCAAGAATAGGGATAAATATACTTTTTAATTGATTGAATGAAGCGATGGATCTAAGAGGTAATTTTTAGAACTATTTTCATGTAGATCCTTTTAGGAAGGTGGAGAAGCTTTTACATTTGATATGTCAATTGTGACATACATGCTTGTAATTGTCTTGAATTTCAAAAGAAAATATATGAAGCTAAATTTTTGGATGAGGGTTGTATTTGTAGTTTTGGATATAAGGGAATGGAAAAAGTTTTGTTAGAGAATAGAGCGAATTTCTTCTATGGCATGTGGGTAATGTTTGCATGCTCATAAAAAATAAGAAGGTCCCATCAGGTTCAAATGTGGAGGAATATATGTCAAATGGCTAGATGGATGAGGTGGCGGAATTGAAGAAGACTTGAATTTGTGCTATGAAAAGTAAGGGATTGAGGTCATATTAGAACTAGAAGGTATAAAGCAACATAGAATTGATGGAGCACATACTAAAGGAGTTTATTTGATTCTTTCCAAGGAACAACAGATGGTGCATGTTTGTTAGAAAAGTAAGGAGAAATGAATCAAGCACTATAAGAGCAACTGCTTGACCTTTAGGAGCATAATAAGAGAATTAGGGGATGGATAATCCTCTTGAGCCATGTCATAGGCATGCTTGTCACAGATTCAGAAAGTACAACAAATGACTTCCTGTGTGGTGACTAGGAACTACAATCCTTATTCAGCGTTACTAAAACACTAAAATGCACAGAGTAGACAAGATTAGGGTTTGGAAAACACTTTTCTTTTGCTAGATTTCACTACATAAAGTTCAAGGCATGAAATACAAATAGATACATTGGTGGTTCTCTGGAACTCTTTTTATAGCAATTTATAGCCTTGTAAGTAGTGGATGGTTGCCCAATCCAGCATTAAGCATCTCCTCTTTAACTTTCCCAACCATTTGTCAAATAACAATGGCCACATTTCTGAAATTTCTTATTGATCCACTAAAGCTAAGTGCATAACAGTTAATCAAAGATGGCAAGGTAAAAATGGCATTCATGAATTACTCCATTTGTTGTTAGAGCAAATGAAAAAGATAATCCAAGGATGACGTGGATGGATAAAAAATTAGTAAAAGTGGAGCAAGGGGCTTTGATGGTTTTGTTGCTTCTTGATCGTAAGAATTAAAGCATTCTGCCATAAGTATCAACTTCAAATCTCTAGCTCTCATTTTTCAGTTATTCTATTTATTCTCACAAATAATGCTAAAAAATGTTGATGCAAATTATATATTCATGGGAATTTAGTAGAAACTTACTTTTATTAAAAGCTAGTGAAGGAATTATAGATGGGATGGAGGGAAAGAAGCTTGGGATACTAATAGTTTCAGATTGACAAGGAAAAATAAGTCAACCTCTGTCAGGGAGAATAAAAGAAAAAAAAGAAAGAACTCTTGTCTAGTTGAAGCTTTTCTCCCAATATTTTGTAAATCAAAATCCTAGGATAAATCTAGAACCAATCAATAACTTCCCAAAATGAATCCCTTGGAGTTGATAATTAAAAATACTAGTGACATAGGCTAAACTCATGTCCATTATTTGTATCAACAATATCCAAGATTATATGTTAAGGTATTTGTTGATGATGTTGTGCTCATTAATAAAACCATTCGGTGCTAGTATAAACATTTTTATGAGTGACTTAGGATTTTTCAAACTTTGTTTTGGTAAATCTAAAATCGAATTTACAAAATGCAAATAGATTACTCAATGCCCAAATTTTCATTTTGTATTATTGAGTAGATGAGGCTTTACAAATTGATAAAATATCAGAGCTTAGTGAATGTCATATCATCAATGGCTACACCTTCACCCTGATCACCATTAAATGGCATGCAACATGAAGTTTTATGACCATTTGTAAAGCATTATCTAGGATTTGTCATTGGCATTTGGTAGGGTTAGAGCTGCCTTTTAAAGTCTTGTTAATTTATTGAGACAAAAAGAATGAATTATTCTTTTTAACAATTTTGAAAGCTTCTTTGTCCCTGAAAGCTATTTTTTCACTATTCAAAAAGGTTAAAAAGTGGTTCTATCAGTTAAATTATCTTCTAATTTGAACTTATTTTGGCTAAAATAATTTATAATAGCAATAATGTGGAAATTAATTTAAGGAATCACTTGAAAATTGAGTCCATTCCCATTCTTCCAAAGAGTCCCGATAAATACTCTAGTTTATCTCTCTTGCCATCCCTCTTTTGTTCACTTCTACCTCTCTCCTCATTCAAGGGATTCATTGAGCAGTTAGTCTTGAATTGTAGCGTTTCGTCTTCTACCTACTTAGTGTTTTTGCTGTCCAAGAAGGATTTACATAGCCCCTCCTATTCGAGAGCTATTGGAGGAACTAATGAAAAGATACTAAGGAGATCAAGATGCTTCAAGGATTGTCCTAGCAAAACCAAGAATTCAAAAGGAACATTGGATTTATAACAAAGAAGATTGCATAGAGATATTGTTCATAAATAAACCATGAGCTATCCTTTCTTAATCTTAGGCCTAATTTGAGGCTAATGATAAGACATAAGAAATTGCTTAAATTGTGACATCCATTCAACCATATGTGGCCATGACATAATGTTCTTAGGATTGGAATGTACTAGTGTTATGAGTTCTAAGATCATTGTATATCGTCAAAACCAATGAGATGCCAAATAAAAAGCTAAAAAATAAGATAGAAGAAAAAAGAGAACCAAGAAAGTGAGAACTACAATAACTAAGAGAAGAAAAGAGAGGATAATCATAATTCTTAATTACTAGTAATGATTGTACCATCAAGTTGGTGGACCAAAACATTACCATAATTGATTAGAATCTAATATCAATGGAGATGGTGAAAACACAATCCACCAACATTTGGTTCATTTAAGCAAAATTGGGTTCACCACTCTTAAATTATGCAACTAAACATGTCCCAAGCTTATTGACTAGGAAGAAAACGGTAATGATGAGGATGATATAAACTAGACTTGCCCTTGCAAATGGAGGATCTTACCATTCAAGGTAGAAGGTAAAGTTTGAGATCCATAGTCATAATAGGTTGGCCCCTCTTGGAAGCTTAATTCTTGGATTGAGCAATAAGAAGTATGTTTTATGCCCTTTATGTTGACACCTAAGATAGGCATTTGACATATTGTGCTACCATGAAATTTAGTGGAACTAAGAGCTAACAAGCCATTAAGAATGATACTTGATCGTGCAAGATTCTTGGATTTTAGTAATGGCTATTTACATTGGGAGTGTAATTGGATAACAAGTTGACTTTGATATAAAGGTTTGGACTTCTCTTTAAGTTTTTCCTCAGTTGAAACCTCTTGTAAAAGTTAGATTCAATTCTTTTTGGTATAAAGACGAAGAGCTTAACAAAAAAGACCAAGCTCAAAAAAGAATAATCATGGTTTTCTCAATGTGTGAAGTCATGTAAATTTTATTTTCTCCTGCATTTTTTAAGAAGTATCACAATAATTACAATGCTGCAAAACAAGTAGATGGGGATTTGCCCCAATCCTAATGCTTTCACACAAGTTATCTAATAGAAGGTCTTGAGCAATTGCAAGATGTTGGCCCTTCCTTGATGTAATGCTAGAGGGGAATGGAGGGATCTAATGTGAGCAAAGAGCTTTTCACTATGCACCACCAAGCAAAGAGATCTTGGATGCCATCTTTGTCTTTAATAGTGGTTGTGCTAAGGATCTTGTTTTAGAATGCCTAGTTGATATGTTAAACTTGGGTCAGTGCTTGCAATTTGTTCATTTCAAGAATTTGGTTTTGACCAAAGATCATATTTTCTTGAAGGGAGGGCAGAAGGTTGATTCACATGGCTTATCATCTAAGAGTGTGGATTTGACAATGCCAAAAAGAAGAAAAAGGGGTTGGACTTCAAGCTGGGTTTAATATTTGATAAATTCCTAAAGAGGGCTCCTTCATGGTTTAGTATTGAATATTGGGTGTTGGGGTCGATACACAATATTCAGTGGTTCTCTGGAGGCTCCACCCCCACCCCTATAAACTGAGTATGAAAGTCCTCTAAAGGGTTATCTAGACTTAAGGGAAGGCCATGAGAAAGGAGAAAATTAGCATTGAAGCAATGTTAAGCAATTTCAGTTTTTAGCACCTGTATGATAGCTCTATCTAGCTAAATGCAAAGTAGTTTAAGTTGTTCTAGCAAGAATCTACCAAATTCCCACGGCGGCCCTTTTTTTTATTTGTTAGTTCAAGTGGACCCTTAAAATAAAATCAAGGGTTCATTATAGAGCTTACAATGACTTGCATGAACTTGAGAACTGATCACTATCAATGGAACAACCCCCTCCTTCCTTTTCTCTGGTTACACCTGGGGCTCTGATAAAGAAATTCTCTTAAGGATCCCCTCTCAAGGATCTTGTTGTGACATGAGTTTTTGAAAAAAATTATTTATGGTGAAAAAAAGAAAAGTTATAGAAATTGTTTAATGAATTTTTGCAGTTGAAAAGGAAAGAACATGTTTTATATGCAATAGAGCACTGGAGCCTAAGTATTCATTTGATGTCAATTTAATACAAATTGTGGTTTGTTGAATCAAACAAATAATTGCCATGTTTGGTGCATCGCACTAGATGTTGTAAATAGTATTGCAACCCTTTCAACTGAAGCTACAAGGATTATTTGATTTCACACCATCTCAATTTTGTATTATTGTAAAATGCAAATAGGGAAGCATTAACAAATATGAACAGAAGCTGCTGTTTGTCTTTTTGTGTCTATAGGTGTCAGATTGTAGTAAGGTGTGATTTTGTAATGCTGTTTGCTGCTACGTTGTGTTCTTTAGAATAAAGCTGCTGCAACTCGCAAATGGATGGCTGATTTCCCAGTAAATGCATTGCAATGTTTGTGAAGATTTGGGTTACAACCTGCAATTTGCACTTGAATTCCTTTTGCACCCATTTTTTGAGCTAATTCAATGGTAGGGGGCTTGAGGGAGGGGAGCTTTCTGCAAAATTCTGGAAGTTCTATGAAAAAAGAATAAAATTTAGTAGATAGCAGCTTAAGGAATTGTGGAAAAGATATAGAAACTGGAATTACTTTTGATTCATGTGCAAATGCTACGATGGTTATATTTGTGTATAGCAGAGTTGAATGCACAAATAGTAATTTTGATAATATTTACTTTTGGTAACATTGAACAATGATGCAAACAATCCTTGATATAAGCAAATACACTATCTTTAAAAGAAGTTTTTTTTGTAATATGAAGTTTAAGGCTTTATGGTGCTTTTCATGTTTAAAGATTTTAGACATTCTGTTGTACTGCTACAGGTTTACTACCTTCTGAACATGAAGCTAGTACAACAGACCTTCTTGTTCAACTCTTGGAACCTGGAAAGCCTGCAGTTATTACATTTGAGTCCCTCCAGGTTAGGGTTATAACTTTTTTGACCTGAGATCAATGGCGTTGCATTCCTATTTATGCAAGCTTATTGCTATCGTAAGCATAAACAACAGCTAACTATCATATGCTGTTAAAAACGTCATCAGAAACTGATAACGCTTGATGTATTGTCATGTATATCTGGCTAATATTTTTTTTGTCATTTACTTTTGAGGACGCATGCTAATGTTGTTGTTTAGTTTGCTAGCTGTTGCCTCTGAATGGGTTATGTATGGATCATCAGTTTTACTGAGGCTTCTCACGCTTTCATAATTGGATGGTATGAGATAAATCTTGGAGTTCTTGCTGTCATATTGGCTTATCTTTCTGGAGCTCAATATTCTTGAATTTATGCTGATATGGATAAGCTTTGCTCATTTTGTATTAGCTTCTCCTTTCATGCATGCATTTGTCATATATTATATGCTTGTTTTGACCTTGGCTGTTTTGTAGTTATTACTTTCCATCTAGTGGACAAATTCATGAATATTTTTGATGTCGGGATTTGTGGAAGGTTTGCCTTACTGGTGGTGGTACTGAAGTGCCTTCTCTTTCATTCAAAATAAAAAATGATTCTCTTGAAGAAAGTTCCAAGGAAAAAATTGTTTAATTTGAAATAAAATTATTTATTTTTGAATTCTTTGCCTTTGTAAGTCTTTCAAAGTTTGATCCAACTCTCTTTTTTCTCCTTTTAAGGTAGCTAACAGTCAAATTTAAAACTAAGCCTATCCAGATCCAAATTCAAAAACAATTTCCAACTCTCCATCGAATTGTAATTAAGAGGATCATGGTGACGGGTGCTAATTCCTTGGATACTCTTGGTGATGATTACTTCAAAGTTTGTGCACTCAAAGGGAGGGAGGGACACTCTTAATTCACAGCTAAAGATACAATTATTCTATGCCTGCAAGATGTTTTAAATAGTGATGCCCAAGGGATGTTTATTTTTCAAATAATCAAGATTATTAAAAAACATTTATCAATTATCTGACTAAAAAAAGGAGCATGGTGATGAATAATAATATTTGGGATTATCTTCATTATGATCACTCTGAATTAAGTGTACTTGAAGAAAGATGATCAAAATTTTCAATAGCTAGTCTGCACATTTAACACTAAAATTAGGCGATCAAACTGATTTTAGCCTTGTTCTTATGAATTTTCAACTTTTATAGATAGACATTTATAGAAAAGCAATAAATTTGTGTTTCTACTTCATGAACCATTTAAAATCGATGTTGTTCATGATCAAAATTTAGTGAGACATTGTGGCATGTAGAGAGTGAAAAGAAAATGTGGGACTTGGTCTCTAACGATGGTCTCCTTTCCAACTTGGAATTAAGTGCACTCAAAGAAAGATGGTCATGATTTTCAATAGCTAATTTGGACATTTAACACTAAAATAAGGTGATCAAATTGATTTTAGCCTTGTTCTTATGAATTTACTTTTGTAGATGGACATTTATAGGAAAGCAATAAATTTGTGTTTCTACTTAATGAACCATTTAAAATTGATGTTATACACGATCGAAGTTTAGTGGGAGATTGTGGCATGTAAAGAGTGAAAAGAAAATGTGGGACTTGGTCTCCAACAATGGTCTCCTTTCTAATCATCAACAAGGGCTTTATGTTCAATCATCAGGTACAAGTATGAGTTAACCATTCTTATAAACTTGCACCCTTCCTATTTTTAGTCAAAAATAAAAGAACTTGAAGTTGTCTTTCTTATTATACATTTGGTGATTATGAAAGATTTTCTTGAGGTTTAGGAGATCCATTCTACGCTATCTTCCTTTTCAAGCAATGCAAGTCATTTGGTTTGTGGATATTTTGTGACTTAATTGTCCTTTCTATGGGGAATTTGGCCAACCAAGAAAAGCTATGCCCCTTGCAATGCTTCAAGTTTAGTTGAACCCCTTTGAGCTTAAATAAGAAGGCAAAGGTGGGATACCTTTCACCTAGTAAAAACAATTGCTCCTCTATTATAGATTTAAAATCCAATAGCTTAGTCTAAAAGTTCTTAAACTTCGAATGATGTGGACTAAGTTATTAGACAAGGGGCTGGGGATGAGACATGCAATAGAGTTTGGGAAGGTTTATAGTCCAATCCTATTTGGAAACAATCTAATCAAGCTTAGAATGAATTGAATTCTTTGTGCAGTTTTTGAGCTAATTAAAGGTAGGCCTCAAGGTATGGAAGATCATCACAATGTCCATGAGTTCATTAAGATATCTAATTTGGGATATTCACACCTGGTTGCTCCAAAATCCTCTTATAGTTAAAGCATCTTAGAATAAGTGAAGCCTTATTAGAAGGGATGAGATCTCTAAAATCATTCCATAGGGCCATCGTAGTGGCTAGTTAATTATCAACATAAGTAATTGTTAGGAAAAGCCCCAACTTAGCAATAGATCAAATGCCATAATGAATGATTTTGAGAGAGTAGTGATGTTGAAGTAAAATTATGTCCTTATCCTAATGAACCATTATCTAGCTATTTGAGTGAGAGTTAAAGTTGTGGAAATGGTCTTCACTATGGAATAATCTAAATTAATGCATATAATTATAGAATTCGTTGTCATATAGTTTGGTCTCAAGTAAAGCTACAATCAAACACTGTGGTTAATGAGTGGATCTTTGCATTCATAGTTTTTGAAGTCACTATGCTAGCCTTCAATGCTCCATGAAAGAATGTTGAAGAACTTATTCATTTCTCCAAGTTTTTGTTCGAAACGGGTTGCTTCTCTCCTCTAATTAAATGAATAGCTTTTTAGCATTCTTTCATGAAGCATTGAAGGTCATAGTTGACTCCAAAGGACAAATATTGTGCCTGACGACTATGGCAAAAATTTGGAGTTAGATGACTACATAGTTAGTGGTATCCATGGGATGATGATGCATGTTAGCCAATGGCATGAGGCCTTGGTTGAGATAATCACCCTCAATTGACTAGAAGTTGAAACTATACTCTACCATAGTTTTGATTTGGTTTGTGAATGAATTATTTGGATAGTTGTGCCTTGGGTCCTTTAGTTTTTTTATTGTAGCTCTACTTTAGCACTTTGATTGCTTGTCCATGAAACCGTCAATGTTGGGCTTGCTTATTTCCATGACACTCTCAAGCTCTTGGTGTCCTTTTCTAACAAGTGCAAAAGAGTGGGAGGGCATACAAAGGTGTTGCATTGATTGCCAGGGTTTTGGTACCAATCATATTCCACTTCAATGACAGTAGAAATCTCCCCAATTAGAACTTGCATTAGGGTGGGAAAGGAAAATCACCTTAACCTCAATGCACACTCAAGCGAGGGGGAGCCTTGTATTGCAAGTAGTCAATTGATCCATCATAATCGGTTTTCCCGCAAGATATCAAGCTGGCCAAGCATGAGTTGCTACGGATGTATTGAGTAGATCGAGTAATTTGATCCAAGCTGGTGTCTTAAATTTGTCTTCTCCAAAATCATATCAAGGTATTAGTGTTGCTGAATAAGAATCTAGTCACCAATCAATCAAACTCATTCCTTGAAGTCTTTGAGAAGATCTTTCTTCATGGGGATTCAAATAAAAAAAACAACATTGAGAGCATGTATATCTAAGCCTCTTTAAGATTCCAAAGTCTAGTCATGGCCTCAATGAATGAGCATATGCTAGATGCCTGCCAATACAGTACCCAATATAGTATTTTGGCATTGCATTTTATTGCCTCCATTGAAGAGAAGTACGTTTCTGGTCGTAAATGAAAGTTGAGCTATTGTATATAGTTGTCTTGTTAAGCCATAGGGTTTTTTAGTCAGGTTATTTAGCTCTAGAAGAGTTTTGATCTTATGGATGTAAGTTTTGGCTAGGGAGGTTGATAAGTTGTTCTCATCACCTTCATCCTATGGCCATGTCGACAAATGGGGCTTTGTGTAAAGAATAAATGGATTGCATGTGAGGGAGGCAAGGTTTGAGATTTTGAGAAAAACAAAATGAAGGGTAGGGGGCATTTGAGATGTAGCTTTCGTAGGAAGGAGGTGTTGTTAAAGGAGGTGGGGAAGTCAAAAGACAAGAACAACAAGATGGAGGAAGGATGACATAGAGCTATCGATATAACCATGCCTCGTGTTTGGGCTTGTTATTGTGAAACATGATTGGCATTTCATGCATGTTATTTTGGTTGCTTTTGGAAAGTTTGTTTATAATATTCCATTCTGTTTGCTTCTATGGAATTTTATTTGTAAAGTGTAGATGGAGATCTTGAAGGTTGAAGTATGGCTTGCACTCTGCAGCCGTTGTTTGTTGCAAATAGATAGGGAATTCTAGTGACCTATTTCAATGCTTCTTAGAAGAGTTCAAAATTTTTTTTTATTTTATACATGGTTAGTAGCTAGTCATGTCTTTTGGTCGTTTTAATATTCTGAGCACTTTTATCATGTAAGCAAAGACTCATGTGCTCTGCCCTAATCCCTAAGCCTTTCATACTATGTAGTTTGATCAAGTCAAAGTTTGTCTAGGTGAGCTCAAGCTGTAGAAGAGGGTGAGCTTTCTATTGAGTGAGCATGAAAAAGAGTGGACAAAACCTATTTGTGTACAACACCTTCTAAAGAGCTAGACAAAATCTATTTAACAACTTGAACATAGGTGATCATTTTACCTTTGTTACTGTTCAGCGGGAGAATCTGTTAGTCCCAAGGAAGTTAAAGCCCATTCAAGATTTGGTTATGCCTATATACTAGATATTCAGTATCTATGCAATTTAAAATCTTCATTATAAGATTTATCAAGAACTTTAATGCCATTATGGCTCCATCACTAGTTGTGTTCAAGAAAAGTTTTTTTAAACCTGATCCTAATTGATACTCCTATGTGGAAGTTGCTTAACTTCACAATATATTTAAAGCTTCATGTCGGCCCATGAAAGTGGGTGTTTGTGGAGTATTGTGTCAAATATTTTATCTTGTAGATTTCTTTAATGAATGCAACACATGCTTACATGTTTTACATAAAAGGCATAATGCTATAGGAGGATTTTTTAACTCCAAAAAGAATTTCTACTTTTTTCACATAATTTAACAAGAAGACTAGTTGAGTTTTATGTAGGACTACACATCTACCCTAAACAGCGTGCTGGTGTTGAGCATAAGCTTTGTTTGTGTGTTTAGTGCAATCTTAATAGTGCTTTAAATCGGATGACCATCCTTCTGCCATTCATTGCTTGTGAAGTGATTGGTTTTAGTCAACTCACTGACGTATGTCCTCATTTGGGGAGGTTTATTCTGAAATGAGATGTATATTTACCATTTCCAAATTTGCTGTCAAAGGACGTTTATCTCATGTGTGGGAATTGTTCATGCATCTATTATTCTTGTCCTAAGGGTTTCTCATAAAGTCGTTGCATATGGATTTATCACCATCACTTTTGCGAAGATTAAACCATAGCTATGATGGAGCACTGTTTCTGTTGGCTGCTTTGTGAAAAAGTTCATATTTCAAATTCTTTCCCACTTTTGAACTGTAACGCTAGAAGTCGAGGAAATTTGGTGCTTTTTATTTGACATGATAAAGTAGATAAACGTGCTTTCTGCCCCTCTACCTGTAGTCATCTTAGCCTTATGTGCTTGTAGGCCTTGAAAGCGGTATCACACAATTATCCAAGCATAATGACAGGATACTGGGAACAGATTTCAGCCATTGCGTACAGATTATTACAATGTCCAGTAACTAATGAAGTTTCCAGATTCAATTCTGATTCATGGAAGGGAGATTCTAGTAAATTTTCAGGTGTTACCATTGAAAAATGTACCGTGGCTGCAATAAAGGTCTGAGTTGCTATCTCTATTTGTCAAAACATCTGTATAGCTATATTGCTACTATATAAACATTATTGATTCCTTTCTTCAAGCTTGATGAAGTGGAACTGATGAAAAAAAAAATATTACCTGTGGAATTCAGCTTTGTACATCTTCCTTAATTCTTCCTCTAATTCATAAATCATTTGCTTTGGTTTTTTTTTTATGTGAAAACTTTTACTTCTTGCTGTGTCTTTTTATAGCTCTCATATTGCTTTGTTTCAACTTCAATGCAGCGGCCATCCTTGTTGGAAACAGTTATATAGTGGTAGATGTTGTTTTTTAGTTTATTTCTAACGCAGTGCTTATTTTACTTGAAGTCTAAAATTTTTCTGAAAATAATCTCAATTTTTTTGTTTCAATCAGTCCCAATTCGTGTATTGTGACTACACAAGTACAAGTTGGGCCTTCCCAGATCAATAGATAGCATCTGGCCTAGGCTATTCCTAACTAGCTTGGAATCTGATAAAAAAGATTTATCTGAATCTTATATGTGATGTTAAATACTGTCCAAAATTCTCATTTGATGGATGATTTCTATAAATCCATTGGCAACGATGCAGATTTTTCTTGCAGCCTTCTGGTATCTATGATGAAAACCTTGATTTGGAGTTGCCTAAAGTCATTTATAATTACTAGATTGTTCATTTTTTTTGTTTCATTTCTAAAAATATTTTAGTTAGACATTTGAACTTTTTTTGTTGGTCATTAGCTTATATGATGGACACTTTATTGGTGTCACACACACACACACACACAAAGGTTGAGTTCTTTATGTAGGTTAGAAGGCATTTGGTTTGTTCAACTTCTTTTTTTGCAGTAGTTACTTGACTATGAGCATGTTATGTGCATAAATATATTTATTTTATATGAATTTGCTAATATTTTTTTATTATCCACAACCAGTAAGCAAATATGGGTTGAAGGCAACGCAACTGTTTTTTTGTTTTTTCCTGTAATATCTCACATGAGCATGTTTAGGCCATGGCAATTTGTACAAATGAAGAATTATAACCATGAAAGGATAGATTTTATTTTCTTTGATCACTATAGTAATGGTGCTATTAATTCTGCAGTAGTTTGAACTGTCAGGATTCAAGGTGTTTTGAATGGATGACGGAGAGTTGAGAGGGTTGGAATTCATTATAGAAGCCTTGATGATTTAATGGTGCCATCGATTCTGCAGTAGTTTGAACTGTCAGGATTCAGGATGTTTTGAATGGATGACAGAGAGTTGAGAGGATTGGAATTCATTATAGAAGCCTTGACGATTCAAACAAAATAGTTTACTAATTATTCCCAAACTTAGGATAGGTTTGCAATTCTGGATATTAATGAGAATGGAGAACTTCAGAATTTTATCTGATAGATACATGGATGAAGCCTACATTTTTTGTTTACAACCTCATGCTTGCAGATTCAAATGGTGAGCTGTAGGTTTGAAAAATATCACTTAGATCAAACTATTGATATATTGATGTTGCAAAACAGTGATTTATCAAAAAATTGGTGACCTCTTTGCATTCATTAATTATAAAAAATGGAATTAGGTCTGAACGTATCAGCCCAATTAATGAATTATGTTGTTCTTTGAATTAGATATGTGCATGCGTGCACTGTCTCAATGTTTCTGTAGTGTGGCTTTGCTTTGGTACTAAGTCTTTAAAGCTGCTACAGATTGCTGTTATTACCTTAATTGGGGAAACATATAAGTAGGTTTCTGTGGACTCCAAAAACGGGACGCAATTGGTTGGCCTCATGTATAATAGGATAATAGCAAGATATGGACTATTATGCTTTGTATCTCTAGATGAAGCAATTAATCAATTAATTTGCTTAATTGTTGTGGTATCATAAAATCCTGGTTAGTAGTTTTATTTTGGTTTTATTAAACTGGTTTCTAGGTTTTAAGCAGATTTTTTTCTGTACATTCAAAATTTTGAAGTTTTCTTTTTTTTCAAGTTTTATGGGCTTTTGTTAAATTTGTTGATCGTCTGGTTATTATGCTACTGTTGAGTTTAACAAAGTTTTTTTGATTATGCAGGATATATGCTTAATATCTTGCAGAATCCTTTACATGTTCATCTATCTGAAGTTTAGTCATTATTCAGGTTATTGACGAGTGTCTTCGTGCTGTATCTGGATTCAAGGGGGCAGATGATCTTGTAGAATTTAGATTGCTGGACATCCAACTCATGTCTAATATCACTAGAGAAAAAAGGGTTTCATCTGCCCCTTCATATGGGGTGAATTTACCAGACTCCCAGAAAAATGAACTTACAGATTTCTCATCAGGGGCTACGCGGTGGTCTGAGATTGTTGATAAACACCTTCCTCTGGCTATAAACCATAGTTTTCCGATGGTAGGTGACTCTTTATCAAGCTTAGCTTCCTATGTTTCTCTATAAACAATTTTCTGAGTACTTTCTTTCTTAGAACAGAAGATCAACTGGAACGTGTTCTATGCATGATATTTAGAGCAATGCAATGGAAACTTTATTTGAAAGTGCGTTCTTTTGTACTAGATGTATATGGTCTACAGCAGACAAGCTAAAACTGCAGTTTTGAGTGATCAACCTTCTAGTAGCACATGCGCCAGTGGTTATACTTGCTCATTAACTCATACGAATGCATGTATAAATGCATTATCAAACAAAACTCATATCATTTTTTAGCATCTAAAATTTAGTTTTCTTTGCTGTGAAGTTTTTGTGTAATTTTTTATGTTCCAGGGTCATAGGACTATAGAGAATAGAGTAAACATCCATATTTTCTATTTTAACATTTAAAATAAACATGTCATTGTCAATGGCATTTTCTAAAGCAATAGCTGAGGATGCGTAATCATAAGTTCTATTATGTTGAAAAGATTATTTCTTATCAATTGTTCACATTTAATTGTGACTTGTCTTTCCATCTTAATCCCCGACAAAGACATATACTATTGTTGATTAGAAATGCCTGCAATTCGGTGGGGTGGATGATTGATAAAATTTTGAAGGAGATGGGAGTTTTAAATGTTCTACTCAATTTCTCTTAAAGCCACTTCAAAAAAAAAACCCACATATTGCAATGACTTAAGAGCTTTATCTCATTTACTTGATTTATATGGCTACTCATTAAATGATATAGGAAAACATTAATATCTCGAATTTATCAACCTTCTTGAATTTGGTGGCCTTTATATATATTTTGATATTTTGAATTCTGTTTTAAATTTAAATGGTTTCGAATGGTTGATGTAGTACTACTTTTCTCATGTGATTAGCCTATCTCGGCTCTTGTTCACTTATTTTTATCAACGATGTACCTTAATTAAATATGTTCTCAAGGGATTAATGGGAATCCTAGCTCGTTGCACACCCTTAGATATAACACAATCTTTTTAAAACAGCAGCATAGTCAGAAAAAAAAATGACAGAGATGAAGACTTATAAGCTTGGGTTGAATAATGGTTGGCAGACTATCTAAGTTTTTATGCTTAAAGAAATCTCATTAGGTTTGTGTTTAATCATTATAGATTTATCTTACAGCATTTGTTTTGTTTGTTATCTTCTTTTTTTCGCTTTGACATGGAAAGTTGGGACAATCCAATTTGTTTGTTATCTTATAGTATTTTTATTTTTTTATTGTTTTCATTTCTTTCTCTGACAAGACACATCGGGAGAACCCAATCTAGTGTATTCACTGAATCATTTTTCTTACAAGAGTGCAATTGCTTGCAGAAAGTGATGAAATGAGTTTTTTATTAAACCTAATTACTTAGAATCAGCAACTGGAAAATCGGTATGGATAACACTAACCATTATTGACCAACGATGATATTTTGTTTGTCTTAGATGTTGGAGAGGTGTTCTATGGATTTAAGTTTGGCCTAACCAAAATTCATCATAGTAAATTGTATGTGTCCAATAACCGTTAAAAAATTATCCATGATTCATGATTCCAACGAACAACATGTTTTTGCTTATTGAGGTTAAACTTTAATTTGTTGGTTCTTGATTGATTGTTTTTGTGCATTGATGAAAGCTATTTTGCAGTAATAGTTGGCTAAGATTTGCCTATTAGGACACACTAGTGCAATGAAAGCTCTTGCAGGTAAAGCGATGTACCCAAATTGTCTATTGCACCAAGCTTTGCCCTGTTTTCTTTTAGAGGCATTATTCAAGATTTGAACATACTAATAATTATGAACTACATGACAATAAATTTTACCATTGTGCTAACTAGCTACTGAGATTGAGAACTGCATAGCCTGTTAAAAGAAATGCCTTCCCTTCAAATTTACATAAAAGTTATACTATAGCTTTTCCCTTTTGGATGTTACATTGATCCTTGAATGTGTTATGAACTCAGTTTTCAATTTCGTCAAAGGAAAATGCAAACATTTGAACTCTTTTGACTTCAAGTTTGAGTAATCACATCTTTGGAAATTCAAATATACTTGAGTAGATGTTGTCTTTATATGGTTCTGGTTTAGATTTGTCTTCAAATAGGGATGTATCTTCTGATTTGACTGCAAATTTCCTGAAAACTCTCTAGTATACGTACATGTGCTAGAGTGGCACTCTGTTTAGTGGACTTCTGATAGTTTTCAAATATCATATTTGGTTGTTAATTTTTTGTAATAAATTTCTTTTCTTCATATCATTTACAATGGTATCTTTGTTCCTGATCATCCCGTTCTTTTTTTCTTATTCATGGGTTAAAACTAAACTTTTCTTTCCAGTAAATGGTCATCATGCTCCAGAGATGACTGATTTAAGTGCTTAGTTTTCACTGGTCCAAAAAGCAAGTGCAAGTGCAAATGCATTTTATGTAATGAATACGACTTTATGATTATTTCTTTAACAATTTTGGGATTTTTTTTTTCTTTTATGCTAGGTGAGGGCAGCAGCAATGACATGTTTTGCAGGACTGACTTCGTCGGTTTTTTCAGTTGTGGAAGTGGAAGTGCAGGACTATATTTTATCTTCTATTGTAAGTTTTTAGCTCCCGAATGATCAGATTTATTGTATTGCCAATTAACAAAAGAAGAAATGTAGCTACTCTTGTTAAGTTTTAGTCTTATACTGTCATTTGTAGGCTACTGCAGCACTGAAGGATAATTCTCCATCTGTCAAGTCAGCTGCTTGTCGGGCAATTGGAGTCGTTGCAACTTTTTCCCATAATGTGTACAGGTAAGTAAATCATTTTTTAACCTGTGCTGCTTTTAACAGATTGGGATCTTGTCACCTTACATTGTTTTTGCAGTGGAAGCATGTTGAAAAAAATTATTCATGCAATTGAGATTAACACCCACGATTCTGCAGCCTCGGTATTTACAATTATCATACATATTTTGCTGACTAAATATATTAGTGACAGATGTTTTGATTCTAGCATTGTCTTGAAAAATGCAATTAACTTCAGTTTTATTTTATAAGGTACGTCTAACTGCTTCATGGACATTAGCTAATATATGTGATTCTCTTCGGCATAGAGCAATTGAGGTGCAATTGGAGTCATGCATAGGTACATTTGCAGTAGTACAGTGATCGTCATATCTGTGCACCAAGTGTTAACCGTATTTAATTTGTGTATCTCAGATAATGCATGTGATTTTGAACACATCCCTATTTTAGCTGAAACTGCTTTGCGCTTGACAAAAGATGGCGATAAGGTACAATATCCTACTTGCAATGGCTTCATTCTTGTCAGTCATCTGCCAACTCTATGGTGTTTACTGTACTAACACAATTTTTTTATTGTTATTAAAATTTATGACCCATTCTTGGACTGTTATTCTAATGGCAACTCCAATGTTAAAATCCTAACTGGTGAATCTTGAGTGGCTAATATATGGGTAATCATATGAATAATCAACCTAAGATTGCATAATTAATCTAAGCTTCTTGTTATTCACATTTTCCTATGATTTTTTGCCTTGCATAATCTTGCTCTTTTTTCTTGTTTCATGTAAAAATGCTGGCATGCAATGTACAGACATACCCATAAAAGAATTGTCTTCAAGATGAGGATGGTTGCTGTACTAGAACCCATATATGAAAGTAAATGACCAGAAGTAGGTGAATTAAGAAAATGCTGCTAAAGCTCCAATTAAATAGAGGTTGGAAATAATCACTTAAGTTGGCTCAAACATATAAAGGTTGAGGTGGAATGCATTTTGTTTAGAACAGGAGAAATGGAGTAAGAAAAATGAAGATTTGTGAGAGATTATTGGAAAAAATCTTGCTTTGATCTTAATGAGCATCAATACCATTAAGCACATAGATGTTGATTACGCGTGTGGGGGATTTAAGGCATGTTGACATTTATATCCAAACAATCCAGAGTAAGCTTCACCGATTAAACACTCTAGAATTGATTTATATGTGGTTAATAAGAAGAAAGCTGATTAGTTTGTAAAACCAAGTTCCATGGGATTACTTTGTTAACTAGAATAAAGTTCATCTTTTTTTTTAAATTTTAAAATTTTAATTAGTTAAATTTTGTGATATAATAAGTTCTTTTAAGTTTATATTCTAGTCATTCAGATAATTCTGTAGTTCATTGTCATTGTTCTCTACATTATTCTTAATTTTGTTCTTTTGAAATACTTTATATTACATATATATATATATGAAAATACTTTATTGCCATAATCCCAGTATATCTCTTCCATTGTCAAATGAATTCGACATGTCAATGCATATTCGAAGTATCTCTATTGCAGTTGCCATTCTCTATCAGCAGTTTGCCTTTCTTGGTCGACCAGAGGTCTCTTCTTCAAAAGCCACTTGACACTTCCATGCAGCTTTTTTCAACATCGAAACTGTTCAATTCAAGTTCTTCTATCTTTGATTGAAAATTTGGACTAGGATTTCTATTAACTAGATGTAAAAAAAATGTTCTTGTGAATGAAGATTTGGAAGAAGAAGTATAAATAAAGGGTCCTCTTGAATTTGATTCTGACAATTTGTAAGTTAGTCAAGTCTCTTTATGGATTAAAACAATTTTTTAGAGCATGATTTACAAAATTTTGTAACACTGAACAAACTTAGATATATTGCAAGGATAGGAAACTTGGCTAGCATCAATGATAGGAAAATATTTTTATTTAGGAGCAAAAAATAGTATATGTAGGTGATATGATGATCACTGGTGATGATTAAGAGGAAATACAAAATCTAAAAAAAGAGGAAAAAACTCTAATGAAGTTAATGGTAAAAGATCTTGAAGTTCTCAAATATTCTTTTTGGAATGAAAATTACAAGAACCAAACATGGCATCTTTATATCTCAAGAAAGTACACTACTAACCTTCTAAAAGAAACTAACAAAATTGGTTGCAAACCTGTAAGCATTTCAATATAAAGGAATTGGATGTGTAGTATTATTGAAAATAATCCAACTGTAGAGAAAGAAAGCTTCAAAGGCTAGTTGAGAAGGGGATCAAACCAAACCCAATAAAGAACAACAGATTTGGTTAACCAAGATAGGCAACCAAAACGATCAAAATTAGTTGTTAAGTCGAATTTGAAATTTCAAAATCCTTCAAAAAATATATATCATCCAAAAGAAAAACACATCCAGAAAACTACTGCTAAGAGCTACATAAAGCAAGCCTAACATTCATACAATCACAAAGTTATAGCATCACAAATTCAGAGAACACAATATTCTAGCATCAAAAAACCAGAGCATCACAAATCCACTATACTACACTAAACAAGCTTATGTATTTCAGTACAAAAAACCAATATTCTAAATGAAATTTCAAAATCTTTCAAAACATGATTATTCAAACGATATAATGAAAAAGATGAGCATATCCAGAAAAAATTCTATCATTCTCATAATCTCATACAACATGTTAGTGTTAAACTTTTTTGGATTGAACAGAGCTTCATTAAGGATGAAATTGACAAAGAAAAAATAACACTTGTCTATGTTATAATGAAAAGTTAGGAGGTAACAAAAAAGCTCTCTCCAAACTAAGATTTGAATCACTTGTTGGCAATTCACAAATGATTGATATCATATTCTTAGCTTATTGGGAAGTGTTTGAGCTTGAAATAAATCCTTAAACTTAGAGCACAATATTTCCCATTTAATTTTTTGTTTTTATCTTCCCCAACAAAAGATATTTTTTTCTATTCCTTTATTTTGTTTTTCTAGTACATGATATTCCTTTTATTCCCTTATTATGTAAATAGTAAGTGTTTTCCTTTTGACCTTGGCAGTTGAGGTGCTCAAGATGGTTTGAAAACCACTCATGCTCACATCTTGTAGATGGCCATTAAGTTTATCTTCTCTAATGATTGTTGGGTCAGTTGGATTCATTTTAAGGATCCTAGTTATCACAATTTTTAGATTTCAGGTAAGAAAGGGTCTGTTTACTACACAGCAATTTGATAGTCTACGTTGCTTTGCCAAGGACGTTGTTGATGGAACTGTTAAGAATCTCAGTAACCTGCATTGATCTACTACGGACATTATTGGTGGAACTATTAAGAACTTCTGCCACTTTTGTTCTTGAATGCATATTAAAGGCTTTAACCATTGCAATGTTTTGAAAGCTTTTATGTAAAAAGGGATCAATTTACTATAAGCGAATTAGGCAGCCTATATTGATCTGCAAGCCATATTTGATGATTTTGTTGGCAATGGCATTATTGGTAGATATGATAAGACCTTCTACAACTTCAGTTCCTTATAATTTTCCCTGTTCTGCAATTTTAAACCTTTAAATTTCATCGACTTCATTTGGTTCAATAAGTGTAGAATTCAGCTTAGCATGTATATGTGGTGGCTTTGGGACTTGAGCAGCACCTTTCTTTCCCCCTTTGTAACTTTTTCGTGAAATCTCATGAGCCCTTATTTATTTAGTGCCAATTTTGCAAGATGATTATTATAAACAATTGATCTTGCATATTACTTACATACTTTCCTTGTACCATCTCTTTTGTTATTACCTTTCTTATTGTTAAGCATATTACCCCTAAGATGGCAAGATCCTCTTAGGCCTTGTCTATGCAAATTAGTAACAAAATAGTAGATTGTTCAAAGTCTTAGATACTTCATGATAAATTGGCTTTGCTTAGATCAAGGTTGATATTACTATATGAGATCTCTTTCTCTATTCCTTAATGTATGTAGTGTTTCGTTGTCGATCTCTTACATTGCTCATATAAACTATTGATGCTACAGAGTACTCATATATGCCTCTCTTCTATCATTACTTTTCTCACTATTGAGCATGTTGCCTCCAAGGGGAATAGGTTTCTCTTTGGGCTCTCTTGTCTGTACAAATTAAGAACAATATAGTAGATTGTTTAAAGGCTTGGATAGCCTATGGTAGATTTCCCGTTCTCAAATCACAACCGATATCACTACGATTCTTTAATGTGCTATTCGTTCATGCTCATTTTGTTTCATAGTCTATCCTTCCATTTTGAGCTCTTGGACTTCTTGTTTTCCTTATCTTTTTGTGTCATCTGATGGCATTCTTTTACTCATTTGTTATATTCTTTTGACTTTTGGAATGTTTTTGTTTTTTGGTTGCTTATATGTTGTATTTTTTGCCCTTTTTTTTAACTTGATATTTTAAACCTCTTGAATGACTAAGTTTTGTTCATTGGTTCCTATTTTTTGCTCCTTTTCTTATGGTAATATATTGAGCATCATCACCACCTTTCTTTCAAAGAAAATGATATAATACATTGCAACAATGAGCTTGAACTAATGAAACTTTTGTCTAAATCAAAACTTTTAGAAAGCAGAGCGCTCTATTGTTAAAGCATGAACATCTATTAGTTTTAATCATTCAATTATGCTTTGAATACTTCTTTAGCAACAATGCTTCACTAAGAAAGTAGAACCTATACTCCTTACTAGTTGATAAGTATATAAATGTATTATTTAAGTCAATCGTAACATTGATATTAAATTTAATATAAGAAGATAGGCATAAGTTCTTTAAAACAATATTTTTTCTTGAGGGTTATAGCTTACATTTTTTCAAGGAATTTGTTGTCGATGCCTTGTTATTATTAATATTCCAAAATTATAAGAACAAGGGGTTTACAAGACAAAAAAGGCCATCACAGCAAGTATTACATATTATGCATCATTCAAAACAAGGAAATATCAAAAATCTTCCAAATAAGTTGTAAAAACAGAAGACCATGATAATAAGTCTAGTTAAGAGATCAAAGGGAGGAGACCATAAGTGACTATCAAAGCAACAGCAACTGTTAAATGATAACATTGATATTTACCATGATTACACCAAAAAGTGTTTGCTATGGGGTGTTGGACATTTGAAAATTTTGTTATTGCCATCTCGACAAGTTGTAGACCACTGAGGCTATGGTCAGTTTATCTTGAGTGATAATAACTTATCTTGCATAAATGGTAGGAAAAAGTTGAATCAATGTATATATTATTAGGGCACATAGTTACCTTGAAGAAATCTGTCCAAGCTATTTTATTGAAGTCACACTATAAGAATATGGAATTATTGACAAAAGATATGGAAGAAGAGACCTCAGCTAAAGATTTATGATGGTATTTAAAAACTTTAGTTTTTTTCCAAAGATCATCTACAAATAAAACACTATATAAGGATCTTACTTTTTTGAACTAAATGAAATCAATGAAGTCCTAAGTGGTAGAATTCTCAAAGAGGTTGACATGGATAGTACTGAGGTTATCAAATTTGCAATCCAAGATATCAATCATGTTTCCTTAATTATAGTGGCATAAAAGATTACTCAAATTTGCCCTCATGACTAGTAAAGCCTTCTAATAAGCTGATAAGTAAAGCTTTTTAATAATTTGAGCTATGCTTGCCTAATAGATCCCAAAAAGAAAATTTTTAGAGTTTTGATTTCTTGTCCAATTTGCCCCAAAAACTATTAAAGTGAAGAAATTGTTGAGCTGCCTTCAAGAGATGAGTATCATAATCCATCGGAGGGTGAAGAAGGGAGAATAAAGCATTCCAACTAGATTAACTAAGCTAGCACAATAATTTCAAGAATGAGTATTTCTTAAGTTAGTGATTTCTTATCCAATTTTTCCAAAAACTATTAGAGAACAAAATCTTTTGGGTAGACACAAAGAGATGAGTATTGTGATCAATTGCAGGGCAAAGATTGCCCCCTTCTTTGGGGTAAGAGGGGAGGTGGAGGGCAAAGCCTTTAGAGTACAAATATCTTTCTTAGAAATGATAATCTATTTTCTATTTAGATTCTCAAGAAATGTGAAGTGGACACAAACTATTTATCTTTCCAAAAGTTATTGTTGAAATACCGAAGGCCTAACAGCAAAAATGTAGCATGCTTGAGATGATAGCCTTCTCAAGCTAAATGTAAGTGGCTAAAGATAGGAAGCGATTTGATCATCCACTCAATCTACATGGACCTACTGGAAAAGAGGAGAGCAATTATTGGTATTAATTTTCTTGGAAGACAAGAGAATACCATATATTTGAAAGGAAAGCCTTTCATAGGAAAAATCAATGTGCCTAGCAAAAACTTGCTATTTGTGACCATGTTTGAATGGACAATGGAGCTTTTATATTTGTTTTTGGAAAGCCCAAAATGCATCCAAATCTTATACAACAAAGATCTCAAGGTTGCGATGGAAGTTAGTCCCACGTTGCCATAAGATCATCAACAAAGGATAGTTGAGTGCTAGGAAGGCTTCTTATGTTGTGAGACTTGAATATTTTTCTCCTTGCATTTCTTATCAAGGTACTAAATGATAGATTCCATAACAATATTAAATAATAAAAGTCATAAGGGGCTAACCTTGCAAGATCACCTTGCGTCTTTGAACTAATAACCATCTTTTGGCTAACATAGCCTTCATCTCTCGAGACCAACAAGGGGTAGTATAGGAATATTCACCTATTGTCCATCGATTATGCCTTTCAGATTGATCTTAAGCCTTGACACACCCTCCATCAAGGAACCTTGTAGAGGAACCCTTAGTTTTTTAGGCATTTGATTGTCGCCAATGTTTGCGTTACTTAAGCCAACAATCTTGCCTTTGCTTTGTCCACACCTGCTTGCACGGGTGCTTCCCTTTGAAGGTGGAAAACTTTCCCACCAATGCATTTTTACATCCCACAACTTTGGCAGATCATTTAGACCCGTTCATCTTCGATGCAAGAGTGCTCGGCTAGTAAGCTATTATGCACTCTTTAAAGGGTGCTACTTCTAGAAAAACCTCTTGGCTATCTCTGCACCCTCACCTCCTTTATCACTGAGCGGTCAGTTAGGGGCCTTAGCTGGTGATCTGGGTTGTTTCTCGCTCGACGATGGAGCTTATCCTCCATCATCTCATTGGCCAGCCTTGACCCTTGTTTGTGGTTATATCTAGTATTTAAAATTTGCCTCGATTTGGTACCACTCTTGTAGTCTACATCAAAACAATGCTTTATCCCTAGATGCCTTGTCAATTGTTGCGTTTCAATGCATTTCGAGGAAAACCATCTTACTCTAGGATCAAATAGCATTTACCCCTAACCAAAACTCATTTGCTTATTCTTCAACATTAGTCGATTCGGACCTCTACTTAGTTTCATCCGAGTTTCATCCTAGTCATGGATAGATCATCTAGGTTTAGATTCATAAGTAGTGACAATCATTTTATGAAGACTCGTTCTTCGATGGCACGCGGTCAAAAGATCACATTCTCTTCCTACTACTCTGAGCTCACGGTTTCATGTTCTATTTCACTCCCTAATGGGGGTTCTTTTCGCCTTTCCCTCACGGTACTACTTCTCAATCGGCCACCCAAGGGTATTTAGCCTTGCAATATGGTCCTCGTTGATTCACGCGGGATTCCATGTGCCCCATGCTACTCGGGTTGGAGCATAAGCGAATAATTCTTCAGCTATTGGACTCTCGTCATCTAGGGTGCAACACTCCACTGCTTCGCTTAGAAGCATGATACTTGCATTGCTCTCCCACAACCTTGTTTTCATGGTTTAAGCTGTCCCCATTTCGCTCGCCGCTACTACAGGAATCGCTTTTGCTTTCTTTTTCTCTATTTACTAAGATGTTTCAATTTGTCTGGTTGTCTCTTACTTGACCATGGATTCAACAGCATTTCAAATGGTTGACCTTTTCAGGAATCTACGGATCTATGTTGATTTTCAGCTTCCCAAAGCATTTTGTCGCTTGTTACGCCCTTTTTCATCTTTGGGTGTTTAGGTAACCATCGTAAGCCTTTCCTTGTTTGAACCTCGTCATTCACGTGAAGGCTATGTTATCCTAAGATACTATTAAATAGAAGAATCTTATCAACGTCTGTGGATGAGAAATCATAGATTGAACTGTCGAATTTGAAAAATTCGGTGCTATCATATTACCAATTTAAGTTCACGGGCTAGAAGTAAGCAGACTCAAACCACTAACATCCGCATATGGTAAACCACTGCCTCTCAAGCCTTCCCGACTTATTCTACTGATTTTACCATAGAGGCCAACAATAAAAGATAACTCCCTGCCCCCAAAACACAACTTACAACTTTTATTGTATCATACTATCCAAAGAGCAACTCCTCTCAAAATCTCAAAGGGTGCTAAGTTGGAATACCATTCTCAAGATTCTTGTGTCTAAGGATTCTTGTCGTTCCAAAAAATCTAGCTATAAGAGAATCAGGAACAAAAAGTTCTACCTCTTTTTTTGCCCGATTCTTTGGTCTTCAGAATACTAGTTTTAAGAATGAGTGATTACGTTTCTCCAACCTTTACTGCCCAACCAAAGAGCAGACAGCTAATATGTTCCACTTATTTAACAAGGTTTATGGTCGGTCTATGACCCTTGGATGCTGAAGGCATCCTTGAGGCGATCTCACAGTTCCTACGAGGCAGAGACAATGGGGTCGATCCATGGATTTTCCTTCTTTTTGCCACATTTCACTCAAAGGTTTGAAGGGAGATAGTGCATCAAGCTATTCGCAAGGGCCAACTTGATTCTCTTTTCTAAGGATCCCAAATGAGGGAACCCAGAACAGTTGCCGACTTCAACTATTGTCCATGTACGATCCATACTAGATCTAACCAACTACCTATCCTACCTTCTCTACGTTCTTGACGGCCTATCCTTTTGTCTCAATAGAGTCTTTTAGTGGCATGCTTCAGCCCTCTTCCCCATTCCTTAGAAAAAAGAATCCCTCAATTCAAGTATAAAATATTATTATTACTGTTTGGACAATTAGACAACCAACCCATAATTGCAATGACCCAATTGCAAGAACAAAGCTCTACCAACTAAGCTTTATCCCTCCAAGCCGAGTGAAGCATGAAGAAAGAGTCAAATGCTTCTTCTATTTTTTTCCTTCTTTTTCCTCTTCCTTGGCATATTTGGGCCATCCTAGACTTAAACCAGAGAGCTCGCCCATGAAGCAAATCATCGCATCGACAATCCAACCAATTGGGAGAGAATCAATATATTCATTTTCAGGAGCTATTCATCCTTCCCAAATGCAGCAAACAACTCTTCATTCTATTGTGCTCTTCAAGTATTCTTGTTTCCCCCTTCTCCCTTATCATGGCAAGTCTTTGTGAGAAAACTCTGATGCAGGGAAGAAAAAATAAGGCGTTAAGGGATGGATCTTCCCTGCCCAACCCTAGACATTCTAAGATCCTTTTTCAAACTTACTCACATTTCAAGTCAAGAGCAAGAGATAAATAAACAGTTATCATTTTATAGCAAAGGCTTTAAACCAGATTACTCTTAGCCTAAAGAACCTAGTTCACTATTCTTGCAAAATCTTCCACCAAAAAATGTCTTATCTTGATTATAAAAAACAACTCAAGATAGACATTAGCAATTTTATCGAGTTTGTTATCATCAAATATTACAACAGTCTCATAAGACTCAATTTTTGCATGGATGGGAAGCTCCAGTGGCAGTGCTTAGTTCCCACCAGATATTTCTCTATGCATATTTAGAAGAAAAAAGCTCTTAGTGTGGAATCTAAGTTCAATTGTGTTGTTCATGGCTCAACCCTAGAACTAACCAAAAGAAGGGTTAGTTTGTAGTTCATTAAGCTAGATTGTGGTGCCGTTGTTTTTCATGCTTTTGATAGGTCAAGCTACAGAAACATTCATTTTTAAAATTGAATAGTTTTCATTTGGTGTTTTTTATCGTAACAAGAGCTTTGTGTGTTGAGATTTTAAAAGTATAGCAATTAGTCATCCATTTAATATTTTGCACTTGAGTAGGATGTTTTGGTGAATTGATTCAGACTTGAACTTTGGATATGCATAATTCAGAGTTGGTTTGTAGTTCTTTTCCATTTGATGGTGCTTTTCTTGCTCGGCTTTTCAATGCCAGCTAAACATTAATTTTTAAGTGTCAGAATCACTAATGCAGTAATATGTAGAATAAACTTGCGGAATGACTGGAATCCATGTGATAATAACCAAAAAAAATTGTTTTACTCAACTAAGGATTAACAAGCATGATCTGCACATAATAGTTTGAACCTGAACTTTTCTGGCTCATTGAAGATTGATCTGGTGTATGCAGGGAAGAAACAGAAATACACCCTTCAGATGAAGAAATGTTAGAAGTCGGAGTGGGTGGAGCTGTAGGATACAATGTGGCGAAGAGAATGATTGTGGACTTTGTGTAAAAATATTATTGGAAATGAATGGGTTATAACTGGCAGTCGGCCTTTTGTTCTGCTGGTAGTTAGCGATAAATGATCTCTAATGTAATACCTAGAATTCAAAATGGAAAAATAGGGTAAATCTACGATAAAATAGTCTCATCGTCTTTTTTTTTTGTTTTGTATTCAAGATATAATACCTGAAATCAATATCAATGAAAATCCCTTGTGCATGGGAGATGAAATCAAAGTATTGGTCATGAATGGAATATATCGGACATTTAACCCGTTGCTCTGTGAGTAGGTAGGGATAAATGATACATTTAGGACAAAAAATGAATAAATTGTTGCTTTTCCATATTCCAAATGTTATACCTGAAATTAAGACCCACACAAATTCATAATGCCTTTTATGGAGTTATTTGTAGTTGTAACCATTTGGCAAGACAATCTCGATCATATTAATTGTTTTTTGCTCTATTCAATGTGGTTGATCTGTGATAGTGATCGACACTTTCATAGCATAAAATGTAACAATTGTGGAAAGATTAGATATAGGGATCGTTGAATTGCATGTGTTTCTGATTTTTACAATTTTTTGTCTTTGAGTTGCATATCTTCAGAGTTATTGTAGTTCTTTACTGCAAGGTTATAGAAGGCATGTTGATATGAAGCACTAATCTGCCAAATATTGTGATTATGTCTTCACCATATTTAGGATGTAACTCATTAAAAATTGTTATGTTCTAGATTAAATCAAATGCCGTGAGAGCTCTGGGACATATATCAAGATCTCTTAGATTCCATTGTGATTCTTCAACATATGAACTCAACAAAATTTCTGAGTCATTCCATCTGGCACAGAATCTTGAATTTTCCATGAGCTTCTTTCAACAGTCTAATGGATCACTGGTATCTACAAGCTGTGTTTTAAATAGAACCTTGCATGGAGATCATCGGTTGCTTGAAAGAATGGTGCAAGCTTTTCTTTCATGTGTGACTACTGGAAATGTCAAGGTATCTATTTTCCTTTGTCTCAGAGGCTAGCATGTCTCTTGTTGGCATTTAAATTATTTGCACTACTTTTATAAATTTCAATTGATCAGATGGAAAATCAAAAGAATTTGATCATGTCTTCTTGGATTTAGGCCATTATTTACCTTAGCATCTAATCCTTTTGTTAATTGAATTGTTGAGGTTTTTGCTAATTGGATAGTATGAGTATTTTTTGGTTTCAGGAGTGAATTTTTTTTTTTTTTTTTTTGGTATTGTTGATCATACTTACATTCACTAAATTGATTGTTATTTTGTAGGTTCAATGGAATGTTTGCCATGCTTTGAGCAACTTGTTCATGAATGATACATTAAGAATGCGTGATATGCCATGGTATATAGATAACTTGCCCTAGCCCAGCTTCATTTCATATGCATATAGTGCTACCAATTTTAAATGATTTTATTATGTTTTAGCCGTCTTTTTTTTTTATACATGGAGATTTTTTAGTAGGATGTTGACTGTTTTAAGTCTGATGATGGCCAGGTTTCAGAACTAACTAGCTTCTCTTTATTGCTTTTGACAAATCCGAGCTTCCAGTCATTATCTGAAATTTTTCTTTTCAAAAGCTGTTCCCTTTCACATTTCATCTCACTGGCCAAGAATTCCATCAGATTGAAAACATACAAAGATGCATTTTAGTGAAAAATGAAGTCATTTCTTTTTTACCAGAAAAAATGCAATAGTTTGATAAATGGATATCTAGCAGTCACACCACCACTTTTCTTAATTGAGTATTATATGCATAAAGTGAGATTGATTATATTAATGGAAACATATCCTTTGGTTAGTCTCTTATGAACAAGAAATATGCAATGGAGGACATGCTTCAAACTGGTGTTTGTCATGTTGACATAAAGTATTGTTTGATCAATTACAGATAGGATCGAAATGTGTGTGGGAATAACTCTCTAATTCTGAGCCAATGGGATTATGAACATGGGAAAAACAAAATAAGGAATCAGTTTTCATTCATGCGTGGGGGATTCTACAGTGATCAAGTCAGTGAGAATCTAGCTACTGCCAGAACAATGAACGAGGTTATAGCTTTTATCGAGAGTTGCTGTTTTGCTAATGAATAAAATCTCGCAGAGCTAGGTTTGTATTTGTCGTCATGAATAGGTGATTTTAAAGGATGCAATTAATGCATTCTTATAACAATTCAAATTATAATATTTGCCTTTCTGAATATTTCTGAACTATAGCACGGCGTTATTCATGCTAAATATTTTTAGGATACGTGAATTTTTTTTTTTGCATTACGGAGGTTTATCCTCTCAAAATAGCCATCAAGGTTTTCCCATTTTTTTGCAGAAATTAAATACAATGGAGAGTTAGGGTGAGAGAAAAAGCAACAGAAATTTCAAATAGGATGAGGTTATTTAAGAAGATTTTTTGTGCCACTTTTAGTTTGGGTTTGATAACCATAAAACTCCTCTAAATTTCTTGCTAAAGGTAAATACAAGTGATTCAATTCCCTGTTTTTTGTTTAGTCCTATATTGTTCGGTTCCTGCAGAATTTGATATGAATGCAACCATTTTGCTTCTGTTCTAATTTCTAATTCACCTCAAATATGGGTCAACGTTCTTTAAACAGAATCCAAAAGCGTGCCTCCATGCTCTTAGCTTTAATATTATTGCAATTAATTCCTTTTATTTAAGAAGCTTTGGCCATTGAACATACCTGATTAGTTCTTATGGATAGTCATAGGCCTGGATAATTCATTGTTTGCTTGGGGTTTACAACCAGTTCAAGTGCTGCACATCCACTCAATGCTCATTCATTTGGAACATATAGGAACAACTTAGTGATGCCAAGGTATGTACAATAACCTGCTATTGTTAAATCAGCACACAAGTTCAAAAAACAATAACAATAGTGCATCATTTTTAGAGATGATAATTAAAATACTTAAAAATAGTAGATAAAATATCATGATTGTAAACGTATAAAATTAATTAATTTTACTCCACCTTACATTTGAAACAAGCTTGGCATATGGTTGAGGATAACAATTTTGTTCTGTTTCTGCAAAGCACACCCAACTAAATTTTAACGTGATGTGTATGAACGGAATTGTAAGATAGCATGGTCAGTATGAGTTTAGAAATATGAAATTGCGTTTAGTAATCTTTGGATTTGGCTTACAAAAAACTGCTTTGCTCTGACCCAACTCAGCTTGAAAACTTAATTTCTCAGCCTCCCACCTTAACTTGTCCTTGCTAGGCAAACCTGCCCAACATTGACTTGGCAAACACACCTCACCCAATCAACCTGCCCAGGATGAGTACAATTATGAATTTTGAGAAATTTGTGACATCCAGAGTAAGATTTTGGGTAAGTTGGGTTTATTAAAGTATATCATGGGAACAGTTATGTGTTTTATTAAACCTGCCCAAAATCCGAACGATTGTCATCCCTAAGTACAGTTTGAGTTAGGCAATCTTGATGCTTGAAGGCCTCAAGTTTTACCCACCAGATTATCCAGATAGATTCTTATTGAGGCCAATGGGACAAAATTAGATCCTGAACTTGTTGAATTTGGCCTAATTGGATTTCTCAAGACCTAACAGACCTTGCTTTATTTTTTAAAATTTTTTGTCATTAGCTTGGATAGTATTCATAAAAATAGATATTGGTTAACCATGTTGGTTCATCCAATTGTTGTTATTACTGATTAGTTTAGCAACTTTGCTTATTGGTAAATTTGGGCTTGGCCATCACTTCACCGATCTATGAACTCACCTCTCTGATGAGTATTGAACCTTATTCTAGTTGGAACTATTATTAAAATATGAGGCATTTCAACCGGATGAATACCTTATTATCAGGTGTTATGCTCTAAATTCCTTGAATTCTAAAATTGTTTGTCTTAGCAATGTTGTTGGCAATAGGAGTTCTCTTTTTATGACTTTTTTCTTGTTATTTAAAAGTTTGTGTTCTTTGTTTGATAGCTATGGACACAATTTGTATGATAGTTAATATTCCTAAGTTTCTCAATATTACTTTCATATAGTTTTGTATGGACTTCACTTTTTTTGTTGTGTAGGGCTCCTACTGTTTACAGCATTCTTCTGTTGCTTCTACGAGATTCAAGTAATTGTAAAATTAGAATGCATGCTGCTGTTGCATTGGCTGTGCCGTCTTCAAGGCTTGGTGAGGATATTTTTTTTCCCGTGTACAACTTTGCTATTTAATAATTTTTTTGTGTAGGTGTCTATTTGTTTGCTTGTCTCAGGCTTCATTTGGATGTGTTTTCAAATCTTGTTGGGTTTTTGTTTTTTTTTTTTCAATCTCAAAAGCAGTGGCAAGCAGCATATGTGAAAGTTGCACATCCACTCATATCTAACTTTTTTTGAAAGAAACTTTTTTTCATCAGTTTTTCCAATTGCAACATTCAGTGTCAAACCCACACTTAATGTGCTTTTTCTTCGAAGGCTAAATGTGCTTTTTTTGGATGAATAGAACCTTGCGGGATAGAACACTGACATTTTGATGATAGTGGAAGAATAGGCCATGCCAATGCTTTCATTTTCAGTTTATCCTCCCACTTGTTTTTGAGGTCCCTTTTTCCCCATTATTGTGTTTGGTTTTAATTTCTATACTGTGTGCCAAAAATGAAACAGACACGGTTCTCAAAGGATATATACAACAGTTTAAATACTGTTGTATCCCAGATGTGGTGGACAAAACATATCGGTGACAGCATGTTTCATAAAAGCCTATCTCATCCATATAACATGAGAAAATTGAGAAGGATTAATTTTATTTTTCATTCTCAAAAACAATATAAAGCCCCTCTTATCGATAAAATTTATCTGATAATTAGAAAAAAAAAATAGCCTATCAAATTTTTAAATAAATAGCATGCCAACTAATAAAGGCTTAAAGTTGAGAATGTATAAAATCAAAATATTTTACTTGGGGAAATCAAATTTGGGCTGTAAATATTGAAATATTATATCCTTTCCCTTAAGCTGGACTTTAAATATTAATTAAATCTAGCTTGGAACTGCAAATCTTCAAAATTCTTCCTTGGTCTGAATTTAATGAGGATGCCTATTGTTTGAAAACACATTGGCGGATGTAATAACTTGATTACTTTCGTTATCTTCACTTTTATGAAGTTACTATCAATTTTTGCATGTTTCTTCTTATCGTAATACACTGGATTCTTTAAGATACTAATAGCTAACTGATTATCATAGAATATCTTCATAGATTTTTAAGTCATAATTTTCAATTTTTTAAAAGTCTTCTTAGTCACAGACCTTCAAATATATCATGTGTTATCACTCTAAATTTTGCCTTTGAATTACTTCTTGACACAACAACTAGTTTATAACTTTGTCATATGACTAAATTCTCCAAAACATACATACAATATCTAGAATTTGTTCTTCCATTTTGAATTGATCCAACCCAATTAGCATATTGTATATCTTAATATTTCTTTCTAGTGACTTCTTGAAATATAAGCCTTTCTTAATGTGAGCTTTTAAGCACCTCAGGATCTCACAGACCCCTCCACATGTTATTCATTTGGATTGTTCATAAAATGAGCCATCATACTAACAAAGAAACCAATTTTGGGTCTTACGTTTGATAGCTATGAGTTTTCTCGCAAGCTGCCGATATCTTTGTAAAACAATGCATTATCTTTTTTGGTTCCTAGTTTAATTGTTGAGCTCATGCGAATACTTGTTGGCTTGCATTAAACTTTCTTGTTTTCTTTCAAAAGATTCACAACATATTTTCTATAAGACACTAAAATTCTTGATTTTGACCAAGATATTTTTATTTTGAGAAAATAAATGTGACTTTTCAAGTTTTAAATTTCAAACTCTTGGAAAGTAGGCTCTTGAGAATACTAATTTCTTGTTTATAATTGTCTATTAAAATACTATCATTCATATATATGATAAGAATGATAATTCTCTTTTTAGATGAGTATTTAACAAGGAGAGTATGATATATTTGGTATTGTGAATTTTCATATTGCTTGGTCACCCTTGTAAATCTATCAAATCAAACCTTTGAGAATTGTTGAAGTTCGTATAAAAATCTTCTCAATCTACAAAGTTTATTCATTATGGCTTGAGTTCAAATTTATGAGGAATACCCATATGTACTTTTTCAACTAAGTCTCCATTGAGAAAAACATTCTTGACATCTAATTGATTTCATAGGATTGCATAAATCCCTTAGTAATGACTCAAACCTTGAATCAATCAACATCTCCTTATTCTTTATATTTAAGAGTAATATCAATATGCAACTGGCAAGATGCTTTCCATATAATAGTTCTATGATCTTCCATGTTCCATTCTTCTCTAAAGCAACCTTACATTCTGGTATCTTGAGAGTTTCTTATATGGATTTAAAAATCTATATGTGATCTACACTTGCCACAAATACCTTGTATTTATTTAATTAAATTCTTCTTAATATGACCAAAGTTATAAATTAAGTGTTTAAATTCTTTCTCAAACTTTATCAAAGTTTTGTTGACTAAATAAAAATTTATATTATTTTTTTTCTGATTTATATGTAGTTGATTATGTCTTCAAGGACTGTTCCTCACATAAGTCTATTTGTTGCTAATACCATGTGAGTGTGTTGAAATATTAAGTCATTGTCAAATCTCATTTCCACATGTAAAAAGCTTTTTTTCTCAAATTTTAAGGTATTCTCTTTCTTTGAATGTGTTTCTATTGCTACTTCTCAAATTTCTCTTATTGTTTCATAAGAAAAAATTCTCTTATTTTGTTGGTCATGAAGTTAATCAATTACGATAGAATTATATTATTTGTCTTTCAAATTTTGAATGTTGGTTCATTTGTCTTTGGAAGGAGTCATTACACTGAACAAGTAGTAATCCTTATTTTTGTCTCATATAAATATCATCACTACTAAGGTCATCGTAGATAATTATTATCATTGAGTTTTTTTTCTTGTAATGATGATTTGATTGTCATCTAATATGTCACCATAGTTAGAGATTATGTTTTTGTGTTTAGAGGTAACTTTAGATGTTGTGAAAAAACTGAGTTTCTTTATTGTCATCTCACATTTTATCATATAAGGATTGATTTAGATTTCAGAGAGTGTAGCAGATGTGTTCTTTCTTCACTTTATATTAGGAAATAAAGGTCTAATTAAGGAGACAGAGGAAGTTACTTTCACACAATTGCTCATGGTAGGAGGGTGTTTGCTCAGATCAGGTGAGTAGAGGATGCAAACGAGGGATTGGATCATCCCTTAGAGGCAAAGGATAAAGGATGAGGACTCAGGCGTGATAAAGACTAGAGCACAAGGACACTCCTCTTTTAAGTTGAGCAGAGAGTATGGCAACCAAATAGACAAGGGCATCGATGCCCTCTTGCTATGAACGGTCGACTTTTTGAGGTATCAATCTATGCAATCAATGGGAAACTGGAGACCAGCCTTATTAGAGCAAGATACCAACTTCTAAGACCTTGACAGCAAGGTACTTGAGGACAACGAAAACCCTACTAGTCTACTCTTCAAGATGGAAGTCAATGACGAAGGAGGCTAAGAGTAGGAGTTTGGTTTGATATCATGAGGATTTTTATTCGTCATTCTCATAGTATAGTGTACAATCTTTCATTTAGATGAGAATTTTTCTTGTTGACAAAAAATATCCTATCAAATTTCTTATATAAATAACTTACCAAATAAAAAAATAGAATATAAAGATATTCTACATGAGAAAATCAATTTTGTATTATAAATATTAGAATATTTTACATAACTAAAAAATATTGCTAAAAATTATAAAAGAAGATAAAATTTTGTTGATTGAAACAATGATAGCAATGTTGCAAACATTGATTGTACAAAAAAACTTTAATGGATAATTATGTATAAATCCTTCAAGTTGGGACTAATAAGCATATAGGTCTCTTTTCTATGGAGAATATGCATATAAGACCCTACTTTTAAACTTTGTTGCATCTATCATTAATGTTTGTATAATACTTTAATAACCCTACCATCTCCCCCTTTTGAACTCATCTCTTATAAAACTATGGCTCCTTACCATTACATGATTAAAAGTAACCAATATCAAGTTGGAGCTATGCAAAATTTTTATATTGAGGGATACTACGAAAGCCAAAATTTTAGACTGCCACAACATGATAATAAAAGGATTTGCAAGAACAATTGTGTAAATAGCAATAGCAATCGAATATAACATGCATGTACAGATAAAAGAATGACTTGGAAGTAATTCAAATATCAACTGAATGCCCCTTACATGTGTCCCTGTCACATTTTTATAACATTATAGGACTGGTGTGTAATTTGTTTGCTCCTCAACCAGCTTCAGATTTTAAGTTTCAGGCATCTACTTGTTGAGTTGGTATAAGAACTGTACATAGCAAGGTAGTGCAAGGAGTTCACATTGGAAGTGGCTTAATAAGCCATTTTCCAGGGCATATGCATGTTGCATTTTATTGTTAGTTTTACATGAATGGGTTTTCTTTTCCTTTATAACTGGGTATTTGAAGTTAATTATTCAGATTATGGAAACTCGTTCTGTGATGTTGTTCAAGAACTTGAGCATCTACTGGAAACTATTGGCTCTCACCAGTCCGTAACACCATCAAGCTTTAAATACAAGGACAACCTTGAGAAGCAGGTCAGAATAGCAGCATGATGCTACATCTGGTTCCTTATTTTATTTTTTATTTATTTGTCCCTATTTCCTTTTCCAGTTAATCTTGACCACCATACACGTTCTTGGATTTGTAACATTGAAGGACGGCCTGGCCCTTAATGATTTTTTTCTTAAGGTATGATCACCACCTGAGAATCTTAGAAGTTTCTTATACCTTGTGCCTGTGTTAGTCCGTGTTTCACATACTTTATTTTTTGAGATAACAGAGCTAAATATAATTTATTTTTTGAGATAACAGTCTAAATTTCTATAAGTATGTTTTTTATAATGTCTGTTCTTGAATCGTCAAGCAGTAGTCCCATGCCTTGGCAAGGTCAAGTTAGAGTTTAATGGCTTTTGCTTATTAGATTTTTTTTTTTTTTTTTTTTTTTTTTTGCTTGTCCATTTCAAAAGTTTGACAAACTGACAGTTTCTAGAGTTGGTATCAAGAATTCAGTTGTATCATCCATTGCTTTTCCAAGTTTTTCGTGATATAGGTCAAAGCAGCACACATCCAAACAAAATATGTTCTTAAGGCATATTGTCATTTAAGCTCGGCACTTTTATGTTGATTCAGTTGCCCCACCATGAAGAATATGTATTTATTGTGCTGATGAGGAAACTGAGTGATACAACTTTTTTTCCCAGTTTAACTATGGGTATTAAGATAAAGTAATATATCAAACATTTATTTTAGATTTGGTTTATATTGTATCACAATAATATCAAGTCTCAATCCCATTAGTAAAGACTAACAATGTGAAGTTTCTAACATCATTATATTCTAGTCATTCAGAACTCTTTGTTTAAATCTAAGCATACTAAATTCATTTTAAGATTCCTGTCATGTTTTTGGGTTTATTGTTTTACTTCATTTATAGGGAGAAATTTCAATAATTTGTATCTTCAAGCAACGGTAGTAAATGATTTCTATTTAAAATTCCTAAACCACATAAGTTGACTTCAAAAAATTTGTCCTCAATCAGTACTATATAAACTTTCTCTTAATTGCACTTAATTATAATCATATCCTTTCAAGTTATAATGACTCCATCTCAACATTATCATTTCTACAATTGCTTTTTAGGTTATATATGTAAGGTTAGGCCAACATTCCATACCATACGTCTTTGCTAGTCTTATCACATTTTGATGGAACTTATATTTAATCTTAAGTAGTATGTTTCGATTACACAATGCACCATAAACAAACCTCTATTTCATCCAATCTTCTTAAACAATTTTAACAATGTACAACCCGTCAATCAATATATTTTGCATGTTATTCTTTTGTGCCCATCCTCTTTGCATCCATTTGGGTCCTAAATGTATTTTGGTCCCTTGATTTTTCAGTCTGTCAAAGTATGATTTATCCTATTTAGAGCGTGAATTCTTTGTGCCCAACCTACTTGCAGCTAAACGTAGTTTGGTCCCTTGAGTTTTTGCTTGTCACGATATGATCCTTGGAGTTTATTAATCTGTTAACTTCAGCCTATTATCCTGTAAGATCATTAATCGACAATGCATCAGATATTAGTTTAATTCATATTATTTTTGTTTCTTCTTATACACAAGTTTCATAGTCTTGCCAAGGCAATGGGCTATGGCCCTTATACCCATGCCGCATCTACACTTCTGTTGATAGTTGGCTAAATAGCACTTAACAGTCCAAGCATTCTGCCCGCATCCACAATTCATGTCATGATGTTTCCATTATTGCGCATTTGTTCAACAATATCTGCTATTGAAAAGGCAAATGGAGACAAATGGGAAGAGGTATTTTGCAAATGCAGATGGCATTTTTTTAAAGGTATAATGGTAACTAATAAATCATAATAGTCAGTTAGCAATAGAAACTTGATGGCCATATTATGAAAAAATTTGAAATTGATGAATCAAAAGGTGTTTTTTTCAAATTATGGGAAAATACCATAACTTTAATCATTGATTTGATTTCCAAATCAATGTCTTCTTCATGTAAACTTGGTTGTATTTGCACCTAAGAGAAGTTGGTTTTGTTATTTAGGGTGAAATAGACAGAAGTACATTTGGGCATGTATTTATTTATGTATAGAGTAGTATATTTTTTTCTCATAAACGAAGCAGCTATTTAAAGTTTATAAGGCCCTTCGTTGCCATTTCAAATATCCATTTTCTCTTTTCCTTTTGTGCTATTTGGCGATGGCAATCCTTGCTTCGCAAAGCAAATGAAACAACTTAGTCCCGCCATGGCATCATCTTAAGAAATTGGATCCATATGCAGCAACTATGGGATTGTAAGTAATCTAATCTGAGAACTACGGACGAAGATGCTAAGCCTAGCAAAGATGCGATGTCTAAAACAAATGAACTCCAAAATCCGGTGATGACTTCGACCTTTGTTTGCAAATAAGTTACTCTGGCTTAAGCAGCATGACCATAAATGAGCAAGCAATGGCATATTAGTCCTCATCTCTTTGCTTTTGATGTTGTCATAGAACTTCAATTCTCCAGTTAAGCTCATTTCTTTTGTTACAGAAAGCACAGTTTTTGGAGGAATGGTTCAAGGCTTTGTGCTCATCTTTAATGGAAACTCCAGATCAACCTTCAGCCTGCATGGCCACATCAACGGGTAACCGGGCTGATTTGATGGCAACAAATGTGCCCAAGGAATTGGTGCAAAAAGCACTCAAGTCTCTTTATGATGTTTACGAGAGCAGTAATCATCGTTCTGTTGCAGAAAGATTTGAGAAACTGATCAGAAGTTTCTCTTGATCTCCAATCTCTTCTCTTGTAGCTTCCAGAGATAGAAATCCTTTTTTGGTAGTTTTGAAATTGTCATAGGGCAAAGTTATGTATGCTTGTTGTTAATTTATGTACACTAGCATTTTGCAATATTGTGCTTATGCATGCAGTGAGTTTTTTAATACTTGTTTTAATTAAATTACATATGTTTTAATTGTATTGAATGTACATTCTACTTGTTCTAATTATCTTATATCTCACCCATGCTTGATTTGTTTGTAAATCATGATGTTTCAAACATTTAACAATAGATTTTATTTCAGAGTTACAATAACAAATGAAAACAAAAAGATTATAACTTAGAGAGGATTTTTTTGGCTAAAAATTGGGAATGTCATGGTGCATTCTTTTTCATCTCTTTTATAAAAATTTGGTCATAATATTTATTATGAAATAAGTATTTTTGTAATTTTTTATATATTTTATTCAGTTTAACTTCAAATTAGTTGTAAAAAAGCTATGTATTCATGCCTTGTTACACAGCAAATGGGCTGAATGATTATCACATGTGATTCTAGGTCTACTTGTAGCTTGCACATGATGCATGTTCATGATAGGTGTATCTACTATGATGCATTGACACTTGTACAATGTGATTTTGTATGATGTTATAAGTATAGTAGCACCGTAGTCACACATGCATGGTACTTGTAACACATTGTTGTGCATGTAGTGTATATCACATGAAATTATGCATAATAGTATTTATTATATGTGTTTTGTTAGATAAAATATTATTATATAATTTCTTTTGAGTCTTTCTCAAATATAGATTTTTAGATTATTAAATTAACTATAATGAATCTCTTGATCATCGTTAGTTTTTATAGATATTTCTAAGTAACAATGTCTTAACATTTGTCCTCTCAATTCAATGGTCAGTTCTTTTTGGTTTTATTAGGAGTTTTATCCTTTAGCATATGTAGTGACATTTTTTTTTTTTTTTTTTTTTGATATGATTCATCTTTTTTTGTTTTTTTATTATCTCTATTCTTTAAGAATCATTCCTTTTTGTTTGCTTGAAGATGGTTGTGCTACTTGTTCTATTTGAAGTTTCCTAAAACCAATGAAGGTTAGAAGTATGAAAATCTTCAAAGTCCTTGTAATGGTACCTTAAAATTGTTCGGTATTTTGCCAAGTGGCATGCTCGTTTAGAAGAAGACTTGTGTTTTGTTGGCTATGCATATGATTTCTCTTAATTGTGCATACTTTGCTAATCTAGTTTACTATTGTGAGGTGTCCAATGATGTTACATAGGATTCTTAGAACAATGGAAATTTTACATAGGATTCTTAGACTTTATTTAAGGATTGATGTTGATTTTGTTATGATATTTTGGTCACATGATTGTTCATCTACTTCCCTTTGTGCTTATTGGCTATGCATCAAGTTTTTTTTTTTTTTTTTTCTAATTCTCTAGTTTTAAGTTATAGCTTGCACTTCTTTGTGCATGCATGATTCAATAATAACAAATTCTTCTTGAAGTTATTTATGCCTTTTTATAATTTTGGTTTGTTTTTGTTGTTGTTTACTCATTAAATTTAAAAGGAAAATGTTTAGATTATTATTTTTATGCTTTTAACTATACATTAAATCTTACATTTAAGTGTGCTCAACATGAGCCTGAGTTGGCACAAGAATGTTATTCAATTTGATGTAGATTGAAAATAAAAACAAAAATTAAATTTGTTTATATATTTATTTTATTCTAAATATCATATCTTGATAATAATTTATAAATAATAATTATATTTTAGTATATTATTAAATCCTTATTGTTATATTATCTATTATGAAAAATTTGGTCACTAAACAGTTACTTTTTATTAATCATATTTGAAGTTGGTTGATAAAAAAAAATACTCATATTGTTTAATATCTAACTTATAAATATGATAGTAAATCAATAATTAGTGAGTTGATTCTATATGATCATTTATTTTGGTCACTAAAGCTCAATTATTTTTATAGTGGATTTATCAAAAACATCAAAAGATACTTTTCATCATTTGAAAATAACAAACCTTATTAAAAAAAATATAATTTTTAAATAATGAAATAATAATATTGTTTAAATCATTTCTCATCAATCTTCCCAAACCTACCTTACAAGCGTCAAGATGACCTACCTAAAGGAGATGGATAAAATCACACAAGATAATATTCCACCCAAATAAAATCTAATAAAGGTACAAAATCCATGTAAAACAAAGCAAGTGCATTATAATACGTAGTTAATTAAAACAATGGGTTCATTCGACGCAACGCAACCGTTGCTATTAAAAAAATTTCCTATAAAACTCTTTAAAAAAAATTTATATAAATAAAAAATAATTGTAGAATATAATTATTTTTTATTTATATTCTACCAATATTTGTTATTTATTACATACAATATCGTCCAATTAAATATAATTAAATTGTTCAAAATTTTCCAACAAATTTATAAAATAAAAACTTGAATTGACATTTATTTTCATGTCTCGCCATTTATACCATCTTTTTCTCTGATGTACTGCAGTGATTGTGACAAAAACATTTTAATGAAAAAAATTCTTAAAAAGAAGATTGAAATTTTGATTTTTTTTTTTTTTTTTTTTTTTTGTTCTTTTAATCGAATCATTATGTAAAACAAAATTTATTTTCATAAAATTTATTTATGAAATTCTAAAGAAGATTAAAAAAATATTTTTCCCTTTTTATAAATATACATTCCTACACGATGTTCAAACAATTTGGATCACTCTCTCTCTCTCTCTCTCTCTCTCCTAGTTTTCATACTAGAAAGGCTAATGGAACCGGTGAACGTCGCATCGCCGCCGTCGAAGTGGGCACCGTTCAACGGCGCTTCCGACTTCGGAAAAGACATGGCCATTGCCTTCGCAGCTCTTTCATGCGCCGTCTCCCTCGCGTTCGCCGTCAGCGCCCTTGTCCGCCACCTCCTCCGCCGCCACCGCCGCAGCCGGCAGCTTTTTTCCGCTTCAGCCTCCGACTTGGAAAAACCAACGGCCGCGAGGGACGCCACTCCCCCATCAGAGGAGCTCTCCGTCATCCTCTTCTCCGCCCAGGAGGGACTCCACGGAAGCGCCGCCAAAGCCGCCGATTGCGTCATATGCCTGGTGGACTTCACTGACGGCGTCCCGATCCGCGTTCTCCCCAACTGCGGCCACGCCTTCCACGTGGCGTGCATCGACCCGTGGACGAACTCACGCCGCACGTGCCCCACCTGCAGGTTGAGCTCTCTCCCGGTCGAGACGGCGTCGTCGGAGAAATGCACTTTTGATGGAAGTTTGCAGACTTCAGGGAATCGAGTATGAAGCGGCAAAGGGAAAGTGGGACACTTGGAAGCAGTGAGAAAGCGAAGGACGTCTTTCGTTCAACTTGTCATGTCTTTTCAACAGTTGTCTTCAATAAAAGTTTATGGATAAATATATAAGCAAAGCTTGAAAAGCAGTTGAATCGAATAGAAAACAAAAATGAAGTGCGTTGAAGGACCCACGCTATATATATATATATATATATATATATATATATACATACGTGTTAACAAAGCATAGTGTGTATATTATTTTCTAATATCGATTTAGAAATATATGAACAAAGTTTGTATTTGTATGATTAATGTCATTATTTTTATTTGTTTTTAACTCATAAATGAATTATTTGCATGAATATTTTTTTAATATTTTTGTAGGTAAAATTATGCATATTGAAGAATGAAAGGCTTGTGAAATTTTATCTTAAGTGTAGGATAAAGAACAATTAATGTGTCGTCCAATAAATGAAATTCGTTTTTTATCAATTATTATTATTCATAAAGCAAATAAAATTCAATCTACGAGTCTATAAGAAATTAAATGAGTTAGTCAATTTGACAATTTTAAAACATATTGAACAACTATGATTATTCACGTGTGGAACTAATTAGATTTAAATCTAAAATTTTGGATCATGATGTAAAATATTTTTGTAAAAAATCTTATTTTTTCTAAAGAACATGACATAAAGCAAAAGGACTTTGTTAAAGATAAGAAAAAAGTTAGGCTTTATGATAAGATATACTATTGCATGTTCAATTATTTCTTAGTTTTGATTAAAATGATAGACAATAATTAATAATTATTTATGAATTAATAAATTAATTATTTGAATTTTATGATAGTAGAATATAAATTAAGAAACTTTTAAAGAATTTTTACTTCGATAATAATTATTTAATTAGACACTTTGATAGATGTTATTGTTGAGCTTGAATATTAAAGATTCATTCTTGGGTTTATAAAAAGATGGTTTTATATTAAAATTATTGAAATTACTTAAGAAACAAAAAGAGTTAAAAGTAAAGAAAGTGAGAGAAAATAGATGTTTACAATATAATTGAAATAATTTGTTTTTGTAAATTTAAAAGTTTATACTCAATTTGTATCTTGCAACAAGCCATTAAAAGACTATAAGAACTTTATTAGATTGAGTTTTTAGCTTATTTAATGTTTTTGTTATGTTAAATTCCAATATAAAACTTAAATCCAAACAACGAGGTTCACCCTCGCTCTTGAAATCTTTGGGATCAATGGCGCCTATCAATGCTTTATGTCTTATTCACTTTTCTTCTATAAGAAGTCCTTCAATAAGCAATGCTTGACTTGACTTGGAAGACTTGTGCAATAAAAGATCCTCAACTGATGACCGACTTGAGTTCTACATGATAAATCATTTTTATGGTTAATGTTTTATTAAATTTATTTTCAAAAATATAATTATGTTTTTAAATGATAACATCTCGAAACATATTTTTTAATTCAAAAAACAAAAAATAATATTAAAAACTTATTTTGTTTTTTATCAAAATAATAAAAGCACATATTTTTAATATTAATTGATAATACTATTTTTAAATAAATGTTTATTAATTTATATAATATTAAATGATAATTATGTTAAATATATTTTAAATTAGTAACCATCAATTATAGAAAAATATCAGATGGTATATCCACATCAAAATGATGCAATTTTGGGTATAATAAATAATATTAAAAGAATATTTATTTTAATTATTGACAAGAATGTTTTGGGATTTGATTGGTTTGACCGTCAAAGTTGAGAAATGAGTTTTGTTGTATTCTTCTAAATATGTTTTTCGATTCTAAAAACAAAAAAAATGATATAAGAATAGTACAAAGTATGATTTTACCTTTTTAAAGAAATATTAAAAAAGTTAACTCCATTTTATATCAAAATATTAAATATTAATTTAATTATTTTTTATATATTGATTATTCTTAAATATTTATTAATAATATATTTATCAAATATATTATTAATTCACCACTAATCATACAGCATTCCATGTCAGCTATGTTTTCGTTGCATTTTATAATATTCTATGTTATAATAATATATTTTATTTATTATATACTTTTTTTATTGTGAGACATGCTTAGATATACTTTACACAATTTTTTTCATAAAGTAAATCGATAAATGTTGTTTTCAGAGTTGGGCTCTTTCTTTGACCCTTATGTCATGGTTAATCCCTTTCGGTTCACTAATAATGAGTACGTGGCCCTCTTTAGACCCTTGCTTGGCCAAGGTAGCATTTATTCCATTGTCATCAAATTTGAATATTTTTCATCTCACATCAAGTTAGTGTTAAACTATCCTCAAAGATAAATTTATTTTATGAGATATTATCAATAATAAGTTGAATTCATCAACTTATATTTATTTAAGGAAATTAATTATAACTGGCCCTTCAATAGGCCATTGTTTAGAGGATTATAGAGTAATAATATAACAAATGCTTTCCTTATGCCGATTAAGCCTACATGAACTAGTTTAATGCAAAATTAAAATCTTTCATAACCCCAAGAATTTGAACTAAAATTGCCACACCCATTCATTATCAAAGACACAACCTATGCTAATACATTTCTACTCTCATCCTATATTTGTGGGTTGTTTTCTATAATAGTGGCATGAGGAAACTCAAAAGTTTTCATACTACATATTTTAATCATATTTTAGTTTATTATTTTTTTAAGGTTTTGTAAATCTTATATAATGACCCATATTTTATTATTTTAGTGTTATTTATGTCAAAATAGCCATTGAAAATCTAAGTATATGAACTTAATAAAATTACAATGCAAGTAATAAATTATTTATATAATTTTTTTATTGATATTTTTTATATAAACTATCATTCCATTTATGCCTTATAAATTGCATACTTTGATACGAGTAATATGTATAGCATGTGTAAGCGAATATATTCAGCTATGATTAATGTTATATAATGGACTTTGTATATTATTACATTCTTATAATAAAGAGATAATTTATATATATATATATACGTGTTCATAGCCAAAAATGGTCAATTTATAGATAAAAATATATTTATGGTTTGTTAAAGATAAAGAAAAAAAATGAATAAAATTTTTTTTATTTTAAGCCTAATATTTTATGAAGAAATAAGTAATATTGAATAATATGTTTCTCCTATGGTCTTATCCTGTAACATCGCTATTATGTGATCTAGTCGTTATCTCTTATTGTGTGATCCGACAATATTGATACCATTAGCATCAGATCTTAATGATTGAGCTAACTATTATTGATCTAGTGACACTACTTATTGTGCGATTTGGTGGTTGAGGTCTATAGTGATGATGTATATGCATATATTTCTTATTATGTGATCTGATAGTTGCTGTTTTGTTGTGTGATATAATGGTATATCATTAGCATCAGACCTTGATGATCGAGCTACTTGTTGTGTGATCAAGAACCATCGCTTGTGGTATGATCTAGTGGCCATCATTTACTTTGTGATCTAGTAGTTAAAGTTTATTATGATAATGTAAATATATATGTCACTTGTTATGTGACTTGGCTATTATTATTTATGATGTGATATGGTGATATTAATATCATTAGCATCAAATCTTAATGATTTAGTTTCTTGTAATATGATTAGGAGCCACCACTTATTTAACCTAAAAATTGAAGTCTATATTAATGATGTGTGTATATATATATATGTATATGTTGCTTGTTATGTAATCCAATGACCATCATTTGTTGTGTTATCTAATGTTAGATATGATGACATGCTAAGAAATATATTAATATTATCTTAATAAGGGTCATTAAGAGAAAACCAAAATATTTATGGATTAAAAAGAAAGGTTGAATAGAAAATAAAAAAACTAAGATTGCATCAAATTCAATAAACAAATTTATACATAAATATTTATACAAATAGTTTATAAGAAAAAAAATGAGATTTGTGAAGTAAAAACTAATGTGTATATCCCACAAGAAGAGGGTGAATTATAAGCTTTAAAATATATATATTTTTTTATTTTAAGATTATATTTATTTTTTAAAAATTCTTTATAAAAATAACTTTAAATTAATGAAAAATTTTAATTTATAAATATATTATTTAATATTTTTTATGATTAAGAATAGTAAAAATAATAGTTAAAATGGTACACCAATTGTTTTAGATAGTTTGATTCAAACTAGAACTTTTGTTCATCCCTAATCCAAGTAAAAAAATTTTCTAGTAAAAGAGTTACAACTTGATATTTTTCTTTACGGTTCACATCTAATCTACTTTAGGTTTTTTTATGGTTCACCTTCAACCAACTAGTTTTTGTAAGTTTAACTATAATCCAAGATTTCACAAGCTCAACTTCAACTCACTTTTTTATAATAATCAAAAATTGAATTAAAGCTTTCATAAATGTCGGGTTGTCTAACCCAAAAGAAAAACAAAAATACAGTAAACAAATTTTTGATAAAAATATACATTTTTTTATGCTTGTTGATGAATATAAAAGACACAGATAGCTCAAAATTATGAAGAGAATTGAGAAAATAAAAACTTAGAATAATTAGACTTAGTTGAAAGAATTTGAAAATTTAAGTAATCGTAAGTCGTAGGTACTGTCAGAAGAAAGTTACGTTCGTAAACTATGATATAGTCCTTCTTTGAGATGTTAAAATCTTATTATTTTTATTAATAATTTAACTAATAATTGTTAGATATTTATAAAAAAATTGGCCATAGCCATTATAAATTAAAACAAAAGCTATTTAAAAAGTTGTTATCAAACATCCTAAAACACTTTTACAAATGGCTAAAAAAATATTCTAAAAAGGCTCATGCAATGGCATATATAACATGTAGTTATTTAACCATTATGTATGATTAACTAGAGTTGTTCGATCGGCTCAAAGGAAATCTCAACCGTCTAATCAAACACTGTAAAAGTGGATGAGTTCTAAATGGATGAATCAAGCTATATGGGTCATTTGATCAAGTTAGATGAGATCTGGGTTTGATTAATCAATGATAAAATATGGAACAATCTCAGTCATAGGATTCAAAATTGATTATTGGAAACTACACAATTCGATAACATATTTTTCACAAGGAAAGCCATTGGATGAAGTTGAATGCGTTCACAATCGTCGAATGTCGAGCAAGGATCAATCAATTATAACATATGAGACAATAACAGTTCGATCGACATATCAAATGGACAATTGGATCGACTAAGATCATTGTTTAAAGAAGGAGATGATCTCAATCGTACAATCACAAAAAGTGCAATCAGATGGTGCTGAGTGCTTCTGATTTTGGAAGCAAACGAGTAGCAAAGAATAGTACCACATTATTGAGTGCAAAAGAGATTTGTGCTTTATAAGCATTTGTGTGGGGGTGTTATGTGAGCTGTATTGAGGCTGGTTCTCCCATTATGCATTCTAGATTTAATCACCCGATTCACTCATATAGTTACAAGAGTTCAGGTTAATTTTTGGGTCTAATGCACCCCAACTAGGTTCAGCATTACAAATCGATTTGACCTAATTTGGTTCCGAACACTGATTCCAACTCTTGCCAATGCTCGCTTAGTCTTAAGCCCAACTCAAGAGCTTTGCATTTAGGCACAACTTTGGATGTAGTTTAAATTTTTTATTTAATTATAAAAATTTTAACAAAATTACTTTTTTTAATCAAAGTTTAATAATCAACATAACACAAAATTTGACAAAAATATAAAATTATGATTTAACCAAGAAAACAATGATTAAAAATAAAATCATGTTTCTTAAATCAACAAATAATTTTAAATAGGATTTGAATCAAGAAAAGAATTGAAAGAATAAAAAATCAAATTATATTTATTCATTAAATCGATAAGATGATTGAACAATTTAGATGCCTAAATATGATCTAAAATTGATAAGAAACGAGTATCTTAAAATCAATAAGTTAACATTTTATTTTATAGTAAAAAAAATCTTATCAAAGCTAATATGCATATCTTTAATTCTTAAAGCTTACTAAATACTTCAAGATGTTTTGCAGACCACTAGTTTATCATATTCAAATATGCATAGTTTGCTCTTTACATATAAATCTATTTCATATTAAACAAATCTATTAAAATAAAATATTAAATATTTAAGACTTAACTCGTTAAACACAATGATGACTCAACAATTTGAAAATCGTGGTGATTTAAAGATTAAAGTTATGACATTTTATATTACATCTTAAAAGTTGTTATATACTTATAGAGTTATAAAAATATAATTTCTATTTCTCTTGATGTCATATATATTATTATAGTATTTGAGATCATGTGCATGCTATTTCATATTTATTTTTATATTAACTTATTTATGTAATCATCTATTAAGTTATTATACTCATTTTCTTATTTATTTTATAGAACATAACATAAGTATACACTGAGTAAAAATATTTAGAGGTACAAGAGTAAGAACTAAAAAGTAAAAGTAAGTTGCTTCCAAATATGATTTTCTCATGACGATATAATTTGTTGTGATATTATGTTTTAGTGATGTTATATCGAGTTTATATAAGTTATTATTGATATATAGTTGATAAAATAACTATATATATATATATATATATATATGAAAAAATTAACATTTTATAGAAGATGTTTTATTCATTTATTTTTTGAAATCTAAATCTCTCACAAGTAAAAAAATTGAATTATTAAAGGATTAAGAGATAATTAATCATCATTTCATACTTAAGTAAGTCTTTTGTATCCTCTTAAAATATCAATTCTATTTATTATTCAAACATTTCTAATTAGATAAGAATTAAGAGTTAATGAATATGGGGGTGTGACATCTGATGACCTATTTTCTCATAATCTTGTGCCCAATTTTATTAAGTTTTGTCCACTCTTTTGTAATTTATCTAGTCATTAAGCCTGTTTGAGAAAATTTTCTTAGATGTGGATTTATTGCTTGTAACCTTGGTCCATCTAATCTTTATCAGGTGATTAAAACTTATCATCAGAACTATTTCACTTGATTATCTTATGAAGTGATTATGTTATAACAATCTTTCTCTTTGAGAGTTTTAATCCATTAATTTCTTCTTGACTTAGCAAAGTCTCTCATTCCAATTCATCATGCCCTATCTAAATATTAAGTTTGCTTCCCAGCTTGTTTAATAAGTAATTATTAATTTAAGCTTTATTTTAAGATCCTTAGATCAACTAAAATTTGTTTTTTGCTTAAATCCTTATCTAACTAATCTAACCAAGGATAGGTGACTGACTAAAAATGAAAATTTCTTGATTTCTTTTTGGACTAAAATAAGCATCCAATTATTATTAAGTTTATTTGTGTTACACAACTTATGTCCTATCTGATAATGCCAACTTTATTGGTCCAACTTATTTTTGAAATTTTTGGGCCCAATAGTTAATCTGGTCTAGTTTTCTCTAACAAATAATAAGAGACCATTAACCTTTCTTGTTCAAAGCCTTTTAAGATCAAATAATTAAATTTTCTTACATTGTATAAATGAGTAAAAGCAAAAAAATTGTCTCTTGCCAAGGCTATATATTTTTGCGCGTTAGTTAAAATATCTTTTTAGCATTCAACCCGATTAACTAATAAAGAAAATTTCCTTGGATGGTAACAAAGAGCTCTTGTAATAAACTATTTTATTGAGTATTTTTCTAAGGAAACTAAATAAAAATGTTTCACATATTGATCTTAATGAGGCCATGACACAAAACACAAGCAATTAGTTGATTATACTATTCAGAAAAATTACGAGACGTGCAATTTGACAAACAATTTTTATTATTAACTTCTATGAGTTATACCAAAGGGACAAAAACAAAGAAATACAAGTACAAATGAGCCTTAGTATTAGTCAAAATCCAACTAGTCCTTATCATTAGCTTCTTTCTCTTCTCATCATTTCTCTTCATTCATATTGAGTTGCTTCGTATTACTAATTATTTATCATAAGTCCTCTCTTCGCTCGTTGGCAAAGTCTATGAGAGGCTCTTAGATTAGATTCTCCTTCAAGAAGTCATGGGCCTAAATAGTTTTATCTCGACATGAGATCGGATCATATTCTTATGTAGACCAAAACGCGATGGTTCTTTTCTAACAAATATTTGGTTTTAGGAGCCCAAGTAGTACAAAATTTGAGGCGCAACAAAAACGGTCAAGATAACTTAGTGTTAAAGTATCCTGTCTTAAAAAATATATAATTAAATAATTTTATTTTATTTTTATTTATTTTTTAAATTTCGCCTAAGTCTCATTTGTGCTTTTCCAAAATTCATTTGATCGATGGGAAGTTATTTTGCTGTCGAAAACAAATTAAATGTCCGCTTAGGGATCTTCCATCGGTCCCTTGCATCGGCGCACCCATTCGCCGGAGAGATCTCAGCGAAGTTTTCTGGAGCTGCGGCCGGCGGCATTCAGATCTGAAGAACGATCTAATTGGTGAAGGTTTGTTGATCGGATTCTCTCTTGGGGGTAGTGAATAATCTCTTCGGTGGGCGGTCAATCAAGGGAGAGAGGAGAAAGTTGGGTGGCCAAAGGACAAGGGGAGAAGATGAGCGGACACGATTCTAAGTACTTCTCGACTACTAAGAAGGGGGAGATCCCTGAGCTCAAGGAGGAGCTCAATTCCCAGTATAAGGTAAAGTTTTTCTGCTCCTTCTGCATTCATATTAAACTCGATAGATATTAGGAATATAGAGTTTCGTACAGAGTATTCAAGTGGTAGATCCTGCAAAATCACGACAGATCTTCTCCTTCCGCTCACGCATGGACGGTAGCTTGCAGAGGTTTATTGGGATTGGGAGTTTGTGTTGCTAAAAGGTCAGATAATATGACTTGATGAAAGAGTTGATTGTAGAAAGCTAATGGAGAAAGAAGTTTCCTTTAATGATTTATCGCAAGATAAATTGAAACTTTAGCGGAGCTACTTGATCAAGTGATCTCGTATCAACTAAGTGCGAAATGTTTTTTGTGACATAGCTATTGTGAAATCATTTAGCAGAAAACTTTCTGGATTATAAATGGAAGTCATGGGGGCCATTTATAGACAACTGCTATGGAATGATGAAATCCATATGTGTGCTGAGAAGAGAACAAAAGCTTCTTCTTCGTCTTTGTATTATCTTTTAGTAGTGTATCTAATATATAGAGGAACACGCAAACGCATGTCCATTGACCGTTGCACAGTTTATGCACCTTTTGCCATATGCTAATGAAGGGCTTAATGCAATTAGTATGATTCATTTCTAACGGAGAAATTCTTCTATTTGTATAATCATATCTTAAATAATTGGATTTATATGGCAAGACCTGAAGATCATCCTCTTCTTATTTCAGATTATTGGGGATCAATGTATGATTATTGCAAAAGCATTAGATTTTATTTTATTTTATTTTATTGCTTCCATGAATGTCTCAAAGCTAAATACTTATCTCTTACTTTCCTAAGGTTTCTAGTTCACAGAATGACTTCTTCTATAACTTGTAAAGGATAAGTTGTATAGATTTCTAATAGTCAGCTGCAGAAGGATTTTAGTTATGAAATCACCACTGGATAAAGTGCTAGGCCATTATGCATATGCTAAATGAATATTTGTGTAAGTTCATTCCTTAGGTATGGCTGGTATGTATGTTAATGGTGTGGTCTTATTCTCATTTGCATGCATCTGTTTATCTTGTTATTTTGCATCATATTATCTTGTCATCATCCCTATCCTAAATCTCTTCAATAAGCTTGGTGAAAACTTGAAAAAATAGGATATTGATGTCAGGCAACTGCTACATTCTTTCATAGTATACACATGTATTTCATTCTAGACAACTATGCAGACACTGAAGTTGTACTCGCAGTAATTTGTGTATAGGATTTGACCTAAATGATATGGTTGTAAGGCAAGCGGTTGGAACCATTCTTCTCTGTGCATTGCCCAACTCCTACCCTACTGTATTTCAATTTCTTCACCTTTGTTTAGTCTCCTCTCCCCTCTCCCCTCTCATGTGATATTAGGGCATATTTCATTCTGCATAATACACTCATTTTGCATTTTTTTTTTTTTGTGGTTGGCTTATAATAAGAAGCAAATGTATGCTATGTAGGATAAGAAGAAGGATGCCGTCAAGAAAGTGATTGCTGCAATGACGGTTGGGAAGGATGTTTCATCGCTGTTCACTGATGTTGTCAACTGCATGCAAACTGAGAATTTAGAGCTGAAAAAACTTGTTTATCTATATCTTATAAACTATGCAAAAAGCCAACCAGACCTTGCCATACTTGCAGTCAACACTTTTGTGAAGGTAAATTGGTTTCTTGATCTTTAAATCATTGGAAATGGCAGCTTTTCAGATTTACATTGGGCTATATTTTTTACGAGTTGGTGTGCTTTTCGCTAGGTTTCCAAAATGCTCCTCGGTATTGTAATTAAGCACTTTGTAACTACATCTTGCAGGATTCACAAGATCCCAATCCTCTGATTCGAGCTTTAGCTGTGAGGACAATGGGATGCATCCGAGTTGACAAAATCACAGAATATCTGTGTGATCCCCTTCAGAGATGTCTGAAGGTTTGTTTTTCATTTGTTTATCCATCTTTTTTCGATATCTTCCTACTACTGGGAAGTGATTATTCTGTCCAATTTTGCCTTGGTACTTTTCTTAACGCAAAATCAGAGAATTTTTATGGCTTTTGAACTGGTCTTTCAGAAGTCATGATTACTATGTTTTTTTGGCATTTACAGGATGATGATCCTTATGTTAGAAAAACTGCTGCTATCTGTGTTGCTAAGCTATATGATATTAATGCTGAGTTGGTGGAAGATAGAGGATTCCTTGATACTCTTAAGGATTTGATATCTGATAACAATCCAATGGTAGTAGCTAATGCGGTTGCAGCTCTTGCAGAGATTCAAGAGAACAGTACTAGACCAATCTTTGAGATCACAAGTCATACACTTTCAAAGCTTCTTACAGCCTTGAATGAGTGCACTGAGTAAGTTTCATTATGACTTCTTCTAAGAGGTGAAATGCATGATATTATGTTGACAAAATGACGTCCATGTTAGCCAGCCTGATTTTGTTACATTGTTTGAAATTCTTTGGTAAATTTAGTGAACTTGACTGAGAAAATCTTATGAGGAGGTTAAGAATTACTTTTCTGCTGTTAATGTTCTTCGCATAATTCTCTTCTATGGGAGTATTTTTTTTTTTGGTAGGCACAAAAGCACCATATGCAATAAATTTTGTTGTTTTACCTTCTCCTTTATCTAACAATATAATATTTTTGCAGATGGGGCCAGGTATTTATTTTAGATGCACTTTCAAGGTACAAAGCGGCTGATGCCAGGGAAGCTGAGAACATTGTAGAGCGAGTAACTCCTCGTCTTCAGCATGCTAATTGTGCTGTGGTTCTTTCTGCTGTAAAGGTAACCCTATTGCATCATCTACATTTATACCTTGTCTCGTTCATAACTGAAGCAAACAGTTTGTATAATGAAGGTTAGGCATTTACTATATTGTATATGCAATGACTCTGATTTTTTTAGTGTTGTCCTATGCATGATTGTGTTTTATTTGTTATTTGATGCAATTCATATTAATGATCTATGTTACAAAAGTCATGCTAAGCTTGTGGTTTTGTGCTATGAAATAGTGCTTTTGTAATATTTTATTCCAGGCTATCCTGAGGCATAGAAGTGTGAATATGTTGGGGAAAGTCTTGTTGTGTTGAGGGGCCAAGAATAGAAAAAACAAAGAGTTAGTAAAAATATGAATTGTTGCTTTCTGGTTTGCTGCATAGCTTGCCCTTTTGTGAAGATATATGCAATATAGCAGGAAGAAATTAATACTAAATTAGCAATTCTAGCTATTTTATGAACTATGATTTCAACAATTAAATATGATTATTAACTTTCTTCAAGTCAATGAAGTTCATAGCAGGCTAGTAGATGCTTGTTGACTTCTATTTAGTTTTGTTTGTATTCTATGGTTCACATTATTATAATTGGGTCTATAAAGCTATTTGGATTGTTTAAAATTTTTTATTATGTTTGATTTGAGTTATTGTAGTTATATGATTAAGATATTTTGAGATTTCTTTATATCTTGTCTCTTTTAAAAAAACCTGATATAAAGAGAGGAGTTTTCTTGTCTTTAGAATTTTGATCTTGTTTTTGTGAATGTATTAGAGAATCTCTTGAGAAAGTTTGAAGGTTTAAGTTGGCTAGAGCTGAACCACATTATATTTTGTGTGCTTCTCTTTACTGATTGTGTGTTTCTTATGGACTACTTGCATGCATTATGGTGGGAAACAACTTTAAAGTTGCTTTGTTTATTCTATTCTAATCATATGCACAATTTGTGCAGTGCCATGATTCTTTTTTTTTTTTTTTTGAATCTTGGATGTTTATGGCTTGCACAGAACTAGCCATGTTTAGGTACTTACAACTTCCTATCCTTGCTAGTTCTCTAGCATATTATCCCTCTTAGCAAGCATGATTTTCATAGATTGGAAGAGTTGTTGAACTTGATCGTGAATCTCATCCAAGTTACTTTGATTTGTTTTAACTTTTAGTGTGGGTACTTCTTGCCAACTCCCTCATAAGATTGCCTTGAGCAGACTCTTCATGAAAATATTGTCAACTTTTCAGCTCAATCAACACTATTTGTATGCAAATCCCAAAAAGGCTTGGTGTTTGCAAATAGCTCACATTTTGCTCACTAAAAAGGTTGTGTTTCTCTGTTTGATAAGTAAACGAGTAGAGCTCAAACAAACGAATTATTAAGCTTGATTTTTTAATGAGTTACATGAATGAAGCCTAGCACGTTCATGATTGCTTTGTTAAGATTACACACATGCACTTGAGTGGTTTGTGATTTACCTCTTAAGCTTAATGAGCTCAAATCAAGCTATTGTGGGCATCTCAAACCAGCACAAACAAATCGCAAATGTGATATTCCAAACCTTTTTTATCAAACCCAATTTCGCACAATGCAGACATCAAATGAGATGAGAGCTTGAACAAGCGTAAGCTTGTTTTTGCTTGACTTGTTGCCTCCCATGTATTTAATTCTACGTAAAACTCTTAATTTTGCATTAATAAATGAGAACTTCACGAAGACATTTTCCAAGAAAATTGGTCGAAGTTACAAAATAGCTTACATCTCTTATACAACAAGTATGGTCATAAGTTTGAGATGTCTACTAAATGGATGAATTCAAGATTTTTAAACCAGTATATCAAAATCATAAGATGTCTTCAAATCCATTGTTCAAATAGCGGCTGAAAGTCTGTCTTGTAAGGTTGGGATTGTTTGTTTTGGTGGAACCCCTTGAATTTTGTGGTATGGAACATTGGGGCTTTTCAGGAGAGTATTACAAGTGAATTATTATTATACTTACCGAAGCCATAATGTTCTTTATACATTGGCATTCTTGGTAATAATTTATTCTAGAAACAAATAATTAGCACATGGTTGTTCTTGTCATGGTTGTCTACGGCGTTGGAAGTCTCTGAAGTATGGTTCCTACAAGATCAGATTTTTATGTTGATGAGTTTTGTAAGTCATGGTCTTGATGAACAAATATATTTTCCTTGTTATTCAGATTCGTACTTTACCCCAATGGATTCACTCTATTTCTGCTAATCTCTCTCTCTCTCTCATGATCATAATTTTTGAGATTTGGCTGGCCAGAGCAGGTAAATAGGTGAATGCACTAGATTGCATTACAGACGTTGATTAGGAAGCTTGGTTGGTTCATTCTTAAGAAGAGAATGCAAGTGTTTTCACAATGAGCATATTATTTATATTACTAGATGCTTCAAATATGTCAATGGTCATTTCTTGGAAATGTAAAGGAACAGTAAACTTATATCCCATGGGCTCTCAATTTCTTGAAATTAAAATTATTAATAAAGTTTGAATGAGATGGCATTACTGAGGAGGCGTGGGAAGAGATATGAACTTTGGAAATCATCTTGCTCTGGCTGTTAGCCTAAAAATTCCCTAATTTTCAGGAAAATATAGCAAAAATCTCTCTAATTTTGTTTCACAACTTTTTGAAATGCCTTACAGGGGGAATGGAAAGTTTTTCCCTTTAGGATTGCTGCGGGGGGTGGGGCGTGGGTTTGCTAGAGAGGTGAGTGGTGGTGTGGGGGTGTTTGGAATTTATCCATATTGTTGACAAACAGGGCATTTTTGCTTAACAGAATATTTATTTTCTGTTATGTCTTTGGCTTTTGATATTTTCTGGATAAGCAGGGATGCATTGGAAGTTTCAATCATCTATTATGTAAACATTTTGAAATGTGTCCGCTGTGCTTTTTACTCACGGTATTTGATAAACTGATAAATTCGAGCTAGCCAGATAGGATAATGACATGAACATGGAGATTAGCCTTGGCCACATTAATTTGAATGAAAACTCATTTCATAGTAGTAACTCATCTATTTTTCTCTTGATGCTGTGGTTACCTAATTCTTGAATTCAAAGACTTCAAAGGGAAAACTATAACAAATTACAAAGAATGAAAGACTTCTGATTTTGCTGACAATCATATGATCTGATTTTGTAAATTTTAGTGTAGGAAACTTATCTCTTGTGAATTTGCTCTCACAGCATTTATCTTCATAAAAATTGTCGGTGTTTCTTGAATAATAGCAATACATTATTTCCATAATAGTATTGCCGTGTCTCGGGATTTTTTGTGTTATATTTCATATTTTATTCTTTGTATTCAACTATGAAGAGTGATATTAGATGATGATTCTATCTTAAATTCTACACTTCGTTTCTTATAGATGATCCTTCAGCAAATGGAACTCATAACTAGCATTGATGTAGTGCGAAACCTTTGCAAAAAAATGGCTCCTCCTTTAGTGACCCTTCTTTCTGCTGAGCCTGAGATACAATATGTAGCTCTGCGGAACATCAATCTTATTGTACAGAAACGGCCCACAATTCTTGCACATGAGATCAAAGTGAGTTATAGTGTGCTTTATTGTTGTTTAAATATAGAAATTTGTAATGCTTACATGAATCTTGTTGTAGGTGTTTTTCTGCAAGTACAATGATCCAATATATGTTAAGATGGAGAAATTGGAGATCATGATCAAACTTGCTTCTGATCGAAATGTCGACCAGGTACAAGAGTCACACTAAATTTCTAGCAAAGCTTTTGTTATTATTATCATTAGATTACATGGTTTTGGTGCTTAAATTGTATATACAGTTCTTAATGATTGTGGTTTATGAATGCATCTAGCATCTTTATGGTTTTGGTGTATCTGTGCCGCTTGTGTTGAAGTCAGCCTGCTGGTTTGGTCTTTTGCTGTCAACACGTTTCCCCCTATCTCACGGTTTGGGGCTGATTTATAGGCACGTTGTATTGTTTAGAGTGTCCCACGTTGGGATCATGTCTGCTTGTTACATTGGTTGGATGGTTCATTAAGTTGGCATGTGGTCCAATAGTGAGAAGGCCAGGGAAGTTCTTGGTATGACAACGTTTGAAGTGATCGTTTTTGTTGGCCTTATTAATGATTGTTACTGTGGGTGTTTACTCTTTTTTTTTTCTTAGCTTTAATCTACCAAGAGAATAATGCTAATACGTCATTCTATCTTGTTAAACTCTCAGATTTCTTCATAACTTTTTGTTCATTTTTGTACCCTTTTAGATTGGTCATTTCCTTGTCCCTTTTCTGTGTATAATTTTAAATTGAGCTGTATGTGTTTTTTTTATCCGTTCTTTTCAGATTGCTGTTTCATTTGCCTCAGGTTCCACTGATGTGCTGTAATGACTAGCTGAGCTGTCCGATTCCCTGTATTTTGGAATTGTTGCTTATAGTTCTGTAGATTTTGTCTTGTATGCTTGTGAATGCATTTTTACAGGCTATAGGAAGTATTACTACTGTTGTCCACAAATATTCCACTTTCATTCATCCACTATAGAAGCGATTGCTGGAAAAACATAGAGAAGCAATATGAAGAATACACAAGAACATAAAAAAAGGAGACACAAGATGGAGCTGAAAGTATGGGGAAAATGCATGATTGTGCTAGCAAGAACCTTGATGAGATTACATGCGAATACAAGCTTCTTTCATAGTTTTCTTCAAAGTTCTTTTGTCGCATTAACTCCTTTGTTTTTTGTAGTTTGAAAGGAAGATGTCTCTCAAGATTTTCACTTGCATGCTCATGTCCCTTGTATTTAATCAGTTAGCTTTCTTGCCCTGTATAGACATTCCATTGCTGCATGTCTCCTCACTAGAGCAATTCTTGTTGGCAAACCACATTTACCTCTTAAGTCGCACGCTATGCCACGATTACTTGCCCTTGTCTTATTTTGCCATTTTGTCAATTGTTCTTACTAGTTGTGCATTAAGCAATGCATGCCTTCGATGGAAACCTTTTTCATAGCTATGCTTCTTAAGGCCATATTTCTTTATCCATGATATTTTGTTCAGGTGCTCTTTGTGCTTTTGTTAGTATGTTTGTGTAATACAATCTTAAGAAGCAACTTAGCATTCAAACTCATTTGAGTCCATGCAAGCTTAATGATTATAATTAAGGTCCATACCTTTAACATTCTCCTACTTGGACACTCTATGGTTATGCTTGATGATAACTTAGTCTCTTCTTCTAATCTTTTGAATCTTCTAGTGCAACTTGCCTTTGTTACAAGAACCATTTGAGATGGAAGACAACCTTGGTTTGATGATGATAACCACCATGATCATCATATTTGTTGGGTTTTCTTTTCCAAGGACTTGATTTTCTTTGAGAATAGCTCTCTTTGTATGAGAGTCCTCATATGATGATAATTGAGTTATATCTGCTTGATCATAAAATGAGATCTTTTCAAGACATGTAATGCTATAATTATCAGTAAGGTTTAGTCATGATATTAGACTTGTTTTGGATGATTATTTTTAACCATCTCCTTGCTAAGTGGCAATATATTTAGGTCCTGTAGTGAGAGCGACACGCAAAACTGAAGTCTTTAAATCTTGCTCACCGCTGTACCTCAAATAGTATATATGTATTTTGAGCTACTTTTTTAGCTTTGTCCATAACCCATACTAAATTAGCGTACACATATTCCCAGCATATTACATCATTTCTCTTCGAGCGTAAAAACATATTAGATGTTCCTCTTTCACAAACGGCTTTCTCATTACTACAAGCTTTCAAAATTCTACTTAATTCAACCTTAGGATGGGGGATCCCACCAAGAAGATGAGGGCTGCTATGAATGGCATATCGTTAAGAGACCCCAGTTCCCCATGCTATGGTAGCCTCATAATACTAAAAAAGTGTTAGCAACGTTGGCAGCAATCACCGAACCTTGGTAAGAATTACCATGCAAATTTTGTGCTCTACAAATAAGAGCAGATTCGTGTTTATAAGTTCTGTTAGTAGCACAACCATCCAAGAAGGCAAGCAAATTTGCACGAAGGAATAAACGTGTGACGGTGCAATGTCTGAGCCACCTGAAACTACTACGGCCAACCGGCATGTAGCAAACACGGGAACAAGGTCTTCACAAGTCCAATAGTCTCATGTGCAGTCTGCAAAGGAAAGGTTCCTAATGGGAACAGCACCCTTGCAAATCCTCCATAAAAACAAACTGATCGTAGTTGAACTTGAACGATCAACATCATGGGTCCATGTTGCAGTCCAGAAAATTCTGCAGTACAATCAAGCAATTTTTGCCTTTTTATCCTGCAAACAAGCCGAAATGAACCTGTTAACATTAGGAGCTACAGCCCTATACATTCTGCTGACAAGGCCTGCCAAAATTTGGCCAAACAAAGCATACTGATGGCTGAAGTTCCAGCAGTCATCTTACAACAAAAGGGAGTTCACTATGAAAATGTTCACAAAGGTGGCTGGCTTACTTAACCAGAGAAACATGAATTATTACCAACAAGAGAGTGTTGGAAGCCAGCAAATCCATGCTCGATCAAATCAATTTCCAAACCCAAGGGATGTCATGTCGAATCTCAGAAGGGGGTTCTCCTATATTTTTAGCCCACAAACAATCAACTCATAGGCTATCCTTAGTGGCATACCTCATGCAGCCTTTAGCTATAAGAATGCACCACGACAACCTTAGGTTATGAACATGTTAACTATGACCACTCTTTGGCTGAAATCACCCTCCCTATCAAAATATAATGAAATCGCCTTGTAAAGATGCCTCCACTCAACAAAAATTACATATATTAGCTTATTAGTGGAGTTGACAACATCCCTAAATACAAACGAATGAGACATATTAACTAACATGTAAGTAAACAAATATTTGATATTTGATAGTATTTATCGTTAGGGGATTACAATGATGCAAAAGAACTTTGTGGAGACCCAAAATAGACATGGCATTAATTTGATGATAATTTTTCTTCTTGATTCAATTAGAATTCATCCAAACATTGATGCAAATTATTGTAGAGCTATTTTTAAACTTTCTAGCTCACCAAATGCATTGAGTACTAATATAGAGGTGAAATGTTATGGTCAAAACTAAAAATTGTTTTGGAGGCTTGAATTAGATTGGATGATCTGATTTTACAATTAAAAAGTCAATCAAACATCAGATTTTGTAATCAAATGTTCAGATTGGGACAAAACAGATAGATTTGAATTTAGTTGTTGAATGATATCATCTTAGATTTTTTTGGGCATTCAAAATGTATTTTGGAGGTAAATTTTGAGGACAAATCTGAATCTAATAAAAACCGGTTAAATTAGAGTAACATTGCTCCTTCTATGGAGAGATTTATTTATTTTTCAAAAGTTGTAACAAGCCCTCTTATGCTATAAAGCGGACCCTTATGGGGATGGGTAATTCTTCTCATTATTTATTATCTTAGAAGTCCAATAAGAGAGGTTTTGGATTCAATGGTTAAGATTGGGTTTTATAAGAGGGATTCTTGTGTGGCCTGTGGTTAGGATTTTTATAGAGAGCGAGTGAGATGTTGAGAGTTAGCATTATGAGGATATGGGAGGAGATTGTAAGGATGTTTGGTGAGAAGGATCTAATACTAGGGTATGGACTTGAATGCTAAAAGGGGCTAGTGATTTTATGTCCAAAGTGTGCATTGTTTTAAGATTTTACATTCTTAAGAGTTAGTAAGAGATTCTCTAATAAAAATAGAATTTTCTTAATATTTTTATTCCATGTGTTTTATTGTGGTTTATTCTATTTATTCTAGTTTTCTTTATATGAGAAGAAAAAATGCTTCCCATTTTGTTTTACTTCCTATTTAGTTATTTGCAGAAGATTTTATTTGTGGTTGTATTAGAAATCGCTAAAAGGTTATATGCAGACTTCGCTAGTGTTGTGGGTGTTGGATTAAATGGGGCTCAAGTTTGCCCAAATAAACTCGTAAATAGAACATATAGTAACTTAAAAACTTAAATATATGGGTAAGAATTTATTAATTTTGTATTAAGATTTCAATACTATATTCAATTTATAGTATATGAGTAAACTTAATTTCACTTGTTCTTTATAATATCTTCTCTCAATAAACCTTTCATCTACTTTTTCTATCACTCTATTAATTTGAAATCTTTTGGTTAGTTGAGATGAGAGTGTCATATTAAACATCAAAGCTTCAACATGATCTATTATGCCTTTAACATTTCTTGTGAATTGTACAATTTGCTCCACTATGGATGGCAAATCATGCGTTGATTACTCAATGAAGCCTAAGTGAAATCATTGTGCAATTTCATGAAAGCTTTGCTCTGTTTTGATAGAGCCAACCATAGACCCATGAAAGTTTGAAACTTCATGAATCATTTGAATCTAATCGAACATTTGGCTCTTATACCATTGTCTAAGAGAGTTGCATTAAATGATGACACTAGTTGAGCTGAACATACTTTAAATGGATAACCAATAATCCAAACATTGAGAATTCTGTAGAAGTCATATTAATTGTATATTATGGTTTTAATATAATGCTCAATTTTTTATAATTTGAGACTAAATCTCTCCGCTATTTGCATAAAGGTTATATTTCCTATTCATACAAACATATAGATTGCTGTGCCACAAAAAAGGCAGACGTTTCTTAGAGCAGAATCTTGTTACTTCCAATCTAAATGCTGGCCAGCTCTTAAATTTTACAAATTTAGAACGTAGATTGCTTGTTGAAATAATTGATTGAGTGCTCATTTGCATGCGTAATGTCTTGACAATTAATTTTTATGCTTGCGCATACAATGAGCCCTAGGTTTTAGTTACCAATGTGCATCACTTTTTTTTTTTATTTTAGTTTCCTGAAAATATTACAGTAATATGAAAAGTTTAGTTATTTCCAGAGTTTGAAACAAATTTTCAATGGCAGATAAAGACTTTTTTTCTGGATGTCAAGTATTTTTGGATGAAGAAATTTGTTTTTTTTGCATGGTAAATTGTTTTTTTTTTTTTCCACTCTGGTCATTTTAAGAAATCAACGTTTTTGTAAAGCTTCAATTCTGCCTGATGAGGTTTATTGGATGTTCTCTGCTCGGTCAGAGGGTATTATGTTACCAGAATTGTATCCCTTTGTAGCTACATTTTAAAGCTTTAATAATGCCTGTGTTTCATTTGTATATTTAGTATAGTTTTGTCCAACGATGTTTACTGTGCAAATAAAATGATTATTATGAGTTAAATTTCTCTGAATTCTCTTTGTAGCTTCTTTATTGAATGGAAATCTGAAGCTGACATGTTGTCTTGTTCTTCAGGTTTTATTGGAGTTCAAAGAATATGCAACAGAAGTAGATGTAGATTTTGTTAGAAAAGCTGTTCGGGCAATTGGTCGTTGTGCTATCAAACTAGAAAGAGCTGCAGAAAGGTGTATTAGTGTTTTGCTTGAGCTGATAAAGATAAAAGTAAACTACGTTGTTCAAGAGGCTATCATTGTTATCAAGGACATTTTTAGACGGTATCCTAACACGTAAGTGCATTTGCTGTCTACATGAGAATTAAGTTGGCTTTCTTTGCTAAGGTTTGCCTACTGTATAAACTTTTTACTATTCATGTGTTTAGATATGAATCTATCATTGCTACGCTGTGCGAGAGCTTAGACACCTTGGACGAGCCAGAAGCTAAGGTGTCTGCCTATCTTTGGTAGTTTATCTCAAAGAAATCATTCTTGCCGTTATCTCTAGCATTCCCTTATACATGATTGCTGTTATTGCTTCAGGCATCGATGATCTGGATTATTGGAGAATATGCTGAGAGGATTGATAATGCTGATGAGCTTCTTGAAAGTTTTCTTGAAAGCTTTCCAGAGGAACCAGCAATGGTACAGCTGCAACTCCTCACAGCAACAGTGAAATTGTTTCTTAAAAAGCCAACTGAAGGACCTCAACAAATGATACAGGTTTATAATGTTCACCTTCATGATAATTCTTAATACTGTTCTTGCTTATTCAGCCTGTCAGATAGATTTACCATGCATTTTCTGCAGTCAATGGCATTTCAAAACAGGTGGCTATTAATACATATGCTGATCATTAAATTGTTTCCTAGTTGCTCATCACTGCACTATTTTGTTTTGTGTATCTTTATGGGATCATTATTACATCAGGAAACCATAGTTGCAGGCGTTTTATCTGGTATTTTTTATTTATTTTCAGGTTGTTCTGAACAATGCTACAGTGGAGACAGACAATCCTGATTTGCGCGATCGAGCTTACATATATTGGCGTCTTCTTTCTACTGATCCTGAGGTATAATGAATGTCGCAAAATGTAAATGCAATGTTTTTTGACTGATGTTTTGACTGTCTCAGGCGGCTAAAGATGTCGTACTGGCTGAAAAACCGGTTATTAGTGATGATTCCAACAGCCTTGACCCTTCACTTCTGGATGAACTCCTTGCTAACATTGCCACCCTATCTTCAGTTTATCATAAGCCTCCTGAAACATTTGTGAGCCGTGCAAAATCAACTTCAACTAGACAAGATGACGAGGAGTATGCTGATGCTGTTGAAACAGGCTATTCAGAATCACCATCATATACAGTAGAAAATCCGGCAGTGACCTCAACTTCGAGCTCCACAGTTCGGCAAACTGGATCTGCAGCTCCAGCTTCATCATCTGCACCCACTTCACCACCTGCTCCCGTGCAAGATTTACTTGGTGATTTAATTGGTTTGGACAATGCAATTGTTCCTGTTGATCAACCAACAGCATCTTATGGGTGAATATGATTTCTAACTTTCCTTAGTAATAGAGAAAATTTACCTAAAAAAAAGTAAAGCACATGCTTCTTTTTGTCGGTATTATTGCTGTGTTTTTAACTTCCATCAGTTTGTCCTTTACAAGCAATATTTCTAAACTGTTCTGTTGGTGTTTACAGGCCAGCTTTACCTGTTCTTCTGCCATCATCAACTGGGCAGGGTTTACAGATTAGTGCACAACTTGTCAGGCGTGATGGACAAGTCTTTTACAGTTTGTTGTTAGAAAATAGCTCACAAATGGTATTAGACGGGTTCATGATACAATTTAACAAAAACACATTTGGTCTTGCAGCTGCTGGACCACTGCAGGTGATTGTATTGCTTTGAACTTGCAAATGTTGGCATTTTACGTTGAGCTGACACTAATTATTGCCCTTGCCATATTTATTAGATCCCAACTTTGCAACCGGCAGCTTCAACAAGAACACTCTTACCCATGGTTTTGTTCCAAAACCTTTCTCCAGGGCCGCCGAATTCACTCCTTCAGGTTGCAGTGAAAAACAATCAACAGCCAGTCTGGTACTTCAATGATAAAATCCCACTGCATATATTTTTCTCAGAAGATGGTAGAATGGAACGTACAAGCTTTCTCGAGGTAAACATTGATTTTAATGTTTATAAACCTTGAATTTTCCCCAAGTAAATCCTTGTCTCAAATGTTACCATTCAAAATTTTTTATAATATATGATGGAAATTGTTGAAGACCAATTTATGAACAACCAGATTTTTAGACAATTAAAATTCCTCATAAACTAGTAGAAAACAAACAGTAAAAATGGAATTACAATTATAAATTAATGTCATTTCTGTTATTTTTACATCACCTAAATCTTCATAGTAATTGATATTACGGCCAACTACCTGCCCTTAGTGCATTTGAATTGGTTGCTTTCTATTCTTTCTACTGTTGTTCATGTCTTATGTTCCTATGCGCTGGTTTGCATGCAGACATGGAAGGCTCTTCCTGATTCCAACGAAGTTGCGAAAGATCTTCTTGTTGCCGTAATCCACAGCATAGATACAACGATCGAGCATTTGGCGACCGAAAATGTGTTTTTCGTGGCAAAGAGGAAGAATGCAAATAAGGATATTTTGTATATGTCAGCCAAAGGCCCTCGGGGCATCCCGTTGCTGATTGAGCTCACCGCCACTGTTGGTGTTCCGGGAGTGAAGTGTGCGGTGAAGACACCGAGCCCAGAATTGGCTCCACTCTTCTTTGATGCCATGGAGAATCTCCTCAAGTGAAGAGGAGAAATCTTTCACTCAAACAAAATGCTCAATGTCCCGACTTGAGTGGGCTAGATGACTCTTGTGTTCTATTTTTTGTCAGGAATCAATCCATCTTCCTTATTTAGTCTTTTCTGTATGTTGTTATTGAAGAATATTAGTAATACTATTTGTTGTGGTTGCTTAAATCTGTAGGTGTAATCTGTGGCTATTACAAGGTTTTTTGAAGGATTGATGTACTTAGTGTGAGAATGGATTTTGTGTTGATATATTTGAATATTTCATGAACTTGATGTTTCGTTAACCACCATTCAATCATCAACATTGGACAAAGTGTATCATTCAAATGTGTTAAAAGCTGGATTGGCTTGAGAAATGCTGTAATATTTGGTTATGGGTTGATGGGTCATTTGATAATGTTAAGCTTACATGATTAACCCATGACAAATGTAAAAGAAATTGAATAAAATGTTATTGATTTACAATAAATATGTTAAAAAAATAAAATTTTATTAAAATTTTAGACAACATATATGATTATTCCAAAAAAACCTACATTAATAATTTGAAAATACTTAAATCGATTACTTCAAATAAAAAACAATTCACATTAATTCAATAAATGGCATCATTTTTAAACTCCTGCACGTGTCCTATAAAATCCTGAGCAGCGTAAGCTACAACATCTGGTTTGGGGTAAACCAAGGTTAGATTAGTTAGATTAAGGATATTTCCTTGGTTTGCTGAATTAAACCCAACTTCTCATATCAAATATAATAATAATAATTTACTAAGCAATGATTCATAAACTCTTCGTACAGGTAATTAATTGAATTTTAAATAATTAAGCTGCAATCATTCTTGGAATATGATTCGAATCAAACAATTCTGGGGCAGGTCATGTCAAAGAACGCAACGTAATGGCCATCATAGACATCCGGGTTAAGTTTAGGTGTTACGGTTTCGATATTCGGCTCAACTAAAGTTTCTTCTTAAAAAGACTTCAAGCTTATCTTTCAGCCCTGCAATTATTCGGATCCGTTTGATAGATGTATTTTTTTTTAAACGTTTTTATGTTTTTTTTTTCTTAAAATTTAAAAAGAATTGAAATTTGAACAGAAATTTTAAAAATATATATTTTTGCACCGTTGAGTCTCATTTTTTTAATTTTTTTTGTAAACTCTTTTTTTCAAATATACTTTTCTACTTACAGCTAATTAAATCCTGTAACCAAAATGTGAATTAATTCTTGTCTTCCTCTTTGAAATTATCATCTTATTCTTCTCCGTTTCTTTAAAGTTATGTGAATTAATTTAAAGTCGCAAGTGAAAAATATAATTTTTTTAAAAAAATATATTTGGCTATGTTTGTACTTGATTACTAAATTTACAAAGCAATTTTAAAATAAAATTCGACAAGAAAATTCTAAAAAAGAAATTTCATATGAGATAAATTAAATTTTGAAGAAAATTATTTAAGAAAAAGGTAGCAAAAAAATAGTTCGAAAATCTATTTTCAAACGCCCATGACAAACAGGCTCCCACAAGCTGAACATATCATATCAGCCGCCCGTAAGGGTGGGAGACCAGCGTTTACATATAACGATCACCTGACGTTTCCAAAAGAGTTGTCTTTTTCAAGTGTAAGTTATCCGAGTCGGTATGACTTAATGCCAAAGATTTCAAATGTTTAAATTGGAAAATAGAAAGTGAAACACCTATCCTTTCTATGAACATTTTTAGCAGTTTGTTTCTAGCTTTTGATGTAATGATAAAACCTTCATTGTCAAGGTGAATAATGGAAAGTTTATCATCTTGGCAAAGGGGTATTTATTGAGCTCACAAGAAATTAAGAATGCAAACATGGTACTTAATATAATGTTAGCTATTGGCTCTTAACAATTACAATATGATTAGATGAGCTAAATCATGTTTGAAAGCTTGTTTTATGATTAATAGCTTTCACTCTTTAGGAGTGCATTGAATATGAAATATAAAAGCAAGCTGTTATGTTTCTTTGCATTTAAGCAATCATAATTTGCCTACTTAACGATGCTACAACTAATTGCCAGTTAACTCAAAGCTTGTCAAAAAAAAAAATTTCAACCACCCAATGTCATGCTAACATCATCTCATATTGTTTTTGCATAGTCCTAAGTGAGATTCACAACTCAATCTTTTCTTAGCTTCGTTATCAATTCTTAAATACTTCTAACCCTCAAAATCACAACTACTTGCATAGGAAGTTGTGCCATCTTCCTTGCACTCGTTCGGCTTTATTCATTACCATCAATTATTAACCATTATCAATGTCATCAAAACCTGATATGTAATTCAAAGTCAATAAGAGCATCACTTAAGTTTGTTTTCACCATCATCACTATTCTATACATTCTATCATTACCCTCTCATATCCATAATTGAGTATGAAATGTTGTAGATTTCTTATTCTAACACCTACATTGCAAACACTTCATGATAATTTTCTATCCTTTGTTTTATTTTATTTTTTTGTGTTATCTAGATTTTTTTTAATGTAAATATTTTAGTAAATCGAGTTTTTCATTTTAGTGGTAAATTCTTTTAGTTGAATTAGCATTTAATTTGATCAAAATTGTCAACTCTTGGTCTACTTTATCACATTAATCAAAGAGATTAAATGAGAGTTAAGGTTACAAAGAGATGGTTGGCGAAAAGACATGAATCGGAATGTGGTTAAGGAAGTTGTGGCTTGGGTCAAAAGTAGTTAGAGGCATTGTACTGAGTGATGATGACTAAGGCAAAAGAATAAAGACGAGAAAAAGAAAGATGAGGCAATTGGCTAGAACTTTAACAAGTGGTAACCAATATATGACTTAGAACCTATTGCACTGCAAAAGATTACCTCAAAGGTCTATTTTATAACTATGGGAGGGTATGTTAAAGTTGCAATCAATTTTCCAAATAGCTATTTGCAATGTTAGTTGCAATGTCATTGACAACATGATAATTAAGGATTTAGCCATTATGGTAATTTCATTAGAGGAGAGTAGCTAGCAAGATGCGGCAAGCAAGGAGTTAAGGCAATAATTTATAAGGAAAGCAACTAATCATGTAAGCAAAGTAGAGAAGTGGAGAAAGAAAATAATTATAAACTTTTTCAATTAAAAAACTTATAAAAATTTTAATTCAGTTTCTAATGAAATTATTATTATTGGGCTTATCTCAAAAAGAAATCTAAAAACATATTTATTTTAAATTTTTAATATAGTTTATGATTATATACTTTAGCTTATCAAAAAACACATCAAAATCACTAAAATACATTTTAAAATATCATTTTAGGAAAGATATAAAAGTAACTATTTGATAAATGAACTTTTTATATTTCATGGCAAAATTTCTTATACATTATTAATATTCAACTAAAAAAAAGTCGAAGGGTGTTGCCGACTATGTTGCGTGTTAGAAAATAGATTTTGACAAAATGGACTTTAAAAGATTTTGACGTTTTTTAATTTAAAGAAATTGTGAAAAAGAAATATTGAATTGATAATGGGAACTCATTGATCTCCGAGTTGCTTTGTTACATTGAATCCGGACGGTTTTCCGAACACTGCGATCCCATTAAATGCCAGAGGGGCATATCGCAGAACCAATAGCAAGTCGGAACAGAGACAACGAAAAACTGAGATACGACGTTTAGCAGTGGAAAATGGTTCCCGGAATTGGAATGGCGATTGCCGAGCGGAAGTTGGTTAGCAAACCAGGGATCGGTTTGCGGTTGCCGGAATCGAAGTCGGCCGAGACGGCACCCGACAAGGTGAACGACTCCGCCGAGCTCCATCTTAGGAATCGGGAGCTTGAGAGGGAGGTGAGGGAGGGAAGGGAGAGAGAGGAAGAGATGAGGAGGGAGCTCGACAGAGCGAGAGGGAGACTAAGGGCTGTGGAGGAGGCAGAGGAGCGTCTCTGCGCACAGCTCGGCGAACTCGAAGCCGAAGCCATGGAGCAGGCGATGGAGTACAATCGACGGATCAGGGCTCTCTCAGAGCGCCTTGCCGAGGCTCAGAGGATTATAGCCAACGGCGTGGGTGGGTGCGCCGGCGGTGACAGACTCGTCGCCGTCGAAGGGTGGAGAAATACTTTGGAATGAGATTGGTAGGGTTGTAAACTCTATTTTACGAACATACCCTGATGTAAAATTATGTAAAATCTGTAGGTCTATTTTGTGATTGTGGCCGGCTTATTTGTTGTTGGTTTGCATATTTTTTAACTCTTGTCTTTCTCTTTTTGATGGCATGGTTCAGTAAATGTTTATGCATGACTATGATTTAATCTCAAATCGATTCAATATTTGCTTAAGGACAAATAAAGTATCTTATTTTTTTTTTTTTATTTACGTTTTGCACAGCTAAAAAGGTCGATTTGATCCAATTTTTTTTTTATACTTAATTTCTCTTGTCACAAACAAGTTTTTTTGTTCATTGATGTTAAATATATGTAATTTAATCACTTAAATCTGAAGTGCATAATTGTATAATATCTGTTTGGGAAATTGAGAGAAAGTTAAAGAGCCCACCTTTTGGCTATCTGTAAACCTAATTACTTAAATTTTATGAATTTATTAATTTTAAAAAAAAAATTGATAAAAAAATTGAAGTTTATTTTGGTGGCAAATGTAAACCCAACAAAAATAGCATAGAAGAAGTAACATTGCATACTTATTTTTGTTTTTTTTTAAATGATATTCTATAATTAATGCAAAAATGTACAAATCTACAGCTAGTTGTTGAATATTTAGGATAAAATGTGGAAATTTGATTGGGTCGATCCAACCGTTTGCGTGAGTTGAGTTCCGTTCTATTAGAAGATTGGTATTTATTTAAATAAACCAATATTTTGTTTAATAAATTGCTTATGAAATTAATTTTTTATATAAAAATAATTTTTAAAAAAAATATAATAGGATAACAGAAAATTTTAATTTAAATAAGAAAAATAATATAAAATAATAAAGATAAATTTTTTTATTAATATTACAAAAATTAAATTTTTTAATCAATTTATCTAAAACAAATTAAATTATTTTGTAATGCTAATTATTCCATAAAATGTTTCACAAGTTATTTGGGGTAGTTTAATTAACTTTTTCTCTAATAATAAATTTTTAGAATTAAATAAAATTCATTTTTAAAACTTTAGCTAACAACTAGTACTTATATTAATAGTTTTTATTAAATATTTATCAAAAAAATCTTTCAATCCTTGTCAAGAATAAAGACAGACAGTTATACTTGTTAGTCATTTAGATCAGCAATGACGTATTATTTTTCAAGTGTAGAATAAAAAATTTATATTTTATTTTGCGCTAAATTCGATAATCATAATTATAGATAAAGTTTTATTATTACCGGTGTGGAATGTGCTGGCAACTGCATATAATCAATCCATTGCTTTGCTGTCGGTTCGCCATTGACAATTTACCTGTTACGTAATGCCTTTGTTAGGGTTGGCTGCACGGACCGCTTTTGAATCTGGGAAAAAAAAAAAAGAAGACTTCAAAATATAACTTTGTATTTTTAAAATAATATTAAATAAATAAAAATCAAAAATATTTTTTATTTATAATATCAATTATTTCACAAAATACATTTTTATAACATATTTATTAAATATATAAATTTAAAATCAACTTTTTCAAACTTTGTTTTTAGTAATCCATGATGGTAATGGTGAGGTCTGCTGCCCTTTAAATTGATGGGCTGCAACTTTCATCTGTGAAGAAAATATAAGAAATATGATTTATTTTATAAAAAAATCATAAATTGAGAATATATATTATTAAGATTTATTATAACAATCTTTTGAACAAAGAAAAATCACGTTGGTGAGAAAATCTATTATTTCTTTAAAAAATCAAGCAATCCAATTTTTTATTTACATGAAAAATCTATTATTAGAAAAAAAAAATTAATCTAAAATGATAATAAGAATGCATAAGATTAGTAATTATGATTTTATTAATTGCCTAAAAAGTAAAGGTTATACATTTGGTTGACCAGATAAACAAATCATATTGGACATGTAAAACAGATTGGTGTATCAAGCAAGAATGACGGTATAAAGAGATGAATTAGTCAAGATAAATTAAAAGTCAACTTACAAAGAATAGTAAACATCTTCATCAATAAGTAACTAGTAGGTATTGATTTGAGAAGATGATCTTTGGTCAAGGAAGGAGACCAAAGCAAAGATGGCTAAGAGATTGAGCCTTACTCAATTTAATATGCTGGTTGACAAAGTAACCATGTGTTGAGGAAAATAGAACGAATTAACCAAATAATAGCGGAAAAAAACTAATAAGCGTTATCTGAAAAACAGGTCAACAACTATTTTGGACACAAATAAAGTGATAGAGACATGTTGGTAGATAATAAGAGAAGAAAAAATAATTAGTTCAACAACAATGACTTCATATTCACACGAATGGGTTATGATTTTTTTTTTATTTCTATTAATTATAATAATCTTAATATGATCTTTTCGATATAATTTGTTTCATAAGATGTAGGTATGTTGCATTCAGGTCTTCATCTTTATGAACGTTATGATAGTGTTATGATTGGTTGTTGCCCATGTAACGTTCGAAATGATCATATTAAGATTATTGTACAAATATATATTTTTTTAAGATAGACAAATTGTCATTTCAGTAATTAACACAAACAAGTCATAGGGTGAAACGGGCTTTAAGCTTTAAGGATTTAAACTTCTTGCTTGATGGACAATAGTCCAGTTGAAGCTGAGTGAACTCTTGTTTTGAAAAAGTAAAAGTTATTGTGTGGGATACTTCAGGAGATCACAACTCAGTGAACCAACAACAACAAAATGCATTACTATTAACATGCAAAGTAATGTAATAACAAGTTGTGAGTCCTCTTTATCAGTTGAAGAGCTGCAAATAGGATGAATGATGAGATATTGTATCTAAAAGACTGTAAAGTTAGTAAAATGCAGTTGAAATTCGACAATTTTTTTTATAAATTATAATTGAAAAATGTTGTTAGAAATTAAAATGTCAAGGTAATGATTGATGTAATAACAACATAATATATATTACATTTTGATTATAATGATACAACATAATGATTGATGTAATAACAATATCTATTTTATTTTATAATAAGTTAAAGTTCATGAATATAATGATACAACATAATATATATTACATTTTGATTATAATAAAACATGATAGATTATAAATAGATAATATTTTTTGATGAGAATATTATAATTATCCAACAAGAAAAGAATGGTAGGTTAAAAAGAAAAGATGAAAGTTTTTTAGTTTATAATTAGAAAAAAATCATAGTATTTAGACAATCAATTTTAAAATTATGAGGAAAATAGGAGAAAACTGAAAATAGTTTTTTTGTGTTGGAAAGCTATTTGTATAATGTGGCTGAATCTGTTAAAATAACAGAATTATTTGTTAAACTTAACAACAATAATAAAATAAATTATTTTGTCCAAATATTATATAAAGTATTGATATATAGTATGCGTTATTTAAGATAAATTGAAGGGATGAGATCAAGAAACTAAAGTGAAATAGAATTGTTACTTAATTCGAGATAAGTGAATGTTAGCTCAAAATAATGAATATGTTATAATAATAAATAGGTGAATTTAAACTCAATTTATTATTACATATATTATTATGATACATAAAATAAAAATCAGGAGCCTGAACTTCTTTTTAACGTTAAGAATTATTGTTTAAGATCATTCTTCATGACCTACATTAATCAATCATGTATGTTATTTAGCTTTTATTGTGGTTACCCTATTTAATTGCTGGGAGTAGATTTCCTATGCATTCCAGAAGAACGGTGAGAACGATGAAGAGAACACTGCTAACTCTACCAGGCTTTCTTTTTCTCTGAAATCAAATTCATTTTGGGCATAACAAAGGGTGATAAACTACAGATCTTAGATATAAGACATGAAAGATCCTATTATTTTACATAATAATATTTTTGAAATATTTTATATTTGAATTGTTTTAAAAAATTTGTTATATAGTATCAAAGTCCTAGTTTATAGAGAAAAATTAATGCATATGCATAGATAATCTTGTATTTTGTATAAAAAATATTACCCATTTTGCAATTTTCAGTCAGGACAAGTTATTATTGGAAAAAGACATGATAACAAAAAAAGGAATGATAAATCTTCTGTGCATTTATAGTCATCATTCAACTAGATCCGTTTTCTGCTCTTGCCACACTCAGTCAGCATATTGATATGCAATGGTGATTATAACAAATTATTCCAAAATAGTTATTTTAATTTCATAGTTGAACAACAGTTATCAAATATATCTAATATCATTAGATTCCATTTGATAATTCAACATTCACATAAATTTTAAATTGATAAAAGAATCAATAATTTACTGTGCTATATTAGTTAGTTTGTCATATTTAAGATTTACAATTTTAAAAATGTGAACTTTGAAGGTAACATATTGCAATCAGCGACGTATTACAATGGATAATTGATGCTAGGAAGTGGTGGATGGCCATCAACATAATCGAAGCCCAGGTTTTGGTAATAGGGTTTAATAAGAATGCAGGTCAATTATGATATTTGCATCCCTTTTAGTTGTTGTGACTTGTGGGCTATCCTACAACAATAACAACCAAAGGTTCTATTGAGTTTGTTAAAGTCGATAAGTAGTAATATCAATTGAACATGATGTTCATTTTTGACGAAGTTCAATCAAAATTATCACTATTCAAAGAAAACAATTACAAATTTTCTCATTTTTTTTTACCAAAAAGCTATTTATTTTTATCTTGCAAAATGATTTTAATTTCCTTTGATTTTATAAACCAAATTAACCAGACATTGTAGTCATTATTTTAAAAAACATAGCATAGAGCAAGATGGCCCTTAGTCAAACAGCAAAGCTTAAACTTGATTACTTACAAATTGAACTAGATTTTTTTTTATTCATAGCGATTGAGAACAGTCATGCTCTAAAGAATTAGTTTTGCTCATATTGTGAATCAATTTTGAATAACATGGCGTGAAGTCAAATTGTTTTTCAGGTGAAGGCCATTTCAATGAAGAGCCCAGTTAATAGGACCATGTTAAATACATTTTATATGTATAAATCAAATGCCATTCATATAATAATTATATATATATATATATATATATATATATATATATAATTTAATTTATATCGATATTCTTTTATGTTTATGTGAAAGAAGTATCTATTTATGAATAACTCCCTACACAAATAAACAAATTAACACATGTGTCGTCACCTACATGTTATTAACTTATGTGAATGCAGGTTTATTCACAGCTTTGTGTTGTGTTCATTCTCACATTAAACATATTTAAATTGGATAAAACATTACATAATAAAACTAATAATGATAGCTTTATCAAGACTCCAAATAACTCAGAATTAATTGGTTATTAAGCCAATCTAAGTCAAGCCCTATACTTCAATTGTCTACCTGAGCTCAAACTGAATCGTAAAATATCAAACCAAACACATTTAACTATTATCCAGATTTTCTAATCCCTAATTCAGCTTTTGACAATTTGCCCACTTATTTTTTGGTGGCACAATCCTAACCCTTGCTAATTATCACAATTTTATACAGAAGAACGCATCAATTATGCCATAGGTCGATTGAGTGTGAGCCGCAATGATCGTAGTAAAACATGATGAAGTTTACATTTATAATTGGCGAAATAATGATTGCTGTCTTTTGACTGAGGAAAAAGGATGATATGGAAGGATTAAATTATCAAAGCTTTACAAATTATTTCAAAATATTTTTGATATTAAAATCTATTAAAATGAATAATTAATTTTCTGTACTATAAGTATAAATAAAAGGTAAAAAGTGAATGGTTACTGGAGCGGTTGAAGCCTAAAATGGCTACACAAACTTGTGTGCAAGGATTCAAGTTTGAAATGAGAAGTTAAAATCATAAGTGAATGCAGCACCAATTAGTCTTTCAATGCTCTGGAATGCAGTACAGATTTGGATAAAAATGTCTCTAAAATGCATTTCACAACTTCCAAATTTTTTTTTTTTGAAAATGATATATCATTATATCAAAAGTGGCAAAGCCACACAGGTTTTACAGTTAGATCCTCAAGGGGGATCAAACAGAAAATCAGACAGCATAAGTTGGATGAGAGGCTTGTTAGCAAACTTTAAGTTTTTTAAATGTTTGGTTAGCACTTTTTAAGTGCTTATTAGCATTTTTTAAGGAGTTGTTAGTACTTTTTAAACATGGTTAGTATCTTTTAAGTATTTTGAGGATTTTTAGGGATTAGAAACAAACTTTTGAATTATGAGAAAAGATTTGGGAGATTAGATATGTTTTTTTGCTATAAATAGATGTAAGTGTTGTTTTGTTATTATGCAATTTGATGAATAAAAAGTTTCTTAGCTATTCTCTTCTTCTTCCTTAAGTCTTTCTTTGCAATTTCCCAATTTCTCCCTTCTCTTTTATTTCCATCAAAGTGGTATCAGAGCTAAGGAAGTAGATCGAACGCCGCAGCGTCGAAGGGAGAAGAGCAAAGTTTTCTTTAAAGAGTGTTGTTCATTTACAATGTCGGGAATTATGCAACAAGTCATTCCCAGATTGATGAACGACAACTATGATAATTGGTGCATCCAATTTAAGGCCCTTCTTGGCTCGCAAGACCTTTGGGAGATTGTTATCGATGGTTTTGATGAATCAGATGCTACTGAAGCGGAGAAGAAATTGTTGAAAGAAAATCAGAGAAAAGACAAAAAGGCATTGTTCTTGATATATCAAGGACTTGATGAAGTCACTTTTGAGAAAGTTGTAGAAGCGACTACAAGCAAAGAGGTTTGGAGTAAACTCAACACAATCTTCAAAGGTGTTGAACGGGTGAAGCGTGTACGGCTTCAAATCCTTAGGGGTGATTTTGAGCAAGCAAAGATGAATGAAAATGAGACTATCTCAGATTATATCTCACGATTGATTGCTATTATGAATTTGATGAAGAGAAATGGAGAACAAATTGACGACGTACGTGTCATTGAAAAGGTACTTCGTTCTTTAACTCCTATGTTTGAGCATGTGGTAACCGCAATTGAAGAATCTAAAGATATATGTAGTTTATCTATTGAAGAGCTAATGGGTTCTTTACAAGTGCATGAGCAAAGACTAAAGAAAAAAGCTGAAGTTACACCTATTGATCAAGCATTAGAGTCAAAACTAAATTTGAAGGAAGACAATACATTGAAGAAAGAGAATTCAAATTCAAGAGGAAGAGGACAAGGTTCATATAAAGGACGTGGAAGAGGTCGTTTCCAAAACAGATCTCAACAGAAATTTAATCAATCTTACACTCAACACGGGCATGGAAGAAATAATTCTTCTCGAGGTCGAGGACAAGGTAGAAATATTGAATGTTACAATTGTCATAAATTTGGTCATTATGCTTCTGATTGTTGGCATAAGAATAGTCAATCAAATTATGTTGAAACATCGAAAGAAGAGTCAATATCTTTATTGGCTGAAAAAGAGGGCAACGAAAAAGAAGATGTATGGTTTCTTGATTCAGGAGCAAGCAACCATATGTGTGGAAAAAGACATCTATTTGAGTCAATTGAAAATATGCAAGCAAGTGTGAGTCTTGGAGACTCATCAAAGTTGAAAGTTGAAGGCAAAGGTAATATAAAACTTTACAAAGAGAATGGGTTTCCAATTATTATTTCAGATGCATATTTTATTCCTGATATGAAAAGTAATATCCTTAGCCTTGGGCAATTAATTGAGAAAGGATATATTATACATATGGAGAATGGTTATCTTCTTTTGCAAGATTCAAAGGGAAGGAATATTACCAAAGTGAAGATGTCGACAAATCGCATGTTTCCTCTTCAATTAAAATCAACAAGTGAAGTTTGTTATCTTGGGCATCTTTCAAATGATTCTTTGAAATGGCATCTAAGGTATGGTCACCTTAACTTTGGAGGTTTAAAATTATTGGCAAAAGAAGGAATGGTGAAAGGTCTTCCTTTATTGGATGATCCAAACCATATATGTGAAGCTTGTATACTTGGAAAGCAACATCGTCTACCATTTTCGAAGAATAACACTTGGAGAGCTAAAAGGCCATTACAGCTTATTCATACAGATATTTGTGGTCCATTGGTGCCATTATCAAATGGAGGTAACAAGTATTTTATTACTTTCATAGATGATTTCAGTAGAAAAATGTGGACATATTTTATTAAGGAGAAATCTGCTGCTATCTCCATATTTAAAGAGTTCAAATGCAAGGTTGAAAAAGAGAGTGGGTTATTTATTCAATGCCTTAGATCTGATAGAGGTGGTGAATACACTTCAAATGAATTTATTCAATTATGTAAGCAAGAAGGCATACGACATCAATTTACCACTAGTTATACTCCACAACAAAATGGAGTAGCTGAAAGAAGAAATCGTACTATCCTTGATATGACAAGGACAATGATGAGAGAGAGGAATATGCCAAAAGAATTTTGGGCAGAAGCAGTTGCATGTTCAACTTATCTGTTGAATCGATGTCCTACTAAAGCTGTGCGTTATATGACTCCACAAGAAGCTTGGAGTGGATATACACCAAGTGTTTCTCATTTTCGAATATTTGGTTGTATTGCATATGCACAGGTACCTAATGCAACAAGGAAGAAATTAGATGATAAAGGTGAAAAATACATATTCATTGGGTACAGCGAGGAGTCAAAAGCCTACAAACTCTACAATCCTTTAACCAAAAAGGTATTCATTAGTCGTGATGTTGTGTTTGTAGAAGAAGATACTTGGAAGTGGACGGAAGAGAATGATGATAAAACTATCACGCTTGGGCAAGAAGAAGAAATTCAAAATCAACAAACTCATGATTTGAATTCTCCAACAAGTTCTCCCTCAAGATCAACTATTATGCAAAAGAAAACACATCCTATTGACTCAAGCAAAAAGATGAAAAGTTTACAAGAGATATATGAGCAAACGTCCCAATATTCTAACTTATTCTGTTATTTTGCTGATTATGAACCTATTTCTTTTGATGAAGCAGTGCAAGATATAAATTGGCAAAAAGCTATGGATGAAGAAATAGCATCTATAGAAAAGAATAATACATGGGAGTTGGTTGAACTCCCTCCTCAAAAGAAACCCATAGGAGTTAAATGGGTTTACAAGATCAAGCATAAAGCAGATGGAACAGTGGATCGATACAAGGCAAGACTTGTGGCAAAAGGTTTTAAACAAAAATATGGTATAGACTACAACGAGGTATTTGCTCCAGTTGCTCGATTTGATACAATGAAGTTGATTTTAGCACTTGCAGCACATCATGGATGGAAGGTATGTCAACTTGATGTTAAATCGGCATTTTTGAATGGAGTTTTAGAAGAAGAAGTTTATATTGATCAACCTGAAGGTTACAAAATTGTGAATAATCCACATAAAGTCTATCGTTTGAAAAAGGCTTTATATGGATTGAAACAAGCACCAAGAGCATGGAATACCAAGATTGATGGATATCTTCAACAACAAGGATTCCAAAAATGTCCATTTGAGCATGCACTTTACATTAAGACAACTCAAAATAATATTCTTATAGTTTGTCTTTATGTAGATGATTTGCTTTATACAGGAAATTCTTTTGAATTGTTTCAAGAATTCAAAAGAACTATGCAGTATGAATTTGAAATGACAGATAATGGTGAAATGTCATACTTCCTTGGTTTGGAAGTAAAGCAAATGAAAATTGGAATCCAAATCTCTCAAAGAAGATACGCTACTGAACTTCTAAAGAAGTTTAGAATGGAAGATTGTAAATCAGTGGCAACACCACTTGATGTAAGAATGAAACTAAGTAGAGAAGGAGAAGGAAAAGATGTTGACTCTACTTTATTTAAAAGTCTTGTAGGTAGTCTTCGTTACCTCACTATCACAAGACCTGATATTTTATATTCTGTTGGACTCATTAGTCGATATATGGAAAATCCAAAGGAAACACATTGGATGGTTGCAAAAAGAATACTAAGATATATTAAAGGAACACTTGATTATGGTTTGTATTTCACTAACCAAAGTGGGACAGATTTATGTGGCTACTCTGATAGTGATTGGGGAGGTGATATAGATGAAAGGAAGAGTACAACTGGTTATTGTTTCTTCTTCGGATCATCAGCATTTATGTGGAGATCAACTAAACAAGATGTCATTGCTCTTTCGTCTTGTGAAGCAGAGTATATTGCAGCTTCATCAACAGTTTGTGAAGCAATTTGGTTACGAAATTTATTACAGGAGTTACAACATCAACAAGAAGAGCCAACAACTATATTTATTGATAATATGTCAGCCATAAAATTAGCAAAAAATCCAGTACAACATGGGAGAAGCAAGCATATCGAGACAAGGTATCATTTTCTTCGTGATCATGTCAACAAGGAAACTATAAGATTGGTACATTGCAATACTGAAGAACAAGTAGCTGATATTTTCACTAAATCGCTTGGAGTGAAGAAGTTTGAAGAATTACGAGATCAATTAGGGTTGAAGATACTTCAAGTTTGAGAGGGAGTAATGTTAGTAAACTTTAAGTTTTTTAAATGTTTGGTTAGCACTTTTTAAGTGCTTATTAGCATTTTTTAAGGAGTTGTTAGTACTTTTTAAACATGGTTAGTATCTTTTAAGTATTTTGAGGATTTTTAGGGATTAGAAACAAACTTTTGAATTATGAGAAAAGATTTGGGAGATTAGATATGTTTTTTTGCTATAAATAGATGTAAGTGTTGTTTTGTTATTATGCAATTTGATGAATAAAAAGTTTCTTAGCTATTCTCTTCTTCTTCCTTAAGTCTTTCTTTGCAATTTCCCAATTTCTCCCTTCTCTTTTATTTCCATCAAGGCTGAGGAAGGGATTCTCCAGGACCCCAAATGAACTCATGAGTGCAAGCTCTACGGGCAGCCCAGTCAGCAGGCTCATTCCCCTCTCTGTGGATATGAGAAAACCGGAAAGCCTCCATGGCCTTAACATACTGCAGAGTAACAGCCAGCATCCCCTCCCCACTGGGTTTGGTAACCATATCCCGAGCCTCCAGAAGTGCAGCCAACGAATCAGACTGGAACTCAACTGCACGGTACTGGGAAAGAAACTCCCTCAGAAGGTCAAAGGCCATAATTATGGCCTGGACCTCCATCATATCAGCAGCCACTGAAAACATCCTCCTACCGGCCACCATGAGAGGTTTGCCCGAGCAGTCTCTAACAACGACACCAAGACCAGCTATGGAGTCACCAACCGCGGCATCACAATTGACCTTAATCCATCCTGTGGGGGGGGGGGGGGAAGCCAACCGTTCGTGACAAGCAAATCCGAGGACTTGCCAGGATTCCCGCTGGACAGAGATGAATGGATAAGAAGCCTCCTGAGGGTTGTGCTGACCTCGAATCTAACCGTCCGAGACACCGAGCATAGAGTAGGCACGAAGCCGTTGTGTATAAGCGCATTCCTCCTCGACAAGATGTAATACAAGGTAGTAGCAATAGTCGCCACATGCTGTACCGCACTGTCGCGCCGCGCCGCAGGAGAACTCAAGAGCCGGAACAGCATCTCCAAAATACTGAACCCGGACGCCGCACCCGTGGGCTAGCCCAGCACCCTAAGCACGTGACGTGCATGGCTGGTCCCCCACACTTCCCGGGCACGTGGGCAGTCCCACAGCGCATGCTACAGGGTTTCCTCCTCCATGCAACCGAACGGGCACAGGGGATCGCGGCTAATTCCCCAGCGAGCCTTCCATGTCGCCGTAGGCAGAAAGTCGCTGGCAGCCCGCCAAAGGAAGACCCGAACCCTCGGCAACACCTTTAATTTCCAAATTCTCCCCGTAGCTTCATCACGCCGCCCCCCGCAGAGGACGATTCGTGTTTGAGCTGTGCGTAGATTCGGCCACTGTGAGCCTTCTCCTTTTCCGTATGCGTCTGGACCAGGCAGTCCTGGACGGAGTCCCGAGCACGCGGGAGATGCCTAATTCTTTCGATAAGCTCCTCACCCGCCCAGCTGGAAATCGCCGCAACATTCCAAGCACCGTCGTCCCTGATGCATTCGGCAACGCTTTCCGGCCAGCTTGTGCGGACATTAATAAACGTAGGCCAGCAGCTGATAGGTAGAACCCCAAGCCAATTATCCTCCATAAATCTCACCCTCCGCCCATCGCCGATGCGCCACACGAAGCACGAAATCGCCGTCGTCATGGCTCCCAGGATCATCTTGCAAACTGTCGAGGCATTCCGGGGTGTCTTCATCAACTGGTCGATGAACCCGTACTTCCTTCTCATCATCTCGACCCATAATCCACCTTCCCGCCCAAGGATGCGCATGCAATTCCCCATCTGCAGGGCCTGGTGCCAAATGCGAAGGTCCCGCAGCCCGAGCCCGCCGGCCACCTTCGGCGAAGACACACAGTCCCAGGGCACATAGTGCAGCGTCCGAGCACTACTCGTGCCGCCCCATAGGAATTGTCTGATTATGCGTTCAATTGCAGCAATGGTTCCCGCCGGCACCAAACAGTGGTGCAAAGTATGGTTGGGGATAACACACAAAACAGAGGACGCCAACACATCCCTGCCCGCAAGCGACAGTACCCGTCCGCGCCAGCTGATTACTGTATTATCAATTCTTTGGACGATGGCACTCAGGTCCTCCTTAGTCAATCGGCGCGCAGTAATAGGGACCCCCAAATACACCAAGGCACGGCCGATTGCCATACCGAGCTTCCGAGAAATTAAGCTGGACTGCTTCTTGCTAAATCTGTTGCTAAAATAGACCTTTGATTTGGACAAGTTAGCCTTCAATCCAGCGCTAACCTCAAACGCCCGCAGAATGCGACGGACAGCGCACGCAGCCTCCCTGGATGCAGGAGCAAAAATCAACACATCATCCGCGAACAAGAGGTGGGAAACCCGTGGTGTATGCATCCCCGGCCTAAACCCAAGCAGCTGCCGGGATTCATATTCCCGCATCATGCACGACAGGTATTCCATGGACATGACAAAGAGGAAGGGGGATAATGGGCAGCCTTACCGGAGACCACGACGTGCCGACACCCAAGGAAGACGCGCCCCATTAATGAGTACAGCGTACCTAGGACCAGAAATACATGCAGTAATCCAGTTACACCAAGTAGCAGGAAATCGCATAGCCTTCATAGTTTCGAGCAAAAAATCCCATCGAACCCTGTCATAGGCCTGCTCCATATCGACTTTCACTGCCATAAAGCCGGAAGCAGCGGTGCAGGATCGCATTCTCGCTACCATCTCCTGGGCAATATTTATGTTATCCGATATACTCCTCCCCGGGACAAAGGCCGCCTGTTCCTGAGACACAAGACTAGGCAGCAGCGATTTCAGCCTGCCAACAAGAATTCGAGCCACCAATTTGTAGATTGTGTTACACAAACTGATCGGCCTGAAGTGCTCCGGCCGGCAAGCATCTTGCTTCTTCGGGATAAGGACCACAAGGGTGTCCTTCCAACTCTCCGGCATTCTACACTCCTCAAAGAATGCCAAAACAGCCTTGATGATGTCCCGCTGCGTAATTCTCCAATATCCATTGACGAAATCCATAGTAATACCGTCGATACCCGGGGAGCGATTCCTTTTGATGCCCCGCATAGCCACCAAAATCTCATCTTCCGTCACCCTCCGGCAAAGGCCAGAACCAGCCTCCTCACTGACGAAACCCGAAAGAGGGGAAATTGGGGGCAATGGCACCAAATTGCTATCGCCCCATTTCCGTTCGAAAAACTGGAAGACAAGCTGCCTAATGTTGTCGGGAGAGTCCACAATGTTGCCGTCAACGTCCCGCAAGAATGTAATGCGATTCTCCCTCTTACGAGCCGATGCCGCAATGTGAAAGAACCTCGAATTGCAATCCCCAAGCTGGGCCCAATGCACCTTAGCGCGCTGCCACCACCACTGTTCCTCGTGAGCACACCCCCGATGAAAGGCAGCAACCAAATCACCAAGCCGCTTATGGTCCTCGACCGACAGACCATCGCTAGACTCCCTGTTTTGGAGCTCCTCAATATCCCGCTCCAACACCTTATTCCGATCAATAATATTCCCCACCTCCTCACGGCTCCATCTGCGCAGCGCCCACATCGGCCGCTGAGATTTTGTCATCACAATCTCCATACTGTCGCCCTTAACAGTCCTCCTCCAGGCCTTCTCCACCACCTGGAACGATTGAGGGAAGTCCAGCCACACACTGTCGAACAATAGCCTGCTGGAATACTGCCACTGATCACCACCTCCCACCTTGATTAACAATGGACAATGATCCGAACCTAGCCTGCTGAGGTGATGAACCGAACAATTGGGAAAAGCAATCAGCCCCGCCGAGTTCATAAGAGCCCGGTCCAGGCGTTCAAGAATGCGCGCACCCCCCTGCTTCCCATTGCTCCACGTAAACCTATTGCCGGAAAACCCCAAATCCACAAGTTGAAGCTCCTGCATAAGATCCGCAAAATCCTGTTGGTCCTTACCATAAAAGAAGCGCCGGACCCCCTGTTTTTCTTCCGGTGCAAGGATCAAATTAAAATCTCCAGCAACAAGCAAAGGCTCATTACTACCGCAGAAATTTCGGACATCCTCCCAAATAATCCGTCGTCTGTGATGGCACTTCAGGCCGTAAATAAAATAGCAATTCAACCTGCCATCATGTGAAGTTTTAATTGTGCAAGCCATGGTATGAGATGAAGCACCAGAGACCACAAGGTCCACCTCCTTCCTCCACAGAATAAGAAATCCAACAGATAGTCCCTCTGAAGGTTGTGCCTCAAACTCCCATCCTCCCCCTAGCAGCCAATTTGCATCTTGTCTGGAGAACCCCACAGCCTTCGTCTCCATTAATGCCACAACAGCAACATTCCTTTCACGGATCAACCTGCGCAAATAGCTCCTAGACTTCTTCTTCTTGACGCCTCTTATATTCCACACAATAATGTTCATTGATAATGTCATCAGAGAGCCCATCGCCAAGCTGCTGCATACCCCGACCTTCCGCCACCCACCAGAGATGGCCGCTGCGCCCCACGAAGCGCAGCCGCAGTCCACATTCTTAAGCCGCATCGCCCCCCACACCAGTGGGCGGCTCCTTCTCCCGAGCCGTCATTGACCCAATCAGCTTCCCCCTAACTCCAAATTGCAAGTATCTGTAATCAAAATGGTGATTGTTTGAATCAAACATGGTCTTAGAACTAGTATCTTGTGAAAATTTAAGCTGAATTTAATATATTTTTTGTGTGGATATGAAATAATTGAAAGGTTTCAATTTATTAGCAAGAATTATATGAACAATATATTAAAACTTTAATACTTTTTTTAATTTCTATTGTAAGAATAATATATTTTTTTTCTTACTTTACAAATCTTTTTCTTACTATTCCATTCAAATGTCGATTCTATCACCACTATCAATCTATCACAAAATATCAACTATATTAGGACCATAATTGTTAATTTATTTGTATTATATAAATTTTGTTAGGACTATTATCATTAGTTTTTGTTGTCTTTATCAAGTCCTACAATTCTTACAAACTATAACCATTGTCTATGACTATATTATTCATTGTTGACTTTACATGAATATATTATCCATTGTCTAATATTATTTTACAATTCTCTTTCATACATGTATATGATTGATATTCTCATTTATCTGTTGAGTGTTAAGCTCATTAATTATGTTTACTTATGCTATAGGTCATGCAACATATATATCCAAAAAAGTTAACCAATGTGGTAATAAGGATGAATAGTTATTTATTGAACTATATTAAGTGATGCATATGATATAGTTTTGAATGTGAAAAAATGTTATATAAATTTTTTATTTAATTACAATTACATATGATAATAATATCAAATGTTTCATGTTCAATCAATGAATGTACTTGCTTTGAAAAGAAAAAAATGGGAGTTAGAATTTGTTCCATCATTTCTACTCTAAATAGTATTATATCATTGATATTAGTTCTATTATTCTAATATAACTCAAATTTTATTAATTAAGTAGATTTTTTTTTATTAAGATTTACAAACTAGATATGACAATACCTTTTTGCTTCATGGGAAACCCAAGTTTCAAATAATGCTAAATTTTGGTAACATCAACATCTATTTAGTTATGAATTTGTTTTTTTTACTATATATTTAACATAATCACAGCTTTTAGTTAATTGATATTATCAAGCCAGTTTGCAATAAATTTATAATTCATGTAATCCATATTTAACTGAAAGGAAATATTAAAACTATGGCTTCATGAAAGTTGTTTCTCTTTCCCCTAATGTATTTGATGCTGCTGTAGGTATGAATAAATTTTTTTTTTTATTATTTTTTGCGTTAATGCATTGACACTTGAATAATATATTCAAGATATGTGCTGAATTAAATATAATGATGCATAAATCATAAAAAATTTGTCTCTAGAGTTTTTGCATATTAATTATTTAAAAACTTTTGGCATAATTTGTTTCAACAACATTACCTAAAAATACAATAAAATAGACCATATGATATTATATGATAAATGTAAAAATATTTGATAAATTATGATCAAAATAAAATAATAAAAGAATAATCATTTTAGAAAAAATCAAAATATTCTTTAAATGAAGGATCATACAAGATTTGTTACTTGAGGTGAGAATACAACCCTTGAATGGGGTTACAATATTTGTCTATTGATAGAACATGTATGAGAAAAATACAACATAGCTATTTTTCCAAAATAATACAATTGAGTTTGTTTTTTGAGATAACATTTCCTAATTATGTGCACAACAGCAACAATCTTGTGTTATATTGATATTTCACTCATGCTCCCACATTGGCTCAACTAAAGAAATTGTTATTGTTAGAATACATCAAAAAAGTATTTTTGTATTAGATATTTAATACTAAGTCATAATCTCGATGTAAAAAAAGATAATTCTAAAGCAACAATTTAGACTTTTTAATTAAGAAATATTATATATTGGGTTCTCGTTTTAGTGTTATTTTTTAATGTCTCGTTTCATACATATCTATGGTTTAATTAAGATCAATTATTTTGAAATATTTTGAAGTAATTGTGTGGGAAAGAAAATGATATGGTAACAAAACTTATATGGTATAACATTGTCAAAGACAATGATTTGCTTTCGAATGAAGCTTGTATTAAGGTATTTTACAACAATTATTATTTTTAATTGTTGCACATGATTCACCTTATACATTGATTGAACCTCAACTATAATAAAAGATCAATATTCTCAATGATTAATTAATAATTATCATAACAAGTTTTATGGTTTTTATAGTGATTGTTATTCAACAATTATAGAAGGTTAGTATTTTACAAAGATTGATTTTATCAAACACTATAAAAAGTATTATATAAACAATTCATGGTTTCAATTTTGTCCAATTGCATCATAGTTGTAACAACCAATTGCATATAACTTTCTATCCCAATTGCATCATTGTTTTTAACATAGCTAAGTTCACGTGATATTTTAGTTTAATTTTCAAATCTTGATTATAGATATTCATATAGATTGATAGATAGGTGATATTTTTTTTAGTAATTCGATTTCTTCGAGATTATTATTCAATAACTGCGTTGTACGATATTTATTAAAATTATTATATTATGATAATAGGTAACTATGATAAATAAATATGGTTATTGATAATTATTTTAATTAAAAATACAGTATGCAGAAAAATTATTTTATTATAATGTGAGCTAATATTTGATAAATAAAGATAATTATTTTATTCTTAACAAAAATTTAAATTCTTTTTCAATTAAATATTTTTCACCGAAAGGACGTAAAAAATGCGAAGTTATTTACATTAACAAACCCCTACCACGCCTAACAAAGCTGTCTTACCTTACCTTTTTTAGTTTATGGCATGCAAGGTTAAATATATGCGTCGGTTTGAATGCCGAGACGAGCCGCAGTGGCTCGAGGGATGATTCGGTTGTGCAAATGCGCGGCAGTGGCTGTCGCTCTCGGGCCACACGGTTCGGCTTCACAGTTCGCGCGTGTCCACCATCGGCACGGGGGCCGGGCCGCCTGTCGGCCCCACTCCGCGCATCGTGCGCCCACCTCAATGATCTAAGCCTGCGGCCCACGCCACCCGCTGCGCCCCGCCCTCATCATTTCCCCCGCCCAACTCTCTCTCTCTCTCTCTCTCTCTTTCTGGCTTCTCTTCTTCGACCACTTCAACGCGCTCGAAGGTTGATTTGTGGCTGGAGAGGGGTCTCGGTCGGGGTCAGAAAGTTGGTCGGTGGAGAGAATGAGGTGAAAGCGACGTCCATGCAGAACCGAAACGGTTTAATTATGCATACATTTCGATTAGATTGGATTAACAAAAATGGAAGTCATATGAGATGGTTAATCTTCAAATGCACTTCTCAAATCTCAATAAGATTTTTGTTTTCAATGCTTTTCGTTTAAATGCTAAGAAAAAGCCACTTGTGAATTAACAAAAAAATGTAAATAAAATTATATAATTCTTCTTATTAAAGTAAAAAATTATTTCTACATTGAGTATCTCATCAATTCTTTAAAGGGCAAAACCCACATTTATATATTATGAATATTTTTATGCTTAGTTTTGATGTGAACAAATTGAAAAAAAAAACATGGTTTGATTTGTGTATTCTTGAAGTTAAGTCGTAAGTGAGAACTCAATTTTTTATTTTTTAGTTAGAATTTTACTTTATACGATTATAAATTAGTGTTTAGGCAATTCAATTGTATTTAGGGAGATATGGGGAAGAGAGTAGGGAGAACAAGACATAAAAGGGGGGGGGGGGGGGGAGAGAGAGAGAGAGAGAGAGAGAGAGAGAGAGATGAGGATTTATGTGTGACACTTGGGATAAAAAATGGTGATGACTGATCATTGGCTGTTGTCATGAGGGGAAACCATTGAACAAGATGCACGTTTTAATAAACTTATAAGGGGACAACTAAAATAATAAATTATTTAATATTGATTATTAAATGATTGATTATATTATTTATAAGAGATGTCATGATCTTAAAATATTAAGACATCTTTTAAAGATAAAACTTACTTAAATCAGCATGGGATGACTTATAAAGATAATATCTAATATAGTAAGACAAATATATCCTAATTGGTATCAAAATAGTATCATCTTTTGATCCATTATAATTCGAGAACAAAATAAATGAAAACGGATGGGTCTGTGACACTTAGGATTAAGAAAATAAGGTGTGAATGTTAAGTGATGTTTGAGACCGAAGGGGATAAAGAGTAATTGATGCTATGAGAGATGAATCACTGAACAGAGAACAACCCTCAATAAGCTTTTAGATGAATGGACACATAGATGAATTGTATCACATTAATTATCGAGGGATCAATCAGAATATTTTATATGAGATATTATGATCTTAAAATATTAAGATATCTTTAAAGACAAAATTTATTTGGGTTAAAATGATAGTAATTTAATAATTTTAAAAAATTATTTAAAAAAGAGTTTTTTCTTAGTAAGAATTTCAATTTCTTTGAATTTACAAAAGATAAAGTTTTTAAATGTAGTTCACAAACAATGCCTAAATATATTCTTTAAATTTTCAATTGTTAAAGAATTTAAAATTTATAAATTTAACAAATAAATATAAAAATTAAACATTTTTTTAGTTATTTTTAGTCATATTTTTAATACATATAGATATATATATATATATATATATATATATATATACATATACACATATATAAATATATATAATAAACACAAACATGCATGCAATTTGACCTTGTAGTGCATTCTATCTTTATTTTTACTCTTTCTTTTGTGTCTCCAATTTGTTGCTATTGAGTGTTATTGGCCATTTATTATTCCTCGATTTATTTGTTTAGTTTGGGACATCATAAGTTGATCTTTCAATTAAGATGTGGATTATAAGTACAAGCATAAGCATGATCTAACATTTGAATGTTAAATATTGTACTGAAATAATACATATTTAAGTGGTCATTGAACATAACTCTTGTTAGTAGATACAATATTACAAATTCTATGTAAATTGTAGAGAAACCTTTCAAGATAAGCATAAAAATTAATGTCTTACACTCAACTATTTATGACTAAACTATGTGTCACAAAAGAATTGAATATCAATTATGTGATAAGAGAGAATGACAAAGCAAAGTACCTACTTAAAAAAATAAGAACAACAATATGAAATTAACAAATGACTTAATAATGTCTATTAATATGAAAACCTAAACTTAAGAAAAACAATAGCTATATGATAAAAGATCTTTATTAGAACTTAGAAGATTTTATATTCTTCCCGCAAAATGTTGCTTTGGTTGTCGAAGATAATAATCGATAGAGAACAATATGTAATAACTTCAATGGAATAGAAAAACAAAGGGCATCTAAGGTTTTATTTACATTCACTTACAACCACTTTCCTTCATAAAATTTACAACCTCTAGGATGCCCATATTGTTACACATTTTCCATTCATAAATTACCTTTTATCTTTTATGATCGGAAGCAACAATCACATGAATATTATATCATCTACATACATCTATATATAAAGCTTCATACTTTAATGATCTATCACTTGAAGATCAATTATTTAAGAGTATGTCATGCTTTTAAAGCCAACTTCTTTACATTCATAGATCTTATTTATCTTCAGTGTAGCATGTGTCTCTTATTATCCTTTATATAAGCCAATTTAGATAGAATAAAACCTCAATTTATTGATGATGATCATCTTTTTTGATATATTAGTTCAATTATTTACTAAAGATTTCTTCAATAAAAATATTTGAGTAATAAAAATCCTTTTGTGATGAAACTAAAGTTGAATGAAATTTGTATTACATTGAAGTATAAGGTTATTGATAAAAAAAGATCTTATCATTATCAAAGAAAAAAAATGCTTCAACTTTGGTTTTTAATTAACCTTGGGGCATCATTATGTAGCTATTGATATGTGATCTCTGACCACTTTTATCATTTAAATAAAAATTTGACCTGCATTTTTATAATTCAAGAAAAAACTAAATGAAAGATAAATGGCTTTTTTTCTCCCATGGCATGACAATTTCTTTTTCAAAATTGCATCTTTCCCAAAAGGTAGTACTTTTTAAGCAAAAAATTCATTTGACGTTTCCTAAAAAAGACATATAAATATCGTTTAAAAGCTCAATTTTTATCATAATCTAATATAAAAAACCTGTTTTTGCCCACATAAATCATCCTTTTAAAAATTCATTTTATAAAAAGCTGTTTAATTTTAAGACGACAATGGCCTTGAATTCGGCTATCTGCACGCATTATTTTTTAGCTTCATTATAGAAATTTAGCTTGATCTAATTTGATGAGACGAATAATGAATAGCTCGGTCCGATTATTTTGCAATTATTCTAATTCATAAGAAGCTAACCCATAGTTGCAGAGCTGTAGAGAAGAAGAAAGAGTGTAATCCCTATAAGAAGAAAAAGGTAGACACTTCTGTTGTTGTTGGTGGTGGTTGGTCTCAAAGTGGTTGCTGTTCCACTACGTCATCTCCAAATCCCTCTGTCACCTCCCTCAGATCTTTTACATCGTTTCTCTCTCCTCTCCATCTCTATCTTAGTTCGCCTCATGACCTTTTCTACTTGGAAAGTGAGAAGGTGACTACACAATAAACACCCGCCCTTTAGTTCTCTCCCTTTCTCTCTCTACTCTTGCAGCTGAGCAGGCTAGGGTTTGCGCCAGGCTTTAGGTCACACATCTTCTCGGGATCCGATCGATCGCTGCGCAGCCGGCCGTTGGAGGATTTCGATGCAGTCGATGAGGTGAGAAGAAGAGAGATAAGCTTGGCGGCAAAGATCTCACGAGGTAAGTATCAAAAACCAAAGCGCTACCCTTCTTCACTCTCTCTCTCTCTCTCGCTCTCTCACCTCTATTCTTTTCGATTCAGCTCTCCAACTCAGGTCTAAGGTTCACGTTTATAAACACCTTTTCTTAGATAATTCAAACTTCTGCTCTTCTCTCTCTATCTCTCTAGTTTCATATACTACATCTTGCTGCTGATTTCCTGTTGTTCATTTTTGTTGTTGAGAGACATGCATTCAGAAAGCTTGTTTGATGGTTTAGTTTTTCTATTTGACGTTTAAATCTCAGAGATAGTGGCTAAAAATGGTTAGTCTCTATGAGTTAGGTTTATATGTCGTACAGTGAAGCATGTGTTGTATATAGTATTTTATTAATTAAAAATTTTGTTTCATGCTCGGAGAAGCAATCGGTTTTGAATCAAAGTACCCAATAATTTAAACTGGTTCTCCAGATTTGGTAGACAAATAGATCGATGCTGAAGCTTTGATCAAAACCGAATTAACCGAACAATTTTGATTTGGAGACGATGAACAAACTTATGTACCCTTTTGGCTAAACCTGCAATGAATAAAAATGCAATGAAACTTGCATAGCGATAGTAGAAAATCTTGAATGCGCTACAGTGTAAAGGGCATAGGACCATTTTTTTTTATTTATTCGATCAATTAGGTCGACATAATGTCAAAAACTAATCGAAAGTGAAATTGAACTGAATCAACCAAAGTTTACACTTGATTTTATATAAGAACTATTATGAAAAAGAGAATATGCATGTTGTAAAAACAACATAATGCACCTTGTGGCATCATAGATTGAGCTATTTCACATGACATGCTATGATGATTTCGTTGGAGCCGTGTGAAACTTTGTTTTTTTAATTCTCATAGTTGAATATGAACAATTAAACCAAGCATATCCCTATTATTTTATATTCTATAAAAAAAAATATATGCATTTCATCTTTTTTTTTCAAAAAAATTAAAGGCTATACAATGACGAGAAATCAAATACAGTTACAGATGGATTCAACCACACATGTTCCTCCAGGCTTTCGATTCCATCCCACTGATGAAGAGCTTGTAAATTACTACCTCCGAAAAAAAATTGCCTCAAGGAAAATTGATTTAGATGTCATCAAGGATGTTGATCTCTATAAAATTGAGCCATGGGACCTGCAAGGTAACCATATTGTTCCATTTTAGAGACCCAAATTGATCTATATAAAAAAATTGAAACATTTGAAGTATCGATATCTCAAGCAGAATTATGTAAGGTGGGAGACGAAGAGCAGCACGAGTGGTACTTCTTCAGCCACAAGGACAAAAAGTATCCGACAGGAACTCGTACTAATAGAGCAACAACAACTGGATTCTGGAAGGCTACAGGAAGGGACAAACCAATTTACCTGAAGCACAAGTTGATTGGTATGAGGAAGACGTTAGTCTTCTACAAGGGTAGAGCACCAAATGGCCAGAAATCTGATTGGATCATGCATGAGTATCGACTTGAGTCAGATGAAAATGGAACTCCTCAGGTACTCTCTCTCCCTTAGTCTTAATAGATTTTGCATTCTCTTTATACCAATTTTATCTATGAAAGTACATATACATATATATAACATCTTTCATAATATTTTTTTATGAAAAAATGATTGTTTAGTCTGAACGTTTTGGGTTATCCAACTGCTGTAGTAGCGATACAGACTAAATGTTGAACAAGGACTTGAAGCCTTATCTATAGAATTAGTCAGCCAAGTTCAGCAAATGAGACAAGAGTTGCTTAACACCATTATATCTACATAAGCGTCTGATTTGCACGTCAAATAAAAGACTATAGAGAAAACAACAGATTTTTCATGTTAGGAAAAAGTAGCTTGTCAAGAATTTTCAATATCTTCAAGTACTATAAGAAACACTTGAATCTTTGGAGTTATATCATATACCATCAGCAGTCTTCTCTACTATCCAAAGCCTGTAAGAAAATATCGCTTACATTTCTAAACTTCTTCCATGGACATTAATGTACAGTAAATGTTGATTGGTTTTTCACAATATTGTCTTTTGAAAATATGCCAAAACTAATGGCTTGGACTACTGTGCTAGCATTCCAATTACACATGAAAACTTGGATGAAATTTGCCAGCACTATTCACAAAGATAATGAAGGAAATGTTTGAGAAATCAATAAAAAATAATAAAAATAGCAAAATAGGATAAAATCAAATTAGAGAATATCAATGACGATGATTAATAATATAAAAATAATAGACTATAAGAATAAAAATAAATATAAAAGACTTTACACAACAAGGTGTTATCACTATTATTCTAATAATAACTTATATGTGATCATTTATAGCTTTGTTAATATAGAATGGGGGTTTGCATTCTCATCTTTGTGATTATATGCATTTATACTTACCAACAAGATGTTCTTAACTTAATCATATGTATATATATAATAAATAATAATCCATATATAGATTATCATCATTTTGATAATATTAGCAATAAAATAAGATCAATACACGTAACACCCAACAAAAATTATTCCTTAATAAGCTACATTCATTTTGATTTCTATTTATTATCTTTTTGTTACATAGCATTTTCTAATCAAAATCAAAATGAGTAGTTAGCCTCTCATGAAACCAAAGCAGCCATCAGTAGTACAATATTTGGTGAGGATTAATGAATTCATGTCATCCATGCAAATTTATGTAACGTATGATTCATAACCTATTAGTCTTATGAAAATGGCTGTCTAATATTCATAGGTTATTTATACGAATTACATGTAACCAAATCCTATGGAAGAATAATTACTCAATTTGTCTTATTTTATATATAGTTTAGCAATAATTAATTAAAAAACTATTTTTTTTTTTCTATTTTTTGCCTTTTTTTCATGCAGGAAGAGGGATGGGTTGTTTGCCGTGCGTTCAAGAAGCGGGTTGTCTCCCTCCGCAAGGGAAGCGAACTCGACCACGAGTCCCCAAGCTGGTACGACGACCCCATCCCCCTGATCCCCTCGCACGAATCTCAATGGAATCTGGACTACCACACTCTTCCGTACTCCTACAAAGAACAGCTCCTGCACAACCTCCTCCCGTACGAACCCCATCAACATCTCCCCCAACTCCAAAGCCCAAAGCTCGTCGACTGCATTAAGCATGGCAGTTCCTTCCTCTCCAATCTTGCAACGCAGGAAAAGCTGGCGTACCGCGCTTGCCAAACGGAGATGCTTTCGGCGCACGTGGCAAGAAACGGGCAAGCCATGGATCAGGTAACCGACTGGAGGATCCTCGACAAATTCGTTGCGTCGCAGCTGAGTCAAGATGGCGTTCCCAAGGACCCAAATGAAGCTAATCTGCAAGACAATCTTGAAGTCGAAGGGAACGTTGGACAAGTGTAGTATTATAGTATGACACTTGAGAAATAAAAATAAAAATATTGCTCCATAACATATAAGGATTGAATTTTATATATGAATTATTAATTAACATTGTAAATATAGTCCGGTGTTGATTGAGTTGTTGATCCTTATCTGTGTTATGAGTTTTGTAATAATATGCTACATTTGATTTTCTTTTATGAATTTTATGGGATTTATTTGGCTCATGTTATTGAATTGTTGATATTTTTTTGTAGCTTTGTGGAAAAGGAAAAAAAAAAAAAATGTAAACATAAATTTAATTAGAAACAGGAAGTTAGCAGCTAAAGTTGTTGATTAGAATGATGAATTATTGAGCAGAGTTTAACGATAGAATAAATCAATCAGTTAATAGAAAATATTTATGTGCATGCAGCTACTTTCAAGATAAAGAACATGCTATAATTAATAGAAAGCAGAATATTCATTATAGTTTATAATTTAATACTAAAAATATTTGGTTTTACTGACATTTATTTTACTTAAATTATTTTTAGATTTTAAATATTTTTCTTGATACATCGTTAAATAATGTTATTAAAAATTTATGATTTTGCTATTTAAAAAGGGTGCATCTTTAAATAACATTATTAAAATTCATATATTTTTATTCAAATATGATATATAGATGTTTAATATCTTCATATGAAAATAATAAGAGTTCAAGATCATTAAGTCAAATAATAAAAAAATCAACAAAAATTAGATATTATTGATAACTTGATAGCATTTTATGATCTAGATGTTAACATTATATGTATCAAACTTAACTAAACATCTTCCCAAGAAATTGTAAGAACTCTAAAATATTGGGTATTTTAACAAAAAAAAGTAATGTGTATATAATGATGTATTTAATTTACCATTTAGCTCTCCAAATGACATATTCTTATAGATATACTTATAAGTATATAATAAACAAATGAAAAAACAAGTAAAATTTACCATTTAGCCTGCCTCCTATGTATATTAAGAAACCAAAACCATTAAACAAAAATGCAAAAACCAAGTAAAATTCAATTTCAGAACTTTACTATGTGACAATACAAAGAGATAAAAAAAAAGTTTTGAAAAAATGAATTTTAATTGTATCAACATCAAATTTTTATGAAACTATTTTTTGTTATTTTTGGTTTGAAAAAGACACTGGAAAAGCTTTTTTCGTACGAGGCCTAGAAAAACTGTTTTTTTTACAAACTAACACTTTTTCTATTGACATGGACTTGAATGCAATTATGCATCGTCTCTAGCGAAATAGTAACCCTGTGAAGGCAATTGATTCAAGCATGAAACATGCCGAAGAAGAACAAGCAAACAATTATCAATCAAACCATTAACAAAGAAAGACGCTTGCAACGAAATTCTGTAAATAAGAATGGAATGGACATAATCAACTACAGGAGATGAAGAAGAATATGAAACCCTAAACTGGAGACAAAGCAAGAACGGTTGAAGAATGGAATCGTCGAAGCAAAAGAAGAAACACAGCATCCGTGGCCACTTCCCACCGAAGAGTCTTTTTGACCTATATAGATGGAGAGCTCGCACCCACTCGGGAAGCCATGCACGAAAGCCACGCAGTCTTTTGACGACCAATTTATTATAGCCTTTACGTGCACGTCCAATGATGCCCTTCTCATCATCAGTTCCACCTCGCACTCTTTCTCGCATAACCTTGCATTACACTCACGCCCCTGGGAGAGGGGCTTTTGTGGAATTGATGATTCTGGAAGGGGGGAATGCAAAAAAAAAATATAGATGTTTGTAATTATTAGGTTGCCATTTGAAGTGCCGGAAGCAGCGTTTGTTTGCGGTCTAAGTTAGCATGATTCCGTATGGGTGGAAATCATGTTTCTGCCTCCCTCAGAAGCTATCAATATGATGCATGCATGCTTGGTTTTCTTTGTGCTTAAGACATGTTTTAAGTCATAGCTGGCTAGACAAGTCCACCGTTGTCTTAACGAGGTGGTTGGATCAGTTGTTAGTCATGAGCTATCCTTTGGTCAAACTAATTGTTACATATGATATGCATGATATAATGGTTGTGTGACAAAATATATTTTTGTGTTTTGTGTTCAACTTATTCTTTTCTTCATGTGAGAGTATTGTTTTGTCATTCTCTTTAATTTCGTACTGCAGATTCTATTGTTTTGGGCAAAAAGTGGGCTAGTTGTAGATTGTTGATCACAAGAAGATTGTTTTTTTGGATCATCTTGAAGAGTTCGTTTACAACAAATTGGGATTTATATGACTTGCATTTTGAATAGTTAATATCAAGGCAATGAGGTTTGGATGTTCATGTTATAGAGTTTTTTGCAAACTCATGTTTAACTTATTCTTTAAAAAAATGAAGAATGTTATGAAATCAAGGTTAAGATGTTTGACAAAAAACATGATTGCTTTTAGAATAAGCAAATAGATATGGATTTGTATTAATTAAAAAACTTATATCAAGTAGTTTTTAAGCAATGAATAAGTCGAAAGAATGAAACCTCCTTAATTGTCAAATATTAAAGTATTGTAGCTTATATTAGCAAGGAATTCAATTTTTAATGTTGTAAAGTAGACAATAAATAGAGGTTTGATGGATGTTTTGTGTGACATATATGGGATGCCATCCACTGTTGTTTAAACAAATATAGCACAAATAAACCTTCTATAAATGAGTTTAACGTAAACCTACATAGAATTATTTCAGAGATTAAATTGTAGAACAAAGTAAATGGCTTGATTTTATTGTCATTGCTATGCTAATTAGTGTTATTGCTTCTCAAAAGCTAAATCTATAAAGATATATGATCTGATTTTGAAAGATGAGATAAGTTATAAATAATAAGAGGCACCATTCTAACTTGCATAGAGACAAAGTTATAGAAAAAATCCAAGTGACATTATGACAATGTGGTAATGCACATGGACAAGTGGTCAGTAGCATAAGTCAAAATAGGATTGACCAAGTGTAGTAGTGATTGAACCTAATCTGATTGCACTCATCTTTGTTCCTGATCTCACCAATTATTTATTAAAACACTTATAAAAGCCAACATGACAGAATTTTTGTTTAGGCATTTACGTGCCAAGTTTGCTAAGAGCTCAAGTGTATGGAGACTACTAGAGAGCTAAGTGGCATCACTTATGTGATTAGCCATTAAGTAGGATCAATAAGAGCCATTGGATCTACTCAAAAAAGTTATCAATTGTCTGATCAAATACTATAAAGATGGATGAGTTATGGATAATTAGATCAAGGTGGCTTAGATCTGAGGCATTTGATAATATAGGATGAGATCTGTATTGTTCAAGTAATCAATGGTAAATTTGTGAATGATCTCAACCATAGGATTCAAAATATATTATTTGGAGCTACATAATTTAAGAACAGATATTTCATAAAGAGTAAGCACTCAAAGTCATCCGATAAAGCCAAACAAGATCATAGCCATCAAATATCAAGCAAGGATCAAGAGCTTAAGGGGATGAAGCAGTAACTGTTTGATTGAAGATTAAATGGTGAGGGATGCCACATGCCTTAGACCTTGAATTAGTGATGATTTAAGGTTGCATCATGCACTGTGATAATGAAAAATTTAGTTCCACGTTATCATTTGTCAAAAGTATTTTCACTTTATAGGGATTTGCACGTGTATAATATTTGAGTGGAAGTGGGCTTAGTGCTCCCCTTGTGTGCTTGCGCATCAGCTGGAGATGCACGTCGAGGTTATGTTTCGAGTATGGATCTGACCTAACCCATATGCACATTTGATTAGATTTAAGCCCAGCTCTATGCTCTGTCTTACCCCAACTAGGTTTAGAATGTAGTGGCTAATATCAAACTCGACTTAATTTTTTTTTTTTTTTTTTTTTTTTTTTTTTTTTTTTTTTTTAGCTATCTCTTGACCTAAAGCTTGCAAGTGCCTTTTTGGGTTTGCTTGACCCGAGAGCCTTGTATTTGGGCATAATCTTGGGATGTAATGATAATATTTTTAATTATGAAAAATTTAATAGAATTATTATTTTTATTTAATCAATATTTAATAATTAACTTAACATAGAATTTGATAAAGATGCATAAGTAAGATTTAACAAAAAATGATTAAAAAATAGAATCATATATTTTTTAAATCAATGGGTGATTTAAGTAGGATTTAAACTAAAAAAGAATAAAAAAAATAGAATCTTATATATTTTTTAAATCAATGACATGGTTGAACAATAAAATATTTGAGTTAAGATTTCAAAGTGAGATGAATAAAAATGTGTTTTGTAACCAATAAGCTAATATTCTATTTTATAATAAAAATATTTTTAAATTTGATGTGTATGTCTTCAATCTTTAAAACTTGTTAAATATTTCAAGATATTTTGAAGACCACTAATTCACCATCTTTGAAAATGCATAATTTGTTCTTTATATGTAAACCTATTTCATATTAAAAAAACTCAATAAAATAAAATTCAAAATATTTAAGACCTAACTCATCAAATACAAGAGTTACTTAATAGTCTAATATATGAAATCATATTGTATGATTAAGATTGATGTTTACTTGAAGCATCAGATAAATCAATGAAAAGGATCATGTAAAAGTTCTTATATGCAATTTCATACAACACATTTAGTTAATCATATTGGATGATTAGTCTGAGCTTTGAATAAAACGACAGTCTGAAAAGATGAAACTATAATTGAACTTGTACATTGAGTAGCATCGTAAGAAACGATGTGATAGATAAAATATGGAAACATACAATATGAATAAGGAGATGACATAGTATAAAGAGATTAAAAATGAATTGATATTACTCTACAATGGGTAGTAGCATAACTAATTGACAAAATAATAAAAAGATGGGAGAATGAGAACTGTATGGTATGATGTCATGGATTATATTTGATGATTAGTAAGTAATATAAACTATGTTAAAGTAGATTGAGTGTATAGTATAATCCTAATGATTGTAAGGTACATTCATAAGCGATATGAGTAAAAGAATGTTAGTTTAAGAATTGGATAATATAATTAAGATATCTTATATGTATGACATGGTTTATAATACTTATTTTTTATGGATCGTATGATACGATAAGATAATCATATAAGTAAAATTTAAGACAATAGCTTAAGGGTTTAAAGATAATTAATATTATTTTGATTACTAATATAACATAGGATATATGTTGACTATTACTTACATATGATATTATAAGAAATCAATGAAAGATGAAGATTTAAAAAGATAATCAATTCTCTTATTTAAATATATTAACTTAATAACTATGATATAAATATACTAGTGAATTTTTTTATGTAATTTATAAACTTTTTTTTATGATAAAATGCTATTATATTATCTTTTATACAAATATGATTATTATATGATTATTTTCTTAGGTTATCATAGTTTTATATCATCTTATTATCTAATAATTTATTCATATTTTAGCATTTTATAACATTGTCTGATAAGGATATTAATATATGAGAAATTTAAGATGTTAAATGGATAAAAATGATTTAGAAGGTAAATATTTAGTATACTTAATTAATAATTAAGGAATAATATACCCTTGAATATCTTATTCTCAAATATTTTTGGATTATATTATAACAATACATGCTATAAATAGAAGTAATATAGAATGAGAATATCCCACATATATCTATATGATTCTACTATATATGAAACAATGTGATTAGGTGAGAATAGTTCATCTATACTTACATAATTTTATTATACATGACACAGATCAATAATTATCTATTTATATTTACATGATTCTATTATATATAATGTAGGGAGATGATATCCCATATCTATACACGATATAGGGCAAAGATAGTCTATTAATGTAAATATACTATGTTATGAGGTCTATGGTATTGGTATTAGCTTTAAATGATGATGATCTAAAAAGATATAATTTGGGATATATTTAAACATATTAGGAATAAAAAATATAAAATAATAAATTTATTTTTATTAGAAATAGTTAAGTCTTATAGAATATAATTAAAAAAATAAAAGAATATATGTGTGCATATTTATCTTTTTATGCTAGATGGACAGCTTTTCTCATATTAAAATTTATTTCATTATTTTTATTATTTTTTTATGAGCAATGCATAATTATACTTTTTTTGTTATAGAATTATTTTTATATACTATTAATTTATTGGTTTATCTATTAAGTTCTTTAGAGTCTTATTTATAATTACATTATAGATAAATATATCTACTATGTTAAGATATATGAACTTAGATGTCATGAAAAAAGATTTTACTTATTAACTGTATAATGATTAGTCTTTTATTAGTTCTTATATTATGTACATATGTGGATCTCTATAAATTTGGTATAATTTTTGTATCGAATTGGATTGTTATATACTTGGATCAGTTATTTATATTAATATTTTATTTAGTCTATTTGGTTAAATAATTATTATTTGAATTATGTTTTATTATCAAATCTCTACCTAGAGTTTTTCTATTATCACATATTAAACTAATTATATACAATCTCTTATTATTGATGTTATTAAGTAGATAATGAGATAGGATCATGGCCATGTTATCTGACATTATATTTCTTGCTATCTTAATTGATCAGATATAATTAAAGTTTTATTAAGAGTAGAAAATCATGACCTTTTTTTCTTTTTCTTCTTCTTTCTTTGTAATGGATAATTGCCTCAAATCTTTCTTCCTAACTATTACATGTTTTAGATCAAGTTAAAATTATTGTAGAGGTTATCTATTAAGAGTATTATATTAAAGGATTGTAAAAGATTGAATGACTCACATTAAAAACTCTTCTTAAGCTTTAATAAATGAAAAGGATTGAATAACACACATTAAGAATAAAATATATTTTTAAAAAATTTATTATAATCATTATTCTTAAATATTATATAACTTTTATAATTTATAAAACAAATTAAGATACAATAAAATGTTTTAAAACCTAACATTTACCACCACATTAACCACGTTCATCATCCACCACGACTAGCTAACCAAACATCATGTTTGACAAGCAGCCATGACTACCCACCACTTTCACCTCCATTAATCACTACCACCACTTGGCCATCACTTCCTTTCCCACTATTACCATTTGCTCATGCCACTATCATTATTGGATATCACTAATGAATGATTTTATAAATAAAACATAAGTTTGTAATAAATCTATTAAACTCCATGAGCTACAAAAGTAATACATTATTTTGATGACAACAAATCTTTTAAGTACTTTGTTTGTGATCTAACTTATCTATTTAGTATGTTATAAGTTATTCTAATGATAGGTAGATAAAATGGATCATTGATTATGTTTTGGATAAATAAATCCCTTAGATTAATAAGTTGAAATACATAAAAAGGAAGATGCCTTGTAAAAACATACTTGAAGAAGAAAGAGTCATGTGTTCTACAAACTATCAAGGTTTTATGATTCCTATAACATGCATGAGAATTGAAGCTAAGTTACTTTCTATACACAAGGTTTGCATTTCACTCACAAGAACACTTGCACATTACTTAGAGGATGCTAGGACATTTTAGAGCATCAACTCTTGTGATGTTGAAATGTGATATGAGATCTTTGTACTAAGATAGGGGCCATGAAAGACTATAGGCTTAGAAGAAGAATGAATATATGTATATGACCATATTTGCATCATTATGGTCTCTTTTTATATATTTTCAAACATTTATTTATTTATTTATTTTATCACTTTGTTATTTTATTTATTATTTATATTACTCTACTACATGTAGTTAGAGATTTATCTTCTAAGTATAGCATGCTCATTTTTTTTTATTTTACAATAAAAGTTACTAACACTTATAAAGCTAAATGTTTTCAGAGGATATGTTAGGACCTAGGGGCTAAGTGACCAATATAGGTAATATTATATGTGAGAACATTTGTATTTTATTTCAGATATATGTATTAATATTAATTTTCAAACTTCTATGTAATATGACAATTATTTTTATTGTACATTGCTATTTTTGTTGAAATATTTTGGGATTATTATGAATTTTTACATCACCCTTGTTGAGTTTTAGTAACACCTGTCTTTATTTTGATATTACAAGTTTTGATTAACTTGACATACTTGTATTATGGATGTATTTTATTGGATTGTATTGATTTATGTTAGTAGGGTGTGACAAATAATCATAAATGTTTTTTATATTATTAAGATAATCTCTACTTTTGGGATTTAAATTATTTAAATGATATAACAAATATATAAAAATGAAAAAAGAATAAAATCAATTTAAAAAATAAATATATAGAATAAATTAATGTAGTCTAAATTACACTAATTTTATCTCAATTGAAAGGACATCCCATCCTTTTGGATACCTTCTTGCCAATAGTTGCAAATAAGCACATCAATCAAAATGAGATTACTATAATTTATGTTCAAAGCTCAACGACGACATACGAATTCCAAATTAGTGGAGCGAGAGTTGCAGAAAATTATTTTAATATCCTCAGCATTTAATGAGTTTAATTTTTGTTATTATAGATTATTTTCAAGAATCCAAATCACTAGTAGCTCATATCATCGTCACAATTTGATAATACTAATGAACAATTTAATAACAAAATACAGAATTATATTAACCCTAATAAGCTTAAATTAAGAATCAATTAATTATTTTATCTTATAAAATAATTAGTTTTTTTATTAATTCTAAATAATTCATAAGGCCTATTTCTTGCTTTGTTTGAAATTAATGAGATTAAGAATTTATTAAAATAATATAATAAATGTATTTAAAAGTTTATAATATGGTCATGAGAAAAAGGAAAACAGTTTCACAGAGATGATTTAAATTTCCCAGATTTTATCCCAAACTAGTGGTCCTTTTCCTTGTCTTTTTTTTTTTTTTTTTTTGGAGGGCCTTCTAACTAATTATTCTCCCAGTAATTTCAGGTTGCTCGACAACCGGTGTACTCCATACCAATGAGGTGCCTCTGATTTTCGTTCGAAGCTCGGCGACGACGCACCAATTCCTGATCAGTGGAACAAGAGTTGCTGCGGCAATAAATCGAACACGACGTCTTCATCGTCGTGGGGCCAATTATCTGCGGTCGTCGGAGCCTTCATTTTTGTTTAGAATCCAAACCTAAGGAGGTGAAAATATTTCAAGAGCTCCAGTAGGAGTGGTGGGCAAGGATGTTGGATTCGAGCCTGGAGCTGCAGGAGTCTGGGTGGGAAGAGCTAAGGAAAGAGGCGAGGAAGGTCGAAGGCGATATCGACGTCAAGCTCTCCTCCTATTCCAAGGTTGCTGCTAGATTCACGCATTCTTCAGGTACCATCTTCCCCTCCATCCCGTACAGATCCGACTGGCAATCGATGGTTACATTTGCAGGTGGGTTCCACTAAAGATCAGGTAAGTATGGAAGACATGCTCCACGGTTGTATGATTTGCATTGGAACCGGTTGCTTGCTTGTTCTATATCGTGAATCAACGTCAAAGAGGACTGAAATTCATTCGTTACGTTCTTTGCATACGTGCGAAGCCATGCTTAGTTATTTTTTTGTTTTCTCTTGTCGTACATTTCCTTTTTTGATGTTTTTATGTCTGTAATATGAGGTCAATGAAGATTTTAGCTGCCTTACGAAGAGCTAAAAAGAGATCGGGAGCATTGCACCGTACAATTATTGCTCTTGAACATTTAAGGCAGAAGAGGCATTGATGTATGAAATTAGAAAACTATGCCCTGTTGGACTGGGGTGGGTTAAATATCCAGGATGATTGAACCCATTTAGATTGGGGGTGGGGTTAGCTTAACTAGGCTAGGCTAACCCCATTAGTTACCATATTTAGGGCAGAGGATTTATTCCCAATTTGTGTTTCCATCGTGTTATCCTAGGTTTTGGTTTGCTTGTCTAATAAATTAACTTAGGTAAGGATTTGAAATCAAAATCATTTATTGATTTTAATTAAATGAAAGTATCATTGTTATGAGCTTAATGATGAAATACATTTGGAAACTACAAAACAATTCGTGATGTTAAATGCAAGAACTTTGTCAAAGAGTACCATTGCTTGAGGTGATGGGCTATCAACTTGATAGACCTCACCGAATTTTCAGTCATACTTCATTTCAACTTCGTATTGTTGAAGAATGTGTCGGTCATGATACTTACAAATATGGTTATGTAAAATACAGTGATATTTGCTTAAACATTAAATAGAAATGATTTCATGTTTGTTATTACCTTAATTGTTCCTTTAAGATGCTAAATGCTCTCAATGACATTCTTAAGCTATACACGTATGTGATTGTACATATCTTGTGGGCATCATATCTACTTTTACTTTTGTTAGGTAACTTTTTATGTGACTCACAATATTTTCTATAGTTGTTTCTTTGTTTTGGTTGTGTTTCTTTCCTTGTTGAATGCATTATTGATGTCAATCCAAGCCAAGGAAGTTGTGTTGCTATTAACTAGTCATTCCAACAAATTCTTCTCCAATATGATTAAATAATTCTGTGATGGTTGAGGAAGTTCTTAGTCCTTGACTGACTAGTCGATCCATCTTATAGGAAGGGCATTACCTCATCTATCATAAGGACTTTGTGTATCTGTGGACATGTATGATGATGACGTAATAGGTTTCCTCCCTTTTAAAATACTAACATTTTGATTCTTATCATTTTATCTACACAACTAAGAAGAAAAAAAGGCAAGATCAATGAAATAATTGTCATCTAAGTAGTGCACAATGACAAAGTATGCATCCCTTTAGGGAATTATAGCTCCACTAGGTATTTAGCACCACATTTGTTCTGGATTAGCAAAAGACATTAAAATAATAATACTATTCCTCTCCCAAGATGTCAAGGATGGTGAGAATGTAAACTCAATGGCACACACGTCATTATCCACCAACTTATAATCCTAAACTTAATAATGAAAGAGCACAACTTTGTTCACAGCCACACAACATATAATTTGATCGTTGTGATCGAAACAAAAATTGCTAGCCAATATAGAATTGAGCAATATTACAATATACTGGACTTAGTCCTCATGTGAAAATTGCGAAGGCAAGTTGCACATGCAACATTATGGTGGTTGGGATGGTAAATGAATGCCCAGTTGGACTAGTTTGCATCAAGCAATTGCTTGACACTCTTGTGCTCTTTTCTTCAACAAAAACTTTTGCAATTTCAATGAGAGTGGTTCAGACCTACAGCAAGCATGTTGTTCATTATGTCAGGTGGTACCAAGCTATTATATTACTAACTAGCATGCAAACAATTGCTATTGATAACCCTTACGACCAAACTAGGAAAAAAGAACCTAGCTCTCAAACTAAAAGAAAGCAATCATTACTTGATGCAATGGTTTGAAGGGTATATCTACCCAATTAGAAAGCTGGGGTAAAAGGGCCGTTGTTATAGCATATAGAGAGGCCAAAACAAAAAAATGAAAAGCCACAATTGAGATGGCGAACAATTGATTAGCAAGCAGATTTGACCAAGGCTCACAAAAATGCATGGTGGTGGTTAGCAATGTGGAAGAACAAGGAAAACCAAAAAACAACGAGGGAAACCTACAACGGAGAAGGAGAAAAACAAACCATAATGTAGCAGATTTAGCCAAGGCTTTGCACAATGATAGGTAGAGCAGTGATGGCTGAAGTCAAGAAAGATGGTCACTTGAGAGATGAAGAGAGTTGGCAAAGGTGAGAAATGGAAACCAATTATAACAAAGATGGAGAACGACCAATCCACAAGTAATTTCCTCCAATGCTTGCACAAAATCTTATGGAGTAGTAATAGTTGGAGTTAAAGAGGATAGTCTTGTCGGAGTTAGGTGATAGGTGCCAACTTGGAGGGGAAGGGGGTAGGAAATAGGCAAGTAGGAGTATATTAAGTAGTGGTTGAGGTATTTGGGAGACTTAAGTTAACCTAATGTTACCTTTGAAAATAAATCAATAAGTTTAAGTTAATTGGAAAGTTTTATTCTTGTGATTACTGTAGCAATTTGTTTTTGATAATACAACTCTTTTTTTTTAATGGATAAATTAACTTATACTAAAAATATGATTTTATTCTTCCTATGATAGCTTAAAGATGCATTTGTTCATACGTTTAGTTAGATTTTGTTTGTTTGTTTGTTTATTGGTGTGATCTTTGACATTATACAAGGTATAGTACTTTATTTTTAGGATAAAAATTTTGTATTTGAGAATTACATTTTTTTATTTGCTGAATATGGATCAAGTGGAGGAATAATAATTGTCTAAGTATTGAGTAGATGGAAGAACCTAACCCAATGTGGGCAGTGAGCATCCGAAGGATAAGAGTCAAGAGAGATGGTCCCACATGGGTTATTATAGGAGAGATATTGGGTTAAAAATATAAAGTCATTTTTTGGCATTGGTGAGGCACCTTTTGAGGACCAATTTGGCATAGGATCCTATGTTTGCTAATGTTTTCTTGTTTATTTTTTTTGTCATTCAAATTTGAAGAGATAAATGTATTCAAATTAGAAATTGTCATGTTCTCATCATTTTGGTAAGAAATTGTAGATAAAGAATATTGCATATGATTTTGTTTGAATATATAACTTAAATTGTTACTATAGTCTTTTGTTGTTACAATCAAAAAACTATTTCATAAATTATCTATAGCTATGTTTTAATGACTAAGTCTCTTACTTAATATTTGTAATCTTAAATTGCCATTTTGAATTGTTTGTTAAATCTATTAGTTTTAGCATTTGCATTCAAAAGAATTTTATTGATAGATAAAGCAATTTCTTTGATTCTTTTAATAGTTTTGTGTGTTTTCATACTAGTTTTATCGACAAATTTATGTTGGTTAATTGATGAATGTATGGATGATTTGTATTTTTTGAGTACTTCAAGTAGTACTTTAATATGAAAACAATTCTCTTAATAAGGGACAATCATTGTAATAGTTGTAGGCTTTGGGGCAATGCTCATGTCAAAGATGAAGCATATAGACCACGACCTTCTAATCGTGATTGATTGGAGTGGTCATGTTGATAGGGAACCCGTATGAAATAGAGTAGATGAAGGTGCTACACTTGCTAGCATTGAATGGATTGTTAGTAGTTTAATTTACTGCATTGGGGCATTTACTGTCATTGGTTTTTATGCAACGGGAGAGATGTTGGACAATCGTCCTTTTACTTCAAAATCTTTAATGGTACATTTGGAAATAAATGAGCAACCATTAAGCATGGTTGATCTACCCATGGAAGGTATGCAAATTCAAACATTATTGTTGCTGCTTTGACTCATTTCTTATATATTTGGGGAATTGTTGGAGTTTGAATTCTATGATTGAGGAGAAATATACCTTTGTAGCTGATGAAAGCTTTTGTATGATATCGATATAGATGATAGTCTCTATGGCTTGGATAATAATACTTTATTGGAATAATATCTTGAAGAAAACAGCGTTTATTTTTAGGTAATGAGCCCTCAGGAAGGGCGGGAACATCTAAAGAGCCATTTTAGAAATGAAATGAAGGTAATTCTCAATTTTGAACTTATCAAAAGAAATGATAAATTAAGAATCTCCTATGACATGAACCTCAGCATAGGAATTTTTTTTTAATTAAAATGCATGGTCTAAAAGAGCATTTGTTGATTTTCGTTTGATGCTTCCCCCAAAGTGTCTCCAACATGAAAATAAATCAATAGTTGAATGGATCAACTAAACCTTTTTTTGGCAAGTTGTATAGAAAGAAAATTCCTTTTCATATTTTCTTTAGTGGGTTGTATAAGAGGTGATGACACTTGATTTTAAATCTTAGATGTTGGTGAAGATTTGTATTTATTATGATTCTCTAACTCGTCACACAGGGACAGAGTGTGGTGTAGGGTGCCTTAGCTCATTTTTCACTGTGTTTTTGGTCTTAATTATTGTCCCTCAGCTTCTAGCTCTTCCAATTTGACAATAATTTGCATTTTGTATGTCATGCTTTCCACACATCCCAATCTATTGTTGGTAATTATCATATCTCTCGTTACAATTGGTTTTAAACTTGACACATTTTTCTACTTGATTTATGCATGATCTAGCATCATCTGTTGGGATTTGCTTGAGGTTTGATTTCAATAAGCCACTTTGTCCTATTCATTGTTTTGTTTGTCAGTTCAGATGCTTTTATCATTGGTTTGAACATGAAGGTCCATGAATTGTGTTCTTCTCTTTTGGCATGATGGGGCATAGGATGTGAAATTGTTTACTTATGGCTCAAAACACTCAAAGTACGAATAGAAGGAAATTTCTGAATGTACTATTGGTTGAGGTAATGGGTACAAGTTGAGTAGCTTAAACAATGGAGGAAGTGATTTAAATATTGTTAAGGAGACCTTTTTGAGAGGGTATGAAGGAAAGAGTCATAACCAATTTGCAAACATGAATGGGAAATGTATTCTAAGGTAAGGACGATACTTAGAGTTTGGATGGAGACCAAGGAGTGGGTCTATGGACCCTTGTTTTAAGAGATAAGGAGTGACTTCATCCAAGAATGATAAACACTAGTAAGTGGGAATTAAATATAAGTACTAGTTTCAAGTGAGATTGGACTAACTATGAGTTCAGTAGCAAGGTTTAGTATATTAGTTTGCACCAAGTCAAGTTGAACAAGAATAAAAAATTGTTGAACACAAGCTAGGAGTGCTTTTCCTTTACACATCAGGTTTCTGTGGGTATTGCATCTCTTGCAACTTCCTTGCCCCATCATTGCTTTGATATGGGTGTTGGGTCATTTGAATGGATTATTGATAAATATAGGCTGTTGTGCTACAATCTATGTCTTTGAAGTTTACTTTGGTGCTTGACGTTTGTGATGATTGATATCACTCGTCATGCAGCAAAATCATTTCAAATCTTTTCAATATGGGCATGATAAGTCACCATTGTGGACATGTAGTTCACTTTTCTTACAACAACACACCATGATACTTGGCCTCTCTGTCATTCTAGGTTTTGACATGCCTATGCATGATGCTTGTCTGTAAAAGTATATTTTCTCTAGTGGAGCTAAGTTAGCATCTTTGGATGACCATTTAATTGTAGATATGATTGATATGATAAAGTTAAGAAAGTAAAAGCTTGAGTACAAATAAAGCAAAAAAGTGTGATGCTTGACAGTGATAGTTGTCGAATCTTTTTTTTTTTTTTTCTAATGTTGATGTTCATGTGCCTCATTTAAATTAGAGTGGGTAAAAAATTAATATCCCTAATTATTTTCACTTGATGCTTATAGAATGCCACTAAAAAAGAACAATTAAAATGTCATATGGTGGCTTCAAGTTTAAGAATAGTTGGCTTACTCATATAGAATCATTTTGCATTGTGGAGAATGCTCAACTTGGCTTGTAAAGGGGACTCCCACTTTTGTGCTCAACCATAGTGTAATAGAACTCTTTGTGCATAACCATTAGTGCCATAGAACCTTTGTGTACTTGATTTTTAGTGCAAGAAGTTGGGAATTTATTTAGTGAAAGACATGAACTAGGGTCTTTGAGCTTTCAGTTGAGGTTCATGGTTTGGGTTTATTTAGTGCACTTAAGATTTAATGCAAGAAGATGGCTCTTATTTAGTGATAGTCATGAATTGGCAATCTTTGTGTTTTAATGAGATCTCTATGGTTGTCTATCATAAGATGCTTTTTAATATTGATGTTGTGGTGGCAGCATGCCAATAACCAGTGGCTTTCTTTGAGGCAGCCTAGATAAGAGTACTTATGGTTCTCGAATTTTGTACATGACAGGTATGTGGTATTTTAAATAGTACTTTGTCATTGTCCATTATGTATTTCTAAACACTTATGTTCCAATCAATGTCCTGGAGCTTATTGACAATTTATCACACACATTCTTATGAATTAGAGTTGTCATTTGCTCTCTTAATTATTTCATCTAAGACAAAGTGTACAACCAAACTTTTATGGTGTATTGAGAATCCATATCTTCAAATTTTGAAGACAAGTCCTTGTAGCAATACTTGAGGCAAAGTTCCTTAGCATTGATGGGAGCTTATGGATGAAATGTTTGACTTTTAAATATAGTGTTACAATAGGTGTGTTATTTACTAGAAACAAGGATTCTTGGAAATGGTGTTTCTATTGTCTTTGGGGTAGGTGTTAAAGGCCAATATGTGCTAGTGTTTTAGTGATGGGTAAAAATTTCAATGATCCATGATCTTTGGCTTTCTTGCATTGTTTACGATAACTGGCCTAGTTTTGTGTACATAGGTTTCTCTATGTCTCCTACTGAAGTTGATCTTGCTTTGGAGGTTGACAAACTCAATTGGTACATTGCAATAGTATTCAGCTTGACATATTGCCAACCTTATTTTGTGGTGTGGTTTTACTCATTCTAGTTTCATCCTTACTGTTAAATTATATAGATAACATTTCATTAGTTATTAGAAAGGATCATGGTTTAGTATTGCCGATTAAATCTCAACCTAGAATGATCATATTTATTTGGAAAAATTGCCATCATTTGATCTCTATTTATGATTGGATAGCATTCTCAAGTTTGTTGGATAACCCCTTATTCCCATAGAATTTGGTGAGGGGATTATAGATCACTTCTTAATCACTAATAGATTTGTATTTGTTACATGATATGACATCTACTGTGTAGAGATTTCAATCATCATACGTATTTATCAGAGTGAAGGTCCTTGCCCTACATCATTTGTGGGCTTAGCACTCTTGCATCCATGTCTGATTCGCATGAGAATGATGTTCATAACACTATAATGTTTTCTTGCATTTCTGGTGTGCTTGGGGACTCAATGACAATCACATTTTCTTTTAATGCTGTAGCACATTTGACACCTAGAGAACTCAGTGTGCCTTCATTGCCTGCATGGGATCACAAATACTGCAATAGTGCATCCTAGGCAGTTAAGGAGGTAGTTAAGCACAATGTGTGCCTCCATCATCCAATTCAAGGATCTTGTAGACTTGGCGATTGATATGGGCTTTGACCAAGATCGCATAGTTCAGTGCCTTGCTACTCTTGATGCAATGCCTGGTGGCATATTCGGCTACCAAGGATAGATGTCGTGCCTCTTCCATACCTTGCTGGATGCTGCTTTAGAAGATAATGACAATGGAACTCTTCTTTTTTGCCATGCTTATCTCTTATACCTAGAGAGCCAGTAACATTAAGGTGTAAGGCAAATTTGTCATCTCACTTGTTGAAATCGGTGTTGGCAACATGTTTGGACTAGATGTTGACTTATGCCATGGATAGCATTTGGATCGAGGGTGATTCATTAGCATCAATTACCTTTCTTTTGTCCATATTATAAAGCAATGCCAAATGGTGCTATTATATTTGATTTTTCTGATTTGATTAGGGGTTTTGAGGATTTTCGTGCCACTTATATTTCCAAGGAAATTAGGTGGTAGATTTTATTGTTAAGCTGTTGTGCTTATTTGATTTTTAGCCCGAGTGATGTCCCTTTACAGGGTTGCTACTTATCCTCTATTTAGTGTAAGGTCGATATTCTGTATTTTTATATATTTTTCTTCTTTTTTTTAATAAACTTTAATAGTTTAGTTTTTTTTGATAGTCTATATGTTTTTGTGATATCCAGGCTTTCAAAATTATGTTAATTAATGGCAGATAGGTACCTTATGTTTGCCCAATTGTGCAACTAGGTCTTTCAAGTTTTATTTTGTCCTTATAATATTTATAAAACAAATAAGTTTCTAACCTTATTTTTTGTTCCTAAATGACCATTCAAAAATAAGCATACAAGACCTTACTGTTTGTGTAATTGTGCAAGTCCCTATTGTTTATATAATTCTGCAAGTCCCTATAAGCAAGGATAGTTAAGATGTAGAAAAAAGATTAGGATTCTATCTAGTATGGAATGAAATTACAGAAATCTATTTGACTATTGATGAAACTCAAGGGTTCTACTCACATACTTAGTCAAACAAGAAAGGCCAGTTTGTAATTAATTTTAACTCTTTTGGGTAAATGCTTCTATATGCTTGCATGTAAAAGCAATTAATGTCACCAACTAGTTAGGGTGCCGGTTAGGCTGTTAAGTTGTTTTATTTTTCTTGATGCATGATCAAACATTTTGAAATTTTTTAAAATTTGAGGACTTGTGTATGTAGTTTAGGCTTTGGATGAGAAATAGCCCTAATTTATAATTTTGATTTTACATGGTAAAAATAAATTTTATCAAACAGGATATTTGGGAATGTCTTTCTTATTGGCTGTGAGTTGAGAAGGGTTCTCACCACAGTGCAAAAAATTATGCTCTCGCACAGCATGATAGGTCAGCTTCTGATGCTGTTCACAAGCATCACTTTTCAAAATAAATCCTTTAGATGCCAATACCTTGGCTGGTGAAGTTGTCAACTGTGGCATCATTCAATGACAAAAACTGCAAATTATTTCTTTTTTATTTTCTTAATACTTTCTGCTGCTTAATTTTGATTATTTTCTTCATTTCTAGTTTGTAGGCTCTTGTTGGCAGAGTAAATATTATCACTTCTATAGAACTATTCATCTTTTCTTGTTCTTTGTCTAATTAATTGTGCTTCATGGTGTCTGCAGCTCAGTCCTACCATTGCTTAAATAAAATTTAAAATTTATGCTTGTTTTGTGCTACTTTTGTGGAAATTTTTGTTTTTTTTTTTTGAACTTGTACTACTATTTGGTAGATTTTCATGTCCCAGTTCAACAATTTGCATCAAACTTCTGGTTATAGGTTTTTAGTCTTTTTATAAAAATATTATCTTAAACTGAATAAAATGCAAGTGAGTTCTTCTGGATACACTTGCAATTTCGGGTCTAGCTGCCTTTAACATGGCTGTTGCCTTCAATTTGCTGCCATCATCATGTTGGTGTCATGTACCAGTATTGTTTCTTTTTGATGCGAGTAGCTGCTCTACTTTGGGTTCAGATTGCTTTGGTCAATTTATGGAGTAGCAAACCTCTCATCTTTCATTCGTTTAATTTTCCCATTCTTCAGGTTATGTGGACAGCGGATCAAATACTGTTGGACCTAGCAGATCTTGGAAATCAATGGAAATGGAAATTGAATCCTTGCTTGAGAAGCTAGTTGATATTAATGATGCCATGAGCAGGTGCGCTGCATCTGCTGCACAAACTACCTCTGTGACGCAAAAACTAGCTAGGCACAGGGATATACTACATGAATATACACAGGTAATTTGTATGTCATAATTTGCCTTTTTCCTAAGCATTAACAAGTAGACAGCCAAACCCGTGACTTGAACTCCAAATTTGTTGGTAAAAGTTTTAACTTCTATAATTTTGATAATGCAATAGAAGGAATTGAATGTTAAACTTGCATACAAGATTGTATTACTCATGGTACAGCTATCTGATCTGGGATATAGAAATTGCCTATTGTCTCTATCTCAATTAAATGTTCTTGGTTGAACTTGATCTCATTTTGCTCCGTAATGATCTGTTCAAATTATCAAGCCAGTGTAGGTGTTACATACAACACTTATGTTGTGTAATTTTAATTCCCATCAATTAATGGGTATAAAATGTTTTGTTGACATAAATAAGTGATTCATTCTTGTCTTCATGTTACTTGGTGTAAAGCAGTATCATTGGTTTTACCTAATCCTGTCTTTTAACTAAATATTCTCTTAGACCATACTCATCTTCCTATTGATCTGTTTGCATTAAATCTAGGAAATAGTTGGAGCTACAATTTTATCTTTGGAATATCAACGTAAGTTACATTAAGGAATCTAAGTGGTATGTGATGCAGCACTGAAAATATTCAAATAATGAAAACCAATGTAATAGTTGCATCAGCGAAGTGCTTATTATTTTGAATTCCTATAGAATTTGTACCATTATATCTGTGGACTTAATAATGCACAACATAGTGATGATGCCATCTAGGACTTCATTAATGTTTAGCTGGGGTGTATATTTTGTTGTCATGAACTTGTTGTAGAGGACTGACAAGAAAAAGATTTTCTCTTGTTTCCACATTTGAGGCATTTTGGCATCTTTTGGTATTAATTCTTTGGTTTTTGTTTAGAGTAAATACAAAGGAAGGTTTCTTTAATTGGAGTTGATATCATGGTACTATTGAAATCACGTCCAGGACTATCCAGGAAAAAACTTCACGGCCATATTCTGCTAATTGGTGCAAGGACATTTTTTCACTTTTCTCTTTCTATTCTCCATCTATTTTGGATTTCCGATTTGCATTTGTTTCATAGAATATCTTCAACAGTCAGACATCAATAGTTTCCACACCTTGTTGGCTTGTAATGCTTTGGAATTGTCTGAAATATTTTCTTGTTTATTTAACTGATATTCCTTTCATAACCTTCTTCTAGCATATTCTGGTTGGCATACTGATCGAAGAATTTATTTGAATTTCTCGTTTAATAAATAATTTGAGATGCAAGTATTAGCTTGTTGCGTAATCTAAGTTGTTCATGTTTTAATGAACTCTTTATTTAGCTATTTGGATGACATCTAGGTTAGATAATTAGCATTCATTACTGTTGTGACTCTCAAATTAATGTTACGGTTTTGACACCAAAAATTACTATTATGCTAAGGCTGCATAAGTTTCCTAGGAGAATTAAACTTTCGCCAATGACTTAGCTTTTAGATGGACATGTTAGTCCATATTGCTAATGTCAGCTTGAAAATATTGTTCATTTACTGGCTGATGTCTTAGAACTACTATGAATGTAATATAGGTACACGATTGGTTAGTTTATTGTGCACCATCCATTTTAGAGTGTAGCCCACTCACTGTTTGAGTGGCACAGTTTGCATTGTTACAACATGATGCACTAGTTAAGGCTTTATCTATTTGAACTTATTAACAACATAATCTTTCTTGAAATACTTTGTTGTAAGTTATGTTATCTAAAATTAATTGATTCCATCGAGTAAATTTTCTTTCTTTTTACATTTGTGGATGTTTAATATCTATTTAGTATACCTAAGCTGTTTTGTTCTAATTTCTATTCCTCTCAACATCTTTTTTTGATGCAAGTATATTCTTTTTTATATTACATTTGATTATTTAAGTGAGAAGGTGTGCATGCATGCAATTAAGAATGGTGGGCTTTGTCTTTTTTTCTTATTTTAATTAGGTTAGGGGGTGACAAAATATTGGGTTATTTGTCAACTTACGTGAAACTTATATCAACACTACTTTATGTTCTATTATTCCCATATCCAATCTCAATACGATCGTGTTCTCCCCCTAACTTGTAAAAATGGGTGAGGGAAGATGAGGAAAAGGAAATAGTTTAATAGACAATAATAATGAATATAAACCTTAATCTAATAAAAATGGTTTAGGTTCATGAATTCTCTAATATTATTCTGTTTTATTTTTTACTTTTTATTTATCTAAATACTAAGTTTTGTATAATAGTCTCCTGATACCTTTTTTTAGGTCTTTCTTTTTCTTTATTCATATGAGAAAGTTTTGATAATTCACATCTTTTATGAAAATTCATGTCCAAACTATTTATAATAATTCCCTAAACTTCTTTTCAATCGGTGCTAAACAAACTTTCTCTCGAATGCATTTATTTTTTATCCTATTTTTTTTTCAATGTTATCATTTGTCCATCTCAATATTTCCACCTCCCTAACATTAGTTTTATTATTATATTTGAACTTTATAAGGTAATATTTAATATCATATAATCTTAACGATTTTATTAAATATTTATAAATCTTTAATTTTAAATGAGATATTTTGATAACATATCACTACAAAAGAAATTTATTTTGTTCAATCTACTTAGATCCTATGAGAAGCATTGTTATTAACTTCATCACCTTGAATTGTGGATCCAAGATATTCTCATTCATAAATGTTCAATTATTCCCACAATGATCTCTAAGTCATTTGTGTTCATACTTGATTTGAGGTCAAATAAGACAAAATCTCTTAGACTCCAAGGTTATTCTTTATTCCAATTCAGCTTTGGCCCCTTTTCTAATTTATTAACAAGAATGATATAATTAACAAAATCATATATATCATGGTATTTCATCTTAAGATTTGACTAGTTAAATAAACCTTAACTAATACAAAAAAGTTAACGACTCAAAGCACGAATTTGATAAAATCAAATTGTAATTAGGAACTCTTTGTTTGATTTTCTTTAATTGCATAAATATCATTGTTTCATTATGCACGTCTTCAATGATTTCAATATATGCTACGCTAGTTCTTTTTTCTTTTTTTTTGTCAAAAACTTTCAAAATACTTCTCTTGTTATTCTATCAATTCTTTCTCTAAATCAATTAAAGTTATGCTTTATCATCATAAACTTTTTCATTAAATTTCTTAGCAAAGCAATCACTTCAGTAGTCAATCTTATTATGATAAGTCCAAATTGATTTGAATTATATTGGTCTTATAGTGTATTTTATGCTTAACCACTCTCTCTTAGAAATTTAAGATAGAATTTATTAACTTATCCCAATAATTACTACAATTTTGAATTAGTCCTTTATTCTTATAAATATATATCAAAGTATTTTTTACTTATCTGATATCATTTTCTTCATCAGAATAATATGAGCAATTCAGCAAACCAAGAGATATCCTTCTCCGAATCATATTAACAAATCTATAATGTCATTGTGTGTTATTACTTGTTCACATGTCATCTTTTGCATTATCTGATATCAAAGTATTTTTTACTTATCTGATATCATTTTCTTCATCAGAATAATATGAACAATTCAGCAAACCAAGAGATATCCTTCTCCGAATCATATTAACAAATCTATAATGTCATTGTGTGTTATTACTTGTTCACATGTCATCTTTTGCATTATGGATATGTAGATAAAAGAAAAAATTGTATTCTTTCAAACAACTAAGCTCCTATAAATTAATTTTCTTGTCACAATATTCATTGATTTGATTTATGGATTTATTGATTCAATTGTCATCCCTGCTGCATTTTACTTGATTTAGGTATTTTCCCATTTTAGTATTTCATTTTTTATATAATCCTTAAAAGCTACTTTTTTGTCATGTCTCTTGTTATGCTAAGTAATGTTTCTCCCAATTTTAGGCATTCTTATAATTGAAATGTTTTAATGGCAAAACTTCTTTTTATCATTAACTTATATTTCTTATTTTACCATTAAGCTATTTTGTAATTTGGAGTTGTCTTTGAGATTATTCAAGCACATGCTTTGCTACTTACGAATATAACGAGAAACACTATCTTAAGATTTTTCTTCCTGGTCTATGTTCCAAGAACATAATTCTAAGTCTCCATTCTTGAGTAGACTTCTATTTTTATTTTATGATTTCATTGCGAAATCTTGGAAGATTGTTTTGAGTTGTTATTTCTCTTATAGTTTTTAAGGTGGATATGCAATAACATCAATCGATGTTGAGTAGTCAAACAAATTCCTCATGTGATAATAATCAACTTTTGTTCTAGAAACTTCACTCATATAAGTAGTCAAATGTTTTTCTTGTTTCTTCAAAAAAAAAAATAGTAGTGAAACAACATCGTCCACTAAAAAAAACTCTTTAGTTCCTGAAGTAATAAGCTTCTGACGATACAATCCCTATAATATTTGCACTTGCTGGACCAAAACAAAGCAATGGAGAATGCAGCAGCCGTGCCGAAGTGGAAGGACCATTACTACATAAATCAGCATTATTTGCAGAAAATCGAGCATATTTAACTGAGAGCATGTGATGATAGAACAGGAGATAGCATGGCTGGATGCCAATCAGGTGATCGTTGGACAATACCATCACGGGTAAAATATTATACTAACCTAAGGAGGTTAGACAGTGGGGGTGGCATTGTACAAGGCCACATACATGGGCAATAGTGAACAGCATGCAGCAGAAAGGATCGTACAACACAAGGTAGAGTGTCATCATGTATGGTCCCACTGAATAGGGTGACAAGCTAGTGATCAAGTTTGGCATCGATGTAGTAACATACAAGCTCAAAATGAAGAACACTGTGAGAGAATGAAAGGAATCTATGGTAATGACATAGGAGCTTTTATTGTACAATATTGGTTAAAGATATGATGAAATTGAAAATTATAAAGTACGATAGAATAAATCATACTGTACGAAGAACAAAGAGGGGAAGTGCAAGTGTTATCATATAAAGCCGATAAAAAGCTCCTCGTAATAGTATAAGGACGACAATGAACAAAAAAGGATCATCGTATCTTCGTACAATACGAAGATATCGTATTGTGCAAAGCATGGTGTATAGGATTGCAAAAGTGATCATATGTGGCTAATAGAAGTTTCTTGCAATAATACAAATACGATGATGGACAAAGATGACCCACCATCACCTCATATAATATTAAATGAGAAATTGTACAGAATTACAACATGGATGGTTGCAGTGTGATCTTTTGAGGTAGATATAAGGACCCTGCAATAATGCAAGGGCAACAGTGAACAAGAATGAACTATCATGGCCTCGTGCAGTATGAAGCAAGATATCATATTATACGAAACATGGTGCAGAAGATGGTAGATGTGATTGTATGAGGCTAATAGAAGTTCCTTGTAGTAGTACAAGGACGACAATTAGCAAAAAGGGCCTATGAGAGATTGTACAATATGGTTACACATTGTAACAAAGGACTTAAATGCGATGATATTCGAAGATGAATGATCCAAGGAACCGTATGAAGTGATCCAAATAGTTAGAGAGATAAGGATGATCATATATATATGATAGAGAGTCGTAGTGTACTGTGTAAGGGACCAAAGAAAAAGGCCAAAGCAAAGAGATAACACACAGCTTGATTTTTTTCCTAAATTTTTTTACTTAATTTGTGGAGAAATAGAAGGGCAGTACAACAATCTCAGTATAGGATTTAGCAGTTATGACATAGGAATGTCAATAAAATGCTTGCATGTTGTAACCTTAAATGTAAAAAACTGAAAAAAGAAATAAAGAATACTTGTTTCTATCATCTCAAGATTTAACCGCTTCAATGGTGAAATTTTGCATTTTGCATCATAACTGAATTTTCTGGGTACTGTTTGGATGCCTTGGTCTAACGAAGAAGCTTGAAAAAGCAGTATAATGTTTTTACGTTTTTCATATCGTTAGAGACTGCCGTTTTTACTTTTTACTTTCTATACGTTGTATTAGAGTTGGCAGATGGCATATTTCTATTCACTCTGATTAGAAAACATTTCCACTAACTTACTATAAAAAATATATTTGTCATTTTCGAAAAATTAAGCAAAGACAAGGGTTTGCTGAGGAAGCTTGTCATATGTTTGGTGCAATGACATGGAGATCTTATTTTTGTAAGAAGCCTTTTGCCATTCTATAGCATATATAAATTGAACTAGATCATGCTTTTACGGTTTTCCACATTTGGCATCTATGGTGATTTGCAGAACACTAAATATGATAGGGTTTCTTAGTTTTGTTGCTGTGAGTTTTAATTTATTCTTATCAAGATAACAGAAGCTAAGACTATCCATATCGTTTGAAGGAAATCTACTTTTGTTCTACATCTAGTTTGTCTATGTGCCACTCATTCTTCTTATTAAGAAATTTGGTTTGTTAAATAGTTTTTGTGCGTTCATGTTTTCAAGTAATTGGCTCTAACTAAACTTCAATTCAATACACTATAATTGCCTTCAGGGAAACTGTCCTCTTTGAACATCTTATAGGTAGTTAAATCCTTAGTGTTCTATTATAAGCTGTTATAATATAGTAGGTGGCAAGCATTCCTTGGGATTGAGCTCTTCTGAGTTGAATGAGTACTCTAGATATTTCCAGTCTGCCTACACTGCAATTGTTAAATTCTAGCTGAAAGGCAGACATTTTTTCCACTAAGATTTATTTCGATTTGTTTTATTACTACATGATGTCTCCGGATTAGAGTCAAACGCAAAAGTTTCTGTTTTTGAAGAAAAATTTTGTTGGAATTATTGCTTTTTTCCTAGCAACTGTTTAATTGGCAGCAGCTCTATGTGATTTAGCTCTTCAAACACAAACTAATTTCTGCATTCAACCCTCGTCCTTTAGGAGTTTCGACGAACTAAAGGAAACTTAAACAGTATGATGGAGCATACAGAGCTACTTATCTCTGTGCGCGGTGATATAACTGAGTCAAAGGTGGTTCGAACTTCCAAATCAGGCTTGTAAATTCTGCACACTAGACTCTATTTTACTTATATTTTTTCTGGCTTTTATCAGGCATCAGGAAGTATGTCCCCGAGAGTGCATCTACTGAGGGAAAGAGCATCAATTCATGGAAGCATAAGCCAAGTAAGCGTAAAGTATTGTATGCTATGAATATTTGAAAATTACTTCCATTATATAGTTGAAATGATTACTTTATTCCTACAAGGTGGTTTTCCAACGAATTGCTACTTATGGTTGGATCTTGCTAATACTTTTTATTCAAGATAACGTATGCTGAAGTGATTTGTAGGATATGTTGTGTAGAGCTACCGCTGCTCAAGAACTATGCTTAGTAACTTGATGGTCAGCAGGAGCCAGTGGCCTTTATCATGCCGATGCTGCTTTTGTTGTGTTTTACAAACCTAATCTGGATTGCAATTCATATTTGTGCTGCCCTAAAAAATGTATTCCTGATGCCGTTGACATTGGTGAGCACTGAAGGAAGAGAAAATGAAACAAAGAAAAGAAAAGAAAAAATTGGATACACCAGTTTTGCACATAGGACTGTTATGATAAAATACCACAGTGGTGGCAACAACGGTCTTTAATACGAGTGTAAAATAATGTGACTAGAGTTCTTTCTTTTTTACTTGGATCACAGGAAGTTATAAACCAATGAAAGTAGATTACAGTTCTGAGGTTTAACTCTGCAATTCTAACCTGCCCAGTGGTTAGGGGTGAATCTGTGAACCAACAACATTTGAAGGTGGATGACCCACAAAACTAGAATAGGAATCTGACTGGGCTTACATTCGCTCACTTACATTGTGCCATCTCAGCTTGCCTAGCTTTGGGTATGCCATCTACAATGCTTCTCACTAATCTTGAATTGGAGACATATGCATGCTTGTAGTGTGAAACATAATGGTTGTTTCGTGATGGGAACTTTGTTCATATTATTATCAATTTCTTTATATGAAAAAGAAGTGGAACCTTTTGTAGTAGAAATATTTAACAAGGTTTGCCTTCTTCATGAACTTGTTCATGGCTTCTTGGTGCAGTGCATGCAACATGGTTGATCTTATCAATAGTTAAGTGTTATGCCACCAACTTGTGATGTCAACTGAAGGTCACCATCGTTTCTTAAGAAGGCAAATGTGTTGCTCCTGTCTCCTTGAAGACATCATTGTAAGATGGTTCATTGTTTAACTAATTGCCTCAAAGGTGACATGTCCCCTCTCCTCTATAGTCGATGTGTTAGATGCCCCCTGATGTGATCAAGGTGATCAAGAGATTAGTTCAAGCTTTAAAGAGCAAAGTGACCTCATAAAATATTGGCCTCATCGTATGTTCACAAGGTAAGGAACCTTAGGGGATCACCTTCAAAGGATCTTGATAAGTCTTGAGGTATATTTCAGATGTTGTGCATAAGATGGCTATATGATACCAAATGTGATTAAGAGAACAATTCAAGCCTTGATAAGCTAAGATACCTCATAAAAGTATTGACCTTATATGATTTTCGTGAGCTAAGGACCCTTGTTATCATCTTCAAGGGGTGTTGGTCAGCATTGAGGCATATTTTAAATTGCTCAAGGTAATTGAAGGCAAGCGCATGAAGGATTGGAGGGGTATTCGTTAACCTTAAGAGAAGGCTACAAGGTCTTGATGAGTGGAGATCTTGGTTTAGATTGCTACCAAGCAAATTTTTGAGGGGAAGTATTTTAAGCCTATAGGAGATGTTGGGGAAGATGTTTGTTACTTGATGATGGTGATGGGTCTATTCAACAACTCTTGACGCAATTTACATGAGTAGGTCGTTGTGGGTCACTGATAGGATATTAATGTGCCATCAATATTGGAGATTTATGAAAGAATTTTGAATTCTTATCTTATGATTTAATTTTAATTTCTTTGTTAATAGGTTCACAAGTTAATTGAATTACTCGCGGATTATAGATACCGTAAGGGGTTATTTGATTGTAGAGATGAAAAGTTTAGCCACCTTACACTTGAAGTGTGCTAATCTAACCTGCATGTTCTCTTATCTACTTGCTGGCTACACTGTTCCTTTGCGTGTTCTGCCATAAAGCATGTGAAAACTCCCATGAATCCTTCCACCTTTCAACGAAGCCTGAAATCTAATAATATGCAAACATCTTTTTGGTATCAGAACATAGCCTTTATATGGTAGAAACGAGAATGCTGAAGAGAGATCGTTAACATTTTTCAACGGTCAGAGCTAGAACCATGGAGATGAGATACAGTGATGGCACAAGACGGAAAGAATGGTTGTCTTTGGAACATAAAGTTGCATGGTTCACCCTAGCAAGTCAATACAATATCAGAGATTGTCTTGAGATAACAATCAACCCACTCATAGAGCACAAACAATGAAAGTCTCATTTTTTGTAAATTCTTCTTTATATTCTTAAAAATATTAATGTATTAAAAAAGAGAAACCATAAATACAGAACAATTCTAAAGAGAGGATTGGTAAGAAGAGAGAAAAGAGAAATAATGAAACAAAAATGAACTAGAAGATGAGAAGAACAATAAGAAAAATAAGAATTTCCTTTAGTGATTCAATATAGTCAACCAAGCAGGATGATTTTAGGACCTTTCGTAGTCCATAGGAAGATGGAGATGACGAGGATTTGGGTGATAACGATCTTGTTCCCTCACATTTTGGAGGATCATAGAGACTTGCCAAAGTAAAGCTAAGCTAAAATTGTCGACCTATGTGAGGAGATAGTTTGATGCATGTATTGACCAACTTGAGTGTCATATTTTTCTTTGCATAAGTACTTACCCATTGATAAGATATCATTTTTTTTATTGAAGTTCATGAGACATCCTTGATGCTCACTTACAGGCTAGTATGACACTAGATATGTCATGAAGTGCTTTCAAGAGATTGAGATGATAGGAGCTTTACTTGATGGTCTATCTAGAGAAGAGATATGTATAGATGGTAGAACCTTTGACGTCAACAAGATTAGACCATGCAGGAGTATACCATTGAACTTAAGACAAACAATGGCATTTAGAGCCCCTTTTGATAACTTGTAAACTATAATAAATTATGCCACGGGATTATATTACTTTATAGTTATAAGAACTTAGGTTAACCCTTTCATCACTTTGAGTCAAGTAAATTCTCTTGTGATGATTAATAAGAAGAACAATAATACCAAGTACAAGAAGACTTCAACAAGTGTCATGAGGGATGCAATGAGAAGAATTAAGGAAATTTTAGCCAAAGAAGCGGGATGCCTTGATGCCCCTTTTGATAACTTGTAAACTATAATAAATTATGCCACGAAATTATATTACTTTATAGGTATAAGAGCTTAGGTTAACCCTTTCATCACTTTGAGTCAAGTAAATTCTCTTGTGATGATTAATAAGAAGAACAATAATAACAAGTACAAGAAGACTTCAATAAGTGTCATGAGGGATGCAATGACCATCTATAAGTGGGAAAAGTAGAAGAATTAAGGAAATTTTAGCCAAAGAAGCGGGCTGCCTTGATGAACTTATAGTATTATTGAACGGGAAGTATTGTGATCATTACAAGACAGATGAACATACAGAAGATGAATGTTGGTGATTAAATCCACATAAGTATTCCAAGTTCATTAAGATTTGAGAAAAAGGGATGAGAACTATGGTTGCCACCAAGCAAGGGCCTGTTTTGAAGACACTGAAAGAAATAAATTTTAGTTTATCTTTGATGGACAAGTCAAATTAGGAATGAGAATGAACGAGAGGATATTCAAAAGACTTGGGAGGAGTTATTTATCTTGTATGTACAAATAAAGCAAGGGTTATGAGTAGTGAGAAGAAACTTATCTCAATTAGTCTCATGAAGCTATCAAGCTTCTTGACGACCAATCATCCACATCTTATTCTCTGGGATATATCCAAAAGGATGTTTAGGCAAAATCAAGAGGTAGCACAAGTTGAAGTTCTCAATCATCGAGGAAATATGAGGTCATAACTCTATATTTGCCATGACACTTGGAACCCAATACTTGTAGGATAAATGTCATTTATTACCACTAAGCACAAAAGTACTAGTTGGGAAAGCATAGGAAGAAATTCTTTATGAATAAGGACACAAAACTTTAAACAAAAAGTCTTGTAATAGTTGAAAAGGTGAAGGGACATCGATTCTTATCAGATTTATGTTATATTACTAGTGTAACCTAAGCAACCAAATGTAAGTGCCATAGCTTCTTTGGACAATGTATGGCATGAGTTGCAAAAGTTTTTGGTGGAGTTTGTTATACCTTTTAATGAGCCACAAGGGTTACTACCAAAAAGGAGTGTGAAGCATGCGATTACCTACATGACTAACTTCATGTTGTCAAATATTGGTATGTACTACCATGAAATTGTTGAGAATAAGGAAATCAAGAATGAAAAGAGCTACTCAACATGGGAAATTGGGACAAAGTAATTCACATTGTGGTAACCTTTTGTCCTAGTGTCAAAAAAAGGTGGATGGTGAAAGATGTAAAGACACCTTGAAGAATAGGTATCCATTTGCTTAAATTGATGATCCATTGGTTCATTTGAAACATACACAAACATTTATTGAGATCGATTTGAAATTGTGTTATTGTCAAGTTTTTATTAGTGAGTAGAATACATGGAAAATATTGTATATGAGTGGATAGAATGACATATGATACCTTGTAGAATTTGTAATGCATTGATGACATGCGGTTAATGCATGATATACCTAGTTCGTATTATAATGACTTTGTTACAGTTTACTTAATGATAGATTGGCATACAGCCGAGATAATGCTAAGCATATCAAGCATGTGTGGAAAGTCTATCAATCAATTAGTACGTTTGATAAAACCAAGATCCAAGTTTTGTAGGAATGGCTAAGATCAAGGACTATGATAGAGATGACAAGTTTTGTGGAAGCTTTTCAATACATTTGGAAGTGTATTCTGGGTTTCTTGGAGATCTTCACATCTATACATCCCTTTACAAGAGTTAACATCAAGTTGGAATGGAATTCTCAATATAATGTAGCCTTTGTTTTGTTTAAGGTCAATAAAGCACCAGTAATTTTGTTGCTTAATCTAAGGCAATTATGACGCTTTAAGGTATTATTAGAGCTATGTTTATGCAGCATAGATGAATAGTAGCTTATTATTTCACGTTATTACATGGAACTCAAGATGATACATGACATATTACAATGAATTATTAGCCTTATTTCAAGATGGGAATTATTGTATGCTATATTTAGTCAAGAATGAGATCATTGTCCATTTTGATCATTGCACTTCAATACTTGCAAACTCTCTAAGATGAAATTGGTATGATGTTTTGAAGTGAATACGCTACTTGCTGCAATTATTCTTGTTGTCATGCATAGGAACATAGCCCAGAATAAACATGTTGATATATTATCAAGAACTATAGTGAATAGGTTATGTTTATAACTGATGATGTAAGTAGATCGGAAGGGGCATGAGTTCATGTCATAGGATAGCAAAGATGTAGACTTCATGGGTATTTAGAGTGGTTGAAGGGTGGGATGCTATTAGATTTCATCTATTACGAGGTTTTCTCTACCGTGGATGGTAGTTATATATTCCATGAACCATTGATTGATTGAAGTGGATTCAAGTGCCCCACATTTGAAACATTTTATAGTCACTAAGATGATCTAAAGTCAAGAAATGTTTTTTGGCTTTAGAAGAAATCAAACATAGAGAGCTTTATTTGTGGATGAGTCTTATGTAGCATTTCAAAACCTATAAGGAGAATGCAAAAACTTCATATGCCTTTGCCAGTACCCAATAAGCTTTAGGAGGGCATTTTGATGGATTTTTTTCGAAGGATTGTCGAAGACTATAGGAAAATATACTTATTTGTAGTTTGGATCATTTTTTTAAAGATGACTATACTCATTGTATTTATAAGAGGTGATGAGTGAAGAAGTAGCCAAACTTTTCTTTCAACATGTATGAGTACACTTTGGGTTTGCATCTTCTATAGTATCTAACATGGATGTGAGATATTTTAGTGAATGTTAGCATCCTCTTTAGTTGATTTTGGACCTGTCTTTAAAGAAAAGTATTTATATTCACCCTTAGACTAACAACTAGACAGAAGTTGTGAACTGGGTAATTATACATCTACCCAAATGGTAATATGCTCGACTCGATAAAATCTAAGGTATGCTATCTAGGAATCTACCAGTAAGAACCTTGTTGAGTTATGCTTATAGATTTATATGTTATTAGAGTTTATTTGATTTGGAGTTTCATGTTGATTTATCTTAATTTGTTGAAGATTAGCTTACCAAAAGTTGGGGTATACATGAAGAATAGTCTCAACAGTAAAATATTCAACAAGTTATGGCATTAACATACAAAATGATGAATCCATCCCAATTGCTTAAGTTTTTGAGCTAATGGGTGTCACTTGTTTATTAGGTTGAACTTGGACCCTTATTTTATTTCAATTTGGATCACGTGGTGTGGTAGATTCTATAGAACATTGGAGTTGATATGATGTGATAAGGTCGATAAATGGTAGGCCTAAGGGCAAGGGTTATGGCAAAGTTGATAAACTGATATTGTTGAAGGCAATGGTTTTAGCAAAGCTGATAGGGAGGCATAGTTGAAAGCAATAACTATCAAGGTGACATAGTTGGGGCTAGTTTTAGCATAGCCAATTGGGATTGTTCGAGTAGAGTTAATGAGACGATAGAGTTGAAATAATGCGGTAGAGCCATTTTGTGGTTATTTGGTAGGGCTGATAGGATGGTAGAGTCTATCGAAAGAGTTGAAGGATGGGATTCAACAAAATTGATAATGATGGTTTTAACAAGGTTGATGAGACAATAGAGTCCACGAGAACAATTCTTATAAAGCTTATAGGGGCAAAAAAAATTGATAGAGCTAAGAAGACAACATAGTTAATGAGAACAATTTTTGCAAATCTTATAAGGTTACAATTTATATGGTGTAACAAAGTAAATTTGCCATTGTACTATAGAGTCAATAAGATGGGAGAGTTAACTATGATTGTTTGTTAAAGCCAATAAAGAGCTAAAACTAAATGTAATAGTTTGGTAGAGCCAATGGGGTGACAAAGCTAAAGGTGATAGTTACAACAGAGTTGATGGACAATATAGCCAAAGATGATGGTTCCATTATAGCCAACAGGATGACAATAAAAAATGATAGTTCTGAGACCCAATAGGGTGATATATTTGAAGATCATTGTTTGGATAGAGTCAACACGAAGTAGAGCCAAAAGCAATAGTTCTTTGTGAATATAGCCAAAAGCAATGGTTCTAGTAGTACTAAAAGAGCAAAGAGTCGAAGCAATGGTTTCGATAAGGTAGCAAATTGAAATTGATAGTAGATAGAGATGAATGCAACTTGGTTGATGATGATGGTTTCGAAAGAGTCAATGAGACAATAGAGCTGATGAGGATTATTCTCGCAGAGCGAATAAGGAGTAATGATTGATAGGATGCGACAGAGCTCGTAAGCTGCAATAGGTTGACAAGGCAGTGAAGTTGGCATGGTGTGGCAAAGCCGAGAGGGAGCAAAGCCAATAAGAGAATGTCGTGGTAGAGATTATAAGATGAAAGAATAAATGACGTGTGGTAGAGCCAATTCATAATGGTTTAATAGAGTTGATGTATACTCCTAATTGTTAAAAATAAGCTTTCGTTTTAGGAATGAATAAGATGTCGAGGGGTTTTTATGATAAGAGATATTTGTTGAGATACACATGAAAGCTGGTCTCAATTTGAATGTTTAATAATTTATGGGTCGATTTGATATGTTTTAGCAAAGTTGACAGGGAGGAACAATTGAAAGTGATGGTTTGATAAAGATGACAATGTGGCATAATCAGAGGCAATGGTTCCAGATGAGACAATGGTATTGATATGTTCTGGCAAAGTCCAAAGAGAAGCAGAGCCAAAGGTAATGGTTCCAATAAAGTTTATAGGTTAGCAAAGCTGAAGATTTTTTTTCTTGTAGAGCCAAAGGTGATTGTTTTGGCAAAGTTGATATGGTGCTGTAGTATAGATGATGCTTCTAGCAAAGTTGATGTATTGCAGCAAAGCTGAAAGGGCTACAAAGCCAATGATGTATGCAATTGATGGTTAAAGCAAAACTTTGTTGTTGGGAAAATAAATCTAATGTTAAGGAATTCTCATTTGAGGGTGAGATTTGTTGGGATACATATGAAAAATAGTTTCACGTTAGATATTCAACGAATTATTATATTGATATACTAAATGATGATCTTAATCAAATAGTTAAGATTTTTTGCTTATAGTTGTCATTTGGGTGCTAGGCTCAACTTGAGTATCATGTTGTTTATCCTCTCAACAAGAAGGCTTGTAAGTTTTTGGAGAAGATAAAAATATTCATTTTGCAAATGAAAAGACGGAAATTCTTAGAAAAAGCACAAGGAAAGCCACAACTGACATTGCCTGATCATTTGAGCTAAGAGATCTCATATGACTAAATATTATCAAAGGAGGAATTGGAAGAAAAGCAGTAAAGTTAAAATCAATCTATTATGGATATTTTAGGCTAAAAAAATTCAGAGATGATGTCTATTAGTTGAACCTCCTTCCTTACATGGATGCCTATTTAGTTGTTAATATGGAGAATTTTAAGCCATTTGACTTGTCAATGTTAGATGAAATGTATCACAAGGTGTTATTGCTAATCATTAATCAAAGATCTTTTGATGTGAATGAAAAAGCAACTCCAAATAAGATGCTATTCTAGCCAAAAAGGTACGACCACTAAAAGTGGCAATTAGATTGCTTTTCATGTAGAGGAAAGGGTAGATACCTTCTACAATTAGTTAGTTTAGTTTGGTAGTTTAAAAAATTGATTTCTCTCATCTCACCTTAGATGCTTAAGGAACACTCAAGATTTCACCAAAGGATAGCTAGAATATTTTTTTGGTTAAGTTTGAAGAGTAAGAGTCCTCATAAAATATTTGTTTTGTGGTATATCCTTGATGTGAGAAGGACACTTGGGGGGATCAAAAGTTATTCATAGTCTCAAGGAAAGTCCTCAAAGTCTTGAGGAGTATAGATGTTGCTTTAGGGAAGTAACCTTACAAGTTCTTGAGGGGAAAGAGTGCACTTGAGAAGCCTCATTAGTCTTGAGGTATCAAGGAATAAACCTATTACTTGGTAATGGGCTAATTCAGTGACTTGACACAATTAGAATGAATATAGTGGAACAATGACTAAGCATGTGATTATTGTCATCTAAGATTATTTGATTGTCATTTGTAGTATTCTAGCCCTAGGATTCACAATTGTAGTTGTGTCATCAACGCTAGTGATTTGTAGGAGGATTTTTAAGTTCATTCTTCAAGATAATGTGTTTCCTTTGTTAACAATGTCACATATAGGCACCTAGCTTAATTGATAAGCTTATTCAAACCCTAATTAGGGACTATAAGTTCTCTCAAGGATTATTTAATTAGAAAAGCATGAAAAGTTTGATATACTCTTATACTTAAACTTAAATGTTAATCCACCTCTCCTATTCTCTTATATTTTAGAAGAAACCATCATTCCTCCTACATTCCTATCATAAAAGGGTCTATAAAACTATAAAATACTAATATTTCTTTAAGACATATATATTCATATTAGATATAAATTTGATATCAATATTTTTCAATACTTGTGTGATGCATATACGATATGCTATATAACGTCAGATTTAAAAATATAAAATTGAATGGGTATAAACGTCTCGATGCTCCTCGATAGATATCAAACATTGTTAGACCATGCCTTTACACTATTGTATGATTGAAAGGGTAAAAATATTCATATATTAACATGAATAAAAAGTGGAAAATGCAAAATCAGAATTTTTTTCAACATTAAATATGAGATTCTTATTTAATGTAAGATTTGCTTAGCCAATTTCTTGAATCAGACTTAATTAACACAATTATCATGTTTTGTATTATAACACTTATATTAAAATAGCTTTCAAATATTAAACTATGTTTGTATTTTAAAAGGATAATGATAACCTAATATTATAGATTTTGATTACTGCATAAATAAACTATTAGAATATAATATTAACGAAATGTGATAAACACAAACTCTTATATCTATTAAAAAATCATGACATTTCGGTTATATACTATAATATAATTTTATACTGTTTACATTTATATTCAACTACTTTATCATTTTTAGTTATAGCGGCCTAACATATTTGTATCTTATGTGCCATTTTATCACATTTGTGTCATATATTACCCAGATTCCCACATATACACATGGATTCATAGACTGAAAACTCCCATAAATCCTTCTACATTTGGACCAAGCCTCTACGATCAGGTTGTCGTGGATCCCAGTTCATTTCGTAGATCAGTTTTATCTTTTTCATAGTATCTCATTACTGATAGTGAACCATTTTCTGTATCTTTTCTAGAACAACTTGTTTCGCATTGATTCTTATAAGAGTCTATTGATTTCTTCGTCATTGTGCTTTTTTTAAACTTGTTTTCAACATGTGCATTTAAGGAGATGAGCTCATGGTGCTTTTATTGTATTTTTCATCTAATACCTTTATATTAGTATTTTGTTGAAAAGTTCTTTGCTCTTCAGGCTACTAATACCAGTCATCTTGCTTTTGATTTTCTCATCAAAGCACTTTCAACAATGTAAAATCTCTGAGCTTACATAATTCTTTCCTTGTTTTTGGAAATAATTACAATGTGCTCTTCATTTCTTTTCTAGATTCAAATGTAAGAAACAAATGGTTCTTTTACTGGTAAAATCAGCTCTTCTGCTTTCTGCATTTGCCCTATGAAATGCAAGAAATATAATTCACTAATTCCAACTCGGATTTGATAAACGACCGACATTTTAATTACATAAAACATTTTATCTAGATTGATGAGGTGATCAACCAAGCTCAAGCTACAAGGTCAGTTCTCGGCACACAGCAAGCTCTATTAGGAGCTGTTCAAGGAAAAGTGAAGCAATTAGGTGACAGATTTCCAGTGATCAAAGGCCTCCTTGGTACCTGTACCACTCATGATTCCTTATTTATTTGTTCCAATATAATTATTATGTTTCCTTCTTGGTTTAATGTGGTATTCTATCCTTTTATTTGAAGGATCAATCAGACGGAAGCGGTCCAAAGACACGCTCATACTCTCAGCCGTTATTGCAGCCTGCACGCTATTTCTGATCATCTATTGGCTCTCGAAATAATTGGAAAGGTTCATTGTTTAACTCATTCTATGTTTGGATTGCTGCAAATAGACGATTCATAACAAATTTTTTTATTCCCAAGTTTTCTTGCACATATAAATTGCAGAACTGTTGCTCTTTCTAATTTCTTTTAGCATCTATTCTTGCTTAGTCTACTAGCGTGTGTAGGACATGGTTTCACCCATTTTCTGTTTAATCTGTTCAAGATGACTCGGACCAAGATAATCTATTTGTCGAAAATCAACATGTGTACTGAAAATGAATTTTATTTTATGCATTTTGTTACATTTATGCATTACTAACAGCTCATTGTTGAAAGATGCGTGCAAGAAAAATTACTTGTACACTTATATGAAACAGAAAGAGGTTGTGTTTGAAGCTTGGGTTTGGGACAATAAAAGCTGAGCTGCTTTACTTTGCGAGCTTTGGCCCCAAAGAAATAGCTCTGCTTAACCTACTCATTGCTAAAGTTATCACCTTATGTTTAGTGTCTGAAAGGTTAAAGATGTGCCTCTTAGGAAAGTTGGTCAGATTCTGGTCTGATAATGTTCGTAACGCTTGATTTAGTGGTGAGCCCGTACATGATTGCCATGATAAGCAAGTTTACATTTTATATAAATTTAACAATTCATCAAAACATATAATGCATACGACGAAGAGATGAATTCGATTTAGAGCAACTCAATTTCAAATCAATTAAGCGTGATTTCTGGACATTGGAGCTTCCTTTAAGGTAAAAATGTGGTCTTAGTGGCCTTTCGAAAACGAGGCTAACGAGGTCGTATTATTTAATGAATAATGAAGATCTTGTATTGATATTAATAGTAACCATATCGAGAAACGAGGCATCTTGGTCTTCTATTAATCAAGCTGTAGCTTACATGTTTGGTGACCAGGATAAGATAAATAATCAACATATCCATGTGCTACCCACAAATGATTACGGCTCATTCACATGCCTTCACATGCATTGAGCCATTAAACTAGGCTACAAATCATTACATATAAAACAGAACACCATGCGGCTAAGTCAGCAAATCCAATCTGAATTTAGTTCATCAATCCTAGTTAAATTGATAAAATCCCAATAGAAGAAATCTTGAGTAGTGAGAAAAAAGACCAAGGGAACAACTTAGGAAGACCTAAACGAACAATGAACAGACAATTGCACAGCTAAATACTACCACACCACAAAGTCCTCCCATTGACAACTCAACTCTTTGCTTTAGGGGTTAAAATGCCCCCAAAATATTCTCCAAAACTGTTACCACAGTAAAATAGGGAATGCAGCCAAGAATAACATCACTGTGGAGACTAAGCTGCTTCTAAGGCTGGAAGACGACTTTTCGCCCTGGGCATGAGGTGTTTGTGGTCTGTAAATGTTCAAATCAGAATGCACCAAAGCATGAGTTAAAAGAGCAAGATAAACACGCATAAAAGATCAAATATAAAAAAGAAAATATACTTCTGCATGTCCTTAAGGAGACCACAATAAAGGGCATTGTCAGGAACAGGCAGCTCAGTTTTGTTAGTTCCCTCAGGGTTTACAACGCTAATGTACGTCTCCTGACCAAGGTACCATGAATCAAGGTCTTCTGAACGCAAATTCCAGGTTCCAACATTATCCAATGAGACCAATACGGCAGTCCAAGCTCCAGGATAAACCTGCATTGCAGTGTCCATAAGCATGCCCATCAACAATAAGCCTTGCTAAAAATGACTTAAAACAAAATAACATGCAAAAATAAAACTTTAATCACGCGGGGGAGGGGGAACTTGTGATCAACAGATTTTGTCATGCATGGCTTGGTTCGTTGGTGATCCACAAAAATCAACCAAGACAAGATTGACAAAATAAACCAAGAATGTTAAAGTGATGTTTTAGCTATCTGATTGAATTCAACCTCATTATGATTCTAGATCACTGGTCTTGCCAAAATGAGTGATCGATTGGACGACTCTCAACTCCAATTCTATTATTTGGTCAAATCAAGTTTCACTTAAAGCAAAGAATCATTTGATCTCCAGACACATTTCTACTAGGTGAGCTAACATGTTAGGATTACTTATTAAAAAGTTTTTATTGGACCATAACCTTAGCCCAAAAAAATAAGAATTTTCATTCTTCAAGCCCTAAACTTAATGTTTTCTCCAAAAAAAAAAAAAAAAAAAATCTATGAGAAGCTGAAACAGATCATAGACATGATATCCTAAAATAGAAATAATATTTTCAATATCTTAAAGGAATTCATCATCACTAATTTAGAGGACTCAATTGACTTTGTTTGAGAGAACATTAAATAGTTATATAGATTTTTAGGATTAAGGATTAAGAATTAGAGATTGAGAATAAGAAATTATTAAGCTCATTAATCATGTTTTAAGTTGAGTAAAATTAAGAATTGGGCAATTTTATAAAGCAATATAATATATAAAAAATAGAAAAATGATCATCTTGATTAGATAATAAATTGAAAACTTCTTGTAACACAAACTGTAATATAATATAAATAAAAATTCATAAAATCAAATGAATTAATTGAGATAAGACTAATGATAAAAATGTTAATGATATAATTATGATAATCCCAAATCAATGGTTTGATTCTTCCCTAGAATTCGCAATTACGAAAGTTTTTAAGGCCATCGTTTTATGTGATGATAATAAATATTATGATGATTCAAGGACAAAAAATGAAAAGACAATTGACTTAACAAAAGAAATAAAAGGTGTTAATTCTAAAGAGAACAAATAAAATACCAGTATATTTAATTATTTTGAAATTCTTTAATATATATTTTGAAATTGATATGAAATACAACAAGGCATATCAAATAAAGTACAAAAAATGCTTGCAACTGAAATGATGAAAGCCATTTTGAAAGGCCAAGCGAATCTATATTTATGATTCGAATATTAGAGAAAAAAAAAAGATGTATCCACGAATCATATGAAAGGACACTGCAACATCACCAAACAACTTATAAAGCCTTTCATCACCTAGAACCAAAGGTTTGCCTTCTAAATAAGTTTCTATTATATTTATTAAAAGCAGATGGTTAGGTGCTATTAAAAAAATTTTGTTATTAAAAACAGCAATCATGCAAAACAATAAATAAATAAAAGGATTTTAAAATAATTACACACTATGATAACTCCAAAATAACACCCTTGAGCCAAAACCAAGAAGCTTGTGTACATAACAACTTACTTGTATTGTGCTGCGTGCTACCCCATCCCATTTATTGTATGTTCCCCGACTATTTTCAGTCCAATCGCCATAATCCATCCTATAAATGACAAGTCATTATTTAAAGATAAAACATATAATAACTTAAAACGCATAATATGCAAATGTGGTATATGATTATTTCAACTGTAAAGGACATGCTTAGTTAAACATACCCAACAACAAAGAATGCATATCCATCAAGGTGATAACTCTGAACTCTAGTATCATTATTCTGGAATACAATTTCCATAAAACCCTTGTATGTGCCATTAATTATAGAAGTTGCTATTCTTAGCTGACCTTTATCTGGCCTGGTAGGAAAATCAAGCTTGTAGACTCCTTTCTTATCATACTGATCAGCAAGCCTTAGAGGTGTATCGGGAGGAGAATATGAAATTCCATTAAGTGTGGCTCGTCGCTTTCCATCGATGAGTATTGTTGGCTTATTTTCCACTATATACATTTGGGTCACATTGATGGAACCATATCTGAATGATCCTTGCGGATTTGGGCGGGCACCGCTAGCAGTTACATTCCATCTGTGATCGAAAAGAATAATTCATCAAAATAATTAAACGAATATGTCATTATTTAACATTCAGTTGCCCATCACCTTGCATTAAGGGAAACCATCTTATCTAAATTTTGTTTGTATTGATTGTTCGAATATAATGAAATAGGAGCACAAGAAAGAACATATAGTTAAAAGACAATATTGTTTCAGGCAAAAGTTTCTTTTGATTTTTATAAAATAAGATTGTAAAAACTGTAAATACTAAATAATAAATCTATCTTTTTTTTATTTTGAAAACAAGATGGCCCACTAATATTCAGACAGATTGTAGGCCCTTGAACGAAACTATTATCCAAATGAATTTTAATGACTTTCAACCACAACAATTGAAATTCTAAAACAAACATAGCCATGCATACAAAAGGAGTGGAACTACAAAGTACTCATCAAGCTAAAGCTGCAGTAATAAGATCATCCAAAAGGAAAAATGGAAGATACAAAGATGAATGTTTATACGTGCACATCAAAATATTTCTTTATTCTATAAAATTATACTATGCAGTAAGGCACACTAAGCTCTGAGCACATGCTGCTATATCCAAATAAGCTTACAAAATTACAACATTGGATGTTTCATACACAAACCTGATGGATCTTGCTTGGTTCATGGAGTAAGTTTTGTCATAGAAATCATTTGGAGGATCTGGGAGTGGACCAGATGCTTTGCCTTTGGAGTTCGAGTAATGAAGGATCGCAACCCCCACCACTCTATCCCAATTCGAACCATTCACAAACCTAGCACTCGCAACAATGTAGTAATCACTGCTTGCATTCTGATTCATAGTAACCAAGAAAGAGTATGACTGCCCCACAAAGATATCTAGACTTGTGTAGTTCTGCTGCACCGTGTACGACCCCTCTGTCTCCACTAGAAGCAGGTTATGGGATTGGATCCTAAAGTTCAAGCATGTAAACATCCCAACATTGTGGACACGAAGCCGATAAGTTTTCCCTGTCAAAAACAAGGCATCCAATTGATGCAAATCACTTTAAAAAAAAAAAAAAAAGAAAAAGAAAAGAAAACAATGAAGCTGTGGATTGCGTGTATGAAGTGAGTGTCACCTGGCTGAACGCTGATGGTCTCATAATCGATTCCGGCAGGAACAATAGTGTTATTATATCGGTAAGGCCCTTTGCCATTAATCAGCACACCATCCGGCACTCCGAGGGCCTTTCCCTGATCAAGTTCTTTCCTCAAATCCTGCACGGCTCAAGCATTCAGCATACAACAATGGGAACAATCTTACTTTTAAATTAATAAGCAGTGTCGCCGTTTGCACTTACCGTGTGGTTCTTATTGAACCAATCACCAATAAATAAGGTTATGTCACCATGCGGCGTATCAAAGGGCACCGGAATTATAACCCTATTGTTGATGGTGAACCCTCCATAGCCACCAGCGGCACGCTGAAGGTTAATTGAGGGGAAATAGAAGAAGCTCCCAATTTGGTCCTTCACCTGGAACTGATAAGTCCAGTTCCATCCCACCGGGATCGGGCAGTTTGTTCCCAGAACACCGTCCTGCCAACTATTCTTCCTCTGCTGCACTCCATCCCTAACAATCCGAACTCATATCAGAAACCACGACAGCCCAAAACCCTAGTTGTCGACATCGGAATTAAAGGAAGAAAACTCGCACTGTCACGGTAATGGCGGAGAAAGGGTCATTACCAAGTGATGAGCAGCGGCTCGTCGAGGCTGTTGAGCACGTTCACCGCGACGTTCCAGTTGGTGGTCACATTGACGATTGGACCAGGAAACTTGCCGTTGATCGATATCACCTGCCGCAAAAGTTAACCAAATCTAAAAACATTCGAAAGCAAGCGCGAAATCCAAATGGACAGAAAACAAAAGGAGGCGCAGAATAGCGGCGCGGCTTCAAAAGTGAAAAAAAAGCGCAAAAATCGGGGTTTAGAACGAAAAACACTGGCATTCACTCTAACGGCGAAGAAAGGTCACGAATCAAATGGACGATTGGGATTAAGAATTGGACCTGCTGCTCGACTCCAAGCGGGGCTGCTTTCATGTAAGCCACGTTCCAGTCGAAGGATGCGAACGGATCTGCAGCCGAGCAGAACCCCCACAGCGCCGCCGCTGCCCAGGCCAGCATGAACAACAATGCCATCTCCGATGCCTTTCAACGCCACGTTACGCCGCCGCGGAACTCTTCTTGCGCCACTCAGGTACTCTCTCTCTCTCTCTTCACATTAAAATCGAGGGAGCTCTGAAATGTGCAAAATGCTGCTGCCTCGGTACCCCAATATACCACTGTTTATCCATCGCCTTTGAGTTCCGTTTTCTCCGAGATTTCTCTCTCTTAAACTCGAAAATATTAAAATCTTATTTGATATTTGTTAAAAATTTTCATTTCTACTTATAGAATATTAAAAAAAACATTTTCTTTAATTTTTTTTTAAGTTAGAAATTATATATATGCAAAACCTAAATGTGAACACAAGTAATCAAAAAAAAAATTAAGACAAATATTTTCTACTACATTAGATTATTAAAAATAAACAGGGTCGGCAATTTTATTAGACTCCAATTTTGACTAAATAAATAAAAATAAAATGAGGCAGATAAAATAATATTTATTATTTATTATTTTGAATCAATATTTTTAATTCAATTGAAATGCCATTTTTAGTTATTATTTTGAATGCAAAATGATATTTACTTATAATATTCTCTACTATTTGATTCTAATTGCTTTTCAAAATATATGGTCATTGAATGACCCATATAGCTATTGCTATTGTAGAAAAAGATTGCTTGTTGCTTTTGAGTAAAATATTTTATTTCATATTTATGAAAATCTTTTATTAATATCTTTAATTTATAAAATAATAAAATACATTACTATTTTAGAATTAATTTATAAGTAAGAATATCACATAAAACTTATAACTAATTAAAAAATATCATTTAAAAATATATGAAAATAAAAATATTATTATATAGAATTTATTTAGATGGGTTTAACAATGTTTGTTTTTTTTTCAATTAGAATTTATTTGAAATTATTACAAACTGTTAAAATTTAATGGTAAAATAATTTGTGTGTACATGTGCTTATAATCTTAATTTAACTAAATTCATAATCCCAATTCTCAATATTGCATTTAACATCCTTATTATCATTTACCCATGTTCTAATGCTATGCAATAAGGAACCCTAACTCTAGTTTTTTCATCATTATAGTTTAATGTCTTTTTCATTCGACCATTTTGCTTAGCTAGAGGTAGATAGAAGCGAGTATATCACATGCGTTAATGGACCACCTCCATGAAACTCTAATCTCACCATTGCCTCAACACTCAGTCATTACATCGCCATTAATAGGAAAAGAGAGAAAAGGGATAGGAGCTCCATTGTGCAGAGGAAAGAAGTGAGAGAGAGAGAGAGAGAGAGAGAGAGAGAGAGATAAAATAATCAAGAAAGTGAAAGTTGAAAAAAGAGAAAATTAAGGCTTGTGAAACCCAGTTAAGAAAAGAGAAAATTAATGGAGAGTGAAAAAAGAGAATTGAGAAGTTGTTTTGATAATGAGAATTGCTTGCATTTATGAAAGAAGTCGATGGTAAAAATTAGAAATTTAACATGAAAATTAAGAGAAGAAAGAAGAAATCATATGATAATATTGAGATAGGTATGTGACACTTTTATATGTGCATATACTTGATAATTGGATGAATGATAAGTATAACATTGAGTAAGCATTCTAGTATTTTGTATATGTGTATATTTTATTATAATGATAATTGGCAAGTATAGCATTCTGTAAGTATTTTTGCACTTTTAAATGTGTGTGTATAACTGATATAATGATAAATAATAAATATAACCTCGCATGAAAACCTTGGTATTTATATGATAGTATGTGTTTAATGTAGCATTGCATTGTTGTGTGTTATCATACTATAGATTATATGTGATGTTTTCATATTATATTGTTTCACATATTGTGCTAAGTATTGTTATGATTACTGGGCAGATACATAATACACATATGCTTATGCTTGATGGTATAAGTCATTGTTGTGTGTCAACGTGATTTAGATTATATATGATGCTATTATTTTTTTCTATGTTATGTTTGTATTTATAGTGTTATATGATAAGTATGATTTTTGTACTAATCGTTGAGCAGGTATATTATAACTTATGGATTGATTAATAAACTTGTATAAAAATATAAGCTTTCTTATGTTCTAACAAAATGCATGCATAATCATAAGGTACATGTAGCATCCCAAATAAAATGAAATTGAGTTTTCTAATTATTATTTTATTATTTTTTTTCTAAAATTTATTAATTTTTTCAAAAAATCATCCATTATAAAAAAACGTATGACATCTCAAAAGAGACAAGAGAGCTACAAAATGATTATATAAATTATTAGAAACTCAATGAAACTAAGTTGGTGAAAATAATAGTAGTCTAATGTGATAACCAAGACAGAATAGACAAGCAGTGAATGTCAGGTGATATCTTAATAGAGGAATTATTATATAAAAAGCAACATTTTATAGGATTTTAAGAGAATGGGTATAAGAATAAATTATCTTATATTGATTATTAAGAGAATGATTATAATATTTGTATTAGATGTTATGATCTTTATTTGTCAAACATGAAGAGGGTGGTTGGAAATAAATAATAACATTAGATGATAATGATGACTATTTTACGTTTTTCGATCACTTAAGAGCAAATAGACTAATGTAGCAATTTTGGAATAAAGGTATAGGTGCTTTTATATGAACTATTCTTCTTTATTGTAATTTTACTTTTACTTTTTTATTGATAGTTTTTGAAGATTTAGCATATTTTCTCTTCATGTAAACTAAATATTATTGAAAAAATAAATAAGTCAAAATCATTATGAAAAATTTAATAGAATAAAGAAAATTATGGTAATGATGTGCTTAGAAATGTTTAACTATCTTCTTAGATTGTCACCTTAAATACAATAGAAATTAACAATTTAAGAAAACTATTAATATAAAAATAGAGAAAACAAAGTAAGAGAATAGAATAGGAGAACTTTTCATGAATAAACAATAGGGTTGTAAGTTCAATATTTAGAATTTCTTTACAAATGCATGATATTCTATTATATTGTAGAAAATAATATAAAAATATAAAAGTTTGACATCATTGTATACAACATACAAACTTAAGTAATATAATGGTCATTATCTTTTCATGGAGGTGTTAATGTTATCACATTGTTACATATCTTCATCGTTCACTTCATATGTTGTTGTAATTATTTATGGCAATTAGGATTATTGAGATATAATTATCAACTTATTTATAAGATTTTAGAACATTTATAATCTAAAAGATATGATAAGAAAAAAATATTAATATTATTATTATTAATTATACCATAATTGTTAATCTAATACAATACATATTTAAAATATGAGTTTAGGGATTGGTGCGAGTCACTGATCAAAATGACAAGTGATCCAAACAATGAGTAGGCTAAGTGAAAGGAGCGTTCATAGGTAGCAAAAAATCTCCAAAAGCATAAATTAAATCTAAAATTGACCAAATTTTGCAATGAAAAACTATAGGATTGCTTAAACTAGATTGTTTAAACTAAACACATCTAAAAATGTGCAACTGACATCTAAATGACTCAAAATAAAGTATAATTGAATGAATTAAATAAAGTCTACAATAAATTAAAAAATTGAAATATGTTATAATGATAAAAAAGTGTTGGATATAATCAAACTTCCTAATGAGAATGATAATAAAGACTAATAAGAAGTAGATAAGTTAATAATTACAATATTTTGAGTCTAAATAAGACTAGTATGTCTCCAAATACAACTTTAATGTGATTCTACAAGATATTATTATGTTAAAAAAATAATTGGCATATTAAAATGGAAATCGAGTAAAAAAGTTATTAAAAATGGTCAAGAAAAGAAGAAAAAAATATGTAATAGAAGATATAGCATAAAATATGTGTTAATTATTAGTACAAGTATAGATAATTATATTTTAATCATTATCTTATATGTGACATAATTTAAATATTACTTTGTTTTGCACATTATCATTATTGTGTTTTTAGCTAATTTTGTGATAGTTGACTCAATCTATGTTAAACATATTTTTAAGTATATTAAATGGACACATATTGATGTAGAAGCGTCAAATACACACTCGTTGATTATCACAATAATTTCATAAGTTTGTTAGTGAAAATTTTGGTTAAAATTATTTTAAAAAATGCTTAAATTTGAGTTTTTTATTGTTTTTGCTACCATCAGGGCCATCATCAATAGTTGTTGTCATCGCTTGAGCTAACCAGCATGCCGACTTGACCTGATTGACTTGAGAACTAGCTGATAAGCTTGACCCTACTGACCCATTACCTACAACGACCTGGTATATCCACTTTGACTTGTGTCGACCCACCAGCCCCACCAACCCACGCTGTTCTTCTCCACTTCAATGAGACCAGACATGTCTAGCCATTGCCCAACATCGCACCGATTGCACTCGACCATCTCATCGCTCAACATTACCACTGGCTAAAATGTATAATCTATTTGTGAACTACTTAATTTAATTAATTTTAGAATTTTTTAAGTTAATTTTTATTTAAAATATTTTTTTATAATTAGTGTTGAATTTTGAAATTCTAAAATATCTTTTATAATTTTAAAATATATTATTTGATATTTTTAAATATATTTTTAAGTTAGTTAATTATCATTGTACTATTGAGATCTCTATAAACAAATATGCTCATTAGGTTATAAGAAAAGAAATATAATAAAATAAAATTTATTTTATTTATGTGTTTTCATCATTATGAATAAAGTATGTACACACAACTCTAGTTTAGAGAAAAGGATCTAAGAGGAGAGATCTTTCACCGAGAGAGTCAATAACCAAACAAATTTTTTCTTTTGTTAATAACCACGTCATCGTAAAAAAGGTGCATTCTTTTAACTATTTTTATTTATTAAGTAATAATCTAATGTCAGAGTTATTCTTTTTTATTAAAATACTATATATAAAGTTTATCTTAAATTCTTTATTTTTTATATATGAAATTGGATGTGACAAAAATTATTTTGTAAAAGTCTATGATTAACACTTAAGGTGTTGCATCTACTCAAGTTAATAATCTATGCTACAGCTTTGGAATGTCAATCTCTGAGTAGTTTTAAAATATTGCACACATCACCTAATCCTAATTACTGTATAGTACATTTTCATATTCTGTAATAATATATTCAGTATATGTACTATTGTAAGTTTTAAATTAAACAATGATAGAAGTCTAAATTTGTCTTGTATTATCTAAAAATATAAGGATTGAGTAGTTGCTTGCTAGAATAAGAAAGTAATGAACATATCATAAAATCATATTTTGAGATATATCTAATTTGGTTAAGTTGTATAGTTGTAAGATTCTAAAATTTTTTTATATTTTCATTACATATGCTATATACTTAAATTGCTTTGAATATTGTCATTAAATGCATTGTTAAATACTAAATAATTGCATAGTTGGAATAATTGATATTTATGTGAGTTGTAGAGGTACTAAATTGCATAATTGATATAAATGTATATGAAAAAAATGAACAAATAAAAAAACTCTATTTATTAAAATATAAAGTTTAGAGAAAAATGAGTTTATGTGGTTTAAGATTAAGAATTTAAGCCCTAAATTCATGGTAGAAGAATGAGAACATAATATTATCATACATTAGTAACTCACTCTTTAAAATATGGATTTTTAATGCAAGTATATCATTCTAACAAAAATATAATGAGAACACATTACCATATTTTGGCACTTAAAAAAGGAAGCCATAATTGTTATTATAAAACAAAGATAAGCAATAAATTTTATTATAAACTTTTATCATATAGTATATGATAAGTATGAGAAAAAATTGAACTCTTTATATTCAAGAAATATTTATGAACTATATCTTTAATACTAGTCTTTATATTATATATTATCATCAAATTTAATGCTTACTATATTATTAAAAAATTAGACATAAAAATTAAAATTTTGGTCATTAATTTAATCATTTATAGTAAATTGCATTTCAAATTAGTAATTGAATCGATATAGTGATTGTCAAATTTGTTTCTTATAGGCTTCTAATTAGTAGCAATTTTTTTATCATTATAGAAATATTTTACCAACACTTTTGACACAAAATTTTTGTAATTGATTTACTTTAATTATTCATTTTTAATATCAAAACGTGATAATAATTATGATTGATTTGATAATGTTTTGATTGGTAAATAATAAGTAATCAATAATTCTTCACTAATTATACCATCAGTGATTAAAATGATTTCTAATCTATTGTTTTATGTAGAATTGGTCAACGATCCTCTAAGTAATCAAAAGTCATGCAAGTTCAAGAATCACATACTAGATTTTGCGATGAACAACCAAAATCATGTCATTTTTTACACACAAAAACTCCTTACACTATCATTAATAGTAGCCAAAACAAGTATTGTTGTATATATATATATATATATATATATATATTTACATTTCCCGTTCCGTAGCTGTTATTGTTAAAGAACTGCGGAAATTGTATTAATCTTGCCGACATCCAATATTTGTTTAATATTTATTTATTTTATTTGGCGGTGATTAAAAACAAAACTGTTTTATTTTTTTGTAAGCAACGTTGTCATGGTGATTGCAGATTTGGTGAAAAACAATACATTGAATCGATTTTCTATAAACTTAAATCGATGCGTTATTTTGAATCAAAATGTTTTAATGTTTAATAATTAATTTATAAATTAAAATGCAATGTAATAATTACAAAAGCAAAAATGGATTCACTGTTGACCTCGAAGGTATCCGCAGAAAGATGCATGGCAAGCGGAACGCACGTGGAGGGACCCGTGGTTAATCCAGAGTCTCCAGTTATAAATATTTTGAAAAAGGAACGCTGATTGCCACTAGACACGGCTTTTTGACCGTTGGAGATTGCCAGCTGTAAGCTATAATGGCTAATCCATTGCTAACAAGCAGAATGTGTTTCAAAGGTTTGACATGCATGGTTTGTTGTGTTTTTTGAATATATATATATATATATATATATATATATATATATATAAATATATACATATATTAAAACTTATTTAGTTTTGTAATATATTTTTATAATAAAAATTAGTTCGAAAATATGGATATGAAAGAAGTAAAACTCTTTTTCAAATATAAATAGATGTTCCTTATGTCACTTGAGAAACACATTTAAAATGATTTGATTTGTAGAAAGTCTTTTCTTTCATTTTTAATTATTGAATTTGAACTTAAAATTTTTTTTTATTTCCAACTTGTGAATCCATCTTTTTGATTTATCTTACAAGTATCATATATTTGTTTCAATGGTGATCACATTAAAAATAAATAAGAATGTATTTAGTCTCATATTATGAGTTTAATATAATGTTAGAATTTTAATATATATATGTAATGTAATTGTTATTAATCGATTTAAAATTTTTAGTTATTAGACATCCATTTAAATATGTACTAAGCCTGATAAATTACACCCCCCAAGTGAAGAAAGTCTTCATAATAATAATATCGTAAGAGTATATATGATATCTATTTATAGTTTAGTAGTTCTTGGTGTTCATAATGTTTGATAGTGCTCATAAACTTCCATGGAGTTATATAGGATTCGTATGAATGACTACCTTATGATTGGCATGGTTTGAGCATCAATGAAAGAGCAATTGGCATAATCCAAAAGTGCAAAGTTTTTATAGTGGTAAAGTAACTCTTAATGCATGTGATACTTGATAGCATTTATATGCTTCTATCCAGTCATATGATATCCCATGATTTAGTTATGTATGATAAAACAATTAACATAATTGAAATATAATACAATATACACACACTCACATATGTGTAACAATCATTGTTTAATCGTCCATGGTGGAGAATTAGTATACTACAAACAAAATATGAAAGTTGTGGTTGAGTACTTGATACCCTTAATGTTCGACATCATACTTAATTTAGTTGATAGAAAGATTTTTTTAGTTAAAATAAAAGAGTGGTGACTAATGCAATTGAAATTCTTATTTGAAAAAAAAAATGTTAAGAGCAAATAAGAATACATTGAATTATATATTATGAATTTAATAAAATATTAAAATCTTAATATATATAATTAATATAACATATAATTTTTAAGTTTAAACTTTAAATTATAGAATATCTACATATGTATTAACCCATTAAAATTTTTTAATCATCATATAAAGAAATTTTCACTAACATATTCTAACTTGATTAAAAATAAGATTTCAAAGTTAACAGTAAAAATGTGATATATTATATAGATGAAATTCTCACTTAACGAGAACATGTATTAAGGATAAGTGAAAAAAATATTTAGTTGCATAATATGACCTTAGCAAAATAACAAAGAAATAGCATATAATTGAAGGAGTTGAGCCCTCACATGGGCAAACTTTCCTAACACACCTCATACATGGTTGACTTTATGGTCATATATGGTTGGTATGGCTACAACCATCAAAATATGATTTTGCTCTATAATGTTCATGCATTTTATAACTCTTACTTCTAAAAAAAAGAACTATGACTTTTAAAGAATTAAAATTTTAAACTATGCACAAACATAAGAGCAACATTTCAATAGTTGATTGATGAAAGTCAATTCCCTTAAGAGAAAACCAAGATGATTGAAGCTAATCAAATAAAAATGCAAGACTATTATGCATTAAGATTACAACACCTAAGAAGAAGTTTAGGTTAAATAATCACAATTATGTTACTAATTAAAAGGTTTTGTTAATGAAATCTATTATAGCAAGAGCAATGTAATTTTATCCAAAATACAAAATATCTTAGATTGTAAAAGTATAAATAATATTGAATTGTTATTGCCATTGTTTGAAGGATTTGAGGAACATAAAAATTGTTTTTTAAGGTGGTGTTTTAAATAAGTAGAAATGGAATTCTTGTTATCTTCAATTGTTAAAAAAATAGTTTTTGAAAGAAGTTTTAAAAAAAACTTTCTAAAGTGTGGTGTGGGATGAGAATATGAGAAGATACAAAGAGGATCATTGAAGAGTTTTCTCTTTCAAAGCTCCTTTAGTTTTAATCAAAATATTTAGCAAAGATAGATAAACGTTAAAATCTAACAATTGAATACAAATGACAAAAGTGAAATCTTATGTGATACAAGGATTAGATAATTTAATCAATTATATAATAAAAGATGAAAGTTTTATAAATGCAATTACATGATACAAAGTTGTTTATAAATTTATAATAATGCCTAGTGAAACAGTTCAAAGAATGGACTAAATGATCTGATTAATGATAATAATGGAATCTAAATATTGACAAAATATATCTTTGAAAGAAATGTAGGTATTTTGATGAAATAAATATTTATATATAATAGTATATAATTATTGTGAACAAGAGATATGGTGTCAAATTATTTTAAAAAAAGTTGTATCATATAGTATACTAAACATGATTACTAGTTTCGATTATTTGAGAATTTAGTAAATTTTGATTTTTACTATTCAAAATAATTAATCATTATTCTAACCTTACCATTTATCACCAGCTTTTTGCTAATATTGTTATTCACGATTTTTTTTCTACAAGTACATAAAAGGTTTTCTAGAATTTTTTTATCAAAATAATTTTATTTTTCCCATAAAGACAAACAATTGTATAAAAACTAAACATCAAATAGAATACAAGCATTAAGTTGCATAAAAAATATAATTTGACAAATATCTCTACCACACACAACCTAACATGAATCAATCTAAATTACAATGACATTGATGGCACAACACTTTCGTTTTGTGCTTGTGTTGGTGTTAAGATCATTTCTTAAGATAGTCTTGGGCATCTCATTCTTTTGAAGGCTTTGAGGATTATCTTGGGTTTTTCCTTGGTGATAAGGAAGTACTTATTTCATGAGGCTATCTTTGTCAACATCTCTTTATTATCACTTTTCTCATGTGCAATCTTAGAGTGATTGTTTCTTTGATGTTTAGTACCTCAATGGCTATGTCTCAAGGGTTTAACTTTCTTCTCATTTATTAATTGTCTCTAATACGAAAGATTCATTCATGAGAAATTATATGTGAGCTAAGGGAATGTCTCTTCTTATTAAATTATATAATATCTTGAAACAAGATATTTTGTACAATCTAACTTGAATTTTTAATATCATAGGTTAAGAACACATTTTTCAAAATAAAAAAAAAAATATAAGCCTAGCTTTTTACATATATGAAATTAATATACTTGAAGTTAAACATCTATATGTTTATCTCAAATTTATTCTCAAGCATAGAATTCAGGAAAACATGTTGTTTGCTTTATTATATCCATATTTCCAAATGTTTGGCACACCCAAATCCTATTTAATTGTTGAGAAAAAGAAATAACACCTTAACAAAAAAAAGTTAAGCATCAACCTTCTTTATTTCCATCTTTCAAGAGTAATAAAATGGTTTGCAAGTATCAAAAATTTGTCGAGCACCAATGTTATAGAAGGAGAAGAACAACTCATAAAGAGATTCATGCTTCGAAGATAAGCTTGTATGCAAATTATTTTGTAACCATTTTGAGTGTGTATAAGATTAACCTTAATCATATATTATGAATTTAGTATAGTTATTATAAAACTTATTCATAAACTTAAATTTTAAATTATTAGGTATCTGTATAAGTATATATATTGACCCTAAACTAGGTTGTTGGAAAATACTTGTACTAATAGATGAGTTGCAGAAAAAAATTGATAAATAACAAAATTTTCATAACAAAATATTTTTATTAATGCATTTATTAAAATTGTCAAATAATATCAAAAAAGTTTTCTCCATATGTGACAATAAAGAGTTTAAAAAGTAGGATATTTTAAAAATAATTTTATGAAATTATTTTGAATAAAAATACAAACAATACAAGAAATCTAAAGTTAGAATTAAAATAGTTAAAAACAAACTAATTATGCAACTTAAGAAAATTAGGAGTGCTACTCGTGGTTGAGTTGACCAATTGGGGAACCAACATCCATGTTTTTGGAAAGAAAAAGTAAGGCGAAGAGGTGAAAAAAAATCTTTAGAAAAGATAAGTGATGTCGAAAATATCTCAAGTTAATTAAATATTATATATGTAATAAGCTTTAAAGCTAAGCTCAATATGACATTCATCCAATTTAAATTCATAACTGAAATCTACAAGTATACAAAAAAAGTTAAATCACTTAAAATATAAACATGTAGAATCATTGATACATTATGAAACCTACTCAAACTAGGAATTGCACTATCACTTTAGAAAAGAAGGATCAAAATTAACATTGATGGTGGCTTAAATCAATCACAAACGATACACATATAAATTAAAATTTGTAAAAATGTGGTTTACATGAGCAAATAGAGAGAATATCAAATATAACTCATGTCCATATAAGAATCAACACCCTAAGACTAGTATAAAAGAAAGAAAGAAAGACACTTTTATTAGAAGGAAAAACACTAAGTGAGAGATGGGATTCAATTGAAAATTCTTTAAGGTAATGAAAGAGTATTAAAAATAGTATGAAATGTTATAGAGTGATGAGGTTAATTACATGACAACTTGAAAAAAAAAGAAATTATAATAAAATTTAAACTATCCAACAATATAATATTACAAATAAGGAAAGAAAAATCTATTATAAAAAAAAATAGGCTATGAAAAAGTTACTAGATGTATGAAATAGAGTGGGTACGGAGCTCCCTTTTTACATCTCACATTTGTCTTTCTCTAAGCACCGTTGAAATCTCATGAACTAAATTTTGCTCCCAATAAATGATTATAATAACTTTTATTGTCCCAATATATAAAGTTTAGTTTAATAAGTGAAAAACTCATAATTGATGTGAGACTAAATAAATGGAAGTACATATATGAACTCATAGTCTTTCCTTTATATAGAATTCTCTCATGAGTTAAGATTTCTACACATGATGTGAGACTAAAATCTTAAATATAAAATTGACTAATATGTCTCACATAAATAGAACATAAAATAAAATATGAGAGTGTGACCAATATAAAGATCTAACTTAAATGACTAACTGAACTTGATATTTTATTATGATATCATTTTGTTTTTATTTTTTGATTTTATTTGGTTGTTATTAAAGAGTTTTTCATACATTTAGATCTCTACTTATGTTTTTATGTTCTAATCTGGTATTTTAATTATGCATAAATTTTGATTTTTAATCTTATTCAATAAATGATGAAATGGGCTCTAACATTAATGATTGCAATAAAACTTAAGATCATACTCAAGTTTATTATTTTATAATTATTTTTCATCATTAACATTTGATATCATGAGACATTATTGATCTTTCACATTTTGCTTTGAGTATATTAGTTGATAACACTGATAGCTGTTAATATTTATCAATTTTCTTTCACAGCATAATGCATCAGGTTTTACAAATTATAAATGTATTATTTATTTTTTCACATGATTTTTATTTGGATTAATATTACTTGAAATTTCAAATTTGTTAGAAATATAATGAAAGAGATGATATAAGAATCCTTATAAAATCATTATCAGTTGACAGAATTTAGTACATGAGATTAAAGGGAAAAAGTATTTGATTTTTTTTTTCGTTTTTAAGGTTAGTCAGGTAAGTTTTGCTGCCATTAAGGAAAGAATGGCAAGGATTTTGTTTTAAGTTTACTTGGGAATGTTTTATTGTTGTTGTCTATTTAGTATCATATGGTGTTAGGTTATTTGTGGTTGGTTTAGCTTAAATATCACAACATTAGCTATGTTAAAGAATAAATTTCTATATAATTGTCATCTAGAATAATTTGTGTTTGACTATTATCTTGAGTTAAATTTTGTTAAATTGAATAAACTCGTTGAGACGAGTCAAATATCGTTTGTTTCATCTTGATCGATGTAAATTTGAAATTTTTGCAAATTATCGAATTTAATAAGTATAAATATACACATATACTTATAACCAATATATGTATATGTATATGTGTGTATATATATATATATAAACTATTTTTTGTTTTTTTTTTCTGAAAACACAATTTTCTTTTCTCCTTTCATCCCTGTGTCCAACGAAAACTTTAGGAGAGGAATTTTGCACAAGTCGGATGTTTTATCTAAATAAGTTTCATTGGCAACGAGGGTTGCGAGAGCTATTGATGGAATTAAATAAAAGGATGTGAGCTCAGCCAATGGAAGGTTCTAATAAGTCTAGAAGACTGAAAATTGATTTTTTTTTATTTCTTCGTGATTTAACTTGAAATTGATAACGATAATCAATGCATTTAACATTGATTAAGTTTTTATTTTACTATTAGAACGATTGGAAAGGAATTTGTTAAGTATTTGAAAACTAAGGTTTTGGAAATAAAGAAAATAAAAAAAGAAGTGCAAAAGGGATCATTTTCATAATATAAAAAGCGAATTATGCAATTATACATTGATACTTTAAAATTTTCAATTTATGTAAGAATCTGTACATTTAGTTAAAAAAATTACAATTCAGAAGTTAAAATTGACAAAAAGAGAAAGTTGAACTTCTACATAACTATCTCAAACAATAACAAAAGATATGAGTTATGCTCTTTGACATAAATATTATATGTGTATATTTGATGTGATGCTAATTATTGAAATAAAAATCTTATATGTGAAGCATACACTTTAATATAAACATTATTTGTGTATACTTGATGTAGTATTGTTTTGTTAAAATTAAGACCTTACATAAGTAAGTTTTTTTAACATAAATATTATATGAACATGTGTGATGTGTTGTTTGTTGAAGTTAAAATCTTGTATGTGAATATTTTATAGAGCATGTGATACTGATGCATTGATACTATGTTATCATATAAAATTGTATGAAAATATACACTTAAAAAAATGATGTATGTTTTATCTAATATTGACAACTATTCTATGAAATTATTTAGCATGATTAATTATACAAGTATAATATTTGATGAGTTGATATAAAAACACTAAGTATAATGAGAATTTTTCATGTAAAAAATTTATTAAAAGATTAAATGACACGAATGAACTGTAAATTCCTTAAAAATTAATGTGTTATTCTTTAAGACTAATGGCCAATCAGATCATAAGATTAAGATATTACCATCACGAGATAGCTAGTGGCTATGTGAGTTACATGATTGAGATATTATTACTATGAGATGGCTAGTGATAAAGCGAGCCACAATATTGAGATATAACTATCGTGAGGTGGCTAGAGGCTATGTGGATTACAAAATTGAGATATTATCACTGTTAGGTGACTAGTGATCATATGAGCTATAAAACTGAGACAATATTATTGTTAGGTTGTTAATGGTCAAGTGGGCCACATAATTAAAATATTACCATCGTGGGATGACTAGTGGCAATATGGGATATACAGATTTGTCGCTAAGATATGCATATTAAAAATATAATAAGTCTGAGCATAATTGTGCATGAAAATATGATATGATAAATAAATAAATGAAATTTTTATTATAACTAAGTAAACTGAAAAGTGATTAATGCATAAAGTTTACTTAGTTAAATGAAAACAATACCACATTGAAAAAAATAAAGAGATGAAAAATAGAATAAAAAAGCTGCATGTGATTGTTATTTTTTTAGAGATCATAATATGTTTTTCTTTGATAGTATAACACATTTTCTCTTTTATATTCTAACATTAATAATATTTTGCTTGCCTAAATGTTATGATTGATATTTATGATTATATCTTACATGTGGTTATATCAAATTATTGATTATTTAATATATTTATTTTTTAGAGATAGTTTACTAAACAAGTAATGATTCGTTTAGCCTTTTTTGACACTAACATTTCAGATATAATAGAACCCAATAAAAAGAGGATTACCCATAAAAATAGCCAATAAGAAAATAAAGAATTAAAACAACAAGCTGCAAGAGTTGTGTTGGATAATTTATTAATCTTGTGATGAACTCAGTATTGTATCTGTATGTGAAAATTGTGACATGTAGATGTTGTGATAGTTTTAGTTGTTAAAAACTTTTTTTAATTCAAATATTTACAATTAATAGTTGTGGTTATAAACTGTCTCACTGTTATTTTGTAGATATAAATATTGCATGATTATACTTGTAAATTAGAAAATAAACAAAATCTATAAGAGATTATATCTTTTTGAGTTCTGAAGTTTGGAAAAACTAATTGAATATATGTCAAAAAAATATGAACATTATATTTGCAGTACCAAAAGATGATTTAACTAGAAAATAATTTAAGTTAGAATATGTAGCAAAGAAAAAAAAACAAAAGATAACATATTATTAGTATGAGAGTATTAATTAAATAAGGTGATAATTAAAATATTTGGGAAAAAAATAAATATCATCATATTTACCTAACATCTACCATGAAAAGGCCAAGAAACCACTTAGTTGTGAAAGTTACCACCATGAAATTGAAAAGACAAGGATAAATTATTCAAAAAATGCATTAATAAATCAAATATAGATAAAATATGCATTCTTATGAAAAATGATTAAGTTATGGAATAAATTTACTTGAGAAAAGAACCAAATTCAAGGATATTTATCTTGATCTTTGTACTAATGCAATAAATGGATGAAAGGAACCTGAAACAAAGAATGACAGCTTTGTTTAACTTCAATCTAGTCAAAGTAAAATTGGTGAAACAAAGAAAAAAAACCAACTTCCAAACCTGCATTTTAAACCTTAATCCATATTCATAATTCATCGTATAATAAATCAAACATGCCATCAATTTAAACCATAGGAAAACCCAACACAATAACATTTTAAATCCACAATTGCAACACTGCCAGTATAGTTATGCCACAATGTAAATAGTTAAACAGTAAAGTGTGAACATAAATAATTTTTGAACCTTCATAACAACTGCTAAAATTTGTACAAACTATATTATTAAGCACAGGTGACCCAAAACATTAGTCAGGTCAAGTAACACCTTAACGTATGCTTTTTAGTTTCTTTTTATATTAAAGTTGTATTGTATATTATTTGAAACAAAATTTGAATTATTTTTTTTATCCTCTAAGGGTAGTTTATGTGTTCTACATTATTATTGTTACATGTCTAAGGCTATATGTTAGTTCTTGTAAATTTCTGAAAATGATGAATGATCGACAAAAGAAATCAATGCTTTGGGAGTGATGTTTCGCTACTTATTTCTTATAATTACCACATTGTCAACAAGAAATATATATTAAGATATTTTACCTTGTATTTGATTGTTTATGACCTACAATATCAAGGAGTTATATCATTTTTATTTGCATGTAACTTTATTAAATTCAATGTGTACAATAAAATTTTTTTCTTTTCATAAACTATGATCCTATGAAACTACTTACAATGATGCATGTAACATATTTTTATTTATCACTTGAATAGTTTGCAATAGTTTTTTCTTTATAAATTATATTGAATGCATAATGGACTTTGTAATGAATTTTGTTGAGCTACCATGTTGGATAATCATTCATAGTCTATGTATATGTAGTTATCAATGTGAACACCTAGTGTTGGAAAGCATGATATATCCTTTCTTCCTACAAAATTCTAAAATCATATATGGATGGTGTTACAAAAAAGAAACATGTTTAATACTTGATTAATTTGATGTAGATATCGATGAGACTAATATAATGAATTTGCTTTTCATGAATAAATATAGCAACAAATTATAGAAAACTAAAAGAATTGATCAAGTATTTTCTTGAATGTACAAAATAATATGTTATGAACTATTTTCCCTTAAATCAAAACATTCTTGCTTTTTATATGAAATGCATGTAAAAATAATGTCATTGTGTCTTGAGTTGTGAACACAATTTTTTGACTATTACAATAAAAATGAGTTGTAGATACCATAATTTTTACATCATCTTGTTGATCTTTTAAACCTCTTGTTTATGTTCAAGAGATGGAATCCATAAATCCTATTGATAATAATGATATAATAGAATTATAAAACACACAAGAATAACAAATTTAAAAAATTTGTTAGACTTGAACCCAAAATTAGAATGAGTGTGATAAGAACACTTTACTAACATGGGTGTACTAAAAAATTGCAAAGTATCAAAGATCTATCACAAATTGGTGATGACAAATTTCATTGAGGCTTATCTTGATAAACAAATTACATTTATGATTTTAGAGGGATGCATGTAGAAGATTTGCATAGAAACACATATTGAGCATCATAATGAATGGGAAAAATGTAATGTACAAGATTGAAAGTTTTACATATGATAATATTAATATGATTATATGGAAATAGTTTTGTATTCAGTTATGTATTTAATGTATTACATAAACTTTATATTATAGTATTATAATACTTAACACATTAATTGTTTTGTGTTTTTAGCATACCATTTTATGCATACATAATTGTTAAAATCATTTTATGCTATCTTAGGGATGTTTCTAACAAGGCTCCTTATAGAGGATATTATCAAAATTTACAAACAACAGATAATGAAGATGCAAAAATATAAGAACTTTATGGAATGAGTGGGAATGAGCAAAGGGTATACCACTTTTTTAATGCAAGCATGAGTTTTCCAACTATTAATTAATTTATTAATAGAGAATGGTATAATATCTGACACAAAGTATGTGTCAACAACAAAACAATTAGTTGTTTTTATGTGAGTTATTATGCATGTTGATTTCTATAAGAGTGTGTATAAGTTCTTCAAACACTCATTTGAAACTATAAGTTAAAATTTGTATTATGTACTCTATCCCAATCTTGCACTTGTACCACAAAAAAATATTATTTGTCTTCCTCGTCTATGACACAACCCAAACTTTTACTTATACTTTTGAAGATGTTGTTGGGATATTCGATGGGATGCATGTGCCAACAATTAGTATCTCATAATGTTTTGATCATAATAAATTTTGAAAGATAATTTCTTTATATTACTTTGGGATTGAAAGGATATGTTATGCATATGTGTATACTTAAGCAAGTTATAAAGCAAGACGAGTTTATCGTGCCTCACGAAAAATATTATTTTATAAAATTTAGCTATGCAAACATTGAAAACTTCTAAAACCTATTAAAAGATTTAGGTGTCATCTCGACAAATATTGTATATCACAATAACATAGATGTCAAATTGTCTAATATTGTCATGCACATCTTAGAAACATTGCTGAGCGAAAGTTCATAATTTTAAAAGGAAGGTTTAAAGTTTTAATAGATATGAAACCCTTCACATTTAATGTATAAGCAAATATAATACTGGCTTTGTCGTGTCTTGCACGATTTTATTAATAAAAATTGGTGATGATGACATATACTTCAATATAACAGCATGAGAACTATCATCAGAAGACAACGATAAAAAACCATTGCAATAAGAAAGCAGTTTTTATTGTGTTGGGATTTGAGAAAAAACTTGTAAGGAAGTACAATAGGATAACAATCATGCATCAACTATAAGACAGTTGGACATATTGCGCTCTCATAATGCAAACAAATAATTTAATATTCTATGTCGTTGACCATTGTTATCATGCAATTGTAAGAATAATATCGAAGGTTGAAAGACCATATTGAAACAACTATGAGCCTACTTCACAAATTATATATCTACATAGTTTATAAGGATTTTTTAATGCTCTAATTTATTTTTGCTTACCAATCGTTTGGCTTGTTAATCTTTGATATTGAAATTGCCCAATATCGAAGTTAGCAATTGATTGATTTGATGTAATTTGTTTATGTTGTTATATACTGTATGTATATATTGTTAATACTATATTTTAAAAAATATTTTAAATTTATTTTTTTTCAATAATATTTTTTAAAATACAGGCAGTCATTTGTCTTAATACACTTACAAAGTGTTTTTTTCACTAAAAAATATAAACAATAATTTAATAATAAAAAAAATGATTAAACTAATATTAAAAAATTAACTTATTTATAACTAAAAAATGTAAATAATATTTTAATCAATTTATATTTCATCGATTTTATCAAATTTTTTATGAAAGATTTAATAAATATATAATATTTTAATATCAAATTTCAAATATTATTTTTGTTAATTATTTTTTTATTTTATAGCATTATAATCAATAAAAAAATTTCTTATGAAATACATATAATAATAAAACATAAAAATTTAATATATTTATAAAATATTTTTTTATTAAATAATAATAATAATAACAATAACATGACTTCCTAATAGTTAGCAATTACGTAAATAATATATGAATTATGAATACTATATAACTAATTATATGCAACTAAATATTAATTTATGATAGTTTATATAAACGTGACTTTTTTTAAGAAAAACATTATAATTATATTGCATAACTTTGAGTCACCCAAACAAGAGTAAAAAGAATTTAAAATATCAAAATATATTTCATTAAGCTTAAAATACATTAAATTATAAATAGCATAACATATGATAAATATTAAACATAAATTTATTTTATTACAGTCTAATCTAATATAATAGATGAACAAAAAGTTATTTTAACTTATTATAATCTAAGATATTATTCAAAATAATATTTGTTTTTCTTAAGTTTTCTAACATAAAAAAAAGTAGGTCAAATTAATCCCAAATAAATTAAATCGCTGCCTAACACGTCTAAGTGTTATTTTACCAGTTAACCGAGGGCCGGGGAAAGAAGTCGCTGGGTCTTTTCTTTCTTCTTCTACCTTAAGCCACTGGCCCTACAACCTCGAGCCCAACCTCTGCTCTACCGGAAGCTCGCAGCTATTGCTAATACGTTGCCACCGCGCAGAACCGTCCACCGTCGCCAGCATCATCCAGATCCCTCATCGTTCGCACCAAACACCCCATCTGCGGCCTCTTGTGCAGCCTCGCCTACCCCGACCTTCTCTACAGCCGAGCCTTTACGCCAGTGGACGGTGTTTTGCATCATTGAACGCGACTTCCCCGACTTTCAAGTCCGCCCTTTCAGCCGAGCACCCGTTGCACTCTGCCTTGGTTCTACGCTACTTGCTCCTACTCGTCGATTTCTAAACCGCATTGTAGGAAGGTTGGATATCAGCCTTTCTATCCAGTTTTTTCGCTAGTGAGTTATTTTTTTGCTTCATTTACTGATTCTGGCGGATTCCGATGGTTGAATTCACCGCTGTCCTGTATTGTCTTCTCTGCATGATACAATGCTTCTATTCTGTTTTTTTTTTTTACTCTTGTGCAATCAATTTTCGTGGGACCTATTATTTAATTACACGTGTTACAAAACCTATATTTCTGTTTTGTCAAAGGTGTTTGAATTCTAGCCTAAGCAAAAACGTGAACTTATGATGATCCATCATTTACAGATTTTAAAGAGATTTGAACTAATTGAAACAACTATTCTCTTTGGTGTGATCACTTTGGGACGTTTGCGAATACATTGCAAGATATAATTCAATGGTGATACTAGGTTATTCAACCATCCACTATTGTCTTGCATCAAAATATTGTGCTCTGTATTAAATTCTTTTAGTTGCTAACGGTTCGTTTTTCTTTTATGATTACTTACAGTCAATAAATCTCTTTTCTTTAAGAAGCTTTGTCAGTTCTTATATCTGGTTCTTTTGTAGAGAGTTAAATTCCTAAATTGATAGCATTATCCATTTATGAGCATCTTTTATTTTGAAAATTTCTTCAAAAGTAAATTGTTCATTATAAGAAATAGAATTTGAAATATTCAAGGCAAAAGAAATTGTATTAGAGTAAGAGAAATAACCAAAACCATAACTTTGAGATGCATGATTTTGTCTTTTTCATATTTTTAAAGCAAGGTATTTATAGTTGTCATGGCATTATCTTCTTGTGTTAATCAATTGTTGTATTGATGTTATAATAAGTTCATAATCAGATCTTGATCAAAATAAAGTCTAACAATATATTGCTCCTTTTGAACTCATTGAAATATGTCAAAGTACTTACTCTTTTTGAAGAATTACCAATTCATCAAAATTTACATTTTTGCTAATAATAAATTGTAATGACTTAAAGTTCAATAGATCAAAACCTATACCACTGTGCTTAAGATATACCATTGTGCTCAAAAACATATCTCAGAATCACTTCATAGCTTTTTGATTTACACTTTTTAGCATATGTATGAAATTGATAACTAAATATTCTAAATAATAAATAATTTGCATGATGCTTTAAAGAAAGCTCCTTTATAGTCTTTACTCTAATTGCAATAAATGAAGATTTATTCATCAAATGGTAACTAGTATATACAACCTCTCCTAAAAAAATCCTCTCCCAAATCAAAATTGGATAACCTATTTGTTGTTTTCTCAATAAGTGTCACATTTTCCTTTTTGTTGCTCCATTTTGCTTTAAGTTCCCAAAATTGACTTATGCCTAATAGTTTCTATTTTTTTCACAAGATTTCTCAAATTCTATAAAGCAAAATTCTAGCCTATCGCTAGTGCTCAACCTCTTAATCTTCTTTTATGACTGTTTTTCAAGCAATGCATTCCTCTATAAATGTTTCAAATATGTTATTTTTTTGCTCGAGCATATTTATGCAAAATTTTCAAAAGTAGTTGTCAATAAAGGTTAACCTTAGATCTTCCTATGAAATAGAGATTAGTTGGTTTACATAAGTTTGAGTGGGTGTAATTTTTGACACCATTAGTCCTATTAGGTATCATTGATGACTTGATCATATTATATTTTCTATAATCATTATATTTCCAAAAGTCTATGCATCATTGCTCTGTCCATAAAGAAATCTTTTTCCTTGTCTCTAACAAGTCCTACGTTGACATGTCTCTAAATATCATTGGTCATAACTTAGTTGTATTATCAAAAGAAGAAATTTGAAATGCACATGTAATTGTGATGCCTTGTATGAAGTATATTTGATTAAATTTCTTGACTTTCAACATAATATTTGTAATATTTTTAAGAAACTTTGCAATCTCTTAAGTTCAAATAATCTAAATAAAGATCATTTTTTAAGGGTGGAATATGTTTAATCTCTCCTAAATTCATTCAACTATCACTAGTTTTGATTTTAATTACCGAAATTCTATTTTGAAAGTAATTATCATTGCCGATTGGGACATTTAATTGACTTGTAAATGATGAACCTGTCTTATGAGATGTCATATGATTGGAATAACCGAAATTAAGAATCCATTAACAATTTGTGATTAGAGGATCAATATAATAATGGAGGGTAAAGGATACTAAGAGTAAGTTAACACGACCTAAAATAGATGAGTAAATAATTTATGAGTATTTTTTTAATCTTGATTCAATTGGAATTTATCCAAGCTTTAACTAGAAAGCTGTAAGCTTCTTCTCATATTTCCAATGCATTCATAGTTGTCAAATTCCGTTATCGTGGTAAACATTATAGCTAAAATACAAAAGTGGCTTGTGTTATACCCTTGTGTTTGATGAGTCAAGTATAAATGTGTATATTTTATTTGGGCTTGATTTTAAGTAAGATTGTTACTAATTAATTAAATAAAGTCATGTATTTTAGATGTCTAAAATAATGGTCTCTAAGGGCCTTGAGGTCATGACATACTTCAAGGAAATTTGAGACATGCACAAGATTTTTTATAATTGAATTTCTTTTTATTTCTCTTGAATTTGATATGTCCAAACTTTGAGATTATGAGACACACTAGTAGTATTAACATTTAAAAATATTATAAAGTTATTTAATACTGAATTTTGATTTTTGGGCCAAGCATATTTGACAAAATGTATAGATATTGGTATTTGATTTTTTAATATTGCTTTGGAATTGTTTTTCAAGAATTTCTTTTCATAGCTATTTAAATAACTTATAATACTATAAGAATATAAAATTATCTTTATACACTTATATTCAAATTTTTGGCACAAAAAATCGTCAAAAATACCCTAAAACAGCTGAAGTCTCGGGAAAATGCACTGTAGCAATGGGCGGGTCGACCCGGTGAGAAAACAGCCCGTCCAGGTCTTTTAGAAATTAAAAATTTATTTTAAAAATAAAAATTTGGTTGACCCGAGAAGGCCGAGCCAAGCCCGCCCAAAGCCCGCCGAGAGGAGCTCGGCTAGGTCAAACTGCAGCGCGGTCAACAGTCAATGAACATTGCTTGGCTAAGTCAACCCGAACCAGGTGATCAAGTCCTGGTCAAGGAAGGGGGGAGCCAACCCAAAGAGGCTCGCAATGTAAACAGGGTGGATTTCTTATATAGCGCTCCCACACTTCCGCATACGCAATGTGGGACTAAAAATCCCAGTTTCAGCCTTCGCGGGATCTAATGGCTCAGATCAAGCCCGCCCGGATCTAACGCACAGGATTCATCCCGTAAGGTAAAATCTGTGTCGTTCATTTTTGCGCCCGGATCCTACGCACGAGATTAAATCGCGTAAACGGTAATCGCGAGATTTAATCCTTGCCGTTCGATTACGCGCCCGGATCCAACGCTCTGGATTAAGCCTGAACGGTAAAATGCGTAAATCAATCTGCGCCGTTCGTTTTTGGGCCTGGATCAGACGGTGGCTGCTTTCCGTCCGTGGCCTAAACGGCTAATTAATTTTTGGAGCCGTTGGGGGTGTTTTTAGAGCTCAAATTTGAGCTCTATAAATAGGGAAAATTGATGTATTTTTCAGTTTAACCTTTGCTAAATTTTTCAAAGATTTCAGATCTCAAAATTCGAGCACTCAAGCAAAAACGGTGCATCCAAGCTCAAAAAGCAAAGCGGCAAGAAGGCTATTGGAATTAGAGGTTTTTCAATTATTTCTCAATTTCTATCCCTCTAATTTGTCGATTGTGTGTGCCTCCTATTTTCTCCTATTTCTCTTAAGTTTTTTGCCAATCGTTGTACTTTTCGTTTTGGGGCAAGGGCATCCCGGCAGTAATGCTAAAGCCCCGGGTTTGAGTTGAGCCCGATAAAAACTCAAGTAGGTTTGGGATTAGCTGTAGTAAAAATCCCAAGTAGGTTTGAGGTGAACCGTACGAAAAACCTCACTTGTAATCGGTGCATTTAGTGGATTTTTCCCAACACCGGTTGGGGGTAGACGTAGACTCGGTTTTGAGTCGAACTACTTAAAAATTTGTGTGTTCAACTCTCTTTACTCTTGCTTAAAGGTTTTTAAGTTTAATTTCGAAATTCATAAAATTTTAAATACACAATTCACCCCCCCCCCTCTTGTGGGATTTCCTTAGCACGAAACACTTCAGCTTGTGGTCCTGTAATAGATTGCATGGTTCAATTTGGACAAGACAAATTAGTCAAATTGTAGTTTTTGATTTTTTGATTGTTATCGACTTGGATTTTATTAGAGACTCAAAACATTATTTTAGATATTAATTTTGGGATAAATCTAAATCTAATAAGAAGGGATTAAATTTGAGAATGTTGCATATTTTGGGAGAGATTCTTATCTTTGTTTAAATTTTTGAAAAGTCCAATTGTGATTGTAAATGGAAGCCTTGTGGGAGTAGGTGGATTATTTCATCTTGATTCATTTGAGAAATCTTGTAGTAGACGGTTAAGATACGGGGATGGCTGGGATCTGATGAGAGAGAAAAAGTTTTTTTTTGAGATGTTTGGTTGAGATTTCTATGAAGAGAAAGAGAGTTTTTGGGAGCAAACATTGTGATAATATAGGAGGAGATTCGAAGAGCATTTTGGGAGGTCAAATTTTACTTTAAGATTTGAATTTGAGGGCTTAAAGGGGCAATGATGTTTGTCACCAAGATGTATTGATATTCTTGAGATCTGAGTTTTTTTCTTTAAAAGCACCAAATGTTCATTGAATAGCTTTCACAATTTTTCTTTTCTACTCTCCTAAAATATCTATTTAAAACCTCTTTTCATGATATTTTTTTTAAAACTTATTTTCAGATATAGTCGTAACTACAAAATAAAGCTTGAGAATAATATTTATGGTTGGGCAGGATATCAATAATCCTATTAAAATTGGTTTGGGTTTTTATCTAAATTGCACCCACCCTTTAGATGTTCGATTACATTCACATATTTGTTCTATTAGTGTTAGAATGTTATAAGTAAATTACAACTTCAATATCACTTAAAGTTTAATTAGTTGCTAGTTTATTCATTAAAAATCATAAAAGTTATCCTGAATTTTTCATAATTCATCAATTTCCTTCTTTTCTCAATCCATGTGGAGCAATGCATATGTTTGTCAAAACAACTTTTGAATTATTGAATGCAAGTGGGGGTATGCCTTAATGCACAAAATGGCATGAGTTTCTTTTTTAGAAAAGATTTTTTTGTGCAATAAATATACTTAAGACTAAATGCTTAAATAATACTTTTTATACATTTTTTTAAATATTACTTTCAATAAATATTTTTATTAACACAATTTTCATCATTTTGTTTGTCATGATATTTATGTAATATTAACCTTCAATAATGTTTAATACATATCATAAAACCATTCAATTCGGATTAATTACTTTCAGTAATTCAAGAAACTTTACCTTTTTGGCTTTACATGATTCTTCAATGAAAGTGGTCCTATTTTGAGGTTGCAATCTGTAATTATACCTATTTAGTCCTACCCAACATGCCTTAATGGAGCAGGAATGGTACAAAAATTTCTAAACACGAGAGTATGGGTTATAACAAAGAAAACTTGTCCCTGGTTTGATTGGGTTATATTTTGTTTGTTGAGTATCCATTGATTTAGTTATTCTCCCATTGGGTATTCCAAATCTTTGATTTCTATTAACCTGCATTCTGGCTCTCCAAAGAGCTTGTAATCCCTTGATTCCTTGCCTCGTTTCCAACGTATTGGGATGGTGGAGGGCTAATGACCCCAAGTACCCTATCTTTTAGAGAATTGTTCTTGATGTTTTGGGCATCCCGATTACAATCATATCATTAGAATCTGTGTTTAGTGCATGCAGTAGAGCTGTGAGCCTGCATTGAAGTAGAGTTCTCGTAGATACATTGGAAGCTTTGTTTTGTTCTTGAGATTGGTTATGGAGTAAGATCGAAGGTAATTCAAGATGCATTACTTTTTTATGTGTTTTAACTTTTTCATTTGTGAAGAGTGTTATTAATGGCCAAATATGATGTATAATGAACTTTTGGTGTTATTTATTGGAAAAGAAAAGGATATTTAGTGACATTTGATAGCAGCATTTTTTAAAATTATGTAGCTATTTTATGTACTTGTGTATTGTCTCTTATGGTAGTTTCGCTTTGTCAACTCAATGGTATGGAAAGATACTATACATTTTTTTCCATTCCAATACATAGCGTCAGAAGTTCAATGTACATTATATTTTCCTTTGATGATTCTCTTTGTATATGAACAAGTTATTCATCTAAAAAAAATCTCATCATCAAATGCACACAATATAATTTAGTGTTAATTACATAGAGGTCCTTTATGTTTATCTTATTTTCGAAGTATTTCAAGTTTCAACAATAGTTAGATAGGTCATTATAGTTTCTAGAGATTGCAATTAGATCCTTTATAACTTCTCTTGGTTTCTAAATAACCTTCAAAATAAAGACGTTGATTCCTATGGTTTGTTTAATTAGGCAAGGTCATTCAAGTTTCAACATTGTTTTGTTAGATCCTTATATTTTTGTAACAACTAAGTCCCTTGATTTTTTTTTCATTTTAAATGATATTTCAAACCTAGACATATAGGCTGCTATGATTTGTACAAGTGTGCAAGTTGGTATGGAGGGATAATTTAAAAGAAAAGATGATCAAGGGCTTTGTTGTTGTATTTACAAACTATATGGACCTATCCACCTATTATTAAAATCCACTTGACTTGCACAATGTGACTTGCATGATGAGAAAAACATGAGGGACCTATTTTGTAATTCTTATTGTTGGTTTCATGCCACTGTTTGACATATCATGCTTTCCCTGTTTTTTCCACTGAATTGATGGTCATAAGAATGAAATATTTTTAAAATTGTAGTGCAGCAGCCTACATTTCCCATCCACATGCTTTTCCTTCTAAACACTATGAATCTTTATTTCTTAGCACCTATTAATTGAGTGAAGCCTTCATTAATAGATCACGTCATCTTGTATTGCTATGTTTTGGTCGTCATATGCTCTCATCCTTCCCTTCATATATAGGTCTTCCATATAATCAATATATTACCACTATCTAATGACTTTAATGCTCTTGCTGAAGTTGAATTCATAATCATGGTAGAGAGGTGATGGATGGGATTAAGCATGGATGAGGCTTGTGACTAAGTAACATGATGTTTGGTAGTTAACTCAAGAGGTGTTAGAGAAAAGGATAGCGATACACTTTGGATTTGGAAGATTGTTCACATTGACAATATAAAATTACTGATTAAACTTAATTCAATCATATATCCACATTAGGGCAAAGGAGTATAGTAATATGTGACTATAGATACAATCAACACAAAAGTGCATAAGTTATGTGTTAAAGTAATATATATGTACTCCAATTGAACAACAAAGTATAAAGTTCTAAAATTGAGTTCAATAAAAATTATGTAATATTGAAAAAGTTTTTTTTGAAGAAATAACCAAAAAAAACTTATAAATGTCTCTCGATACAGTGTACTATTGATGCTCTTATGAAGCAGATATTCTAATAAATTGTGTTAGATATTTGTTTAAATATCAGCATTTTGTTTGACATGCAACCATTAAGGGTGATGCTAGTTGGAATTTTGGTGTTAAAACTTGTAATATGTTTTAGAGGAATTGATTCAACTTTTCAAAATTTTAACCAATTTGAGCTCCATTTTGAGTTGTTTGGAAATAATCAAAAGAAATAGTTTATGGCTACTTAGAGGTTTAACCTGGACCATTTTCTTGGATAGAAATGGATGTCTATCATTAATTATTATGTATTGCACATGATTTTTTATTTAATAATTTTTAAGCATTTGTCAGAATTTGATTCCAATTTGATATTTTGAACAAAAAATATCACTTGTAACTAGGATATGTTTTCTCTAGCATAAGATATTAGCAATTTTAACTCCTTGTCCTATACTTTAGGCCATCTAGCATAAAAAATTGTGCAAGATTGGTTTAACTCAAAATTGACTAGGAATTGTGTTTGAGCCAACTAGGCTTGTTCATGACTTGATTAGTTTAATGCACTTTCAATTTGAGCAAAGTTTCAAGTATTTTTATTTTTTAGGCATTCTTATCTAATCTCTTATGTAACACTCAGTAAAATTTTAAAAAATAAGTATCAAATTGTGAGAATGTATAGCGAATTAACATGGATACCATATTATAAATCTAAAACTATAAAAATTCTTATCATTAATCATAATATTAATCAATTTATGTCAATATAAAATTATTGTTATGTAAATGATCATATTGCATCCTATGTTGCTTATGATGCCAATCAATTGAATTAGCACTTGGAGAATATTTACACAAGACAAATCTTATAATAATCATATTCTTTAACGTCTTTTCTTCATACCACTTATTTGGTAAAACCAACATGCCTAGTTACTTAATATCAATAATATGATTGTCAGGTAAGATATGTGTAACATCTCTTCATCCATTATGCAAGCATATATATATATATATATATATATATATATATATATATATACATATTATATGTAAGCTCCACATGATTACTAAATGTTCATAAAAAATATCTATAAAAATTAGTAGATGACATTCAATTATTCTTAATTAATTTGTTGCACATGAAAAATTAGAGACATTTTAAGTTAACTTATAACTAGTATCAATAAAGAGTTAAATTGTTATGCTCATTAACAAAGAAGCATCAATTACCATGAGATGTGCTAGTCGTACTTAAGGACCTTTATGGATTTCTAAGCATCCAGGTTTGCGTTCTATTTGCACAATCTAAATACAATATTTAGATCAAATACACATTTACATTGCAAAGCAGAACACATACTCTAGCCAGTGAATAGATTAGCGTGTATACCAAATTTTGAAGTGCCTTATTTGTATTTGTTAAATATGATGTGAAAAATTAGAGCATAATTCCTGCTCATTGATTTTGCTTACAAGTCATAATATTTTCCTTGGATAATCTTAATTAGTTTGTGAGGTCTTTACATTAGAATATTTTTTTTTTATTAAGTTCCATACTTTATCAAGCTTAATTTAAATGTTGCATATATGATTTTGGCAAAGGTTACGCCAAGTTCACCCTAGGCATTTTTAATTGACAAAATATACGGAGTTTAGCATTTAATGCATAGTGATGCTAGGCATGATTTAAAATAGTTAATTGTAGGACTGCAAAGCAATTTCGTGGGACTGAGATGAAAAAGAGTTTTTATAAAGCATTTGTGGCTACTCCAAATTGAATTAAAGAAATCCTAAGAAATAAGAATAGCTAATGGCCATTAGAAAGTATTTAGAAAAATAACACAAGGTCTTTTGTACTTGTAGAAAAATGAGAAATCTAGAAATTATATTTGCATAATGTTTTTTGGATGAGTTGTGGGGTGGGGTGGGGTGGAGGGGGAGGGGGATAAGCAAGTGGAAATGGGGAAAATAAGAAGGGGTAGGAAAAGAAAGGATACCTCGAAGTGATGGTGTTGGAGGTTCCCAATTCTGGTAGCCATGGCGATGACAAAAGAGGAAAGTAGAAGGCAAAGGCCTTTTATAGCTGCAACACTGCTCCCTGCAATGGCTGCAACATCACTTCTCTTTCTTGGAAATTTCGGTGGAGGATAAGAATTGACAATGGAGAGTGTTATGTTTTGATTAGGTTATGGGAAGGAATTGTTAGAGGTATGAGATTAGGAAAGAATAACCCCTCTTCCCCATTATGTTATTCCTCTTTTTCGATGCCTCTCCACTATTTTATTCCTTTGTGATGTACTTGTTCCAATGTGCTGCGGGCCTGAGTTGAACAAGACCAGGTCACCAATTATTTTTAACAACTCCTGTGAGAAAGCCTGTGAGTGCGAGTGGAGTGACTTTATATTAGTTTTGGCCGAGGAAATATGTGATGAATGGAATGTCCTTTATGAAGGGCCTATAATTTTCAATTGTTTTTAAGATAAAGTAACAGTTTGTGTCCTGAAGTCTTTCATCAGGTACTGCTCAGTTGTATGCCCTTTGATGGCTTTCAAAACTTTCCTTGCTAAAGTCTAATATGAGAAAGAAACAGATGGCAAGATAATCGAGGTTAAATTTGTACAATTCATTTTTTTAAAAGTATGCTTAGGTGCATAAATTTGAGCTTAGAAATGACATGTTTTGCATACTCATTATTTTTTTTATCCCAAAGCTTAAGATTTGTTAACTTAGAGATAGATTTAGGGATTTAAGTCATTTTGCAACATAGTTTAATTATAAAGTTCAACATTGATATCTGTGCTGTTATTTTGAGTGACTCGTTTGGACCCAATTATCTTTTTGATTGAGATGAAGCAAATGTTCTTGCTAGACCAGGTCAATAACAGTCTTCTATTGTATTTATGATCATGCAAAGCCGAAAACTTTAGATTTAAGGTCCATATGTTTCTAAACCTTTGGCTATTACTCTTGGGAAAGAGGAATCTTGCTTTTTTAAATTTGTTTGGTTTAATGTCCCTTTGAAAATCGTGCTGGGGGGTGTCCTTTTCTCACCTTTAAATGTCTGCAGCCATTGATCATCTACTTCTTTCTTCTGCTCACCAGTTTCCATCTTGTTTGACCTTTTTAGTGCCCATTTCCAATCTCAGGTTGTAAAACCACTGATAGTTGTCTGTTCTCTTTCATCAGCCCTTGTTCCTTGCTGCTCATATTTCCTTCAAGTTAATATCCTTCCTGTTCCTTTTTTGCAGTACTGATGAACCGGGTTTCAGATTTTGTGAATGATCTATCTTATCAAGCTGAGTCCAATGCAGGTAATGCAAAAGCTTTTGCTTGCAATTTTCATTTGGTTTTGTAAAAGATTGTATGGTTGTGGAATAATATAATATTGTTCTAAAATTCAGAGAGCAGGCATTCTGGTTCTCTATTTGTCGATGACATCTTTGGACCTGACAAACGAATGGGTAATTAGAAAAACATCAGTACTTTATCGTGCTATTGCTTTTTTGTTTAACATGTAAAGTGTCCTAATTTTCAGAAAGGACGAATAAATTTCACCCCAAGTCTCGTATGACTTTAAGAAAAGCTCTTCCTAAACCCAACAAATCCTGTGCTGCTGAGATGCCATCATCCACGTCTCAAGTATCTGATTCTTTTGGCATCAAGAGCACTGTGGAAGTATCAATTAGTGTCAAAAGTTTGGAAGGATCAGTTTGTTCCAGTATGGCTTCTCCTGTACATTGTGTTTTTCAAGATCTTAGAAGTGATTCTGAGATACCTATATCTACCAATGTCCTAAATGGGATTGCACAATTGGACAGTGGATGCTCACAAGAGGTTGGGGTTCTGCTCATGTAGTTGTTGATACATACCATAATCTATTGAACTAGTTTGTTTTGTAACAGGGAGAAGATATGGTGTGCCACTTAAAGCCTCTTGATGGTGATGCTCAAGCTGCCTCCAATTCTGGTAAATCATATCTCTTCCTGTTTTACTTCAGTTTGACTTTCTTAGTCATTCTTGTTTTCCATGTTTACCAAATCCTTTGCCAACAGCATCAATTACTACATATAACTGCAAAGCAAATACCCTCTTTCACTTCGAAAGTGAAGAATCTGTACAACCTGTCCATGCTGTCCATGTTCGTGATGAATCTGTTCTAGTATTGTGACAAGGCATCAGCTCATCTTTAGAGTGCATATATTTTGAACTTCATATATTTGGTTATCCCTTCAGAGTCCAGAATGAATGAACTTAATGCCGCTAAGGCTTATGCAGATATTTACGCTGCATTGACATTTTAAAGACCGCAGATTTCCTAGATATTTTTGTCCAGGCATTGTTTATTGTCGGTCTGTTTCAGTGTGTGAAAGCGTACCATAAATAACAGGCATTGTGGATGACAGTCAACCAAATGTCATCCATCAATGTGAAAGTAAGGAATCTGTGATCTGCCAATTCTGCTCATGGTGTTTTTGAGTATGTTGAAGTCTTGTTACATGATTTTGGCTCATTGATAGATACAAATTCCTCAGAATTCAGTGCTAATGCTAAACCATGCACTCTGGATGAGGGTATCACTGTGGAACCCACACAGGATTTAGCTAATGGCTCTCAATATTATTCATCCACTCAAATCTTGGAGGTAATGCAAATTATGAAATAATAAGCTAATTGCAAAGATAAGATAGTGCTACACTTTGGGCTGGGAAGGATTTTCACATCCACCATATAAAATGTGATGAAAATGTCACAAACTTACATGAATAATATGTAGTAGTAAGATATATGTAGTCCAATTGAGTCAAACATATTATTTTCAAGTAAAAAAAAAAAAATAATATTAAAAGATAAGTTATATAAAAAAAATAACAAAAAGAACCCCATAAATGTCTCACAAATGAGTCTATTATTAATTATCTTGTGAAGAAAATATTTAAACAATTGTAATGGATCTATGCATAAATATAAACAATTTGTTTGGAATGCTAGTCACATTAGGGTTGATGCAAATTTAACTTTTAAGTTATTTTGGTGTTAAACTCAAAATAGTTTTCAAGTCAAGCGAATTCGACTTGAGTTTAAATTTTTTCTAGACTTTATTTGGTTTAAAATTATCAAAGAAACGATTGAAAATTGCGAAGAGGTCTGAACCTAGACCATTTTCAGAGAGAAAGCTAGATGGATATAACTATCATAACATGTTATGTATCATATATAAGATTTCATTCAATAACTTTTAAGCATTGGTTAGAATTTGATTCCATTCTAATATTTTGAAAATAAAAAAATCATTGCCATTTGAATAAGTTATGTCTAGCATACTGCGGTAGTTATTTTAATTCTTTATTACATTTCTAGTCATTTTGAATAAAAATTTCACGAGTCTAGCCGATCTTGAAATCAACTATGACTTTAAATTTGAGCAAGCTAGGTTGGCTCGCAACTTGATTTAATTTGGTTTGATTGGCCTTCAATTCGAGCAAAATTTCATGTAATTTTCAAATTTTAGATATCCTTATCTCTCCTAAAGCTCTTAAGAAATATTGTCAAAAAAATCTAGAAAAAAATGAGTATTAGAGAATGAAAGGAATACATGATGAAGTAGCTTTGGATGCTATAGAAAAATCTAATAGTTCTTGAAATATTGTGTTAGGACTAATCATTATATGAGTTTGCACATGACAATCTAAAGTCATGTTAATGTAAATGATCGTTGTACAACTTGTACTGCACTTGACAAACCACTGAATCAGATAATAGTTAGCATTTACACAATATTTATATATAATCTTATAATAATCATGTTCTTTATCATCTTTTTATCATGCTGTTCAGTTGGTAATAAATCCAAAATGTGTAGTCTCCCTAAATCAATAATATGGTAGTCTTGTTAGGACATATGGATCATTTCTTCATCCATTATGCAAACTTATATATATATATATATATATATATATAAGATTACACTCAAGCATGCACTTCAAATATACTGAGTTGACTATCATATACCACAACAAGCTGAATATGAAGTTCTCTTGGCTGGTCTCAGATTTGTCTTAGGTTTCGAAGTGAAGATAGTAATTATCCACGGTGACTCACAGTCAGTCGTAAATCAGATCAAAGACATCTTCAAGACAAAGCAAGGGGCTCTATCATTAAGAGATACAAACAATTGGCTCTTGATTTGATGAAGAAATTATTGAAATTCATCAGAGAGAAGAGAATAACACACACACACACACACACATATATATATATATATGAAGCTCCACATTATCATAACATGTTCACTGAAAAATATCTATAGAAATTAGTGCATGAAATTCAGCTATTGTTGATTACTTTGTTGCACAAGGAAAAATACATACAGTGTAAATAACATACGACAATTATTAAAGAAGAACCAACAAAGTATTGTGCTCCTACTTCAACAAATAAGCTCCATGAGATATGCAAGTTGAACCTAAGACCCTCAAAGCTTTGCTAGGAATCCAGATTTGTGATTGACTTGCACAACCTAAAGATGGCATTTAAATCAGACACACATTTACATCGCAAAGTAAAATACATATTCTAGCCATTTGTTGAGCCTTGAACTTAGCAACTGTTCCAGATTTTGAAGTCCCTTATTTGTATTTGTTAATATATGATGTGAAAAATTAAGCTAATTCTTACTTTTTTTTCTCACTAGTCATAGTATTTGCATAGACAATCCAAATCTGTTTAATCAGGAGAATTCTTCACATTAGAATATTTTTAAGTTAAGTTCTATACCTTGTTAAGTGTAATTCAAATGTTGCACATATGATTTTGGGAAAGATTATGCCAATTTTTTTCTAAAGATCACAAACTTGGTAGCTATTTTTGTCCAAATGTTGTTTGTTGCTGTTCTATCTCATTGTGCATAATTGTACCTTTAAAAGCAGGCATTATGGATGACAATCAGCCAAATAACATTCCTCTAAGTGAAAGTACGGAATCTTTAGGTCCTGACAATCCTACTCACGGTGGCTTTGAGTCTGTTGAAGGTTTGACACAAGGTTTTAGCTCATTGATTGATACATGTTCTTCAGAATTCAATGCTAATATTGGACTATGTAGTACTCTGGATGTGGTTATCCCTGTTCAACCTTCACATCTCGTGCCTAATAGCTTCCAATCCTGTTCATTCACGCAAATTTCAGAGGTAATGTAACCTAAGAAATAATAAGTTAACTGAGAACATGTAATTTTGGCTAAGTTTTTCCTGATATTCTTGTAACAATGGCATAGTTCAGGAAAAAACAGCTTTGTATAATGATGAAGATCTCACTGGATCTCTCTTTGACAATTATCCCATCTGTGGTATGTGAGATAATATTTGTTAATTGGAAGAACTTTTCATTCCATACTGATTATTTGTTTGAAGAAGTCAAATTTAATGCTTAAAGAAATATATTACCCTTAAAACATTTGTCCCTGCTTATGTATTAAGTTTAACATTATACTTGCCATTATGGTAGAATCCTGTACTCCATTAACATGCTGAAGTATTATATAGTGTGCCCAATACAATCAACAAATCATTCTATATATTTTGTGTTTAACATTAATGCTCATGAACTTATCCTCCACCATTTGATTACTCTTGCTTGTCTATCCTAAGCTCCAACTCTCTCCTTAGGAATAGTCCTCTAGGAAAGGCAAAATGCACATCATGGTTCATGTTTTGTAGCACAAGTATTTGAGTGTTCATTACTTGTTATGCTTTATTACTTTGATAGTCTTTCTCACCCTTGTTTGAAATAATTATTTATATTAACAAATGCAATGCTTAATTCTACTAGAGTGCTAGAGAAGAGAATTCTCAAGAAAAGATTAGGTGTTTGGATTGGGGATTATATGTTGGAAAAAAACATGAAGTGTCAGATTATCCATTTTTTAGTGAGAGTACAATGACTACATTGTGTCAAAGCAAGCCTGTCTTTTAAGAAGGGGTAGAGGAGAGGGGGGGGGGGAGTTTTAATGATGTCTCCCAGAGGATGTAAAGGGTGTTATTAGTGGATCTTTGATGTTGCATGTCTGTATTAAGTGCTTGTTGTGGAATAAGATGTATAACTCAATAGTTTTAAGATGTCTCCTAGAGGATGTAAAGGGTGTTGTTAGTGGATCTTTGATGTTAGATGTCTATATTAGGTGCTTGAGCTGAGACGCTTGATTGTTAGTTTCTTCTTTTTTTTTTTCTGGTCTTGTTATATCTCACTTTTTGCATGAACATGACCTGTAGTTTAAGGGGGCATTCAAGTGCATGCATTATAGGTGTGGAAAACATCATGGTTTGCTTAATGGTGCAATGAAAAATCTCTTATATTGACATTGCATCTAGTCATGGACTAATGACGTGGCTTTCTAGTTGTTGTTCAACAACCTTGCAATGGCACTGCTACTAGATGGAATGATGTCATGGCAAGCATCCTATCCTTCTTGGCCCTTGTAGTTTTGGGTCATTTGTGCCACTCAAAAATAGGCTACTTGGTGGTTCAACCATTATGTAGCCTTGTTTCTTGCATTTGACTCTATTGTGTCAATGTTGACCCATTGTGGCCATACCAAATTTTGAATCTTCTAGTGGTTGGTCACATTAACTTCTTACATCATTTTGTTTTTATTTATTATCATGCTTTTCTTTAATATCTAAAAATGATACGTCTTTGTATCCAAGACGATTTTTTTATTCAAATAGATACGTAAATATCAAGAAAAATAAGGAATAAATAATTTAATGATTCTATTATCATATTCATCATTAGCACCCTTCTATGAACTTAAAAATGATAGCAATGTGTTATTGATAAATACAAATCAAGCTTAGCTGCTTAGACTACATTACAAAAAGAGAAAGACTCAAAATGTTTATTAATAGTTGTCTATGGTTTTTTTGAAAGTTATTTGTAACGATGTTTTCACGTCACAGAATTTGATATATCCATAATTTAAATTGACAATTTATATTCAAATATCTCAAGTAGGTTATCACCAAAGTGAAGGGGGTTTGCTTGTTTTATCATTCTTCTTGTATGTTAGCGATCAATAACTATTACAAGTGCAAACTTATAATTTTTGTTTTATATTGTCAAAAATTAAAGAAGAGAATTGATCGAAGAGTTTTATTAATATAATGATACTAGAATATAAAACAATTGTTAAAAATTTTAATGAGGCTAGGATAAATATATTATTTTGACTAGTAAGAGAAGTAATCCATTCGTGAAAACTAAAACGTTAAGCATAAGAATATATATGACATTATTTAACATAAAAATGTGTTGAATCTGATAAAAAATAAAAATAAATACATAATAAGCTCAATTTAACTAGTAAAAAATAATTTGATAAGGCCGTACAAGTTATTTTATGCAATTAATGGGGTACTGCCATATTCTGTTTAGCATTTTACTTATAAGGATGTAGATAATTAATAACTATCGTTGGCCTTGGGAGATGGATCGCTCAACATCTTACGATAATTAGTTCCAATAAATTTTCAAAAATTATGAAATTGTATCATATGAAAACAGTCATCTTTAAAAACATGTTTGTTCTAATGTAAAACATTGAAGGGCTGAAACTATCTTTAGCTTGAGTGCATGTTTGCTTCCACCTTATTTCATGGTTACTGCCAAAAGGCATAACATGATAACTTCGAAAAGAATAGATATTCTATAATAGGCATTCAAATAATTTCATTGAGTGAGGCCAACATTTCTTCTACAAAGATTTTGTTTTAGTGTTGCCACGTTCGAAGTAAAAGTTTATGATATTTTGATGAAACTAACTCACTACCTGTGTTTTATACAATATCATGCTTTTGCAGTTACTAAATTCTACATAATTATTTTTTAATTACACTCTACCATCTCATTACTTTAAAAACTCAAGACCAGCTTTAGTATGCATTGAGAAGGATATGTGGAAACTTGGAAGAAGAGATTTATTGACAAAAGGGTAAAATTCGTTGACCTTAAATAGAAGATGCAATGTGCTATGTAACTATGCTTAGTAATGGCATTCCAAGTAGTTGGGAAACTACTTTTATAAATGGAGTTCATTGACTATAATAACTCCAAGAACACTTATCACAATATAGTATGCATATTGAAATTTAAAATTTTTTATTGAATTTTCATGACTGAATCAATTTCTTAATAGAATATTTTAACAATTTTAATAAACTCATAAAAAAAGATAAGAGAATATTTACTATATTTTATTCTATTTTTAGTCTTTCAAAATGAGAAACTATTAGGAACTAAGAAATAAGTTAACCTTATGTATAATAAAATGAACTAATAATAGAAATTTAGTAATAGGGAAAATTCAAGATTATTGTTGGAAAGAAGTTCCTACAGAATAATTATACAAACCCTTTCATGCCAACCTTAGAACTAAGATCTTCAAAACTCTTCTATGTTGTAGCTTTAGGATGTCTAAAAGTTAGAGATGTTTGCATAGAGTGTCTTGATTGCTCCTTTAATAATTTTCTCTTTGTTAAAGTGATAATCAATATCTATGTGCTTTGTTCTATCATGGTTAATAGAATTTTTTCTATTACCATCTGCTTGTTGATCATGACATAGCATCTTTATTTATTTTTTATCTGAAGCCAAGTTCTTCAAATACTTTCTTATTTAAATTGCCTTGCAAATACCATGAGCCATGCCTCTAAATTCATTGTCTACATAGACCTACAAAGAATTGATTTTTTTTTTTATCTATTTGACAAGGTTTTCTCATACATATGTACAATCCCTAGATGTAAATCTTCAATAAGTGATTGAACTTACCAAAGCAACATCACCATATATTTTTTACATCCCTTTTTCTTTAAAGAATAGTTCCTTCCAATTTATTAACTCTTTAGTATCTCAAAAATCTATTTACTATATCCATATGCTCTTTGTTAGGATCATTGACGTATTTTCTTACCTTTCTTACAAAGAAGCCAATGGTTAGTCTAGTTTGGAATAGATATATGATTTTATTTTCAATTCTTTAATGCTAGCCCTTATCCATTGGAGTATCTTTTTCTCTTTTGAGCTTATTAATGGAATCCACGAGTCTGCTCAGGTTAACAATCTAACATACCACACTTCTTTATCGTATCCAAGTCATATTTGTGTTGAGAAACCAAATTGCTCGTCTTTGATCTAACAACCTTCATCCTCAAAAAAAAAAAAAAATCTCAAAAACTTTCTATGTTCTTGATTTGAAATTGCTTGGTAAGCATTTTCTTGAAATTTGTCATTTTTTCCTTAAATTCCTTATGTAAATGCTAACATCAATTTACATGATCAAGATGGCATGAGTTTTTTTTCCACAAAGAGTGTAATGAACTTGAAAGTGAGAGTAGATAAATTTACAATTTTTTTGAATTTTTCTAACTGCACTATTGGAGATTGCTTAACTTATAATAATCTTTTTAACATGCAGAGTTTATTTTTTTTTGTTTCTTGAACCTCAAAGGTTGGAGTGATATTCATATATGCTTCTTCTAGGTCCCTTGTTAAATCCCCTTTTGAAAATGCTTTTTCCACACTTAATTGGAATAGCGGCCAATTTACATCTACAACCAAAGATAGGAGCCCCATCAAATAGTGTTATGCCGGGCAACAGGCTCAATGATTTCTTGGTTGTTAATTCCGTGAAATCAAGTAAACCCTTTTTCAACTTTGTGGGCTTTGTATTTGTTGGCTCTTTCTCCTATAAGTATTTGACTGTAAAATTTCATTTGCAACTATCGTGGCTTCTCCACTGTGAATACTTGTAATTTTTTAAGTATTATCTTCTATATTATATGCATTGCCTCCAATTCAGCTATCCATTTGATCACTTTGAGTGCTTCTTAAATGCTTGTGAGGACCTGAACTATGTTAGATTTGAAAAATATATTAAGAAGTTTTGTGAGGGTTCCTTGCATGAAATGCAGGTTGGAATAATATGCTATGCACATGATCGTTTGCCCTTTCTCTGTACAAATGTAAATCATCTCGGGCATGTGCCACTACTGAGTATATTCAAATTGAGTATTGCCATCATCGTTGAATTGGAATTGTCACTTTGCAGGAGTTGGTGACTTCATTTTGGTTGGTCTCCTTTTGAGCATTGCTCTTTGAATTAACAGGTAGTTTAGTGATATCAATAGGCATTGAATACATGATTTTTGGATAACGTTTTGCTAGGAGTTTGAGAAATTTGAAGTAAGCCGAATTCAATAGAGGTTGAATTAGGTGGTGTTTCCATTCCCTTGGCATATTCATTTGAGAATTCATTCCCTAAAAATGTCATATCCAAAAAATTATAGTATTTTGTTGTTCGATAGAAACTCTTTTACTTATTTTGATTTGTTAAGCGCAATAAAAATATATCTCACTGTTTTTGGATCCAATTTTTCACAAATTTGAGGATGAATATAAAGCAAATATTGAACAACCGAATGCATTAAGTGGTATTGTGGACACTATGTGAGAACCAATTTGATATTTTTGGAGAATTTGTAAAAGGTGTTTGGAATTTTACGTTTTTAGAAAGCATACATTGCATGAGGTAGATGATTGTGAGAATTATGTTCTCCCAAAAAGGCTTTGGTATATTGGTTCCGACTATGAGAAAACAAGCAACTCCGAGAAGACATCCTTTTTGCTACTCTAATATGCCATTTGTTGTGTATTAATATATGAACTTGTTTGATAATATCTTGAATCCAAAGATGATAATCAAAAGTTGATGAAAAGTATTCCTTGATGTTAACAATATATACAATTGGAATCTTTGTTCGAAACAGTGTTTGAATCTCTGTGTTACAAACTTTGGGACACCTTAGAACATGATTGTTGTTTTTCTTTTAGAGCTTATAATATGTTTTATTCCAACATATTACTATGTTTCAAAAGGATGCGATGCTTTATGAAGTTGGTTTGGAAATGAACTATACATGTTTTGAAAATTGTCACACGTTGCATAAACAAACGTGATTGTTTATTCTTGAATAACCATAAAAACAATTTCTCCAGTTGTACAAAATTTTGATGATCAAATCTATAAGCCAAAGCTTGACTTGGTTGTTGTGATCAAGAAGCAATGATAAAATATAAACTTTGGGAGGTTGAATTGTCAATTTTGGGAACTTGTTCACTTGGAAGGCTATATTACCCAAGAGGATGTTAAAGTTTGAGCACAGCCAGACATTATCAATTGTCCTTCTTGAATTAAAATTCTAAAATTTGCTGATATTTTTTGAAAAATTCAGTTACACAATTGTATTTTTGAGTTCCATTAACAATCCTTGTAGTACTCTTCTTGATACATTATCTAAAATTGGTGAATAGTCTTCAATCTTCACCATTGTGATCAAAGGCTCTTGATGTACTATCCACACACAAATTATCCCTTTTGTCATTGAAAGCTTTTAAGAGATTACCTTTATGCCTATAGATCTTGTAATAAAATTGGAGGATGTAAAAGCATTTGTGCTGAACAAAGCACTTCTAAAAAGCAACTCCATTTCCTCGTTGCTAAATTATGTTGTTTCTATCTTTTGACTCCTTTCTTCCCTTTCATTCTTAGTTTATTAAAATAGAATTTTAATAGTGTAGCCTAGTTGAATTGAATTTATCTTTAGAATACTGCTATTGTTTTCTCATTGCTTTGTTGTTTTCCAACTATCACGCTTACGAAGGATATTCTAACAAACGTTTCCATGAACTTTGCAACAATGGTCACACATGGGTCATCTCTTCCTTTTTTTACGTTATATTGCAAATTTTGGTCTCTTCGAACAACAAGGATAGTGTCTTCATTAATGTTTGGTTTATTTTGTGCACTCAACACAAACATTTTTCTAATTTCTTCTCTTTTAACATCAGCAAATGTCTTTCATATGCGTGGAATAAGCCTATTTGGCAGAATTTTCTCCTATACATCTTCCAAGTTCTCGTTTGATTTAATCAAGAACTTTATGTATTTGTTTTTTTATGACTATTTTTTATATTTTTTCTCATCTCTTAGCCAATTCTACTTTTACTTAAACAAATCCAATTTTACCATTGTTGATTATGTTAAAGTATTGGGATGAGAAACTCCCCTTGGCATTAATGATAAATATATTGGTTTCAAAGATGTTAAAAGTATTCTCAACATGTGAAAAGATTCCTTGTGATTTCCTATACTAGTCTTATTGAGAGTCTTAAGAAAATTCTAATTTCATTGCTATAGTTAATGTGCCAAGACATGACTACGATAATTCTCAGACTTCCATTTATTGAATTTGGATCTTCTATTTTTATTAAAACTATAATCCTATGTAAGTTAATCACCCTTCCACTTGTCATAGTAGCTTTGCCCTTGCAATTTATGATTATGGAGAATGAAGTTTGTCAATGGCTCTTTAAGTAATGCTAGATTCAAGGTGATCTTAAACTATGAAATAACCATCTCAATAACCATGAGGAAGCTTGCTTGTTTTTTCTTTTTTTCTTTTGTTTTTGAAAGATCATCGAAGCCTAAATTTCATCAACAAGTATTATTAGTCATAAAAGCTACGATCCTTGTCATGGATTGTGTAAAAGATAATTATTATAATTGATCTAGTTATTTGTCAGTTCAAGTTTAGCATTGTTCAAGCCCATACGGGTTTTATTTCATCTTGCTAGGTGTAAAGTAGCCTGAACCTACCCTTTGGCCTAGCTAAATCTAATCCACAATGAGCTCATGCTACCAATGGGCCAACATGTGTCAATCATGCCTTATGAAACACAAAAGGCTAGTTGGTGGGCAAGTTAATTCTATATAGTGAGGTAGTTAAAGCATTGGAGTGGCAATCGTCAATGCTAAACAATGACTATTAGTGATGTTCTGTAATGGCATCGACAATGCTCAATGGCAATGACATGATGCTCAACAGCGATGAGAAAATATCATTTATAAAGAAGTTTAATGCAATATTTTCAAATTTGTGATTGTTGCATGAGGAAGATAAGAAATAGTAATAGTTTTTAATTACCATGAGATGATAAAATATTAATGGAATGTAATTCTTGTCTATGTTTAAGTTTAATTTTTTTGTTTGGAATCTCTCTTTTTCAATGTCTTTTAGGTCTTTTCTCCTCATTAAACATATTTAGATTATTATTTTGGTCTGATTCATCAGAAAGTTTATTTTTTCTTTTATGGTCAAGATTTTTCCTATAGATATCTTGGTGCAATTAATTAGAAGAATCATCATATCTTCTATGATTTTTGTCTCTTAAGAGTTTCTTCTTCTATGTCATTGGGTGTGACACTTCTTCTCATATTATCTTTTTCTCTTCTAGAATTTGGTTAACACTATTGGTTTAGAAGGATTTGTCTAATTATCTAGGTGAGTTGGGTTATTTATTAGGTTATTTCTGACATATGATCTTGATTTATGTTTTGTCTTTCATTTTATATTGATATTTGATTTTAGTTTGCCATATGATAAGACTTATCAAACTTTATAATCATATAAAGGGTGACACACAAGTGGATATCAAAAAAGAAAACAATGTGAGATATCTTCTTTTTTATTTTTTGTTTTATTTTTTAAAATTGTGAATGCTATGCTTTCTATGTCCATCTTTCTACAGATGCACTGTTGCCCCACAATTTTTTTACACATTCACCATGGTTTCATGTGCAGTTATGCACATGGCGATGCTACATGTGTGTTGCTTGACGAATTTTGCCATGCATCCTCTGTTAAGTCTTGACAATCGGAAATCCTTTTGAATGATATTGAAGAGGAAAATGTTGTAGAAAAATTTATGGAATTCGAAGAACTTTTCTTGTTGGACAAGATGATAAAGGACTACTCGATGATGCATATACAAAGGTTTCATAAAAGAATGCACAACGAAAATATATAATTTGTCAAAAGACACGGTAAATCTCATTTTCATATCATTTATATTTCTCTTCCAATCTGATCTATTTCACTATTTTATGGGATTTTTTCGGTAATAAAGAACTCTTCATTACGAATTCTCAAAATTATGAATTATTTAATAATTAAATAAATATAATAAATCTTTTGATCATATCTCTATAACAATTCTTTAAATTAAAACCTTGTTTATATTTTGCTTCAATGACAATGGTAATTAGAAATTATTTTTATAAAAGAATTTTTAGCATTGCATCATCATATTGAATTAAATTTATGTGATGACAATAGAATTGTCACAATGTGATACTAAAAATAGTTTAATTAAGTGTAATATTTTAATAATAAGATTAAATGTTAGATAAATTATGTGATCATGAATACAACATTGATAGCTAATTGCTAAGACAATTCTCAAACTCCTTAGAACATTCAAAGATGGATGCAACCAATTATTTGATGATTATAAATACCTCCATTTTGAGGTCATTTTTAACCAAATTTTGCACCAGTAGAATTACATGACTTCTGAAGGATGACCAATACTAAATTTAAAGCTAGAAATATCCGAAAGTCTGTCAGTTGTTATTCAAATGACTTAAGCAAAATTGTAGAAGTAAATAACTTGACGAATTATTGAAAGCAAACATAAATGTGTAATAAATAAGGATAGACGTAATTGATCCCAACAACAATAATGATAACAGAGACAAATTTGAAGTCGGGGGCCAATCTTGGTATGACTATGTTTGAATAGAACTAGTATGCTTCTAAATAGAATCTCTACATGATGTACTAGACAGTACTACATCACCTACCTAATTTCAAAGGTAAATAACAACGTTTCTTAATAGGTGTAGAGGTTTTATCTATCTATGACACATAGTAAGGGTTTAGGTGTTCCAATTGAGAAGCTTCTATTTGCTTAACAACCTTAGAGGTTATTATATTGATGTAACTATCATATCTATAATAATATTACATGGTTGTTCTTTAATTTTTATGTTGGTGTTAAAGATGTTGTTACACTTCTAGTCATCTTATAGTTCTTGTATTGTAAAGGTGCACTTATCTACTAAAACTCCAAAAATTTTTATGTTTTCTAATTCTTGTTCAGCTTCATCATTGGGCATTATGTTTTCTTCTTCCTTTGACTCTTTTTGTTCATTATCATTATATAGGTTCATTATCATGACTTTTTTTAGGCTAATGGCTACATTTACTTTTTCACTACAGTTAAAATAGATGATTCTAGATTGAGTGGTTTGAAACTTAATGGATTGACTTGAAGAAAGGTGTGAAAAAGTAGATATAATTTAAAAAAAGATGAAAGGATATTTGTTATTTTTAATTCTTTTTTAGTAATATACACAAATGTAAATAAGGAAAAAATAATCTTTCAAAGCAAGAAACTATAAAAAACTAGAAACTAAGTAATCTATCATGTAATAGAAGATTAATAATAGAAACAAAATCTTGCATAATCCTTTAAATGGGATAAATTATTATAGAATTACTTTAGTAGTAATATGAAAAGATTACTACAACAATACTAAAGAATTTCTTATAGTATAATTCTCCAATACTAAAGTCTTTCCCAAATGGAAATGGTGGTTCTTTCTCCACATTGGTTTGACATTTACCTTATGCATGCTCATCTTCAATTTCTAAATAATGTTTTCCATAAAATTTTTAAGACCAGCTTAAAAACCTTTATTATGTTGTAATTTTAAGCTTATAGTTTTGGAAAGAAAGCTTGGTTCTTTGAGAATTTACTTTCAAGTTTATAAGCTCAAATATTAAACCTAACATGAGTGAAATATAACTTACCTAGCAAAAAATGTTACACTTAAGTAAGAAGCTTACTTAAAAGTTTTCATTATAGTACAATGAAGGTATTAATGAATATTTTTTTATAAAAAAATGTGCAAAAAAAATCATGCAATTTTTTATGTTTACTTAAAAGCTTTCATTTTGTAAATAGGCTCGTTGAGTCTCAATAATAGCCAAATAGGCCATTATAGTTTTGTAAATGCAACAACTAGGTTTTCAATAACTTTTTATCCCTGACCTTCCTTTTAAAAATAACTATGTAGATCCTACTGATTTATGTAATTATGTAAATTGGTCCTTATACAATGAGTGGTTTAAAATGGAAAAAAATAACATTTAGAGATTTTGTTGTTGTATTTCAAAACTATAGAAATTTATCAAATCATTGTGGAAACTTGAGAAACTTGCTTAGCAAGACAAACCTGAGGAGCCTGTATGTAATTAACTCACAATTTATTTTTTCTTAAGAAGAAAGTCTAAAGACCTTATCTTACTTTTTGAATTAGTCAAGGAATAACAACCCTTTGCCAGCTTAGATTGTTGGGTTGTATAGCTTTTACACGCACACTTCCTGAGTTCACAATCTCTACACTCCGTGATTTAGCTTTTTTTTTTTTCCTATATTTTTACAAGCATCTGTGTAATGTTGCTTACATCTACCAATAGAAGTACATCTATGCAAGTTTTCAACATGTAGGTGTGCAACTACTTTGCATGTTTGCCTAGTTTACTAATGTTTTTAGTATGCTAGCATGAAAAACATGAAATTGCAAACTAGTCAACTTAAATTTGTTCTTACCCAATGCTTGAATGCATTGTTCTAATTTAGGTTAGTTTCAAATCTTGTTTCTGGAAACTGAGGTGACTTGGGTAGTTTCTAGATCAAGCAGGATCCAAGTAGAATTGCCCTTGCTTTTGATTTATGAAACTTTATGTCATCATAAGTATATTACATTTTTCAGTTTGTAAAATTCATTCTTTTATCTCCAATTAGTGAACATTTGATATTAAATGAATTGAGAGAAAAAATAGAACTTTTTGCCATGAAGCGTATGGCTTTCACAATTTTTTACCTTCTTTGGGATGATTTTAGGTAATTCTATGCTTTCACAATTTTTTACCTTCTTTGGGATGATTTTAGGTAATTCTATAGATTAGTGTAGCCCATTTTACATATTCATTAATAGTGGAGGCTTAATTAATTGATCAACATATGGGTAGAAGAAGATTTAACCAACAAAAAGTGTCTTTTGTTAGATTTGGAGATAAGGAATGGCCTTGCAATATGAAAGGAGACAAAGTTCCAGGTGTATATGTATGTTGCATGGCAACTCTAGGAAAAAGGAATATTGGTTCGGGCAAATGTTGGTAATAACTTGTCATTTTGTGCTAACTCTTGATGGCAAAAAGCTTAATCATTAACTTGTTTAAAATGCTGTGGCTTTAGCTCAAATAAGGTTTTATTAATCTTTTTAATTTCGTGAAATCACATCTTGTGTAAATTAACTTTCCATTATGTTTAAGCTATGGTTAGCTTTAAAAAAAATTTATTTTTGGGTTTTTCATTAGCATATTTGAAAACATGTCTTAGTAACAACTACTTGACTCAGGTTTCTTCCTTAATGAGTCTATGAAAACCTTATATTCCCCTCCTAAAGTTGACTTGAATCCCTTTCTCACTATCTATATATTTATGTATAATGTTTTTCTCTCCTCTTTTCATTTTTTCTCCTCTATGTTCATTTAGTTAACATATAAATGGAGTTAAGATTACTGTCCCTTTGAATGTCTTGATTTGCAGTTATCTCATTCTATTAGGTTGTTGGGCTCCTCTTCATTTAATGACTTTGAGGCAATGATTGAAGGCTTTGCACACTAATTTTTAGCAATATATAAAAGGAACAATCATGGCAAGGGTTGCCCCATATTGTTGGTTTGCTAAATGGATCTATTTTCTGATGTGCTTTGTCAGGTATATACTAGCTACAAGGTAATAAGATGGAAAGATCAACTGCACTGTGCAATTAAATAGTATAGATAAGCTTCAATTTTGAAATCAGTTAATTGAATTTCGATCTTGGGGCATTCAAATGTAAATCATGTCCATTGATCTTAGCCTCGTTTGAAGTACTTAGGAAGAAAATTTTATTAGACTTTAACTTTACGAAAGTTGAAGAATTTATGGTGTATCAAATTTAAATGAACATACATTGGAATACTATTTCAAAATAATAACGATAGATTTAAATTAATTAGAAGGTCAAGTCTACCAAGTTTTTAAGTGTTGGCTTCGATTTAGCTTTCTATGTTTTAGTCATTTCAATAGTTTGCTTTGTTTAAGCTTTATAGACATTTAAATATAAATAAAGAAAAGGAATTGGAAAAATTACAAAAAAAAAAACAAAAGTGATTGAAACTGGGAAGCCTCTGAAATTCAATTTTTTTGGGTTGTTTTTGGATCAGCTCTAGTGGAATTGAATTGAAGCCAAGTAAGCCGTGGGTTTCGGCTAAAACTTTAAACCTTTAACCTTACAATATCTTGTTTTGTAGGGATGAATATCGCTATCAAAAGTTATGATTTTTATAAAATGATCTATAGGTTTTTCATTAAAAAATTTTTTATCTTGTTTGTTCAGCACCAAATGTATTTAATGAAATTTCGCTCTTAATTAGATCTAGTAATGTTAGCTAAGCTTAATGTTCATGATTGCATCTTTGAGTTTAAACATAAGAAAATTCTTATTTCTATCTAGGGATTGATCTGATTGGAGCTTTACTCCCTCTCTCTCTCTTTTACACAGCCATACACACATGTTTATGTATATGTTTGTGTATTTATACGACACATTCATAGAATATGGTTGGATTACCAAACTTTGCAGTACTTGAAATTTCTATATCTAACAAATTCTTACAATGTCTTTGAGAGGACTCAATTTAGGCAAATTTTAACCAAGCTGTTTTTTAAATTGAAACACAAATTCCTTCTTGTTCTTATCTCATCAACACTTACTGAAGTATAGCCACGCCTCTATGGGACCCTGAATTACTATCCCAAGATTTTTTTTTTCCCTCATCTCACTAATGTTTTTACCTCAATAGAGCACTTCTTAGGTTTAAATGATGCACACCTTATTTAATTATGCGCACCTTTTTTGTGGACAATGTGAAAGGAATTCATCTCATTTTTATACAACGCATTTTTTGTGTTCTAATTCCAGTCCAAGATGAAAGGAGGAGCTGATCATAGTAAAATAAAAGATCAACCAATTCTCTCCTTTGAAGAAATCTGTTGAAAATAAATTTTTTATACTTTGCATGCCCTTTTTTTTTCTTTTTTGTTTTTATTTGGACAATCTACAGATGCATTTCTGACATCCTTTGCTTTGCAGAAACTGCAAGTTTGTTGAGCTCGACAATCATTGAGGGAAATAATGGAGGAAAAACTAATGAAGAACCATTGGCAGGTTCAGAAGTAAGATTGTGAGCTTGTGTTTATATTTTATTCAATGGTGTTCGTCGACTAATTTTTTCTCTTGTCAGTCTTCAGATCTTTCTACCAGTGCTGAAATGGTTAATGCTATTGTTCAACAAACTCCAGCAACTGGTAGTGCATGTACTTTCTTATCGCAGTTACTTTTTGTGCAGATATTTGATTTATTTTTTATGCTTATCATTGTATGACGGCTGATCTCATGCTTTTGTTGATTTTAACTTCTTTTTAATCTCCAGTGCAAAGAAAAATTGTATCAAATTCTAGCTCTTGTTCTGGTGGTATTCAATCTGTTTGTACTTCAAATCCCGACTCTGCTGGCTCTCAACAAATGGTAATTTCATCTGTGGTAACTGATAGCCCTCTTGTGAGTAATGCCTATGATGAAAATGTGGAGGCTTCTCTTCTATCTGAAAGCCTTGTAAATTTGCAAGCATGTTCTGATAAACTAGAAGCAGTGGTAAGTTGACCAACAGTGAGTTGGATTAGTTTTCTAAATCAGTTCCTGAATGAGATATTTTGTATTTCAGTCAATAGCTGGGGTATCAAGTATGGACTGTATTGATGATTTGCTGTGTCAGCATGTTCCTTCTGACGGTAAGTTAATATAGCAGTTATTTCAAAGCTTCTTTATCAAAAGATAATTGTCGGCAAATCTGCCTTGATTTGTCTTACTAAGTCCTATTGGGTTTACATTTTCAGATTTAGTTGCTGCTGACTTGGCTTAGGTCAAGCCTTTTATGCATCGGGATCATCGTTGTGTCCTTTAATTATAGATTTTTGTATGTATAATGTAGCATTGATTTGCTTTTTTGTTTCAATCCGTCTATATCTTTTTCAGTTAAACGCATTGGCAAATTCAGACCAAAGCCTGCTGTCAGGCTAAAGGATGCCAAGAAAACCAAGTCAGTATCATTTATAACTCCTAATCCTGGTGAATCAGCTGCTACTGTTGATTGTCAAACCAAGTCAAATCCTGCTGAAACTGCTCCTTCCTTCATAGAGATTATGGGTGAAGATAATATGGAGGATGGGTTGATTTCATTGCCCATCTGTAAGAAAGATAATCATGTTAATTTTGGATGTTCCTTAACTGAGGTAAACATTTAGAAGTATTGTGACGTCATCTCGTCCTCTTTCCGATTAAGCTACTGCTAATCTTTATGATCTATCAGGCTGTTATTGACATTTCAAATCTGGACTCCACTGAACCAGTCTTTAACTCAGGTTTTTTACATGCCACCTGCAGCTGATTAATTTTTTTCATTTTTGCCTTTGCTAATTTGTATAATCATCGTATTGCTTCTAAATTCTTCGCAGATCAGCATGTTTCCAAATTTGCGGAAGAGATAACATTCAATGCAAAAAGTCAGATAAGTAGGGCTGCTACTGAGCTAGGAACTTCTAAATTAGATACTCCTTGTGTGGTGTCTGGGGGTACAACCAGTGCGTCAATTTGCCCTGCTGTTGATATTAAATCAGGATATGGTCGCTTGGATTCTCCTCCAAGGAACAATGAACTCTTGGATGCTCATTGTCTTGGATTTACTTATGGGGACCTTGCCAACTCATTGACAATGCAGGGGTACTGCTCTTTGCCGTCTAACGCAAGTGAAGAGGGGGCTTGCCTTGCTAGTACTTGTGATTTGGGAGTTCTATCTCTTGATGACAATGCTAACTTCTGCATGACTGAAGGAGAAAGAGGTGTAGATGTGAGTTTAATATGTAACTGCTGTTGAGTAATGAAAAGTGTTTTTCATTTTTTATTTATTGGAAGAAAAGAGTTCTCAAACTTTTGCTAAAGACTTGATAATGTACATGCAATGCCAGAATGTTGTTGAAACTATTCACGAAGGAACTTGTACAGCAAATGCCACCCAAAGTGATGAAACTAGAAGATTTCCATGGAATCTACGGCGGAGGAACAAGTCTAGGACAAATATGGGGAACAGTATATTCAGTGAAGATGAAATTGCTGCAAATACCAGCATCTCGGAGAGTGATGAGGAAAATGGTGTGGATGTAGATAATGATGAGGATATGGCTAAGAAGAAAAAGCGGAAAGTACAGTGCAAGTCTGTCTGCACCACTTCAAGGCAAGATGGGTCTCCCAAGAATAGCAAAGCTTTTGACAAAACTGACTCTATGGTTAAGGGTCCTCCAAAGAAGAGGCTCCCGCATGGTATTCGACGCAGAAGCGCCAAAAGGCGAGGTATATCTGTGCAGTGTTTCTCAATTTAATCCTACTGATTGGAATGGGATAATGATTGCATGTATGTTTCAATTCTCTTTATCTGTTGTCTATCAGTGGACAAGGCTTTATTAGAGATTCCTGATGATGAGCTCGACCGGAGTCAGATTGCTATAAGAGATCTTATTAGGCTTGCTGAATTTAAGGAGAGAACATCGGTAAACATTTTTAATTAATTTTTAATTGTTGAAAAAGGCTGTTAATAAAGATTTCCCATTTACTTGTGCATTATGATTACCTTGTAGAATAAAGAAGCTGCATCTTTGAAGAATTCCTTCACCAATCTAAGGTATGATGAACCTGTTAATAAAATATGTTCATCTTCAGGAAATGTTACCATATTCCCTAATGCGACTTGGATTATACATGCAAAAAATGTTGGCCTAAATTAATGTGATGATGTTGAGTAATTTTCAAAAGCATCGCATTGCATTCCATATGATATACATTGTTTGGTGCAATGCAAATAGCATTTAGAACAGATTTTGCCATTGGTTGTGTTCCATAGTTTATAAGGTTGATTTGTAAAACTTCGATCTAATTATTGTGCATGTATTATCGAAGTTAACGGAGTTGGTTGTTAGACTAGCTTACGTTGGCTTCAAATTTGGGGAACTGGGGCTATTCCTTTTTGAATTCATTTCATCTGTCGTGCCATGTAACTGCAGTTTATATATAGGATAGTGGAATTTGCTAGAATATACTGGTTTGTGACATGTCCAATTCAATAAATTTGTGTCTAATATCCTTTGACATCACATTATTAAGGGACCTAGTCTGAATATAACATGTGGGATTTGTATTGATATGGGGTGAAAGTTATGTTGTCTGGTTAGTTTATAAAGGATTACCGAAGTGCGTTACTTGCATGGCTTGACGCTACGCATCACACAAGATTGAGGTCTGATGCTTGGATGTACGAACACCTGTATACTCGTTCAGTTGGGATACCTACATGCTAGGATGCTGGGGACACAGTAGCTTGCTTCATAAAGAAAACAAACTGAAAGTATGTACTATTCTTTTAAGTAATATCAGTAACACACAGACATGCTGATTACAATAATATATTGGACCATCGGTCTAGTATTTTTGATACATGGACTTGCCTATGTGATCATAACCATTAGTTTTATTAATGGTCTCATATTTTGCATCCCTACACAGACCATTGTTTGAGTCTATCAATTGAAGGTTCGAATCCTGATCTGTTGCACTTCTTTTAATTCCTCTGCACTGCAACTTTGACTAAGGTTGAACTTTCAAAGAACCATAGCATGCTAAACTTCTTCCATGCATCTTAAACACTGTTTTTCTTTCCTCAGTCTTGCTTTATTCTTGGGTTTCCTTGTTTGCAATCTTCTTTCTCTTTCAACGAGAACCAGCCATTGAGTTTTAATCTTGGTCACTCTTTTGTTAATAAAAAAGCTTCTTTTTACTTGGAATTTAAAACATTCATCATTTTTCTATTTATTAGCAAATTGCTTTATAAAATTGTATTTTATTTGCAGTGTCTTCTTCCTTTCATTGCTTTTCAAATTACTTGCCGTGTCCTGTGGTATCCCCAGAATTATTTTTTTTCTTGGTCTTTTCTATAGTGGCCTCAACATTAATTTTTTCGACTATTGGTAAATCTTTACATCGTTGTTTCCAAATACATTTCCTTTCTCCCTTAGTAGGTTTTTCACCCTTTCAAAATTTACTCATTACTATTTACAGTAAAAAATATCTTTTTTTGTTTTGTGCATTTTATATGTAGATGAAAATTTTTAGTTGGGCCCATAAATAGTCATACTTATCATGGATGTTTTTTTGCTTCTCTTATCTTGTCATATCTACATCCCATTTTTTTCAAAGTCATTTCATGGGGCATTTTGTGTTCATGCTTCATGATCTATCCATCTTCATTTGCTAGTGCGTATAGCTGATAAAGCCAAGGGTTAGATGAACCCATAGGATCCATTTTTCTCTCAATAAAGAATGGAGTTGAACATTGGCATTATTCTTTGGAGACAGGTGACCACAATACGGAGGAAGGTGGTGCATAGGAAAAAAATTTAGATGTGGAAAAAGGAGATTCAAATCATTCTTCTGATTCATGATTCCTTGTGTCCTTTTCATGCTATGAGCTTTGCCAATTTTGAAAATTTGGCCATGACCATAAAAGTTAATTTTGGCCTTATCTAGTCATTAGAAATACTTCTAGAAAGTTCATTTACATGTCCTATCTTGACCTGCTAAGCACGAGTAATGGCAAGTACAACTTTTGCTTTCAATTTAGCTGATTTTGTGGTGCTGCGAAGAACACATTCTTCAACGAATCTTTCCACATTTGACTTTATTTGAGGCCAATATGCGTGTCTTGCCAACACAATGTATTATTTGTTCTGATACAACATTGAAACTGAAGACCAATATGTGAATTAGAATCACTTGAACCTTGTTTTTAAATAAACCATCTTTTTGGCTGAGTTAAACTTTGTGTTAAGGTGGTAGAAGATACAATGATTTTTTTAATTCAAATGTTTATTTCTTCATTATCTATCCGCACTGCAAACTTCTTGTATTGATATAGAACTGCTTTCAAACTTTGACCGTGGAGATAAATTCTGGACAAGTGGTAAGAAGTATTGAAATGAATGCCTTGACTTTTTTACATGTGTGTACCTCTGTACTTGCACTCTCCAACACATTTATTTTTGTATGTAGAGTCCAAAGTATGAACCATTTATAGGCTGTTAGACACATTAGTAAGTTAAAAAAAGGTCATCAAGCTAATACATAATCATGGGTAGATCCATCTATATGATAGATCAATCTTTTGCAAGAGTTCAAAATAACTATTTGAGAAATTTAGATAAAATTAATGTTAGATCTCTTATTTATTGTTAAAATTGTATCCTGGTCATTTTGATTCAAATCCTTACTGTCCATATAAATCTCATAAATATGATAAAGAATGTGTTATTGGCTTTTTTATGAAATATAAATTTTACAATCCATGCATTGCATTAGAGTTGAGAAAATTTCATGTTTTGGTGGATTGTTGTAAAGTATTAAGCTAGATCAATTTAAATTAAAAAATTTCTACTATTAGGTACGTGTGAATTTGTAAGAGGATCTAAATGAAGCATGGTTAAGTTCCTATAAATTTTCATTAATGTACTGAGTTGTTTGGCTTTGAAGACAAATTGTTTGTGGTTTTATAATTTGAGATCAATTTAATAATAAATTGAACTAGTTTGTTTTTATTCATTTAAACTCTTGCTTGGAGAGCTTTGAACTTATTTTGAGATTGGGTTTGATGGGACTTGCAATTTTTTGGTGGTAGTCAATCCATGCTTGCTCATTTTTTTCGAAGTCACAATGCCCTCAAGCCTATTCCATGAGCGGTTTAGGTAGATTTTTTGTGAATTGTGATGCATGTTTGGCTGAACATTATGTTGAGATGTTCCATAATGTCGATGAGGATGAGGCCTGATCAAGCTATCTTGTGGCAAAGATTTCAATTTTTTTATGTATTTACGTTCAACTTTTATAGCTATCTTCTAATAGTGGTTCATTCTCACAGTGACTCCTTTGCCAACGTTAACAATGTTAATGATGAGGATTTCAATGAAGATAAAGAAGACTCTAATAGTGATGGTGCAAATGAAGGCATCAAATTGCAGGCTTCAAAACTAAATTATCATTCGTACATGAAACGACCAAAACAAATTAGATGGTCAAAGATGGATACTGAATTATTTTATCAGGTAATATGATAAGATTATTTGGCAAACTTGGTAATTGGATAAAGTTTTTTTAAGTAAATTCTTGATTGTTTTTTAAGAAGGTTGGAAACCAAACAATTTTAATCTTGAAAATTCTCTTGAGAGAAAAATAGCTCATTGGGGTTTTAAAATAAATTTATGAATTATAAGTGTGAGCAACTTGAAAATTACTTTTTGGTTTCTATCATCTTCATTATTTATAACAACTTATGCATTATATGTGTACTTTTTTCTTCCCTTTATAAATCCTTGATATTTCTCAAGCAAACTTTTGCTTTACTAATTTCAAGATTTGTACGTTCATTGTTGCATTTTTATTCTTAGTGATTGTTAGTTTAGTATTTTGCTCGACACATAAGTAATTATTCATTATTATGTTTACTTCAGGCTATTCGGCAATTTGGAACAAATTTTGAAATGATCCAACTACTATTTGCAAATCGCAGTCGCCAGCAAATGAAAGCAAAATTCAAGAATGAACAACGTAAACATCCTCTGGAAATCGCGGATGCTTTAGTTAATCGAGGCAAAGGTTTTTATATTTACCCTTATGCTCTAATTAAGAAAATTATTGCCATACTCTACTAGGATTAATCTTTTTTTAGTTAAAGTTTTTAAATCAAATATATCTTTTTTTGCTGATGAGCATATGGTTGATATCAAAATTTTCAGCATGCTGCATTCTAAAAAGTTTTATCTTACAATTTGGACAGTTTTTAAGTTTGGACCAATTAATTCATTTTGGTTGCCTAGAAAGAATGGTTTTGACCAAAGTAGTCTTAAACTAGCTCAAGATTTCAATTTCAGTAGTTTCAATGAATTTTATTAGGAAATAAAGTTATTTTGAACATTTTAGGCCAAAAGTTTGTGGCTCTCAATTTGGATTAATGAATTTATTCTTGTTGTGTTAACATTAATTACATATAGCTCATGATTTTTATGTTAGTTCATTTGTCTGGTTATGTTGAGTAAAGACAAAGCAAGACAACCTCTTCGTGATATCAGATCCATGATCGCTATTTGTTAGTTTTCATGAATCATTTGCCTAAATGTTTTAGGACAAGTTGCAGATGGGCCTTTAACGTACCTAAATCTCAATTAGATATGCCTGACTTCAAATATAGACAACTAATTAAATTTCTTAAAAGTTGCAAGTTTGTCCTAACGAGCATAATGTCATCATTATGGAAGTTTTTTCATTCCTTTTTTTTAACAGAATTATCCTTCCCTCCTTTAAGCTGCCCTTCAAGAGACAATGAAGAACAACGATTAGAATAAGAGCCATCATGGCTGAGGCAGAATGGACAAAGGAGACGGCAAAGATTGGGGCAGTAACGAAGACTAAGTAGACCTAGGATGGGGTAATAAGGCAATGAAGATTGTGTCAGACAATGATGTTCATGAAATTGCCAACTATGCCCAGAGATTTAGGTGTAGCTTTTATGGAACTAATGGACACTTGGCAATTTTAACGCTAGAATGGTATCTATTAGCAACGTTTGATGCTAAAAGTATCTATTAGCAACTTTTAGGAAAGATAAGGCCCTATTTGAGGGTAATACTTTCACTATTGAAGCAACTTCATTGCCTTGTACTTTGTCAATGATAATTAACATTTGAGGGTACAATTGGCTATCTTATAATTATGAGGGGAATACTTTCACTTCAAATATTAAAAGTGCTTACTCATGCATGTCAAATTCCATGGATATGTCTTGTACAGAAGGTTTATGGAGAGCTTCAATAGGAATCCATTCACCATTCATGATGCTGACATGTACTTTTCGCTTTCAGTATAAGCTCCTTGAGGGACATATACAAGAGAAGCAACAATTTCATTCCATCAGCCGCAGTGCAGTGTTGGGTGGTCCTTATAAAAGAAGTTACATAGGTCTAAAGTCACCTAGAGAGTCCCATGTCTTTTATTTTTTTTGTTTTTGCGAGACACCCAACTATGGTTCTTAATGTAATATATCAAGATTCAAGTAAAAAACATTACTATACCATAAGGATCATACAAAAAGAAACAAAAACTGTGCAATAAATAGAAAAATGTTAGCGTTGAACCCCTATGGCCTTCTTGATTAGAAGCATTCATCAAGGTAGAATCTTCCTCCAAAAAAAAAATACAACTGGTTTTTCTTTTTGGTATGAAGGTGAGGTTATTAGCCTTGACCAAAGTAGACGTCTTCTCAAAATTGATGTGCTAGACAAACGCAATAAAATCTTCAAAAAATGCCTTAACTAGCGGTAAAAGAACTTAGCGTTGAATCCATGAGACCTGGGGATTTATTGCGTGCAGACAAAGGAAAGCTTCGTGATCTTAGCTTTGGATTGAGAGCTTTCCCAGCATTTGAGGAAAATATTTTCCCCCTTCCTAGCGATATGATCACTGTTATAGGTTTTATTGAAGCATCTGATGAAGGAAATTTAATCTAGATCTGAAATAGAGCAGAGTTGTCCTGCTGAGATTTGTTATTCTCTGCATAGGTATTTTATTTCATCCTTTGGTGGGAAAAAAAACCCATTGTCATATTCATCAAATTTGAGCCAGCAAACTTTTGCTTTCTGCTTTATCTTGCTGCATTCAAGATTCAACAAGTTATCATCAAGATTTGTTGTTTTCTCTTGAGATTCTGATGTTTGTTCGGATGGTCCGCTGTGTTTGAAATATGATCATGGCATGAAGTGACATACTGAAGAGAACTATGTACAAAAGTTGCGATCAACATCAAGGATCATAGAAAAATCATTTGGAATGGAGAAATCATTGAAACGCAGAGTATGAACCAAAAAATTTTGCAGCCATTTATCGATTGAGTAGTTTGATTATGAGACATTTCTTTGAGAAACTAAAGTTGCATTGCAAGAACTGTTCTGTTTTTGTGTCAAACTGAACTGTGCGTTTAGTTTTGGTCGAGTATAATGATTGGTTTGGTTTGGGCTGCAGCACTGAGAAACTAAAACCAATTTTTTTTATTCATCAAAATTTTTCCTTGCACACACTAAATTAAAAATATGCTTCCGTTTATCTTCCGGATGCTAACAATGTAAAAATGTTTGCTTTTCAATTTGTGAATGTAATTCAAGTTGTAAAAATGAGCAATAAGTTTCTTTAATAAGTTTTATTATTTTTTCGTGCGTAGGTCAAGATGATTCTAAAATTTTTTTTTTAAGTTCATCTTTTGATGCAGATAATTCCCAATTTGAGAAGGTCATTCAACACTTAAAGGAGCAGAACTCGAGCAAAGATGAATCAAGCAATCAGACAACCAAATCACAGGAAGAAGCAGATCAAAATGAGGTTCTTCCTGCAGTGCAATCATCTCTTCTTCTTAGCTCACAATCCATATTATGCTGCAGATTTCTCATGCTATCTTTTCTTTCCAACTCCAGGAAGAGAAGGTAGACCTCGAGAAGAGGAAGCAGGAGGTGGATAGTTTTACGGGCGATGAAGCATGGAATTCCCCCAAGTCAGATCATGTGTATGAGTACTAGAATTGCTTCGATGGAGATGTGTGAGTTTCTTAAATGATGTTTCTTCTTGATGATCTCATGTGTTTGCCTTCTATTTTTATTTTCCCAGCGGTTCAATTTTTTAAGCTGGTTCTTGTATAGGTCTGCCCATTTGTATTTTCCTGTTAAATAAGAAAGAGTAATTTGTAGAATTAATGTCAAACTAAGTTAGAGAACAAATGACTGTAAATTCAAAGATTTGAGTCAAAGATTTAAAACTTGGGTGAATACTTAAGTAGTAGCCTAGAAAGGTTAAAGGATTTTAATCTCCTAGATTAAGAAAAGAATAAGAACTAGATAAAGGAGTATTATCTTAGATAAGCTTATTAAGATTTAGAAAAAATCTTAGGTTGACCTAAATAGTAGAGTAGGATTCTAAGGAAACCTTAAATGGCTCAATTAATAGATTAGGGCTTCGAAAAATTTCTAAGATCATTCAAATGTTATCTTAAAGTTATTTTAGATAATCTTAGATAAATATAAAAGAAAATTATATAGATTAATATTATAAGAAAGTTTATTTGATGATGACATGGACTAAGATACAATAAACTCACTTAATAGACATCTTAGCCATAGTTAGGTGGGTTGGATGTACCAGATGATATAACTTCTATCATGTGTATGGGTTGTGTGTCTCGTTACTTAAGGCATCATTTGAGAACCTCAGATGTGTATCAGCATATGGTGATGTGGTGCCACACATTATTTTGGAGTCCTTGAGCCTTTTGGTGTAGTCTTTGTGGTTGGTTGAGCTTTAATGTATAGACTATCAAATCATGTATGAAGGATTCTAGGATGACTAATGATATTATAGGATATGATGAGAGATCGTGGATGTGTCAAGACACTTGTTAGAGTGTCACATGATTTATAAGAACTCTTATAGCCCTGTAGAATAGTCGTATGTGATTGGACTTTCTTATGTAGGAGTGTCATATTATATGATAAGATAGAAGTGATGCTAGACTCACATTAATGACTCATGAATTGAAGGGAGTGCAAAATTATTGGTGGGTCACTATACAATATATGGGTTGATTATGATTTTATGGAGATTTGTTAATCCTTAATAGGCATGAGATAAGGCTAGTGGTTATGTTTTTTTACATATAATCAACTTTGTAAGTTATGATACTTTATTGATTCTTTTATTATATTGATGATTTTACTTTGTTGTTATACTGTTACATGTATTTTTATTAATAAGATTTAAATATTTTTTTATTGAGCATGACTCATACATTCTTATATGCAGAGAATTAATAATTAATATAGTAGTTAGAATGCGAGCATCAAAATTAGTATCTTAGTATATTATTGTTTAGTCAACATCTTATGTATGATAAGTGATGATAATCTATAATCAATAATATGAATCTATAGAGATTTGTAATATTGACTAATAATAGTTGATATTGATTGATATGATACTGTAATATTTTGGTCTCATTAGCTTGAGATATTCTCTCAATGTATTATTTTATTTTGACTCAAGTGAGTTTAGCTATCAAAAATTTTTTCAATATCTTAAATTATCATTCAACCCCTTCATCTAAAATCTTACTAAGAGTTGATCTTTACTTTAGTGATTATCCTCTTAAGATATCACTCGATGCTCACTCTTTGCTCTCTTCAATCTTGAGTGTCACAGGCTTATTGGCTTCTATTTGGTTCACTTTTAAGCCGCTTTAGGTAATTAAGTTTTGGCTCTAATACTAAATGTGACATTTTAATCTCATTATATTAATGTATCGACTTCTTAGGTCATCCTATACTAACTCAAGTATATTTTTTCTTTAAAAAGTATTTTAACATCTTACAATTATAACATCTTATATAAATATCAAAATAATTATCTTAGTAAGATAATTCCACCCTATATCTCTCTCAATCTAAAAATTGTTAAGAATTTTCTTTGCTTTAATGATTCTTCTCTGAAGACATCACTTAACTCTCACTCTTTACTCACTTTGTTCTTGATTATTAGAGATGGGTATCAATAATAGTCTACAATGATGGTAGTATGTGATGGTTAACAACTGTTGTTTGATTATTAGCTTATTAGTGGTAGTAAAAAAGTGTTATAATTTTAAGAAGTCCAGAGATATTTTGATGCAAGAGCATTCAATAACTTTATTATCTTTATTTAAATGGTCATAAGTAATACTTAATTATTAAAAAAGCTTTGTTGTTATAAATTTATTTTTAATCGTGTTAGCATATATGTAATATATCTATGTGTATCTAGAATAATTATTATTATGATCTAACTAACTAATTTATAATAACTGATGATAATCAAAATTAAATATAAATAATAAAGTATATGAAGACACATTGAACCCTAGGTAAGGATATAATGTTATAACAAACCTCAAAAATAATCATAAAATAAACTAAAATAACTATTTAAAATTTAAAAACTACCTAAAAAAACTTATTTATAAAACTATTTGTAAAACATCATATATAATACAATGTATTAAACTAAATACATAAAAAACCATCTTCTGAGTAAGCTTCATAAAAATATCATATAACTATCTCATCTAAGAAATAAGATCTTTCTTTTTAGTTTTAGTTTTTTTATCTATTAATATATAAGATGTATGACTTATGATATAAATATTATTGAGATACCAAGAAGCTTATTAGATATATCATATAAGTAACAAAATATTAAATACTATAAAATAATAATTTAGTATAAAACTAATATTAATAAGTTATACCTCATGATAAAAGAAATTAAGTAAAAATTAGAAATGTCTCAAGTGAAAAAAAAATATTTCATTTATTCTTTCATTAACAATTTTAATATTCCATATACCATTAGAACAAATTTTCTTTCAAATTAGTATCATCTAGATATAATAATTAATATTCACATAATCTCAATTGATATTCAATCAAATAAAGATATTCTCATCTTATTATGCACATAATACTAGTAGCTTGATATGTAACAAAGGTATCTTCATTCAAAATGTATTATTATTTTATTAATGAGGTCATGTTATCTATAAAATATTATCAGATTAAGGGTATCATTGTCTTACTAAAGATGTCATGTCATGTATAAAAATATCATCATCTTATAAAATATAATTAGAATAATATTTTAGAAAAATATTAATTATCATTTTTTTCTAGTTATTGAATAGCCATATGAGATCTCCACATGTTAGATTATTTCTTTAATCATTTCTTATCCTCACAAATTATCATTAAAACGTCCAAATTTCAAATTTTAATCAAAATTGTGACCTCTAGTATGTTTACTTTTGCTATATACTTGTGGAACAACACATTAACACATGGCCCCATTGCTATATCCCTAAGATGTGTCATCTCTAATTTTTTAAAGTTGGTTGACTTCTATAGGTTTTAGTTTGGTGATAGTTTATTTATTTAAAAGATTATTATTAGAGACTCTTAACTATAAAACTTATCTTTGAAATGTTTATTGTTTCACTTAATGATTGTTATCAAATTAATATTTTTATTAGATTTATAATTTTTATTAACATCTTGTTTTATTTATACTAACGATGAGATACCTCCTCGCTTTTTTATTAATGCTTATTAAAAGGTGACATCAATGGATGACACTGGTAACTATTATTTTTTGTTAGTAGTTGAAGTGATGTGGTGATGATTGATGGTTGTGGTTTGAGGGAGTTAGTGATAATTGATAATAATTGATATTAGACACTATGTGCAATGGTAGTTGATGCTAAGTGTTGATGAGTTAAGGACATATCTGACATGTTTTGTTTTTTGTCGATATTTAGGTGTGACAGCCTATAACAATCAATTACGATTAATGAGATGGAATTGATTGTGGTCAAAGAGTGACAATTGCTATGGATAATCAATGTTGTCAAGAATGCCATGAGGATGATAAATGATAGGAAATAGTCGATTATACATTTTTAAAATAAATAAGTTAGATAATATGAAAAAAAAATAACTTCTAAGATTTGATCAAATAAAAAAAAAGATTTTAGAAGTCATAGGTTAGAATTTTTAGTAAATTAATATTAAATATCATTAGATATTAATAAATAAATATATATGTTTTTTATTAGATTTTTAAATGTATAACATATACACAAACTAACTTACATATAAGCATCTTACTGTGTATAGACATTAAGTGGTGTAAGCAAACACGAATGATGTTTTATTACTAAAAGATGAGACTTATCTGTCCCGAATTTACGCAGCCTGGCCAACCCTAATGTCCCACACATTCGGGCCCCAAATGATCTCTCCATCGATAGTTCTCCCATTGACGGCAATCTCGACCTCCAGGAGCATCTCTCTCCTGCAGCTTCTCAGCCGTTCGCCCTTCATTTCTTTTCTGTTGTGGGTGCTCATTCGCGCAAAAAGGGTCGTAGCTCAATCCATGAGCTCTCAGGTTGAGGATGGGCGTAGGATGTTCCAGCTCCGGCAGAGTCCTCTCACCGGGGAATCGGAGTGGATCGTCGTCGAAGAGGAAATGGAGGAAGACGATTCTAAGACCACGGAGGCGTTGAGGTGGTCCCTATCCGCGACCTCCTATCTTGATATGCTCAACGACTCGTACCGCAACCGCGCTTTTCGGCTGGCCATTGAGAGGACCGTCACAGTTAACTGCCATGTTCTGGATATTGGGTGCGTCTTAACTTCTAATGCTCTGTTCAGTTTCCTTTACAGATTCTTCAGTAACAAGTTTACTCAGTTGAACTAGCGTGTGCTACGTTCTGGATATATTTGAAGCGCCGGGACGGGTTTGTTGTCAATGATGGCAGCTCGAGCAATCTTAGACCACAGAGTAGGAGGTGAAGGCCTGGTTTCAGCGTGCGAATCCTATCTTCCGATGGTGAAATTAATGAGGAGGGTACTTCGGGCAAATGGGATGGAAAAGATGGTGAAGGTACTTCCTAAGCGCTCCGAGGAACTTCAAGTCGGAGTGGATTTGGTCTCTCGTGCCTCTATGCTGGTAATTGATTGTACCTTTTTCTTATTTGCTTGTGTAACCCGGCGGCAACATTTTAGTTGGTTGCCAGTTGTCTGCATTGCGATCCAGTAGCTGGTAGTCACACATATCCTTGGTTGTCTTGTTTTGGAGACGTCCAGATAATAACTTTCGTATTGATTTCTCATCAAATTGGTTTTGTGTTTTGAATTACATAACAAATTTGTGAGTATCCCCTGGCATGCTTGGTCAGTGAAAGTGGATGTAGTAAAACTAATCAAACGCCAGACATTTCTTTTTAACTGCGTTTGAACTTAACTTGTGACATGAATAATTTGATGCTAATTAGGTTTTTTTTCTGTGTTTTCAGGTTAGTGAGATCCTGGACTCGGAGTTATTGGGTGAGGGATTGATACCAACTTTGCAACAAGCACATGACATGTTGTTGACTGTTAATCCAAAAAGTGTTCCATATCGAGCCACAACATATGGCCAGGTATTGTTATTTCCTTTTTCATTTGTTGAATTAGTTGTTATGTGGTATAATTAACAGATAACTTGTTACAGCATGTTAAGAAACAAAGATTTGCAATACAAGGTTCTACTTGCAAGTTAAGGCAATATCTTGACCTTAACGTTCATGGTGTAGATTTGGTGCTATGCTAAGTATGTGCAAACTGGTGTGATTGACGTTGCCAAATGTTGTACATACTTTCAAATCAAAGCCCTCGGATAAAAAGAATGCTTACTCTCATAGTCATCCTTGCGTTGTCTGTAAAGGGCATGAGTCTTTGAAATGCTTGACTCGCTTTACATTTCAATGTGATGTAGTTAGAGCAAGAATTACTTCTTGCTTACGGTGCAAGAATGATTTCTCTGAAATCCCTTCTCACTTCAAAACCCTTGTACAAAAATAATACCTACTTTCAGAGTCATCCTTATTTTGTCCTTCAAGGGCATGATTTGTTGAAATGCATGGATCACTTTACATTTCAATGTCATTTCGTTAGAGCAAGAATGACCTCTTGCTCAAAGTGTGCACAAAAAGTTTCTTTTTATGCAGGAAATGTCAAAATGTTTTTGTTTGGTGAGGATTTAGCACTGATTAGAAGTTAAGTTTGCCACTTGCATTTTCAAAGAAGGTGATTAATGACCTATTAGGCTTTGTCATAGATTAAAAAGATGCAACAAGCACCTCGAGTAAGGCCTCTGAATAGAGAGCTTAGGTTGGAGTAAATCAGAAGTAATTTGATGTGAGTGATCAAAGAGGCTATTTGAGTCAGAATGAATTGATTAGATTGTCCAATCTGATGATTGGGTCAGTGTTGTTTAACCAAAATTTACACGAATACTTTTGTTAGGTTTTGCAGAAAAATGTTAAAGGGAGATAGGTATGCACTCTTACTTTCTGGTAAAGTGTTCCATATTAGTTATTACATGTAAACTAAGCAACTAAAATGGGATTATAGACTAAAATTGATGTTCTTTCTACCAATTTCCTTATTCCAAATGGGCCTGAATGTCTTTCTTTTTTGTGACTTTTGCTGCTCATGTACTTATATTTGTGACCTCAGCTTGTAGAATGTACATTCTTATGGAAGCTACATGATTTGCATGGCAATGAAGATATTGTATCAGATGGAATTTGCCTCACTCCAGTTGCTTTAGAAACGCTAATTCAAGTTAAACCACAGCAGTATGCCCTTCATGTTAACCCCCTGTTCAGTGAGATGCACCTGGTATTTGTATTATTAATTTTAGACAAAACAAATATCATAGAAGACAAATGGTAATATTCTACTGTATTCCTTCAGTTGTCAGAACCCTTCAAAATTTTTGAATTTGACTTTTGGAAGAGACCAGATAGTCACGGAGAAACTGAAATATTGGTAACACCAACAGCTGATGGGAGAGTTAATGCTGTTGTGTCATGGTACTTGAACTCATATTATAAAAGATTAGTGTCAATTCTTTGCATGTCAGATGTTTATCCGAGCTTCTTTTTTGCAGGTGGGTACTTCAACTTGATTGTGATGGATCAGTATTCTATTCAACGGCTCCCAATTGGATAGTCACTTCTGGAAATGAAGGTAACTATTGTGAGATGCAAATGAGTGGCTATTCAACAATGGAAATAATTTTTTATTTTGAAGAACCTTTTGATTGATTGTAGTTACTGGAAAATGGTGTAACAACTGGTTATGCTATTTAAAAGTCATTGGATTTGATCAGGAAGAGATTAGAGGAATAACTGATATTCCTTTATGAAATATAAGAATTATATCAACTTATTATACATTTCAAAAGCTTAACATCGAAAATAGAGATCATCAAGATTTATGAAGTTTTTCATTTTATCTGAATGTACCAATATACTGAGGAAGTTTCAGCTTTATGCTTAGATCAGCAAAATTGGTGTTTGGTCATTTTGCAGTATAGCATTCTGCAAGGGTGAGATGGTCTTTGGGTTACTATCAATAACATAAAGTTCTATCTTGAATTTATAAAAAAGAAAGGAGAAATTGATTATGTAGGTTTGTCAAATTAGTTGTAATTAATTTGATTGAGTAAATCAAAGGCAATCTCAAAAATTTCTAAGGGGAACTCAAAGGAATTTCTTATATGGATTAATTAACCATTTTGTTTTCTTAGTCGATAAAGAAAAATAGCCAATTATAATGCCCATGGAAAAGTGACAAGCTCTTTGGCTATTGCAAATTTTTGAATGTGAAAAATTGAGTGCTTCCTTATGATGACAATTTGGTTTCTTGTTCTTTCAACTTTTTGATAGCAACTTTAATGAGACAAAAAAAGGTGAATAAAGGTATTGCTTGGTGAACTGTGTTGGATTTAACTTATTTGTTCGCTTGTTATTTGTAAAGGAATTTGATTCATTTTTATGTCTTATCTTTGTATTTCATCATGCTTCTCTTCAACCTATGGTTGTAGGATATTTGTTTTGCCTAACCAAACAAAAGTTTGTCATTGCTTTTTTTTTTGTTTCATATTGCTTAATTTTATATTTTGGGTTTGTTTTGTTTTTGTGTTGCAAGAGCTTTTGTTCTAAAAATAAATCCATCAATGTTTTTTCAAAACTTTTTATAAATGCATGTAAACATTGCTTTTCTTGAAGTTGCACTTGATCTATATGATATCTTGGTAGATAATTTCCTGTCTTTTACTCGAGATCAAAAAGGTGGTAACTTTTACTTCATTTCTATGTCATGAAACTAAAACTTTGCACATGATTTTAAATCTCTCTTTTTTTGTTTTTTTGATATATAATATGTATGTTAAATTTGTTGATTCTTTTGAGGTTAAAATTTTGTTTTTAAAGATACAGTCGAAATTAAAACTAAAGCATTGTTAGGATGGTGGCTGCACCAACTTGGGAAATTGATATTAAAGAGCTTGGCTTCACCAAAGAAAAGTAATGAGTTCAAGGTCACCATTGATGAAGCTGTTCATTGGCTAAGCTATACACCATGTGACAATTTTACTAAAGAAATGCTAGGCATAACTAATACCCTAGCTCAGTAGCTCTTTAAAAAAACACAAGTACAATCTTAATATTCTGATGCCATATCTTTTTCTTAGTTTTTCTTTTTCCCTTTTCATATGGGAAAAGTCCAAGAAAAATTGTATAAGTCCTAAGATATTACCTGATTTGCAAGTTGATCTTTCAATTTTTGAAAAGAACTAGACAGATATAAGTTTTGCACATGCCATAAATAGCTTATTTACCTATTTTCCCTTAACCATCATTCAAAAATAGTCATTACGGGTCTACTTTGTAAAATTTTGCAAAACAATCTAAATAAGGATAGTTTAGGGTCCCAGTTATTAGTCAATGACAATTGTGCATACCAATCTACCAATTTTTAGAAACACAAGGGTCTTACTTGAAAGAATTAAGGCAAGTGTGAAAGATCCATGCAATTTTCCCAATTACAGCTTTTCTTTCATTAAGTGTTTGTTGGTCTATGTTTTATTTGTCTGAACCATCTTGTCTTGTTTTCTCCAAGTGTAATGACAATTGTGCATACCAATCTACCAATTTTTAGAAACACAAGGGTCTTACTTGAAAGAATTAAGGCAAGTGTGAAAGATCCATGCAATTTTCCCAATTACAGCTTTTCTTTCATTAAGTGTTTATTGGTCTATGTTTTATTTGTCTGAACCATCTTGTCTTGTTTTCTCCAAGTATAACATCTACTAGAGTTATTGCAACTTGTAGATTTACTTATATTCAGTCTATCTTACATATTGATATGTAGATTGAGCTATTTTTGCTAGTTTAGTTTCAGATTGGCTAATTAATCTATGTTTGATTCAAGTTATGCTTGACATAATCAACTTTTTGATTCAAACTAAGGTACTCTTTATGTTAGACCCAATTTTAAAAAGAAAAAGAACAAATAAAAAAAAAGGAATGAAAAAAATGTACCTTTTCTCTCCCCACTTATTTCTCTCCTATTATATCTTTTTTGTATCCATCTCTATCTTCTCTTCGCCATATCCCCATTGTCCCAACCTCCACTCGTGTCTTTCTTTTTCTACATAAAAAACTCTTTTCTTATTCCTCCATTATCACCTCCCATGTTGCCAACTATTTCTCTCCAAAGTCATCACCTTACCTTTTCTATATCTATAGCTTCTTTCTTCTACAAGACATATTGCTAACTTCTGATAGTCTGTGTTGCCACTACTTTCCCATGCTTGCAGTTGTTATTGAATTGACTTATGCTGTAGCCAACCCAAGAAAGATAGAAAAAAAGAGAAAAAAATATATTATCAACATTTGTTCATCTATTATGTAGGTATGACAAAGAGATATGGTTTCAAGATCAATGTCTTGTATAGTTGATCATCCCATCGTGCAACCATCTTCCAATAGTAAACTGATCATCTTGAACTTTGTTTTGGGCTCAATGCTTTAGGTAGGTGGTCATCTGTTACAAGTTCATAATGGATATCTTCTTTTGAGTATTGAAATTTCTTTACCTACAAAGTTGTTGGCATGTTGCCAAAATATTTGCAAGCCTAAACGATAAAATAATATTTTATTTGTCTTGTTCCTTAGTTTTGTAGGTATTACACTAGACAATTTGCTCTAGTCTTAATGTCCCCATAGGTAGTCATGCATCACAAAATGGCCTTACAAAATAAAATGGATCATCCTAAACTTTGCATTAGGATCCAATGCCTTCCCTAGGTGGTCACTTATTATAAATTCATGATGGATATGTCATTTTATATCGAAATGCTTTTACTTATAAAATCAACTTAAATTGTTTATGTATTGCTGCAAAATTTGGAAGATTAAATAATATTAAATTAGATTAAATTAAAAAAATAAAAATACACATAAAATTTAGATAAATATAGAAATTAGTCTTTGCAAGTCATTTGGAGTTGATTTAATGTATGTTTGAGTTGTTATTTGGCTTTGGGCTCAATAGCTTAACATTGGAGGTCATCCTTCATACAACCATCTTCTAAAAGAAAGTGGATTTCACTAAAGTATGTTTTGAGCCCAATGTCTTTTGGAGGTGGTCACCCATTTCAAATTCACAAGGGATGTTCACATGGGGGCATTTTAATTTCTTTACATGTAAAGTCCTATCAAAATGTTGCTCGATTATTGCCAAACCTCTAGAAGAAAAGATTGAAAATTGTTTTATTTGTTTTTTCCTTCAATCTTGTAGGTTTAGTACTAATTTTCAATCTTGTAGGTTTAGTACTATTTTGTTTTTTTTCTTTTGGAGGTGGTCACCCATTGCAAATTCACGAGGGATGTTCACATGGGGGCATTTTAATTTCTTTACATGTAAAGTCCTATCAAAATGTTGCTCGATTATTGCCAAACCTCTAGAAGAAAAGATTGAAAATTGTTTTATTTGTTTTTCCCTTCAATCTTGTAGGTTTAGTACTAATTTTTTTTCTTTGGGTCCATTGTGTTTCATAAGTGATCTCTTATTGCACAATCATCTTTCAAGAATTAGAGTATTTGGAACTTTGCATTGGACCTAATGCCTTGCAAATTTATAAGGATGCTCTTGTTTTATGTTGAAACATGGATTTACTTGGCAAGTCAAGTTGACTTCTTTGCTAAATTATTGATAGATTTGAGGGGGTAAAATAATATTAAATTTATCATTAATGGGAAGCCTAATGGTTTTTTTAACAGATCCAAAGGGGTGAAACAAGAAAATCCTATCTCCCTTTTGTTGTACATATTGGCAATGAAAGTATTCAGTAGAGTCTTGAATAAGCTCCTCAATCAGGGGAAGTTGTCTCTTTATGCTCAACCAAGGGGATGCAAACCCATCACTTATGTAGGTTATGTTGACATTATTATTATATTTTGCAGAGGTGATTTGAGAACTATTGTAAAAATTCAAAAGCTATTAAGTACCTTTCAGGCTGTTTCTCGTCTTCAGCTAAATTAGTAGAGCAAGTTCTTTGTTAGCAACAAAGTATAGGGTGCGGTAACAAAAAAGAATAAAGTTAGAAACTGGGATTTGTCAATTCCTAATTAATTATCTGGCTGCTCGTTTTATACTAATAGGAAAAAATATTCATAATTTAACACAATTGACAAAATTAACTATAAGATTATAGGTTGAAAAAAAACTACTCATTTGTAGGGATGCTTATTTTGGTGAAGTATGTATTGACATCAATCTCTATTGTTTTCTTAATGATAGTCAAGCTGCCCAACAAGATTCTCAACAGAATTGATGGATAATGAGTGGCTTTATTTGGGGCCATTTGGACAGAATGCATAGATGCAATTGGTCCAATTGGGAGAAAATCAACTGTTAACTATTGAAAATAGTTTAGGTTTGAAAAGTTTTGAGGATATCATGATTGGAAATTGAAGATCTCGAACTCACTCTAATCCAATTATATGACATGTAAATGTTTAAATTCAAATAGGAAAGGGTGTACTATTGATGCTTGGAATCTATGGCTAGCATTTGGGATTGATCCTCTCAACACATCAATCATTGCAATATATTGGACACCTACCACTGGTTAATGAAATGTCACTTTCATTTTGCAATCTACTTGGAATGTTAACAGGAGGAAATGATTTATAAAGAAGTCCCAAGTGAAGATATCTATTCTAGTATGGAGAAGCATTAATACCTTACTCCTATTTTTGGAAAAGCTTAAGAAAATGAACTTCCAGGTGGCATCTAAATGCCATTCATGACCAAATGAGGATTTGGTCAACCAAGTCTTTGTAGGCTGTGAGAAAATTAAGAAAGTTTGGAATAGCTTTGTGAAGGCGTTAGAAATTCAGCAAGCACAAACCTCCAGCATATCTGCTTTACTGCAAAGTTGATGAAAAATAGGTTTTGGGGGAATTACTGGCAATCATGTTGGAAACCTGTGCAAGTCTTCTACACAACCACATATTACGAATCCTCTATGGAATACATGCATTGGCGGTGTTGGAAGGTATTAAACGTTGTAAAAAATGGAGCATCAACAATGTGGTCCTTGAGCTAGATTCTTAGACACTCATTAACAAGTTGCAAAATTAGGCAAACAAATGTTGACAACTCTTGCCATTGGTTTCATCAGATTGAACAACAATCTGATCTAATTCTCACTAAATGGAGTTTTATTCATAGAAATGTAATAAAGTGACCCCTTTTTGGCTAAATCAGCTGCAAAATCCATTATTTCTGGTGAATGGAATGATGCAAATCACACTAAGTTATGCAAGGTTTTGGTTCAAATGGATGAAGCTCAAGTTCCATACGTTCGCTCATTGTACAAGGTGCAACGTACTATTCTGATTGATTAGCATTGGGGTGATGGTGAAAGTTGCTTTTTAAATGGCTAGCGATATGATCGTAAAGAGTGATCATTTGCATCGTATTTGACGATTATTTAGTGAACTGTATTTTAATTAGTTGTTATTGGTTTTACTTAACTTGGGGAGTGGACAATCATGATATAAATAGATCAGTAGTTTTGGCCCAAAAGTATACAATCACGTTAAGCAGTATCGGATCAACAGTAAGAGAGAATTTTTTTCAACATTAAGATTTATTGGTTTAATACATTTTATCAGAACTACAACCCTTTCGTTAGATTACATTGGATTTGGAAGCATCGTCTCAAAGTGCGCTTATCACCACCATGTGATTGGAAATAAAAACAGATCAGACAAACATTATTATTGAAAAAGCGGGTGACAGTATTGTACAATGGCGAACTAGCATAAAAAGTGTTTGGATCGATACATTGGGCGACGCAAACACTGTTCTTAGGTACAATACACTAATCAGTATGACACACTCATAGTAACGGTATGCGGGAAAATTTGGCACTATGTTGTGGTTGTGCGCATTAGTACGATACGTTTTCTAGCTCTATTCGATCCCATAAATATGTTCAATGTCTCAGTGGAAAACAATAATGTACAATTGTGAAATGATAGACACCATCATCGGTCCAGTATGATTCGTGGTGTCAATATTGTTCATATTGGAGGACAATTGCACATTTATAGCTCATCAAAACTAGATCAGACCATAGCCTTTGGACGAGTTCAATATAGTGCAATCATCTCTATAGGGCATAAGTTGGCCTGTTATGATATTTAAACAAATTGGCAACAGCAACTCGTCTCAATACAACTCAGTTTGATGGAGAACACTTCGTTGTATGGTGTTCGAACGGGCTCTCGCAACACAATGTTTACCGATTTTTGAATGTTCACCAGTTGGCGGAACCGATCACAGACTATATTATTGAATAAACTGTTAATTTAAAATATAAATTTAAAAATATAAAAAATATGAAATTTTTTTAAAAATCAAGAAAGCAGTTTTTCCTACACTTTGGAGTTAACAAGATGTTTCAAAAATCTCAAATGAAGTTGGTAACATTTTTACCAAAATGCTCTTTGGGTACCAAAATTATCTTTTGGTTGCATAACTACCAAAATGCCCTCTAGGAAAAAAAATTTAAAAAATTCCAAGAGATTTAAAAAATTGCCAAAGTTATTAATGGAGATTTATAGAGTTATTCTATATGCCCTTCATGCCTCAAAATGCCCTTGGAGATTAAAAATGTTAGAAAAATTATACAATTTCCTGAAAAAAACTCACAATGTTGAGGGATTTATGAGATTTCTATGACAATTTTTTAAACCTTGAAATTTTTTTAAATTATCAAATTGTCATTGGGAGAACAAAGTTATCAAAATGTATTTGAGGGAAAATTAAGTTCAAGTTGAACCAAATCTTTCTAAAACCATTCATAATGTACGTAATCTTAATGGCTTTGTTGACGACCTTTGAACCGTTCTTTCCTTCCAAATCGTCAAATTATTTTCGACAAATATTGTTGGAGACTAAATAAGATCGAAATTGAGCCAATATTTGTTCAAACCTTCAAAAATTATTCCAGCTGTCTTAAAATCCTATCGAGATTATCTGTTGGAGTTTTCAAACCTCCAAAATTCCCAAATACACTTAAGATTAAAAATTATCTTATTATTTTAATAATTACCAAGCTATTGAAGTTGCACCAATTGGTTCCCAAAATTTTCAAGTTACCAATGCTTGGTCTTCCAAATCCAAAATGCTACATTGTCTTTGCTATTCAAATTTTAATGCCACGGCTATCTCTCACAAATCTCGTAAATTCCCTTGCATGCACATGTCAATGAAGTATCCTCCATATCCATCTTAACAATCCAAGTTTTTAAACTTTTCAATGTGGTTATGGCTTGTGCGAATTTCCTAGCTAGATATGGAGCTTATATTCAAACTCACTAAATATAATCCCATAAAACTATCATCCTTAAATATTATTAATGCTCATTAAACTTGAAGTTTGGGCAAAAATTAAAATTGTTAGTTTGATGTTGGTGAAATTTCCACATTAGAACCCTTCTAGTCTTGGGCCAAATTTACATGCTAGCCCAAAATTTGGATTAAGAAAAAATTCCTACAGTAGTTCCCTTTCTAGAATTGGTCAAAATTTTAAACCTGATCCAAACATTAGCATTGCCAAATTCTTGTGCTGGGTCCCATTCTAGATTTTGACAATTCCCAAAGAGACTCTTACACATTATTCTTTTTTGGCTTTGGTCAAATTCCTATACGCTAGCATGAGCCAAATTCTTGCACTAGATCCAAGCTCTAGCCTGGGCCATATTCTCACACTATATCTTATCTTGGTGCGAACTAAATTTCCACATCAAATGCTGTCCTGAATTGGGTCAAATTCTTTAGCTGTTTGAAAGCTGCCTTGATGTGTACCAAATTCTAACAAGTCCCATCCTCACTATTTTTAAATTCCCAAGCTAGCCTAAATCTTGGTGCATGTCAAATGCTCACACTACCATAGCATAGTCCATATTGTTACATCTGACCAATCTAGCAATTTGGGCTAAATTCCTAGACTAAATCAACTTATAAGTGAGTTACTCCATGTTATAACGAAAATTTAGTGAATGTATATACTTGAAACCTCACCTTATTGTCCTACTTATGATTTTTCTTGGGCATTGTTAACATTTTTCCTCAATATATGTCAATATTTTTTATTTAAGATATTAGTTATTTGGAGAAAACAACATATGAAGATGTTTGATTTCAAGTTGTTACAATAAACTTGATGATATGTTGATTTAGTATAACTTCTATGAAATATATCTTTAGATTATTGGTTTTCATATGTAAATAGAAATAACAACCATATTAGTGATAAGAGCAAAGGTTATGTCCTTTGTCTAAGTTTTTCAAGGAAAAACAATTTGATAAAGCTAATTATTCAGTGATTTTGCTTAAAACTTGGAGTCTTTGTTGTAATGTTTTCGATTGTCATTTTGGTATCTTTTTTGTTGTATATTGTTATTCTTTGTTGTTGTTGCAAAAGTCGAGATCTTTGATATATTTTTTGTTTAGAACTTTCTCTCTTTGCTAAATCTATTTGATTGTTGAAATTTTGTTATTAGGTGTTTCTTTATCATCTATTTTTACATCATTATTGTGACTTTTTGATTAATAGAATATCTTTTTTAGATGTTGGCCTAATTTGTGGCTAAACCATGTAAGTTTTGGCTTCTTTTTTTTTCTTGATCTTTAGGAGCTACTCGTCTTGATTGTGAGATTCAATTTGTTTGGTGCTTCTACATAAATGTGCCTCTTATAGAAACAAACTGGCTTAAGAGGTTTCATGAGACGTCGTTGACAGTGAAATATGTGATCATCTTTCTTGTCTTAAAGAGTTTTGAGCTTTTGAAAACCAAGATAAGGGTATTATTATTATTTGACCAACAAGTAGTTGTGGAGACACTTATAAGAAAACTAAATATGTTAAAAATTATGAGTCGGAAGTAGAGAATGATTAAAAAACTACCATAAAACTTTTTTTCATAGGTAAGTTTCTAAGAAAAGTTAAAAAAAAAATACTATGCATTGGTTATTACATGACTTGGAATTGTTGTATATGACAAATAGCCTTTTCAGCATGGTTTTTTTTAGGTAAAGACTATATTTGTTATGCATGTAGGAAAGTATAATCATTAAGACATTGATAAGAGTTTAATTCTATTATTAGAGATATAATGAGCTTAGATGTGAAAATAGATGATGAAGACCCTGCTTTACTATTTTCATACTCTTTACTTATCTTTTATAAGAAAATTTTCAAACATTTTGTTATACGAGACATTTTGTTATACGAAAGAGTTATTATTGGTTTAGAATATGTTAAAGTTTTTTTCCATAAGAAATTATTTCTAAACTTGAGGATAATATTATTAGTAAATAAGTGGATAGATTGGTTGTGAGGGAGAGACCCATTGAGAGGGATTCAAATACTTTTTATAGTAAAAATCTCAAGAAGTATAAAGATTTAGCATGTATTTGTTGTCAAAAAAGAAGTATAACATAAAAGGTTATTATACGTTGAAAAATTGGAGCAACATCTCAAAATTATCAAGGACAAGTTTGCAAATTCAAATGTTATGAAACATTTTTGAGATTCACATTTAGGTATCATTCTTTGGGTGATTATTGGCGCTATTTGCAAAATTAATCGATCATGGATTCTATTTGTTCATGCAATATGACTTGTTACATAGATTTTTTTTTTCACTTATGAGTGGTGTGATGGTGGTTGAACATCAATTAGTGTCAAGTTTCAAATTTGAATAATAATCTTTTGTCTTTTGAGTGTTCTTTGTCATGATAAATATAAGTTTTTTGGAGATGCTAATGCCATTTTGAATTTACAAAGCTGCATTGATTGTTATGAAGGCTTTGGAGGGTTGGTGGATTTGTGTTGTAGTGTATAAATGTGAGATGATTGGACAATGAGATCTTAATCGAAGCCTTTTTCTAAACCAAACCACTCTTCTTTTGCTTCCTAATTTGTAAATTATTTTGTAATTAATGATAGATGTTTGTGCCTATTGGGAGTGGTGAATTCCTCGAACCAAAGGTACGAGTATAAAAATCTAGAAATACTGATTTTTAATTTCAGAAGTTATAATTTGTTGAATCATATCTACAAATTTTGATCTCACATTTGACTCTCAATCTATTTGTACCTTTGTTCCCTACCAAAAATTTATTAGGTTTTTATTCAATCCCTGATCTTTGAGTTTGATAGACAAATTTGTTAAGGATTGAGAGTTTGATAGTCTAGTACTGTTCTAATTTAATCACATTTAATTTTAATCCAAGGCTCGTACAACATTTACTAGTTGAACAATTATGAATGATTTGACATTTTTTTTAATATTCTAAAGAATTCATGAATGCAAGCAATATTCTTAAATTTAACTATAACTATTCTAGACAATTGGCTCAAGTACACAAAAATAAGCCATTAACCAAGCATGGATTTATACATGAGTTCTTTTTTCTAGCATGAACTATCAAATAACCTGAACAAGTTCATATAAAGGGAAATGCTCAATCAAACTTAATTCAGTTTAATGGAAAGTTTTAGATTAGTCATTCAACTCTAAAGATCAATTAAAAATAGACTGCAAAAATATATTATATGCCATAGTTTTTGCCTAATTCTTTTGTGATTGTCTTACCTCATATCGATATACTAAATTAAAGTAAATAATGAAGGAAGCAATAGGAAGGAGTTGGCTGTGAAAGAGATAAAGAAGATCTGATAACATTTTCAGTAACACTTACAGCAGTTGCCATGTGGTGCAACCAAGCATCTCAAGCGATGGGGAAGAAGAAGAGGAGACTAGGAGGAAGAATATAGTGGTAAAGAAACCATAATGTTTTAGCGTTAATGGTGCACTTCTCCTAGTTTCGAAGAGGAAGAAAACAATGTTGAGGAAGTAGCTACTTTGCACTAGTAGTTTTTGGGGAAGGAGAAGCAATATAGTGCATACTGATGCAAAATTGGAGGTAATGGCATAGAGGAAAAAGGAAATGATGGTAGAAGGTTTCCTGTTTGCCATTTTCTCACAATATCAAGGAGATAGGAACAATACTACTGCACCAACATGTAAATCCTTGACTTATTTAGTCCAAGAGAGAGCAAATACATAGACCATATTTTTTGCTTTAAAAATAGGAGACCTCCTTTGTTCCAATATTTGATACAATGTCATTATATGTGTAAGCTGGCACTACATATGTCCTTGGCACATATTCTCTTTTGACAGGTTTCCTGTTTCCATTTTTTTCTGGATGTAGACCATTGGTGTGATCATTGGAAACAGTGCGTGTGGTTCATTCCAGGGAAAGGAATTTCTGTATCCAGGAATGCTAATATTCTCCTCAAAGCTATTCATGATGATAGCCATGTTTCATATAGTCTCAGAGCTGATAAAGAAGCTTGCCACAATTTGTTCAACTTTGATGAATGCCGCCTTTTTCTGACACCAGAGCGTATTGCATTATATGGAACAAAGGAAGTAAGGTCAGCTTGGTTGACAGCTATTAAGAATGCTGTAAGTAAGCTCTATTTTGTCGGACATGAATTGATGATTGCTATTTCTTTTTCCAGGAGTTTTCTTTTTGTGGTTGAACAAGATTTCATACTTATCATATTGAATTTGTTTGTTTTAGTCATAAGCTACCAGTTGGCAAGAATAACATAATCAATTGGAAATAACAAACAAATCCAGATTAACGTCTTGGTTTTGATCAAGTTAGTGAACTTGTTTCAAATCCACAAGGCTTTCCAATTGCTTAATTTTCTAATGAGCAACTGCAAAACATTTTCTAACTTATAAATGATATCCAGAGCTCAAAAGTTATTTTATCATACTGCATTGCAGATTGAAAGTGCATACTTGCAATTTGACTATTCATCATATTTGAATCTTGATCATTAATTTCAGTGAATCCCAAACCAGCATGGTAAAATGAAACATGCAGTGATTCAGTCTGAAGACTGCTGTTGATACTTAATACTCCAGATATAGCTATCCGAAAAAGTGGCGTAAAGCATACTTCTGAAGTACTTATTATCAATCCCACATTACAAATAATGCTTTATGGTTGAACATTACATATGTATCATATGAACAGTAATTTGGCAGAGTTTTAATGAACATTTTTTATGCCAGGATTCTAAAAATCTTAACCATGCATGAGTACTATTGCTTTTATTTGAGTGTGTTTTGGTTTGTTTATGTGGCACTTCAACGGGACTAAGATTGTCTAGATGCAAGTATATGAAATGATCATCCTGCATGAAAATGCTTGAGTAGCAAAAGCAGGAGTCTACAACATTGCGTTCAGCTCTGTCTTGTGATCATTCATATGCATCCCTGAAGAAAAAAATTCAATGGTTTTGCATCAAATCCTTCTTTGCACAGATGCATTACTTTGAAGATTTGTTTTGTTCCTTTCTCTTGCATTTCCTTCCTTTTTAACAAAAAGAAATTTTTGCATGCAGTTGCGTCATTTAAGATTGTCTCCTTTGTGTGTAGTTGCTGATGATAGTTTGCTATTAACTATACTGGCTGCATCTCTCTCAAAAACTTCAGAAGTTATCTCAAGCTTTCATGGGTTACAAAGGAAAGGATATGAATATCTTCAGGCAGTTTCTACTGCAAATAATTTCTCAATGGACCGCATACTTGTTCTCGGTAAAAGAGTTCCATCTTTACTCTTAGAAGATAATCAGAGGGAGGTAATTCGAAATTCTCATATCATATTTTCATGGTTAGCATGTACATGATTTCTGCCACAAGACTGATTTCATTTTTTAGTTAGAGTATCAGATTTCATTTTGTTGCTGATTTTTTTTTGAAATCCGTTTGTCATGTGTTTGTGGTAGAAACAATAGGAGAGGTTGGGCAAAGTAAATTTTTTCATTCTATTGGAAGAAAATGCAAAGCATAAGATAAATATGAATGTACATTTTTTCTTAGTCTTTGATAACCAATGTTGGTATAAAGCTAGCGAAACATGAAATTAATCTATGAAATAGCATTTGAAATTGTTTACAAAAGTCACTGCTATCCTTTGTTCCTTTTGAAAATTTTCTATTATTTATACCAAATGAGAAGTCTGCAAATATGTTGTGGTTCTTACCAATAATCAAATGAAACAATTAGGTGGATTAGATGAAATATTACTCTTTCCTAGATTGTCTAGTTCACTAAGAAAATCATGTTATCTTTATTTTGTGAAAGTCGAATGAATGAAAGTATTCTTTTTAAAAGGAAGTTGTTGAGGGAATTACAAATTCAATTAGAAGGAATAGCATTGTTTAGTGGTATGCTCCAGCATTGTTAGCTATTAAGTCAAATTAGGTCAGACGCAAGAAATTTGGTGCTCTAAACAATAATCATGATTAGCCTTTTGGTGGCCAGGGGTCCTATTTTAAAGCCTACGCAATCCATATAACAATGTAAAGCAGACCTTGAATGGCACAAACAATAAGAGGTTTTTCTTACTCACCATTTTCAAAGAAGTCTTCATTTTTTAAGAGGAAACTTTTTAACATTATTAAGGTAATTTTTGCATGACCCAAAAGTTTGTGTTGTATGATTCATCTGTTTAAATGTTTGGGTTATTTATGTAATTTTTAAAGGATCCTAATTGCTTGACACTAGAAACAAACAACTCTTTGTAAAGTAGTCCAGATAAGCATGTTTATCATTTATAGCTATAAGAACAAGATAAAGCACACAAAATTGGAAATATATTAGCAAAATGATAAACACCACAGAAAAATAATCTAAAAAATAGCCAGTAGACATACCTTCCTTATATGTCAATAGTAAACTTTTGCCTAATTAGTTACTTCTATAGATATATTAATGGTATTTAATTTTTGTCTAATGTAGGACAAGTATGTAATGGGAATTTCAACCATTATATATAATTAAGAATGGATCTGCTATCCCTATTCCCTCTTAAAACAAGAAATTTAGGTACCATAAATGCCATTTCATTAATGCAATTATTCGAAGTCCCCATAAAAGTAGATTAAATGTCTATTTGATTTTTTGTATTTTTAAGAATTTTTTTAATATGGGGACCCCTTATTGAAAAAATTACAAATTTACTTATTAGGATATGATGTTTTTTTGTGGTTGAAAGATGTTGTCTATGGACATGTTGCTGATGCTCATCTTTAATATTGTCAACTCATCAATAATTTTTTGAACACATTGAAGAGACGTTAAGCTATCTCAAATTTGATTATGCAATTATTTATGGCCAAGTGAGAGGAGAAATTGTGAGGCCATCAAAGGAGTTTGTTTATAAGTTCATTATTTTGTGCTTATTAAATAATTATAAATGAAAGCTTTATAATATAGTGTTTTTTAATTAAAGTTAAATGTTTGATATACCATGAATAATCATTGAATTTTTTTTCTAATATAGTATTTAAATAATACAATCAATCTATAGTTGAGTGTAATATTGAGAATGTTTGAAAACAATGAAAGGGTTTGTTGGCAAATTATTTATGGGTTTTAGAAAGCATTAAAAAGCACATTTTCAAAAACTGTCACATGATTCAAGAGTATTAGAATAATATTAAGCTTAATATATATTGCGTTATGTGAATCTATAAATAATAGGTCTAATGTTCTTGTTTTTATTAAATTTTGCTTAAGTGATTTATTTATTTATATATTTTTGTTTTGAGCCCTATATAAAGGTATTATATTCTTCTTTTTTAGTATCAATAAAAGCTAAACTCTTTTTCTCTTTGTAGTATCAGACATTGTGATCTTTATCATGACTTTGTCTCACTTATCCTAATTTGTCACTTCCATCATTCTTGTTTCTCATAGAAACCTTAATCTTATCATCTTTTCTTAATCTTTTCACTCTGTCATAATCTTATCCTAATTTGTCCCTAATCCTTAATCCAACCTTAAACATGAAGCCACCACCTCCACCAAAATTCTTCCTGCATGAATCCATTTTTCATGTCACCCTTTCTCTATGCATTGCCCTTCTAGAAGCCCTTTGAGGAAGTTGCGAGATTGCATAGGAAGTCAACATCCTTCGAAGCAACTCGCATCATTTGTGTGATTGTCTAGGAAGCTTCAAGGTGTACATTGTTGAAGTCTTTAAGGACACATCTGCGTGTCTTTTTAGATGCCAATGTACCAAATATCTCGTTGCATGCTTTGCCTTAATCTACAAGTTTGTTTGGATCCCCACTCTTTTTGACCTTGTCTTGGCTTGCTCTCCTTGATCCCACCTCACTTGCTTTTTTCTTCTATGACGACAGGCTATTTCTTCATATCTTGCCTCCACAACTTTGTAAAGATATTATTTTCATAGTCTGTTATCTTATCAATCAGATGTCTTTGTTTAAAAGGCATTGTTACCTTTATATTATCATACCTCAAGAAATCTCTTTTCTTCATTGTTCCTAGAGTTTTGGTTGCATCGTTTTTGTTCACCTTCATACTTTAGGACTTGACAAGTTTCTAAAAGCAATTAAGTGGGTCTTTCTTGGTTTTTTTTCATTCCCATATAGGTTATTATTGTTATAATCTTATTGGACATTTTTTTTATAATTTTGTGGGTGTTATATTATTTAAATTTATATGTCCTCCTTTGTCACCTCTTTGACCAGTTCTTACTCCCAATCTAATAGTTGGTCTTTTACTCCAGTTCTTGGTTTTTGGCAAAGGAAAAAGGTTGTGTCGTTATTAAACATTATTAGGTTGTTTGTCTTAGACACTTTGTATAATTCCCTTGTCATAAATTCATGACCACTCTTATCATATGAACTTGACCTACCAATAAGAGGTTACGAACCCATGCATTGAAGTCATTCCTCTATTATGTAGGATTCAACCAAAGGGTTGTTGAATTGTTTGTGGTATGAGATACTTTATCATCTTTTAAGAAAGAATGGTCTTTGTCTGTGAAAGTGTTCTTGACCTAGTTTAATTTTAAGATTTGTGTGGGGTTATTTAGGGATGTGTCTGCTTGTTGATTGGCCGAGATCTATGACCTTATTTGAGATGAAGTGGGAATTTGATTAGGGAACAATCTTTTATGTGGATGTCTATCTTTTGATTCTTCTCAATAATTAGCCTTTCTAAATTTAAGATTTGAAAGGGAACTGAATAGCATGAGATAGGAAAAGCTTTTTTAGATGTCTCCTCTAGGAATCTCTTGATAATTTAGGACCATTTAATTGATATTCGTGTAGTTTATATGCTTGTATTGATATGCATAGAACTCCTTAGCGAGTTAAATTTTAACAAATTTTTGGAATGAAATTATGATATAATTAGATGCAGTTGATGATGTTAGTTATCCTAATCTTTAATGGTTTAAAGAACCTCATCGAAGTAAAGTCAATTTGACAGCTGATCTTTATTAGGATCTAGTTTCTTCATGTGCAATGATTTTCCATCTACGTTCACTAGGGCTTTTGTATTCTATTGTTATTATATATAGTATAATACACGGATCTATGATATGTGTCATCATTGTTTCAAATGACCTTGTTTCACTTGGCATGTTCATTCGATCCTCTTGTGATTTGATGCCTGATTATAGCATTGGCTTTTCGCTGCTGATTGTCCTTGGTCATTGATTCATTGCCCTCATACCCACTATCTACTCCTTGGTTCAATATTTATGCAAGTTTCATGCACCATTGTGCAAGATTATATGTGCCCTTTAATTGAAAACAAGCCAAGCTAGTCCAGTGGGAAATCCTCTTATGAACTATGCCAATGAGGACTTATAGAAGAGATTTGGCAAGCTCAATGTCCAAGGTACCAATCATGATCAATATCCAATTTGTTATGCAAGGTTTTGTTGCAAGACTAGAATGCAATGTAGAATGCCAGTGATTAGCAGACATGCTAAGATTATTGATGGAAGAGGACATGCTAGCATGGAGGGGTGGCAAAGAAAGCAGCTAAAGAATGTATTGTAATAAGAATACTAATAAAGCTTGACGCAATTTGAAAGAGTGAGGGAAAAAAAAACTCAACTACTCATACTAAAATGCCCAGTCTTTTATTGTAGAGGACATTTATTACATAATTGAGTGATGCCATGATAAGAAAGCCTAGTGTTGAAGGTAGCGCTTCAAGAAATTTAAGCCATTTGGTAATTTAAGGTAGTGCATGTTAACATATAAAAATTGTTTTGATTTTTCTTGGCTGTACCTGATTTAGATAAATAATCTTACCATGGAGTTTGGTTGCTTTTTTTTGGTTGGCTGGGTTAAAAGCTGGCATTTTTTAATATTTTGCACATTCCCCTGAATCAAATCACTTGGATGATAAATAAGAGCTCTTCAAGCTTTTCAGTTGTTTACCTTTTCTATATCTTGGATGTTCATTTCTGATTATCCACCACTTGCAAATGGGCTTAAAAATTAATAAGCTTGACTTGGCCTTGTATTGCAATAATATATTGGAGCTCATGTGAAGGTTTAAGCTTATTTTTCATTTACCCTAGAACTTTGTAGATACTACCAAAATTATCTTGGAACTTGCTAGTTGCACACTTCCAAATTATCTTGTTGTTAAAGGACAAACATTTGGTGTGTTATATAGTGCAATCATCTCTTTAAGGCACTGTCATCTAACATTGACCTTGTTTCATCATCTCACTCAGGCACAACCTTCTAACATTGTTTTCAGCCACTCTTCAATCCTGGTAAGCACGACCTACCCGCAAGATGTTGTTGGAAAGAAAAATGTATCTAAGTACAACAATCATGTAAAAGTTTCACAAGTGCAATGAAAGCATGATGTTCAATAAAATTCAACTGATACAAAGAAGATGTAAAGAGTTTATTGTCCATGAATGCTATTTTGCCTCTGAATTTATGTATATTAGGTAGTTGGAGTGGTATGCCTCTCAAAGGCTTAAGATACCCCCATTGAATTTTAAATGAGCCCCTCAAGATGGTCGTAGAGTTAAATTTCTCACACTTTGTGACCTATGTCTAGATTGTCAATTGTTTAAATATAGTGCAAGAGGATATGATAAACATCAAATGCTTATGAATAGGGAAAACTTAGAAATACAAAAATAGAGTATTAGAGAAATACCAAACACAAGATTTATTTGAAAATTCAATCTTTAGGAGAACAATGGCCACACTCGGGAAAATCTTCATTAGAACCTTCAAAAAAATGACAAAGCTCTCTTAGTTATGTTTTTATAATGTTTATGGAAAAACACTCACAATAGCCCAAAAGAAGGAACAAAATCAGGGTTTTTATTTAGAATGCACTTATTTACTTGTCTTTCTTTCACTTGTAATTTTCTCCTTATGTATTCCTCTAATGATTTAGCCACTTATTCTCTTTAAAGCATGATCCATTGACCAGTTGCAATGACCCATGTTACAAATGCCACAAAGTTTGTCATAATACTTGTCAAATCACTTCTGCAGAAACCATGAGTAAATTTTCATCAATGCCTCTATGTAGAAATTGCCCATAAAGTCATTCTTTGCACCTTTGGAGAGTGACCACAATGTACGCTTACTTGCCATGTTTGTATTACGTGTAAGCCATGTTTGTATTGCTTAGACTTTCTCCATATCAATTATCTGTTGTTGTTACATTTGTGCACACTGCAACCCTATGAGCTTACGCTTGATACATCAGCTGTACCAAGCACGGCTTTGTGCTTATCGATATTAACCTGCAACTTGTATCAGATTTCATGCCTTAACACCTGTTTTATGGATGCAAAATTCTCACTACCTTTATTCTTCAAAAGTAACGTGGTTATTCGTGCCCATACTCTTTGGCTTTTGTTGTTGTATGTTTAGATCTGATATATTATTACCGTTCCAAACATTCATTGTTACTTCATCTTTTTATTCCATTTCTTTTGCAGATTGATTTGTTCGTTGCGGAGCCATTTTATTATGGAAATGATGGAATGCTTCCTTGGCATAACTTGCGATTTTGGTTAGCGAATTTCGTTTTTATTGTATGTTAGTATTGATATACTTTCTCCTGTACCTTATAGTCTTCTAAGGCGATCGGGTGCAGGCTATCTAAGTGGTGCATGATAGAAAAAAGTGTTATTATTCTTAGTATTATTTTTCTTCCTTTGGTTATCTGCTAGATACTGTAACCACTTGCCTTTCTTAAACCAGTCTAATATGTTGCTATTATGTTTCCTTGAATTCTTGTGCTTATTCAAATTAACTTCTAAACATTCTGTCTATTTGGTTCAACATTTTCATCATTCACGATTTCTATCAATCATAAGCTGAAAAGACAAAGTAAATAGAATCAAGGCATGTGGAGCTTCTAGTGTTGTCTCTATTGGTTTAAATTAATCACAAAAGTGATTGAAATTAATGGTATTCACTGTTTGCTAATCTCTTCCATGTTTCTTTAATTTACGATGCAACTTTCCTACTCTTTCTTTTTCCAAAACTTTATGTTCTATTCTCATATCTTTAACTAGGGCTAACTAGGTTTGACGTGGTAGGGAAAAGAGAGTAAAATGAAAGTTCAATGAGCAAGCAAAGTTATTAGAGAAATTCTTTCACATTTAAAATGGCTATTTGCCTCATGCGTCATATTTTGAAGTGTTTGTGAGCCATATGCCTCACATTCCAACACATCTTAAGCTATAACATTCTTCATGTTTTAAAGTGTTATATATGTGCTGTGTAGGGTACAAAATTGTTGTTACTGGTATATTCTTGAAAGTTGTGGGGTTTTGACTTCCATTTGATGCAAAATATTGCTCTTGCTAAATTACAAACTTACCCTCTTGGTTGAACATAAGTTTTTGTGAGATAAATTGCAATCTTAAAACCTTCAAGTTTTTAGCTTCTATAAGCAAGTAAATAACGCCATGCAAGAAACTGCTTTTCTATTTTTTTGTTCCTTTTTACGATATCTGTGCTTTCAAATCATGAATGTTCTGTTTGGTGGCAGGTTTTGCGATTAAAAAGGAAGTTTTAAAAAGAAGTGTTAAACAATATTTTTTGAAGAAGTTATTTTATTTGATCAAAAAAAGAATAAGAGGAAGTATGAAAGTTCTTTTTTGTTCTTTTGAGATTGAATAGGGAAAAGCTTATCATAAGCTACAAACTAACAAATTTGGAGTATACTTTATTTAGCTTTTTGTTTCTGTTCAACTAGCCTAAACTTGAGGTTCATTCGTAGCAAGAAAAGATAATTTAGCATTGTTTTGTTTTAATTTAGGAAGGATAAATGCATGCTTGATCCAATTTTGTCAAAAGATGCCATCATTATGCCCTGTAAAGGCCTCTTAAGGGTCTGTGCAATGCATCTTCCGGTATGTGCCGGCATTATGTCTATCTCAGTTCCATCATATTACATCTCCAAGATAAAAGCTGGCTTGTGCCTAAGCTTGTGCCAATTTTCCAATAACTCCAAGAAAAAACTAACGCAAGCTTCTTTAGGATTTATGGAGAAGCAGATGCTACCTAACGGAAATTGAAGGTTTTGATCATTCACTTGCAAATGAAACATTAGGTGCTTGCGGCAACTTGCCCCCATCATTAAAGGGCACTTGCTTGTCATATTTTATATGGCAATGTGGGGAAATTAAGGTAAGATTTTGTTATTTGATGCGTTTTTTTTTTTTCATGAAAGCTGTGCGACTCTCATACTGTAGAATCACTTCATTGATTTGAATATGGTTGTTAATTACACAGGAGCTCAGTGAAGTGTTCTTACTCATGGAATTCATTTTCTCAGAACCTATGCAATCCTGCTTTCAAAAAGTGAAGGTACAGCCATTCTTACTGACCATTTTGCGGCCTTCATATGAATGATATTTTTTTCTAGTACAAGATGCTAGTTATACCTTTTTGGAACATCTTTCTTTTTATTTTCTTTGAAGAAAGGTTGAGGATTTTGCCCCACTTCGATTCACTACTTTGAAAAATAAAACCAAAGTCACCATCAATTAGCACTTATGGTTATATGGAAAATTTATATGTACATTTAGAATAGATGTTTTAAAAGTTTTGAAGTTATAATTTTAATTTTCTTAGAATACCCACTCATTTAAGAACTCGTCTACCTCTTTAGAAGAGCAGTAGAGACTTCTCTTACTGCTAAGCCTCACTCTAGGTGGGTGTGTTAAATTGCTTAGCCCATTTCAAGCCCATTTATTTGGGTCTTGGTATTTGAAAGGGTTAATATTAGGATGTGGCCTTCTATTGTAGCTTCTGAGCTTGGATTGAGTAGCTCCATTGAATATAAGGCTGCATATATTTCTCCTTTTTAAGCACTCATCTATGAAATCTAGCATTTGGTATAACACTTCATGATAAAATAAGGTTTTTAAGTTTGAAGATTTGCTAAAAAATGAAGTTCAAAGCAATGCAGCCTATTCCTGAGATAAGTCTCAGTTGAATCAAAATACTCAAAATTGGATTGAAATAACATATTTCTGATAAAAGCATATTTATAAAAGATTAAGGATTTAATTAAAAAATTGAAATTCTATTTTTTTTAGTTCAAATCAAACCCAAAATATAATCTAGGGCTCAAATTGAGATTTTATCAAGTCAATTTTGAATTGTTAATTGCCATAAATGATGTCTGTATATCTTTTTTTTTTTTTTTGATATTTGTGAATATCTTTTTTTATCTTGAATGCTAATCGTCGCCAACGTATAGAGATTTTTTTTTGTAGACCCATTGATTTATTTTTTCATTCCTTCTCTATAGTTGGAATTTTCTGAGACCGGAATCTGTCATGGGTTTGTTCTCTGGATTGATTGGGTACTGGACGAACACGAGTCCATAATCCTATCCACTGGACCAGGTTGATATCATGAGAAAGAAAGTGTCAATTTCTTATATCATAAATTGCTACAGAAAAATGAGTAAAAGGTTGTTTCTCATTTCTTTTGTGCTTAAATGACAGTTAATCGATATTGGAAGCAAGGGGTTAAACTGCTTAGCAAGCCAATTGAAGTTGATGCAGGATCATCCGTAGAGATAGAGGCATCATTCGACCCTTTTAGTGGTGAACTGGACCTGGTAACGTTATTCCCTTGATGCAATTAGGTTTGTTTTGATTCTCTTGTCTTTGGTTTCCTGTATTCATCCATATTTAAGACCTTATAATTCATCAATTAGCAAGCTACAGAACAAAAAAAGCCAGGTTAACTTGGCAAACTTTCCGTGGATGCTGAGTTATGTTTGCTTCAGATTTCTGCAAAACTTTAAATCAAAGTTAAAAATTGTATTGAATTTATAAATATATTTATGTATTTATTAATTAAAATATGTTTAGGTATAAACACATGGTGGTACATTTAATAAGATGAAAGATGTAAAGCTATTTAATATTTAAATATTAACCAAACATTTGATTGATTTTAACATAGATTGTATTTCAACTGAAAATGAGTTAGCTGTAGTTGAGATTGACATTGAATTGAAACTTTATCCAAGTCTGGTTTGGATTAAGATTGAACAAAAATCCTTTAATCTTATTATTAGCCAAATTAAATCAACTCTAGTTTGAATTGTTAATCACCTAAATAAGATGAAGCAAAAGATGCTTATTTAATCCTTCACCATCCATCATGCATTCTTCTTCTAGTGATGATTGAATGCTTTTCAATATGAAATCTAACAAATTATGGATTTTATAATATTTTTATTAATTTTTTAATTGTATTTATTTATTTTAATATTTTTTATAGAAATAATTTTATTTTTTTGTAAAAAGCATTGAAGTTTAAAATTATATAAAATTTTAATTATTTATAGTTAAGAAAAATGAAAACAAAAATTAAAATACTATATCAATATTTTTAAGCGATTTGATTTAAACTAAATTTTTCGTCCATTATCAATCAAGGTTGGGAAAAATTCTATCACTAAAAGAGTGATAACATAAGGTTTTTTTTAATAGTTTATCAATTTACTAGGTTTTACGAATTTAATTATAACTTGGGCTTTTGTGAGTTTAATCTCAACTAAGTTTTTTTATTAGATCAAATTGAACTCGAGTTTTTGCGAATGTTGGGCTACCCAATCTAAAAGAAAAAAAATTATAGTTAGAGAACAATATTGTTATTAAAAATATGTAATTTTTTATATTTTTCAATGAATAGAAAAAAGTATAGAATTCAAAATTATGAAGAAAAATATGACAATAAAAATTTAGAAAATTTAGGTTTGTTTTAAAGAATTTGAAATTTGGAGTAATATTAAAAAGGATTTTTACATCAGTAGAATATGATACAATTTTTTTTAAAACCTTAAAATCTTTTTCACTTTCATTAATCATTTTATTAATAGTTCTTAGGTTTATATAGATAAAATTTGATCATAATTGTTAGAAAATCATATAAAAGCAATTTCAAAAGATGATATCAAACAGATTAAACTTCTAAACAATTTAAAAATTTCTTTTAAAACAGCTGCATAATGGCTTGTTAGATCAATGATTGTAAAAATAGATGAGTTTTTAACTGTTGGATCAAAGCATATTATATTTGGACAATCTGATTAAGTCAGATGAGGTATGGATCGTTTAATTGATCAATATTAAAGACAAATTAGATCTAAGTTGTAGGATTCAAAAGAGAGAGATCTTGATCGTCAAATCAAGAAGAAATAAAAAGGCTGAATGAATCATAACTATTAAATCGGCCTCGAAGATCACTGTTTAAATAATTGAATGCGATCTTTACCGTTTGATCGCGAAAATGTGTGATCGGATGATGCTAAGTTGCTCCAGCTTTGGAGGCAGTAGGCATTGAAACCTTAGTCCCACATGGTGTAATTGCTAAAGGGTTTTCTCAATATAAGGATTCCTCCATGCATATGATTCGATCTAATGTATGGGGTTGGCTCCATGCTTGTGTGCTTGAGAATTCATTCAGTGAGCCACTTGTGTATTTACAACATTGTATGTTAAATAGAATTATGGGTTCAACTTGACCCACTGCTTACTTCGAGTTCTGCTAAGCTCGATCCTTCCTTTGACATACTTTAACTGGGTTTTGCACTGAACCTTGACCAATATCGAGTTCTGCCCAACTTGGTTCCAATGATCTCCTGACTCGAGGCTTCTCAGGCCAGTTCATGCTTGGTCAGTTCGAGAGCTTTGCACTTAGGCTCATGCTTGGGATGTGGCTTAGGATAAGAGTTTTTTTTTTTAAAATTATAAAAATTTAACACACACACACACACACACACACACACACATATATATATATATATATATTAATTTAACCAAAGTTTCATAATTGACTTGACATGAAATTTGGCAGGATACATAAGTAGGATTTAACTAATGAAAAAATGATTGAAAAAATAGAATCTTATGTTTCTTAAATTAAGGTAAAATTTAAATAGGATCTGAGAAGATTAAATGATTGAAAAATGAGATGTTATGTTTAAAAAATAGAATCTTATGTTTCTAAAATCAAAGAATAGTTTTAAGTAAGATTTAAATGAAAAATGTATCTTATGATTAATAATTAACAAACCAATATTTTAATTTATAACAAAAAAAATTGTTTTAAAAAAGTGTGCAATTTATTCCTTACAAGTAAACATATTTTACATTAAATAAGTATTTAGAACAAAATGCTAAATAGTTCAGACTTGACTCATCAAACACAAATGTGACTTAATATTTACTAATGCTTCTCAAAATATCTTCTCCCCTTGATTGCTAATCCCAATACTATTCCAAATTATGCATGCTTTATTATGTAGTTATCATGGGATTCAACACCTTTTTGCACGAGAATTCTATAATTAACTATGGTTGGTTGGGAGTAGTATTTGGATTGATAGGAAGTGGGATGGCCTTTTGAGAAGCATCAAGAGAACACACTTTTTGGGCCAAACTTACATTGAATCTTATCATAACTTTATGAATAAGCAAATTAACATGAGAATAGTACCATAATGGGTCATCAAGTGAGATGACAATTTAGATAATAACAAAAACCTGATTAAATCAAGATAATACCTCACTAAGAATGTTAGTATTTTATATCAAACAGTCAATCTCTTTTATTTGGTTTATTTCAAGCACATGGGGTCTATGATGATGTGAAACATTTAAATGAGAAAGATATATTAAACAATAAAAAATTTTCCCTCATACTTGAAGGTATCTCACATTATATATGTTATTTTGATTTCCCACATACTTGAAGGTCTCTCATATTATATATGTTATTTTGATTTATTTACTATAGGCATAAGTACAGATATTTAACTAAATGACATTCATGCAATAAATATAAAATGTAAATATGGAATATAAAGAGTAATTTCATATGTAATTAAATATTAATTTGAGAAGAAGCATTAATATATTTCAAAATTTTTTTCTCTCCCTTTCTTAATAGGATGATGATAATTACACACTTATGCTTTTATTTCTTTATTAATAAATTTTAATTATTTTTTCAGTTTAACTTAGCACATAAAAATAATTATCACACTTATTTATCTTAACTCACATTCATTAACTCCCCCATTCTAAATAGAAAGATAATAGTTTTTTGAGTTATGCTTCTCTTTCTTCGTTAATATCTTTACACTTAAACTTTGCACATGAACATTATTTATTGTTGTACCTATATATCTCCCTCATTCTCATTGTCAATGTGGGAATAATTTTTGCCCTTTCTCTTTGCTTGATTTTTTGATGTGATTTTAAGTAATTAATGTATTAAAGGTTTTATATGTTATATTCTAATGTTAGTTTTCTTTGAACCAAAATGAGATAATTTTATAGACATGAAAAAATTACAAAGTTAAAGCTTAATTCATTATTCTAATTTAATAAAAAACGTTGAAAGAGTTAAAATCATAACACTTGTTAGAAATTGAAATGAAGTGTTACTAAATGTTGAGAAAAAAATTTCATAAGTTCTCTTTTTTAAACTTTTAAAATAAAACATCAAGTTGTAACATTTGAAAGTTGGGATAAATAATTATATAATATTTTAAAGTTTTTAAATTATTAGACATTTAAATTAAATATAGAATTATGATTTTAAGGTTAAGTATAGATCTTATAAAAATAAAAGAAGTCTAGTATCTCAAATGTAATAAAAATAAAGATTTATATTTTTTATTTATTTATTCGAATTTTTAGAAAATTTTTGAAATTTTTTAAAAATTATAATATTTTCTCTTCAAATATTATACGTTGTTAAAAAGAGGAATGACATCTTAAAAAAGAGATGTGAATGGAAAAATTATTAATGGTTTTATGGTTTACATGCTCATTTTAAAATGTTAAAATAATTCTCTTATGAAAATTAAGTGAAGTAACAAATCTAATTATTGCAAAATACTATTAATTATGATGCCAATTGTTTATTTTTAAAATTATGAAAGCAAATGTTGAAAATTAAAATACTTAGCCATTGGAATTGATAAGGGACTATTCAATTATACTAATTGTTTGTTTACACTAGTTGTTAAAATAAAAAAAAATTAGGCAAATTTGGTAAAATGAATAGGCTATACAATTGGTAATACGTATTGTTAAAAATACCAAGAATATCTTTAATTTGAGAATGATATCAATTTATTTGGAATATGATTTTAATATTACTATTAAAATTACTTAAAAAATTATAATAAGATACTAATTCTTGAAGTTATACAAATTATTAAATTTGAGAGATCTAATCACTTGATAATAATTTTAAATTTTGATTAATAAAGAGTGAAACTTATTGAATGTATGAATTTATATCATTTGTGAATGAAATAAAATATCAATTGATAAAAAATATATATTCTTTTTTTAATATTATTTAATTAATTAAAGTCAAGCTCTTGGGATATATTAAAAATATTTTTCTCTTCACTCAAAATGCGGATTCAATGTGACCAAGCATAGATTTTATATCTTTTAAATATTTATCATTTTTATAATTTCAGATTACCAGAATATTAATTTTATCTTTGTTTTTTTATTGTGTTGTTCTATTTAGAGAATTTTAAATTAGTCATCTTTAGACTACTCTATGTCATCTAATAAAAATATTAAGTATTGTTTAAATATAACTTCTAATATTATCACATGATAACTTAGAAAATTATTCTAAAAAGTGTTTTTAACAAGTTCAATGTATATAGTGCTTTCATGAGTCAATTATTAGTGATATCTCCTTTACTTAAACCTAGTCATAGATGAGGAATTTAATTATCATTATTTATTCTGAATTAGTTATTTGCTTCATTTTGTATCTAAGATGTGAGAGCAATAATGATTTTTCTAAGTATTTAGCATGTGTTGACTTATCATCAAGTATTTTGAAAAATATTCAAGAAAGTTTCTTATACATTTTAAAATTTTAATAACAAGATTATGACTTAATTGACTAGAAAATAAAGGCAACATGAACTTGATTTAATATTCAAGAATAATAAGATTTATCATAAATTATTAATAAGCTATCTTGTTAAATTATAAAATTTTAAACTGGACTTTTAATCCTTAAGATTCAAATTATGAAGGATTTATAATTAATGCTCAGTCTAATTCCTTTTGAATATAAGTAAAACTCAAGGAATTTACCCTTTTTAAATTTGCTGTGAGTATGCTTTTTTAAAACTCTTACATAACTAAAGTCTCAAATATCAATTTACTATTTTAGCATTTCAATTTCATCCTAATGTCTTGTGAATTAAGGATGTTGATAATGTTACAAAGATCACGATTGATTTGACTTTTCATAGTCATTGATAAGATATAAGATACATTCATCTTAATTCTTATGATCAAAGATAATTCAACCTAGTTTAAAAAGGTTTGTTCTTTAGTATATTATAAAATAGAGGTCTTTAGAAATTTAGATTTGGTTTTCAAATTTACAATTTGTTTGGTAAATAAAAAGAATCTAATAGATCTATGAAAGATTGATTTTATATAAATTTAAAACTTTTCTTTAGAAGAATTAAATTAGAATTCATTCCTAATTAAATATAGTTAGCCTAATTCAAAGATTCATTCAAAAAACATAATATTAAGATAAGCACATAAGATGCCAACTATTAAAAAAAGATGATGAGTATAAAGGTTCATCGAGTGATGTAAATATCAGAATTAGACATTCACAATAGAAAAAAGTAAGTGATGATTCAAGAAAATAGAGGTTAATAAGTTTATTGTGAAAATGTAATAATTAATCATAAGATAGACTTATTTGTAGATATCATAGTCAAGATGATCACTAGTGAGGAGGTGAATGTGACAATAAAAAGTGATGGGTCAGATTAAAGTTTTTTTGTTTACTATTTCTTAATAAATTTTACAATTATTTTTTAAAAAAAAGAATAAAAGTTTATATAAAATATAAAATTTTAATTTAAAAAATAATATTAGAAGATAAAAATAATTTATCATTTCAAAAAATACAAAATTGTTTACTTTAAGAAAAATGAAGACATTTTTTAATATTTTTTTAATAATTATTATTTTATCGAATAATTACTGATAATGTATGTATGAAATACATTATTTTTAAATAGCTCTTAAAATAATATATTTTTTAATTTGTTTTTTTTTTATTAATCAATATTCGTAAGAGCTGTGCGCTTTCGCTGCTCGAATCGTACCATAAACCTCGCGTCGAATTTCTATATCCTGGAATAGAGTACAGACATCAACTAATCGTTTGTATTACAGATGGGCGAGGCCGGCGACGGCTCAGAGAACGCAGCGACCAGAGTGCCGCCGTCCGCCGAAGGAATCGCGAACGAGGCGAAGCGCTTGGTGGAAAACGCCATTGCTGAGGTCATTAGTTTTAAGCTTGCCGTGTCTGCGGCAGCCGATGACGTCATTTCTTCAGCTCGATTCGGCTTTTCGCAGATCCTTTCTGTCTCCTCTAACCGCATCCAAGAATCCAAGGTATCATTGTTGAGCTTTATTAGTTCTTTCACTTGATTGTGATCAGTGTTTTGGCGAATTTCGCAGGAATTGATTGAGTTGGTAAAGAATGAGTACGTTGAATACGAAGGTTTTGCGGTCAAAAAGATAAAGGGTTACATTTCTACACTTCTGTTAGTGTTTTATTAAATCGGTTTTCAGACATGCCTAATTTGTTGTTTTTCGTCATTGCGCAGAGGGCATATATGTTGCGGCTTCGCATCCGAGTCAGTCTTGTGCCATTATTGCAGGAGTTGGGATAGTGGCATTTAGAAGTAATCCATATTTATCCTACTATATTGTCTCAGGGTTTTTTTTTTTTTTTGCTCCATTTATAAACTAATTTGTCTCTGAATTAACAAGAGAAGAAGCTAGAAATTATAGGTACCGTCTTTTTAAGCTAACGATTCAGGTGTTGCTCTATTAATTTAGCACGACAGTGTCATTTAGAAGTAATCTACATTTATCCTTCTTTATTGTTTCCGTTTTTTTTCGCATTTATAAGCTAATTTGTCACTGTATTGACAAGAGAAGAAGCTAGAAAATATAGGCTGCATGGTTTTTTTTATCTAACTATTCGGGTATAGCTCTATTATTTAGCTCCTTTTCTCTTATTATGTAAACTTTTCTTTCAAATATTTTGGAATAATCACCAACACCATTCTTCTCATCTTGCAGGGCCAAGAAATTTTTTAATTCGGAATACAAGGCGTTTATTCTTAAGTGAAGAGGTTATTCCTTGCCCTTCTTGTTATTTTTCTTTTTTTATTATGCAACTATTTTTGTTTATTGGAAGAATAGAAAGTTGGACAAATTATTAGCTTTTTATAATGATGTTTTTATAAATTGAATTGCAACTGTATTGCTTCTAGAATTTGATTTGTGAATTTCCACAGTCATGCATTTTTGAGCAATTATGTTTTGAATTAAAAGGTAGAATTTCGTTTTTGGAGATTGCTGTTATCTAAAAGTAATTATTGTTTATAAAATTCACATTGGGCACTACCTGTTTACAATTGGGGCTTCATGGGGAGTTAAAACATGTCAAGTTGACTCAGTATATTATGTTACATATGCATCTTCTCATGTTTTGACAGAGGGATGGATATGCATCTGCATTGATTTTTTTTATGTTATCACTTTGTTAGTTGTTTAAGTTTTGTGTTGGAGAAATATGATTGAGAACTAATTTCAGTTACCTAAGTTGAGGGATGGAAGATTATTGGTGCTCTGGATACGTCAACCATAATCATTTTATTGTTAAAAGTCAATTGTTATGTCTGCAGCTGTTTCGTACAAGTTGGAATGAGTATTATATGATCTATCTCGAGCTGCTTTTTGATATTTAGTATCATTTGTTTACATGCAATGCCATCTTTATACTTGATAAAAAGACCTTCTATGACGTGTTTAAAATACAGCATCTCTTTGACAGCATGGGGTGGTATATGGAACAATCGAATTGTTATCATCCTGTTAGAATTGAAAAAACATTTACCCATGCTTAAATCGTTCAACCTAGGAAGTCAAACAATATATTGAACATATTCGCTGCACTGCCAAACTTCTAGAAATAGAACAGAGTTACACAATTTTTATGTTAGACTAATTCAGGTTTTTTTTGGTGTAATTTCTGCCACAAAACCAAATTGAACTGTTGCTGCAAATTAGTGATGAAGCTGGAATTTCACATGGCTGGACAACCTTGTGCATGACTCAGGCATATTGTTTCCAATCATCTGTATGTTGGTAAAGTATGATTGGTTCAGTGCATACTTGTCTCACTTCATACCACACTTTTAGAGGCAATGTCAACAATATTAGTGTAGAGAAGAAGAGGACATTTAGAACAGTATTCGTCTTAAATAGGCTGAATGATGTAAATGCCAAGTTGGTGTGTTGCTCAGTTTACACTAATTATTTTCTCCAGCAAATGTTTTGTGTTAACACGCACGTTATTGGATAACATAGTTAAGTTTACAAATTGCAACCACTTTAGTCATGGAATGTCCCAATGGCTAGGTTGATACCTTAGAAATCCCCACACTTGTTTTGGTCTCAACTTCATCAAAATTCTACGTTGAACATTCAATTTTTTATTTTTCTCATTTTATAGAAGGATACCCAAAATCATTTTCTTGTAATCGTGTTAATGATACTGCACAAGCATTTTGGATGATATTAAAGCAATGGGATGCAAAGAGTTTTTCCAAGCATTAGTTATTCCTTATCCTTTTGACTGCTTGAGTCTAATAGAACTTTGTAGTAAAGTTTTGCTGATATTGTGTCATCCCTTTTTATGTAATTCATATGTTATATGATTTTATTTATGCAGTACAATATGAATAATAAAATTTAGAGAATCATGTGCACTTGAAGGATCACTTATTTTAATATAACCTACATTATGGAATCTAACCATGTTAATTGTTGAAAAGGAAGTCTTATGTTACATTGGAAAACTTTATCAAAAATTTTTTATTTATAATTGTAGCTTATTAATAATGGTACTTGATAAAGAATGGTATCATTGGATTAATGCTAGTGTCTTTGTTTAATGTGAGTTAAGTGATAGTTACATCAATTTGACCGCTTTAACGCTCAATTTGACCGCTTTAACGCTCAATTTGACCACTTTTTCCTAAGAATAGTTAATAAAATAACTGTGAGATTTTCCTTTTTTGATGAAATACTCATCTTCATGTTTAATCTATTTATAATATCATCTTAATAAAGCATAGTTATTTTGCCACTAATCTTATGTGACTTGGGTATTAGCTTCCTTCTCCATTTTTCTTTTTATTTCGAGGTTGAGGAGGATCTTCCCCTTGCAAGAAATTCTTTAATGAGAGAGATTTGTTGTTCTTATGAAGATATCTTTTGGATTTCTTTTTTGGTTTTTTTATATAATACCACTTTTATTGTTGAAGTATGCAAATAACGAATAAAGTTGATAAGAACATTCCACAATTTAAGGCCTTTTTTACCTGTTTGAATTATTTACCTAATCCTTTATTCATAGGACATACTTTTGGCTATAAATTCTTAACCTCAAATACTTGATATGTAACAATATTCTTAGTTTTTCCTAGCCATTCCATACTTCATTTTCTATTAATGTAATTATGGAAGAAATTTATTATCGATGGCTTATAACTAGTCTCGACATAAATAGAGTATTTTGGTATGAAAGCAATAAGTTAAGAGGACTGTGACAACTTATTTTTGTATTAAAGGTGCTTCATTTCAATGTTGATGAAAGGGACTAAGAAAAAAGTAGTTGAAGAGCAAGCTGAGTAAAAGAAATTGAAAGGCTTCAGTTGAGATGATTATACTAATAAATCAACCAATAAACTTAGAGAATTAGTGACTATTAACTCAAGAAATGCAAAGGTTAATAAAGTTAATGTTGAAATCTCAATCTCTTTCAATGACAAATCCAAATAACAATATGCAAAACAAAAGAAATGCCATCAATCAAAGGAATTCTAGTTGGAATATTAATTCAAGCATAGCTAAAAATGATAGTAAAATCTTGATGTCTTGCTACATTCTTATGACGTACAATCTCTAACTCAATTTCCAATAAATTGGAAGATGTCAATGTGAGAGAAAAGCCAATACATTTAGGGAATCTGGTTATATTTGGAAAAGATTCGATAGAGTATGCGTAGGCTTAGGATTAAGGGATCTATTCTAGGTTGGCAAAAATGTAATTAGGGAGTCAAATTATATTTGAAACAAAATTAGAATATTCGAAGGGACTCGAATAATCAAAAGAAAGGCTTATGATCAAGGGATCTATTTATAATCTAATTACAATTTGAATTATTCAACATTAAGGAGACAATAAAGAATAAAATAGCCTTTCTATGAAGAAAATTGGTTTTCCTCTTTGACTCATTAGTCAAGACAATAAAAAACTCTTTCTCATATAATAAAGTGGATCAATAAAAGATTTCTTGCAATAATGTTGGAGGATATCAAATAAGTGATTTTTGGAAACCACCAAATCGTAATGACCTTATTGGAGTTACTTAAGTTAAGCAAGAATTCTCTTGACCACTTTTTGATAGCGTTTTTAAATCAGTGAAGAAAGGGATTTGCATTCAAGTTGACTAACATCTAGAAGAGATTTTGATACTTTTTTTGGGTTGATTGCAACTAGCAAATGAAGAGATAAATATTCTTTTAAATTGATTGAAAGAAGAGATGAATCTTGAAGATAATTTTTAGAACTATTTTGAGATAGATTCTTTTAATAAGGTCAAATAGATTTACACTGGCTAATGATGTCATGCAAGTTTGCAATTTCTTAAATTTCCAAAGAAAAAAAAATGTATTGATCTTAGCTTCTATAATAGAAGGTTGAAGTGGTTATTTGTAGCTTTGGAGCTAAGGCCAAAGAATTTCATTTGATGATAGAGAAACCTCTTCTATGGCGTGTAGATTATATCCTTATGTCGACAAGAAATGAGATTACTTAAAGCAATAGAGAAGTCTTGTTGTTTTCATGTATAGGGAAATATATTGCAAATGTTTAGATGGATAAGATGATAGAATTGGTGGACTTGGAAATTTGGATTGGGAAAAGGGATTGAGACTGGGTTAAAGTTTTAAGGAATGAAGTAGCATGGCATTGGTGGAGCACATAATGAAAGAGTTTGGATTATTTATTCATGAGGAAGGATAGATGGAGCCTATCCTTTAGAAGAGGAACCAAAGAAAAGTAGATTAGATACCATATGTTGAGATGCCTAAGCTTAACAGGGTAAGAAGAGGAAGATCAAGAGATGGATGATCCTCCATAGACTTGGGGAGGAGCTAACTTAGATTTGAGCTACTCAACAATTAAGGATGGTAAGTAGGAAATTGCTTGCATGAAATATTCCATTTGTTGCTAGAATAGAAGGAAGAGGATCAAATGATAAAGAGCATGGATTGGAGATCGACAAAGGTGGAGGCAAAGGTTTTGATGCTTTTGTTGCCTCCTGATCATGGGGAACAAGAGTTTTTGTCTTTGGAATCAAGGACTTTAGACGACTAGCTCTCATTTTTGGTTTTCCAATTTATTCTCATAGATTGCGCCAGAAAAATGTTGATATAATTTATGGATTTAAGAGAATACAATAGAAACATTTATTGAAAACTAAGAGAGGTTATAGAATAGAGAGAAGGAAGTTTGAAATTTTCATAAATCAAGGATAACCAAGGAAGAAGAAATAAAACAAATTGTATAAAAGAGAATACGGGCGAAAAGAGAGAGAACTCTCAATAGATTGGACCTCACTTCTCCCCAATGCTCTCTAAATCAGACTCCTAAGATCAAATTTGACTAGATCAAATGCCCATACTAAATATTTAGGAGTTTATTTATTGTTGAAAAGTCATCGACTTAAGTTCATTTTTACATGTGATGACTTACAGTTGGCATTCAGTTATAATGGCTTAATTAACTTATTGCTGTTGACATGAGACTTTTGCTGATGTGATTTACTTATAATTGCTTGAGCAAAATACCTGATTGTTAAGGACATAGCTAAATTAGTTATAACCTCCAATCTCATTAGAATTCCATGATCGAAGTAGTTAATTTAAGTTCTACATGTCTAATAATTTTTTGATGGAACTTGTTCTACCCATTTTGAAGGAAGATGGATGAATAGTTTTCATGTATCTTCTGCTAATGGAATTGGTTTTGACCAACAGTCCTTGGGGGAATGGCCTTGATAAACCTGGCCTTAAGGATGTAATGTTAAGGAATTAGCCTCAATGGATTGGCCTCATTTGTCTGGATTTGAGGACTGACCTTGACCAATTGACTTCGTGCCGTTCATGATTACCTTGTGATTGAAATCTTGATCAACAATTGAAATTTGATAAGTGAAGTTTTGCTGTTTCAGTCAGCAAACTTAAAAAGGAATATGATTAAGAGAATGGGAATTGAAGCTGAAAAGGTATGCGATCATCTCCATTGATCGAAGAGTGGCAAAAGCTTAAGAAATAGAGCAAGAATCACAATCCCTAACTTGGATCGTCAATTGCTTCCAACTCAAGAGTTTTTACGGCCTTTCCTTTAATGTTCTGGTCAGGAAGAATAACCTGCTACAGTCTCACATCTGTTGTGGGAGAAAGAACTACCCAATTCACTGGCAAAGCAGCTTGATTTGTCATATGAAGTCTCTCGAAATTAAAGAGATTTCCTCCAGCACACCCTCATAAGGTTCCCCATTTTTTATGTTTGGAATGAGATTGCTCAATGTGCTTTTAATTCTCCTGGTTGGCTGTCTCTTGGAGTTCCAAAGACATTAATAATAGGGAAATCTCTAAAATAAATGAATGAAGAATTCAGTAGACTTTTATTTGCATTGTTCACTAAGTGTAAGTGTAAAAGTTGGGTAACAACTGGATTGCATGAAAAAAATGCTATTATTTGATTGGAGTGATTACAGGCATGAGGCATAAATTACAAAATTTTTAAAAATAATGAATATTGGATATGATCATGTGTATTGAGGAAAACATAGTGTGATTTCTGGTGGAGGAGACGGGAGAGAAAAATTCTTCTTGATTCAGTATTGAATTTCTTTAATTCTCCTATTAACTTCTTATAAATTCTTTGCATGTCTTGCAAATAATATTCTAAACAGGAAAACTTATTGCTTAAGAGTAAAAACAGTAACTAGAAGGGTTTGAAATAGTTTGCTACTGGTTTATTATTATTATCTTATTTGGAAGATAATTTTATGGCTTGCACTGGTGATGCGAAAATGTTGATTTAATTTTTTTATCTGCAAAGGGACCATTTTTTTTTATCTCCACAGGGACCATATTTTACTACTTTAATGGTTAGCTGAATATATTATGCCTTAGATTTTTACCCTCAAAGTCTTGTTTAAAACATTAAAAATTTTTTGTCTGAAGATTTCACTCATATGTTGATATTTGAAGGTTGTTTCTTTTTAAATAGCCCTTCCCTAAAACTTGTGAAACAAAATCATTTTTTCATTTATCTAATCTTTTTTTGATTCATGTCATATTCATGAATTTCTTAAGATCTACCTTGTGATTTTGAAGCTATGTAAACAATAACTAAGTTGGAAAAGTAGCGAAGGAAATTGGCAACTGCTCGTTTGATCACCGTGACTGTTAGGTTAAGCTATTGTCTAGGTCATAGAGTACTGTTTTTTTGGTGCCTTTTGATTTCAATTTGAGATTCTCTATTTTTGTTTGGATTACTCTCTCTTTGGCTTTGTTTTTATATAACTTGTGCTGTCCAAAAGTCTTTTTGAAAAGGAGAAATGAAAGTGTTTCATGTAAAAAGGAAAATGTCATTTTGTGAGTGGCGTAGGCAAAATTGGTAAGAATTGCTTTTCAACTTTTGATGCTTCTGTTATTGAAAAGGAGAAAAAGTTTCTGAAAAGCAAAGTGCAAATAAAGCCTTAACCATTCTACCCCATTCAACAGCTTGAATTTGCCAGTAGTGTTAAAAATATTTTGTTTGATTGCTTGATTTGGCAATCATCATTCGTGAATGGGTAAGCCATTTTTTTTTTATTTTGGAGTCAATGTATTACTTGATATTGTTGGTATCATCGCTGAATAGAATAATTGCAATGCTGACATTGCATTGCTAGCCATGTTTCAAGATTGCTAAGATTATGGTAGTGGGTGAGATTAAGCTTTTTATCAGCCTTGGTCTAAGTTTCTTCAATTTTTGGTTTATCCATAGGAAGTTCAAACAAGCTAGCTTGTTTGTTTTATTTGTTATGATTGGTTTGTTAGTAGATATACTGTTGTAGTATCTTTTATTTTTTGAAAATTTCCCACTTTAAGGACAATAGTTTTTTATTGAATAAGCTTCTTTTGAAATGTGTGTTTTCATATGAAACAGCCATTGCTCTTAAAGCTTCTAGTCGAGCGATCATCTTATGTGATTGTTTTTCTACATTGTTTGCCCATGAGTTTCATCTACTATTTGTTTCTGAATTGTTGATGCATAGTATGTTTCTATTCTCTTATTTCCTCCAGTCTATGCTTGCTGATGCTGAATCAAGAGTGAATGAGCTCCAGCAATCAATCAATCTCGTAAAGAATGAAAGTAGAAAGTTGGAGGTACTTCAACTTCTGCTTACTTGATTAATTAATGCTCTTTCAGAAGTCACTTCAGTATTTTCTCAAGCTTTCTTTTTTAAAATTGTAATTGAGTTACTTTCTAGTGATGCAAACAGATTCTATTTCTTTCTTGATTAATTGATGTTTGCCATGTCTTATGAAATCTTCTTTTGCCTTTGCTTTTGTAATCAAACGGTGACAGTAGATTGGTTACCAGTTGCAAAATTTATTAACGATAATATTATTCCTTTTCCCATGGTTATGCATCTGTAGTAGAATTCCCCTTCCAATTTTTCTTTTGCTTGATTAGGAGGCACTCAATAAAATTTCCTAATTAAAAAAAAAATCTATATTCCTCAAAAAATCACTTCTAACGTTTTTGATCATCCAGCTATCAAGCACAACCACCTTTCTTTTATCAAAAATTCTACTTTTAAAGTTGCAAAAAAAAAAGAAAAAGAAAAAGAAGTTTTAGCTATATGTGGCAGCACAACTGATGCAGGAAATACATTGTGCAGTGAACATTATCCAAAGCAGCCTTAGATTGATGGGGAATGGAAGTTATAGTCCTTAGCTGTTATGCCTTGTTATGCTTTCTACATCTATTAGGCACCAAGTGGTTACTTAGGTGCATCCTCTTTTTTGTAATTAATCCTTTAGTGCATCCGCTTTTTTGTAATTAATCCTTTAGGTGCATCCGCTTTTTTGTAATTAAACCTTTAGGTGCATCCGCTTTTTTGTAATTAATCCTTTAGATGTATCCACTTTTTTGTAATTAATCCTTGTTGCATGGTATTATTCTATGTTTACATAACTACAAAAAATTTCTGTTCGGTTGGTGAGGATAGAGACCAAACACTTACTGATGTCAATATGAACTTTTAATGCTTCACTTGCTATAATGGAGACTTAGCCATTTAATTTGTTCTTTTTGATGGCTTACCTACAATATGGGTTTTTATACAGCATGCAAGTCAGATTGTTGATGGAGAAACTTTGATAGGGAAAAAAAGCCGAGGGCATATTTAATTGTTTGAAACTATCCGGATTATTTTCAAGCATGCAAGTGAATTGTGGCGACTAATCAGTTAAAAATTATCAGTTTTTCATTCATACCTTTGAATGGTGCTGTTATCTTTTTACTTTGCCCACTATTCGTTTGTCAAACGGTCTACCGGATGCACAACATTTTATCAGCGGATCAGATAATTACTAGACAATCCAGCCTCGTGTGCTGATTTTTTTTTTTTAATTTCTTGCATTTTTATTTTTTCATAAAAGTTGATGAAAGTAAAGTGATATGAGTGTCATATCAATTGCATTTGCTTCAGGAGAGGGCTTTAAAAGCAGAGGAGGAATTGGAGCGTGGCCGGAAAGCGCTGATGTGAGATATTATCCATTTGGTGAAAACAAATCTGATTTGTTCTAAGATTTTTTTTAGTTTATTTGACTTTATTCGTTAAGCAGCATGATAGTTGTTATGCAGGGATGAAGGACGTGGAGTTCAAGCTGAACTGCGTTTTGTCAGAAAAATAGAGAAGGAGATATTTGGTATGCAGGACTATATCTTTAAAATTCATAGATATTCTAAGAGATTATATTATATCTGTATTTTGATATGCATACTGCTTTTATATTTTCTCAGGCCTGAAAGATCTGATAAATGAACTTCCTCGCAGAGAAGCATCTCAATATAGATCAGCGGTTTGCTTCCTTTAAAACATTGAACACTTCCCCACATGTTTAGTTAATCATTTATGTATGTTTTGCATATCTTGTCCGTAGCTCCCACTTTAGTTTAATAGTTTAGGTGCCTTATATATCCGAACGGATGCCCTATAGATTATTTATGAAGTTTGTGCAGGGCAAGTCCATTGGGAACATTAATGCAATTTATGGCAATTTAACCTTAGACGCGATGCTGAAAAAGGAAAATCCCATATCAAAGTTTAATAAATCTTGTGGAGCTTTGTGGGATTAGCTTAATTTGAAAATCAAACACAACAATTTCAAACCTTGGTTCAAACCACTAGTAATCTCAAAAGCTCAAACCACTATGAATCTCAAAAGTTATTCAAAGTCCAGATGTTATTTAATGATATATTACCAAATCCCTTTTAACTAGTTTCAAAATCATCAATCTTGTAAACATCAAGAGCTACGGATGCAAGCCATTTGAAAGCCATTTACACATAAATATTTGATGGCAATGAATTCAGGAGGAGATGAAATGGCAATAAATAAAAAAAAACTATTGAAGATAACCTATAGATGTAAAAGATCAGCTTTGAGCATAATGTCACAATAATCTCTATCTATATGCTGCTGAAGTAGATCGTCCCTTGCACCATGGTAGAAGATGTCTTCCAAGGACTATGACCAAGGAAGAAGGGAGGAAAAGTTTTTTTTATTATATAAATATTGTTTTTTTCACTTTTATTAATAATCCAGACTTTAGTACAGTCTTAAATTTTCATTATACAGCTTTATTTTTCATCAAAACATCTTCATAGGATGCATGATGTTATGTTGCACTCACTAATCCTCATCTTACAACATGGTAGATGTATGTGTAAGTTGCAGCAATGCACGAGCTTTTGCACTCCACTTTATCCATGTTACAGTCATATGATAGCATGCTGCAAATAATATATAGCACTACCGAGCTCATACCAACACAATTTTTAACAGCTTGACTGCACACGGACCTTCTGTGCTCCACTAATTCATGAAACTAAGTATTGAGTCCTATGGAAACTTTTATTTTTGGCTCAGCATTGACAAAAACAGCAAAACAAAAATAAAAACATAGAAATGATGTATGAAAGAATTTTTGTGCATTAGGAATCTCCATTACTTGTTAACAAATATTTATAACCTTGTTTGGATTGTTTTGTTGAATCATAGAGACCTAAAGGCATAGGTTTGTTATTTGTTTCTTAATAATTGAACTTGATAAGGTTGGATCAGCTGACCATCACAACCTTAGCCTTTTAAACTAATAATTGAGTATTGAAGATCAAAATGATGATGCAAAACCAATCACACCCAAAACCTGGAAGTTGGACCACCTTGACAACCTAGACTTTATGAAGAAACTTAGCCTCAACTCACATAACACTGGTAGGAATCAGGCTTAAGTAACTTGGTTTTTTATTATTAAAAAGAACAATTTACATATATATATAGGAAGAGGGAATAAAATTGATATAGAAGCAACACTAAACTTTAATAATTTAAAAGGAAATGTATATGTCATTATACTAAAATTTAAAACAATAAATTTTTAATCATATCCTGTCTTAACAATGACAGGATAATATATAAATAATTAATTGATTAGTTAATTAAGAAGACTTTATTTAAAAATTAGTATAAAAAATAATATCCAAGTTTGCAAAGTAAATCAATAGGTGAATCCATTTAGTAAAACATAATGACAAGTAAATAAGATATGAGCATACATAACAAAGTAATATTAATGCATGAGATACATAATAATAATTCATATATAATCATAAGCTAAAATATCACAATATGTAACTAAATAAGTCAGAAGAACATGAGTTACTTCATTGCATTGTATCTATGAACATCAAAGGTTTAAGTATGCATTAAATGCTACTTACAATTAATTAATTAATTTAATCAGGTCAACCAATATAATTTTAATTAAATAATGTTCTCAAAAGTCATGTATGTCAACATCATAAATACACAAATGTTGATCTTGCCAAGTTGATAATATGTTTATGATCCACAAATGTACTCATCATGAACATAAGCATCAACACTTAGAATATGTACAAAATGCATATATATGTGTGTGTGTATATATGTATGTATATTATCATACACTTATCATCATTCTTTATAACTCATATATAATATAATCATTTTGTTGGTATTTTATGTAACTTTGAAAAAAAATAAGTCTTGTCATCATGAAATAGAAGAGCCATCACTCTAAAGGCTTATCAATTCTATTAGCCAATCATCTAATAAAAAGCTACCACTAACTGACACATCTAGAATACCATTACATTCACATGTGATCAGTCATGGAGTTGCTATAAAGGAGATGTTATTATGGATCATGGGCCTGAGTTACTAATGCTATAAAAGATCTACAACAATATAAACATGCCCAACTAATCTCATGGGTATCTAATAAGAATACAAATAATTAATTTGTCATGCTATGTAATTTCTTATCCTATCAAGGTCATGTAATGATTTCAAGGAATAAATAAGCTATATATATATATATATATTTCAAATCTATTGCAAGATACTCAAAATAAATGATTGCAGACAACAAAATATAATAATTTTAATATTTAATAAACATTGATAAAATATAAAAATTAATTTAAATCAAATTAATAAATGAATGACTCTTTAAAAATGATGAGTACACTTATTTTCTAATATGCTAAAGTTATTTATCTTAAAAAATGTTATTCGAATTCAAGCTATTATAAGATCTATAGTGTCTCAATTTAATGTCGACCAAAACCACCTAAATATTACATTTAGACGAAGAACATATTTTTGTTCATGAATAACATCAATGGTAAATTTCAAAATATTACATTTAGGCAAAATACTATTTTAAGGTAGTTTTCCCATTTTCTTCATTTAAAGAAATTTTATTGGGCGGAACAGAAGCATGCATGCATGCTTTCTGTAGAGATTATTGCAAAAAAACTTCATTTTTTGAATCACCAATCAATTTATAATGGCATTGAACAAAGGGGACACATTATACTGCAATATGTTAGTTTTTGGCTTGGTAACTCGTTGGGTTAGGAATAGTTTGATTGCAACTTAGTTCCTGAGTTTTTGGCTTGGTAACTCATTGGGTTAGGAATAGTTTGATTGCAACTTAGTTCCTGTCAAAGGCACCTTCTGATTTGAAGGTGAATAAATTATTTGTAATCTCAATATTAAGTATGGGGTAGACATGTTACTTGCATTTTGATTAAACTCAACTAAATGTAGGGATTTGGGAGAGAAGTATCATATGGGGAGAGAAAATTTACTAGATGGGATGAGGTGAAGATGTGTTTGCATAGTGATAGAATGCTATAAATTGGGTGGATTTGTCATTGGTGATGTGGGGAGTATAAGGGAGCAAGTTGCATGCTTAAGGGCGTAGAAAGAAGCAAACTGGAACATGGTGGGATGCACCCAAAGAAAAAGGGAATTGGAGAAATGGATTCATAGTAGTTGCATAAGTTCATGGGTGATGCAGGCGGTAAAGAAAGGGAAAGACTCGAGGATCTTTTCCTCTTAAGATTATTGAACATATGATATGATGGTTTGGATTCAAATCATCGCTATCTAAATCATTCTATGTAGGAGTGTTTAATGGGATACTCATATTTGTTTAAAACCTATTTTAAAAAGTTTATATATTTTTTGTGGCTTAATAAAGATTTTTAATTTACTTGATGGGATAATGTAGATTAACAATTTAATCCCATAAAGAAATCAATGATAAAAAAACTATGAATCATCTCATAATTATTGGTGACCTTCGTTTTATAGTTTACTATTTTAAATGTTGATTAAATCTAATAAAACTTGAAATGAGGTTAAGTGATGTTAATAATTTTATGAAAGTCTATCCATCTAAGTTTTTATTTAATTAATTTTATGTGAGATGAGCTTTAATTTAATAAATTCATGAGTAGAAACCCAACTCGTTGCTAGTTCTATCCATATCAATATCATAATTTGCATTGAAATGAATGCATGCATATGTATATATATATATATGTATGTATATATATGTATGTATATATATGTATATATATATATATATTTGTGAAAACTTGTTTGCCTCTATGTAAGATTTTTAGATTTTTTTAATCTTTAGAATTATGTATCTCACATGAAAATCTTAGTTTATTATCTACAAAACATCAAATTCCTATAAATTGTCTTCGTAGTGCCTAAAATTTATGTTTTGATTCAATAGTTTTAGAAACTATTTAAAATTAGCTTATGGGGAGTTAAATGAACCGTGTAATGCCTATTTTTTTAACTAAAACTAAATTACTCATTCTTATAGAGGTGCATGTAAGACTATATTAATTTGAGTTAATAATATGTTTTGTTAGATTAATTTAACTTTGCATAAGTTATTTCAAGTGATTTTGAACCTAGATAAATTGAGTTGAATGCCGCGTTTTATGTAATATATAAGTAATAGGAATTGGAACCTTGTTGGGGATAGGCTAGGTTTTTTTATGTGAAAAAAAATGTAATTTTAAAAAATTGTATGCTTGTTAAGTAGACAAATTTTAAGTGCTATGTTATTGAAAAAATTATACATGTGCATATATATATATATATATATATATATATATATATATATATATATATATATATATATATATGTTATAGATATGTTTATGCATGTATATATATGTATTTGTATCATATGTTCACATCTATAGATTAACTGTTCATTAGAATGTCTGGTTTTAATACCGTATGAACCAATTAGAGGCAATCCTGCATACGATCATATTTATTTGTTACTCTGTTTATGTGATTTTTTTTTTTGGTTTTGTTTCATTAAAAAAGTATTCAAACCTTGATTGAACAATGAATTTTACTCTATTTTTCAAAAAAAAAATTGTAAATTCATAAACCACAATTTTAGTGACTATTTTTCATCACACTGAAAAAGTTTTTTTTCAGAATTTTTCATCTTTTAAATTTCATTAACTATACATAAATAGAGGCTAAGCATTTCAATGATTTGAATTTTTCTGTTCTTGCAGATTTCAAGTATTGTTTCTCAAGTGAAGCAAGAAAAAAAAGCTCTTAGCAGCACCGCAACAAAGATAGTCAACAAGGGCATCCCAATCTGATGACCAGCCCCTAACATACTTGCTGTGATTTCTTGATGAAATATTTTCATTAAGATTACCAACATAGTTCTTCAGCCCATTCTTTTCGTCACCGTTTCAGTTGATTTTAAGTGCAAGCTGAAGATGATTATTACTGAAGTTTCCCCATCAGATTTGATTTAATCAAATGATGCCCTAAATATCTATTATGTTTCACTATCATGTTGCTATATACCTTATGATGGATGACCTTTGATGGCCATTCCTGGATTTAATCCAACAAAAGCACTTGGTAGCAAAGAAATAATGTGATGTGATTATTCTATTTTCTCTCCATGATTTAATACAAGCGAAATAAATCAAGGCATGTATGTTTGTGTAGCTTTGACGGTTCGGCTTTTCAACATCGATCGACCGGTGGATTTCGTGGGAGGGGTTCAGCCAAATTAAACAGAAACCAACTGGTTCAGTCAGAATTAAAAGAAGAACAAATGATGAACACATGATATGGCTGCCTCTCTGGTTTGCAACAATCTTTAACGAGAAAGCAAATGAAAATAGTCACATTAAATAATGTATGGCTGGCATTTTTTTTTTTAATTGAATAACCAACTTTAGGAACCGTTGGTTTAATGAGTTTGGTACATGTGGGAATAGGTCTCACTTATTTGAGCTATATTCTATTATGGAAGAATTCTTTGAAATGATTCACAGTGAAAAATCTGCCATAGTTGTTTACATGATTGTCATTTACAATTGAATTCATAATAAAAGAAGTGTCATAACTTCAAAATACTATCAAATTAAGAAAAAATTCAAAGGACCAAAAAAAAAAAAAAAAAAAAAAAGAGAATAGAAGGATTTCAAAATCAATTCTCATTAAAACTAAGATCACATCTTGGATGATCTTCAGTAAAATAGATTACTACAATGGTTTTAACAAATAATCATTTTAAGAAAAAGAGAAGAAATGTTATGGTTTCACTTTACTAGTATGCTTCTTTGCTAATTGTTTCATTGGTAATGTTCTTCTTATATAGTTCTCAAAATGATATACATTAGAATACAATCTATATGTCATGCTTCCCCAAGTCACATGCTTGCGTAATCACTATCTATAATATCATTATTGTGGAAACCATGTTTGAATTGTCATCACTTTTGTAACATTGATGTCCTTAAATGTATTATATATGTTTGCTAAGAATTCTCATAATTTTGTGTTATACTTCAAATGCTCCAAGCTTATAAGATTATGCTCAAAACAATAGCTATACTAAATAATACACTATCCATGCCTATATGAATATGCATAATCATGTTATGCTTTGTGTTAACAATTTCTCACAAAATGATATTTTTAAAAATATCTATGTTATCTGAGAAAATATCTTATGTACATTTTTAATATCTTCAATGTAGAGTATTTTTTTCTTCAATTGGAGGTAATGACATTACCTCTTATTTTCATTACTATTTTTTATAAGCTAGTATTTCAAACGTAATGTTTACATGTTCACAATTTCAAGCTTAAATGATACATAAAGTAAAATATTGCTTCTTTTTTTGTGTATGCAAACATGTTTCCTAAGCATATTCTCCACCAGTTCATAGTGGATGCTTGGTCATCCTCATTGCCACCATGATCTAATGATATGTTGGTGGCATGTCTTATAATGTAAGCAAAGTAAAAATGAACAAGTTATTTAATAGATAAATTATAAGCATAGATAGAAAAAAGCATTTAGATTAAATTAGCAAAAATAATATTTGCAAAGTAAATTAAGTAAGCAATATCATAGCATTTACAACGTATTTGACTCATTTCACAAATACCTTACTAGATATAAATACAATTAAAAATAAAAAAAGTACACATAATTATTCTATTTTTTGATTTTCTCTTTTTTTTTATTTTCTATTATTTCTTTTTTTTTCTTTTTTTCTATTATTTTCTTTTCACATTTTAATTTTTAAGATCATATTTTTTTCTTGATACTATCATCTCATAGTTTCTATAATCATAACTCAGTATAATGTATGTCATACGCTTTTCTTTTTTACTCTTGATCCAATTTACAATCAGCATTAGTTTTAGTTCTTTTTATTCTTAAATTGATTGACTATCAATTATATTTTTTTTTCTTTCTTTCGTTCTTTTTCATTCTTAGTTTGATTTACTATTAACATTAGTTTTTTTTTTCCCTTTTTCTTTCTTTTTTTTTTTTTTTCATTCATAAACTAATTTACTTCCAATGCTATTTTTTCCTTCTACCAAAGGATAGCACCTTTGGGAAAACCATACTTTTACGTTCATAATTCTTTCATTCGTTTAATCGTGTGGTTTATTTGCTTCAATATTCATTCCTTTTTTTTCTTACCTTTTCATGTTTTTATTTTCATGCCTTCATCCTACATAATAAAAGTTTAGCAATATATGCAATTATACTCATTTTGCACATACTTTGATATATAAGTAAAATTGACCTTATCAATTTCTTTATACTATAAAATCATGATAATATATTGAAGGCAAATCTTATATTTCTTGTTTATTTAATTTATTTTTCTTGCTTACATTATTAAATCAAATTTATCTACTTGAATTTTTGGGGATTTTTGTCCCAAATGTTTTTTTCTTTTGACACCCACGCCATAAATTAAATGTATTTTATCATATTCAAATCATTTTACTTGTTATTTTACCATACAATTTGTAGTTGTATTATATTTAGGCATTTCAAATCATTTAATTCTTTTCATAAACTACTACTAAAATCAACTTATTATATATTGACCTTGTGAAAACAGGTCCTATTACTAAATGACCTTCTATTATGACCTATATTGTTGAACTGAATGTACCATACATCAAGTATTTTTATTTCATATGCTCTTTAGAAGATTGGATTTCTTCTCTTCTAAGCTTGAAGTATGGTATGTTGCATACTATGGTATTGTATGTTAGTTTCAAAGATATAGTCCTTTGAGTTGAAATACAACCCTTTCTCATTAGATTTTGACCTCAACTCCAAAAAGATATCACCAAATTTTTATAAGGATTTTCAAGAATCAATAACATCACTCAAATAGCAAGACATTAAAATTATTTCTTTTTAACATAAATTTTTATAATTTTGCTTGAATTCATTCTTCTTCTTATTGTTGTTTCATTATAGCTTTTTTTCACTGCCCTCTTTTTATGGCCCTACCTAATTTTTAGATTTTTTCTATCTTTTTTCTTCTCTCTATCTCTTCCCACAATTCCACTTCATTCTTCACTGATTACTCCTCTCTCTCTCTCTCTCTCTCTCTCTCTCTCTCTCTCTCTCTCTCTCTCTCTCTCTCCACTTCTTGAAGCTTCTTAAACCAAATCTCTCGTAGTAATTATAGTGTGATATTTTGGATAAAGCCAACTTCAATTTATATATATACATATATTTAATCTTAATTTTTTCTTAATTCATAATAAATCTAATTGAACTCTTAAAAGTACAAACCCAAGAATTAATAAGTTTCTTTAAATTACTTTTTCTTAATGATTTATTTACTTTGAAATTTGGTACAATTTTGTAAAATTTTATATTTTTTTAGTTAATATCAAAATAATATTATTATATCATATTCTCAAAACATAAATTTTATTAGGTCGTGCAATAACTAATTTCATCTTAAGTCTTCTAACTATAAGCTTATACAATAATTTTATCTCAAGAACTTTACAATGAGTCTATTAGAACACAATCATTGTCATTATTGAGCACTTAAATCTAAACACAAATGAGAAGAATAAAAAACTTAGATTTGGAGGCTCCACTTGGGTTTTCAAATAAAAAGGCCCCCATGTGGATCTTCTCAAGTGACAACTAGCCTAAAATGAGTAGCAAAAAAAGAATAAAACAACACTTAAGGTTTGATTTGAAAATGGGAACAATCTTATTAAGATCATACAACAATTATAAGAAATAAGTACATGTGCTTCTACTCATTCTACTGTAGCATGCTCAAAACAAATTACTAAATAAAATAAGGCATAACAATAACTCTAATCTTTAATAAGAATGGATAAAATATATAATTTGATTTATCTAAATCGATAAATCAAAGTGATCATAATAACCAAGAGTAAGCTCATCCTCTAACAAGATTCACTTATTTCAAAATATATGAGAAAATCCCACGTTCTCCAAAATATAAAATTCTAATCAACTTATGGTTGATTTGCACTAGCTATAAGTAATATTTAAGCCAAATAAACATTTTACACAAATATATTACATTGAATTTGATGAACTAATTTAAGGTATTTTTATTTTTTGATTTAATTAAAATTTGCTAAAAAAGATAGTTAATGAAAGCACTCAATCACAAAAAGGAATTTATTCTAAAAAAATAATTAATTAAAAATGAAAAAAATTGTTATTCATGGATTGAAAAAAAATAATTAATGAGGTGGAGGAAGAAGAAACTCATGGCAAGGTGGCTTGGCAATGGTTAAATATGAGGAATGGGAAGAAATAACCCCTTTTAGCTCTTAATGAAGTCAGATAGATGTTGTGGCAGTGAGGTAGGAGACCACTTATGACATCTCAATGCTTAAATTATTTTGTAATATTATAATTATGTGATAACACATATAATTTGATGTTAGTATATAACGACCCTTATGTTGTAGGATAAATAAAATAATATAATTTTAGACTTAACTCAAGAAGTATGTAATTTTTTAAGAATTCTCTAAAATGCTAAAGTTAGAAAAACATTGAAAAGAGGCTATTAAAATGAACATGTTGATCTTTGGATTAAAATGTTCAAAAAGGAATTTGGAATTGGTGACAATAAAAGAAAGGAAATTAAGATTTTAATATCATACATACATTTATCTATATGAGAGTATCCATGTCAATGCTTACTGTTGGTTCCTTATAGCTACATAAAAGAAGACTAAGAAAGGTTCTTGGAATCTTGAGATAAAGAGAATAGCACTTTGGCAATAGATTTGACAGAGATGGAAAAAGAATGAGAAGAAGAGAAGGAAACTCAGTGAGAATGCCTAGGATAAGAGAGATATGGAGGAAAGAGAAGGAACAAGTTATTGCTAGAAGTCATCAGTTCGAGCCTGATTATCCGTAAATCCAATCTGAGTTTTTCTATTTTAGTTTGCTCCCCCGCTGTGATTGAAAGAGAATCGATAAGAAAAGGAATGTATTTAATGAACTAATATGTTGTTTTCATGATTTTCCCTTACTGTAAACTCCAAGGCCTGCTCAAGTTGGAGTTTGGAGGTGCATGTGACTTTTTGATGTATTGTATGCTTTACCAATATTTGAAAGACTAGAAGAATGTCTTAATTGTTTACTTAAGACTTAGGGTGAATTTCAACAAAAGAAAGCCAAGTTTTTTCATTCATGTGAAGTTTTTGAACCCAATTTATAATAGATTGGCATGAAACATACAAAGCATAGAGTTTAGAAATAGCAAAAAAATGTTCTAAGAGGTACATAAATTGCATTTCCTCCAAGAAATGTTTCAAATATAATATACTTAGCTCAAAAGACAAGGTACAATAAGTAGGAAGTATGGTACATTGATTTGGATAAAGGATTAACTAACCCTAATGTGTTGTACATAAGTATAAACGAATGGTATGCTAAGCTCAATATAACAGAGTGTAGCTTAAGAAAAGGATCATCTAGTTAATTGAATTGAAATCTGGAGACTAATATATGGTACGTTACACATAAGTATATTATGTTAAGTATGATTGTGTGGTCCATAAGTAGAGAATGATTGATCTAGAAAGTAATTAAAGTTGTAAAATATGATATATTATACTTATCATACGTAAAGAAAGAAAAGTATAATAAAATATTATGAGAAGTTCAAAAATATAATAAGTGTGGAGTAACTTATTTTTTATTTATTTGCATCTCGTTTATAATACAAGGATTGAAAGCAAAAGATGGAATGTAGCATAACTCATCTCCAAGATTTTAAATAGATAAATCTTATATTAAAAATGTAATTAGAAAAATGGTTAATTAGAATATCATATTAGTCAATGCATAAGCATGTCATTATTATTTATGCATAGTACATAGCATTAAAGACGTTATGTATTAAGATGAATATGTATATCTATATATATTTTTGCTATATGAATTCTTTATTATGCAAAATAGAATATCAATATAAAGGAAATTAAATGATGAAATATATAAGCCATGGGTTGTACATTTTGATAAGTTAATAGAGGATTGGGGATAAGTACATGTATTTATATAATAGTCCCTTTTTTATATGTAATGAAAAATTTATGAGAAATGAACAAAGGAAAGAAAAAAATTATCAAAATAAGTATACAAGCCTTGTTATACTTCATTAGTATGTATATTATGAGTAAATAAAAGAATAAAAATAAAATGTAGTTTCCCCAAGTACATTATCTATTAGGAATATGGAGTGCAAAGTCCATAAGTGAGGACGTGAATGCAAATTACAAATTCAAACAACATTAATAAATTGCAACGCAAGTTTTTTGATAATTTTTAATTGCTCTTATAACAAGCTCAAAACACTAAACACCAAACCAAAAGACCTACAACATTGGCTTAAAAAAGCCTACAATATTAGCTTAGAAAATACTACAACATTAACTTTAAAAAGCCTACAACATCAATTTAAAAAATCCTACAACACCAGTTCAAAAGACCCTATAAATCATTAAATCAAAGGACCTTATTACTAGTTAAAAGATGAATTCAAAAGAACAAGTATAAATCCTAACAAAGAGATAAGGAAAGAAAATATAATGGTTCTATAGCTTAAGAGGCATACTAATACAATGTTAAAGCAACATAAAAAGATATGCAATGTTGCTTAAAGGAAGAACAATATGAAACTTAGCTTAATAAAGAAAGAAGGCTAGTTAGGATGTATGTAACCATGACCTTCTTCACTTAACAATAATGATTCCAATGAGTAGCTATTTCACAAAGATTAACAAGTTAAGTATTAGCCATTTCTCCTTAGTATAGGTCCATTTGTATAGACCTTAGAATCCTCTTCAATGGCTCAAAATTATTAACAAGGGTTATATCAATTTTTTCTAAAGAAATAATAAGATTAGTTGCTTCTTATTTTTATGAACCAATCATGTTATCTAATCCAAAAGATCACATAAGTATGATGCAATTATTAGCACATCATCCAACTAATTAAATCTATTCGATTAGTTTATTTCTCAACACATAATAGATCATACTTATACAATGATTGCATTGTATATGCATGAATAATAAATTTTTTTAGGTGTAATTTTTCTAAGTTCTTGAGAATTTTCTACACAATCATAAGCTACAATTAATTCTATGACTATCTTACTTTTTACTTATCATAATAAATGATACTCATACCATAACTGAAACATACTGGTATGAAGAAAATCTACTAAATGTTTAAGTCCAAATTATGTCTTTTTGAGAATATGGTATCATAGTATGAAATGGTTATCATACTGGTATGATGGAAAATGGCTTATACAAAGCCTAAGTTTTTAACTATGAATACTTTATTAAAATGATTGTATTTGTGGTAAAGGTGGATCATACAAATACGATGCAAGTTTGCTCACCTAATGACTAAATTCATTACTATTAGTATATTGATAAAGTTATTATATTTGTATGGAGTTTATATCATAATATGATAATACAAATTCTAGTTAATACTTAACATCACTTCATGTGATTATATTAAAGAACAAATGATACAAATATGATAGGGTGTATCTTATTATATGACTCTTAATAATTTTAAACCTCAATAATCACCTATTAATCAAACCATCAATATCTTTTATGATATAGGTATTGTACATGCATGATTAGTATATTCAAGTAACTTCACCTAAGATCACTTATGACTTTTTATCTAATTCATCGACTTTTCAGTTTCAACTTAAGTGTACAATAATAATTAATGCAATTTATTATGTATGCAGTATTTAACGTAGAGATTATATGTAGATTATTTAAGATGAGTTGTATGTCTTAAAATTAAAATCTTCATGAGTAAAAATATATTTAAAACCACTTACTCAAATCTCATTAAACATTAGTGTTTTAAGAATATTATTATAAGTTTTAACATTCTAATACCAATAAAGTCACCTTAATAAAAAATCTTATCCAAATATTGCTTAATCTCATGTTTCTCCAAAATATTATCATTAATCTTATTAAGTTAATTGATCAAACTCTCTATATGATTGATTTATTTATTCTTGAAATACATGATTTAAAAAATATTAGTAAAAATAATATAATTATTTTATTATTATTATCAAACAAGTGATATAACAATCAAAGAGTCAACACTATCACATGATGATTACAAAATAATGAAAACCCTTACATAGGATGTAAAGTATGATGAGAAATTGGTGGTGCACTAGACCATGAGTTGGAAACAAAGTCCTCTCACTCTTATGTCAACAACACACATACAACCTTAATGTATGGAGATGGTTAGATGATAATGTTCAAACCTCACTCATGCTAAATGCATGATGGATATATTGAGAGATGATGTCAAACAATACTTATAGTCTATATAGGATGGATATATTAATGTTATTTTTAGCACTTTGTTGAGATTATTAATGTATAAGAATAATAAGACCTGACATGGAAAATAAAAAAAAAATTAAAAAAAATGAAAATAAAACGAAAGAGATAAGAAAAATGAATGAACCATAATGCTTAAGTAAAAAGATATATATATATATATGGTTTCATGTAGTAATGATTATATATATATGTGTGTGTGTAGATCGTATTTGACATTATCCTTTATTCTAGTAGAGCAATGGTGATCTGTTGTATTCATATGGGGTATATTACATTATGGATATCATGATATGTTATTATCTAGTCAACTTCATCAATTTTAACTACTCTTTTTATCAATAAATGTTGTTATTATTTAAATTTATCACATTAATCTCTATACTCATTTTTTTTCTTAGATTGGAGAGCATGCCATTGGCACAATAAGAGGAGTAATCAATGTGGCACTAACAATAAATACATTTTTTCTACAACACTTAGAGAGGTTGGAAATAGTATTTTGGAAACCTATAATCTAATGTAAACTTATAAATTGATGATGTAAAAGTGGTAAAATAGTATGCTAATAGTCTTACTTGGGAAAAAATGGGAGCTCGATGTAATATCATCATATCCCGCTTGAGATTTGCTTAATACTATAATATTGGTGGGGTATGACAAGTTGGTATTAAAACAATTAACATCCTTGGAGAAGTAGAATGAATCATTGAAGAGTATTGAGTGAGAATAATGGCACAACATATGCATTAAATGCATACAATCATGAAAGGATAAATATAGGAGATTTAAATAAAGTTGAGTCTCATGCCATTAGAAGAGATAGAGAAGTGAAATAATAAGCTAAAAATCAAAATAAACTTCTATAATTTTCTTTTTTATTAATAGCATGTGTGATTGAAAAGAGAGAAAGATATGATATAGATACAATTCTTGATTAGTTCCATTGATTGCATCCCCCTCAAATTTAAAAACAAATCCCTTAACGGAAGGATTAAACCCAAACTATAGAAAGGTGGATTAACAAGATCAATAAAATTTTCAATAGTATGCTTTGTTAAAAAAATAAAAATGTTTGTTTGGTAACTATGGTTTTAAAAGATGCATTTATTTATGTTGGGAGTCTCTTAACCTTATGAAATTCAAAAATATGCCTACAATATTACATGTGATGAATTTATAAAAGACTTTAAATAATGATACATCCCTATTTTAGCTAAAGATCAAATGAAGGATAATTTATTAGATTGTTTAGGTATGCACTTGATGCATTTAGCTTTGAAGCTAGAGTTATTTTTTTATTAAAATAAAGTTAAGATTTGAAATATAATATGCTCTTCTTTAAAAATCACTAATTTATAGATTTGGCAAAAATGCTAGATTAGTATAACAAGATTTATTGATTATAAGAACTCTAAAATGAGAGAAGAAATAAAAAGAAGAATCTTTAAAAAGGAATATTAGAAGAGGTGGAGGTAAAATATTTGTCAAGAGACGATCTAACCCAAACACCTATAGTAGAAGATATGAGATTGTCTCTAATGAGAGGGCTTCTAAATGTTCAAATTGTAAGAAATTTCATACAAAAGAATATTGGTATAAGTAAGGGAAATGAATTGAGATGTTCTTTTATAGAAATATGGGTCATATAGCAAAATTTTATCCTCAAATTGAATAAAGATATGAGGTAACATCTTTGACCCCTAGCCATAGTTCCTTGTTTGATGATAACAAATCTTAGTATTTTTAATAAATTTATTTAAGTAAATTTTTTAAATTTTAGATATTCGATGATCATATTCATAGGAGAACTAATAAAAGGAGATGAGCAAATATCAAATCATATGAAGATCATATTAGTTAGAGTGATATATTACCAAGAGATAAATTTTGAATTTAATTTTAAGTAGTTAAATTTTTACTTCAATTAGAATGTTAATCTTGATTAAAATATTTATTATAAGATACATAAATTAAATTAAAATTAATCATCATAAGAAAATACTTAGATTTTTAATATTTTTATCCACCCTTCTTAATTATCTTGATCATCATTTCACCTTTATAATATCTTAGAAACTTTTAATTAATTTATTATAAAAATATGTTATAATTATTTTAATTAAATAATAAAAAAATTAAAAATTTCCTAACCTGTTCGATACATCCACAAGCCATTTCGAGTCAAGGCAATTAGGGATGACGTTCGGTACAATAAGTGAGTCGAGAGATCCATATTGGGTTATTAGTCCCACTTCTGTAAATAAAGTGTGATTAATCGCTGGTCGCAAGGGTAGATACTTCTTGAATGAACAAATGATAGCCAACCCCCAATAGGTTACATTAACTAATCGTGCAAAGGTTTAAAAATAAAATATTCATGTTCCAGTTTGTAATGTGGGACTAAAGCAAAGACTAACGAGAGAAAGCAGAACCATTTGATCACATAATTTTGCTATAGAACAAATTGATCTCCTTCGCCTTTATATAATGCCTATTTATATTCACTGTTTGATCACGCCATTTCATGATCTCATGATCCATCTTTTATCCACGCATAAGATCAAGATCCAACCATTCGATCATGATTTAGATCTAACAGTCGAGATCAAATCTTATATCTAAATAACGCTAGTTGAATTTCATCTGTCCAATCGCACAGTTGTTGTTATTGAACAGTCTAGGCATTTCGATCAAACAGCTCTGATGCAAAGACTATTTTTTCTATTATTTTGAGTCGTTATAATTTTTTAATTAAATAATAAATTATTTATTAAATTTTACAAACATAGTGGAACTATAACTACTTTTTGGTATTTTTGGTATATTTGATAAGTACTTTTAGCCATTATAAATTATCTATAAATATGATAATTTGGAACAAAATTAGAAGACAAACTTTTATGTGATCCAAAAAAAATTTCATACAAAAATATTCCAGCAATTATCAGCTTGTTCCCAACATCACTTATGTATGCTGTAGAGTCATTTACTCGTCAAACTTTTGAAATTCTATTCCATCTCAAATCAGTTAAGTAATCAAATTTTCTATTATTAATTGATTTAATTATATTATTTGTGACTCTTTAATCATTTCATCAAACATATAATTTTGTTAGTGTAAATTTCGATTTTATGTTGTCAAATACTTTTCTTTTATTATCATTCGTTATAAGGCCGTTGTAGCCCATTCCATTGATTTCATTGTAAGGTTATAATAGCCTCTCTCATTTGTTTGTTTGTTGCAAAAGTTTAATCTATTCATCTTTTGGTGAAAAGCTTATATTGACTGTTTGTTTTGCCTAGTTTTTGTGAGGGCAAAGGTGTGTCTTCCAATAGGCCACAATTCTTTTATGTTGATTATTATTTCCATTGGAAGATTAGGATGGCTTAGTTATTTAAAATTGATTAATAAAGAAATATAGGAACTAATACAAACTCTTTTTGTTTTTCCAACTAAGAAAAGCTCATAAGATATTTTTGTACTTACTTATTTTATGAAATGAATGAAAAAGAAAAACATAAAAAATTAAATGATAAGATAATAAATATTTTTCATTGTGTTGTAAATGCTATTGAATTTCATAGAATTATGATTTTAGAAATATCTTATGAATTTGACATAATTTAAAGATAACTTATGAAAGATTTCAGAAGAATAAAATAAATAAGTGCAAAAAGAAAAGAAAGAAGAAGAATGTATTGAAAACAATTTTGAATGTGCCAAAAGAGACTAGCACATGTAAAAAAAGAAAATAATAAAGGACTATTTTGTTTGATGGCTAGAGAAGAAGAAGAAGAAGAAGAAGAAGAAGAAGAGTGCATCCTCAAGTGAAGAGGTAAATTATTCAAAAAAATTGGCTAAATAATTATTTAATATCTATAAAAAATTTGAATATTTGAATAAAAAATATAAGAAATTAAAAGAAGAACATAATAAAAATATGTCATTATGAACAAATTAAAGAAAATGTCGAAACTTATTTAAAGAATATGAAAAAAGACCAATTATAATTTAAAACAAAAGGTTAATAAGCATGCATTCTTAGTTAAGAAATTTAATGATTTTAAATCTTTATATTCTACTTGCTCAATTTCAAATGAAACCCGATTAGTAGATAAGTTTTTCTTATAATATTAGAATATTTTATATGAATATGCATGTTGACATTTTACGTGGTTATAATCATAAGCTTACATGTCACTATCATATGCAACCAGGTCATACTTCACATGTATGTAGGATTAGAGCTAATATTTATTCAAAATTTCCTATCTCTACGTGTAAAATAAAAAAAAAATAGTAGCCCACTTACACATAAATGTGTTGATCCCAAAATGACTTAAGTTTTCAAATCTTAAAATCAAGTATTATACATGTAAACTTTGATAACTAAATTTCAACAAAACATTAGTATAAACATAATAAAAAAATAAACAAAATTTGAGACGATAAGTTTAAAATATTGAAATGAAATAAAATTATTGAAAAAAAGATCTTAAAACTTCAAAACATATTTAGGATCATCTAAAAAAATAAGTTGTATATAAAGTTATGATTTGATTTTAGAATTGATCTTATCATGATAATGAATTTTTTGTAACAAATTTTAAATCAATAATAATATAATATGTTTTGGGCAATAGTTATAAAAAATCAATTAAATTAATTTAAAAGTGATTAAATTAGTTGACACTTAGACCATTAGATAAAATTGTAATTAAAGAAAAATATTTTTTCAAAAAAAACTAGATGATCAAATGGTTGATAAAATTTTAAGATTGAAATAAAATTTTTTTTGCCCTTTGAGTGATAACAAAAAGAAGGAGAGAATAGATAATGAAAGAAATTAAAAAAATAAGCATAAATTAAAGGAGAGCATTAATCTAATCATAATATATATACAAGAAGAGTTTATTTTTAATTGTTTTGAATATTTTTATTATAAATAGTTTATATTTTTATCAATTTTAATATCGATTTTGTTATCAACAAAATATAGTGATTGTTATATTGTTGATCCTTAGTCATGATATTTTGTTTGATGATGATAAATCTTAAGTATTTTAATGAATTTGTTCAAATAAATTTTTAAATTTTATGCAGCTGATGCTTGTATTCATGAGAAAATTAAAAGAACAAGATGAGTAAATATCAAATCTTATGAAATTATTTTGGTTAAAGTGACAAACCACTAAAGGATGAATTTTGAGTTTAATTTTAGGTATTTTATTTTTATTTTAATTAGAATGTTAATTTTAATTAAAATATTTATCATAAGTTATACAAATTAAATTAAAATTAATCATCTTAAAAAATACTTAAGTTTCTAATATTTTTTATCAATCTTCCTTAAGTATCTTAATAATCATTTTACCTTAATAATATCTTAGAAATCTTTAATTAATTTATTACAAAAAAAATGTTATAATTGTTTTAATTTAGTAATAAAAAAATTAAAAATTTATTTAACCCGTTTGGTACTGCCACAAGTCATGTCGAATCAAGGCAATTAAGGTTGAACCCATTCGGCATAACAAACAGGTTGAGTATCCAAATCCAAAACACGGATCAAGCTACTAATCCTACTTCCTTAAATAAAGTGTGATTAATTGCTGGCTATAAGCATAGATACTTCCCAAGCAAATCAAGGGTAACCAACTCTTAATAGGCTACATTAACTATCAAGTAAAGCTTTAAAAACAAAATATTCATGTTCTCATTTGCAATGTAGGACTAAAGCAAAGACTTGTTTTCACGTGGTTTGCTTTCTAAATAGTGAAAGTAATAAAAAATGTCCGATCACACAATTTTATGATCGAAAAATCCTGGTCTCCTTCGCCATTGTATAACACTTGTTTATATTCAACGTTCGATCGCACCATTTTGTCATCGCATTGTCCATCTTTCATCCATGCATAAGATTAAGATCCAATCACCCAATCATGATTCATATATAAGAGTTTAAATCAAATCTTATATCTAAACAACACTAATTGAATTTCATCCTTCTGATCACGTAGTTTTCATGATGGAACGGTTCTCGGTGTTTCGATCAAATGGCTTTGGCACATTGGCTATTTTAGTCATTATTGTGAGCCATTAGAATTTATAATTAAATAATATTTTTAGCTAAATTTTATGAGCATTGTGGAACATTAACTACTCTTTGGTATGTTTGGAAAGTGCTTATAGTTGTTACAAGTTATCTATAAATAGAAAATATTTTGTACAAAATTAGGAGATGAATTTTTATGTGATCCAAACAAAAGTTTTAATTAAAAAATATTCATGCAGTTAGCAACTCATTCCTATCATCGCTTTCATATGCTGTTGTATTATTCACTCGTTAAACTTTTGAAATTCTGTTTCATCTCAAATCAATTAAGTAATCAATTTCCATATTCTTAATTGATTTAAGTATAATACTTGTGACTCTTTAATCATTTCATTAATCATAAGATTTTGTTAGTATTAATTTTGATTTTATATCATCGAATATTTTTCTTTTATTGTAATTCGTTGTAAGGCCATTATAACTTTTCCTGTTAATTTCTTTTATTGTCATTCAATAGGCTTGTATTGAATATTTATTTTTGCCTGATTTTTGTCGAGAGTAGAGTTAGACTTTGGTTGAACCGAGCCACCTAAAAATCATTGTATACAATTTTAATTATTGTTGATTTTTTTAATTATATAATTTTCATAAAAAATTAACATGCTTTAAAATAAAATTAAAATTTATATAAAATCAGTTTTAGAGATTTGTTCAAACCTTTAAAATTATTTATGAACTGAATTTTTAAATATTTTTTGTAAGAAATCAAAATTTTTATTAGTAGTAATTCACCCACCTCTTATTGAATCATACTTTAGCATTTGAATCTAAAAGTGTTATTTCATATAATGATAAAGGAGGAGCTAATAGAGGAAGAGATAGGGCATCAACCACCATATCAAGAAGCTCTAGTAGAGGTTAATGTTTAGGTAAGGGAAGTCAACCCTAAGTGTGTGCCATATCTAAGCAAGATGCTCCAAAGCTCAACTAATATGATTATAGATACTCTTTCATTTAAACATTTTCATATTTCAATATTATACGATTATGAAGCATCCCATGCTCTTGTTCTTATTATTTACATGATAACTTCTCTATCAACTCATCAAATGAAATTTGCACTAATGGTGACATTATATGATGGTAATGAAATTAAAATTGATAAGTATTTAAACATGACCATTGAAATTATTCTAGATATGGATTGGCTTAGCATCAAGTTAAGGTTGGTTGTGAGAAAAATGATAAAGGCAAGAACCAAAGAAAAAGAAGAAATAATGTATTACGATAAAAGGAGGTGAAACACCCAAAAGGGTAGGGTGTGAACATGTATGAGTGAGAGTGTAACTTATAGTAACAGGTTTTTATGGGTGTAAAAATGAATTATTTTACTTCAATTATTAAGGGGAGGATTTTAGTCAACATATGTAATACCATGATATAAAAATATTGATATGTCTTTTAGGAGAAAATTTATGTGCAATTTGATGAGAACTCTATGGTTAAAAATCCTAAGGTTGGAGAAGTTTTGTGATTGGGAACTATGCAAGAAGGGTTCCTATGTGAAAGGAAAAACTCAGTTAGGTCGAGATAAGGTGACCCGAGTGGATAATATCTACACATAGTGGACTGAGATGTCATAGGAGGAGAATCTATTTTATATTTGTTTAAGATTAAGTTGGTACTTAGAGTTGAGCCAATATCCAAAGCTTTGTATAGGATGAAACTTGAAAAATTGGTAAGGATAATGACATAAATTCAAGAATTATTAAATAGAGACTTCATTTAGCCAAGTGTACCTCTTAAGGAGCATCAACCCTTTTTATTAAAAAAATAAACACTTGTTGAGAATTAATGATTTATGTATTCAATTATTAATGTGGTAGTATTTTCCATGATTAAATTGAAATCAAGATATAATCAATTAAAAATTAAAGAGTCAGCCACAACAAAAATGGATTTCAAGGTTCACTATGGTTACTATGAATTTTTGGTGTTATCTTTCAGCTTTAAAAAAAGTGCCTACAACTTTTATGAATTTAATGAAGAGGATGCTTAGAAGATTTTTAAATTAGTTTATGATTAGTTTTATTGATGATATTCTAGTGTATTCTAAATCTATGGATGAATATATAATACATTTGCACATTATATTATGACCCTAAAAAGATCAATTGGATGCTAAGCTCTCCAAATGTGAGTCCTATTTGTCCCAAGTTGTGTTCTTGGAGCATGTAATCAGTGTAATAAAAATTTTTATTGATCCCAAAAAAACTCTATGCCATTATGGATTGGGATAGACTCATCTCGATCATGCAAATCTAAAGATTTTTTAGTCTAGTATGTTATTATCATAAATTTCTACAAACATTTTCTTAAATTATATCCCTGCTTATTAAACTGAGTTAAAGAGCCATGAAGTCTGAATGGGATTCAAAATGTGAGAACAATTTTGTGAAATTGAAAGAGAAAATAACAACAATTCCAATAATTATATTAACAGAAGGACCTATAGATATCAAGTTTATTACAATGATTCACTCCAAGGGTTAGGATTTGTTTTAATACAAAATGATAGAGTAGTTATCTATGACCATAAAAAAACTATTCTTTACATGATTTAGAATTAGCTATTATAGTCTTTTCTTTGAAAATTTAGATGTATTATCTTTATGAGATGAAATATGAGGTGTTCACAGATTACCAAAGTTTAAAATATTTTTTCATCAAAAAATAATTAAACTTAATACCAAGAAAGCGACTTGAATTTATAATAAACTATGACTTGATAATAAATTATTATGTAAGAAAAGCCAATACAATTACTGTTGCACTAAGTAGAATGGTAGTTTTGCATTCTTTGATTAAGAAGTTGGATCAAAAGTTGATTTTTAGCAAAATTGACATGTTGCAACTAAAGGGTGTTGTGTACTAGAATGTTGGATTGTTGTATCAACTATATGTAAGGTCTTATTGACTTAACTTCAATTAAAGTTAGTTAATTGTAAGATAAAGAATATCAAAAGTTAATCCAAAAAATTAGGGATAGATAAGAGTCTAATTCACTTTGGATTAGTATGATGTGCTAACATTTTTAGGAAGGCTGCATATATTTATCCATCAACAATGTAAACAATTGTTATTATTAAAGACTCATAATTCAAAGTACACCATCCATCTAAGAAGTAATAAAATGTATCATGAATTAAAACAATATTATTGATGGCCTATAATGAAATGAAATATGATAAAAATGGTGAAAAAATATCTTATTTGTTAGCAAGTCATAGATGAACAACAAAAGACTAGCGATTTATTTTCCTATTCTTAAGTGAAAATGAGAATGTATAACTATGGATTTCATTGTTAAACTATTTATAACCCCCTACAAGACATAATTTTTATGGGTAGTAATAGATATATTAGCTAATTTGTCACATTTTTGCTATTAAAACTATCTATTCTATAAAAATGTTAGCCTAATTATATGTTTAATAGGTTATGTGACTACAAGGAATTTTAGAAGTAGTAATCTCCAACAAAAATCCTAAATTTACTTCTCAATTTTGGAGAAAATTGCATAAAGCTTTTGGAACTTAATTAATATTTAGACATCTTTCCACTCTTATACTCATGAATATATTGAAAAGATGATCAAAATTTTTTAGGACTTGATGTGATTCTATGTATTTGAGGTAATTAGAAATATCACTTACCTTTAACAAAGTTTACGTACAATAATAACTTTCATGTTAGTATTGGCATGACTCTTTATGAAGTTTTATATGGGAAAAGTATTTATCTCTTTTGAAGCAAGGAAAGATAATTTATCGTAGTTGATTCTTTTAATGTTGCTATTGAAAAGTCAAAATAATCAGAGATAGGATTCAAATTTCAAGATGAAAAACATGTGTTCCTTCAAGTGAATCCTCTAAAAAGGGATATTAGATTTAGTATAGTAAGCAAATTAAAACCCAAATATATTGAGCCTTTCTAAATATTCGAAAGAGTTGTATCTATTTTTTATCAAGTAACTTTGTTTTCTTAAACATAGCATGTGCATAATGTCTTTCATGTGTCCTTATTGAAAAGATATCTTTCTATCTGTCTCATATAATCTAATATAATCTTTAGAAAATTAAATTCAACCTAGCATGTTTATTCATAAATAACTAGTTAGAATCCTAGTATAGCAAAAAACATACCAAGAAATAGTCATTCCATTGATAAAGGTGCTTTAGAAGAATCAAACAAAAAGAGAACATGGGAAGTAAAAGAAGATATACTATATTAATACTTGAAATTATTTAAAGTTTAAAGATAAAATTTTTATAAAACAAGGAGATTATAATAGCCAAATTAATTAACCTCAATATTCTCCCAAATAATGGTTCACATATTTACGATGTGTATTTTAGATTTAGAACCTAGAAAGGTATTAACAAGTTGGTTATTTGAAAAACATGATAAGTTAAAGTGGTTAAATCTTAGATTTGAATATAGTATTGTAAATGTCTCATCATAAGAAATTTGGGGTTTGTAGTTTGTATTTTTTAAAGGTTATTTGAATTTTTTTGTAAATCTTAAGAAAAAAGGAATTAAAATATATTAAATTAAGCATTTATTTAATAAGAGGATAGACTATCTTTTATGCCCCCCAAGATTCATTATTATGTTCGAAACTAAATGAGAAAGCAAGAAAAAGAACTAGAGGAGAGTTTGACAAAGAAAAAGGAAGGCCAAATCTTAGTGAGTGCAAATTTTTTAGGAGATTCAAAGAAATAAAAAGGAAAAAAGCTTGTAGAAAAGAAAAGAGTTTTGGCTTTGTCTTTGTCAGAATTTCATAGCATGGTAAGATCTCTCCTAGGCTCTTTTTTTTATAGAATGTATTTAATTACTTGAGATGTTAAGAAAGTGATTTTATAAGTTTTTATTTAATCTATAGTATTTAGAGGCTATTATTATTTTACTATAATGATGTACAAGATGATCATCCATCATTTGGTATGATCCCAGCAATAAGAGTTGGTGAAGTGCCTTTAACCTGAGTGTGAAATGATGGTCAGCTAAGCATTATACTAGCATAACATTTGGATTAGATAACACAATAAGTTAAGTAAATCTTAGGTAAGATATCATCTATCTGATCCCTAGTTCAATCAAGTATTTAGTATGGATCATATAAGTATAAAAGGAAATTAAACAATACAATAAATTCATGTATTACATAAAAGAGATCATTTGTCTAATCCCTTGTCTAATCAAATAATTATTTGGGTCATACTAATACAACAAGCTGATTGAATAGTATGATGAGTTCAGGTAAAGTTTAAATGAGATCGTCTATTTAATCCCTTGTTTGAACGAGTACCTGTTAGTATGAAATTGAGATTGAACATGTACAATTAGCTTATGAAATGTTTAATAGATATTAACTAATTGATTTTTTATTCAGCCAATGCAAGACATGAATTTTATAATATAATAAGGGAGTCTATACTATATGATATGAAGATAAAAATATGGAAGTGAGTTGTTTGTTAAAGGATTGCTTAAAAAATTCTTTTTTAATTAGAGATATAAATTGACCTATTATTAATAAAAAGTGGCAATGTAATGTTTATAAAAAAAGGGTGAGTTAATAAGATAAAAGAAAAAGGTTATGAAAGAGACTACTTAGAGCCCCTAAGTAAGTAAACTAAATAATTATAATGTGAGTGAGTTGTTAAATTTTTTAACTAAATTATTAAATTCATGGTGATGTAAGTATTTGCATGGCATAGTATTATTGGCATATGCTTTGATTTCATTATAACACTTTGTTATTAATGATGTATTTATTTATATATATTGATATATGACTTATAGTGTAGACATAAAAAGATATAAATCAAAACATATAATAAGAAAAAAGAAAAGAATTGAAAAAATGTCAAAATTTTCTAGTGAGATGTTCAATCACAAGAAAGAAAGAAAGTTGGGAAAGATATTACTCTATTATGATCTTATCTAACAATGATTTAATTTATGAGATATATAAGATGTACTTCATCCTTTAATATTATTGCACTCAAAGGTAGGATCATAAAATATTAGAGGCCTTGGTTATAAGATGATGCAGTACTCCACCTTTAGTATTGTGGGTACTTAGGGATAAGGCTTTAACATGTTAGAGGCCTTGTTTCTCATTAGTATAAGATGTTGACAATAAAGGATGATAACTTTGTGATGATGAGATACTTCAATTTCAAGATTTTTGATACTCAAATGTGAGGTAAAGACATCAAAGTCTGAGACTAAGTGATGATGAGGTATGATATGAGATCTCCGAGAGATAAGAATAGAGATCATAGATAGAGTCTAAGCCCAAAAAAAGAAAAAATATAAAAAAAGAAAAGAAATAAAGAATATACTAAATAAAATTATATATAAAAAATATGATATATTATGATTATTATGATATTGGTATTATATGATAATTATATATATATATATATATACATGTTTTGGATGAATAAGGGCATAAATGCATTGATATCATGTTTCTTTTGTGAAATTATCATGTACTATTTTATTTACTACTCCATCTTACTGGTTAGTTATATTACTACTATTTATACATTGCTTTATTACTTGTAGCTAGAATTTCCTTATTGAGTATATCATGCCTATTGCCTACTTATATTACTGGCCAGGATACTGACACTTACAAAATTAAGAGTCCTTAGATGATAATTTAGGATCATAAATGAGAGCTTGTTATATTTTATGACTACATGAGTGGTAAACATTATGAATGTAAGGATATTTGTATTTTATGTTCAAAGTATTTTATTAATATTTGTTTCTTATTTTTCATATTATATGATAGTTGTATATATTATAATACCACTTCTTTTAGTTCTATTATACTTGATGTAGAAATTGAAATATTATCTTCATCACCCTTGTTTATTTTATTTAATTAGTATCCTCAAATTTATGGTTATCTTTGATTTACCCAAGAAATTATATCTGTAGATATGTTTATCAAGTTTATTTGGATTAGATCAAATGCAGATTTATTAAGAGATGATGATGTGATGATAATCAAACGTCACTAATACTTTAGTGAGATGAATGTACAAATATTACTATTTTTAGCACTTTTCTATAGGACCTTGCTGTGTAGGAATAATATGATACTACATGATTAAAGATTAGGAAATGATTAGCAAAGGAGCACAACTTGATAAAGGATTATTATTGAATTCAAAAACAACATTACAATAAAATTTTCAATATCCTTTAAATGTTAAAGTGTTAAAGGGTTTGGACTAAAATTCCATAAAAACAATGAAATTGGGCTTAATCTCAATGGAGCATGACGACTTCACTCTTGTTCAAAAAAGAAAATAAAGAAAATGGCAAAAAGAGCACCAAACAATGTACCAATTTGAAAGGAAATTAGGGTTCTAGATTAGTAGATATTATTAAAATAAACTCCATCAATGGACAATATGATCATATGGAACATTAAGAGAGTTTCAAACCACGAATTTATTATTAGACTTAACAAGTTACTTAGAATCACTAACATAGTATTACTTGTTTTGCATGACCTATGGAGAAAATTAAGAAATTGTTTAATATACCTCTCACACTAGGGTATCTCATTACATATGTAATCAATCCAATAAAATTTGGATATTCTAAAAGCATGACATCTAATGCACGTCCATATATATATATATGGATGATCAATTAATTCATCAAGAGGTGCTTAGGAATGGCCATTAAGTAGCCTCAAATTACTATTTTGTTTATGTAAAAAGTATAAAAACTTTAAGAAGAGAGTTATGAAACAAAATTGTTGAAATTGTAACTAACCAGAATGCAACATGGCTAATTTACGAAGATTTCAATGTTATAGCTTCAATGGATGAATACAAGGAAGAATCAATTTGTAATGTAATAAATGAGTTCAATGACTATTTAAGCAATGTAGTTTATTTGAAATCTCATTCAAAGGCTCTGTTTTGCCTTGATAGAAAAAAGGAAAGGAAATTAGGTTTCAAAGAATTTAGACAGTTTAATGATGAACAAGCAATGACTTAAAAGTAACCCAAACACAATTGTTTAACACTTATGCAAGAAAGGGTATGATCAGTCCCCTTTATTACTTTGTCATTCAACTAAACAATATTCTAGTACTCAGCAATTTAAATTCCAAAACATGTGAACATAGCATCCAAACTTCGTTAAATTGATAGAAAATAATTGGTCAGTTCTTACTCAATTAACTAGAATGTAGACACCAATTTTTAAGCTTAAAAGTTTAAATGATTATCTAAAGCAATGAAATAAGAGCAATTTTGAGAACATATTATATTTATAAGCATAAAAAGCAAAGAAGAGGTTGGAATTAGAGAAAAGCTATTTCTTGTAAGTGGCTTAGAAGAAGATAGGATTAGTTTCAATAAAACCAACCAACAACTCATGGAAGAGTTGAATAAAGAGGAAAATTAATAAAGCCAGAAAGCAAGTGTCAAAAGATGGTGAAAAAATATAAACTTTTTCCATGATTTAGTAAAAAACAAAAGATCAAAACTTCACATTAACGAAATCAAAGGCAAAGATGGCTTAAATATTTCTTGCCTAGAGCAATTATAGAAGGTTGTGCACCACTTAAAGAGCTCCTTACTATAAAGTAGTTTTTTATTGATGAAGAAGCTCTAAATCATATTTCACAATTAATCACTTAGGAAAAGAATCAGTTACTTATCCAAAAAGTGGACATGGAAGAGGTTTGTCAAGTGTTCTTCTAATTGGACACAGATAACACTATTGGTCTGGATGGATTTAATGGTGTGCTCTTTAGATGTTATAGATGCTATAATGGATTTCATTGTTAGTGGTGTCATTCCTAAAGGGATTTCTAGCTCAAATATAATTCTCATATCAAAGTTAGAATCCAATCACTTTTTAAGACTTTAGGCCTATTCAATTCACTTTGTAGTCAGGATTCTGAGCAAATCCCTACCTAATGGATTGCAAAACGCTCTCAACAAGATTAAATTTCTTGAGCAAGTTTGTTTTATTTATAGTAAGAAGATGGAAAATAACTTTTTGATTGCACAAGAGCTCATGCAATATTGAATAGAAAAGTCAATAAGAGAAACTAAATAATTAAAATTAGATATAAAAAAATACTTTAAATAGCCTCTCATAAGAGTTTCTCTTTAAAGTTGTACACAAATTCAATTTTTTTAACTACGTTTAGCTCTTTAGTTTGGATTCTTATTAGCATCTCATGGATATCCATCATGGTAAATAGCTCTCATCATGGGTTTTTTTAACATAAAAGGGCTCTACTACAAAGTAGATCTATTTCCTCACTTCTCTTCATCATTGTTATAGAAGTATTTAGTAGAAGTTTAAAGTAGAGCTTTAATAAAAGGTTAGTTATGCATTATACCACAATAAGGGTACTTCAATAGTAACACATCTCAATTATGTTGATAACATCATTGTTTTTAGTAGAGAGAATTTAAGGTCATTAAAAGGCATTGTTAAGCAATTTGACTCTTTCCAACAAACCTTAAACATGCAATTGAACAACAAAAAAAGCAAATTTTATGTCTCCAGCAAGCTGAAAGCAATTGCAAGTAGAAGAAATAAAATGATTATGGTATTCAAGCAAGGTTCAATTCCCATAATCTACTTGGATTGCCCTATATATATCAGCAGGAAAAAGTTTATATATTTTTAGCAACTAGTGAAAAAAATACAAAATAAAATGGCTAGTTAGAAGAAGAAACTATTATTAATATGAGGTAGATTAATACTTGTTAAACATGCTCAAACTTGGTTCCAACTTATACACTAATTAATGTGCATCTACCAATGCAAATAATCAAGAAGCTAGAAAAGATAATGAATACATTCTTATAGGGAGATGAAAAACAATCATAAATATCATTGGATGAAATGGGACAAAAGTGAGCCATGCGAGGAGAATGGACCAGGCATAAGAAAGCTTGGTGATATTGTTATGGCCTTTTCAGAAAAGCAAAATTGGAAGATTCTAAAGGATTAGTCCCTTTATATGGAATACATGAAAGCAAAATACTTGAGTAGGAAGTGATGTAGAATAAATTTGGCATATGAAAGAATATGGAAAAAAAGGATTCAGTTTTAACTTTTATGCATAAATTCACTACAAATGACAATGTTTATTGGACACTAATCAATGATAGCACCTTCAGTCTCAAATTTTCTTGGAATAAAATTAAAGGCAAAAGCTTTGTGAAGCTTTCAAGGAAAAGAATTTGAAATGAGAAAATTCCCTTTAAGATATCATTACTCATTTGGTGAATACTTAACCATGTTTTTTTTCTTGGACTTGCTAAAAATAATTTAGTTTCAACATGCATCCAAATGCCGTCACTATTTTAACGATAATACTATTGACCATGTTTTTACTAAATGTCATCTTACATAACATCATTAGTCCTTTTATAGCAAATCTTTAGACAATAATATCAATGTACATCAAACAATTACTTTGCTTTTGAATCAATGCTGGTAGGTGTTAAAGGAAGCCAAGCTTATCAAGAAGTTATGCACTTAATACCTCTTATATTACGTTGGTACATATGGAAAGCTAGAAACATGAAGATGTATAATGAAATAAATGAATTAGAAATGGGCATCATTTAAAATATAGATACAATACCTGTTCATATAATACATTGGCTTCTTTTATATAATATGCTAGTTTCCACACTCTTTATGTTATTTTAACTTTGGGCATCTCACAAGGAATCACTGTTCATATTATACCAATATGATAACTACTTGTTTCATTATGCAAGAGCTTTTTTTGAAATTGTTCACATTGATGGTTCATTAGATGAGGAGCTTTTTATTTCATCCTAATATGTTCTTTGAAAGTTACTATTACATTAGTCATCTATTGTAATACTATGACATTGTCATATGTGCTTTACTAAACTCATACAACCTAATCAGTGCCTCCTCAGTACAACATAAACTCTGATCTAGAGTCAATGAAGTATGAATGTTTGAAAACTGTTTATTTTAGCACTTCATTAGACTCAAACGAATTCCCCATCATTCTTCTATGTCAAAACCTTACTATTATTTCAAATCTCACCTTCTCATACTAATACGACATGGACCAATACTTTATAATGGACAAGTACATAAGAACAAAACACATTGTACTATCTCATATATGTACCAAGCCACGACATGACATGATTGCTAGTTAGCTATGATGTACCTACATATAAAGGTTTATATGATGATGAGAATTAAATGAAAAATAAAAATTGAAAAAATGAAACAAAAAGAATATTGGTAGCAAGGAGAAACATGACCCAAATAATGAAAAAATAAATATACAAAAAATGAGAAAAGAATAGAGACAAAAATAAATGAATGAATCAATACATGAGTAAAGAGAAAATTAACACGCACACATATAGTGATGCTTTTTTACACTATCCTCTATTTTAGTTTAGTAGAGTAACAATGATCTATTTTATGTATATAGAGTATATTATAATATGGATGCCTTGATATATTATTTTTTAATCAAATTCAACAATTATTAACTACTTTTTTCATAATTAAATATTATTATTATTGAGATTCATCTATCAAGCTTTATATTTATCATTTATTCTACTTATATTATAAAGCATAACACTAGCATAATAAGACAAGTATATCAAACTAGCACTAGCGATGAATAAATTTTCACTACCATACTTTGAGAGGTAGTAAATTGCATTTTAAAAACTATTAATATAAAATAAAATTATAAAGTGATGATTTGAAAATGTTAAAATAAAATGTTGGTATTCATACTTGGAAAAAAAGGAATTTGATGTAATACTATTATACCCCAATTGAGATATAGATATGTCAATGTTGTGTTAATATTTTGATGAAATAATTACTTAATATGATAATTAATACTATATTACAAGGGCATGAAAGTAATAATGGATTTGTGAGAGAGAGCAAGAGAGATAGAGAGCAAGACACAAGAAAGAGGCTTCAACTATTATCAAGAGGAGGGAGAGGCGAATATGCGTGATTATACTAAACATTAACGTTTATTAACATGTATTCATTAACCTAATATAGTTTGATTCATTTATATATATAAACATGCAAATAAATCATCACATTTGTTACATTTATTCTTCTCATCTATAAAGAAAAATGATAACAAAGGAGCAAGAAATGCTATAGCTGTAATTTTCTCTTATATTTCAACACATTTGAGTAATGTTCGCTCTCATGTTTAGCTATTTCAAATAAATGGTGGAAGAAATTGTACATGAAAATAATGTGTTTCTTTGATGAATATGAAGAATTTTAAAATGAGTGAAAAAGAAAAGGTTTGAGAAAAGTAAAGAGAAATGCAAAATACATTGGTCATTTTAAATTTTAAAAAGAGTAGGTCAATGTGGCATATAAATTAGCTTTACCTATATACATGGTTGGAGTTCATGATGTACTTTATATCTCATCTTTGAGGAAGTATATTTCTAATTCTTCTCACATTATCAAATATGACTTTAAAAATCTTATTTTATAGCTAGATATGACACGATGAAAAACCAATTCAAATTTTGGATAAACAAAGACAAAGTTTGGAGAAACAAAGTGATTCTAATGGTAAGGGTCCTATGGTCAAATTAGATTAAAAGAGAAGGAACTTAGTTGAATCTGACATAAAAAATATAATATCTTGAATTATTTTAAATTTTTTGGATGAAATTCATCCAAAAGGGAAAGGTTGTCACGTTCTAATGTTGTAATTATTTTGAAATACTATAGTTATGTAATAGACCATATAATTTGATACAAGTTATATAATAATGCTTATGTTGTAGGATAAAATAAAATAATATTATTTTATACCTATCTTAAAAAAGATGTAATTTTGTAGTAATGCTCTAAAATGCTCAAGTTAGCATATCATTAAAAAATGCTCATTAAAAGGAATAAGTTTGTTCTTGGTTTAACATTTTTAGAGTGTGTTTAGAATTGTTGTGAATAAAAGAAAAGAATCTTAAATATATTTATCTATATTAGAGCAATCAGGTTAATGCTTATTTTTAGTTACTAGGATCTATGTGGAAAAAGACTATTAGAGATTTTTAGAAATACTAAAAGGAAGAGAATAGCTTTTTGGCAACAAGTTTAGTGGAAGCTAGAAAGTGAACAAGTAGGTGAGAAGGGAAATCAGTTAGAATGACTAGGAAAAGAGAGATTAAGGAGGAAAAAGGAGGCACAATAAGATATTATAGAAAAAATTAAGGAAAAAAATGTATCATGTGAATAAATATGCAATTTTCATGTTTTTTTCCTTGCAACAAATTCTAAGACTTGCTTGATTTGGAGTTTGGAGTTGCATGTGGTTTTTTTAATATGATGTATGCATTCTTTACCTATGTGTAAAGGACAACAAAGAATGTGTTCTCTGTTTCCTCAAGGTTAGGTTGAATTTATATAAAAGAAGGCCAAGTTTTGCTATCCTTATGATGTTTTTAACCCAATATATAATATGTTAGCATGCAATGTATAGTATATTAAGTTCAAAATCAATAAAAAATATTTTCATATGAGGAGTGCATGGTAAGTTAATATTTATCTATGATATGTTCAATTCAAGGGATGTAAAAATTAGTTTTTCTAAGAAAAATATATGATATGTTAATATTTCATGTATGATATATTTAGCTCAAAAGACAAGGTGAAACCAGTAAGGGGTATTTTATGTTGATTTGGATAAAGTGCTAATTTACCTTAATGTTCTATACATAAGTGTAAATATATAATATACTAAGATCAATATAATAGAGTATTATTTGAGAAAAAGACTATTCAATTGAACTAAAATCTCAATACTAATGTATGTCACATTACAAAAGAACAAACAGTATATTAAGTAGAATTGGGTGGTTTGTAACTATAGAATAAATGATTTATAGTATAATTAAAGTAGTAACATATGATGTGCTATGCTTAATGTATCATACGTAAATGACAAGTGTAATAAAATATTATGAAAAGTTTAGAAGCACGAGATGTGTGAAATAACTTATTTTTTATTTATTTGCATCTCATTTATGAGGTAGGATTTGAAAGAAAAAGAAAGATTAAGACTCTATTATATAAAAGAAAACTTTTTATCTACTTTTTAAAAATTTTCATACATAATTCTTTAATACAAAAGCATACTTCATACTTATTTTTTTTAGACTTAGCATATTTTGACAACTTTCATTAATATATCATCTAACATGTTCCACCTGTCATAAGTCATCTATTATAAGCCACCAATCATCACTTTGACATCATAAATCTAATTATCTATCTAATTATAAGTTTTATTTTACTCTAAAAAAGTTGAGTTAACATATTTTATGACCATTTCATTTATTCATCCTAAATTTAGACTAGCTCTTTTGGGCCATTATTAACTCTTTTTATCATGATTTATATGATGAGTCTATGATAAATACTTATTTTATATAATTTAAGTCTAAATTATATTTATTTTTTATGTACTTTATGATCTTTATGCTCATGTTTAATTTCATATTCTTGTTCTAAATCATTCCCCTCTTATCAAAAGGAACTTTATTCTACGAAGTTGAAAGTAGGTAATCTTTTATGAACTTTGGTGTTGACTTGATATGTTCATGATTTATAGTAATATATATTCAATGGTTGGTTTATTCAATCATTCTTCAAAAAATTTGAATGAATAATTGAAACTCAAAATCTCATCAGTAAGAACACCATCTTCTTCAAAAACTCTTAGTTATATCAATAATGATTGTTTTCTTAAATCACATGCATAACTATTAATTTGTCAATCATCATATTTAAAATTTACTTAATATAGTTGGTTATCTTTAATGTTGAATACTAATCTAATAGAAATATCCTTGGATAATTTAAAAATATATGTCATTATGCCTCTCATTGAGTTGAACCTTTTTTACTTACTAAATATCTTCAATATGAGATATTAAAGAGCTTTACATATAAGTTTGTAGGCCATTTCTTCTATTTGGAATTGATTTTTTATTTTATACTTAAAAATTTGTATTTCTTCTTGACATTATTTTGTCACTTGAAACAAGTTTTCCACTAAATTTGATAAAACTTTTGATTTGTTCTTTTCTTGTTACTGTAGTTGTCGTTTGCTCTAGTGAGACTCAATGAATAATGAAGTACAAAAATAAATTTTGATTTGATGAAATTATTAGGATCTTCTCTTTTCTTCAAGGTCTTTATTCTTCTAAGAAAATGGTGAGGATCTTCACTTTAAAACCAAATTAATATAAATAAAGAGGGGATTGGGTTGTGAAATGGAATGAATTAATTTTTTTGGATTAAATAGAGTGAAAAGTATGACAAAGTGACTTAAATAAAAAGTAATAGAGTTAAATAGAATGAAGAAGAAAGCAAGAATTTACTCACCAAGATGAACCCAAGAGAAGGCTACCAAGCTAACTTAATCACTCAAGCCACAAAATAATGTACTTTTTTTAGTTATAATTAATTTTTCATTTATCCATTCATAAGAGGTTCTTCAAATAAGAGATTATAAGTAATTATTTAATACAAGAATAAAGTTTTTTACCTTTTTGAAAACTTCTATGCTCACATTATTTTTTAAAACAAAAACATGTATCATACTTTTTTGAAAATTTGAATATTTTAAAAACTTTTATTAATGTGCCACATATCATAAGTTACTTACTATCAGTGACCTATCATCACTTTAATTTTATATCTTTAATTACTTAACTAACTAGAAGCTTTATTGTAAACTAAAAAGAGTTGAGTTAATATATTTTATGATTATTTAATTTATTTCTCCTAGATTATGACTAACTCTTTTAGGCCATGCTTAGCTCTCCTTATTATGATTCATGTGATGGGCTTATAACAAATTATTTTATATAATTTAAGCCCAAATTATATTTACTCTTCATGCACTTCATGATATTTATGCTCATGTTTAATTGCTTATTTTTGTTCTACATTAGGTACTTCAAACCATGAGTTGGAATCATAAATCTCTTCATATTACTAGCACATTGTGTGAGACCTTGATCTATAGAGATAATGAGATGACGATGTTCAAACATCACTCATGTCATGTAGGGGTTGATGTATTGGGAATGATGAGTCAATAACGATCAAACATCGCTCATGATCTATGTAATTTAGTGTATTAACATCAATATCGTTAACACTTTATGTTGGGGTGATGTAGATATAGTAATATATAACATGATATGTTTATTGACTAATTATAACATATCTATGAGTAGATATCTATATAACAATAAGATGTCAAATAAAAAATAAAAACATAAACTAAATAAGATATTGATACTTAAGAGAAACATGACCTAAGCAATGAAAAAGAAAAAATATATGAAAAATGAGAAAAAAAAAGATAAAAGAAACAAATGAACCAATATCTAAATAAGAGGAAATGAATATATATATATATATATATATATATATATTCATTTCCTCTTATTTAGATATTGGTTCAATAAAACAATAATGATGTGTTGCATGCATATGGAGTAATTATGATATGAATGTTATGATATGTTATTATTCAAACAAATTCAATAATTCTTAACTATTTTTAATAACTAAATATTAATATTATTTAGATTTATCTATTGATCTTTATACTTATTATTTATTTTTCTTATATTAAAAAATATGTTACTTGTATAACGAGAGAGGTATATCAAACTAGCAATGGTGATGAATAAATTTTCACTACACCTTGGGAGGCTGTGAATGATATTTTAAAAACATTTGAAATAAATTAAAATTACAAATTGATGATGTAAAAATGACAAAATAGTTTGCTAATATTCATACTTAAATAAAAAGGAACTCAATATGATACCATCATACCTCACTTGAGATATAGATCTATTCTCATTTTTTAGGTTAATAATTTAATAAAATAATTATTTAACTTGATAATTAATATTGTATTATAGGGGCATGACAATAATGACAGATGTGAGAGAGAGAGAGAGAAAAAAAAAAAGAAAGAGAGAGAGATAGAGTAAGAGAGAATATGAGAGAGAAAACAAGAGAGGGTGAGGCAAATATGTGAGGTTATACTAATATTAACATTTATTAATATGTATTCATTAATCTAATTTAATTTGATTCATTTATATACATAAACATACACACATATAAACACATTTGTTATATTATTTATAAAGAAGAATGATAGCAAACAAAGGAGTAAGTAACACTATAGTTGTAATCTTCTCTTACATTTATGCACATTCTCGTAATGTACACTCTCATGTTTAACTATTTTATATAAAAAGCGAAAGAAATTTTATATGAAAAAAATATATTTCTTTGAAGAACATGACGATTTTTAAAATAATTGGTGTAATTACGAAGGAATGAGAGTGAAAATAAAAAAAGTTTGAAAAATGTAAACATATTTAATAAAAAAATAAAGAACTAAAACAAATCAATACTACAAAAAGCAATCATTAAAGGATAACAATATGCTAACGTAGTTAACATTGCAAAAGGATTTGATGGTGCTTGTGGCAATAATGACAAAACATACTTTGGGAAAGGGATTGTTTAGCTCATGAAATTAACATAAGAAAAAAAATGCATAAAAATAATAAATACATTACATTACATGCATTGAATGTCATGAATATGATCTTTGATAAATTTTAACTAATTTAGGTGTGAAACTAGTTTGATGGCAGTTTTTGTGATGTATAAGAATTTGTAAAAGGATATTTATATGTAAAAAAAATATAAAAATTGTGTTATAATTTTTTTTTTTTTTTTGATGATTTTATAGTTAAAAAAAATGTTTGCTCACACGTGCTTAAAACAAAGGCGCTATATAGTGTGCACTTTGGGCTGGTTAGAGTAAATCATGGTAAACTCTTAGAAAGTATAAGTTCAAAGTCGGCCTGCCGTAAACGGTCAAAGGTTTCTTTCTCCCGAACGATTTCGTTATACGGAAAAAAAAAAAAAAAAAAAAAAAAAAGGAGGCACGAAAAAAAGGTTGGGAAAGCGAGGTCCCAACTCCCATGTTCACGAGCTTCATAACCAGTTCCTCTTCCTTTTGCTCTACTTTCCCGCTTGCCCCTCTCCTCTCGTCTCCTCTGCTCCTCAATTCAAGAGAGAGAGAGAGAAAGAGAGGGAGAGCGAGAGAGAGAGAGAGATAGACGATGGACACGGGCTCAGCCGGCGGAGGAGGAGAAGGGCAGATAAAGGGTGTCCTCACTCACAACGGCCGCTATGTGCAGTACAATGTCTATGGAAACCTCTTCGAGGTCTCTACAAAGTACGTTCCTCCGATTCGGCCTATTGGCCGAGGCGCTTATGGCATCGTTTGGTGAGTTGAAGCAAAAAAACCCGTTAATAATACATGTAATTGGTGCCGTGCTGTTTGGTCAATGGAGTATGCGGTTTCTGGTTATGATTTGTGTTGGGTGGGATAATTTTCCTATTTTTGTTTATGATCGATGCTGATTTCTTATTTACTGATTGCACACTTGAACTGGTGGATAGTCGTGTGGTTCATTGCCTCTGCTATCTCACTAATTCGTCCTTCAGCTACAGTTTTTTTTTTTCCCCTGGGGTTGCTGTTGTTGTGAAGTTATTTGTTAACGATTACGGTCAGCATACCATTTTGGTTGACCACGGTGATCATAGCTTGTATATGTGGAAATTTGAAGTTGATTTCGTTGTTAATCTGTTATATATTGAGAGAAGAATGATTAGGTTCCGTCTGTCATATGCTTGGCATCTCTATCATGTCAAAACATAATTATGCTAAATTTGCAGCCCTTATGTCGTACTTGTTCAATTGTATTTTATATGCAATTAGGTGATTTTTTATTTCATGTAGCTTATTTAAGTGGCATGCCGAGTTGACTTCCATTCCTATATTGTCAATTACTTGTTGGCCATAAAAGCACCAGTGGAAGTTTGTGACAAGAAAAAGAATTTATAAATTTGAAGATGCTAAAGAACTGAATGATTGAAAGTGCAGGTTGGACAACCTGGCCGTGATTCATGAAAGATTGTCACAATATAGAAAAGAGAAAACACAAGAGAATAGGGAATGCCGTTTACTTGGAAGATGTGAGTTTGGTATAGCTAAAATAACACTACCGTCAAGTGCTCTGAAGCTGGTCCACCTATGCAGAATTTAATGTTTTTCATCATTAAAAGACAAAAATGGTTCAAAAATTATGTTGTAGAATTCAGAATTGCATGTACATAGATTCTGTGTATTGTTTTCTGTTTTTAGTGGGTTCGCTAGATATTTTGAGCAAGTAATGGAAAGCATCAGGTCTAGTGGAAGCAAGTGTCATTTCAAAACTATTCTGATTGCACAAATCCTGCTAGATTTTCTAGATGTTTTGTATGATATTATAAAATGTTTGCAGTAGCAAATAGAGATTTTTAGGCTTCTATAAATGGCTTCTCCTCAGTTGTAGAGATCAGGGTTAGTGTCTTGACAATAGAAATTTTAGTTTTGTATTGTATAATTTATCTATTAATTTATCAAATTATTTTATATAATTTTGAATGCTAAAAACATATTGTAGAATGGAGAAAAAGTATTTTTATATCCATCCAAAGAATAATGAGAATATTAAGAATTGTATTAATTATAAGAGAACTAGTTAATGAGTCATAAATTAAAATATTGCAAGAAAGTGCTTGAACATTGTTATGATACAAGACCGGCATATTTAGGTGTGATTATATACCAAAAAGGTCAACCAAAGATGTTGATATACTTTCTTAGAATTTAATTGTAAAGCTCATGAAAGAAAAGAAGATCTTAGTTTTTATTGTTTTATAAACTATATAGGTACAATCCCAAGTGAAGTATTTTGAAAGGCTTTAGTAAAGGAAAATGTTTGCATCATACATACTAAACTTACAAAATCCGTATTGTTAATAATGTCACATGCATTCACTCAATGAAGATTACTGAATATTACTTTGTTATAGTTGGACTTTAGTAGTGCTTCATTTTTAGGTTCTTATCTATGTAAATTAGTTTTGGATGTTAATAATGATTAGATTCAAGATGAAGTGCATGGTGCATGCTTTTTATTGATTATATTGCACTTTTTAAGATTAGGAAAAAGGCTAGTTATAGAGGATGATCATACAGCCTTTGAGTTTTGCCTCAGTAGCTTTAAAATTGGATGTATTGATTGCATGCTTACTTGGAATTGGAGTATAAATGATGACATAGTAAAATTTTTTATAATAAAATATGGAAAGAATGAGAGATTTAATTACCTTTAAGCTATACCTTAAATGATGAAACATTGACTAGGATACCACTAATAAGACCAGCCTTGTGCCATCCAAACTTTCCATTCAATATTAAATATAAATTTTATAAGGGTGCATTGAGTTTAACAATATTACATGGTATTGAATGTCAACCCATTTGATATAGACAAATGGGACAACATGGGCTTGCATTAGCAAGGATTGGGATAGAAAACATTGGCATCGGCAAACTTGAAGACAAACAAGGTACAAAAGTAAATATAGAAAAATTAAAATCTTGACAGGTCTTAAAGAATCTCTAACACAAGGGAATTTCCAAAAACTCATAACATTGAAATTGTAGCTATGAATGTGATCTAATAAGTTGCAAGTTTCAAAGTATTATGAAATGGTTTGTTTGGGTAATAAAATCTGTTGAGAAAATCGTTATATCTTTTATTGATGAGAAATACAATCCTTTATATAGGAGATTTGTGGGAGATAAAAAAAGAAACTAACTCAAATCCTATTCTTAAAAAATAGGCTAACCGAATATCCCTCAATTTAAGGGATTTAACAACTTGATTTTTCCTATTCTATTTACATCATATTTACAACTCGACACTCCCCCTCAAGCTGAGGAATAGATGTCTTCCATTCCCAGCTTGACTATAAGCTCATGAAAACTTGCATTGTTCAACCCCTTAGTTAGGACATCAGCCAATTGGTATCCGGATGGTACGTAGGACATACACACCAGCCCCGCCTCCAGTTTTTCTTTGATGAAGTGTCTATCAATCTCAATATGTTTTGTCCTATCATGCTGTATAGGATTATGTGCAATGTTGATGGCAGACTTGTTGTCACTGTAGAGCTTCATTGGACCATCTAGATTGACTCTCAAATCATCTAGGATAATCTTCAACCATAGTAGTTCACACAATCCTTGGGCGATGGCTCTAAATTCTGATTCAGCAGATGACCTTGCCACAACGTTCTGCTTCTTGCTCCTCCATGTCACCAGATTACCTCCGAGAAAAGTACAATACCCAGTAGTTGATCTTCTATCCACCACAGAACCTGCATAGTCTGCATCAGTGTATGCCTCTAAGACCAGATCCTTGCTCCTTTTGAATAATATTCCTTTTCCAGGACTCCCCTTCAAATAATGAAGGACTCTGTAAGCGGCTTGTAGGTGAGGTTCTCTCGGGTCATGCATGAATTGACTGATCACACTTACCGAGTAAGCTATATCTGGCCGAGTGTGAGCAAGGTATATGAGTCTACCAACCAATCTTTGATACATCCGTTTATCAACAACTGGTTCTTCTTTTGCCTCTCCCAACTTATGGTTGGGGTCAATTGGTGTAGAGACCGGTTTACACCCAATCTTTCCTGTTTCGGTCAGTAGGTCCGATACGTATTTTTGCTGAGATATGAAGATCCCTTGGGTAGAGTAAGCTACCTCTATACCAAGAAAGTACCTCAATCTACCCAGTTCCTTGATCTCAAATTCCTTTACTAGTTTCTTCTTCAACTCAACCTTTCCTTGCTCATCATTTCCGGTCACTATGATGTCATCTACATAGACTAAAAGTGCTGTGACTCCCCCTGCAGCCGAATGTTTAATGAAGATAGTATGATCACCTTGGCTTTGTCTATATCCAAGTTCCTTCATCACTTTTGCAAATCTCCCGAACCATGCCCTAGGAGACTGTTTTAACCCATAAAGTGCTTTCCGTAACTGACACACTTGATTGCTTGTCTTTTTCAAATCCTGGAGGGATGTTCATGTAAATTTCTTCGTCTAAGTCACCATGAAGAAATGCATTCTTAACATCATATTGTAGAAGCTGCCAACCAAAGTGAGCAGCTAAGGACAAGAGAATTCTTACTGTATTCATTTTTGCAACCGGTGCAAATGTCTCCTGATAATCCACCCCGTAAGTCTGAGTATACCCTTTAGCTACCAATCTTGCTTTATACCTTTCAAGTGATCCATCAGCCTTGTATTTAAGTGTGAAAATCCACTTACAATCAACAATATTTTTCCCATTGGGTCTATCAACAATCTCCCATGTCTTATTCTTCTCCAATGCTCTCATTTCTTCTGTCATAGCATCTCTCCATTCCCTTTTTGACAAAGCCTCAGAGACCGTGGTAGGAATGATAATAGTATTCAGGCTTACAATGAATTTTTTGTGGGTTGGTGATAGGCGGTTTAGAGAGACATAATAGGATAAGGGGTATAGTGGTCTTTTTGTGCATTCTCTAGTTCTCTTTCGAAGAGCAATGGGTAGGTCAAGGTTTGTGGGATTGGTAGGTATTTCAACATGTTGTGGTTGATGAGAGAAGTCAGATCTTACTGTGGTCTCAATTCCAGGGTCTGAGTTGGATTCTTGAACTTGTGTTGAGTCTGGAACGGCCTTTCTCCTAGAGTACACCTGAGAAAACCTTGGAAAATCATGAGGGACACTGGTTGGAATAGGGGATGACTCGACAACAGGATCAGGATTATTTGGAACAAGAGAGGTCTCGGCTAGGACAGGAGACTCGGATGTGGAGATTCGGGCTGGAAGATGCGGAAGGTCAAGTGTGTGAAAAGGCTCACAAGGACTATCTTCTATCGAATTTTCCCCCCGAAGAGAGGACTTGGAGAAGAAATATTTATTTTCTGCAAAAGTAACATCAGCCGAAATGTAGAATTTTCTAGATGAAGGATTGTAGCACTTATATCCCTTTTGAGTGGATGAATAACCAAGGAATATGCATTTGATGGCTCGGGGTTCCAATTTGTCTCTATGGGGACTGTGATTATGCACAAAAGCAGTGCATCCAAATACCTTGGGTGTAAGGCCATTGGTTGTTCGGAAGTGAGGGTAGAAACTGTTAAGGAGCTCTATGGGACTTTTATTGTCTAGCACACGGGAAGGAAGTCTATTTATGAGGTATGTGGCAGTAAGGACAGCCTCCCCCCAATAGGATTTTGGAACGCTCCCTTGAAGAAGTAGGGCTCGTGTAGTATTGAGTAAATGTCCATTTTTCCTTTCGGCGACCCCATTTTGTTGAGGTGTGTTAACACATGATGAGTCATGAATAATGCCTTGGGCTTGAAAATATGGAGATAGGAATTGGTTGAAGTAATCCCTAGTATTGTCTGTTCTGAAGCTTTTTATTTTTACCCCGAATTAGTTTTGAATCATTGAGTGAAAATTTTGTACAACAGTGCTCACTTCAGATTTGTGTTTAAGTAGAAAAAGCCAAGTAACCCGAGTGCAATCATCAATTAAGGAGACGAACCACCTAGCCCCAGAAATATTTGGTATAGTAGAGGGACCCCATATGTCACTATGAATCAAATGAAAAGGATGAGAACTTCTTTTATTGCTAATAGGAAAAGATACATGAGTGTATTTTGCCAATTCACATGTATCACAATGGAATTCAAAAATCTCTAATCCTTGAAATAAATGAGGAAACATAAGTTTCAAAGACTTGAAAGATGGATGACCTAGACATAGGTGATACAGCCAAATGGCATCTTTATTTGAGGAACTAAAGAAAGACAGACAAATCACTCCTAGCAATCAGAGATGGCTCAAGGTAGTAAAGGCCGCTCCTTTCCTTAGCAAGTCCAATCTTCCTCCCCGAGACCTGGTCCTGAAAAACACAATAAGAAGGGGAAAAAATGGCATAACATTTAAGATCATGTGTTAGTTTTTTAATGGAAACAAGGCTGGCTGATAATTTTGGGACATGTAGAACATCCTTAAAGATAAGTACAGGGGAGAGATGTATATCTCCAAAGCCGGCCACTGTCACTAGGGATCCATTGGCCACTACAATTTTTCTATTGCTCGGGCAAGGGGTATATGTGTGAAAAGGCTTAGAGGTAGGAGTCATATGATCTGTGGCACCTGAATCTATTATCCATGAGTTGGCATAAGGAGTTTCCGAGGCATTCATACAAACAGGGAAGGAAGGTTTACCTGACAAGGCTAGAGAACAGGTACCGGAAGGCTTCTCAAGGGACCCCAACAGATTTTTTAACCTCTCAATGTCCTCACTGCTGAATTCTCCTACGGCCACTGCTATTTTTTCTTCATTTTTTGATTGCTCCACCATGTGTGCTTGTGGCCTCGGCGGATCTGTCATGTATGTTTGAGGCCGTGACTGCCCTCCTCTGGTTCCCCACTCATGACTGGGTGGCTTCCCATTCAGTTTCCAGCACTTATCCCTTGTGTGCCTCGGTTTTTTGCAATAAGTACACCAAAGATTGTCCTTGTTCTCCTTCCATTGACCTTCTCTACTCTGATATTGCACTGGAGCGTCACTCCTTCCTTTTTCCCGATGGTTTGCTTTTGCTACTAGGGCTGAGCCGTCCAAGGTTTGTGGTTGAAGCATGACACCCCTCCTGCTTTCCTCTGCACGGACTAGTGAGATTGTTTCTTCCAACGGTGGTGTCTCTTCCTTGCCAAGGATTTGAATCCTTACCTGATCAAATTCAGGATTTAATCCAGCTAAAAAATCATAGACTCGGTCCTTTTCAATGAATTTCTTCAATATGGCAGCATCCTCTGGACTTTTCATCTCAAACACTCGGTAATGATCAAGTTCCTGCCACAGATTTTGCAGTAAGCTTGCGTACTCTGTGACAGATTTGTCTCCTTGCTTAGTGGCTGCTGTTTTGACTTTTATTTCATATACTTGCGCTGCATCATTGGCTTTTGAATATGTGCGGCGAGTATAATCCCAAATCTCCCTTGCTGTACCAAAAAACATACATGCATCACTGATCATGGGGTCCATCGAATCCCATAGCCAGGACATGATCATTGAATCCTCCTCATCCCATGCTTCAAACTTTGGATCATTCTCAGCTGGACCTGTTCCAAGAAGATGGCTAAGTCTCCCCTTGCCTTTGAGATAGGTACAAATGAATTGAGACCATTTGAGGTAGTTCTTTCCATTGAGCCGATTTGAGACCCGAACATTCTGCAATTCTCCAGTTTTCTGAGCAGAGTTCATTTCTTCAGGCTGGTTGGAAGACACGGGAACTTTTGAGGCTGACATCTTTGAGGGCTGGAATATACAGCAATGAAGGCTGTTTGAAGAGAAAAAATTCGCAACAATAAAGGCTGGAAAAAATGCTCTGTTTTGATCTCAGGAAACAGGGTAAAACAGAGCACAAAAGAAGAAAGAAAAAAGCAGCAATAAAGGCTGAGAGAAAAAAGGGAAAAATCCAGCAATGAAGGCTGAGAAGAATGGCTATGCTGTAGTGGTGGCCGCTTGAGGAAGAAAGGGAAGAAGAGACCCCAAAAAGAAACCTGTCTCTGATACCATGTTGAGAAAATCGTTGTATCTTTTATTGATGAGAAATACAATCCTTTATATAGGAGATTTGTGGGAGATAAAAAAGGAAACTAACTCAAATCCTATTCCTAAAAAATAGGCTAACCGAATATCCCTCAATTTAAGGGATTTAACAACTTGATTTTTCCTATTCTATTTACATCATATTTACAACTCGACAAAATCAAACAACAATGACCTGCTACAAACAGAAAATTTGTCAAAATTCTAGACAAACCTTTTGATAGAGAAAACGCTGTAAAATTGGCCACATCTTGTTTTTCAACATGAAATTTGTAGGTCTATGAAGGATCTGGCAAACTTCGAAATTTCATATTAATCCATGTTCATTTTATGGAGCTATGGGGCCAAATAACAAGCTTTGTCAAGGAACAATTTTGTTCCATATAGATTGCCTTAGGGTTTTGATTGCACAAGTTTGGATGTTGAATTTGTAAAATTCAGCAGCATGAAATTTGCACAAGTTTGGAGTTCATTTACCTATGAAAAGCAACCAAAAAACAAAGGTTGATAGCTATGCTATTGTACAGAAAATTATGATAGATAATTAACTTCATCGAATCAGATGAAAGTCAAACAAGGACATAACCTTACGAAAAGGATAGAACTATGGCACCATAGTGACTCACCGCTAGTGTTGGGATTCAATCCTTGTTGCTGCAAGCACGGTTGAGGGAAACACGACACACTATCATACTTGCTCTCATCTTGGATGACACACCAAGCTATCATTTCATGCCAAACACAATTCTTAACTTGAGAAATTTTCTAAGAACATTAAGTACCGTTTTTTATAGCAGGAATCGAATTGTTTACATGGCAAAATCCCAATTTCAAGGGCAAACTATGGCATTACTACTTGGAAGTACCCAAACTACAAAGGAAACTGCATAAACTGCATGGCCTTGGACTGTTTGATTGAACCAGTCAGTTGGACAGATTGAACTCTGCATCATATATAGGTGACGGTGCTGAGGTAGATGATAGCTTAAAATTAAGAGAACATGAATTAAAATGAGTTCATTTGTGGGAAGGTTGGTGTCGAATCTATTGAAAATCAGCTTGAGCTGAGTTGGCTTAAATGGTGTAGAAACATTTACCAATTAATATTTTTGCTAGGAGAGGTAAGTTCTTCTGTGAATTAGGGAAGCAGAATACCAAAAATGACATGAAAAAAGATTATTAGAAAGGCCTTTCATGCTTGAATCATAAGATTTACAACACAATAGCATCAAAGGATTCACATTGAACATTTTCTTTGTGATATGACGGCTTGTTGTTGTTATTGTGTTTGTTGATGATGATGCTAAATAAAGCTCATATCTTTTCATTAAGTTGGTTGTGACTGTAGATGTCTTTTAAAACAAGGTCATTATATTTATCTTTTATGTTTTTCTGAAGCATTTTGTTACATGCTGTAAAGTTTCAATTGATATGTGGTCCCTATGATGTGTATAGATATGGCATAATGCCTTGACTTGTTAGGAATGCCATGAAAGGTTCATTCTTCAATGAATCTTTCTTTATAGAAAACCAATTTTTTATATGCAGTGCTGCTGTAAACTCACAAACGCAGGAGGAGGTTGCTATTAAAAAAATTGGCAATGCATTTGATAACAGAATTGATGCCAAGAGAACCCTAAGGGAAATAAAGCTTCTGCGCCACATGGATCATGAAAATGTAAGTTCTTTCATCTTACTGGTCTTGTTATTTCTATCATCACTTTAAAGTCTTATTTTTTTATCTGAACATCATGAATATGTATGTGTAGTTTGAAATTTATAAATGGAAAATTTGAAACAGATTCCTTATTTTTTTGTATATAACACAAGAAATGTTTATTTTTGAATGTTTATTACTGCAGAAGCTACAATAAATGGGTTCATCCCATCATTTCTACCTACCTCACTCCAACATGGGTTTAATTTCTTGTTTTCAAGTGCCATTGTCAGCCGGGTTTAAAATGGATAATGTTCAAATTCCTACCTATCATTAAAATTATGATTGAATGTCTAATATAGAAACACACTCAAGTTGATATTGCCACTTTGTTGCTTGACTGAGCAGCTACCAGTAACACTTATTTAACATCAAAAATTTCTACTGCATTATTCCCTTGCTATCTTAATAGATGTTTGGGTGCTGTACTGTTGATTTTTATGTAAATTACCTAGAAAAATATATTTTGTTAATTTCTGGTTTAGCATCTTAAAAGTTAATTATAATTGACATTTCAGATATTTATTCCCCAAATATTCAGTTTCCTATGCAATATGATGAATATTTGAGCCTCATCCAAAGAAATTTAGTTATTCAATCAGAAAAGTAAAATATAACCTATTCTTTTATGTGTGAATGAAGGCTTTAATCTACCATGGAGAATACCTTATTGAACAAAGTTTTGAGTATGGCCAATAAGCTCAAAGTTCTCACTTTTTGGCTTCTTCACCTGACGCCCACCTGCTTTTTTGTATTCTCTTTTAGTTAAATCTCATTCCATCACAAAACACAGTTTTACATAATGCCATCTAGTGTTTAAAGACATTCAGTAATGTTGTATTAATTTTCACAATATTGTTTTTCAACAAAGATGTTGGGAAGCTAAATGTTTTCTTTTTTAGTTTTGGTTTATATAGATTTGTTTGATAATGACATTTTTTTTAATGCAAAGAGTTTTTTTTTTGCATTTTGTTGTATATGTTGCTGAGCTCAGAATTGTTAGTGGTCAGAGTATTGTGAAATGGTTGAAAATTGTCCCTATTTTATTTTGGAGTGGTGTTTCCTTTGTATTTTCTTCGGTTGTGGTATTTGAACTGTTTAGTTTTATAGTATGGGAAAATCTTCCTACTTTGGACGTTGCTCCAGTAAAGGTGTTTTTTTCTTTACTGGTAATTCACTTTTCATTCCTACAATATCACACAAAGCATTCAACATACGTAATGTGGACTGGGGCTTAAGTTGAATTAGGAATAGTGTGTTGTTGGATGTAAGGATTATTTCTTTAAGCTATAATGAACAATGCTGGACATTTCACTAGTCAAACTGCCATGCCTCAATCATGTCATGTTGGGCTGCCTACATAGATCATAGTTATTATTTAGGATACTATTAGCTAATCTTGCCTATTACGAGATTTTAATGTATTTTTGGTAATGTGATTTTTATGTAAAATAATTTTTCTTTATAAATCAATTCCCTAGCCCAGGATTTTGACCTTCATTGCTCTAGATGTGAAGCCCACCAATAGAATAGTGTCTAGTGATTTTGTTTTTTTTTTTTTGGTCCTTTCCCTTTACCTTTAACCTTTGTTCCCTGCTTTGTTGACATTCTTGTTGTTGACCTGAATCTCAATTCTGATTTGTGATTAAAAATACAAGCATGAGTGATAATCTGGGCAAAATGGTGCATTCAAATATATGATAGGAACTAGATGATGTCATACATTGTAGTTCATGCATCAAAAGTTAAGGTTCTTGGTACATGAACCTCTTATATTTAGTTTTTTTTTCTATTACATCTGAAGTAGTTTCTATTAATTTTCTTAATAATAGGTTACTTTTATATATATATATACTTTTGGTTTATACTTAAATATCATTATATTTGCTAGATTAGTGACATATTGATCTCTTATGTTTGTCTTGTTATGAAATTAGGTTTCTTGAGTTTTTTTATAAATAGTCAAATACATCCCTATAGTTTCATAAATATAATAATTAAAACTTTTAACCATTTTTCTACTAAAAATTCTATGGACCTATTTGCATAATTATATAAATCATAGAGATTTATAAGGCTATTTTAGAAGGATGATTTTGGAGCAAAATAGGGTTAGCTATCTAATTGTTGTATTTACAAAATTATATGTACTTATTTATCTATAGTTGAAACTTGAGAGATTTACTTGCACTATGAGATAAAAAAGTTATAGTTGAACACTTTTTTTTTTAGATGACACTCAAAGTTTGTTGGTGATAATAAACTTTAGTCTTGAGTAATTTGTTTGTGTTTGTAACATCAAACTAAGCTTGTAACTATGTGTATATAATTCATTATATTAAAGGACAAGGATTGTAGACACGGTATAACAATAAATGAATTTGATGTAAAGATTATGTCCCCAATTATTGGATGCTGCTAGTTATCTTTGAGGGCATTAGCATTGGAATTATGTTTGATATTGCTATTCTCATCATATACTCAATATGATTAAGAGATCTAAAGTTTCATATGTAAATATAATGATCTTAGTTTATAACAGATAGAGGCTTCTAGGCATTGTTTATGATAAATATTGAAAAACTCTATTTAGGAAAGTTGTCTATGATGATGAAGATAAATGGAGGTGGTAATCTTTAGGAGATGACTTAGAGTCAATAAATTTGGTGATTTGGACTTCTTCATGCTATTATCATTAGCAATCTTGCTTGTTGATTTAGAAGTTGAGATACTTGACATTTTGTTTTTTTCAGTCTTATTTCTTTTTTTTTTTTTTTTGAATCTTATTTGCTTAGAAAGAGAATTTGGGACTTCAAATGTTGTCAAGTTTTTGTCATACTTTGGGATATGAGAAGAGTGGGTTTGCACTTTGCCCTTTATTCTATGCATTAATACTAGAATTTTTTTCTATGCAAATTTTACTCTCTTTTTTTTTCATGTGGACATAAGCTATTATTAAACCATATAAACCTTACTCTCTTCTCTACTAAGCTTGATTTCTTTAGGTTACTATTTTGTTTGTTTGTCACATCTTATCTTGATTAGTACTTTAGCACAAATGCCCATCATATCAAAAAAATTGGCATTAAATATTCGATAACACAAGGACATTAAGAAAATATGAGAGGGAGAATTTTTTTTTTTTTTTTGAATGGTTTTGGGGTTTAGAGAATCAAAATATGGGGATAGATAGCTCAATAAAGGCTTGTGAAGGCACTCATTGGGAAATCAAATGTGCTAGAAACCTTTAACAAGTTGGAGAATGACGAGATGGTAGAAAAAGCTCTTTTAGCAATCCAGGTTTGCATGGTGGATAACATTTTGATAAATGTTTAAGTTACTAGTGCTCTATGGTTGTTACTTGAGTTGGAGTCTTTGTAATTATAAAAAGCCTCTCCAACAACTTTTATGTAAAATAGTATCTATATTTGCGTAACATGCTGGAAATAATGACCAGTAAGCCATATCTATTTGATACAATTTGCATCTTGACATACACTGTAAGATGCAAACTCATCAAATGCATTCATTTAGGGAGGTCTTTCTACTATTCCTTAAGTTTGATTACTATTAAGATTTTGGTCCTAAACTAGGGAGTCTTTGAGGAAGCCTACTCAAGTCATTATTTGCAATCCCAAAAAGTCTTAAAAGTGGTTGTTATTGCCACAAAACTGATGTGGATTAAGGTTGTGCACATGTGTATCTACCATCAAGTTATACTGCATATTTTGTCTATGAAAAGGACTTAGGACAGTGAAAGTGTGGTTATAAACCCTTAAGAGTGGTGATCATGTACATCCCTGTGAGGAGGCCAATGATTCAAATCCAGATATTGATACTTCTCATTTGATTGTTATGAAATGCAATGTCAACCACCCCTAAGGCTAACCCTGAATAAGATCTACATCTTAGATTGCATATCTGAGAGATTCACAACATTAGGAAGGGATTCATTTTTTCATGGCATCGGTCTTCAGATCTTTATTCCTAATGGGCATGGCCTTAACAATGCATATTTCAAGGCAGTTCATGGTAACATCCTTGTAATCCCTGGTAAAACTAATTTGTGTTGATGTACTTTTGAAGTTCGATTGGTGAGTTTTGCCTAGCTCATGTTGTGTTGGTATATATTTGATGGATCATTGTGGATGGATGTCTTGAAGGCTTGTTATAGTTATATTTGTAGTTGGGACAGCAGGAAAGAGATGCATAACAATGAGTTAACACTATAATTTAGCTTCTGAGATGCTTCTTGCCAAGTCCAAAGAGATGTGTTAAAATTATGCAACCAACTGAACCTTTTTGATTGAAGGAAGTAATGCTTGCTTTTCTAAGGATACTTTGCAGTAAGTATTTGGCTGGAACTTTTGGTTTCAAGAAAAAGTGGTATTTATATTTAAGTAGCAAGTGGGTCAGAAAAATCCTTGTTATTGCATGTGAGACAGGTTTAGAGCAAACCATGAGGATGATGCTTTAAAAAATTGTGGTGAAGAAGATCTTTATTAGAATACCACGAGAAGCGCACTAAGTATATTCAAATCTGATGCTTACTAGCATAGGATTATATTCAACATCTATGTAAAGGCAGTAAGAAAAATCACAGACGTGAAATATTCCTCATCAAGTTGTGACTGGTTATTGAGTTTGTTCTTATATTTAGTAGACAGACAACCATCACAAATGTTTATAGAGTTTTTTACATTATTCTGTACTTTGTATACATGATGTATCTGATAACATTTGAAGAAAACTTAGTGTTATGTAACAATGACATTATATATATATATGTACATTATATGAAAATGACATTCATAGGATATAATGGGAAAATAGGGATAGCAAAAGAGAGTGGACATGAAGTAGAGGTAGTAGAAGTGGACCCTGCTTTACAAGAGTTTGATGTGAAAAAATAAGGTCCTCCTCTCTTTGCTATAGCCTTATTGCCCATTTATGGATAAGCTTTTGAATTTTTCATTCTTTGACACTTTAAATGGTTAAAATCAACATAAAATAATATTATTTCTTTGTCATTGCTATACTTGTTAATGAGACAAGATAGCCAAATTTGTTACCCTTAGCCATTGATGAGTAAAATGCATGTTGTTGATATCACTATTGGTGTTATCAAAGGATTGAATGGAAAACTCGATATCCATTTCCAGATGAACAAGAAAGCTACATAGATGTTTAAGATTGAGCATGTTAATTTTGGGTTAACACTAGCTCTTGACTCATCAATGAGTAGCTAACATTCATGTCCTTTAAGAGATTAGGAAATAATTAAAAATTAATGTAATTGAATAGGGAATCCAAAGATAGAATCTAATGTGATGAATAATCAACAAAGAAATTCAAAGATAATTGGACAAACTATGATATTATCTCTAGACAGTTTGTGGGTAACTGAGGAAAATCTAGAACAAACTTTGTTGATAACATCCCAATAGTTATTAAAACAAGATTTTTTTTTTGAAGAAATCCAAATGATGATTTGAAAACTTTTTTATGAAGTTTAGTGGTAAATTGTCGTATATTTTTGTAAAGAAATAGTATTTTGAATAGATAGTATAATTGTTTGCTAAGGAAATGTAATAGTAAAATGTTTTGATGAAAATTGTTGATATAGATTTTTTAAAATAATCTATATGCTTTAGAGGTTGATTAGGCATTGTATAAGTCCTGATATAACATTCTAAGCAACAAACATGTCTTTGCATATGTTATTACTATTGCAATCGGAGGTTTGAAGATGTGTTTCTCAAAAAATAATGCTTTGCTTGTATTTTTTTTAGTATGTTTGAAACTATTGATCGTCATCGAGGCACAAAATACTAACAAATTTTTCTCAGGCTGAAATTATTAGTAGCATGAAGGAAAGAAATTAAATGGTACATATAAAATTCATATTTTTTCTTAAACAATGATTAATTTTAAGATTATCGAGTTAAATAAATCATAATCATGTACGACGATGAAGATTGGATATGGTGTATCATATTTTATTATGGAGAATTAATAAAAATCTAGTTAAAATTTTGCAATATTTAGAAAAAATGTATTAATACAAATAATATAGATAAAATATGATAAAAGTAAGTGAGAATATTTTGATTTTATTATTAGTAAGCATGAATATGATTTATTTGGTGAAAATAAGGTTGAAATTTACCAAAATATACTTAAAAATTCTTTTCAAGAAAAAATCTAATTGATAGGGCCAAAATAAGGTTGTGCTTCATTAAACTACCTTGTTAAAAAACATTTTGTATGTGCCCTCCAAACTTAATGCAATTTCTTTTTGTATGAGATATTGGTATGGTTTGCAAGATATGTATGTTTTATTTGTTAGCTTTTCATTTGAATATATATGTCTCATTATTATTTGTTTTTTAAATGATTGTATTAATTGATTATGATCTCATATGTACCTTTGAGTTTAAGTTATGATTTAATAATCAAAGAAAGCATGGTCACAAAAGATGATTGCAAAGGAATGAGCATGATGAAGGAAAGATTAAAAGAGATGGTTAGGAAGAACCTATTGAAAGGAACAATTGAAAAGAATTACTGAAAGGAAATTATTGAAAGAATGATTATGTGGAATTGTTTGAACGAACGATCATGAATGATGAAGGAAATGTTGTCAAGGAAGGTTGAGACACTATCGTGAATGGCAATGCAAACATTCATCATGAAACAATTGATATTCCTTAACGATTGTGGAACGATCGTGGATGTTGGAGGAAACAATCATCAAGGAACAAAGTTTGGAATGACGTGAACGCATTGCAATTAAGATGGAATAGTACAAGAAAGAACAGTACTAAAGGAAATGATATTGGTTGGTAACAAAAGGCATAGAAATAAATGGTACTAAATGAAAGGAATGGTATGATTGGGAAGGACGAAGCAATGTGATTAGGAAGCAAAGAACGTGTTGATTCATAATTTGGATTCAAGAAATTAACAGAAGTTTACTTAGTTGAAAATGTAAGGAGAGGAATTATAGAGTAGTATAGGAGAGCAAGGCAGTACTTAAGAGCCTTACAAGAGGAAAGTCACTAAGGGAGAAGAGAAAAGCTGAGTATCACTAAGAAATTGCTTAGGAATCCTTCAAGAAGAAGATGACAATCAAGTATGACTAGAAAACTATTCTTAGGTCCTTTAGGAAGCAGAGAAAAACTAAATGCAGGTAACAAGGTTTCTTTTGATTAGGTCTTTTTTCCCCCTTCAATCAAGTTTTTGCTGGTCCTTTGATAGTTGAAGGCACCATCTTATCTTCCTAGGATAAGCATGCACATGGGAATCATTCAATTGGAGAAGGTTGGCATCATCTTCTCAACAAGTGTGCACACATGGGAGAGATAATGACATCAATGATTCATGAACACATGGGAGCAAGAGTGACATTGCTCTAATAATGGTGAAAATTTTGGAATGAGTGCCTACATGAAGGGGGTCTTGATGACCCAGTCTTTATTACTTGGGTCTCAATGGTTGTCCTCCAGAATAGGGTCTCGAGGACTATCTTGAGCCTCTTTGTTGTCGATGCTTACCATGCAGTTCTAATCTAGATTAATGGCTCAAAATTTTAATGCATATTTTTTGCATCTTCAGAATGATTGGAAATGAACAATTTGGTTGAGAAGGAATGATATAGTTGGGAATGAAGAAATGATTCTCGATGACAAAAAAGGAAACTATCATTACAAAATGAAGGAAATAATTATTTTAGGAACAATATAAACAATCTTCAAGGAATGATCAAGGATGGGAAAGGAATGATATGGTTGAGAAGGATGAAATGATCTTCAAGGGAAAAGTAAACAACCATTACTGCAAACTATTGTTAAGGAATGATGGAGGAGCAAAGTAAACAATTGTTTAAGGAATGAAGGAAATGATTATTTAAGGAATGAAGGAAACGATTATTAAGGAATGATTGATCAAACATGGAAAAATTTGTTAAGGAATTAATGAAAAAATTGAAGAAGGAAGAATATAATTGTCAAGGAAAGACAAAAATGATCATTTAAGGAAGGAAGAAAATGGTCAAGGCGCAAAGAAAATGATCATTCAAGGAACGGTGAAAATGATAGTGAAGTAACGAAGGAAACAATCTTTTAAGGAACGGAGGAAAGATTAAAAGATTGAAGAACAAAGGAAATGATCGTTACTAGAAACAATTGTTCATGAACGATTAAAAAATGAAGGATACAATTGTTTAAAGAATAATTGAGGAATTAAGGAAATAACCATTTAAAGAATGAAAGAAATGATGGCTATGAAATGATTGAAGAATGAAGGAAACATTTGTTTAAAAAACGAAGGAAAGATCGAGGGATGAATAAAATGATTGTTTAAGGATCAAAGCAAACAATCATTTAGGAACATTTAAGGAACGAAGACATTCTTCAATTATTTCCTAATAATTGTTTCCTCTGTAATTCATGATCATTCCTTAATCATGTCTTAGCGATTGTTTCCTTCGTTATTCTTCAATCATTCCTTCTGATTGTCTTAATGGTCGTTCTTTTGGTCATTTTCTTTTGATTGTGTTTTTCGACCATTCCTTTCAATTGTTCTAAGTGCCCTTGTGAATGTTCCTATGCAATTAGCTTTCACTCATGTGTTTTTGTTGTTTGTTAAATCCTAAATTAAATGGAGATACGTATAGATTATAATCAATTGGTACAAGTATTTAAAAATAAATATTGAGAAGACATTCAAATGAAAAGCTAACAAATAAAATGTAGCATATGCTGTAATCATTCCTGTATCTTATAAGAAAAGAAACGGTACAAATATTGAGGGCTCATACAAAAATTTTTCTAAGTATCATATTTTAATAAAGAACTATCTTATTTTAGTACATTTGGATTATTTTTTCACCACATATTCATATTTATACAAATTTTTATGCTGAAATTAGTACGTGTTCACTATTTTTTTATCATATTTTAATTGTGCTTTTTTTAATGTATTTTTAATATTATTGCATATTTTTGTTTAACGTTGTAAATTTCAACCATTTTTTTATTTGCTTCCCCATCATACATCACTTCGTTTCATGTTCTTCCTTTGTGATGTCATATTTGCTATTTTATGACACAAATTTGATTCATTTTACTAAGAAGATATCTTAAAATTAATCGTGGTTTAAGAAAAAAATGTTTTTTTATTTTTATTGAGTCAATTTTCTTTTTCCTTAAATGCCACTAATGGTCGTTGCCCAAGAAAAGATTGTTGGTATTTTTGTGGCTTTACAATCATCAACTACAATAATTCTAAAGTGTGCAAAGTCTTATCCTTTAAGAAACATATCTCTAATACCTTAGTAATAAACCTAATTTAGAGGCCCAATGACGAAGAGAACTTTAAGAAGATACACGATCGTATCCTATAGCTCACTTGACCTGATGGACTAGCTTATTATAAGAATAGGAGGTATAAGAGTTTATGTTTTAGACCTACTTGAATATGGTTTAAAGAGCTTTAATTTAATGACTTGAGGGTTAATGGCTTCGCTCAATCAAAAGTTAGCAAAAGTCCAAATGCCTTTGGTCTCAAAAATGTTGTAAAACACATGGGCAAAATTTTTAATCTTTTTATATGATTCTTAATCACATAGGTATCAACAGAAGTCTTGAAAACCCATGCATCATTTTTCAAAGCCCTTGTAAATCCAATCAAAGTCTTAAGATTCCCAAGTATATCTAAAACTATGCGCAAGGCCATAAGTTTTTTAAATAGAGTTCTAGAGGTTGACTAAGCATTGCATAAGTCATGACACAATATTCTAGGCTGTAAAAATTTCTCAAAGCCCAATATGATTCAATGCTAGATAATCGTTGGCATTATTTAAATCTATGATATACTCAGGTAATTTGCAAATTGATCAAAATGATAGAACATGGTACATTTCGTATTATTTTGTGTTTACTTTATTTTCTTTTTGTAGGCTTAGCTAAGATTGTATAAGAAATGGTACATGCTTGGGTGAAAAGAAAGATAGCTTCAACTTCAATGGTATCATATCTAAATTCTAACATATTACGAGAGATTATCACTTGGATCATATATGATATAATACAACTTAGCTTGAACTTCAGCAAAACATCTTTGTTCTTGAATATAACCTAGTGAAATAATATTTAGGCAAATGATTATAAAGTTAGTGACATAAAATTGAGAATACCAGTCATGATTAATCAAACACAAAGATAACATTAGGATGTACCACTAATATCCAACAAAAGAAAATATTATTCTTGTTATTGTTTCATTATGTGTTATCTAGTAATGTTGCTAATTGCATTATTATCATGTGAGCTTAAAGTATCATAACTAATGGTAGATACATTTTTGTTATTGATATACTAACTGTGTTATTGATATACTAATTTTGTTATTATGTTCGTGTGTATTTCATGCATTATATTACATATTACATGTTGCTTGCTTTCTATAAGGATATTAAAATCTCAAAAATTTTATATAGTGGATTTTTTTATAAATTTTCTATATTGATTTGTTAGTCATATGTTCTTTTAGAAAGTTATATAAATTGGTTTCATTAGAAGATTTGCAAATTATTATATTTCCTTAGTATATTATTATATTACCTCTTCGCATTGTTATTTATTCAGAAAACTATGAGATAGTTTATTAGTAGAAATTCTTCAACTCTTTGCTATTTTTTCAAAAGGATCTTATTTTAGATAATTATTGAGATTTTACCAACAAGATTTATTTGAGTTTTCTTTTATTACTTGCAAATTATATATGGAGTTATTTTTACAATTTGTTCCATTGTCTTTGAATTCTTTTCATAAATTTCTTAGTCTATTATTCATCACTTTAGATTTTATCTTTTAGCTCTCAATTTAGCTACATCAATTGTCTATTTTTTTTTACTTCCCTCAAAAAGAGATAAATGTTATCACTCGATTTGTAGGGGATTATTGTTGGTCCTAAAATTGGCATAATAGGCCATCTATGTTGCTTTCTTATTGGCAACAAATATTAGTTTTTTCATTTGCTCTTATTGACCCCAACAATGACATCAATGGTGTGCATTTTAATCACCAATGCTTTGAAATAACAAATTTGGCCATTTTGTGTTATTAACAAGCTTGGCAAAGACAGAGAGAAATATTATTTAATGTTGATTTTGAAATCTTGAAATGGCATAAGCATGGAAAATTCAAAAGATACATTAATAGAGAATAAGTTTATAATAAAGGAAAGTTTATCTTATTTTTTTCACATTAGATTCATGTAAAGGAGGCTCCACTATTTTTTCTTATATCTATTTTCCTCATGAAGATTGATGTAAGAGAAGAAGACATTATTCTAAGTTTTTCTGACATAGTGGAGATCCATTATTGTAACCATCACCATGGCTTTTTCTTACCTCAGGCTTTTTCCACATAAATTTTATATGCTCTCTTTCATATAGGATAGGCTGCATCAACAAGTTGTTTGCATGACTTAATATTTTACATCATATCTAGACTCAATTTGAAGCCAAATTAGAGCATAAATTCTTGATGAAAAATGCCTCCAAAATATGCGTAGGAGATTTTAATTTACATAATACATTAATAAGTTAATAATGAGACATTTTATAATTTTTAGATGTTATCTCCACAATATAAGATTATTCATATCTCCATCTTTCAAGAGATGTGTTATACTACTTCAAATTCATAGAGAACAATATTTCTCAAATTTAACAACAATGTAAGAATAATTCCATATATATTTGAGAATTTAGAATTAGTTATTACAATTTGGTTTTGGATTAGTTTTTCTTTAGTTATCATTTTTTATTGATTTTATCTAGAATTGAAAACCTATTTAAAAATCTTATGGGATGAATGAAAAGGAAATGTTCTTAGATTATCAAATTAGTGCTTTATGCATGTGTACATGGTAATTTGGGAACACATAAGCAATTAACTCTTCTTTTCTACCTAGGAGGGCATATGCAACTCTCTTCTCCCTCTCTCTTATAATATCTGAGATCCATTCATCTAATTGCCAATTTGGTATCAAAGCTTTGTTCGTCGTCATGAATTTGGTATCAAAGTTCGTTCACCTCCGCCAATTTGGTATTAAAGCTTTGTTATTTGTTGCTAATTTGGTATCAAGGTCTACCATCACTATGCCCCATCCACTATAATGATCTCCTTTTGTATGACCATAGATACTACCATTTGTTACCCCAACAACTTAAACCATCTATATCGAATCTCCTTCAAACAAGGCTTAATTGTCGATGGTTGCTTCTCCAACATAGCTCCTTGGCCCCCACCCTAATGGGATGGGGGTTATGCAAAAAGCTACATGAAGAGAGTTTCAACCAAACTCAAAATAAACTATACAATAGATTTTAATTTAAAAAATTATAGAAAAGGGCTATACTAACAAAATTAAAAAAATTAAAACAAACAAAAAATTATGAAAATTTTATACAAAGCAAATTTTGTGAAATTAGATTATTTTAAGAAGTTCAAATTTATCTTTATACTTTTAAAATTAGATTTTGTATTTGTGGTTGTATCATTACTATCATCTATTGTTCTTAAAACATGTTGATCATTGCATTTCATATTTTGAACTTTTATATTGCTTTTTATATCGTAAATATGTGAGATTTATTATACTCATAATCATAAAAACGTATTGGAATCACATATCTTCTTTATGAACCGTGTTACTTTATCATTTTATGAATTAACAATTGAGTAGAGTTTGCAACATCCTTATATTTCATCAATTATAAATTGCTTAAGAGACTATATAACATATATATTGGTAAAAATTGGTTAACTTGGTATTATCTAAATTTCTTATGTCAATAAAAATTAATGTCATTCACATCCAAAGCCATTCTCCATTACATTTTATGACGTGAAATTACAATCATCAAGATGTTTTATTTTGATCTATTATGAAAATTAGATATTATTTGGTATCATGTATTTGATATGTGCTTTTATGATTTTGTTGTTGGTCAAATTTGGTTGAATTTAATAGGTGATGAATGTTTTAATCAATTAATTGTTATAACTTTAAATGATTATATCATTTTATGCTCATCAACTTTAATTTTTATTAGTATTATCACTTAAAAGAAAATCAATGTATTTCTTTCATTTGAACTTAAGCTTCTAGAGGTTTTTGAACTTAATCACCTTGAATCTACTCCATTTGAGTCTAAACTAAATGCTAAACCTAAGTCTGAGTCTTTTAAACTTTAGTCTACCTATGCGTAGTCTTTTTGAGCTTGATTCAACTAAAATATTAAAAAAAGAATCAATTGAATTTGTATTGTTTTTATAATTTTTCTTGTTTTTATTTTCATTATCATCATGCATCAAAGTTCTTTAGTTATACGTGGATTTTTGAATAATTTTAATTTTATTTGCATAAAATTCTTAACCTCGCTTTTAATTTGAAAATTGTATTTAAATATTTGGACAAATCAAAGCACCAACATCTTGTATAAGCCCGTGACAGATGTATTTAAATTGTCTACCTTCCATGTGGTTAGACCATTAGATGAATTAGGAGATATATATTTAACTTGTTTATCTGACCTTCTATATAGTCGTACAACTAGATGACTTAGTCTTTATTAGTCCCTCAAAGGATAAGTCACATGATACACTATTACTTTGGATTTTTTCACTTGACAGGTCATTTGATATGAAAATATTCCAATGATCCACCCATATCATATTTTACTCTGTCAAGTAGAGTTTCTCGTGGTAGGATAGATCGATGCAAGATAGGTTTCATCAACAAGTGGATTGTATAATAAAGCATTTTAGGTTAGATATAAGCTCAATTTGGAGTTAAATTACAACACATAATGATGATAAAAAGGCCTTCATAACATAAGAGATTCTAGTTACAAAATGAGTTAAAGGGTCATAAGTCCTTAACAATTTAATTAATAATAACATTTGCTACAATTTATAGTACCACCTTAGTAATTCAAAATCATCTATACTTTCTTATGGGATGAGTTATGCTTATTTCAAATTCAATGAGGTCAAAATTTCTCAAATTTGGGAATTTAGACATATAAGGAGTTTAAAATTTGTTAAGTTTAATAATTTAAAGATATATCTATATCTCTTAGTTTTCTTTATTTTTAGTTCAAATTTAATTTTGAATGTTTTTAGGATTTAGATTAATTTTACTTTTGTTTATCTTTTATATATCTTCTAATTTTATGGATATTTATGTAAAATTATGAATTGATTTAGAAGCACTATGGGATGTAAATGTATGGTATTTTGGGAAGGCATAGGAAACTAGTTCATCTTCTCTCTCTGGGAGAGTATAGGAGACCACCTCTTATTCTCTTATTCTCTTTCTAATCTCTTAGAGCTTTGTTCACTCATTGTCAATTTTGTATCAAATCTTTATTTATCTCTAGCATTCTTGTTTGGATTTCTTATTTCCTTGCCCTTTCCACTACCTCTCATTCTCTTTTTGTCCTCTTAGAGTTTCGTTGATTCGCCACTAATTTAGTATCAAAGCTTCATTTATCTCAGACATTCTTGCTTAATTTTCTTATTTCTTTTCCCTTTCCATTTTTTTGTTGTTTCTAGGTTATTACGATTTGCACTTTTTGCTCTTGACTTGCTCACCCAATTTTGGCTTATCAAAAGTCAGTTAAAAAATTTAAGACATTAAAAGAACAATAAGTTGAGTTTTAACAAATAAATACAAAATATTTCCTTTTGGTAAACAAACAATTTTGTGTTTGGTATGCCTTAATAACTTTCTTTTTTGTTATGCTAAGAAGAATTGGCTGTTATTATGAAACTGTAGTTGTTTTGACAACAATATTGGTTGCCGTTTTTCTGCATTACTCAAAAAATTCAGCTATCTGACATCTGCAGATAATTGCCATCAAGGACATCATACGCCCCCCTCAAAGAGAAAATTTCAATGATGTGTACATTGTCTATGAATTGATGGATACTGATCTTCAACAAATAATACGCTCCAGTCAGCCTTTGACAGATGACCACTGCCAGGTATGTTGATAAATCTAGGTCTTTAAACCATGGTTCTTTACATATTTAATTTTACTTCTAGTTGCATCAGAGATCCTTAGTTACTAAATGTGAGATTCAATATAACCTTTTTAGGTCAGACTGCATTGAAACAAAGCTTTGGACCATATGATCTGCATTTTATAATTTGCATTTTGTATTTATAATCAGCCTTAACCTGACTAGTAACTTCTTTCAATATGTGTGTCACGTTTTGATTACTTAAATGACTATTGTGAATCTTGATCAATGCATGTATACTTGTCTGGTTAATTTTTGTATTGTTCCCTTAATATAACATGCATTTGCAATTTCTGGATTCAAATTTAGTTTATGACTTCAACAATGCCATTCCTTTAACGTGCATTGTTAGCCTTAGCATGTTGAAGTTGGTGGGCCTTTGATTCAAAAGGCCTTTCGGCACTCTCCTTTTCTTAAGGTGCCAAATTTATGTTTTTTCTATCAGTTAAGCTACAGTCCATATTGTTTTTCAGAGGATGTGTAGTGCCCCATTAGTTCGTACTAATTGGCTATCCCCCCCCCCCCCCCCTCTCGCCACGGTCCCTACCTGGCATCAAGCCTTCTTTAATCATATTTTATCTATTTTTTTCGTTTGCAATATGACCTTAGGCATTTCTTAAGCATAATTCTTACAAGAATTGATGTTTGTGCTGGCAGTATTTTCTCTATCAGATATTGAGGGGACTGAAGTTTGTGCACTCTGCTCATGTCTTGCACCGTGATCTCAAGCCTAGCAATTTGCTACTAAATGCTAATTGTGATCTTAAGATAGGAGATTTTGGCCTTGCTAGGACAACATCCGAGACAGATTTCATGACAGAATACGTCGTCACTCGCTGGTATCGAGCACCTGAACTTCTTCTTAACTGTTCGGAGTACACTGCTGCTATTGATATTTGGTCTGTGGGGTGCATACTTGGTGAGATAATAACCCGAGGACCTTTATTTCCTGGAAGAGATTATGTTCATCAGTTAAGGTTGATCACTGAGGTATGACTTCCTGGAATTTTTGGAGTTCAATTTCTTTCTTGTATGACTTCTCTTTGAATGTAACATAATGCTGTTCTATGGGGACTAGAATATTTTTCACTTCTTGACCTTTGTAACCACACTTAAAAATCAGAATTCTTATTATAGGAGCACAACTGTGGAAAAAATGGTTTTGAATATACCAGAGTGGTTGCAAGATATCTCTCTCTCTTTCTCTCTCCTTGTTGGAGCATGTATGAACACTGTCTTGTTTTCTTAATTAATGGTAGTTGGTTGGTCATGTTCTCTCCAACTGCCCTCTTCTCAGTTGTGTCTAGAAAACATGCACTGTATTTCTTGTTATCTTATTTAACATCGATAAAGTTGACTATTGTTTGGTTGTGTGTTTTTCATATGCACTCTTGTTTTTCTTTAATTAGACCTTGGTTTGATGAGTTTAACCTAATGAACTCCTAATCTGGATAACATATTTTGTCCTTGTCCCCCCTACAAAACCTTTACGTTTTCTTTTCTTTTTTTATTTTTTGAAGTTCTTATTTTCTCTCTTTCATATATACTATTAATTTTTCATTTCATTTTAGATAACACTACAATCAAGGAGTTGCCTTTTAATTGGTTCTAGGAAATTCATCAAATCACCACATTACTAATGGTACATAAATTGATTAAATCGGACATCATTAGCACCGATATCAGCAATTGGAAGCAACATTGCTAAAGTAAATGAAACCTCAACCTTGAGATCTTTGGATGGAGAAATTAGCAAGTAGACGAATGTAGTCAAGTGCATTCATTATTTAGGCAAGAAAAAGTTGATGACTCTGTAGGTAGTAAAATAACAAAGAGATTTACTCTCAGTCAAGCCCAACCCTAGTATTTTTTTTTTTACTACCTAGACCCTTTTTTTTTGCAATAAGACAAATGGTGTCTAAAACCTACAAAGAATAAAGAAAAAATCCGATCCATTTCTTGGTTCAATAGTAAGAGCTTTCAAGTAGGATCCAAATGCAACACAATCCTATGTTCAATTTTTTACTTCTTTTTGTTAATCAAAAACACTAATTTTTTTTATATTTTTTCATGTGTCCATTTGTTGTTATAATATTGTAGGAAATGAATGCATTTGTCTTATTTGGATTTCCAAAAACATCGAGTCTTATTGCTAGTGTATGTGTTTAAGAAGAGAATAACCATGCTATTAGTAGATGCAAAAATGCAAGGCTCACTTGAGTTGCATATGAACTTCTTGAGATAAACATGATATTAACCTCTCAAACTCGATTATTCAATACTAAACCACTATTCACCATAAACAGCAGAATACACAATACAAGGTTGAAGAGAACAATAGAACAAATAATCCACAAAGAAAATAAAAGAAAACTTCAAGATGAATGAAGGATAAAAGGATTTGTGTAAACCCTAATTCTAAAAAGCCCATAGTCACACTCTATAAGGTTTTCATTAGAACTTGAAAGAGATTGTAAACTTCTTTTAAAGATTCATTGAAGTAGCAATGAACAAAAACCCTCACAAGATAGTAATTAATAGCTTCAAACGAAAAAGCCACTTATGTTTTGCACAATGAATACACTTTTTACTTTGTTAACCACCTTCATTATATTGGTGTCCTAGAGATTGCCATGTGTTCATGCCATAATTCACTGACATGTAGTAATTGTATACATGTGTGTGTCATAATCGCTTGTTAAGTCTCTTTTTAGAAGCCATGTCTTTGTTATTTCTTAGGATTTGTATCATAAATCTTTGTTCATAAAACTTTGTCTTTCAGAATTTTCTCGTATAATCTTGTGCATCTTGGCTGTAAAGTATAGGTTGTTTCGACGCCTCTATAACATTATGCTTAGTACGAGTATTGTATGAATATTACACAATTTGTTTCGTATGAGCATTCACATTGGCATCAAGATCCATATCTTATAACATTCTCTTAGAGACCAATTTCTTTTATATCATGCTTTTAGAGTTAATCCCTTTCGTAGATCTTTCATATCATTATGTGACACATCCACTGTTATTTTGTGCATAAGCCAATTAAGGTAGAATAATACTTCAATTTATTAATAGTAATCATCTTGGTTAACATGTCAATTAGATTCTCTTAATAAAGATTTTCTTCGATAACAACACACTATTCAAATTCTTGATATGATACCAAAGTTAAATGTGTGTACTAGACAAATAGCACTCTAATATTCTTGTAAGGGAATAGGTGGTGCAAAACAAGGTTTGAAGCATAAGGGTGCTTTAGCAGTACATACCCCAATTTATTCTTAGGCCGATGATGATGAAGTTGTCCTAAAATAATTAAAAGTCAAGCCTGTGGTTTGCAAAAGCAATGGGAACATGGAACCAAAGAATCAAATGATAGAAATGGGGTTTCAAAATTTTAGAATGAAAATGAGGATTATAGGTTTCAAAATTTTAGAATGAAAATGAGGATTATAGGGAACCCTATTTTGAATGTATCAGTGTTATATTGACTGGATGCTAGGTTTCCACTTGAGCAAAATGGAATTGTTACCACAATCAAACTAGAAAGTAGCATTGCTTGATCAAGTCTTTAAGATCAATAGTTAATGGCTTGGATTTTCTTGGTGCACCACTATCACCTTGTTTCATTCTTGGATTTAAGTAACATGCTGATGACCTTCGTTATGTCAATATGCTTGACACATATTTTGGATGCCAAGGATTTTACTTATATTTTGCTTGCTGGCCATTCTCTTTTGCAGTACCAATATTGCATCCATAATTTTTTTATCCTCAAGCAAGAGCACCACAACTAATAGCTTCACCATATCAGGACCCCTATATGGATGATCAAGATGTTATCATTCTTCTTGGTGACAAATCAGGCAAATCTATGTTACTTGTTGTCATTAACAGGTAGTCATGATTGATGTTGCTATCTCTTTTCGGACTAAATTCCACTTATAAATTCTCCGCCACCATTGCCTATATTGGTGATGTATCCCCATTTGATAAATAAAGCTATTGCCCCATTTGATAAATAAAGCTATTGCATCTCGTAAAATCTTCAAGGTTCTGCTAGACATTCCACTGGATCATGTTGTTGCCACTACATATCGACACCCAGATTCCATAACTAACACAGCAGATGTTATTGCCCTGGGCGAATGCTATTTGACCATCTATGTTAAAGTCTAGTTTCAAAAGTGGATGTAACACAATGCCTCATCTTACTTCTTGCTAATCATAAATACTGTTGTTATATTGCTGCAGGATGTGGTTTCTATTTAGGTTTACATGGGTTTTGGGAAGTTCCAATTTTTGAAAACAATGGTCAAAAACTTCAATTACATCATAATTTATCATACATTCATTAGGCATGAAAACTTAATAGATACTTCCTATTTCCCTGTACAAACACACTCCACTCGTTTCCACCTCTCATCCTCTTCTTTTGTGGTCTACAAACCATATATAAGGTATTGAATTATCGAGAATTTATTCCCAGGTTGGGTTCAAAATTTCCTCTTAAACTGAACTAGTGGAGTTACAATGTGCTTTTCCTCTCAATGAAGTTGATGTGACACAATGGAATCTTTTTCTTAATTTACTTGAGGGCAAAGTTACCTTAGTAACAAACCTTGATTTTTTTATCTATCAAATTAATTTAGTACTTTACTATTCAAACTAAACAAAAGATAAGCAAAGGTTCTGTTTGGCAAAACTTTTTAGTAGCTTTGCTTTTTTGAAAATTAGATGTTGTAGTTTTAGTTTGTGAGACATGCTATACAAACCCAAATGTTGCTTGTGCAACAATGTTATACCTTCATCATTATGAGTAACATTATTATTATGCAGTTATTTGTATTAATAGAGGAGTATTTAAATCTTTATATAGACATCACAATTAAATACCATACTAAATCAAAAAACATTTTCCTTTATTAGGTGCTTATGGGCTATTTTATGCCAATTTCTTTGTTGCATGTCTAACAATTTGAGTGTAGCTAATATAAGATAGACTACTTTAACAAGTTTATTGCATAAATCAACACTTCAAGTCAAATCCAAACTCAATTTGGAGCATAATTAACCCAAACGTATAAAAAAAAGAATTTTAAAGTATGATTAATAGTTTGAGATCGCTTAATTATTCAATTTGGGTCTTCATAAATTATTAATGAGACTTATAATTTTTAGATGCTGCATTAGTAACTAAAGATTATCTATATCTCCAATTTTTGTAGAATAAGTTATGACTACTTTAAATATAATAAATTGATATTTTAAATTTAAAAAATCAAGATTTAAAGATGAGGTTAATCGAAATTTATGAAAGTAATATTTTAAATTCAAAAATATAAAAATTCAAATTTTAGATTCCAAAATTTTTAAATTTAATAATTTATAGATATATTTATATCTTAGCTTTTGAACTTTTTTTTTAAATTTAAATTGATTTTGTTACGAGTTGGATTAGTGTTGAATTAATTATATTTATCTTTTATTTCATATTATGTAAATTTTGTTTTATGAAGATAGATTTAGAATCATAAAAATTTTTTAAAGCTTTATGAAATGAATAATGCATAATGTTGAAGGAAAGGCACGAATGCCTTATTCTTTTCTCTTTAAGAAAATATGAGCAAACCCTTTTCTCTTGAGAGTATAGACAACTCTTTTTCTTTCGTCATTATGAGTAATGTAATTGTTATGTAGTATATCTATTTTAATAAGAGTATTTAAAGTTTTAGTTAGACATCACAATAAAATATAATACAAAATGAAAAAATATTTTTCTTTATTAGGTGCATATGAGCTATTCTATGTCAATTTCTTTGTTGCTTGTCAAACAATTTGAGTGTAGCTAATATAAGATAGACTATATCAACAAGTTTATTGCATCAATGAACATTTCAGGTCAAATCCAAACGCAATTTAAAGCATCATTAAAGTCCAATGTATGTAAAAAAGAATTTTAAAGTATGATTAATAGTTCTAGATCATTTAATGATTCAATTTGGATTTTAATTGATTATTAATGAGACTTTTAATTTTCAGATGCTATATCAATAATTTAAGATTAACTACATCTCCAACTTTTGTAGGATAAGTTATGGCTATTTTAAATTTAACAAATCAAGATTTCAAATTAATAAAACAAAAATTGAAATTATAGATTTCAAAATTTTTTAAATTTAGGAATTTAAAGATATATATCTTTTTGTTTCAAATTTAAATCAATTTTGTCAGGAGTTATATTATTCTTGAATTAATTGCATTTATCTTTTATTTCACATTTTTATATCTTCTTGTTAGGAAGATAGATTTAGAATTATAAAAATTATTTAAAGCTTTATGAAATGAATAATGCATAGTAACAGAAAGGTATGGATGTCCTCATTTCTCTTAAGGAGAGTATAGACAACTCTTCTCTCCTTCTCTCTCCTCTCTCTATACTCTCTTCTTTCCTGTCGAATTATAATTGAGTTTTTTATGAGTAATTTTTTAATTCTTTTCAAAGAAATTAAATGAACCCTTGAAAATTTTAGCTTGGTCCTGTAACATCCAGCACAAACTTGAATTAATTTATGCATAAGCAATGATGTAAACAGATGGCCTCTGGTGTTTTAGAGAAGCTATTACATCGGGTTCTTGTTTGTTGCTTTAAGGCCAACTTAGGTACAGAAGGCAACTGGAGTGTGGTTGGATCCGACAAATAGCCTTCATTTGGCTGGTTAAGTTTCTACTATTAAAGCAAAACAACGTCCATGAACATGCTTTATTACTGCTAGCCTCATCCTTGCTATTTGCCTTATTCTTTTGTTATACATTCTGCCGTCTATTAGACATGCCCAAAGTAATCAAATCTAACTTTAAATGTCTTTTTGTATAATGAATTTTCCTTCATCTCCTCTATATTTTCCGTATTAGCTATGGCTTGCACATATGAATCCTTCTAATCGAGGTTGTATGAATACCATAGTTAACTGCTGAGGTTTATTCATGTTTTAATATAAATTTATGTTTGCATGACTTCAATTCTCTACGTGAATTGGAATGTTTTCAGAGTTCTGGGTTTGTTTTGATAAATCATCACTTTCTCTTATTGCCCATTTATGTTTTGATAGATCTTGATTTAATTGAAGGATGGATGTACCATTTACCATAACTATAGATGACATCTTTTTATTTTTCAAAAGTTAATAGGGTCCCCGGACGACTCTAGCCTTGGATTTCTTCGAAGTGATAATGCCAGAAGATACGTAAAACAGCTTCCTCAGTATCCCAAGCAAAGATTCAGTGCAAGGTTCCCAAATATGTCTCCTGGAGCTGTTGATTTACTGGAGAAAATACTTGTATTTGATCCGAGCAAAAGAATTACAGGCACAAATCTGCAAGCTTTGAACTCAAAAAAGCTCCTTGAGAATTATTAGTGCTTCATATGTTTGTTTATTTCTTTTTCTTGCAGTCGATCAGGCACTGTGCCATCCATATTTAGCATCTCTACATGAAATAAATGAAGAGCCAGTGTGTCCCACTCCATTCAACTTTGATTTCGAGCACCCTTCACTAACGGAAGAAGACATCAAAGAGCTTATATGGAGGGAATCCGTAAGATTCAATCCTGAAGCGGTACCTTAGATCTTTTCTCCTTTCTCCATGTAAGAAATAAGCTATTTAAGCATCACTTAGAACTCCATAGCGAGAAATGGATTTTGTGGACTCTTTGTATTATATTCCAGAGCTCCAGTTAGTCTATAGCAAAAATGTTGGTATTGACACTTTTCTTTCAAGATGAAGCTTTGGATTGTTCTGTATCCTTTAAGACTGATTGCTAGATTGAAATGCTACATTTATTATAGTTTGTTTAAAATAGGCTTGATCTGAATGATTAGCCTGGGTTGCACCATTTTGTGGCATTTAGCTTTTTGTGTAGTGAACATAAGCTTAATTAATTTGTGGAACTTGTTGATTCTAATCGTATAAATCCACTGTGACATCTCATATTAATTTTTTTATGTAATTAGAGTATTGCTTATTATGTATATTAGTTTTAAAAGAGGTTTTTAAAATCTGCACGAGAAAGATAAAACTTTCGTAAAAAATATTTGTTAAGCTTTTGGGTAAAAAAAAAAATGTACGTAAAAAATAAACTAGAGAACGAGAGAAGAGCATCCAAAGTTCTAACATCTCCAAAAACGGCTTGAAAATGGATCTAATTTCACATAAGTGAGGAAACTTGGATAATAGAGTTCAAGAAGAAATCAAATATCAACAATACCAGACAAGAAAATTCTGTAAAAGAAAGGCAAACTTGTTCCATTTTATGAAGAGTCTTAAGTTCCTCCAGTGCTGAGGTTGCACGAATTATACCCAAGAAAGTACCAAGCATTGTATTCTTAAGTTATCATAAGAATACTTTTAACATTAAAGACCAATATTATTAAGCATTAAGCAAGCAGGCAGATGACTCATAAGTGATAACTATGTAAACATATTCTTATATAAAACATCCCCACCACCAATAAGATACCAGTCTTAAGATTGCTGTCACCGTTGGCTAGAAAGAGGTTCCTTGCGCATGTCTTCGACTATATTAAGAGATGAAACAGCCTGTGCTGCTAAAAGTACAGCAGATATCCCTGCATCCTGGCCAATCTCTTCATTGTAAGGTGCATAAAAATCATTAACATGCATACCAAAGTCCCTGCCATTCCACCCGCTGCTATAGGCAAAGGAATCGGCACCGCAGCCAGATAATTTAGCAGAACGATCCACACAGCTACGATCACAGCTCATAAGTTCGACATTATGAGCACGAACCCATGAATTGCAACTCTTACGGTTTGTAAGCATGAAATGAGGATCCTGTGAATCCTCTAAAAGGACATAAAGTGCAACAGACTCAGCAATAGCAGCCCCTTCCTCGTCGAGCCTTTGCTCTTCTTCTAACTTGTTCTGTTTCTTCTTCTCTAGTGCCGAGCGAATGGCTGCAGATGCTGCTAAAGCTTTCTCCAAACGCCTCTTTTTCTTTTCAGCTTGCTTCAAACGATCAAGTTCAACTTTAGCCTGCTTCTTTTTACCCTTATTTGGAATTGGAGTTGTTTGCACGTAACCACTTTTCTGCATAACTGCTGATCACTTGGCTAAGAACAAAAAATATTCTTCAAATAATGAATCCACAGAATGAAGTAGAATCATACACAAACTATCTTTGGCTTATGAGCACCCCTTGATTGCTAAGTACCTTCCGAACTGTGGTTGTTTTCCTAAACCTACACCCACTCAGGCCTGAATGAATACCTCAATTTGCGAACAATGCATTCCCAGAAAGAAACGACGGGAGAAAGAAGGAGAGCAGAATAGAAGGCTTTAATGCATGCATATCTTATAGCTGGTCTCCCAGACTTTGCACAGCCCAAACTCATACTGTACTAATTGTGCCACAATGAATACCTCCAAGTATTGAAAATGTTCCAATGAATGTCAAGATGTGCAGCAGTGCATTTCATAAGTCCTACCACAGAAGATAAATTTAAATTGTAAGAGATTTATCAACAGAAAAGGAAAAAAAGCAAAACACATGAAGACATTCCTATGAAAAGGAAATGCTTCCTTAATAACATGATAAGTGAACCATCTGAAAATCAATAACAAACAAGAGATCTTATTCACCTCTAAAAAGTGATAATCGGTGATAATTAAACAAAGATGTTAATAGAAATTTGTTTTTTTAATCAACATGGCCAAGATACATACAAGTTAAAGTGACTGTATCAGGATTTTTCACCACTGAATTTTGATACAATCAAGTATTTAAATGTTTGCATGTACTAAACAATGTTTTATTTGTATGGGCAACTGATCTTCTATAAAAGGAAAGCATGTTCCTAGTAAAGCCAGTGTCCCGTATAAAGGGGCACTAGTTGTACTTGAACGTAAGATAATGTAAGAATTGTAGAATTGATGTGTGAAGACTATATTGGTTTAATTCAAGAATAGGAAATTTGATATGCAATTTCCTAAAGTTATAGAAGAATATTTTCCGCAGGTGCAGCATAAACTTGTGTATAATAGAAAATAAAAGGAAATTTTTTGAGATATATTAGAATGTTTGGGTGTTAAGTACATGTCTTAATAAACTTGAACAGCTCCTATATACACGGGAAATATCCGACAGGCTTAAAGGGAGGATACAGAAGTAAAGGTGGCAATAGTTTTCAAAACAACAGCTCCCACGAAAATCCATAAATTATTGAATCTATTTTCAATTTTCTCAATTTATTTCTAATGAGGTTCGAGCCAATTAACCAAAGTTCACATCAATTTGGGTTTGAACCAAAAATAGGACTAGATCTTTTTATCAAATGCATCAATGTCCACTAGTGTAGTGTTTTGTCACTTGAGGGATGATTACATTTTTATCTTTGATTACTGCCTAGTTCAATGGTATTTTGGAACAAAATAATCCCATTAATCACAATCAAATAAATTCCGCAACAATGAAGGAGGTCATAATTTTTTAGTTGTTATGGGTGCTTATGTTGTTTCTTCTATGAAAATGCTATCAAGAACTTGCTTAAACCATAGGGAAGATCATGAACGACCAAAACAATCTTGATGCAGTTTATTGAAAACTCTAATATCACAAAATGACACCAGGAAATGATGTTCTATTTAAGAAATTAGATAACACGAATGTCAATAATCCCTTTTGATGGAGACAGAACTAGATCTCCTACTAATAGAAGTTCATTAGTGGTTATTATTCCTATGCTTTACAAAAAAATATTAAGAGAACTTTAACAGTAGGTATTACTCCAGGGAAAACATAGAGACTTGAGTGAGGAAGCAACCTTGTAGAAAACTCGTCAATGTTGTATGCGATAATCAACCAGCAATAAGTAAAACTAAGAATCTCACACATCATGATTGCACTAAGTAAATTGAAATAGACAGTTATTTCATCAAAGACAAGTTCGGGACAAATTTGATCACTTTACACATCTTCATATCTTCATATTGTTGACATTTTGATTAAAGCCTTGCCATGCATCTTTTAGTTGGGTTTAATCAACATATATAATCCAATTGGAGGGGAAGTGTGTAATAATTCTAAGAATCTATTTTCCATTGTTCTAGATACAATAAAATAATTCAAAGAATTTATTTTCCTTTTACTTAGGATCAATCATACTAGATTTAGAGTGACAAAATGCATCATATTTCTTTTTTTTTATTATTTCCTTTATTTAAGAGATCTAATTTCCTTTTTTTATACAATTTAATAGATTTTTGTGTTATCGACTCAAGAATAGATTTGAGCAAGCATATTGGCAATGCTTTTATAAGTATTATAATTTGACTTTCAAATATTATTAAAGAACATCATTTTCACACCATTCTCCCTCAAAGAATTCTTTCTAGCATAACAAATTTTGGCATGCATCACCAAGTCAAGACTTTCCTTATTGGTTAATAAAAGGAGATCAAACTGGATTGAAATCACACCATGGCTATCCTTTATCTTTGTAATTGATTATTCAACACTCCAAGTTGTAGCCATTACTCATTCAATAGAGGGTTTGATGTTAACACCCAATTGGGAGGTGCAAATCTCTGCACGTGCACCATTTATTTCTCACTTATTAGTGGATTATAAGCTGATATCTGCTCCTATCACTGCAATTACAGCTAAAGAGCTCTCCTCTATTATGAACACTTATTATTCAATCTCAGGTCAAAGGATGAATCAAGAGAAATCTTACATTTTCTTTAGTTGAAAAACACTTAAAAAGAGACAAAAGATGTTAGCAAATAACCTAGAGCTCAGAACACAAGAGGAAAAATATCTAGGTATATCTTTCATTTGGCACAGCATGTTCTAGCAGACATCTTCCCTACTATTGAAGCAAGAGCTTTATCTTTGATGGACAAAGTTGTTCCCATCAACAATTCATTATCCCTCCATGCCTTTACTTGTCTTATCTCGTCATTGATTGTTAAAAATGCTTAGAAAAGTTAACCAAACCCTTCCTCTAGGGGTGGAGACCTTGCTAAGTAATCTAGTCATTATGTGGACAAGAAGAGTGTCTACAAGCCTAAATCTTAGGGCAGCCTTGAAATTCATAATGTTTAGTAGTAGAGGTGTGCCTTAATGTTTAAATTTAAGGCCATGTTTCTTGCAAAAGAAAATTTCTTATAAATGGAATGTTTGCATGCTAAGTCTAGGAATATAACTGTTATGTTCAAAACAGAGTGGTTCATTGATATGGAAACATATTTTCCTTAGTGAGGATGCTCTTAGAGAAAAACTCATAAGGCTAATCGGTAATGGTGAGGATGTCACTAATTCTTCACAACCTCTGCATTAGTTTTCACTAATTAAAGAGATGATTGACATTGTTTAGCATGGAAGTTGAGCCTCCAAAAAGGTTGTATGAGCTGGTTTAGGATGATGGTCAGCACAACCTATAGGCACTGTCACATGCTTTCGGTGAGAATTTTGAACGTTTCTGTGCTCTTTCTAGCCCCTTGTGAAGTCTCAATAGTTTGTTAATGGGGAGCCAAACCAAAACCTCAAGGGTACTTATGGTTGCTTTACATTCTTAGCAATTTACGAACTTGGTTGGAGTTGATGTAAATGTTGAAAGCTGAAAACCTAACACAAGCTCTAACTCAGCCTATACAGTTTAAGCAGTGGGGAAATTCCTACATTTTTGTGGTTGGCTACTAGAGGACTGTCAAGCACTACGACTTAAGTTTGCCCTTTGGAGAAGAGCTTGGATTGCATTTTTTGCAAATATAAGTTTTCATAGGAGGTCTACAAGTAGCCAAAGAGCATGAAAGTTTTCATTACAACCACGATTTATATTGATGAGTTGGTATGTAGTTTTGGCAAAATGGTAAAAACTCCTCTAGTCGGTCTGTTTCTTGTTTTCTTGTGTTAAGTCCAAGGTACATCAAGAAAGAGGGTTGAATCGATGGTGTAATAAAAAACAAGTAAAATCAAGTATTTAAAACTTTTGTAAAATCCTTTGTAATGTTCAAAATAGGATTACTTAATTTCAGGAAAACTGATTAAAACTTTTATCTCTTGCAAGTAGTTAAGCAAAACCAAAACATAATAATAAAGAAGAATCACAAGACTAATATTTTTAGATGATTGAGCTCAAACCTGAGCCTACATCCACCACCAAAATCAAAACATTTTTTCATTACAACTAGGTGAAGAAACCCAAGTACAAGCCGATGTTTTTCACAAATCAACCAAAACTTGACCAACACTCACTGCTCAAGGATGGGGCCAACTATTCCACACATCCACGACCCAAAGCTAACCCAAAAGAAGGAAAACAAAAAACAAAGAACTCTCAAAGAAAAAGCTCTCTTAAAAGACAAATAAAGCCGCTCCTACGGAAGAATTGTCTCTCAAATCAAAATGTAATGAGATGCACAATTAATGTTTTATATCTTTGTGAAAGAGACTATGAAAGGGATTGCAAGACAATTTAGCTATCTTCTTATATGAAATCAACAGCTCTTCTTGAAATATAACCGAATAACAAACTAATGATATATGCATTTTCAAATGTGTTAATTACTTAGAAACTCATTCTCATTATTTATAATCTAATTGGGCTCATTCTATTTGAATTTTTGACCATTTAGGGTCATCAATGGTCAACTATTATCTTACAAAAACTCTATTTCGATCATTTCATTGAAATCATGTAGCTATGCTTTATAAAATTAGACTTGATCGTACAATCCAATAAGGGAACATACAGTCCAATATTTATGTTTTATGTTATTAGACAATACAAAATAATATCAATGTATCATATGAATTTTTCAGTTTTACTCTGGTTAGTAAGAATGAGTTGAAGGCATGGTTTAATACAAAATTTACATACCATACAATTTTCTTAGTTTTACTCAATTTTGTTATAATAAGTCTATCGTGCAATCTGCTAGAATTTATCTGTTCTATACAATTTTCTCTGTTTAACTCAATTGACTTGAGGGATTGATAATCAAGCTAATCATATGGTCTGATAAAACAATCCATATAGTACAATATTCATGTATAACACTTTTTATAGTTATTTTAGTTTAAACTTATGAAAAATGCCCAAACTTCACGTCTTATGATATAATTTTACAATACAAATTCTTTGGGTTTTCCTCATACCTTTACTACACGAAATCTCTTCCCATGATCAAATAGTTTGATCAGTTGGACCTTGCACTAAAGAACACAATACAATCCGAAGTCACTAGGTCCCAATAATAGCCAGGATCGACAAGTACGATTCATGAATCGTTTTTTTCGTAAACTAACCATATTGTATAATGTTCGATTGTACGATGCGTTTAGTTATGCAACCAATTTGTTTTTAAAATAGAATGATTTTGTATGGATAAATGCAATGCAATTGAGTCACAAGCTTCATCAATTTGTAAACAGAGAAAAACTCACTCAAAATACTTAATTTCTAGATTCTTCCCAAGTCTTTGCCATCTTTGTATAGCTTGTATGGCTTCTTTCATTTCTAGCTAGTTGACCTAATCTTAAAGGGATTTGTCATCTTCCAATCTTGGTTATTTGTCTCATCTAATATCAAAACTAAATAATCAATTAATAAACGACTTAAATAAGTTGTTATCATCAAAATAGTTTAGAACATTACTTATGAGGCCAATAGTATATAACACTATACTACATCTAGCATGTGTAGAATGGCGAGCTTCATAATGGAATGTTCTCTATGTTGGTTATTGCGATTCCCATAGCTCCTTAGCTCCATGACTCTCAGTTGTCCTCCCACATTCTTGAGAACTAAGATTCTTATCTTTGCTATAACACAACTCCATGCCTTATCATTGGGATCCCACTCGGTGAAATAAAAATGCTCAACAGAATCAATTGCAATAGTGTGAGATAATTCTTGTATGTTTTGTGCATGGTACATAGGTAGAATAAAGCATATGATTAAACTCAAAATTACTTGGTAGACAAATTAACCAAATATAGACCTAGAGAGACTAAGTGTGCAACAAAAGGAGAATCTATGTTTGTTACCTGGCTCTCTTGCCAATTATAGCCAAAAAGAGGTCCTATTTATTGATATTGTTGAAATTATAAATAAGTAATAAGCACAAAAGGGAAGGTAAATTGTATAGTTTTCAAAATTTAATATAGTTTCAAACACAAGTCAAATAACAATATAAGACTTGATTTCTCAACTCAAATAAAAGTAATTTAAATTCCTTGGAAAAGAATATATGTTGTTTATCTTAATAGCTCTTGTAATGTTTTGTACAAAGTGTTAGCTTTCGAGAACGATTTTTGCAACAATAAGTTTGTTAAAAAGTAATAAACAAGTATTATAAGATAAATAAAGCAAAAGACATGCAATAATTTTTAGATGATTCAACAAAACCTTTACCTATATCTAGCATAATCAACCTAACCAACATTTTCACTAACAAAAACACTCTCCTTTGCCGTAGCAGATAGGGGTAAACATTCACAAAACCACTCTCTTTCGTCACAACAAATAAGGGTACACCTTTATAAAGCCACTTTTATTTGTCATAGTAGATAGGGATACACCTTTACAAAGAAAACAAATTAAGTAGCTTCAGAATTATTACAACATAAATTGTACAATAAGGCTTAACAATATTGGACCAAACACTTGTAGTACATTTATGGCACAAATGCTAAATAATGTAAAGGATATTATCAAAACAAGCTAAACCTTGATGCAATATAAATGATTTAAGCTGAGAATGCTAAGGAAGCAATAAGAGAAAAACTCTATTTATTATTGTGCATATCCCGACTACAAAACAATATTACTTTTCAAATTTAATAAAATGATTTGACAATGAGCATCATCATTTTTTGTGTTCTATTTCTACTTATATTAAATAGTGATTTAGTATGCAAATAAATAAGTTACAAAGGCTAAAAACGCTTTTTCGATACTCTCAAACAAGCCATTATGTTCTCTGGATTCAAATTGTAATAGTACATCGAAGACATCGTATCATAGAGATTAGAACATAATCTAGATTGTCCCAACAATCAGAAAAACTACTAGTAACAATAGATTTATAATAGACATATCATACAAAGTGTAAGATGGCCCTCATATTAAAAGACTCCAATACAAAAAATAGTGCTCAAGTCAAAAAATATATTGTAGCAAACAATCGCAAGGATCGTACTTGTACAAAGTAGTTTATTTCAACACAACAATAACTTATACTTGTCTAATAATAGATCGCTAATGTATGACATATATTTTCACAATGAGCTGAGCTCTCGAGAAAATGTCATACATTGAGATCATATATAAATAAAAATGCCTGTAGAATCTTATATTAGTTTAACTAAGCTTACACCTTCGATACATACTATCATAATTGTACGATAACCAATGTTGTGAACAAGACTATCATACTAGTTTGATAAATAGTTTATCTTTGTATCATAATAATACAATTATAATATATATATATATATATATATAATAATAATAGTACGATACCAAGTTTACATTTTTGTACTTTAATAGTAATCGTATAAGTTGATGGATTGAAGTGCTTATACATGAAGTGTTTATATATATATATATATATATATATATTGGTTCAAGTCTCATACGATACAAGTATAGTACTAACACTGCACAATAAGCACATTTATTAATGAACATATGGTTAAGACACAAAAACTTTATACTATACACTGTGTAATGATCCACACCTAACAAAACATGGTGGTAGTAATATGATACAAAATTCATGCACGTCCAACAATTACTAAGCACAAATCCTACGAGGAGATAAACAGCACATTCATATGAGACAAGCTTCATACACATATAATGCTTGTGGAAAGTCAACTTTCAAAAATCAAACGATGCTCATACAAGGTCGATGCTTTGTAAGATCGACTTTGCGCACTCAACCTTAATCCAAATTGTGGTCACAACGTACAATTGATACATCTCACATGTACAATGCCAATACAAGTTCAATATTCACATACAAATATAAGCCAAAATATAGATCGTCCAAATATAATATTAACCCGTATTGGATGACCAATAAGCAGTGAACAATATAGTTTTAATTAAATATGTTTTAAACTTGATTGTAATATCTTAAGTCCTGAGATGAACATAGAACGACATATAATGATATTGCAAGTTTCTAAATGCAGTATGATGTCTTGTAGCACATTCATTTGTTTAATTTAAAACAAATACACCTCACCCTATTTTGAATAGTATGATGTCTTGTAGCACTATGGACAAGATACCACTTGTAGCATTATAGACAAGATACACCTCACCCAAAGCTATTATGTCTGACACTTCACTTAAATTGGCATGCTCTCACAAATAAAAACTATCTCAATCACAAGAATATATATCATAGTACTTTTGAGTTAAAATTTTTTTGTGTGCTACTTGTCTAACATATATAGGTATAAAGTTAGTATTGCTGAGACAAACCTTTATCCTTGAACAACAATCACATTAAACCTATCTTTAAGACTTGATCACCTCTTGTATGTACACTTTTTCCCATTTATTCTTAATAAATCATTTCCTATGGTACTTGTTCGTATATCATATTAAAATCAATGAAAATATGCAACTTTTGTTGATCTCTTCAACCTCTTGAAAATTGCTCTTTATATTAGCCCTTTTGGGCTCATATGTCTCAAATTATTTCAACAAAACGTGATTTTGCATCTCTTACATTGCTCGCTCCACTAAACTATTTTTGGTTGATCCATAGTTTGATTCTTATATAACACAAAAACTAAAATGTTACCTTTTCCTCTACAAAATTGCACCATAAGTCTTGCCACCAATTACTTAATATATTTCAATCTTTTGGGTTTCATGACATAGGCTTCTTTCATTTTGACAGATGAGGTTGGAATATATAATTCCCCACTCACTAACCTTAATAGGCAGCTTAATCAAACCAAAAGCTTAACCTTAGGCTCTTGTAGTGCCACTATACCATATGGAAAATATCAATAATGCATTTCATAATTTGTTGACTTTCTATTGATGGTGTTATTATCTCAAAATCTCTCCTTCCACAAATTCTTAAAATAACATTACCATCTTTGATGATATCTCCATTATAAATTCCAACTATTGCTGCTCATGAAGCATCCTACCTGGTCTAAGTTAAAAAGCCTAGTTTCCCTGAAAACATTCCTTCATTCAAAAGGAGGCAAAAATAGCAAACGCATTGTCCCCTATGAGGGGTCAAAAAGGAAATCAAAAAACAACTTCAGAAGGGGCTCAGGAGGGGCATTCCCCAACCCCAAGCAAAGTCGAAGCGGCAAGCAGCACGCGCAACCCAATCCGCTGGCGCATTGCCGTCTCTCTGGATATGCGTGATAGTGAGCGCGTCAAGGCCCCGAGCATACAAGATCGCCATGGCAAAAACACCTCCCATGGGCACCTGGGAGAGGGTGGTGCGCACCTCCTGCTTCGCAAGTGTTGAATCAGTTTGGATCTCAATAGCCCGAAACTCCGAGAGCGCAATCCTCGCCAGTTCAAGAGCCTCAAGCATGGCATAGACTTCCATGGCGATACTCGCCTGAGAAAAGACTTTCCTCTTGATCACCAGCAAAGGCTTCCCCATGTGATCCCTGACCACCAGACCCAGGCCCGCCATATCATCACCAACAGCGGCGTCTCAGTTGATCTTAACCCATCCAGTGGGGGGGAACCCAGTTTTGGGCTACTATCAGTTCAGGTGAACTGAATAGGTTCCCGCAGGACATGGACGGGAGAGCTTTACAGAACAACACGATCTCAATCTGCAGCTTTCGCAATATATTGCAGTAGTCATGCGTCTCGTCATTGTGCTTTTTTGCATTGCGAAATTCCCATATGTAGTACATCCCCGTAGCTATGGTTGTTGCATGCAACACGCCGTCGTCGTCACACCTTCTAGGCGACACCAGATAATCAAGGAACCGCTGCATGAAAAACATCCCTTCACCAAGACCAGGACGGAGGCCAAGCGCGGTGACAGCCCCACGTAGCTGATAATTACTCCACAGCTCCTGCGCACGCAGACATTCCCACATTATATGTTGCGGCATCTCCTCGGCATTGCACCCCCATATGCAGTTATTGCTTGTGGTGAGTCTCTTGCGAGCCAGCCAGACTGCTGTGGGAAGATGGTCCCCCACCAGACGCCAAAGAAAGAAACGCACCCTAGGCAGAGCCTTCACTTTCCAGATCTTTTTGAGATGCTCCGAGTCCGCATTAGGGTTCCCCATGTAATCTCCAGTTCTTCCGCAATGTAGCTGCATGTAAATTTTCGAGTTGTTGACACGTGTCGATTCCGTATGGGTTTGCAGGAGGGAGTTGCGATTGTGATTCTGAGCCCAGCGCAGATGCATTACGCATTCATACAATGAGTCGCTGGCCCAAGCTCTGACCCTGCCCTCATTCCAAACACCCGTCTCAGCAATGCAGTCACCCCCGTGTTTTGGCCAGTCAACGTCCATGTTGATGGTGGGCCACCAACAGATTGGAAGCACACCGAGCCAGTTGTCTTCCCCGAAAAGGACGTCTTTGCCGTCGCCAATTCTCCATACAAAGTTGGCGAGAGCATACGGCATGGTTGCAGCGACGAGTCTGCATGCATGGGAGGCTCCCCTTGGTACCCTAACAAAGCTTCCTGCTGCAACGTATTTGTTTCTCATGATCTGTACCCAGGAGTTTTCCTCGCGGCCGATCAATATTTTACACTGCTTCATGGATAAGACCCACTGCCAAATGCACATGTCCAGAAGGCCAAGGCCAACCGCCTCTTTAGGCAGACAATATCCCAATTCGCATAATGCATCATTCTTGAGCTGCTTGTGCCGCACCATAGGAAGTTCCTGATCTTCTTCTCCACCGCATCAATGGCACGCTTCGGCATAACACAGTGACTCAATAAGTGACTCGGGATAGCACTCAAGACACACTTGATCATAGCAACTCTCCCAGCAAGTGATAATGGTCGGATACGCCATTTCATAACCTGCTCGTTGATCTTCTAGAGCATGAGGTTGATGTCCTACTTCTTGATCACTTTTGCCGAGATGGGGACGCCGAGGTAGCAGAGGTTATCCCCCCCGAGCCATTCGCAGCTTCCTCGCAACCACCTTCCTCCTTTTGGTACTCGTGGCTTTGCTGAAAAAGACCTTTGATTTCGCGAAGTTAACCCTCATCCCTGTAGCCTTACCAAATTCCTGCATTGTCTTATTGACCGCGCGCGCAGCAATGCGCGTTGCTGGCGCATACACAAGGATGTCATCTGCATACAGCAAGTGTGAGACTGGCGGTGCATTCCTTCCACACCGAAATCCAAGCAATGATCTCGTTTCATATTCGTGCATGATGATTGAGAGGTACTCCGTCGCAATTGTGAACAAATACGGCCATAGCGGGCATCCCTGACGCAAGCCACACTGCCCACAATCCATGGTAGTCGAGTTTCATTGAGCAGAACGCCATACCTCGGATACATGATGCATGCTTCAATCCAATCACACCAAATGCATGGAAAACCCATGAGCTTCAGCACGTTCATCACAAAATCCCATCTCACGGTATCGTATGCCTGTTCCATATCCACTTTGATTGCCATGAGCCCTGCCCTTGTGGAGGATGAGTGCATGCGCGAGGCCATCTCCTAAGCTATGAAAATATTGTCTGCAATGCTTCTTCCCGGTACGAATGCCCCTTGCTCACTGGATATGATATTCGGAAGTAGCGGCTTAAGCCTCTCTACCAGGATCCTCGCAATTACCTTATAGATAACGTTGCATAAGCTAATTGGCCAGAATTGTTCCAGCTTGCAGGCACCTTGGATTTTTGGTATGAGGACAATGAGTGTGTCTTTCCAAGTCCTGGGCATTTGCTTCATGTCAAAGAAGGAGAGCACCGCCCAGATTATATCACCATGTGTAATCTCCCAGTATCCTTGGATGAACTCGACAGTGACCACATCCAAGCCTGGTGCTTTATTCCTCCTGATGATTCTGATAGCCGAGATAACCTCCTGCTCAGTCACTTTACTTTCCAACATGGTTGCCTGCGTGCTATTGATTATGGTGTGTGCCATATGCTGCAAAGGAGGAAACGCGCTGGTCACACCACACCATTTCTTCTGAAAATAAGGTTCAAGAATTGCGCTTATGCTTTCATGCGTTGTCACTAGACTGCCCGAGCCATCTTTCATCTAGGTAATGAAGTTATTACGCGTTCGCGCAGTAGCAGCCGCGTGGAAAAGCGAGTGTTGTGGTCACCCAGCTGAGCCCAGTGAATTTTTGCTCTTTGCCACCACCATCTCTCCTCTAGCGCGCAGCCACGGTGGAAGTCCAAGATCAGTTGGCCAAGGCGCTGATGTTCCCCAACATTCAATCCCTCGTGCGACTCCTTAATTTGCAGACTATTAATACTAAGCTCTAATTTAGCATTGCCACTTATGATGTCCCCCACTTCTGTTTTACTCCACTTGCGCAGTGCCACAAGTGATCTATGGAACTTGGTCGATAAGCTCTCCATTTGATTTCCCTTGGTCCGCCTGCTCTAAGCTTGTTTCCATTAATAGCTATTTTTCCTTTTGAAAATTTTCAGCTTCCTTACAACTATATTTCTGAACAATATTTGACATTCAACTCGCAAAGAGAAACTTTTCCATTATTATTCACCTATTGTACCTCTGCCAAGAATTCTTATTTAGACAATAAAATTTTAGGATTTCCCAAAACTCCTGAGACAAACTACCTAATGCAACTCAATTTCATTCCACATCAAAATTCAATAGCTTGATTCTTCCACAAACAAATTTGAAAACTAGCTCCTAAGGAATCTTAATGCTTCTCGTACCAAAGAAAAGCACTAATACAATAGCCAAAAGAAAAGATAAAACAATACAAGTTCACCAATAAGTTGGATGTTTTTAATGTACAAAAAATTAAAAGAAATGAGTTAGATATAACTAAATGAAACTTTCAAGGAAGCTTTCATGAAGACATTACCAAAATAAGCTGAGTATTTCCTATCAAACTAGTACTTTAAAATTCTTCATATGTTTGGAGTTAGGTCTGAATCTAAATGCTGAATAAAGGATTAAACTTGTTCCATTAGGTTCACAACATTTCAAATATTTTTGTTGCATGCTTTACTACAATCCAATAATCATATTTGATCTTGCAATTGCACAGAGCAGAAATGAAAAGATAAGCACTAATCAAGTGGTAAGACATGCACTGGTTATATTGAATCCAAATAATCAAATAAATGAGGTTCCAATGCAGCATATCTCAGTAGTTCAAAGGAGGCAAGGAACCAAGTGAAATTTGTATGACAATGTAACAATTTAGTTGACAAAGTGCGCTTCAGATTGATTTCATGCAAACTGGGAAACTTTCATCTCTTGTAAGCAGCTTGTTAACCTATAAACAAAATGGAAAAGGGCCTGCTTATTTTGACTACAATATTCCCTTCTAGTTCGCCAAGCTATCACGGCTTTCTGCAATTATTTTTTAATAGTTTCAGTTATTATTATTACTGTTACTAGGTCTTCTGATACAATTTATCAATTATCTATTTTATCGCTATTTTTCGTTCATGTTTTCTTGCATAAATGTGATTAATGTGTAATGCACCTCCATATGGTTCTTAACTATATTAAAAATATTGGACTTGTTCATACAATGGACTTTATTTTACTCTAAATCTTCCTTCTGAACAATGTTATTCAAAAGAATTTTTATATAATGGACTTTATAAATGCATAACTCCACCTTTTAGGTTTTATTTCTTGAAGCTAGTCCTTGAGGTTGTGACATCTGAAATGCCCCTTTGATATAAGCTATAGAGTTGGACCTTTTCACAGAACATGAGATAAATGCTAGTCTTAACCTGTTTAAATGCCTCCTTAATAATTTGTTAGTAATTTGCTTCCAAATTTGAGAAGTTACAAGAAAATGAGTGCTATATCGTTGTTCATCTTTCTCCTCATCTAAATGTAGGATATGCACTCTAATAGCACATTTTTGCTAAAATAAGCAAGAAATAAAAACCCAAATCTGATCATGCATACTAATTACATGTCTAACCAACTAGAAAATGTAACACTAATACATCGTAGTAGCATCTATACCGGGATAAGCTTTACAAGGATTCCGTTTTAGATCGATTTTAATTTGTTTGTGAAAGCTGTATACAAAAACCTCAAAAACAAAAATAACACAACACTGAAAATATAATATTCCAAAATAACAATGACGAACTACTTCAACCAGTGATCCAACATTAAACTTGTTTCCTGCAAGGATGACCTTATGAGAAAAATATTTCCACAAATAAAAACAGAATTACCAATGTATTGAGACCATAAAGTCCTACAAGATCATTAGGAATTGGCAAACGGCTTAATTCTTCTTCCTAATTTGACTGTAGAAAGCTTAGTAGATATCAAACTGTTTTAATCTTGCTTTTTTTTTTCCAGAAAATTCCAGCCGTCACCCACAATCTTCATCTAGATAAACAAAGCACAAGAAAAGTAGCTTCAACAAAAGGTACTTTCAGAGCAGTAAGTGCAAAGCATAACAAAAATAATTAGCACAGAAATAGTAAATTAGTTCTCAATCTCTTCTGTTGCTTCAACTTTTACATCAACTTAGTTAGGTTGAAATGAACTCAATAGAAAACTGTAATTGCTTTAACTACTCTTCAAATTGAAGCTGAAATTCATGTCGTGATGTTTCCAGCCAGGAAAAAAAACTAAAAACTTGAAGAAGAAAAAAAAACTTACAATGATTAACTTGATACATATTGTAAAAGCAATAACTTGCCTGGACAGATGTGTGGACAGAGACCCACCTACGTGTAAAGAATGGCTAATATCTGTGAGATCGACATGGACGGAGAGAGGATGGCGAGCCAATGGCAAAGAAATTGGGATCCAAGAGCAAAGGCAAGACTTGAATTACAAGAGACAAAGGGAGGAAGAGATAAACAGACCAAAAACTTCATTAAATTGAAGAAAAAATTGTAACCTCTATGAAAACCTCCACTAATCTATTCAATTACACAGCTTACCCATGAGTTACAAGAACTTTTGACAAGGAGACTAGAACTAGGACTTCAAGTCATAGAAAAGAAAAAGAAAATGAACAGTTGAGAGTACAATACAAGCACAAAGGTCAATAAAACTTATCACATAACATCTTTCTGCCTTATAGGGGTCCTTTTATAGAGCATAAAGGTCGTCTTGATCATCTGACTGTCACTAACAAAGATAATTTTTAACTAACTAATTAGATTGGTAAGTATCTTAGACAGTGAAAGATGGAAAAACAATGCTCTACATACTACATTTGATTGTTAGGCTTGGTCATGACTGATAAAGCAAGTCCCACTATCTTGGCAATGGTATCTGGACACCACACAACTTGGGCAAAGATTCAGCACAAAGGCCTGGATCCTCAAGATTAAATGGTTTGGTATGATAAGAATGATAAGGTTGGGTCTAACCAAGGTGAAAAGACCAAAGATTAGAGCAATACGATGGGGGAAGAAGAGGTATGGCTAGAAAGAACAAAAGAGATCTGGTTCATGATAATGACGCATAGAGACTAAGGTCATCATTGGCCAAATTGACAAGATGCTCTAGGCTTCTCTAAAAACTACCGCATTAATTGGGAGGTAAAACTTGCTATGAACTAGATGTTGCTTAAAAATGTCTAGGTGAAAAAACATGCTCAAAGAAAACAACGATATTTCTGGATAAACTAATCAAAAAATTAGAAAGAATTTTGAAACGATTGAAAATTAACCACTTAATTGATGTTGGTTGCACCACGTAACTCTTTGTTGCTTATGATGCAGTAGTATTGGGGAGTAGAAATCTTGAACTTACACATATCACACTAATTCAAAAACAGTTCCTGCTAGCTTGTAAGCCAATCGTGAATTTCTTAACTGATTTTTTGCAATTACCTAAAACAATCTACCAAATTTTGAGAAAAGGTTAACAATGTTCAAAGTCCCAATCTTAATCCATTTCCATTGCAACTTATTAATTTACAGCACTTTTAAAGCACTTGATGGAACCACTTCGAACTTTATATATCCTACTACATGATTAAGGAGATAACCTTTAAATGAAATGCATATTTATGTAACCTCACTTAAATAAAAAAAAATTTAAGCATTGGAACATCCTTTTGGCTCCATAACATTTCATCACAGTTTGGTTCGTTTTTCAAAGCCAGAGTATTGAAATTTCCACCTTTCTTTTAGGTAAACTATAATAATTATAAAATTTCCATTATAAGCACTGGATTCTATTTAATGAAAACTTGAGCAATATGTAAGGTCACAATACTTTCAACATATAATTTTAAAGCTCACATACAAAAAAAATTATGGATGCTGATTGCAGAAACATTATTAGTCATTGCATCAAAGAAATGTTTAATCAGTTCTCAATGAGTTTTTCTTCAAGAATGAAATGTGATTAATCTACAATTTTTTGTTATTTCTACTTTTGTATCAATATATTTTGGGCTTTAAATCTGAATACAAAAAATGCTACAAAATCCAAGATTGATAAGGCATAAAGGCATGTTTGTGCTATTCTCAACTTTGTTGGTCCCTCTTGATTTGATTGATACCCATTCCTATGCCTTGAATGAAGAGGAGAAACCTGGTGCTCTTTCTGTTTTCTTGTGGAGTTACTTCATATAATTTTGAAAGCTGATCCAAACAATGCTCTATATATGGGTTTAATGAAAAATTTCTATCAAGTGGACCAAGCTATTATTGGTGAAGACATTTGAACAACCAACAACACATTCTGGAATTGAATAAATTGAGCAACAGAATGAGCCATATCTTATTTTGTTCAAAACAAAAGGTAAACGCCATGTTGAAACCTGTCGAAAAAAAAAACTTGGTTGATTTCATAACTAACTTACTGTGCACCTGCTTTTATATGTTTATCTCTGAAGCAGACAACTTATATCTCTAATAGCCAAGTAAAATAAATTACTTGAGGTGAATCAGTGAGGAATTAAAGTTTAAAGGTTATATTCTCTTCACATTGTTGAAGCTTGATATGAAGAAAGCTTATGATACTTTGAATCATAATCATATACTACCAAGTTTGGAAGCTGTAGGTTTCCCTGGAGTTTAATTAACGTTATCAGCATTTGGTAACCTTATTTTTCTATCACAGAGATCGGAAAAATAATTGGGTTTTTGAGTAGTACTTAGTGCCTATGGCAAGGTTATCCATCTGTCCTCATCTATTTTCTGTCTCTCTTCACTATATATCCGTACTAATAAGACAAAAAACGGTTTCTATAATGTTTTAGCTGCTTGAGAAATTGTCCTATAAGATTTCTTGCCTTACATTTACTGATGACTTGCTTTTGTTCACTAAAGCCAAAGTCCATAATGCTGCTACAATGGAGATTGTTATAAATGCATGATAGGATAAAACTTTGAATGAAACCTCCTAAACATAACTTTATCTCCTATTGCATATAAAACTCATATGAGATGCTGTATTATTTATATTTGAAAGTTCCTTCCCTATCAATTATCTGGCACTACTTCTAGATTCTTATGCATTGAATAAAATATTTTGTCAATTATTTCTTAATACAACTAGTCAAAAGCCGAATGGTTAGAAGTGGATCTTGTCAAAGGTTAGATGATGCATTCAGACTCTCTGATCTATCCACATTCTGTCTAGAAGTAATCATTCAGACTCTTTGACAATAGTCATTATCAAAAAGTTCAGATATTCCAGTTCTGATTTTACCTTCAAATCAATGATGGATACTAATTTCAAACTTGTCTTTTTTTCCCACATTTACCGAAAAAGAAGGTACAATTTCATATCATTGATATCTATAGTGATGGTTTCCTTAACTATCTCAAATTGTTCTTCTCAACTCCAAGACTCCGTTGAACATGATAGATTCATGCTGTAGTAACTGGGGCTTTCCTCTTCTCTTTCTATTCCACATGTAATGGATTCCCTTTCACATGCCTTGAATATGCTGGCTAAGTAAAACATTTTTCAAGGCCATAACTAGAAGCTTCTATGTAAGTCATGTGATATATGTCAATGACTTCATTGCCTATGATAAGGCAGATTGGGGCGCTATTTTGACCTTGAAGTTAAAGCTAAATGATCTTTCTTCGGAATTCGGATTGGGCATCAATAAAGACATGAACTCTATTATTCTCTCCAATAGTGTTCAAGGCATGAAAAGTAAATGATGCTTAAAGATGAACCATCAAGTTTTCAAATCCTTAGGTTTAACCAAGCATTCATCAAAATAAAATGCAAAGTGACAAAAATCCCACCATAAATGAAAGAAGTCTTTTACACATTTTCTTGAGTGGTGCTTATATGACTTGGGTGTGGTGCATTGGACTATCATAGACTTGATATTGCAAATGTTTCAAATTTATAATATTTAAAATCACATATTTAGCATTTTTGGTTATCTATCTACACTTGAATTATCATCTAGCAATACTAGTAAATCAAAAGCATATGACCATTGGTTGCCGTAAGAACTTATTTTAGCGGAGTACTCAAGTAAAACAACGATATCATCCAATGAAGAAGCTCACAACTTTATGGCATCAGTGGGTCAAATTTACTAAGGATGGTAGTACACAAGGCCAGAATACAAGAAGATAATTATAACTATAATTACCTATTAAACAATACAATTTATGGAGGTATCATTAGTCTCCTCCATTATACCCTTGAGATTGATGATCACAAAAACTAAGTTTTTATTACTAATGGATATTTGAGGTATTGTGTGTATACAAATTTTTACTTATGAATACAATGAATGTTAAGATGAAACAAGATTTATACACTTGGAGTTGAATAAAGTTTAAAGACTTTTTGCTTTTGTTGAGCTCGACTTGCACATCATAGAGTTATTATCTTGGTAAAATAACTACTAATCAGGAGTTCATCTTTAATACATCAACTTAATTTAAATTATTAAACATATCACTTGATATTTATATACAATATCGCATAACATTCTTTTAACTCGTGCATACACTAATTTGACGAATCATATTCTTGAGTCATAGTCTCCTAAAATAGCATTAAAACTCTACTAATATCACTAAAAATTTTCTAGATTCAATTTAAGTCTCAAGATAGTGAAGTCATGCCTAAAACAATCATTTTTTCTCACTGTCTAATGATCGTACAATACGTTGTCAATATCGTATTTGTACGGTCTACATTCAGGCTTTTAGTGATAGCTAAATTTAAAATTTATTATGCATCATATAAGTATGATGGGTTCATCGTACAAATGTGACTATCATCTAAACTTAGAATACATATACAAACTCGATCGTGCAAGGTATCGATTTTATATGTCTCTTGTTCACATTTTCAGAGTTATCATTATCATTGTGTGAGTACGAAGCTTGTTTTGTATGAGTATGTAGCTCATTATATGTATGTATCTATATATATATATATATATATATGTATGTATCTATATATATATATATATGTATAAATTTTGTTAAGGTCAAACATGTACAATTAATATATTATATCAGTACAACTGTGTTTAAATTAAATTATAAAACTATGACTTGATCGTATACCAATAGTCCTTATATGATGTTCAAGCTCAATTCTGTGGTATTTATAATTACTATATCGTACAACATGAAATAGAGTAAAATATATGTATAATCCAGTCCACGTCACAAATAATCTTAAATGTCTTAGGATAAAAATGATTTTTTTCCTATAATATAAATATGATATCTATATAATATGAATACGATCATTATATAACAAAACTTAATATTACGGGTCTACATTAACATACGACAGCAATCAATATATCACATTTGTATGATTTATTCTCCTTTACACTCAGTACAAAGGACTTCGAACAAAGATTAGTTCAAAGTTATCATACTATTATGATAACTTATTGTATGTGTACAATTGTCCTATTAGATCTTGTTAAGTTTATTATTACATAATCATACAATGGTTTATCTTAATAAGATCATATCATATAGGATTTTCTTGAAAGAGTAACATTTGATGAAAATAATTATTGTACAATGAAAATCCACTATCACATTCATACAATCTATGTGAATGATAGAAACAAACTACATTGTACTTTACGAATTTTTGATCATCTAGTAAGATTGTTACAGAACTTAAGTAATATAAAAAGAATTTGCGATGTACAGTACAAAGACATGTCATGTACTTGAACGATAAGCCATTAACAACTGATTCATGAAAGTCGTATTGTCACATAATCTAAGGCTATCTTAGCATTATGCTCGACCTAGTTCAATTTCTATAATGTACTAATATCATGCATTGCCAAAATTTGTAACAGCTAATTAAATTGTTTCAAAAATCTAATTATAGTCATTAAAACTACTCTATTTGCATTTAACTCATTCATTCATATAAATAAGAGAGAAAGTCAAGAGAAAAGATCAATGATGCTCAAATTGTAAAACCATTTATGAGAGTGCAAAGGAAACATCTTTGAACACGGGTTATGCTAAAACCTAAAGAGAGTTCTTCCTATTGCTTCAACCATAAAGTTTTCTATTGCTCATTTCCTACATTTTAAAGTTGTACTCTTTCTTTTGTAAGGAGTCAGTTTTGTCAAAACAATGTAGTGTAGTATGGTTTACCTTTACCGACTGTAACAAAAGGATGTGATTTGTTAGTGAAAGCTTGGTCAAGTTGATCAAGGGTGAATGTAGACACTAGTTGAGTCAAACCACCTAAAAGTCTTATGTTTTTGAGCTTTATTTGATTTGTATGCTTTAATTATTTCATAAAGTCACACTACCATTGTCACAAAAGATTTTGAAAACTAAATAATTTTTTTAAATAGTACTTAAAAGCAATTAAGTTTAATGATTAATTTACTTTGTAAAACTATTTGAGTTGGTTAAATTTGGTTGATAAAATAAAAGTTTTTTATTACTATCAATCTTGCATTTGAAAAACCAAGGTTTTAAAATATCCACAATTTACTTCTCTCTTGTGCTTATTACTAATCTACAATTACAACACCCTTTATGATTTTACATCTCCAACAAACAAAATATGCTTAAAGGTTGCACTACTATTAACTAAAAAGAAAATAAATCCTACGATAAAGAAAGAAAACCAAAAAAAATCTCCCTAAGATGGCAGCGTCGCCTAGTGCTTGATGCAATTGACTATTACTATCTTAGTCTTATAATCAAATATCACATCAAAGCCATTGCTCCAAGGATGTTAACCCACAATGACATGGGATAATATACTCATGTCAAATTTATCCTTCTCAAGCTAATGAATATAAATGGGTTTGGCTCCTTGAAACTTTCTTGGTGGGATTTAGACCAATCTCTAGTTCATTGAATAAGCATATTGCTAGGAGATATTTTAAAGAAAAATAGTTTGAGATGGCTATCTTAAAGAAATGGCCAACCATCTTTGCAATTTCGATTGTCATAAACATATTATAAAAGAACCCTTCAACAAAGTTAGTTAGCTTAAAGGTGGAACTTGATGATAAAGTGTTTAATCATAGAACTAAAAGTGGATATTGATAGTGTTTATTCATGGAACAAAAGAACTATTAGATTTAGACAAATTTAGAAATTTTATGAAGTTCTAACATATTTGTAAGAGAATGCATTAGACATGTTGTATGGAATATCTCATCTTATATGGCCTAGGATTTTACAAATTGATTTACTGGATTTCGATGTGATTAAATGGAGACTTACTATAAATGAGAATTTAATTTAGCTTCCACTAGCTACCAAGATGTGTTTTCTACCATCTTTCCTATGTATGGAATGATGCCATCTTGTTTGACATTGCAATTGGGTCTAATAAGCCTGCATATTCCCATTGAGGTGCTTTGCTTTGTAAACATAAAGCAAAGGCAAAAATTGCAAGCATAACATTGTGAGTAATTTATTATCTTATTTATGTTGATTCATCAACATGTTTTTCTTTTAGTATTCAATTTCTTCTCTAAAATCGAAAAAAATTCTGATTAAATGGACTGTGGTCAATGATTTAGCAAAAAGTTTGTAGTTCAATAAATATGCTTATGACATTCACAAAATCCTACACGAATGGTGCAAGCATGGTACACTAGGGATCTAGCACATTGTGGTATGATATGGAGTTATGTATCATGCATACAGATGTTTTCTCTATTCAAGATTGGGTATATCACACTAAAGATTGTAGGCTACCCTTTAACTTCTTAAAGCATTGTCCATGTTATACGAAAGAGTAAAATCAAGCAAATGTTTCCACAACTCTTCTACAAAAAAAGGATCACCAATTAAACAAAAAAACAACTCAAAACACATTACAATCTTAGTGGTACAATGCAATTTATTTGGGAATTATCTTGAAACAAAACTAGGAAAGTTCAAGTCAATTTGAATTCATTATATCATACAATGCATTCAAGATCACCATATATGAAACGAAACCTAAGGAAAACTGGAATAAATGGAAAACTAAGCAATGCATTCATAGTCATAAGGAAAATCAGGAAGTAAGCTGAAAATATATAAAGTATGGGCTTTGTACTGAGAAGTCCCAAAGACCACTAGAATACTCAATGCCTGCTTGGTCAAGCCGAAAACTCGATAAAGCTTTTGAATAAAAAAAACAATGAATGCAATAAAATATTTAGATATAAACAAACTCACCAGCAATAAAGAAAATTATCTATCCACACATCAAGTAGGTGCATATAGTAGTTGCCAAGGGAAGTCAAACAACTTAACTTATCAATGAAACATGAAATAAAATAAATTTAACGCAAGAATTCCTTATATATATCAAAAGGCTTGTGCCTTTCCCAAAATTTTGATAAGTCATAAGCCATCTTTCTCATATCCTCTAATGGCCAATGATCTGTAACTGTGCATGGGCCATAAATGCAGCATAATCTTGCATGAATAGAATATTTTCCTATGATAAGAACTCAGCAAAATGGACCTTCACACAAAAGAAATACACTAGTCCTCAGATAATTTTCTACCGAAAAAACAAAAAGTAGTAGTTCTAGACTCCAATCCATCTTTGCTTGATAGCAAACTAGCCATCAAGATTAAGATCTCATTGGAAACTCAAATCTAAACAATAAAAATGAAGAGGAAACAATAGCTGCCACTCAAGATAAAAGTCAACACTGAAAGAACTAAATATGTTGGATTTACAACCAGATATGATGACCAATAATTATGAATATGGTCCAACTGGAAAACTGCAAAAGAAATAAGAAGCAATTATGAACTTAGTTATTCTTAGTTCACAGTGAATTCTCATTCCTTGCAAAAACAAAAATTATGCCAGAAGACCATTTAAATGAGAAATTTCATCATAAAACAACATAAACTTGCGATATCCAACACCATGTTTCAAGCAACCGTTTTTGTTTCATGGATATTCGAAATTGATGATTTATATTACATAAGGCAAAGACGAAAGCCAGCCAGCAATTTGACCGATCTTAAGGTTAATACAATAGTATTAAGCATAGTTTCAGCATCATTTAATCAGGAAAAATGATCTGATTCAAGGCTGCAAATATAGCTATAGCAGTCACCGTAATTAATTAAGACAGATCTGTGATCCGATTTTAAGTGATATATCCTTGTGTGATTCAAATCTTTTCAACAAAATATATCAAACTTTAATTGGAGTCAAAACAACCTGCTTTCAAAACAGTTAGCCAGTCTATCCATGAACAATCAAACAATAGAGTAGGAAAAGACTGGGCCACAATTTCCCACAAGAAAATTCAAACTTCAATTCATGAATCAAATCGATCCAAAATATCACACAAAAGAGAGCCCACTTTAAACTAAAAACCAATGCCCTATCCTAGATCGGCATGCGCAACTACAGGACGACCATCAAGATCAGATTCATTCCACCGTCATAAATCCAAACTAGGCATCTAAGCAATAAAGAAAAATAAAAGCCTAATTAGAACCCAAGCGATTGACTCCCTTTCATCGCCGTGCTAGAATCCAAAACAAAATCGCATGCGTCACAAAAACGGGAAAATTGAGGTTTTTCGGGACACATGTTACCTTATCCAATTGGGGAAGACTAGCAAACAACTGAACCCCACCGTCCTTGTGTTACAGAGGCAGAGTTCTCTTCTTCCACTTCCCTCCAGATCTCAAGCAATGCTGAAGAGTACCAAGGGCGTTTTTGTCATTCTTCCTAGCAGCGGATTGAAAAACACTACACTCGACGACTGGCGAAATTTTAAAAGGATTATATTATTAAATTAATATATTAAAAAGAATTAAAAATTATTTGAAATGGAAATTTTGTAAAGACGCATGGGAGACTTAAATGCCATCGATCTTGATGTTTTAGCTCACGCCAATGCTCACCATGTATTTCCTTCTTCCCCACAATCAAGGGGAAAACCTTTGCTTATAATAGAAAGAAAATCCATTGCTGATCATCCAAATTATCATCTAACTTACCATAGCCTTAGCAAGCACAACAAGAAGCTCAATAACATGCGACAAACATGTTTGGTCTTATGGTCATGATCAAATCCAAGTACACATGTTTGATGATGAACAAATGTGTTTTTTTGAAACCAGAGTGCCAATAACATTATTATATAAAGTTGTTTATAATTATAATTGATGTTTATAAAGTTTTTTAGCAGTCATCGAGGATCTAGGGTCTTTAATTGTTGTTCGAAATAGGTAATATTTCAACATCCAATGATGATAACATATTTGATTTGTTAATGCATCTTGTTATGTGTTTACATGGATTTTAATCATCTTTTTATCTATTTTTATACAAAAAAATATTTTCTAACATTGTGATAAAATGTCTAAATAAATTTAAGATTATTTTTAATATTCTGTATGTAATGATTGTCTTTTTCTTGCATATATATAATTTTTAACAATGTAAAATGATACAAAATTTAAGCCTCAAAAACTTATTATTTGGTTTTTTTAATGATATACTTTTTTTTGATAAATTTCTAACAATCTTAAAAGGTAAAAAAAAAGTTTATTGTAGATGTTATTACACAATAAAATAGAACCACTCCCAAGCATATACAGGTTCTTCTAATTGTATACATGTATAATAGGAAGCAATGCTTATTTTCCATCATCCAACTCATTTGTGAGACATTAAGAGCATTTTACATCACCTAAACTTGGGTTATAGTTTTCTATTATCTTACTAATTGATACTCCGCTAAGTCTAGAGCATCCCATGACATTGCATGAAGATTTGCTTCCTAAATCCATTCATGCCATCAAGTTAATAGCCCTTGTGCATTAACAAAACATATATGTGAAAGACTAATCGAGGTAATAATGATGGATATTTTTGAAAAGTGGACTCAAGAAGAAAGAGAGAAAGAATGATCCTAAGAGAGCGAGGAAGACGAGTGAAGATTATAGAGAAAGAGAGAGAGAGAGAGAGAGGGTGTGAAAAGAGAGAAATTGAGATGAAGAAGGATAGGTGTAGACTAGAATAGAGAAAATAAATGAGAAAAGATAAATATTACTAAAGAGAGGGGCTTATAGAGAGAGAAAATGAGATAGGGAAAGGCAAGCAAAGATTATAAAGAAAAAATGGATGGTAGAAGGAGATGAGAAAAGACAAATATTGCAACATAAGGGTTTCAACTAAGTGGGATGTTGTGTGTAGAATGAGAATATATAAAGAAAGTGATAAGGAGATAAGAAGAAGGTTGCATATGCCTTCTCAAGAGAAACTCTATGACACATGCAACAAATCTCAAACTAAGAGAATTTTTTAAATCATCTAAAACTAATTATCATTAATCTAAAAAAAACAAATAAGTTCTAGGCTATAATCTCTACATAAGTAAAATGGCTTATTTAAGTCTATAACGAAATTCAAATTTAATTAGATAGATAAAAAAAATAAAGTTATAAGAAAAGTTCACAAAATGTGGTTCTTAATGCTTGAAGTAAAACAAAAGTTTTTTTAAACTTTGTCATTCTCATAAAATTATCTATTAAGATAAACATTAACTTAAAAAAGCATTCTAAACTTATCTTTATGTTATTTTTCGAGGGCATTACATGTGTTCTTGATAATGTCTTGTGACTAGTTGGGTTCCCATGTATTATAAGTTTGTCATCAACTTTAAATACTTCAACTCATTCTCATTAAGAAAATTTTTGACATATAGAGGTAAAGTATTAGTACTCCTATAACAATATGGTTTTATTACTCCATACTTTTGTTCAACCAAGTATCCCTTTATAATTTTAATCTAGTAAATAAACCAATAACATATAAAGAGCATCGGAACTGGAAAATTTATTAATTAAGATATTATTTACTTCAAAATACTTAGTACCAAAAGGTCGACAAAGTTAATCATCGCTTTAACTCTTTATAAAAAGTTAGTTTTTTAATTACTTTTATACAAAATATGTTTATATGATAATAATCTTTTATATTAAAGTTAATGCTAAAAAATTGTTTGACACCAATTCTAGAACATAAATATTTGTATTTTTATTTTTTGATGATTTAAAAAAACATAAGCTATATTTGTAATTTCTTATATTTAAATATGAAAAATCTCTTAGAGAAAATATGTACTTATACATAGTATTTTTTATTAAATGTTCTCAAAATCTTATTTTTATTAACAATCTTAATATAATTTAAATTATTATTTTTAATTTATTATCTTATTTTTTCTTACAAGATATAATTTTTCTACAAACATAAAAAATAAATGATAGAGATATCCACAAGTTAATGGGTCTTTTAAAAAATTTAATAGTTTAAAGATTATATTACTATAAGTAAATTTAATTAAGAATAAGTGTATGTCCCAATTCATAATATTTTTTAGTTATGTATTTCTATAAATGTTGCATTATATTATTAACAAATTCAATTTAAACATCAATTTAAGGGTGGAATGCAAAAGAAAACTTTAAGCAAATAATTTTCACAAAACCTTCACAAATGAAGAAAAAAACCTAATATACTCATTTGAAACTAAGTGTTGTGTAGTTTGTTATAACACTCTATCCTTCTTAATCAAGTATGGTTTCGATTCAACCATATTTTGTTCTTATCTAAGGGATCCCTTCTTGCTTGATCACTCATTTCAAAATTATTTTAACTCTAACAAGCTTAATCATAGAATTTTCATTGGATCCATAGATTTCTCCCAAGAGGTGTCTCATCATTCCATGACTTCTAACTTATAAAGCCAAAATGTGCCCTCTTATAATTAATATGGAACATACTTATCCCATTATCTTTAGAATATTTACACAATAGTTACAGATTAACCATGTCATGCCCATATTATTCGTGTTTTATAGGCCTACCATCTTTTACTTGATTTGTGCTTAAAATGAGATAAATATATGATATGATAAGATGTTAAGCATAATAAATAATTTTAGTAAAATTTAATTAAGTTATGACACATATTTTGATGATTTGTTATACTCAATAATTATTTATTAAAATAATTTTAATCTATTATATCTTTATCTCAATCAAACAGTGATCATATATTACTTTACATGCTTACTTTGTTTCACACAAGAAATATTAATTCTTCAAGCATAATATTTTGATTATTTTACTCATTTGCATCGTGAGATTGACAACACAAATATTTGAAAATAATTAATAAAATTTAATTTGGAAAATGAAAGAAATTAATATTATGGCTAGATGAGAAAAAAATATTCTGATATAATAAAGAAATAATTTTCTTATTTTTGCACATAACAAAATAGAAATATTGAAAGTCAAACATAAGTTGATTCTCATATAAACAAATGGGTTAATTTTCACCAACAATAGTGATTTATAGTTATTATAAGTAATGATTGAAATAATGATATGACATACAATATTTCTATAATTATTTTATATAAGAACGAGAAAATGAGATAAAAATGGTGAAAAAAATAACGTGTAATTGAGAAGATATGATGTGATATACTATAAATTATGGCATATACTTGAACTCTCAATAATATAAAATGGTGTAGTGACAAACCAAGAAAAAAACTAGTGGACTTATAACCCCAAGAATGACGAGGCTATAAAGTGATTACATATGGGAAGAGGCAAAGGAATCACTAAAAAAGTTGTCTCATGTATAAAGATTTTTAAATAAAATTGTACGATGATGATTTGTTTCAAATAAAAAAAGAGGAGAAGAATTCTGATGTTTTTTTTTGACTTTAAGAGTATTGAGGTGTATTTTAATAAATGATAATAATAACCATCCTCAATTATATAAGACAATCAAAGTAAGATGATATTTCAACATCTAAGTACAAATGACATAGAAAGATAATAAAGGAAAATAAAGGTAGATTAATTTTAATTATTATATTGTTCAGCATATACAAGTCTATACTTGCTTTTATTGCTCAAATGTTTTTGTAATCTAGCTTATAATAAATCTTAATATCACTTCTCTATGTATTATATTTACCTAAATGATGTAGAAACTTAGATTGACATAACTTATGTTAAGTGAAGATGAGTTAAAACTTAATAATATAATTTTTTTACTAAATATTATTATTGTTGATATAATTATTGAGTTATATTAGATTTACCTCTTATTATTAATATTTCTAGGTTCATATGATGAACACACAAATAAACACGAAGATCACAAGTGAAGAGTGTGAAAATACAAGAAATGAGTGTTGATGTAATTTTATAACTATCTTTCTTAATTATAAAAGATTGATCGTTTAAGTATATTTTTTATGTTTATTGGTAATAGATAAAGTGATGAGTCTTGATAGAAAATAAATTCAATGCCAAAATCAATTTATCTTTCTACTTATATTAAATTTTTCTTTATGAAAATTCTTATATTGTGAACATTAGGAAGACTTCTCAAAAGAGTTATCTTAGATATATTATTGTAGGTGTGGGAATTAGGTTTTCTTTCTCCAAAATTTTCACTTTCTCCACCTCTTTTAAAATTCTTTTTAAAGAAAAATTTATGTAATTCCTCTATAATTTTTTCTTTTATTTTCACTTCTAGCTTTAGAGTTATTATAACTAATAAGTCTTAATCTACCAACCTAAAATTTTTCACTAATTCTATAAAATCAATATTTTCTAGAGTATCAAAGTAAATATTATTTCGAGATTCAACCCTCTTTTGAATAAGAAATAACTTTGACCTTTAAAATTGAAACTATCAAGTGCATACTTAAATAATTTAGTAATTTTTCTTTCATGCTCAATCATTATAAAGCTTTTGAGTCAAATTTGTTATATTTTTTCTAACGTGTTCTCTAGCTAAAATAAGGATAGACCACCATTCAAAGTATTTTACAAATTTATCCAATATTATTTTTTTGCATAGGCCTATGTTTAAATTTGATATGATGACATAACTCTCATAAGAAATAAGAATCATAATTTTAAACTAGAGTTGCTAAATGAACCCTTCTATCTTTAGGACAAAGCATGATATTAAATATTTTATTCATCTTGTTAATTCAATATTTTATAACTAGTTCCTCTTTTAGAAAGAAGGTGGCACAAATGATAAAATTGATTAAGAATCTTAACCATATCATAGTTTGTCCCTTATTTAATAGGAAGTGTTATTAATGATGAAGCAAGTTAAATAAGCTTATTTTGATTTTTAGCTTATTGTTCTACTTCTCTTCCTCTTTTATAAGCATAAGACACATCTTTATACAAATCTTTTCTAACCATCCTTTTTTGAACCAAAACTTGAATTAATATCTACACACATATATGCATGCATATATGAACACACACACACACACACACACACACACATATATATATAGCTAAAATCTGAATATTTATTTATTCCATGCATCTATATAATTTATATGTTATGCCAATATTCTCAGAATATACTTCAGTGATTCTCTGTATTTTTTCAAGGATGTCAATTGCTTTGATATTAACTTGTCATGTCTCTCAATATTTTCTTAATAAATACCAATAAATGTAATAATTACTATTTGATTATAATGACTATTCTAATTTGAACTTCTAATTTTTTTAAATATAAAACTCAAATTCATATATTTTTTCCATACAAAAATATTATATTTTTAAATTATGCATACTACACACACACACACACACACACACACACACACACACACACACACACACACACACACACACACACACACACACACACACACACACACACACACACACACACACACACACACACACACACACACACACACACACACACACACACACACACACACACACACACACACACACACACACACACACACACACACACACACACACACACACACACACACACAGATATATATATATATATATAGAGAAGAATTAAAGATTTTAAGTGCAACTTCAAGTGCTGTTAATATGAGAAGGTGAACAAGGAATGCTTTGACAACTAGAGTTGAAGGCAACAATGAGAGTTCAAGGAACAATAAATAAAATTTAAGGATAAGTTTTAGTTAGAATAAAAAAGTTATTTATATGATTTGGTTAAGAAAGATAACAAAGTTAGGTAATGAGGGTAAGATATTTATTTGATAAAATTCATATATTTTTTCTTAAAAATAATCTTAGAAGAAATTGTCAAATCAATTAAGCACTATTTTGATAATATTGTAATTTAAATATCACTTTATCTTAATATTAATATTATTTAAAATTTTATAGTTTTTATTTTTAATTTAATGTTATCTAACTAATCTTTTATTTTTATTTTTAACATTAAATTAAATACATCAAATTTTTTTTTTTTTATAACATCCCTTTTTCTTATTACTGATAGAAATATTACATAAGACCCAGTCTCCTAAGAAGGAGACTTTCAATGCCAAGGAGTTTCCCAGCTCGTATGTGGTACATAGAAATTAAGAAAATTTGGACTTCCCACTGAAACTTGTCTGGCCTACAGCATGTGCCTGAGAAGAGTGTCGCATTCCTTGTCTTCCAAGCAAACCAACATATTGCTGCTGGAATTGAAAATGCAAGTGATTTGAGAGAGGATTTGCGTGACCACCAATGTTGCACCAGCTCAAGGAGATTAGTTTGATCATAGACCTCCAGGGTACGGCCAAACCACTGCCAAGTTGGGTACCATACGACAGCGCCAAAAGATATGTTCCATTGTGTCCACGTCGAGGCAGAAAGGGCATTTCGTCGCCAGTGAGATATTCATCTTTTGTAAGTTCAAAGGAAGAGGCAGCGCATTGTTGAATAGGCGCCACATGAAGATGGAAACCTTTTTCGGAATTCTAGAATGCCAAAGGAGTCGATTATCATAATGCTTGGGAATGGAAGGTAACGTCATCTTGCTCAAGATGTCATAGGCTGCTGCAAAGGAAAATCCTCCATACGGGTCCGAGCATTTATCAAGCCATCCCACCAAACCGCTTAATTCATCCACTAAGTTCAAACCAAATGGAACTAAACCAAGAATCTGGTCCAGCTCCGAACCGGAAACGCCAATCAAACCGGACGCGCCAACCGAACCGGGCGACGCGTCCCGAGCTGAACCAGTGGGCGAGTCGTCGTCTTCTTCCTCCGAACAGACCGGAATCAACGCCCTAAATTTTACCAGGCTACGCCAAACGGGAGAAACGCGATGCTTCAGCTGGAATGGGTTCTCCCTCGTGAGATACGCCTGACAAAAAAACTTGGTCCAAAGATTAGAAGTGTGGAGGAGCCACCACCACAGCTTCGCCGAGTGCGCCAGAGCCTGTACCTCAAAATTGATTATACCAATACCTTGTTCATCCACTGGCCGCGCAATCCTGTGCCATGCAGCCCAATGATGATTATTTGTGTCCTTTGTCTTGCCCCAGAAAAAGCGAGCAAGCGAGCTATTGACCACCCTTACCGATTTCATGGGAGGGGCCATTGCAGCCGCAATGTACCCGGACATCGAGCTCAAAACATTGTTAATAAGAACTTTCTTCCCGCCCATCGAAAGGAGTTTGTTTTGCCAAGACGCAATTCGTGATTTCACTCGGTCAACCAGAGGTAGGAACAGGTGGCTGCGGGAACGCCTGGTATCAAGCCAGCAGCCCAAATAAAGCAAAGGCATCTTCGCCGAGGGAAAACCCAGGATGGATTTAACACGAACATTCCCAGATAAGGATGAAGACTTGGCATGTATGGCGGACGATTTCTCCTTATTGAGGTCCAACCCGGAAGCCTTCAGGAACGTGTTGATGCTTCTAGCAAGGTGACGGAGAGAAGCTTTGCGGATGGTTGTAAAGATGGCTACATCATCAGCGTACGCCAGGTGTGAGATCGGGCTACACTGCCGGGGGGAAGAAAAATATTCAATGCGCCCCGATTGGAAGGCGCTCGACAGGTTCTGACTAAAGACGTCGATGACAATTGCACATAATGCAGGTGACAGCGGGTCTCCTTGCCGAACACCGCAGGAAGGTTGAAAATAGCCTTTCGGGCAGCCATTCAGCAAAACCGATAGACGGGTTGCCTCCAGTAGATTCATAACCATCGAACAAAAATTCGAACAAAAACCCTTTGCCCGCAGCGCCGCAATAAAAAACGACCAGTTAACCTTGTCAAATGCAGATTTGAAGTCGAGCTTCAGAATGACGTTGCGATGTCGACGTCGAGTGTTCAACCGCGTTAGCATTTCTTCCATTAAAAGTATGTTGTCGGTGATGCATCGTCCTTTGACCACTGCCGATTGTTCCTCCGAAATAATCGTCGGGAGAAGAGGAGCCAGGCGAGAAGCGAGTAATTTCGAAAGGATTTTTGCATTCACGTTGCATAGGGCAATGGGGCGAAAGTCGGAAGGAGAAGACGCGGCCGGGGATTTGGGGATCAGACACAACCACGTGGCGCCAAACGCCGCTGGGATGCGAGTTCCGGATAAAAAATCGTTCGCGGCCTCCACAAGGTCTTCAGACAGCACTGCCCAAAAGCGTTTGTAAAACTCCACCGTGAATCCATCCGGGCCCGGGGAACTAGACGCCGCCATAGACATAAGTACTCTTTCCAGTTCAACGGCATCGGTTGACCGGGTTAAAGCGTCGTTGAAATCCGTGTTGACCTTCTTCATGGAAGAAGTCAAGCAGTCGGCGATCGCCTGGCTACAACCGCTTGTGCCAGTGAAGTGTTCCTGAAAATGAAGCGGAAGAAAACGAGATAATTCCTCCACACCCTCCGTCCATGAGTCGTCCGATCGACGAAGCTTCTGAATCCCAAGTTTATGTCGCTTCATCCTGACCGATGCGTGAAAAAACTTGGTGTTCGCATCCTCGTCACGCATCCAGCGGAGGCCAGCCTTCTGATGCCAGTAGTCCTCCTCATTCTGCAACATTAAGGCCAGATGTTTATTTGCCCTGTCCAAGTCCTCAGACGCTTCCGTCGAGAGGCAAATCGCTAGCTTCTCCTCTGCATCCGACACCGCTTTTTCAGCCATGGTCCTGTTCTTGAAGAGATCTCCAAAAACCGAGCGATTCCATACTTTAATAGCCTTCTTCAATCTCGCAATTTTCCCGACCAGTTTGAATATCCCAGTTGCCGCGATAGGAGCCTGCCAGGAGGAACACACGACATCCGCGAAGTTCACGTGGTTCAGCCAAATGTTCAGAAAACGAAACGGTTTTGGGGGCGTGCTGCAAATCTGTCCCGGCCGAAACAGAATGGGGGCATGATCAGAGGTGGTGCGGGGGAGGATTTCGACACGACTGTTCGTGAATTCTTCCATCCATCTGTCATTGCAAAGAAAATAGTCAAGTCGTTTAAGGAGAATGGCACCATGTCGCTTCCCTTGCCATGTAAACGGCCCTCCTGTTGTTGATGGGATGATGAGATTAGCCGCCGAGATGGCTTCGTCAAAGTCGTAAGCTTCCTTGCTGCAGAACCGCTTCGTCCCGCATTGATCCTGCGCCCGCAAGGTGACGTTGAAATCACCGCAGACGCACCACGGAACATCCCTGACCAAAGCGCTGGTCTCTGTAATAAACTTCCAGAGACACCGGCGAAGGCTGCGAGTATGCATACCGTACACCGCGGTGACATATATAGACTGAGAAACTGTCACGTCCACACACACCAAAGCCGCTTGGTCGGAGGACCGAACCAAAGACAAACCACAGCGGTGAGACCATAATAACCAAAGCTTCCCGTTGAGCAAGGGCCAGCCATCAGCCAGGCCCAGTTCCGAAACCAGTGCTGCAATACGATCAGCCCCAATTTTGGGTTCGATTAAAACAAGTATGTCGATGGCGTTCGTGAGGACGAGCCGACGAAGCCGTCCCCGGGTTGCACTGTTGCCAACCCCGCGCGCATTCCACGAAAGGACGTTAATCATTAGGAATAGGAGGTGGCTTGGAGCCCGCCGCACTCCGAGTGTGTGGAGGCGAGACAACTTTCGTCCCTCCCCTGTTTTTGGTTCTTCTGTTTTTAACTTTGATGGCCGCCAGAGACGGGAATTCAGCAGCTTGCTGAAGTTCGTCAAGGAGCTCTGATCGGCCAGAACAGGGATCCATATCAACCGCGTTCGACTGTTCTCGTACCTCCATCCTAGGGGGAGAGTGTGATGAATTATTGTCTGTGATCCTCTGCTTCGGCATATTGGAGGATTCCGTGTCCCCAGTTTGAATTTCCGTGGGGAATGGGGAGGGCGTGAAGATGGGCACCGGACCTCTGTTTCGCTCCAGTTCTTCTTGCAGATTTTGTGGAAGCAACTTATGCTCCAACCAAGCTGGCTGCTGGTAAAGTAAAGCTGTCGATGAACATTCCTCTGACAAGGTTCTGTCAATATCCGAATCCGCTGCCTTGGCCAGCATCTTGTCCAGTTCACAGGGAACCGAGGACGCCCGCAGCGGCAAGGCGTGACCTGGGGCGACGTACGCGGACTTCTCGGAACCAGGAAGGATGGTTTGGTCGGGGATTTAAGGGAAGAGCATTGCCCTATTTCAAAGTTTATTTTAGGTGGCGTGGAGCAGCTCGATCGCGGCAAATCGATAAAAGGCTGCTTGCCTTTATCCTCCTGTACTGATACCACCGCCATGGGCCGATTTCTGCATTGTTCCCTACTGTGTCCAATGGTCAAACATTGGGAACAGTACTTTGGCAAGTTGTCGTATGATATAGTTTGCCAGAATCCACCAGTCGCCACGCCGGACTGTGCCGAGATCCGGATCCTTCTCGGAAGCACCTTCGTAACATCAAGCTCAACACATATCTTAGCAACATGAGGCCGAGAAACGGCCGCCGTGGCCGTGTCGACCTTGAGTGGAGATCCAATTGCCGACGCCATAGAGAACAAAATGGCTTTATCAAAGAGGTGAAGAGGTAGATTATCAAACGAAACCCAGACTGGCACAGTCGTCGGCTCCGCCTCAAACCGAAATTCCGGCGTCCATTTCAGAAGACGCATAGGAAACTCCTTAACATGCCAAACCGTCTTCAGCCAACAGAATAAATAATCCTCCTCCACAGCAAACCTTAACAGGACATGGCGGGAGTTAAGAAGCCCGACCGTGACCGCCCCTCGGAAACCGGCTTTGGCCATCGAAGTGCGAATAACGTCAAGAGGAGGTCTCCCATGTGAAAACTTGCCGACTAATGCCAATTTATATGGTTCAGACAGTTTAGATACTTCGTCGGGAGACACTGTAATTTCCGGCTTGCCGTTGAATAGAGTGGCTCGCCGGGGTTTACACGGCGGGGGATTTGCCCCCCCCGCCTAGGACTTCCGCAAAGGATCGGTTGACGGATCCCATATTTACTGCATGAAGGCTTCTCCGGCAAACGCCGGAGACCGGGACGAAAACTTACCTCCGGCGTAAAGGTAGCTCCGGCGTAAAGGTAGCTCCTTTTCTTCTTATCGAGCTGTGGCGTGAACAGAAAATTTGTTTAGTCCCACATTGTATAACGACCTTTCGGGTGAAGAAGCGAAATTTCCTTTAGTCCCACATTTTAAATACATCAAATTTTGAATGTCCCTTCCGAGAGGAACGTCGTACAGAGAGAGAGAGAGAGAGAGAGAGAGAGAGAGTGCACGATTACGACGCGCAGGTGGGTTGAGTTTGAGAAAGTAGTGGTAGTGGAGAACTGGAGGGCAAAATTTGATGCTTCTATCATCGAACGACATTAATAACTTCACATTGCTTCCATTAATGGAAAAGCCCGATGCTTGAGAGAAGGCACAGGAAGAAAGCGGATAGGTAGGAGGTAGTGGTGCACGTTTATGACGTGACCAACAGCAATTCGGAGAAAACGAACAACACCATACTTCAGATAAACAGGATCTTCAAGGACCGCATTGGCATCGGTGGAATCTTCCACACTGCTGTCCAGGTTTTCTTCTCACCAGTTTTATCTCATATTTTCTTGACCTTGTTTTTCCTTTTCCTACCGCAATGCTGAGTTATGTATTCGCTTTCCAACGATTTGGTGAATATTGTTGGGTATATGTTGGTGATTCAGATGCCAATTTGGCTAAATTTGTGGCTTATTTGAAATTAGAAGAGTAATTCCATTGTTTTTCTTCTCAACCCATATTTGCATTCATCAATTGAATGGAATATCGTAGACATTGCGAATTGTCCATCATAGAACTCTATAAATTGGCCAAAGGCTCTCAACGTTCATTTGTTCTCTTTCAAAGCGGCGCTGCAAGAAACACGCAACAATAACACAAATAAATGACAAAAGGATAAAAAGCATATGAAAGCATCATGAAATCTTTAAGCTGTTTTTGCCATGAAGTAATTACAAAAATGAAGCAATGTTATGCTGTTATTCATGATCATCATAAGTTAGAGTGAAAGTCAAATTTTTTTTATTAGAATAAAGGGTGAAAGTTGTCAGATGACAACCATGAAAGGACATCTAACTTGGAGGTTTTTGTGTGTGGGCAGGGGGAATCAAGTGAAACTTTAGAATTATTGTGTTCATCAGTCGTACTGCAGATTTCAATTTTTCCATCATTGTTTTATTTCCATAAATGTTTTCAGTTCAGTGATTGAATAAAGTGAACCTGAGATTCAACTTTCATTTCCAACAATTAGGGTATGTGTTCAAGCTTTGTCTAACTCAATATGAATCACATTTCCACAAGAATTATTTCAAATTCTCAAGCAACAAGCTATATATTAATAGACCATAGAAATGTAAATAAATTATTGTTTTTTGTAATACTTCCACAATGGTGTTAGAAGAAAGAGAATTAGCCGAAATAGGAATACCCAGGTAGGAGAGTGTATTTCCCTTTGGGATACCAAGCTTAGAGGACACAAGCTTCATCTTTTGTGATGAGCCATTGTGTGGTTCCACGGGGGGTGGTGGAGCAGATGGAACAGTTGATGAGGAGATTCCTATGGTATGGCGCAGGTACGGCTCATGCTATCCATTATGTTGATTGGCACACTGTTACGCTCCCGAAGGACATGGGTGGCCTTGGTTTACTTGATCTCAAGATCTGGCGTCGTGCATTAGTCATGAAACATTGCAAAAGACTATTATACCGTGAGAACAGCCTTTGGGCGGACATCATGAAGATTAAGTACCCTTTGAGAAACAACCCTTGCAGGGTCCCTAGGGGTGCTTCCTATGCGAGAAGGTTGATGCTTGAGGCCCTCTCAGACGCCCTGGGGGGTTTCATCTGGAGGATGGTGGATGGAATGTGCATTGATTTCTATGAAGACAATTGGCTGGGTTTTCTTCCAATTAAATGGTGGCCCACATTCATCAACATGGAGGCCTCGTGGCCAAAATATGTGGGAAATTGCATGTTGGGGCCGAGGAAGTTGGACAGGGATTCTATTGCTCGCTGGGCGAACCCTTTATTGAAGGACAGAGTCATGCACCTGCCGTGGGGTCATAATTGTGGGAATGACGAGTTTCTTCAGGTACACACTGAATCCTCTAAGGTCTCTTCTATAAAATTCTACCAGGCTCTTATTGCATTGAGAGGAGCTGACAATGCTCGATCTACCCCACCGCCGGGGGACCTTGCATGTATATGGAAGCTTAAAGTCTTGCCCCGGGTCCATACTTTCCTTTAGCGTGTGGCTCGGAACCTCGTGCCTACGACAGATTGGCTCAAAAGAAGGCATTTGACTGTTTGCAGCAACTATAGTTGGGGCTGTGATGTGGCTGAGACTCAACAACACGCACTGTATGATTGTGTTGCCGCTCGCAGTATCTGGGAGGACCCTGTGTTACATGCATCTGTCGAGGTGTTGGGCATCTGTGGTGGTGTGCGCACGCGCGCCCGTTGTGGTGGCCGGTTTTTGGAGCGTTTTCTTTCTTGTGCCGCTCAACTTGACACAATGTGCGACATCTCCGCGGCTCATCTGGCCATTGTGGCCTCTACCTTGTTCCATATTTGGGAGAATAGGAACCGCAGGGTGCATAAGAAGTCTACCCTCAGTAATAACATGCTAATTCAGAGGATCAAATTGGAAAGTACTGCCACTATAAAGCTCATTAATCATCATCCTTCTTCGTCCAAAGGGAAGTTCAACCCTTGGGGTCCCTGGTAACCAGTTTTTGGCTTCCCCCTCCAACGGGATGGATAATGATCAATTGCGATGCTGCAGTGAGAAACGAGAAGGCTGGTATTGGCTTGGTCATTCGCGATCAAGAGGGTAGGCCCATGCATGTTGTGGGGAGAGGTTTCATTTCACAGGCAAGTGATGCCTCAGAGTTTCATGCTGTTATGGAAGCTATGGTGTTTATCATGACTAAACTAAAGGAATATCCTGCGGTTGAGATCCAGACTGATTCTACTTTCGCATTACATGAGGGAATGCAATGGGTTCGTTGCCCTTTGGAGGGTGGTATTGTTTCTGATGCTCTCCACTTTGTGAGAAAGCTGCCTGCTTTTCGCCTCACTCATGTTTTGAGGGAAGGTAATGCCCCTGCGGATTGGGTGGCAAAATTTGCATGCTTGTCTGATATGTCCTGGGAAAGGGGAATGTCCCTACCCAAGCCGTTACTTAAGCTCTTACTAGCTGACTTTGTTTTTAAACCCCCATAGTGGGTTGTATAATGTAGGCTTAGGCCATTTTTTGATAGAAGAAAGAGAATTAGAAGGTAAGCTGAGGCTTAACTTAAACTTACATTTGCTTGAAGACATTAAGTGGTTGCCTTACCCCCCAATAAAGGGGGTTGAAGCATCATACTCAGCAAAGAATGCCTTCAATTAATTGAAGTGGAAAATAACAAATTTCACAATAACATTTAAGTGAAGGATAAGGTCTTATCAAATTTGCCATTGTAGAAGGCTTGTTGACAAAACTTTAGCTGTTAAATCTCGAAGTGGTTGGCATTCATCAAAACTAACACGTGTAATTTGAGCTATTCATGCGTTATTTGATATTTGAGAAATATTAATCAATATCCTTATTTTAGGGATTTCTAGAGAAAATGTGTCATATGCAATTTAGTCTTATACTATTAATTCTAGCAGCCATTGTAATGGATGCTTGGATATTAAAAATTCGAAGTAAAGTGCTTATGTAACATATAAGGTTGTATGTATTTAAGCTGCAAAGGGACTCATGAAAAAGCATTTGGATAGTGTGCCAAGTTTGACTTTAAGGGTCATATGCAACATGATTGATACATACTATGTGAGATTTACAACTTTTGGGCATAACAACAAACAAAATATTATTCATATTATATGTCACATATGTATTACCTTAAAAATTGGTGATTACACTGGTATTGATACTATGCTTAGTAATCAAGTTTTGAGATTTCTTTATCTTGTTGTTTAGGTAATGAAGTGGTAAGGTGACAGCCATAATCTTCTACCAAATGTGTCAAAGAAGCTAATGATTAGTGAGTTGCATCTAGCACCATGCATGCAAAGGATGGATACAATATTATAAAACCTTGCTCATGGGGCCATGATTGCTATATTTTTTTTATTAGGTTGTCCTCTTTTATAAAAAAGGGAAGCTTTTACTTGTAAAAGGATCAAACTCTGAATTCTCAACTATAATCCTTGTTGGTGGAAAAACCTTTCATCCCTTTCCTTCATCTTCTTGGGTGGCAGCTTACTTGACTACTAAATCACTTCTTCTGATAAGCTATACTTGCAACAACTTAAAAGGATAATTGTTTATAAGTACCCCACAAAAGTATGTTTTTTTTTCTATTTAATGGGACTTTCTATTATAATTTCTTTGTGTCCTTTACTGTCAACATTATTCTTTACCTTTTTGTGATTGTGATTGATGGTGATTTGCTTAACTGTAGTTTTCACAATAACATTTTTTTGATATTTTTATTGTTAATGACTTTCTGAGTCTTTGATAAAGAAGGTTAGCAACCAAGACCAAACTCCCACTTATGCATTTGTTAGGACTTGCACATTAATTATGTGAACAAATGTTATCTTAGCTCTTATCCTTTCCATAATGGAACAACTTATTGTTTCTGTCTAAGTCCTCTAAGGTGAGCATCTTTACCTTTCTTTCTATTTTACTATTATCCCTTCTCTAGCTCAAATGCTTGTCACTCCTTCACACACATCACTAGGTGAAGCGGTGTATTACCCATAATATTTGATGATTTAGATACTTTGTAACATTCTTGCACTCCACTTTGACTACCACTATTGTCAACTAACATCCATATTACTGTCACACTATCCTTTCCATCAATTCCTTTGCCTACCATATCTCCTTTGCCCATGTCCTCTTTTCTAACTAATTATCACTCTTGTCAGTATGCTTGGCTCATGCTAGAACCATAATCGAGTAGATGCTAAAGAAAGCATAAAGGTAGTTGGGAATATCATCCTCCTCATAGGTGGCATGCCATGTACTTCCACGATGAATTCATCAAGTTGCTAAAGCTTCTTTCTAGAGAGAAGGATCCAAATGACAACATTTCTCCATTTTTTGAAGAATTGATGGAAAAATATATATAGACCCTACTTATACATTGCTATCTCTATGCATCTGTAGAAGGACCACTTATATAAGGAACTTATTTTTGAACAGTTAATCATTATTTTTCATGTTCTTTATAAGGTGAAGTTCTTAGTTTTCTTTTCCATTTTGGCAAGCTTGGCTCATAATTGGTCTTTTGGGATTATCTGTAGGCATTATCATTTCCTTTGCTTAGTTTAAAAAGGAGTTGATCTTTAGGTTCTCTATATCTAATAAGCCAAGAAGAACAGCTTAAGATTTGTTTAAATTTAATAAAAGTTAACATGAATCCTTATGGAGCTTTGTGTACCATTATATTATTGTCTTTATGAAGATTAGTGCAATTAGGATATTGCTAATGTTGCTTTTTAGGAAGGCTTTTGCTCAATTATTGAACATGGCACATAAATACATATAGGTTGAATAAGTTGAATGGTCTTAAAAGATTTGGGAGACACTTATTTGTACAGAGAGAAGTGCTAGCTTAAGCATGCGGACAAAGAAGCAACTAAGAGTTTTTAGAAGTACTCTATTCTTAAAAGGCCCCATTTCAATACTACGTGTATGACATTCGTCGAATATTTCTATAGAAATGAAGAAGGCATGCCCTTTGATGATTTAGAAGGTGAAGATGTCTTGGTAGTATTTTGTTCCCTGGAGTCCTCTTTATGTGAATGAACAAGGGCTTTGCTTAGCATTATCATGTATGACTAAATTGGTTAGTGTTTGTGATTCTGGGAGATTTAGACAATTCCATAACAATTATGAATGCATTATGTAAGATTGTTGTTCCTTAAAGAGTTTGGCGAGGAACCTTCTTTAGCAAGGCTACTTGTGTGAATTTATTATTGACAAAGGAAAAGTCAGTGTAAGGAGACCTCAACAACATTCAATTCAATGACATTTTAAGCTAGTTTGTTCTAGTGCTTGTTGTACAAACCCCTTATCTATTGCATACTCATTGGTAGATTTTTGAACATAGTATATTCCTTGCATATGTTAGGAGTCATCATGCTTCTTGGTGCTCTTTTGTATAAGAGGTATGTCAAAGTGTGAGAAATATGAAGCAACCTCCAATGGATAAGATTCCACACCTTTGGATTAGAAGATCTTTGTCTTCAAGGCAACTTGTACTATGAAGCAATTATCGTTTCGATGATCATTGTAAATATTGAAGATAAGGATGGTGTTTGTGGATACAAAAGTTTCAATTAGCATTAATTTAGAGCACTTTTTGACCATATGGGCATTGGTGTTTATCTTGTTCTATTAGGAGAATTTCTTTAGTTTCTTTGAAGATCTTATGGATGCAAATGGGATTATCCCCTTACTATTGATTGGTGGAGTGGGCTTGGAGCTTGTCACTAGCATTAGAAGCTTCACCATAGTTCATGCTCTGTTCTCCTATGATGCAATCTTGGAGAGACCTTTGAACAATGTTAGAGTCGTAGTGTTTCTCTTTCACGTTTGTATCAAGTTTTGTGTTGTCAATGGAGTAATAGTAAGGGGACTTCGAACTATCTCATAAGTGCTACTTAAATATGTCGAGTCCCAACTCCAACCTACAAGAAGGGGGTGAAAAGGGTTTAGTATGTTTCAAGGAGCCAAATTTCATTGTGACTTTCCTTGAGAATAACAGACTTAATGCAATTGTAAGCACCGATTTAAATGAAAGTAAGAGGGCCATCATGGCCATTGTGAAATATATTGATATATTTACTTGGTCTGCATAAAACATGTCATGGATAAATCAATGATTTTTTTAGTACCATTTGAATATTCCATACAAAAGATGATTGATTTAGTAAAAGTGCCACTTCTATTAATAACGACAACAAATGATCAAGGAAACTGACATATTGTTGTGTGCTAGATTTATCCCATAAGTGTAGTTACTAGAGTGGTTGGAAAACATGGTTCTTGTGAAGAAAAATAATGACAAATAGAGGATTTTCATAGATTTTGTTTGTTTAACCAAAAGTTACCTAAAAGATTGCTATCGTTTGCCAAGTATTCATGTGCTAGTAGTCTTGATGTTTGGGTATATTGTGACGAGCTTTCTTGATACTTTCTTTGTATAACATCAAGTTCATATCATAAAACATGATGAATAAAGAATGACTTTCATCACCTATTACGAATGCATATTGTTATATGATGGTTCCATTTAGATTAAAGAGTGTTAAATCAATGTACCAAAAGATGGTTGATGTCATGTTCAAATTCCATAAGGAAGCATATAAAAAGCTTATGTTGATGACATTTTAGTGAAAAGACAAAGTGTTGAAGAGCATTTTCTTTTCTAAGAACAACTTTGAAAACATTACTGAAGTATCAAATTAAGTAGAATCTTTTGAAATGTATGTTAGATGCATTATTAGGTAATTCCTTGGGTATTTAGTTTCATGTTGAGGGATTGAAGTTGACCTTGATAAGATAGGACCCATGTTAGAGATGTCATTGCGAATTCCATGAAAGACACTCAAAAGTTTACTAGTAGGATCGTTAGCATTCGACATTTTGTTTTCTAATCTGTTGGTAAATTCTTGTTGTTCTTCTAGGTGTTACAAAATATAAAGAAATAAAAAAAAACAAAGTACTAAAACGACCTTCTAGTAACAAAAGAGTTTCTCATAAGTTCTCTTCTATCTAGCTTTATGTCAAACAAAACTCTAGTGCTATATCTTAGCGATACAGAAGTAGTTAGTATTATATTAATACAAGAACAAAAAATGTTAAGGCTCATATATTATATGACTAATCATGAGATTAATTCCTGTCTCATTGAATTTAAAATTATGAAAAAAAATCGAGATAAAATAATAAAAATTGTTGTCATAGTAAGAGCTGTGTTTGGGCCATGTGCAGTGGCTCGTTGCAGTCGCGTTAGTTGAAGGGCAAGTTGCAGAAGAGAATCAGGAGATTAAGGAGGCTTCAGTCGAGACGACTGTGCTAACTATTTCATCATCAAGCCTGAAGGCACAGGTAGCTCTATTAACTAAACAAATGCAACTGTTAATAGTGATAGTGCTAAAATCCCAATCCATTCTTATGATGAATTCAAAAGACTAATTGTTAAAAGAAAATACTCTTAGTTAAAGAAATTTTGAATCAAATAATAATCCCAAGATAATTGGAGAGAAAGATGAATGTCATTAAATCTCACTCTTTTGACGAACAAGAATCACCGATGTCATTTTAAGGTAGATGTTATACTTGATTTACTAATTTATGGTGGTACTATAGATATTGAGAAATTAGATATCTAATTAGAGTAACTAGAGATATATTTCTCTTTATACAATTTTTTATCAATTGATAAAGTGGTGTATAATCAATTGAAAATGATGAGTCATGAATTAGTCTAATGAAATATTTACTTAAGAATTGGAATAATTGCATAAGTGACATAGAGTCAATTTAAAAAATTATTTAGAAAAGAATTTTATCTCATGGTTACATGGTAGAGAAAGCGATAGTCTATGACGCCAACAAAAATAAATGATTAAGAAATATTCTACAAAATTTTCACGACAACCTAAGTTTGAGAATACTTATCGACTAGATGCAGACATTGTCAAAGTATATTGCGATAACTCCATTCTATAAAGCAAGCCAGTACATTTACAATGACTGTCGAAAAAAAGAATGAATACAAAGGGATTAAACCGGAATGACAAAACATCAAAAAATATTACAACTAACAAGGCTCATACCAATGAAAATCAAAAGTATTTTGATCATTGCAAGAAGATAGGATATGTCTGACAAAAATATTGGAAACTATATCCTAAACTATTTCTAGAAAAGTTTAAGAACAAAATACTTGTTACAATAGAGATTGAAAATGTATTTGAAACTCTTTTACAAGATGAATTTTTTTTTTCTTATGGTGAGTCTAAAGGACATCTTTAATGAAACAAAATAAAGAGAAAAACTCTTCACAATTTGAATATAAGTGAAGAAAGGGCTTATCAATGTTATCTTTGACAGTGGAAGTGAAGATAACCTAATATCAAAAAAACTTATAAAGAGTAAACCCAGACTATACTGTATCTAAGACCTTGTTCTTTAGGATAGATTCATAAAAACTCTGAAGCTAAGGTTGAAAAACAATGCAAGGTGACGTTTGCCATCATCAATGACTATATTGATGAGGTTATCTGCAAAGTGGTCCCTTTAGATGTTTGCCAAATTATACTGGAGAATCTATATTTATGGGATCAAGATGTCGTCTATTATTGGCGAGCACAATGGTATTAATTTACAAATGATAGATAACATTTTCTTCTGACTGGAGATAAAAACGTATTGACAAAGTCATTGTTGGTATTGACGAAATGAAAAGGCTAATGATCATTTGTCAAAGTTATATACTATTAGTAATAAAGTAAAAAAAAATCATTTGGAGATGACAGAAGCTTCAACCTCCTGAATAAGACAATCGAACTAGGCATTGCAAAGAATTAATTTGGAAAAGAAGATTATAAGACTTGAATCATAAAAAGAGACCTATGATTAAAAGATTAATTTTAGGCTCATTGATCAATGTACATACTTGTGGAGAAATTATCCGCACATGGGAATAATATCCGTGCACGTGAACGATACCTCGATATGGGCTCTAGTGAATGGGCGTTGTGTGTCGCACGTGCGGTCAGGTTGCCTGAGTTGCGGATTGTGCATAATTATTAGAATTTTATATTTTTTGTCAAAATCATATTTTTTTATTTTGTATTAAAATATTGTATCTAAACATTTGTATTAAAAGATAAAAATGATGTATGAAACTATTCAAAACTTTGTAATTCAGACTTTGAAATTTTAAAATTTAGAATTCAAAACTTCGTGAAAACAAAATTTTTTGAAGGAAAATTTTTTTGGAGAATTCACTTTTTTTGTGACAAAAACTTCCTTTTTCTTTCTTTCATTCTGAGCTCCTTGTCATTTCCTGTGCTTTCGCTTTTGCTATTGTGACTCAAAAAAAAAGGTTTGTAGTTAAGGGCTTGGGATAACAAAACTTTGTAGATAGATCAATGACCTATATTTAGTAGGCCTAGAGATAAGGTACCCCATGTTAGAGAATATATCTTTCTTCATACAAATTTGCTTGAAGTTTTCAGCAACTAATCCTATATGAAAGTATTCACCAAAGACTTAGAAGGACTTTTGGACCAATTAGAAGACCATGACTACAATATAAGCCATGAGTGATAATGAATTCATGTTGGGGCTGGATATTGTGTCACTCATGGAAGTGGGCGATTGAATTAACAGAGTTGGTATCTAATTTGTGCCCAAAACTTTAGTAAAGGCTCAAGTTTGATAGATTTCATTATGGAATCAGCCACAATTGAGCAATGTATACTGTTGAATAATCTATGTTGAGTTGGAATTTATACTTAGAGCTTCAATGAAAGTCACTTAGGAGCAAGCATGAACATATTCTCAAGCATGCCGTAAGATTTAACTTTCACCTATCTAATAATCAAGTGAAATGCGAGGCCTTAATTGTTGGGTTACTGTATGCTTTGGGACCTGGATTCAAGAGTATAAATGTCTACAGTGATTTGCAATTGATAATTAGTTGAGTGAATTGAGGTTATGCTACTAAGAATAAATTAATACGTAAGTATTTGGTTGTGTTTAAAGAATTGATAATTGTGTCTGTTTTATTGATTTTCTTCTATTCATGAGGGGCATAATCAAATAGTTGATAAGTTAGTCAAAGGAATGTATTATCTACTTTTTACGGAAATTGCTTTGAAGCCAATTTATGAAAGTTTTTTTCATATTGAATGGATTGTGGTTGGAAGGTGATTATAGCTTTTGGAAAAGAGCTCAATTAGATGCATCACATTGTAAAATATTTATAGGTTGGTTTATTGACTTAGAAAGTTGTAGACACTTGGTGGATTGGAAAGCAAAACTTGCAAATACATTGGTTGGAGATCATTTAGTGGATCTTTGTTGAAATGTCTAATGCCTTCGGAAGCCCAAGAAGTGTTAGGGGAAGCGCAGGTTGGTGAATGCGAGAATCATGCTATGGAAGAAAGTAATTATTATCACATTGTAAAACAAGGATCATATCATTTCATATCACATAGCTAGCTAACTATTCGCTTAGGTTAAATACTAATGTAATGTAGTTTGCCAAAAGATGTTCATCATGCTATTTCTATGTGAATGTGTTAAGGCAAACAGCATCAATCCTCAACTTAATTTAGAGCTTGTGGTTGTTTTGTTGCATGAGGTATGAACTTAGGATTGTTTTTAGTTTGTGAATGATAGAGGTGTTTGAAGAAGCAAATGAGAGGATCATTACTATCTAAAAAACTAGGTGTGGAATTTCAAACGTTTGTCAGATATAAGAGTTTCCTATCACAATTTAGGCATACTAAGGCATTTCTAGTACAATTATGAGGGAGCTCTTGTATTGCTTATATATGATGCAAATGCCATTGTTTCTATTAGGGAAGAAAATTTCATAAATTGGATAGAAGCTACTGTTAACTATCTAGAAGATTAGTTGGGAAGATGGATGGATGATAATAATGAGACATGGAGTTTGAACTTGGACCTATTAGAGGGCATACATGGTCTATTACTAATATATTGTAATGTAAGGAGATTTATTATGAAGATATAATATGATAAGTACATGCATGCAAGGGCACTTCAAAAGATTGACCTTGTTTTGATAAGTATTGAATCCATTGGTTGAATCATTAGCTTACATAGTTAGGAAGGGATCATACATCATAAAAGACATCTCGAACCAAATTCTTATTAACTACAAAATCATGAGGAAGAGGTGTGACCATGTAATTGGTGTGGAGAATAGTTGAAGCATCTCTAACCTTGAAGGTTTATTTTGAGCTACCCATTAGATTCTATTTATTTGCTATCGAAGTCTTAGAGAAATGTTTTCCACTTATGATATTTTCAATGTATAGCTCAGTTCTTATGCAAATTTGTAGGTGAAATAAGAAATCCATTCTTTCCCAAAGAAAGCTAGTAATACGTTGGATCTTAAGACTCTTGGAATGGATATATATTTTAATAAGAATTTGATCAAAATCTTGGTTGCGTTGATCATAAGAAGATTAGAAAGAACCTTTCAAAACATTTTAATTTCTTAAATTGATTCTCTACCAAACTCCCATATTTATCGAAGTCTTGGTGAACCCAAACACATTTCTTTAAAGCCTTAGCAATTCGAGGCATCACTTCTTTAAAGCTTGACAAATCCATGAACAATTTTAAGATTGTTAGACATCTTAAAAAGAGTCCAATTGATTAGTGACACATAGTCTTAAACTTTATTAGACAAAATCATGGAGGTTGATTAGGCACCATAAAAGACTAGGTATTAGACAAACACTAGCATAAAATGTCTTAACACTCTTAAGCGATGTAGCTAGTATGCTATAATATGACATTTTAGTTGTTATTACTATGCTAAGTTGCATCACTTGTTTACATGTTCTCTATGTCATATCACAAAAGGTTGTATAGAAAATTTTATGCCATGGGATAGATAAGATATCAACTTGATTGTTTTTGGTCTTCATTAGAAATGATATGACCTTATTTAAACTTAAAAAGAACCATTACGTAAGTTGAGAATGAAAACCTAATGATATAATATTAGATACATAATTATGAATTTATTGACATAAAATAGAATAGTAACATCATGTCAATTGTCCAGTACAAATTAAATTTGTGTCTCACAAATATGACATTATATGGGTGTTAAGACTTAGAAAATTTTTTAGGTTCATTTTGGCCTTATTGTAAATATATGCTGAATATATGAATGATCAAGGTATATATTATTTTATGGTAAGAGAAATATCTACATAGAAATTATTACAACGTTACAATATGTTGCTTTATGTGATGTGTACTAGGTGTTAGATTGTAACCATATCGTGTTGCAAATTTACATACAATCATGAGACAACATTTTTGTCATTTTAGATTCATGCATGAACAAGTGCATATGCATTAAAATAGAAAGGAGGCATTCATGACACTATGAAATGGGAGAACGATTTATTATCATTTCATTTTGTCTCAAAAATATTACAAGTTGGAGATTGCATTTAACATTTTAATCATGAAGGTTTTGCATAAAAAGTTATGCTACATTTTTCATTGGTTCTCCAAACTCTAACCTTGGCTCTGCTTTAACTTCCTTAATTGCAAGGGCTTGAGGATGGTTGACTTGTAACAAGTTGTTCTTTTATTACGAGGTTGGAAAAATCTTTTTTGTCAATAGCCTTGGACTATTGATTCTTTAAAATAGTTGTCATTGCTTTGTAACTGAAATTTGGTAGTTTGAATTGTTGATCACTAAACTCCATTGATATATTGATTGTTTCAAAAGTTTTGCTTGATGACTCCAAAATTTATTCTCTTATTGATTCAATTGAAAATTTGGTAGGTTCTACCTTTCCAATTTTTTTTAATGAATTTTGTGCTTTTGCAATGAATTTGTTTGCATTTTGATTTCTTTTTATCTCAAGTTTATCTATCATGTTAATTTAGAATTTCATTTCTCTTGAGTAGACATCTGAACTTGGACCTTCTTCTTGATCTCCTATTGACTTTGAGATCATTTTAGAGTGTCCCTCTCTCTAGCTCTGGCTTCTGAGTTGTAGGTTTTGAAAATGCTTCTCTGTTGGATTTGCCTATTTTGATTTGCTTGTTGTTAGGTTCGTGATGATTTAGAAATTTGTATCTCTTGAGCAGATGTATGTTCTTGTATCTTCTTCTTGGCTTCACATTGACTTGGAGGTTGTCATTGCAACCCTCTCTTTAGTTTTCACTTCTAGGCCATTTAAGACTTTAGATAAAACTTTCATCTTTAGTAAAGCTTCTTTAATAATCTTTATGGAATTTTTAACTTTTCCTTCGAATCTTCTTCTTTCTTTTGTCATATAATCCACTTGCTTCGACAAGTTCATTGTTTCATTTGGACATCTTTGCTAGCATTCCAAAATATGTTATTGGTGCCATATTATGTGATTTGTAAAGTGGCAATTGTATAATTCAACAAAAGTAATATGCAAACATGTAGCAATTTTATCATAAAGCTTTGAAAATGCACAACATTGGCTCACCTTGTACGTGTAAACCATTAGTTTGCCAATATTTAGAGGATAAATCTTGTCCATCTCGAGCTCTTTCACATATAAAATTACCTTTAACTTTTTTTCCATGTGATTTCGACTCATCTTCAATTGTCCTTGATTTTCTATATAAAGTAACATTGAGTTTCATTATACCTTCCATTGGGGATTAGCTTTATTTCCTTGCTCTAACTAGAGTTAATGCCAATATAGGTTGATTGTTTTATTTATTATTTTTTTCTTTTCCTTTCTCTCTTTTGTCATCATTTTCATAGACACAATCGTTGTTATTTTAGAAGGGTGATTACAGATTCTTTGCCTTCATTTCTTGTTTTCTTATTGTTCTCAAAGTTGTGATTTTATATCATCTGATTGAACCACTTCAACAATTGTATTTATTTCAAAAGCCACCTTCATCACCTTTATTGCTTCTATATTTTGTTTGGATGGTATTTTGGGAAACCATAAAGGAATCTTTCACCTTTGTCTTCTTCTTTGCTTCCTTTGTCTTTCGTTTCTTTTTTCGCTCTTCCTCTTGGTGTTCTTTGTCCTCATCTTCAATGTTTTCTTGCCCTAGAGGAGGGTAGTCATCTTTTGTAAACTTGCATAAGTTATAATATATCGGTGGATTCTAACATATGTTTTCTTGTATGGGCTTTCGGTGTGGGTAAGATTTGTTTATTTTTCATATGCTTTTTAAAATCTATGCATGCTCTTATTTTAATGGTAAGATTTGTTTACTTTGTCATATTATTTCTTCAAGATTAACAAAAGAGAACCTATTTTGTCATTTATTATACAAATCAAATTTGTTTATAACAAAAAATTATTGATAGTTTTTCTCAAATTAATAAAACCCGAGAAATAGGCTAGTCCAAATCAAAAAGTAACCCAAGCAATTCTATGCTCTATATATGTTGACGTGCAAAAATGGAATTGAGGAATTTGAGCGTACTTCTATTGGGGATGGGGAAGCTTGTCCTGTAGGTAAGGTGATGTCTTTAAAGAGTTTATAAAGCCTTTTATCACCTTATTTTAGCAAGAAAATCCGAGCGGCGGGGAAGAGCAGCTAGATTGAAAATAATCTTTATTGTAGTTGCAGGCGGAGCGATTAGGGGCTTTTCGAAGCAAACGGCTCGGTTTGGCACAGTTCAGTGCAGATTGATGCAGGTCGGCTTGGTTTAGTGTGGTCCAGTTCTGTTCAACACTGTCCGACACTGTGCAACGTGGTTTGGCATAGTCCAACTCGGTTTGACATTGTTTGGCATGGTCTGGCTTGAATTGGATTTGTTTGGTGTGGTTCAACTCGGTCTAGCTCGATTTAATACGGATTAGCGTGATAGTGGTGCAAAGCGATGCAGTTGGGCGCAGTAGCGGCCTAGATCGGCGTGATTGCTCATGCAGCATGAGTCAGTGCTATTGGGTGTGAGAATGATGTGGTTTGGAGCGGGTCGGAACGTTGGATTGAAAAGAGTGGACACAGGTCGACGGGTGCAATGGGCAACTTCTAGATTCTTTTGGGTAGTATATGCAGCATGCGTGGGATTATTTCAAAGCCGTGTTCGAGGTGAGAGAAAAGCGGGCTTTGTTTGCGAGGTGGAAAGGGCTTCTGGTGGTTGGAGAGGAAGGCAGAGGTTTTTAAGTGAGAGAACGAGAGTTTGGGAGCCACTGAGGCAGGCTTCGAGGCAAATTTCAGTGGTGAGCAAAGCAGGAGAAAGTTCCTTGATGTTGCTTAGGCTGTGGTTTTTGAGGAAAAGGATAATATTGGTGTTGGTGTGTGTCCTCCCTCCTTTTTGAGCCAAAGGGAGAGGGTCTACTTATAGCGATGCTCAAAAAACAATGCCAGGCTCCTCTTCTTAATTCCTGCGTGATTCGGCATGGTGCTTGACAATGAAGTATTGTGCTCATTTTTTTGGTATTTGTTTTCTTTTTTTTCTATTTTTTTTATTTAATTCTTGAACTTTTAATATTATAATTTATATTGTAATGAAGTATTATCTACAAACTTTTACAAAGAATAAATGATATTAACATGTAATTTAAAATTTTTAAAAAGATGGTTCATCTATTGAGCCCCTGAGTTAGCTGTCTTAAAGTGTATTATATGTTTCTTGGTTGGTACTCCTCCCAAGTGATGATTTTGTTGATATTCCATGAAAGTAGCCATCATTGGTAAACATTGCAAGATCTTTTGTTGCAACCTTATGAATGATTGTGTACCTAGTCCCTTATGCAAATGATATAATCAAGGATGGAAATGATGAGGTTAGAATTTTGTATTTTGAGATATTGAATTGACACAACAATGTTAGAGAAAAATAAAGATTGCTCTTATTAATCTTTTATCATGGAGATGAGAGAAGGCAATGGTCAAGTTCTTTGGGCCTTTTGACAATTGGAGCATTTTTGAGACATTGGTGAAGGGGAAGAGTAGAACTTAAGAGTAGTTCTTCTTGAGATCTTCATGCAACCAAAAAGCATTGAAAAGGACGAAAAGTAACACCGTGCTTCTTGAGATCATATAATGTAGTAGTGACAAGAAAAATAGAGGATAAGTGCATGCTTATTAAAGTTCTTCATGTGACGAAAGGTGAGAAGTCAAGTTGTTGTCTTTTGTATCATTTGTGTGAGAGTTATGAGGAAGGTAAAAGATGGGGTTGAGACCATTTCTTGGAGCCTTTCGATGTTAGGGCAACGATAGAGGAAGTTGGGAGTGAGCTAATTAGGTTTCCAAGTAGTATTATGTGAGAATGCAAATTTTAAGTGACATTTACCTTGATGAATTTTGAGGGTGAATTTGGTTATGTTGATTTGGCAAGAGAATCTGTATCGATGAACTTTCAGGTGATATTGAATAGATTAGGCATCGAGTAACTTATTTTATAAAAGAATCTTTGTTTGAGCTAATAAGTTAATATATAGTATTACGTATTTAGTGATCCTCAATCCACGCTCAAGGTTTGTGGAAGCTCAATACTGTCTCTTGTCTAAAGCTAATAAGCATTTGGTCTAACAATTTCTTTGATGAGATATAACCCATCCTAATTTGGAGCTAACTTATTGAGTCCTTGTTGCTTTGAGATTTCACATTTTCTGAGCATGAAGTTACTAACTTTGGGAGGACGTCTTTCGACATGTTTGTTTGAGTACTTTTTCATGCTTTGCTTTTGGTTAAGCTATTTAAGTGTGGTTGAAGGTATTTATTTTCAAGTAGATCAAGCTCTTTGAATTCTTCATTTGTTTGTTGGGCATCGATTTCTCCTTGGGCATCCTTGAAGTGTTTCTACTTGTAGGGTGAAGCAATTGATTTCGATTGAGAGTGTGGCTTTGGAGTTGTAGACTAGAGAGTATGGAGACTTGTGTTAATAAGAGTGGTTCAGTATGCCTATAGCATGCTAAGAAGCTCGTCAAAACTCTTGCCCTTTTATGGTTTCGAGGTGAGGCTTTAAAATCTTTAACAAGTTCTTGTTTTCTATCTTAGCTTGACTATTTGTTTGAGGGTGGGTTATAGAGGCATATTTTAGCGGACAACTATATTTCTTGTAGAAGTTTTGAAGTCTCGAATTAGGCGTAATAGCATTGTCAATGACTAACTAAATAAATTATGAATTGCTTGTCTAGAAAAAGTTATGAATTTCTATTGTTGTTTGATTGACAAAAGGCTTAGCTTTAATCTATTTTGAGTAGTCAACTGTGATTAGAAGAAATTTTCTATCCTTTAGCTGTAGGGAAAGGTCCTAGGATATTCATGTCCCATCAAGAAATGTTGATATCTTTCATTGGGGTTGTTGGTCCTCGAGGAAGAGCATGACGTTGTCGTCTTTTGTATCTCCTAACAAATAGTGCAATGCCCTTTTATATCGTGGGCCAAAAAATCCGTCTCATGACTTTCATGGCTAAACCACAACTAAAGATGTGGAGCTATATTTTTTTGAATGTATTTCCCTTATAATTTCTCGAACCTCTGATAGGTGGTCGTACTTGTGTAAATGCTTGAGGTCGGATTTTTGGTAGAGCTGATCTTCGATTAAGACAGTTTTGTGTCTTTCGCTTGACTTGAATCTAACTTTTGATGAGGAAGGTTCTTTCTTAAGGATGCTTCCACGGGATTTATCCAACAAACTCCTTGAGGTTGAGGACTGTTATCTCCTTGTTTTGGATAAGTGGTTTTTCAAGAGGGAGGAAATCTTTTTTAGGGTCTCTTTGTTTGGCTAGTAGATCAGCCTTTTGATTTTGTTTGTGTGAGATTTTAGTGAAGTTGGTTTGATCAAGCTTTTGTATGAGATTTTGTGTCATTGCTCTATATGTCTGGAGAATTGATTCCCTCATTTTGAATGAGTCATTGACTTAGCTAACAATTAGTTGTGAGTTATTGAAGTTCAGTAGGTGCTTGACTTATAACACTAAAGAAAATTTCAATTGACAAATAAAGCTTTATATTCGTTTTGGTTTTTGGTGATTGGAAGTTGATAATAATTCCTCCTTTTAGCTTAACTTCTTTTGAGCTTGGTTGAACATAGTTGGTCTCACATGAATCTTATCTTAGGCTCAACTTCGAGGGAAATTCCCTTAATCAGAAAATCAAGGATTTGAGATTTATGGGAAGTTCGTAGTATGAAGTCAATCTCAAATTCAATGAACTTAATTATCCATTTTCCTAATCTCTCTGAGATGTCTATTGGTTGGAGAATGCATTTCGAAGGTTTTTCTATGATGACGTTGATAGTGTGAGTTTGGAAGTATCATCATAGTTGTGAGGCATGCATGAGGAGATTTAATACCATTTTTTTAAAGGAGAATGTCTTTTTTCAACATCTTTTAAAGACAATAAATTGTGGCACTTCTTTTGTTTTCTCAGATAATTCAAAGCTAACAACAGAGTTCAAGCTTGTTAAGTAGATGAACAAGGGTTTTCTTGGCATCAAATTACTCAAAACAAGGGGTAAGATTAAAAAGTTGCGAGGTCCTGAAAGACTTTCAAAATCCTTAATCCATGGTAGTTTTGTCATGTTGCAAAGAAGTTTAAATACTAGTTGAGCCTTTTCCTTTGACTTGGAAATGAAACAACTAAGTCTAGTAATGCATCCAGCTAGGCATTGGATGTGCTTTGGAGTTTTTGGAGAAGACATTTAAAAGGCCTTTTACCTTGTCGGGATTTAGTTATATTCCTTCTTTTGATATTATGTAGATAAGAAATTTTCCCAAGATACAATGAAAATGCATTATATGGGGTTGAGCTTGAGTTTGAATTAATGGCAAGTCTTGAAAATCTCTCTTTTAAGTCTCGTAGATGCACCTTGAAGGAAATGTTTTTTATTAGGAGGCCATCCACATAAGCCTCGGGGTTCTTACATTTTGATTCTGAAACATGTTGTTAATCATCCTTTGATAAGTTGCCATTTCATTCTTAATTTGAAAAACATGACTTTATAATAGAAAGTCTTAAAGTTAGTAATTAGTGTAGGTTTCTCTTCATTTTTTTGAAGATCTAAATTTGATGGTATTTGAGAACATATCTAGAAAGCTGAAATATGTGACACCAATGGCCAAATCCACGAGGTCATCAGTTCTATGGGTTAGTGCGATTAAAATTGGTATAGTTAATGCACATGCCCCATTTGTTGTTGTTTTTCTTTATGAGTACTATGTTTGCCAACCATTCAACATGGTATATTAATTGGGTAAAATTGGCTTCAAGGAGTTTAGATACTTGTTTGATTGCTTTTTGCTTTTTAATGCTAAATACTTGTTTCTTTTGTCAGATAGTCGAGAGTCTCAGATCTGTATGAAAAGAGTGTTGGGCCGTTTTCTTAGGCATGTTTGAGAACTCCCATGCAAAAACATGACGATATTCTGCCAAAATCTTAATGGTGGTCTCCTTTTCTTTTCATCTCGATCGACAGCGATGGTTACAAGTTTGGTTGGGTCAAAGGATTGAGTGGAAAGGAGAGGTAGGGTTAACATTTTTTTTTTTTGGGAGCTCAAGAGTTGGCTTAGTTATAATTTTCATAGTACTCAGATAGCTTCTCCTTGATTGTAAAAGGCCTCTTTGCATTATGACCACCCCTGATGAGGTATTGAATGTTATGTAAGGGTGTAGTGTCGAGACCACCATTCTGAATGTGTTCATTATTTGTTTTTCAAGGATAGCGTTTTAAGCAGGAGCAACGATGATAATGAAGTCCGTCATATGCATGGTCAAGATGGAAGAATTCCCAATTATTAATGGCTTAGTTATAATTTTCTAAGTGCTCAGGTAGTTTCTCCTTGATTGTAAAAAGGCCCCTTTGCACTAGGACCACCCTTGATGAGGTATTAAATTTTATGTAAGGGTGTAGTGTCAAGACCGCCATTCTGAATGTGTTTATTGTTGGTTTTCTAAGGATAGCGTTTTAAGCAGTGATGATAATGAAGTCCGTCATATGCATAGCCAAGTTGGAAAAATTCCCAATTATTAATGGCAATGTGATGGTTCCTTCTGGCTTTAGAGATTTTCCAGAGAAAACAAGTTATTATCTTGTAGTTGAGAGGATAAGGTTTCGATCGATACCAATTTTGTCATAAGCGTCAAGGAAAAAGATTTTAGTCAAACTTCCAATGTTGATGAGCATGGGATGAACTTCAATATTGACAATTATCTTTGAGACTATTCTAGTTTTTTCATAAGGGTTGCTAAGAGGCTGCAAATCTTTGGGCCCAAATAATATTGAAACTAGTTTTTCTTATCAATTAATCACATTGGCGACTATCGTTCGCCCAAGGGATTTTAAGGTGAAGCTCCTAGAATGGGATTATTCCATCTTGTGATGACATAGACGATTCTGATAGGGGCCTTGCTTTTTTCCTTTTAATGCTAACTGGAGAGTTTGGTCATCCTTCTCAATTTGAGGTTGTTTGATAACTCTTGGCACTGGAAGTTTATTAGAGGTAAAATTAGGTTGAGAACTTTTTATTCAATATTTTTGGAGGTGGTATTCTTTCAATAGTCTTTCAATTCTTGCATTTCGAAGTTGTGTGACAATAATCTCATGATTTTTGCAAAACTATGGTATCTCGATTATCCCTTATGAGTGGCCTTAGCTTCAGGTACAATCCATCTTTTTTGATGGCTGCTAAAATTTCTTTGATGGGTGTGCTCAAGGGAGTACTGAAATGTTGATCTTGGTATTCCCAAGGGTGACAGTCTTGAGGAGCCCTTTGGGGATAATCTTTATTGTTCTACAGCCTTTTTTGCTTTTCATTGATGGGTGTTGGAGGCAATGATACCTTCCTACTTAATCTACTAGATAGAGTCAAAGAAAACTCTTCATTGATGAAGCAAATGATCATTTATAAGGCTCTTAGTGATTAAGTTTTTTTGGAAATCTCTTATTTGAAAAGATTTGATGAGTGATGCTTGAGTAAGGAGTTCTTTTGATCTATTTTTTTAAAGGCTTCTTTGTAGTGTTAAAGGAAGTCTTAAAGTGGTTCATATTGATGCTCTTAGTGATTAAATTTTTTTGGAAATCTTTTATCTGAAAAGACTTGATGAGTGATGCTTGATTAGGGTGTTTATTTGATCTATTTTTTTTAAAGGCTTCTTTGAAGCATTAAAGGAAGGCTTAAAGTGGTTCATATTGATGCCGTCTTAAGTCGAGAAGAGATTATAATCTTCTTGGGCCTGATATAGTTTGGAAAAGATGACATAAATAATCTCTTGAGTTGGTTAAATGAAAAAATCGATCTATGGGCAATATCTAGGATCACTCTAAGGTTGCATCTTTAAGGTAAATAGAGAAAAATTTGCATCTTATGGGTCTAATCTAGATATTTAAAGAGGCAATTGTCTCAAAGTCTTTACGAAAATACAAGGATTTGAGTTGTCATTAATAAAAAGAAGAGTTGGGTAGCTATAGTTTAAGAGATAGAGGTATTGAAATGATCTCTTCAATAAAATGAGAAATTTTCTTGACATCATGTGGGTTATACCCATATTGTTAAAATAAATGAGGCTCCTCATTTGATTGGCAAAGATGTTATTATGAAAGGTATGCATTGGGGGATTTTTTGGAGGTAGAAATGATGTAGTGATGCTCTGATGTAGTAAGGCTTCAAGTGACTCTTTGTTGGAAGGAGAGGTGTTTGGCAAGTTTAGAATATTTTGTATGTTAGTTATGTTCAGAGTGCTTGGTGTATTTGACGTGGATTCCTTTATTAAGATGGCCAAGCTCACTCTGATTTGCTCTCTCATGAGCATGAAGAGAGTGGAAAAAAAATTTATAAAGTGTTTCATTTATTATTGAAACAAATAAAAAAGATTAGCAACGGGTGATGGAGAAGGTTTGGAATTTTATGAGACTTAAGTAGAGATGCGGAGGCTTTTGCTGCCTTTTGGTCGTTGTTGTCGAATGTTTCTTTTTGAGAAGAGAGTGTGGTTTTATTTTAATTTTCATTTCAGTTTGTTTGTTTCGTTCTCACAGATGATGCCAAAAAATGTTTGTGTGAAAAAAAGAATTTGGGAAATTTGAACAAAAGCTTACTTAAATTGTGAATGAGAAAACTTGCCTTATGGGTAAGGTGACATCTTTAAATAACTTATAAAGCCTTTTATCACTTTGTTGATGGAGCAAGAAAATCTGAGCCACAAGGAAGAGCAGTTAGACTAAAATAAGCTTTGTTATAGTCATAAACAGAGTACTTATGCGCATTTCGAAGTGAAATTCCTTGGTTCAATGCTATTTGGCATGGTCTGGCTTGGTTTGATATGGTTCAATGCAGCTTGACTTGGTTTGGAGCTGCCCTACATAGCCTGGCTTAGTTTGCTGTAGTCGGGCATGGTAGCATCCTAGATTAGTGAAGATGGCTTGGGTAGAGCGAGTAGGTATGGCTTGGAGTGGGTTGACTTGGGTCAATGCGTGTCGAAGGGATCTTCTCGATCAAAATGGGTGGAAATGGGTTGGCGTATATAACGCTCAGATTTTATTTCTTTTGGGTAACGTGGGCAGCATGCGTGGGATCATTCCGAAGATGTTTTTGAGGTGAGAGAAAAGCAAGCTCTACGGGGGAGGCAAAAAAGGCTTTGGGTGCTCGAAGAAGGAGCAGGCTTTCAGGTGAGGGAAAGAAAGTTTGGGAGTGGCGAAGGCAGGGCTTTGAGGAAATTTCTAGCAGTGAGCAAAGCAAGTGAAAGTCCCTTGATAGTGATTAGGATAGGGTTCTTGAGGAAAATGATGATGGCAGTGTTACTTTGTGTCCTCCCTCATTTTTGAGCCAAAGGGTGGGGATCTACTTATAGTCGTGCTTGGTGAATGACACCAAACCAGCTGCTCTCTTCTCTTTTATTCCCATGTGATCCTGAATGGTGCTCGACAACGAAGCATTGTGCGCTCGGTAGATATTGTGACTGTTTTTATAGTATTTTCTCTTTTTTTGTTTCTTCTATATATGTCATATATTCTATACTATTCATAAAATATTTTAAACATGGCCAACACAATTGGCAGAAGTTTGTAGGTATTAATCTAATGAATTCTAGGGTTTCCTATAAGTACATAAGAAGTATCAGGGTAAGTTTGATGATGGCAAGGACAGTGAAGATGCAAAGGGTGTTCTTCATTATTGGATTTGTGACTCAGTTTTTCCTAGGAACCAAGAATTCAATGGCTGTTCGTGAGCATAACATTTATTGGTCAGATTCAGGCTTTGATTGTTATGGGTTGAAGACTCCATCTTTTGGAGTTTTCAAGGTTGTGGCTAAGGAATTTGGTTCTTATTGTCCATATCTTGCCATTGGAAGATCAGAAGAAAAGATTTTGTTTTCAGTCTACTTGGTGCAGGAAGATGATGATGACAGAGTAAAAAGGCTCTAAAAGATTTCGTGCGGTTGGAAAGTTAATAAAGAAGGGAGAAGTCTTCTATTTATAGGCGGATTAATGATATCATATGCTTTGGATTCCTTAGTTCAATGGAGGAGGCGATAACTGAAGCGAAAAACCCTCATTGTCGCTTTATTAGTGCAATAACTAAAGTGGCGATCATGGAAAAAAAAACACTTCGTGTAGCATGCATTTGATGTTGTTGGCCATATGAGATTGATATGAAATCGTTTCTTTTATCTTTTGTTGGAAATAAATTATTTATTTTTTGGCCATATGAGACTGATATGACTTGTCATGGAAATGCATGTCGGATCTATGATGATTTAATTGATCATGATGATGTTCGGGTGATATGAAATTTTGGTATGACAGAACATACTGTGTTGTATCACTCACACTCATGTAACTTGAGTTTTTCTCAAGACAGGAAATTACTGAGAAAGAGGAGCTTTATTCGATCATTTTTCGAGAGTGCATCACATGGACTCCTGTGGATGGAAACCAAAAATACAAGATGATTTAAATCAAAGAACTGGAGGCTGTTTTTGTCCTATTGAGGTTGGTATGTAAAGGAGTTTTCATCGGCACTATTTCACTATCATAAAGGATTTCTACATGATTGTTTAGCTTGGTTATGATGTCCTAACTGAAATGCATGTTGACATCAGATGCTTTCAACAAGAAACCACACCTCTTTCTAATAATACTTTCATTAATCAGTCAGCCAGGACTAGATTGCATTTGCTTCCAATAACCTTGAATCCTATACGCAATGCATAACATAATCCGTGGCACCATTTGCCACCTTAACAATGTCCTGCCTTTTTTGGTCTTCAAACACGCTAAACAAATTTAGATTTCCTACTCTTAAGATTATGCTAGGCTGTCATTGATGTTAACTTGAAGATCAATGTCTTTTGTAGATCAGATTCTAAGGCTATTAATCTATTTGTCCTTTTTTTTGCCTCCTTTAATCTTTTGTTTTCTTCATCAACCTCTGTCTAGTTATCTCTAATTTTTTCTAACTATGCTTGAACACTAAACCCTCTCTTATTTTTCCACCTTTCTTGACATTCATTTTTGAACAAAAGATGTTTTCTCTAGTTTTCTTCAGATAGATTTATAGGAATCATATTATTTCTTTTCATCTTCTTCCTCCAAAAATTTAATTATTTCCACTAATTAATTCCGTCATCATAACAGGAGTCTCATATAGGGCATCAGGAGTATCAGACCTTAGGGGTATCTTTGTTTCAACATCTTCGGTTGTTTTGATTCTTGTTGGCTTGCTCGGTATGATTTTCGACCATACCATTATGATCCTAATTACTCTTTTTTGTACAAGTTTTTGCTGTAGCGTTATGGCCAGGTTTTGTTCTTGCATACAGAGCTCTCCTATGTCCATGATCAAAACCATGTTAATTCTGTCTCATATGTATTGAGGAGTATTGTAATATCCTGGAAAAAAAAAAAAAAAAAAACGCACGGGTGTCGGACGCGAGGCGATCCGCGTGTCGCCGCGTGTCGCTGCGTGCGCTCGTACGCCCCGACCCCGAGAGGAAATTTAGGGTTCTTCGTGCCGAACCCTGCGAACGATTTTTCCCCTAGCAGCTTCCGTCCCGACGACAAATTGGAAGTCCGGCGGCGGCGATTCTGGTTCCGAGCTCAGCGAGGAGGGAAACCGGGTTGTTGTGCAGCCCTCTCCTTTTTGCATCCCGAGCCAGGGAAACCGCGGACAGCAAAGGGAAAAAGGAATCTTTGCGGTGCAGCCCTTTCTCATTTTCCGTGCCGAGAAAGGAGGGTTGCATACGAGTGTCGGCTTGATCCGAGGGGAATTTCTGAACCGTGCAGCGGTCGGCGGCAGCCTCCGGTGAGTTTCTTTTGTTGTTCTTAAGCCGGCGGTAAGAGGTTTTATATTTATTTTATCCCCTTGAATTATTTTGTGCTTGAGCAGTGTTAAAAAGGGGGGAAGAAATTGAAAAGAAGTGTTGAGAAGAAAAGGAAGGGGAAAAGGAAGAGGTCAAAGAATGGCAGGACCCTCAGGAACTCAGGTAGGTGAATTTATTTAAATAGTAATGTAAGTAGTGATTGTTATTCTATTATAAAAGCATGACTTTGAAATATTATGGCATTATATGAAAATGAAATGAGAATTTGCAATATGATACTATGGTATAGTAAAATGTAAAGCATGCCAAAGAAAATGTGTAGAGGTGTCGATTATGCCTCTTAAAGGGTTAAATTCCCTAAAAAGAAAAGTAAAAAAAGAAAAGAAGAAAGGAATTGACCCTAGATCGCATCCCAGTAGTCCCCGGACATATGAGCACCAGCACAGGATGCTGGGCATGATGAGATGGCATAGAGACCTCCCCCGCATTGCTAGTACTTTGCGCAGGGCTGAGTGCGGAGGGATATGATGAGATCGAGACATCTCGTATATGGCTAGCACTTTGTGCAGGGCTGAGATACGGAGATGGTCCGACGTGATAGGTTTGACCAGTCACGATATGCCTACGGGCAATGGTCTCTAGATGAGATAGATGCCATAGAGATGTGATATGATATGATAGGGATGGGGGATGTGGATCATGGGGAAAGTCTGGGACCCAGCAAGAAAAGAAAAAGAAAATGAATAAGGAAAAAAGAAATTGAAAAGAAGAAGAAATGAATTGCATACTTTGCTTGATTCATTGCATGCTGATTTCAGATTTATCTTTGCCATATTTACATTGGAGTTATAGCATGTTGTTAGATATTTATCATGTTATATCCTTGTAGCCATAGCATTCACCTACTGGGCTTTATAAGCTCATTTCCCCTACTTACATTACAGGACATGCCACCGATTCACAGAGAGAGGGTGCTTAGGATGGTATGGGACTTTGTACAAACGTATCTGTTATTTCGGTTTTGTAATTTTTGTACAGGATTTCCCAAGTGACAGGTATGCATATATTGAAGTTGCTGTTGATTATAAAGGTAACAGTTTTATTTTGTTTGCGTCACCCTCGCCTAGTTTTACAGTTGTGTCCTCAATTATATGCTGCTATGCTCTGATTAGCTGATTTTATCAGTATATTATAGTGATAATTTAGGCGGGGCGTGACAAGTATTGTCCCTTCTCCTCATTGAACTTCTTCCTCCCTTACAATCAATCACAATATTCTCTTCTGAACTTCCTCTTCTCCCTCCCTTCTTTGATCTAACCCTCTGACAATAAGTGTAGGACTGAGTATATGTGCTCAATTGCAGAAATCAAGATTAGTTGAGGAATTGAATAAATCAAATTACTTGAACCTTTTGAGTAGTGACTACCCGATGGCAAAGTTTGGTTCTCTGCAGCTCCACTCCTTGCAATTGTGAGATGTATCTGCCTTTTGGCTTTTTGGTGGTTCAGCTTGTTTTGCAGTTAGTGTGGAATCCCTCTAAGTTGTTTTTGTCAGGCATTTTGCAGGGCAGCTTAGTTGAGTGCCTAGATAGGTATCTAAGACCCATGGTCCAACAGAAATAGAATTTAGGTCACTTGGTATTTGTTTTTTTTCTTTTCTGGGTACATTTTGGTGATGACAGTGATGGTCATGATGGTGAGAAATTATCATTCGGCTAGTCTTTTTTGTAAGAAATGACCTGTTTTGCTAACATCTAAACTTGCAGGTATATGGGGATGAAGAATGGTCATTTGGTTACTGTGAGTATGGAAGTGGCATTTTCAGCTGCCCACCCACTAAAAATCCAATGTATACCTATCGAGAGTCCATTGTCTTGGGGGAGACGACCTTCACAAATTACATGGTTAATGAAATTATGTGGGAACTACAAAGAGAATGGACTGGAATTTCCTATGATCTGCTATCAAGAAATTGCAATCACTTTTGTGACGCTTTTTGTGAAGGACTTGGTGTACCAAAGCTTCCAGGTGATATGGAAGTTTTTGCTCATTTGATGTGTTTTGCTTTGTATTGAAATGCAAACTATTAATCTCTGTTATTTCTTGAACAGTATTAAAAACTAGCAGATAAAGGGAGTTCTGAAGTTTAGAAGAACAAGATTTCATGACCACCGTATAAGTAGCCTCAATATTTTGTCAAATGAAATGGTTGAATCCTTGAAATTTATAATAGCCCAGTTTTTTAAAAATTTTATTTTAACTCCAACTTCAAACCCTAAGCAAAATGTGGATCCTCGATGTTTTTCTTCATAATTAGTGCAGGGCAATGTTTATTATTGCAAGGCCTACCAAGACTTCTCTTTAATTTATTGACTTCCATGTACGCTTTATGTGAACCTGTTCCTTGTCTTCCAACTATGTTTTAATTTTATGCAAAGGGCTTTATATTTGTTTGAAGTGATTATGAAGTCCTGATTTGGGAGTTTTAGTGTCTATAATCTTATAATACTAATTCATGTGGGATTGTCGATATTCTTGATGTAAGAATTTGTTGAGTACGAGTGATTGAGTTTAGTCCTAATTATAAGTTAATTATGTATTAAAGTTTTAATACATTATTAATATAATTTATATCCATAGATTTATGTTTTTAAGTTATTGGGTTTCACCTCAGTATATATTGGGTTAATTTGGGCTCTCAATTGATTAAACATTCTTAACAAATGGTATCACAATTGATGGTTTGATTAAAATCAGTAATTTTATGTAGTTTTTACTCTTATCTTTTCTTGGTTGATTTCTATCTTGGTTGAGTAAAGTTTGGCGATCTTATGTGTGCCTTTACATGTTTTAGTTGCTTTTGTTATGCAGGGTACCTGAAGGTATTAAAAATTATCCATTTTGCTACTTAGGCTTGGAGTGACGAATACATAGTTCCTATGTTTTGGCTATCCATTGTGGAGCATGTGTAATTTGTGTAGTGTTGGATAAGATTCTTATTAGAATGGAGTGATTGTTAAGTATAACTGAGGTGAGTTTAGTCTCATATAATAAGTCAAGGATAGTATTGGAGTATTAATATGCAATTAACGTAGCCTTACTCAGATTAAATTTTTGGGTTTGTATATTTGACTAAAATTGGGCTCTTATTTAATGCAATTCCCTTAATGAAGTTGCTGTGAAGAGTGGACGCTTTTCAAGGGTCATTGTAGTTGTTATGTGAACACTCCAATTAATTTTTTTTACAAAAAATAAGATTGGAAATTCTGGGGTTAGAATAAGCATATAGAAAATGTACATGTTAGTGATTTTTAGTAAAGTAATAGATGTAAAAACTAAAAGGTCATTGTAAACAATTTCAAATGTTGAAGAAGCAACAGAAGTTGAGTGAAATTGTCGGTGATGATGCTTACTGAATTGATGTGCAAATAATAGATGAACGAGAGTTACCAAATTGAAGCTTGAGATAGAGCTTTATTGACAACATCCATTGTTGTCTTTGTCAAGAATGCCATGTGTGAAGCTTGAGGAGATTTGAGGAATTGTAAGGGTTGTTGAGCAGAGCAGGAGTGAATTGTTAGTCATTACTAAGCATTCTTTTGAGCTTCTCCTGTGAGATTGTTCTTCACCAAAAAATGAAGAGGATGATACTCAAAGAAACAATCGTTGTCCTTTGTAAATTTATAGATACAAGATTATTAGAAATGTGAGGGACATGAATCACCAGTGTGAGCAATTCGTGGCTAGAATTGAAGTTAAACTAGCGTTCAATGCTTGCACAACTGAGCTATTACCTAGATGAACTTGTTCAAGTGGTAAAAACGTCTCCTGATTGATATTCATGTTGGTAAAATTTGATGTTATTTAATGGGTAGCACTTGAATCTGGATACCATGCGCAAGTAGTTGGGTTTGGAGGAGCATTCATCTGTGGAGAACTCTGATTATAGCTGTAATAACAATTATATGCCGAATGATCCACTTAATTGCAGATTTAGCAACAAATGAATCTTCATCAGTTTTGATTACCGTAATGTTGATTCTGATTCTGCACCAGATGCCATCCATAGTTCAATGAAATGGTCTGTTTTGAAGTGTTGCTGGTTTCATTGGATTGCTTTGTGGGAGTAAGTACCCCAGGAAGTTGCCTATTCTTTGGGCATTGATACCAGGGTGAGATCATGAAGCATCATATTGGCTACATTATATTTCCTTGATCCTCTTTTCTTGTGTGCCAACTACCTTATTTATAGGCCATTTGTAGCAATTTTCTTTTGCACTTAGACAAATGACTACAGATCTGGAAACGTACGTGAAGGGGTTGCACGTGACTACGAACTGAGACCATGACAGAATTTTTTGGTTCTACAGGTAACCATAGAAAAAGAAGTTTCTGTTTGCATGGCTTGGCCGACAGTAGAGTAATTGGTAGTGAAGTGAAATGCTGAATCCCTCACCCAATAAAAAAAAAACATTGAGAACATCACCCCATGTAACTCCCCACAGACAAATACAAAAAATTTTCTAATTTATGTTTTCACTAAGAAGTTTCTTATTCATATTTTTACAAATGTAACTAAAAGTGTCAATTTTTGAAGCAGAAGTCAATGTGATATTTTTATGTTCTCCAATCAACCTACATGGTTAAGGGCATCGTTTGAACAGTTTTTGTTCTAGAAATTCATCTGTTTCCATGAGTGCTGCTTATTAATTATCCTTTCATATATCTTCTTTTTTTATAACCATGGTTGGTGTTATGCATCGATTAGCCTTTTCTGAAACACATTTTCATTGACCTTCCTTGACATTTTTTCAACTTTATTAAGTATTGTTGTAACTACCCTAGGCGTTATGGTTACTAATGTTACAGTAATGCCTTGATTTGCAGCTTGGGTGAACCGGTTTGCTAATGCAGGAGACGCTGCACTAGTGGCTGCAGAGAATACAGCTGTTCGGGTAGGGAACCTTCATTTGCCATTTAATGTACTCTATGAAATATACTTGTGATGATAATTTGTTTGTTAACCTTCTATGTTGAAGAAAGATAATCTTGCATTAACACACAGAACACATTAGAATGGACAGGTTACTAGTTGTTTATAGCTACCAAAACGCTGTAGCGTACAGCTCAGCGTTCTTGCTGTATGGATAGCTGAAGCAGCTCAGTCTTCTTCTGCTCATTTATTTGATTTGCCAACTTGCACATCCAAATAAAAACAAACCAAAGAATAAGTTTCTTGGATAAGAACATGATTAGAGCTCAGTAAATACTGAAGAGGGAGGAACCAATCAACTGAACATGATTCTATTGTCAAGCTAAAATTAAAAAAAAAAATTGTTTCATTAAAGGAGAACAGATATTATGACAGTTTTCATAACACCACTTAATTTGATTCATCCTCTAGGATAGGCCTAGACATCATTACTAGAGCTCCTATTAGTCTTCTTGTGATCGATGTTGAATCTCCAAGCCCAGTGGACTCATCGAGTCATGTTATTGTGAGGGTCCAACTGGGGATCTAAAGTGGCTCCAAGTGTTGATTCCCTAACTACTTTATAGTCAGGGAAAAGGGGGATCCTTTAACACTTTTGGGACGATGATGAACATGTTAGTGGAGGAAGTTTTTAAGTTCTCCTAATGGTTTGAAGAGTTCGTGGAGGCTCCCTTGGAAGAGCTATTGGAGAATACATCCTGGAATGCTGCGGCAGTCCCTGCAATGATACAGAGCATTGGGAAGGTGCGGGCTGGGACATTTATTCTGTTGAAAGAGGAATAGAACATTGCCATAGCCATTGCTGCCCACAAGAAGCAATAGCATTAGGAAATTCATGTTGGCAAAGGCAACTAACCCACTAGAGAGAACCTGAAAAATGAGGGAAAAATGGCCTTCCTTAAAGAGATGAATAAGAACATAGGGATTTTGGCTTACAAACAGAAATGGTGGAGAAGTCTTAGTACTGATTGGAGTTAGGCATTCGAGGTTGACTGTTCTACCTTGATGCAACCTTTAAGAGCTGCCACATGAACTTGGAGCAATGAAGAGAATGGCAGACTACTTGTTGTTGGCAGACTACTCAGATTCTAGTTTCTTCTAGTAACGTGGGCAGCATGCATGGGATCATTTCGAAGGTGTTTTCGAGGTGAGCGAAAAGCGGGCTTTACAGGGGAGGCAAAAAAGGCTTTGGGTGCTCAAAGAGGAAGGAGTAGGCTTTCGGGTGAGGGAAAGAGAGTTTGGGAGCAACTAAGGTGGGGCTTCGAAGCAATTTCTTGCAGTGGGCAAGCAAGAGAAAGTCGCTTGATAGTGATTAGGCTAGGGTTCTTGTGAAAGAGGATGATAGTGGTGTTACCGTGTGTCCTACCTCATTTTTGAGCCAAAGGGTGGGGGTCTACTTATAACTGTGCTTGTCGAAAGGCACCAAACCAGCTCTTCTCTTCTTTTTTATTCCCCTGTGATCCTGAATGGTGCTTGACAATGAAGCATTGTACCTGCAAGAAGCAATAGCCTTAGAAGTTCATGTTGGCTAAGGCAACTAACCCACTTGAGAGAACCTGAAAAATGAGGGAAAAATTAGCTTTCAAACAAAAATGATGGAGAAGTCTTAGTACTGATTGGAGTTAGGCATTTGAGGTTGACTATTCTATCTTGATACAACCTTAAAGAGCTGCCACATGAACTTGGAGCAATGAAGAAAATGGTGGACTACCTGTTGTTGCAATTGAGCCCCTTCAAACTGGGCTACATGAATAAAAAAAGAGATGGTTCTAGTAAGAGGTTTGATGTCTAAGGCCCACCAATAATGAGATATTTGGAGGATGAACATAGAGCAAGTCACCAAATTGAGTTTAGGTAGTGCAAGTTTTTTTGGCTTTTGGGATACCTCAGCTTTCAAAAAGGGAGTTAAGGAAATCCTAGTCACTTTGATCAAGGACAACCTGATCATGCTAGGCATTATATTTATACCTTCTATGATCCTTGCTTTGCTAGTTCAGTCTTAGGTTGGTCAATCTTTAGATAGATCATCAAAAAAGGTAAAAGAGGGCTTGATCCAAGAGATCCATCTTGGGAATGGCCTCTTATCATTTTTCTTTCCTTCCAAAATATTAGCCAACAATAGGTGATAGACTTGGGAAAACTTCATGACTTTAAGACAAGTTTTCATCAAATAGTGTGAAAGGTTGAAAGAAGAAAATTCAATAATTTGAATTCAAGATAAACAAGCTTGTTTTTTCCAAATTTTTATGTTATAATTTTGATGAAAAATCTTCATTGTATTGTTTAATTGAAGGATTTGAAACTAATTATTGATATGAAACATGTGGAAAAAGATGGTTTTAAGATAGAATTAAGCAAAGAGATGTCGATTGAATTTTGAACTATGCCTATATAATCCTCTTAAGGTTTTATCACATTTCCTCACCTTGTTATTCCTAATTTTCTTTTGCATGATCTTGCTCTAATGTTTTTTGAATTTTGACAAGATGAATTTTTGAACTTTCGAGGCTGATGGATGAACAGCAGCCTTGGCTTCGACCTACTTGGTTGACTAGTAATAAGAGGAACTTCCGATTGCTTTGAGATGATAGAAATGGCCAAGATACTCCAATGCTAATATAGTAAACAACAAAGAGATCATTATTGATTCCAAAGGTTTGTTGCTTATCAGATGATGCTTGCATAGATTTTGGCACTTCAAGCATTTCTTTGTGAAGTCAGTAGCATCAAGGTGCACGGTTATCTTGGTTTAGAAGGATCCTCTTAACTCCTGACCAATTCATCTCCAGAACTCGAGCAGCTCATGTTGGATGCAAGCATCAAAGAAGAGGTTAGAGATAAGACTTTCGATAGAGTTTATTGTTGATTACCAAATATTGAGAGGCTTGAACGGCAAATGTTTTTTTGGGAGTTTCCATGACCTTAGGAATGTGGTAATGGAGTCCATCTAATAGGGTTTTAACTCAGTTTCCAAAGAATTGGAAGCTTCAATTCTTGCAATATGTAAGACATGATAGTCAATAGGATAAACAAACTCAGCGAGAACATTTGTTGCTTGATTTTTTGTCCTTAGAAAATGGTGAATTATGTTGAAGAAACTTGAAGTTTGAGAGCATTAGTTTATATTTTTTGAGCAAAGAATCCCAAGCTTTGATTATTCTATGAATTTGATTTATGATAGTTAAGAATGACTATTCACGGCCATTTCTTGATGCTTAATTCCAAGGTAAATGTTGACCTAGCGAGGAGAGCCTTGTGTTCTAATTAAAAATTATTGGCAGTGAAATAAATTAGGATAATTTGTCAGGTATTGACTCCTTCAAGGCTTGTCTGCACAAACTCTTGATGCCATTACTATACTTGTTGGAGGCTTTATCCATGAACGTGATGAAACTCTAGAGTTGATCCATAGGCTTGGAAGATGAAAGGATGCCATCTTAGATAAAATTTGCAAGGATTAGCGCTCATATTGCATGCTTAGTTAAAGAGATATTGAATTCTTGCAGCTTTGTTACTTTTTTTGTACTCAACACATCATGTTGAGTGAACAAAGAACTTATTGGAGAAGTTTATTGATTACCACAATGATTTCATGAGCCTGAAAGCATTCCAAAGTCTTCTTGATGGCATCATAAGCACTAAGACAAGCTTTGAGAGAGGACGGCATCTGGTCTCCATTGGTTACATGACATAACTGGTGTAATCGATGGATTTGAACTTTTGCCATTTTCTTGGACAATGATGGAGTTTATAACAGTCTAAAAAACAACGAGATATAGGAATTCTCTGAGCACATGGCTGCTGTGAATAGGTGGGGAGGAGTGATTTACCTTCAGCTTTAGTAAGTATTCCTTGCACTTGGAAATCCATTCAAGTTTCAGTTACTCCAAAGGGCTTTACAAAATTTTTATGACTTGTTGCCAAGTTGAGAAATGAACCTGCTGATACCTGCCATCTTACCATTCAGTTGTGCTGCACTTCATGGGTAGATTTTGGGGAAATGCTATCTTGAGAAAGGCTCTCATTTCTTAGGATTTACTTTAATACCCTTCTCAAAGACTGAAAATCCAAGGAATTTTCTTGAGAAAGCTCCAAAAGTACACTTTGCAAGATTAAGCGTCATGTTGTTTCATTGGAAGGTTTCAAGAGTCCTTAGAGGTCATTTAAGTGGTCCGGAAATGAGTTGCTCTTTATGAGGATGTCATCAATGTAGACGTCGACATTGCTTGCTTTTGATTTACAAAGAATTTGGTCATCATTTAAGTTGTACTTGCATTTTGAAGGCGAAAAAATGTGATGATATAATAGAATATCTTGAAATTTTTAATAAATGTATTATTCTCTTCAATGCTTCACCATCTTGTGTGGTGGTATCTATAAAATTTATCAAGGAAGCTGAAGTCCCCATAACCAGCGATCAAATGTGCATTGATTTAAGGAAGGGGTAGGCATCTCTTTGTCTAGCATTGTTGTGATGAGTATAATTGAGACATGTTCTCCAATTTTTGCATGCCTTTTTAACGAGTACAACATTTGAGATCCAATTATTTCAACCTAGCAACTAATTTGAAATCTAAAAAAATTGTCTTACACCCGAACCCCTCAGCCACTTACATTTGAGCATGCCTATTGCTGCCTTTTTGAGCTTGTCACTTGTTGTCTCCTTAAATTTGTTTCATCCCTTCCTTGACATAGGGACCACTAATTCAAGCTTGCCTGCACCATTTTATTTAATTGGATTGCAATTGCCATTGTAGTTAGAGCAGTAGATGTCATAGTTAGTTGTGAATCCTTGCCTCAAGGTTACTAACCCCTCTTTCTTGGCTTTTGGCCAAAGTTCTTCTCTGAGGCTTGTGTCTAGGTCATTAAAGTCATGCTCATCTTATCCTCATTCATCCTTCTCTACTTGCCAATTTTTTTGCATACTACTTGTGTAGCTATTGTTGACTCTGCCTAAGCCTGTCCATGGGAGGTTGGGGTAAACCCCCTATGTAGTTCACAGAGTAGACCCTTCCCTACCTGAAGGCCTCCTCTTTGACACCTTACCCTTTGCAGCTTCTTGGAGAGATGGTGTTGAGCAATCTTTAATGCCTACAACACTTCTTTGGTGACATCCAAGAAGCCAAATGCCTTGTTGTTCTTTGTTGGCCATTGTGTTGATATCTTAATTTTTGATAGCACCTTGTTTTTATTTCTTGCCATAATGGTACCATCAACATCTCATAGGAGCTTGTAAATCTATTCTCTAATGAAATGCTGTATTGGTCATAGGTTGTATTCTTATTTGGGGTTCGCTAAGCATTTGTCAAAACTAATGTCTCATTGGATGTTTTTGCTCTTCATAAGGTTTTATTTTTTTTCTAATTTGGATTAGAGGACTTTGAGAGAGTTTTATAGGCAAGGATTTGGATTATTAGTTTATTGAGGTGGTCTCCAAATATGCTTGAATGGTTTGTATCAAATTCCTTTGGATTTCTTTGCAATTATGAGACAAAAATGTCTATCATGGATCACTATTGTCATTGAAAAATGATTCTAATAAACTAGTTGATTGGCTAAAACCAGTTCTTAACCTATGCGGGAGACTTTGTGGAAGTGGATTCAGATTTCCTCTTTTCCCAAAAGATCCTTCTTAAGATTTAGGAAGACATTATCAACATTTATATGGATTATAATTATAACTTGAAGCCAAACCCTTGCAAACCTTGTTGTATCGTTATGTGCATTGCTTTTGTTTTCCCTCTTATCCTATAAAGCAGTCTCCCCCTCAAGGGAAGGATGTTGTTAACCATGTGACACATTTTGATTTTGAGGACTTCACCAATCCAAAAGGCCTAGGTAATAATTTCTCAAGGAATCAACCTAAGTTATCTAAAAGACATTATCTAAAGGCCCTATTTAAGGAAACCCATAAGTGCATAGTGAAAATTTCCTTTCCAATTCTAGACCAAGATAATGATTTGGACGAAGGTGAAAAGGTGGATAATTTGGTGAAGTACTGCATGCCTTAATGATGAATCCCACTTGGAGATTAAAATAACCCCAAATCTCCCATGTTCAAAGCACCTTGCTATGTAAGTCAAGAAGGAACGATCCCTTGGTCAGCTTTCTTCTTGGGAAGAGCTAACTTTTCTCTCCAACATGAATAAACCACCAAGCATTCTTTCCTGGAATGTTCATAATTGGCGTGATGCTTCCAAAATTTTGGAATGTCGTTTTCTCATTAGATAGTTTTACTAGTATATTATGGCATTGGTGGAAACTAAATTTCATGCTTATGCACTCCAGGCTTAGGTTTCATTGTTTTATCTATTTCAAAATGAAGAGAAGGTTCGTAATTTTGACCTCATGCCATTCTTTGGAATTTTGACTCAATTAGTGTTAACTATCTCTATATTTGTCATAAATTGTTCACTACTATCACATTTCCAAATTTTGGTGCTTGTTGTTTTAGTCATATATGCATTTAACGGTTATGCCTCATAGTTGTAATTTCGTCACATTGCTGTTTTGGACCCGTCGTTTTTAATCCTGGGTGATTTCAATTGGCATTCATGGTGCTAGAGAATGAGTAGGTGGGAATGGTACTTTGAGACATGTGCGGAACATCAACTTTATTATGGTTATTAATGTCGAAGATATTTCTTCTTTTGGCCCCATATTGACATGGTCGAATTACTATAAAGATAATCTTATTCGATACAATATTGATCATATTACCTTGAGACATGAATGGAGGCCTTGCTTACTTTACATGCCAACTTGTGTCCCAATCCTTACTTTGATCACCATGTTTGTGTTATCAATAATAAAAACCCCTCAAGGAAGAAACGTTCAAATTTAAGAACTTCTAAGGGACGTGTTTGGTATTAAAGCTATCATTCTTGAAGCTTGGTCTCAGCCCTCAATGTGGTGATCTTATTTTTAAGTTCCAACAAAAGTTTGAAAAATTTAAAGATTCTTTTAAAAGTTGGAATAATAATTGTTCCTCTTGATTTCCTGCTCTATTGTTTAGAAATTTGAGGAGCTCATGGGTCTTTAGAATAATATCTCACCCAATTGTTGGATCTCAACATCTTGGCCAAAGAGTGGAATTGTAGAAACAAGCTTGTTAAACATATGAAATTGAACCTTCCTTGGGCGGCCTCATGTGCTAAAATTTGGTTGCTTCATCAAGCTGAGGACAACCTTGGGTTCTTATGTGATAAAATGAACAATAGAAGATGCTTCAACTTCCTCGGGATTGATAATAAACAAGGGGAAGTGATTGCTGATCATGACAATACTGCAAACTTTATTATGGACTACTCTAATCTTTATGATAAATCTCATTCCATTACCTACCATACTGGTTCTACTTGGCAGATTCTGTCCTTTGAAGACACCCCATTTTCTTGGATTGAACATTGAGTTTGAGGAAATTTAGAATGCAGTTAAGTCTTCTCCTAACGATAAGTCCCATGTCCTATATGGTTTTGCATGGATTTCTTATTGCCTTCTTGGATATTATTGCTAGAGAACTTATTAGAGCCATCATATATGCTTTCTTGTTTTGCAGGCTACATGATAGTGTTAAGTAAACTACAATTGTCTTTATCCTTAAATCTAGTAATGCCTCATTTGTTATGGACTAATGATTGATATCACTTTGGAACTTTCTTTATAAGATTTTGCACCCCTCTCAAGTAGCTTTTATTAATGATAGATAGTTGGTTGATTATGTTTATCTAACAATAAAACTTACAAATAAATTTAATTTTAATTAAAGAAGGTTCTTAGTTCAAAGATAGGATCTCTAAGTCTTTCAACTCTATTAATAGCGAAGCATCGTATCTTAAATATTTGTAAAAACTTGTCTCAATTTTTAAAATTGGATCATAATATGTATTTTCAAGGTTTAAATATCAACAGTTATTGATGGGACATTGAGGGATAGGGATGTCTCTTCTCAACATGTCAAAAAAAGTGAGGATATCATTGTCAAAGTCTTCGAGATATAAACCTTGGATCATATAGAAATGGCCTTTGGGCTTGAGATAAACATGTCAAAAAGTTTTCATTTTTTTTTATCGAGTTATTAATGAGAACATGTTTCTTAGACATACTAATTTCTTAAAAAGCAAGTAGTTTGGCTATCTTAATTTTAAGGATCTCTTTGGGAAAATCAGGGCTTGTTTATTAGAAAGCTATTTTCATCATCAGGAAAGATCTTATTTTGAATTTTTGGCGCCATCTTTCCTCATCTTTTGAGAGGGGTCTTGACCAAAAGCTCTTTTGTTCTAGGTTTTTATATGTTGGGCTATTTCATACTAATACTCCATTGGAGATGCATTTCATTTAGCTTAGAAACATTTAGAAGATTTAGTTTTTATGGTTTGCATTGCATGGGTAACTTAATTTGTTTGACTCTACTGTGTAGCTTGCTTTAGTGCTCACTATGCCTTTCTTCATTGTGCTTGCTCTATGGAGTCTTTTAATTAGATGTTTTTTAGTGTGGCTTTAGTTGGAAGTTCTTAACCATATTTATCCTTAAGATCACTCATATGCATTACATTGGGGATCTCATAATCTATTTCTTATCATCTACCTGCATTGCTACAAGGAAGAACAAGTTTTTTCTATCTATTCTAATCCATTACCATTTGTGACAAAGGAATTCTAGGGATTTTAAAGGTCTTTTTTTTGCTTGGTAGTTTGTTCTAATGCAGATCAAAGTCAATATGGACACCGTTCTCCATTAAGGATTTTTAGAATGTTTTCTTATTACCTTTTGTACTATAATTTGCTCATGATTGTTTTCTTTTCTTCCCATCCTACTGCTATTATAACTTTATTTTAGTTCGTTTGATTTCTTGATCCTCATCTTCCCTTTTTTCTTTTGTATTTCATTGACAGAGTATAAATCTTTGGTCAATGCACTTATTTTTTTGAGGAACAAAGAACATTTGAGATCCACTTTGGATGATATACTGGTTGGTTAAACTGTATTGAGTAGCTTATCAATCTCCTCTCAGATGATGTTTCGAGGTTGAACGACCTTTGTGTCGTTGAGCCAAAGTGATCCACATTTTACATTAAGTTGGTGCTCAACAATTATGCAATCTAGACTCAAATATTTTCGATGCATTCCATGCAAATAGATCAATATAATGAAAAAAGTGTAAGGGGGTTCTTTGCTTTGAGGTTCACTAAGGCCACTAGAAATTATTTATAAAATTATTAACTTTTGTTGGGCAACTAAAATTTTTACTAGGTTCACTTGACTTGGCTATTTTTTGACATTTTACTTATCTTCATCCTACTCCATTGTTTCCTTTAGAGCAATGAGATAGTGCATTCTTAATTATAGCTAGTCTCCTTTGATTGATGTGACATCAGTGGGATTGGGAACTTGAGAGAGTTGGATGATTGAGGCAATTGCTTAGAAATGGTTTGGGGTGCTTCTCTTGAGAAAGCATTGTAGATGGAGGGGGCTTTCGTGATGACAACATTTGTTGTGTGCATGGTAGTATAATTGTTAAATTTGAAGGTAAGCAAGAGAACGATGATGCCTTCTAGTAGTATAACTCCTTGGAGAATCTGGTGAAAATGTTGGACATAGCTTCGAGATATTGGGAAAGCTTCATCTTCTTGAAGGCATCGAGAAAAACAATATGTGCTAAGCTTCTCACGTTAAAAAAAAAAAAGGATCCTCTTGGCCTTAGCATTAGTGATCTCAGTAGTTATGATGATGGTGCTGAGTAGTGGAAAGCTCTCGACAGAAAAGGTTCTAGAAATTTTAGCCGATGAACTCTTGGCCTTAACGTTGGTGATCTCGACAGTTATGGCGCCATTAAAAGGATTGCCAAGTAGTGGAAGGTTCTAAATGGAGATGGTTATTGGAGTTTTAGATGATAAACTCTTTTGTGGTTTAATCAAAGAGGTGTTACTATCCATCTTTGACAAGATTGAGGGGTTGCCTTCAATAATCATATAAGTGCTAAACCTTTTACCTTTATCTGTAGTTGGGTTAAGGTTCAGTCAAATTTGGATGAGAGCTCTCAAGGGCTTTGGTGTTCGTCTTCAGTTTATCTATCATTAGAATTTTCCTCTTGTGGTACTCTGAGTTTGCCCTCCTTTGGCAGGTCCTTAACAAGCCTATTCAACTATCAACACTGTTCAGTATTTTAGCCATCATCATCGTGATATTTGCAAAGCATTTGTTAAGATTTCTCTTTGTAGTTGGGGTCTTTATAAGCATAGGGGCTTGATAATGTCCTTTTTCTTTTAGAGCAGGAAGATAGCTTGAGGATGGGTAAAGTTTCTTTTAAGGTGAGGCTTATAAGGTGGGCTTAGAAAATTCTTTTTATGAGGCTCAAAATATGGAAGGTCTTCCCATTTTTTGGGTGAGAGATTTTAGCTGGAACTTTCCTTGGATGTAGCTTTTGTTGTTCTCTATTTTTTCATTTTTCTTCTCATTAGAAATAATACAACATTTAGCTCTCTCAAGGAGTTCATCCATATATTTAATTGGATATTTGGAGAGAGATTCTTTGAATCCTAAAAGAACTAAGCCCTAACCAAGAGCAACCATCATCAAATTTTTTGTGACATTTGTGACATTGGCACATTTGTGGGTCATTTGGTCAAACCTTTGAATGTATCTTCGAAGGGGCTCGTTAAACCCTGAATGATAGAAAAGAGGTTGACGCTCCTCTTCCTGAGCTTTAGGGAAATGGCAAATGCTGATATGAATGTTTGTCGAAAATTGATGAAGCAAGTTATGTTACCCTTAGGAAGCCATTAAAACCAATCAAGAGCCGTTTCTTTCAAGAATTCAGCCAACTATTTGCACTTTATTGCATATGATGCTTGGTGAAATCATGAGAGTAATATTGCATTCAGTTGATGAAGTCAAATTTTTCTCAATAATATTGCATGGGTAATGTACTTTGGCAGAAACTCCATGTCCAATTTATGTTGTGAGAGAAGATTCTAGCTGTGGTTTCACATGTGTTTTAATGGTGGAGCCTACTTTTGGTTCTTGTTTGAGAAGTCTTGGAGCATTGCCAAAGCAGGAATGGACCTTAAGGGAGATTGATAATACGACATCCGAGCCACCTTGCACTTGGGATAGGGGAAGTAGAAGTGGCCTTTGTCTGGGCTTAATGAGTAGGGATTGGAGGGGCTACCTGAAGACTTGAGTCCCTGATTATAAGTGATAAGAATTTTGGGGGTTGTAGGAACTATATTTGAAGCCATTTTCATAAGTGAAGGAGCGACTAGGTTAAGTGTAGGAATAATGATGGAGAATTGGGTCATCATTTGTTGGAACGTCACCAAGTTGGTTTTCAAATTGTACGAGAGCATATTATTCCAGAGTTTTGTTTCGAGGGTTGTCTAGTGGGATGGAGTGTCTTTCGAAGAAGTTGGACATGGGTGGAGTTAGATTGTGAGACGTTATAATCATAGATGACAAAGCATTAATTCTTGCCACTCTTTGCCAAAGATATTGAGGGGTTTTTGGAAAACTAGGACAAGGATATGCGAGTGGCAAGAAAAATAAGGGCAAGAAAAGAGAGAAAAGCACTTAAAAGTTGAGAAAAATGATTAGTCAATTCCCTTTCTAAGGATGTTGATTTCAATAAGTGAACTTATCAAGCAATGTACGAAAACTTCTCAGAAGGCGCTGTTGGAAAATGGTAGTGCATTGCTTGAATGAGGCCCGGCATTAACTCGAAAAATGGTTTGGAGACTTGCCTAGGATTTACCTGGAGATTTAATTGACAATTGTTCTAAAAATTGCTTGAAGGCTAGTAAAATAAATCCTACTTGACCCTAAAAAACCTAAGGCTTTGAACGAATTTGAAAGAATCTGAAGTTGAACTCAACAATTGGATGAAGGATTCGATAGATTATCAGATTGAGATGATGAAAAAATGCATCTTCAGTACCAAATGCACTTCATAACCAGTTAGAATTTTTGTACAAATCATAACAGAACTCACCCAAATTTTGCACGCTAATTATTTCTAGTATTACTTGATCGACAACCTTCTCGTCAGTTAGAATTTTTTTGAATGGTTCTTACAAGACTCCCTTTCTTGTTCTACACTGCAGCATCTGTGCACATTCCCTCTTCAAATTGGCTGACCCAAGTGCACGAGTTTCCTTTTTAACCATGTTTTCCCTCTATTGTCTGTGCAGCTGCAACAGGCTAAGACCGAAATAGTTAGTGCCACCAAAGTGGCCTACAGATTCCTGGCGAGTGTGGCATCAAACTCTCCAGGCTCCTCTCCAGGTTCCAATGGGAACTCAAGCAGCAGCTTCTCCAGGTTTAGAGCATCTTGGTTCAAGGACCTCGTACCGGCCGGAGCCATACGGTCACCTAGCTCTACCCATCTCATTGAATCCTCTAACTCCGACAACAAATCTCCCCTCAGCTTACCCAAACGCATGGAATGCACTCGATCCAACCCGAGCTCGGTCTAGGATTTCTTGTTATTTTGAATTTAAATTCTGTTTGCAAACTGTTTTCCAATAAAAATCTTACAATTTTTTAAAAACTTCATTTTTATTTACATAATTTTTTTTCTAATAACATTTTTAAGCGCATGAACCATTTGTAAATAGAGCCTTAATTATTCTTTTGGTTCAATTAGCAATCTCTTTACCAGAACTGCATTTGCTTCAATTTCTTCTTGATAGTTTGGTAAAGAAGTCATTGTGAAAGCGTTAATGTGATCAAATGGATGTTAACGGCTCTTTGGCATTGTCTCCCTTGCTTAATTGCCGAAGATGTACTTGTGGTTTGAGGAGAATGTGATCCTATTGGTGGTGATTAAGAAGCTTTAGTTTCTGCTCTGTTTATAACCCTTCTTCTTTCATGAAAAAATAATAATAATTCTTTTTCCGCAGAATTGAAGTACAATCTTTTACATGATATGATGTTAGCTTAACTGGTTAATGATTGATTCATTCAATTGGTATAGAAATCTGACTCATTTTTGGGGTGGTTATAAGGTCCTTTCAAAAGCTGGTATCTGACGTCTAGTTTTTGTTTTGCCTGTTTTGTAGCTAAATAAGCCTTATGTGTTTCTATTTCTGCTGTCTAAGCTGCAGCCAATCCTATTGTGGGTCTGTTAGAAAAATAGTTTATTGAAAAGTTTATGAGATATAAATAAGATATTTTTCAGAAATGATTCAACTTAATTAAAAAAAAAAAATCAGAAAAACAAACAAATCTTAGAAATAGTCTGATGATCAGTAGGCTTACCATAGACTAATGCTTCCAACTCAATCACTGACATCCTTGTTTGTCTTTGGTACCTGAACCTTTTTTAATTTATAATTTTTTTATTTTTCATTTTTAGTTTAATTCTATTAAAAAAAAAGTTTTAGTGTAGCATCAGTGAGTTGTGAAAACGAAAATTAATAAATCTTAAAGATTCTTTAGTATGTTAGTAAGCATTCAAACGTGTTTAAGAGTTACCAGACTTGTCTTTTGGTTGTGTGCAGATTATTCAGAAGAGTTAATGTCAAAGATAGATTTTTTCAGTTGAAAAGAACATTGGTTTTAAATAAGATATTAAAAAGAAGGGACACCTAATGGAGAATATATTATGGATATTAGATTGCATTGTAATTAATTTGAGAAGAAGAAAAGACCATGTAAAACTATGTTCGATCATAATATAGGAATTAAAGAGTCATTAATCAAGTGAAAACTTGTTTTTGTAGTCTAAAGTGTTCTATTGATTTATGTAGTCCAAGTGTTTGTAGGATTATGATGTTATTTGAGTATTGTAATCAAATTGATGGCTAATTAGAAAGAACAATTAGCGTTTTAAAAAGTTTTTAGAAAACTAGATTGATCTTAAGCAAAAGAGTAAAATTTTGAAAGACGGTCTTGTATTTTAGAAGTTAGCTTAGTACGAAACATATGAGTTATAAAAATTAAGAAGTTAAAATTAAGATTTATTTGGCCTTCCAAATTCTCAAAAGAATCAAATAATAATTGACTTGTTATTTAGCAATGCTACCTTAGTTAATTGACATTTCTGATGAACTCTATGATCCGTCGTGGAAAAGATATTTGATTGATCTGATAAATATAATTTAATATGATGCATCTATGATGGAGGTTTTGTCAAATTCAAGTTATGAATAGAAACTAGAAAGGATCTTGATAGAGACCAAGCAATTTAAAAGGAAAACCTTTGTTATGATCAAGATTTAGTGATAGAATAAATAAAATAAGAATAAATTGGGAGATTGAAGAAGAGAAGTTAAAGAAGTTTTCAAATCTATTTTAAAATTTTAAAGATAAATTTTTTTAAGATGAGAAAAATTATAATGCCTTGAAATTAAATATGAACATTTTATAGTTATTAACTAAATTTGAACTAATGAGAAGACAAATTATTTTTGGTATGTTCAAGATATAATAATATAATAGGTGTAGTATTTTGAAATATCTCAAAAATTTTGGATAATAATAAGTTATTAAAAGGTTTAATGAGATGAGTTTATAGATAGTAATTTTGTTCAATTAGGAGTGAATATAGATTTTTAATAATTTTCTAAGAAAATAGGGTGACAATAAAATATTTTGTAATAAAAATTACATAAAATAACTTGTCAAAGTTTCAAATGAATTTCAAATATTAAGGTAAATACATGAATGTGTAGGGATTGAAGAGTTGATTTTTATAAATAACAATTTGTTAAGCAAAATTTGTAGCAAAAATACAAATAATATTAGCTAGAATAAGGTAAGGGGATTTATCCTTTTGAGAAAAGAAATGAGAGAGAGCAAAATTATGATTAAGAAAGAAATGGAAAAAAAAAGAGAAGCAAATCCAAAAGCTGTTAATATTGTTGAGTTGAATCAGAGAAGAAAAAAGAATTTGAGTTCATGGAGCTCTTGTAATCTCCTAGTTTAATTAAAATTCGAGCTTAGGTTCATGTTTAAGGCATTTTAAGCAGTTGATTTCATGTATGGGGTTTCAATCAATTAGATGATTCGATTAATTAACTAAATGTTCCAATTTGTATGTAAGATAGTCTAATCCTTAGTTGAATAGCTCAACCTTGGATGAGATTTTACATAGGCTTTGAAGAAAATTGGGAAAAGAATAAAAAATGATTTTAAAAACTAATTTATGCGTTTTGGAAAATAAATTGCTTGAAAAGCATCATAATAATGTAAACTATGTGTTATTTAATAAAATGTCAAAAGGATAGAAATTGATTAAAAATTAAAATAGGTAAGGCTAACTCAACAATTTCTTTAATTGTGAAGCTTGGAACTTTTATGATGTGATGATTTTTTTATAATGCCTAAAATAAAAATAAGTTGTCATGTAATACAGACATACTTTAAATGTAATGATTATTGTTGTGTTATTATTATTATTGTAATTTTTTTTATCATAATGATTGTATAAAATAGTTACATATACACACATATATAAACACAAACATATACATTTATACATGTGTAAATGGGTTTTTTGGATTATTTAACAGCATAAAAGAATTAGTTGCACTAAATAAAAAAAATGAAATGTGAAATGAAAAAAAAATAATGAGGATTCATTTTTAGCTTACATTTCTTAAGCTCAAACTTATGATAGGTAAGTAAACAATACCTTAGGTATACAATTAGGAGAAATCGCATAATGTGATAGTACCTAATGTAATATAATGAATACGTAAAGAGGAGAAATGCAAAGTTGCTGGTTTACTTTGGGTATACAATTGGGAAACACATTGTGTTATAGGACTTATGATGGTGAAGTGATGCAAAATGAAAATACAAGAAAATAAAAGAAAAGAATAGATTATTTTTATTGGTATAAGAGTATACATTGTTTCGATGCTTTCTTACCAATATTTTTTTTTATTTGTTTAGTTTATAGTTCTTTATTATTCTTTGTTTTTACCTATTAAGATGCATAAATGGGATTAAGGAGAGGTTGAGCAGTGATTTAGATATGATAAATAACAAATTATTGTATAAGTTTTATTTTTAATAATAAATTTTATAAATTAAGTATTTAAAATAACTTTTGTTTTATCATGTTATAGACAAGTTTTATTAGAAAATCACAAAAACTCCCTTCAAATCTTTTGAATACTATTTGTTCATGCAATACCTTGACCTACAACTTTTGACAACAATTTAGGCAGATTAGGTTGTTGAATGGTTGTGCTAAACTTGTCCATCACATTCATATTTTTGACATGTTAAATGGTTATAATGTATCAAAATATTCTTCAATCTTATTTGCTAATCTTCTTCCTAAAATCATATCCATCCTTCTCATTGTTGTGGTCAATGTAAAAAGCCAATCCACAAGGCGAGCAAGAGGTGGGCTATCAATTGAGAAGACATTAGTTTCAATTATGATGCATCAATTCCTAGCTAATATCATGCTAAACATAACAATAAACTACTCAACAATGCACTCATTGTTAGGTTCAACGCTAATTCAGTGCAACAATGATAATTAGACAAGCTTGATAAAAAGAAGTTATTTAAACAAAGAACAATTCTAATGAAATGATGATGAAAAAATGTTTCTATAACAAGTTAATTTAAAATAATTTAGTAGATAATAATAAGAGGACACTTATCAATAAATTAATAAGTCTTTTAAGAAAAATAGATTTTTTACAAAAAAGAAATGCTCATTTTTCTCCCAAAAAATAAGTAGTCCATCTCAGTAGTTGGTTAGTCATGAATTATCATCCATGTAATAAAATTAGAGACGATATTTTAGATCCATATTGATTTAACCTATTACTTTTTATTATTAATAACCTAGTATTAGTATTAACATTTAATGAGTTCCTGTGGCATAATTTCTTTTGTAAAATAATTATTAACCACATTGCTTGCTATCTATCTTTTTCTTTTAGTGCGTAGCTTTGGGATGACTATCATTACCCAATTTATTGTTGCACTTTTTAAGGTGATTGGAGATTGATAAAGGCATGAAAAGAGATTTAGAGTGAGATAAGATAAGATGAGAGAAATAGAAAATAGATACAAGTAATGGGATAAATTTTAGAGTGGTTATAGTTTCTAGCCAATCCAATTCGCCCATCCCATTATCACTCTTATACAATATGTGCATTGAGAGACAATGTAAGCAAGAGAGTGATGTATCCCAATAATATTCTCACCTCCAAATCAAGTCTTATAAATTAACATATAAGTTAGATTCTATATATCTAAGTAAAATAGGCATGAATTTTGGCCAATTTTGACTCATACTATTGTTATTTATAGATAATATGCACTTTAAGAAATAGTGAATGCAATCATTAATATGTCCCAACTTACTTTCACCTCCAAATTAAATCTTTAAACTTGTCATATAAGCCAATTAATGAGTTAGATATCTATGGATCATTGAGCAAATTGAATTTGTTTTCTTGCATGAAATGTTGAAATTTTGCTCATTTGACCCTTGTTAAACTCTTTTGATATGATCAGGATCACAAAGAATGGCTTTAAGAGATTTCTATAAAATTATATTCTCCTTGGGTTACATCACAAATACTAACATAACTCTTGAAAGAAGAGACAACCACTATTATATTGACATGAAAATGCAATGTAGTTATGGGTTTCTTTGAATTTGAAGACTAAATGTGCTAATCAAGGTTTGCGATAACACAATATAATATAGGACAAGTTGCATCAAAATGATGGTAGAGTTGATCCAATAGACTTTATTTATCTTTTATTTAATTTATTATATTATTATTTCATTATTGTAATGGGTCACATATATAAGATATCTTATGTGGTGTTTTTATCATTTTCTACTTGCTTTTTAAGTTTATGTTTTTGTATTTTTAGTAGAAAAAATATTTTTATTATTTTGCTTTTAAGTCTATGTTTTTGTGTTGTAATCTATTTAAATCATTAGCATAGAATAAAAAAAGATTTTTTATTGACTTGACATCTTGTTTCCTAAAAATTATATTTTCTTCGTATGCATGGGCACACAACCTAGGTTATGATCCAAGGTTTTTCAAGTTGTGATTTGAACAACCAAATAGCGATTCGGATCCTCCATTAGTTAGTATTAAAGCATAGTTGAGATCCAGCTACAGGAGTTTCTCTAGCCCATTATTTGTCAAATTTTATTAGCAAAAGTCTCCTTTAGGTGTTCAAGCAATCGTTAAAATCCATCTATTGTGATATTAAAGCCTCCTTCGTGGTGCTCATTATCATACAACACTAGACTACTACCACAACAAATTACATTCACTTATAGTCACCCTCAACCACTAACACTCACCCTTGGCCTTTGTATCTGTCCTCTCATGTTCAGTGCCATAGTAGCCACTACTTTCATGCGTTTACTTTTTGCCATAGACACACCCTTTGCTACATCTACTCACAAAAATTAAGCACAACCCATATCACTGTCATTGCTTTTGATTTTGAAGTGACAAATCATTTCCTCGTTCAAAAACCCCTAATGTCATTGAACCACCTTACCAAACCACTTGAACCACTACAACCCTAGGCTAGCCTAAATTGGTACGCATTATGTGCATGCACACTTGAGCCACTAAACTAATCAACATGGAATACCTCCATGTGGGGTGTGTGAAAAAATGTATTTTGGAGTCTATTGGTCTAACATAAGTCCTTAGCCTAGATTCTTCACTTGTGAAGAGTTGGGCCATATGGATAGAGATTGTCCATTAACAGTAAAAGATGAGACTTCTTCTCCATTAAGTACTAATCATATCGTTGAATCATTACTTAGCCAATTGTCATACCTCACCCAACATAACTTAGTACAACTTGATAAAATACATCCATAATATATGTCATTGGATTAACGAAAGTTTGCACTATAAAAATGAGAGCACATATTACTAAAAATGAGTGAGAGTGATATAAAAATTGTTATTTTTGTTGAAATATTTCAACAAAAATAACAACATATAATAAAAAAATAGTTATATCATAAGAATGTTAGAACACTAATACTATCATAGAGTTTTGTATAAAATATAAATGTCCTCACATACGTGTAAAATAGCTCACACAATTCATTGGTGAGTGTTAGCATTACACACACATAATAGTACTCTCAATTTTTGGGTTTTAAACTATCATCCATGGATCCTAAGCATAACAAGTGAATAATATACAATTGTTCTCACACACATACATTAATACCCTCAAGTCCTAGGTCCTAAGCTATCTTATAAAGATTCTCAACTTAATAAGTGTCAATATCATATCTTATAATATAAGTAAGAAATAAACTTGATATATTAAGTAGAGAAAACTTTAATTATATATAATATAAGTAATATAAAGAGCAAATAAAATAGTTGAACAATAAAATGAAATATTAAATAAAAGAATTCATAATAATCGTAAAAATAATGCTATAGCAATGCTTATATAGCTATATGCATGAATATCAAGCTCATTAAAAGCATATAATAATTTTTATTTTACTTTTTATTTTATATTTATTTATTTTCTTTATTTTTTGTTCTACTCTTTTTTTCACATGTTCATCTTTCTTTAGGCTTAAACTTTTTCATAACTATTGTACTGTCTTATAGAGATCCCATAGTATATCTCATAATCACAAATATCGATGCTCTGACATGTTATGTCCTCATCTCAGAATACTATTACCTCAGGGAATGAAATATCTTATCATGCCTAAGGCTTGCTCTCTAATGTCAACGTCTTACACAGACGGGGAATAAGATGTTAGGAATATCAAAGCTCTATCTCAGGAGTAAAGTATCTCAAACACTAAGTCAAAACTTCTATATGTCATGGCCTCTTCTTTGGGCACTACAACACTAGGGGTGTCATGTATCACATTTATAATATCACTGATTGATAATGCTTTTTCTTATGTTATATTAGCCTCATTTTTTCATTTCATTTTATTTTTCTTTATCTTATAATATGTTCTAATTTAATTTATAATATCATGTATTTTATATAACTATAAATGTGTAAGTGTAAATTAGTTTTAACTTGAGCTAAAATGTTTGAAATTATAAATCTGCCTTAGATGTAATATTTGATAATTATAATTTTATCATGAACTTTTAAAATTTATAAAAAATTAATTACTTATCCAAAATTATAAACTTAATATCTTTTGCATGTCTCACAAAGTTATTTTACTATTATAATCAAATATTATGTTCAACCAAATTTAAAATTATGACATAAATTTTAAGATTTTGATGTTATTTTAATATATATATATATATATATTAGAAACTATATCTAAACATATATACTTATAATTTTATTAGCTTAATTTCAAGATTTATCTTATCTTAGGCATATAAAAATTATGAGTCATTTTAGCAAGCTTGATACTTAAACAAAGTTATTGTTATTACTCGAAATGATCAATTTTTTATTTTATATTTACCAAATTTAAGAGTCATTAATATCACCCAAAGAAAAATTGAAGAATTTCTTTCATATGTATCTAAATATTTAGAACCCTTCGAACTCTATCCATCAGAGTTTGCTCCTCTTGAAATTGAACCAATTTTTGAAAGTAAGTGTTTTAACTTTGATCCACATAAGCTTATTCTCTTTAGTCTAAACTAAGTGAGCCTTCAAAAAGAGAACCAATTGAGTTTTTATTACATTCATAATTTTAGCTCCATTATTAAAAATAGACGTTTTGTTTACCTATATATGAATTTTCTAATGATTTTGGATTTTTTATGTATAAAATATTTAATCTAACTTTCAATATGAAAAGTATATTTGCATTTTGGAATACATTGACTCTAGTTTTATTTATAGATTTGAGAAATAAAAAATCTATTCAGATGAAAGTTTTCTATTTTTCATGCAACTAAAAGACAAAATAAGTTAAACAAAATATATACATGATTGAATCATTTAATTTTTCATGTAGTCAAGCCACCAATGTCTTAATTTTTAAGGTTTTATATAAATTGATTTTAAGCTTGATAAAAATTCACTTAGAGTACAACTTTGTGAGATAGCAATTCTCTTAATGGGGTGCTGTGACATAAGAGATTATATCAAATATGATAATTGAGGCGATTTAATAGATCATAAATATTGTTATTTAGTTTATTACATTTTTATTTTATTATAAGTTATAATGTATCACATATATAAAACTTTTGTGGCATTTTTATCATTTTCTATATGTTTTATTATTTTGATATATTTTGTAAGAAAACATATTTTTATCATTTTATTTTTAAGTATAAATTTGTTCTTATAATCTATTTAAATTCTTTTTATTGAATGAAAAGAAGAATATTTTTAGTTTAGTATCTTGTTTCTTAGAAACTACAGTTTATCCTCATGCGTGTGTCCATAAATTAGGTTGTAATTTGAGATTTTTTGAGTTTCAATCTAAATATCAAAATTATAATTTAGGTCCTCTATTAATTAATATTAAAACTTGATTAAGATCTAGTTATATGAGTTTCTTCTACCCATATTTTGTCATAATAGTTATAATAGAAATGCAATCAATTCTTCTTATTTTGTAGTACTCATAGTATCTATATTATGAAAAAAAAGTCTTTGAATGATTTTGCAAAAAGCATCACATTGCATGCTAGATTGTTCAAGTCATCCTATTTTGAAGCCATAAATACAAAAGAAAATGATGAAAGTAAATATTACAAAGCATAATAAATATTCACAGGCTTTTAATACAAACATGGGGAAGTAAAAAAAATGATGGTAGTAGACTTACTAAAATTAACGAAACAAAATATAGAAGCTAGAAATCTAATCTAAGCTAAAATATTAATCCTTCACGTTTCAAATATTTTTAAAATTATTTCCTAGTATAAATACGCCAAAAAAACACCAAGTCATAATAGAAACAATATTATGAAGACACTCTATTATAGAGAAACACTATTTGGAATAAAGTTCATCCAAACCTAACCTACAATACCTATCATGTAAAACTCATAACATTGAAGGTGAATGAAATTTAAAACTTATTTGAAGATTTATGAGAAAATATTATATTAAAGGTAGAGAGAAAGAGAGAGAGAGAGAGAGAGAGAGATTTTAGTTTTGGTAAATATTTCAAATTTTAAATACAAATCTTACATTAACTTTGATTTTTTATTTGATTTTGAACAATTATATTTTTTTTAATCACTTGATTTGTTTATAACATGTTATAGCAATTTTGAAGATAATATAATGATGTATTTAATATTTGCTTGAGTAATTTTGTATATTTGGAAAATCTATTAGTATATCATAATGCACATAATTTTATTTATTATTTGTGTAACTTGTCATACACATAAGATTTTTCTAACATATATGTTTATTTTATACAAATTTATAATAAAATAAGCACATATTATACAAATGATGTCTACACATATATTGTTTAAAAAGTAAGCAACTATTTGTTTTCTAAACATTATAACATTTCATATTAAATACTCAATTTGCATACAATGAATGTGACAAATATGATTACGACCTGAAGTTTCATTTAATCATAATTTTAAGAAAAAAAATACAAAATGATTTTTTTTTTATTTATGTTCACATTCAAATCACAATTATTTACTTCAAAACAAAAAATTATATAAATATGACATCATAAAACAAATATATATACATAAATTCAAAAAGTTTTTAAGATTTTAGGAAACTTTTTTAGATAATTAAATTGAATTAACTATATAAAAATATATATAGTTTATGGCAATTTGATGCTAATTTAATTATTTAAGAATTACCAACAATTAACACATTTTTAAATGTTAATCACAACTTACCCAGCAAGTCGAAGTTCTGACCAGAAGAATTGAAGAGGCTTATGGAAGAAGGCATCCAAGGGAAATTAATTAAAAAATGAATAATTAGTGTTGTAATAACCGGTCTTAGAGATAAATACAATTATTTGTTTTTGGTGGCCCCATGCTGAAGAATCCCTGAAAGCTTCACCTTGTGACGGAGAAAAATGCAAAATTAATAAATAAAAATAATGAAATCATATATTGGATTTATATTTGTAGTTTTTGGAAGCGCTATAAAATAAAACGATTGAAAGGTTTATGATCCAACTGTTTAACCTGTTCTTCGGAGAGTAATGATTTTTTTTTTAATATTTGAAAAACATAAATGATAATAATCATATATCATATGAGTATATAGCAATAATTTATTTTAATGAATTAGTGATTAACAGTTTAAATAAGTTAATATTTTTATTGTCATTTTGACTTGCTTTTATTGTTATAAAATATAATAATTTCTTTTAATGAGAATACCTAAAAAAACTAATATCAAAGTGGAAAAATATATCCAAGTCAAATTAAAAATTAAGGAAAAAAATTTCCAAGTCATCAAATATTTTACGATAACAGATTTGATATTATATTAAAAATGGATTAATTGTTGGACAATAAAATTAAAATATATTGTTAAGGGACGAGAATAGAAAGTAAAATTTCAAAGAAAACTAGATTGTTTTATTTTGGTTGAAAAAGAAAAATTCCTATGTTCTCTATATTAAATGCATAGAAATTATTGAGTAAGAGATGTGAGAGTTTCCTTATGTATGCTATGAATTTGGATCGAAAATGATTTTATTTTTTTATTTCATTTAATTATTTTTATTTTGTTTCCTTAATTGATAGATTTGCATGTTTCTTAAACTATCTTATCTTTTTTTATCTATTTATTTCATTTCTTGCATAAGTCTCATTAAAATTTATCAATAACTATTCAATTTTCTGTTCTCAAGTTTTAAAAGCTCACTTTGTTTCATGCTTTATATTTTTTTATATTCTACAAAACTACTCATTTTCTATATCAAAAGTATTGCAAAGATTATTACAATTAGTTCCTAAAAGTATGAATTCATTTTCAAAGCTTCACATTATATAGTCTAATCTCTCTTATCATATTGTATGATTGATAATAAGTAGCTATTTGGGCACTTGTTAGATGGATCAATATTATTATTAAGTCATCAAATGTTTTGGAATCATAAGTTATCATATCCACAAACCCAAATCATTAAAGAGGCTTGATCTCTTTGCTAAATCAATCAATAACAATACTATATGCCAATACTTATACATCTTTTTAGATTATTATGATTATCATGAGTATTACTTAAAGTCATTTTAAATACTATATATTTAATGACATCATCCTTTTTTCTTAAATTATCAAACTCCAAACATTGGTAAGCATATAGGTTTCATTGAAAGTAGTAACCTATTATAAATAAGCATGTTTTTAGATAAAGACCAAATTATATACCCTTTGACTCAAATTCTATATCTCATAAATACTCTTTTTTTTTGTTGTAGCTTTTAGTTTGCCCAAATTAATATGATAATAAATAAGAAAACTAAATATTTTTAAAATATTTTAAGATGTCCAAGTATTAGAAGATTTTTTATAGCTCATGACACCTCAGTCATCAAAATATTTGGAGTAAATGTGCTAGGTTCTATATGCAAGTGTAGTAACGAGTATTATGTATGTGATGGTATGCATAAGACTTGACATTACTCATATAGACAATGCGATGAGTAAGTTTCTAAGTCAACCTAGAAAGGAACATTGGAAAGTAGTGAGGTACGTTTTTTTTCTTCATAAGAAATACATTGGATATTAGACTTATTTATATAAGTGATTAAACTTATTTCCTTGAATGATATTCAAATTTAGATTATACTAACTTGGATATTAAAAGATCCTTGATAAGATATGCATTCATAATTGATGATTCAACTATCAATTGAAAGGATATTATATAACTTTTAGTGTCTTTATCTATCATAGAAGTTGAATATATGGTCTTCATAGAAGCTGCTAAAAGAAATTTAGTTTAAAAGTTTAATTAAGGATCTCAATTTTCTTCAAAATCAACCTATTATATATTGTGATAATTTGAGTGCTATTTATTTGATAAATAATCAAATGCATCACAATAGAACTAGAGATATTGATGTAATATAACTTCATTCATTTAGAGAATAGAATCAAAATACAAAAAAATAGGCACAAAAGATAATCTAGTTGATGTGCTCACAAATCTTGTTCCTAAAAGCAAGTTCACGCATTGTTTGGAATTGCTCAATGTTGACAGTTGGAGGAAAACCTAAAGGGCTACAACAACAAAATGTTGAACCGTTGCATATTGGATTTTTAGGATTTAATCAAATGTAAAGATTTATAGATACATCTTAAATTGTAATCAATTTGAATCTCTATCATATTTGCTTTTAAAATATATGAATATATATGTTTTTTTAGATACTTTAGAATTTTTTTAATTCAAAATATTTTAAAAAACTCATCTATTTTATAAAGCATTATAAGTATTCTCCATTATTACAATATAAAAACATATCTTTCCTTCTAGCCTTCTTTTCTATTATGTAAAATCTTATTTTTTTAATAGTGAATTTTTGTTATTATTTTCCATGGATATTGTCCAAATGTTTTAGTGAATCACATAAATCATTTTATTTTTGTTTATGTGTGATTATTTTTTTTTCTTAATTTGATATTTATGTAAAAATAGACAATAAAAATAATATGAGAGTATTTTAAATAATATAAATCTTATTTACCAAAGATTTACGATATAGGAAGTATTTGGTTACAACATACTATAATTTCTAAAATGTGGGTGGAAAATGTTCATGGTGTAAACTTTTAAGAATTTTGGTAATGTATAATTCTCTAATGTTGGTGTGCTATTTAAGGGAGAACACACCTACATAAAAAACAAAGATTTGTATATACAGAAAACCCTTAGTCTTCTTCCTCGCGTTATATGCAAACAATGACAACATTGTCCATCTTCATTTTAAGAGTAAAGTAATAAGAGAGGCTTGTGACTTCGTTTAAATTATAGCTATAATATTCAAGGGTATGATCATAGTTTGTATTAGAGTTAGATTTCATATTAATTTTTGTTCCCTTTATCATTCTTGTAAATTTCTTTTATTTTTTTATATAAATCTTTTTATCATCCTTCTTAATGTCATGTTAACTATTCTATTGTTTTAACTAAAGATGCACAATCTAATAAATTGGGATAAAAATTATTTGTTATAATTATCTCAAAAAAATTTTTACAATTTAAGCAAAATTTAATGGTGTTTCTCGTAAGCAATTTTCTTTTTATTGCTATAAAAGTGTTACGCACATTATGAAATACTGAACAAGATAAAAAAAATATAGAAGTTACCAAAAACTTTCCTATAACATAACATATGATTTGTATACATAATTTTTTCCAATAAATCCTTTAATCTAGATGCAATTTAAAACAAGTGATAAAACTATTTGAAGTCAAAATTGTAACTAAATATCAATCTTATAATTTAAAACTCCAAATAATGAACCTATATTAAATCCACGATATTATGCTAATTAATTTCTAATATAAATGTAATCTTAGTTTCAACCAAAAGATCTTAACCATGGTGGCTACCCTCCTTTAATATAGCTCTTAATTGAAATTGGTTGGCAATCAATCAAGGACCACTCGTCCATCTCTCTCTATCTCTCTCTCTCTCTCTCTCTCTCTCTCTCTCTCTCTCTCTCTCTATCTATCTATCTATCTCTCTCCATCTTCCTCTATCCAGTGGTAGGAAGACTTAGAAAATTCTCCGGCAGTGAGTTCATCTCTGCTTCTCTCGCTTAGGGATTCAAGGCAAAGTGCCATTTTGGGGAGATCCAGACACCAAGAAGAAAACCCACAACTCACCTTCACGTAAGTGTTATGTAGGCTTTAATAAAGAGGGAAGAGGAAGGCAGAGAGGTCGTTGCAGAGTGAAAGATTAAAAGAGTTCAGAGGACCACTATGCGGCGGCTGGTGGGTTAGTCCTTTGCAAGGAAGCTTAGGGGAGATTGTTTTACTTATAATAGATGCTTTCTCTTTCTCTCCCTCTCTCCTTCCCCTTTGTTTTTGGTGACCCCTTTTTGAGGGTAAGTGAAGCCCTCTTTTTTGAGCTCTGTGTCATTTAAAAGCTTAGAGTTAGTTGGCCATGGTGGTATATCGGTAAGCCTACATCCTTCACCCGCTTGTTAAATCGATTAACTATTGGAGAATCGTTCTCCGTCGTTCTCTTCTCTATTCTTCCTCTTGCTCTGCTCTCCCACTAGTCTTTCCTCACTAAGAACTCTTTCTCTCGCTCTCGCTAAGTATAAGATTGATGATGTCCCAGCAGTCTCACCATCTCCACCATCACCCCTTCAACGACTTCTCGACGATGGCCGGAAACCCACCGGCGAGTATTGTTTTCGAGTCCAACATTCACGATCCCTTCGGCATGGATCAGACCTCGAATCCTAACCGGAGAGGCTTTGGGTCCGAGAGCGCAGCGGTGTCGGTGGCGGCGCCAGGCCCTTGGTCTGTCGGAAGCTCCTCCATCACTGGGGCACAGAATCTCTCCCTTACTCTTCAAACGAACTGCCCTGTACCTCATTCATTCCATCTTCCATCTCCCCAGCCTTTCCTAATAAAAAGCAGCAAGTATCTTCTTCCTGCACAGGAGCTCCTCAACGAATTCTGCAGCCTTGGAGGAGGGAATTGCTTCCAAAGAAAGAATGGAAAACCCCAAGACGAGTTCAATCCTTCTTGGAGCCACCATACTCTGTTCTCCATGGAACCCTCGGAGCTGCACAAGAGGAAAACCAAACTTCTATCCATGCTCGAAGAGGTGACAGTCTTCTCCTTTTTGGCCTAACGGATCAGTCGAGCTGATCAATCTTTGTCCTTTATCTCGTTGGGTTCATGAATTAGGTGGACAAGAGATACGGGAAGTACTGCGAGAAGATGAAGGCCGTGGTGTCGACGTTCGAGGGGGTCGCCGGCGAGGGGGCGGCAAAGTCGTACTCAATTCTGGCTTCGAAGGCGATGTCGCGGCACTTCCGATGCCTGAGAGACGGAATCACCGAAGAGGTGAGGGCGACGAGAAGAGCGATGGGGGAGACCGATGCAGCGGCGACACCTGGCTTGACGAGGGGAGAAACGCCGAGGTTGAGACTGCTCGACCAACGCTTGAGGCAACAGAAGGCGGTTCATCACGCCGGACTGGCGGAGAGTCATCCATGGCGACCTCAGAGAGGACTTCCCGAACGTTCGGTCTCTGTTCTCCGCGCTTGGCTCTTCGAACACTTCCTCCACCCGTAATATTCTGATCACCTCTTCCTTTTGCATTCGTAAGCTCTTTCTAATTAGGGTTCATTAAGGATTCCATCATTTTAGATTAACACGTTTGATTTGATCTTGTTTCAATTCCAATTTCGATTGAAGCATTCCTCTAATCTTAGGTCTAATTTAGTAATTATCAATTTAAACAAAACCAGATAGAATTTAATTAAACTTAAATTTTTTAATAAAATTATCACCATAAATAACTTCAAAACTTTATTTATTTGAGTATATAAATCATTTAAATTCACTTAGATTCAATCTAATTGTGACTTAAAATCAACTAAAAATATAATATGAATCAATTCGAGTATAATTTACTTAATTATTTCTTTAATTATTGCCATGCAATATCTTGTACTTCTCTACGTGATTTTATTCCCGGAGTTAAATAGAAATATCTGAAGTTTTTTTTTCTCATGCATGCATGAGCACCGTTCTGTACGTCTCTGTAACATTATTCATTGGGTTCTGTAGAAAATTGTTTTCTTTAATATCTCGAGTATTTATTTAATCAATTAGTTTTATTTGAGGAATTATTTCCAAGGATATCATCAAAGTATTGTTTTTACTTTTGTTAACGAAGCCAAACCATTCGTGTCCTTAGCTGTCCCTAATTACTATAAAAAAGTTGACTAATAAAAAAAATTATCTATTTTAATATTGTTTTAAGAAGGCCCAAGTTATTCATGTCTAATATTATTCTTTAATTTATTTGAAAAACCAAAGAAAATGTAATTATTATATTTTATATATGAATCAAGCAAGGCATATGCCAGGTACAACTTACTCCTCCTTCAAGTGATGGGATTTTTTATTTTTTTTATTATTTTTTGTGCACATCCTTGTATTGCTAACTGTTTTTTCCAAAAGCATGTTATAATGGCCAATTCTTTATTTTTTTTTTTTATTATTCTTCTTGAAACAGATGGCATGTTAGTTAATTACTGCATTAAATATGATATTTTATGCGATGGAAGGTAATCATCAATCTAATAGTTTTATGATCTAAGAAAATCAATTATTGCAAATAAAAAAAAAGAAAAAGTAGGCGAATGGCGCATAATATGCAATTTAAAAATCATTATTGTGGAAAATAATTAAAAATAAAATTTATTTTAAGCTAGGTCCTAGTCATTAACGAGGCTCAGTGGAATAAAACCAAAAGTTACTTTTGAGAATTCAAAGTAAACCTGGAGGAGGGATCATTGCAGCTGTGAAAGGCTTAATAAGAAATTCTCCATGAAAGCTCTGTAGAATATTGATTAAGGTGCATATTATGAAGAACAAGAATCAAGACTGCTTCCCGGTTGAAGTGTACCAATAAGAACAGAGCCAAATTCCCTGCAAATTCTTCACTCTTAGATATTAATCTTTTAATTTGATGACTTGGTTGTGACATCTTTATTTTGTACTGAGAAACTTTAATAAACTAGGTACCCAAGTGATGTTGATAAGCACATCTTAGCTCGGCAAACTGGTCTATCAAGGAGCCAGGTGAGTCCCACAACCCTAACCCATGCTTCTTTGTCTTCTCAGTCTCTTTCTCTATGCATGATGTATTTATTATTTATTACACAAGAATAAAGATAAGAATTACTTACAGAAGATTCTGTATAGTTGCATACACATCTTTATGATTATTCTTAAAAATTAAATAGTTTAGAAACATAAAAACAGTTATAGGTATGATTATTATATAAAAGCTATAAGAAATATAAACAATTGATGAAGCGACACGCATGGATGCAGGTATCGAATTGGTTCATAAATGCTAGGGTGCGGCTATGGAAGCCAATGGTGGAGGAGATGTACAAGGAAGAGATGCAAGAGGAAGAGATGAAGGACGAGGAGATGAGCTACAACGAATCCTTCCTCAATTCTAATCCTAACCCTAACCCCGCATCTCGATCCAATGGTGATGACCAGAAGCCCGAACCACAACTTCTCCAAATCGAGGAGCCGAACTCTCTCTCCTCCATCATCACTGGCATGAATAATGAGAACGCTCGTCAACATAGCCAAATCATAAACCCTAATCCAAACTTTGATGTCCTCAATGTCGACTTCGCCTCCTACCGCGGCCACGAGCTCACCCTTGGCCTGCAGCAGCGTGAGGCAGCGTTGCTCTTCTCGAGGGGGCCACTTGGTGACGACGGCGAAGCGGTGCGCTTCTCCATGCTCGAGGAGGAGGAGCACAACATTCCTTATAGGAACTTTATGGAAGCCCAGCTGCTGCATGACTTGGCTGATTAAGCCTGAAGGAAGTAAAGTTAATAGTCGACTGCATGAATTTCCTTCTATATGAGATAGATTCTTTCCATGCAAGATTTAATGCTAATAGCTGAATATTGTATCAAAATATTAAGCTATTAGCATTAAATCTGCTGTTCTTTGTTTGAGTAAAATATATAGCTTGCATGTATGCATTGTTTTCTTTTACAGTTGTATCAGTAAGTAACCTTAAGCTACAAGAGGTACCTTTGTATTAATATGTGGAAGTTGTATTTTAATAAAATTATTTGAATTCCCTTTGTATATTGTTTGAGTGGTTGTTCATGGGTCCAAATAGAGATGGTATGATGTCGCTGTTGAGGGAAAGCTTGTGACAATATATTTTATCCAGCATTAATATTTGATGAGCTTAAAAATGGTGTAATCACAAATGTTAATTATTGATGTCAATAAAATAGTTGAAGGGGTCTTGTGCAATGTTATTTAAAGATGTTGTGTGTTTTATGTAACTATATTTTTATTTTATTAATTATTATATCATAATTTTTGTCTTTGAAAAACAAATATCTAGATACTCAATTTTGAGTCACACCTACATTTCAATGATTTTGATATTAAAAAAAAACTCAAGGTTATTTAGATATAACTAAGTACAAAAATAAAAAGTATTGACAAATTTTAGATCACAAATATCTAGAAAATATTGATATTTAAATATCAATTTATCCAAATAATAATCAACCAAAAAAACTCATAAATTTCATTCTTTATTGTAAGCTCATTGCACACATGTTTTTGGTGAGAATATTGGCACAAGAGGGGGCTGCTGAATTTAGAGATATTATTATTTGTGTTATCTGATATTATAAAAAGCTATTGAATATTTAATTTGTTGATACCATGTTTAATAGTATGATTTTATTAATAACTTCTAGTTTCAAAAAAATTAGGCAACATGTGGATGTTTGGCATTTTGGCATTAAAAACATAAATAAAAAACTATTTAAATAATATTGAGCCAAACAAAAAAATTTATTGTTTAAATTTTAGAAATCTCTATGCCTATCAATAGTATCAAATATGTTTTTGGGATAGTTACTTACTCTCTACAATAATCAAATAAATTATCTTGCCAACTAATACATCTAATGATATCAATTGAAGGAATAATTGCCTTCACTACTAGCACATTCAAAACTCCATCAAAATATAAATCTAGTGGCAGGCTAATTCGATTTGAGCATGTTAGAGAACCAAGTAATTAGCAAAATACCATCACGAATGAAGTGATTACCCTAGAGCTAAAGTTACAAAAGAAGGTAGCATAGTGTGTAGGGCAGACGTGCTTGAACTTTAATGATAAAGACACGATGATCAAATATAGAAAATATTGGCAGGCTAGTCTTATTTGAGCATATTAGAAAACCAAGTAATTAGCAAAAGAGCATCGTGATTGATAGAGGCACAATGATCAAATATAGATAATATTGGTTAGAGACTTAGAGTCATCATATAAGGGGATTGGAAGCATAAAGTAATAGATGGCGGCATATTAGGCCTCAGGAGTGAGTAAAGTCAGCGTTGGTGTATTCTAAGGCAATAATAATAATATAGGAGTGGTGCTATGCTAAATTTGACGACTTTAAGAATCTATTGCAAGTGAAACTAGGGAAGGGAAAGTGACTGAGAGCACCCAGTATCAATAAATAATCAAAACATTTTGGAACATAACACAATAGATCTAATACCACTAATAATTTAGAGGGCTTTAATACCAAAAAAAAATAACAGAATAATGAAACTACGTTACCTTGCACAAAATACTAGTAATTATCGAATGAAGTCATATCATAATTGTGCTGTTGATATCCAATCAAGTACGGCCTCCACATCTGTAGAGATAATGTTACAAGAGAAATTCAATTCTTAATTTCATTCCATCTATAACAATTATGTTTATATACAATGTTGTAACAAAATAAATAGATTATTTTATTTCCAATCTAATCAAAATTTTCATTTAATGTGAGTGATCTTCGCATATATCTTTATTATCATACAAATCAAATAAATAAAATATTTCATAAAATATAAAATCACATACGATCGCTATATTTAAAATATTAATATATTTATAATATAGTTATAAGATTATTTATCTGAATATAACATAAAAAGGTCGTATTTAGTTTTCCTTTTCTCTTGATTGTTTACAAATATCATGCATACACATAAACTATAAATAATCTTTTTTAATATAATATAACACACTTAGTATAACAATATAATTCTAGAATCATCATATCTATTTTTCTCATTCTACAATACCAATGCATGGTCTGTTATCTTTATCATATTATACACTTTATAAAAAACCTCCAAATCATATTTGTAACATCCAAAATTTTTGTTATATATAAAATGTTGTAAATAATGAGATTCAAGATAGTAGGATTATAATAATTAAATAAAATTAGTTTTTAGAGATGTAATGTGTAATGATTAAAATATTATTAAAACAAATAATCATTAGAAGTATATCATGATTTTAAACAAATTTAAAAAAATTTATTTGAATATATTATTGAAAAAAAATTTCAAGAGAAATTAAATGATACTGAATTTATAGTCTTTGAAGATATAAATAATTAATTATGAATTTTAAAAAATACATAAATATAAATTTTTAAATTGTTAAGATTGATTGGTAAATTCATGAATCCCAATCTTATTAGTTCTAATTAGATGAATATGAATGGGAGCTAAGAATGGAGCTAGAGATAATTTGGTTATAGCCATAAAGAGAGAGAGAGAGAGAGAGAGAGAGAGAGAGAGAAGGAAACTAAGAGAAAGAGAAAAAAAGAGATGAAGATCAATTTGAAAGAAAAAGTGAGGAAGAATAATAAAAAAGAGAGGAGGAATCGATATATTCTTATTATAGCTTAAAGGAAGAGTTTGAAAATAGGAGAAAAAGGAGAAAATTTGGTTTTAGCAAAAGAAAGCAAAGGAGTAGTAGAAAACTAAGAAAGAGTTTAGAATTTAACTTGGTTTTATTAAATTTAATTTAACTTTATGAAAATCTAAGAGTGGTTAGGTTGTTGTAAAAGCTAGAATAAGGTGGAAATTATTTAAGACATGAAGTGATTTGAATTGGAATTAAGCCAGATTTTGACAAGTTCATCATTTTCAATATAAGAACATACATGCATTTAGTTGAACATATGGTGCATTCAAGTAAAAATAGTTGGGTATAATACATGGGAATGTATGATACATTGATTCTAAAAGGACCATGTGTTAATTTATGTCTAAAAGAGCTAAGAATAATCCTTTAAATAGACAAAGTGTTCAATATGCCAGATGTACCATATGGCATGGTTAAAGTACTATATGTTTAATAGAAGAAAAAGTAAAGTTAGTGTAATAGATGACACGTGAGGTACAAAGGATCATACATTATACATAAAATAATTGGGTAGATGAAAAGGAAATTCTTCATAATGAGCAATATATTATAATTAAAAGCATCAAATGGTATAATACACTTGGCAAATGTACAAAAAGGGATCTTTGAGGAAACTATATCATATGTTGGGGTTAATGGATAGTCTCTTGGTTAGGCAATTAAAGAGTAATGAAGAAAATTATTTTTTTTTTGAATTCTAGGTGAATAGAATATGTATTATTCATAAATTTATTTTTTTTTAATTAAAGAGTAATGAAAACCACCCAAGCAGATTCTCAAGAGGAAGGCCTACTACTGAAATGAATACGGGAAGGAATGGTAGGACGAGAAGTATATCTGTAGCCAGAGGAAGGGGTCTGTCAAGAAGGGCGTGGTTACCCAAGATTCGGGGAGACGGGGTAGGGACATACAAGGCCATCAACCTGAGGCGAGTTAGGAGGCGGAGAGGGCACAAACATGGCAGGAAGGGAAAGTGCCATTAATGAAGCAGGCGGACGTTGCAAGGGAGGATGGTTTATGCAGGGACGATGGTTGTATCAAAATTTAGAAGCAGGGGTGCCCCTACTCTGCGTTTCGTGGAGCGCAGAAAGCCGAAGGTGAATAATGGGATGGCGATGATACAACATGAATGTGAGTATCCGAGAACCCCCTCTGTGGGATGGATAAAGCAGGGAATCCAAAACGGTGTCTAATGACAGCAAGATTTGTGATCTGGAACATCAGGGGCGTCCGAGACAGAAAGTCGAAGGGATACCTGCGAAGGATTGTTCGTGATAAAGCGTTGTGGTGGTGGCGCTCATGGAAACCAAGGCACAAAGTTTCCATAGAAAGGATGTGGATTGGTTGCTCGGGAGGGATTGGAATTTCATGGTGCAACCCTCAGCATGGATGTCAGCAGGAATCATCCTAATGTGGAAGAATTGGGTGAATATTAATATCACGTTGACCACGCTGCATGTGGTGGTTTTCCAAATTAAACTGTGTGACAGAAAGATGATGAATATTTGTGTGGTTTATGGCCCGAAGGATCACTCTAAGCGGCGGGAGGTTTTGGAATCGGTGAGGCGCGTGAACACAGGGGATAATCCATTCATGGTGGCAAGGGATTTTAACATCATAATGTCGCAAGAAGAGAAAAGAGGCAGGAGGAAATTCAGCTTTGGGAAGGAACAGCAGGAACTTGCGGACTTAAAGCAGGACATGCAGTTGATAGATGTGGGTTTGTTACACCCTTGTGTTTGATGAGTCAAGCATAAATGTGTATATTTTATTTGGGCTTGATTTTAAGTAAAATTGTTACTAATTAATTAAATCAAGCCATGTATTTTAGATGTCTAAAATAATGGTCTCTAAGGGCCTTGAGGTCATGGCATACGTCAAGAAAATTTGAGACATGCACAAGATTTTTTATAATTGAATTTCTTTTTATTTCTCTTGAATTTGATATGTCCAAACTTTGAGATTATGAGACACACTAGTAGTATTAATATTTAAAAATATTATAAAGTTATTTAATACTGAATTTTGATTTTTGGGCCAAGCATATTTGACAAAATGTATAAACATTGGTATTTGATTTTTTAATATTACTTTGGAATTGTTTTTCATGAATTTCTTTTCATAACTATTTAAATAACTTATAATACTATAAGAATATAAAATTATCTTTATACACTTATATTCAAATTTTTGGCACAAAAATTCGTCAAAAATACCCTAAAACAGCTGGAGTCTCCGGAAAATGCACTGTAGCAATGGGGGGGTCGACCCGACGCGAAAACAGCCCGTCCATGTCTTTTAGAAATTAAAAATTTAATTTAAAAATAAAAATTTGGTTGACCCAAGAAGGCCGAGCCAAGCCCGCCCAAAGCCAACCGAGAGGTGGCTCGGCTAGCGCTGGTCAACAGTCAAATCAACAGTGCCTGGCTAAGCCAAGCCCGCCCAAAGCCCGCCGAGAGGAGCTCGGCTAGGTCAAACTGCAGCGCGGTCAACAGTCAATGAAAAATGCTTGGCTAAGTCAACCCGAACCAGGTGATCAAGTCCTGGTCAAGGAAGGGGGGAGCCAACCCCAAAGAGGCTCACAATGTAAACATGGTGGATTTCTTATATAGCGCTCCAACACTTCCGCTTACGCAATGTGGGACTAAAAATCCCAGTTTCAGCCTTCGCGGGATCCAATGGCTTAGATCAAGCCCGTCCGGATCCAACACATAGGATTCATCCCGTAAGGTAAAATCTGTGTCGTTCATCTTTGCGCCCAGATCCTACACATGGGATTAAATCACGTAAACTGTAATTGCAAGATTTAATCCGTGCCGTTCGATTACGCGCCCGGATCCAACGCTCTGGATTAAGCCCGAACGGTAAAATGCGTAAATCAATCTGCGTCGTTCGTTTTTGGGCCTGGATCAGACGGTGGCTGCTTTCCGTCCGTTGCCCAAACGGCTAATTAATTTTTGGAGCCGTTGGGGGTGTTTTTAGAGCTCAAAATTGAGCTCTATAAATAGGGAAAATTGATGTATTTTTCAGTTTAACCTGCTAAATTTTCCAAAGATTTCAGATCTCAAAATTCAAGCACTCAAGTAAAAATGGTGCATCCAAGCTCAAAAAAAAAGGCAAAGCGGCAAGAAGGCTATTGGAATTAGAGGTTTTTCAATTATTTCTCAATTTCTATCCCTCTAATTTGTCGATTGTGTGTGCCTCCTCTTTTTTCCTATTTCTCTTGAGTAATTTGCCAATTTTTTGTATTTTTCGTTTTGGGGCAAGGGCATCCCGGCAGTAGTGCTAAAGCCCCGGGTTTGAGTTGAGCCCGGTAAAAACTCAAGTAGGTTTGGGATTAGCCGTAGTAAAAATCCCAAGTAGGTTTGAGGTGAACCGTACGAAAAACCTCACTTATAATCGATGCATTTAGTGAATTTTTCCCAACACCTGTTAGGGGTGGACGTAGACTCGATTTTGAGTCGAACCACTTAAAAATTTGTATGTTTAACTCTCTTTACTCTTGCTTAAAGGTTTTTAAGTTTAATTTCGAAATTCATAAAATTTTAAATATACAATTCACCCCCCTCTTGTGGGATTTCCTTAGCACGAAACATTTCAGGGTTTCATAGGAAATATATTCACACGGTGTAATGGGAAGATGGGGGGAGCTCGCATTCTGGAAAGGCTTGACAGGGTTCTCCTAAATTCGGTGGGACTGCAGGAATTCCCGGAGTGTGTCTTCATGCACCTCGGTAGGCTGGGTTCTGATCACTGCCCCTTGCTAATTGATCTTGGTTGCCAGCAACTGAGGAAGCACGCTTCTAGACTCCAATTCAAAAATGTTTGGCTCGATTTCCCGCAGGCAATCGGGGTTGTGCACCATGCATGGAGTAGACGTCTGAGAGGTGATCAGATGGAGGAGCTGTCGATCAAATTTCGCCGCTCTTTGGTTGCGTTGCGACAGTGGAGCAAAGATGAGTTGGGAAACATTACAAATAACAACAGGGAGCTAGAGAGACGGATCAATGCACTGCAGATAAAATAATCTACGGAGGGACTGCTGGAGGAGGAGAGCGTGCAGCTTGGCCGCACAATTTCGGCATTTCATCGCGGGTGCGCCCTGGAGGAGAAATGGTGGTGGCAGCGTGCGAAGCTTCATTGGGCTCAACTTGAGGATCGCAACACCACAATCTTCCATGTGCTGCGTCGGCCTGGGCACGCAAGAATCGCATAACACTGCTGAAGGATGAGGAAGGGAAGATGGTGGATACGCCAGAGGAGGTTGGTGCTGCTCTTTTGGGTTTCTTTAAAAAGAAGTGGAGCAGTGAGGGTCGTGCGCCTCCGTTGCTGAACTTTGTGCCGAGAGCCACTATAAAGGATGATATGGCTCTCTCAGCTGTGCCGCAAGATTACAGAGTCGGAGGTTATTGAGGCTATTAGGGGGATTAGGAGGAATAAAGCGCCGGGAAATGACGGCATCACTACTGAATTCATCCATGGCTTTTGGAAGATTACTTGTAAAGATATTACCCGTGCGGTGCTGGCATTCTTCGACACTAAGAAGATGCCCAAGGATTGGAAGGAGACTCTGGTGATACTGATTCCTAAACGTAATGGTGCTTGTATGCAGGCACATTTTTGTCCCATTAGCTTCTGCAATACGATTTATAAGGTAGTGGCGCGTGTCTTGGTGGAGCGGCTGAAGCTCCTGATGCCTTTTCTCATCTCACGAGAGCAGGGAGCTTTCATTCCAGGTCGTAGCATCTCGGATAACGTCTTCATCGCGCAAGAAATGGTGACCCGAATGTACTCCTGCTCTTCCAGTTCTGGACTCATGGCGGTTAAGCTGGACATGATGCAGGCATATGACAGCATTCGTTGGGATTTTTTGATTGAGATGCTGAAGATCCTAAGATTCCCCCCGCTCTGGTGCGATTGGATCACTGTCTGTATCCTTTCTCCTTCATTTGGGGTACTCGTCAATGGCGTCCACTTGCCGTGGGTGCAAGCTTATCGGGGGTTGAGGCAGGGATGCCCACTCTCACTGTATCTTTACGTCATTACGTCGGAGTACTTGTTTGCGCTTGTGCACGAATATGAGACCAAGCAGCTGCTGGGGTTTAGGCTAGGGCAGCACGCACCGCTGATTTCACATCTGCTGTATCTCAATGATGTCCTAATCTATGCCCATGCAACGCGCACGGCCGTGCGTTCAATATGTAAAGTTATTTTGTGCTTCAGCAAAGCAGAAGGCCTGCAGATTAATTTCTCTAAATCCAGAATATACTTTAGCAGAAGAAGCAACAGGACGCAGGTCAAGAAGGTTGCTAAGAAACTTGGCATGGTGCGTGGGGGTTCCCTCATTTATCTCGGAGTGCCCAACGCGATGAAGCGACTAAAGATGGCGGATTTCAATTTTCTAATTCAGAGGATGGAGGCATGCATTGCAAGCTGGCGGATCCACCCCCTGTCACTCGCTGGCAGAGTTTCACTTGCCACCTCAGTTCTCAACGCTATTCCCAGCTATGTCCTTAGCCACTGTACTGTGCCGACGGGTGTCATTGACGAGATGGAGAGGCGCGTGAGGAGTTTCCTGTGGAATGGTGCAAGCAACACTCACATGACCCATTATGCACCATGGAGTTGTGTTACGCTACCAAGGAATGCGGGCAGCTTGGGGCTGAGAGACCTTCGCGTCTGGCAACGCGTCCTGATGATGAGCAGTGTAGACGGGTGCTGTGTCGCGAGGAAAGCCCCTGGGTAGACATCCTCAGGAGAAAGTACGTGGGGAACTATGTGGCTTCAAGGATTCCTTGGAATGTCTCCCATTCCGGTAAGCTTGTGCTCAAGGCTATGCCGACTGCGGTGGCGGAGTTTGTATGGAGAATTGGTGACGGGAAGGAGGTGAGATTCGAGGAAGATAACTGGCTTGGATTCCTCCCTATTTGTATCTGGCCGACGTTAATTAATATGATGTCGGTGTGGCCGGCGAGGGTGGCGGATTGCATCATTGCTGAGGGCGAATGGGACGTCAATAGCATTCGGGCGTGGGCCAGCACACAACTTCTTGATAGAATCCATCATCTGCCTAGGGCTGGTCTCTCAGGTCATGATAAGTTGGTCCAGGTGCACATGGAGGTGGAGGATGTGGACAACGACAGAATTTATCGGGACCTGAAATGCAGAGAGGTCGACGGCCTCGGCCGGACGAGCTGGTGGGACTCAGAACAGATGAGGGGTCTCTGGAAGCTAAGAACTTTGCCGCGGGTGCGCTTATTTCTCTGGTGCGTTGTGGGAGATTACCTTCCCACGGCGACGTGGCTGACGCGGAGAGGCATGGCTGAGAGCCAGAGTTGCATGTGGGGCTGCGCGGCGGAGGAGACTGTGCAGCACGTTTTCTGGGATTGCCCGCAAGCCCAGAAATTCTGGCGGGATTTGGCTGCACGTGATGTCGTGGCTGTACTGTAGATGGTGCGGGAAGTGGATGTCGGAGATGAGGAGGAGCACGCTGCTGGCTGTGACTTCATTTGGCGGTTAATGATTTTTATCGGATCGCCGGCGACGAGGCGCGGGGTTGGGGCTGATCACGCTGCATTCCTGGCCACATCCATGTACTATATATGAGGGAGGAGGAACGCGAGGAGGCATAATGTCCCTGCTAGTAATCTCAATACTCTATTGCGCAACGTGAAGATGGAGATCATTGTTGTAGCTGAGCAGAGTAGCATTCATACATCCATGTCCGGCGGGAACCCGTACAGTTCACCCAAACTGTCTGTAACCCATAGATGGGTTCCCCCCTACTGGATGGATAAAACTGAACTGCAATGCTGCATGTGGGGTGGATTCTGCGAGTATTGGTTTGGTAGTGAGAGACCATATGGGGAAGCCGCTTCTGGTAATGGGCAGGAGGTTTGTTTCTCAGGCCTGTGAGGCTATGGAGGTTCAGGCTCTATTGGAGGCTTTTCAGCTAATGCGGAAGACCCTGTCACAGTTTCGGGCAATGGAGCTGCAGACAGACTCCATGAAGGCGATGTTGACAATCTGGAAGCTTATTGCCAACCCACCTGTGGATGGCCCCTTTGCTGAGACCATACACAGTGCTAGAGACTTGGACGCCCTCACAATAACGCATATATACAAGGAGGGGAATGAGCCTGCCGATTGGGTGGCACGTGGAGCCTGCCGATTGGGTGGCACGTGCGGCCTGTCGTAACGACTTTTTCTGGGATAGTGGGACCTCGTATCCTAAGCCACTCATCAAATTGATGCTGCTAGATTTCATGTATGATCCTCCGTGAAGATCACATTATTAATCATCTTTTGTAGGGCTTATGCCCCTTTTGATTTCAAAAAAAAAATTAAAAACACAATAATAGATAAAAAAAAGAAACATATTCACTTTTTATTTGGTTTATTGATTTTCTCATATTATGGTTTATTTTTATATGACTATTTGTCTTTTTATTATCATTTTAAGGATTTATTCAAACTTATCGTGTTATAGAATTGTTATATTTTATTATTTATATATGTTATGTTCTTTAGAGTCATAATAGTATTTATATCATAAGTAATGTATCCACTAATAAATTACTTTGATGAAATAAAGTACCATGCTCATTAGATAGTTGAGTGGAGTTATGTGGAAAGAAGATAAGGTTATGGTGATTATAATCTAAATATACATGAATTTTTTATGATTGTTATTCTTATGTTGTCTATTTATACTTGAGATCTTTTAATTTAGACTTTATATTACAAAAACTTATATTATTAAAATACATAATAAGTATTACTGTTGAGTTGGTTTCGTCTCACCATTATATATTTGCCTAAGTTATTTTGATATGTCATCGCATATATTATTAAATATGTTTAATGCTTGATTATTATTAGTTAGTTTAAGTTGGTTAGATGGGGCCCTAATAAGATTGCAAATTTGGTTTATTGTATCATACGATTCACCTAAAATCCACCTACCATTAAATGCATCATATTTTTTTTCTTATACTTGCTTAAATCATAACATAACATACCACACCATGACCATATCGTATTGTAATTATTCTTAACTAAAATAGACAACCCAACAATACTTTTCTTTTTTGCTTATATTTTATTAATCAATAAACTAAAGTACCTTATGATGACTCCATCTTATTGTACTTTTCTCATAACGCATTCAACCCCAAATCAATCACACTTTACTGTTGCCTATCTTCATTACTTAATCATAATATATGTTGGATCTATCGTATAGTACAATTCAGTTAATGTACATTATACACTAACTAGAATAAACATTATGCAACTAACATTTCGAATCAACTTAACCTTAATCATAATATAAGTTGGGTTAAATCATATAATACATTCTCTACTATATGGAAATAAAAAAACATTAGATCGACTCAATTTCCTTCCCAAACACATTTCAACACCTAAAATCACACTTTGAAAACATGTAATATCTAAAACTCATAACTTCCAAAAAAAAATCAATCGAATTAATGAAAAGAATATTAAACTCTTTTTACCTTTGTTAGCTAATTATTCTCATTTGTTTTTCATTTTTCTTATTAAGATCACATCCAATATCTTCTTCTTTTTCTTTTTTAGGGTCTCAACATTTGCAATAGAAGTTCCAATTAAATTCCCTTAAACACTTCTATTTTGCACTTCCTCCTAAGCTTGGCACTACCTCTTTCTTTCTTTTCTACTATTTTTCTATTGTGTCTCTCTTCTCGTTCTCCTTAGTTTCTTTCTCTTCGCTTAAGTTTATTGCCTCATCTAACTAAAACCTCATTTAATTTCTATCATTACTATAGCAATAACATTAATTTGTAAAATTACTATTTTATCCACAATGATTCACAAAAAAATATTTGTATTATTTTCTTTAAAATTTTACAGGAAATTATATAAACTTTTAAAAATTATAAATTTACTATTAGTTGCTCAAATAAATTTTTGAACTTTATTTAAAATCCTAACAAAATTTCTAAGATATCATTAATATAATAATCTTTTAATAAATGAGCACAATATTTTAAAAAAAATTATTTTATTATAATATTCATATTTACAATCATATTGAATTAATCTAAAGATTTACAATATATTATATCGAGGAAAATTTTAGGATCTTATATACATAGACAACCAAGTTATTAAGTAAAAGCTAAAGCACAACACCTACTTCAAATTCCTTTAGCCAAGAACAATGATGCCTCGTTTGAGAAAAACTTCCATTAACCACAAGGCCCAAACTCAAATTCTTTTGTATTTATTATAATTGAACCGTTAAATACGGGTATGACATAACATTAAACATTATTGTCCCTCCCAATCTTTGCTATGTTGTGGCCTTTATAGAGCCCATTATCTTTAAAATCGCAATATCATTGATTTTTTATCGAGTAGAGTCGCTAATAATGAATGACTAACTTGAAAATCAAACACTCTTCTTTTTAAGTCAAATTGAATAGCCATTAACTTATTAATTAATGCCCCTTTTTCCCTTAGTTTCCTATTTGCCTTGTCACGTCTCTCTTTAATTCTTTGTCAAGTTTATTGTTCTTCAAGTGTAAGTCCTTCCTTTAACATCTCATCTATGTTCTTCTTTGGATTGTGGCATTGGTTTCTATATCCTCTTCATCAAACCTTTGGAAAATTTGAAGTTTTTGACATCACTCTCTTTCTTCTTTCTCAAACACTCAACTATTTTAATTATTGTTTACCCATGGACCATAATAAATATAATATATGTTATCTTATAACCTTTATTTTGCTTCAATTTCATATTAATAACTCTTTCTTAATTGGAAAATATCAAGTCTTGGAACCTTGATCTATGACTTGTTCTATTCAATGGGTAGCCCAGAAGCAATGTTGGATAATCATTTTAAACTAAAATGACAAACTATTTGAGGGTGACTTAATTGTCATTTGGACATGATCTTCAGAGTCATCTTTATTTATACAAATTGAAACTCATGTGTTCATTAAGGTGTGAGTTGATAGCATGAGTTCACACAATATTGCATACTAGAAAAACTCAATCAAAAGCTTCCTATACAACTTCAACATATTACAAGAGCTAAATGTTTTGATAAACTTAAAAATTATAAAACATTTTTATACACAAACAGCCATTTTCTATATAATCTCTTCAAAACAAGTTTGTTTTTCAAAATTATCAAATAATGACAAAAAACTTAGAATATTAAATAATATTTATAAAATGGTTATCAAATTGGCTTATTATCAAAAGAGATAAGTATTCAAATTATGTTAAAAATATAAAAATTAATCACATATTTGTACCTATAAAGGATCATGATATTCTATCTAATTAAAAATAACCCTACATTCTATTATTAAAATATTTTCTCCTACAAAAGGCTGAAAAATAAAGAAATATTATGCGATGTCACGTTTATGAGGACGTCGACGATCCCTCTAATTAGAATTATGCATGAGATTGTAATGATTGTACCTTTTATTATTACTAAACCAGTCTCTTAAAAAAAAGCTAAACCATTCATCATGACGTATCGAAAGGACAAAACCATCAGCTTTTTCTTCTCAATTCAACATTACTGTTATTCCACGTGCAAAAACAATATGCTTCATTTGTTAGATTTCAAAATATATATAAATAATCAGAAAATTCTCCTCTTTTTTTAACGTAAAAAGTAAAATTATTTTTGCATTTTTCGAAAAAAACTAAAATTGTACAAAAACATACAAGTCGAGAACTATATTTGATTCTTGATTTACGGAAAATAAAAATCGAGAATTTTTTAGATTTAGTTAAGACCCATGCTGTTTTAGTATTAAAAATCATTTTAAAAAATCAACATTTAAGAATAGAATGGCTTCCACAAACTTAGGATTAAGAGAAAAAAAAAAATTTGTTCTACAAATTGTCTACGATGCAGCTTAATTTATAAAAAAAAAATTAAAAATATGCCTATTTGTGAGTAGAAAAATTGATCGTATACATTTGATGAGATTTAAAACACTAAAACTTTAAAAATAAAAAATAAAAAAAAAAAGAGGAATAATTGTTCTACAGTAGTCAAGTGATGCCACATGACAGCAAATCTATTAGTCGAAATGGGTGAAGAACGAAGGCCCTGTCGTAGAGGAATCATAGTTCAGCTCCCCTGGTTTTGCTCTCATCTGCCTGAATTAATTCTCCAAGAAAAAAAAAATATTAGAATTTCCTTTAAAAAATAAACATAATAAATAAAAAAAATTAACAAAGGCTTTGAATACAAAATCTTCATTCATAGCTCATAAAAATAGAACAAATTTATTCAAAAAAAGTTTTAAAAAATGCCTGATTTTTGTAAAAAGAAAAAATCTCCAACAATTTTTGGTGAAGTGGTTTACCACATCTGGTCATCTATCATGGCTTCTGTAAAGCCAAACTTCTGCAGTTCCTCAACAGTGTGATGCACAAGAAGGCTGTACCTGTTAGTATAACCCACAAAGGTTCAGGAATCAGGCATCTCTAAGTCACATGAACTGTGTTAGTATATGCTAATAAAGCTACAAGATAAGGTGCTGGTCAATAGAACATAGCGAGAATCTAACGTTACAGGAGCAGTTCTTCAATTCAAAAAAAAAAATGGAGAAAAGACGTTTTTATCTTCAAAAAATAATATTAAAAGACTCATTCTACTGTTATCAAAAATCAAAATATAATTGACCAATTGACAATATAAACTGCTCTATTAAACACTTCTCCACAGCAAACATACAATGAACCACCTTAATATTGAAAAATATTAAAGCATTATGCATCCCACATCTGGAGGTTTTACATTTAAAAATGCAGTTAAATAACAAAACTCCCAATAGAAAATCTGCTTACAAAAGCAATCCTGCACAAGGATGACAGTAGAAATTAAAAAATGACGAGGGAAACACTAGTTAAGGCCTTAATGAGCTAGCCAACTGGCTAAACAAATAATGTTTTTTAACAAATGATGTCTTGCCCTCTTCATCAATTTTCTTTTCAACACGCCAGGCAGGTGCACCTTGAACAAATGTCTATTACAGAACTGTAACACAAGCATATAAGCAGGAACATCTGTTTGGCCAAGTATGGCCAAAACATGTTATGATGCCTGTTCTGGGACAGATCGCCGTCTTGCCCAAGTAAACTAAGACCAAGCTCCTCTTTTCCTTTCCTGGTTGTCCCTACCAACGAGTTTCAGCAAGCCCGTTCTCGACAGGGCTACACCACCCCACCCTTACCAGATAGGCTTATCTTCCCTTCACAAGCGCTTCACTATTGCCCTGTATCCGTTTTGCAAACCCAAGCATTGAATGCTTGTCAAACATTAAAGTACCCAATATTAACGACGCATCCTAAACTACCCAAAAGCTGTTCATCCATCAGTAGACCCATTTGAGTTCCATGCAACAAAGAAAAAACGGGAACAGGGCTCTCACACAATCCAATATAGTTTTTCTTTTTTGGTTTCACCTGAATCCTAGTCCGGTCAGTATCAGCTTGGCCTCCATAAGAATCCTACAATGGTTAGGTCCTCACCCTTCACATAAAGAGATAGTGGAGCTCCTTGGTGTTGTCATGGCCACAATTTTTACCCTTGGGTTTTTCAAATACCATTTTATGCATTTTGGTCAGTTGAGCTAATTCTTAAACACCTCTCAACACTCCTACCAATTGAAAGTCATCATATTCCGACACACACAAGATCAACAACTACACGCATGTTGAATTCACTCTTTGATGTTAACATTTTTTCTAATGCTCTCATTGAGATTTCAATTCTATTGAACCAATGACAACTCCCCAAAACACTCACTTAATGCCTACACATATCAACTAGGCTCTCCCACTCCAAAGTTCCATGAAAACTTGTCCATCAAAAACAGACCATGTTTAAGATGTCGCCCAAGTGATTTCACACACTGAAAAATCTGTAGGAATAATAACAATATAAACACAACTTATTTCCAAGATTTTATGGAATCATTGGGATGATTCAGAGATCAAAAGAGCATTTCTACTACCAGAATTTCACAACGGGATAACAAAGAAAAGATGTGCAAAGAACTAAAGTCAATGCAACTTTATTAACGAACATGTACCAAAATTGAAAGATCAAAACATGTGATCTTTGAGGCTTCAACATTTTCTAATAAGCAAACAAAAATAGGCCACCTCCTTCAAAGCTTTCTTAGATATCGTCAAAAGCAACCAGAACAATAAGTTTCCTCACCAACCATGAAAGAAAAACCCGCCAAATTGCAGCAAAAGTTTCCCAAAATCTTTGGAAAAGTCTCTCAAGGAAGGTCCTAAAATCTGAATTAAAATAGAGCTCAAATAGCATTCCAAAGCTAATATATAAGCTGTTACCAAATACCACTTTTCCCACTTCTCCAGCTTCTTTGTACACATCAATCATCCACACCTCCGAAAGCCCATTTTTACTTTCTTTTTTTCATTTTTTAAAAAAGTGCATTTTTTTAAATAACACTCTTTTTTCATCACCACATTTATGTTAAAACAAGACTCATAGTCGATATCCGCATCCATAGAACTATGGGTATAGCCAACATAAGCTACACAAAATAATGTCAAAACTCATAGCAAATATAAAATAAGATCAAAAGTCATAACTCATAGAAAAACCTGTAATCAATTTGGAATGTAAACAAACTAGGGAAAATATTGGGCCATACCACATGGATCTATTGTTGCCATTATTGCTGTGAAGACCAAAAGTGTTGAGGGATGGAAAATAAGAGATGCTGTTTTCTACACAAACATGAGAAAAGGTGTTTTGTGTCTGAAATTCTTGGTATATCTTGTTCTTATTGCCGTATTGTCCTTTTAATGCTTCTTTCATTTTTTTCCTTCATAAACTCCTGCAATACTAACTCATCTTGCCATTTTTTCCTCTTTAATTCACTTGTAAATTTTGTGATTCTTATTTAAAAAAAAATTAAAAAATGGTATAGTTAGTAGTTTGCTAATTGAATTAGTCTATTATTTATATAAATCTTCTTAATCTAAGCTACATCATGCATGTAGATTCATTTTTTAACTACTATGTTTGGTTTAACCTTGCACTTTATTGGAATTATGATAAGTGAAAGCAAGATGAAGTTGTCTATACAAAATTTAGTTCTCTTATTAATTAAGACATGGGTAGAATGTTATAATGTTACTAATTGTTTAAGCAAATGTCCTTATTTGCAGAAAAATCTTACATAGATGTACTTGTTAGGATTGTACAAATGAAATATTGTCACATTTTCAATTTTCATGAAACTGCAGTGACATAAACAATGCACGTGTCATGAACTAACATGAGCAAGATTTCACTAAACAAATTAAAAAAAAATTGAATTTTAGTAGATATTTATTGTTGCATTAACCTTAAAGATATATCGTATGCATGCATGCATATATAAGATAATTAAGCTCCAGATTAGCATTGAATTTTATTTTGATGGACAATTTGGAAGGATCTCATATTCAAACCTCAACCATAAGGTCCTTCCGACCCACATTGTATCGCAGTTGTCCTTAGACTGATGAAAACTCAAGGCCCTAAACCATATCTAGTCTATTCAAGCACTATTGGTAATAATCTATTTTGACCCAGCCAAAAACCCTCAACTAGTAACCACGTCAGGGGCCACATGCTAAGAAGCACTATAATGATAAAACTCCACTTCACACACTTAGTTCAGGGTCCTAGTGAGGCTAAGAGCAATAATCCTGTTTCGCTTCGTTCATCTAAGTCTCCTAATGGTTTAGGGTCCACTATATCAAAGAACCAAGCAAGCAAATTGATTAAATCAGTGCTGTAGGTCTTTATTAAGCCAATACTTTTAGTGTTGTTGTATAGTCATTTAACTAGATATGAATGTAAATCTAAGTTTGAATGAAATCCCATAAAATTTTTAATACATTTTTCTTATTTTCATTACAACACAACAAATTTTACAAAGCTAATAATTTTTTAAAAAAAAGTGTTATAATAACCAATAAGATTAAGAATGTTAAATTTTTCTATTGCATAAGTTAGTTCATTTTAAGCTGACTTAAAATTTATAATTTTGCATAATTTATCCCCCTTTATATAGACATCGTGCCTTTTATATTTTCAACAATTAAAATTCTCATATCTCTTATAGCATATTATAACTAGGAGTTGTTGCAATTATAATAAAGTATTCCTTCAATGTGACTTGGAGGATGAGGTTAATATATTACAATCACCCAAATTTATTGATTTTTTATTAATAAATAATCGAGTTTAATATTTTAAAAGACATTGTATAAACTCAAGTAGTCTCCAAAAACATGGTTTGAAAGATTCATAAAGCCAGTGATGTATTTAGGATATCAACAAAGACAAATAGATTATACACTCATAAAACACAAAGATGGAAGAAAAGCCATCACATTATTAGTTTATGCCTACAAAATAACAGCCAAAAAATGCCTATACCAAAAATCTACCACCAACAAGATTGCAAGTCACAAGCAAGCTAGAAATTATAAACTTATGTTCTCCAAACTACAAATAAGTGCTTGAATTGTTGTTGTACTATCTCAATATCTTGTTATCTTGCATCAATACCCTATTAGTTTGTTGTGTTATTTGTATTGATTTGGCACTATATTTATGTAGTTATGTTTTCTTATTTATTTCCAAGATTTTTAGTTCGATTGTAGATAGATTTCTTGTGTTTACGTATGTAGAGATCAATTTTTATTTATATGATTTATCTTTTTTTTGTGTATCTCACACTTATATAAGACATTTGGAATGAAAATTAAGGATTAGGGAACAAGTTATATTCCAATCTTTATATTTAGAATATCTTTTAGCCAAATCAATGCATTCAAACTAGCTTTCCATGCAAATGCTCCAAATGTTAGATTTTTTAGATTTCAAAACTACATTTTTTTTTTTTCCAAAAAACAATTTGAGATCAAGTCATTAATCAAGGGCAACGGCAACAATTAATTCACATTTGGAAAGAACTGAATGGATAAAATCATAAAACCAATTCAAGAACTACGAGGCAAAAGACTGGTACCTCCCACCAAAGCCGGTCTGCATAACTAGCATTCCTCCATTATCAAAGTTGCCGAGGCCCTCAAACTGTTCAACCGTCCACTTATACCACCTCATCAAGAACACTCTTAATGTCAGGCCATGTGAAACGATCACTAGGTTCATGTTTGGAGATTGTTGGCCCGGTGGCTGGAAACGACCAATGTCAATATCTGCCCTAAGTGTCTCCCGAAAGCCTGTACCAGTAACACTGCATAAATATAAAGCTATACTGCTTAGAAGAAAATTTCAAACGATTCCACACACAATTCGTCAATCACCTTTAAGAAAGGTACATAAAAGTGAGCAAAACAGGGAGCTTTCAACAAGATTTAACGTACCAGTAATACGATCATATACATCGGCAGCTGACTCCCCATTGGGGAAGCGGTAAAAGAAACGACCATAACGCAGGCGAATTTCTTTTTCCAGTCTCATCTTCTCCCTATCCTGAAAGTTCCCTTCACATACAATAGAGAATCCGCCTCTATGCAATGAAAACCAAATTCGCATGCGTAAGTGAAATTTTTAAATAGGAGAGAAGAGAAAGGCTACCAAAATCTTGTTCACGGAGACGAGGCTCCTCCCTGACGCCAGCAATACTGGAGCGCTCAAAGGCCTTGCCGATGCCACGGAGCGTCTCGAGCGTGCGGCAGTATGGCGACACGTAAAAGTAGAACTTCGAGTTTTGGATTCCATCATCTGACACAATATCACGAATGCGGCAGCCGCAGGAGAAGGCTTGCTCAAATCCGTTGGCCGTGAGGCCGATCCGGGGATCGGGAACCCTCGTGTACACGGTCTCGTCGACGTTGCCCTCGCTCTCGCCGTGTCGGACTAGGATGATCCTCCGAGGACGAGGCGGGGTGTGGCGAAGCAGGGATTTCTCGGGAAATTGGTCGAGCTTTGACGCGACATCTTCTGTGGAGGTGAAGTGAGCGGAAAAAGCGGGGTGGCGGTGGCGGTGGCGGTGGCGGTGGCGGTGGCGGTGACCGGTGGTGGAGTTCTGGCAGACGCACAAGGTAGCGAAATTGGCAGAAGAGGACATGGGAGGTGGATGGATTCGGCAATGTGGCCGTGCAGAGTTGCAGGAGATAAGCGGCGGAGATGGTGATAGCAACAGGAGAGGCGGAAGACGCGTGGGCGGGACGAGAGCAACATCGAGAGGAACATCCTCACGGGCACACAGAAATGGGCCTCTGTCTCCCGTTCTGGTGTTATAAATACGCATTTGGGCCTGTATAAAAAATATATTTTTATTAAATATCTTTATTTTTTATTTTTATAATTTTTTTTTAAATTTCCTTTCTAAACGAATCGAACGATGCACGCTCATTGTGATACAACCAAGTAATTAACATTTAAGCAATTTCCGTTAGTAACAATTCACCTAAGCTTTTGTGCTCATCCATCATTCAACTATGGCATGATAAATATGCATTAAACTATATTTAATAAAACAATTAACAATAGTAGCTTGATTAATTAAATATTTGCTTACAAAATGTTATTATTCAATGCTATTTAAAAACTATGCAGTTGATTAATCTATTATTCATAAACACTTGACCAAATAATAATTATAATAATATAATTATAATAGTTTTAAGTTTTTGACAAAAAAAAGTGAAAGACATTTTATAACTTATTTTAAAAAGATAAAATAATAATTTATCCAACTCATATTGTTCTTTATTTTTTTGAATTAAAAGAATATATGTTTAAAACCATGATAACAAAAATATTCAGCTGTCTTTCGAAAAGTATTTTTGCAAAAAAAATTGTTTAGAAAAAACATACAAAAACAAGTCTATTTTCTTAAGTCAACTTCTTTAAAAAATAACAAAAATAAAAAAAAATCAAAACCTAACAAAATTTAAACAAAAAAATATATAAAAAAGAAAAGAAAAAACCAATGAGAAGTTAAAAATTTAGACATTTTATGAATCATCATAAGCCATCAAAGCCCATAAAAACTATTGAGATCCCTCTACAAACCGCTAATGGAGTTGGAAGAATGACAACATGCAGATGATAAAGACTTAACTAGTCTGCAGGGTGCTCGAGAAAAGAAGAAGGCCTTCAAAAAGCAAAATGAGCAATCTCTTCATCCTCTTCATCGCCAGCTTCATTCTCATCATATTCCTCTTCTGAAAATAACTTTATATCCTCGTCATCTTCTTCTTCATCCTCAACTTCTTTTTCATATTCATCCATTTTCTTAGTAGCAGATTCCTTATCCTTCAGACCAGTACTCAGCACAACAGTTTGCCCCTTGGTTTTCTCCATATCTTTTCTTAGCTTTTCCATGTTTGCCAATCTACGTTCTGCTTCCAGCTTATCCTTCTCTGCTCGCCTCTTCAAAAGATCAGCCCTGCAAAGTTAAGCAGTTGAGTATAAATGGTTACTTCTCAGTTAAGCAAGTAAAAATAAAAAGCCACAAGCGTCTCATATTGAGCATGGACAAAATTTTACCTGTAATTCTCCATGTATTCTTCAGCACCAGCTTCAATTGCCTTAAAGAATGAATCCACTCCAACACCAGAAACTGCAGAAACTCCAACTGATCGGAGGTTTTTATAGAATTCATCAAGTACAAGAGACAAGCTTCTCATTAAAGTAGATGTGTAAGAAGTATCAGAATCCAAAGCAGTCTGGAAAGCCTCAAAGTCTTCCATCCACTGCTTTTTGACATAATAATTCGCTCAAATACACAAATCATTCATAAGATTCGAGCAATAACTGCATTGAAATAAGCATTACAACAAAAAACTTCAAAATCCTATGCCCAAGTAGTACATGCTTAAAAATTGATACTAAAATCTTTTCTTATAACCAAAAATGACATTAAGATTAATGGAAACAGACAAAAAACATTAACGCAAAAAAGAAGACGGAGGAGCAAAGTTACTAAACAAATCTAAACTAAGAACAAGACAATGGAACTCAAATAAAAGATATCACCAAGAATTAGAACAATAAATACAAGCACAATTAAATCAAAAGGCAACTTTTGCCAGGTATCATGAATGCATTCTTGCATTGTGAACACCTATAGAAACCATCTGCAAATTTGGCTGTGAATATAAACAACTCCTTGTATTCACAAGTGTGCCAATACAAAAATGCACATTAATATCACACAAGTTCTTGAAATGTAAGAAGTGATCTAAAAGACTAGTACGTAGCAAGAAACTGACCAAGGACAACGGACTATTATAGGAAAAAAAGAACTTATAAGAAATGAAAAGGCTTCACTTTTTGAACTAGCCATAAGTACCTCTAGAGCAAATTCATGCTTGGCTACATCAATCTTATTAAATGCCAAGACCAAAGGCAACCTTGTTTTATACAGAATGCTGCACGCATAGAGCATGTTGCTCATAAAAGTGACAGGATTAGACGATCTAGGAGTATCAACCACATAAGTTATGACTGTGGGAAATGTCGAGGCAAAAGCTTCGGTGATTATTGCTCCGGAAGCAGACCAGGTGAATATTTCAATTTGCCCAGGTGTGTCCACAAGAACATAATCAAGTTGATCAGCACGTCGTTCAATGAGGGACACAACCTAACAAAACATCATATATAGTTCAGTAGGTATAAAGCAAGTAACAAAGATTGTGCACAAGGAAGAACTGTAAAACATTTGCAATGGACTTCAATAAAACCTCATTGAATTTCGTAGAGAATAGATTCAGTGATGTGAGAATCCCCCCATTTGGGCCAAGATTGTACTCCTTCATGACTTCCTTGTAGCGGACCGTGTCTCTTATATCAATATTTGCACCAAAGGGAAGATTCATGACAGCTGGGTCAAGATTAAGAACATATCCTCGAATATTGGAGGACTGAGTATGGCAAACAAGTCTATGGAGAAATGTGGTCTTTCCACTGCCTAAAGAAAAACACATTAACATTCCCAAATGATCACTTCAAATTAAAACTAGCAACATTTCAAAATAAAGCTAGAATTTTGGAGGTTGCGACTAACCAGCCATTCCCAAAACAATGATGATGATGGGCTTCCTCTTGAAATTAACACTGGTGGAAGAAGATCCTTCAATGTCCGATAGGCTCATCTTCTCCATTGAATATTTTAGCTCCTTTTCCTTTCCATTCAAATATACATAAAAACAGAAGGGCATCAGAAACTATAAAAGCTGTTCAAGTGATGTTGCTGAAGTGAAGCATAAAATGAAGTTCCAACCTCAATTCCCCCTGATACATCCATGTCCATCTCAACTGGTTTACTATTGTTTGACTCAGAGTCCATATCCATTGCCAACCGGTCAATATTTTATCTGATTCTGAAATATTAGGGAGGAAAAAAAAAGAATAGTAACCAAATTTCCTTTAAAACGAAGCAAAACAAAATATTGGGTTGCAACCACAGATCATAAGAATCGATGTAATAAAATGATCCGTATTTAAGTTACATATGTAATTATTATTAGCCCAAATTAATGAAGTGCTGCCAGATATGCTGTTCAAGATAAACAGAGAATCATATAGATGCACAAAAAAACAAATGAACCAGGTACAATTTTATTCAGCAATAAACACAATTTAAACATCAATACTATCAGTGTTGCCATAATCTATCAGTTTTTGACTTTTTTTTATAGAGCATTATTTTATCAAAAGCTGTCAATATAACAAAGATTATATCTAATTGGTAAGAAACTATCTATAGAATCTAATAAACGTGTAATAAAATCATCCGCATGATAAAAGTAGTTAAACTACTAAAACTTTTAGTAGTATGAAATTTTTCACATGTGAAACATGCAATACCTTATTAATGTTATAACATGTTAAAAATAGGGCAATAAAACAAAAAACCAGAGACAAAGCTCAGTGATCATCAGAAAAGATACACAAAGGATACAATGTTACCACCCACAAGAAAAATAAGTTTTCTACAAACAACGAGCTCCTTGAGTGCTCATAACACAAGACATACAGAGCCTAATATGACAATTAAAACTCTATAGTTCTCAAAAATTTCCAAAAAAAATCATAAACACACCCCTCAAAAAGTAGAATAATCGAATTTGGCACCACAAGGAGGTAAAGCAGCACCATCCTCTTTGAAGAATCAATAAAAGGAGAGACTAGGGGTATTTGTGGGAGGAGACACTCATTAGGTCACCTGTTGGAAAGGAAACTAATATAGAAGTTAAAACAACTAATTAAGCTAGGCAAACACTCATAAAAACAAAATATTCAACCAAAATGAGCAAAGGGTTACAATAAAGTTAATAAAAAAATATAAAATTTAATTGGAAAAAAATACTTATTTTTGCTTTTTAGCATCTTCAAATTTTAATGTCATAAAATAGAGTTGTTCATTTAGTGTAATGAAATACCAAAATAACATGAATGAGTGATTTAGGAAAGTTTTCTAAATTTGAACTATCATTAATGGTGACGATACCTCCCCCCCAAACACAACAACATATCAACTATGGCAAGGTTAGCATGCCATGCATTCAACTCCAAGTGCAAACTATCCCATGGCACCTCTCGTCAACTTCTTTTGCAACAAACATCAAGCAGCTTGCTTCTCTACTACAGCTCCACGATACCATAAATCAATTAGATACTGCACATGACATCCTCCACAACACCTCTGTTTCATGACATGCTTCACAACTTCATCGACAAAACCTTCATGCCACAACATCCTCTTCCATAAGCTCATTAATGTTTGCTATAACCCACTTTGCACGAGATTTGAGTAAAAATCATGCCAATATAACTCGCAAAAATGGCTACAAGAAGTTTGCGTGCACAATAGCAAATCCCCCAAATAGCACCCATGCATCTGTCAACTACTCTACATCTGTTTCACTGCTTCCAAAATTATCCAACGAAGTTTCCATTTTTTTTTTTGTTTCCTTATAGTAATATCAAGAAAAATAAAACCTTTTTAGCTTTATTTAGAAATTGTTGGATGAATTAAGGCTTTAGGTAACTGATATATAATACCAGACCTTATGTTGTAATGAGCACGCTGTTCAACTATATTCCAATTGCACTCCAACTTCTACTCTTCTTTGGTCAAGCCTTAGAGGCCCTAGGTTAAGACAAATGCTAAAGAGTGCAAAGCCTTGCCAACCCTACTCTGTTAGGAAACCTCTGTGGGAAAGAGATAAGAAACCAAGGAATGCGAAAGCTATTTTATCTCTTACAACAGAACCATGCGATCACGTATGTCTGCCATCCCTCAATACCAAAATCACATATGATGTTTCCTATGCTAGTGTGAAACAACTCTACTTCAATATTGGCTTGCTCCATTAACTCTAAATTGTTTACCTTTCAGTTGTGACACTCATTAGCTTTCTGATCTTTTTTAAGCAAACGATTAAGCTAATGACCATGTAACTTGCTTATCAGGAAAAATTTGTTGAATAAGCATGATCCATTTCCCTTCCATTGACAAAAGTTCACCCCACCATCCACTCCACACTCATTAATAGTGTATGCATCAACTAATCATAATTTTTTATGAAAAAAATTCTAATATTAGTAAAAATCATCTTAGTATAAACAAATCCTATCTAAAAAGTACCATCTACATTCCATCCTCAAATCCTAGAAGTGATTTGGTTCTAGGCAAATCAAATTGCAACCACATTTAAGCTAGACAAGCCTAGTTATTCATGTTCATAAAGCTTAAATCATTTATATGTATGAGTAATTGTTAATGTAGTATTCATTTAGGTAAACAATAGCATCCAATGTTGATTTATAGGTCGAGCACCAACTAAAGTGTTACAAACTCATCTTAAAGCAGATTTATCTTTCAATAAAAAAAATACAATTCTCAATTTAAATTAAGCCATTAATATTTAGATTAGATTCAAAATTTCAACCCTTGTAAATTCATGATTGTGAATTTCTATAAATTTAATTAAATGCATAAGTTTAGACCAAAGTCTAATATACATTGTTTATTTTGATTTCATTCCAACTCTCCACGTTTGAGATATTGCATATTGGATGCTTATTTTAGTTTTGATTTCAATTTCAGTTCAGATTAATTATTTTAGTTTCTTTTAAAAAGAAACAACAAAAAATCTGTAAAAAAAAATTAAAACAACAAATCATTTTTCCTTTTTATTCATTTCAGACAAAAAGTAATTTTCTTTTTCAATTAAAAATATTTTCAATTTAAAAAAAACATAGAAACAAGAAGCATGGATAAAAGTGAGCCTGACATTATAAGATACATTATATTAAAATTGCTGGAAAATGAAATACCATTGGCTTTAGTCCTTTAAATCATCTTTGCATTTATGTACAATATCATTGGAAAAACTTAAACACACCACAACTTTGGAATCCTAAACAAACTTCTGTGGAGGTAAGGACATAGCACTTCAAAAACCAAGGTTTTCTTTTTAATCGAAAACTGAAACAAAAGGGTGGTTTACACTTAAAACTAATCACCAGCCATCAAAAACCATCCAAAACCAACGATCCAAAGTGATTTCATGTGGAAATAAAAACAATGGTTTACACCTAGTTGAACATGTCGAATGCAATTGACATGGTTGTAACCCCTAAATCTAAATTATAGAACTGAACCCAAAAACTTTATAAAAGAAATTCACATCAACACTCCACATAACAAATTCAAACATTTGACATAAGATATTTGAATTAAAAACGTTAGTCAAAACAATCATAAAAAAGGCTATTTTGCACAACCATAATAAAAAACTTTATTGAATATATTATGATAATTGTACTTTGCCATTGTTTATATAAAAAAAATTCTTATAAAAACAATTTTATTTTATTATGATTGCAAAAAAGTTGTAGTAGAAATAGTTTGAGCAAAGAGAATGGATCAAACCCCTCAATCCAAAAGATCCAATCTTGTACTAGACCTAAGGATGCAAACAAATCAAAACTTGAGCAAATCCGATCCATGATCCAATCCAAAAATAACTTAGTCAAAATTTTTTCACTTGTTTATCCTTCCTGATCTACCTACTTCAATTAAATGGGATAAAAACGGGCATACCACAATCTTATCCATTTAAAAGGACACATGCATGCGCACGCACAAACGCACACGCACACGCACACGCACACACAAAGGGAAACGTATATAGATGAGCGTGTAAGCGTTTCATATGGATAAAACAAAAAGAAAGGGTTAGCATGATCACAAGTTCTACATGGATGAATTTTTAATAACTTAACTTCACTAGTACCTTCTCTCAAGGCATCTCTATCAATCCAAAATCTAATGTAAGCCGAAAATTCGATAGATCTTTAGATGAAATCCAACTCAAGTCCAACCCAATTCAATTAATGCCCCAATGCCAAGATGTGCTGCATGAAGCATGCAGGGCAAATTCAATCCAAATTGAACAATTAAAAACCTAATTGGAACTAATGCCATAAGGGATCTATTTGTAATGGTCCACACCAAAATTTTCAGAACAATGAGCTTTTCTTAGTTTGTTAACAACTAATAAAGTTTGAAGCATAATAACATTGCCAAAATTGTTCAAAGATTCCTTCATGATTTTAGCATCTATTTTACTTACAAGTGCCCGTCATTTTTATTATTTTTGTTCATGTGCAATTTGCTAATTGATATACTTAAAGTAGATAAAGATGCTCTATCATATGGATTTGGAAGATTTGAGGCTATCAAATGTTCATTATTAATTGCTTTCAACCTGCTAGATATAATCTTAAAATAGAGTCAATATATATCAAAATAGGGGACCATGAGATCTGATGGATCAACAAACAATCTTATGAGTAAATGGCAACAGTTTAACAAGTAGAATATGATTCAAATTGTGGAATAAATGGATGGTAAGCACCATTAGAGACATGGAAATAAAAAGAATACATAAAAGGATTAAATTATACACATATATATAAATAAATAAATATATATATATATAATATTCAAAAAATGAAACAGAGATCTAAAAATGAAGAGAACTATTAACAATCATGTCGGAACGCAGCAAAATTAATTGTGCATCTTAAGTGATGCAATAATGAATTCTTACCTGCAAGTTAATTGCATGATTATTCTATGCATCTCTTATGATATATTGAATATTGTTTCATAGCCCTATGATATATAGTTATGATATATAGGAAATCAAGGGATGATTTATGTTTAATGAATTGAAATACTTGTGCACATGAATGCAGTTATACACAATATCATGAAAGTAAAATATTACTAGAAATGAAAAATCGACAAAATGCATAAGCTAAGAGGGAAAAAAAACTGGCATTACCATGAAAATTATGCAAACATAAAGGGTAAAAATCCCATTAAAAAGTAGGAACCAAAATGAGAAAAATAGAATTACTATGGAAATAAGGTAAACTGAATAATTCCCGTAAGAATGTATGCCAAAATGAAAAGGATCCCATAAGAGTATATGCTGAAATGAGTGTTTGGCCATACAAAAGAGGTAAACAACAAAGGAAAAAAAACAAGGCCATAAGGAAAGGGACATATAACTAAAGAAAAAATCTTAAAACATTGTATGGTATATCATATAAATATCATATTATAGCAATGATAGTGAGGCATGTCATGAATATTGCTATGTGAAAAAGTCACTTATATGCAACATGAACAAGAAATTAAATTCTTTCGTATGGCCATGATTGTATTAGATTTTACATACTGAGCCTATAAATTTGGATCAATTGATGTTGACACTAATATTTCACAAGCAATATATACACAACACAAAAATCAAAGGAAACTATAAGGTGAGTTAATATATATGGAAATGAACTATCTTGCAATCTCAGGCATAAACAACGTATAATTTTTTCCACCCAAACAATATGAAAAATGATGTCATATTTGTATGAAGTTCTTTATAACAACTATTGTAATATTATTTCCATCGTGTTAGAATACATTTTCTACTACAATTAAATTGCACTCTAATTTGAGTATTTTATCTAGTTTTATATTATTCAAAAAAAAATTGGGATGAAAAATTAGTAATGAGTTTCTGACAATTGAGTTCGACCTTAGTCTTTGATGCCACATGTGTGCCTGGTCAAGCTTGGCAATCGAACATCAAAGCAAGCTAGTCAACACTGCAAAGCAAGCTAGTCTTTAATCCTTCACTCTATATTTATATGTCACATATCAATAATCTTATTATACGTATTACTTTGTTAAACCTTATTTTTGGATCATAAATTTTATAGAATTATATTAAGTCCTCTAAAATTGAATTAACACATTAATAATATTATTACAATCAATTCCAAACTAAATTCAAATATTAGGATAATGAAATCAAATTTAAACCAAACTATATTATTTATTGCCTAATGATCTTACAATATAATATCCAATATTATACCTATACAACTTATATTAATTCTTAAGGTTACAATTGAAATTTAAGTTTGTTATGACATTATATAGGTACGATGGGCTCAGCGTACTAATGTGACTACTATCTAGACTAAGGAATAGATGTGCAAATTTGATTGCAGAAGGGTATTGGCCCTCTACGTTTATCGCCCGTTCTCTAAGAGTTGAGTTTCCATTAGCATGGTATGAGTACAAAGTTTTCTTCATACAATTACACAATCTATTTGCTCTCAAAATCTGTAATATATAAAATTAGTTGTGATCGGACACGTACAATCACTATATCATACTAATATGACCTTACTATATTATCGTAAACTTGGTTATACACACAATAGTATTTATACAATCAATAAGTTTTGCTTTGTGTGCTTATAATGATTACACCGTACAGTACAAAATAAAATATCCTATTTATACAATCCATTCTTTATCATGAACGACTTAAATTACTTAAGTAAATAAAAGCATTCATGATATAGTATAAATACGATAATTATATCGAATAAGTATGATAATCACCTAATAAGATTGAATTTTAAACTGTCTGCATTATCATACAATAGCAATTTATTTATCACACTTTTGTGATATTTTCCTTCAAAACACTTAAAACAAAGTCTGGTACAAAGCTATCATATTACTACAAATTACTATATGATCATACAATCGTTCGTTTTTATACGACATATTGTACAACATTTTCCCAAGAGCTCGGTTCTTTGTGAAAAAATTATCATACGATGTTCTTCTATCAAACATGTTCGAACTATTTAAACTGTAAATATGAACTACAATGTAATTATACAATTCGTGTGAATATTTGATATAACATATATAAGAACTTCAGTGTTACACTATGAATTGGTATCGTACAATATAATGACCTTCTTAAACTTATATGATAAGTCCTTCTAAGTCAATAGTGCTAGTCATATAAGAACAAAACTGACATTAGGATTATATTTTCATCATTCTAAAACAATAATTTTGACATACTAATACAATATGTTGATAAAACCTATACAGACTAACTGATTCATCTCAAAAACGTCATTATAGCCATTGAAGTTTCTCTATTTGCATTTAATTCACTTACACGTATGAATAGAGATAGAATATAAGAAGAATAAATGATGATATACTAATTACAAAATTATTTTTGAAAGATCAAAATAGGCAACTTATTTGAATACGATCTGTGCAAAATCTAAGAAATCATTCAAAAAGAGTATAATGTATGTATATATTTACTTTATTTTCAATATTAGAGCAAACACTTTTAGTGGAGTAAATATTATTTATTCAAATGTTTTCAATGACTATGTATAATCGAATTACACACCAATGGGGTCTTTATGCTGGAGCATTTCTCTATAATTTCTTTGTGTGATATCATTGACAACGAGGTTAGAGCAACACCCAAGATAGAAACCAAGCATTTCATGGATCAAAAATGTTGAAACTTATCTCAATCATTATTTGTTTGTCCAAGCAATTTCTTGGTTTATCCAAGAAATTTAGTTCATGGTGTCATTCCTAGATTGAAATTTCAAGTAGAGCAATAAAACACATAAAGATTAAAAAGAATACCAACAATAAAAGTATCTTATTAAGCCAACATTAACACCGAGAGACAGAAGCTAGAGGACACAAATGGGATTAACGACCCAATTAGTTATAGCCATAAATGATGGATACTAAGCATTGCACATATTAAGCCTTGTAATGCCATAGCTAGTGCATTAAGTATCTCTCCATGGGAGTATGTTCTGAAGAATGAAACTCAAAACAATTGACAAGGACCTACACAAGTGGTGAAACACGTGGTTTAGTTTCATACAAAGTAAAGAACCTTGAACTCCAATAAATCCTCTTAAAATAGAGGGGTGCCTTTGCAAACATAGACACAAATAATGCATGACTATTGTCCCCTCAAATTGCAAGTGGTTGAAGTGAGTCCCACAATAAGTACAACCTCATATTTAGTTGTCGTGCGTGCGTGTGTGCGTGCCTGTCTACCTGCCTGCCTGCGTGCCTGCCTGTGTGCCTGTGTGCCTGCCTGCGTGCATGCGGGCCTATGTGGGTGTGTGCGTGCCGGCATGCGTGCGTGCTTCATTCTTGCTTGGGATTGTAAATTCCATGGTGGCAACTAAATATGAGGTTGCACTTATTGTGGGAGTCACTTCAACCACTTGCAATTTGAGGGGACAATAGTCATGCACTATTCTTTAAAATCAATCTATCAAGCTAATTATAACAATGAATTGATAAGCTATTCTATATAATCCTATTGTTTTGATCATAACTCTTTCATATATTATCCAAATTTCATGAATTTTAATTCATTTGAAAACTAACAAGTCCAACTTTTTAGTTAATCACAAAAATTAACTCCTAACTAATTCATAACAGAAATTAGACGAAACCATGGGTTCTCCCTGTGCAGTGTATCACACAACAGTTTCAATATTTTGAGTATAGCTCTCAACCCATTCATCCAAATTTGATAATTTTTTATTCAATGAAAAGCAAAAATAGTTATCTAAACTTATTAGTTCATCCCTCAAGCTAATTTGAACTGAAATCTCACCAGAAATTGAAGTTACCTCGCTGCTGAAATTTTCTTCCTTGAAATTGCTTTGCAGCCCCTTTCTCTCTCCTGGAAACTAAGCTTCCCCTTAACGAAAACTGCCGCAGGACCTCCTCCTCCTAGGATCACACCTAACACAAATCTGCGAGCTCTAATACAGCCAAGAATCTAAAGCGATCTCATGGCCGGAACAAGGAAACACAGAAGCTCAAGAGGTTTTTAGAAATAAACAGAATTTCCACATCGACGCTAAAGATATGAATTCGCTTCTCCGAACGACTCGAAGCGACGGTGAACTGGCTAGGGTTCCCAATCGCAGAAACTCATTCACCCGACCAACCGAACGTGAGTATGAAGCAAAGCGGAAGCAAGAGCTGAGGTCAGTTAAATATATTAGAATTCTATATATATATAATATTTATATTAATTAATTAGTTAATTTCTTATTTGAGATATAATGTTTAATAATTCATAACAATTAAAAAGATTTCAATTGAAATTAAAAAAATAACACCGAACTGCCCCCCGACATACTAACTAAAAATATTATTCTATTTTAGTATTTTAATTTTTTTATTAAATTTGATACAGTTCATGAGATATGAAATAAGCATACAAATTTATTTTTGTACACATCAAAACGTTGATATAATGTCTTACAATATTGATTTAGTTTTATTATCATATACTTTTGTTGGATGTTATAATGTTGAGAAAATAATCCTTAATTACATTACCAAGCCACTTTAATTAAAAATAAAAAAAATGTAAATGCAACGGTGTATATGTATCTTTATTTTAAAATATAAAAAATCCCAATCCTTTAGCATAAAAATAAATACATCCACCAATGTACGATCTAATTATTAATTATTTTTTAAAAATTCAAAATGTTTTTATTTAATTAACTTACAAATGAATTTAAAAGTTTGTTTTACTTAAAAAATGAAAAACAAAATGCCTCATACAATAAAAAAAAAAAAAAAGCGATCAATTTTATTACTTCTAGATTTTAAAAAAAAATAAAAGAGACGTCTTTTTAGTAACGTCAGCTTGCCATAACAGCTCACTTTTTGATACTAAACACGAAGGATTTACGATTTGTTTAATTTTTTTAATATTTTTTTAAAAATATTTTATTTAAATTTTTTCATCAAAACATAATATGAATTGTTTTTTTTTAAATAAATTAATTTTAAATATTTTTTAAACCCATTCTTAAACGACAAAAACCACATTTCTTTCAGCTTCACTAAAGATGACTGACACGTGGCTTCGATTAAGGTGGCGTTTTCTTCCTTCTACCGTTTGGCAATGTTGAGTATTTTCGAGACGGACTAAGCGAGAAAGAAGAGTTTCCGGGCGTAATCCATTTCTTGAACTCAATATTAATCGAAGCGCAACAAGTTTCCAATCCGCAAGATCTTGAATGAAAATGGAGACCGACAGCTTTCAAACCAATTCAAAATGACAACGTCGCACAAGACAGATGCAAAAATCTCCGTCGGGCATGATTCCAAACACTTTCTTTGATAAGACGGAGACAACATTCTCAGAAATTGCCGGCAAAGAGACGTCTCCCCATTTCAAAGGAAAGGAAGGCATCGACGCAAGCGTACTTGATTTGATCGAGATTGAGAACATACCGAGACCAGTCGCTCATCTGCACGCGCCTCGGCTTGTTGACCTGAACGCCCAACACTTCCATGGCGAGCGAAGCGAGCCCCTTCCTCCTCAAATCGTCCCGTCCCATCCTCTGCGCCGCAAGTTCTCGAAGATCCACCGTGTTAAAGACGAGCAAGTTTAAGTCGTCAGCGAGGCGCTCGACGTCACCCTCGATTCCAACGCCGACGAAGGTGAACCGATCGTCGACGAGGAAGTCCGCCAGATCTTGGGGGATGAAATCGGAGTAGAGAAGTTGGAAGATTAGGCAGCGGCGGCCGACGCAGAGCTGGAGCAGAGCCACGGGATTTTGGTAGCGAGAGAAGGAGGGGCGCCACTCGATGTCGATCCCCACAACGAGATGATGGAGGCGGTAGCGGTGGATTCGGAGGATATCAGAAATCCAAGCGAAGACTTGGTCGGCGGAGGCTGTTACGGTCGTATGAACGTTGTAAATATTGCCGATTCTGATGCTGAAGAAACACTCAGAATGCTGTGTGATCTCCGTCGTCATAGTTTGTTGCCGATGATCGTTTGACTGGCTGCGCGTTGTCTTATGGGCAGTGAGCGGGTTGGGGGATTTGGGGGTCAGGGAAATGCTTAGACGAGAAGGAAGAGGGCTCGCTGTACGACCTTTCGTTTTCACTGAGAAACGAGGAGCACTTCTTCCCAACAAAAGGGCAGTTTAGGAAATAGCACAAAAATGTGTACGGCGTACTTTCCCAATTCGAAATAATCTCTCATGAAAATAAAAAAATTAAGAAAATCAAAAAATACAAAATAAAAAAATTAAATTAGACGATTATTTTATACAAAGAAAAAAAACCTTTTAAATTGAATGCTTTTGTTATATATTAATGATGAAAAACAGAGAAAATTAAATTTCGTTGTATAATAATCTTAGATGATAAACTTAATGTATGATAATTCAACTAAATTTAACAATTTAATTAATTTGTTTTCTTTTCACAAATATGATACATTTATTTTACTCTTATTTTAAATAATTAAAAAATAATTTGATCTTAAAATAACAATTTTATTTCTAATACTGTGATTCGATAAATATCTTTGCAATATGATGATACATTTTTAAATCATTAATCTCATTTCATTCTTATGTTTTAACTACAACTTTTAAAACATATAAAATATATTAGATTTTCACTTTACAAAGTAATTTAAATAGATAAAAAAATATAAGGTTGCTTTATGTAATATCTTAATTTTTAACATCATATTTTAATTATAATTTATCAAATTTTATTATATTTTTAATACCTATTATATACTTATAAATCTCATCTTATTCTTATCATAATTTTTAAACCTTGTATTAGTTTTCTGTTCATATCAAGATATTTATATTTGTTGGAGATAAGTTAAAATAAATATTGATCTTTCTCAAGACCATAACATTATAAAAGAGTTACTCTAATTTAAAATCAAACAAATCATGTCAATTCTTGAGTGGTAATAAGGAGAAACTAATGATGTATTATTATCTTCATCTTTAATTATATTTGAACTAATACAAACTAATACGACTTAATGTGATTTTCTCCTTCTCAAATCATAAACATAAGATCTTGGTAAGAAAATCAATTGTATTCAAGATTTTTAACGCACATAAGTCATTCAAGCATGTTCTATTACTTCAAGATTGCCAATGTGTTTATTGTTTATATAGATTCAATTTTTATGCCCAAAATTGTATTTTGGGCCCAAAATAACTTTTGAAACTACTATTAAAGCCTTTATAGCACCCATCTACGACCCATTGGGTCCATTCATCGCCTGTCCTCTTCCACTCGGTGATCGACCCACAACCTAGTTGAGATTTCGTTCGTGGGTTCACCCGAACTACATCAGCTCATGGATTGCCCGGGTAAGCGAGAATAGATTCCCTGCCTCTGTCGCCAACCTGATCCGATTAAATAATCGCGTTGACCCAATTCGGTTCGCTTGCAACTCAAGCAATTGCTGACCCACTTTTCCCCGGGCCCAAGACACGAAAAACGTAAGACCCAATCCCGTCAACAAAGCACGTGCGACCGACACTCGACAGTCACTCTAACGACGTTAATTTTCAACAATTTTAATTATTTATTTTTCAGTTTTTTCTAGCTAAGATAATGTATACTTTTGTATTCCAATGTGATCTTTATACGCTTTCACTTATGTCTCGTCCTAGGCTCTCTACGAAATGGAAGATTTGTCTTTACCTTATTGATGATTACAACAATGGTTTCTCTTTACAATTTATTGAGATATTTAGTTTGATTGTAGTGAGAATTTTGACGTGCCAATTCGTTAGGGGTACGTGGCTCAAGTAATGAGATGTCATGCTAATTTATTATCGAAACAACAACTAGCATCTCTATATCATTATCGTTAGTATTCTAATGCTTCCTATGCTCGTGTTCCCATTAGTTTTGGTTCCCAAAATCTTTAGTTGTCATCTCCGTACTCGACAACTCACCTCCATGAATCTCGGGTCTTTTTTTCTATTTTTTTTTCCTTCAACTAAATTTCCTTGATAATTTAGAATGCATCTTTAATGTACACATTATTTTATTTCTTCAAATTTTTTATGTAATCAATACCTCCAAATCTACTCTTGAGTGATTTTTTATTTGAGATCGATATCTTTAGAACCTTTCTAAATACCTATTTTTGTGCTATCAAGAGTTTATAGGCTTAGCCATTTGAACAATCCCTATGTTGCTCATGGACATCTCATAACTAAATTATCTTGTATTATCATCTCTTACACGTTACATTTAGACTTTATATATTTTTCTTTCATATTTCTTATTTTTCTAACATAGCACTTCCCACCTATCACATCATTAATATTATTGTCTAGTTGACTATTATCAACTAGACAATAATATTCTTATAGATGGAAGTGACAAAATAATAAAACATTGATGTAACTTCACAATCAATCCAATTTTTTATTTCTTAACATGTGAATATTAATACCACTAATTGCTTATTAAAGTGATTTGTCACTCTTACATTGTCAAAATTGGTATTAATGAAGGTTTGATTAATGTATGCATTACCCATAGTGTAAAACTAAATTAATCCTTTAATTTATCGTTTAGTTCTTGATAGTTTTTTTAATATTAAAAAAATAAAAAAGATTTTCTATGATTCAATTGGTAATTTAAAGTTTACCTTTTATTTGAAGAGTTTAATATGTGCAAACAAGATATAGTATGAACTACAACATGTAGAATTCATAACTCGAGCAAATACAAATGACTCTTCAAACCCTCTCAGTAAAAATTAAAAAAAAAAGTGGAAGTAAAATTAGAAAATTTTGTAAATATAATAATCTAACTTGAACAAACTCCATAATTGGCCAACCCTATAAATATTGTTTATCCATCCAATTATGCATTCTCTAGAATCATTAATCATTTCTTGAGATGACCACTTAATAATAAAACTTATGAAGTCCATTAAAGATGATACACTTATTTATAAAAGTATCATGAACCTTAATGATTATATAGAATGACAAGAAGATGTGGATTATTATTTTTAGTAATTTAGACTTAATGAAGAAAAATAGTCTATTGTTTGCTTATATGAAATTAGTTAAACAATCCCAACACTTTGTAAAAACAATAAATAACTGTCATTACTAGAGTGAAACACCATTCATAAGAACTTGAAATGATTGAAAAGAATATTTAGAGATAAATGCACTTCTTTTTTTTTATTAAAACCAATAATAAGATCAATGACAATGTTTAACCTAAAAAATATTAGTAAATGAGTGTATTATTCATTTCAATGTACACAATTTACATTGTGGTGTCAATGAAGACCCTTTAGTCACCCTCTCTCGATTTTGATATATACTAAAAGAGATTGTGTTGAGGAAACTTTTTAAACGTAACATCTAAAGTCTACAATAGTCTTATAAAATTTCTAGTGATTTTAAATATCTCTAAAAGCTTTATCATATTAGGAGAGTTAAATTAACACTTAAATTAAACTATCAAACAAATAACCTCAAATCCTCTATCAGTCAACCATCACCACTCCTTTCACTAAACTAACACAAAACCTAATTAACCAATTAATTAACCTCCCAAAATAATATGTTTTCAAAGTAAAAAGTGACATCATGTGGCAATCTAGTATCCCACACAAGTAAATTTTTTAAAAAGAGAGTAAATTGAGGAATGTAACACAATGGGAGAAGTTAAGGCCAATGATTATGTTAATGACTCAAATTTAGCCAATGAATACTATGAGGAAGAAAGGGAAAATTATATCATGAAAATTGAACCCATCATAGACTTGCGATGTGCTTACACCTAACCTAGGGTTAGTAAATATTGGAGACGTGTCACACATTTTTATATATTTCTCAAACTAGAAAAAATATTTATAAAATTGTAATCGATAATAGGGTAGCATTAACATAATCTCTATTATAAGTGTGAGTATAACATCTTTATTTTTTACAAAGTTTGATATATAACAAATCTTAAATTTTAGCTCATATAATTATAACAAGATATATTTTGATGTAATAAAGTTAAATTTTTATAATATTAATATTTACACAAAAATAATAAATTCTAAAAAAATATTACTAATTTAAAGTTAGTAAAAAAATATTATTTAAATATTTTAATAAAAAAAATTTCAAGACGAGTTGAGTGACATTGAAATTTAAATTATTAAATAATTAAATAATTAATCATAAATTTTCAAAGATATGTATATTATTATAATTTTTTGGATTTTTTTAAAGATAGATTTGTAGTTTTAAATTTTGATTTAAGTCAAATCTATTTTAATAAAAGGTAAATATACAAATATAGAAATATCTTTTGAGCTAGTGTATAATTTTAATTTTCTAATTATCGACACTATTAGAATCAAACTTATTGATGATAGATTTATAAATAAGGAATTATTATGAGGTTTAATGGAATAATATATCAATTTATATAAAATAATATAAAATATTTAAGAGAAAATGATTATTATTATAAATAAAACAATAACAATTTAATATAAATGGTGGATTAAATCAATATTATTATTACTTTAAGTTTTCTTGTCTTCTATTTATTAAGACATGAACCCATATCAATCGCGAGGTTGATCAACATCCTACTTTCTTAGACTTTCAATATATAGTTAATAGTGTCATTATTTCAAGTGATTTTAGCCATTCTCTAATGTGAGTTCAAGGGTGAGTATTTTTTTTAACCTTTTTTTGAATCTAGATATTATTATCTTGACACGTATTTTGAGATAAGCTAAAATACATTATTTTTTAGTTCCAAATTTATATAGCCCACATCTAATAATAAAACTACTATTAAGAATATTTTTTTAATTACTTTCGAGTTGCCACATGACAAAATTATGATTCAATAATTACCAATTCCTACTAAAATTACGGAAACTAAGAGTACAAATGCCAAATTAAATTCTAGAGTCTAAAAAAAATTCATAGAAACCGCTTTTCGACGTCGTCACTCATAACTCTATAAATTTGCCCTATTGGCCAACACTTTGGTTTCTCTTTCACTCATAGTGATACCATTGAAAATCGACAATGACTTGGCTAAGATTCAAATCGCATAAGATAGGGTCAGCCAATTTTGCTAAATCGAGGAATTTGGTGAGGGTTCATCTCCCCACGGCAGTCTGGATGGCTCGAAGAAGACTGGCTGTAAGCAATAACTGCATATGGGGGTGTAATGTTAACGAGATGCCACAGCATATCATGTGGGAGTGTTCACATGCACAGGAATTTTGGAGCAACTACCAATTGCGTGGGGCAATTATTACGCTTGGCCTCCTTCCTGGTGTGTGTGGAGGGGAGCCCTTCATGCAGAGGTTCCTTGAGTACATGGGGTCGCCTCAGCGACGTGAAGAGAAAAACATGATGCATGCAGGAATGTATTACATCTAAGAGTTCTGAACTACCAAAAAGCACAATGAAAGAATGCCCAACTATAGCACGATCTTGTGGAAACTACGGATTGAGGTCGCTATGCTCTCCAAAGCTCACCCATCCAAGTCTTGCGGGAACCTGTATAGTTCACCTGAGCTGATGGTAGCCCAAAATTGGGTTCCCCCTCCCACTAGATTGGTTAAAATTAACTGCGACGCTGCTGTTGGTGATGATCTGGTAGGCCTGGGATTGGTGGCAAGAGACCACATGGGGAAACCCCTGATAGTGATCGGAAGGAAAGTTTTTTCTAAGGCGAGTATGGCCATGGAAGTGTATGCCATGCTAGAGGCTCTTGAATTGAGGGGACCACGCTCTCAGAGTTTCGGGCTATTGAGATCCAAACTGACTCAATGCTCGCGATGCAGGAGGTGCGCACGACCCTTACATAGGTGCCCGCGGGAGGTTTATTTGCCAAGGCAATTCTGTTTGCTCGAGAACTCCACGTGCTTATTATTATGCATATCCAAAGAGAAGGAAATGCGCCAACGGATTGGGCTGCGAGTGCTGCCTGTCGCTCCGACTTTGTTTGGGGCTGGGGAATGCCCCTACCTGAGCCTCTCCTGAAGCTATTATTGTAGGATTTTCTTTTTGATCCACCGTAGATGATTATTATAGTTGCAGTTTTTCTACCTCCTTTTGAATGAAGGAAAGCTTTCAGGGAAAATGGTAACTTGCAAATCTAATTATAGTTAGCATTTCTATGCCTATAATTAATAAATAAATAATTTATTTACACATTTATTTCAATAAATTCATCTCAATAAATTATATATATATACTTTATTTTTTATTATATATTTAAGCATGATTTTCAAATTATTGTATTTACTTAAATTTAATCTTAAAATGTAAATAAAAATTATTATTTAAAAAACTTCAATATTTTGCAACCGTATTTGAAACTCATACTCAAATTTAGAGAGATATTTGTTCTATTGTTAACATCAAAGTTTGGCATGATGTCATTTCGTAGACCTTTAAGGAAATATAATAAGTAACAATAAATTTAAGAAAATAGATTATTGCAATCAAACTAAGAAGAGTTGGGGTTGGTGATTTAAGTACTTGATAAATTTGTAATTTTAGTTTTAGATTATTGAAAACTTTGACATTAGTTTTTGCAAAAAAAAAAAAAAATTTAGTATGAGAAGACAACAAAAACCAAAGTTGTTATATATTATGTGTTAGAATTAGTAAATGTTAAAATTGAAAAGTTCATTAAAAAGTAATGAAACAAAAAAAAAATTTAAATGTTATTACATTTTTTTTGAAATAAAACTGAAAGATATACATAAAATAAATCTTTGTTTGATTTAACTCGATGGGTTAATTAAATGAAAGAAATGTAATAAGTAAAGGATAGTATATCGTTATCTTGGTTTAGTAAAAAAAAAAAACAAAAGAAAAAACACTATATTATCTCATGATATTGATTAATAATTAAACATTTTAAATTTAAAATTAAAAAATATAGTTTTATTTTGTTATTATAATAAGAGAATTTTTGTTTAAGAGTTCCATTATTTTCAATACCTATTTTATTAATTTGTGAGATTTTTTTGTACTACAATTAGATATTTATATAAGTAGTCTTCAACATAGTTTGAAATTTATACTATCTATTATGATCACGAATTATATCTATTAGATCAACATCTTTTTGATACAAGAATAAAAAATAAAAATTTCAACATCTATTATAAATTTAAATTAGTTTTTTATGTCTTTATAATTTTAAAATTTAGATTTATTTTAACTTATTTTCATGTCAAATTTGTTGTGAACAATTTTTTTACATATATGTCAATAATTATCAATCTTGCTATCATTTTTTGCAATAGTAATTAGCTATTATTTGAAGCACCAAATAGTAAATGAAAGAGAATATTCGGTAGACTTTAAGATTCGGTATCCTATCGTGGTTTCGTACGCCATTTTTTTCCCTTAAGTGGAAGAAAATCAACGAAAATCAATTTATTAATCATTTAATAAAAACGATTTTGGACGACGAGACAAAGTACATCCTTAATTGTGCCTAACTTAACAAAGTTTGTTTACTGTAATGGTACCATAACAGCCAAAAACAAGGTAAAATAAGCCATAATTATGTTTACCAGAAAAGGTAAATAAAAACGAAGTTACAGACGACACACAACTGTCCAGTTCCTTCATCAAAACTTCTGGCCGAAATCCACGGCCAGGATCCGAAGTAGGTCATCGAACCCCACTCCGACACCCTCGTCGCAGCCGCCGGCGCGAATCATGTCGCGCACCTCCTCATCGTCGGCGTGTATCCCCGCCCACCCCAAATACGCCTTCAGGTCATCGAATCCCACCCTTCCATCCCCATCGCGGTCTATCACGCGGAAGGCCTCCTCCATGAGCCCTTCCCCGTAGCCGCCGATGCCGGGAAGGACGCGGCGAAACTCGTCGAAATCAACGAAACCGCTCCGGTCGGCGTCGGCGGCGGAGAACATGGAGGCGATATCGTCGTCGGAGGCGGTGGGGGAGAAGAAGGAATAGAAGGCGCGGAGGTCGTCACGGCTGATGCGGCCGTCGCGATCGGAGTCGAGGACGTCGAAGGCCGGGCGGATGGCCGGCGACGCGGGGGAGGGGAGGGGGTGGTGTTTGCAGCCGGTGGGGCACATCTCGCCCAGAGCCGGCTCTGTATTGTCGATTGAGGAATTCGAAATCGTCCAGGCCTTTATAGAGCGGGAAAGATCGACGACGTGTTCGCTGGCGTCACCTGTCTTGGCATCTTTGAATTATATTGGGTCAAATGCACGCATTTGACGGAGGAATGAATCAAGGGCGTTTACAGCCTTTCGATTTGCGCCTGTTCTTTGTCATGATTGTGAAGAGCCAATCTCAAAGAAGATCAATGGTTAATAATAACCCTTTCAAATTATATTAGGAAGGATGTACATGTATGACAGAGTAACAAGTCAAAGTAATGACGATGGAAGACTTGATCAGTTAGTTCTATTAGATCATATAGCAATGAGAAAAAACATTTCTTTTACAAAATTATATATTTTGCTAATATATGTTTTTTATATTATTTTTTTGAATACGATCTTCCCGTCCCTCCAAAATTTATTCCATCCTTTTTATCAAAAAATAAAATATTTATCAATAATATATTCATCAACCCAATACCAAAACAAAAGGCCATCGAACATAGATGAATGAATCCCAAGAAATCATCATACATTTCTCCCCTTATTAGAAATCCTCTGCTTAAAACGTCAAGCTGAAATCACTGCATACAGTAAAAGAACAAGCTAATTTCTTAGCATAACCATACAACAGATTGAACCAAAACTGCCTACAATTTGGAAGTAGGTTTAGCAGACCGGCTTGAAATAAATTTCTGCAACCGAGTGAACTGCTCCTTGGGCATACCATCGTAATACTCATGTGCTCTCTCCTAAAACACGGCATAGAAAACAGATCAAGAAATCAACTAACACGTACCTGACATAGCAGAAAGCTCAGGAGAAGAGTTACCTTCTCGAGTTTAAGGGCATGGCTTAGGTCCAGTTTGAAGCCATCGTTTAACACAGATTTGTACCTCAAAACCATGTCCCTGTTGTTACGCAAAATCGCCTCACCGATCTCGATTGCTTTCTTCAGGGCGTAGCCATTACTAACGACGTGGTTAACAAGCCCCCATTTCTCGGCCATCTCCGCGGTGATTGGCTTACAGGAGAGCGATGCTTCTCGTGCTCGGTTTGGTCCGATGATGCGCGACAGCTTCTGAGAGAGTCCCCAGGAAGGAAATATTCCAAACCTGACCATTGCAACATCAATTAGTATGGAAAATTTTATGTGTATTTCCTTATTTTGAGGGATTTCTATGTAAAAATCTTATGATTTGAACACCTATAAAGTTCTACCAAAGATCATAAATGATGTTCTCCACTAGCACGACCAGATCAATGCTACACTTGATGGACAAATATCCATCTCATGACGGATGGCAAACTTCCACAAGCTAAGAATACACCCATACTCTTAGTGATAGCAAGCCTCATAGTATTGTTTGATGGATGAGTAACTTTAGAATGGGTCATTTCCAAACCATTTCTAAGATGTCACACTTTCTCAGTGCTACCACGGATGTTGTAAATCCTTTATCATAGTCGCCTCCATCATCATAACAAATAGCTAACTCATTAACACATTAGGAACTTTAGTATCGGACGTGAAATGAGGCAACAAGGTGACTCTTTTTGAAGCCAACCTCACCTTCAAGAAATGATGCCTTCTAAAAGCTCTTCCCTTTCCATTAGAGGCGACACAACAAAATCATCAAAGACTGCTCAGATCATCTCATCAACTTCCCTGATTACTATCATTGATGCAATGTCAGCACCTTATTCTCAATTTCTACCCAAGCATTGTTCCTCAGCCTAACAGCAGATGCAAAACTCTTAAACTATAGAGGACCTGAATATATTATTGCTCTTAAAATCTTCCTTTCAACTGCAGCTCAGATCATTTGCCAGCGAGGGGATATGAGAGAGCAATGAAAGATGGAACGATGCCAAAACGAGAAGCCGCTAAGGTGCTAAGGGCCTCTTGATAATCTCTCTTATAGCAGGCCATTAAATTAATACTTATTAAACGATCAAGGGAAAGTCATGACACAATCCTGAAATGTTATGGTCATTTCAGCCAAATATTGACAACACGGCTAAACTTGTCAATCCATGAAATCTTTGCATGCATCGTCCATCAAACAGAAGCAATGGTATGCCCATCAATTAAATTTAAATTTCAGAAAATTTTAAAATTCATCATCCCATGTTTCCCCTTAAAGCAACAAGAAGGTATTGCTTGCTTTTCTGAGGCAAAAAAAAAATTGCAATGACCTGTTCTGAACAAAAGAAAACCTATCACAAGCTATTACAAATCGAAGGCATTAAGAAGCCCAAGTGCAAGAATGTTGGAAGAAAAGCTTCACTAAGACTTATTAGAGTTCCAGAAAACAAGGAGAACAACAAAATTTGCAAAGAAACAGCAAAACTCATCCGGATATATAGCAAATGATGCATAGAGCCAACCATCACTTGAACTTGATCTTTCCTCCAATTCTCAAGGTGCTCACAGATCCTGCCCCCAAAATTCTGACCAAAACATCCTTAGAACAAAATGCTACCCCACATCAAGTAGGCTAAAAAAGTTACAAATTCTCAAATGGTGGATGGACTTCACCAGCTCCATAAAAGCAACCTTCACTACCTCATGGAAGTTCATGGCCCATGACTTAACTTATCCGTAATGCACCAAACAATGCACCCCTCAACCTCTAATTTCCTCGTAAGAGCTTCATGGTTGGAAACATACTCGTACTCCCTTGCCAAGAGCTCTTGCTTTTTCTTTTTGCACTTATCACACAGCTCAGTTGGGGCATCAAATCAATTTGTGGTCTTTTTAAAAGCATTGGGGAACTTCCTTTCAATACACAAGATCTCCTTTCCTCTATCCAATGCAATTACATCTTTCCTTCAGCTCCAGTTTTCATTTAGTTTAAGTAGAGCATTGCATATCCTTGTTCCAAGAACTGGAATTTGCTGATGATGAGTCCACCATGATGTCCAATTTAGAGTAATAAGAAAGATCAATTATGGGTTTTCTCCCAACCAAAAATGTAATTCACTGGGAGCAACAAAAGCAAGGAAGAGCAAACTCGAAAGGCAGGAAAAGTGAAGACGAAAGACCTGATGAGCTTGGTGCTCACCTTTACTGGACTAATGCACAAACAGGCCAAATAAAGAAGCTCAATAGCCACCCAAAAATTGCATCCTCTCAGCACTTAACAGAGAATTATGAATTCAAAAATTAATGTCTCAGATTTATCATCAAGCAGCAGCAAATTCACAATCAAATTTCGACAACCTCAATCAACATATTGAAGAATGGGACACTAGAGAAGAATGAAAAGCATATTTCCAATTCATGTCCTACAGGCCAACCAATGTGTGAAGAGCATTGCTTACAAGATCGAAGTTTGACACTTATCGAGTCAACTGCCAATTGGTATTGCCGAGTGATCAATCCAGCTCAATGATAACCATTTTCGCCCATATGGCAAGAGAGGGAAGGCCCGAGGTTCATCAACAACAGTCATTGACAACCGTTCTACGCATGCACTCATTACCATTGAACACACTTGAAGTCACACATATCAACAATGTGACCAACTTAAAGAGAGACCGCCTAAATGTTCGAGATTGCCTTATAGCTATCAAATGTGCACCCAACTTAATGGCAATTGTGAACCACACTTTACAATCATTTATGTTGTTCTAGATATAGCATGTCTTACCAAAGCCAAAATGATTCTCACTACAAGGAAAAGCATTAAGAATACTACAAGTCTATGATGATAATGGGAAGAGCAATGAGAGGGATCAAAGAAAACCAAGAGCCCTAAGTCCACTGATACAGAAGCACACAACTCTATTACAACTCTTCAAAATATTCTTATCTCTGTTGACACCAAAAATGCCATGAAGCCCTTATCCCTAAACTTAGTTTGCTTGGATAAGCTCAATTTACATATCTACAAGGCCTACTTGTAACCCCAATACTTGGACTCTGTCTTTGCCTCGTGATAATGAGTTTTACCTATAAAGAAAGATTATCACATGAAACAAGTCTATATTATTTCTCTTGATTTTTCGCTCTTGATAATTAGTCGTCTCATATAATTCTCTTGATGATCTCTATCATCCCATCAACAAAAATTAAGACATCGTAACAAAGGCAAAGTTTACATATGATGTTAAATGATTAAAAAAATTTTGGATTTTACAAATAAATTAGGCATGACATAAAATAAACATAAATTCTGAAATTGAGTATAAACTTATTTATCACTCTTATGATAGCTCCATAGGTTACATCATAACATATTTACTAAAAAGAATTAAAAATTTTTATTTATTTCGATTAGTTTTAACTATTCCATTTGTTATAAATGTTAATAATTGGCAACAACTCCGAATCGAATGTCAAATATTTGATGTGCCAATCGTGATCATTATATAAGTTATTAACCCACAATATTTAATCCAGCAATAATCTAACAACAATAACTGCTAAGTTCAACCAAAATTCGAATAGAATTGGTAGTTCATCTATGAGGTAAATCAATCAACTAAATAATCTAACACAGCAGGCTTTGAATCAGCTGTTCTATTGGATCAATTGTTACTCCTAGACCATATCAAGTTAAGTACACTTGCTTAATTGGACTGGGTGTCAATAAACTTGGCATCTCTCCTGAAGCAATTAGACCACACATCAGTGTATGTCTCAAACCTCACCTTACTGGATCAATTGTCACTCATAGACCATATCTAGTTAAGTACGCTCACTTGCTTGGACTAAGTGTTAACGAACTTAGCGCCCCTCCCGGCACAATAAGGCTACACGAGAATAATTCTCAAACCCCGCCATTATGGCAAAACTTTCCATCTATCTAATGATCGGCTTGCAGCATCGATCCATTTGAATGACAAAACATCAACAATTTGCAACCAACCTAAAAACTGGATATTTCCTAAATATGACGATTTTTCCATGTTGTTAATTGTGCCCCAACCATAACAGAATTATGGGTCGTACCTTACAATCATTCCTATCATCCTTGGTATAGCATGTCCCACCATAACCAAATTGATTCTCTTTGTAAGACAAAACATTATGAAGACTACATGCTAATGATGGTGTTAAGGACAACAATCAAAGGGATCAGAGATAACAAAGAGCCAAGAGTGCACATAACTCCACTATAACTCTTTAAATTATTCCTCCTTCCCATGACACCTCAAAATCCATATCACTCTCATGCCTAAACCTAATCCACTTGTATAAGCTTGATTTGGGCCTTTCTATAATCTTAGCACTAGGTGGAGTCTGTCCCTACCTCATGGTCATGACTTTTCCCTACACAAAAGTGCTTTCACATAAAGCATTTATATATTATTTCCCTAGGTTTCGTTTCTTTTGATAATTCCTTGTCACATGTCATTCTTCAGAATGTAAGTAAATCCTAATCGAACTCTATCACTTATCAACAAAATCTTAGACGTACCTCAATAAAGGACAAATTTATGTGAACTTATTCATCATTCTTAGGATGCCTCCAAGGATTATATAATAACATATTTACTAAAAAGAATTTAAAGAGTTTAATCATTTTGGTTAGTTGCAATTAATCAGATCGTGAACGCCAAATAATTGACAAGATGCATCAATCATGATCAAAATAGAAGTTATTAGCACACCATGTTTACTTGAGGTTCTCATGTTTAACCTATACGTTACTCAACTCCTAGAATGGGTAATCGGACATATTGTGACATCCCAAAAGTCTAAAGCAAATATTTTGGACATAATTAAGCTAAATGTGTTATTATAGAGAGATTATTATAAAAAATGATATAGAATAGTCATGAGTGAACATTTAAGTAGAAAATTTGTAATAATTAATATATGTAAAAGTTTCAAAAGAAAAGTAAAAGTTTGTAGAAAACATGAATTGAAGAAACCAGTTACAATAATTTTGTTAGATTTGAAGATGATTTGTTGTAGAACCAATTGAGATAACAATTTAAAAAATAATACATATGACCATAAAACTATTTCAAAAAAGAAAATGTTAAAAATATCAAACAATGTCAAAAAATTAAAATTTTAGCGTAGAAACAAAGAATTAGAGGAATAGATAGTTTTAAAAATAGTTTGATGAATTAATGAAGTTGTTTGACAAAAAAATGTGAAACAATATAAAATGGCATATAGTTAAATTTAATTGTTAATTAATAACCCACATACACAAGGGGCTAGAAGAAAGAATGAGCAAAGTGGAAGGAGAGAAAAGAAAAAAGCACAAAGTGGTGTTGTAGAGACAAGAAAGATAAGGTTTGAGAAGGGAAGGTAGCCAAAGAAGAAGAAAATCAGCTTAGAAGAGTTGTGTCAGAGTTGAGTTTATCGAAAAGGAAAAAAATAAGCCTCCTAAGTAGTTCTAACTTGGTCTTATGGTGGTCTAATAAAGATTCAAGTTGAAAGCATGTGTAGAGTATTAGGATAAATCACAAGTATGTGTTTCAAAGGGACTTAAAATAGTAGAAAGCTCTTATGCAAAAGTTGTTAGATTTACAAAATACATGCAAGTTATTCTGAAGTTCATAGATATGCCCAACGGACAATCAAATGCACAACCAAACAATCCAACCATTCTTAGAAAAGTGGCTCAAATCTCTGTTAGACGTCAAACAAAAGGTCTAAACATTTGTCTTAAACCCATTAGATGGTTCAACAAGATCAATTTATGATCGATTGAATCTTTGGAAAAACAATTCATCTTTGTCAAAATCCAATCCAACGGTTTGACTTCTGTCAAAAGCATGTTGGATGATTTGACAAAATTATCGATCAATCTGATCAACACCTAGAATGTTGGATGAAGTTTCCATTAGATGCCTGTTGATTTTGTCTGATGTTTCATTGGAAGCACATTAGACGATTTGATAGAGATTTGATAGAAGTCATTAGATGGTTGGCTGGTTCAACAGACAATCCAATAAGGTAAAAGGGCATCCATCTAATAAGGCAAGTATAGCTCTACTAGTTGAATAAAAGGTGATAGATGCCAACAAATGTGTGGAAATTGAGATGATGCACATTAAAGTGTAACTCATGTAGAAAATACATTGATAGATATAATGTACATGCTATGTAATTTGAAGAAACTTGAAAGAGAAAAAGAAGAATTGGATTATTGAATAACAAGTAGATTGTATGATTTATTATTATATATATTGTGTTGATATGCAATATGTTCATAAGCGATATTCTTTGATACATACAATGGGTAGAATTAGGAGGCGATTGTTTATTGATATATTAAGTTGCATGAGTTACATGAAATACAAATACTATCTCTTGTTGCTTGCATGATGAAATATTAATTGTTATATGCTGAACATGTAAAAGAATGTTATATATTATCATGCAACTGATAAGTTATGACAATATAAGTAATGTAGAGTGAAGGTATTATATGTTTATTATACAAATGAAATGACTAATAAACCAAATGAAATGACTAATAAACCAAATGAAATGAAAATCTCAAAAAATACTATTGAGAAAGAAGAAATGACCAGTGACTCAAGTGAAATAAAAACTTCAAAACGATTATTGAGAATGAAGAAAATAGCTAACAAGTCAAGTGAACTAAAAAGTTGAGAATATGCATGGCATGTTTTGAAAGAGTAAAGAAAAACAAATGTTGTTTTCTTTTAACATACTCCCTAAAACTCAGGGAAAAGTAAAAAAAAGTGATCGTGGGCACAAAAAACCATGACTATTGGGTTAAAATCTCCTTAGCTGGCTAAGTTCCTCTCCTTGTGAAGATATTGCCGCTGACATAAAGAGATAAATACAAAGACTCATAATTGAAAGGATAAACACCCAATAATTGGTTATGTTCGTCTTTAATTGATAGCTAATGAAGATGGGCATAGAGAAACATGGCACTGGGTAGATGCCTGTAGCTAGTGGAGTTCTTTCTCATTTGATATTTGATCTAAGATGACCACATAGACTTATTACCATACAAGAGTGACACTTGATGGTTGGTCAAGTTCACCTTAGTTGTGTAAGGAGTTATGCATAATTGGAAGCATAGCCATTAAGAAAGAAGTGTTACATACATTATATTACATTTGAAATTTTAATCTAATTAATGCAAATTATAGTATGCAACATGATAAAATATATTTTTATGAGATGAATATTATAATATTAAACTTTTCTAAAGTTTATATTGCTTTGCATGGTGATGATTGTGTTAATTTTTACCTACTGAACTTATGACGATTGGTTTATGTTAGCTAATAAATTTTAAGTATCATGAATTCATGACATAAGAAATAAAAAAAACCATGAGTAGCTAACATAATAAAAATAATACTAGTGTTGTAAACTTTGATATGTTTTAGTTGCAATAATTGTCTACACAAAACATTTAAGAAGGATGTAATAACCATGTTTGGAGTTTTGATATCAAAAAATATGTAATGTTTATTTCATTACGAGTACTTTCATATGGTGTGTTTTGTTATATCTGAGTGTGAAATATTTTCTACCGCAACGATATGTTACTCTGATTAAATATAATATTAATTGATATTAATACTAAAATGTTGTCAATACTATAAGTGTTGGTTTTATATATGGGCAAAAAAAATACATAGATAAATAGATGTGATTTGTTGGTTAGACCTCAGGCTGACCACTTTCACGGACCCATGGGTCATTTGGTGGGAGTCAGGATTCATCACCCATATGGTTCTACAAATTTAGCACCTAAATTTAAAGCTAAAATTTGAGCTAGAAAAAAAAAGAATAATAGTATCCATTTGGTTGTTAATGGTTGCCCCAATGGAAATCATGTGCAGTAGCATGAAATTTCTATTTAAATTTTGTGATTAAATTAAAATATTTATCTCCTTTTTCATGTCACTTGCAAAGTAAATTACAGCTACCCTAACCTTTTACATAACTAAATGAAACAGTAACTGCTCGGCTTATATGAATTTCGAACAGATTCGCTAGTTTACCCAATGGTTAAATCAACCCAGGAAATAATGGAATATGACAGGTTCTCAATCAGCTGATATATTAAATCAATTGGTACTCATAGACCATATCAAGTTAAGTACTCTTCGCTTACTTGGAGTGGGTGTCAATGAACTTCGCGTCTCTCCCGGCAACAATTAGGTCACAACCGAGCACTATCTCAAACCCCGCCGTCACAGCGAACCCTTCCACCGCTCCAATGATCGGTTTAAGGCACCGATCCATTTGAATGATGACATCCGACTCCTCGTCCTTGACGTCCCCCTTGAACACCTCCTCTGCCGCCGTCAGGTCCACCCCAGAGCAGAAAGCACGCCCCTTTCCAGTGATCACTACCACCCCTACAGCTGGATCTCTGTCAAGGACCTTGAAGGTCCTCGCCATCTCCACCATCATGGGCCGTGTCAGCGAATTCAGCGAACCTGGCCGGTTTATCGTGAGGACGGCGACGCCGGAGGGGTGACATTCGACGACTATGAGGCTATCCGCTGAGTCATCTCGCCTAAAAGATCCATGAGTCATCTCGTCGAATCGTCCAAAAGAGCCAACTGAGCCAGAGATTTCGCGACGAGGAAGAGGGATTTGCGATGGTAATATGTTCCACATAGTCGAGAAAAAAAAAACCTTTAAAAGAGTTTTTACAGCATTAAAAAAAAGAAAATAATTACATTCTCTAATCAATGCATAAAAATAAGAAAAAAGCCAGAATATTATTATTAACAAGAAAAAAATATTTAGTTTTTAGCGTATTTGTTTTATGAATTGGTTAGATAATGTAATCCCATCTTTTTAAAGAATGTTTATCTATTAACATCTTATATTAAAAAAATTAAAAAATAAAGTTAATATATAAAAAATTACACATCAAATGTATTTATTAAAATTTTAACATTGCCCACCATCTATTCATAGTTAATTTTTTTTATTATTTATAAGACTTTACTTATTTTCAAATCTCTTCTTGTTACAAAATTAGTATAATTGCTTAAGCTATAATCAATGACTCAATTACTAAACACAATTACTATAAAAAGGAAAAGAAATGGGCCATTTAGGTCCAACCCAAAGAATATTTATTTTTTAAAATTTATAAGTTTAAAAAAATATTATTTTTTTATATAAAATTATTGTTCGTATTTATTTATTTTTGTATAACTTATCTTATTTATAATAAAATAATTATTATATTAGAAGAATGAGAAATAAAATGAAAATGTTAATTTAAAAATGATATTTCTAAACCATATATGATAAAACTAAATGAATATTTATTTATTATTTCTCATTATTTTTTATGTAAATACATCACGTGATATATTTATGAATTCAAAACTAGATTGGTTTTTTGGAATCTTTTGTTTGAAGCTATTTAGGAAAAGAATCTTATTTTATGCAAAAGGGGCAAAAATAAAGATGTAAGAATTCATGCCTTAAAAGCTACTTAACCTATGAAAATTGCTTTTGGATCAATCAGCTTATTGAATCTCCTTTAGATACGTTCTTTAAAGATATCGATGAATTAATTATGTTTTTTTATATGTTTTTATCACGAGCAATTTTACAATTGTTCAAATCTTTTTTTTCATAAGTTTTGTTTGATAATTTTTTTTTTAATTTAGTCTTTCAAACAAAATATTTTTAAATTATAATTGAGTATTTAAATAATTATATTTAGTTGTTGTCAATTGGAGTATATTAACTATATAATTCAACGTAGTATGGATGCAATATGCTTTATGGAATCATTCGATAAAAGTCATTGGGATTTTTTATTGTTTTATTACGTTTAGATTTTTTCACTCATAGTTTAAAAAATAAATAATAGAAAATATTTATTTTATTTATTAATTTGATAACGATTTTAATGGGAAATATTTATTAATTTTTTTATCTTTTTAAATTTAAAAAAATTTAAAAAAAGATCGAAACTCAACGATCAAAATCATGAAAAGGAATATATGCATGGATTATTTTATTGTGCTGTTTTGCTGTAAAAAAATAAAAATGAAAAAAAGACAATTATACCATGTGGACAACAATTAAAAACACAGAGGATCTCAGCTATTACGGACAATTACCAACCGTCCAAAAAAAAATCTATTTATTATTTCAAAAAAATTAAAATACAAAATAGCTTCAATTAAATAAACACGTTTAGCATACCATATTTTTAAGACACGATAAACGCCGACGGTCCCCTTGGCGATCGATCTCCTTTTCTCGAATAAAAAACTGTCGCCTGGCTGGCATCCAATTCCTCCTCGAAAACGACAATACAAACTAGAAATAAAAAAAATTTTAAAAAAAACTGTTTAAAAAATAAAAATAAAATAAAATTCTCACAAATGCTGGATTAGGTTACATACCTTTCTTCGGGTGCAGTTGAACAACTACACATGACGACCTCTTCATTATTTCATTTGTTTATTAATAAAATATATATTATAAAACTAATAACTTATTTTCTTTAATTTATTTTACGTATTAGAAAGAAACTCGATATTATTGGAGAATTTGGATCTTGAGATTATAGTGATAAAAAAGAAGAGGAAATTTAACCCTAATTGATCGAAGATTGCTAGAAAAATAATTACAAATTAAAATAAAAAACATGAGAGATATTTCTAACACTTAATTAGAAATTATTGATTATAAAGATAGTTCAAAGGATTGTCTTGACGTTGATTGATTGACTTTTGATAGTAATGTTTCAATTTCAATAATTATAAGACGAGTAGAAGGGATATATATAAAAATTATTTTAATTATCAGAAAAATTGGTGAAGGATAAGAGTACGACGGGAGAGGAGTAGATGGGGGTTTATAGATTGGAAGGCCATGCTGCGGTGGACCCGTTGGTTCAACTGGACCATTCAAAGCTTTTGCCTGCATGTGATGGTTGTATGCTCTTGGTGTGGTTGGGCTCCATGGTTCAGAGGTTGCTCTTTGTCGAGTTTCACATCACATGCATGGGTTCAAATAATTGTCCTTCCTTTGTCCTCAACAGATACCACTACTCAAACAGTTCATCATCAAATAGAAAGAGAACAATAAAGTCTTTAACTTGTTCGAACCTTATGAGTAAACCATTCATCTTTATTTATCCATTAATTCGAACCAATAATGTTGTGAAACATAAGGAGAAAGCTGTTGTCAGTGTATGATTTCCTGTTTCTCTTACTGCGGTTTAAGCTCATATTCTGTAAATGGAATCCGAAAGCACATAATGCATTTTATTGCTATCTTAGATGGGACAATATACGAGAAAATACTTGGACAATAAATGACTCTATACATGAAAGAAAGAACAAACAATTGGAAGCCAGACTTGTTTGGATTTCTCTTCTTTTGATCTTATTTCTGGAAGCTGCAGTTGAAGGAGACCTTCGCTGGAGCCCATCAACACTAATCCTGGAAAATGTTTCCAAAACCACAAACACGAACAGATGTTTCACACTTAGTTTGATTGGATCTGAAGCCCATTCGCTTGGATTGCTAGGCTGAAGGGTTGCAAACGAGGGTCTCTTGCTTGTCTGACTCCTTATTATACCACGGCTACTATGACCTGCAAGTTTCAAAAAAAATACTACATAAGATGAATTCATTCACGTAAGTAGGAGTGAAATTTAATTGGATGGGGGAGAATTGGGTAACTTACTTGGCTGATGGTGGGGATGGAAGCCTGGCCGAATTGGGTCTAATAGTTGATTGGTGGGGGAGGGGAAGAGTAAAGGTATGTTGGAGGTGGAGATGGTGATGGGGGTGGTGGGGATTTGTAGATGTAGGGCGGTGGAGGCGATGGGGAAGGTGGAGGAGGAGATTTGTAGACGTAAGGAGGTGGAGGAGATGGGGTTGGTGGTGGTGGAGAGGTGTAATGGTATGGAGGAGGTGGCGATGGTGACGGAGGAGGAGGGGATTTGTAATAATAGGGTGGCGGTGGAGAAGGTGAAGGTGGGGGTGGGGAGTTGTAATGGTAGGGAGGCGGAGGAGATGGTGATGGTGGTGGGGGGGAAGTGTAGTAATATGGTGGTGGAGGTGATTTGTAATGATAGGGAGGAGGAGGCGATGGAGAGGGTGGAGGTGGTGATTTGTAGTAGTATGGTGGCGGAGGAGAAGGAGACGGTGGAGGTGGGGACTTGTAATAATATGGCGGTGGAGGAGATGGCGATGGAGGAGGTGGGGAATTGTAGTAATATGGTGGGGGAGGAGAAGGGGATGGTGGAGGCGGGGATTTGTAGTAGTATGGTGGTGGAGGAGAAGGCGATGGTGGAGGCGGGGATTTGTAGTAGTATGGTGGTGGAGGAGAAGGCGATGGGGGAGGCGGGGATTTGTAATAATATGGCGGTGGAGGAGAAGGAGATGGCGGAGGAGGGGATTTGTAGTAATATGGCGGTGGAGGAGAAGGCGATGGTGGAGGAGGGGATTTGTAGTAATATGGCGGTGGAGGAGAGGGCGAAGGCGGAGGTGGGGATTTGTAGTAGTATGGCGGTGGAGGAGAGGGCGAAGGCGGAGGTGGGGATTTGTAGTAGTATGGCGGTGGAGGAGAGGGCGAAGGCGGAGGTGGGGATTTGTAGTAGTATGGCGGTGGAGGAGAAGGCGAAGGCGGAGGTGGAGATTTATAGTAGTATGGCGGTGGAGGAGAAGGCGAAGGTGGAGGTGGAGATTTGTAATAGTATGGCGGTGGAGGAGAAGGTGAAGGTGGAGGTGGAGATTTATAATAGTATGGCGGTGGAGGAGAAGGTGACGGTGGAGGTGGGGATTTGTAATAATATGGTGGTGGAGGAGAAGGCGATGGAGGAGGTGGAGATTTGTAGTAGTATGTTGGCGTAGGAGATGGGGAAGGCGGTGGTGGTGACTTATAATAATATGGCGGTGGTGGTGAAGGTGAAGGTGGAGGTGGGGAATTATAATAATATGGTGGTGGTGGAGAGGGTGAGGGTGGTGGTGGGGATTTGTAATAATAAGGCGGTGGTAGATGAGGTGAAGGTGGAGGAGGAGACTTATAATAGTATGGAGGAGGTGGAGACTTCACTGGTGGCGGAGGAGAATTGTAGTAATAAGGAGGTGGTGGCGGAGACTTATAGTAGTACGGTGGTGGTGAAGACTTTAAAGGAGGCGGAGGAGAGGAATAATAATATGGAGGTGGTGGAGACTTATAATAATACGGTGGTGGCGAGGCATGATGGTGAGCGTTCTCACATTCCTTGTAGGGCTTATCGTGAGAGGGAGCAAAGACAAGAGACTTGGCCTTGAGAACGATAACATCATCAGACTTGCTATAAATCTTGAGTGGTGCTCCCTTGTTGATCTCTGTGGGGATGTTGCAAATTGAACCCTTGGGGGCGGCATGGAGCTCCACCTTGCAGCCCTTGGCTCCATACTTCCAAAAGGGATATCCCTCTATGTTGATGCTGTATTTCCCATATGCTTTGGTCTTTCCATAGCCGATGTACTTCTTCTCGCCCGCCCAGCATTTGGCTTTCACTATCGCCCCTGTTAATTAATAAGCCATTTAAAATAGCTCAGACTCATGCTAAGTCAAACGCAAATAATACAAAAAATTCTGCATCAAACAAAACAATTACCAATGTTAAGTCATTTGGCAATAGCAAAGCTTATGGATTAGTCAATTTAACGTTCTTTGTGTTTTTATCTTCGAATATACATGAAGAATCGTCCAAGCACGTTCAATTTAATATAATTTTAATTTGGACAAAGATGGGTACCTTTGAAAAGCTTCTTGTGGCTGGAATCCGATGGGTGCTTCCAATTGTAGCATTTGTAGCAATAAACATGGCCAGTTATCTCAACCAAAGGAGGATATTCGTGTGGTTTGGGGGGCGGTGGAGAAATGTAATAATATGGCGGTGGTGTAGACTTCACAGGCGGTGGCGGAGAAACATAGTAGTACGGAGGTGGTGGAGATTTAATTGGTGGTGGAGGAGATTTGTAATAATATGGTGGAGGAGGTGACGGAGACGGAGGAGGTGGAGATTTATAATAATATGGAGGAGGCGGCGATGGAGATGGGGGTGGAGGGGATTTGTAATAATAAGGAGGTGGTGGAGACGGTGACGGTGGCGGCGGGGACTTGTAGTAGTATGGAGGGGGTGGAGAAGGCGACGGTGGAGGTGGAGATTTGTAATAATATGGTGGTGGGGGTGAAGGAGAAGGGGGAGGTGGGGACTTGTAGTAGTAAGGTGGTGGTGGATACGGAGATGGTGGCGGCGGCGACTTATAATAATATGGTGGTGGGGGTGAAGGTGATGGTGGAGGTGGAGATTTGTAATAATACGGTGGCGGAGGTGACGGTGAAGGGGGCGGTGGAGATTTGTAATAGTAAGGCGGTGGTGGGGACGGAGAAGGTGGTGGTGGCGACTTATAGTAGTACGGTGGTGGGGGAGATGGCGATGGTGGAGGTGGAGATTTGTAATAATATGGTGGTGGAGGTGACGGAGATGGCGGAGGAGGAGACTTGTAATGGTAAGGTGGTGGTGGAGACGGAGAAGGTGGCGGCGGCGACTTATAGTAATACGGCGGTGGGGGTGACGATACCGGTGGCGGCGGAGATTTGTAGTGATACGGTGGCGGGGGAGAAGGCGATGGAGGTGGTGGAGATTTGTAGTAGTATGGTGATGGAGGCGGTGGGGACTTGTAGTAATAAGGCGGTGGAGGGGAGGAATAGATGTAGGGGGCTTCATCTGCGGCAGAGACGGCGGAAGCCATGAGAACCGCCAAGGCCACCGCAAAAACTGGCCATAGGCGACCCCTTAGGGGGCCGCCGTGCAGCATTAGCATGAGGGCCGGCAGAATGTTTTTAATCGCCGGAGAAGATGGAAGTGGCCGTCGGAGGTGAGGATACTGGATTGAATCCAGGGGAACTTATAATGAAAAGCAGTCGTTAGAACACAGCTGTCAAATGGGGGCCACGACATCTTTTTGATTAGTCCTTGATGACTTTATAATTGTAATTTCCCCATGCTATTGATAAAATCCAATGTAATATTATGGAACAAAAGAAGAAGTTACAGAGGTGAACAATTTAGAGGTTGACCAAGTCGGGTTGGTCCGACCGCTTTGGCCGGCTAATCGTGTCTCAATTTAAGGTTGAACCGCTCCTTAAACCATTCTCTTTTGAAAAGTCGCAAGCAATGCAAAGAATTTAGTGTTGCCCAAAATCTACACTACGCGGTTGATAATTGGGATAAAGCTGTCATTGGATCATTTTGTTATTTGTTAGGTGATAAAATCTCACTAAGATGAGTTATTATATGCACACCCCGATCACCTATTGTGTTAAAAATGGGAAAAGAAAGTACATTTTTATCTTTTAAAAGTATTTTAAAAGTCATCATTTCACTTTTTTTTGTGAAACATTTTTTTCTTAATTTTAGATTTTTTTTTTAAATACAATTTTTTTTTATATTATTCTACTATATGTCTTTTCAAGACAAAAATAATAAAAATATGCTAAAATAATTAATATGGTTGAGTTCCATTCGACAATAAGCACCCTAATTATTTGCAATTTTACGATTTTAACAAATAATTTTTTTTTTCCAAAAACTATGTAAGATTTCTGGAATTAGTAGTAGTTGATGTAACATTAATGTTTATAAGTTATTCATGACTTTGTTCATAGGTGAAAAATGAATGACGGAGTAATTGATAAATGATTTCTTTGTTACATTTCATCTTGTATGTATTCTGCCTTTTTTTTTTATTATTATTTAGATTAGCTGTAATTTATAGGGCACATGGCCAGTTATTAGCTTTGATTGCTTAGAGGAATGTAATGTCCCACTTTTTTTTTAAAAAAATAACATTATTAATATTTTAATTTTTATAATTTTCAAAAAAAATATTTTAATATAAATATTATTTTTCAAAAATATTACTTTTAGTATACTTCTAATCTTTTATATTTTTCAACATCAATAATAATTTTTATAATAAAAAAACATATTTTTTATTATAAATATTTAATAGTATAAATGGTTACTAAAATTTAAGATAACATTATGAAAATAAAATCATAAACTAATGAGTTAACAAAGGTAAAGATAGATCAAAATATCAAACTCGAGGGATTGATGTGCCTTTGCATTCAAACACCAATACTCTCAACTTGCATGACAAATGGCTACTAAATAATTGTATTTTGTATATTATAGAATTGTTTAGTATAACATATGTTTACATTTATAATGATTAGAATATTATTCAAACTTTTTTAACATATGTTATTTATAAGTCACATTTTATCATTTTGTAATTAGAGAATTACTTATTTTCTATTTTTAAGAATTTTAATTATTAAATGGGGAATGAATTTACTATAATATTTGTTAGCTTGACTTAGTAAATTAATAACTAATTTACATCACATACATGGTTGACTCTAACATAAATAACCTAATCTCAATTTAAAGCCACTTCAATCTAAAGTCAATATTACATAAAATGAGTCATATTGTATTACAAATAAATGTTTAATGAAATAAATGTTCTTCTCAAAAAGTAATTTTTTTTTATGATTTAATTATTTTATTAAACGTTTATCAATGAAATATTTATTTAGACATTTTTTCAAAAGCACTAAAAAATAACATTTTAATATTCAATTAATACTTTACAAAACACAACCTATGTTAAATTTTTTTAAAATTCATTTAAAATTTTAAAATTATTCTCAATTTTCACATAATTTTTGTTTTTTAAATTAAAACAAATTCATATATATTTTTTTTAAAATTTGCATTACCTTACAATTATATGCATGACTGATGAAATCTTCCTTTTTCTATTCCTTAACTGCTCCGCCTCGAAAGGAAGTCGACAAAAGCATATAAACAAAGAAATGGAAATCACAAATGAGCACGCAATTGACTGCATTCAAGCAGCCCTACACATGTGGGTTATACTAATGCCTACAGCCCTCTTTCTTGAACCGGACGTGGTCCTCACGAGCAAGGCATGTAACCCTTGGCCGGCCGTTGCGGTTTATAAAATGGGATGGTTTAGGTGAGATTTTCCTTATTTTATTTCTCCATTTTTCTTTCTGGAAAAAAAATATATATATTTCCTTAATACGACATCTTAAGCTAACCTGCTTTGTTCTTGAGGTTGTTCACATTCAAATGCTTATTTTATGGCAACACTTAGCTGTTCGATGGAATATTTGAGTGCTGTGATTATTTTTGTTTTAAAGAATTTACATTATTATGTAAATTGAAAAAAGAAATAAAGATATACATGTATATATTTATATAATATTTAAAGGTTTAAATGCTAATAAACAGGAAGGCCTCTCTTTGTGCACTACTTGGGCACAACACTTGATAAAAAGCAAATGTGTCGACCTTCACCGTATGAAAAGGTGGGCCATGTGATGGCGATACAAAGTCAGACCTTTGGAAGTGACGTCATGAAAAATTATTTAAACGTATTTCTTTGTTAAAATTATTACAAATTACGTCCATATTTTTTTAAAAAATAATATATATATATTTTTTAAATATTTGTTATCACAAATTTTATGTAATTTTTTTAAATACAAAATATGACAAAAATGAATGTGAGGACTTAATTGAATAATTGATGCCAATTTGTTGTAAACTATAATTTAAAACCAACTTCTGGTGGTATTGAGCTATCTATGATGGATTTACTTAGTCAATTAAACGTAATCAAGATAAAGTGGTTAGATATTAGGATAAGTTTATTATTTGTGTTTTAATATTTTTCAAAAGCTTTTAGATCTTATAAAAACTTCTAATGAATACTTTTAAACATGGAAATATTTATTTGATAATTAAAAAAGCAAGAAAAAGAAATACAAAAACACTTGTTATTCATGCCATAGCATTCGTCTCAAGTCTTGAACTAGCCAAGGCAATTTAAATGTGGGTCACTTGAGGTACTTGGCTTGAACCCAACTACATAATAAACATAAATTTAAAACATATTAGAACCTAGATATAAATTTGAAGAGGTAAAAAAAAAAATCAAAAAAGAAACCAAGATACCTATTAAACATGCAAAACTTTATAGTTGCCCCTTTTATTCTGACACCATAACAAAGTTTGAATAAAGAAAAAGAAGATGAATGTGACTGAATTTGAAACATTTGGCTTATAATGATTATAAAAACACTTTTATAGCTCAATCATTAAACATGCAATTGATGTCGATGAAAAATCTTCTCGTTCTTATTCCACATAAAAGTTATAGTAAACCTTAGCTTGTTTAGCAATTGACTAGTACCAACGTAGTATCTAGTTCATCTTCTTTAAAGAAATCATCGATGACGTTGATTCATTGATATGAAGCTCCCTCAAGCTTCTTGGAAGCTTTTTAAGTTTCTTGAACCTACTTCGAGCTTCTTAGAAACTCATTAAGTTCTCTAAAAGGTTTTTAAGTTTAATGTTTCTTCTAAGCTCCTTTAGCTACTCGAAGCTCCCTTAAGTTACCTAGAGGCTCCTTTAAGTTGTCCAAAGCTCTTTTTAAGATGCTTGGACACTTTTTTAAGTCACTTAATAACTTTATAAGCAGTCCACAAGTTATTATAAGCCTCGCCAAAACTTTGTAAGCTACTCAAAAGTCCTTCTTTTTAGCCTAGGCTTCAAAAATAAATTATCCAAAACCAATTGTAAGCTATTTAAAAGATACTCCTTAACAAATCAACTTCTTTGTTTTAGTTTTATAACTCCATACTACATCTCTAATAAACTAAACATTTGTTTAAATATCTTTTTTATATCAAAAACATTAAAAACGAAGTGATCAACTAAAGTAAGTGATAATATACTCAAATGGTCGATATGTCTTGAAACACTATTGAAAACTTCACTTAAGCAAAAACAATTTTGTTTAACATACTACAATATTTAGTCAAACTACAAATCAAATAAATCTAAGCTAAGAGAAGTTATTGGGTGAAAATTTAATATTAAAAATACATCCAAATATAATGTATATGTTGAAGATGCATACACAAATTATAACAAAAAGTTTTTATAAAAACCAGAACTTTATTAATATATTATAATTTTTTTTTTCAAACTTACTTTTTCAACTAATTAACCTAGTTGCCCATTAAATTTAAATATGTTTTATCACAAAATAAACATGCAATTATATGTCATAAGTCACAAAGGTTTGATTAACTATGAAGCATTGCATTATATAAATAGTAAGTTCACACATTGCATAAATAGATTTTATCTCCTAGTTAAGATTAAACTAGAGGTTTATTTTTTAAAATCTTGTTACCGTTATAAATATTTTTATATACATACGTGTCTTGTAATTGTTTTCCTCAATTTTCTTAAAAAAATTATTTTTTTCTATAATTTCTAAATATTTTTATTGCCTCGATATTATATAAAACATAATACCGAAAATTCATACAATTTTTTAATATTCAATGGAAAAGAATTACCTTTTCTTTTTTTTTTTTTCTTTTTTTAGAGTGATTTTTTTTTTTTGCTTATATATTTGAGATGCGTAATCATTGCAATCCTGACCTTTATGTGATATTTTTTTTAAATATGACCATCATAATTATGAGGAAAAAGTGACACCTTCCTTTATCAAGATTACTTTTATGATATCTTTAAAATTTGATTATTTTAATCACTAAATTAAAGTCATAAAAATAATATTATAACAGTTAATTTGTCACAATTGTTAATAAAATTTAATTTTTCGATAAAAAAGTAATTTAAACTATTTTTATTAATTGATATTGAACGGATGTTTACTTAATATGCTATTATTGAGATTTTGGAAATATTATTTGATTTTTTTAATGATGGTATTTCTAAGTTTTAAAGATAATATAAAACACATTAATTAACGTTAAAATTTAAAATATTTAAAATAAAATATTTTTCAAGTTGTCTAGTATATCCTAACACGTTTCCAAGGTCATATTATTGCATTAAGGGCGTCCAGCTCAACGTGAATAAGAAATTACTATCTCGAGTACAGAATAAAGGTGCGCGGCTAATGGCGACAGCCACGTCACCGCACAGCTGGAACACGTGATTGATTAATCGGAAGGGGCCAATTAAAGTCCAACATTGACTTTCCGTCACAGCGTTACCGGTTGCTTGATTTCCGCTTCCCACAAGTTAGTTTTTGCACGTCTAATAATACTAGAAATATTTGATTGATTTGATAAGAGAATCATTTGATTTTAACAAGTTTTTATTTAAAAATTGGGAAAAAATTCATTGAGAGTTAAAAATTTTAATTTGGTTATTTTTGGTAAAAATATATTTCTTTGTTAAAGATATTATTTATTTAAAAATTTATTTATAATTTTCATTCAGTAAAGAAATAAAATTTTCTTAAATATTTATTTATAAATATTATGATTGAATTAAAGTTGAGTTAAAACATGATATTAAAAACTTAAATAATACTACTACAAGATAATAATATTTGATTTAGAATAAAAATGTTATTAAAGATAATATAAATAGATATAAATGTAAATTTAGTTAAGTCTCATTTAGTAGTTTGTAATTCCAATTGTATATAATTTTAAATTCATAAATTTGTAAATAAAAAAAATTATATTTTATATTATGTTATCTAATTGAATAGTTTTTAAAATGTATAAATAATTGATGAGTTTGATGGGAAGTGTTGTCTAATTCGAGGCATAGTGATAATGATATGTACCAGTTATTTGATTTGATAAAGATAATATTTTCTTTACTGATTAAATTAAATAGCACAAATCATATGATTTTATTCATTTTTAAAGATTTTGATTTGTTTAAATATCCCATCTTTTTCTTGTCATCTATTTCAAAAATAATTTTATACACATAAATTTTAAATATTATTATTTTAAAAAGAATTCTTAATTTAAAATTAATTTTAACATAATAATATAAAAATATTCATATAAATAAAAGTTAAAAATTAATTTAAAAATATAAAAACTCATTCTAGAACTCAATGATATGTATAGTGATAATACTATGTATCAATTATTTGATTTGATGAATATAATATTTTTTTACTCATTATATTAAAATAACACAAATCTATGATTTTATTCATTTTTAAAGATTTTGATTTGTTTCAATATTTTTTGAAATTTATAACTCTAATAACCCAATGATGAAACCTATAAATCCCATCTTTTTCTTGTCATCTATTTCAAAAATAATTTTATACAAATAAATTTTAAATATTATTATTTAAAAAACATTCTTAATTTAAAATTATTTTTAAAATAATAATATAAAAATATTAATATAATGTTTTTAAAAATAGAAAAACTCATTCTATAACTCATAACAATCACACATGAATATAAATACAAGAAAAATATATTTTATATTGGCACAACACGTGGCTTATCTTATGCAATAATTTATGTATCCTCAAAACAAAACTCCATTCTAACATTCATTCGTCTTCTCCAGATTAATGTTTTTGTTTTATGAGTTAACCTAATTATTAAATTCTGATATTTTAGTTGTGCATGTGCCCTCCCATGTGAATAAAATTGTAATAAAAAACCTAAATCTACTCATATATTAATGATGATATTTCAAAGGTAGCAAAGTCATATGATGAACAATTTGATCAAACATAACAATGATGTATATACATAAAATTAAAATTAAAATTTTACAAAAAAAACATATATTTCTCACTATTAATTGTTATCCTTAGATAATTATACTCACAATGTTTATCTATATTTTGCATGTACTTCAATTTAATAATACATATTAAATTTTTAAATGTATTTTATCATTGTTTAATATATATATATAAACATATATTACTTAAGACTGTTTATTGCCTTTAGTTTATTACAAAATGGAAAGTTTTTATTAAATATGTTGAATATAACAAAAAAGAAAACTCTACATGTCGATTGAATAACAATTTGTTGACATGGTTTTCTTCAAGCAACAAACACATGTTATATAAACATAACCTAAAGGTGTTCTAAATGATGCCTGATTGATAAAATTATAGTGCACAGTAACCTACAAAAGCAAAAGAAATCCCATTTCAACTGCTGCAGGAATCACCTGTGCAGGTTCATTTATTCAATCTCCAGGAATATATTAGTTTGGATTCAATTAATGTTATCTTTCCGACAGATTCCTCTGCCTGCTTGCGTCTTCTGCTTTGTTTGCTGCTTTCTTTAAAGAGGGATAAGGTTAGCTCTTTACCTTATCATTGTTGTCTCTGTCTGTTTTCTTGAACGTTGTGATGCTTAAAATAACGTAGATAAGTTCAATGTTCAGTAATATATAAAAAAAAAAAGCTTATGTGATATTATTAAGGATTTGAAACCATATTAGATATTAAATTACATTCAAGTAAATTACCACCTTTCCTTCCTCAAAGGAGAGCTTTTTTGTCGATGAAGCTGAGAGTAATTCAATTCGAGACAAAGTCAGCAACTTCTTTCAGCTCAGTAGACTTAAAATTCAGACTTGGTTATATTTAAAATCAAATTAGATTTTAAGTAGCACCTCATTGAAAAGGAAAATTTTGAGAAATTTTAAATTTTATTATAAAATGTATTTCGAGATGATATGAAATATCTTTTATTTTTTAATTAAAAAACTTAGAAAAAATGATTATAAAGATGTCATTGTCTTAAAAGAGAAGAAGGTAAAATGGAACATCATGATAGGTTCATGTGGGAACCATTTAAAATATTAAAAAAATTTATTTAACTGTTGTACCCATTATTTATTTCTTTTTTTTATTTAGTTTGGTTGTATACAAGTTTTTCTTCATTAAACTTGTACGCAAATTGATCATACAGATAAGATTATGATCTTTTTTGTTATCTTTTATGTTGTGTTTACATCAATTCTTCAAATGTATTTATGTGTATGTTTTTTATATATTTATTCATATTCTATTCACTATTTTATATTTTATTTTTACATTTTAATTTTACTAATTTATAATATTATTATAGATTTAATCATAATATAGGAATAATATATTTATAATAATATTACAATACATTTATAGTATATTATTATAATAATGACAATACAATTAATATATATATATAACATATACACTTATAATACATTTATATAAGTATATTTTAAATGTAGTTACCTTTAAGCATTTGTTCAATAACGTTTTTAATTAATTTAATTATATTCATGTATAATTATCTTATAGATATATTTATAACACAACTATAATATAAATATGATATGTATATATTAACCTTATAATTACAAGATATTTTATTACATTTATCTATAGATATAAAACGTACGAACAAATAAATTTACACAATATAATATGCTTTAATTATAAAAAAAGCATTCATAACAATGTAAACATATTTTTAGTATTTCTAAGTTTTTATTTAATATATTGTTTGGATATTTTTATAGTTTCAATTGTTCTAATGCATTTTCCTATTACAACAATATTTGTCACATGATCATAATGTATTTATAATAGTTTCATTTTAAACTTATAATTATAATATATTTTTGTTATGATTATCTTAAATGCAGATAAAATGTATGAAAGCAAAAATTTACATAATATTACATATTTTAATTATAAAAAAGAATTTGTTAAATATAAAAAATAAGAATATATGTTTCAAATACACTTTGATAAAATAATTAAAAAATAATGATCTTATTGTGACTAATATATTGGTTGTTAAAAGAGTATTTTTGGCCAAATTATCTAGTAGATCTAATAACATAGATTTGGTATAATTTTTTTAGTGATAGAATAGTGACCTGAATCAGCAGTTGAATTGTGGAATCATATTTTATCTAGCATAAACCAAAAGTACTAGATAAAACACATGTAAATTACAAATTATCAAATCAAATAGAGACAACAACAATAAAACTAAAGATGCTAAATAATGAAACAAACAAGAGCAATGAAAAATATTATGCCCATTTCAAATATCAAGTGCAATACAACTGAAATAAAATAATAATGCATACATCCAACAGTCATAATATAAAAAATTGAAATCACATATTAATACCATATTTATAAGAATATATAATTTATCTTCACATATATAAAATCCAATAAATTTCACTCACAAATACAATATACTCTTATCTCAAGCTATTAAACTAATTTCTAAGAGCATTCACTTATATAAGTGTTAATCTCTTAGCTTGTGATGTCTCGAGATATAAACTTCTAATTGTATGTAATAAAGTAGAATAAAATAAAATTGATAATATAGCTAAGAGATAATATTATGTAATAAATAAAATAATACATGACAATTCTATAATAGAATATGATATCAATGCATCAATGCCCATATGCATCCAAATCATTATATGATACCATATCATATAATATGTATCAAATATCATATTTTTCTTTCTTTTTATATAAAATTTAATTTAGTATTTTATTTGTTTTTTTTTCCTTTTTTATATTCAATTTTTCTTTGGGCTAATATTCATTCTATAACCTTTATCTTCTTCTTAAGAGATTCTATTTCATATATCATCATAGCATAGTCATGAACTTTAATATGTTTTAATACTACAAAACAAGGGAGTGAAATATCACAACATCATGTAACCATTACCTCATATTGCCAACATTCTATATTAATGAGGACGAATTCTCAAATGTGCCATGACTTTACCTTTGTACTAAATATATTCATCATGTTGTTGTGGCTTTTGACATATCGTGACTCCACACTTGAGTATCATGACTTTAGAGAGTGAAGTATAACATAGTATTAGGTCTCCACAATATAATGTCATATAAAAGTAATATCTTTCTTAACTTTCTTTCTTATGATTTATGAGACATTAAGTTATATTAACATTCTTTCTTTTCTTAGTTCATGTCAGATAAAGTTATAAAAGAGCAATCTAATTATTAAGTTGTATCAATATAATTTTGTTATTATATTTGTATAATATAATATTATCTTATGAACTCATTTATATCATACCCAAACTCAATTTTCTTATTACTTGATCATTTTGTATGCAACACCTCTGTTGTATTATATGCTTAAATTCTTTCATTTTTTGCTTGTCAAACTAATAAAATCCATATAAATGATGTAATTTTTTGCATTAATATCTTATGGATGTGGTGATCCTTATTATACTAGATTTTATTCAATATCCATTGATTATTCCATAGTATAACATGATGTCTTATATTATATTGGGTGATATTCTTTCTGAAGTCACCTTTTTTTGCTACTATTTACATCAAATTGTATGATTTGTTTTCTCATAATTTTTTTTTGTAATTCAACTAATTACTTTCTCAGTTGAAAGTATAATCATTTCATCACTTTTTACTATTATAACCTTTTTAAAGTCATAAAAAACTTCATAATATTATTATTTTAGCATCCTACTATTTAAATTTATTAAAATTTATTGACCCTACTTTTGAGATGTTATAGTACTTGAACTTATAAGAAATCAACCCAACAATCTCTAATTATAAATGTTCAATAGTTCATCATACTAATCTAATTAGTTTATCATACCCCACACAGATATTCAAACAAGCAATCATATAAGACGATACCTTAGCTAAGTAATACATAACTTATTATGTTATCTATTTTGATTGTCATACTAGCATGATGCCTACCCAATTGTTGTTTCCTACTTAAGACAAAAGGTTATGCTAGTCCCTTCACATAAAGCACATCAAAATGATTAATATGACTAGAAACCACAACAAAATTTGACCATATAGTTTTCCAACAAGCATACATGATTCAATTCCTCTATATTCTATGCAATCAAAATCTATTTTATTTATAAAGATTCAAGGGAGATCTTATCTTAATATATAATTTCCATGAGATGAATTCAAGAACCATTTTTTTTTTCCAAATTCTACTTCTACTTTCTTATTTCTTTGATTTTCTAAAAGGTTGTCCGATTTTGCTCATAAACCCCTTCCTTTTATATCTCTGGTCACCTCGCATTTCCTATTTTCTCACTCACTTTCAAAATGCTACAATTGGATTTTGGAGCACAAAGAGAGCTTATCGTGGCGATCCATCACCAGCTTTTTTAGAATTTTAATGTCATGTCATATAATTCTTTTATTTTAAAAAAAATAAAAATTAATATTTTTATTTATAAAAATAATAATGGAAGACACTCTTAAAGCACTTTGAATATAAAGCCATTAAAAAACCTTTTTAATTCATAACTTAAAATAACTTTTAACATAGAATCCTTTTTTTTAATAAAATCCCTTTTTAAAATATTGAAGAGCAAATAGTAAACCTTATTTTGAAAATAATTTGGCATTGAATTAGATTATTAATAAGGAAAAAATTTAATCTTTAAACATCCAAAATACTAAAAATCATAATAGTTTTATAACTTTATATAAAGCTAAGTTCAGTCATCATCATGATAAAAGTAATAGTTCATGTTTAGTATCATTTCATAAGAAAATATTAGCATCACTATCACAAAACTAAATAAGAAAGTAAAATATCATTTAAGCCAAGCTAGCATGATCTATCTTTCATTACTCTCTTGTAACCCCATGTAACAGCTTGTTTTGATTTGAAAGTATTGGACTAAAAGAAGGCATGATCTAAGAGACACTAATTTAATGGCAAAAGCATATAAAAATATATAAAGAAATACAATATTTGAGTATTTTATGCATAAGTTTATTATATTATCTATGTTTTAAATTTTCCTTTATCTATGCACATTTATATTATTTTTTATTTATATGATCCAATTCTTCATACTTGTAGAAACTATTTCAATTTCATGAGCTTAATCATACTCCTTACTTCTTATTATATGATTGCTTTTATCATATTCATACAATCAACTTATTATTATCTTTTACTAAGTCATAACTAATGATATTCTAATATGATACTCTTTTATTTTCATCATATTTACATAATTTTTTTAATTATATTGTACGATCCTTTTTAAGCTGTTGTTTATGTTATCTGGGTTAAAATTTTTGTTCTTATTTGATTGTACTTATATAATATTTGCTTCTATACTTCTGTGACATTACAATATCTAGTCTAACATATTTTAGGTTGTACATAAACGTGCTTAAATGATAGTTAGTAGTACTAACGTAGTTGTGTCCCCAACATCATGTAAAGGTTTCACTTAAAGGCGTATTACTCCTATTTGGACTTAGAGTCATACTAGAATTAGCTCTTTAATTCTTCATTGGCCTTTACTATTTTTGTTATTAAGGGTGACATTTATAGTTGACTCTTGCTTATTACATATTTGAGTTTGTTTTTTGTTAGTTAGTCAAGTTATTTATATATAAATTTTATTTTGAGTCATTTTGAAGGTTTATTAATAGTTTTTAAAATATTTATAGTTTTAAATTAAGTCAAGAATATTCTTTTAGTAGTCTCATAATGAAAGATATCAACCTAATATCTAGCATCTATAAGAGCATCAAATCATTAAGAAATTATTTAACTTTATTGCTATTTATTTTCGCCTTTCAATGAAAATTGATCGTCGTATCCAGCTTTGTAGTTTGTGAAAATGAACGTATGAATTTCGTTATGTGCATTATAAAATCTCAACTTGTTCATACTTTACCACTTCACCATTAACTTGAGTATACTAGGTGTAAGTTATTACACCACTCTCTCTTCAGAATTAGATATCTCATGTTAAAGATTTGTATAAGTTCTTAACTTTTGAAGAACGTTTTTCTTTCGTGTTGATCTTAAGCTTTTTTTTTTCTTAAACCTATATCACCAAACCTTAGGTAGGCTATTGTATAGATATATTATATGAATCTAAGTGTTTCTCCGTTATTTATGAACCAAATATACGTTTTAGCATATAATCCTATATCAACTTTGTATCAAATCATCATTAACTTGCGGAACTTTTATTTTTAATTTATTGTTAAACAAGTATCTTTTAATTTTTTGTATTTACTATTAATTGCTATATGTTATTAAAAAAATAAAAAAATAAATTAAAAAATAAAAAGCAAAAATCTCATATTTCAAAATTAATATTACAATTTTTTTATATTTGTATGTTCTTTTGTTATTATATTTTGGAGTTTGTTTTTTTCTTTATGATCATAATTGATAATATTATTTCCAAACTAATAGTTTATAATCATTAAGTTTGAAAAAAATATAGAATGTCCATTTTTGAACTAGCACAACCATTAATGAATAAGTTAAACAACTTGCAATTCTAAAACAAACTCATTAAATACTAGAGTTAAGAGTAACTTTAGAAACACACATGTGATCGATTGGAAAAAATGTGGAGATAATAGATTAGGTGAAACTCATAGATTAAGTCTATGACAAGAGACTCCAAAGTGAAATAATTGTCATTTAGAAATAAATCTAACAAATTAGATCATTGATATAGGCATTAAGTTATTCCACGTGCTCATAATAGAAAACATGAACGTAATGATGATTGTCAGGTTAACATGGTTAAATTAGAAGCTCTAATATTTGATTGAAATTTAAACCTTAGAGCTTATGAAGACTAAGAAATAGAAATTGAGCATTATTTTGATTGATATAATTTTAGTAAGTTTCAAAAGTATCATTTTGTAAGAACTAGACTTACATCATATGTTAGATTATTTGTTTAAGTATTAGAAAAATGATACATTTATAAAAATTGAGCATTACTCCTACCATAAAAGGAACACAATATTCATAAGAGGATTATGATTTAAGCCCATAAATTAGAAGCCCAAATATTTGATTGAAATTTAGACCTTAAAGCTTATGAAGACTAAGAAAATAGGAATTGAGCATTATTTTGATTGATACAATCTTAGTGAGTGTCAAAAGTATCAATTTGCAAGAGCTAGACTCACATCATATGTTAGATTATTTCATCAAGCATTAGAAAAACTATACATTTATGAAGATTGAGCATTACTCTTATCATAGGAAGTACATAATATTTATAAGAGGATTATGTTTTAAGCCCATATATTAGCATACACTCTCATAACTCCTCTTTAGGGTATTCCACTAAACCATGGTTATATCTCAAACCAAGCTCAAGCGATGAAAAGTGTGTAGTGCCAAGGATTTTCTTAGGCTCAAGGCTCAAAGCCTTTGCATGATCTAACTAAAGGAAACAAGACGCATGTTATTTTAATAGGCTAAAACCAATTAATTGCTTACAACCCCTTAAATATGTAACAAGATCACTTAGCTATTTTGCATAACACAAGTTTAGAGTAATCTGCAAGCACTTTGATAGGCAGCAACAAATATGATACTGATCTCAATGGATAGAAAAAAAGAAAACTCTAAATGATGTTATAATGGAAGTTTTATAGCATGTAAGATATAGCTTAAGTTTGACTACCATTAATAACTTCAAAGTGAAAATTTTTGCTTCAAATTAAATTTTGCAAAAGAAACTCGAAGATGTAATAATTTAATACATCGAGTTATATTTTTCAAATGAAAAACTGGCAAGAATTTCCAAGCTTACAGCATTAAATGAGAAAAGCAGCAAGAAAAAAATGTTAACGATGCATGGTTTTAAAGCAAATGCTTGAAGAAGAAACATTCAAAAGGAGGAAGAATGCATTAAGAATACTTGAAGTAAAAGAATCACGCTACCTAAAACATTCTTTTGAAAGTCTTCAGTGGAGAGCCAAGACTGGTAAAGAGAAATCTTTGAGTATTTATAACAAAGGGGACTTTCATTCGTTATTATGAGGTTTGACATGTGTTAGAATGGATTGTGAAGAGTTGATTGAATAGTTTGAAGATACTAAACAACTCATTTAAGTTAATTTAGAAAATGAAAAGAAAGAAAGTTGAGCTAATTTGAAAATAAGGCTTAATAAAATGCTCATTAGCTAATAAAACATTAATATGCTAATGATTAAGTTCAAAACAATGAAACATTTGATTACATATGTACATGCTTTAGAAATAGTGTTTTATATGTGCTTTATTTGAATCAAGAATAAAATCTTTTGGTTCAAATTGGCACAATCAACTATGAGGTGGTTTGGGTTATAAGCAATATTTAAAACTTTAATACTATTGAAAACTTTATTTGTTGATCAGAAAATGAAATAGCACCAAAAAAGCAATAATGATACATTATTAAAATCATGTGTGTGTACCTTAGCTCAAGCTTTTGAGGAATCGTGTGAATGAAGCAAGAAAACATTTGCAACGAGCTTTCTTTATAATTTAAGTAGAGAAGCTAAAGTTCAAAAGAAGATAGAAAAAAATTATTCTTTAGGAGGATGTGAAACATATTTAAATGATCAAATGAAATTTAGAATCCACCAATGGGTAAATTTTCTCTATTATTGAAACATTGAAATCCAATTATGAAATGAAGGTTACATTGTTGTATGGCCTTATCTAAGCCACCTAGAAAGCAAGTTTGTCGAATTCATCGTGCAATTTTAAATTGAAATCAAATTCTATGAGTATAAACTTTAAAAAGTTTATGTTAGTAGATTTTAAATTATTTATTTGATTTGAATGCAAGTGTTTGAACTAAAGATGCTTACAAAAAAAAAAAAAAAAAAGAAAAGAAATTGTCATCATGATTTTTAGCCTTTTATATGCATAGGCTCGTGATCCTTAGTTTTCGTGTTGATACATAATCTACAAGGTATTTAAGTTATTGAAATATAAGTTAATTATATAAAATCAAAGTCAACATGCATTGAATAGAATCTCAATAACAAAGTTTCAAGAAATAAGATATTTCTTATGATAAAAGTATTATAACACATGAAATTAAAAAAAAAAAATCTAAAAAGTTGAATATGCTATGAAAGATTAATATAAAGTTATTTTAAAATTTAAGATGAAATTTTTTGAAGGGGAATAGGGTAAAACAACTTGATTTGTTATGTTTTTTCAAGAAATTTTAAATAATTTGATCAATAGAATGTAATAAAATAATATTATTTTATACTTCTAAAAGAAATATGTTTGTTAAAATATTGTTGAATTTAGTTGTAAATACTATTTTTTGAAAGAATACTTCATTAAAAATTTTACAAATTTTTGAAGGATGAGTGAAATAAGAATATTTTTTTTTGAGAAATTTTAATTATTTATTTTTGTTAAAGTTTTCCTCTACCTCACCCTCCGGCCCACATCTCCCTAAATTCCTCCCGTGTTCGGCATTCTGGAGATCACTTGAGAACCACTTTGCAGCGACTTCTAGAAAGGAGTCTTTGCAAAGAAGGAATTGAAGAGGAGATTTTTCTAGCGAGTTTTCTTAAAACCTTAAATCCACTTACTGTGCCAGTGAGGATTTGCACTTTTGTTGTTGATTCATTCCGACGAGCCAACTGTGCGAAGGAGACCATCGGTTACTAGGGTGAGGAATTCGGATTGGAGAAGCCACAAGGAGGCTTAAGCGGGTGTTTAGGACTTGGGACCGGACGTGCTTCTAACCTGTGTTCTTGCGCCGACTCCTCCCGTTTGGAAGCAATTCGGACTAAGGTAAACAACGCAGATATAGTTTCTTGTAATGAATAAGAAGGAAATATGAGTACATTAATGTTTCTTCGTGTTGAGATTTGTAGAAGAGAATAAGTTTTATGCACTTTTATTTATTTTATTTCATTTTATATTATTTATTACTATTTGTTGAGCCTTAAAAATAATTACAATAAAAGGTTAATGAAATCAATGAAAAAGTATTAACTAATAGAGATATAATAAAATGGGAGCAAGCAATGAAACATAATAGTTCGAGTCATAGCTATGTAACATTGAGTAGATTGGCTTGTTTTGCAATTAGAAGTAGTGTTTTGTTCTCCACCCTTATGAACCTTTTGTGAACGTAAAACTCTTATCAATTGTTGGTCTATATTTGTTGAATGATAGAATGAAACATTGGGTATTGAGATTAAAAAATCTATATGTATGATTCACTTTAATAATTCTGTGAAATCTTAACATGTTTAAATGATGATTCTTCTTTTCCAATTGTAGTATGTTAGTTTGAGAAAACTCTCCTAGAATATGACCTTTGATTATGGTGTTGAGGAACTGATTTTTTTAAATGCGTGAATTCCAATATAATTCTAAATAGGAGAGTTTAAGCAAACTTCTGAGAAGTTGTAGGAGTTATTGTAGAAGTAATATAAGTAATTAAAGAGAATAGTCAAAACAAACTTTTGATGACTTCTTTGTGTCATTTCTAATGTGTAGGAGAACGAAAAAGGAAAGTTGATAGTTGAGCCATCTTAAAGGATTCAATTAGATAAACTTAATAAATTGTGATGTAAGTATTGACATTTTTATATAATTGTTACATTAAGATCTTGTGATATGAATCTTCGTTTTCTTCATATACTATTATACATTGTATATTTGAGATGAGTAGTATAGCATACTAGTATACATAAGTATATCTTAATTGTGCATGACTAATGTTGCATAGTGAATTCAGTGTATTGTTACATGTCTATAATAAAAAGGAAAAAAAAATGAATATAAAAAATCTTATGTGAGATAAATAAATTGTATGCATATATACACACACACACATATATTCACAAATTAAGAATAATTGATTTAATTGATGAAAATCCTTGTGTAGTATGATAAAGACAAAGAAAAAAAAAAAAAAAATAAAGAAATTTAGGCTTTAAGCATAATAACTTATGAAGACTAAGTAATGTTGAAAAATGAGTTTCTTCTGTGGTTTTGTCTTATAGTTTTGCTTGCCGTGTGATCTGACGGCCATCGCTTGTTGTGTGATTTGATGGCTATCACTTGCTATGTGATCTGGTTCTTATTGCTTGCTATGTGATTTGATGGTTCAAATCTATAGAGATTATGTATATACATGTCACTTGTTGTGTGATCTAACAATCATTGCTTGTTATATAATTTAACGGTAGATATGATGAGATGTCGGGAGATATGAGATGGAGATTTTAAGGATAGAGTCATTGGGAAAAGTGAAGGCCTTTAAAAGAGATATTAAATGAAAATAAAAACGATTGAGGTTAATTAAATTCGATAAATATGGATGTGTAATGAATTGTATAAGTTGTCTATATAAATGGATGCAAAAATAATTGTATTTTAAAGATTAAATGTTATAAAATGTTTTGCATTGCATTAAAAAACTTTTGTTATATTTTTATAGAATTGTAGAAAAATGATTTCCCCTCTTTTGTTATCTTGTATATTTTTAATGTTTGAGGTAAAGTATATTTTGTTATATATTTAATTTTTTTGTCGATTTTATTTCTATTATCTATTTATTTGTTGAGTCTTTATACTTACTCATTTACTTGTAATGTAGAGCATGACATAGATATACATTGAGTGGATATACTAAGAGATACTTGAGTAGGTATTGGATACTAGTAGTAGGTTATTTTGTAGAGACTTTTTAGAGATTTTGTGATGTGGATTTTATTGTGTTGTCATTGTTTCATTATTGTAGTACATTGGTTTTTTATCATCATGATGTGTTTTTTTATAATAGTGTCGTGGTTTTATCATGATAATGTGGATATAGTGATGTTGTGGATTACTAGTAGTATACTTTGGTCTTATTTATATGTTTATTTCTTGTAATGTGGATACATGATTTTTTGGTACAATGTTAGATGTTCATTAAGTGGGCTGTTGCAATTGCACTTGATGTTGGAAATGAACATGGTATTTTTCGTTATTGTTGCTCGTGATGTTGGTTAATATTCTTAGTTGTATTTTTTGTTATTGTTGCTCATGATGTTGGTTAATATTCTTAGTTTTACTTGTGCTATCTTTAACTTGCTCAATAACTTGTTTTTTTGACATATTTTATCAGGTGTTATTGATTTATTCTAGGTGGGGTGTGATAATTTTAACATGCATTGGAAATTTAAGAATTGTCGATGTTTTAGTTTTTGTATCGATATTTGTTAATGACTCTTTGTTTTTAAATTGAGGTTATTATGGGATGCTTTCATTTATATACATGTCTGTTATATATATTATGTTCATTTATTCAGATTTTGGAATTCCAAGATTTATATTTTTTGGATAGTCGACTAGATTTTTTGAATATAATGATTCTGAAAAAATATATTGTGAATTTTCATATTTTAATAAATATGTGGATCACATTTTGATATTATAATTGAATGTACAATAGATCACTTTGTGGTTGTTGTTGGTATATGCACGAAATGTTAGAAATTGTAAATGCATATGATTTGATATATATTTATATGGAAAAGTGGATGAATTATAGGGTAAGTTTTGTTAGTTTGATATGAAATTTAGGGAATATTTAAAATAATTTAGGATTGAGAATTTAAATCTTAGGTTTGTCACGAGGAGGATGAGAATGTAACATTTGAGAGAAATTGGAGGCAATTATGATTGACATTGGGTCACAATCTCGAAAATAATTAGATATCATGAATGTGGCGGCTTTATTAAAGGGATTGGTAGTTTTGAAAAAAAGCTGGAACAGTAGGTATAAGATTTATTGGTAGTGGATGTTATAGAGGCAATTGTCTCTACTCAGCCTATGGAGTTTGAATTACTTTTGTTAAGTGGTTTTTCCTAGATGAAATGATAGAGAGATGGTCCTTATTTAGTCAAGTGACATGTAGATCCCAAGCAACCTGAGAGAAATAAGAAGAATGTTGATCATTGTTGTTCACTTGCAAGTAAAAAGAGACAATTGAATCTAAATGAGTGCACTTAAATATTATTAGTAAAATTACTAGTCACCATTGGTGGAGAGAAAAACAATAAATCATAAAGAATACAAAATGAAAAAGTATGTAGATATTTTTTAATGAAAAATCCTTTAAAATAAGGGAAAATATATTACCCGTTATTTAGTTTTCTTCAAGTTATAGATACCATCTTGAGTTGGAAACTTTAATATTCAATGAATCAGATACAAGAATAGAATTTTAGCATATGGTAGAGAGAGAGAGAGAGAGAGAACAAGGAGGAATATGGCCCTTTAGATATGGATCAAGGGTCCCTTTATAATCTTAAGTTCTTTCATTTATTAAAAAATCTATAATAAAACAAAATATTATGGTCATTGTACTTGATGTTGCTATTTTTTTTGTAAAAATTCAATATTTATTTCTATGTGCATGACTTCAGATGTCAGTATTTTATTTTATTATATCGATTCTCACGACTTTGATGCACACCTAAGAGAAATATATTGCTACATACTTCTTTTTCATCCTTGTTACTTGAAACGTTTAATTAAATAAGCATCCTTAATACTTATGTTTCAATTAACATACAACTATCTTCTATAATCATATCATTAATTAATAATCTTTAATAATTTATTTAGATTTGACATGAAAGGCTTCTAATATATTTTCTTATATGATGGTCAAAAGAAAAGCATACAATATCAAATTTGTGTCATTCCTCGATTCATTTTATTGACATGTCTATAGATGATCAGATTTAATTTTCTAAAAAATAGTTATATTAGTTTTTCAATTATTAGATTGAATATAATGGATAATTCAAATTTCACTCACTTTTTTTATTATGATTTGCATTAAAAAATAATGATTTTTTTTTTATTTTTTTATCAATTTATAGTTTTTTTTATTTTTTCATGATTTGATCATGTATGAATTAGGGTATTATAAGACAAATGAGCTTTCTCTTGCGGACTTTAGCGACGAAGAGGGAAGTGGACACAGCAATCAGAGATACCCTTGACAAGGTCCTCATCCTCCGCTTCGGCTGTGCCAGAGATGCCATTTGCCTCCAGTTAGATGACATTGTAAGCCTTTCTTCCTTTCTACCGCTTCCTTTGTGAATGGTTTTTGGTATATCGCTTGCATTAGTTATCAGAATGCATGAAATTTTGTTTGTTCTTATTTTGACAAAGCTAGGTTTGTTTGTTTGCTAGTTCTGTGCTTTGATTCGTTATTCATGTAAATGTTGGTGATCCAGAGATTGACTTCTTTGTAACGTTTTAATTTATCTTCTTTATCTCCATGAGAAATTTAGATTCGAAGTGCTATTTCATGTACTGTATGGGATGTATCTTTGTATGCTCATGGTCCCATCACCCTCCTTGTGAGTGGCTTTTTGTCATGCTTCTTAAATTAGTTGTAAATAATGCATGCATTTCTGGTTTTTCCTCTGTCCTAGGTTCTTTTTTTTTTTTTTTTTTGCTATTTCAGTACTTGGATCTGCAATTCATTTTAAAGATTTGTGATACAGAAATTGATTTTTTTTTTGTTATGTTTTAATTGGTTTTGTTTATCTCCATGAAGAAATTTAGATGCCAAATGCTTTTTTATCTACTGCATGGGATATATCTTTAGTTAGAGATGTTTAGAATGTGCGTAGAGAGCCCTTGAAGTACGAGTGCATTGCAATGGCTACAAAATACAGTTGCTACTGTTTTTTCTAAAACTTGCATCTATCGTTCTAACTTTTTGGTTAAAGAATAGTTATCACTGATATAAAATCTCTTCACTAAAAAGCACACTATGAAATAACCGTAACTTGAATATCTTTTTCCTGCTTTCTTCGTGATTAAAAAAAAAAAAACATTTGAGGTACACTGATCCTTTATTCAACCAAAGTGTGATGCCTTGCTATAATAATCACTAATTCCTCATTCAAACCTTTTATAAGTTTAAATTACCTTTATTCATTGGTTTTTAGACTTAGTGCACATCAAGAATATTCATACAATTATAAGAAGAAACAAAAGAAGGAAAAGAGGAATCCACTTGATTATATGCGGTTTCAAGATAAGAAAATCTGTATTAGGATTTATTTTCTTTGCTTTATTGTTTTTTTTTATTTAGCTTGCATCTTCATTATCTATAAATTGTTTTAATTTTGTTTAAACTTGATTTCTTGATCATGATGTGATCTTTTTAAGCATTCTTCTCTATTATGTGCTTGCATTAGCTTCATTATTTTTTGGATTATCTACTCCATTATTCTTATTTATGTAGCCATTCATTGTCCTTTTATTCAAAAGTGTTAAATATAAAAGATCTCTATTCATCCTAATTAGAAAACTGCTTATAAAGCTGGTTGAATGTCTCAAGAGTTCTCACTTCACCTTGGGACCTATAATGGTGGTCTTTGGACTGGAAGAAAATAACTCTTTTGATAGGTTCCAGCTCTTGAGGAGGATTAGTGACATCATTCGAGCTTTTGGACCATTTGTGAATGATAAACAATTGTGCATTGGAGGAGCGACAGGTCTCGAGTACCACTCCTAAGACTCGGGGACCCTTCCAGCACTTGATGATACCTCCTTAGGCTTGAAGAAGGTGAATTAGAGAAAACATAAAAGACTCAGCTTGCAAGATACAATGTTAAAAGTCATGGAGACAACAGGAAGCATCTCAAGTCAGCAGATTAAGGGTATTTTGTACTCCAAGAAGAAGACTTGAGAAACTCTTTGAGTTGAAAAAAAGAAAGCCTTGAGAAGATGTCGGAAAAATGGTGGATACTCATCTAAAGTGTATTCATAAGGAATAGACTACGTGACATTGTTGGAGCAGCACAAACCGCTTTTTAAATTTAAAGATTTGAAGATTTAGATGGTTGTCGAAATCCCAAAATTTTAGTAAATGATTAGCATTAGCCGATTTCGAAATATTGATACTTTGAAATCTTCTATGTTGCTTTAATAGAGTTACACACTAGGGATGAATCCTTGGTTGTAGGTGGGATTTTGGAGAATTTAATCCTAATGGCTAGAGTTTTGAATCCTTGTTGGGAAGCAAAGAGCTATTGCTCTTATATACTATCTCATGTGCAATTTTTCTTTCTTCTTTTTATTCTTTTGATACTATCTTTCATTCAATTCAAGAAGTAAGATCTTTCAAATAATTATATTCTTGTAACTACAATTAAGGATGGTGCGAACATGGATTGATCATTTTGTACTCTAGAACAAACTTCTTGAAAGTGTATGGTTGATGTTGGGAGGTCCTGGAGGGAAAGAGGTCAACTAACTCAACACCAATTAGACAGGGGATTCAAGAGAAGTCAAACTATGGGGAATGATGAAGAATCTCTAGCCATTCGGTTGGGTTATAGATTGCAATGTTAATTTAAATTATTCAATTCTTGGTGGAAATCGTGATGCAATAATCTACCTCATCAACAATAGTTTCTGAAGCTCAAATCCAAGAAGGAATTAATTCTTGAAGGTAAACTAATCAAGAAAGGTCTCATGCAAATTCTATGGAGGATAAGAACAAAAGAAGTTGTTGATGCTAACTTAGTAGTGCCAAGCTTGGCAATTCGAGGGATTCTAGAACCTTTCAAGTTCTAAATGAAATTTGATCCACCAACTTATGGGGAAGTAAACATTGAGAATTTGGATGCATGGATTGACCAATTGGTATAACTACTCATCAAATGAGGTCTTGTTCATTAAATTGAAACTCACAAGCCATGCGCTAGGTCTTGTGGACTAAGTTCAAGAGAGTGATACTTTAACAATTCTATTTAATGGGTTATATCGAGAAGGGATGATGTAAATGCTATAACTTATGGCATTGTCTAGTATAGGCATTGTTATATCATTGAGTTTCATCAAGTTGTAACACTTGGAGTACTGGTTGATTATATATTGGTGATGATGAAGTATACAATGTGATTACATTACTTGAGTGCAACAAAACTTTGGATATTTATTTTTACTATTCATTATACTAGATCTTGTGCTATGATGATATGTGATGTCCTAATTTTTGCAACTATTATAATTTAAAAATGTATATAAGAAGATGTAATTGTGTGTATTTTGATCGTATACAATTGTTATTTTGAAAAATTTAGACGTCGAAATAAAACATTCATAATTTAATTGCATACCGTAAGACGTGTCAATTATAAATAGTTCAAAATTTGGATATAAATATATGATTGAATAGAATTATTTGAGCTGAAGCTAATGGTTTTTACTATATAATTTTTTAAGCTCTATTTGATTTTTAATTAATTTTCAAAATTATTGAGTTATAAAAAAATAAATTGATTTTATTATTTAACAAAGGCTATTTAAGCAGCAGTTTTTTTCCCATTTGTCCCCTTTTTGTCTGGGAGGAGCTCGAGAACTTTTGTGATCAATGCTTAGGAAGGATTGCAAAGGTGGCTGCTTGCTCGAGAAGACTCTCGAAGGCGGATTCTTATTTAAGAGAATAAAAAAATAAGAAAAGAAAACCTTAGTAGAGGGAGGAAGGAATGGTGGAGTGCATTGCAGTGCTTATTGAATGTAGAGAAAGAAAGTTGCGGTGGTAATATGTAAAGGAAGAGGGGAGAGTACCTAAGCAGAAAAAAATCGGCAAACAATCTCAATTGCTGTGCTGAACGTAGCAAGGCATCCATGGGAGGTGAACTGCGAATAGATTTACTTGGGGAAGTCTTCGGTTTTTTTTGCTGCTATGAAAGCGCAGTTCTATATTTGTATTTTCCTTCCAAAGAGAAGAGGTAGCCGTGATTTTTTTTTGAAAGTCAGCAAGGGTTGGTAATGTAGCAAGTTGAAGCTTAGTGGAAATAAAAGAAAACTATAGCTACCGCTGAAAGAACAGGAAAGCAGTTCAACTGTTGTGGTTTCATTAAAGGAAGAACTTTAGAGCTGCAGCTAGGAAGAAAAGAGTGAACAGCAAAGCTTCAGCTGCAAGGAAAAGAAACTAAACAGGAAAATATTATTGGAAGTTAAAGCTCCTGCAAGATAGTTCGCAACTGCAACTAGACCAAAATAGATCATAGGGATGGTAAAGTTGAGAAAGATTGAAAATAGACTTCAGACTACTACAAAATCTTGAGAAAAGCAAATAAGGTCAGTTTTTTTTTTATTAAATCTTGTTTGTTAAGGGATAAAAAATTTAGCGAGAATATAAATAATATTAAAAAGATCATGTTGTAATAGAAATGATGTCTTTCTTTGTAAGAAATGAAAGGCAAGAAGAAAGGAATAGAAGTAGAGAGATCTTCGAGAAGCTAAGTAAATTCAAATTAAATTGTAATGTAACAGGATGTGATTATTTGAACATTCAAACATGATATTGATATTTCATATTTGCATATTTTGATACAATTATATTTTTATGATATAGAATTATTAGAATATAATATAATAAAAGAAGAAAGATGAAATAATGTAGTACAATATGATATAAGTTATAAAATAGTCAAATAACATGAATGAAAGAAAAAGAGAATAAAACATAGAAATTCCTTAGACCTTATCTAATGATTTCATTGCATATGATGGGTTCTAGAACATGATAGATATTGATTTTTATATGAAGCAATAAGATAGCATTAGAGATCTCTTTCGTTACCACTAGTACTTTGTGTGAGATTGATGTACGAAGACATGATGTGATTGATATGACTAGCTAGTTATGCTTAAAAGTAGAAGTCTATAAATGATGCGATAAGATGTCATAAAAATTAGATGAGATATGATTAGGGATATATGATAATGGTATATGGGAAACTTTGAGCCCAGTACGAGCAAATAAGAAAAGAAAAAGATAAAAATAGAGATGAAAAAGAGAAATAAATAAGAAATGATATATAATATGTATATATAAACATAAAATATTTATGTGTACAAACTTATGTTATTAAACATATTAGTAATTATTATTTATAACTCATTTGTTTTATGAGTATTTGAAGGATGCCATGTTTTTATCATGTTTATGTTTGTTTTTGATATTGCTCATTTTATTATATCATATTAATTATTATATATAGAGTTCAACATCTGATTTTGTATAACTCATTTTTTATTTTATATTTCAAGATATGTTACAAATTCACAGAGAGAGAGTACTTAGAGTGGCATGTGAGATGATTGTGAGTATGATATTTTATATTATACTTAACATAATATCACTTAGTATTGAACAAGCATGCAGTTTTTTTATGTTTTGTTGTGGTTTGTTTTTATGAAAATAGTTGAATATAGTTTATATTCAATTTTTCTGTCACCTTTGTCTATTATGTCATTGTTGTCCTTATTGGTGTTACTATACTTCGATTTATACTGGATTGTTAGTATATACGTCTAGTAAGTGTAAGTGGGTTGTGATATGATCGATAAGAAGATTAACGATTGGTAAGAGAAAGTTTTGGACAAAACCCTGAAGTCTCAAGGGATTGCCAAAATGTGAGAAAATAAACTATAAAAACAAACTTTTGAGAAAGTACCTTCCCTTAACACTATAAAGCAAAGCTCAAGAAGGTATTGCAACCATTTCCAAATGCATCCGCATTGACAAAATGTGTTGCGAAGTTACATTTGAAACTTCATACCCATTGGGATAATGGAGATCAAACCAAGAGGACATGATTACTAATGATTAGAGTTAGATGCTTGAGACAATGTAGATTGTTGACTTAAACAGTTCTTTATTGGTGAAGCCAAGTGTAACCCATATACTTGAGAGGAGGAATAGTTGAAGAGTTTGTTACCTTTTCAGTATAGATGGAGTTAGTGTGTGCAATTCTTGACACGTGGTTAGAAGAATCTCATCTTAATAGCTTTATGTAGTGCTTTGTGTCCATCTCAACTAGCTTTATGTAGTATTTGGGACTCACAAGAACTCCTCACCCCAACCATATTCCCTTAAATGGATTCAGGAAGATTTCAAGATGAGGATAAAAAGTAGTGTCTAGTGAAGTTTGGTATTATCTAGTATTACACATTAATGAGATGATATGTGAAGTTGTACTTCTTTGTGTCTATCGTATCATATTAGGAGCACCTTATTTATACGATAAGGATGCTATTTTTACCATTGAACACAAGAATGCTATTTCACAAAGGATACGAAGAAGTTCCTTGTTTGTAGGGATCGATAACTCCAACACATTGAGTAGGTAGATGGAGGACAAGTGAAGAAATTAGTCATGTTGAAGCTACTTTCAATTAGTAGTTTGATTTGAAAAGCCTGATGGTTGAGCTATTTAGATATCGAGAGAAGAAGGAAAAGAGCTATAACCCTTGTTGATAGCCATGTCAACTTGTTTTAGGAGCCCCTAGATTACACCCAAGGAAGGGCGTTGAGTTCTACCCTTGTATCATGTACACCCTATTGTATATTTGGGATGTATCATCACTTATTCATAGAAACTAAGGAGTTCAAGAAGCAAGTGAAGGAGTGAGTAGGAACTTTAAAGTTAAGTAGTTGCTCTATGTGGATGACTACTTATAATGGTATTTAAGAAGGATGGATGATAGCACATATATCCTGAATTCTGTGCTTTTCAAAAGATTATGGTTAGAATTGGTATTTGCTATGTAGAATTGATGATCTTTAGGTTCAATTGCGGTGTGCATGGATGTTCTCCAAGATAAATCTTAAATTAGGTTATTAGCTGGTGCAAATTAGTGAATAGAATACGTGGAAGATGATGTTTATGACATGATAATGATAATATGAGTGGCTGGTTATGCTACGGATATTCTATACTACACAAACCACCTTTATGAGATGACATTTATGGTTATGCCATGGTATATCTATGTGATTTTAATACATACTAAGAGTTTTGTGAAGCATAGGAAACATGTGCATAAGCCTTTGAAACAATTAAGCCTAGTAAACTGGTCTTATCATCGTTAAATTTTTTAATGGCAGATGCTACACTGATTTTCATATGCAGCTTTGAAACAATTAAGCCACAAATACAATTATCCTTTCATTATGAAGATAGTCAAGATGTTTAAGTAGTTCATGTAGAGCTTTGGTTCTTTGACTTAAAGATTAATGACTTTCAGAAGTGTTGTTTCATTTTATTAATTTGAATATTATTATTAGTTGGTGTTTTTTTTTCTTTCAATTATGGCTTTTATTGACATATTGTTTTAGTTGCATCCATGACGAGGATAGTTTGTTATTGACATTATTGTTTACAGCAATGGGAAATTTTTTTGGTCACTTATTAATACAAGCACATGAGTCTTCTTGTCTGTTTTTTTGGACATTGTATTTTTTTCTGCTCTTTATATTTCAAAAACATTAGTTAGTAACATTGTTTGTTGATTTTTTTTGCGGTACCATTGTCACAATAATATTCATGGTTACAATGCTTTATTGTTGCTGTTTGCTTTCCATTTTTCCACTATCTTTTCTTTTTTCCCATTTTTGGTACAGCTTGCCAAGTCTTCTGGTGAGATTTCTAAATTTGCTGTGATAGCTTTGGTGGATGTTGAAGCTGAGGACGTTCAAGTGTATGTCAAGTACTTTGATATTACACTAATTCCTTCAACCGTTTTTTTCTTCAATGCACATCACATGAAAATGGACTCTGGGTAAGTTTTTCTTTTTTCAAATAGGGGAATTATTTATATTTTAGTGGATATGCTTGATTTTTTGATCTTGCTGATTAGTGCTATTTGCAATTTGCAATTATCACTTGTGAGTTCTCCTTGTTTCTCCTAGAATTTTGGGTAATACTATTTATATTATCCTTCTATAGGGGTTATTTTCCTGGTATGCCAGGAATATTCATGACGACAAGGCTTTTCCAATTTTTTATTTTGAGCTAGGATCCCTTTTCCAGCTTATCGTTATGAAGTTTTAGTACTGAATCATCCCATCCTACACTTGCATTGATACGGGAATGCTGTTTTCAACATCTTGGAATCGCATTGCCCAAGCTTTCCTTAGCTATTTTAGAAATGATATATGATGCTTCCAAATTTTCAGATGACATGGGCAAACATGAAAGTGAAATTAAAATGCTTTTCAATATTGTTAGATTTGTTTAAGTTTGAAGTACTTTTAGGCATAGAGTTTGTGCAGCTTTTGTTGTTTATTTGAATTGCATGTATCTGTTAATATTGGGCAAGGCAGAGATTAGTCCTGATCAAGGTCCAAAGTTTCGAGCCTAATGTCGAGTTTCAGTCCTTTTTGGAGTTTTTTTTCTAGTTTAATCTGAAATTGGGCCAAACCTGTTCGAAACTTATTTTTAATATTTTTTAAGAATATTTTCTTTAAGTTGATAGAAATTTAACCTTAACCTTTTTCTTTTTAATTTAATTTTAAATTTGGTTTTCTATTTACTTTAATTCAAAATTCTTTATCCTATATGTTTCATTTTTGTAAGTTAGTGTTATGGATTACAAGATCTTTTATTTGAAATCATCTAATTTTATTTTTAAGTTATTAATATGAAAAATGTGGAAGTTAAACATAGCTTTTAACAAAAATAATTCTAATGTTACATATTTCATATGTTGAAGATATTTATTTTTGTGTCACGGAGTTCCTTTTTTGTTTATGAATAACCTAGTGAGCAAAATTTTTTTTCAAGGAAAATTTATTTGGGTAAATTGCATGTAGATTTCTAATGATAATGTATTCATATGCCCATTTTTTTCACGGGCAAGCTACTATATTATTTGGTTGTTTATCAATCCATAGACATAAGTTTATATGATTCATCTTGGGATGCATTAGTCATTTGCAAAATCGTTTGTGTGCACATTCTTGATGCAATAAATTCTTAGTTGATGGTTTAGATTAATTTTACACACGTAGGAAGATCCTGTGGGCTCAGTTGAGTAGCTGCTTAAATACCTTTTATGACTATCATCACTTAGTTTAATGTTATGATCTATCTACTTGCATGCATATAGGGAATTAAAATGCTCTTAGTTTAGTGTTTATTACATAATGGATTGATTCTTTTTCAGGACTGCCGATCACACGAAGTGGGTTGGCTCTTTTCAATGTAAACAAGACTTTATTGACGTAGTGGAGGTAAGTTTTTTTTCATTAAATGTTAATAATCATAAAAAAGGTTTACTTCATTCATCGCAGTTTATGTTATCTATATGATGACAATACTTTTTTTATCTTTTTATTTATTTTTTTGTGGCATAATGTTTCCAGGCAATTTTGTCCATTTGATACTGAAAATTGCTGTAGTACGTTCAAATTGCAAATTGCTATAGTGCATTTTGGCTTTCCTCTTATGCAATGTTTTGTGCATTTTTACATTATTGTAGTTTAGTTTACCTGTCTCCTGAATCAACCTTTTTATCATAATTTTTTCAATTTTATGAAAAAATATTCTAAAGATATTAATTTCTATTAACAAATGGATCGAGTATAACTTCTTCGACCGCTCCGGTTGTATCGCACTTTTGTCGTTGGCTTTGCCATTTGCTGAAATTGTTCTTCTGCTTCATCAATAACTATATGTAATTAAATGGTGTTTGTTGTTCCTTTCTTATGTTAGCTAATTGGATGGATGATTTATGTTGTAAACCTTTGTCGACAGGCGATCTTTCGAGGTGCGATGAAAGGTAAGTTAATAGTTAGCTGTCCTCTACCTCTTGAGAGCATACCGAGATTCCAGCTTCTGTTCAAGGATGTGTAGATACATTACATGAAGATGTTATCATGTACTTCTTCCATGTTTCCTTTGTTGTTGCTTTTTTGGGTTGGAAGTGTTGTGTATAGTAGTTATGTTTTCCATGAGATTTAGTTTGATGTCCAAAGTATTTATTTATTTATTTATTATGATTTTATTTTTTTAGGAGCTTTTAAAGATGTTTTATTAAAAGTTTGTTGTGAATTGCGTAATTATTAAAGACAGCAGTGGAAGATTATTGAAAAGTTGAATGAAAGAATGGTTATGGATGAACTAACAATGATAGAAACAATTAATATTTTTAACATAAATGAATTAAAATATACGATTAAAACGAAAGTTTAAGCTAATGCAACGGACAACCATCAGCACAAAATATTTATTTAAAAACATTTATTATTTTAATTAATTAATTATGCACTCAGGTAATAATTTTTCGATGTTAAAAAAGTTGTATGAAGCACCTTATAAAGTCATATTTAGTCCGAGCAAAACTTGTAAAAATAGTACAAATTTTATCACAATTTTACTTAATATGAAAATCGTCTAAAAAAGATTTTAATTAAGAAATTTGTTTGTTTATAAATATTTTTTTTAACAATCTCCATCATTAAAGGAATTTGAATAAAATAGTTTATCATCAAATTATTTAAGAATATATTAATCTTTTCTTGGCCTGCTTTCTGCAGTTACATATCCATGTTGAATCTTCTACTTCGCTTTCTTTATTAATTTTTTTAAAACCCCGAAATAGCAAAAAAATAATAATAATAAAATAAAATAAAAGAAAAAAGAAAAACAGTTGTAATATACCAATAGTATATAAGTTTGCTTGTTTGACTTTGTTGCAATTAAAACTCTTTATTACAAATAAAGTTATTTAGCATATCGGTGCACATGATACGTGCAGCTGGATTAAATAAACTTAATACACCTTTAGATGGGCCGTCCTAAGAGCAGGATTGTTACCACATAATGAAATCTTAGTTAAAAATCTAAAGATTGTAGTAAATATATTTATTTTAATAAAAAACAATTTATTCTCACATAAAACTCATTTTTTTATTTTTATTTTTTTTCAAATTTTCTTTTATAAAATCATGATATGTTTTTTTGACATAAATGACTACATTGGAATTTAATTTTTAAAAAAGAATTAAAATAAATAGCTAATAAATATATTAAATAAATAAATAAATTATTAAAAGTTAAATTGATAACCTCACATGAAACCCATATGTGGACATGGATAAAGAAAAACGAACAGAAGACTTAGTTTTCTTCGGCCTACAAAAGTAGTAACCGAGATAGAGAGCGAGATTAGGAGCGATGAACCAATTAGGTCTCCCGATCGACACTCGGCCACCGGCGGCGCACCGGCCTGTGGGGCTTGCCAAGTACGGTTCTGCTCCGGGTTCGCTCCTATCGAGAATCGCTGATTCCGTCATCGGCGACCCGGGAGGTGAGATCTCAGGAGCGGCGACGGCCGATAAGGTGCGGGGGAGCTTGTTCTCCGGCGAATCTACATGCCTGCCTTCGGAATCCAGCTGTCCAGTTACTTCCACAGCGTCTCCAGATCTGGACCTTTCGATGCGCCGGCTCGGTGGCTACAGCGGGAGGTTTTCTCCGCCGGAGTACGCCGGATTCGGGGAGATCGCCGGTGGTTCGCATCTGATCAGGCACAGTAGCTCGCCGGCGGGGTTTTTCGGAAATCTTTTGGTCGAATCGGGTGAGTTTCCCCACTCATGTCGCCTTTAATGGATTACGGAATTTGCCAATCTATCGTTATCATGGTTTAATTAAACTAACGATTATATTATTTTTAAGCTGCCGTTTCGTTAAAGTAAAAGTCCAGTTTAGTAGTTTAGAAAAGGCTGTTTTATTTAATAGCAATAATTAAATGGCACGTTATGCTTGAACTGTCATCCCATTATTTGGCAGTGTCCAAACCTTAGAGTTATATATCATTTTTGATACCTAACATTGCAGAAAATACAACCTTGCATAAATTATAATATTGCATAAAATATATTATTTAGGAAGTAAAGAAAGAAAATGGTTTTATTACACTTGAGACCCTTGAGACTGAAGAGGGTAGAGAATCTGATATTGAGAGGTTTAGCCTTAAGGGAATCATGATAAGCTTATAGGTATAGGGGTATAAAAATAAATAGTAATTGTGAGAATAATTTTGATATTTATGTGTAGGGATTTATTTGTTCTAAGATGTTGAAACATAAAAAGAATAATTTTTGGGTTTATTTGTAAGGCTCCCAAAAGAGGACAATTTTTTGATTTAGTGAGAGCAACTTGTTACAAGTTTATTTAAACAACTTATCTCAAGACTCTTATCCTCTATAGTTATAATGAATTGTTAAAAATGATTTTTGAAAATCCATGAAAACAAAAAAATCTCCTTTTGAGGGTTTACAACAAAAAATGTTATTATGCTTATAAACTTAATTTAAAAGAATCTTAAAAAATCATTTTTGGGTTTATATGTAAAACATGGTGTGGTCAATATAAGGCTCTCAAAAGGGGACAATTTCTTGACTTAGTGAAAGCAACTCATGACAAGTTTATCTTAAAAACTTATATTAAGACTCTTATACTTCATAGTTTTAACGAACTGTTAAGATTGACTTAAAGATACTAATTAAAAAAAATTCCTTTTTGGGGGTTTCCTAACAAGAAAATGTCATTATAATTATAAACTTAATCTAAAAGAATCTTTATATAATAAATTTAATTTTAATACAGGGACACAACCAAGCATACCATCACATAAAGTTTTTGTAAACATGTGGAATCAGGAATATTTTTTAGAGTGAACTAAAAAATTCTGTTGCATATTCAGTAGCTAATGTAATGCTTTCTCCATCACTTGATGATTTTAAGAATTCGTCCAACAAAAAAAAAAATTGATTACATGTAATTGAAACATATGTTTAAGAAGAATAATTATGTTTTATAATAAAAAGATATTTCTATTCTGTCACATAATAAAGTATTCATCTATAGTCATTTATTCTAACAAGGGGCCTTGATGCTTCAGGTCATTCCCCAATGAGTGGAAAGTTTTCTCAGTTAGGTGCTGATGTTACTCTTAGTAAGAAAACTTGCAGTTCCCAGTGGAGTTTCTCACACCAGGATTCGTTGTCACAAATTTCTGAAGTCAGTGTAACTAATATTGGAGAGAATGTTAGCCATGGAAACAACACAATGGAGGTTTCTGGCAATTTTGGTTATCCATATATCTCAAGCAACCACTCACTTGGCTCTTGGGATGATGCAAATTCTTCCATTGTGTTCTCTGCTCCTCCCTGCAAACGCCCTAAAGACAACAATGGAGATACACTCAGCACATTAAGCAACCTCGAATCCCAGGTGCTTGTGGAAGTTTTCTTTTACTCTTATCTATCGTCTTATATATTATACTTACTGTCTTCTATTTGTGGTTCATATGGTTATATAATTAAACCCATTGTGGGATTTGGGTTGATTAGATTTTATTATAATTATGTAGTTAAGATTTATTGAGAATATTTATATATTTTCTCTTGTGAAGAAGACTCTAAAGAGAGGGGATAGGCAAGAGGTTAAAATCTTGTTTCTTTTGTGAAAGGAATAGAAATTATTCCTCGAGAGTTAGAATGATACATTGGGTTTCCTTGAAGTGGGTATTCAACTTTTTCTCAAACACCATGCAAAAGTTTAACTCTATGCAATCAACCATTGGAATGCATCTCCCATTTTAGTAAATGAAATACAACCCAATACGCAAGCAAACAAACAACTTTATGATGCTAATTATAAACACGTACATCATTTTAACCCTTTTTTTTCGAACAAATGTGCGCAAATTATGCTCATGTTCTATGCATTGTTACAACATAGCAGAGTTTTCTTTGTAGAAATATCAAAGCACGTATTGTGATTGTTTGAACACGGAAATTTTGTGTGATTGTTCATTTTTGATGCTTAGGTTTTGGTTGACAATTTTTTTGTCTTGTTGGTTCAGCTTAGTCTTCCTTGTACATCGTTGGAGATGGAAACTGTTGAAAAGTACCTTCATATGCAACAGGATCCTGTCCATTGCAAACTGCGGGCTAAACGTGGATTCGCCACTCATCCAAGAAGTATAGCTGAGAGGGTTCGTTCAAATATCCAATTTTATCCTTTACTTCTTACCTCTGTTTGTGTGGACTTGGTATCATATTGTTTATCCTTCTCTAAATGTGTCTTTGTTTGTCTATGGTTGATTTTGAGGATACCATATAGATAATTGAGATTTTGATTACTAGATTTGGTTAAGTTTTTAAGCAATATTGCTAAAATTTGTGTTTATGTCACTCAAGATTGAAGTCAATTTATCTCCCAACTTGGGCAATATCTGAAAGTCATACATGAAAAAAAGAATAATGCACATTGACATCATTGAATCAATCAAATAACAAAAGTTAAATAAATACCTTTAATGATAACATTGATATTTAGATGATTTTAATATGTAGATACCATTGAAATAATACTCTAGTTTCTTCTCGTAGCTTGCTGTGATAAGTTGTGACAATTTTAGTTGTTTCTTACATCCCCTTTTTTTATCTACTTTGAATCAATCACTAAGGATTGGTTTTGTAGTTATACTATAAAGAAACACCTGATTTGCTTTCATGTTTGCTTCTATGAAGGGTTTGATTGTTAATGCTTCTGATCATGTAGGAGAGGAGAACAAGAATTAGCAAAAGATTAAGGAAACTACAAGAGCTTGTGCCCAACATGGACAAGGTAAGGAAAAGACAACCTTAAATATCATTCATTCAATTTCCACTTATTTCCATGCTGAATCTCCACAGCAAACAAACACATCAGACATGTTAGACTTGGCATTGCAGTACATACGAGAGTTACAGAATCAACTCCAGGTTAGTAACATAAACATGCGTTGCTTAATCACAAACACATTTATACAGTAGAATGCTGCAGCCCTAACGCTCTGTCTATCAGTATGGATCAAATCTTTGGAAATTACAAGAAGCATCTTTCAAACGTTTGGTCAACAAAAAATTAAGTTTTGGTTGCAGAAGCTAAGCCAGGAGCGTGCGGAGTGCACATGCGAAACCAAGCAAGAGGGTGGTTGCTAAAAGGTCACGCTTGCAGGAGAAAATCTTTACACAGAAATGGTCATCATCTTGCAGGAGAAGGTCAAGTTTGCAATGTTTTGCGTACTGTGTGCTGTAGTTATGAGCATTTTGGGGAAGGAGCTGAATAATTCTTGTTGGGGAGATCGGTTGCAAGGGGAAAACTACGATGGTTTAATTTTTAGTGTTTAGCATATATTTAACTCAAAGAGTTACAGAACCATTACCATACACACAAAGAAGGATTTCAAAAGATTAGCACATGATCGAATCCACTTGGCTATCACTATCTATATGGATCCTAAGAAGAGTGTGCTTTCTGACTTCTTTCAATGTTGAATATGTTCTTGGAAATATTACTTTTGATAAACGTTGGTCTATCAAATTGATGCCCTCGTTGACACAACTATTAGCCAAAATGATGTTTTTGGTATGAAAGATAAGTAGATGCAACAAATTAAAGCATGATCAACGTGATCTTTCAAGAAAAGTGTAACAATATGATTTGGAGGATAATATTGATGAAATTTAAGCCAAAATGATCATTTGCAAGACCTATTCAAGATTTTTAATAAGTAGAGAAAAATATCAGATACAGTTCAGCCCAATCAAGCATATGGCTCACTAGGGAAGTTTCTCAACTATCTTGATCATTTACCTACTCGATTGTAACGTTGTTGAGGATTACTTGCTTAGGAGGCCTACCAACAAATTTAACTAGTGGATTATCAATGCCTCATTATTGAGCAACCAATGCGATAGGTTTGTTTAAAAAATGATGTGTAGACAAAGGCTTTAGAACTGATCTATCATGCTTGATGAATACAACTTCGAGGTTTTTACCAAGGATGAACACTGACTCAATATTTGGCAAATTAAAACATCAAAACTTACAATCAAGTTAGCCCCGGATGCCCCACAAATCTTTGATATGTCTTCCAACGAAATTGCCATGAAAACAACCCCTTGGTTACTAAACCACCAACAATCAAGTTGAGTATGATCACCCTTAACACTGACTTCTATTGGGAACTTGGTATGTGATCCAACCATATTTCAATGGCTGCAACCATGATTTAAATTTCAACCAAAACTAATTCATTATTATGGTTTTGGATTAATTATGACTAAGTTTCAAAATCAATAAAAAAAAATTCAAATTCAACCAATGCAAATAACAAGTTTCGTTTAAAATTGACCACAACAAAGACTTAAACTTCATCACTTAATGGTTTGGCCATCAAATTTACTATATAAATCTGAAGACATACTGAATTTATACACAGATTAATCCATGCTCGCAAAATCTGCACAAACCACCACCACTTCTTCATCATGTTCAGTCCTTAAGACACGTTTGTGGGGTTGTAGAAGCTCTGTTGTAGTTAAAAATGCAATTCTTTTAACTTCTAAACCATTAACAATCAAACCGAGTACAAAATCATCCTCAACAACATTCAACGATTCACAACCATAATTTAATTTAAGCCTGAACCAATACATATCAATTTCAACTAATTTTGGCCACGATTGTCCTTCAAACCCAACAAAAAAAATTGGTTTTCTACCAATTTAGTAAGGTGGCCAGTTCTATTGAAAAAAGAGGGGGAAAAGAAACAAGGCAAACCATGTATGAACTATCTTATGATAAATGGTTCGTTTGGTAATTTGGCAATACGTAAAATGAAAACATGTAAGCAAGGACATAAGAAAAAAGACATATATCATGAAGTATCTGTGCCCAGTTATCAACTGACAGGAAGTTAGATAATGAATACAGATGAATCATTTTGCTAATGATCAATTTGATGCTAATTAGAAAATATTCGAAAATGCTAATCTACACCAAAGTCTCCTTTCAACAAAATATTGACAAATGTTACCATCTACAAAAAATCTCCTTTTGACCATTGGCCACCAGCTTGCTGACATGCATAGATACATTGTTCAACCAAGAACAAAGATCTACATTTGGTACTTCCGTGTGTAAAACAGGGGGAGAATGGGAGGTAAAGAGCAAGTGTCACTTCATAAATTGCCATTATCGAGTTTTGCTAGATTGTTGACCAAAGGGTTCACAACATTACTAAGTCATATATATGCAGGATATAATTTCTTGAAACATGATCAAATTAAGAAGCCTGTACATCCTTTCTATTCATTCTTTTTCTCAAAGAAAATGGCAGAAAATTGAGAGCTAACAAATCATCAAAGTAAAAACACGGTTACAAGAAAAGAGAGAGAAGACATTACTTGGCTAGTTATAAGGATAGCAGCACCAATACGCTGGTCGGTTGTTTGAGTCTAACACTGGTACACTGAACAGTATCTATTCTTCCACATGGAGCTCAATGTCCTTCCAAGCCTCTTAGACCTCGATTTACATAGAGGCTTTGAGTCGTGCACCGTAGCACACTCAACCCTGTGCTCCTCTTGCTGCTGCTTCTGCTGCTGAAGTGCAGCAGCTTCTGACTGCCGCTGTTCTCTAAACAGCTTAAGCAGTCTCTGAGCCTTCTGCTTCCCTTTGGGGCTACCACTCACCGATATCGACACGAGGGCTGGTATTACACCTTCTTGAAGAACCATCTGACTACAACTGTGGTCACCACAGCAGAGAATTAGAAGGCATGAGATTACCAGTTCCTGCTCTGCAGGTTTGCCGGTGTCCAACACTGTGGCAAGACCCGGGATGAGGTCTGGTGTTGATCTCATTTCTCTCTTGCCAGCTTCATTTGATGCTATGTTTATAAAGATGGTAAGCACCTTCTCAGCCCATGCAGAATTCTCGTCTTCCAGAGAACTTGAGATGAGTAGAATGTGAAGGGCATCAACAATTCCAGAAATCAGTAGAGGTTGGATGTTTGATGGATGGGTGGAGAGATTGTAAACAGTATAGAGTGAATCATGCTTGCAGCAGCTACTAACATGGGGTTCACCGGATCGTAGAGATTGAACAAGATAAGGCACGGCATGGCTTGATCCAATGATGGGTTTTGCTTCGTCAAAGAAGGAAAGATTGAGGATGAGAGCAGTTGCAGACTCCCGTGTACAAGGATTGGTAATCATCTTCTGCAGTAGAGGAATGGTATCCAAAAACAACAAAGTTTCTTTGTTCCTGGAGATGGTAGGAATTCATAACAAATCATGCTCCATTCCACCAAAAGATTTTTATGAGATGATTAATACAAATAAATAAATAAAGTGCCAACTATTTATAAAGCCTGTACCTGAAAACTGATCAGCATAGGGACAATCACAGGATGTAGATCTAGTAAAATTGCAATGTTTACAGATCCGAATATAGCTTACAGAAATAGACATAAGATACAAATCAAACATTTGGTTTATTTGGCAAAGTGATATATTCCATATGTATATAAGAATAAAAGATTAAGTGTGCGAACTAAAACATATTTCCTTAAAAATAGAATTTAATTTTAATAATCATATAAAAGTTAATCTCAGTAAAAGTTCCAATGTTAAGAATTCGAGAAAATGGCTACATCAAGGAAGAATAAAAACATGAAGCTTGAATAGTTTTGAGGGTTATCTTTGATCACAATATTTATTGTCAAAAAGTCTAATAAAAACAACAGAAGGAAAAGCAATGGAAGAAAAAGCATAACTGAAAAGACCGTGTTTTTGTTGCAGCATTCTTTGACAAATTATAAGAATATGATCGTTTTTCCAAAATAATCACAAGCATTTACTAAATAAATTTGAAAAAAAGTTATATTTTTTTACTAAGAGCACAAAAATTAAGACAATAGGCTTTTGACATACAAATATGCTTTCAACTTAGTTAAAAAAAGAATGGATATTAGAATTAATAATAACAATTTAAAATAAATAACAATATTCTAATGACTCTCATGCTCATATCCATGTCCCTTTCGTTACCTCTCCCTCAAGTTGTAGGATTCTATCTCCCCATCTCTCTCTCTCTCTCTCTCTCTTCCTTGATTTCCCCCACTTTTATCCTTGCATGCTGTCATGCTCGCCAAGGTTGGCATCGGACTCCCATTGTCAAGATCGATGTTTTGCCATTCTTCTTCCTCCCTCGTCCAATTTTTTTACGCATTAGGTTCTATAGTTCTTCTCTTTTCCTCACTACATACCGTCCATTGAGGCTGCCAAGAGCCATAGAGGTTATGGCCGCCGACTTTGCCCTCCTCTTTTGTGTATAATTTTCCAAATCCTAAATTTTCATCACATTGTTCTTCCTCTAAGATATCGTTCTTACCTTATGTATAATTTTCAAACATCATCACCAACATTGATATTGCCACTATAAGCACAACCTTTTCTTTACAATTTCTTTTAATTATTTTAGCATTATTTTGATTTATCCTAAAATACATTATTTACTTAAATTAATTATAAAATAAATATTAGAAATTATAGTAGAATTTCTAATTTAGTTAATGTAATAATTACTACTAGATTTTCTTAATTTAATGAGCTTATATTTAGTGATGAATTCTATAAAACTAATTGTAATGATAATATTTAATAATGAATTAATATCTCAAATATCATTATGACTATGATTATTATGTTAGGTTGCTCAATTGATGCTAGATAGTAAGTTTAGTGTATCTTAGAGAAATTCTATCAAAGTTGCACAATTTAAAATATTCGATTCTTGCCAGTTAGAGGATGAGCATACTCTTTTAATTATGAGAGCTCTTTTGGCATTTATTACAAGTCAATTCAACTTATATTTCGATTATTCAAGAATAGCTTTACTTTTTTATAATTGTCTTTCATATCTTGTTCTCTTAGTTGATAGTTATGAGCATGTTGTGATAATGTAGAGATTTATGGTCTCTAATGATGGGTTACTATTTGTACACAATAATTTATTAGTTCTCAACAAGCTTGGCTGACGAACGTGAAGAGCAATGAATTTATTGATTTAGACAATTTTTTTATAATAAAGTGATCATAATATACAAACTTGATAGTGATGTTGTTATATGATTGATATTATATCATAATATTGACAATGTGTACATATGTATTCATGTTGATAAATAAAGCATGACAATTGAATGAGATATACATCAAATTTTATGATAACATATGATGGTCTTTTTTATTTCATTTATAGTTATTGCTACAAGTATTGTTATGATTACAATGATTTGCTCACATAGTTATATTTTTTATTCCATTTGATCATACCATTTTAGTTGACTATTTTTACCTTAGTTCTTACACCTTATATTTTAGTAAGTAGTTTCTTTTTTAACCTTATGTGTTTGTTTTTCAAAACGAACATTGTTTATTTTGAATTTCAATTGAAATAAAATTAGATCTTATCATTTTTTTGCAATTATACTACTATTTTTTATTATACCATAAATCCTATAAATCATTAACTTTAATTGTTGTGCAATTAAGCGTGATATCTTATCATACTCCATGTAGCTAGGTTGAACTACCTTTTAAGCCGAAGATGTGAAAAACATACCATACTAAAGTTCTTCAAAAAAATAATTAATAGAATTAAATCTTTTTATATATGTGTAATGTCCAATTTTGTTGTATGTGTATGATATAACAAATTACAACGTCATAATTTGAAATAAGCACTTTCAAATCTTCACCCTAAGGAGAGAACTTTTTCATTTGAGATTTATCATGCAAAACTATTGTTAAGTATCATACCAAATTAAGAGCAACCTTCATTAAATGTTCAATAATTCAAATGGGCACAAGGAGAATCAATTAAGGTTAGAAAATTCGCTTAATCAAGACCTCAAGGGCTTAGTGTCTCAAGACCATTCTGGTTGTTTATTAGCCTTAGTTGTTAAGAAGTCTTACCAATGATGTGAAGCTTTTTTTGTTATGAGCTATGTTATGTGTTCCCTAATTCAAGTAAAATTCTCAAAGAACCCATTTAGGTGAACAAATGTTAGGCTGATCAAGCCTTCAAATGTGATATAAGCAAAATTTTTAAGATAATCCCAACATAAACTAAAGACTACCAATATTCATCATGGTCATGTAATATACACCCATAGAATGTGTAATTTTGTCAATGTATTCAAAATGTCAATGAATAATGATATTCTCAAACATAACTTCAAAATTTATGAGAATTATCTATAGTTCTTTGAATTGTAGTTGTTCTGATTGTTATGTCCGAACCAAGGTTTTGAATTTCTAGAATTGGTGGAAAGAAAATAGCAAATAAGTCCAATGTGGTCAAGCATGCACAAAAGTGTATTTAACGAGACATTTGGTCGGATCTAGAGATCAAATACATCTAAAGGTTGACTTGGGCTTTGGGAAAAACCTAGATAGAATTCGCGTGATCAAACAATCATAAAAGTTTATTTAAAAAAACTTACTATTGGAGTAATCACACCTAATTGTTAATTTGTGGACACTTAAATAAGACTGAGGGTCAAATACACCAAGAGGTCAAATTGAGAATATCTAAAGAAAAGAGCAAAGAGTCAAACACAAAGTTTAATTTGGTCATAAAAATTTGTGAAAAATCTAAGGAAAACTAATATGGTCAAATATACTTGAAAATTATCTTGACAAATCTTAATAAGGATGAAGAGGTGAAGCATACATGAAAATATTTGAATATAAAAATTAGAAAAAACATGAGCATGATTGATGCAACAGACATGCCCAAAGATTAATTTATGCCCAAAGATTAATTTAGGAGACGTTAGTAAGGGCAAGAGGTCACGAGAATCTACAGCCGATGCAACTTGTGAAAGATCAATAGGGCTTTGCAGGGAAGCGAGCATAGGCCAAGGGCTACCTATTTACAGGTCTAGTCATCACCCAATTCTAAACTAAACTTCAAACCAATAGTTTGTCAAATGAAACCCTTTTTTTTTTACCCAAAACACTAACATAAAGACTCGATGTCATTTATAATATATTTAGTAAAATTTGAGTTCTCACAGACCCAACCTCACAAACCCAATTGAATCACACTTATGGTTTACAAATTTAATTACTTAGTATCAAACTATGATAATATCATTTTTTATAATATTAAGATATATTATTTTCTAACTCGCTAAGGAATTAAAGTATTATTTATTGCCTTTAGATTCTCTTAAAAAACCTTATTCTCACGCAACTATCTCCTACCTCTATGCAACCGCACCATCATGCAATGTGTTGTCATTATATTAAGTAATATTTACTTTATGATTATCAACTAAATAAATGAAAGTTCTTCAAAAAAAAATTTCTTAGACATCCTTTATTTGATAGCTCGTGTTATTTAGATGTTATTATATTTAATATGACTACTTAGATTAAAGTATCTTTTCATTCATTTTTTTAGAAAATTCACATTGACTTTCTTACATGTACAAAAATTTTCAAGAAAATAACCAACAATAATTGATTTTAAAACAAATCAATATATAAAAATAATTAATCAAAGAATTCTTAAGAGCTTCAAACAAACCAAAAACTCAAACCATGGCAAGTCATGGATTAGATTTATGTTGATTCCAACCTAATCTAACTTGAATATTATCCAAAACAAATTTGACTCAAGACTAACCTAATCCGAAGTTGACTAATTGATAGACCTATATAAGAGATGGGAATGCTATCCTTTGCATGAGGTTTAAAAGGAGAAAAAAAAGTCAAGTTTGGAAATTTGGTTTTTTTTTTTTTAATAAAGAGAGAGATGGAAAGAATGTTAGAAAAATGGGAGAAGTGGTTTTGGTTTAGTAGTTTTGTTAGGTGAAGTGTAAAGCGATATGAGGTAGGTTCAAAAAAAGATAGGAGGTGTTAATAAAGGGGACATGAATGGAGAAAGATAACGAGAAGAGAAAAGTGGGTGATGAGTAGAGGTTGACTTGGTAGGAGATGTGCAACAATGATTGTTATGGAGAGCAAAAGCACATGGATAGGAAAGAATATTTTTTTCAATTTTCATCAAATTTTTTCTTTTTTTTTAGTTTTTTTCTTTTTTATTTTTTAGAATAAAACGTGCCAAACAATATAATAAAGAAAAACAAAATTATTCAAAAACAAATTACTATAATGATAAGGAAAAAACTCTCCATTAAATGTTTTAAAACTAAATCTAATATAACAACCAACTTTTCAAAATAAATTAGATTGGGAATTTTCCAATATAATGAACTTAAATTTGAAAAGCAAATAAAAACATACTTTCAAGATTCTAAAATTTAAACATGTGATGGGATACCTTATGAAATAAAATTAAAAAGAATACATACAAAAGCCCATTGAACAAAAAAACTCAACCAAATTATCAAATCAATTTTGTTTAATTTAAATTTAGATATTCTCCCAAAATTTTAAATAGTTATTAATTTTGAACTAGTATATTATTAATTAAATTTGCATTTTAGAGATGCTAGATTCAAGTAACCAAAAATATGAAATGGTACTTAAACACTATCCAATGATACTTAAACACTATCCAATGAACTATGAAAAATTTGCTCCGAAACACTGTTCCTTGAATTAAAGTTAATACCAAATACCTGAACAAATTTAATTGTTCAAGATAATTAGTTTTTCAAACATCTTTTAATAGTTTAAATATACAAAAGGTATTATAATTTAACAATTTATTCTGATAAATTTCAAGATTCTGATAGCATAAATGATAATGGGAAATTTTAATATTTCAAAAGTCAATATTCAAAACGTCAAAACAATTTTTTACCAACAAAATGCCAACCTTTGGTTACAGAAGCTCCAAAAAGAACGGCATCTTAGAAAAAGTTGGAGCCCAAAGCTTCCATAGCATGCAACCTACAAGTTGCATGACAATAATTATCCTTAAACAAAGCTCTGGTCAAAAACATATCTTTAATAAACTAATTTAAATTAACAAAATCTTATGGAAAGCTGAGATATTACTAATTATAAATTTGGCAATTGTTCTAACTTATAAGTTTGAAACACAGCCAAAAAAATTTCAGATATTTTTATAAACATGTGGGCAGTCTTGAGATCAAGAAAAGAACCAAAACCCTTTGGAATAAAAATAGCTATTGTTAAAGCAAACAATAAATTGTTGAGATGGTAAAACAAAGAGAACTCTTATTGCTATGCCATAAAAACCTGTTTATTTACATCTACAACGTTCGATTTTATAAAATTGCTCACTTAACACTTTCGTCTGTTTCAGATAAAAACTTTGATATTTATATTTAAAACACCGAATTATTAAGAAATTATCCACATTTTATATCTAAATAACCAATTATTCAACTTGATCACAATTCAATCAATTAAAATAGACTAACGAAGTGAATAGATCAGTAAAATTAATATTTTTGGATGTTCGAACAGTATTTTTTTTAAGAATTAGATCTTTTACATTTAAATAAATAATGTTTTGTAGTATGTCAGTATAAAGTCTTACAAAAAGATGTGATTTGTACTCTTTATGAACATAAACGTTAAAAATCCAATGTCCTTTTTAATAGTGAATCCTTGATGAACAGGTTTCCCTTTTATCGAAAAAAGCAATGAGAACTCACAATGGAGAGAATTCAACAAAAAGTGCAAATGGAAAAAGCGGCTAATTTCTCTGTTTCCTATCAGAGTGGTACATTTGATAACGAATAAAGCTACCTTAACTTTCAGTTTTAAGGTAGAAAGCTCATGAATGGTAAAGCATACAAAGGAGAGAATAGAGAAGCACGAAGACGTGTTGAAAAGGTATCAGTTTGAGGGTTTGTGCAACAGAACTCACAAAAAAAATGCCAGACACAAAAAAAGAAGGCGGTTGCATTCTTAAAGAGTACTAGTAAAATATGAATTATTGTTGACAGTTTACGCTGAACACAAACAGCAGTTTATGTTCCATGTTTACATTATCCGAAAGATCACACAAATCGATACAAAACCATGTTAATAAAAGAAAATTCACATTCTAAGATGAAATGTGTAGATAAAAATATTGTGGTATCTTTTAAAAAGTACAAGAAAAATATTGTTGCACCTTAACAATTTATGCTGAACACAAAACTGCAGAAATGTTCCATGTTTAGATTGTCCAAAAGATCACACAAATGGACACAAAACCATGTTAATAAAAGAAAATTCATATTCTAGGATGAAATACAAAGTTAAAAAATATTTTGGTTTGTCAAATAAAATTTCTATATTTCAAACGGCCTTTGAAAATTTATGATATTACATCACTCAAATATAAAAAAAATTGATTGTTTCAGCTACCACCACAAGTTGCTAACTATTTGCACACTTAATTCAAGATCCTGATTTTATTACTCCACTATCAAAAAGGTTACAAATCCTTTGGCTGCCTGGCATTCAACCAGGAGTCTAGAGTAGGGCCTAAATATTACATGGTCAAACATTTAACTAGGAGCCCTATAGTTTGGCCTAACTAGTAGATGGTCTACCAGTTAGCCAGGAGTCTAAAGTTGAGTCTAACTATTATAAAGGTACCTATCAATACAAAAGCATAACCTTATTAGTAGAGGCTACAATTGCATATCAAGTCTCTAACATGGTATCAAACTTTCAACACAGAACTAATCCTTGTCTTGTTCTAAATCATCTTCGTCTCATGTAAAAGTCTTATCCACAGTGATCATCGCTATTCCAATATCCCCTTAGGCCTTTTAACTTTTGACTTAAATGCCATGTTGAACATCAGGGACACCAAAAGGCTACACCATGCCTTCTAAGACAATCTTATGTGAAGACACTCAAATTGTCCCACCATGGATGAAATATCCACAAATACTAAGCATCAACCACTAGAATTATGTTTAACTAGTGAAAAAATTTTAACAATGCCAAACATTTGCACCCCAAGAACTACTCAATCACATCACGCAATATGGTACCAAAGAAAGCTCTTGATCCATGTTCAACCATGATAAAAATTAATTGAAAAATAATGAATCAATAAATTGCATGAACCACTTGATTTCAATCCAACTTATATCTGATAACTTATTAAACCCTTTAAACCAATTGAGGGCTCAAAGTTCTACCCAATGCATTAGTTGATATGTACCACCTATCCAAAAGTTTAAGCCAATAAATTAAGACTAATTAATTACATATTAAGATTCTAACATTATGCCAAACTTCTAACATGAAATTAATCGTACTCTCACCATTATTCAGCAATAAGAATACCAAAAATTTGTACGTGAAACATGTAATATACAAAGTATAATGGCATGCATGTAAAAAAATTCTTGTAATATTACATGATTTCTCTATAATGAAACTCAAGAAAAAAAAAACTTTACCTGTTATTGTTGACACCAAGATTGAAGAGAGCCATGGCCCCAATTTTTTGAGCCTGCTCATCCCCTTCATCTATGGCCAATTTCAAAAATTGAACAAGTGCCTCAATAAAACCATTTGCACCCATATATATCCTAGCCTCATCATCATCCTTTAGAAGTAACCTTATTTGCTCCACTGCTTTGCATTGTCTACTCAAGTTATCACCTTGAATTGCAGCAAGCAGCCTCTCATACCTATGTAGTTCACCATCACCAAAAGACTGACATGAGTTATCATTGGAAGTACCCACCTCATTTTTCTGAATTGAACCACACAACAACAAGGGAGCTGCCAGTGTCTCCTTATGCAAGCTAGAATTCTTGATCCCAGTAGTCCGGGCTATTGTGCTCTCACACTCTAACAATTCATCTTTCCAGCAACTAGTATCAAGTGTCCCAGGGGGACCACCAGGGATAGGAAGACCATTTTGTTCACACCAAGTAGCAATTAACCCTTTGGCACAATAATTTTGAGTCAAGCACAGATGAGGCAATTGTTGTTGGGTTTTAGGGCATGTTCGATGCCCGTCATTGAACCATTTTTCAATACAAGCACGCTCATAAGTCTGCCCTGATGATATTATAACAGGATCATACATAAGCTGCAAGGAGATAGGGCACCTCAGCTCCTCAGGGGGTACAGGCAAGTTTCCAATTACAATATCGCTCATCTTTGAGTTGAAAGAACTTAGGTTATTGATCTGATTATCAAAGATCGGGCCATTTCCAGCTGAACCAGAGATACATTCTAAAGAGCCTAATATGGTGGGAGAACAAGGAGCTGATCCTTGGGAATCTGTGTCATCTGCAATCTCACCTCGGAAAAGCTTAGAGTACTTTCTCAAAAGATGCAGTAGATAAGAGATGATGGATTCCTTCCGTTTGTCATCCTCAGCACGAGCTCTTTCAATGAGTTTCTTGAGAGCTCGTCTCTCAACAAGTGCTGCACGAGATGATGTGATGCCAAGACTTGATGCAGCATGATGAAAGATTTCAAGTTCATAGTTTTGATTTGAACTATCATCTCTCCTCTCTTTTTTCAGCAGTGAAATCAAGTCATTACCAATTTGTTTCTCAGACACATCAAGCCAAAACACAACAGCCTCTAGCTCACCAACAATCTCCAAAATCTGCGAGGAAATGGCAAAAATCAAAATAATGTCCTGGGAACAAGCTATACATGGCTAAGGTTTTTCACAATTGAATTCAGAGTCAATCACCTGGCACATTAGAGATTGATTCAAATCAATCCACAGCAAAACTGATTTGACTTACGATTAACTTTCGATTTTTCAGTCAATATCTTAGCATTTTTATTTAATGGACTAATCATAAAAAACATATAAACATATGCATCAAAACATTGTTATTTCAATTTAATTTAAAGATAATTCAATCAGCAAAATAACCAACTCATACTAATCCACTCTAAGCTGATTCAAGCTCAAATTAGATTATAGGATTTCAATTTTTATCCTACCCCAGCAAAAAACTGATTCAATTAATTATCTGGCAATATTAGACATCTGATTTAACCTCGTGGCTTTATCTATAAACATGCAATTGGCATCGGGCTTTTTAGGCTTTCATAAAACTTGCAATAGAGAATCTTCAATAAAATAAACTAGGAGAGCGTGAATGAGTACTTGTTCTTGAGTTAAACAAACCAAAAAGACCGACATTTTCCTGCAGATGTGCAAATGAAAACCATATTGGGCCAAATATTGAAACTACGGATGTTTGGAAGCATGTGGGAAAACAATTTCTTGGTTTATGAAATTAATCGGTGATAACAAATAAGTCAAATAAATACATAAAAAAATCAATCAGTTTTAATGATTAAAAAGTATATTCAATTTATCTAAACTATTTTATTACAATAGAGAAGCATATGAAACTATCTCACATTAAGTCCTTTATAAATTTCAATAGAAAATTTAAACTTGCCATAATTTCAACCCACTAAATATACGAATAAAGTGGCAATCATTTGTTTATTTACTCAAGGGTGTTGGCCAACAAATTTTATTATTATAATTAATTTGTATTTTGGTTCAACTCTAGGTTCTGAATTATGGATTAGTCGTGAACCTTCTTGGCAAACACATCAAAAGATCAGTACACCGTTGCACGCTTACTATCATTTATTTTCCATGTCCTTCAAAAAAAAAACATTTAATGGCTACTATAACGATTAAGTTATGAATAATCTGGGCACTGGGAGAACTAGTACAGATGTAGGAAAGGCTACATTGTGTTAAGATAGTCGAGCACTCAGCTAAGTGTTTAAGGCTCAGTTTAAATTTGACATGAATCAGATACGACCAACTGAGGCAAGCTCAATCCAAATTCAACTCCTCTATGGAATTATAAGATTGACATAAAACTTAACCAAACCAAGAAGCCAATCATGCTATCCCACTCAACTCTTGCATAGTTCCTCTCAACCCAATTCCAAAATGAAACAACCATCACATTCTCATTCATCAAAGTACACTGCAGACCAAACATATTGCTAACATGGTGTATATAACTACTAATGATCAAGTACTTTGAAAAGTGGGATTTATGTCTCAAACCCAATTTGAGAATGATGGGAAATTGTTGGTGCCATCACCAATGCAATTCATGATAGCTAGAAAAGGTGTGCTGATAGACATGGTGCAGTGTAATATAAAAAATATACCTTGATATTACAAATAGGTCGATAATTATCCATGATATATATATATGCTGGCACGTAAATACAAACAATGAACTAATAAGTTAAGGATGCTATGATGACTAGAAGCTATACATGAAAGAATGGGATCACATGCAGTGAATGAATAATGTTGTAGTCCATCCAAATCAAAAAAGCTTCCAAGGGTGGTTAATATGGTTTAGACTTCTAATTATATACAGAAGATGATACAGATGATTCAGGGGAAGAATAATTCAAAAATTTAGTGAGAAACTCCTACAGATCTTCCCTGGAATTTAATGAAGCTAAAAACCTGATAATTTCCATTGAAAACAAAAAGGTTCATTTATTTGACATTGGTAATGTTGTTTATACATGGTATATTGAATTATAGCATGCAACAATATAAAAGCTCAGGAATAAAAAGAAAAAACAGAATAAGCCACAAAACAAACTTTCAAGGCCATATCATGGCATGTCCCTATGCACAAGCTACAAAACAATGGACGCAAAATCAATAGCTAGAACAGAGGAAATTTTACTTGAGCAATGAGCTCTCAGATATTTTGGAAACCATCAGACATAGTGAAAAGACAGCTTTGCATTAATTCCATCAAATAAAAGTAAAAGAGGTGAAGAAAATATCTAAATTGCTATTTATGATTCAACAGAAAAGTTAAATTAATCGAGGTCCTCGATATCACTCATTCTTTGCTTGCATGTTTACTTTGGTGTCACACGTGAAACTATACCATGTTCTTGTAGAAATCAACTCCTAAACACACCATGAATAACAATTGCCCATTTCCTAGAGTGAATGTCCATTTTTAAGGCCATAAAGATCACATAATGATAATAGATTTGGTCTACAAATTTGACTTGTTGTGGGTAATAAATCTGCTTCCAATAGTATCCAAAAGAATAGCTCATATTGTCATATAAATATAGGTATTGTCATTTGAAAAATTTTAAAATAACAAGCATTGCAGTTGTTCAGCATGTTATATGCATATCTATAAAATATCACTCGTTTGGATTCCTTTTTTTAATGCATGCCCAAGCCTAAATGGTTTCATGACGTTGTCAACATTTTAAATTTCTACCAGAGTGATTGCAAGTAGATGCACGGGAAAATTGTTTATAACAAAACAAGTGGATAGCAGGCTATCATATGAATTATATATTTGGCAAAAAACATAAATATGTTTAAGTTAAACTATTAAATTTTAAGATTGCTTAGTACCTTTAAGTACTTTCATTGCAATATTGTAGCGCACCTTTAAATTCACCAATTCAAATTACAAGCATGAGCTTCAGACTGCTCAAACAAAGAAAATTACATATACAACATAACCCACCTGACAACCAATGGTTTCTGGAACTATTTCTTCAACAGATCTCAGACTTTCTTGGAGAGAACATCTTACTTTCTCAAATTTCATGAGAACAGAGTCCCCAGTAATGGCCTGATGAATCAAAGCAAGCACAAAATTTTAAAGATAATACAAGGAGCAAGCTAGCCAATTTCAAACATAATCAATAATGGTTTTCTTTTAGAGTTCAGCGACACTCACAATATATCATTGAAATGAAAATTCTTGCCCAAAAAAACGGCCAAAATGCTAGTATTATGATGTTGACAACAATGCTGATAATAGTTAAACAGCCTTGTCTTGGCCACATAACAATTGAAGAAGCCAATGGAGGCTAAATGATGATGTAAATAAATTTGTAAGGCATAAAAAAGATTACCATGCGGGTACATTCAACAACCAAACAAAAATTAACATGATAGCCTTGTAAAGCATATCACATCAGTAAATAACAAACAAAATGAAAAAAAAGGCTATCAAAGAAAAAATCCGAACTGACCAAATAAAGCTTGCTACAATCACAACAATGCTGAAGAAGACTTTTTGCTTTATCAAGAGCAACATGCAGTGCGCACAGTGATTGTATTCCGGACTTGCTACGTGGCCTTGATGCTTCAATAAAAGGAAATATCCCAAGCACTTTACCAACGATCAAAGAAAGAATTTTGTACATTCCTCCATGTAACTGCAGATGCAAAAGCACAAGGTCCTGAATAAATAATTTTAAGATCATAAAACAAAAAGTTACCTAGTTCTACTTTAACAGAATTAAGCACCACTCGGTTTCACTATGATCTAGCATTTCCTCCAAAGCACAGCAAAAACTCTATGCAAGATCATTTATTACGTCCTTGCATTACCATTTTTCCTCCACAGCTGATTAACATAATCACATAAGCATAAACTCCATAAGTTTCTCTGCTAATCAACGAATGAATCATATTTCTACTACATCCAAACCAGCCTAACTGACTCATTCTGAGCTTTTCTCCTCTCAAACAATTATAACCTCTCTCCATTCACCCGCTGCTACCATGAAATCCAAACCTATCATCGTTGATAAATTAAGATAAGAAAACGCAGAAATCACCATAAACGTTGCATAAAGTATCGTAAACCGGAGAGACTGCCTGTGACAGCGAAGGTCTGCAACCTGCCATTTGACATACAGTTTCACCAAAATAACAACCGGATAATAAGTCCAACGCGATCGGAAAATCAAAGTTTTGACTTAGAACGAAAAAACAATGCCAAACATAACCACCCAATTATATAATGAATCAAAATTATCTAATGAAAAGGAGATAAGAAATCTTAAAAAGAATAAATCCATTTTCAAGACGGATGAACGATTCCAGATCGAAGCCAATATAATAATAAAACGTAGTTATGGCCAACTAATTAGCCAGACAAAAGATTGCCATGACATTCAAAAGGAAAAATAAAAAACAAAAATAAAGATTGCCACATCACCTTTGCATCGCCAGCCACATAACGTTTCTCTTCAACCTCAGAAGAATCCATCTGTCACGCCACTATGTTCCAAAGTTTCTGACAAACGGTACCTCGAAGCAGCTCGACTTATCAGTTCAGAACCCACCACAACGCTCAACGTAATCATCCATAATTATAAACTAAAGAAGAACAGCAAAAACTAGTAATTAACTAATTATTCCAGAAAGACGGTGAAGTATTCCACAGCTCAACTAACATTTCCAGTTGTTCTCGAAGACATTCCAAGTTGTAAACTCGTTCTCGGAACACGTCGCCCGATCAAGTCTACCGTGAAAAGAAGGACAATCTACATGACCTAGCTAGGTTTTCGCCCACACCACTAAGAAAGAGACACTGATGCGAGAGCGCAGAGGTTTTCTCAGCAGGTTGGAGGACTAATATAGAGAACGACGCCGACGGATTGACGCCGTTACCTAGAGATTAAATTAATTTTGATTAATCTGGTAATTAACGAAGCTAAGCGGCACCGCTTACTGTCCGCACAAAGTACGCAATTTTTGGTTCCAGGAACGGCGGCCCAGGTGGGCCTCTGGGTCTTTTACTGCAGGACAACAGCTGCCAGATGAGCATTGCGTAGGCGCCGTGGATGCGGAGGATGCATTGCTGATGGAATCTCAACCGTCCACGTGGTCCATCGCGAATAGTTACTTTGAGAGTCGGCTTCCTCAGACCGATGGTTCCGTGATGGTTCGGGCTTAAAATGTCGATCTCCTGTAGAGTACTAATTACGTTCGATTCTGCATTTATTTAATTATTTAAAGGTTGAAGCGGACAAATTTCCTCGAAATACGAGAGATGGCTTGCTGGACGTAATTACTTGTCCTACAGTCAACTTTTTTATAAGAAAATTTGGTTATATATCAGTAAAGATTTAATAAAAATTATTTTTTAAAAATATAAATTTTTAAATTTAAAAATTTTGAAAAAGATTGATCGTAAGCTCTATGCTAGAAAATTTAATTTATTTATTTATGTAACCTCAATACTTAACTGCTTTGTTTTATTCATTTCAATAACAAATAATAAATGATTATATAATTGTTTAGATATTACACTTAATAGCAAGATATTTCTTGTCCTTGATCAAGAAAATACAATTATTGATGTATTATTGGTATTTATGCAAGTGAAAAAGAGTTTAAGAAAGGTGCAAATATTTGTTATCTACTATTATGTTAATTTTTTTAGATTTATTAGTCTCATAAACGATTTTTATCAATTTAATTTCACTTATTCAGAGCATGATTAATCTCTTTTTTTAACTAATTATGATCTTTTGATCGAGTGTTTATGTTTTTTTGCCGACTAATTATTTTTAATGGACAACTATTTCTTGTTTATCTTAATTTCAGAGTTTTATCTAAAAAAGAATTCAAATAGGTCATTATGTAACCAACTAAATAGCTCAAATCTGTTACTATACATCAATAAAAGTCGTTGGAAATCCCAAACAAAAATGTTTGCAAGCATCTACAAAAATGTTAGTTATTAACATATTTGTCGTCCTTTAATTATCATAAAAATATGACTTTAAATTAGGACTTTTTTTGTACATTAAACATTTAATATTACGATTCTTTCCTTACATCATATATTATACATTTTACTTAACAAAAAATAAGAAAAAGATAGAGTGATTAAAACAAGCATAAAATTTATTATTTTTCTCAAAAATATAATTTAAAACAAAAGTTATAATATAAATGCTTCTAACATAGTCTAATAAAGACACAAAACTTATTGAATTAAAAAATCATTATATAAATATTTAAAATAAAATAGATACATTATGATGATCTATCTCAATAAGATATGATTGATAACTTAGAGATATATCAACGATAAATTTTAGATTTATATTAGATTTTTGATATTATGGTATAGTGTCATAAATAATTTTTTAGATTTTTTAAAGAATTATCTTACAATTTGAATGTTTAACAAAATCATAATATATTATAAATCTTAGACTTGTTAGAAATCTAAAGTTTAAACATGAGATCTTTATTTATAAATATTCTGCACATTATGCTCATGAAAAGAAACATACGTTCAATTAAATCATCTTGTATTGTTTATCCTTATGTTTATTATGATTTCTATGGTGTGATGATTAGCTTACCAAAGATTTGATTTACTAAGTGCTTAGCTAGTTATTTAAAGTAGATAGAGATAATTAATCTTATCTCCCTTATCCTCTCCTCATTTTCTTACTTGTTCTTTCTCACCTCTTCTATCAACAAGTTCTTCTGTCATCATCTATTTTTTTGTCTCATCAATTTAGTATCAAAGATTTATTCATTGACCTTTAGATTGATACATGAATATAATTTTTATTATTTATCATTTATCAAAATCATATATATATAAGAAACATTTGCATGAAAACATGATAATATTTGTTTGATATAATAAAGTTAGTATTTTTAGTTTTAGATATAATAAAATAAAATAATAATATTTTTATCATAACTAAAAAAATATATCAATTAACAAAATATTTTAAAATTTGGATTTAAGTATATGATTGAAAAGAACTCTAAGTGAAGAAATAAGAAAACTTGTTTTATAATTTTTAAAGACCTAAATAAATCATTGTAGATTTTCAAAGTTAAAGAATTAAAAAAGTTATTTTTTACAAGCAAGTTAGATCATCTTAAATACATAGAGACAAGTTAAGAATCTTGCTTTTGTTTACTTCTTTTAAGTAAAAATAGGCACAGGAAGGACGATATAAAGGGAGTAAGCAAACATAAACTTTGGAGTGGCTATCCTAAAAAAAGCTAAAGGTTGAAGTTGTCATAGATAGTTTTTATTAAGAGAAAGCTTCAATAACAACTAGAGAAAAAGAAAGCTAAAAAGTTAAAAGAGAGAACGGACAAAAATAAAAGGAAAAGAGAGAAGAAAGAAAGCGACAAAAAAAAGGAGCTTAAAGTTGTAGTTAGAAAGAAAGAAAAGGAAGAACAGAGGAAGTACTACAAGATGTTGTAGTTGGAAGAAATTCTAAAAGCTATATAATGATTCATTTGAATGATTTAAGGAATTATTTAGAAAATATTGCATTATCGTTAACATGAGAAGTGGCAAAGTAAGTTTATAATTGAAATTCTTTAAACTTTGAGTTTCAACGACAAAAAAAATGTCATGCATCCAATCATAGGAAGCCTATGTAGTTAGGAAACATGTTTGAAACTTTAAAGATTGTTTCATATTCAAACCCTTTAATTTTTTATGAATTAGAGGTGTTATTAATATATATAAGTTGTTATGAGTTTCCATAAATTGGTTTTGCAATTAATCTCAATTGGATTAAGCAAGAAACAAAGAAAATTGCAATTCTCATGTTCGTTTTATGGATTATGTACAATATATAAATTTTTATTGTATTATCATTAGCCCATAGATAATGTATTAAGTTTAAAAATGTGGTGTATAAGAGCCCTAGAAGATATTTTGCTGAGTTAACAAATGTTCCTTTGTGCTTGAAATATAGTAAGCTTGAGCTAGTGTACAAACATAGAGCAAAAATGTGGAAAATCATTAATACAATGTTTGAGAAGCTTTAATTACACAAATCAGATGTGATTAAAGAGAAACCATATTAAATTTTAAAATTCTAAAGAGTTATGTATGATTTGTTTTTTGTAATAAATTAAAAGAAAAATAAGAAAAAAAAAACCAAAATAATCCCTAAGAATCTAGGGAAGTGAATTTAAATAAATTATAATATGAAAAAGTGTTATTTAATCAAGCATTATAATTCCAAATTCTTTACTTATATATGCATGTTCTAATACTAATTAAGAAATATAGTTGATATAATATGATATATGATATAAGCATAAAAATTATATGTATGTGTATGTGATAAGACATTTTATATGATTAAACTATCAAAATATAATAATATATATATAAAAAAAAGAAATAAATAAATGCTAACATATACTATATAAGTCTTATGTGCACAACATTTATAATAGTGTTATATTATAATATGAGTTATTACATGATTAAATGGCATAATATGAAAAAAGAGAACTAAATGTTATTTTTTCAAAAATATTATCTCATGATTACCATAATATATGATAAACCATTGACATATAATGTTAAGTTAGGCAGGCATTGGTTATAGATTATGTCATAATATGTTATTAGATACCTCAATCATTAGTACTTTATGCATGATCAAATATGTAAAAACAATATGATTCAAATATTCTTAAATACCTTTAGTATGTTGTGTAATGCATGATGTATTAATGATATGATTGATATGATTCATTATCTATGATATACCCATTAGAGAAAATCTAGATATAATATGACGAAATGTCAAATAAATATGAGTTGTGATATAATTATGAATATTGGATAATTGTCATTTGAAAAAAGCTAAACCTAACTATAGTAAAAAATAAGAAAAAGTAAGAGATGAAATTAATAAAGAAAAAAATAAAATATGATTATTACAAGTCATATGATATTTAATTGGACATTTACTTATAAGTATTATGTTATTTTTATTACTTCTTTTTATTGTCATCTCAAATTGAGATATTTTTATATATATAATTTATCCATTAAGCTTTATAAAACTTATTTTATTACTTAATTATAGATCATATAACAAATAGATAGAAAGAAGGTAGTCAAAAAAATTATTATTGAGAGACAAGTATATGAGTTGATTGACTTATTGAGAGATTATTATGGACATTATATATTACATATTATGGTATTATCTTTAGGACAATGATACCAAATTTTATTGTAGTTGATATGCATATGACAATTAGTTATGATTTAATATATGAGAAATGGTTTTATAATGATTTTTTCAATTTTATTATGACATATATCTGATGTTGGAATTTGTATCATTCATAATATATAAATATTTTAATTTAACCAAAGTTATTATTATTATATATACTATTATATAGAAATGATGAATGGGTCTTGAATAAGATTATATTTAATCAATCAAGTAAATAATTTAAAATAATTTTAATATAAATATATTATTATTATTGTATGTTTAAAATATATTGATATGAGTATAATAATATGACATGAGATGATTATGTGTATATATTTTGATCTTTTATAATATATTATTAATATCATGTGATTACATGTAAATAAAATGAAGCTTATTCATTATAGAATATATTTTAATTATTATAAGTACTCAAACACAAAATAAAAAAGTGTAAATAATAATAAGAAAAGGAATGATAATTGAATTGGGCTATGACATCATAAGTGGATTATGTAATTTTTTCTTATAACATTTATTCCATGGCTACCCAACATAACGAGATTAGATCGTCATCTTTAACACATGAGTCATGGCCTTAATAAGCTAATTGGCGTCAAATATCTTTCATAATTACAACAAGTACTTTTTGTAGAACTTGGTGTGTTGAGCTCCATTATTATTAATACTTTATATTGACCAATGATAAATAAAAATGATATAATTAAAATTATTGATCAAGTATGATAAGCCTCAGACTAAAGTCATGATATATGATAACATCAATAAATATGTGATGATATAAAAACTCATCAAAAGAGATATCACTACCTAACCTTATTATGTCTAAATAGTGTTCCCATAATATCCCCATCTTGACCCAAACAGGTTTTGTAACCAAAAGTACTTTAATATTTTAAGATCAAAGTATCACACATAAATTTTAAAATCTTTTTTTCTATGACTAATATGAGATTATTCATTCTAATACTTTTTCACTTAAAAATCTTCATAGAAGTCACTCAATTTTAATAATTTATCTTCTTGAGATATCATTTAACAATTACTTTATCCTATTTAAAATCAAATGTCATAAGCTTAATAGCTTTCATTTGATTCATGTTTGAAACACATTAAATTATAAAAGATATCAATCTGATATTTTTTTTATGATAACCCAACTCACCATCTTAAGGTATTGTTCTTTTGGGTTTTTCTATTTTTAACTCAAGTAAGTTCTGTCCCCCAAAAGAGTCTCTATATCTTAAGACCATTGTATATATAAAGTCTAAAATTTTTTCTTTCTAGATAATATAAGACTATCTATCATTTTATCTCTTTATTTAAAATCTTTTCATAAACCACTTTTTATTTGATAATTTTTTTATATAAGATATCACCAAGAGATCACTCCTCACCCTCTTTAATATCAGGTGTTATAAGTTCTCTGTGATGTATCACCTTTTAGGACCTACTTAATTTTTATTATTTTAAACTTATTTTTTAAATCCAAGGAATAATTTAAAAGTAAATAAATGGCTACACTAATAAAAAGTTTACAATCCTTTTTAAAAGTAATATTTATACATAGTTTTTAAGCATGCATCGTATTTAGATTATCTTACATATAAATATATCTCATAATAGAAAATATTATTAAATAGAATTAATTAGTTAACTTAATCAAGTAGAAATTAAAAATGTATTGAATTGAATTTATCTAAAAAATTTATAGTAATTATATTTGTACTATGACCTTATCACATAATATAACTAATTAGCTTTGTAATAAGATAAAGAACCAAATATAAGATATTTATAGTTAAGTTAATTATTTATAGTGTTTGTAAATGTACAATGCATGTATTATATAAGTATAATTGTTGATTTATATAATAAATGTTAGTTATTTTTTTAAACTTATGTACTTCATACATTATGATATACATATCATCCTTATATGATATTGTCTATAGCAAATTAGACAAGGTGATTTAGATTGAGCAATGTAGGTGTAATATGAGAGTTGCTCTATCATACATATAATATCTCCATATCGTATAGGTAAATTATTCGTTTATTAAGAGGTTAGAAGTTATATTGAGCTTATAGGATTCATATAGTGTGATAGTACTCATCATACTTATATAATCAAATTTAATAGAGAGTAATGATTTGGGACTTAAGTAGTGAGAGTGCTAAAAATCATTATACAAGTACAAGTCTAACTCTTTAGTTTTAGAAAGGCTTATTAATATGAATATCTTTTATATTAATATAATCACTATCATTGTATTGTATAATTAAGTAAAAATTCAAGAACTAAAATTTTAAATCTAAAAAGTTAAATTATTCATAAATATATGATATTCTCATTGTATAAGTATAATCTATTTTTAATAAGTAAAATAAACTTGTCCAACTATCTAATGGATTGGATATCCAATATATAAATCCATAATATTTTTATGAGTTTTAGATCAAATAGTATAATCAGTTTAAGAAGTGTGAGTAAATAATTATTTGACTAATTTTTAAGAAATCTTGATATAATCATTTAAGGGTTATACAAATTCTTTTAAGACTTTGTCCTAATAGAGAAGTCTAAACTTAAGAGAATTGGTTAAAATTAACTTGCATATCTTTGTGAAAAACTTTACTTAGAAAGTCATTATTACAAAGAAAGAGAGAAGTGCAAGGTCAATATCTCAAGCAATGGTTTTATTTTTCATAACTTTCAATCATTTTACAATGAACTAAGTTGGCTGTTATTTTTATTATTTCATTAAGCTTTATTGCATATCTTGTATATATTATTTTAACTTTGTATTAATGTACCTCTTATTTAAATTGATTTGAGTTATAAGTCCTTATAATTGAGTTTTTTATTGATTTTTTTATTAGTGTTTTGTGTCCCCTAGCCCATTATATAGGTTAAACCCTACCTAGTTGCAATAAAAAAGAAAAGATTATTATAAAGTTAACACTTATCAGACAATGATAAAAAAAGAGTATATATAATAGAAGTCTAGTTATTTGACTGGAGATGGATATAGATCCAATTTTAGATTGAACAACTTAAAAATTCTATTATATTTCATATTTTATTTACACTTTTATACAACTAGTTTTTAAAATTAAATAATATTTTTTAAAAAAATATTATAAAGATCATTAGAAAAAAAAACTTTCATTATTACATTACGTGAATTGAGATTGATTAAATTTGTTATTTTCACAATTTACTTATCCCTTGTGTGAATATGATGCTCTCATATCCCAACATAAGAAATCTTTAAGCTATATTGTTTATAAGTGCTCTCATATCATTTCCATTATCTTTAGTATTTAACATGTTTTATTAGTTCAAAATACTTTAAATCTTATTTTTTTATTAAAAAGGATATATCTAATCATTTGATTATCATTAATGCTACTTCTCTGTATTAGATTTGGAAGCTTAAGTTACCAAAGTCCATGAAAAGTTAAAATACTCATGTGCATCTATTGGATATCAAATTGTCTTTTCAATGTTGGAGGTTAAAGATCCCTAACATCTTTTGGGTTTTTGAAACTCATATCATTAGCAAAGTGATCCCCCTCTCACAAGGTTATTTTAAGATCAATTTTGATGATTATGTGACAAATCACAAGATGTGGATAATACAACTATTGCTCATGATCATTGCAAGGACTTTGTAGCGATTGTTATGGTCTAGATGTTTCTTTTTTGTCATTTCATCTATTGGGTGTATTGGTGTTATGGCTATAATCTTGCTTCCAATGACTCTTATTAATTAATCTATATGTTAAGAGTTTGCTTACATGGTAACTCATCTAAAATTGTGTTTGATATTATATGCACTTCTAAGGAGAATTGTGCTCATCATAGATATGTGATCTGATTTTTATTCTTTCTTTATTTAATGACTACAAAATTGTACATCTCATTAGATCCATGATTAACACAATCAAATTTTTTGTTATATGTTGGATAATTTTATTTGAACAAATTGTATGTCCTTTTCAGTTATATTTATTATAATTTTAGATGTTTGTCACTAGTACTATTTCTTTGTGATTAATAAATTAGGTATTGACTAATATTTTTTAAAAAAGCAAACAATCATAAGATTTTAAAAAATTAAACAAATAATTCTATGCAATAGTGGTCACATGGGTTGCAATGATTTATGAGTTTTACTAGATTTCTAAATCTTATTCAAATAAATGCAATCTCTATGTCTATACTCCTCAGTTCATCACTTTTGAGATTCATTATTCTAATTTATAAAATAGAATATTTTTAACTATGATCTAATTATAACTAATGTTATACTTTTTAATATCTTTTAACATTATTAAAAATTAAAATATTTATAATAGTTGCATAATTTCTTGTTATATCTACTAAAACTAAAAGGTAATTAAACATTTTTTTAAAATTAATTGAGCATTATTTTATTCTTATACCAAAGTGTACAAATAATTTTAAAAGCATTTCAACACTATTTCTTATAATACATATTTTAATAATGAAATACATTTTTATAAATACTCTATGTAAAAGTACTTATTTTAATATTATATATGCATATATAATACTTTTTCATGAACTATAAAAAGAAATCCAAATATTTTCTCACAAGATTTGAATATTATTTTCAATAATATATATTTTAATATATTAAATAATTATTATATTGCTTTCTCAAAATAATTTATTTTAAAAATATAAATATATCAAATATGTCCAACGGAACCATTACTTATGTACACGTGGCCATTTTGTCTCCGCAGATAAGAACACCATAATACATGTTGGCATAGCAAACTGAGACAAAGCAATAAAAGTTAGGTCAAGGAAATCAGAGCCACTTCATGCGGGTGACGTCCGTGCAAGAGATGCTGTCCGTTAAGGTTCGCCTAATAAATTTTATGAAATCTATATTACAAATAATATTCAATTTAGTTTAAAACAATAAGAGTATTTATAAATACGTGTGGACCAAGTTGGTCTACATCCAACCGTACATCTGTAAACCATTTTAATATAGGTTGGCTAGATTCTGTTCATCGTTACTTCTCTTAAAGGAGTTGACATAAAAAAAAAATTAGAAAATTATTTTTAAATAGGATTTTTCAAAACATTTTATATCCACTTTTTAAAATAAAAAAATTGGCAAAATGTGATGCGTTTGTGCATGTCATGGGTCATTCTTCAAACCACAAAATTGAAGATTGAATTTAACTAAAAATATAGTTTATTGATTTCAGTTTGGTTAATAAATTAAATATTTAATTAAAATTATAAAATCCATCTTTTTATTCAAAAAAATGTACAATAATTAAATTCAAATATAATTTTTAAAATTGTTCAAAAGAAATTACACGAGGATTTGGGAACCCCAAGTCACGTGTCAGCGCGAGATTCTTGCTTCTTGCTGTGAAATGGCGGGGAATGCTCACGTGTTCCCCGGTAAAGGACCCAATCGAGCAACCGACCCACATGAATTGGATCGTAAGCCAGCAATTATTTTAGCTTTTTAAAACATATAAAATATTATTAAACTATTTTTTATTTTTTTTAAATATGTTTTTTTTCATCAACGGACCGACACAATTCACAAAAGTACACCGGGAGATTCCACGTGATTTCCCGTTTTGAATAATTTTTTAATAAATTGTTTTATTCCTGAAATAAACCTTTGCTAAGACATAAGCATGCGGCGTCCCCTACGGGGGATCGAACAAGAAATCCAAATACATTAACTTGCAAAGCGGCTCAGGGAGAGGCACACCCCGTCCCCAGCTGAAGCTGGACCAGCACGCAGCACGCGCCACCCAGTCCGCCGGCGCGTTACCTTCTCTATAAATACAGGAGATGACAAGGGCGTCAAGATCGCGGGCATGGAGAATTGCATTGGCAAATACACCCCTCGTGGGCTCTTGGGCAAGGAGATCACGCACTTCCAGCATGGCCTGCGTCGAGTCGGTTTGGAACTCGATGGCCCGAGCGTCCGGGAACGCTGATCTAGCCACTTCAAAGGCCTCCAACAAGGCATAGACTTCCATGGCTCCACTCGCTTGAGAGATTACTTTCTTTCCAAGCACCAGCAGGGGCTTCCCCACATGATCCCTAGCAACCAGGCCAAGGCCCGTCGAGTGATCCCCAACGGCTGCATCACAGTTGAATTTGACCCATCCAGTGGGAGGAGGAACCCAGTTTTGGGCTACATTCAGTTCAGGTGAACTGAGCGGGTTCCCGCAGGACATGGAAGGACGCGTTCGGTGAAGCAGAGCAACCTCAATCTGCAGCTTGCGTAGGATAAGACTGTAGTTTAGCCTTTCATCGTAGTGCTTCTTCGCATTGCGGAATTCCCAGATGTAGTACATTGCCGTGGCAAAGGTAGCAGCGTGCTTCCAACTATTGGCAACGCTCCGTGCAGGTGCTGCCACAAATTCAAAGAGCCTCTGCAAGAAAGAATGCCCAGTGCCCTCACCATGATGAAGACTAAGTGCAGATATGGCCTCACGAAGTTGGTTACTGCGCCAGAAAACCTGTGCATACGGGCACTCCCAGATAAAATGTTCCGGCGTCTCGTCCGCAATACAACCCCAAACGCAGCTATTGCACTCAGCAAGTCTTCTACGGGCCAGCCAAACTGCAGTAGGGAGGTGATCACCTATCAGCCGCCAAAGGAAGAGTTTCACCCTAGGCAGAGTCTTAAGTTTCCAGATCATCTTAAGATACTCCGAGTTAACTCCCACGTCCTTTGCGAGTAAAGTTTTAGGTTGTTGACCCGGGGCGACTCCGTCTGCACCTGCAAAAGCATGTCCTGGTTACGTGCCCAAGGTAGATGCAGGACGCGGTCAAGAAGGAGGTGGCTAGCCCAAACCCTAATGCTTGCTTCGTTCCAAACACCCACCTCAACAACGCATGCACTAACGTGAATAGGCCAGTCCACCTCCATGTTAATGAACGTAGGCCACAAGCAAATTGGGAGCACACCAAGCCAGTTATCTTCAGCAAATAAGACACCCTTTGCCGTCGCCAATTCTCCACACAAAGTTTGCAAGGGCGCCCGGCATACCAGCAACAAGATGCCTACAAGCAAGAGATGCCCTCCGCGGAGACTTAACAAGGGAATGAGCAGCGCCGTATTTAGCAGCCATAATGCACACCCACGGGTTCTTCTCACGCCCAATCAATCTTCTGCAGTGTTTCATGATCAAGACTCGTTGCCAAGTGCGCAGGTCAAGGAGGCCAAGGCCCCCCGCTTCCTTAGGCAGAGTGATCTTCTCCCAACTAGCATAATGCATCCTCCGTTCACCCATGGCACCACACCAAAGAAATTTCCTAATCTTTCGCTCCGCCACGTCAATGGCGCGCTTCGGCAAAGCACAGTGGCTCAGCAGATGAGTGGGGATAGAGTTGAGGACGCATTTAATCATGGCAATCCTCCCAGCAAGCGATAGGTGCCTGATGCGCCATTTCATCACCTGATCATCAATCTTTTGGAGCAAGAAGTTAACATCCTTAAACTTGATTGGCTTTGCCGAGATTGGAACTCCCAGATAGCAGAGATTCTCCCCATGCGCCATATGCAATTTCCTCGCAATTAGCTTCTTCCTTTTAGTACTAGTGAATTTGCTAAAAAAAGCCTTAGATTTCGCAAGGTTGACACTCAAACCTGTAGCGCTGCAAAACTCCTGCATGGCCAGATTAACTGCTGCGTAGCAGCACGAGTAGCCGAAGCATATACCAGAATATCATCAGCAAACAAAAGGTGGGATAAAAGCGGAGATTCCTTCCCAGGACTAAACCCCAGCAGCGACCTGGACTCATAATTGTGCATGATAGTGGAGAAATACTCCGTCACAAGAGTGAACAGATAAGGCGAGAGGGGGTAGCCCTGCCGCAAACCACGTTGGGCATGAATCCAAGGAAGCCGAGAGCCATTAAGCAGTACAGCATATCTAAGGTTAACGATACACCCCATTCGCACCAAGTAGACGGAAAGCCCATAGCTTTCAGGATGTTCATCACACTCCCCCATTGCACCGAGTCATAGGCTTGCTCCATATCCACTTTAACCGCCATGAGCCCAGCCCTCGCAGAGGAAGAGTGCATTCGCGAGGCCATTTCCTGGGCCATGAAGATATTGTCTGCAATACATCTTCCAGGCACAAATGCGCCCTGTTCACTTGAAATGAGGAGAGGGAGGATTAGCTTGAGCCTTTCAACAAGAACTCGTGCAACGACTTTGTAGATGAAGTTGCATAAGATAATTGGCCTGAACTGTTCTGGCCTGCATGCGCCATGAGATTTCGGAACAAGTACAACGAGGGTATCCTTCCAGCAACTAGGCATTTGCTTTCCAGCAAAGAAAGAGAGCACAGCACTGATGGTGTCCCCCTGAGTGATCTGCCAATATCCCTGGACAAACTCCGCAGTAACCCCATCCAGGCCAGGGGCTTTGTTTCTCCTAGCAGCTTTGATGGCTGCGAAGATCTCCTGTTCAGTGACAGGGCAGGCCAGTAAGGTTGCCTGGGCTTCACTAACCCTGGCATGAGGCAAATGCTTCACGATAGGTAGAGACGTAGTCCCACCGCCCCACTTCATCTGAAAGAAAGGTTCCAAGACTGCACACATAGAATCCAGCGAGGTGACCATGCAGCCCGAATCATCCTTCAGTTGGGTGATGAGATTGTTGCGGGTGCGTGCAGTCGCGGCTGCATGGAAGAATCGAGTATTACGATCTCCCAGATGAGTCCAGTGGAGTTTTGCCCTTTGCCACCACCAACGCTCCTCCAGCGCACAGCCGCGGTGGAAATCCAAAATTAGCTGCCCAAGACGGCAGTGTTCCTCTTCATTTAATCCCTCCAGAGACTCTTTGATTTGCAAAGAATTGATGTTGTGTTCTAGATTAGCATTGGTACTCATAATATCACCAACCTCCAGCTTGCTTCATGAGCACAGAGCCAGAAGCAACTTGCGAAACTTGGTTGAAAGGGCCTCCATATAGTTCCCCTTAGTACGCCTACTCCAGGCCTGATGCACGACCCCATTGCCTTCGGAAATTGCAGCCAGACGCTCTCAAACTGAATGCGGCGCATACAAGCAGGCCTTCGTCCCCCCTCAATGTCAATAAGGAGGGGACAATGATCAGAACCAATCCGCATGAGGTGAGCAACAGAGCAGCCCGGGAATGCACGCATGCCCGCAATATTCATTAACGCTCTATCCAGCCTCTCAAAAATCCTTGCACCCCCTTCCTTTCCATTGCACCACGTAAATTTACTCCCAGTGAACATGAGATCCACCAGCTGGATGTCTTGAATTGCATCCACAAACTCTTGTTGCAAGCTGCTGAATTTAAATTTCCTTCCCCCCTTCTTCTCACCCTGCGACATGACAATATTGAAGTCGCCGGCAACCAGCAGTGGGCCAGCACTCTCAACCTCCTGCCTTAGAAAGTTCCACAATTCCTTCCGTTTCAAGGATTCCCTCGGCCCATAGACGACACAACACAATTCCTTCCGTTTCAATTGTTTTATTCAAAAAAATGTTTTATTGCCCGTATAAAAATTTTTAGATAAATATTTTTTAAGTTTTATTAAGAAAAAGTTTTGTATGATTTGACTTTTACTCACTAATGCAATTTGTTGATTAAGAGATATTTTTGTTATTAACGTTGAAGTATGTTTTGAATGTTTATTCCTTAAAAATTGAATTAACATGTGATGGTAAATAAAAGATGAAAGAAAGGTGACAAAAAAAATCTAAGATAATAGAAAAAGAAACAAAATTGAGATCTCTAAATATAATGGCATTTAAAAATATTTTCTTTGTCAATAATTTTTTTTAATTAGATGATGAAATACTTGAAAGACTTTTAAGGGTGAGAACTAAATAAGAGAATTTATAGGTTAGCTGATAACCAATATATTACTTTTACTCGTTCTCACAATTATTGTTTTTATGGGTGAAGGGTTCTATGTATGGAACTTATATGTAAATAATGCATATGCATCAGCTATGTCTGAAAATAAAAGAATAGAATAATTTAATATTCAGATATAATAGAATTTAATGAGGTAATTGATTGAGTTAAAAAAGAATAAAAAATATAATAAAATGAAATGATAAAAAAAATATAATTGAGTGAATAAAAAAATAAGAATCCATTCATTAAAGTGAATTCAAAAAGAGATTAATAAATAAGCTCAAACATTAAAGCTTTTAAAAATATATTTTTTAGTTATACCTAATTCATCATTTATCTATTTATTAAAGTTTATTTTAATAAAAAATTATAAGTAATTATTTATTATAAAATTAATTTTCTTACATATTTCTTGAAAATTTTTACAATCACATAATTTTTTTTAATAAAAAAGTATGCTTTCTATGTATTTTTTAAGCATTTTATGCTCAAATAATTATTTAATACAAAAAACTACATTTGTCTATTTTTTGAAGACTTTTATTACCAGATATTTTTTAATACAAAAATTTAATTCATATTTACTATTTTAAGATTTTCATGCATATATATATTTGAATATTTTAAACGTAATCATTAAAGTGGTACTAAAAATACACTTATAATGACATAAGGATGAACCTTGACTTCTTAAGAACAATATTTGATAGCTTTTTAAATTATGAATTAAATTTTAAAAAGTTTTCATATGATTGATTTGAGTTTGAAATTTTATTATGTGTCAATATTATTGTTGCACTACAATGTTCGACCTTTTTGCTACTTCGATGACAATATCAAGCTCGTTGGTCTTAATTAGACAAATAAACTCAAATTTCTTGATATATCACATCACATATAATAATCATATAAAATAACTAAAAATATACTCAACTTTTGTAATGATAACTCAATTTTCTAATCCCATTACATACATCACATCATATCATCTATATCATAACTTATACTTAGATAACATATATAGATCAATGAAACTCCTAATAATGTTATTTATGCATAAACATAAACACTATTATGATTTTGCAATAATGATTAGCAATCTAATTATACTTATAAAGTGAAAGTATGGTCATATTGCATGCTATTATTACATAATAAATAAAGTGTTAATTAAGTTGAAAATCACTTATTCCAATTGCTTGATTGAATGACCATTTGGTCTTAGTTTACCTTAAAATCCTTTGTAAAATTATGTCACTTTTCAAAATTTAACTTATATTTAAAATATTAAGTATTACTTTCTTTGTTCTTGAAATTTTCAAAACATCAAATTTTCAACCTTTTTTCATAAGATCATTTGATACTTAGATCCAACCATAGCATAAAAAGGAATTAGATGTCAAATTATCAAGCATATACTTAGATTAAGGGCCATCTTATTTGAGACCCAACTTAGTTTTTTAAAGTCATATTTTCAAGGCTAAGCTAGCTTTTTCAAGATTTTTTTATCAATTCCCAATTAGATTTTCTTAACTCTTCTTCTTGAGATGAAGTAAAAAAAAATTAGACCCCTTTTTTATGTCATTTATTGTTCACTTCTCTGCTCTTTTTCATCAATTTGTCTAATCAATCAAACCAAGTAACCAAAAGGATCAAACAATTTAATTAGTTAGCAAAAGCTTGAAATACACCACTAAAGATAACTAAAACTTCTCAATTGTTTTCATAACTTATTTTGTCGAACAAAACATCAAATGTTTTGTAAAACATCTTTAAATATCACATTGTATTTTTTAACCCATAATTTCCAACTTAGAACAAAAAAATTCAAATCTAAGTTCATCTTAATCATTTTCATCTTCTTCTTATTCATCTCTTCAAAACTTGATTGCTTTACATGTCTCTAACACACGCTTAAAACAATCAGAGAAAACAATAAGAAATTTATTTTTATTTATTTTAAAAATCATAGAAATTTCAATAAAAGCAATCACCATTTAACTTATCTCTAATAGTGATTCTATTTATGTGATTATTTTTAAAATTTGAGGTAATCATTGACATTAGATAATTTTCAAATCAAATAATACATGTCAAGATTTTCAAATCCAATAAGTGAACATCATAGTCTTAATAAAACGACACATAAAATAATATGGCCCAACATTCATTATAACTAAATACACTTAGTTTAGCATTTAGCAAATTAGTTTTACAAATTGTCCTCTTCTTTAAAACTTTCTAAATGAAGCCTCGCATTGGACTAACTTTTAAGAGAACATAATTATGATTTGGGATTATCATTTTATGTCTTGCATTAAAGCATTTCCTTTAACTATCGTGGACAACATGCTTTCTTTCTTTGACATTTTATTTACTAATTAGAGACTCAAAACTAAACTTATATTCCCTTCATATTAACTTAAGAGATATCTACATTTTCTTTGTTTTGGGATCTCATATTGAGCTATATAAATACTAGTTTACTAATAATTATTATATTATATTAAAGATAAATAATTCTCTCAATTATCACTAAAATTAAGAATAATCTCAAATTTGAGAGTAAAACATTGTCTTTAAGCTTCAATTTAGTAATAAATAATTGATAAATACTTATCTAAAAATGAGAAATAAATTTAAGATCCTTATTAAAAAATATTTCTTAAGAATTCCAAATAACTTAGCAATTTGAATTATATAACTTTTTCATTTAGTTTTTAACAAAATTAGTAGTTGAAATAGGTTTGAAATAGTCATTTGTCTATTACTATCTAACTAGAATCATTCCCTTGAGTACTTATTAGTAAATCTACTATATAGAATTTCATTTGAACTTGTTAATAACATATTCAAAATTGCATAACAACTTAACACATTTTTAATCACATTAACCTTATCAGGACAGAAATTAATTAAAAAATCATAATTTTCAGTTAATTTTAACCATCATATTAGTTTTTGTTTTCTCTTTTTATATAAATATCTATTTTGAATTTTGATGATCATTAAAGTTCTCATCTCATCTTATATAAATGTTATTTTTAAATTTAAAAAAAAATAAGACAATTATTGATTTTAATTTTTTTTATTTTTTTCAAGAAATTATCATTATTTTATCAAAATCATCTGATCTATAAGGTTCATCTAATTTCTATTGGTTGGACTTATCTTATTTTGATTGATCAAACTTATATTATCTCTCGGAATCATCCAATATATCGGATTGATCTAATTTTGATTGATCAAGTTTATTCGATCTGTAAGACTTATTGGATTTCAAAGGCATTTGGAGTTGATTGAATCTATTTTTCGAAATATCTCAATACTTTTTTGCTAATGCCCATATAAAAATGTGTCATGAATGTGCATAGAGCTAATGCAATAGTAGCATTTATGGCATTCGTGGGCAAAACTAAATCCACATTAGGTGACGTTTTGATTTTTCAAGATAAAAGATGACTTGACTTGTTAGAAACAAAAAATTAAAAAAAAAATCATGCAAACAAATGAGACACAAGGGCCACATTATTCTCCAATCAATGTTTTGCCCTCATGAGTTCTTTGGTTACTAGTTCTAACGAAATTAGATAAGTCGAGAGGAAATTAGTCCAATTTAAATTTTTTTTAATGCTTACATTACTCCATTATAGAGCAATGAATAAAAATTCTAATTAATTTATAAATCAAGATCAAACTTCATATGTATTTGAAAGTTTGATAAGTATTCATACGTACCTCAAATTCAATGAGATCGATGGGGATACATATTCTTTTCTTTTCATTTTTTTCCTCTTTGTACATTTTTTACTTTTTGTATTAAAAAAATGATGTTTAATTTTTTGCATATATCTCAAATAAAAAATAAAATCAAATAGAAAAGAATATTTTAAAAGAGAATACAAACATCTCATTAAAAGTTTCTATTCATAAAAAAAATGGGATATCAAGAAAATCGAGGAGACAAGATGAGAAATTGGTTAAATATAATATGGATCATACATAAATGATAATGGAGTTGACGATAGATAGTTTTTTCATACAATAATAATTGATGAGAAGCAAATGTTATCATTCTACTCTTTTTTATTAATATACAATTCAAATCTCAAAATGACAGATTATTATAAATATGAAAACTTTAAGACACTTCTGACAAAATTAGACCAAAAAAATTCTTAAACTTTGAGAACTTTTATTGCATTCCATGTTTTAATCAAATTTGATTGCTTTCTATGTTAAACCAATCAAAGGAAGTGCTATAGAGAAAAATTATTTAATAAATTTTCTATAATAACTTATCATACCTAAGAAATTTCATATTTTCAAATATGTTTATTTGCATTAATCAATCCATTATAATAAAAATCTTCTAAAGATTCACAAATATAACCTTTACACTTATTATATGATCAAGAAATACTACATTAACTGGTCATATAGTTTATGCTCATTTAAATCTAAATAATAAGATATAAATAATTTTTTTTTTTAATAATAAACTAGAATATCATCAATGAATACTAAAATAAATTGACTTAAGCCTTATGTAAAAACTTTAAGCATTAGTTATTATCAAAGACAAGTTTAGAAAAACATAATGTCTATGCCTTATTTTAATTTCTTTATTTTTGAACAAATGATATTCCAATCTTAGAATAATTTTTGAAAAAAAAAACACTTATAGTCAACCAAACAAATTATGAATTTTAGAAAAAAGATATTTATTCTTTGTAAAATGATCTTATTTATTTTATGATTATCTATGTATATCAAACAAATATTTTTCTATGGAGTAACATTTGGACAAATACAACACTTATCCAAAAGTTCAGAATACATAATCAAATAACTTGATAATAAATAAATCTCAGTGAAAGAGGTTGGTTTTTTAACTTATGAATTCAAAACAAGCAGTGTTCAGGCACAAGCTTGTGGGGAAAATGCTGAAAAGATCTCATGCTTTTACAGAACGCCTCTATTCTCTTCTCCAGCTGAGATCCACACAACTGGACGCCGCCCCGCCCCTCCGATCCCTCTCCTCAGTAACAACATCCGCTGGATCCTCGGACGAATTTTCAAAGGATGTCGAGAAGCTCTATCGCATTCTCCGCAAGTTCCATTCTCACCCCCAAAAACTCGACCTTGCCCTCCGCGAATCCGGAGTTTCTCTCCGGCCCGGCCTCCTCGAGCGTATTCTCGCCCGTTGCGGGCCCGCAGCCGACCTCGGCCTGACCTTTTTCTCTTGGCTCTCCCGCCGATTCCCCGACATACCCCCCTCCGCCGCCGCACACCGTGCCCTACTATCCTCCGTCGCCCGAGCCCGCCACTTCGGTGCGGCGTGGGCTCTCGTCGATCGCATGCGCCGTGAGGTCCCAGATGCTCTCACCACCGAAGTTTTCGTAGTCCTCATCCGCCGGTTCGCTGCCGCACGCATGGTTGACAAGGCCATCAAGGTGCTTGACGAAATGCCTGCATACGGCTGCACTCCCGACGATTACATTTTCGCCTGCCTCCTCGACGCGTTATGCAAGCATGGCAGCGTTAAGGAGGCCGCCTCTCTCTTTTGCGATATGCGCGATCGATTTTCCCCCAATATCCGCCACTTCACTTCCCTCTTATACGGTTGGTGCCGCGCGGGCAAGCTCGAAGAGGCGAAATTCGTGCTCGTCCAGATGCGAGAGGCTGGATTCGAGCCCGATGTTGTCGTCTACAACACGCTCCTTGCTGGTTTTGCTGCTGCTGCAAGGATGGAGGACGCATACTCCCTCCTCTCCGATATGAGGAGAAAAGGATGCGAGCCCAACGCCATCTCCTACACAACTCTCATCCAGGCGCTCTGCGCTAGGGACCGCTTGGATGATGCAATGAGGTTGTTTGTTGAAATGCGAACTAAAGGCTGCATCCCTGATGTCGTCACCTATAACACTCTCATTGTTGGGTTTTGCAAGTCAGGCAGGCTTGACCGCGGTTATGAGTTCCTTGATGCAATGGAGACCATGGCAAAGCATGGATGTGCCCCAAATCCAACTACTTACTTCCCCATCTTCGCTGCTCATGAACAAAATGAGGAGCTTGACAAGTGCTTGGAGCTCATTAGCAGAATGTCGAAAGCTCGCTGCTTGGCGGACCTTAGTATCTACAATGTTATTATACGCTTGGCGTGCAAACTTGGCGAGCTCAAACAAGCAGTGATCATCTGGAATGAGATGGAGGGCAGCGGCTGCAGCCCTGGGCTTGACACCTTCGTCATCATGATCCATGGCTTCAAGAATCAGGGTTCCTTGATTGAAGCATGTGGATACTTCAAGGAGATGGTAGAAAGAGGGCTGCTTTCTGCGCCACAGTATGGGACGCTGAAGGAGCTTTTGAACTCGCTTCTGAGAGCTGAGAAGCTTGAGCTGGCCAAGGAGATGTGGAGCTGCATGATAAGCAAGGGTTGTGCACTTAACGTGTGTGCTTGGACTATATGGATACATGCTTTGTTTTCAAACAAACATGTAAAGGAAGCGTGTTCTTACTGCTTAGACATGATGGAAGCTGGGCTGATGCCACAGCCTGATACATTTGCAAGACTGATGAAGGGGTTGAGGAAGCTGTACAACCGGCAGATAGCTGCGGAGATCACGGAGAAGGTGAGGGTGATGGCAGCTGAGAGGAATGTGACGTTTAAGATGTACAAAAGGAGGGGGGAGATGGACATGGAGAGGAAGAGGCTTAAGGCAAGGAGGAAGAGGAGAGTCGGTGGACAACAGCAGCCCCACCGTCGGCGACGTTGCAGCGATAACCCTTTCCGTCCCTTTGGTGTAACGGTGCATCTTTCATGATGTATCTTCACTTAAAACTGTTGGCACAAAAAAGCAGGTTGTACTAGCAGTTTTTGGGATAATAAAAAATATATATGTATATATAATTTTGAGTTATATAACATGCTAGTTAATTAATAACATAAAATATGATATAATATGTGAATATATAATATAAAAAAGTATTAATTTATGTATAATTTTTGTTAATTTTATATCTCATATTATAATTAATTTAAGATGAGATTTTTTTTCATAATTAATTGGATTTAGTTCTCAAAATATTTATTTCTAATAAACATCTCTAATGAATGGTTCATTTGTAACATCTTAAGAGTATATGATTTTAAAATAATAATCACAAGTTTAAATATTTTTTTTTCATATTTTAATTGTCTTTTTATTATTAGCCCTTGTTGTCATCTCTCATATATTTTTTTCTTTTATATCCTTATATTTTTATTTTTCTTTTAACTATTTTCATAATTTATACTATTATTTATATAATATGCTATAAATTAACAAAGAGAGTATTACAATAATAACATCATGTGATACATAAACATATCTCATGTTAATTCAAAATCTGTAACAATGTCAATTGAAAAATAAAATCATTCATCTTCAAGTTATATATTGATTTTTTTTCTTAATAAGACTATATATATTATATTGATTTTTTTCTTGGAGAAGTCATCTTATCACAACCTCCCTTTCTCTTATACTCGATCAAATGTCCCTTCAAATTCCTGGCTTCTCGTCTTTTTCAAACGGTTGTGTTCTTTCAATTCAGGTTGCCAACAGTCAGTTTCCTTCGTCGGGTTCGTTCATTAGGTTTAGGTTCTTGAAATTAGGTTTTAAAAAAATTAATTAATTTTGTATTATTTGAAAAATAGGAAACTCAACTATCTATTATATTTTTCGAGTTAAATTTAAATACTTTAAGCTCCAAAAATTTTTTATATAATTTTTATTTGAATATTCTTGACTAGCTCTACTAGTTAGCGAATTTCAAAATTTTTTTTGACAACAATTATCATTTTTAATAATTTTATTACTTGAAATTCTTAAAATTATTTATTTAATATTCGTGATAAAATAATTTTACTAAGCTCGTCTAAATAGATTGTAGGTCTCAATAAAATTTTATAATTTATTTTGTCTATTTAATTATTTTATCAAATTTTAATATTTTTTAAACTTATAAATAGATTTCTAAAAGTTCTAAATCATTCATTTTAATTCCTGAAGAAATAAAATTTTCATCAAACATGATATTTAGACTTTTAATATTTCTTTTTTACTTAATTTTCTCTCTTATATCCTTCCTTTTTTTGGAGTGTCATATCTTATTTTTATAATATATAATTTTTTTTACAAAAATTATAAAATAAATCTTAGAAAAATTAGAAAAATCTAAAATTTTAAAAATATAAATATATTTCTATTATTTGAGATGTTACATTTTGCTAATAAAATTTTATGATTTTTTTACTTGGTAATAAGTTGTATTTTTAAAATCTTGAAATTTGATTTTTAGTAATGCCCAAATAAAGAGTTTGATTCATTTTTTAAAATAATATTAAGTTTTTTATTCTAATTTTGATATTTTTAATTTTGGTTCAACTTCTCACTTGATGCAATCAAAAATTAATCGATTCTATTGATTTGTTAACCAAATCCATTGAGAGCACTCCACTAGCAAAGTGTAAACATCAAAGGTTAAGGCAATTATGTAGCATGACTTTTTGTGGGTTATGCGATTTGGTATTACCAACTATGTTAAACACCACTACATAATGCGAAAAAGTATGATTTTTTTTTTTCTTTCATCAATTATCTTTTTTTTTTCTTTCGTATAACTCTTATGCTATCCTCCTATGCTAATCATTCTATCCATTTGCTTCACTCTTTTTTCTCTTAATAATGTCCATTTATTTTCTACCCCTCTGTGTATTAGTTTCACATAATTTTTATAAAATATATTTCATTTTTTTAGTTAAAAAACACTATTAAAAAATAAATATTTTTAATATTTTGTATTTAAAGTATAGACCTAAAATTAAATTTATTTAATATAGAGATGAAATTGTAAACTTTCGTAATAATAATTACTCAACATAATCATTTTAGATTTTTGACATTTGTCAATCTTTGGTGCTATCAACATTGATACAAATTTCTCTAATTAGCACATAGGCAATTTTCAATAACTTACAAGTATTTGCTAATGTTTATTTGGGTCTATCATTGAGATATTTTTAAGTAATGATTAAGTAATGTAATAAATCTAAAATTATAGAGATCTCTCTTCTAATTAAGCCATCAAAAAGCTACCATAAAACTCAACAAGTAATTAAAAAACTTCAAAAACTATAAACATTATAGTTGTTTATAGTTAATTATAATTGATTATTTTAATTACAATTTGTTTATAAATATCTTATGAGAGAAAACAATTCGTAAGATTTTTTCTATACTTTTTTTTTTATCATGATCAACCCTATAAAAAAAGAAAATCTAAATTATTATAATGCTTTCTCTTTTTTTGTATTTATGCCATTTGTTTTTCTTTATTCTATTATTTTCTTACACACATTTTTTTGTCATGTGTATGTCCTTAGTTAAAAAATAGGGCATCCAAGATTCCTTGTAATCTCTAATAGAAAATTAAGTCCAAATTTTCTAACCTAGTTATGTTTGATGACTTTATCTTAAAATTATTTTTAATTAAAATTCAAACAGGAAATTAAATTAAATTCATAAAGTAAGATTAATTGTCAAATAAAATCTCTTCTAATCCTCCTACGCAGTACTAATTAAGAATACTGTCAAAAAATGTTATTGAAACCATTAAGGAAGGGTGGCCGAGGGAACGAAAGAATCTGTGACGGTTTCCGACGCAACCCGACTGTTGTCTCAGATTGATTCAGCAAGAAGACGGCGAGAAGAGATGATAAGGACGTTATCCCGTCTTCGAATGCCTTTCCGACCACTATTGCACACCGTCCTCCCCGTTCTTACACTCCTTTCCACGCGAGTTGTGGTTAAAGAGACCTCTTCGTCACCTTGTGTGGAGAGGTTCTCTGCTCCTTTCTCGTCGACGCGGAGGCGAAAGTGGGGAAGCGAGGATGGGGAAGAGGCGCAGGGGGAAGAAGCGCAGGGGGAAGAAGATACTGTTCCCGGTGTGTTCGTATTCGGTAATAAACTGCAGAACCCGCCAAGGCTGTTCGTGGTGCAGCCACGCTTCCGGCCCGACTCCGTTTTGAATTCTAAGCTATCGGAGGCGGTCAACCTTGCCAAATCGCTTGAGGAGAAGCGCGATGGGGTGTTTCAGCTGGATTTGGTCTCCAAGGAGGTGCCTCCCCACCTTGTCGTTCAGAACCCGGCCATTAGGTCCTCCAAGTCTCATGCTGGTTCGCCGCTTTATGTTTTCTCTCCATTTTATGAAACATTCCAATCTGTGGTATTTTCAGGTTATTTATGCGGCATTTCATGTTTTCTCAACAGATTTTTTAATACATGTCTCGCAATGTTTTGCTTAATTTTGTTTTTAGAACCGCACGGCTTTTTCTTCTTCTTAAGAAGAATGGACTTCTTTTGTGATGATGTCCTGTAGAGACCAACACCTTTGGACCCAAGTTGGAGATAAGGTTTAGGCAAAATCCTCAACGTGTAGGAAATGCTTATGCTTGATTATCTAAGCACACTTCTCATCACTTACCATAGAAGCAACCTTTGGCACACATAGGGAAGAATGGTGAAGAATACACAAGAATAGAGAAAAATATGACACAAGATTTTATGTGAAAATCCTAATATCTCAAGAAAGCCATGTTTGCATTCTAAGAATCTTCATAGCAAAACTTGTGCTATTTTCGTACACTTTGTGCTTATGTTTTCATTCCTGCATTGTTACAACCTTATTTCCATAGTGCAATATGTTCTTATGCCCTATCTATAGCAATATAGTTAATTGGTTTGACTTTGAGATACAATTTGACACATAACTTGAATGATATGTCTTGTCAAGCCTAGGTGAGCATTTGGAGACTAATCATGTGTGGGTAGCTGCTTGACGATAGATTAATCTCTTTTTTTGGTCTTCTGATTCCTATAATTCAACTTTTCTATTTTCTCAATGAGCAAAGGCCAATTAAGATGGATTATAACTTTAGTCTATTATTGATAATCTTCTTGGTTAATATACTTACTAGGTTTTTTCTTTCTCAATGATTTTCTTCAATGATAGTTCATTTTCCTTTTTCAAGGTCCTGAAATGATTTGTATGTGCTTCATTCTTGAGTAAAATGCAAGTTTTGTCATTAGCCATACAATTTTAACTAATCCAAGAGGGTATTGAAGAATTCTTAAGGAAAATCTCAAACGTTATTTATAGTTGTTGAGTGTGAAGACTAGGTATTGAAAAAGGCCTCATAGTGCAAATGTAAGGTGGAATATGGACTAAAGAAGAAGGATTAAGGTAGAATATAGACTTGACAAGAAGGTTAGAGATGGAATATGGACTTGAGAAGCTTGATGTGAAGCATTGGATAAACATGTATTGAGTGATTGAAGGTTTTGAAGGTTAGGGTCAAGGTGAGTAATGTCTTGAGAAGAAGACTCTCGAGTAGTGTGAGTAATGTCTTGAGGAACAATCTCGTTAAAAACAACATTGAGGAGATGATCTAGATTAAATTGAAGAACTTGAGAGGTTTTTTCCAAGAGGAAGCAGCTTTTCTTGAAGGTTAGACCTGGCAGAGAAAAAGAAAGGTCTCAAGGTGTCTTGGATCTTTGTGGAGTAGTCACAATAGAGTTGCTGGTTTTGATAAGCAATGGAAGAGAAAACAAACATCAGGATAAATTGTCATCGAGGAAGTTTTTGCAATTGGAATTCTCAAGATATATTGTACAATGGCTCAAGGGGTGTTATCGAGGGAAAGCACAGATTCAAGCTCACGCATATTAGGCTATACATTTTGGGCATATTAATCTTGAATTTCAAGGTACATGTTGAAAGCTATGCATGGGTTACTAAAGTTGTGTTGGTGCCTTGTGGTTAAGTGCAATATAGGATTTGAATTTGAATTTAGAACTTACATGGTTGGGGATTTTAGTATTTGTTTCTAATTTTATTAGGATTATATTTATTAATTTTTATCTTTTGTGATTTTGTTTATGCCTCGGACCATGTACCATAAAAGCACCTTAGAGGATATTTTTTAAGAGAGAGATCATATTGGGCAATATGAGTGGGAAGCCAAGGTTTTAATATTGTTGAACTTAATAGAAGATACTTGTCTTCAATTTGTGTTGAGAAAGAAGAAGAGAAAGAGGACCCTTTAGGGTAGTGTCTGTTATGCATGTGGTTGTGCTTTCTCTCCTCCCATTTTAACTATTTTCTTTCCTCGTTTACATTTAGTTGGTTCTTTTGATGGAGCAAGATTTGGATGTTTGATTATGCAATATATTATTGTGGAAGAAGAGTGGCCTGCCTTCTCTAGTACCATAAAATTGTTAAAGGTTTTGGTCACTTGTTCTATAAATGGAGTCATGGAAATCGATGATCCTTTGGTATACTTTCTAGATACTTAAAGATTAAATTTCACAATCAAACTACATAATGGTCTTTAAATTCAAATCCTACAATTGTTTTTTATGCCTTGGTTTGCTTACATTTATGCCATGAGTTTTTAGATTTTTTTTAGTTTTTGTTGTTTATTTATAATGCGACACTTATTGATTATATTCGATTATTGGTATTCATGGGGATTGGATTGCCCAAAAGATTTAGTTGGATGATCCAAATATTTGTTTTGATCTAGTACGTGAATCCTTAGAGCAGATTTTGGTTTATAATTTTGGAGGACATTCTATGTTAATAAAGTTTGAAAGCATATAGGGCAAGGTTTTGTTACTAAGGTAGTTGCTAGAGATCGTAATGTTTTTGAGGTATGTTTTGGATGCCAACATGCAAAGGTCCCATTGACAGGGGAGCAATGAGAGTAAAAGTTAGGAGAGGTGAAGAACCAAGTAGAGCTGATGTTTGGAAATGGAGCTATTGGACATAAGTCTTAGGTGATGAGGGAGCTATGGGAGCATAAATCGCTAAGGAGTTTCACTAGCCATGGTTTGGGTTGTAAGTCTTCACATGGAGTGTGGTAGTCAAGGAATCAAGAAGATAATAATTCGAAGGGACTTGAATTGTCTAGGGAAGGAGATTTAGTTTAGGAGAATATTGAAGAAGTATTGAGGAAGGTCTCGAGAGGTATACACAGCTATTACCTATAAAAAGCAAGCATTAAGGAAGGTCTTTTAGAGCAGATGCAATCTGGAATATGGACTTGAGAATATTTTTTGTGGAAACAAGATTTGAGAAGTATGTCTTGAGAGATTGAAGACTTGGAAGGGTGTGATTGAGGTGAGGAATGGCTTCATGAAAGGGTATCCTTGAGCAATAAGGGAAAATTCTGTTGGAAAGAGGCACCGAGGCGTTGGGAGCAGCAAGAATGATGGCTTCTATTCTTTCGAGGAAGTAGGATGCTTTAAGGTTTTAATCTGTCTTAGACCTTTGTTGTGTAGTCACAAGGGGGTTATTGGTTTCAAGAACTAAGTTGGAAGTGAAAGCAAGCCTTGAGGGAATTCATCATCTAGGAAGTTGTTTGTAGATTTCATAGAAGTTACGAGATGATTAGGATGATGGGGTTTTTATGGATGACAATCGAGATGAGTGAAAGCTGTATGAAAGCTGTATGAAAGCTGTACATTGTGGGTGTATTTTGCCCAAATTTTGTGATAAGTGGTGGAAGTTATGTTGGTATTTTTAAGTTGTGTTGGAGCCTTATGGTTAAGAATTATTTGGGATTTGAATTTGAATTCAATACTTGTATGGTTATGATCTTTTGGATTTGTTCTTAATTTTGTTTGAATTAAGTTTATTGATATTTATCTTTTATGTTTCTATTTTTGTGTGGGCTTTTAATTTATAAAATGAATCTTGGAGGAGGTTGTTTGAGATTGAGTTCAGATATAGGAATCTGATTGGGAAGCCAAGGATTGTAATCATATTGGATAATGGATAATTTTTGCCACCAAATCTGTGTTCATAGAGGAGAGAAAGAGAGGCATTTTGGGGGCTGAATAGTCTCATTGCTATGTCACTTCCACTTTCTTTTAGTTGTTTTCTTTCCTGTGGTTAATTTAGCTGTTGGCTTTTTCATTGGAGCTAGTTTTTTGGTGTTTAGTATTGTGTTTATAGAAGAAAAGGGGTGGTCTGTGACCTATGGTATCACAAAACTAACATGGGCTCTTATTCTTTTCGCCTACAGATCGAGATGCGGAAGCTAATTATCCTTTGACATAAGTTTCTTACTATTTGATGATTTATTATTTTACTTTTTATTATTCATTGGTTTTCCTATGTCTATGCTACATATTTTTGATTTTTTTTCATTTTTCATTGTTTTGTGTTGCATCATTTGACTGGCTAAATTGGGTCATTCCTGTATTGTCACATCCAGCTCATTGTTCCATCATTAAGTGTGAACACATATACTGAGGCACTCTTCCAATTATCCATGTTTCCTCTTAGGTTGGCTTCTATTTATCCTTGCAATGTTATGTTGTTCCTTCAAAAACATAAGAACATATTTGATGTTTCTTTTAGTTAGCATGGACGCCTTTTTATTTCTTCTAAATATTTATAAAAAAGAGCACCTGACTAGTTACCTGTGTTAGTCATGTAAAGATCAACAACTTGCTTTGCATATGTACTATTTGGTTGTGTGCAAACTGTGACATTCATAAGGCTTCTTACTACGATCTCGCTTAGTACCTTGGCCATATAGTCCCACTATTCTAAAGTACTCAACAACTGTTCTTGCTCAATTTGAAGTGGTTTCACAATGCTGGATTATTGTTAGATTTAGCATTTGAAATTTTTAATTTGTTAGATATCCTTTATGCTTTTATTGTAACTTTATAGTTCCCATAAATGCATTTTTTAAGATTCTTATCCTAAGAATTGGACTTGCAACATGCAGGCCATTCATTTCAAATTCACTTGATTGTTGTTCCTTGAGCATAATTCTCTTCATGCTTGATTCCATGATCATCTTGCATTCTTGTAGAGTAGAAAGACGAGGTAGCAGAGGCTGATTTCTTCTACTCAAATGCGTGTTGACAGCTTGAACTTTAGGTATCATTACACGGTGAAGAAATAGAGAAGGTATAGGTTTATCAAGAAACAACTATGCAATCTTGCTAATGTTTATCAGAATCATTCCTGCTTGGTTCATATCTTGGGCCAAAGCGATGCAAAGGACCAGTTTTGGACACTATTAGTCTACTCCATTCCTGCCCACAAATTGTCTGTTTGTGGCAAGCTTGATCAATTTGTCTTTCCTGTGTACCAAATTTTTTTTTCTCCTAGCTCTCCTTATCTTTCTGTTCTCACTTTTTCAGGGTTTCATTCGTTAGTCCTGGCAATGCATTGTGCAAAACTAAAATAATTGGTTTTGTTTTGATAACTGTATTCTCTCCATTAGTACAGCATTCTTGGTGCTAGATCATGGTGAAAAAAAAGAAAGTCAGACCTGCATGCTAACATAATGAAAATGTTTCTGAGATGACTGCTTGCCATCTTTGAACTGAGTAATGGTTTTTGATCATGGCAGCACAAGGTCCTTCAGCATGTTAAAATAGTGATCATAAGATATGTTCTGTGAATTCAGTTGTTGATGAAATAGTAGCATGTGAGCTGGTTGAATGTGATGATCCTTTTCCCCATTTTATGGTGACTCCAACTTGTGCAACCCACGAGGCTAGGTAAAAACTTGCTTGTTTAGCCATGTTTAATAATAGCTTTATTGAATGTTAAAATAGTGATTTCTGAGTATGCATATTGATTTACCTCAGGATTAATTACAAATTGGTCTCACATATTTGTTTTGTAGTATGACTAGGCTTTTTAGATTTCAACAATAATTAGATTTCCTATAGCTCTATTAATGTAACAATTAGGTTCTTAATCATTTTTTTTCTTAAACTATGTTTATATATAAAAATTTAAATGCACAATTATACTGATCATAAAGATCTATATGGTTATTTTAAATGGATAATATAGGAAAAAAATTGGTTTTAAGGTGTAGATTCTATATTTGTGATCATATAGGAGTCTATTGGTGGTACTAGAAATAACTTCTAGTGCTCTAAGATAAATATGAGGGACTTATATATAATAACATTTTGTATCATTATTGTAGTTGATCATTTATAGCTGAAGTTTTTTGCATGTTGTTAAATATTTCTTCTGTCATCTATGTTGGTTGGCAGTTCCATAGAGTTTACAAATTGTCATTCTTTTGCTTAAAGCTATGGCTTAATAGACATTCAAGTGAATGATGCATCGTGGTACATGTTTCAGATACTTACTTTGGACCAGGAACAGTAGAAAATATCAAAAGTCATCTGAAGGCATTGGAATCGGAGGTACCCAAACTGTATCTCATTATTTTGATATGCATCATATGATGTTGGAAGATAAAGGACATCTTTCTACCTTTTGATTGTATTCTAAGTTGAACAATTTTTCCATTAGAATGTATAATTCTCTTTTGTTATCTGCACCTATGGTTTTGCATTTTTTTGAATTTCTAACCTTTTGGCTGATCTGCTGTGCAAGGTCACATTGGGTAAAGTATATCCAGGCATTAATAGCGAAGTTTATTCTCCATATGATTTGCTATAACATGCAAGGTTAAAGGAGTGCCTTTTAGTGTATCATGTACTTTTCTATAAGGAGTTATTTAGCTATTATATGGCATGGTAATAGTGGCCATAGTTATTGCAGTTGTCTTTTTAGATGTGGGGAAACAAGATACAAGGAATTAAATTGAACATTGTTATCAAATCTAAAGAAATCGGTCTAAAAGGAATCTTGGATCTACTTTGGTGTAGCTAATTGTTGTTTGATCAAGTATCCCTTGTCAAATTGGATGCAGAGGGTAGAGATACCTTCAGTGACAATTTTGATCTAATTGGATGTTTGAACTTGGCATTGGACATTGATGATAGAGACCACTATAGCATACTATATCATGCTTGACACATCAGACGGCCATCACTGAATGTTTTAGTTATTGTTGTCATTTAAGTTAAATTTATTCTAAATTTTATTTGTTTAATTGATAATTTTATTTTTTTTTTAAATTTGAATTTAAGCTTTGATTAAACTTTATTTTTAGTTCGTGTCATACTTAGAAGATCTATTAACCTGTTTTAGAACTCTATATGAAAGGTTTTTGTTCAAGTATTCAGTAGTTCTTGCAAAGAAAATTTGAAATTATGTCTTTTGGTAATTGTATGGTGTCCAACTCCACTTAGACTCGTGGATTATCCCAACTCTTTCACCTCCATCTTCCTAAATTCACTTGTTTTGTGACAATCTTCTACCATCAACCTGAAGGTCATCCACTACCATCCTTGAAATTTTGCTCTGCTACATTGCTTGAATTCTTTAATCGGCATAGAGTGACTTGTGGGTTTGTCGAGGTGCATGGTTGAAGCTCATTATCAAGTTCGCTAGACTGAGATCTTGATATGGTGTGCCGTATGGGTGATTTGTGCCTAAAATTTGTGTTTCAACTAATGACCATGCATTATATTCCAACTTGAAACTAATGCAGACCTAATAAGGTACTGATGGATCTTAAATAAATGCAAACACATAACCTACATGTTTTGATTCCAAATCCTTATGTAAGATGATCAATTTTACTCTATGTAACTATTGTTGTAACAACAGGAGAGCCAACCACATTAATCATGGCCTCCACTAATTGTGCATTGAGATTTGCACCAAGTGAAGTGTTCGAGCCTTGCAATGTAGCAGAATTCTGAGGATGGTTGTAGAGGACTTTGGATTGGTGATGGAAAATTGTTATGTGAATGTTGAATTTTTAAAGGTGGAGGTGAAAAAGTGGAGGTTACACTTGCAGTTGGATGAGTCTACATCCCCAAAATTAGAATAGAAAATTGTAAATTTTTTATAGTCAACAATTGTCAACAATAATTACTAAATACATAAACCAGGACCCTCTATAGACAGTTCTATTATAGGTTAATGACTCTTTTAAAGATTACTCCAACTAAAGATAAAGATTAATCAAAACTTAAATTCAAATTGAAAACAAAGCCAATCTAAATAACCAATTAAACAAATAAAATTGAGAATAAATCTAACTTAAATGGTAGAAATGACTTGACATCAAGCAGATGGCCATTGGCCATTGGCCATCTTATCTGTTGTGCATAAAACAGTCCTCTACCATCACCTTTGTCGGCATTGTTCGATGCAATGGTTGGCCATCCAATGAGACAAAATGTTAACAAGTCGTTTCTACATCATTCACATCTGTTCAAGACCAACAGACGTCCAAGCAGATGACAATGAGCGTTTGATGCAAGGGTCGGACATCTAATTTGTGCAAAAACAAATCTAAGTTTCCTTTAAAACAGGTTTCTTCAGATTTGATAGAGATGTTCTAGTGGATTCCATGTAATTTTTTGTCCTGCCAGCTGACGAGCCGATTGCATTATCGGCTGGCATCCATTACATACTGCCTATGTATTCTCCATGACAGTACGTTTTAAAAGTGCGAGCATAGTGTTTATACAAATTTTTTTATAGATGATGGTTCTGCCATTTTATGTGGAACAGATTTAGTGTTCTTTGCTGAAAATGTTTGTAGTTTAGCAGGTTTGGATAGATGCTGTTTTTGTGAATGCAGTTCTTTCTGGAATCCAACAGCGCAATTTAGAGGCAAGCTGCCATTGATATGCAGATTATATCGAAGTCTCATGTGGTTTTCCGTCTTTCTTATAATGAACATGTCTTGGAATTTTTTAGCAGATTTCATGGGCAAAGCCAGTTTTGGATCGCATTGGCCTCATAATAGAAATATTCAACGCCCATGCTGAGACCAAAGAGGCGAAGCTACAGGTTTTATTCATTCCGGAACCTACATCTTTCTAATGTCTCCTTTTGAGCTTTAATCATAAATCTTTCTATTGTCTCCTTTTGAACTTTAATTGTAAATGAGAGTGAGGACTGATTGGTCTGGCATATCAATTTGAGAAGAAATTTGGATTGTGGTTTGACGTTGCCTGTTCTCTTGGTACAGTCTGAACTAGCTGCTCTCATGTACAAAAGGAGTCGACTTGTTCGTGTGCGTGGTCTACAAGGGCGCCTTACTTTTGGACTAGGCGGAGAAGCTGAGGTTGTTAGTGGCCGAGGGTAAGTTTAACATATATGGGACATGACATTATCATCTTTTTATTCTTTTGAAGTTGGCATGTGATTTTTAGCATTTGGTGAAATTATCAATTATTATTAAATATAATAAGCTTCGATATAAACCTAGTTGTGTCCTGGTATGACGTCTGTTGATTCTACATATGTATTCTCTTGGTGAACATAAGTTATTGGTCTTTTACGTTTCAACATAATGAATATTCATGCTGTCGTTGGCATAGTGTAGGAGGGGAAGTGGTGGACGTGGTTTTATGAGTGGCGCTGGAGAAACAGAGCTTCAGCTCCAAAGGAGAAGGTAACTCTTTATATTGTTTGTATCTCCTTTTTTTTTTTTGACATGTTATTTCAAGAGAATTAACTAGGTTACCTTTCACTTTGAGATCCTAATCTCGCACTCGGCACAATTCACAGCATGTAGCGGATGACAAATTGTTGTTTGATCTCACTTCTCACATGTGTTTTCCCAAAACAGTAATTGTATCGATTAGCTACTTTGGAGCAGGTTCCACATCAGCGTTTTCCTCTTGCAAAACACGTTTTCTTTAGTGAGCATTTCTATTTAAATATTTTAAGGATTTGCATCCATTTTGCAACCAAAAACAGATTCGAGATCCTGCATCAGAGCCAATTTGGTACTTGAACATTTGGTTATCCTTTTCTCAATTTGAATTTAATAAATGACAAATTAAAGAGATAATCTATCTGATGGTACTACTCTTCAAACGATCAAAGGGCAAAGCTCTTATACGAAGATAATCAAACTGCATGTGTTGCGGCTTCATTAAGTTCTTACAGGTTTAGCCTGACAAAAGGTTGTAATGTATCCCCTGAAACCTTAAGGGCTTATGATTTGTACAGTATTAACCCATAACGGCTTACAACGTACCTGCTTTATAATGTATACAGTATTTCTAATGACATGTTGCTTGTCATTTTAATTGTCCCAATTAGCTGCGTCCCCCATGTTGGTAGTCATCACACCGTTCATTGTGAATGCTATATAAGTTATTGATTTTAGTCTACACAATTTTTTTGTTCATTTATTATCTATGATAATTTTAGTTTGCCATTTTCTCTGATATAAAGTTTGTCTGTTTGCTCAAGTAATGCTATATCCAATGATGCACATGTCTATGGCCCTAAACCATCGAGTGACATGCCATTTTACCTTTTTGTGGGATTTTGAGGAAACTTGCGGCAATGCCCGTTTTATTCAGAAAAAGGGTGAAACACATGGTAGGCAATGTTTTTCACACAAGGAAACTAAAAAAATGTATTCAGTACATTATAACCAAAAAACAAAAGAGTTGGAAATCCTCACTATTAGAAAGTGAACCGAGCTGTTTACCAAACGTCCAAATTGAGGCAATTCGATGAATGTCTGGTCGAACGTCTGGCTCTTACTGGCTTTTCTCAGGTAATGAATTTAAATCTCCATCCTCTTGGTTTTGCTCTACATCATATTCTTATTTAATTTCCTTTCCCAGCAATTAGATCTTTGTTGTGGGTAGATTAATTATAGGTTTATAAGTTTGACTTTGAAATTTCCATGTTATTCTCTTATTTCATTTTATTGTTGTCCCTGCGATGATTTAATTTGTCCCAGGGACATCAAACAGGTTGAGTTATCAGAGCATTTGGTCATCATTTCAACAGCTAGGTCAATAGATTGAATGCAAGGTTTAACGTACAGTTTTTAACATGCATCTTTAGCACATGATTACCACATTAAAACTGAAAACAAGAACATATTTTACGTGTTCTCAACCATGCTCCAAGTGAAATCTGATCCATAAACTGAGAGCATCTTATGCTTAATTGTTTTCTGTGAGCACCTCTTACCATTTGTCTTTTATCTTGGGCTCTTAAGCTCAACTCTGATTGGTTTAATTGCCAGGTGTTTCCCATCTGAAGGTTCAAGTATCTCAAATAGCCTTTGTGTTGATTTCCTTAGAATTTTGAGTTGAAGCTTTGCATGTAAGCTTGCCTCCGCTAACTATTGGCCCTTACCACCCTTGATCGGCCCTCACTTTATTGCTAGGAACTAAACCAGACCCTGCCCATTTATGGGCAAGGAACTATTGGCAACAATTGATGAACTATTGTTGCATGATGGATGCAAAGGCTCCAATCAAGTGAAGGCAGGGTTAGAGAATCCAGAAATTTGAGAGAACAAAGTCTTACCCTTCTTCGAAGGACAGTTGTCGTCTATGGCTATCATAAATTTAGGACCTAACACGTATATTGAATTAATTATATTCCCCCAAGAGGCTATGTTGGATCCCCCACACATCGAATACCCTTAGGATGTACTTGTTTACAATGTTGCTTGGATTGCTTTCTTTCAGGATTAGGGTCATGGGCTCATAGAGCTAAGATCAAGACACTCCACCTTGGCATCAAGCTATAACAACATGGCTATGAGTAAGTAGGGTTGGGCCCTTGTACTTCTAGAGGAGCTAATGGCAACCATGAATTGTAGATCAAAGAAAGCAGTATTAGAAGCAAATGGAATAACCTTAGCTCCTAGCAATGAGCTAGATTGAGAAGGGGAATTGTGATTGAATATGTTCTCTTTAGGCACATGAAAAGAAAAACATAAGTATTTGATTTCATGGTTTCTTAGCAAATCATGGCTAAATCAAATGATAAACAATCCTTCATATTTAACCTATTCAATGGATCATACCCAACTCCTAACATAGTATAGTAGCACGTTCCATATGGATAATGCATGGGATGTCCTAAAGTGGTAAACTATTTTGATGCATTAATTAACATAGATAACATGGTCTAAATGGGTTGTTTCTGGTTGACTCAAAGCAATGAACCAGTCTACTACACGAGCGTTGTCAAATTCTTGATGCTAAATTGACAATCTAATCTAGATAACTTTAGAGGTACACATCGTTGAAGATGGATTCAACCTAGTAGACCAAGTATCAAGACATAGGAACTATTACACAACAATCTATAGTTTGCTATAATGAGCCTTATCTAAGTCCTCTACTCAATTATAGTGACACGTAAAGCAATTGTTTGCCTTATTGAGCAGCTGAAATTGAAAGAGGTTTCACTTCTTGTGGTTGTTATGAAAATGGTGGTGATAAGGCATTTGCCTTCCAAATAGCCTCCCATTAATGCAACGTCAAGTTTTGTTTGAATTTTGACAATGTCAAACTGATTCATTAACCATGAAATTACTCCCTGATAGGTGCATATTTGACATGTCCACGAAAGATCTCTTTTCCAAGTTGAATTTAAGAAAGGACTAGTTATAGCATTTCTACCATATTTGCACGATTTGCCATAAGTGCTTTCTTAGATTCTTAGTGAGACCCTAGCATCGACAACATGTTATAGGTACGATTCTTACCTATTAAACTGCTCATACTTGGCTCAACTTTTGGTGACAAGTTATTTAGCATTTCACCACTAAACATTGGATTAATCATCTCATGTCCTTCCTCCCCAACACCCCCACTGTGTTCAAACACATACACAAAATAATTGACTACAATAAATCCCTCCACACTTGGTACGAAAGGAGTATAATCATTTTCATCCTTTGAGAATACTAATAATAGCGAAGGTAGATTTTGGAAGGGAGGGCCCATCACAAAAGATGGTTTCTTCCCTTTTGACATCCTTTGTTGATTCAACTCCCAAATGATTCCTAGTTATGGTCATGGTCCACCAAAGTATGGTAGGTCATAGCCATGCAAGTCACACACTGCACCACCGTACAACCACCATTTGGCTACTCCAAAGCTCTGCCAATCCACATGAACTGCAATTTCTTTTGCTCTTACTGTAGTTGAAGATGCCACTGAAGTCTCAAGCTGTTATCCTTAACAAGTAACGAGGAAACTCTCCTCAAAACCTACACTTTGCAACCACGAGATCCATGTTCACAAAAGATTTTTGGTTAATGAATTTTCTATTATCTTGTAACTCTTTGCAACATAAAGAGACCTTTTGTGTTCTACACTCAGAAGGTCTTGAATGGAGAAGTTATTGAATGCTGTGTACGAAAACAGTGTCTCATATTGCTTTCAGCAAAAAGAGCTTAATATTCTCTAGATGCTTGAGAGCTTTGATTGGAGCCTCTGTTAACTCTTTAATGATAACAAAGCATCATATATGCTTTATAGGGTTGGCAACTTATTTTAGTAAATAGTAATATTATACTCCATTTCTTTTGATGGTGAGGGTTGGTTATTTATTTTAATAGTCTCCATAACCTTTTTGCAATTTTTTTTTGTAGTGATTAAAGAGATCCTTCCTTAATTCCTTTGTCTTCTTCTGTTTGAAGGTTTGTAGTGACTTCCAAACCTTCAATGCCCCAATTAACTTATTTGTTTTTTTTTTTTGAAAGGGATATATCATTATATCAAAAGTGGCAATGCCACACAGGTTTTACAGTAAGATCCTCAAGGGGGATCAAACAAAAAATCAGACAGCATAAGTTTGAGGAGAGGCTGGGGAAGAGATCTCCCAGGAACCCAAACAAACTCATGAAGACAAGCATCACGAGAAACCCAGTCAGCCGGCCCGTTCCGCTCCCTGAGGATGTGAGAAAACTGGAGAGCCTTCATATCCCTAACATACTGAAGAGTAATAGCTAACACGCCCTCCCCATTGGGGTTGTTAACCATATCCCGGGCCACTTGAAGTGCCATCATCGAATCAGACTGGATCTCCACGGCGCGATACTGGGGAAGGGATCCCCTAAGAAGGTCGAATGCTAAAAGAATGGCTTGGACCTCCATCATGTCAGCTACCACTGAGAACATCCTCTTGCCCGCCACCATAAGAGGTCTACCTAAGCAATCTCTCACAACAACACCAAGTCCAGCTATGGAGTCGCCAACCGCCGCATCACAATTGACTTTAATCCATCCTGTTGGGGGGGGGGAAGCCAGCCATGCGTAACAAGCAAATCCGAAGACCTACCAGGATTCCCGCTGGACGGAGATGAATAGACGAGATGCCTCCTGAGAGCCGTGCTTACCTCGAACCTGATCGTCCGTGATAACGAGCAGGGTGTGGACACGTTGCAGTTGTGTTTGAACGCATTTCTCCTCAACCATATGTAGTACATAGTAGTGGCAAGCATTGCCACGTGATGCACCCCGACACCGTGCCGCGCAACAGGAGACCCCATAAGCCGGAAAAATCTGTCCAAAATTCTGAAGCCGGACGCCGCGCCTGTGGGCCAGCCCAGCTCCAGCAGCACGTGCCGTGCATGGCTGGCAGCCTACATATCACGGGCACGCGGGCAGTCCCACAGCACGTGCTGTAGGGACTCCGCCTCCGTGCAGCCAAAGGCACACAAGGAATCCCGGCCGATTCCCCGGCGAGCCATCCACGTCGCCGTAGGCAGAAAATCGCAGGCAGCCTGCCAAAGGAAAACCCGGACGCTCGGCAGCACCTTTAATTTCCAAATTCTCCCCATGATCTCATCAGGGCGCCGGCCACCACCCCTTGCCGAAGACCAGTCGCTGCACTTGATATGCGCGTAGATCCGGCAGCTATAAGCCTTTGCCATCTCGGTGTGCGTTTGGAGCAAGATGTCCTGGACAGAATCCCGAGCGCGCGGAAGATGCAAAATTCTGTCAATGAGCTCCTCGCTTGCCCAGTTGGAGATCGCCTCGCCATCCCAGCCGCCGTCGGCCCTGATGCACTCGGCAACACTTTCAGGCCAACGGACGAGCATATTAATGAACGTAGGCCAGCAGCTAATAGGGAGGACACCGAGCTAATTATCCTCCGCAAACCTCACCCTCCGGCCGTCGCCAATGCGCCACACGAAGCACAAAATCGCCGCCGGCATAGCTTCCACGATCATCTTGCGCACAGCAGAGGCCTTACGGGGTGCCTTCATCAGCGAGTCGTTGAACCCATACTTCCTCATGATGTCTCCCCATAAGCCCGCATCACGACCGAGGATACGCATACAGTTCCCCATTTGCAAGGCTTGGTGCCAAATTCGAAGATCCCGAAGACCAAGCCCTCTGGCCGCCCTCGGCATAGTCACACAGTCCCAAGACGCGTAGTGCAGCGCCTGCGCATTACTCGAGCCACCCCAAAGGAATTGTCTTATGCGTCGTTCAATGTCAGCAATAATCCCCGCCGGCACCATACAGTGCCGCAAGATGTGGTTGGGGATGACGCACAAAACAGAGGACGCAGCACTACCCTGCCCGCAAGCGACAACACCCGGGCGCGCCAGCTAATCACCGTGGTGTCGATCCTTTGGACGAGGAGACTCAGATCATGTTTGGTCAAATGCCGCGCAGTAATTGGAACCCCCAGATACGACAGGGTCCGGCCAAGCTCCATGCCAAGCTTCCAAGAAATGAGGCGAGACTTCTTCTTACTGAATTTCTCGCTGAAGTAAACGTTGGACTTGGAGAAGTTAACCTTCAAGCCAGCGCTGTCCCCGAAGGCCCGCAGAATGCGACGAACTCGCAGCCTCCCTTGATGCAGGAGCAAACACCAACACACATCCGCAAACAGGTGGGAAACCCGCGGCGCGTGCATCCCCGGTCTAAACCCAAGCAACTACTGGGATTCATATTCCCGCATCAGGCACGACAGATACTCCATGACCATAACAAAGAGGAAGGGGGAAAGTGGGCAGCCCTGCCGGAGGCCCCGACGTGCCGTCACCCAAGGAAGCCGCGTTCCATTAATAAGAACAGCAAACCTTGGACCAGAAGTACACGCTGTGATCCACTCGCACCAAATAGCAGGGAAATGCATTGCCTTCATAACCTCGAGCAGAAAGTCCCATCGAACCCTATCATAGGCCTGCTCCATGTCGACTTTTACTGCCATGAGGTCGGAGGCAGCGGTACAGGAGCGCATCCTCGCTGACATTTCCTGGGCTATGTTAATGTTATCCGAGATGCTCCTCCCGGGGACAAAAGCGACCTTTTCCTGCGAAATAAGACTGGGCAGCAGCGTTTTCAATCTGCCAACAAGAATTCGAGCCACCAATTTATAGATTGTATTGCATAAGCTGATCGGCCGGAAATGCTCCGGCCGGCAAGCGCCCTGTTTCTTTGGAATAAGGACTACAAGGGTGTCCTTCCAGCCCTCCGGCAATCTGCGCTCCTCGAAGAAAGCAAAAACAGCATTAATAATATCCCGCTGCGTAATGTTCCAATAGCCATTAACGAAGTCCATTGTGATTCCGTCAATTCCTGGGGCGCGATTCCTTTTGATGCGCCTCATAGCCACCAATATTTCGTCTTCCGTAACCCTGCGGCAAAGGCTAGAGCCCAACTCATCGCTAATGGATCCCGGAAGCGAGGTAATAAGGGGCAGGGGCGTCTGGTTGCCATCGCTCCATTTCCGTTCGAAATAGGCGAGGACAAGACGCCTAATGCTGTCGGGAGAGTCCACAATGTTGCCGTCATCATCCCTCAAGTAGGTAATGCGATTCTCCATTTTCCGAGCCGAGGCAGCAATGTGGAAGAACTTCGAGTTGCAATCACCAAGCTTTGCCCAGTGCACCTTGGCGCGCTGCCACCACCACTGCTCTTCGTGGGCACATCCCCGGTGAAAGGCAGCAACCATATTCCCAAGCCGCTTGTGGTCCTCCTCCAACAGACTCTCGCTAGACTCCCTCTTCTGAAGCTCGTCGATGTCCCGTTCCAACTCCCTGTTTCGATCTATAATATTCCCCTCCTCCTCACGGCTCCATTTGCGCAGCGCCATCAGCGCGCGCTTAAATTTCGTCATCACAATCTCCATACTGTCACCTTTAGCATTCCTCCTCCAAGCCTTTTCTACCACCTGGAAAGATTGAGGGAAATCCAGCCACAAGCTGTCGAAGAGGGGCCTGCCGGATTGCTGCCAATGATCCCCACCTCCCACCTTAATCAGCAGTGGACAGTGATCCGAACCCAGCCTACTATGGTGATGAATCGAACATCCAGGAAATGCGAGCAACCCAGCTGAGTTCATAAGAGCCCGGTCCAGTCGCTCGAGGATGCGCGCACCCCCCTGCTTCCCGTTTCTCCAAGTGAACCTATTGCCGGAGAAGCCGAAATCAACAAGTTGGAGCTCCTGCATAAGGTCCGCGAAGTCCTGCTGATCCCTACCATAGATGAAACGCCGCCCACCACACTTTTCCTCCGGTGCCAAGACTAAATTAAAATCTCCAGCAACGAGAAGAGGTTCGTCGCCACCGCAGGAGTTCCGGATAGCATCCCAAGTGGCCCGGCGCATATGGTGATGTTTGGGGCCATAAACAAAGAAGGAAGTAATCATGCCGTCAGGTAGCATTTTGACTGTGCAAGCCATTGCATGAGATGAAGCCGCAGTTACCTTAAGGTCCACTCCCATCCTCCACAGAATAACAAAGCCCGCCGACAAGCCCTCCGAGGGGTAGGCCTCAAACTCCCAGCCTTTCCCCAGGAGCCAATCTGCATCTTGTCTAGAAAATGTCCGCGCTTTAGTCTCCATTAGCGCCATTACAGCTACATTCCGCTCACGGGCCAACCTGCGCAAATAGCCCCTGGACTTCTTCTTCTTGACGCCCTTTATATTCCACACTATGACATTCATAAATGATAATGTCGTTAGAACAATAATCAGTAACCGTGCATCTGCACCTCCCCGAACCTCCACCATCACCACCTGTGATGGCCGCTGCGCCCCACGAAGCGCAGCCATGGCACGCCCTCTTAAGCTGTGCTGCCGCCCAGACTCGTGGGCGTGTCCTTCTCTCGAGCCGCCATAGACACGGGTAACTTTCCCCTGTCTCTGCCCCCACGGGCCACCCGCTCCGCACCTTCTGTCGTCGGGCCCTGGTCTTCCGTGCACTCCAACTGTTGAGCGCGGCTCCTAGATGGTGAACCCCGTCTGGGTCTACCCCCGCGTTCCCTTGAGGTACGGCTGGGCCCTCTGGGCGAGCCGGCGTGCACCCTCCCTCGAGTTCGTTTGACGTCTTTCCTGGGGCCATGGTTAGCCATGGCCGCTGGGCCACTCCGAGCCATAGCACCCGTTTTCCTCCGTCTATGTTGAATTAGCATCCAAGGCCCTAATCCATGCGCCTCTTCCGTTACCTCGGGATGGTCCTCTCCTCCTTCCCTCTGGCCCCTGTTCCCGCTTGTTTCAGAACGTTCGCCGTCACCAGGTTGAGTCACCGCCTTCGACAGCTGCCCGTTGCATTGGCTGGCTAAATGACCCACATGACCGCACGAGAAGCAAATCCTTGGCAGCCCCTCATATTCGAAACTTTGGTAGATTCTCCCATAGTCTCCATTGAGCCAAACGCCCGGCTTCAAGGGTTTGGAGAGGTCCGTTCGTACGTAGACCCGAGCATAGGACGATCTCTCCATTGCTGCCGTCCACCCATCGAGAAGGAATGGATCTCCTATAGCCTTCGCAATGCACAAAATATTGTCCACATCCCAGTAAATCAGGGGCAAGCCAGGGAATCGCACCCAGATCGGCGCGCACATCGCGTGGGAGTCGCCGGGATTGAACTCATGCGACCAGGCATCTAGACCCATAGCTTGGCCCGCTATTTGCCACGGCCCCCCAAGCCACACATCATTCCGTTCCTCCACAGATTTGAAATGCAAGCAAAAGCAGTTCGAAGACAGATCAAGCACTTTGAAATTTTTGTGGTGGCGCCAGCGTTTGAGTAGCACCTTAGCGATGATCGGGAAAGGTAGCGTGTTCCCATAAATTCGACCCACCAGATCGAATTTGTGAAAATCTATTCGCCGTTGACAAGCTTCAGAAGAGACGAGGACCTCACCGTCCTCAGCAATGTCAGGAATGGCCGCGACATGTTCCTTGACGTCAATATTTGCTGGGCGCATTAAGGAATTCACCATGTTACCATTCTGATTATTGCGAGCTGTCAAAACCTCTCTAAAGCTGGCCTTGGCAGGCAAATTCTCCGCAGCCCTCTGCATCACCGCCTCTCCGGTAAATTTGTTCGCCTCCGCTTCCACATCTCTCGTCACAGTGTCCTCGGCCTCCAGTATGGCGTCTTTCCCTGAGAAGCCTCCAGCCTCCGAATTGATAGGAGGTGGGGGTCCCCCGTCAGATGGCATTCCTACTTCAGACGATGAGGAAAAGCATTCCCGCACTGGGGAGTTGCTCGCGGTAGTCCTTGCACGCCGGCTGCTCCTCCGTAGCGTGCTTCCCGCCATCGAACGATAGATTAGGGCTGCAGGGTCCGTGGCGCGACCTCGGGGACGAAGGGTCTAATGCAACGTAGGAGCTTGAGCCAATCAATCCTGTCCCAGCGCACCCCGTGTGAACCAGAATTCAAATTCAAACACGAACCCGGTCCACGCACGAACGGTCGAACACCCCACGTGCCACTCACGCGTGGGCCGACAATCGCTAACTGTTGACCGTTGACCACTCTGCGTCTGAACAGCACACCTCCACTCCTAGCCACGCGGTGTCGCCGGTCCCGCAGGCCCACCGCGTGGCGCCACAGTCTCCGCCTCCGGTACCGTCACAAGGTTGGACGCTGCGCCCGAGTAAACCTCGCCTTCCAACACCACCCCACACCAGACGAGCCTCGGCCACTAGTCGGCACGTCCCCGCTCCTCCGCTGTCGCTCCTCAGTCGTCGTTGCTCCCCCGCCGTCGCTCCCCCGCCGTCGCTCCTCAAGAAAGAGTGGTTTTTATGGGAGAGGATTAACTTATTTGTTAAACTTCTTCAAGTTGTTCAAGAAAATTTAATTATCCTTTGAAGTCATAATTCACAAAACCTTTTTGCAATGTAATTGTGAGATTTATGCTAGAATCATTATTTTCCTCATCATTGCCAGAAACCAGTGGCTGGGGCATATATTTTTTAAGAGTAATCCTATTGGAATATTTCTAGAATAATTTTTCATGAATATTTAGACGAAAATAATAGGTTCAATCATTGGTGTTAATTGGGGTTTTTTTTCCAGAGTTTCTTTCGCTTAATAGCTCTTGGACTGCATCTATAGAATACATGGTTCTTTATTTGTAATCTAGTGAAATAAAATTCCCTCATCTACGTGGTATTGCAGCTATTTGACTATCTATTGACCATTCTTAACTCTCATTGTCTCCTCTAAAGTCGAGCACCAAAAAAGTCGTATCTTTGAGTCATTCACAAAACCTTTGGCATCAAAACCCTTCACATTTCTCACCCCTAAGCAGTTATGCCCATCACCCTTTTGCAATCCGAACCCTCCTGAAACCCACCAACACTTTGCATTTACCTCGATTCCCAATCCATTTGAAATACAAGACTTAGAATTGTAATCATTCAAATCAAATACTAACACTATTATTGAATTAAAAAGTTGCGAAGGAACACTGCTTGAAGCTTCCACTTGGCTGTCGCCTGCCTCAAGCTTTCATAACAGAAATCTAAGAAATCTGGAGCAAATTCGGTTCCAGAATTTAAGCATTCCTGCTGCAGCTTCTCAATTGGATTCTAAAGCCTTTTTTCATTCCTCAAATCTCCTTGCTGCCGTTGCTATTTTTCTGAAAATTTTTTTTTCTGCTCCAGCAGTGTGCCTGACTGTTTTCTTAAGGAAGCAGCAGCAACAGTGCCTTCTATAGCTTTTTTGTTGTTTACACAGCTGCAGTAGCTCTTATGGCTCTTCCTCTAGCTGAACTGCCTTCCTCACAAGACTGCTAGATTCCTTTGTCTTATTTTCTCTAGCTGTTCACTTCCTGCGTTGCTACGGCTTCCAACAGCTGCTCTGCTTTCTTCTTGAGCCAAAATTGCCAAAGCTCCCTTCCCTTACTGCAGAGCATAATGTTCCTACCCATGCAAGCATAGCTAATAATACTTACCCTTCGTGCTTATCCAACAACTTAAGAGTCAATTTCCTTTCATGCCCCTGGCTAATAACAAATAATCCCACAGTTTAGCTGTGACATTAACATTTAAATTAATTCAAAATGTTCTTGAACTTTAAAAATGCCTAATAAATCTATGGGATTTTCAAAAATTATAGACTGAATATTATTTGATTCATTTTGAGGAGCTTTTTCAAAAAATACTTTCCCAATTGAAATCCAAGTATTATACAAACTATCACATTTTTTTTGAAACACAATCATAATTTAATATTTTATTTTGACCAGTTTCAAAGTCAGAATATGAATATCTAAGCCCTAATTTTGGGCTTTCAGCAAAAAAAAAAAAAAAAAAAAAAAAAATCATGGTAGGAGGCATGTTAAAAATTGTATGGTAAATTGGTAAGCTAGAAGTCAAAGTCCAATGTGTTGGTCAAGCTTATCAAGTTACTGTTGAAAAATTTTAGGAGCCTTCTGCCAACTAGGAGGCAATTTCTATTACTATGAGCAATTAGAACACCTATACAAATTATTTCAATCTCCGACATTGTTCTTAACTCCATGATATTCTTTAGTCTAAAAGTATATTCTTTAACTACTTGTTTGAGCGTGTTACTCATAGTCTTATTTACTTGTGGATTATTGATTTTCATGCAATTGGTTACTTGACTTATTCCAAATTGTTCTCATCAAGCATTATAAAAATCAAGATTGTGGATAGTTTTCTCTTGGTTATTTTTGGGATTGGAACAATCAAACTTATTTTCTCGTTAACTCTTTATGATGTTCTTCATGTTCCTAATTTATCTTGCAGTTTATTGTATATTAATAAAATTATCTTCTATTATTAAATCTACTAAGAGGGAAGACAATTATAGTATGTAAATTGGTGTTTATTGCCAAGTATAAGTCTAATGGTTCGATAGAACATTGCAATGCTTGATTGTTTGTAAAAGATTTGCTCAATCTTTTGACATTAACAACACGTTTGCTTCAATTGCAAAATTAAATATTGAAAGAGTTCTTTTATTTCTAGCTATTAATCTTGCTTGAACTCTATAATACATAGATGTTAAATTTGGAGAAAGAACTGTACACTGAGTCATCCCCATGATTTGGTGAAAAATTTAGAATGAGGATGTGTAGAATAAAGAAATCATTATATTGGTTGAAGTAGTTGTCAAAAGCTTGCTTTGAGAAAATTTTCAGTTTGTCGAAAGCCAAGAATACACTCAAGGGCAAGTTGATCGTACATTGTTTATTAGACATTCATCGGATGTGAAAATAATTGTGGTAATTGTGTATTTTGATACTATTATCTTTACTAAAGATGATGTATTAGAGATAAATTTGTTGAAAGTTTTTCTCTTCGACATGTTTGAAATAAGCGAATCAGGATTTTTGAGATGTATTTTTGATATTGAGATTGTGAGATGGAAAAAGGGAATTTGTCTACTAAAGAAAATATGTTCTTGATCTTCTCAAGAAGATTAAAATGAGTAGTTCTTGGCTTAAAAATACCTAGAATTAGCCGAATCTGAAGCTCGAAGATGACATGAAATATATTCCCATGAACACAGCTCGGTATAAAATACTAGTATGTAAATTGATATTTCTCTCTCATACACTATTAGATGTTGTATTTTCTATGAGCTGGGTAAGTTAATTTTTGCATTCGCCTTATGATAAACATTTTGAAGTATTTTATCAGATTATTTGATATTTGAAAAGCACTCTAGAAAAATGTCTTCTTTTTTCAAAAGAACCCATAATGTTATGGCACTCACCGATGTATGTTAGGTTGGGTTGGTTGTTGGCAGGAGATCTTCTTGGGATATTGTACTCGTATTTGGAGAAATCTGGTCATATAAAGTATAAAAAATGGAATATAGTTGCCAGTAGCAGTACTGAAGAAAATATAGAACAATAGCTAATAGAGTTTGTGAAATGTTATAATAGAGCGGATTCTCAAGAGCTGAAGATGTCAGTTAACATGCCAAAAAAATTGTGTTGTGGAGATTGAAGAACAATTTATAAAGGAGAAGATTGATTTTGCAGTTATTTGTATGTTTTTTTATCTCTATTACATAACAAATAATTGATATCATCACCAAAGGATTGTTCAAGCTTAATTTTGAGCATCTTATGAACAAATTGGGCATGATTGATATCTGTACACCAATTTGAGGGGCTATTAGATTTAAAAAAAATTAATTAGTCAAGTTTAAAATTTTCTAAAACAAATCTAAAATATGCATTTATTGTAGATAAATATAGAATATTTTGTTAAAATATCTTTCATACCTAGAATATTTTGTCAAAATATTCTATCGTAATTTGAAATAATTTGTTAAAATTTCCTCTCAGGTTTATTTTATCATTCTTAACTTGGTAAATTGTTATCATTAAAGATATGTTCATTGCATTATGTATATTAAGACATATCAATATTCTTCAATTATTTATTTTTATGCTTAATTTTTTGTATTTGAAAAAGAAATTATGATTTTCTCTCTTTACAAAACTTATACACATACATCAACTCAGATTTGATTCATAGAGTTCTAGATTTTCTTGTAGGTTTATTTCAATAGAATTTTTTTAACTTAGGTCTAATTTAATTCACCCAACAGTGCAAGTGACATTTGTCCTTGTGTGATCCAAACCTTAAATACACTAGCTTACAAAGATTTACTTATTACATATAAACATTTCTAGCTTGTCTTTTTTCTGCGCACACTAACTTGCTAACATTATTCTAATTCATTCGAACTTCTAAATGTCATCTAACTTGCATACTAACTGTTTCATTAACTTCTATTATTCCAATTTTTTTAATCATTGAAGTTTTTATTTTTACCATTCCATTTTTTTTTTAAATTTCTAACATTTAAAAATACCAAGTTTATTCTCCTTTTGTGTGTTTCACATTTGAGCCAATAGTTTGAATGAGCTAAACTATTTCTTTGTTTGCTATGATGGAGAAGTCAGTAATAGAAGCTTAATTGATAGGACAAATGGATGCAACAGGCTTACGAATTAGAATAATTTAGTTTTGAAACTTGATGGAGCATGAGGATAATATTTACCATGCACTTTCTTTAATACTGGTGCAACCAAGCACTTTGTGTGCAAGTGTAATTTTTTTGAGTTTAGTTTAAAAAGAAAAATCATTTTCGAGGCGTTCTATGCTAGCAAGTTCTTGTAAGAATGATCTTCTAGTTAATGTGTTGGCCGAGATACATGATCCAAGTTCTTTGAAGCATTAGTTTTGTATGGAACAAATTTTTTCATTGAAAGCCTATCAACTATGCATTGACATTCCTATGGTATGTTTTTTCTTAATAGAATTTCTTTTGTTTGTCCTTGTTATGCACTCTACCTTCAGAATTTTTGTTGTTATCTTACTCCATGGTTTTCAGAATTCAAGAACGAAGAAATCAATTATTGGTGGAAATCGAAGAGGTACGGCGGACTAGGTCTTTACAGCGTTATTCTCGGAAAAGGCGTGGGGGTTCAGATGGTCAAGGACTGGCAACTGTTGCTGTCGTTGGCTACACAAATGCGGTTTGGTCTCTCTTGCAAAAATTGTGTTATTTTATATTTGTATATAGGAATCCTAATACCACTCAGTTTTCCATTTGTTGAAAAGCTGCTCTAGAAAGGTGTGTAACTTTTGTTATTGTGAAGTGACGTAGGCAATCTATTGACTTATGTCGTTTTATATTGCACATAACAATTGTGATATGATCGGTTGCAAAACATAAAGCGACAAAAAACATTTAAAAATGAGGCCTGAGCCTATTTTTCTGGTCATGTGCTCTAGGGCGACATTTGATTCAAACTACTTTAATGCAGGGAAAATCCACATTGGTGAGTGCTCTTTCAAACAGTGATCTTTACAGGGATGATAGGTATGTTGCTGACAGTAAAATTTTTGTTTTGCTTACAGGTAATTTTTTTTAGGAAAAACACAAATACATTTGCAGTCCTTCCATAGCTTACATTGTTTTTCGTTGTAGTTGATCTTGTCCACTGTTAAGTCAGCATATTTTTTTTTATTTGTAAAAGAAAATTATTTCCACCGCACCCTTGTGCGATAACATAAGAATAGATTCTGTACAGGTTGTTTGCAACAGTGGATCCCCGTTTAAGAAGTGTAGTTCTTCCATCTGGGTAAAACTTGAAAAAGTTCATTTAATAGACCATTTGGTTATTGGTTTTTGTTGACATTCAATATCAAATTTTACATTAGGTTTTTTTTTCAAATGGTTTTGTGCAGGAAGAAAATACTTCTTAGTGATACTGTTGGATTTATTTCAGATCTGCCTGTTCAGGTATTACTTCAGAGTTGTCGTTACACCATTATGTCTTTGGTGAATATTTTCTATTGCTCTTAAAAAATTATTTTTTCCTTAGTTAGTAGAAGCGTTTCATGCTACCCTTGAAGAATTGGTGGAAGCAGATCTACTATTGGTATGATTATAGCTCTCTGACGCAATTTTGGCATTTTATTTGTTGAAATTTTGCTTGAGTCCTGTATTTTGCAATTCCTAGCAGACGTGTATGTCTAGGGTTGAATTTTATGAGATGACCTGCTGCTATTGGCTTTCTATTTACCCTTTGTTAGAGATTATCTTTTTTTTTTTTTTTCTAACAGGCGACATTCATGTTGATGAATTATTAGTTTTCATGCAAGTGGTCCCTTCCATTCACCTTTCTTTAGGGTTGATATACGTGATCATGTGAAGTTTAAATCATTAAAGTGTGATATAATCAAACTTTGTGGAAAACTTATTATGTATATGTAAGATTAATTTTGGTTCAATGGTTTGGTGAACTGTCATGTTGGTTCAGTTCATTATCTTATATATTATGTGATTAGATTAATCATGTTTGAAGATATGGGGATTAGAAACAATCTCGGACTATGAAATTTCTAGTATTTGTTGGATGTTCCAGATTAAATGGGGTAAGACAATAAAAATATCCACTCATTTTGTGAAACATAAATATCTATAGTAAAGAGATTTTCAATGTTCTAAAGAAAACTTTTGTAAATCGCACAATGGCATTTTTATTGATATTCTAATAACCTTTGGTGTGATTTTACATGACTTTCAAGTGGAACAAGGTTTTTTGGTGAAACGAAGTTCTCAGAATTTCATTCCATGTTGTGAAGTCAATCCTTTTCACAATTTATTTTGATTCTTATGTGGATTTCCAATTTTTAATTTAATTGTTTTGATTGCATGTAGAATGTACTTTCTTATTTTTTTTATATAGAAGTGTGTATGATGACTTTTATTTATTTTGCATTAAAAGTTCCATGATTCATTATTTTAATTCTAGTAGTGGAAACAAGAGTTTTTAACTGTTGCATTAATTTCTGGCAAAATTACTGTGCTTAAGCTTCTAAAATAATTTCAGAATTAACAAAAAAAGCCAATTTTTAAAGAGCGATACTTTTTGACTTCCGTTGTTTATGATATCCGGTGTGCTATGAGTAGCATGTCTCATTTGTGGGTTTTTATTATGGTGATCTCGACCTTTGGTTATGTCATGGTGTGTTATGTTTTAATTTAGTCAACTTTGTTGATTTCTTTACCCACCTTGTCTCCTAAAGCAGTTTTCGTGGACTAGGAATATGTCCCTTTCATTAGACTTTACTGTGGCTATGGGTATTGATTGTTAGTATTATAGCGTGTCGTATTGTTTTGGCTTCTGTCATTGTATCAGAAAATGCTATTTGATTCTATATGCATTGCATACAAAATTATTTTTATTTGAAGCTAGATTGTGAATAAAGTTGCATGTTAGTTCTTATTTATATATTAATGGTGTTGTAAAGATTAAAGATTATGATGTTTTATATCAGAGTCAAGTTAGTAGTTTGATAAAGAATAGTTTATGGTTATTACTTGTTATTTAACAGTTTGTTTTTCATTGCATACATTATATTTATTAAATGCTTAGAAAATTGTTAATTATCCACGCATAAATATTGATAATATTTAATTATAGGGTAATCAACATTATTATTCTAAACAATTTTTTAATTTGCCCAAAAATAAATCATATTCTTTGATTAATAAACATAATGAGGATGATTAAAGTTTTATTAATTGTATTTGTTTATCCAAATATAACAAATATAGTTGATTAAATTATTTTAGCCCAACTCAGAAAATTTATCAAATTTTCAATTGTAATAGCATATAGTAATCTTTTTGCAAAGATAGATTATTTTATATCATGATAGTCCATATTTGAATGCAAAAGAGTGATTGTTTTTTCATGAGCATTTATTGGTTATTTTGTAACTATTTTTATTTATTGTCATGCTGCACATATTACTATTTTAATTTGTTGAGTTTCTCTTAATGGTGCGAATAAGTAGGTGTTATGGATCTTTCTTTGGTGTTAATGGAAGAACAACTTACTACTATTATTGATTTGAATAGCGAGGAAAGGAAATTATACCAGAAGGTTTGGGAACATGATAATATGTTAGCTTTGATGTTTGCTTGCCAATATCATTAAGATCACCATTCTATAAGTGCTAAAGATTTTATGCATTTTGTAGATGAAAGATCTAGATTGACTAGTAAATCTTTGGCAACTACTCTTACAAAACTCACAGCCATGAAGTTTTGATTTATGCAAGAGCACTTTATGGAGATGAATAATATTTTAGCTAAGCAAAAGTTTTTTTTTTGTGTAATTCATTTTAATCGTATTCCCTTCAAAGCATGAGACTTTTTTTTAGGAAAATACAGGAATGGTAAGTGAACTGCAAATGAATTAGCTAGTACGTTCGTCAAGGAGAAATAAAATTAAAGAAACAAAGTGGTCATTCATAAACCTTATGGGTTAAATGGCCGAGAGTTACTTCAAGGCTGAAGGAAAAGCCAAATTTAATAAACATATGGTATCCATTGATGCATCTCAAGTAGAAAGAATGGAACTCAAGTGTGATAGGTGTCATTTTTGCTAAAAAAGTTAAGACTATCAAAATGATTGTTTGACATGTGAGGCATAACTTGAGAATAAAGATGATAAGGATAATACTTTTGTTTGTGACGAATCAAACCTTGTTGAAATTCTCAATAAATACTTGCGTGAGTAGCATTAAGACTCATTTATATAATATGATGTAGAGATTTCTTTGCTTTTTCATGAGCAAGATGGAGACATACTTGAATAAGGACATATAACTTGATATTGCATATTGGATTTCATTTAGACCTATTTATAACTTCTCATTTTTTCTTCATTATCTAGAAGTTTATTTTCTATTTAAAAGCTGGATATGAACTATGTGCATGGATTGTGTTACAAACACACTAAAAAAATGATAACCACAAGGAGTTCCCAGCTCTTAGAGACTATAAATTGATATTTGTAAGCCATTGATGTCCATAACCTTAATGGCAAAAATTATTTTCGCTCCTTTTTTGGTGATTTTTCATGGTATGGTGTTGTTTATTTGTTGCATAAGAAGTTTCAATTTGTAAAGGTCTTTTGTGATGTTTATAGAAACAATTAGACAAAAAGGTGAAAATCATAAGGTGAGTTAGAGGTGATGAATTTAATGAGTTGGGATAATGCAATGGCTCATTTGCCCAGTTTTTTGAAAGTCAAGGTATTAATGTATGATATACATTTTGTGGAATATCTCAACAAGATAGTGTTATAGAAAGAAGAAATAGGATCTTAGTTAACACAGTAAGGAGTGTGATAGTAAATCCACTTTACTAAAGCCCTACTGGATGTATGCATCAAAGATTGTTGTATATTTATTGAATAGAGTTCCTAGTGAGGTAGCCCAAAAGTCTCTTAGTGAATTGTGGATAGGAAAGAAATCCAGTTTTAAGACAACTTCATGTTTTGGAAAATGTAATGGAAGCAAGGATCTGCAATCCACGTGAGAAGAAGTTAGCTCCTACAACAACCCATGGTTTAGTCATTAGTTATCTAAAAAAGTGGAGAGGTTTTATATTTTATTATCCAAACCATAATCTTGAAGTAATTGAAATCGATAATGTTAACTTTTTTGCGAATTTTGAGGTAAATGTAGGGTTGAAAAACAAGTTTAAGACATAAAAGCTGCTGAGTTTTGCCATAAATGTCTCTGGTTCATCTATAGAGAATAGAATTGTTGTTCTAGTCATCACTAATGATGATGATCTTGAACAACACTTGAATGAAGAAGCACTTCACAAAATTGATGCACAATTACCTAGTGATATTGAATCACAAATAATACCACTAGGGTCTTAAATAGAAGGAAAACTAGTTATCTTTTATACTTTTGTGGTTTAATCACAAGAATTAGGTATGGATATTTGCGTTAGGATTCCATTTCTTTCAAAGAAGTTATATAATATAATGAATCTGATAAGTTGTTTGGTACCTTGAAAAATCAATTAACATTCATGGAAAAGTTTGGGATCTCATGTTGTTGCTAAATTGTTGGAATTGGGTGTAAATAGTTATTTAAGATCATACCTGACTTACCTAGCAATACAGAATAATATGAAGTCAAACTTTTTATCGTGGGACATTTTTATGACGACATTAATTATAAGATGTTTGGTTCTAAACAAAGAAAATTTTATGAAGGTTTAATATGGCTCAATAACTTGTAATGATTTTGAGTTCCATGAAATGAATGTGAAGATTGTTTAAGTGGTGATCTTAAAAGTTTATATAAATCAATTAGAAGTTTTTTTCATAAAAACTAAAGTGCACATGATGTATAAGCTAAAGAAGTCAATATATGAATTAAAACTTACCCCTTAGTTATGAAACATCAAGTTTAATGATACCATTATATTTTTTGTTTTAAAGAGAACTTTGTTGATAACTTTATATGCCACATGATCAATATGAGTCGACATATATTTTTTGTTCTATATGTTAACAATATATTATTAACTATGAATTATTTAGGAATATTGCATGAGACTAATAACTATTTTTTTTTGAGAATTTTGAAATGAAAGACATAGGTGGAACCTCATTTTCATAAGAATAAAAATAAGTCATGACAAACCTCATGGAATGTTGAAATTGTCTCAGAAGACTTATGTTAATAATTTCTCAAAGGATTTAAAATTGATAAGTTTAGTCATACATAATGTCTTAAAAATAAAGTTGAAAGGAAAGAATTAGAATTAATTCCATATGTTTATCATTTTGCACTTGTAGGTTTTCAATAGACCAGACATTAGTTTTGCAATCAAAATGCTAAGTAGGTATCAAAGTAAAGCAACAAAGAAAATATTGAGATCCGAAGGATCAAAATATTCGATCATTTGCTCACTTATGAATGTCCAATAACTTGGAAGTGCTTGGGGAGGTTGATTTAGATTTTGTCAAATGAAATGATCGTAGAAAATTCGGTTTTGGCTACAAATTTAACTTAGGAATCATATGACTAAAGAGCACTAAAGAATCTACTATAGTTGCATCCTTGATAAACCTGAATTTGTGGCTTGCTTGGTAGTTAATGTTCAAGCCTTATAGATGTGAAATTTTATCTAAAGCTTAGGGTTGTCAACACCATGAGCAAGTCATAGAGTTATAGTGATAATACTGCAACAATATTCTTATACAAGAATATCAAGTACTCCAAAGTTGCAAAATATATTGAATCAAAAGTATTTTGCTATTAATGATGAAGTTCAATTAATGAGGAAGTTCAAAAACGGCATCAATGTATAAGAGGATCTTATGATTTTTAATCTATTAGCAAACGATTCACAACAAAATTTATTTAGTATATGTTGAAAAAGTGGATCTTGGTTGTAATGACGGTTAATGAAATTTTTTATGCATGGGACTCTTGAAACTCAATTATTTGTTTCTAGTATATATTATGTTATTTGCTTAAACCATGGTTGGTGCATGTTATATATTTATGGTGTTCATAAGATAATTGTTCTTCAAATTATTATTATGTACTATTATGAATTTTCAAATACATGTAGTAAGGTGAAGGTGGTATTATTCTGGGTATAATCATAACTCATATTTGTGATTTAGAAATGTTAATGATGTACATAATTTTATTATTTAAGATAATTTCTAAATAAAGTATTTATAGTCGAACCAAGTGGAAGAATGTAATATTAAAGGTATAGTAAACTTTGTTGTTAATCTGATTCATGATTTTTCACATTGTGTGGTTAGATTAATTATATCTAAAGAAATAATGTTGAAAACAATATCATATTATGGAATTTTTTTTATTTGATGGGCATTCTAGGTTAAATGGATAAGAGAATAAAATTTCTCTCCCTTAAATTAGGGTATAGTTCTTTTCCATCAAGACATGTAGAAATAAAGAATTGAGAAACTCAAATATCTGTAATAAGGAGATCTCAAAACTTTCAAAAAAAAAAAAAAATTCTGAAATTGCTTACGTCGATGTCCCAATGTCTTCTTGGGATGTTTTCACATAACTTTGAAATGGAATCGGCTTTTTCTGATGAAACTTAAATTCTCAGAATTTTGATCCAAATTTGTTGTTAATCTGATTCCGTTCACAATTTATTTTGATTCTTATATGGATTTTCAATTATGAATTTAATTGTTTTGCCTGCCTGTTAACCTTCCCCTTGCTTTCTTATAAAAGAATTTATGATCTATTATTGTTTTTCATACGAAAGTTTTACTTGGTTTTGATTTCAAGTATGGAAACAAGAGCTTTAACCACGTTAATTTCTAACAAAATTACCGTGATTTGAGTTTCTAATATATTTTCTTAAGGACTAAGATGTTTGATTCTATATGAAATGCATACAACTATTTAATGAGATTTATTTCAATTTATTGTTAATAAACTGTTCAAGTTGTTAGCTTGTCACTCGTATTTCAAAATGCTTTTATTAGAAACCAATATGTGAATAAAGTTGCATTTCTTAGTTCAAATAATGACTAGAAATCTTTATGTTTATAATGGTTTGTTCTTTTAAACAAAACCTTAAATAAGTAACTAGCCTACCCAATACTAGTTATATTTTTAGTGCTGAAGCCACACGTAAATGGGATTCGATCTATTCTCAACTAATGATTGTATTTTATCAACGTTGGATTTTATTGCAGCATGTGCTAGATTCCAGTGCTTCTAATGTTAATGAGCAACGATCTAGTGTTTTGGAGGTACTTAAGCAGATAGGAGTTCCAGAAGAGAAGATGCAAAACATGATTGAAGTTTGGAATAAAGTATGAATCTCTTCGTGTTTTCTTCATAATAACAAATGAAGTTTGCTTCCATGGATGACTTGAGTTGCTATCACATTTGCCCAGGTTGATCTTCTCAACCAAGAGCAAATGGCTGGAAAAGAAGAAGCAGAAGATTTGGAAGAAGAAGAAGAGCAAGCACTTGTAGAAGAAACAACAGAACTAGCAGAGCCATTGTCAAAATTGCAGGAAAATGCATCATGTAAGGGATCAAAATTTGTAGTGCCTTCTGAGGAAGCTCGGCATCGTGTGGAAACTTCTGCCATTGCAGGAACTGGTTTGAAGGAGCTATTGTATCTCATTGATAAGAAACTAAATGCACAGAGACACATGGTGGGGAAGAGTTTCGAGCCTTTGAATTGCAAATGGAGGCCACATTCCATGGAAACAGATAGAGCAGCTGAACAGTAGCAATGTAGCACATGTTTGAATTGATGATGTGTTCCTTGGACGATTATGGAAGAGAAGCATGTGAACTATAAGAAAAAGGTCTAGTTAAGAGCGATCTTGACTAGATTACTTCTGTAGTATACTCTTCAGGAGGAGTTGGGAGTTGGGGACGAAGGAGAATGTCTATGGCATGATAGTTGGGAAGAAAGGAAAAATGTCATCTGAAAAAAAGGAGGAAGAAGACGATGTAGTGATTAATATAACATATAACAGTGATATAAATCGTTTTCGCTGTATGTTTTGCAATTTAGACATCAATTACGATTGCCTTCCACTGAAAGCTATGAAAGCAACTTTATTTGCAGTGGTTTAAATTATTTTAATAGATTAAAAAATTATTATTGTTATAATCTTATAGTTTTGATGTTAAAATTGATGTTTGTTATCTGTTATTTTATTTAAAATAACAACTATCATGTTTTTTTAATTTCCTTTTATAACATTTGTTTATTTTATGAAATATCCAATATTTTAAAATTTATAGTTGATTGGAATAAGTCATTGGACTGTCATTGTCATTGTCTTTAGTTTTTATCTTCACCACAAACCTCATTGATTGCACCCATCTTAAATTGTCTAATCATAGATCACTTTCATCTAACAATACCTCATCCATCACCATGATCCTCATTAATCGCTATTGTTGATGTGTCTTTCTTACAATTGTAGCTCCTCTCAAAGCTATTGCTGTTTGTATTGATAAAACAAATCAAACTTCCCTATGATCTCTCACAAACCTATGCTCGATTGATTGATGTTGCGGCTTACGTGCCCAAGCGTCTTATGAACATATATAACCATTGCCTCTGGATCTGCTTTGTTAGTCATATTTAATGTAAGCTTTCTCGTCGTCAAGTCCTACTCTCAATCCTCTAATCCCAAGCCTCGGCTAAACCTTCCTTATCACTAACTCTGTCACCTTGAATATCATTGCCTTACATTAGCGTAATTTTTTTATTGAACTTATTGATGCATTGACATTATCTATTCATGGTTAGATTCATCCCTATGCCATCTTTGTTTGGTATTAGAATGCTCTTACCTACACCATCATTGCTTTGTATCAAAATGCAAAATGTCATAACTATGCCATAATTACTTCGTATTAGAGCATCTATTCCCTATGTTATCCTTGTTTTGTATCAAAGTCAATGTTTTGCATATGCCAAACAATGTGATAATCCACTTCCAAATTGTGATACAAGGGCTTATGGGTTGTCAAATCAAAAGGAGTCTATCATCATAAAAGACTATGTTGAATGTTCGAAAGGATTATAAATCAAAAGAGTTACTAAAAAAGATAAATTTATACATAATTAGATCATTTTTTTCTTTTATTATGACTTTGATATTGTGCATAAAGATTAGCATGATTGGTATGTTTACTTACAACTCAATGAACACTATGTGTTCAACTTTATCCACTATAATTAGTTAAATTTAATTTAACTTAATCTCTCTTAATTTCCCAAATAACAATAAAAATAGTTATCTATTTGTTTACTTTTAGCCTACTCAGAGAACAAATTACATGCTTAGAATTTCAATTTTCTTATTTTGATAAGAACTATTTTAAAATTATTGATGTGGTTATAATATGTTGTAATCATGTTGGCATCTTGAAATTTTAATGTCATCGAAAGCAAAACTAGGTGAAGGGACTATAATCATTTAAAAATGAAATGCATACACTATGTGTCACGTAGTGATGAGTTTATTTGATAGATTAAATGAAACGATAGTTATCTTGAATGACTTGATTGTACAATTTAGACAAATAATGACTAATATAATTATAATCATAATCCAATCTCATATATACACAAATAAACATTTAAAAGAAAATCACATGTCTAAGAAAAAAAATAGCTTACACATAAATATCATAACTTCTTAAAATTTATCAAAACAATCGTGTAAAAATAATACAATGAAATTAAACTTAGGAATTTTTCATAGTATTTGTGATCCTAAACACTATTAAAAGTTATAGTTTAAATGAGTTAAAATATGATGATTTTTTGGTACATGAATTTAAGCATATGATTTACTAAGAATTATAAATTTTTAATTAAATCATCTTATGTTTCATGTGATGGGAAGAGATGATAAGGGGAATATGAGTTATAGTTATAGGTATTTTAATTATTATTTAAATTATTTTATTATTTTGTAGATATTATTTTTTTAATATTTATTTTATTTATAATTTTAAAAATTAGTAATTAAATTTTTATCACAATTTATTAAATATTATTATATTTTAACCTTTTATTATTATTATTATTATTATTATTATTATTATTATTATTATTATTATTTATCAATTCTCTATGTTTCTTTGTTCTTGGATTTCTTCCAAACGTCCATCGGGGCCGTTCATCAGTTTTGCAGCAACGCAAGGGATAAGGACAGGGTTACTTCATTCCATCCCATACGAGTGTCGGGGCACTGGCATAGCTCTCTTCCCGCTTCTTCCTCCAAGCTTTCTGAGTGAGCGTTCTACTCCAAATCCCCAGTCTTCAGGTGAACTCAAGGTCTTGAATTAGCATAGAGGAGAAACTAGTTGAAGTCCTACCTCCCCATCCATAGAAGCGTGCACATACACGACCATTATTATCATTGCTGCTGATATTCTTCGAATCATATCGGTCGACGGTAAGCATGGCTTCTATGTGCGTTCTCCCGTTACAGTACCCCTGCTTGTACTCAAAACGGTTCATGCATAAACGGGCCTTTGTCTCTTGCTCTGTTGGTCCTACAGAGTTAGGCCAAGGTGATTACCTCTCCCATTAGACGCTCTTACATTCCGACTTATTTATATATTTTTTGTTGTTCTGATTACTTATCAACTATTATAGGCTACAATTTAAACTTTTGAACGTCAAAAATCAGTACGGGGAACAGGTTATAGAGTTTGTCCTACTGAAGCTACCCTTTTCCCGTTTCTATAGAATTTGTTCATGGTAGCTCCCTATTGTTGTAAAAAATTTAATGACTAAATCTGAAGATTTATTTTCCTATCTTCTTAAATTTAGTCAGCGCTGCCATTTTCTTAAATCTGAAGCTGCCCTTTTTGAATTGACAATACACTTTTTCAATGTTGAGCTGAGGTCGCACGCTCAAAGAGACAAGCCGTTAATGCTTATTGTTATTCTGGAGCCCTATTGATTCAATTGTAATTGAACTAGATCATAATGGCGATTTCTTTTTGAGAATATCCTATTTGCTTACCTTTCTTTCCCACAAAGCACCTTCTGTAGCGGTTCTCTACGTCCCGTTTTCCTTCTCTGTTTTTTTCTTGTTATTTTTTTGGTTGTTCTACACCAATGGATGATATAGAAAACCTAATTGACAAAAGCGTGTTGCACGTGAGGCATTGTTGTACACTAGGGAACCATGGCCAGCAAATTATGTTATGACAGATCGTCTTCTAGGGGCGAAAATAATTTTTAAAGGTGGTATTATCTTGCATCTTGATTATAAGTTTTTCTATTTTTTCTTTCTTTTTTAAGATTCACAGAGATTGTTGGGAACAAATTTTTAACAATGTCAAGACTTGTTCATTATGTTACTACTGCAATGGATTCCCCACATGCTGCTATGAAAATAGCAATTGGTGTGACCGGGATTAAACCTTTAACCCTTTCGAATGATGACATGCTAAAATCATGTTGATTCCTGATATCCATCCAGTTGACTTTGTTGTCAGAAAACTCATGCTAATAAAGGATCTCATAATTACGACCGACGTGGTTGCATGAAATCGTGTTGATATGCCTATGAAAGTGTCATCTTAAGTGTCTTAACCAATGATTTCTTTTATTTTTACTTCAAAATAAAGCATGCATTTGAAATGTGAGATGAATGTTTTTAGGACATATATTACAGAGGATGTTGATGTGAACATGTGAAAATATTTCTAAATTTAAGGATGCTTTCTCTAAAGTTTAAGAATATTGTGGTTTGATTGTTGAATTGAAGGATGATGAAATGATTTTGCCATTATGTTTTATATTGCCCATTTGATTGAAAAATTATCAAATTCATAGGACTGTAAAAAAAGATGAAACATTAGAGATAGGGATGAACTTAAAGGATGCTATTGTGCTTGTTTGGATTGAAGAAAATAATAGGTTTAATGATTGTTGGGAAAAAAAGGAGATTTTTTCTTAGGATAAATTGGTTGAACATAAGCTTAAAAAGTTAAATAATTATTCCTACAAGAATAAGCATTAAAATCAATGTAGGTGATATTTGTCATATTTATCAGTACAAGCACAAGAAGGGTGGTGACATTCTTTTTAAGCCATGGGTTAATTCAGTCGAGGTAGATGTTATTATGATAATTATCTCAGTGATAAATACTGTGACAAAAGGCATTATTTGGATAGTGGATTTTGGAGCTATCATGTATATCTTTGTCACATATATGTTTTCACCTCCTGCACTATTGTAGGGGAAGGAGACTATGTTTTTCATGGAGATACTGTTGTTGGTGAAGGCAATACTTTTTGAGATTGAATTTGGGGAAGTTTCTCTTACCCACTAATGTCATATGTTTGCAAGAGATTCTTTAGAACCTTATATTTGTTTTTATCCTTAGAAAGTTGGTGTAAAGGTTAGGGGAAAAAGTTGTGATGACTAAGAATGACGTGTTTGTAGAAAATGGTTATTTTTAGCAATGATCTGTTATCTTTTTTATGTGTTTGACACTATTAATACAGAATTTTCTGGTTTTATTCGTTTGTTTGTATTGATTTATGAAATAATGGACCTGATCATATTAATTTTTCGTGTATAAAAATCTGTGATTGATAACTTAAAAATATCATATTTAATGAACTTGAGAAGTGCCACATGTGTTCAAAATAAAGCAAATCAAAAAGTCATTTAAACTGTTCAGAAAAAGAAACTGAATTGCTTAATTTATTTCATTTTGATTAAGGAGACATGAAATCCATCATGAACAGAGGTGTCAAGAGATATCATGTTACTTTTATGAATGATTTTTTAGGTTTTCTAAACTATATTTACTTACAAAATAACAATGGTAACAAGCAAAAGTCCTTAAGCTTTTCAAATTGGTAGTTGTCAAAAATCTGACCTTTTCAAATTGGTAGTTGTCAAAAATCTTATTTAAGAAAAGGAAGGTTGGTTGTAAATTATTTATTTTTGTTTTTGTTGAATATTCTACTGAGTATGTGTTCTTTGCTTTAAAAAGTGATGTTTTTGATTCCAATACTATTATTGAATCTAAAAATTCTAAATTCAGTATAATATTTTTCTAGTGAAAAATAAATAGTGATTAGTATGTTGACCATTCTTGCTCATGATTTCTCTAACTATGATGATGTACCTAGTAATAATTATATTTTTTTAATTTTTATTTTTCTTTTTGTTTTTTTCTTCTTTTTTTCTTTTTCTTCTTATTTTTTATTCTCACCGCCACCACCATCATCATCATCTTCTTCTTCTACCATTTTTTCCTTCATATTCTTCTTCTTCTTCTTCTTGTCTTTCTTTCTTCTTAAAATTTTTAATAATATTTTTCTAGTAAAAAGAACAAGTGATTTGTATGTTTGCCATTTTTTCCAACCATAATGATGTACCTAGTAGTCATTATATTTTTGAATTTAGGAAGAAAAAATAGGTTAGAAGTACCACTTGTTTTGGCAATTTTTTGTTTGATGATGAATTATCTTTATATAGTGAAATCATTAATTTTATTGATGCATCTTTTGTGGCAGAAGATGGGATCCATTTCTAATGTTGTTAGTGTTGCTTGAGTTTCCTTTTGGTTAAAAAATAATTAGTTTTTATTGGATCTTAGAAATAAATTAATTGAATAGATCAATTGAAAAATTTATTGCCAATTTGGTAGCCAAACATTTTACATTGTTAGATTGTTTTAATACTAGTTCTCTCACTCATATTTCATCTATTAGAGTGTCTATTGTTTTGATTTTCATACATACTTTATTGATTCTCCAAATGAATGTTGAAGTTATATTTTTGTATGGTGATTTATAAGAAAAGATTTACATATAAAAACCAAAAGGTTGGTTGTAATAGTAAAATATGCAAATTAGTTAAATTTATTTATGGTTTGAAATAAACATCAAAGCAATAAAATCTTTGATTTAATTCAATTATGATTTCATAATGTATTTATTATGAATGATGTGTACATTCAATATATGATTTTGATGATCATGATGTGATTTTGTTTAAATGTTGATGGCATGCTCTTTTTTGGCAAGCATGTTGAAGTTGATATTGTTAACTTATTATTATCATTTCTCTTTGATACAAAATATTTTGGGTGAAAGATATATTTTTTTTCAGCTTTTACATGATCCAAATTCAATATTGGTATTTCTATGACACATTTAAATTTTCTTTTGAAATGTTGAATTTTTTTATTTTAAACCTATTAGCATATCACGTGATGCACATTTACAATTAAAAAATAATTAAGGTGTTAGCCTTTCTCAGCATGACTATGTGCAAACCATTGGCAATATGTTGCACTAAACCTGACACTGTAAATATGGTGAAAAGATTGAATATACATATGGATAAATCCTATTAAAGAATATTGACATGCATTGAGTTGATTAATTAAATATTTAAGGTGTACTTTTGGATTATGTGTTATGATACAGTGGTCAGTCCATTTACTTGAGGGTTATAGTCATTTTAACTGAATCCTATTTAGATGGGACGAAATATACTAGTACTTAGTTTGCCTTTGATAGAGATGCGATTTCTTAGAAAGTTCTCTAACAAACTTGCATATTTGGATCCATTAGGGCTTAGTAATGCTACTCATTTTACTTGAGGTGTATAGTGAAGCTAACTGAATCCTTGATTTAGACGAGAAAAAGTATCCTAATATTAATATGCTTGCCCTTGTTGGAGGTGCAATTTCATGAAAATATCCCAACAAAAACTTGTACAACAAGAATCATCATTTGAGTTTGAGTTTATTTCCTTCGCAAAGTCAGTCTCTATGACTAAGTATTTAGAAATATGTAAGTAATTATCACTTTTTGGAAGTAGAAATATCTCACCAATATATACACATTATGTTTGTCAAGTTGTAAAAGCTAAGGTTATGATAGTTTATATAATGAGAAGAGCATGAATATTCTAAGCATAATATTATTAGCAGTTTTTGAATGATGGGGTGATTATCTTTTGTAATTTTGTGAGATTAAAGATGAAACTTACAGATCCAATGACAAGCATAAGTGGGAAGCTAGTGGACGTTTTCTTGAGGGGAATGGGAATATATCTTAGTATAGAATTGGTGGAGATGATGACTTATATCTTATGTGAATATGGATCCCAACAATTAGGTGAACAAATTATAATCATTTATTTATATATTGTGAGATGCTCTTTCTTGTGGTGTAGGATAATGTACAATTGAAATAACAAGTTTGAGTAATAAATATTATTACTGATCCCTATTTCTCTTTGGAATGGTAATGTGCACATAAGTGTGTAATTAGGGATGTTCCTATGTGAGCTAAGGTAGTTTTTTTTAGAAAACTTATGAATCATGGATGACATATGGCCAAAATTTGTCAAATAGTGCTTTTCAATCCAGCTGAACATGAATATTATAGTGTGTGTAATAAGAATTTGTTTTACATTCATGGGATGATATTTATAGAAACATAGTTTCAATAAGTTCTTATGTTTCTTTTCTTCTTTGTACTATGCATTTAGTTCATAGTACCAAATATCTTGTTGTTTATACATCCCAATTTGTGTATTGTTTTTATAATTTTTCAATTAGTTTACTTGTAATTTTCTCTTTGAAATATTTTGGGCATTGTAGAGTTTTTAAGGTGTTATATTTAAGCTATAAAGAGGTGGTTGTCTTTTATCTATTTTCTTATACTTTCACATTTTGTAAGAAATATGACTTGTGATGTTTATGTGAGATTCTAACCTATGTAGTGTTGATGAGTTAGAATGAGAGATTTGCTCATGCATACAATAAAACCTAAATTAGTTCAAAAATAGAAATGTGCTTCTTCATATGATTGGTTCACCCTTTTGATGATTTTTATTATTAATATTTTGGTAATTTATTTTTTATTTAGCTTATCCTTACTTGAAATCTTGCCTTATTTGCAAAGTATCGTTCAATTAGTAACTTATCATGAAATGGAGATTGCATTTCTTTTATAAAACTACTTATTCACTTATGCTTCTACTCTTAGAGAACATCTTCCGTGGCGCCTTTCTATTTTTCTTTCTTAACTTTTTCTTGTTATTGTTTTTGTAATTATTGTACACCAATTGGTTAGAAAGCTTCATTGAAGTGTGCATGTCCTGCAGGAGTATTGTTGTATCTCAAGGAGTTGTTGCTAGTGAAATTTGTGCCAAGGGATTATCTCCAAGGAGCAAAAACATTTCTTAAAGACAATGTAGTGCTATTATATGGCTTAGCAATAGTTTTTCTATTCCATTTAGTTTTCTAGATTTGCAATAGTTTTTGGCAATGCATTTTCAATGCAGGGCAGATAAATTTATCCCTTGTTAGTTTAATTATGATATGGTGTGTTTTATTAAGGAAACGAAGATTGAGAAGCGGAGGTAACTATAATGCTTTTTGAGATCCATTTAAATTAAGATCAAGTTGAACTCTATTTAGATGTCCTAGCCCAAAAATTGAGCTTTAAATTAATTGACACTTGTGCTACATGACGAAATGGTGCCATGTGGATTGTTTTATTGATCAAAGATAAGAATTGGGTTTCATTATATAATTAGTTTAGTTCGTTAATGCACAATGGAGTTAGATTTTGTGCTATATTATGTTTGTTATGTTACACATGATACTTGTATAATGCCATTACAAGACCTAGCTTTCCAAACACGATAAAAATCTACGTATTGGGTTTTCTTAAGTACTCTTAATTGATGTAGATTGAGGGTTTTGGTGAAAGAAACTATCATAATCAGTACCAAAAGCACTTGGTTTGTATTTCTGATTTTATTTTGTCGCTCTCTCTTATTATTTTCAATTGGTGGTCATGCTATGTTACCTTTTTGATGATGTCCTGAAGTTGTTTATTTTACTGTCAAGCAATTTAATTATATTTGATTTATTATATTAGATTGAAAAGTTCGTGTTTGTAAGCCCTAATATGTTTTGAAAGAGGATATGAATTGGATAAGGTGATCTATAATATAGTTAAATTAAGTGTCAAAGCAAACTAGTCGTAATACAACCTGGCATAGATCTGTTAAAGCATTTATGTTTTTTTGCTTTGAAAATGGTATTGCTTTATGTCTAATATGCTAGTTTTACTGTAATAGTCATTGTCATGATCTTTTAGTGAAGTTTGAATCATCTATTTTTTAAGATTTGGTCAAATTGTGTGCTTTAGAACTATGATGATGAAGTAAGAGCCAAAACTGTAAACACCTGCTGGGTGCTTAAGTTAGCTATAAAAAGTTACAATTGTTAGAGGTGATGCTATATGCATCCTATAACTTTAAAAATCACCTTATTCAAAATGGTTGCTTATCCCTGCTATATCTGGAAAGAGCATTAATCTTTGGTTACTTGAGATGCATGTGCTTTTTTTTAATTTTTGGCAATTGTTTCATAGATCTGTTTAGTTTGATTGTAGGTTTCTCATGTTTACCTAGTAGCCAAATAATTATTTATATAGTTTTGTTGGTGTAGGTAATAGATCTTTAATTTTTTTTATTCTTAGTTTGCTCTTTTGTGTTATGGCTTAGTTATAGAATTATACAACCAATATAGACATATATAATTGTTTTTGGAGGATAGTTTAGGAATAGAAAGAAGAGTTACGAACCTACTTGTCATATTAACGAAAAGTTTTGGATCTTTTTTCAATATTTTGGAAATTTGAAGAACAGTTTTGTGCATAAAACTAAATTAGAGTTCTAACTGTTATTTGCCTTTATTTGTTTTATGACAAATATGTTTTGAATACTACCTTTGGATATACTTCTATTTTTTTCTTATGCATTGAAGATTTTGTTCCTGAATCATAAATTTTGGCAAACAAAAAATTCAGTATCTCTCGTGTGGTCTCCCTTTTTTAGATAGTGTGGTCATTAACTTTTATTTTTATCATTATCATTTTTCTGAGATTGATTGTCTCATAATAGGTGTTAAAGTTCCCAAAAGGCCTAGAAGAGCTGATGGTGTGGGAAAATCCATGGAAGATTCTGTTCAACGCAAATTGGAAAAGTTCTACGAGGGGTCAGATGGACCACCTATACGTGTACTTCCTATTGGTGGTCTTGGGGAAATTGGAATGAATTGCATGCTAGTTGGAAACTATGATCGTTATATCTTAATTGATGCAGGAGTTATGTTTCCAGAGTATGTATGAGAATTCGTTTTCACTTTCATGTAGTGCTTTTTTTTGTTTAAATTTTTGCATTTTGCCTTGTTTGGATATTTTTTAATATCTGTACCGCGCTGTGGTAGACAAGAATTTTCTGCTCATCTTTCCTAAAACATTTTGCTTGACTATGGTCCATGAGCTTCAGTTTCAGCAAAGACATCATTTTTGCATTAACATTTAACGTTGAAATTTTGGTGCACAAAGTTTCTATCTGCATATTCATTTAGAAAGTTCGTAGAATATATTGACTTTTCATTTCATATAACTTGGTATGCTGTCATATTCAGTAAGCTTTTAGTTTATTTCAAGCATAAGCTTAAGCATAATCACTATACAATCAATGTGATGGTAGAAACATGCTTTATTTGAAGCATGTGAATGTGGTGGTGATTTTCCTTGAGTAATGTTCTCATGGTTAAAGTTCTTGTGCTAGAATTCTATATCTTGATGTACGAAGCTGTCATTAGATTTTTACATAAAGTGTATCCCATGCTATTGAGATGGAGACAAGGTGTAAGACATTATGTATTCTGTAAGATTTTGTCTATGTAGTATCCTCTTGCAATTTTGATTTACTATTAATTATCTTAATGTTTTTTCTAAGAACATATTAGCTATATATTTTATCATTTCAGTTTCCTATCATTTTACAATTTGTTAATTGATATATTTTTATAGAAATACCAATCAATGAAGCCTTCTTTTTTTTGGAATTAGATTTATGCTTCAGTTTGAGATAGATTCTTTTGGGTATTTGTAAAGTTTTTGGAACATATTTATTCTTTTATCCTTGAAGATTTGACAGATATGTCTTGTACCAAAACATTTTCTTTGCTTTGTTTTTCTGCCACTGATTGTCAATCTCATGTATATGACAGTTATGATGAATTAGGCGTCCAAAAAATCATACCTGATACAACGTTCATTAAAAGGTGGAGCCATAAGATTGAAGCGGTAGTCATAACACATGGGCATGAGGATCACATTGGTGCGTTGCCTTGGGTAAAGTTTCCCTTCTGCTTAGAGCTAATATTTGCAATGACTTAGCTACATATTGATTGGGTAAAGTTTGTATTATGATTCTCATTAAATCTTGTTTGCTTATCTGCTCACTATTTCCAACAATGGATCACTTGGAAGCTTAGAAGATAATTACGAGGCACTCAGAACCTTCAGATTCTTTGGATTAGATGATTCCAAATTATACTTAAAAGTTGGCAATGAATTCGCACATACTATTCCAAATTCTGCAGCCTTGTATCAAGGATTTGAAGAATATGAACCTATATAACCATGTGAATTCAGGTTTAATAAGCATGCTGAAGAAAGTCAAAATACTGATCAGAATCTCAGTTTAATATCATATTAAGTTAGCCTGGCAGTTTCAATGGCAGCGGCTCTGATGTACTTTACCACTAATTATAAATTTTTTAGTTCGACTAACATGCTAGTTTTTTAAGAAATCTAAATCAGAAAAAGTGGGTTTGCAATGAAATAGGGAATGGTGCATAAATGGAATAAAACGAGATAGATAACAACAAAATAATGGTCAATTAACTTCATAGTTAGTTGGTCTTGAGTTTTTCCAACCTAATGCAAGTGGAGGTTGGAATCATCATGCCAATTAATTGTTTGTTATGTGGTGTTGGCCTTGTTCTTCAAAGTGGAAGTTCAAGATTCAAATTTAGGTAAATTCCTCAACCTTTCTTGAAAAAGAATGTTGGAATCATCAAAGATTTTGTACTCATTTGAAGAGAGTTACTTCATTAGTCATAAAATTGATAATTATTCAATGATAGTACATGAATTATCATAGCTAAGCAACTAATAACTAATAAATTGTATCAAATTAAGAAACAAGATAGTTTACAATAATGAATAAGGAAATTATTTATGCTTATCTACTCAATTACTAAAGAAATGGGAGTTACAATACATGTTCAAATCATCATTGGAAGAATTTTACACTTACCAAATTCATCATGAGTAGAAGGCAAACAGAGATTGCTAGTATTGATATATATATCGACTATATGGGGAAAAATTTAATTGACTCCTACATTTCTCTATAAGATTATATGGTAAAAGAACTAGGTTGTGTCCACTAAAGTCTTGCATTCATTAGGTCCAAGTAACAATAGGGGTTAGGATTTAATATTATGCATGCTTGAAGTTAGGGAATCGACATGAAGAATAGTCAAATACAAAAGGCATAATCATAGAAAAATCTTTTAGGTTCTAGAATAAATTGCATATTTCTTTTTGTTTAAATATTCATGCTAGTCGATCTCTCAAGTTTGGGGGAAGATTAGTTCGTAAATTTTGTAAAAGTTACAATTAAATCTTTTTTGTCATAACAAATTATAGCTTATGTCGTGTTCTACCTATTTCAGTCAAATCCTAAATTCCTTGTGGACTTAGAGATTTGTTTGTAGATTTATTTTGCTTCAAGGTTGTTGAAGTCACCATTGCATGACATTTAGTTCTTTGAGGTGATAGGGTGATGAAGGAAATATTGCATATTTCTCAGGCAAGTAATGTATCCCTTTTTTATCTCAAAGTGAATTGTTTCCAATTTTCCAATCCTAGACCACCCTTTTGATGTTATCCAATGTGATAGGTCTTGATTTACTAAGAAAATATTGCTTGTTAAGATGGTGAGAAGGTCTTTAAGATATGAGGCCAAGCATCTTTCATAGCTTTTCATGTCAATGAAGATTATGAGAATGGTGGCCTAGAGGAGAGGCATGGGAGGTGGAAGAGCTTGTGCCATTTCTCCTGGTTTTAAGGATAGATAGGTCATAGGAAGGAAAACATTAGAAGGGCTTGGAAGGGGAAGTTGATAGTTTAGAGAAAGGAGATGAGATTATTTTAGATGAAACAATCAGTTGTTTTTTAGATGAAATGATCATTTGTTTTTTAGATGAAATAATCATTTATTTTGATAGATCCTTTTACACAGTGACATGTAATTTTGACTAAAATAATTGATCTATTTGACTATTTTTTAATCCTAAGATGCCTATCATTGAAATAGTAAATCAAGAAGATACAATATACATATTTCTCTATTTCCTATCAAAATTGTCAAAGGAAGAGACTCATCTAAACACTTGTGGAAATATTTGTTACAATTGGTATATCTTCTAAATGTTTGAGAATTTATACCTAAGGGATACAAATTTAAGATCCACTCTCCCATGAATTAGGTTTGTTTGAGTTGTTAGAATTAATTATAAACCTCATAAAGTTCACTATTACTAGAACGTGAGGTGTTTTGTGGAACCTCTTAACTTTCTCTTAAGATGATATCTTTGCCAATCTATAGTTTGGATAATAAATACTGATGTATTTTGCGGATGTTTATGGCTCGTATTTTTTTAAATATAATGAATTTTTGTTTTGTATCTAATACTATCATGTTTGATTTCAGATCTTGTATATTATTTAAAGCATTTTTTATTTCCATTGGTTTGTATAGGGGTTTTAGTATCTATTTGTAGCTTTCAATAATGTCTATGCTTGTGAGCTTATGGTGGATATACAGATACTTCAGGTTATTTAAGATTGTGCTTTTTAATTTTTTGGTGATTCATTTGGGTTTCTTTTTGTTTTTCTACTGAACCAGGTTATTCCAGCTCTGGATGATCACACTCCAGTTTATGCTTCATCTTTTACTGTGGAGGTAATTAAAGCGTTTATTTTTTCACGTAGTTCTTGAAAATGGCAAAACTGTTGGAACTCTATGCAGCTCAAATACATGTCTCAATTTATGATCATATAACAAGCTAGGTATATTGTTAACATTGTGAGCTATTTTATTTACATATTTTTTAGATGCTAACTAGTCTGGTCAATATTGCTGTACCACTACATATCCTATTATTTTGGTGATCTATTTTCTTTGTCTAACAGTTTACTTATGTTGCCTAGTGATTGTTTTTTATGCACAAAAACATTGGTGACATATCTTTATTTATCTCTTAGCAGCTCATAAAAAAGCGCTTGAAGGGGTTTGGAATGTTCATTCCATCCAGGCTTAAGACACTTCAGTGCAGGAAGAAGTTTTTGGCTGGTCCATTCGAAGTGGAGCCAGTTCGAGTAACTCACTCTATTCCGGATTGCTGTGGTTTGGTTCTCAGGTGCAAAGATGGTACAGTTTTTCATACTGGTGATTGGAAGGTACGTGTGTAATTTTAATGTTAAGTTTGTCAATTCATCAATGATTAAGAAGAACAATTTGTCTACAGATTGATGAATCCCCACTGGATGGGAAGGTTTTTGATCGTGAAGCATTGGTGGAGCTTTCTAAAGAGGGTATTACTTTAGTAAGTCTCAATTACGTTCTATTTTGGGATTGCTTAATATAATATAATTCTGCTTACATTATGAACAATATGATTATACGCTCAAAAATATTGCTTCATTAGTGTATTTGCATTGTTTTCCTGTAAAATTGAACTTTTTTGTGTTTTTTTTGTGGATCTGTTTGGTAAAGCTTAAAGCTGTTTTCTTTCAAAAACTCTGCTCAAGCACAACAATAATTTAGAGGGACATGTACATTGAAATGTGTGACATTATATGTGCATCCTCTCCATAGCTTCACCATCATGGGAAATGCATGTCAAGCTTCTTATTCGATTATTGTGCGAGCTAACTTCAGTGTATAAGCTTTAACAACACCGTAAGTGGCCTTAATTGAAAGCTTCTTATATTTATGGTAGTTGAAGGTTGGGAAACAGGATTTATGTTTGAATGCGCACCAGCGTATTTGATACATGATTAATGAGCTATAAATTGTTGAAACGGGAGTGGTTATTCCTTTTCCAGATAGAATTGTAAGAATTGATCATTTAATGGCTAATAAGAATTTTAAACAGTTGATGACATGTTGTAAAGCCACATTGTCAAAATATATTAGCACTGTTTCATCTATTATGCATTTTGCATGGCCGCTTTATGGATTTATTGCTGAACAAAAAGGTTCTGAAGATGGAGAGTTCCATTTCTTTGTTAGTTACCAAAAGAAGAGTCTGCGATCATTATAAGATCTGATCACTTGATAACGGCTTCACATATCCAATGTAAACGTAATTAGTAATGTCACTGCAACTGAAAATTGATTTCAAATAAATTTCTACCTTTGCCCACGTTGGTTTTATTCATGCAGTACTATGATTGTGCTCTGCTATGAATTTGTCATTTTCTCGAAATTTTTACTACAGGATTTGCATAGGTCATTTTTTTTGATCTTTGTGATTTGCCACTCTTCTATCTTCGATCTTCTGATATTCAATTCTATATCTTGCACACTCATCTTTTGTTCTGCAACCAGTGCCTTTGCTTCTTAGCTTGAGCTTACAGTTCTTCAATTAAAATCACGTCAACATCATCATGTCTGCTTTAAACTAATGATTATTGTTCATTTCTTCATTTTGTTTCATAGATTTGACTTTCTCATTAGAACTAAGTTGTAGTGGCTTGTGACACACAACAATCAATCTTGAACACTACTTTTTCTTCAAGGATAACAAAGGTGTGCTTAGGTAGACTCAAGCATGTTCTACCAGCAAAAGATTTATATCCTATATATCTATGATGTTGGTAACTGCTATTGTAGGTATCTAGAACTGCATTATGCCTTTTTAGCAGTTTTAGGCTTGTTCCTTTTGATTTGGTGGCCCAATTTGTCTTCGTCCTCATGGAAGAACCACTTTTCATCATCCATGATCAATTTCCAGAACTTGCTTTTGGTTTTTAAGGCAATGTGATAGTTAATGGTTCATAACTATGTGTAGACCATGTACCTTTCTTTTTATGTTGTACTTTTTGTCCCCATCTCATCCTCTGTTGCAAAAAACTCTTTAGTTTGGGTCATGATTGAAAATCATTAACCTCCATTGAGTTTCATCAATTAATTTTCTGTTCAACAACGTGCATTTTTTATGATATTGGCCTGCTTCATGTTTGCAAGATGTAGCCATTGATGCCTTTTCCGGTTTACTAAGTGTATCCTTGGGATAGTGTTTCACTTCCTGCATGAATTATCCTTTTCTCGAGCGTAGATAAGATATATGTTTTTTGTGGTCATAAGTATGTTTTAGTTCTACTGAAGATCTTTGGGCATTAATATATAATTTGTAAAATGATTTAGAGAAATTTTTCTCAATCTCTTTATATTCTTTCACTATAGTTTTGCCTTCTCTATTCTTTCACTTTCACGAATAGCTCTCTCTAAATACCTATTTGCTTCAACTTGAACGCATTCATTTCACTTTTATGTCATTTTCTATTTCTTTATCTTAAAGGGATGCTTGACGAAATTGATCACATACAACTTCATGCACCTAAAACTACAAGTTTAGAGCTTTTGTTGCAGAGTGAGAGAAGTAGGGTTTGGAGAAAGACAGATTTTTTGTTACTATTTGGAATCAAAGTTTACAATAAGACTATTGAAACAAGATGAAAGAGATGTTCTAGATGATGAGGATCCTCTATGTGGGGTAGTTTCTTCTTTTATTGGTAAGAAACTTAGCCTTAATGGTTTCATTTATAACTCCTTTCATATGGTAAAAGGGTTTTTAATGACAATAATACATTAACAAGATTTATGGAAAACAAGATTTTACATGCATTCTTTCCTAAGTTTGAAAATAGTATTTACTTTCTTTGTTGCTAGTTCAACCCATTTGGCTACATTTATATTTGTCTTTCCATTTAGAGAATTTTGATGATTTGGGAATTCATTTGAGTGATAGCTAGAGTGATGGCTAAATTGGTTGGTTGATTTGATCATTTGATCGATTTGAATTTGACTAAGGTTAATTTTGATTTGGGAAGAATACGGAGCGACTTCTACCTTATATTACTCGTTCAATCATTTTGGTTGATTTGTCAATTTTGAATTCAACCAAACCAAATTTATTGGATGATTTAAAGGCTTCCCAAAATTCACCATTTGACTTGACGATCTTCTTGGACACGTATTTATGAATCAATTCTTGAATGCAGATCACTCTTTTAAAGTAGGTTTCACTCTCACAATTCAAATATGAAGTGGATGAACATAGAGGTGCAATCTGTTCTCACAATTGCTTTTGAAACCCACTACTCTCCTTGTTTGGTAGGAGTTGGTTTCAAGCATTTCTCCAAAGGGTTGTCTTCTTTGTTTGGCATTGAAACCTTTGTATTCATTCTCCTATCCAAGTTTTGATGTTCCTTTTGCAACTTGGAAGACTCTTGTAGTTTGTTGTCATTGCCAAATACACCTGCCTTGAAGCACTCCCTTGTAGAAAACATTTTCATAATCCATATCAACTCGTACTTCTTATGGATTGGCATTTTGGAATTGCTTGCTTGCTTTTTTTTTGTTTTTTTTCCCAACATTGAGTTTAGATATAGGCAATGCAGTTCCAGTTCTTTTGAGTTGTTAACTTCTATTTGTGGCAACCGTCTTGGTTTTTTTGTTCATTTTTTATGAAGAAACTAGAACTAGGATATATCTAGAATAAGTATTTTCCATGTTTTTCACTTTTCTTACAATGTCTAAATCCATCAATGGAAAACTCTTGTTTCCATGTAAGTTTTACATCAATCATCTTTAGTGAGATGGTATTGCTGATTTTTTTCAATTATACATAATGATTGTAAAGATGCGAATTTCCAAGAATGGTTTGGCAAATATGTAATTGCACCACTTCAAACAGCTTGTCTTTGATGTAGTTGCTTGGGATGGTAATGCACAATTTGTATTGTTTGTCGATTCACACCTTTGTGACCTTCTATATTCAATCAAATGGATATGACTTAAGATGTGGGATATTGTAATACTCTTTTTAGGAAGCTTGTTGATATGAGATCTTTTGACCACCAAAATCAATGCCAGTTAACACTATTTGCTTTCCTTGCACATTTACAGCAAAAGGTTCCTCCGTTGGATTGATGGATCCTTGTCTATCCTCTTTGGTGTAGCCATCAAGGATAGACTTAGCTCTGCTGCTTGGACCAAATCCAATGTTTTCTCTTCTGCTGTCATTATTTTTTTCTTATTCTCTTTTCCTTTTTGAACTTATTTGAAAACATTTTTGGGTGTATCTTCAAACACTTTGACTATGATGGCACTCATTGCAATAATTGTTATAACACATGGAGGCACAGGAAATTGAGGTATACCGTTGTGGTTTATAGTGCTTATTGTATTTTCCTCCCTTTCTTTGGAGATCCACCATCTTGCAGTTCACATGGCTTGTTATTACCTTTTTTGTTCTTGAATTTTATGGCCTTGTATAATGAATTTGCTTGCCTAAGGATGTGACAGCAAGGTTTGTTGTAATGTAGTATTGCAATCTGGAGGTGAAGGTTATGAGGATAAAGGAAAAAAAGTATTTCTCCAAACAACATGACAAGAACACACCATACAATGATCATAATTTTTTTATGAAGAATCAGAAAATATTTGTTGATTGTTTAATTTGCAGGTTGAATTTGATTGCTCATGTTTTGTTGCAGTGGACAAAAACTTGATCTTTATTGCTTGGGCTCAATTATTGTGTGAAACTGGTTTCCTTTGCTTGTACTTGTCCAAAGCACGGTGACTACTTGTATGAATTTCCTGTCTTGTGCACTCCGAAAATTGATTTTTATTAATTTAGTCAAGTGTGTTGGAGTAGTTAGATCCTGGATCGGGTTTTCTGGTAGAGTTTTTAATATTTTTTAATAAAGAAGTTAAAATGCTTTTTCTTGGTGTCCTACGTTAGCTATCTTCATGTGTTATGGTGTTGGTCAAGTAACTTGATTACAAAGAAATTTCTATAGCCTTGCTTTATTATGCTTTATGTAAATTTATTTTGCTTTTTCATGGTCAAAACTGGATGTAAGCCACTTATTGGTAACTTTACAGATGATGAGTGACTCAACCAACATCTTATCCCCTGGTCGAACTTTAAGTGAGGCTATTGTTGCAGAATCATTATTAAAGCATATTTCTTCTGCTAAAGGTAGAGTCATAGCCACACAATTTGCTTCCAATGTACATCGGATTGGAAGTCTGAAAGCTGCGGCTGATTTAACTGGAAGAAAATTGGTAGGTTTCTTTGGATTTTTTTTTTTTTTTGTTGCTGTTGAAACTAACATCAGTTACTTGTATTGAGTCTTTTTCTGTTATGCATTGTAATAGGTACTTGTTGGCATGTCCTTGAGAACTTATTTGGATGCTGCTTTCAGAGATGGAAAGGCCCCAATGGATCCTTCAACTTTAGTAAGTGATGTCGTATATTTACTAGTGCATTTTGGTTTCGGAGATAGTACAAGTTTGGAAAATCCTAGCAATGCTGATCTTTAGTTGAAGGGGGAAGGCATCGTTTCATTTATGGAAACTCTAATCTTTCTCTCCCATGATCTTACTGCTATGTCTTCCTAATGAGTTTGGCATTTGCATTTACTCCCCAAATTAGTCTGTTTTATGCTTCCTTTACTTTTATAATTTACTGCAGAAACAATATAAAGATTCTGCAAATATTCTGCAGGTGAAAATTGAGGAAATTGATGGATATGCCCCTAAAGATTTGTTGATTGTTACAACCGGCTCTCAGGTAAGATGATCCTCCTTGTATAACGGGGAAATAACAGAACAGCTGCATGCTATGTCAACAGAATTACCTGATAGAGTTTAACTGTGTACAACACTGTCAGGCAGAACCGCGTGCTGCTCTAAATCTTGCATCCTTTGGCGGCAGTTATTCTCTAAAACTTACCAAGGAGGATATGATCTTGTATTCAGCTAAGGTAACTGTTGATATTCTCAGACCATACATCAGTATTGACTCGCATTGCATCCCCATAACCCCTATATTCTCTCTTACCGTTCTTGTTCATTCATAAATTCCAAGGCATGCATCATATGAGCAAAATGAACACATGCATGCACAGAAGTAAAATTCAACTTGAGAATAACTTGATTCTTTTATATGGCATGGACCTAATTACTGGGGCATGTCACATAAAATATTTATTTGTTTATTTTCATGGTATTTTTTCCTATTAAGTTATTTGCTTCTTTTTGCTGTTATCAGAATGATCAATGACATTTTATGTTCAATTATTTACATCTTGTTGTTGTGATTCCATTAGGTCAGCATCTGATGGATGGTTTAACTGACATCTTACTGTAATTGACCTAATGTGTTACTGATGACCTTTTCTGTATAGTAATATGATTTGATTTTGAATGTAGGTTGCATTTATCAGTTAGTTTTGCTGGTTAGTAGAGTTTGTATAATTAGCCTGTAAGTTTTTGATGAATCAAACCAACAGAATGCACACTTGAATGCAAAATGCTGATTTGCTTAGTGAAGTCTGGGTAATGTAATTATATGAAGAAAATACATTAGATATATATGCTTTTAGATTTCCTTTATAAATGGAAGAGGAAGATAGGATAGTGGATAAAAGGAAAAAAATTTCTTATCTCTGTGCCAGTTCCAATTCAGTCATAGTTCATCTCAAGCTAAATTGGAGCTCTATTGTGACTTGTTAAATGCTCAGGTTCATTAAATGTATGCAGCTCATAATTATTTTTTTAGAATTTTTTTCTGCAAAGCCATTGAAAATAAAAAATAATTAAAATGTTTTAAAAGTATCAAGCAGCTATAAGTTTATTTTATAAAGTTATAGAAGGAAATAATATTGATAGTCGCAATACAATTAAGTTAATGAATTATTGAATATCCTGAAAAATGCTGAAAAGATAAGTTGATATCTTTAGAAATCATTCAGTTATTTATATTTAGATTATCAATGACTGATGTGCCTTAAGCTACTTGATTTCTAAAACTTTTCCTGGTTGACCTCCAACCTGCCTTAGTTTGATTTTTTTTTATTGAAATTATGTTGGGGAAATGTGATTTGCAGTAGAATTTTGTGAACTGTGTCCACTTGCTTATGTTCATCTGAAATAACAAGTTGAATGTTAGAAAGCATAAGGCATTAAGGATTATAGATTAGAGATTATGATAGAAAGAGGTTCTTGAATGTCATTAAGTATTAGATTATTAACTAGAACATGTAAAAGTGGTAGTAAAATCTACAAAAGGATGATGAATTGTAAATTGTTCACCTTTTTTTTTAAGTATCCAATATTTAGATCAAGCTATACTGCAGGGTCACATAATGTTTGGGATTCTTGATTATAACTATGGTAGAAAGAGGTTCTTCCATATCCTTAAGCAACAGATTTATTAGCTAGAACATGGAGAAGTGTTATCAAAACTAAGAAAAGAAGTTGATTTAATTCACTTGTTTATCCAAAGTATCCAATATTTTGATCAATCTATATTGTTGATCCATTTATAAGCTAAAAAAATTTTGATTTCTCTTTTACAAAATATCAAATGCACTGAATTATGTACTGATTAATTCTATGCCTTTTGTAATGTAATCATAGGTTATCCCTGGAAATGAAACTCGTGTTATGAAGATGTTCAACCGTATATCGGAACTTGGCCCTACAATTGTGATGGGGAAAAATGAATTATTACATACATCTGGCCATGGTCATCGTGAGGAATTGGTAAGATTACTGATAATATCAACTGCAAATAAATTTCAGCTCTTTGTAATCATGTTATGTGTTGCTTAGTTGAATAATGCAAGAATGTTATTGCTAATGTTATGTTAAAATTCCTTCCATAAAGCTATGTTATATGTGGATGACAAAGAGCCTCATTACTTTAAAATAATGTAGGAAGAAGTTCTCAGGATTGTGAAGCCTCAGCACTTTCTTCCTATTCATGGAGAGCTCTTATTTCTAAAGGAACATGAATTACTTGGGCGATCAACTGGTATCAAGCACACTGTAGTAAGTGGTTAACTCAGCTTTGTTCAAGATCTCTGCATTGCATTTGATCTGACAGAAGGGCAATTAATTTTGTAAAATTTTATTATGTTAGTGATGTGATAACTCTTGTGTTTAGTGCACTTTGTGGTATAAGAATCGTTTCAATGCTATATACATTTATGTATTAACATGAATCTGTTGCCATCAGCAGATGCAAATGTTGGGTGAGAGGAATTTGACATTTCCATTTAAGATATTTACTGATTTTGTGTGACATTTTAACATTTATCCCTATAATTAGGTTCTGTAAACCCATGTTAAAGTTAAAAATTGTGTTAAGTTATGAAATGCAATCATATTGATTAGGAAACCTGTTAACTACTATGATGCCTCTGCATTGCAGGTCATAAAAAATGGAGAGATGCTTGGAGTTTCTCATCTCAGGAATAGAAGGGTCTTGTCTAATGGGTTTGTGTTACTAGGCAAGGAGGACTTACAGGTCTGTGACTGTAAAGTCTTATGTGTTGCTCAATTTTCGTCAGCTTACTTTATGTTCTTTTGATAGTTGATGTATAGCGACGGTGACAAAGCATTTGGAACATCATCAGAACTTCGCATTGATGAGAGATTAAAGATTGCATTTGATGGCATAATAATAGTCTGGTATTTCCCTAATTCAGTTTAATTCGTAAAAAACTAACAAATTTTGGACCTACTGTTTTAATTGTCGCTTGCAATGAATGCATTTATGTCGAGAAAGAAATGATACTTTACAGAGCAGACCATGTGTAATGGTAGAGAAGGTTCTTGTTTATATTTTCAAAACCTTGTCCTTGCATGGGAATAGTTGTCCAATGAACAAGTCGATTTATGTAAATTTTGGCACTAAGATCTTGGTTAATGATGAATTTCAAATGGAATTGTTGCAAATGATCTTTTAATTAGCAGGCTTTTAAGAATTGAAACGAATGAATTTGGCTGTTAATCTGGTTGTTGCTTGAGAGGTGATGGAACTGAAATGTATAATTGAATTATTAATCATTGAAATATTTACAATTTATCAAATCTTCCAATTTTCAACCCGTTATGTTATCCCATTTTACTTATTTTGTAGTTTTGCCTTTTCCTTGTACTGTATTTCTATTGAAAACCATCTTAAATTGTTTTGATAATTTACTTATTGTATCAATTATGGAAATTGTTTTCCTTGGTTCCTCTATTCATCATGGTTATAGTTTACATTCTCAAAGAGTTTTTTTTTGCATTATTTTATTTGTAATATTTTAGAGAGCTGCTTTTTCGCAATATACTAATTATGTCCTTCTGCTATGAAGCATTACAAATTTTATTAAAAAAGATTTAGTTCATACTGCATATTTTGGAATTTAAAATACCTTTTCCATTTTTCATATTTATGAACTCACTAGGTTCAATTTTTACCTCAATCTCTAAACTGTAGCCATTTGTTTTGATTATAATGTTTTCATAAAAAAAAAAACGTTTTTATTGAGGCTCAGAGGTTTATTAGACTCTGAAAGCCAGAGTTAATGTGTAATACTGTTTAATTTGCTGTCTTAACTAGAGTTTGATAATAATTAAAAACTAAGCTATTGACGGTATTGACTTAGTTGAGAGGAGAGTTACTTCCATGAAACAAAGAGACATGTAATATTGTTTGTTTAGTAATTCCTCGAGTATTATTTGGCAAAAAGTTAAGACCTATGAGTTACATAGCATGTTTTCTTTACCATTGAAGGTAAAAAATGGCTGAGTAGAAAGGTATGTTTATAAACAATTTAATGAAAATTGAAACCAGAATAATTTGATGCTCTGATACCAATTGATGCAATTGAGATCAAAACACCTTGCACATTGGAATGGACAACAATTAAGGTAGTGGAAGCTTAGAGGAACAACATGGACGCTTATCTAAAACTATAGAAATTAGTCGCGCAACAAATTTGAGGCTTTTGAAATATAAGGGAAACTATTTCATATTGAAATGCGTAGAATACAAAAAAATATAGAGAATGTCTAGAACTAGAATTCTACAATTTTTTGGTCATTTGGAGAAGTATTCATAAGGATTTTAATTATAACAATGAGTAATTGCATATCTTTATTTTCAGTCCACTAGTTTCAGACCAAGCACTCCAAAACTTTGGATCCAGCCCTTTTTAGCAAAATAAATAATAATGTGAAAGTTGTGGATGAATTGAAGTTTCATTACATCAAATTTTACTGTAATTGGAGCTCCATAAATAGGATAAAGTATGATAAATAGTGACTTATTTCGTTTCAGAATTATAACATCATATTCGAGCCCCTCAAACACACGTGAATTGTCAAAGTCAAATAAACTATTGAATACGGAAATTTTAGAAGATTTACAAAACAACAAATCTGAAAACAGTCATCTCATTTGGCTTTTGTTTGCTTAATTAAAACATATCCCAATAGAAAATATGCAAATTCCATGTTTGATCCAAAATATGATGCATTGCAATAAAATGGAAAGTACCTTGATTGAACTCTAGAAATGATAACAGTGAGTATCTCATCACAGGATCCTCGCCATCACTATGGATTGTGAACCTTTAGTCTTCACTAGTGTTACTACCAAGGATTCTACAAGTAATGGTAAATTGGAGGATGTTACTTAAGGTCTCTTCAAATTAGGTCTTACACATCACTTTTGCACTAATAGATTCAATAAAATGCAGATTACAAAGTTTTTTAGCCGTTTTAAGAGGAGAAAACTACTTCAAACAGTATAAACTGCAAAACTAAACAATTTGAATAGCAACCACCCTGGGTGGACTGATTGGATTATACCAAGTGGTCTAAAGCTAATTGGTGATCCAAGCAGATTACCTATGGATAATTTGTTAGCAAAATTGTCTTGTTGTTCATGATTCTTTATGCATTCAAATGATTAAATTATTAAGTGATCCTATCTAGAGAACACCCAAGATATCGTAGGGGTGTAAAATATACAATGGACATAAACATGTAGCTAAAATGTGGCAAATACAGATAATCCTAACGCATGTAGAAGTAGCATTAGGCTATGTTGCATCACAATCCCCCCAAGCCTAAATAGTAAATACCATGCAACAAAACAGTGTAGTCACCAGTAGCTACACTCTCTAATGTAAAAAAATGTGTATTTTTGTTAAGATGGGAAATTTCATAAAAGTTTGTGCTTGATACCTCCATGATATAGGTTGTATTGCATGTAACTTTTTATTCTTATTCTTCATTAGTTGCTTTTAAGAATTATAAAAATTTTCAATGAACCAAAAGGAGTAGTAGCTAGCTTTATAAGGGCACTCACACTAGTTATTTTTTCACATCCGCTTTTAGCTTGTGTACTAGGACTGTGTTACTTTTTTTGCTCATATTATGTTGGTAACACAATTTATGGACTCTTCTTATGCCTTAGATTTGTCTCTAAACCCTTATGTGTCATTGTCAATCTAATAGAAGCAAAAAGGTATCCCTTCCACCTCTCCTCTAATAAGAAAATTTTTATAAATACTTTTATAATCAATAATTATGCTTATTTTGGTTTACTACGATATAGCTCTATTTTACATAAGAACTTTGCCTTTTTTACTCATATTATTTGTTATCAATCAAATTCGGTATTAATGGTGAGGTTTTGAAGTTGAAATGTAAAATAATAAAGATAATGAGAAAAAATAGATAGAAGAAAAAAATGTCGAGTAATGATTCTACCTTTTTTACTATGCTATTTTTCTTGTTAGATTATGGAGGCATGCTCTTTTATTTATAGAATGGTTTCAAGAGAGAAATAAAGAAAGAATTAAGAAATTAGTTTCTTTTAATCATAGAAAAGAAGAAAAGTAATAAAATCTTTACAATATAAGAAATCATAATATAGAAATTAAAATAAATAAGAATATCCTAATAATGAGAGGATCTTAATAGAATAATAAGAGTTTATTATGATATCTTAACAATAAGAAGATTTTGACATTTTCCTTCAAGTTTGTACATACAAATATTTAGTTTTTGCAAAAGAATGAAGAACATTTTGCTTCTTAGACTTCTAAGCAATAGTAGTAGATTAGTTAAGGAAAACTACAAAAATTGAACTAGATATGCGATTTTCTCGACAACTTACCCAATCATAATCTCAATAAGTCGTAACTTGGAGGTCCTTGGCTAAGTGTTCCCTTTAGTAATTGTGAGGTAGGTTAAGTGACTTGCTCACCTTCATCTAGTAGTAAGAGAGTCTATTGTAGCATAGGATTGGCTATTATCTTACATCCTTGCATATTAATTACATGTATGTCCAATATGTATTGACATAAAGTGAACTTTGCATAACCTTTTTACCCACTAAATATTGGAGGATGTCAAGATCTTTGAGTTTAATGTGGGATTATAAATATAACTTGAATTCAAAGCACATGGATATGTTCTTGCATGCAATGATTAGGTCATTGACATAAACAAGGACATTAAGGATTAATTCTTCATGTCTGATGGTGAAGGGAGAATGGTTGGTATACAACTTTGAACCCATGTTCATGGAGAGAGTGTGAACATTTCTAGAATAGTTGACAAAAGGCTCTTTTTAATCAATAGAATGACTTATTCTATTTGTGAACCACGGAGGAGTTTAAAATGTTGTATCATACCAGGAGAGGTATACACCCTCATGACATCCCTATGAAGAAAGGCATTATTCATATCAAGTTAGAAATCATGCTAGTTCTTTGTTGCAACAACACTAATGAGTAATGAACAATTGTTGGTTTGGTTATAAGAGCAAAGGTCTTGTGATATCCCAAATTTTCTTGTTTGGTATTATCCTTGGTCATAAATTTTGTTTCGTATATTCTAATCTACTGTTGAAGTTATATTTTATCTTATATAACTATTTCACACTAAAAAACTACGAAGAGTTGTTATAGTCCAAGAATCATTATTTTGTAGTGCCTTTAATTTATCATGCAATGGCCTGGGGCAAATTTGGATCCATATAAGCCCTCCTTGAAGGACATTGGTTCTTGAATATTTGAAACTACAATAAGAAAAGTTATAAAGCCTCCTTGAAGGACATTGGTTCTTGAATATTTGAAACTACAATAAGAAAAGTTATAACGGAAGATGCAAGTTCTACATAAGATAGATATCTTGAAATTGGATGAAACATATATGAAGATACCTTCAGAAGATTTGCATACGATAGGCTGCAAACATAAACATTAAAATATTAAGGTGGTTGTATGTGGATTATGGTTGTAAGGGAATTGTATCATGATTATTGGGTAATGCATCAATAGTGGGATGGCTAGATGGGGCCATTATTGCAAAGGAACTAGTGACGATTTCATTTGTTTCAATTATTTCAGATGAAATAGATTGGGATTAGCTTCACGCAATAATTAAGTTAGTACCATCATCATCTCAAGGTTTGACATTCTATAAGAGTAGTGGAGGAGAACAATGGTATGGATGTTGGGGTCAATTGTTTGTTGTAATAGTCTCATGAAAATCATCTTGAGATAAGAAAAAGATCATGAATTAAATTCATACACTTGATAACCTTTTTTACCCATAGAATATTTTACCAAAAAATATGCCTTAGCTTTGGGATTAAATTTGTTTTGGGATTTTGATAAATTTAGAGCATAATAAAGGAATGAAACTTTAGTTGTGTGTTTTACGAAAAAAGTGGGTAAATGAACTTTGATTATCTAAAGTAAGGGTAGGAGAGGGATTTATAAGTTAGGCAATATTTAAAAGCTACCTCAAGTAGGTAGTGATGTTTTATTTTTTTTACTACCCCATTCTATTTCAACGTATATGGACAAAAAGCTTGATTTGTGATTCTTTTTTGTTAGCAAAACATTTGCATTCCACCCTCAACCACTTCATAAGCATTATTAAAACGTATATGTTTGATTTTTTTTTGTTGTCAAATTGTGCCATACTCATCGAATAATGGGTTTTGAATGCATTGTAAGCAAAGCTTTTATTTTTTAAAAGATAAATCCAAATGCTTCTGGAGAAATCATCAACTAATAGTAAGAAATAATTGACACCAGAATGAGAAAGTTTAATATAGACTTCAAATATTATAATGAATGGCAACAAAAACTATATTAGATTTTTGAATCCTATTCAGAAATGAATTGTAAATTTTTTTTGCTTGAGAACATGCATGGCAAGAATAAAAAATCGTTTTAAAATTTTAGAAAATAAATGAAGTCTATTATGGGAAGCATAGTCCAAACGTTTGTACCATAGAATTGATGATGCCTTAATGTTGAGAGCTATTGATCTGCCGCATTCCTCAAGAAATACAACCCATCACAAAGTTTTCATTTCCCAATCAACATTTTCAAAGTAGAGCTCTGCAATAAAATAAGAGTTAGATATAAATAACACATCACACAAGTATTGACGTGGAAAAGGGGATTGAAATTTGAACAAAAGCTTACTTAGGATAAAGGCAAAGAAACATTTTTGTAAAACAAAATTGGAAAAGATCGATTGTATTGGATCAAACTTTGTTGTAGGCACGTTCTAGATCAAAGCAATTTAATTTGGCGCGGTTTGATGTAGGTTGGAGTTGTATGGCCAAATTCTATTCGGTTCAACTTGGTTTAGAGCTGTTTGTCTTGATTCGGTGTGTTCCAACTCGGTCTAGACTGGTTGGCTTGATTTAGGCCAATTTGGCTCGTCCTGGATTGGTTTGATTTACGTTGATTCGGCACTTTGGGCATGGTTTGGCTCGGTTCAGCTTGAGGTTGTCTCGATCAGGTGTGGTGTGGTATGACGATTTAGTGTGAATTGATGCTAAACCTATGCTACATGATTGGTAAGGTCGAGTAAGCTTTCACACTGATAACTTCAGGCAATTGAACATTGCGTGAACATATTTGGTGTGTTAGGAAGATTATGGGATGGCGTGGGTAGGTTGGGAAATATGCATGAGGCACTAGTAAGGAGCAAAGCTGTTGGAAGGAGGAGAGTGTGACTTTCAATGCTGGGAACCCTCGGAAGAAGGCAAAGGTGAAATCATGCAATGGAAATAGAAAAAGAAGCTCGAGAGAAGGGAAAGAAGTGTGATACTTTGGGAAGCCTTAGGAAGAGCAGCAGAGAAGTTTGAATGGTGAAAAAAGGTTGGAGAAGGGAAATCCGACAACATAGGGGAGGTGAGCTTTGGAAATTTGGAAACGGAGAGATACAGAAATCTTTGTAGGGTGAGCTTCGGTAGAATTTTAGTGCATCTTCTGTCCTTGAATTAATTGAAAAGAGGTTTTTATAATCGTGTTTAGTGAATGTTGCCAAATGGCTGGGCTCATTTTCTTCTTTATTCCCATTTGATCTAATGGGTGCTTGGCAGTGCACTCGGTTGATATAATGGTTCTCTCTCTCTCTCTTTCTTTTTTAAAATTTGAATATGGTTTTTAAACAGCCAAGATCTTTTGTAATTTTGTTGACAAATAAGGCGTTACAATTGAATGATGTGGTATACACATGTAATCAAGTTGTATTGAGAAAAAGACAGCAGCCCAAGTTTATGTAGAGGCCAGAACCATCTCATAAAGCGACCATAAATGATGAGTTTAGTCCATGAAGATTTGTCATTTTTTGGATATAAATAGTGAAATGCTCCATTGTGAATAATTCGTTCCTAGTTTTTTTTTTTTTTATATGATGAAGTAATCTTACCAACGAAATTTGCTTGGATGTTAGAATGGGCTTTCTGTGGTGGTAGGACACCTAACAATTGTTGTAATTGTTCCAGAGTGATGCCATGTCTTGTATCTGTTTTGTTTATGATTGAAGAAGGGATTAATATTTTTTCAAACAGAATATTCAGTGCTAGAAGCATCAGGCATAGGAATGTTTCCATCCAAAGAACTAATTTTTGATTTTACATTTAAAGCATCACACATTGAGATGCCAAACAAAATAATTTTGTCCGCTGTGAAGATCAGAGACAAACATTTTTGGTTTGTCAATAGAAGTTAAATAATGCGGTGATGAAGGATATTGTGTTGGAAATAAGATCTTAATAATGAAAAGATTCCATTAACAAAGAAGATTTTAATATAGCATTCCTAATAATAGGAAGATTCTATAAGCAATTGTATTAACTTTTTTGTGTAGCATGGAGGTTTTGCGTCCGCAAAACCTGAACGGTTCTTCTCAAGCATGCCTAAAAGGGAAGATACGAATCATTACTCGTTGTTTATGGCTAGACAAAGGGAAGCTGATCGATGCACTCTATCAAGCTGCGCATGCTGCTTTATCTGGTTGTCCTGTAAAGTGTCCGCTGTTTCACATGGAACGGATTGTATCTGAAGTATTAAGAAAGGTGGTAAAGAAACATTGTGGCCGAAGGCCTGAAGTAATTGCAATTGCAGTGGAGAACCCTAGTGGAGTGATCTCTGAAGAACTGAAGGCAAGAATAGCCGGAAAGGCTCACGTTGGCTTTGATCTGCCTGCAGCTGATGAACAGGATAATTACCTGCAAAGGGGTTTAGATAGCTATTTTGATGAAGATGCTGATGTTTCAGGCTTGATGAAAGATCCTCTAGAAGAAGGGGATAAAGGTAACACTCGCAACTTGGTATCTGTTTCATTTTTGTTTTGTTAAATTTTGTTCCAAGTTGAATTGTCTTGAACAATGTGTTTTCTTATTGATAATTCTGCATTTTAAAGCTTCGTTATAAGCTCTATGCTACTTAACTATTATTCTGCAAGACGTTCCTTTAGGCATGAATTCTGAGTTTGAGTACTTGGAAGCGCAAGGTTCTTTGTCTGAAACTGGAGGATATTCAGAAGTTGAAAGTAAATCTTTTAAAGAACATGTGGCATCTGCTAAGAACGGAAAAGCAAATAGTGAAATACCAGTGAAGCCTTCAGAGGACAAGGCTGTCCATCTTAAACCTGTAAAAAGGAACAAATGGAAGCCTGAGGAGATTAAAAAATTAATTGAAGAACGTGGCCTTTTGAACAGTAGATTTCACTCAGTTAAAGGAAGAATGGCTCTCTGGGAAGAATTATCGTCAACCATGCTAAGCTATGGAATAAATCGCACTCCTGCACAGTGCAAGTCACTATGGGCTTCACTGGTTCAAAAATATGAGGTTATTTCTTCTATTATAAATGCTCTTGTCTATTTTTTTTTTTTTTTTTTTTTTTTTTGAGGCAACCATATCTGTTGCTATATCATGCTTCTTTGATCCAACCCTTCAATTACTAATAAAATCTGCAATATAATGCAAATAAATAGGCTTATTTGGATAGGTCTCAAGTTCTTTCTACTCGAGCAACCAATAATCAGCTAAAGATACATCATGCTGAGTGGTGATGGGATTCATGATTAATTGGTGAAAAGCTCTTTTTTTGAAAATCCCTTAATACTTGTCCTACCTGTATATATTAAATTGATGATAATTAGTAATTGTTCCAGTTTAAGGAGTTGTCTCTATAAGGTATTACTTTTCTAAGGATGATAATGTCAAACATATTTATGTGATTATGATCAAATTTGTACTGAACTAATTCAAATTCACGTCATGTGGCCTATTCAGGTGTAGAATAACTTATTGCATTGGTAGTGTAAACACAGTTTGTGAGGTCACATCATTACAAACGGAACAGAAATGTAAAATGTCAATTTCATAAACAAGAAAAAAACGAACTTAGCATCTTAAAGGACATTGGAAAAATTAGGAATGTTGAACTTCTTAAATAACTTCGTACAAGTTTAATCATTTATGAGAAACATTGTAGATTGGGGGGATTCATCCTACTATTCAACCCAAAATTAGTGTACAATAATGGGATATAAACGTGAATGAAGTTGATCTTATGAATACAATAGAATAATGCTTTAGTGTAGTGAATTATTTAGTTTTAGGGGAGTTGGTTGGGAAAATGTTTTTCTTGAGAGCTATGTATGCTGTAGTTTTTAAAAAGGTACTGTAATACTTCTGAGTTCTCATACTTCATTGTTTTTTTTCTCTTCTCAGGAAAGTAGAAATGATGAAAAAGTTAGAAAGAGCTGGCCATACTTCAAAGCAGTTGATAAGATCTTGTCAGTACCTCAAGAGTCAGTGAAATAAGCAATCATGGCTCAAGCAAATCAGATAGTAATAGAAAAGAAGAGTGCCTGTTTTTGTTATTTGAACAAGTATTGACGAGCTTTTAGTGCTCAGTTCATTTCAAAAATTCATTGCAAGGGCCACAGAACAAATCAAATCAAAGTCTAGTTTTCTTGGGTGATATACGGTATGGCAGTGTTTCATATTAATTTTATAGGCTCTTGTTTCCAAGGAGAACTCATTTTGTAAACTTCTGAATATGTTTGTTTTGGGTTATTAAACTGCAGGTCAAGAAAATATGGACGTTTCTACACTATTAAACTAGTGCTAGGAATGAGGGCTGCTTCTTTGAATGCTTCGTGTCATTGATTCTGAGTAAAATTTGGTAATACTTACCTTCACTGATATGTAATCTTCAGTTTTGCATTGTTCATTAATCAATCCTCACATTTTATTTCCTCCAAAATGGAAAATACTCAGTATTTTTATTGTCCTTGCGTAAGGCTTGATGTTTTGTCGCATTTTTCTCTTTTGATCAGTAATACATTTTGATATTTGCTTCTATGTTTCTCCCCTTGCATTTGTGTGGTAATTTTTAGGGTATTATTGAAACCACGATTATGGTATCGTATACTTGCAAAAACATAAAATTATTCTTGTGAGGTTGATAGATCTACAAATTCTTATGGTCCTTTTGTTTCTAGATGTGTTATCTTAAAGCTGAATATTATCATGATTTATTTTGCGAGGGATTGAATAGGAAAATTGTCATTTCCTATGCATGGAATTCTAAACATTAGTCATTTCAATGGTGAATGTTGTTAGGATGTTATCTCATGGTCATGAGTTTAAATCTCTCATAAGTTTTGGCAGGATGTATTCTTAATGTTTTGCTGATATATTCTGTTGTCCACTTAATACAAAGTGACACTTGAAAGTTGATTTTGTGATTCTTAATGTACGTTGATGATGATGCATGACTTTGTTGATGTTGTGTTTCTACATTTTATTATACGGATGTGGGTTTTCAAATTTTGTTTTAGAAGTATTATCAAATTTCTAATATGAAAAGTTGTCTCACACACAAGAGATCTAATAGAATAATTATAGTACCCTTTATATTTTAATTATGTTGATTGGTATTTGTTTTAATTAAATTCATATTTTTTTCTTGAAATTTTATTAATATTAGAACAATAATATCACAAGAATCCATGTTTAGTTTAATATACAATTGTATGTCACCAATTCAAAATTCAAGTTATTAGGTTACAGCATTATATTATATCAATTTCATTATTTGTTAAAATCAAATATGAATTTACTCTTCTTAATAAGTTGTTTTTCAAATGAAAATTATTACTTCTACAATACCAAAAGATACTTTTATAAGATGTTATATAACTTTTTTTATATTCTTAAATTGACTATATTATAATATATCAATTCTATAAAATCCTAATATTTAACACTATTGACAAAATAGTATACACCTGATTTTATTAACACTTTTAGAGTAGCATAATAGAGTCCAAGTTTGCTTAAATGTTAACACATTTATTAAAAAGTAGCAAGTTTTTAAGTTCATCAAAATTTTAATTTATTGTTGAACATCTAATGTCGAATTGTTGTCCATATATTTATCTTATTGTTAAGTGCTATTTTTAAGAAAACGGTATAATCATTTTATTTCTCTATGTATATAATTATATGTTTGGTTTTGGTGAATTTATAAATTGTCATAGCAATTATATGTCTTCAAAAATGGCAAGAAGAAGTTGGTGTAAAGAAATAGATAAAAGCTTAGACAAAGAGAACCGTAGATGCTAAGGAGAGGAGAGGTTACTTGTCTTTTTAAAAATATTTATTGTAGCTGTCTGCAATAGAGCCAAAAAAAATAAGCTAAAATAGAAACAAAATTTCATTTATTCTAACAAAAGTTGATATAATTTTAAGATATAAATCTTATAAAAATAAAATAATTAAAATAATTTATAAATTTAAAGAAACTAACTAAATAAATAAAAAATAAAAAACAAAGACAAATTTTAATCAAGAGATGTTTCATTGGCTACAAGCCCTTTTAAATCTTAAACATTCTCTTATTAAATTTGCTAATGAACTAAAAACTTTTGAGAACCTGTGTAATCAATTGACCCTCTTATAAAAAATTTAGAAATAAATTTTTTTTATGCAAAATATATTTATATGATTAAACATGTCAAATGATAATTCAAAAGTATAAACATTTATATTCAATATTTTAATATTTTAAATAGCTATAACACATATTTTCTAGTTTCAAATTGCTACTTTTCAAGCACATAAATGAGAAAATTGGAATTTAAAACTCAAATAAAGCTCAAACAAATTCAATGCATAATGTTTTCACAATCTTTGTAAGCTAACATTTTTGTAGTATATTTTTAGAATATTCTGATTTTTTGTTGAAATAAGAGTATACACTTACACTATCTTAATGAAGCATTCCAAGAAGAAAAAACTTTATTTAAAATTTTTAAAAAGTGTTTAGCAAATAAATGTTGGCAATTTTTCACCTTACATTTCTTTCAAGAAAGTCCTTTAGCTTTAAACAACAAATTGTAAGTCAAAAGAAAAAGAATTTGTACTAGGAAATCTTATTAAACTTAAAAAAGTTTTTTAGATGCTTTTTTAAACCTTTTAGAATTGTTATAGCACCCATAATTGTTTTATTAGACAAAGATAGATCCCTGATTACTTTTTCCCTAATTTTAAATTTGTCTAATTCTTTGGAGGGGCTTTCATATGTGATGATCTTTGAGTTAGTATTATTTCACTTTTAGGTAAAAATTGCTAATCATAAGTTTAATTAGTAAAAATTTAAATGATACTATATAGCAATTCAATAAGAAAAGAAGTTTTATGTTATCATATAAATTTGAAGAAATTGTTAAAATTATTTTCAAACTCAGAAAAATCTTTCTATGAACCCTGCTTTAGGAATACAATACTTTATTAACCAAGATAACATTTTTATTATACTAAATAGATTTTCAAAGATAATGTATTAATGATGCAATATTTGTATGCAAATTATTTTTTTGAAAAATTGTTCACGCTACATAAGACACCACACAATGATATATAAATCAATAACTTATTACATATCTCTCAATTGAAACAACTCACCAAAGAGTTGTAAAATAATGTCAATAAAATTCATCAAAGATTTTTTTTTTTCAAGATTTTAAGAAAATGTCTTCCATTATACAAAAGACTACATTCTTTCAAAAGGTGATTAAAACCATCATTTTCTATCTTCAAAATACTACATTAGCTTTAAATCATTTTCATGTTTTTGTTATGCAACTTCAAGGAGTTCTTTAATAATATAAAAAATGATATGCAGTTTCCTCAATGAAAAAACAAACAGTTGTCATGATGCAGAAATTTTTTTAGATGACCATGGAAACTGTAAACTCATTAAAATAAAATACGTTTATTATCGTTAACCAAATGACCAAACCGAAAATTAAAATAAATTTACATAACCATAAGCAAACACTGAGGTGTTACGATTTGAATTGGTAGATTAATTAGAAGAAAGAAAGTAATGAATCTGCTGATATTAAAATAAACTTAAAAGTAGATCTAAACCTTTATTATTAATATGCAATGCAATGCAAACTCACCGATTCATCCGAGTCCTCAAATGCAACAAAGCAAAGCAACAACCTGCCAAAGAAAAAACAAGGGACCAACCAAGGGACGATGATGGGAAACAATTTAACACATGGACTTCAATTATTGCAAGTTTATTAGCTGTTCTTTTCCCTTCATTTCTTTATATCTATGATGCCAATTAGTAGATTCTGGAACCATAGGATTTAAAGGAATTGTTAACTAAGTGAATAAATGTCAATAAACTAATTGCAAATATTTATCTCCAATTTTTCCAAATACATGGAAAGATCCAAAATAAGGTCAGTACCAGCTATAAAACAACCAAAAATATTTTAATTAATGGAGAATATTAATGAGTTTAGGAATCCCAAGAGCAGAAAAGCTTGTTAAACATATAGATGTGCAACTTTTCAACAAAGAGAAGAAATGAGTATTAAGATTTTCATTCAAACAGTTATGTTTAAACAACATACGAAAAGATAGAGCACAAAATAGCAAAACTACCTAGTTTTGTTTATTATCTCCTCCACAGTGAACTTCAAATTTTCCTTAACATTTTATAAATTGAAATTGAGTATAAGTAGACAAAATATGAGGGGCACATTAGATTTCACAATATGATAAAGACAATAGAATGTATAATCAAAGCAAAAACACAATTTTGTTTTCATAAGCGAAATGAATGAAACAAGGAATACAAAACATCTTAATCATTAAGCATCTAATTAGAAAAATAAAGGTCGAATATTCAAATATAAAACACAAAACATTGGTTCTGTGATAACTTCCAATTTCATTCAATTAGCAAAGCCAACTTTCAAGAATGAAATGGCAAAACAAGCAAACAAAGAATTCAAACATTCATATTTTTCTAGGCAAACACAAGACACGAATATGTATATTATGCATTTACTTATTTCCAAGGAACATTGTGAAACAACTAGTGGAAATTGGTGATATGTTAGGTTAACGCCCTTTATAGTCTTTGGAGAGAACATTACTTGAGCTTGACGATTGTATCAATTAGAAGGAGAGGCTTAATATTACCAAACCATCTATTGCAAACACTAGATTAATAGCCCCATGCATTACAAAAGGCATTTTTTCAATAAGAATGCAGCCGGTCGTCTAGAGAAATGAGGTGATTACACAATACTAGCAACACAAATAAACAAGAAGGAAATTTCAAATGGGCTGCAATGAGCTAATTTCAAAGGGCTAGCAGAATTTATTAAAGGGAACAGTTCTTTATGTAGTTACATCTACATCTGCAGTACAAACTAGCTATATCCAGCAATCTCAAGCTAATATGACCAGGAAACTCCAATAAAATCAACACAGAATAATACTTACATTCACATGCGTGCCTCCTATTAATATATACCAATTGTTATAATAAAAGCACACATCACAAATAACAAAAATAAATATGCATCTAACATTTTAATTCTGTAGAACACGTGTAAATTCAACTATTGACTAGTTTCCATCTTCATCTGAGTTCCCTAAGTCCATAACTTCAACAATCATTTGTTCAACATGAATAAAAGTCAATTTAGTCAAAAATCAGGATAGCATTCAATTAGGAGATCATTTATTTAGCTTTCACGATGGTAATTCAAAGGTTCTTTATAATCTAAAAGAACAGTTAAAACATTTGAAGTTAACCACAAGAAAAGTAAAAAAGGGACATCATGTACTGATACCTTGTATAAATAAAAATAAGAGAGATGTCATACAAAATAAAGCACAAAAGAGTAAAGAACTATTAAGTGTCATCAAACAGTCAAAACAGTCGGCCATCAATTGTCCAAAGTGCCTAATACCACTGTTTATGTCCTCGGTATGTTCCAGGTTCAATTAAAAGTTACACTACGTATTACTTCTAAAAAATCAAATAATTCTTTATAACTCTTTAGGTACAATTTAAACCCAACAAATGTCCAACATTTATCACTTCAACCTTCCAACTGTCAATCTCACTAAAACAAGATAATTCCAAACAAGTCAATAGAGTTTCAACTGATGCTTGAAAAGATGCTTCTAGGTTCAAAAATAAGTGGATCGGCCCTTAAATTTCGTAATGCATGTGGAACATATTCCGTAAGTGTAATACCAGAATTAGCTCAAAAACGCTCTAACACTCAAGTTGCAACCAAGCCTTTTATTTTCAAATAAAGTGCAACTCCATTGCTTCCATCTCCACCTTCGTCTGCCACTTCACCTCTACTGTTACCTCAACCAAATCGACTAAACCCTCGTCCAATGCCACCCCCTCTGTCCCCTCTCACCTCTAGTGAACATTCGCTGCAGCCACTTTTGCAGCTCCACTGTTTTGAGAAGTGAGAACAGGACATAGAAGGATAAAATAATCCTGCATAATAGCAATGTTCTAATAACAAACACAAGCAAATTTTTATGAAACTTAGGAAACTATCTACCCAATTTGAAGACAATGAAATCTATTTGAAGGTTGGGCAAAGACCCAAATCCGCTCAGCATATTACACAAACAAAATCCTTATAAAAAACACATACTTTCAATAATGCTGACGTCAAATGACAACCAATATTTTATTGAAAAAAGGAATTTGACGTCATAAACTCTCTACAACAATGGGTCCATATGATTGCAAACAAAAAACACAAAAAAAAATATTAAGAAATGCCTCTGAAATGTCTACACCAAACATAATCCACCAGCTAATTATGTAACAAAAGTCAAATACCCTTAATGTTCGTAACAGAAACATGAAAAAGTCAATAAAATCATTGGGAAGGCTTAAAATCTAGAAAAAATAACTACGAAATAACATACCTTAACTATTAGAATAAGGAGGTAAATACTAACCACAATAATCATCTGGGCAGCAAAAAGGACAAACGGAATTCAGGGGTCAACTCTTCAAATAGATGATCTACACGGTTTTGATAAATTAATAGCGAAGTTTAAAAAGCCAAAACTAGCAGAGATATGAAACATAAAGAACAAATCCTCATTGCTTATTATAAACAAAAACAAATCTCTTCCCAAGGTGTTAAAATTTAAAAATAAAAAATTTGAGACCGTCATTTCCCAATACAGATTATTAACCAAAAAAGGATGACAAAAGGACTTCATCATCTTCGGGATTCACCCTTTACAAAAAGAAACATTTACCATCTTAATAAATATAAAATATGCAACTTAAAGCGATTGATATTGTAACAAATAAAATTTTCACACATTATATTGCTGTTCTTATAGTTTTTAATAAGTTCACCGATCTTGTCATACTAGTGTAATATGCCATAATAGAAATAAAAAAAAAACTGCTATCAAAGCCAAAAGCATATAACTCATGACATTCTAGGACATAATTATAGTAACTAGAAATTTAAGGAACCAAAATCCCAAGGACTTCAAAAGCCTAAGCTTTTGAATTATATTTGCCCTGTACTGCATAAAATTAACAAGTATGCCAGCATATATTTATAGTTTAGTTTGTCACAGTTCAAAGCTTAAGAGTTTTTTTTAAATAAATTACACTAGATGGAATCAAACCCCTAGTAATCATGCAGATGCTACAATTGGAATCTTAATTAACCAGCAGCTCAGCATAACCCATCTGTAAGTTGCATGAAATATTTAGGCCATGGTAATGTATAGCGTCACTCAAAGAGTTTACCTTAAAATCAAGGCAACACTCAGTTTCTTCACTATGGGAGGGCAAATATTGCCCTCAACTCTTCAAAAGCAAAAACTGTCTCTTAAGTATAATGCAAAATTAAAAGAAATGCACACAGAATGGACAAGAAAAACTAACTCTTGGTATTATAAACCTAGCATTGAAAGCATAGTTCATAATGTATCAAAGAAGAATATGATATGTTACAATAACAAGTTTTGAGCACAGGTTGAATAAATATGAAACCATGAGCCACACCTTATAATCCAGGCCGCATAGGAAGAACTGTCTATGATCATTGCTGACCAAGAACAAAAAATGCCTGCAAGGAATTTCTTTGGTGGAAGAAACTAAAGATAACTCCAATATCATCAGGCCTGCTAAAGAACAGTATTAACTTGTCATCTGACACTAATAGAAGCTGCGGAACTGTACTTGCAACTCATCTCTCACCTCCAAGTAAATGACCACAGCGTATAACTTGCAGAACAAGGATCATTGATAAGCAAAAGTTTGCTGCCAACAATTAACCATGACTAGCCAAAGAGACCAGTAGAACCCAGCTCCCCTTGCTGCAATTCCTTCCTTCGCAACTCCTCCAAAGGATCAGGACTCTTCATAATCCTCCGTGATCGCCTAAAAGTAGAATTTTAAAAATATTTAGCATACAAGAACAAAGAAATGTCAAACAATAAATAAGTCAATACAAATTTATTTTAATGCAAAAATAGAGCAATCATTTCCAAAAACCTGTCTTGGGCATGTTGAGCAGGGAAAGTTGGCATGAAATCCTTCTCTTTAGGCAGGGGGACCTCCCGAAACCAGTCATGGTTCAGCGCAGCTTCTGCTGTTATTCGCTGAAGTAAAAATATGGCAAACATTGTCAATCCATTTACTAATACAGGCCTTGCATTCATAAAGCCTTGATCAATCAAAAACAATAACTATTGTCAATGCATGTTACCTTCTCAGGATCATAAGTCAGAAGTTTATTCAGCAGATCAAAACCAGCTTCTGAAAGAGTAGGCCGACCAGAGAATGATGTAGGGGGGAACTTTTCCCGTAGCCTATTATACCTGATTAACAAAACCAAAAAACTGAGTAGTCAAAACAGGCTGAATTACACTTTCACCTAAGAAAAGATGCCACCAAGACAAGCCAGGATACTCGAGCAAGTTCACCCCTTGCTGAATGCCTGGCAAAAGTTCAATGATAATAAGACTTTTTTTGCATTACAAGGACAATAAAACCAGGTTAAAAATCCATCCAAAAGGAACAAGGCAATGAAAAGATACTTACGGCTGCCTAACAAAGTTTACTTTGACCCCTGGTAATTTTGAAAACCCAGGCCATATCTTTGCATTAGGAGTGCCAAGAGTTCTAAATATCTACAGGGCAAGCAAAATAGTCAGAACAAGAAGAGTACATGCAAAGAAGTATATAAATGTATTAAACAATCATAAGATACCTTGTCAAGCTGATCAAACTCAGTCTTTCCATTAAATAAAGGCTCTTTTGCTAACAGTTCTGCCATTATACATCCTAGCGACCACATATCAATTGCAGTTGAATACTCTTTTGCACCCAGGAGCAGTTCTGGAGCTCTGTAAAATTAACAAATATATTGAAACAACATAACATAAAGGAAAATTGAATAAGGATGAATAATCTTTTTCTCTTCTGGTGCTCCATAAAATTAATAAACATATTGAAACAACATAGAGCATAAGGAAAATAAATAAGGACACAAATGCAACCAAACATTTTTTGAAAAAAATGAGCCTAAAGAAATAATGGAGTCCATCATCAGAAAAATACCTGTACCACAAAGTCACAACCAGGTGAGTATATGGCTTCAAAGGGCTCCCATATTGCCGAGCTAAACCAAAATCACATATTTTCAACTCACCACGATTGTTTAAGAGAATGTTAGATGTCTTCAAATCCCTGGGAGTTAGCAAAAGGCAATAACTACTGAATTACGTGACAATCAATTATGATAACAAATACAAAAGCTTAGTAAAAGGCAAGAACCTTTAAAAACAAAGACAAAATAATATACCTATGCAAAACCCAGTTATCATGCAGGTACTTGACTCCAGATAAAAGCTGCAGCATTAAGCACTTCACCTCACTCTGACTAAATGGCTGTTTCACTGTCTCCATCAGTGCTTTTAAATCATGCTCCATATATTCCATAACCATGAAAATACTATCTAAACTGCTGCCAACAACAACTTCTTTTACATCAACGATAGAAGGATGGTGGAAAGATAACAATATATTAATTTCTCTGAGTGATGTCAAAGGGAATCCCTCCCTCTCCTTCTCCATCTTAACCTTCTTCAATGCTACTATTTCTCCTGTTTTTTTGTCCCTTGCTCTATAGACAACCCCATAAGTTCCTTCATCTATCTTGTTTAACCTCTCAAATTCATCAACACTTCTACATCCCTGCAGCATGTTTATACTTCTTTGAGGCTGCCTCCCTGGTTCCATTGCCATAGAATCACCATTTTCATTCTCAGAATCAGCATCCATAGTATGAGCAGTCGCATCATTATCAGTATTCTCCCCATCAGTATCCATGTTGTCATTGCTACCTGAGTCTTGATTTTCATCCCCACTATGCCCCATTGAGCCACGAGATGACATAGAACCATTCCCTTGAGATCCTTCCTTCAAAACTAACTCACCAAGCTCAGGGCTTTGCAACTTCTTAGACAATGGAAGCTCTTCGCCCAAGCTAGGAAGCAGGGTGCTTTTCTTCTTTTTTTGGGCAATTTCTCTGTTAAAAACCTCAGTATCATGATCCTCAAGGTTATTGTTACTATCTGCCCACCTAGAGGTAGAGATGTGATGAGAGGGTGCTACCTCTTCATCCTCTACCTGTCCAGACTCCAAATCACTGATTTCATGTTCTGAATTCATAGGAGAATCTGCAGAGACATTAACATCCAATGGCAATGCTTGCTCCAATGATTGTTGCAATAACTCAGCTGATCTGGACAAGGAATGCTCATGAAGTAAAGGAGGTGGCGGGGGTGGCACAAGGGAAAGTTGATTGCCTCGGATAGTTTTGGAATTGACAACAGCAGACCTCCTCTCATCATCCCTGTCCCAAATGATAGGAGAAAACTTCCGCTTTCGTCCTACTGAGACATCTCTACTGTCGGGCTTATGGACCCCATTCGCTGAGCCTCTGAAAACAGGTATATCAGGGTCATCAGACCCACTTCCACTGGAAAGTTCACCAGGCTCACGGTCAGCAGATGCCCTAGAAACACGTCGATTCATATTATCACCTCCTCCACTGGAATAGCTAGAAAAAGGAGAGCGATAGGACCCGTTAGCGGCCTCTATCCCCCTAGATTCTATCTTCCTAACCTTGTCACTATCCCTGACACGCCCTCTTTCGCGGTCTCCTTCTCTAAGACGCTCCAGAAAATAATCCTTTTTCATAGCAATCTCCGCATCAGAATCCTTTGCCCTAAGCTCATGATCTCGATAGCCTCCGTGACGACCAGCAGCCATCGAAACCCTAAAATCCGGGTAGGATTCGAAACTAATCCCAGAAATAAAAATTCGAATCGAATCTACAATCTTTGTATTTTATAACTTCCTACTGCGTGCGCTTGTGTGTTTGTGTATATATGTATTTAGGTGCAAAAAGAAGGCCCGATTACCAGATGGACGAAGAAACCCTAAAAAGATGTTTCAAATTGGCGTACCAAATAAGAAGCCATAGGAGAGAAATATGGAAAGGCGAAAACAAAAGCAAGGGATCTGACCCAATGAAAGAATTGTCGGCGGCGTACAAACGTCGATGAGCATAAAAGATAAAGCACGACGGAAAAGACGATTTCTTCGCCCCCGTTGTTAAGTCGTGGCCGCGGATCCGACCAGGCACGCGTTTGTAATTTTATATAAGAGGCGCGTTAGGTTACAGGCTTTCAGCACTGAACAAAGTTGTTTCAAATATTATAAGATTAAAAAATTGGATAATAAAGTGATTTTCGCGGAACCCCCCTCTGGTTGATAATACTCAAATTTAAATAAAATCCCAATTTTTCTACAAAAAAAAATAATCAATAAAATGTCTCGTATATTTTATTTTAGTTTCGAGGTTTCAAAATTCTACTTTAGATTATTCTCATCAAATAATTAAAAAAAATTGCACATAGAATTTTTTAAGAAATTTTTATCAATATTTTACCCAAAAATATTTTACATAATTTATCATTTTGTCCAAAAAAATGTATATAAAAGAAAGACAAATAATTTTATTACATTGCATTGTTGTATATTAGATATGATAATAAAAATTAACAAAGTATAAAAGATAAATATATAAAAAGATGAAAAATAGCAAACATAAAAATGAAAAGAAGAAAATAAGCAAGCCATAAGAAGAGATTACTATATTTATTACTTATTATATTTATTAATAATTATATAGTATTATCTAACATTTTGTTATGTATACATGTATGAATATTATGTTATTGATATAATAATGTTATTTTACCCAATATTATCAATAATTTCTTACTATTATTCATATATAAATGTAGTTTGTTATTCGTATTTATATTTTAAGGTTTATGCTATTTATCACGCAAAATATTTTAAAAAATTCGTCGACCAGCTCTACATTTAACTCTCTTTAAAATTCTATATGTCATAAAATTTTCATAATGTTTTTGATATTATTTGTTATTTTTTATAAATTTATTTGTCATTGTTTCGTCATTTCGTTTTATGATTGATAATTTTTTTTTAAAAAAAAATTATTGTTAAACTTCTAATAAAAAATACTATTTATCAAAAGATTTTGTAATTTTTTTGTTGATATTTAATTTCAAATCTTCAAAAATAATATTTTAAAATTATAATATTTTCTTATAATTTTGATCATTATATTTTATGATCGATTAATGACTGAATTTTATAAAAATTTCTATTATTTAATTATAGTAATTCATTCCCCTTATTTGATACTATTTTTAGGACTTATAATTGATTTTAAAAAATTGTCATCAAACTTACTAATTTTATAAATACTCCAAATCTATTAATACTTCCCTGAAGACTTTCCTTCATTCAAAAGGAGGCAAAGGTACATGCATTATCCTCTATGGAGGATCAAACAGAAAGTCATATAACAGCAAATTCAGTAAAGACTTAGGGAGGGGCATACCCCAATCCCAAGCGAAGTCGGAACCGCAAGCAGCGCGCGCAGCCCAATCTGCGAGCGCGTTGTCGTCCCTCTGAGTGTATGTGATGACAAGTGCATCAAGGGCCCGAGCATGAAGAATTGCTCTAGCAAAAACACCTCCTGCGAGCACACGAGCGAGAGTGGTACACACCGCTTGCATCGCGAGTGTCGAGTCAGTTTGGATCTCGATGGCCCGAATCTCCGGGAGCACAGTCCTAGCCAATTCAAGAGCCTCGAGCATAGCATAAACTTCCATGGCCAAACTCACCTGAGAGAAGACTTTCCTCCCAATCACCAGTAAGGGCTTCCCCGTGTGATCCCTAATCACCAGACCGAGGCCCGCCAGATCATCACCAATGGCCGCATCGCAATTGATTTTAACCCATCCAGTGGGAGGGGGAACCCAGTTTTGGGCTACCATCAATTCAGGTGAACTCAGCAGGTTCTCGCATGACGTGGATGGGCGAGTTCTATGAAGCAAAGCGATCTCAATCTGCAGCTTCTACAGGATAAGACTGTCGTTGGGCGTTTCGTTGTTGTGCTTCTTCGCATTACGGAGCTCCCAGATGTAATGCATCGCCATGGCTAAGGTTGCAGCATGCAAAACGCCGTTGACTTCGCGCCGCATAGGCGCCGCCACGTAGTCGAGGAACCACTGCATGAAGGACACCCTAGTACACTCTCCATGGTGGAAGCCAAGTGCGGTGACGGCCCCACGAAGCTGGTGACCACTCCAAAGCTCCTGCACACACAGACACTCCCATATTATATGCTCCGACGTCTCGTCAGCATTGCACCCCCATACGCAGCTGCTGCACACAGTGAGTCTCCTGCGAGCCATCCAAACTGCTGTAGGGAGATGGTCCCCCACCAAGTGCCATAAGAAGAATCGCACCCTAGGCAGAGCCTTTACTTTCCAGATCCTTTTAAGATGCTTCATGTCAGCTTTAGGGTTTCCCATGCAGGCACCAACACTTTTGCAACGTAATTGCTTGTATATTTTTTAATTGTTGACCTGGGGTGATTCCGTATGAGACTGCATGAGTGTGTCACGATTCTGAGCCCATGGCAAATGCATAACGCGTTCAAACAGGAGGTCGTTGGCCCAGGCACGGACACTTTCTTCATTCCAAACGCCAGTGTCAACAATGCATGCGCTCACGTGTTTTGGCCAGTCAACGTCCATGTTGATGAAAGTGGGTCACAAGCAGATTGGGAGCACACCGAGCCAATTGTCTTCCGCGAATAAAACGTCATTGCCATTGCCAATTCTCCACACGAAGTTAGCGAAGGCATACGGCATGGTAGCAGCGACGAGTCTACATGCATGGGAGGCTCCTTGAGATGTCTTAACAAGGATTTGTGATGCACCGTATTTGGTTCTCATAATGCGCACCCAGGAGTTTTCCTCTCGGCCGATCAGTCTCTTGCATTGCTTCACGAGCAGGTCCCACAGCCAAGTGCGCATGTCCAGGAGGCCAAGGCCTCCCACATCCTTATGCAAGGTGACAGTCTCCCAGCTCGCATAGTGCATCATTCTTGCGCCACTAGCACCGCACCATAGAAAATTCCTTATCTTCCGCTCCACCGTGTCAATAGCACGCTTCGACAAGACGCAGTGGCTTAGCAAGTGACTTGGGATAGCATTAAGGACACACTTGATCATGGCAACCCTCCCAGCAAGTGATAGTGGTCTGATACGCCATTTCAGAACCTGTTCGTCAATCTTTTGGAGCATGAGGTTGACGTCCTCCTTCTTGATTCATTTTGTCGAGATGGGTACACCGAGATAGCAGAGGTTGTCCCCACGAGCCATTTGTAGCTTCCTTGCAATCACCTTCCTCCTTTTTATGCTCGTGGCTTTGCTAAAGAAGGCATTCGACTTCACAAGGTTTACCCTCATCCCCGTGACCTTACAAAACTCCTGCATTGACTTTTTGATCGTGTGCGCGGGAGCGCTCGTTGCTGGCGCATAGACGAGGATGTCATCAGCATACAGCAGATGAGAAACTGGCAGAGAGTTCTTCCTACACCGAAACCCAAGCAGTGATCTGGATTCATAATTGTGCATAATTGTTGAGAGGTACTCTATCATGATTGTGAACAAATACGGCGAGAGCGAGCACCACTGACGCAAGCCGCGGCGCTTGAATCCATGGAAGCCAGATTCCATTGAGCAGGACACCATATCTCGAATTCGCGATGCAAGCATCAATCCAATCGCACCAGATGCAGGGAAAGCCCATGAGTTTCAATATATTCATCACAAAATCCCATCTCACCGTATCGTATGCCTACTCCATGTCCACTTTGATTGCCATGAGCCCAACCCCCGTGGAGGATGAATGCATGCGCAAAGCCATCTCCTGAGCTACGAAAATGTTGTCCGCAATGCTTCTTCCTGGCACAAACACCCTTTCCTCTTGATATGAGATTAGGAAGCAGCGACTTGAGCCTTTCAACCAGAATCCTCGCAATGACTTTGTAGATGACGTTACATAAGCTGATTGGCCGGAATTGCTCTGGCTTGTAGGCACCTTGGATCTTCGGTATAAGAACTATAAGTATATCTTTCCAGCTCCTAAGCATTTGCTTCTCAACAAAGAAAGAGAGCACTGCGCAAATTATGTCACCCTATGTAATCTGCCAGTAACCTTGGATGAACTCCACAGTGACCCCATCCAAGCCTAGAGCTTTATTCCTCCTAGCAACTTTGATAGCCGAGATGACCTCCTGCTCAGTCACAGGGCTTTCCAACATGGTTGCCTGAGCGTTGTTGATTCTAGCGTGTGGCACATGCTGCAAAGGAGGAAGCGGGCTTGTCTCACCACACCACTTCTTCTGAAAGAAAGGTTCCAAAATCGTGCTCATACTATCATGCGTAGTAACCATACTGCTCGAGTCATCTGTCAGCTGGGCAATGAGGTTATTACAGGTATGCGTGGTGGCAGCAACATGGAAGAAGCAGGTATTGCAGTCTCCTAGCTGAGCCCAATGTATTTTCGCTCTTTGCCACCACCACCGCTCCTCTAATGGCCAACCACGGTGGAAATCCAGGATCAGTTGCCTAAGACACTGATGTTCCTCTGCATTCAATCCCTCGAGTGACTCCTTCATTTGCAGTGTGTTGATGCTGTTTTCTGAATCCACATTGCCACTCATGATATTGCCCACCTCCGACTTACTCCACTTGCGTAGCGCCACAATTGATCTCTGGAATTTGGTTGATAAGCCTTCCATTTGATTCTCCTTGGTTTGTCAGCTCCAAGCTTGATGAACCACCCCAATTGCCTTCAGGAACTCCAACCAAACGCTTTCAAATTGAATTCGGCGCTTGCTTTCAAGCTTATGCCTACCATCCATGTCAATGAGAAGAGGACAGTGGTCTGAGCCGATCCGCGCCAAGTGGGTAACCAAGCAGCTAGGGAACACTCGCATACCCGTAATGTTCATCAGCACTCTATCTAACCTTTCCAGTATCCTTGCGCCACCCTCCTTGCCATTGCACCATGTAAATTTGTTCCCAATAAAAATGAGAGCCACCAGCTGAAGGTCCTGGATCACGTCCGCAAATTCTTGTTGCAGTTTGCCGTAGCTAAATTTCCTTCCCCCCCCCCCTCTTTTCACCTTGCGACATTAAAATGTTGAAATCGCCAGCAACTAGCAAAGGGCCAGCATTCTCAGCCTCCTCCCTTAAGAAGTCTCACATCTCCTTGTGTTTCAGGTTTTCCTTCGGCCCATAAACCGCACAACACTTGAGTATGACTCCCCCTTTCATGCTGACCTCAAACGACACCGCATGCATCAACGATCTAATGGGTTTCATGTCCATGCCGCTCCTCCATAGAAGAATAATGCCTGCAGACTTCCCTGTCGAAGGTTGCGTCGCATAGTTCCAGTCTTTGCCAAGCAGCCAGTCAACGTCCCTCCGAGTAAAGCTTTGGGGTCTCTTCTCCACAAGGGTGACCACCCCAATTTTCCTTTCTCTCACAAGCCTCTGCAAGTAGCTCCGCAACTTCTTACCATGGATGCCCCTGATATTCCATACTACTATTTTAGTCATTTAAAAAGGTGTTAATTGTACCTCTCTGCGTCATGGATACGCAGCGCACCAGCCAGAGCGTTAGCCTCAGCCTCCCTCCTTCCGAGGTCTTGGCGAGAGTGTCATGCAGCAAGGCGATGCCCATCTTTTTCGTCCTTAAAGAATTACAACACCCCAGGTACATAAGTGCTACCATATCCGTCCGCCCATGGTAATTGATTGTATGCCAGTGTCCCGCAGGGGATTGAGATGTTTGCTGCACCTTACGATGTGCAGTGAGGAGGAAGTCCTCATAACCCTCATTGCGATAGATAACATCATAACGGGTATTAATGTCCAGAGCCTGTTCATTTGCCAGCATTGGTGCCTTCCCCTTAGTGTCTGACACATGGGGGCTTCGTGCTCTTCTACTTGGAATCCTCCACCTTGTTTGGGAGATTCTTCTCTTTCTGCCATTCCGACCACCACCCTCCTCAGCCTTATTTACTCCAATTGCCATCCCATGTGCACTGTGATGCGCCCAATTACCTGAGTAATTCCTTCATGCATTGGTGGCCTGCTTCCGCCTCCTTGGTTATACCAACATCCACAGGCCAAGATTCTCCTTCTTGGTATCCTCCTCATCGACCGACATGGGTCCTAGATTCGTTGTATTAAGGGACGTCCTCTCATCCATGGAGGGCCTACCAACAGCAGTGTTCCCGTTCTACCCAGATTGCATGGACGTCACAGCAGGCGGCCCCTGCGAATGCAAGTTGAGATCACAGGAGGTGGCGGAGTTGCCAGGCGGCACCATGGACGATGAAGCATTCCCAGAGAGGTCCTCACATCCCCCGCAAGAGATGCAGACGCAGCGATACCCATCTTCCCAAGCTTGCATTGCTCAGCAAAGTGACCCACAAGGCCGCCCACCCCCCCCCCCCCCAAGCCACATACCCGGTTTAAATGGCTTCAATACAACAAATTATCATTCTTTTGATAAAGTTTATAATTTTTTTCTCTTTTATAAAATTTAATTTAATCAAATAAATAATTTATATAATAATTTATATTTAATTTTTAAAAATAATTTAATTAATTAACTTTTAATACACTTGATAAGTTATATAAAATCATCACTCTTATTAAAGGATCTAATGTTCATTGGTTGATAGATCAAATATCTCATTAAATAGTCCATGAACCTATCTAACATAACTCCTTTTATAACCTATCTAACAATAAATATTTTTTAATTAAAAAAATAAAATGTAATGAGCTAATTTCTATCATTTAAATCATCACAAGATCTAAGGCATTACTAATTTAACTTGATATTTTGTCCTCAATTTTTTACTTTTCATCATGACAGACAATAGTTTCATCATAGTTAACAAATAGTTCTAAAATCACGCATCATAAAAATATTCTGTATAGGTACTCAAGCCAAACTAAATAGATTCATGAAACTACCAACATCACTTTTCATCAAATAGTTAAAACACAAAAAGTGTGTTTTGTGTGCTCACATGAGGTGGTATTAATAACTACCACTTACTCTTAGTAAGAATTTAAAACATAAATGATAACTAAATAATAAATGAATTTAATTAATATTTAAACAAACCATAAACCTAGATATATTTCTTAGAGTTTTGCATACAAATGGGTTTCAAAAATTCACTAATCAGCTCTACTTTTAAATCTCTTTAAACTCTACAAGTCATAAAATGTTCACTTTTTTCAATGTTATTTTTTATATTTTATAATTTTTTATCATTATTTTGTTCTTTTCATTTTATGATTAATAACTAATAAATTTTTACAAAATTTTTACTATTAAGCTTCTAATAAAATATACTATTTATCATAAAATTTTGTAATTTTTTAATGACAATTAATTTTCTCAACTTCAAAAATAATATATTTTAAAATTATAATATTTTTTCTATAAATATAATCATTATATTTTATGATTGATTTATGACTAAATTTTATAAAATTTTTATTATTTAATTTATAGTAATTCATAACCCTTATTTGAAATTATTTTTAATTTGATTTTACAAAATTGTAATCAAACTTATTGATTTAATAAATCATTCAAATCTAATAACACTTATTAATACTTCAATATAACAAATTATTCTAGGATTTGAGGATGGAATGTAGATGGTACTTTTTAGATAGGATTTGTTTATACTAAGATGATTTTATTGATATTAGAATTTTTTTCATAAAAAATTATGATTAGTTGATGCATACACTATTAATGAGTGTGGAGTGGATGGTGGGGTGAACTTTTGTTAATGGAAGGGAAGTGGATCATGCTTATTCAAGAAACTTTTCCTGATAAGCAAGTTACATGATCATTAGCTTAATCTTATGCTTAAAAAAGATTAGAAAGCTAATGAGTGTCACAACTTAGAGGTAAACAAAGAGTTTAGAGTTAATGGAGCACGCCAATACTGAACTAGAGTTGTTTCACACTAGCATAGGAAACATCGTATGTGATTTTGGTGTCGAGGGATGGAAGATATACTTGTGGCAAGGCTTTGCACTCTTTAGCATTTGTTTTAACCTAGGGCCTCTGAGGCTTCACCAGAGAAGAGTAGAAGTGGGAGTTCAATTGGAATATGGTTGAACAGCGTGCTCATTACAACATGAGGTCTGGTATTATATATCAGTTTCCCAAAGCCTTAATTCATCCAAAAATTCCTAAATAAAGCTAAAAAGGTTTTATTTTTCTTGATATTACTATAAGGAAACACAAAAAATGGAAACTTCGTTGGATAACTTTTGAAGCGGTGAAAAAGATGTGGAGTTGCCGACAGATGCATGGGTGCTATTTGGGGGATTTGCTATCGTGCACGCAAACTGCTTGTGGTCATTTCTGCGAGTTATATTGGCACCATTTTTGCTCAAATGTCGTAAAAAGTGGGTTATAGCAAACATCAGTGAGCTTATGGAAGAGGATGTTGTGGCACGAAGGTTTTGTCGATGAAATTGTGAAGCATGTCATGAAACGGAGGTGTTTTGGAGGATGTCATGTGCAGCATCTAATTGATTTGTGGTATCGTGGAGCTGTTGTATAGAAGCAAGTTGCTTGATGTTTGTTGAAAAAGAAGTTGACGAGAGGTGCCATGGGATAGTTTGCACTTGAAGGAGTTGAATGCATGGCATGCTACCATGTCAAAGTTTTGCCTAATGTTGTTTCTGAACTTAACCTTGCCATAGTTGATATGCTGTTGTGTTTTGGGGGGAGGTATCCTCGCCATTAATGATAGTTCAAATTTAGAAAACTATCCTAAATCACTCATTCATGTTATTTTGGTCTTTCATTACACTAAATGAACAACTCTATTTTATGACATTAAAATTTGAAGATGCTAAAAAGCAAAAATAAGTATTTCTTTCCAATTAAATTTTATATTTTTTTATTAACTTTATTGTAACCCTTTGCTCATTTTAGTTGAAAATTTTGTTTTTATAAGTGTTTGCCAAGCTTAATTAGTTGTTTTAACTTCTATATTAGTCTCCTCTCCAACAGGTGACCTAATGAGTGTCTCTTCCCACAAATACCCCTAGTCTCTCCTTGTATTGATTCTTCAAAGTGGATGGTGCTGTTTTACCTCCTTGTGTGGTGCCAAATTCGATTATTCTACTTTTTGAGGGGCGTGTTTATGATTTTTTAGAAATTTTTGAGAACTATAGAGTTTTAATTGTCATATTAGGCTCTGTATGTATTGTGTTATGAGCACTCAAGGGGCTCCTTGGTTGTAGAAAACTTATTTTTCTTGTGGGTGGTAACATTGTATCCTTTGTGTATCTTTTCTGATGATCACTGAGCTTTTGTCTCTGGTTTTTTGTTTATTGGCCCTATTTTTAACATGTTCTAACATTAATAAGGTATTGCATGTTTCACATGTATTTTTATCATGGGGGTGATTTTATTAAACGTTTATTAGATTCTATAGATAGTTTCTTACCAATTAGATATAATCTTTGTTATATTGACAGCTTTTGATAAAATAATGCTCAATAAAAAAAAAAGTCAAAAACTGATAGATTAAGGCAACACTAATAGTATTGATGTTTAAATTGTGGTTATTGCTGAATAAAATTGTACCTGGTTCTGTGAATGTAGTTCATTTGTTTTTTTATGCATTTATACGATTCTCTGTTTATCTTGAACAGCATATCTGGCAGCATTTCATTAATTTGGGCTAATAATAAATACATATGTAACTTAAATACGAATCATTTTTTTACATCGATTCTTATGATCTGTGGTCACAACCCAATATTTTGTTTTTCTTGGTTTTAAAGGAAATTTGGTTACTATTCTTTTTTTTTTCTCCCTAATATTTCAGAATCAGATAAAATATTGACTTGTTGGCAATGGATATGGATTCTGGGTCAAACACTAGTAAACCAGTTGAGATGGACATGGATGTATCAGGGGGAATTGAGGTTGGAACTTCATTTTATGCTTCACTTCAGCAACATCACTTGAACAGCTTTTATAGTTTCTGATGCCCTTCTGTTTTTATGTATATTTGAATGGAAAGGAAAAGGAGCTAAAATATTCGATGGAGAAGATGAGCCTATCGGACATTGAAGGATCTTCTTCCACCAGTGTTAATTTCAAGAGGAAGCCCATCATCATCATTGTTTTGGGAATGGCTGGTTAGTCGCAACCTCCAAAATTCTAGCTTTATTTTGAAATGTTGCTAGTTTTAATTTGAAGTGATCATTTGGGAATGTTAATGTGTTTTTCTTTAGGCAGTGGAAAGACCACATTTCTCCATAGAATTGTTTGCCATACTCAGTCCTCCAATATTCGAGGATATGTTCTTAATCTTGACCCAGCTGTCATGAATCTTCCCTTTGGTGCAAATATTGATATAAGAGACACGGTCCGCTACAAGGAAGTCATGAAGGAGTACAATCTTGGCCCAAATGGGGGGATTCTCACATCACTGAATCTATTCTCTACGAAATTCAATGAGGTTTTATTGAAGTCCATTGCAAATGTTTTACAGTTCTTCCTTGTGCACAATCTTTGTTACTTGCTTTATACCTACTGAACTATATATGATGTTTTGTTAGGTTGTGTCCCTCATTGAACGACGTGCTGATCAACTTGATTATGTTCTTGTGGACACACCTGGGCAAATTGAAATATTCACCTGGTCTGCTTCCGGAGCAATAATCACCGAAGCTTTTGCCTCGACATTTCCCACAGTCATAACTTATGTGGTTGATACTCCTAGATCGTCTAATCCTGTCACTTTTATGAGCAACATGCTCTATGCGTGCAGCATTCTGTATAAAACAAGGTTGCCTTTGGTCTTGGCATTTAATAAGATTGATGTAGCCAAGCATGAATTTGCTCTAGAGGTACTTATGGCTAGTTCAAAAAGTGAAGCCTTTTCATTTCTTATAAGTTCTTTTTTTCCTATAATAGTCCGTTGTCCTTGGTCAGTTTCTTGCTACGTACTAGTCTTTTAGATCACTTCTTACATTTCAAGAACTTGTGTGATATTAATGTGCATTTTTGTATTGGCACACTTGTGAATACAAGGAGTTGTTTATATTCACAGCCAAATTTGCAGATGGTTTCTATAGGTGTTCACAATGCAAGAATGCATTCATGATACCTGGCAAAAGTTGCCTTTTGATTTAATTGTGCTTGTATGTATTGTTCTAATTCTTGGTGATATCTTTTATTTGAGTTCCATTGTCTTGTTCTTAGTTTAGATTTGTTTAGTAACTTTGCTCCTCCGTCTTCTTTTTTGCGTTAATGTTTTTTGTCTGTTTCCATTAATCTTAATGTCATTTTTGGTTATAAGAAAAGATTTTAGTATCAATTTTTAAGCATGTACTACTTGGGCATAGGATTTTGAAGTTTTTTGTTGTAATGCTTATTTCAATGCAGTTATTGCTCGAATCTTATGAATGATTTGTGTATTTGAGCGAATTATTATGTCAAAAAGCAGTGGATGGAAGACTTTGAGGCTTTCCAGACTGCTTTGGATTCTGATACTTCTTACACATCTACTTTAATGAGAAGCTTGTCTCTTGTACTTGATGAATTCTATAAAAACCTCCGATCAGTTGGAGTTTCTGCAGTTTCTGGTGTTGGAGTGGATTCATTCTTTAAGGCAATTGAAGCTGGTGCTGAAGAATACATGGAGAATTACAGGTAAAATTTTGTCCATGCTCAATATGAGACGCTTGTGGCTTTTTATTTTTACTTGCTTAACTGAGAAGTAACCATTTATACTCAACTGCTTAACTTTGCAGGGCTGATCTTTTGAAGAGGCGAGCAGAGAAGGATAAGCTGGAAGCAGAACGTAGATTGGCAAACATGGAAAAGCTAAGAAAAGATATGGAGAAAACCAAGGGGCAAACTGTTGTGCTGAGTACTGGTCTGAAGGATAAGGAATCTGCTACTAAGAAAATGGATGAATATGAAAAAGAAGTTGAGGATGAAGAAGAAGATGACGAGGATATAAAGTTATTTTCAGAAGAGGAATATGATGAGAATGAAGCTGGCGATGAAGAGGATGAAGAGATTGCTCATTTTGCTTTTTGAAGGCCTTCTTCTTTTCTCGAGCACCCTGCAGACTAGTTAAGTCTTTATCATCTGCATGTTGTCATCCTTCTAACTCCATTAGCGGTTTGTAGAGGGATCTCAATAGTTTTTATGGGCTTTGATGGCTTGTTATGATTCATAAAATGTCTAAATTTTAACTTCTCATTGGTTTTTTCTTATCTTTTTTATATATTTTTTTGTTTAAATTTTGTTAGGTTTTGATTTTTTTATTTTTGTTATTTTTTAAACAAGTTGACTTAAGAAAATAGACTTGTTTTTGTATGTTGTTTCTAAACAATTTTTTTTGCAAAAATACTTTTCGAAAGACAGTTGAATATTTTTGTTATCATGGTTTTAAACATATATTCTTTTAATTCAAAAAAATAAAGAATAATATAAGTTGCATAACTTATTATATATAACAAATACTTTACCAAATATAGATCAGACATGTGACGTCTTTTAAATATTATTGCTAATTGTAGTACACGATTAGCTCTTCATACTTGTAATAGTTCTTATTTTTACACAAATCTAGATTAACAAAATCTAAAATAATGCTAAATGGATGGTGCTCGTGTATGTTTGACATGGTAAAATCTATTTAATATAGTATATTATTTATATGTAAAAAGTATTAAAACAATGATAGAACTTAAAAAAATGTGTAATAATCTCAAAATTGGTAAAAAAAAAATATTTGAGCATGTTAAAAAAGGGAACTATTCAAGTTGAAATTAATGACACTCATGTAATTTTTGGATGACTTAGAGAATTTTCTATATACTTCTAAAGATTTTTGATATTATTATAATTTTTATAATTGTTTTGAGGTTTTTTAGAATTTAAACATAAAAGATTTCTTTAGATAGAGAATATATATACAAATAATAAAACCAAACATTATTATATATAAATCTTTAGTTTATTTTTTAATGAAATGGAATGAATGTTTTTCAGTAGTGAAAAAATAGATTTTTTATTTTAGGAAGTGATTTTTTATTAGGTGGAACAAATTTGTATGATTTCTTTAAAGTTGTATGTTTTAATTAAATCCAAAGCATTAATTATTGAAGACTATACAAGCTTTTTGTGGCTATTTAACTTTATCCAAATTCTCTCATGCTAAAGTTGGTTTTAAGCAATTATTTCTCTATGTGAAGCTCGATTGAAGAGAAATAAGAATGAGAAAAGATCTAGTAAAGAAGGTATTCGGGAATAAGAAATATCAGACAATATCTAATAACAATATCATGATAAATAAGCTAGATAAGTTAATGAATATTATAAAAATAATAAATATATATATATATATTTATTATTTTGGCAAATAATTCTATTACATTGCATTATTGCATATTAGACATGATAATAAAAATTAACAAATAAAGTATAATTTTTTTTCATACACAATATTACAATAATGATTAAAAAAATAGAAACTTGACATAAGATTTATGATATGTGAAGCACTGTTATACTAATTTATAAGTATGAGAGACCTCTTATTCTTATATCTCTAACATATTATGCAAGACCTTAATGTTGAGGGATAATGAAATTTTGATATTCAAGAACATTAAAACTATATATAGGATAGATATATTAAGACTTTAATTGCTAATTCTTTATATAGAATCTTGATGTGTGAATGTAATACGACAAAAACATGCTTATGGATTATATAATATGTTTATTGGAAAAAATCTAGAAAATAAAAAGATGTCAAATAAAAAAAAATAAAGAATGCAAAGTGGAGAATATGTGATAGTGGTATTAGGAAAAAAAAAATAAGGACCTTAAAAGATAAATATATAAAAAGATGAAAACTAGTAAAAAAAAAAAAAGAAAAAAAGAAAGCCATAAGAAGAGATGGCTATATTTATTGCTTATTATATTTATTAATAATTATATAGTATTATCTAACATTATGCTATGTTATCTTAATGGAATCAAAGTTATCTATTGTATACATGTATGAATATTATGTTATTGATACAATAATATTACTTTACCCAATATTATCAATAATTTTATTACTATTATTCGTATATACATGTAGTTTGTTATTTATATTTATATTTTAAGATTTATGCTATTTATCAAGCAAATGGCTTTAAAAAATTCGTGAGCCGGCTCTACATTTAACTCTCTTTAAAACTCTGTGTGTCATAAAACTTTCATAATGTTTTAATATTATTTATATATATTTTTTATCATTGTTTTGCCATTCCATTTTGTGATTGATAAAAAATCATTTTTAAAAAAAAATTACTATTAAACTTCTAATAAAAAAATACTATTTATCATAAGATTTTGTAATTTTTTAATTGACATTTAATTTTGAAATATTTAAAAATAATATATTTTAAAATTATAATATTTTCTTATAATTTTGATTATTATATTTTATGATCGATTAATGACTGAATTTTACAAAATTTTTATTATTTAATTTATAGTAATTCATTCCCCGTATTTGAAATTATTTTTAAGACTTATATAATTGTTTTTAAAAAATTGTCATGGAACTTACTAATTTAATAAATCATTCAAATATAATAACACTGTTTAAATACTTCGTTATAATAAACTATCTTTCTTTTGATAAAGTTTATAATCTTGTTTCTCATTTTATAAAATTTAATTTAATCAAATCATCAATTTATATAATAATTTTATTTAATTTTTGAAAAGTATTTAACTAATTAAATTTCAATACACTTGATAAGTTATATAAAATCATCTCTCTTATTAAAACATCTAACGTTACTGTGTTTATATATCAAATAGCTCATTAAATAGTCCATCAATCTATCTAACATAACTCTTTTTATAAATTAATCTTTTTTCTATTGTTATTTAATTTAACAAAAATATCTAAGTGATTACATACACAGAGTTTTTATAACTTTATAATGCAATATAAGTTTCAAAATATACAATCATTATTTTTTAGTTAAAAAATAAAATATAATGAGCTAATTTCTATCATTTAAATCATCACAAAAGTTAAAATATTAATAAACTAACTTGGTATTTTTTCATCAATTACTAATTTTCATCGTGACACACAATTGATTCTCATAGTTAACAAATTGTTCTAAAATCATGCGCATTAAAAATATTGTGTATAAGTACTCGAGCTAATCTAAATAGATACATGAAACTATCAACATCACTTTTCATCAAATACTTAAAACATAAAAAGTATGTTTTGTGTGCTCACATGAGGTGATGTTAATAACTGCCACCTACTCCTAGTAAAATAAAAAAATAAAAATGATAATTAAACAATAAATAATTTTAATTAATATGTAATTAAATCTTAAACCTAGGTATATTTCTTAAAGCTTTTCATGCAAATGGCTTTCAAAAATTTATAGGACAGCTCAACATCTAACTCACTTTAAACACTACAAGTCATAAAATTTTGATTTTTTTAATATTATTTTTTATTTTTTATAATTTTTTTTATCATTATTTTGTTGTTTCATTTTATGATTGATAACCAATAACTTTTTACAAAATTTTTACTATTAAACTTCTACTAAAATATACTATTTTTTATAATTTTTTTAAATTTTTTTTATCGACATTTAATTTTTTCATCTTAAAAAATGATGTATTTTAAAATATAATAATTTCTTATAATTGTGATCATTATATTTTTTTGATTGAGTGATGACTAAATTTTATAAACATTTTTTTATTTAATTTATAGTAATTCATTCCCCTTTTTTGAAATTATTTTTAAAAAATTATCATCAAACTTACTAATTTAATAAATCATTCAAATCTAATAACACTTATTAATACTTCAATATAATAAACTATCATTCTTTTGATAAAATTTATAATTTTTTTGTTTCTTATTTTATAAAATAATTTAATCAAATCATCTATTTGTATAATAATTATATTTAATTTTCAAAAAATATTTAATTACCTAAATTTCAATACACTTGATAAGTTATATAAAATCATCACTCTTATTAAAAGATCTAATGCTCATTGTTTGATAGATCAAATAACTCATTAAATAGTCCATCAACCTATCTAACATAACTCCTTTTGTTAATTAATCTAATTTCTTGTGTTATTTAATTTAACAAAAATATCTAAGTGATTACATAAACAAAGTTTTAATAATTTTATAATGCAATATAATTTTTAAAATATACAATAAATATTTTTTAGTTAAAAAATGAAATATAATGAGCTAATTTCTATCATTTAAATCATCACAAGATCTAAGATATTAAAAAACTTGACTTGATATTTTGTCCTCAATTACTACTTTTCATCGTGACACACAATCACTTCATCATAGTTTTCAATGTTTTTTAAAATCATGCAGATTTGAAATATTGTGTATAAGTGCTCAAATCAACCAAAATAGATCCATGAAACTACCAACATCACTTTTCATGAAATAGTTAAAATTAAAAAAGTGTGTTTTGTAAACTCACATTAGGTGGTATTAATAACTACTACCTACTCTTAGTAAGATTAAAAAAATATAAATGATAATTAAACAATAAATAAATTTAATTAAAAGTTAAATAAATAACTACTACAAACATTGCTTTTCATCAAATAGTTTAAACAAAAAAATGTGTTTTGTGTGCTCTCATGAGGTGGTATTAATAAATATCATTTACTCCTAGTAAAATTAAAAAATTTAAATGATAATTAAAAAATAAATAAATTTAATTAATATTTAATTAAAAGTTAAATAAATAACTACTACAAACATCACTTTTCATCAAATAGTTAAAACAAAAAAATGTGTTTTGTGTGCTCGCATGATGTGGTATTAATAACTATCATATACTCCTAATAAAATTAAAGAATATAAATGATAATTAAATAATAAACAAATTTGATTAATATTTAACTAAACCTTAAACCTAGATATATTTCTTAAATTGTTTCATGCAAATGGCTTTCGAAAATTCATCGATCAGCTCTAAATTTAACTCTCTAAACTCTACAAGTCATAAAATTTTGATATTTTGTTTTCATATTTTTTTAGTTTTTAAAAAATATTTAATCATTATTTTGTCGTTTCATTTTATGATTGATAGCCAAGAACTTTTTGCACAATTTTTACAATTAAAATTCTAATAAAATATATTATTTATAATAAAATTTTGTGATTTTTTTATTAATATTTAATTTTCTCTTCTTCAAAAAATAATATTTTATAAAATTACAATATTTTCTTATAATTTTGATCATTATATTTTATGATAGATGATGACTAAATTTTATAAAATTTATATTATTTAATTTATAGTAATTCCTTCCTCTCATTTGAAATTGTTTTTAAGACTTATATAATTGATTTTAAAAAATTATCATCGATCTTATTAATTTAATAAATCATTAAAATCTAATAACACTTATTAAATACTTCAATATAATAAACTATATTTCTTTTAATAAAATTTATAATTTTTTTCTCATTTTATAAAATTTAATTTAATAAAATCATCAATTTATATAATAATTATATTTAATTTTTAAAAAATATTTAATTAAGTAAATTTCAATACACTTGATAGGTTATATAAAATCATCTCGCTTATTAAAAGATCTAAATCAAACTAAAGAGATTCATGAAACTGCCGACATCACTTTTCATCAAATAATTAAAACTAAAAAAGTGTGTTTTGTGTGCTCACATGAGGTGGCATTCAATAATTACTACCTACTCTTAGTAATATTAAAAAAAAATATAAATGATAATTAAATAATATTTAGAAAATTTTCAATAATGATTTTAACTTGTTATTTGTTAAATAAATAGTGACTTCTTGCTTTGCTTCGTGTTCACATAATATTCTCAAATTGTTTTTTACTCTAATAATTTGTATTATTACTATTTGCCAAATGAGATAAAGGTGTCAAATAAATAGCTAGAATTTTTCATCTAATAAAAAAGAAAAATTTACAGGTGGTAGGTAGCGAGTCTAGGAATGTAGAGGGACTTAAAAAAGACAGTGAAAATAAAACGTAAAATAAAAATGAGACAGAAAAGGCAGCGACGAGATTGGTGGGTGAACCTTAACCATCGTTACGTGAAGGAGCTTCCGTTGCTACCCTTGCATTCACAAGTTCGGATAATTATATTGAAGAGAATGATGATAAGGGGGACCAGTCGACGTGAACGTTTAAAACGCATGAATCGTTCTGTTTTTTCAGAAAAGTGATATAAGTTATTTTTCTTAATAACTTATCCTGATAAAGGCATTTAGGCCAATGGGGGCTCTATAAAACACCCAGAAGGGCGCAACAGGCAGACCAAGGCACTACACTTACTAGCCATGGCATCGATCCCTGCCGCCACCGCTCGCCGACCGGAGTACATTCCGGGTCGCATCGGTGACACCTCTTACGTCAGAATGTTCGACACTACCCTCCGGGACGGCGAGCAAGCCCGCGGCGCCGCCATGACGATCGATCAGAAGGTGGCGGTGGCCCGGAACCTTGCCCTCCTCGGTGTAGACGTCATCGACGGAGGCTTCCCGTCAGCGTCCAAGAATGATCTTGAAGCCCTTAAGATCATCTCTAAGGAGATCGGGAATCCGTCGGCGGATGGATCCGCGATAGGCCGCCATGTGCCGGTGATCTCCGCCTTGTCCCGGGCGAAGAAAACAGACATTGACACTGCGTGGGAGGCGGTGCGCGCCGCCCGACGGCCGAGGACGACCGTCTTCCTCTCCACCAGCGAGATCCATATGCAGCACAAGCTGAGGAAGAGCAGGGATGAGGTGGTGGCGTTGGCGTCGGAAATGGTGGCCTACGCCAGGAGCATCGGATTTGACGACGTCTGCTTCGCCGCCGAGGACGCAACAAGGTAAACCTTTTGGAAAGCAGTTGTGCTCGGTTTGAGAGAGTACAGTTACTGCTGAAATATCCTAGCCGGAATGCTTCTGGTGATTAATTAATAATATAATTTTTACATGCATTAATATTTAAAACATTTTTAATATGTCTTTAGAATTAAATGCCATTTTTATAAGGGGTTTTTTGGTAAATTATGCAAATGGTCACTAAATAATCTTTTTGTTAAACAAAGCCTTAGCGCAAGGCTGACTGTGAGTTGCCATCAACGCAGGTCGGATAAGGACTTTCTTTGCCGGGTTTTCACGGCAGCTATGAAGGCCGGGGCGACGGTGGTCTCACTCGCGGATACCGTGGGATGCTCACTTCCCTCGGAGATTCATAACCTTGTTTCCTACATCCGCGATCACACCCCCGGTGTCGAGAACATCATCCTCTCCGTCCACTGCCACAATGACCTTGGCCTCGCCGCGGCCAATACCCTCGCCGTACGAGCTCTTTCCCAAGCTCTCACACTTTCTTGATCTCTTGCTCTCTCTCATGCGTTGCTTCATTTACAACGAGTCGCAGGGTATTGAAGGCGGCGCGAGGGAGGTAGACGTTACCATCAACGGCATTGGGGAGAGAGCTGGCAATGCTTCCTTTGAGGAGGTAAAAGATGCATTTTTTTTTTAAATGTTTTCATAGTTTGAGAAGTTATGCGGTTTTTGTTTCTTTGTTGCATGCCTCATTCTGTGAAGTTTACCTGTTCTCTCTGATGATGGTCGAGGAATTCTATGGCTTTAAAGGTTTCAAATTTATTGAACGAATATGTTTTTCTTTTGTAGGGTTTGAGCTATAATTGTTTGTTAGAAACTCGTTTTGGTCGGTTTAGAAATTTGGAAATATAGCTTCATTTACACATCTTTGCTCTACGGAAATGGGGTCGTAGGACAAAAATTCAATTTGAACTTTAGAGTTAAAAAACTCTATAAAAGTTCATTGTTTTAACCAAAGTATGCAATGCTTTCACTGATCTTTAATTGGAGCAGCTTTGATAGTGTACTAGATAAGATGGATTTCAATGAAATACTGTTATGCTATACGTTTAACTCTTAAGGTGCACCGTCATTACCAAAAACTCTTTTCCTTGTTATCCTCTGTTTCCTACCTGTCACTGAAAGGGAAGAAAACATTTTTAGTCATTATTCCTTCTAAATCCGTTTACGTAATAATACTTATTTGAGTTCATAATATTCAAATTCCATTTTCTAATATGATGCTATGTCGATAGCTTTAAATTACCCATGCATCGATCTATCTAAAATTGAATGCTTTGTTTTGCTGTTTTTTCACTTGTAAATTTAAAATGATAATTTTGTGCAAGAACAAATGCAATCGACAACGGTTTTAATGGGAGTGTTGTACCTCTCATAAGGATTATTCGGGCACGTCATTGTATACTTGTTCAAGTCATTAGACTACATGTATAAAATCAATGTGAGTTTCAAGTTGTGAATGACCTAAATTGTTTTGCATCCATTATATTTTATTAATGATTCTCAATTTTGAATTGCTATTAATAAATTTCATCTATCAGAAAATTCTTTAATTTTTCATCTTTTAAGGTTTATTTCAAAAATTTTTAACTAAAAAATTTGAGTGAAGGGTAGGAATAGAAAATTTCTTTGGAAACTATCCATAGATTAATTTTCCATATATATCTTTTTTATAGCCTTTTTTATTTTACTCAACAGGTTGTCATGGCTATAAAATGTCGCAAGGAATTATTGGGTGGCGTTTACACAGGAATTAACACTAAATACATTTACCAAACAAGCAAAATGGTATTATTTGAAATTTTTTAACGTTTGGCAATGACCTGTTAAAGATGCAGTCCTTGTTACATATAGTATTGTTGCAGGTGGAAAACTACACGGGATTGCACCTTCAACCTCACAAGGCTATTGTTGGAGCAAATGCTTTTTGCCACGAAAGTGGTCTTCATCAGGTAAAGACTTCTATGATGCTTCTAATGTAACTGATAACATTTATCATGAATTATGATGCTCGAAAATCTTCCAAGGGTTTCAAAGGTGTTCATAACGTATGCTTATTAACATTATGTAGTTAATTAGCATTTGATTATTTATTTAAAGCATTGATCTATGTATTGCATGCTCTTATAAACAACATAGTGGATGCTTTGCTCTAGTCAAATAGAATGTCAAACTATCATTGAATGGAGCTGAAGTATTAGAAAAAGTAGTTGGCTATTGTGGGAGAAAGTATAGATTGCAAGAGATAAACTTGCTTTGCATTGTGAGATTAATATCCTTTTACTTAACTTTTTGCTAATGTGTTTCAATGTCTATGCCTAAAAACTGTAAATTACTAAAATTTGAAAATTGTTTCTCTATAGAACATTTCTTCTTATCCATCTCCTAAATTTTTATGACTCCTTTGCTTTTTGGATATTCATGTTAGCTATAATTAACAAATTAGTTTTGTGCTTTCTAAAGGATGGCGTCCTCAAATACAGAGGCACATATGAATTCATTTCTAGGGAAGATATTGGAATGACTGACACAAATGAAAATGGTATATGTCTTGGAAAGCTCAGGTATAAATTTACCTATGACTTATGTACATGTGTTCTTGGAGTTGCCAATTCTTATGAATTTGAATTTTTAGTTTTAACTTCTTCAATGATAGTTATAAGTTATTTTTTGTTAAACCAGATTTGATCTAAATGGGTTTAAATGGCAAATAAGGAATCAATTTAGCCTATTTTCATATTTGCTTGCATTAGTTTTTTGGATGATGCATTTTGATGTTGAGAAAATACTTGGTTTTATTTATGGCCATACTAGTTCACCAGAAGGCCATTAGCTAATCCAATCTAGGTTTTGCCCAATAAAGAACCATTTATCAACTCTAATTTGTTTTGTCGTTTGTTGGAGGTTTGTCTCTCATCACGCATGTTGCATTATTGGTCCGGTCAATGATGCCAGCCAATTTTTCATCACTAGAGGGAACGAGCCTTTAAATGTTGTGAGTTTGGGTAATTGGGAACACACAAACCATGATGGTCTAATTAGATATGGAGCTAACCAAATGTGGGACTTTGCGTGGTGTTTTGCTACAAATGTGGCATTGTACAAATATTGCACGTCTTTCTGTCATTTTTCTTATTAGACAAGGGTCTTCAATATACTTCATCCATGAATTTCTCTTGTTTATTTGCCTATAAAGGAATGTGCAAGTCATAAACTATTTGAGATTTCTTGAATTGTCCCTTCTACAGTGGCCGGCGTGGTTTGAGAGCTCAGCTTTTGAAGGTAACTCTAAGCAAGCAATTACCCTTGAGTGAAATGCAAACAACTGCAGTTCATTCTTGTAGTAATCACTCCCGTAAATGTATTACTAACTTATATCTGCTACTTTCAGCTTGGTTATGATGTCTCTGGAACAGAGCTTGATGAAGCGTTCATGAAGTTTAAGGACTTAACTGCAAAGAAGAAGGTATGATGTACTTGATATTAGTAATTTCTATGTTATGTATGATGGCATTAAGTTCTAACATACACTTGGATTTGTAACATTTTTAGCTTATTTTACAGTCAGTATCCATTGTTATTAATTTTAAAATAATCTATGTTTTCATTCAGTTCTTCATGATTCTCTTTGCTTTAGTTTTCTGATGGTTCTTATGTCTTATTTCCTCATAAAGTTTGCATATAGTGCCTTTTCAGTATAATATTACGCTAACTTACATTTGTGTGAATAAAAGTTCAGCTTAGATTGTTCTTACTTAAGATGAATGTGTGCTAAAGACCTTTGCTATTTTACAAACCAATAGCCAACAATAAAGAACTTCCGATTGCTGTCATGATTCTTGCGTGTGTTAGATCTTTCATATAACTTTTTAGGGAGTGTGCCTCTTAGATTAATCATCTGATTTTGCCTTGTAAATTTGATGTGTTCAAACTCAGGTAGACATCTAATCCTTCCTTGCTTCTGTTTGCATGATCGAGTACAATTTCCATAGAAACTGTCTAATTAATGGTGACAATGAGCTTTCTGAAGAGGAACTAGAAGACTTTGCTTCATTTTTGTCACATAGGAAAAATAATTAATTCATGACTTATCCATCAAAATGGATCACAAAAGGCCTATTTTAAACTAAAAAAAAAGAATACAATGAAGCACGTGTACTAATGTTCATTTGAGAAATAAAGTGAAAGGTTGCATGTGAAACTAACATACTTTTATGGCTTCTTTGTTGAAATTTCTTAGACAAGTTATAATTCCTGTTGCAGCATATTACTGATGACGACCTGGAGCGACTTGTTTGCAGCAAAACTTCGCAATCTCAACCAATGTGGTCCCTAGGTTGCCTTCAGGTTTGACTAATAACTACTGCAGAGTAAAAGCCATAAGTGGTTAATGCTCATGTTTGTGTAAACAATGACACGTTTCTTGTACAGGTTACTCATGGAACTATTGGCTTCTCTACTGCTGCAATTAAACTTATTAGTTCGGAGGGGAAAGAGAAGATTGCTTGTTCAGTTGGAAAAGGACCAATTGATGCTGTCTACCAAGCTATTGATAGTATTGTTAAGGTAGCAAAAAGAACTAGAAATTTTCTTTCTTCTAAATTTTATGTTTATATGAACTTTTTCTTATACTAGTGATGGCAGAAGAATGAGAGAAGAAATAATCATTCTTGAAGTTTTTTTTAAAAAAATAAAGAAAATGATGATAATTTTGAATCAAAATTGAATTTTGATTATGAAAGTGTTTTGGCCAAGATTGGATGATGGTTTTGGCTTGGTTTTAAGGGCATCAGGATTTTAAGTTTTTAGAGAGAGAAATCAGTAAAGAATAAAAAGAAAGAGGAGAGAAATCAGTATTTTAAGTTTTTAGTATAATTTTGATTGATTATATTAATCAATTAATATCTTGTTTAAACACCCAGGCTCCTACAAAACTTGAATGCTCAAACTCTGCCTTGGATGGAACTCATGCAATTTCGTCTACCCAAGTGATCACTTCTGAAGGCCACAACCACATTTCAGCATATAGCTCCTCTGAAAAAGCCAATGGTCTTGCTTCAATAGACATTTCCAATGGTCATACAGTGAGGTTTGTTTTACTGTTTTCTTTTCCAAATAGAAAAATCAAAACATCTACTTTAAAAGTTTAATTAGAAGCAAGCCTTTTCTCTAATGTTTTGCAAGTCAAATTTGATGCAGGAAATTATTTCTATTGTTCAGGATAAGAAGAATGACATAAACATTTAACCCCATAATAAAATGCCTTCGCGTGCTGTCATGCTGCTTTTCAATAAGCTGCTTTTTAGTTTTTATAATTTATATGCAAAACACCTGTAAAAACTCTATTTAGAACACGTCTTCATGATGTAATAAAAAGAAATGAAATGTTTTATATTTTTTAATTTCAATGAACACGTTCTCCTTCTTGTTTATGGGCAACCTGTTTAAGAAATCTATTTCTTGTTCTTCCCCAGCTTCATCAACGGAAATGGCGAAGACAGCGACTTCGTAGTTTCCAGTGCCCAGGCCTACTTAAAAGCTCTGAACAGGACGTTGACGCTGAAACATGGACAAAGCTAGAAGATGCCTTTGCAGAAGAACGTCTGCTCCTTTAACTAGTATTCCTTCATGCTTTCGTGTCAAGAAATTGGATGCCTTCGTGCCAAGAAATTGGATTCTATCATACATTGTGTATGATTTGTGTTGTTTAATTCTTCCTGTTTGTAAAACTGATGACTGATTTGAGTATTTTCTGGGTATTAATATATTTTTAAATTCTACTGTCTGAGCCAATGCTACATATATGAAGTAACCAAAAGCAGCACCAAGGTAACTAATCTTCAATTCCTCAAACCTTTATTCAGGACAACAAATATCCAATACACGATGAAATGAGCTTCACATTAAGGAGCAGTATTAGCATTTGATTTTGTGATGGCTTTCAGCTTTACTGATAGAATGCATAACAGTGAAGATGCCAAACTTGTGTTGTTTATCATCCAATTTTTAAACATTGTTCTTATAAACTAGCTAAATTCTTACACATTGAACATCCATGCATAGTCTATTTTAGCATCTTCAATCGTTTTAAGTTCGTTTTTTCAAATGAAAGTGGGTTAGCTTTTCGTAAGAAAAATAATTATTTTTATTCTATTAAATGGATTATCTATAATAAAATCTTGAAAATACAATTTTAAATAATTCAATCATTTATGAAATTATCATTATTAGAAGGCTTTCTAGAATCATAAAATAATTGTTATCATCTTATTGACTACTTGTCTATTTTTTTGTTCTTTTTCATTGATTGTCTTGTTCCTTTTCTTAAGAATAGTCTAGTCTGATGTGATTAAAGAATCTTTAATAAATGTTAATTGTATACATCTATAATCACATGATAACTGCTCAATTGATGGAGGGACCTAATTAAAGAGATTAAAGTGAATTGGATAATAAAAATATTAAGTTTACATGAGAATATCCCCAAAATAAATAAATCATCATAACATAAGTTCTATTAATTTTAGAATTATTAAATTGTAGATAATGCTTTTCTTCATGACCACGTAATAATTATATAGTTTTTAATTGAATTTATTATTATTTAAAATAAAAAATATATATATGAATTATAAACATTTTAAAAGAAAATAAAAAATATTAAATAAAAAATAGAGCGCATAGCATTGAAGTAGGTAGGAGAAAAGAGATGTGTGGTGACGGATGGTTCACCGACAACTTCTTGTATGTTAGTACCTTTTTCGTCCGAGTGTTACGGATCACGTCCTTCAGTGTTAATAATTGAAGCGTTCTGAATGACAAATTGTATAAATATCTATTCGTATCAATTAATTTAATTTTATAAAATATTTTAAAAGATCTTAAAGGACTTTAAAGCAATATTCGACAGTTAAGCTGTCGTTTTATTTATTGTTTTTTTGTGACCACTACCACATGCAGAATAGAAGGCCGCAACAGTGATAGTTTAGATAATATATTCTCAAAAAATATTTTAAATTATAGTTTTAAAGAAATTGAAGAAATAGTTTTTAGAAAATTTTTAATGCAAGTGATAATAAATTTTTAACGAAAAATATTTTATCAAGAATATAATTTGAAAAACATATTTTTTAAAAATAGAGTTAGAATAAATTTAAAAGAAGTTTAGAAAACAGAAATCAAGCAGGCTTTGAAAATGCTTAATAATGATTGATGAACTTTTGGGTAAATTGTAGTTAATTCGATTGATGTAGTTGTTTAAAAATTAGTTTGAATAATTAGATTAGAAATATTTCTATACATAAGTATTCTAAAATATATTTTTTTGATATTATTTATTTTAATTATTTTAAAAAAATATATGGAGAGAAAGAAGACAGGAAATGGTGACGTGGTCATTGAAAATTGTGGTGGATTTAAGGAGTGTCGAATTTTTTATGTCTACTTCAATGTAAGGACTACCTTATGTAAATTTGACTAAAAGCTTTTTGAAATGCTACTCTAAGTAAAAATTTGGAAGAAAAAAGTATTGTACTGTTAGGATTTGTTTCCACAAAAGTGGTATGAGTATAGTAAAAATAAGATTTATAAAGAGGATAATAACAAAATAGAGAAAAAAAAAAGATAGAGATCAAATTTATCAGAATTGACTCAAGTGAAGATTATATTCATAGAAAAAAAGAAATACTCATTATCATTAAAATCATAATTATAAAATATTAATTTATATAAAAATAGAATAAATTCATCTAAAAACACCAAATATTGTAAGCACAGAAGAATACTAACTCTCTCATAAAAAAGAAAAAGATTCTTTAATCTCTTATAAAAGAAAAAACTTATAGAGTGTAGAACCCTTTGTCTTCATAAGAATTTATTTTGTTCTCACTTTTGCTTCTCCTTATCTTATGAGCTTCATGATATTTAAAAATTATAAATGGTATATGTTCAATTTCAAAAATCTTTAGGTATCGTAGTTGTATAGTAATACACTTAAATATATGATAAATATTATCTTTTAGAAGTCAAAAAAGGTAAGTTTAATATTTGAATTCATGAAATGATAGTAGATTGACATAATTTGAATTGAATTCAATATTTTTTTTTCTAAAATCAATGTTTTTTGGTTGACCATTTATGGTATTATTAAAGATGGTATTTCTTTCCAAAAAAGAGATATCAACTACTATATAAGTTAATCAAGTTCATGTAATGCCTTAATTTGGTTAATTAAAAGATTTTATTATCAAATAACCTTGACTTATGATGTCTCACACAAAGTAAAATCTAACATTAAAATACTTTATCTTCTTATAAAACTTTTAATCTTTTGCTAAAAAAGATAGTATTTTAAGTGTTCAAAAAAATAGTGATAAAATTTGATGTTTTTATATGATTACCATATAATCCCCTTAAACCAAATAGCTCTTGAATTGATTGTGTAAGTATAAGTGTCACGCATTTAAGTTAAATAGGAGATAAAGTAATTGTCACTTGAATAGTTCACTCAAAATAATGACATAGCTTCCAAGAGTAAATATTAAAGTTGTTAATTTAGTTCTTTGAAAAAAATCTTTTGCATAATTTGAATTAACTTAGAAACCAATAAATGAGATATCATTTTTACTAAATAGTAACCAACATCTTTTGTACTATTAAGATATCATAGTATCCATTGCACCATTTGCTATAAGTTTTTTTGATTAGCAATATATATACTAATAATATTAACAATTTAATCAATATTTGGATGAATAAAAATCATAGTATATATAAAACTATTCATTACATTAACATAAGGCACATTGTCATGTATTTATAGTCATCTTCCAATTTCATCAAATCTCTTTTGAATAGTTTAAAATAAGTAGTTAAGAGAATGCTAACTGGCTTAGAATCGAGTATGTCAAACTTCCCCAAGACCTTTTGCACATCATGTCATTGACTCGAACATAAACTTTCAACATTTTTGTCATTTATAATATGCACCCAAAATTGTCATTTCAAATTCATGTTTCTATATTGCCTTTATTTCATTAATTTTAGATTTTTTTTTTGCATGCAATCAACATATAAAAGTAATAAATTCAAGTATTATTTCAAAACCTTTGTAGATAAACACACATTGTTTTAAACCATGTGAGTTTGTTAGTAAGCACATATAGTTTTCTTTGCTCTAAATGTCAAAACTTTCTAAGCACTACATAATAATTCCTTGATCTTGTTCTCCATGCAAAAAAGTTGTTTAGACATTAAGTTACTCTAACTCTAAGTTCAATTTTGCTATTAGAGATAGCAAAAAGAGATTTATTTTGACAATAGAAAAAAATATCTCAAAGAAATCAACTCTCTTTGCTTAAGAGTAACCTTTTTTTTACTAATAGTATGTTATACGTTTCATCCTCTATACTAAGAAGTGTATTCTTTTTAAAAAAAATCAATTTATAACATTAATTTTCTTTCTCGTGGATGTTTAAGTTGTATTCAAGTTTAATTTTTATCAAGAGATTATATTTCTTAAATAACTAAGAAGTCTATTTTTTTAAATCAATTTATAACATTAATTTTCTTTCTCGTGGATGCTTAAGTAGTATTTAAGTTTAATTCTTATTAAGAGATTCAATTTCTTAAATAGGTAAAACCCACTTCTCGACATATGTATTAGATACTACTTCTAGAAAATTAGAACGCTCATTTTGTATATGCGTATCCTCTTAATTAAAAATACATAAATCACACAATCTTTATTAGAAAGCTCCTCTTAAAAATATAACAATCACAATTATTATATTGAAACTTGAGGGTAAGTAGTAATAACACAATTGAAGAAATAACTTGCATAATCACCTTAATAGTTGAAAATATCAAATTATAGACTACTTGCTTATTTTTTTGTTCTTTTTCATTGATTGTCTCGTTCTTTTTCTTAAGAATAGTCTTATTTGATGTGATTGAAGAATCTTTAATAAATGTTAGTTGTTCATATCTATGATCACATGATAAGTGCTCAATTGATGGAGGGACCTATTAAAGAGATTAAAGTGAATTGGATAATAAAAATACTAAGTTTACATAAGAATGACCATAAAATAAATAAATCATCATAAACTAATCCTATTTACTTTTTGAAAAGTGAGAGATCTTCTAATAAACTTATTAAATCATTGAAATTGTGCTTGTTTTGCTTAAATGAGATGATGCTATTTGTAAAATTTTTTTACAACAATTTATAATTTGTTATTTCTCAAAATAATAGTAGATGATGCTTTTCTCAATTGAATTTATTATTATTATTATTATTTAAAATAAGAAAAATATGTGATCACAAATTATAAGCATTTCAAAAGAAAATAAATATTAAATAAAAAATAGAGCGCCAAGCATTGGAGGTAAGTAGGAGAAGAGACAGCTGTGGTGACCGACGGTTCCCCGACAACTTTTTATATGTTGATACCTTTTCTTCCCAGTGTCACGGATGGCGTTCTTCCGTATTAATAATTGAAGCGTGCTGAATGAGAAATTGCACAAATATCTATTCATATCAATTAATTTAATTTTATAAAATATTTAAAAAGATAAATAATTCGATTTTAAAGCAATATTCCATCTCTTCAAAAAAAAAAAAAAAAAAAAAAGAAGCAATATTCGACAGTTAAGCTGTCGTTTTATTTATTATTTTTTTGTGACCACTACCAGACGAAGAATAGAAGGCCGCAACAATGATAGTTTAAATAATATATTCTTAAAAAAAGATTTTAAATTATAGTTTAAAAGAAATTGAAGAAATAGTTTTGAAAATTATGTTGGAAAATAGTTTTTTGAAAATTTTTAATGCAAGTGATAATAAATTTTTGATGAAAAATATTTGTCAAGAATATAATTTGAAAAACATTTTTTTAAAAATAGAGTTAGAATAAATTTAAAAGAAGTTTAAAAAAAACAAAAATCAATCAGGCTTTGAAAATGTTTAATAATGGTTGATGAATTTTTGGGTAAATTGTAGTTAATTCATTTGATGCAGTTGTTTAACAAGTAGTTTGAATAATTAGGTTAAAAATGTTTTTGTACATTTGTGTTCTAAAAGAGATTTTTTTGATATTATTTATTATAATTATTTTAAAAAATATACATTGAGTTTGTTAAAACATCTCTCACTTTTCAAAAAGTAAATAGATTTAATTTATGAAGTAGTAATAGTAAGAAGCTTCGTTTAATAATCTTAAAATTAACAGAACTTATGTTATGATAAGTTATTTATTTTGTGGACGTTATCATGTAAACTTAATATTTTTATCATCCAATTCACTTTAATCTTTTTTACTTAGGTTCCTCCATCAATTGAGCACTTATCAGGTGATCATAGATATTTACAATTATTAAAGATTCTTCAATCACGTCACACTAATCTAATCTTGAGAAAAAAGAATGATACAATTAATGAAAAAGAACAAAAAAAAAAGGCAATAAGTCACTGAGACGATAACCATTGTTTTACATTTCTAGAACATATTAAGTTCTTTGTAAAAGAAAAGGTAAACCCAAGTTTTGATTTTAATGAATAACATGTATGAAGGTAAGCTCGAGAAAAAAAATCATAAATTTTGTTCTTTGAAGAAGATAACATAACTTTTTTTGCACCAATGCCTCCTTGACAAAGTGGGTTAACTAAGTATCTAAATCATAGTATAGTAGAAATGGTTAGAATTATGTTCAATTTAAAAAATCTATATAAAGATTTTTTAATAGAAGCAATCAATACAACATGCCATGTTTTAAATTGAGTATCAAAGAGATTAAATTAAAGAAAATTGCATATGATTTTTGGAAAGTTTGTATGCTAAATGTTTCATATTGCAAAGCTTTTTGTCATTATTATTGTGTTAAAAAAAATAGAATAATAAGAATTTAAGAAAGTTTGAGTGAAAATCTAGCATATGAACTAAGATATCAAAAATGTATTTGAAAATATGAATATTGAATTTGATGAAATCAACCAATAAAACTAAAATTAAAGAAACTTCTCTATTAGAAAAACTAATAATTGAAGAAGATGTTAAAATAAATAAAAAAAACAAGCAATAGAATATGATCATATTTAGAGAAAGCATTCTAATAATGATAATTTCCAAAATGATTGAACTATTCAAAATTCCATTTTCAAGATTTCATTATAGATAATCCATTTAATAGAGTTAACACAATTATTTTTCTTAAAAAAAGTTTAACCCACTTTCATTTGAAAAAACAAACCTAAAACCATTTAAGATGCTCAAATAGACTACACTTGGATGTCCAATGTGTTAGCACAATGTTTAAGAATTAGTTAATAAACTTAAAGCTAGACAAATAAATATAATAAAATGAATATTAAAAAAATATGTAAAATAACAAAAGAAAAGCAATTAGAAGCCAAATAAAGAGAGTAGCCAAGGGCTTCAACAAAGTTGAAAAGGTTGATTTTGCTCTTCTCATACCGTTGTGTTAAGAATTATAAATTTTTGAAATTCACGTTAAAAGTACCATTTTTAAATGGTTATGTCAAAGAAAATAAAATTTAAAAAACTATCGTTTTTTTATCCATATTTTCAAAATCATGTCTTTATATTAAACAGAACTTATATTGTTTAAAAGGTCTGGAACAAGGTTCTACCATGTCATTAATTCTTGTTCATGAGGTTACAAACATAGGCAAATGACATGAATATAAATGAGACTACATTTGCTTAATTAGTAGCAATTGTTTCAATAATAACCAATTCATTTTTTTCATTAATGTCCAATTATATTTTTCTATGCAAAATTCTGCAATAGAATAAGAAATGTAAGATTTTGAACTCTTATTATGGAATTTCATTGGATAATAGGTTCTAAAAAAACAAATCATTTCACCTAATCTTTGGCACTAAAACAACGTTTTGTCCGATTTTTGCATTCAACATGACTCATGGTAATAATTGGAACATGAAGACTACCAAAGTTATTACAATGAGCTGATGCTAATTTATAGTAATAAAAATGGAAAAAGAGATCACCACAATATTGTTTCTTTCACCCTCTTAAGCATATCTAGCACCAAATCATAGATTGTAACTTCTTCAAATGAATGCATGAGAAAAGAACTCCAAAATTTGCTTATGGAATTCCAATTTAAAAAATTGGATCAATAGGTCAAATGGGCTATATGTTAGTATTAGCTCATTTTTGAGATATTTCGGACTAACCCAAAATGTTTTTCTTATAACATCGTCCTTATAAGAGTTGGTTGGGCATCACCTTTTCTAAAACTGAAAGGAAAGTCATACCTTTAATGAAGTTCATGACTATTCGAAAATTGAATTAAAACTATCAAGATGGTGCCATAAACTAGATTTTCTTTGAACAACCTCAAACTACTTCCAAAACTAGTAAGAAATACAACAATTGTTTTCTAATTCTAGATAGCATTATAATAATGATAATTTCCTAAATGATTGAACTATTCAAAATTTTATTTTCTAGATTTCATTATAGACAATCTATTTAATAGAGTAAAGATAATTATTTTTCTTATAAAAAGCTAACCCACTTTCATTCGAAAAAAAGAAAATCAAACCATTGAAGATACTAAAATAGACTATGCATGGATATTCAATGTGTAAGAATTTAACTAATTCATAGGAACAATGTTTAAGAATTGGTTAATAAACTTAAAACTAGACAAATAAATGTAATAAAATGAATAATAAAAATAATAAGTTAAGTAACAAAAGAAAAACAATTAAAAGCCAAATTAAGAGAGTAGACAATGGCTCCAACCAAGTTAAAAAGATTGATGTTGATAAACTTCTATACATATCACAATTAGAAGCCTTTAGACTACTCTTCTAATATCATTGTGTTAAAAATTATAAATTTTTGAAATTAATGTTAAAATTACCTTTTTTATATGATTATGTCAAAGAAAATAAAATTTTAAAAAACCATTATTTTTTATCCATACTTTCAAAATCATATCCCTTATATTAAACAGAACCTATATTATTTAAAACATGCATCCATCACTTCAAATGAGCTATTATGTAATTTTCTATTAAAGAAAAAAACATCAGGAATGGTAAATAAAACTTCATTTCTAATGAAAAATATTAAAATGTTTTACAAGTTTGGCATCTTCACTGTTATGCATTCTATCAGTAAAGCTGAAAGCTATCACAAAATCAAATGCTAATACTGCTCCTTAATGTGAAGCTCATTTCATCGTGTATTGGATATTTGTTGTCCTGAATAAAGGTTTGAGGAATAAGATTAGTTACCTTGGTGCTGCTTTTGGTTGCTTCATATATGTAGCATTGGCTCAGACAGTAGAATTTAAAAATATATTAATACCCAGAAAATACTCAAATCAGTCATCAGTTTTACAAACAGGAAGAATTAAACAACACAAATCATACACAATGTATGATAGAATCCAATTTCTTGGCACGAAGGCATCCAATTTCTTGACAAGAAAGCATGAAGGAATACTAGTTAAAGGAGTAGACGTTCTTCTGCAAAGGCATCTTCTAGCTTTGTCCATGTTTCAGCGTCAACGTCCTGTTCAGAGCTTTTAAGTAGGCCTGGGCACTGGAAACCACGAAGTCGGTGTCTTCCCCATTTCCGTTGATGAAGCTGGGGAAGAACAAGAAATAGATTTCTTAAACAGGTTGCCCATAAACAAGAAGGAGAACGTGTTCATTGAAATTAAAAAATATAAAACATTTCATTTCTTTTTATTACATCATGAAGACGTGTTCTAAATAGAGTTTTTACAGGTGTTTTGCATATAAATTATAAAAACTAAAAAGCAGCTTATTGAAAAGCAGCATGACAGCACGCGAAGGCATTTTATTATGGGGTTAAATGTTTATGTCATTCTTCTTATCCTGAACAATAGAAATAATTTCCTGCATCAAATTTGACTTGCAAAACATTAGAGAAAAGGCTTGCTTCTAATTAAACTTTTAAAGTAGATGTTTTGATTTTTCTATTTGGAAAAGAAAACAGTAAAACAAACCTCACTGTATGACCATTGGAAATGTCTATTGAAGCAAGACCATTGGCTTTTTCAGAGGAGCTATATGCTGAAATGTGGTTGTGGCCTTCAGAAGTGATCACTTGGGTAGACGAAATTGCATGAGTTCCATCCAAGGCAGAGTTTGAGCATTCAAGTTTTGTAGGAGCCTGGGTGTTTAAACAAGATATTAATTGATTAATATAATCAATCAAAATTATATTAAAAACTTAAAATACTGATTTCTCTCCTCTTTCTTTTTATTCTTTACTGATTTCTCTCTCTAAAAACTTAAAATCCTGATGCCCTTAAAACCAAGCCAAAACCATCATCCAATCTTGGCCAAAACACTTTCATAATCAAAATTCAATTTTGATTCAAAATTATCATCATTTTCTTTATTTTTTTAAAAAAAACTTCAAGAATGATTATTTCTTCTCTCATTCTTCTGCCATCACTAGTATAAGAAAAAGTTCATTTAAAGATAAAATTTAGAAGAAAGAAAATTTCTAGTTCTTTTTGCTACCTTAACAATACTATCAATAGCTTTGTAGACAGCATCAATTGGTCCTTTTCCAACTGAACAAGCAATCTTCTCTTTCCCCTCCGAACTAATAAGTTTAATTGCAGCAGTAGAGAAGCCAATAGTTCCATGAGTAACCTGTACAAGAAACGTGTCTGTTTACACAAACATGAGCATTAGCCACTTATGGCTTTTACTCTGCAGTAGTTATTAGTCAAACCTGAAGGCAACCTAGGGACCACATTGGTTGAGATTGCGAAGTTTTGCTGCAAACAAGTCGCTCAAGGTCGTCATCAGTAATATGCTGCAAGAGGAATGTTAGTTTCACATACAACATTTCACTTTATTTCTCAAATGAACACAAGTACACGTGCTTCATTGTATTCTTTTTTTTTAGTTTAAAATAGGCCTTTTGTGATCCATTTTGATGGATAAGTCATGAATTAATTATTTTTCCTATGTGACGAAAATGAAGCAAAGTCTTCTAGTTCCTCTTCAGAAAGCTCATTGTCACCATTAATTAGACAGTTTCTATGGAAATTGTACTCGATCATGCAAACAGAAGCAAGGAAGGATTAGATGTCTACCTGAGTTTGAACACATCAAATTTACAAGGCAACATCAGATGATTAATCTAAGAGGCACACTCCCTAACAAGTTATATGAAAGATCTTACACACGCAAGAATCACAACAGCAATCGGAAGTTCTTTATTGTAGAGCACATCCCGCACTTATCCATGCAAAAGAAACATTAGTTTTAAGTATAATACACGTTTTTTCTTTCATATTCCTCAAAATATAGTCATTTATAACAGTTTCAATTTGGCTATTGGTTTGTAAAATAGCAAAGGTCTTTAGCACACATTCATCTCAAGTAAGAACAATCTAAGCTGAACTTTTATTCATACAAACGTAAGTTAGCGTAATATTATACTGAAAAGGCAGTATATGCAAACTTTATAAGGAAATAGGACATACGAACCACCAGAAAACTACAGCAAAGAGAGTCATGAAGAACCGCATGAAAACATAGATTATTTTAAGATTAATAACAATGGATACTGATCGTAAAATAAGCTAAAAATGCTAAAAATCCATTGTATGTTAGAACTTAATGCCATCATACATAACATAGAAATTACTAATATCAAGTGCATCATACCTTCTTCTTTGTAGTTAAGTCCTTAAACTTCACAAACACTTCATCAAGCTCAGTTCCAGAGACATCATAACCAAGCTGAAAGTAGCAGATATAAGTTAGTAATACATTTAGGGGAGTGATTACTACAAGAATGAACTGTAGTTGTTTGCATTTCACTCAAGGGTAATTGCTTGCTTAGAGTTACCTTCAAAAGCTGAGCTCTCAAACCATGCCGGCCACTGTATAAGGGACAAGTCAAGAAATCTCAAATAGTTTATGACTTGCACATTCTTCTATAGGAAAATAAACGAGAGAAATTCATGGATGAAGCATATTGAAGACCCTTGTGTAATAAGAAAAATGACAGAAAGACATGAAATATTAGTACAATGCCACATTTGTAGCACAACACCATGCAAATTCCCACATTTGGTTGGCTCCATATCTAGTTAGACCACCATGGTTTATGTACTCCCAATTACCCAAGCTCACGACATTTAAAGGCTCGTTTCAATCTAGTGATGAAAAATTGGCTGGCATCATTGACCAGACCAATAATGCATCATGCGTGACAAGAGACAAACCTCCGATAAACGACAAAACGAGGTAGAGTTGATGAATAGTTCTTTATTGGGCAAAACCTAGATTGGATTAGCTAATGGCCTTCTAGTGAACTAGTATAGCCATAAATAAAACCAAGTATTTTCTCAACATCAAAATGCGTCATCCAAAAAACTAATGCAAGCAAATATGTGAACTTGGATGAAATTTTTTTTTTTCTAAAGGCTAAAATAAATGAGGCTAAATTGATTCCTTATTTGCCATTTAAACCCATTTAGATCAAGTTTGGTTTAACAAAAAATAACTCATAACTATCATTGAAAAAGTTAAAAACTAAGCATTCAAAATCATAAGAATTGGCAACTCCAAGAACACATGCACATAAGTCTTAGGTAAATTTATACCTGAGCTTTCCAAGAAATATACCATATTCATTTGTGTCAATCATTCCAATATCTTCCCTAGAAATGAATTCATATGTGCCTCTGTATTTGAGGACGCCATCCTTTAGAAAGCACAAAACTAATTTGTTAATTATAGCTAACATGAATATCCAAAAAGCAAAGGAGTCATAAAAATTTAGGAGAGGGATAAAAAGAAATGTTCTATAGAGAAACAATTTTCAAATTTTAGTAATTTGCAGTTTTTAGGCATAGACATTGAAACACATTAGCAAAAAGTTTAGCTCTTGCAATCTATACTTTCTCCCACAATAGCCAACTAATTTTTGTAATACTTCAGCTCCTTTCAATGATAGTTTAAGACATTCTATTTGAGTAGAGCAATGCATCCACTATGTTGTATATAAGAGTATGCAATACATAGGTCAATGCTTTAAATAAACAATCAAATGCTAATTAACTACATAGTGTTAATAAGCATACGTTATGAACACCTTTGAAACCCTTGGAAGATTTTCAAGCATCATAATTCATGATAAATGTTATCAGTTACATTAGAAGCATCATAGAAGTCTTTACCTGATGAATACCACTTTCGTGGCAAAAAGCATTTGCTCCAACAATAGCCTTGTGAGGTTGAAGGTGCAATCCCGTGTAGTTTTCCACCTGCAACAATACTATATGTAACAAGGGCTGCATCTTTAACAGGTCATTGCCAACCGTTAAAAAATTTCAAATAATACCATTTTGCTTGTTGGGTAAATGTATTTAGTGTTAATTCCTGTGTAAACGCCACCCAATAATTCCTTGCGACATTTTATAGCCATGACAACCTGTTGAGTAAAATAAAAAGGCTATAAAAAAGATATATATGGAAAATTAATCAATGGATAGCTTCCAAAGAAATTTTCTATTCCTACCCTTCACTCAAATTTTTGAGTTAAAAATTTTTGAAATAAACCTTAAAAGATCAAAAACTAAAGAATTTTCTGATAGATGAAATTTATTAATAGCAATTCAAAATTGAGAAGCATTCATAAAATATAATGGATGCTAACATAAAAGGAAATAAATTGGTAAATCGAGGACACTATAATAGCAAAATTATTGGGTCATGAAACGTAAGCCTAAAGACATAACCTAATGAACAGAGGTGTTTCTCACCATTTTTAAATACGAAAGGAGATGTTTGAATGTATACATCTTAGATCTAACAATACATTTTCATTATAAAAATTTATCAAGGCAAGAAAAAATTTAAATGCACAAAATGCATAACAATTTAGGTCATACACAACTTGAAACTCACATTGATTTTATACATGTAGTCTAATGACTTGAACAAGTATACAATGACGTGCCCGAATAATCCTTATGAGAGGTACAACACTCCCATTAAAACCATTGTTGATTGCATTTGTTCTTGCACAAAATTATCATTTTAAATTTACAAGTGAAAAAACAGCAAAACAAAGCATTCAATTTTAGATAGCTCAATGCATGTGTAATTTAAAGCTATCAACATAGCATCGTATTAGAAAATGGAATTTGAATATTATGAACTCAAATAAGTATTATTACGCAAACGGATTCAGAAGGAATAATGACTAAAAATGTTTTCTTCCCTTTCAGTGAAAGGTAGGAAACAGAGGATAACAAGGAAAAGAGTTTTTGGTAATAACGGTGCACCTTAAAGAGTTAACGTATAGCATAACAGAATTACGTTGAAATCCATCTTATCTAGTACACTGTCAAAGCTGCCCCAATTAAAGATCAGTAAAAGCATTGCATACTTTGGTTAAAACAATGGACTTTTATACAGAGTTAATTCGCTCTAAAGTTCAAATTGCATTTTTATCCTACCACCCCATTTCCTTAAAGCAAAGATGTGTAAATGAAGCTATATTTCCAAATTTCTAAACCGACCAAAACGAGTTTCTAACAAACAATTATAGCTCAAAGCCTACAAAAGAAAAACATATTCGTTCAATAAATTTGAAACCTTTATAGCCATAGAATTCCTCGACCATCATCAGAGAGAACTGGTAAACTTCACAGAATGAGGCATGCAACAAAGAAACAAAAACCGCATAACTTCTCAAACTATGAAAACCTTTAAAAAAAATGCATCTTTTACCTCCTCAAAGGACGCATTGCCAGCTCTCTCCCCAATGCCGTTGATGGTAACCTCTACCTCCCTCGCACCGCCTTCGATACCCTGCGACTCGTTGTGGATGAAGCAACGCATGAGAGAGAGGAAGAGATCAAGAAAGTGTGAGAGCTTGGGAAAGAGCTCGTACGGCGAGGGTATTGGCCGCGGCGAGGCCAAGGTCATTGTGGCAGTGGACGGAGATGATGATGTTCTCGACACCGGGGGTGTGATCGCGGATGTAGGAAACTATGCTATGAATCTCCGAGGGGAGTGAGCATCCCACGGTATCAGCGAGTAAGAGCACCGTCGCCCCGGCCTTAATAACTGCCCCAAAAACCCGGCAAAGAAAGTCCTTATCCGACCTGCGTTGATGGCAAACTAACCGTCAGCCTTGCGCTAAATCTTTGTTTAACAAAAAATTATTTAGTGACCATTTGTATAATTTACCAAAAAAAAACCATTATAAAAATGGCATTTAATTCTAAAGACTGATTAAAAATGTTTTAAATATTTATGTATAAATTACATTATTAATTAATCACCAAAAGCATTCCAACTCAGAAATTTTAGCGGTAACCATACTTTCTCAAACGGAGCGCAACAGCTTTCCACGAGGTTTACCTTGTTGCGTCCTCGGCGGCGAAGCAGATGTCGGCAAATCCGATGCTCCTGGCGTAGGCCACCATTTCCGACGCCAACGCCACCACCTCGTCCCTGCTCTTCCTCAGCTTGTGCTGCATATGGATCTCGCTGGTGGAGAGGAAGACGGTCGTCCTCGGCCGACGGGCTTCCCGCACCGCCTCCCACGCAGTGTCAATGTCTGTTTTCTTCGCCCGGGCCAGGGCGGAGATCACCGGCACGTGGCGGCCGATCGCGGATCCATCCGCAGACGGATTCCCGATTTCCTCAGAGATGATCTTAAGGGCTTTAAGATCATTCTTGGACGCTGACGGGAAGCCTCCGTCGATGACGTCGACGCCGAGGAGGGCGAGGTTCCGGGCCACCGCCACCTTCTGATCGATCGTCATGGCGGCGCCGCGGGCCTGCTCGCCATCCCGGAGGGTAGTGTCGAGCACTCGCACGTAATAAGGGTCACCGATGCATCCCGGAATGTACTCCGGTCGGCGGGTGGCGGCGGCAGGAATCGATGCCATGGCCAGTGAGTGGAGTGGAGTACCTTGGTCTGCCTGATGTGCCATGCTGGGTGTTTTATAGAGCCCCATTGGCCTAAATGCATTTATTATGATAATTTATTAAGAAAAATAATTTTTATCACTTTTCTGAAAAAAAAAAAAACGATTAATGCATTTAATTATGGAAGCTTGTGATGCGCGAGGGTAGCAAGGGAAACCCATTAATGTGCAGTTTGTTAGGTTTCACCTACCCAACTCGTCTGCGCATTTTCTCTCTCATTTTTATTTTACGTTTTATTTTTTTTTTTTAAGTCCCTCCACATTGCTAGAATCGCTACCTACCACCTGTAAATTTTCCTATTTTATTAGATGAATAAATTCTAGCTATTTATTTTACACGCTTATCTCATTTGGCAAATAGTAATAATACAAATTATTAGAGTAAACAAATTGAGAATATTATTTGAAAACTTAGCAAAGCAAGAAGTCACTATTTATTTAACAAATAACAAGTTAAAATCATTATTGATTTTTTTTAATATTATTTAATTATCATTTCAAATTTTTAATCTTATTAAGAGTAGGTGACATTACTAATACCACCACATGTGAGTACACAAAACATATTTTTTTTTGTTTTAATTATTTGATGAAAATTGATTTTGTTGTTGAATCTATTTAGTTTGACTTAAATATCTATACACAATATTTCGAATGTGCATGATTTTTGAACAATTTGAAAACTATGATTCATCGATTGTGTCACAATGAAAAGTAGTAATTGAAAAATAATCATTTTATATTTTAAAACTTATATTGTATTATAAAATTATTAAAACTTTGTGTATGTAATCACTTAGATATTTTTTTATATTAAATAACATGAGAAATAAGATTAGTTAATAGAATGAGTTATGTTAGGTAGATTAATGAATTATTTAATGAGTTATTTGATCTATCAACCAATGAACATTGCATCTTTAATAAGAGACATGATTTTATATAACTTATCAAGTGTATTGAAATTTAATTAATTAAATAATTTTTTTGAAAATTAAATATAATTATTATATAAATTGATGATTTGATTAAAATAAATTTTATAAAATGAGAACAAATTATAAACATTATCAAAAGAATGATAATTTATTGTATTGAAGTGTGAATACGTGTTACTAGATTTGAATGATTTATTAAATTAGTAAGTTCGATGACAATATTTTAAAATCGACTATATAATTCTTAAAAATAATTTCCAATAAGGGGAATGAATTACTATAAATTAAATAATAGAAATTTTATAAAATTTAGTCATAAATCAATCATAAAATATAATGATCAAAATTATAAGAAAATATTAGGATTTTAAAATATATTATTTTTGAAGATGAGAAAATTAAATGTCAATAAAAAAATTATAAAATTTTATGATAAATAGTATATTTTATTAGAAATTTAATAATAAAAATTGTGTAAAAATTGATTGGTTATCTATCATAAAATGAAATGACAAAATAATGATAAAAAAAATAATATAAAAAAAATCAAAATTTTATTACTTGTAGAGTTTAAAGAGAGTTAAATGTAGAGCTGATCAATGAAACTTTTAAAGCCATTTGCATGGAAAACTTTAAAAAATATATCTAGGTTTAATGTTTTGTTATATATTAATTAAGTTTATTTATAGTTTGATTATCATTTATATTTTTTAATCTTACTGAGAGTAGGTGGTCGTTATTAATAACACCTCATGTGAGCACACAAAAAAACTTTTGTTTTAACTATTTGATGAAAAGTGATGTTGGTAGTCTCAGACCTTTGACCTTGATAATTTGAAGTCTGTTAGTAAGTATGTAATTTTTTATTAAATAAAAAACTTCAGGAATGATAAATAAAACTATATTTCTAATGAAAAATATTAAAATTTTTTACAAGTTTGGCATCTTCACTATTATGTATTCTATCACTAAAGCTGAAAGCCTACAAAAATAAAATCTAATGCTAATACTGCTCCTTAATGTGAAGCTCATTTCATCATGTATTGGGTAAAAGCATCATACAGATAAAAACATATTGAACGGGAAACCATCAAAACAATATGTCCAAAACAAAAAGGTTCAATATAGTTAAAGCTTGAGAACAACAATACAAGTTTTTTCATTTAGTTTGAACAATAATATCATCATCAACCACATCTGGTTAACAAAGAATTATACTATATCCATTCTTATGCCCATCCCTTCCAATAGGTTTCTCAAATGCATAAAGATCATACCTTGGTGTGTAATGGACTTCCCAAGTATTAATGATCTATAATTATCAATTTAAGAAATAGTAAAGTTACAGTATTCTCTCTCTTTACTCAAAATAAACACCATAATCGATATCTTCAAAAAAAACTTTTCAACTAGTTGAACATTTCACTTCATACATGGTTTTAACCATGTGTAAAGGGTATACAAAGGCACTTTTCTTAAATAACTCAATTGTCACATTAATAGAACACATCAAACAGTAACAACATAGGGCTGGAAACTCTTTATTTGATCTCCAACTACTTTCAAAACTAGTAATCTAACTTTTATTGTCATAATATACCTTTATCATGTGAAAGATAGTTTGTGTGGCATTCTTTATCTAAGGTCAACTAAATTCAATACTTTTGTTACTTGATGTTATGCATGAAGATTCACACAAATCATTGAAGGTAAAAGGTCTGGAGCAAGGTTCCACAATGCATTAATTATTGTTCATGAAGTTACAAACTTCTGATATTGCCTTATAAATTTGAAGTCACATCAAATTTATAAGGCAATATCAGAAGTTTGAAAACATGCAAGCTATTCATTCAGGTGTGGTTTATGTATTTTTAATAAAGATGATATGTGTATGCAATATGAGCTTTCTAATTTTCTAGAAGTATTATCTAATGCAGATGCTGAGAAGTGAATTTTAGTTATTTAAGAAATATAATCTCTTGATAAAAATTGAACTTGAATACTACTTAAGCATCCACGAGAAAGAAAATTAATGCTATAAATTGATTTTAAAAAAATAGACTTCTTAGTATAGAGGATGAAATGTACAACACATTATTAATAAAAAAAGATTACTCTCAAGTAAAGAGAGTTGATTTCTTTGAGATATTTTCTTCTATTATCAAAATAAATCTCTTTTTTGCTATCTCTAGTAGTAAAATTGAACTTAGAGTTAGAGTAACTTGGTGTCTAAACAACTTTTTGGCTTGGAGAACAAGATGAAATTATTATGTAGTGCTTAGAAAGTTTTGTTATTTAGAGCAAAGAAAATCATATGAGCTTACTAACAAACTCCTCACATGGTTTAAAACAATCTATGTTTATCTACAAAGGTTTTGGAATAATACTTGAATTTATTACTTTTATATGTTGATTGCATGCAAAAAAATCTAAAATTAATGAAGTAAAAGCAATATTGAAATGTGAATTTGAAATGACAATTTTGGGTGCATATTGTAAATGACAAAAAATGTTGAATGGTTATGTTTGAGTCAATGACATGATGTGTAAAAGGCCTTAGAGAAGTTTGACATACTCGATTCTAAGCCAGTTAGCATTCTGTTAACTACTTATTTTAAACCATTCAAACATGATTTGATGAAATTGGAAGATGACTATAAATACATGACAATGTGCCTTATGTTGATGTAATGAATAGTCTTATATATACTATGATTTTAACTCATCCATATGTTAATTAAATTGTTAGTATTATTAGTATATATATTGCTAATAAAAAAAACTTATGGCAAGTGGTACAATGGATACTATGATATCTCAATAGTACAAAAGATGTTGGTTACTATTTAGTAAAAATGATATCTTATTCATTGGTTTCAAAGTTAATTCAAATTATGCAAAAGATTTTTTTCAAAGAACTAAATTAACAACTTTAATATTTACTCTTGGAAGCTATGTCATCATTTTGATTGAACTATTCAACTAACAATTACTTTATCTCTTATTTAACTTAAATGTATGACACTTATACTTACATAATCAATTCAGGAGCAATTTGGTTTAAGGGGATTATATGATAATCATATGAAAGCATTAAATTTTATCATTATTTATTTAGACACTTAAAATACTATTTTAGCAAAAGATTAAAAGTTTTATAAGAAGATAAAATATTTTGATGTTAGATTTTACTTTGTGTGAGACATCATAAGTCATTGTCATTTGATAATAAAATCTTTTAATTAACCAAATTAAGGCATTACATGAACTTGATTAACTTATATAGCAGATGGTGTCTCTTTTTTGGAAAGAAATACCATCTTTAATAATACCATATATGGTCAACCAAAACATTGATTTTAGAAAAACAAATATTGAATTCAATCCAAATTGTGTCAATCTACTATTATTTCATGAATTAAAATATTGAGACTATCTTCTTTGACTTCTAAGAGATAATATTTATCATATATTTACGTGTATTACTATACAACTATGATGCTTAAAGATTTTCAAAATTGAACATAAATCATTTATAATTTTTAAATATCATGAAGCTCATAAGATAAGGAGAAGCAAAAGTGAGAACAAAATAAATTCTTATGAAGACAAATGTTTTTATTTTCAATAAGCTTTTTCTTTTATAAGAGATTAAAGAATCTTTTTCTTTTTTTTTGAGAGAGTTAGTATTCTTCTATGCTTACAATATTAGGTGCATTTAGATGAATTTATTCTATTTTTATATAAATTAATATTTTATAATTATGATTTTAACTATAATGAGTATTTCTTTTTTTTTCTATGAATATAGTCTTCACTTGATTCAAACCTGATAAATTTAATCTCTATCTTGTTTTTCTATTTTGTTATTATCGTATTTATAAATCTTATTTTTACCATAATAATACCATTTTTGTGGAATTAAATCCTAACATTACAATGCTTTTTTCTTCCAAAATTTTTAATTAGAGTAGCATTTCAAAGAGCTTTTAGTCAACTTTACATAAGGTAGTCCTTGCATTGAAGTAGACATAAAAAAATTAGACACTCCTTGCACCCACCACAATTTTCAATGGCCAAATCACCACTTGCTCCCTTCTTTCTCTCAACATATTTTTTTAAAATAATTAAAATAAATAATATCAAAAAAATATTTTTTAGAACACTTATGTATAGAAATATTTTTAATCTAATTATTCAAACTAATTTTTAAATAACTACATCAAATGAATTAACTATAATTTACCCAAAAGTTCATCAACCATTATTAAACATTTTCAAAGCCTGCTTGATTTATTTTTTTAAACTTCTTTTAAATTTACTCTAACTCTATTTTTTTAAAAAAATGTTTTTCAAATTATATTCTTGACAAATATTTTTCATAAAAAATTTATTATTATTTGCATTAAAAATTTTGTAAAAACTATTTTCCAACATAATTTTTAAAACTATTTCTTCGATTTCTTTAAAACTATAATTTAAAATCTTTTTTAATCCTTTTTATTTAAGAATATATTATTTAAAATATCACCGTTACGGCCTTCTATTCTTCATGTAGTAGTTGTCACAAGAAAATAATAAATAAAGCGAAGCTTAGCTGTTGAATAGACTTGAGAAGAATTATTTTACTTTTAAAATATTTTATAAAATTAAATTATTTGATATAAATAGAAATTTGTACAATTTCTCATTCAGCAGTCTTCAATTATTAATACTGAAGAACGTCATTCGTAACACTTGGAAGAAAAGGTATTCACATATAAAAAGTTGCCAGTGAACCATCGTTCACCACAGCTCTCTTTTCTCCTACCTACCTCCAATGCTTGACGCTCTATTTTTTATTTAATATTTTTATTTTCTGTTGAAATGCTTATAATTCATATTTTTCTTATTTGAAATAATAATAATAATAATATATTCAAATAAAAACTATATAACTATTACGTGGTGCTGAAGAAAAACATCATCAACTATTATTTTGAGAAATAACAAATTACAAATTGTTGTAAAAAAATTTTACAAATAGCATCACCTCATTTAAACAAAACAAGCACAATTTCAATGATTTAATAAGTTCATTAGAAGATCTCTCGCTTTTCAAAAAATAATTAGATTTAGTTTATGAAGTAGTGATATTAAGAAGTTTCATTTAATAATCTTAAAATTGACAGAACTTATGTTATGATGAATTATTTATTTTGTAGATATTCTCATGTAAACTGAGTATTTTTATTATCCAATTCATTTTAATCATTTTAATTATGTCTCTTTATCAATTGAGCACTTATCACATGATATAGATATGTATAACAGACATTTATTAAAGATTTTTCAATCACATTAAAACCAAATTATTATTAAGAAAAAGAATGAGACAATCAATGAAAAAGAACAAAAAAATAGGCAAATAATCAATGAGATGATAATAATTGTTTTGTGATTCTACATCATGCTAAGTTCTTTGTAAAAGAATAGGTAAATCCACGTTTTGATTTGAATGAATTACAATATGTATGGAGGTAAGCTTAAGAAAAAAAAATTATAAATTTTGTTCTTAGAAGAAAATAATAACTTTTTTTGCACCAATGACTCCTTTACAAAGCGAGGTAATTGAGTATCAAAATCATAGTATTGTAGAAATGGTTAGAATTATGTTCAATAAAAAAAAATCTCTATAAATATTTTTTAATAGAAACAATTATTACGACATGCCGTATTTTAAATTAAGTATAAAAAAGATTAAATTAAAGAAAATTGCATATGATTTTTGAAAGTTTGTATGCCAAATATTTCATATTGTAAAGTTTTTTTATATTATTTTTGTGTTGAAAAATCGAATAATAAGAATTTAAGAAAGTCTGAGTGAAAATCAAGTCTATGAACTAAGATATCAAAATTGTATTTGAAAATACGAATATTGAGTTTGATGAAATCAACAAATAACCACTAAAATTAAAGAAGAAACTTCTCAATTAGAAAAGCTAATAATTGAAGAAAATGTTAAAATAAATAAAAAACAAGCAATAGAATATGATCATATTGAGAGAAAACATTCTAATAATGATAATTTCTAAAATGATAGAACTGTTCAAAATTCCATTTTCAAGATTTAATTATAGATAATCCATTTAGTATTGTAAAGACAATTATTTTTCTTAAAAAAAACTAACCCACATTAATTCTAAAAAAGGAACCTAAAACCATTAAAGATGCTAAAATAGACTACGCATGGATATTCAATGTGTAAGAATTTAACTAATTTATAGGAACAATGTTTAAGAATTGATTGATAAACTTAAAGCTAAACAAAAAAAATGTAATAAAATGAATATTAAAAAAATAAGTTAAGTAACAAAAGAAAAGCAATCATAAGTCAAATTAAGAGAGTCGACAAGGGCTCCAACCAAGTTGAAAAGATTGATTTTTATAAAACTTCTACACATATCACAAATAGAAGCCTTTAGACTGCTCTTCTCATATCATTTTTTTAATAATTATAAATTTTTGAAATTCACGTTAAAAATTTCTTTTTTAAATGGTTATATCAAATAAAATAAAATTTTAAAAAAATATTTTTTTTATCCATACTTTGAAAATCATGTCTTTACATTAAACAAAACTTATATTGTTTAAAACATGCATCCATTGCTTCAAATGAGCAATCATGTAATTTTCTATTAAATAAAAAAACTTTAGGAACGATAAATAAAACTAAATTTCTAATGAAAAATATTAAAATTTTTTACAAGTTTGATATCTCTTCACTGTTATGCATTCTATCACTAAAGCTGAAAGCCTACAGAAAATCCAATGCTAATACTGCTCCTTAATGTGAAGCTCATTTCATCACGTATTGGGTAAAAGCATCATAAAGCACATAACAGATAAAAGCAACTTGAGCACGGAATCATCAGAACTGTATGTCCCAAAAAAAAAAAAAGGGGGGGTTCAATAAAATAAAAGTTTCAGAACAACAGCAACAAGTTTCTTCATTTAGTTTGAATAACAACATCATCATCAACCACATCTGGTTAACAAAGAATTATACTATATCCATTCCTATGCCTGTAACAGTCCTAGTTTTCTCTTATTTGTATTTTTATATTTTTTATAGAAAGAACTCTGTGAGACGAATCCAACGATGTTTAATTTGTAATTTTCGGAGCTCTAATGAATAAATTATGAATTTTTAAAGATTTGGGATAAATTTGTAACGTAGAGGATAGATCTGTAAATTTTAAATGTCGGCTTAGTTCAAATCCGATTGGCAGAGGATATATTTGCAAATATAAAATTTAGAGGGGGTTTTCTGCAAACATGCGTTTCACGAACGTCCCTTTAGTCGGTTTCGGCCGCGGCTATAAAAGCCGATTTTTGCGCGTTTGAAACAGCCGACTTTGTGAGTTTGAAACAGCCGACTTTGTGCGTTTGAAATGTTTTTCTGCGAACACGGCGGCGAGGCACGGCGGTGAGGAATTTTCGTGATTTTCGGCACGCGACGACGACGGTCAACGAAGGTTAGAATTTTATTTGCTTTGTTGTTTTTATAAGCTTTTTGGGAAGCGGCGGTCAGTTGGCCGGCGAGAGACGCAAGAAATTTCTAGGTTCGCCGGCGAAATATTTCGGTTTCGCCGGACGCGCGAGAGAGAGAGAGAGAGAGAGAGGTGGCGGCGTGAACCGGTCCAGGCTTTGGACCGGGTTACGCTGCTGAACCGGATGCCGAGCGCGCGCGGTCCAGCGTGCCGAGCACGCCCGGTCCAGCGCCGAGAGCACGCGCGGTCCAGCGCCGAGCGGGCGGTCCAGCGACGGCGTAAGAAATTTGGGAATTTAGAAAGCTGTTTGGAAAAGCTTTTAGAAAGTTTTTCTGCGCGAGCGGTTCAGCAACGGGCGCGGGCGGTCCAGCGTCTTTTGGGATTTATTTTGGGGTGTGTTTGGGAAAGCTTTTAGAAAGCGCTGTTTGGCTATAATTATTTTTGTATTTTACGGGCTTGTAGGACATCAAGAAGAATCAGAAGTGAGTAAGACGGGTGGTACAACAAATTCAGGTAGATAAATTCGTAACCTGTGATATAGCACAATAGTATTTATTTATATTTCGATACATGGTTTCTTATGGGCTGCATTACAGTTTTTCTTTACATGCCTTTTATCTCATTGCTTGATATATGTTTTATGGTGTTATTTTCTGATTGAACTGAAAGCATAAAAGATGACAAAAAGGAAATTGAAACAAAAAGCATAATATGAGATAAAATATAATTTGTTGGACATATTGATATGGTTTTGGCATATTTATCACATGTGTGACATGGTTGGAAAATAAAAATGAAAATTGGATTCCTGGAGACATTATCCTCACCACTAGGCCTAGCGGATGAGATCGCAGGGTATCGATCTTCGGATCAGATATCTGCCTAGTGTGTATGTGTACCATGACCTCCGTATATATTGATGACACCAGGCCTAGCGGATGTGATCGCAGGGTATCAGTACTATACCTGCCTGGTGGCACTAGGCCTAGCGGATGAGATCGCAGGGTATCGGTCTTCGGATCAGATATCTGCCTAGTGTTATGAACTGGATGGATGCCGGCTAGAGGTCATTTGATATGATGATTGGATCCAGAGGATGATGATTCAAAGGGAATCGGGCCCAGTAAGTATATAACATATAAAATAATGGAAATGGAAATTTGGTATACATGTTTATCTGGTTTACTTTTGATACTGCATGACATTTGATATGAAGGTATTCATATGGTTTATTTTTCACCGCTTATGAGATGGATTTTGTTTTATCATGTTTCACGGCTTGTCTTTTATATCTGGAGATTTATTTTACTTGGTTACATAATGGATTTATCTGTTGAGATATATATATGTCTCATTAGTGCTTCATCACAGGTCATGTATCCACTACACCGAGAGCTGGGGATTATAATGGTACAGGAGAGGACTATACTCCTGGCATGTGAGAGGGGATAGATTTTTGGTGGGAGTGGATTTGGTTTCATTTTGGTACTTTTTGGTACTTCAGTTTTGTAGTTTATTGTATATATATACAGTTTAATATACACATGTTTTCATTTCAGCTCCATGGTTTGGATTTGGTTAAAATGTTTTAAAAATATACCAGATTGGTTAGAGGGTTAGAATTGTCTCACCGTCGGGTCCCCACCTAGGCATGGTTTGTCCTCACTCGAGATTATTTCTTATGCAGCATCCTTAATTTACTGTAGTTGGTAAGGTGGGGTGCCTGACAATGCCCATCCCTTCCAATAGGTTTCTCAAATGCATAAAGATCATACCTTGGTGTGTAACGGACTTCCCAAGTATTAATGATCTATAATTATCAATTTAAGAAATAGTAAAGTTACAGTATTCTCCCTCTTTATTCAATATCTTCACCATGGCATTAATTCTTGTTACTCGATGTTATGCATGAAGATTCACACAAATCATTGAACGTCAAAGGTCTGGAGCAAGGTTCCACCATGGCATGAATTCTTGTTCATGAAGTTACAAACATGGACAAATGAAATGAATATAAATGAAACAACTATTACTTAATTAGAAGCAATTGTTCCAATAATAGCCGATTCATTTTTGTCATTAATGTCCAATTATATTTTTCTATGCAAAATTCTGCAATAGAATAAGAAATGCAAGATTTTGAACTCTTCTTATGGAATTTCATTGGATAATAGGTTCTAAAAAAACAAAATAATTCACCTAATCTTTGGCAATAAAACAACGTTTTGTCCGATTTTTGCATTCAACATGACTCATGGTAATAATTGGAACATGAAGACTACCAAAGTTATTACAATGAGCTGATTCTAATTTATAGTATTAAAAATTGCAAAAGAGATCACCAAAATATTGTTTCTTTCACCCTCTTAAGCATATCTAGCACCAAATCATAGATTGTAACCTCTTCAAATGAATGCAGGAGAAAAGAACTCCAAATTTGCTTAATGAATTCCAATTTAAAAAATTGGATCAATAGGTCAAATGGGCTATATTTTAGTATTAGCTCATTTTAGAGATATTTCGGAATAACCCAAGATGTTTTTTCTTATAACACCATTTTAATTAAAACTATCAAGATGGTGTCTTAAACTAGATATTCTTTGAACAACCTCAAACTACTTCCAAAACTAGTAATCTATTATTTTATTGATTTGATTCTTTCCTTATTTGATCTTATGCATGAAGATTTATAAAAATCATTGAATTCCAAATATGCTTTTTCATTGGACAATAAGTTCTTAAAAAACTACATAATTCACCTAATACTTGGCATTAAAATGAGGTTTTGTCAAAATCTTGTATTTAGCACAAGTCATGGTAATGATCGGAATATAACGACAACAAAAATGATTACAAGGAGTTGATGCAAATTTAACATAGCAAAAGTAGCAAAAGCCCACAATCCATATTCTTTATTCATTTTCAAGATAAGCTTCATTCACATATGGGCAAATAATGCTGAAACATGTGGGGCTTTCCATCTCAAAATGGTAACAAACCCAAAATAATACTTTTTTGAAAGATAAACTATTGCATTTGAAAGAAAAACCTTTTTGATTGCTAAAAAGTAAGGAATAATACAAGAATAGCAGAGTTGCAATTACAAGTCGGCACATACAAAGGAAGGGATGGGCATAGGAATGGATATAGTATAATTATTTGTTAACCATATGTGGTTGATGATGATTTTGTTGTTATTCAAACTAAATGAAAAAACTTGTTACTGTTGTTCTCAAGCTTTTACTATACTGAAACATTTTTTTTTTTGGACATACTGTTTTGATGGTTTTCTGCTCAAGATGTTTTTATCTGTTAAGTGCTTTATGATGCTTTTGCCCTTTTTTAATTATATTAATCAGCTAATATCTTGTTTAAATACCCAGGCTCCTACAAAACTTCTAGAATACTCAAACGCTGCTTTGGATGGAACTCATGCAATTTCGTCTACCCAAGTGATCACTTCTGAAGGCCACAACCACATTTCAGCATATAGCTCCTCTGAAAAAGCCAATGGTCATGCTTCAATAGACATTTCCAATGGTCATACAGTGAGGTTTGTTTTACTGTTTTCTTTTCCAAATAGAAAAATCAAAACATCTACTTTAAAAGTTTAATTAGAAGCAAGCCTTTTTTCTAGTGTTTTGCAAGTCAAATCTGCTGCAGGAAATTATTTCTATTGTTCAGGATAAGAAGAATGACATAAACATTTAACCCCATAATAAAATGCCTTCGCGTGCTGTCATATTGCTTTTCAATAAGCTGCTTTTAGTTTTTATAATTTATATGCAAAACACCTGTAAAAACTCTATTTAGAACACGTCTTCATGATGTAATAAAAAGAAATGAAATGTCTTATATTTTTTAATTTCAATGAACACATTCTCCTTCTTGTTTATGAGCAACCTGTTTAAGAAGTCTATTTCTTGTTCTTCCCCAGCTTCATCAACGGAAATGGGGAAGACACCGACTTCGTGGTTTCCAGTGCCCAGGCCTACTTAAAAGCTCTGAACAGGACGTTGACGCTGAAACATGGACAAAGCTAGAAGATGCCTTTGCAGAAGAACGTCTAATCCTTTAACTAGTATTCCTTCATGCATTCGTGTCAAGAAATTGGATGCCTTCGTGCCAAGAAATTGGATTCTATCATACATTGTGTATGATTTGTGTTGTTTAATTCTTCCTGTTTGTAAAACTGATGACTGATTTAAGTATTTTCTGGGTATTAAAATATTTTTAAATTCTACTGTCTGAGCCAATGCTACATATATGAAGTAACCAAAAGCAGCACCAGGGTAACTAATCTTCAATTCCTCAAACCTTTATTCAGGACAACAAATACCCAATACATGATGAAATGAGCTTCACATTAAGGAACAGTATTAGCATTAGATTTTGTGACGGCTTTCAGCTTTAGTGATAGAATGCATAACAGTGAAGATGCCAAACTTGTAAAAAATTTTAATATTTTTCATTAGAAATGAAGTTTTATTTACCATTCCTGAAGCTTTTTCTTTAATAGAAAATTACATAATTGCTCATTTGAAGCGATGGATGCATGTTTTAAACAATATAAGCTTTGTTTAATATAAAGACATGATTTTGAAAGTATGGATAAAAAATAATAGTTTTTTAAATTTTATTTCCTTTGACATAATCATTTAAAAGAGGTACTTTTAACGTGAATTTCAAAAATTTATAATTCTTAACACAATGATATGAGAAGAGCAACCTAAAGGCTTCTAATTGTGATATGTGTAGAAGTTTTATCAAAATCAACCTTTTCAACTTGGTTGGAGCCCTTGGCTACTCTCTTAATTTGGCTCTTAATTGCTTTTCTTTTGTCACTTCACTTATTTTTTTAATATTCATTTTATTACATTTATTTGTCTAGCTTTTTGTGGATTATGGGCTTTTGCTTCTTTTGCTATGTTAAATTTTCATCAACTCCTTGTAATCATTTTGGTTGTTGTTATATTCCGATCATTACCATGACTTGTGCTAAATACAAGATTTTGACAAAACCTCATGTTAATGCCAAGGATTAGATGAATTATGTAGTTTTTGAAGAACCTATTGTTCTATGAAAATGTTCATTTGGAATTCAATAATTTTTATAAATCTTCATACTTAAGGATGAATAACAAAAGCATCAAATCAATGAAATAATAGATTATTAGTTTTGGGAGTAGTTGGAGGTTGTTTAAAGAAAATCTAGGTTTACAAAGTTAGATCAATATTATGTTTTTATAGTTTATTGCTATCTATTAATGTGCTAAATAGGTTATTCAAGACAAAATGTATCTGTGTACCCTCTACATAAATGGGATTTCTATGATTGAAACTATTATGAAGTAAAATTTAGAAACCAGACTGATTTGAATAAAGAAAGAAAATATTATAACTTCACTATTCGAAAAATTTATAATTATAAATCATTAATGCTTGTGTGGGCATCCAAATACTTAAAGGTGAACTTAATGTAATTAAATTTTGATCCCAATTGTTACTTACAAAGGACATGCTAAGAAAGTATCATGTGATGATGATCTAGTCAATAATATGATTAACAAAGCATAAATAAATACAATTCAAGATTAAGGTGACACAAAATTTGTTGTGCAAGTAAAAAATTTAAGACATTGTTGACATATATTTTTATAAATTACTTCATATTGTTCATTGCAATTTATATGAATAGATACATTGTAATTCATTGTTAACTTCATACACCTCCTTTGACTTCCTGCTCACTATTGTTTTGGCTCTTAAGTGGTTTGTGATGCTTTTTCCCTTTTAATTACATCAATCAATTAATATCTTGGTTAAACATCCAGGATCAATTCATGCAATTTCGTCTACCCAAATGGTGGTTTGTGAAAACGAAAACAACATTTCAACAAATGGTAAAATGCTTCAATAGATAAGCTCAATGGTCATACACTCAGGTTTGCCTTTTATAAGTTTGTTTAGAAACAAGAGATCTGTAGTGTTTGTTGGGTCAAATCTAGTATAGGAAATCACTTCTATTGATCAGGTAAAATGTTGATCAGCTAATTGTATAAATTTTCCAACTCTATTAGAACATAAGAAAATTGAGATTTTTTATATATTTTTTTTTCATTTTAATCAATACATTCTCCTCCTTGTTTTGTTTAAGAACTCTATTTTTAGTTCTTCTCCAGTTTTGTCAATGGAACTGGTGAAGACAACGACCTCGTGGTTTCCAGTGTCCAGGCCTACTTGAAAGCTTTAAGCAGGATGTTTGCTCTGAAACATGGACAAAGCTAGATGTTTTGCAAACAATCCAGATTCCTTAGTGCTGTGAGCTGAATAATAAGTGCATTCGTAGCCCTTTCATTATAGAAAGGAGATGACCACCTTTTTAACAAGAAACTGGAATTCTATTGTACATTGTGCATGATTCTTGTTGTTTTATCACTCCTGTTGTTGTATAAGTGATGGTTTCCTTGAGTATTTTCTGGGTATTACTTAATATATTTTCAATTTCTGTTCATTATTTGAGCCTTTTTATGGGTATATTGCAAGTAGAATTTACACATTGGAGATGTCTCCAATATTTTTGACAAGCGCAAAGGAACCTTAAAAAGGATAGCTACGTAACTGGAGTACATGACACATTTTTCCCATCCATTCCATTCTCCCATCGAAAGCTTGAAAACTAAGAATTGGGCAAAGAAATCTGCAGTAATTATGCATTGGAGTAGAAACTTGTTCAGTATTCCAACCGAAGCTTATGAGTAAAATTTGTACGTCTTTGCTTGGATAATGATCTGCCTTAAACCACCAATGGGTGATACGATCATCAACAGAGCTCCAAGCACGATGCATATCTGAAGAAAAGTTCGCAGAAATCACATAACAATTAGCCTGTCTTTAAAATCTGAAAAGGAACAAGATGGGAGAGTTTGAAGAGATCATGGTTACCCAGTTTGTGATCCAGGATAAACTAAACTTCCTCGGCTTATAGATCGCAAGCCACATGATGCAGGGGAGCTGCATTACATGAGTAAACATTGTAAGCACACGAGAAGTGAAAAAAAGAACTAAGGGAGAAGGATTGAAACCCTTACGAAGTATGTTGTTGGTGCAAACGCGAAGCCTCCAAAGAATCCAAGGAGCCCACCAAAGAAAGGGAAGGTTATACCAATAAACATGGTTAAAGCTGCCATCGTGTAAACACAACGTCAAAACAAGGAATTTTGTACGAGGCTTTGAATCCAGTTTGAGATCCCAGTAAGGGGCATTACCAACATAGGTGCTCCGGGCAACCAAGCGAACGGTTATGCCCGGTGGAAAATGGAGTTTCTTCAGTAGCACGGTTTCTATCATGTCGAACACGGGCATAGCGTAAATCTGATAGCTTCCGATGACATGGACGACGACCATCATGTTGGCCATGGCAATCAACCAACGTGGTTTCTCAAGGCTGATGAGTATGTTGTCCTCCACTTCGTTTCCGAAAACCCAGTAGCCGATGATTGCGACGGGGAAATAGCAGATGGCGACTATTAAGTAGGCCACCAGGACACCTTTCCACATTGGCTTCTTCGATGGTTTCTCTGGAGTAGAAGGAATGGTGGCTTGGATCTCCAATACCACATTGTGGCCTGCATAGGCGAATGCCACATCTCCTAAGGCACTGAAGAAGTTGAACACAGTGCCGGCGGTGCTGTGCGCTTTGTACCCATAGTCCACCCCTTCCTGCTTCCCCTTGTCGGCTGACGCCCCCCACGCAATGGTTGAATAGCTATTGAAAGCAGCGGGAAGATTTGCAGCCATTTTGAAAGGTTGTTGCCATGAATGCAAATTTTTTACCTGAGGGACATGACGGCAGCAGCGAGGGAGACGCCGGAGATGGAGTTGAAGTTGGGGAGCTGGGAGAGGACGAAGTGCACGGAGGCGAAGATCATGATGAAGAAAGTTAGGCGGATGCTCTTGCAGTCGGGGCAGACCGTGTCGTGGAACTTCTTGAGGGACTTGCCACCGGTGACCATGTAGACGATGCATACGCCCACCTCCACAACCAGCTGCTGAGGCACCACGATCCATAGACCGAGACGGTCGCCGAAGGCGTGCTGACCCAGCTCGTGGTAGCGGTCAAAGCGCTTCCCGGGGACCATCTCGTGCATCTCCACCATCTGCCACAGGGTGTAAAGGGTGATGATCCAGGACAAAACCAACACGACGACTCCGGGACCCCTGCAATCGTCGTCAAACAATGGATCCATTAGACAAATAATACGCTGTTTTATTCGTTGTTAGCTCACACAGAGCAAATGTGTCCTGGTACTGTGAAAGAAGGATGGTGCTTATGAAAACACGTACCATCCGAGCTCGGACATGGCGAAAGGCAAGCTGAGAACTCCTGCTCCAACCATGGCTGTCACATTGTGGAAAGCAGAGTACCACCACTTTGCATTTCTTGAAGAGGTGATCGGAAGCCAGTCATTGATCTCCTTGTTCCTATCTATTTCCATCTGTATCAAGCATCATACATGCATATGTTAAAACGGCCAATGCATTTTTTTATCTAATAAATCAAAATTATTATTAAAACTAGGTGAATAATAATGAGATTTTTTATATTATACATTGATGATTTAATTTTATTTGAAATTGATAGATGCAAACAATTCGATAGTTAGAAATAGGGACGATTTTGGTTTTATTAATGATAATACATTTTTATTGGCTTATTAATATAAATAAAATTAATTAAAAAATTAAATAAACATAATATTTGAATTTGATCAATAGATCGACAATTTTTAGAGAAAATTTTTTAAACAAGTAATTGAAATAAACTTATAACTATCTTTTTTGTTATTTTCTGAATTATCTCTACATCATTTTTTTAAAAAAATTCTCATGTTTCATAGAAATGACCTTTTATGTTTTTTTAATGAAATTGAAAAAAAAAATTGGTTGAATTACAAGGTTATTATATACAAAATAATTTTGAGCTCTATTTTTATTTTTTTTAATTTATTCTAAATACAAAGATATTTTGTTCTATTTACAACTTTTTCTTAAATGTTAAAAATCTCATTTAAAGATGACTTTTAAAACTCACAAAATAGTTAAAAATCTGACTTAACTTTTTATTTAATTCACATAAAAAATATATTTGTTTAAATATAATTTCAAAAAAGGTTAGTTTAATAAAAAAAAAACCTTTTATCAAACAAGGCCTTAATAACCAAGTTGCGTTGGTTGTGCATGTATATGGAATTGAGATAAATTTTGATTAGTTATTTAATTAAATTTCTTTTCAAATAGATAAATAAATTAATAAATTCGATATTTATATCTCCAACGTGAGTATAAATTAACTGAAAAATCATCTTAACAAAAAGGGTCAAGATACAAGAAAAGAGAAAGTTGAACGAAAAAGATAAAATTATTTTTTATATGAATTATAAAGAAATCAAATATTTCTCAAAGAATGTCTAAAATTTAAAATTCATATGAAACTAAGAAACAATTTATGAATTTTCATAATTTTCTTCAGATCTTATTTTAAAATTTTAATCAAAGCAATTAAGTTCTGTTTCAGTCCTAATTTTTTAAAAATAGTTTTTTCTATCATCAGGGAAAATATTGAAAAAAATTAAAAAAATTATCTTTTTATTTTTTTTCTCTTTACAATTATTAGGTAGTTATTTGATTTTTCAATAACACTTTTCAAATATATCTAATAAAACATCGATGTATTTAAAAAATAATAACTTCTTTGTGAATAAAGTATTTTTACTAACTTATGCTTATCTACTTAATAAAACAGGTCTGTTTCCAAAATTATTAATTAAAAGAGTTTTTTAAGGTAAGAATTCTTGATCTATGAATCAATTAATTTCTACCTTTTCTCTTTTTAATTAAATATTACCTTGGAAATCTTAATTATATAATAGATAAATTCTATTTAAAAATTAACCAGTTACTGGAAAATTTAAAGTCATCCGAGATTCATGAATTCATACCTTAGACTTATGTGTCATATTTGTTTCGTAAGCTTCAAGGGGAGGACCTGCGGTTCCCATGGCGCCAAAGATAGCTTCCAGGTATGATGTGTAGAGAGAGAGAGAGAGAGAGAGAGAGAGTTCTGAATGAAGGTAGAAGAAACTCAAGTGAATAAATAGAGAAGAGAGGACGCAGCTAAGAAGATGTGTTTGAACACCGCGTTTCAAACGAGAACGATATTCAAAATTTAAAAAATTCCTGTCCTTTTAAAAAAAAAACATAAAATTTGTAATATAAAAAAGATATATTTCGTCAAATTTAACATTAATTTTATAAGCAGAATTTTATATATATATGTTTACACCATAGTTTTTTTTATATATTTTTTAAACAAATAATTTTATGCAAATGAAATCAACTTAATTTTTAAACCGAGATATATCTGAACTTTGCTAGTGACAAATGGAGCGTTTGCCATGGAGACCTGCTAAACGCAGCTTGGTCATCGGCAACCTTCGCTGCGTCGTTTGCATCAATGATTTTTGGACAGTAATATTTAAATATATTATTTATTTTTTTCCTTAATTTAATATAAAAAATGAAAATAGTTTCAAAAAACCTAAAAAAGTGCTTTTCTGAATCTTATTCTGTATTCAAATTTTTCGAAACGTTGCATATTTATTTACATAATTATTAATAATTTGTTTGATAATTATATTAAAATATAAATAAAAAAGTTTTTTCTTACATCATATTTAGATCATCCACAAAAACAAACATTGATCTCTTTCAGAGAAAGGAATGATTGATAATGACTATTAAGAGGTCAATCATTCCTTTCTAAAGTGACAAAAAATTGAAGCATATGATAACATTAAGAGGTAAGTTTTCTAATCAAAGGATTTGCACCTTTGGTAAACAAACACAAAAGGTATTGACAAAGCATATGATTAAGGGCATTTCAAGAAATAGTTGAGAACATGTAATAGGTGTGAAAGAGAGAAGAAGAATAAGAGAAAAATGATCTCATATGTTAAAACTTTTCTCTCGAAAAATAATCGATCACATTCAAAAACTATAAGAGATATACATTTGAAAAGGGTTAAAGTCTCCTAAGAATCTTATATTGAGGGTATTTTAAAAATAGACAAGGTTTATGATTAAATAGTCTGATTATGTTTCTCTTTGAATATCTATGCATGAGTATTGAACTCAATCTTGATATGATGTTATTTATTAGAAGTGTCTTACAATACTTGATTTTCATAGATTATTGTAAAAACTATTTGTAGGAATGCTCTCCTCTGTAATTGTGAAGTTAGGTCGTGCATTTCTATTGAATGCATGTCTTGATTAAAATTTTTTGGTCATTGTAAAACGATTGCTGAAGCAAAATCTTTTGATAAGGTAGAAAAAAGTTGTCGAATCTTAAAAATTAAGGTGCAAGGTCACTACTTAGGATAAGATTTGAAGATCATAGTGTATACAAATCTCAAATATGATTTGATTTGATCTAATTAATTTTTATTTAAAATTAACCCATTTTTTAAATATTCAATATCTAAATTTAAAATAATTTACTTCAATTAATTTGTTTTAATTTTAGATTAATTTGGTTTAAACTTCAAACATGTAAAGTTTTTTCGTTGAAAAACTTGGATAGATTTTTAAACAATTGATATTAAAATTTTGTTTTTACCTTAGTTTTCATGTGATGCACAAATGAATATTTAAACCAACTCAACTTTTGATTTTAAATGTGACAAATAACACATAAATGTTTGAGGATTTTAACTAAATTATGCAAAACAAAAGTTAGAGATAACTTTCATAAAAGACAAATAACTAAATTTGTAATGGATTATTAAAGGTTTATACAAATCTTAGAGCCATCTAAAAGATTTTTCTATACAAGTTTCTAAAAAATATTAATTCTAAGTATATTGGAAAAGTTCTTGAGCATGTAAGAAAGGAAGAGGACAATGCATAAAAGGTTTTTCTAAAAGATGGGATAATAGGGAATGCAAAAATAAGAACAAAATTTGTATTTTTACAGAACCAGGGCATTATAACATAATAAAAAATAAAATAAATAAAATAAAATAAAAATATATGAAAGCAAACAAAATAACTCACAAGTTAATAAATAAAAATACACCAATTAATAGATATCTCCTTTATTCTAATAGTATCATCAACACACCAACTATGTGAGATTCTACCTTCAATATCAATAAACTCTTAAATCTTCTATAGTACAAATGCTATATATATGATAGTCACTCAAATTTGTCCTAAGTTCTACTTTTGATAGCAGATCGCAATGTTGCTTGCCTTCCCAAGCACATCCCAAGGGTAGTCTCCTCAAAACCATTTTTTTTTATTAATTTATTATTAATGCATTCAACATGATTAGTTTACACACCCATGAAGGTGGCGGGTACATTCCACAATGGCCATGTGTCTCATCATAAAAATAGATGTGTGTGAGGGCGCATGTGCAGGAAGTAAGCATGCACTGTGTTAGGTATGTGGGCATAAGCAAATCTATGAGCATAGGCTTGAAAGGTTTGTGGACATGTTTGATTGGCTGACTATGCCCAAAGCTACAACCAACATCTCTGAGATATATAACATGTTATACAACTTGATAGTTAGTACTCCCATCCATAACAGTGGGCATTCATATGCATAATAAAATGATTTGACAAAAAATTTATATAAAAAATAAAATCCAAATAGCTATATAACTATGTACAAAATGTATCAAGCTTGACTTAGGTATGTGGATGCAAATTATAATGTTGCATTATCAGTGTTAAGTTAAGATGTGCTACATCATAGGGTCACCTCGAATTCTTTAATTTACCTTAACAAGCTTTATTATTGCCTTTCACACAAGCATTCAAACTATTCTTTTCATAGCTCTTGGCTTTTTTTTGCAATTGATATTTCTCTACTTGTATTTCATGTCATTATATATCATGCTCAACATGACATACGTGTTTAGTCTTGTAAATAATTCACATTCTAACATGCTATCATTGACTAAAATAACCAAATCAACATCCCTTACGTTATGCATAGCTTTTGTTATATTTTAAGTATCATATATGAAGCAATACAATATCACAACATTGCATGTATGAAAAAGTATATACTAATATCACAACATTTATCATACTAACAATTATGCAAAGTGCTTACATAAGTACTAGAAGGATTTTGTGTTCAATCTCATATTCTTTCTCTTTCATTTAAATCATACATCATACTTTTCATTTATGTAGTGAACACATGCATTAATTGAGCCCCAATTAAACTCGCATGATAAAGCTTTTTTTATTTATTTGGACTATTTGCCAACCCATTGGACCATTTGATCCTTCCCATCAGATCATCTAATGTTCATTCGACAAGTGTCTGGTCTATCATATTGCTCTATCATCAAATCGTTTAATCCACTTTCATCATATTTTTCAATGGTTATTTAATAGACATTGAATAATGAGCATCTATCTGACACATCATCTTTGCTCTACAGATCTCCATTAAACAACCCATCCATCTCTATCATTCCATCCTTATTAGATGTTAGTCAAATTATCTGATAGGCATCCAATAGAGCTCAAAACCATTTTTCAAAAAATTCACAAACCATTTGTTATCCTTTTGATTCCAAACCTCATTGGATGATCATTGGATTGTCAAATGTGCATTTGACAAAGACTTCGATATTGTCTTATATTTTTATAGGGTCATCCAATCAGTTGATCAAAGCATCTGATAACCACTTGGAATTACAAGTTTGCTTACAATTAGACTACAATCTTCATGACTTATTTTTAATAGTCCCAATAGCACTAAGGGTTACAATCCAAGTTTGAAGCTCTTATGCACTCTCATTAGATGCATAAAACTTTAGATCTAGCTATATATTGTAGAAATTCAAAGAAAAAACAAAACAAAAGCTAACCTTGCTTCCTTAAGAAAATATTCTTTCTTCTTTGAATTGTATCCCTTTCTAGCTTTCTCTCCAAATCCCTGATTTTCTCTTTTCCTCCTTCATGATTCAACTAACCTAAGAGACTCAAGACCTTTCTAAGTGTTCCCCCTTTCTTTTCTAGCCGATTAGGAATACTTATATAGGGATTTAAATATTAATTTAATTGAAACCTTATAACATTTCATATTCTTTACAATTTTCAAATAAAATGATTAATAATTTAGTTGGATAAGTGTTAATGCAAGCTACTCATCAAGTTCTTTATTTTTAGATTTAATTTATTATTTTTTATCTTATTTGATATTTAAAGTTATTATTTTGAAATACTTAATTGAACCAAAACTATATGGTTTCATTCATCAATAAATTATGAGTACATATGTGATATTCTAACCAAATAAAATTTGTTAGAAAAATGTGATATATTACATGAAGGCACTCTTAATTAGTTCTATGACTAATACATACAATAAATAGGATTACAAAATTTTTCTCTAAGAATAGCTTGGGGACACCAAGAACCCATTACTAAAGCCTCACATTAGGGGCATTATCATCAAAGTTTCTTTTGAGAAGGATCATAAGTCTAGAGATTTATTAAATAGAGCCTCTCTTAAAGCTTTTTATTTTAGACATAGATCTTAGACTATGATATGCATTGGGAAAATTCTTGCCTTGAAGCTATTTATTTTTTATGATGAATTTTGGGACTAGGGAACTCCTTGGTTAGAGTTATCCCATGGAGCTTTTATTTTTTGAGATGGATCTTGGGACCAGTTGTGGTGTCATCCTAATTTCATTGTATTAAATATAAAAAAATAATATCAATAATCACTCCTTTACAAATCCTTTTTTCCACTATATTAAAATGCTTTTATTTAATCTAATGTATAAATCTATAATACATATCTAAAAATAAGAATTTATTTTAAAAATGCATGATTTTGTTCTCCAATATTCAATTTTCAAATGCATTTTTTATTCTTTAGATTCTTAACTTTCTTTACTTATCCTTGAAAATTGTACGAAAAAATTTGGTTGTCTATTTACTTCAGTAAGCAATCTAGTACACAATTTTTGACCCTAAAAATTCTCTTTTGATTTTATAGTCTATAATACATATACTTTTGCTTCCCATAATATTTTAATTATATTACCAAAGTTTGATTTATTCCATTCTTTAAAGCAACCTTTAAGATGTTGGAGTTTATAAGCCAAGGCCTTAATTCTCTAGCCTTCATCAAGAAATTCTAGTTTAGTTTTACAATGGGAAGAAAGTCTTTGCTATTGGTCCATACATTTTGAAATTTGAATTATCTTGAGATGAGCTTGCTTTAGGGAAAAATTGAATAGTAAAGTAGTGTGATTAAATAGGTTTTTAATGAGGTGCTAAATGATTGTTGAAGGGATTGAATTTAATCTGTCTTTATTCATTAGTGTTTTGTTAAGTCTTTCCCATACCCACTTTTTTTTCCTCACTGCTGACTAAGTAAATTTACTGTATAAGAAAGAGAGCTCTTTAAAAACATAATAGTCTATGCAATTTATAAATTTTGTGATAAGGCCAATTTTGGGTGATGAATGACATTTGTATTTATCTAAAGAGGCTATAACATTGAAATCACCAACAGAAATAAGAGATTGTTAGCATCTGCCATTATTTCAAGTTCATTCTAATGATTCATTCTTTCTATAAATTTGCATTTTGATTAGATGAAAGAGCAACATATTTGGATTTTACCATTCTCATGTTTAATTATCATATGCAATAATGGTTCTTCATGCTTTACTACTTGATATGTGAATTCTTTTTTTCACAACACTCAAATCTTTTTTGATGATTTATATATGCAAAAATCAAACTTAAGTTTTCTTATGAGAATATCAAGATTCTTTTTGCTTGCCATGGGTTCTAGCAAGGTGATGAGGGATATTTTATGAAGATTATTAGTGCTTTAAGTCACCCAACTGCTTCTTTGCTAATAACCCCCTGATGTTCCAATTTAGGAGATTATTCATTAAACTCCAAGTTTTCAATACTTTGAATGGCTCAATTGCTTCTTCTAATAGCTTTAAGACTATTTGTTTTGTTAGAGATTCTTTTTCTTTTTTTCCTAATCTTTTCGTTGGATACAATTTTGAATCCATTTTTGGTCTAGTTGAAAGAGATTGGATGTCATCATTTTTTCCTATTCCTAACTACATATTTTGAGTGACTAGATGTCATTTTGTTAAATTAGTGAACATTCCTTCCTCGTGTATAAATCAAATTGATAATCCTTTTTCTTACTTCTTAGTTGTTCCTTGGCGTGGACTATGTAATCATCAAAAATTCAATTAATTAAGAGGTTATTTTTCAAATACTTGAATTTGATTTTCAATGAAATGATAAGGATTAAGGCTATTATCTTTGTACTATGCATGAGCTTCGTTTTGTTTAAGATTATAGAAGCTAACTTGTCAAGACTTATCCTTTGCTATATCAACATCATGTGTTGTCAAATTGTCAACTATGGCCTAAGCTTGGGTTGTCTTCCCATCTTCATCATTTGTAGGTAGTTAAATGATGTTTTCTAGTGGAAAAGATTGAGGCAATGATGTCTTACCCAACTTTTTAGTCGAGGCCTTATTGTTGTTAGAGTATTAACATTATTGTAAAAAGTGACCTGCTTTATACATCTCATGCAGAAACTTGGCAAATTATCGTATGTAACTTTCTACTAGAAATTGTTATTTCTTTGTTACTTTTTTGATATCCAAATCTAGGCCAGAAGTTCCTTGCTAAATCTACTTCCACATAGACACGATCAACATTCGATCTCATTAGATTTATAGTTGCAACATCAAGTTTCGATGGTGTGCCAATTACTAAGGCAATTGAATAAAGAACTTGTTTGTTGAAATTGTGAATTGAGAGGTGTGAGCAATAGCCATATTGGTGCTTGAGAAGATTTGGAGTTCAACTAAAAATTTAGGCTCCAATTTTTTGACATTCTTTTGAAAATCGGGAATTTCAAAATATGATGTATTTAACATTGCAGTAATCATCTTTTAAAGAAAAACAAATAAGTAGATGTCCGATATCAAGAAGGCCCGCCAAGAAAGCTCTTATAAATCCAATATTTTGGATTTCTACCCAAATGATCTCTAGTCTTGGTCTCCTATGGGAAAATATTTAATCAATGTCAGTTTGAATGATGCAACGAACTTACAAACATCCTTCAAATGAAACACAATTTTAGGTTCACCTTTGTAAGTCATAGTTGGTTTGTTTTTAATCTACAAAGTTGTCTACATTGAGCCAAAGAACCTCAGTGAAAGATCAATTTTGGGAGGAAACTCCACCTTGAAACACCATAAGGAGACACTCTCTATGATGACTCATATTTTATTACTCTAGTATTATTTTAACTTATACTCTTATTGGAATTTTTTTAAAATAGATATAATAATATAATTTTATTCGACAAAGTACCTTGGGTTATTCTAAATTTTGATGATGAAATTCTTACAAGTATAGGATAATTTGTAACATCTTTAAGCATCAAATTATGTATAACTTAAAGTGTTGCATAAAAAATACTAAAATATTAGAAAATAAATTATTTTAAAATATAAAAATAGATATATAATTAGATAGAATTTATTGAGATGAGTTCAACAACATTTATTTCTTTTCAATTGAATTTTATTTGGAATTTTTACAAACTATGAAAGTGAATAAGTATATATATATATATATATATATATATATATAATTATTATTTTTGGATTTTTTTGAAAATAGTAATTCTTTCCTTTCTCGTCTCCATGTTCGATGCAAACCCTAGGTGTCGATTTCATGCAGCCAGTTGAAAGATTCTCTAAAACTTGTTTTGTCAACAATGAGGGCTGCAAGTACCATTGAAATATTGATGGAAAGTAAGAAAGAGAGTTAGTGTGGTGATAAGAATCCATGATTATGTGATCTCTCATTTGTGCTTCTTACTTTTGCTTCTTTTAATTTCCAACAATATGAGATAGGATTTGGTTCTAATCAAGATTCTACTTGATTATTAAGTTAATAGTACGAGGAATCTCTTAAGTTTTATAAGCTAGTGCTTTGGAAAAAGAGAAAATTGAGAGAAAATTCTTGAAGAAAGAGAAAAGAAAAATTCATCAATTTGAAGTGAATGTATAATAAATTTCAAATCATGATAAATTGAAATTTTACAAATTTTTTTATTAGGTTGAAATATGCATTGTTTGACATGTTAAAATTGAGAAATAAAGAATTTAATTAATAATAAAGATAAGTATGAAAAATAAAAAAGACTCTTGATATATGATTTGAAACAAAAAATAAGAGAAATTGTGATGAGGACATCATGTTCGAGAAGGATTTTCGACGTCCACGGACCAGGTCTTGCACTAAAAACATATTATCATATTTAGGAAGCCAACACAACTTTCGGATTCGAAATCGGAGTCCGAATGGCTTCCCGGGAGCAAAAACAAGGCCAAAATCACTATCCCTGCTGCCGCCTCCGCCGCAACCTCTGCCGTCACAGTGAACCGCCCGCCGCCATTTCGAATCGCTCGAGCCCAAACCGGATCCGGGTTAGCCCGAACTGCTGAGCCTGAGTTCAGTCAGGCGCCGACCCAAGCTACCCCCGGATGACCTACGACCTGTGACATGCGCCGACCCGCACCGACCCGCACCGACCCGCACCGACCCGCGCCGACCCGCCGGACCCGCCGCCAGCCACCCGAAATTAGGGTTTTGTTTTGCATTTTTTTCGGAGTTCTAGAAGTCACTTTCGAAATCCGTAAAACAGTGTTTAGATAAATGAATGAACTTAATTTTCATTATTTTTCGCAGATTTTTAGGAGTCTGTTTGTAATTTTAGGTGACTTTTAGTTTATCCATATGTCCTTTAGTATTCCCATGTTATGAGTCAAAATGTCTTTTGTACCCTTGTGGATTCCTATATATGGGGAAGTCCTCTTCTGTTGTAAGGGATATATTTTTTGGAGAAAAAGTTAATGCAAGCTTTGAGTGTTCATTGCTTCCATTCTGAGTTCGTGAGTGCTCTGAGTGTCTTTGGCGTGCCGACTCGTCAAAGCTCTGATATTGGGAGGAGGGGTGCGAGGTCCAAGTGGTGAGACGCCACTCCAGTCTATCATCTTCCATCACCGCTCAACCATCTTCATTCGTATTTTCCATTCCTAGATTATTAATTTGTCTTCAATATATTTTCATTCTGCGAGTACAACTTTTACTATAAATTATATTTTAAGTTCAACTGGTACTTAATAATCTAAGTACTCCCTATTTCTGCCTGTTTGAAAGTGTGTAGCCGTAGTCGATTTATCGACTTCTTAGCCGCTATCGATCCTAAGTTTAGTTAGGATTCATTGGTTGGTGCCTTTTGCGTTCAACCCTCATCGTATTTAGGTGTGTGTCCCTTAGGGTGACGCCATTGCTCTTTTGTTGTGCATCAGTCATAAATTTTAAATAAAAAAAAAAGTTTTCTAACTAAGCAATTTTCGTCTAGTCCTGCATCAAATTGTTAAATTATTATGAAGTTTATGTAAATTTTCAAGAAGGAGATCTGTAATAATTAATTGTAAACCATAATAAAAAATAAGAAATTGATATTAGAATATTCCCTAAAGTCTAGATAGATAAACTTAATAAAATTATAATGTAAATATTGAGTTCTTTATATCATTGTTATATTAAGATTCTATGATATGAGCAATTGTTTTCTTTATATCATGTATATTGCATAAATTGATATAAGTAGCGTGACTTAGCATATGCAAACATATTATATTTATTCATGATTAATGTGGCATAGTGACTTGATGTACCATTGCATGCTTGTAATGAAAAATTGGTAAGAAAATAAATATTAAAAAATATCATATTGATTAAATTATATATATATAAAATTAAGAATAATTAATTTATAGATTAAAATACATATATGATATGGTAAAGATAGAGAAAAAAGTCTATAAAGAAAATTTGATTTTAATTCTAATATTCTATAAAAAAATAATGTTGAAAAATGTGTTTCCCTTGTGGTCTTATCCTATAAAGTTGCTTGTCGTGTGATCTAGCGGTTACCACTTGTTATGTGATTTGGCTGTATTAGTATCATTGACATCGAATCTCGATGATTATGTTTTTTGTTGTGTGATGAAGAGCTATCGCTTGCTATGTGATATGTTGGCCACTGCTTGGTATGTGATCTAGCGATTGATATCTATAGTGATGATGTATACATGTACCACTTGTTATATAATCTAATAGTTGAGTTATATAGTGATAAAGTATATATATATATATATATATATATATATATATATATATATATATATATATATATATATATATATATATATGTATGTATATATATATTATTTGCTATGTGATATGACAATTGAGATCTTAGTAATGATGTATATATATGCCTTGTACTATGTGATATGGTGTCCATCAATTATTATGTGATCTAACGATGGAGTTCAATGGTGATAATGCATTTATTTGCCACTTGTTTTATATGATGGTTATTGCTTGATGTGTGATATGATAGAATTAGTACCACTAGTATTGGATCTCAATGATTAAGTTTTGTGTATATGATTAAGAGCCATCGTTTATTGTGTGATTTAACGATCACCGCTTATTATGTGATCTGACGGTTGAGAACTGTAGTAATGTGATCTGTGTCAAACACATGCACAATAAGAGAGCTTTAAATATTTTTGCTATTTTGAAAACCTTTTGTTAAATTAAAATTTGGTAATTATAAAATTATTGATTTAATAATTTTATTAAATAAAAATGTAGATTGAAAATAAAATTTTATGGTTTTAAAATATTTTTTAATAAAATATTTTATCCTTGATAAAAATAATTTTGAAATTTTTTTATATATGTTTTTATTTAAATATTATTAAATAAGAAAATATCATAAAATGCATAATAAAAAAAACATAAAATAGAAGAGATTTTTAGGTAATTTGACCTAACTTGTCCCTAAATTCAGTCCCAATCAACCCGATTATTCCACTGAAAAAGCCACTATTTTTATCGTAATAGATAGAGTTAGCCTTTACAAATTAAACCCTTTTGTCATAGTAGAAAGGGGTTCACATTCTTAGTCTTAATTATAAAAGCTTATAATATTGAAGTATAATATAAAATAATATATATTGTAATGTTCTACCATTCACTTATAAGAGAATATATGATTGAAGTCTATAGATTATGATATTAGAATATAAATATACTTATAAAAAAATTTGCAACAAACTAAGTGACCAAGTTTTGAGATATTAAACCAAAAGATTTTTAATTGTACGCTAAAGTTGTTAAGAAAAATAGAATCAACATATATTTTGTATTAATATGATCCCTTTCAAAAAAATAAAAAAAAAGAACAAGAAAATAAAAAAACTCAATTATAAAGAAATCACCACTAAGATGTGCAATCAAATAAAATGCTGAAATAATAAAGAAAAAATGAGTCACAAACACAACTCCAACAATGACGTCAAAATTGAATAATAATTTTCGATTTTGCTCATTCTCTTCTTAAAAAATTAATATGGTAAGTAAAATCATCAATACTCCTACTTGTAAGACTTCTTTATTTATATTTAAATATTTTAAACTAAAATATAATTTTTAATGGCTAGAAAGGTCATCGAAAGTAGCCATTAGCATTTCAAAGTTCTAAACAAACATAAACAACTTTCTAGAATGCTTATTACAAGCCAAAATAATGATTATCATCTAATCTAGGTAGATGGAACAAGACATTCAATCAAAATACTAAATAAAAGGTAAGTGAGATTTGTTCTAAATTGTTAGATCCCACAAACTAGATATAGAAGAGCATTATTCACAAAGGTGGAGACAACTTTTCAGATGGATGGTTAGATAAAATGCACTTTTCAAAAAATACGAAGAAGAAATCACTCGTTTGACCAGGTTTTAAGAACGAACGATAAGAAGAAAATTACTATTCAAAATGGTGAAACTAATCTCATCCATTCGATTAGGCTTGTCAAATGACAGTTAGATGGAATCTACTATTCACAAAAGTAGGCGTGATCTAGATCGTTTGATCATAAAAATGTATAATTGAACTACACAGGTTTGCCCCGGTCTGTAAGCAAATATTCTCGATTTTTAATCCCACATATTAGGCTTGTACATGATGTTTGATATTTATAATACTTCCTCTCAACTTATAGGTCAATCAAATGGGTTGTTTCCACCTAGTGTTCTTGGGAAGTAATGACTCAAGACACTTACGCATGTATATTTATGATTTCAATCTAACTCGATCCCATTACTTAATACTTCAAAAGTCTACCTTGACTAGTTATTCTTAAGTCGATTCGAGAGCTATTTCTTGACCTGATTTAATCTAAGCCACATAGGATTGTGTCAAAATTGAGATTCGAGCTTGACCTTGCTCGGTTCACCCAATCTCCTAACTTGCAGCTCCCCAAGGCATATTGCCCAACAATTCAAGCCACTTGGCCTGAGCCTTATGGCTTGGTCTTGTGTGGATTCTTATCGCAAATTTTTATTTTCTTTTTTAAGACACCTTTTAAATATTATTTATTATTTTTAAAGTATTTTTGTTACTATTAAAATAAGTAAAATATTTTTACAAGTGCAATAATAAAAGTGCTTAAGAAATTAACAACTATGCAAGTTAATGAATATTATTATACAACATAATTCTGTTATATATAAGCAAGTGATAGGATGGATAATCGAACAAGTATATGTTTTAGAGATGGACTCTTAATAGTTAACTACTCTACTGAGAGTTTGATCAATGACTCATTGATATATTATTTAAGTCACAATTATTGTCTGGCACATCACTACTTGAGATTAGTTCACTTGAGCATTGCTCCAATTGTGTTATCTGAAAGAAACTTGAGAAAAGTTTTTAAAAAATTAACACAATGGTTTTGTTGTTTTCCAACCAATTGTGTCACAATCAAACGTACAACATATAATGATGATATATATATATATATATATAGTTGTCATTATATTGTAATTTTTCTATGTAAGAACTTAATGCGTTATTCATGTAAATTACGGCGACATTTAAGTTGAATTAGTCATAATGATTTTATAAATTATTTGGACAAAAACAAGATGTTACTTCTAGCGATGAACAAAGTTCTTATGTCTACTTAACAATATTAGCTAAAGCACAGAAAACAAATTCCACGTCACCCTTTATTGTCGTATGTATTCTGCACGCAGCTAAGAACCCCCTAAACCCTAATTAGATTTAAAATTTTTTCAATCTAAAAATAAAAAAATAATAATATAATAAGATTTAAGTTGAAGATCTTCGCAAAATCTTAAAATTTAATTATATAAGTACTTGTCATGTTAGTTAAATATTAATATTATGCTCCGCAAAAAATTGACATGCTGATAATCTATTTCATTCATTAATTTTAAATTCATCTTTTTATAAAAGTGTTTTTTAAAGACGTTTTCTTGATTATATTTTAAAATATATTTTTAACCTAAAAATAAAAGAATTAATATAATTGCAGTAAATGATAGTTTTATCCCTCGAAAACAAAAACTCAATTTATTTGTTTATTAAAAAAATCAAAATTATTTCAGTTATTTCATGATACTACTTTTGGCATATTGCTTCAAAATACCACAAAAATATACTACTTTTTAAATATGTTTTTTTTATTAATGAAATATTATTTAGTACTAGTTGTATTAATTATAGCCTAAACATAATCTAATGTGAAGCAAATTTGAGAGAATGAGGGCTCTTTGATGATATGATACCAAACGGATCATAATAGAGCCAACAAGAACACAAATAATACTAATTATGAAAAATTGAAACAAGAATATGAAGTTATGGTCGAGCTACAAAAGCTTTAAATACGAAAGAAGTTGTAAATCCCAGTTCTCGTTGTATACTTTTCCAACGAAACTTCCTCTGACGGCAAAACTTCCTCTGATGACGAAACTTCGGTGACGGCGACGACTGTGACAGAGTCAAGAATTCCTTCTACGAGTTAGATCCAGGTGTGGGGAAATCTAAAAGCCACGTTAGTGGAGTGCATCGTTATGCTGGAGCCCTTTCTGTAGGTAGCCTTTTGTGTCAGAGACAGCAACTGACCTCTCCATCCATTATTTCTGGTGCTTGTTTTTCCTGTGAAAACTGTAGTCGTTTATGGCGGGTTCCAAAGGGAGGAAAAGTAATAAGAAAGCTAGGAACAGCGGAAGTGCCTCTCCTGAAAGGGATGTGTAGAGATTGCTGCGGGAAGAACGGCTGATGATAATGAGAAAAAAGGACTGATCATTGGCATGTCAGTTATAGATGAGAAAGATGGGTCCTTATTGCATGAGCTAGAGATATCGAATATCTCTGCAGATTCCATGAGTGCTAATGCGGTAAGCCTGGGAGATGGTGTGATCTCTGCTACTCCGATGTTGCCTATGAAGCGGCATGACTGGGAGCAGGGAGGGATGTCTGGAGAAACCTTGGGTGGCACTGAGAATATTGGGGACAATATGGACTGTTTAGTAGATGGCGGTGCAAGCATGACACGAGGCAATTGCGTGTAGAAGGAGTTGCTACATAAGTTGCTACATGACATAGATAACTTTGGGGGAATTAAGGCTAAGGCAGGCGAAACGAGTAGGATAAATTCGGGCAAATATGTAGATGGCATACCCGAGCACAGTGGGGTTACCTTGTTGGATAACACTGCTCTACCAACTGCTACCTGCATGGCAGCGCAAGCAAATAGAGTCAGTTTCAAGGAGGCGCTAACCTCCAAGAGCATTATGTCTAATCGAGCGGCGACGTCCTATGTTAAGCTGGCTGTCATAGATGTAAAGGGCAGGGTAGCAAGTATGGCTGACTATATTGATAACGATGAGATCATCGTGTCAAATGAAGCACGCCAATGGCGCATTGAGTTTCACAAATATGATCTGGTGGGCTGAGTATATGGAAATATTCTTCCCTTTTTTGTTATTGCTCGGGTACTAGAGAGGCGTTGGGGCATTTATGAAAACTTCAGAATCTTGGACATCTCTTCAGGCTGTTTTTGCCTCCACTTTGAATCCGTGGAGGATAGGAATGTCGTCTGGCTGGGCAGCCCTTGGCAAGTCGCTAGCCAAGCCATGGGCTTGGACGTGTGGTCTCTTGACTTCCGACCAAACACCATGACGACGATGTTTGCCCCAATTTGGGTTCGGTTTTCAGCCCTTCCTCTGATTTACTGGGATGTTAAGAACATATTGAGAATTGCCAAGTCGGTGGGAGAGTCGATTCTTCTAGTTGAGTGGACGACAGATATGCAGCGATCGACCTTCACTCGGGTGTGCATCAGGATGGATCTATCAAAGCCGTTTAAATCGGGTATGTGGCTGAGAGGGGTCATGGGAAGAACATTTTAGCCGATTAAATATGAGGGATTGCCTAAAATATGTTTTGCATGCGGACATGTGGGACATTTCGCTGAACAGTGCAAGCTTGGGAAGCTAGGTGTTACTGCACCTGCACCTACCTCAGGGGATGTGAGTACCTCACTGATTGACTCCAGGAAGGCCTTAACATCTACGGTGCCACGATGTCACTCTATGACAATCTGTGATTATAACCCACATCTACAGGGGTCGCCCGCTGTGACGACTGTGCACTCTAGGCATATCCCGGATGCCGAAATCACCGCTGATCAGGTCACTATGGGTGAGGGAAAGTCTTACAATATAGTTAGGAAAGGATTCATGCTGGATGATGAGAAGAGCACAAAAAAAGAGAACCTTGGCCGGTGGATGTTGGTGCAACCAAGGCGAAGGAAACGGTTAACAAATGCACAAAGGCATCTTTTAGGACACTGGATGCATCAGAGCACACGCAAATTAATTAATGATCCTAATAAGGTGGATAGGGGAGAAGGCCGAAATGGCCGAAAGAGAAGCATATCTATAACAAGGGGGAGGGATCTAAGCAAGAGAGCATGGAGCCATTATGTGGCAGACACTAAAGGGACAATGCAGGCAAATGATCAGCCTCTGGAGGTCAACGCATGTTATGATGAATACTACCATAATAAGGGTTAGGAGAATTTCCTCCTCACTGCGCATCATGGGGTGCAGTAGACATCCTAATTTGCCGTGGGGGCTGTGACGTGCTATGGAAAACCGCAAGCAGAGATATATGGATGTGCTTATATGTATGGGGTGTTGCAATTCGCTAAGGATGGGGAGGCTTAGAAACCCTGGAGGTAATGTGGTGTAGTATATACCTTTGAATGATCAAAATCGCAGTATGGAACATTAGGGCATTCGAGGAATGAAGTCAAGGAGCTACCTGCAGAGGTTTGTTAGAGAAGGAAAAATCGAGGTGGTAACCCTTGTTGAGGTGAGAGCCCAAAGCTTCACGAGGAAAGATGTCGACTGGCTGCTGGGCAGAGATTGGACCTATGCGACTCAACCATCAGCAGGGAAGTTGGTAGGCATTATATTAATATGGAAGAGCAGGCTGGACAACAAATTCATATGATCGACATTGCATGTGATGTCGTTTGAGGTTAGCATGAGAGGAGGTATTAAGCTCAAGTGTTGTGTGGTTTATGAGCTGAAGGAGCACCACAAACGAAATGAGATGTGGGATTTCCTGAGGGAGGAAGCCGTGAATGCTGGACCTCTCATAGTTGCGGGAGACTTTAACCTTATAATGTCGCAAGGTGTGAAGAAGGGGGAAGGAAGTTCACATATGGCAACGGGCAACAAGAATTCGCGGACGTGATACAGGATCTTCAACTGGTGGACCTCAAGTTTATTGGGAATAAGTTCATGTGGTGCAATGGAAATGTGGGTGGCACAAGGATCTTGGAGAGGCTAGATAGGGCACTAATGAATGTCACGGGTATGCAGGCGTTCCCTTGATGCTCGGTTACACACTTGGCATGGATTGGCTCAGACCACTGTCCATTGCTCATTGATGTGGAAGGTGGCCATAAATTGGATAAGAAACGTAGAATTTAATTTGAAAGTGTCTGGTTGGAGTTTCTGAAGATAGTTGGGGTGGTGCACCAAGCTTGAAGTAGGCGAACCAAAGGGAATCTCATGGAGGGTCTATCGACTAAATTCCATAGATCGCTTGTGGCACTGCGCAAGTGGAGTAAGACGGAGGTGGGGGACATCATTAGTTGTAATGTGGACATGGAGCTTAGTATTAAAAAGCTTCAGGAATCGAATGAGGGACTGAATGCTGAGGAACATCGGTGCCTTGGACAGCTGATCCTGGACTTCCACTGCGACTGCGCTTTAGAGAAGAGATGGTGGTGGCAAAGAGCAAAAATCCATTGGGCTAAATTGGGTGACCGCAATACTTGTTTTTTTCATGCGGCTACTACTGCGCGAACGCGTAATAATTTCATTGCCCTCGGGTATGCTGACGACTACGTATGGAAGCATAAGTGCAATCATCAAACCTTATTTCCAGAAAAATTGTTGCGGGGCGAACAACGCGCCTCCCTCATTGCAGCATGTGCTGCGCGCCAGAATTAACAGCACACAGGCAACCATGTTGGCAAGCAAAGTGACTAAGAAGGAGGTCATTTCGGTTATTAAAGCCATTAGGAAGAACAAAGCACTGGGTATGGATGGGGTCACTGTCAAGTTCATCCAAGGTTATTGGGAGATTACGCATGGGGATATCATCCGCATGGCGATTACATTCTTTGAGGAGAAGCAAATGCCCAGGACTTGGAAAGACACCCTAATTATCCTCATACCTAAAACTCAAGATGCCAGCAAGCCGGAGCACTTCCGACCAATTAGTTTATGCAACGTCATCTATAAGGTAATAGCGAGGATTCTGGTAGAGAGGCTTAAGCCACTACTTCCTAATATCATATCCAGTGAGCAAGGGCATTTGTACCAGGAAGGAGCATTGCAGACAATATCTTTATAGCCCAAGAGATGGCCTCGAGTATGCATTTATCTTCTACAAAGACAGGGCTCATGGCAATTAAAGTAGATATAGAGTAGGCATATGATAATATGAAATGGGGCTTTGTGATGAACATACTGAAGCTCATGGGTTTCCCATGCAAATGGTGCGACTGGATCTAAGCATGCATCATGTACCCGAGATATGGGGTTTTGCTTAATGTGACTCGACTACCATGGATTGAGGCGCAACGTGGCCTGCGTCAGTGGTGCCCGCTTTCGCCATATTTATTCACAATTGCGACGTAATACCTCTCAATCATCATGCATGAATATGAGATGAGATCACTGCTTGGGTTTCGTTGTGGACAAAACGCATCGCATGTCTCACACCTGTTGTACGCAAACGATATCCTTGTGTATTGCCAGCAACGCGTGTGGCAGCACGCGCGGTCGAAATGACCAGGCAGGAATTTGGCAAGGCTGCAGGGATGAAGGTTAACTGCGCGAAATCAAAGGTCTACTTCAGCAAAGCTACGAGCACAAAAAGAAGGAAGTTGGTTGAGAGGAAGTTGCGAAGGGATCAATGGGATAGTCTCAGATACCTTGGTGAACCTATCTCGGCAAAAATGATCAAGAAGGAGGACGTCAACCTCATGCTCCAGAAGATCGATGAGCGGGTTGCCAAATGGCGTATTAGGCCATTATCACTTGCTGGGAGAGTTGTTATGATTAAGGCTGTTCTGAATGCCATCCCAAGCCACGTGCTGAGCTATTGTGTTATGCCGATACGTGCCATTGACACGGTGAAAGAAAGATTAGGAATTTCCTTTGTTGCGGTGCAAGCAGCTAAAAAATGATGCATTATGTGAATTGGGATACTGTCACTCTGCTTAAGGATGTAGGTGGTCTTGGTCTACTAGACATGTGCATCTGGCAGGTCTTACTCATGAAGCAGTGTAAGAGACTGATCGGTTGAGAGAATAACTCCTGGGTACAGATCATGAGAACTAAATACTGTGCAGCAGGAAGTTTTGTTAGGGCACTGCGGGGAGCCTCCCATGCATGCAAACTCGTCGCTGCAGCTATGCCGTGTGCTCTCGCCAATTTTGTATGGAGACTGGGCGACAGCAATGACGTCCTATTTGCGGAGGATGGCTAGCTGGGTGTGCTTCTAATTAACTGATGGCCCACCTTCATCAACATGGACGTCGACTGGCCAAAATATGTGGGTGATTGCATTATTGAGACGGGTGTTTGGAATGAGGGCAAGGTCTGCGCTTGGGCCAGTGATTTATTGTTTGAACGCATAATGCGTTTGCCCTGGGCTCAGAACTATAATCGCGATACTCACCTGCAGTCCCATATGGAAACGATTCAGGTCAACAACCCAAGATTCTACATGCAGTTACGCTACGAAGGAACTGGAGGCAGCATGGGGAGCCCTCTTGTGGACATGGAGCATCTTAAGAAGATTTGGAAAGTGAAAGATATGCCCAGGGTCCGCTTCTTTCAGTGGCGTTTGGTGGAGGATTATCTCCTTACGGCAGTCTGGATGGCTCGAAGAAGACTGGATATTAGCAGTGACTGCATATAGGGGTGTAATGCTTACGAGACGCCACAACATATAATGTGGGAGTGTCTGCATGTGCAGGAATTTTGGAGCAACTGTCAGCTGCGTGGGATTGTTACTGCTCTTAGCCTCCTTCCTGGTGTGTGTGGAGGAGAGCCCTTCATGCAGAGGTTCCTTGAGTACATGGGGTCGCCGAAGCGATGTGAAGATGGAGGCATGATGCATGCAACAACGTTAGCTACGGGGATGTATTACATCTGGGAGTTCCAAAATGCCAAGAAGCACAACGAAAGAATGCCCAACTATAGCACGATCTTGTGGAAGCTGTAGATTGAGGTCACGATGCTTTGCAAAGCTCTCCCATCCAAGTCATGTGGGAACCTATACAGTTCACCTGAGCTGATGGTAGCCCAAATCTGGGTTCCCCCTCCCACTGGATGGGTTAAAATTAATTGCGACACTGCTGTTAGAGATGATCTGACGGGCCTGGGATTGGTGGCAAGAGACCACATGGGGGAACCCCTGATGGTGATTAGAAGGAAAGTGTTTTCTAAGGCGAGTATGGCCATGGAAGTGTATGCTATGCTAGAAGCTCTTGATTGGCGAGGACCACGCTCTCGGAGTTTTGGGCCATTGAGATCCAAACTGACTCAATGCTCGTGATGCAGGAGGTGCGCACGACCCTCACACAGGTGCCCACAGGAGGTTTATTTGCCAAGGCAATTCTGCATGCTCGGGAACTCCACGCGCTTACTATTATACATATCAAAAGAGACGGAAACGCGCCAGTTGATTGGGCTGCGCGTGCTGCCTGCCGCTCCGACTTTGTTTGGGGCTGGGGAAATCCCCTCCCTGAGCCTCTCCTAAAGTTATTATTATCGGATTTTCTTTTTGATCTTTCGTAGAGGACTATTGTAGTTGCAGTTTTTCTACCTCCTTTTAAATGAAAGAAAGCTTTTAGGCAAAAAATTTGTAAATCAAAAAATTATTTTATGTATTTTTCATAGATTTGATGTAAATTAGAATTATTAAAATTTATACATTCATATATATAGAAATAGTGAAAGCTAATTCTTATATATCAATTACCAAGGTATACCTTTTAAAAGTATTCCTTATAAGTTATATCTTTACAAAATCATTCTTCTTTGGATTATAACATCAAAAATTTTATTTGTCTAATAATACTTATAGGGACTTTATTTTTTTATTTTTTTGATGATTCTCTTAACTAATCTCATAATTATTTTACCTTTATGTTTTTAAATTTTTTAATATAACATTTACCCAAGTTATTATAGTTTTTTTATCCTACATATTAGAATTCACATAAAAACTTTCGTATGTCAAACAAGTAATGTCATATAAGAAGAATTGTTAGAAATTAAACAGACATATTAAGAATATATAACATATGACTTAACACATAAGTATACGTATCAAACATTGCCAAAATATTGAATTGTAATTTATTTCGATCATATATATTAAGGGCTATCCACTTTGTATTTCATTAAATATTAAGCTAAGTCATCATATGATTTAGCTGTTTATCTTCAAAGCGATGTTGTGGTTATATATATAAAGTTGAATGGTTATAAAGACCTCCGACCAGTCTCATTAAGCTCAAAGCTTCGAACCTTTGTTTCATTTGATAAAATGACTAAAATAAAAAAGCCTATAAGCCTAATTCTCTCAAATTCTAATATAATTAACTTTGATTCACAAAAGCTTGGCACATAATTCTCTCAAATTCTAATATAATAGCCCACAATTAACTTTGATTCTTTAGTGAAATACTAAATTGTTATGTAATCGATTTAAATCCAATGTTCATAATATTATAATAATAGATTCTTAATAATTGGTCTTATTTAACATTTTTTTTCTCCCTCAAACTCTTATCCTACTTTCTAAAAAAATACAATTCTTCAAAAAATATCAATAATTCATACAAAATTATAAAATTTCAACTGTTGTTGTATGATCAAATTTTTTATCTCCAATAATAGTGATTAAATATTATATCTTGCAAAAAACCAAAATAATAACCTAATATATTTTAATAGGATAGTAGTTTTTGTCTCTAATTTGATTATTATTTCTTCAAGGTGAATGTGATATTTTAAATGAATAGTTTATCTCATGATAATTTTTATGATTTTCCATTTGTAAGCGTAATATTCTTCTCATTATGCATGGCTGTTTTTGTCTCCTTCTGTAATCTTTTAACAACCAGCTTCAAATCCAACACTCGTTTTGGCATTATTTTTAATACTGGAAACGAAACCCGGCATGCAACATCAGTCAGGAAATCGCACCATTTCACATAGATAAACATAATTAAAAATTGATCTAATCATGTTTTAAAACATACTTTAAAAAATAATATAAAAAACAAAAAATAGTTCTATCTTTCTTTATTAAAAAAATTCTAACATTATTGTATCCGCAAAATAACGGCACATGGACGAAAGATCATTCGGCCCTAAAACAAGTCGTCAATAATAAATTTGCACGTCACCGTTTAAAATCGGCATCACTTTTTTAACTTTTTTTGGGTGAGAATATTTGCAATAAAAAAATGATTTAAAAGAAATTTAAAAAAAAACATTTTATATTAAAAACTATGAAAACTTTTTGATAATTTTTTATGTTTTAAAAATTAAAAAAAAAATAAAAGCCTACTTGTACATAATGCCATGGCATGCAATAATACCCCAAAAGTTATTTTTTCACACGTCATAAAAAAGGATGTTGGAGGAAAAACAAAATAAAAAAAAAAAAGAAAAAGAAAAAATATTCCTATAAGCAGATGCGTGGATTACCTTCTTTGGAGCTCGACATTCACCTTAAAGATAAACAAAGTTGTCATATAAAAAGCCGAAGGGAAGCAAGTCTTTCAAGCAATGGACTGTTTGCTGGCCATGTGGAGGATAGATCAACAATACGATTGCTGTAGAAAAACAAAAAATGGAAGATGCAGAGAAGGAATTGTGGGAAATCTTCCAAATAATTAATAACTTTTTAATCGGCAAAGATGACATTACAGCTGAAAAAAATCTCCAGTGGAGAAACTTTACTTTGTCTGCATATCAAATACATTACCTGCTGTCATCCACAATGTCAGAAGAGATCAAGTCCTTTTCAGTGCAACAAATGAAAGACTATGACAATAAAACTTTATAGAAGCCTTGGTTTCGTCGTAACAGTGTCCTGCATCGTAAGAGAACAGAACTTGTTCTTCAAACGAATAGATGATCTCTTAGGAAAGTTAAAAGATGGAAAAGATCAGCTACGGCCTAAACATGTTACATCATTGTTTTCTCTATGCTAGAGACAAGTTAATATAAACGATGGCATTATAGAGTTGAAAAAAGATGAACAAATTTGATAAAATTGTCTTAGTTGCTCGAGGTTTTCTAATAAGAGGCAAACCAAATTACAAGCAAAGTGAGTTATCATGGAAAAAAAAATGGAAGCTCCAAAGTCACAGGACCATATGCATTTTTTGTGATGAGAAAAACCATATAATAAAAGAATATTTATTATATAAGAAGTTATTAAAGATAAAGAAATTAAGGGACACAAGGAAATCATTTGATATTAGATAATGATGATGATCGTATCTTGTACATTACACCTTCATATATGCATGATTTGAATTAGATTCCAGAATGTTTAACATGTATATTGTTACAGAACAACTCAACATGTATTAGGCATGTGATAATTTTATAACCAAGATAGCAAATGATGCAAAGTAAGATATCGTTGATGTAACACTATAAATATTTACATATTTAATGTAAGCACAAGGAATTTGAATTGATGTTAATCATTTACCAAAATTAAAAATAAAATTAATTTTACTAAGAACCCTAAATTCAAAAGATTATATGTTTCTTTGAAGGTGAAGATCTCAAGGCTTATAGAGGAACAATGATGAAGTTCACAGGGAGGATGATTGGCAACTTATAGATATGTAAGGAAAGTAAAGATAAGTCGAGGCTCCATCATAGTCCAGGTAAGTGCTTTAAGTGGAAAACGAGAACATGACATGGTTTGTTAAGGGGTTGCATGTAAATGAAGAGACGTGTGACAATGGCTTCACATATTGAGGGTAGTAGATATCTCTTTAATTGTGTGAAACAGATCAAACAATGCCGCATTACATTATGGCGAGCAATTTTGGATGCCCCAGGTGGGGGCATGCATCCCAAGTGGGGATGCAAGTTATGTTGATAAGACATTAAGCTAATGAAGATAATATGAAGTACAGATGATTGAGGGCAACCATATCACCAAATTCTAACCATGATAAAGATTTGTTAGGCTAAATTGTAGTTTGCAATCCACACAATTATTATTGGGTCCATAGTCATATCTAAGTTGAGTAAACTTATTTATCACATATGATTTTGAGTTATTATAATTATATGACTAGACTCTATCAGAACCTATGTATATAAGGAAGTCATAGCAAATGAGGTTTAAGTTGAATTCTAAATACTTTAACTAAAAAACTTAAACATATAAGTAAGGGTCATATTAATTGTAAAATAAAATCTTAACATTTAATTTATAATGTTAGATTAAATCTAATCTCACTTGCAAATTTCTACCATCAAGAAAAATCTTATCTATATTATCTATCATCTATTATAATTTTGAAATCTACCAATTAATTGAGAATGTATCAATGTGTTTTATCACATAATGTGCATTGTGTAATTATATCAATTACACTATCATGGATGGCCAAATGATAAAAATCATGCATTGATCACAGGACTGAAGTTTATGCAACTTCATAGAAGCTTATCAGCATATTATTATACATGCTAAAAGCTGCTCAATCACAATAAGATATCATTTGAGTTTGCTAATACTTTATTCAACAATGGTAGAAAACACTAAGGATCCACGAAAAATACCAATTACATGAATCACTTGATCCTAGTCAAACCATCAACTCTACTATGAAATGTTAAAGGAAACAGAATGATAGCTTAAGTTGAACCCAATGTGCCCTTGAGTGGACATCTAATAGCTCAAAAACTTAATAAGTTAATAAAAAGGATTGTATTAATTGTATATTAAGATCTCAAAACATACAATGCGATACTAAACCTAATTTTACTTACATGAAAATTCTCTTATTGGAAAAATAAACTAGAGCAAAAAAAAAAGTAGACAAGTGAGAATGTGTTTCCACATATTGGAAATTGTTCTTTTTGTCAAAAAAATACAAGATATCTTAGAGAAAACTTATTCTCTTTTTGAAAAGAATAAAAGATCCCTTGGATAAATTGGAAAATGTAGTAGGCCAATTGAGGTCAAATCTCATTAAATCCTTATCTTTGGTGTTTTTATCTTGGCAATTGTGTGTTTCTTCAAAATGACATGCATGCATTGTAATGGGAGACAAATAATCAAATCAAACTTTTGTCAATATCTGAACTCCAAATAGCAACAGAAATAAACAATTTACTATATAATGATCTAGAAAAACATGTCTACGAAATCAATGTACTTAAAATATTTCTTGAAGACTAACAAAAGGGATTGCATGCCTTAGAAGCTCCAGTGCTACTTGGAATGATATTGAAACTATAAGCTCTTCCACCCCTCTAGTACTTGTTTAATGGTCCATCAACAGTCTTCTGAGCGGCTGCAACATAAAGAGGGGTATTTCAAAGGAGAAAGCATAACAAAAAACAATGCTAGGCTGATAACAAAATAACAAACGATGTTGATTCCACAACAGACCAGTAGTTGCATGCACAGTCGACATCAAGTCCTCAAAAATGCCAAATCTGTCATAAATAACCTATCAAAGATAACAAATAAAATTAGGGATCGGTCAAATAAACGGTCATCCACTTGTGTATTTTGAAATTGATATACCTTAGCAAAGTAGACAAACAGTTTGTAGAATAGCTTGCATTTGAAACGATATCAACATCTGGTTTGTATTCTTGCTCATTGCGCCAACCACAAACCCGGGCATCTTTGCTAGCGGCAGAGATGATAACCGTCTCGGCACCACTCTGACGTGTCAGGAAAATGTTAGTCAAACATTAACGCACAGAGTATAAGAGAAAAGCACAGAAATCAATCTATCTAGTACAAATGATTCATATTTATTTTTACTGGTAAGTACAAACAGTTGGACTCACGCAAACTATGCCCTCTGAAGTTCCCATAAATCCCATACAACATAGCAAAATTAATTTTTCATCGGTCCCTGGCTCTCTTGCTCTTTTGTTTATTTTAGTTAAAATAACTTTAGATAAGCTTTAGTACAGTCAAAATCGAAGCCAAATTCTTCCCAAATTAAACGCACTAAAAATTGGAGTGAATGCAATAGGCTTTGAACAATGCAAGAGGAAGCTCGTTTACATTGTTTTACATGCATTGTTCGAGAAAATGTAAAGTTTTAGGGCTAGCTTAGCTAAATACAGTTATTCAATCCAAACACACATGACCAACTTTTGTTTTTGGCTAATTTTTTTCTGACAAAACCCATACAAGAGAAGAATTTTAATCTCAATAATAAAAAATGCTTGATTTCAAATTTTAAGCAATGTTAATAAGATCTAGCTATACATGCTATACATCCAACACATACTCTTATGACTGATCAATACAATGAGATAAGAAATTAGAAATATCAGAGTACAAGAATCAGAATGAGAAAATATTTTTTTGAAAGTGTATATTTTAACATTTTTAGGAGTTTAAATTTCAATGAAAAAATATATTACTAATTTTGATTAGAGTCATTGTTTCGGTCAATTTTCTACTTTTTTCGTTTGATAGATAATTTTTCATAAGTAGTCAAATTAAATCTCCAAGTTGATCTTAGGTTGCTGATCAACATCAATAGATTAATTTTATGAATAGAAATAATAAGCAAATATAAGTCAAAGAACATAATCAAACTATAAAATACCATTAGATGAGCAGAAGCATTGACTGTCTTTAAAGACACCAGTAGACTCCACAAGATACTCAGCAATAGCCTGACCCCAAGGGATTTCCTCAGGGTTCCTTAAGAAGTAAGTGCATTAGCAGTCCAAAGCAGATATCCTCATAAAATGCATCAAAAAAATAATATAAAAATGGCACAAATTGACATTCCAGATGCCAAAGACTCTAACTTCTTTCTCTCCAAAGAGAAGAGTTTTTGAATCTTTCACCTTGATCTCATGACGCTAACACTTACCATGCACAGTATCGTATTTAAATATGTATTGTCTGCATCAAATTTTCCATAGAAAATTGTCAAAACAATAATACTCTATCAAAAAAAGGAAAAAAATATCAATTGAAAGCCAAAATTGGCTCTCATTTTGGACAACACATAACAAAATTTTAATTTGACAAAAACTATTGCAAAAATTTAGCTCCAATTTTGACCACTCTGTCATGCTTGGCAAGCACTAGCTATAAATTGATATGGCTTGAATAAAACCAACTACAGGTAGTTCATTGATCATAGACTTGTATCTTAAGATGATCCTGGGTTACTTATCTATCATTGTCAAGCATATCTACAAGAGACCTTGAATACAACTCAATAAACTCCTAAAAAACTTAATCCTTAATTCTAAATCCTAAATCACTAATCTTTTATCCCTAATCCTTAATCTCTAGTCCTTAAACCTAATCCTAATTCCTTAATCCTTAATCTCTAATCTCCAATACGTAATCCTGAATCCCTTATCACTAATCTCTGATCTCTAATCTCAAATCCTTATTCCCTAATTCATAATCCTTAACCTTGAATAATTAATCCAGATCAAGCTCGGTGTAAGCAGACAAACTAAAATAGAAAAATCAGGAATGCCAATCAATGAAAATGTCTATGCATTCTTAATGTAACTAAAGAGGAGAGAGAGGTTGGAGTACAAACCAGTGATGCAGGTACTAGTAACTACATAGAACTTCACCTTGGTAAGGGAGGCTCCATGGAGAAATTGGTCTCCCGTCTGGCTTCGCCTTCTGCAGTTTTCCGTCTAAACCCGGATACTTCGTTTCACCGAAATTTAATTTAAGGTACTCCTCCTCCCGGCAAAATCTTAAATGGTCGACGTAGATTTGTCAGCGGCGTCGATTCTTCCGAGTTAATTTCATTATACTTTGACATATTAACCTATATTTTTAATTAATTTTATTCAAAAAATCATGTTTAAATTGTTTATGAGACTTGTCATTAAATTTTCAAATAAACGTAAATAAAATAAGGTTATCATTCAAAATCATATGACCGATTATTTAATTAATTTAATTTTTCATATCATTTATGTCATTATGCTATTTCTATACATATTCTTATCGAATTCATTAATTTAAAAAGCAATATAAAAATTTATTTAAATGACACCGAACTAAAAAGTATTGATAATTTTTAAAAAAGATTAAGAACCACTTAACAATCAAATACAAAAAAAAAAAAAAAAAAAAAAAAAAAAAAAAAAAAAAACGTTAAACTATACTTTCTCTATGTAGAAAACAATGCATATTTTATAAAAAAAATGATTTAGTTTATTCAAATGAAACCAATTCGCTACATTCTTATTAAACAAACATATCACCATCTTCATTTAAATAAGGGGCAATGTGTGATATATATTTCTATTGCTTCAATCGATCAAAGCTTCAAATAAAATCATATCCTTGCAATTTTGGTACTCAAATGTAATTAAATTTAAGAAACATCTACTTTTTTTCCAATAAAAAAAATTGTAAAGCTAGATAATATTTTCATATCCTAATTTAACATTATAAAGACCATGTACGATTGAAATGTACTTCAATCGAAAGTAAATTCCCATGGATCTCTTGATAACAACTTCAAATATTGCAAAAAAGCCATTGATAAAGAGACTAAAGGCTCAAAAGAAAAAATTTCGTTGTTAAATTAGAGCACGTGAAGCACAGCAAACCCTCCTGAGAACTCATCAAAGCTTCAAGCGCATGTAACACAAACAAGCAAGGCATCATCCGTGAACAGCTAAGCTTCTAATTAGTAAGCAGAGGATGTTACCTAGTCACCGAGTGATCTAACTCCTTGGTACATAGCTCCAGATCGGAGAGCATCCAAAGTATCAACAGTTCGAAAACCACTTAGCTCTCTCAGACTTGTCCAGCCATGGCGGGCAAGGAATTCGTGGAGATCCTCCTCTGCATACATCGTCTTGTCCTCCGTGCGAAGCGACATCCGTTCGCTGTCCTCATAAAAGCACATCTTTATGGTCACCCCTATGAGATAAAGCAGCTTATTATAAAAGAATCAAACAACACACTATGTTGAAACACGCCTGTGTTGCGAATCTATTAATGTGACCAACAAAATACTATTGTTTACATAACCTGGAAGTACACACATAATAATGGTTACAGAAAGAAGGCTCGGTTTTCTTTTTCTTACAAAAAAAAAAAAAACAACGTGAGTTCTTCATGTGTTAATTACCCTCATCCAGATGAAGAATGTAACTCCCTAGTGGCATATCTCTATCAAGACAGCGAACTACGTCTTCTTCATCCTCCAGCCAAAATGCCCTCCTTGTTCTCAGGCAGAAAGCTGATTTGATGGCCTCTTTTATAGCCTCGGAGGAGCCATCAATACCAATCTTTTTTGTGCACTCTCCATATTTGACTAAAATAACTCGTCCACCATAAGAGCCGTGGTTATCACCTAAATGGGATTAAAAAATAAAAAAATAAAAAAAAATAAAAAAAAACACACAGTAGACTTATAGGAAAATTTTATTTAGCCAACCATGAATCTCATTTGAAACTAAGTGTATCATTAGCCTTATATAAATCATATAAATTCAACACTATAATATAAGAAAAAATATTATTTTTCAATGCAGTGCTCGTCGAGTGGATCGAAATCTGAAAGTGTAGAAGCTGTAGATTAGACGGACAACTCGATTTGCTACTTCGTAAGACCGCTTCATTCGACGCCTCCCAAATGCTTTAGAAGACGACTCATGAAACATTGCAGAAGATACGCCTATGGAAGACAGACAATACCAGAAGACGCATCTCCACCATCAGTTTTGTAGGAACAATTCTCACAGAACAGAAGCATTTCAGAAGCCCGAGAAACCATTCTTAGTAAACAGACACATTTGGTTTCATAAGTAACTTAATTAAAGGTTTCCAAGAACAAAAACTCTATCAGCAACTTAAGCAATGACAAGTTTGACGTCAAACTGACTTGCAATGAAATCTTCTAAGATTTAAACGGTTTCAAATCCTTAATTATCGTTTTCACATTTTTGGCTTGGAAGCTACAAAGTTTCGAAGATTTCACTCCTTAATTATCCTTATCTCATTTTTAGCTTGGAAGCTACAAAGTTTTGAAGATTTCACTAAGTCACAAATGGCAAACTAAATCATGAATCAGCTTTGGTATGATTTCGTAGTTAACGGAACAATTCAAATATGTCGAATGAAAAGGATAAGAAGCCATGGTTTTGAGTTTTAAAATAAATCTTATCACACAAAAGATACATGTTGAGGCATCCATGATAAGCTAGTAGACTTGAAGCCAAAAAGTTAAAGGAAGCAATACTACAAATGTTATTTAACCTCTTCAAAATGTTTCTTTTTTTATGTGCATCTCATTTAATAAAAATTAAATATTTGATTCTCAAGTTTCTTATCAAAAGAAAAATAGTACTGAGGATAACAAACAACTTATTTCCATACTAATACCTGAGTCGTACTGGCCTGAGCCTATTATTATCCAAGCCTTTGGTCAAGGGAGAAAGTTTAACACAACAAATCTACAAGAAAATTTGGTTTACTTCAAGAGAACAAAGGCTTCAATTTAATACTAAAAATCTGAACCATTGGCAACTCCATTTGTTGTGAACTCACAAGAAGAGGAAGAGGTCTTTTTAAAAGATAATGGCGGATTAATGATTTGAATCTTCATATTGCAATAAAAAAGAGAGATAAAGATTTGTACTAAATATCCAATTTTAAACCACCTCATATATTTTAAGTTGTCAAATAATTTCAAAGTATTTATTACTAAAATTAACAAGATTCAAGTATAAAAAGATATTCATGAAACTTTTTCAAATCTAAATTGAAAGGAGGATATGTTAGAGAAAATACACTCAATGATAATGAGAATGGGAGTTGGTAGAATTACCTATACGGAAGAAGATAGTTGACAAAAAATAAGTATTTATAATTAAATATAGATCATATGACATAATTGATCAATACAAATCAACATTGGTGACACAATATTTCACTTAGATACATAAAATTAACTATAAGGAGATATTTACTTGAGTTGCAAAATTACACCTTATTAGAGTTCAATTATCTACTACTATAAACTAAGACTGAAAAATACACGAACTAAAATAGAGAATATTCTCTTGGATGATGCTTTAGAAGAAGATATATATGAAAGCTCCATTAGGATTTAAGACTCAAGAAGATTAAACAAAGGTATATAAGTTGAAAAGGTCCATTTATGGCCTAAAATAATCCCTAAGGGCATGATTTAATATAATAATGAAGCAGTTAGGCTACAAGTCAAGGTAAGTCAATCACGCTTTATTTGTAAACAGAGTCTAGAAAACAAGTAATTCTCATTATTTATGTAAATGATCATAAGAGAAGATGAATTAGAGAATAAGAATCTCAAAGGAAGTTTCAAGCTGAAAGATCTTGGAAGCCTAAAATATTTCTTGATGATGAAAATTATAAAGCGTCGAAAAGAAATTTTCAACTCACAAATAAAGTACATATTAGATTTGCTTAAAAAACTGATAAACTTAAGTGTAGACCTATTAGAACACATTTAGAATAAAATTGAAAGAAAAAAAATTTTAAAAAAAATGCATTAGTGAATCAAGATAACTACTAGCATCAAGCAAGTAGACTAATCTATTCGTCTCTAACAAGACTAGATATTTCTTTTAGTATAAGTATTGTCAGTTAGTTCATGCATGCTCCAACAAAAGACACTTAGATTTGGTTAATCAAAGCTTGAGGTATTTCAAGAAAAGCCTAAGAAAAAAGATACTATTAAGGAAAATTGAGATAAGAGATACACTTGACTACTTAGATGTGGATTAGGCTAGAACTGTTAAAGATAGCAAGTCTAAAATTATATATTATATAAAGATGTGAGAAAATTTGATTACTTGAGAAAGTAAAAAGCAATATATAATAGTTCATAGTAATGCAAAAGCTAAATATAGAGCAATAGCACAAGAAACATGCGAGTTTATCTCGATCTAAAGGTTAATGATGATTTGAATATCCTTTAACTGGTCCCATGAAGTTGTTTAGTAATAGTAGCAATCAAAGTAGTTTACAATCCTTTTTAACATGATAAAAGATGAAGCATGTAAAAAGTGATAGAAATTTTATTAAGACTAAAACATAAAAAGTGGGACTATTGTTTTGTCATATATTCCTATCAAATCTTAAGAAATATATGTTCTTATAAAAATTTTATCTAAATTAAGATTTAATTTGTGTGTCAACAAGCAAGGAAAGATGTCTATTCAACAACTTGAGGGAGACTGTTAAAAAATTTTCAAATTCCAAAATTTATGAAATAATTAATTAAAAAACAAAATCTTATAAATCATAAAATAATTAAATAGGAAGCAAAATAATTCTCTTATAGATATAGCCTAAAAGAATTTAACTTTAATGTATGACAAATTAGTTTTCATTAGATGTAAAATTGATCTTATATAAATCATATAAATCCAACATTATAATGTGAGAAAAAATATTATTTTTTTCCTTAGTGTTCTATATTTTTTTGTTCAAAAACTACAACTTTGTTCTCCTAAAACTATTTTATTTAGATGCAAATTATTGAGATTGTACCTCAGCAGGTAAATTAAAATTTCAGGTTTGAGAATTTCAGATTTGAGATGGAATTCTTGGAGCAAATAAACTAAAACATTATAAAATTGGTTTTGAACTTGAAAATATTCCTTCAGAGATTAATTGTTCAAGATGAGCAATTAAAATAATTAAGCAATTATGGAATCATGATATGGGATGAATATTCCTTGTGATATCAACAAAACAGTGACGTTATAAAGAAAAGAAAACATGAGTCAAGTGACTATTTCAGGATGACTATTTATGTCCTCCATATGTTTCCTTAATCTTCACCGAGTAGAGAGATCCAAGCAATATATACGACAGCGATTTAAAAAATCAATCTCTTCACGAAGGAAATCCAAATAACAAAGATGGAATCTTTAACTTCATTTGAAGACCAGGACCTTCATATGATATTTCAAAGATGACAAAGTCAACCAACTGGATAATACAAAACTTGGTTTCTATCATTGATGCATGACATAATCTTTCTTGTTGATTCAAAAGTTGAGATCTTTGGTTCAGAACATATTTAAATCTCTTGCCTCTCTTTGACATCATTAGTATGGCTTCTTGTTAGTGGAATTATCCCATCTACCTTGCGAACATAAGTTATCGAACAAGATAAAATTTCTTTCTATGTAGTTGATCTCTTGAATTTACTACTTCATCATTGCATTTGGTCTTGTTAGCTCCTCTACATAGACTACTTTGTCACCTAACTATCCATCCATCTTTACAACAATCATCAAGTTTGACTTCAAGGCTAGCTTTTTGTTGATTGGTTTAGTTTTGATATATCTTCTAGAAATGAGAAGTGAAACATCTAATGATGAGGTGATTATATAAGAACAGAAGACAGAGATGACTAAAAAGTTTGTATCATAATGATTCCACAAAGAAAAGTGCATATATGCACCGTTCTTTAATAAAAGAGAAGGTACATTGATTCATTTACCATCATATGTCCACATATATGGAAGAGGTGAACTACACCATTACAAAATTTTGCAAAGTATGAGAATACTTGGTTTAGCTTTTCCATTATGTAGAAGACTTGTGCATCTAATAGAGAGAATATAAAAAAGACCAACTTAACCAAAAATTCAAAAACAAATTCATTTATATTGTAAAACTTCAAAGCACAAGGCATGAGATACCAAATTTAAATCAAGTGCATCCCATAGTGGCAATGCACTTGAGATTCACAAATTTGAATTCTTCAAAAAAGGTGAACCACTCTAAACCATTTGTTTCACTCAATCGAGTTAACAAGGCAACCAAACTAGTAATGGTACGATAAGGTAGAGCCAACATGGCTAACAAGGTGATCGAGCCAATATGGCAAGACAAGGCCAATGATGATAGTTCTTATAGAGCCGACAAAGCGGCATAATCGACATGATGTGACAGAGCCAATTACAATAGGTTGAAAGAGTCAACAAAACAACAATGTCAATTTGTGACAATGTGACAATGTGACAATGCCGACAAGACACCAGAGTCAAGTTGAAACATTTTGCCAAAGGAAACAGAGTGGCAGAGTCAGAGAGAAAAGTTCAATTGTGTATTGTGTCCAATTTAAATCCCCATGATGCAACTCTCCTTAGCAAAAGTGTTAGACACCTTTAAACTATTCCCCACCCTATTAAGAATTGACTCATGACTACAATATTGAAAAGAAAATCGACAAATATACCTTGAACAATTCCAAGTGCAAGTTTTCACTAGTATTATTCTTCTTAATTAATAAAGTGATACAAAGTATAGTATACATATACATATATATATATGTGTGTGCCATCGGTTGAGGTGTCTCTCCAGTTCCACGGAGGAATTCCACCAGCATCAGTTGTTGTTATTGCCAGATGATGTCCATCATGATCAACACGTCTTTCCAAGTTGAGGGTCGACCTTCCATTGGCTTGAAATCCATAGGTCATTCTTATAAACTTCAATAGAAGGCCAAAAGAAATAGATATGCTATAAATCTTGAACAAAAGATGCAAAGACATCTACAGTGAATCAAAGAATGTGAGGCTTTTAGACTAAAGTACATAGAGCCTAAGTCGGGATTCTGAAGTGATGGGTAACACTGTTTAAGCCAAGAAATCAATTCTCTACAACAGTAAATAATATTCAACAAATATATAAATACCGTTAGTAAATCTTTACACTATTTTCAAGTTAAATACTTCAAATAAGCCTAAATTTAGAAAGAAGGAAATTTATCAGGCAAGGATTTGCATTATAAGTTCTGGATACAAGTTTAAAACATAACATTGGAAAAGTATTAACCAAAGTAATGCAAAATAAAAATGCATGGGCTAGTATCTAGTTCTCACCACCATATAATCCTAAAGAAACCCCAAATCCAATTTACGTCAGAAACCAATCAGTAGGTTAATGAGGCTACCAAAATATCTCAAAATTACTTAAAGACATTCCTAACAATTTTTATGCTATGACACCAAATGCTTAGAAATTACATAAGTTATTCAGCAACATGCAACGAGTTTTAGAAAGGTACCTTCCAAAGAACTATATGGAACACTAACATCTTCAATGCCTACATGTACAGGAAAAAATGACAAGTCATAACAATAACCAAGAATTTCTAGAGAGTAGAAAAGGCGTAAGAAGGTTTAAATGTCGAATTCAAAAAACAGATATAGAAGAAATCAATAATTACATCTCACACAAAAAATATAGTAGAACAAATCACATGGATAAAATACAAAAATAATAAAAATATTCTTGTAAATCTAAAAAAATTATCATTGATTCAAGGATCTAATGAGACCTTACTTTTTCAAGGTAAAAAGAGCAAAATTTTAAGACAAAAAAATCAGGTCATGACTTTAGCATTGCATATTGATCAACTCACACACCTAAATTTGACTAATTATTTCAATTGAAATCCAATCTTCAGACCTAGGCTTGGCATTGGTCAAGCTTGCTAGAGATAAGGTCAAACTCAAGTGCCTTAAGTTTAGCATGACAAGAATTTAATTTAAATTACTAGGATTGGACAATTTTTTGTAGCAGCTCGAGATGAAATCCAATCATAGAACCACAACTACAATTTAACAACCTACACATAAGAACAACTAAGGTTCGTTTGGGTCCTCTCAGCCCAAATGCGAAGGGAGAACAACAATTCTATTTTCAATATTTTCAAGATTAAGTCGATTCAATCAACAAACCGATGATCGACAATGATGCAATCGGGCACTGCTCCTTGGATAGACCAAACGTTTTTGATAATGTGATGCGTTGCAGTGTAACTAAACATGACATTGGTTTGATTGATTTGAATTTGCTAAGAGGCTCTACACATATTGCTCTCTCACCTACTCTACATAGTTGGCCCTCAAGGGTTGCACATGTCACTGAAGCACATGCACATGGGGTCACCCTCAGCCACTTCCTTCTCCCTTGGCTAATTCAAGCCAATTCACAAGCAATTATCCCTTTGTGCTATTGCCTAGGTTCCCAGCTCCTAGGCAAAGACCAATAAATGTTCTTGAGCCTCTCAAGATTCTCCAGACCTTGCTACCCTTATGATCCCTGCGACTTGACACAAAAGCATTCTTGAGTCTCTCAAGATTTTTAGGGCCATGCTAACCCTTCAATCCCAAATTCCTAGCATAAGAGATGTATGGTAAATTTTTCTAAAGATTTGCTTTTGAAAATTCCACTAATTAATGGTATCATTGTGCTAAATGATGAGAAAATTGAAGAGACCAAATCCTAAAATGATAACACCTTCATTGTTTATCTATTTGGCTTTAAATTACAATTTTTTTGTTGTTGTCTAAGTTGCATTGCGAGTGGAGCCATTGGGATTTGGTTCATAGGAGGGTAGGTCTTAGGTCTTCATAAGTAGAGCCCCAAGTTTTGCCCTAGTAAGGCAACCTTCATATCCATCCCAATTTAGCTTTGGTTACCTAGCCTTCCTCTCTGTTGCATGAAAGAACCAACACTTTGTTTGATCACCACCCAAGTTGTTGCTCCAATCTCACAAGACACAACCATAGCTAGCCTTGAGCATGGTTTGTTTGCTAGAATGTATGTAAAAGTTGACCTAAGTAAATCTCTCTAACCAGGTATGTGGGTTTGGGTAAGTTTGGTTTTGGTGAAGCTGAGGATTTTGTAAACTTCATGACCTCTTGTTCATTGGACCCAAATATACAGGATATAGTAATAGAATGGGTACAGCCATAGTTTGGTCCCACCTCCATCAAGTCTTAATGAATTTTAAGAACTTCTTAGGGATCTGAAATCTACTATCTTACTCGTATCAAGTTGTACTATTGTCCCTTACACTTGCATCTCACTAACATTTCTTCCAATCCTTCAACCCATCGGTTAAATTCAAAGGTATGTGGTCGTCTTTCTTTGAAGCCTGGGGTATTGTTGCTTGTTATTAAACCAAAACTTCCAAGGGGTCTCCTACTTCCTTGCTCAAGTATAAATGTGCCTAAACATTCTATTGTCACTACTCTTAGAGCAAGGTTGGGTTGGAGACTTTTTCACCTTACTCAATTGTTTAAAAATTCAAATTGATCACCTTCTGATCCAAAAGTTTGGGAAGTAAAGCCTTTTGAGGGAGAAGCAAGTTAAGCTCCTCCCCTAAGTTGCTTAGTATAACTCTGTCTTAGCCCAACTAGAGACCTAAAGATGGCAATGCACAAAGATGCATTGGCTTGCATTAAGGCACAAAAACTCTACTTTCTTCCATAGGGCCATTACTTGTAGCAAATAAAACAATTGGATCTCCTTCCTTGACTGTATGATGAGAGCATCCACCTTGATTCATAGCAAGACATCAAAGCTATCCTTGTTGATTTCTCCAAACAGATGTAAAAGCAACTTTTACCAAATCTACCAACTAATTTCCCTCTTCCTCTACCCATAGCCACTCTCTTGACCAATCAGCCTTGCGATCTTTGAGCCAACATCACCAAAGGGAGACCATAAGTGCTGCTCCTTCTCTAGCCCCAACCATGCTACCAATATTTATGGTATTTAAGGTTCCTTTGTCAATAATTTTTAAGACATTATCAAGAGTGACTTCTCTGTCATGATTATACACTTCTTTAATGAAGATACTATTCAACTAATGTGACGTGACACTACGATTATACTCATCCCCAAGATTGATGAAGCTACATAGCATAATCAATTTTGCCCAATCAACTTTTGTACCATTATTTACAAAATTGTAGCCAAATGCTTGTCAATAGAATTAAAAGTTGTTATAGAATTATTTGACCACATTAAAGAAGCATAACTGACAACTGCTAAACCAAAAATTATTTAATAGCATAGATTTTTCATCTTCTTTCACAAGTTCTATGACTCTTAAGGTGGACATAGAACAAACTAATGATAAAGTAAGCTAGCCATTTTTTATCACCATGCTTAAGAACTTAGTTTCACTAACCGATTGTGTGCCTAGGTCAGGGAGTGTGTTTCCAATCCATGCTATTCCTTTTTTGTTAATGGAGTTAGAACTAATTGGCTCATAGAGGTATGTAACCTCAAGCAAGACTACACCTTTGCTTCATATCTATTCATTCTATGCTCTAAACTTTTATCTCTTTTCATCCAACAATGAATGAAGATAAAACACTTAAGGGGATTTGAATCTCTACGTCCATATCACCCATCTCCTACTAATTCTTTGTGAACGATGTCCTTTTGCTTGTTCTTACAACTTGCTTTGAAGCTAGGGAACTCTCTATAATCTTTGATGCCTACTTATTTTTAGCTAGAAGGTAAACAAGACCAAATCATCAGGTTTTTTCAATAAAAGAATGACCCTTAAATGTAAAAGTATGCTGGTTAAAAAATTATAACACAAGTCTCAAACCAAGGACAAATATCTTGGAATCCCTCTCACTAGGAAACATCCCTCCCTTGTTAATTTCCAACAAGCTATCTCCATTATTAAGGTGAGAATAACCTGTTGGGTTATAAAAGCCCTTTCTTTTGCTAGTAGGTTTGTACTTATAAATAGTGCCATTGTCTTGTTACTACTCAATTCTATGTCTCATACCTTAGCTCCCCTCAATGTTATGACACAATCAAGCAGCTCGTCAGAGAATTTCTTTGGAGCAGTGACAAATCTAAATGATTTCCCAATTACTATTTGTGGGATATCGTTTGCAAGCACAAAAACATGGTGGTCTTCGTATCCATTCTTTATGGGACCAAAGAAATATTCTAATATCTAAATTGTCAAGTCCAATTCTCTCTCTCTCTCTCTCTCTCTCAAGAGGCATTTGTTAAGCCTAGAAGCTTATAAAAACACAGGTGTGGTGCTTACTACACGAAATGGCACAATGTGAAAATCGATGATGAAACTCAAGTCCACGTTAACAAAGACCCCTAATGTAGGCTTGTTCTACTAATTCATAGCCTACCCTTATTAATATGGACACTAGTTACCTAAAGAATATCTCGTCTCTTGATGAAGCAGAACAATGGAAATTTGAGACCCTATCTCTCTTATTCAAAAGCTTTATAGTTAAATGGGTTTGACTTTTTGACCAATCTCTTTTTGCAAACAATGATATTCTCACTTGGTGTTTGATGAACACACTTCATACCCCCACCATGGTGCTATACAATAACTTAACCTTGGATTCTCAAATTGTTGGTTCATGGGTTTTGAAAACCAAAATTCAGCCAAGAATCAATGCATTCAAAGGAAGAGTATCTTCATACAGCTCCAACTTTTTATTGGCTACACCGACATTACCCTGAGCTATTTTGCCTGTGGAGATGCCAAGTACTGCTAGTGAAATGTTTGCTCCATCAGCCCTTGGCAAAACCATCTTGCATCTCTTCTTTTTGTTATGCAAGTTTATCGCCTCCACTGAATCGTTCAAGCCCTTTAATATGGCAACCATATGTAATATATTATTATAGGCATATAAAGATTTGAGCATATAAAATTTCTCTCATCCCAAAAACATGACAATTCTTACAAGAACATTACTTAGTTGATTCAGTAATTGAACAACAGCTAATTAGGTAAAACTCTGTTATGATAAAAAATACCAAAACTTTTGTCTATCTTATCTTTCAAATGAAAAAACTTATAGAAGATTAAAAGATAAGAGGATATATAGCCTCCCTTGCCATCATAAATAACCACAATGGCCTACCAAGTACGTAATTAAGATGAGCAGAGATGACCAACTTTATGGCTGCATTGACAATTGTGGCACGCATGCAAGTGATTGATTTTTGCCTTATTTATCAAACCTTATATGCATTAATTCATGCTACATACACTTTTTTGTACCTATCAAAATAGCTTTTGCTTTATAAAAGGGTACTCAACAATAAAAAGGGATTTTAGATACCAGGACTTTTGATCCCTTACGTATTTCCAATAGCTATAGAATTTTCTTCCTTCCTAGAAGCTCGCAATAACCTACTTCATCTATTGTTAACTTCTCTTCTTTTTCAATTGTATTGTACTTAAAACTAGAAAAAAATGAACAATTCTCTATTACATTCTCAACATTGCTTTTTTTCTCATTTAAAAAGTTTTTCATGATAAAAGTTGTGTTGAATATTATAATTTATTCTTTTTTGAAATCATCTCTAATTTATTTTTCTATTATCAATGGTTCATTTTCCTCTAGCATAACTTCAAGCTCAAAAGATGGCTCAATGGCGAAACATCAAGCATAGTTCGAGTTGGCTCAATCATCAAATTATGAGCAATATTCATGTATCATTAAGTTCAAGCAGAATGACATTTTTTAACTACTGCAATTCTTTTTTTTTTATCAGTAACTACTAATCAATCAAGACATTTTAACATCAAGATTCAACTCCAACTTATATTATTGACAAACTCTAACTAGCCAACAATTGCTTTGAATAAAGTCAAAAGTGAAAAATCACTTCTCCTAAAGAGAAAAAAGGGAATAAGAAAAAAAATTACGAGAGTGGTAGCGAAATAATTCAATGTGTTACCAAATGATGAATAAAGAATAGCACCTAAAGGAAAATACAAAACATGTTCACTTTAAAAAGAATAATCAACAAATATTATGCAATAAATCCACATGCATCTCATTAAATTAAATTGGTACATCAACATAAATGTTAGGTAAACTTATCTAAACCAACTTAAACATAATTAAAATGATTAATTAAATCAATACTCGACAAAGAATAATAAAAAAATGTTCCATGCACAAGACAAAAGTAAAGATATTTATTTCTACTAGAAAAAAAATATATAATGGGAACATTGTAATACAACAAGGGATCACAACCTCAAAGGGCAAGAATAAGAGACTTTTGTAGATTGTTCCTTAACCACATAAAAAGTTGGCATCGAATTATGTAAAAGATGAGAAACAAAAAAAAGAAGAGAAAGATAAGAAAGAAACAAACAAGAGAACAACAGAGAAGCACTAAAATGGATAATCTATTTTTGAACTTTGACCTTCAATGCACTAATATCCTAAGGATTTTCCATAATATCTTGATATATGACCTCATTCCATTTGCAAGTTGCTCCTCCAGTTCTAGCATTTATTTTTAGATGATGAACTTAGTGTCTTTTAAATTATAGTCAGTGTCAAAAAATAATTATAATGTTCCTCCCTCTAGAACTAAATTATCGGTGGTTCAATTTGAGAGAAAAAAGGGGAATGGAGACAGGAAAAGAATTAACAAGAGGAGTTTCATATAATAAAATTTTGAATAAACTATTATATAATAGCTATAAAAAAAATTCTTTGTACAATAAAATATAAAACTCCATCCAACATCATCCTTTTGTCCTTAAAAAAAGAGAGATCAAAAACTACCAAAAGTAAGGGGTTGAGAAACTATCAAAAGAACAATTCCCCAAACTCACAAGCAACCACTTTACATCCATGTAAACTACTAGTTTAATCATATGATCACATAGCCTACTTACAATAATGGCTAAAATAGCAATGTCCTCTCACCACTATGTGATTAAAGTTATTGGACAATCCATTATAGAACAGACGATTTGTCCAACTAATCAAAATCAATCATTTATTTCATCCAACCTACTTGAGCTTTATTATTAATATTTTTATTTATAATTTCAATATCATTTTAAAAGATAGACCTAAGATAATAAACCCTTTTATTCTTTAATAAATCGTACAGTCATGTCTACATCAATTGTAATAGTATTATGATTAATTTTGTATTTCATATATTCAAGTTTAGATCTGTCAAAATAAAATCCCTTAATCTTCAAAAACATCCTCTATATGTAAAGTTTAGCATAACCATATCCTTATTTTTTAACAAATATAATACCATCAATGAAGAAAAACAAATTAACACTTCATCTTGGATTTGGATACAACCATAATTAATGCAAAAGATAAGAATTCATAGTGGAGTTTTGATGAAATCCAATCGTAATCGAAACTCTTTTGTCCATCGAGTATTCGTAAGTGCATATGTTCTTAGCAAGTTGAACTATCTTTCATACTTCTCTTCTATTATTTCCCATTTTGCTTTTGTTATTTAAAAGCCACATTATTGGGTATCCTTTGCATATCCTGGTTGTCCATCTTTGTGAAGGCTAAACACAACGTAATACATTAGCAAATTTCCACAAGCATCAGTTGCTCCATTTGATTTCAATATGTGAAGCTTTGATGATAAATAAATTGAAGCTACATTACTTATCCAATAATTCTATTAAAGCATGCTCTTTAACTACCAATCATTTGTCCATCCAAAAGTATATGTATCCATCTCCCAATTTGCTCTTCTCACTTACATAAATTTTTGGGATAAATCTACAAACAACTATTGCTTCTGGTTTTATCCACCCAACCACTTTTGTTCATGATAACTTATGTAACCTTCATAATGAATGCATCCTTTGGGGTCCTAGAGTTCCTTATATCCAATCCCCCATTTTGTTTTTGACCTACCTCTTCCCTTCTCAAAAAAAAGTTTCTAAAATTCTTCTCAACCATTTGAAGATTGTATACATTTTAGAATTCTCTATTTTCGAAATGAAAGCAATGTAAGTGCTGCTAAACAATTAAAATTCCTTCACAACAGCTATACTTGCATGGCCAATGGTGTTCCAAGTTTGATGGTAAAAACAAGCCTAGTAACCATCTAGATTAGGGATTTTCAAAGACACCATAGATCGAATCACCTTAAGCACCTCAATGATACAAGATTGATAGCATGATCTAAGAAGCTATTTAATAGGCACAAAAAGCCATTTATAATATTGAGTTGTTGTTGGGCATCCTCTTTAGAAAATAGTGTACAAAGAAAAAAAACATACTTATGGAGCTCATAAACTTTCAAATCCAATGTCAATCACCTTAAAGGCTCTCCACTTGATTCCTTTTTCATCTTATAATTACTAAGGAATGAAAAAATTTAAGATATCAGTTTGACTTTAGTTGGAGGATATTTTGAATTTACTCCATCCTTTTCATTAATCTTCTTTTCCAGCTAAAAATTTTTCCAAAGTTGTCCCTATTCTATGACCATAAGCAATTCTTCAACTTTGATAACTTGGTAAGCAGATCTCTATAGGATGCCCAATTGTCATTAATCATGTTCAAGGTATCCCTACATGTAAACCATGCTACTTCAAATCTGAAAGGTCAAAATTTGGCTCTTTGCTACAATCCTGATGAAGTAATACGGATATGATAGCGATCAAACTTTAGTCTAGAAAGAATTGTTGCATTGAGTCATAATTCTCTATTGTTGGCTGTATTAGACTTTATTTAATCTCTTATAAACATGAACATACATACTCCACTAAGGCCCTTCCCAAGTGTAAAAAGGACTAATCATGCCCAAAAACATTTGCTTGTAATCATTTATGAAATCAACAAACTTGAAACTACAATAAAAATTATGCAGGTAATCTCCTTTCTTCCTTTAACCATTATTTCATTGAAAAGACACAAGATCTCTAAAGGGCCTCCAAGATACTATAGCTATTCTTCAACTCTAGCCACAATTGCCTCCCAAATGCAACAAACAGATCAGCAAAGATAGGTGATAGAAATCAACTTTCCTATGCATCAATTCCACTTTAATATTCATATATAGCCCCTTGCTACATACCAAGCATAATGGGTCACTTGTTCCCACATTCATGCTTATAACATCCTCCTATAATGTCTTCTTACCTTGTAGCATGATTAGCACCTCAACAACATATTTGCTATGCATGATTCTAATGTAATTAGTAGTCTTAATTGTGTTCAAAAATAAGTTCCTTAATCACTAGAAAAACAAATTTACTCTCATCTCTTGAATTCTAGAAAAATAATTTTTTTATCATCCTGAATTATTAAATAGGTAAATTTGCAAAATTCTACTTTTGTCATCATCAAGACAAATGTGTAATCTATCATGATGGGCTCATTTGAAGTTTACAATTTGTGAGTTGTTATTTCCTTCATTATTTACCTATTTTATTATTGTTCTTAGCATTCCCTTTGTCCACATTGTGTTGGCATTATAAATGTGATTTTATAGCACCATTTCCTAGTCTATATCACTTTGTATAATTACATTCTATTAAAAAGGCTTTATTTTGTTGTCTATAAATAATCCCATCATCACAAATTTAATTTGAACCCAGTATCTACAAATTATTTCATACGTGCAATTAATAACCTTCCTAACATGGTTAGAAGCTCATTTTTCTTTGTATTTGTCTAATAGAAACTGATCTTATCTGAGTCTAAAGAACTTGCATAAACCTTCCAAAGTCAATGAAGAAATTTTGCAACTTAATTGAAATTTTCTCGTTTATATTGTATATAATTCATTAGAATTCCCAATCTTATAATTGCATCTGACTTTATGTTGCGCTTTGAATTTAAAATAGAGTGAATTTTGTGGATGTATAAGTGTATGGCATGGCATGAAAACTTAGGACAAAATCAAGGTTTGGATAATGATAGCTTGTATTTAAGAAAAAAGTAATCATTATTTTTCTGTAAAATTTGCATATCTTCTATCTGTTTAAAAATAGAAAGAAATTTTAAAAATTAAAAGAATAAAAAAATAAATTAAATCATAATGAACTTTAATTTAGAAAGAATTTTGGAGAATTTGAGTGACTCAATATAAAAATGAAAATAGTTGGTAACCTTAGATTTGATTTGTCGGTCTTATGTTGCATCAATTTCACATTAAAATATAATGATCCCTTCATCTTCCAAATACGCAACACTCCTAAAAGTTAGATGCTTATATTTATCTTTAACAATAGAATATGAAATTAAAATAAGCATAAATGTTAAATCACGTTAAGAGCTTACTATATACTGATGAACCATGTACTTCGAAAAGCTTTTCCTAACACTTTGCTTTCATAGTATTTGCAAGCCTATAATGTAGAGATAGCGAACCTAGCACTATACTGGACAACATTATCAAAAACATAACTACGACTACAAAACTTGATCCCAATATCTTTGATGTCATTCTTTTTTTTTTTTTTTTGTCAGGTATCCATTTGACATTAAACTCTGAAGTAAAGAGCATGGGATCTTTCCAAAAATTTTTTCGGTATGCTTTGCCACCTACTGTAATGGATACGTACAATCATTTGCAAGATCCTGATGGTCTTTTGCAAGGATCTACGCAGGGCATATCAATCCTAGAACACCCACAAGAACAGCCAATATCTTCAATCTATGCTAGCACATACGGAAGAATATTAGACTATAAAGTACGATTAGTACCTTTATCAGAAAATTGTAGAAATGAATCGACCTTGGAAACAATGGGGTTCTTGTAGCCCGCATGCTTGCTTCTGCACTTGAGTAATTCGTCAATCTCCTTGTAATAAGGCAGCTTCACAGTGCCACCACTCTTGTACTGATGCTTGGCCTTCTTGTACTCTTTAAGCAAATTCCTCCATTTATCCGTGCACATGGTCGGAGACCGATCAAATCCTTTATCCCTCATTTTCATGGATATCTGCTCCCACAAATGCTTGTTAGACTTGGAAGTATTGAAAAGTCTGTCCATCTCTCTCCTCAAACCAATGAGTGTTCGGGTCTCTTCTTGCACCCAAGTCTCTGCCCTCTTCTTCGGGGCCTTGACCTCGGGATCCTCGCCACTGTTCTCGGCCAGAATCAACTGCTGCTGCTGAGGCGGCAAACCACCATTGCTTTCCACTTCGATCATCATCTCTCGGCCTCCCAACTTGTAGAAATTGATAGCCCGGGGCTTATCGGACAAGTACATAGCCCTTCCTATCGCTGCGCCTCCCTCCTCCTACTCCTCCACCCCTTCCTGCTCCTCGTGCAGAATTTCCTCTAGAGTAATAACTGACATTTGGTTGGAAGCAACTTTCGGGTGGCGATATTAAGTGCATCATGAGCGAAATCCATGTCCTGAATATGACGAAGGATAAGATAGATAAGTATCAGAGAAGATGCGTGGGCTGAGAAGGTTTATCACTCTCTCGTGGATGAGACGGAGAGCCTCTGCTTCTCCAACGATAGACGAAGAGCTATCATACAGTCAAAACTGAACAGGTAGTTTGGACGCTTCGCTATGGGAGGTCGTCTTCTTTCTGCTGTCTATTAGGTAAGTAGCATGCAAGGCGAACAAAATGCTGCTTTGGTGCCATGCTATAGAAGCTGCCATAACAAATCCCAGATCGATTATAAAACGAATTTAAGACATTTTTTTTTTATTTTAGCCTCTAAATTTCAAGTTTTTAGAATAACTTTGGCAAATTTGACGTTTGGTTTTGAATTCAGTTTAGTTAATCATTTAAAAAAGTCTATATTTGGAAACACAAAACTAAACTTAGAAATTATTTCATCATTTTTAATGATTAAAATATTTCATCATTGAAATTAATTCCAAATATTAATTTAAAAGCATAAATTAAAATATTTTGGTATTAAAAAAGTTTAAAATCTGTTCTATTTATTATCTGCATTAAAAATAACATAAATTAATTAAATAATAAACATAATATAAACATGTTTTTGTACTAAATGGTTATAACAGTTATAATCATTATATGAAGTTCAAACATTAATAATATGGTTGAATCAATTATAAGATAGAGAGTTTGACTTTTAATGGCATAGTTATTATAGTCAAACCATCAAAACTTGAAGTAATAATTCTAAATTCTATATATCCAATATTTATTTGGAGTTGAATCTAAATTATTTTAAACTTTGATATAGACTAAAGTTGTTTCATAATTAGGAGCTATCCTTCCAATTCTACTAGTACTTCGAAGAGGTTTTAAAGAAGTCCTAACTTCAAAAAAAATTATGTTCACATTCTTTCTTTTATTATGAATTTGTTTATGATGCTTGTGATAATATGGAGACTATTCCCCTGTTTACTATCAAGATGAATAATTTCCCTTTCAAAGAATTTATAGTCGAAGTCTCTGTAAATTCAAGCAAAGGGAGAAGAAGAGAAAGGAGAATAGAACTTTAGATTCTTCCAATAAATTTGAGTTGTCATACATGTTGTCGTCAATTAAAGAGAGAATAGGGTTCGACTTAAATTTGATATTTTTGGGCTTTTTATCAAGTCTTTATTTATTTAAATTATGTGGAGATAAATGGATGCAATCAAGATCAATGATAATTGCAAAAGAGGTTTTGTGTTAATAGAGTTGGTTAGTGTGGAAGGTTTTTAGAAATGAAGTAGATTGATAGCAACAACAAGTTGAATGGGAGAAAACAAGAGTGGACTCAAAGTATGTGGTTGGGACAAAAATGTATAGGTGATGACAAGCAAGGATACGAGTAAGGCATTGTAGATCATGGCCAATTAGTAATTGGGTACAAACTTGGAGTAAGAGGAAATCATAATTTTTTAGTAATTCAAAATTTTTAATTCACATAAGATTTAGATTTCAAAAAACAAAAGAATAAAACCTTTTAAAGAAATTGATAGTTTTTTCATATACATGTAATTGATTTATCAACTATACATTATCAATAATTCATATCAAAAAAATCTATTATTATTGAAATATAATATTACTATAAAACCATATCATAATTAGAAAATCGTTAACCCACAACAAATACTACACCATAATAAAATCCCATTTCACGAAAAAGGTACCATATCATAGAGTTCTAAAAAACTCATATACATGAGATATATATAACAGAATCTATAATATTATCATATATATAAGTAACATGTTTCTAGTTCTCAATACTTATTCTTATACCTCTAAATACTTCCACTTAATCTATATCTATATTATATCCTACAATATAAGTAAAGAAGTATAAAAATTGAGCATATAAATTGATAACATAAATAAATTTGTATAAAAATAAATATGAAATAAAATTCGCTTGAACTTAAGTACTGTGATAATATATATGATATAAAGGGAAGAAGAAATCATGTCTCTATAACTCTGTAAGCATATGACAAAAAATTTTTGAATATAATATAAATATATTATAGCCTTTAATCTTTAGAGTATAATGATTTTCATATCTTATTTTATTTTTTTACAAACAATTTTTATAGATTCATATATGTAAACTTGTTTATTAAACCTAATTCAATCTTAATTTTTCTTATTTCTTTATTCAACCTTTCTTTTCAATTAATAAAGGTTTTTGTTTTCCTCCAATTGGCTCTTTTTCTCAACTATCTAATTTTATATATTTTGGTATCGTATCATAGTTATTGTAAAATCACACAATAAGTGGTTGTCACTAGATCATATAGTAAACTTTATATATATATATATATATCATCAATATTGACCTCAACCACTATATCACATAACAACTGATGATCATTAGATCACATAACAAGTAGGAGGAACTAATCGTATAGCAGGAAGCTTAATCATTGAGGTCCAACGCTAATGATAAAAATACTGTTAGATCACACAACAAGCGATAGCCACCAGATCACACAAGTAAATATAAAGTGGTTGAGATACACAACAAGCAATAACCACTACTTATTATGTGATATAATAGTTGAGATCTATAACAATGATATATATATATATATATATATATATCATTGTTATAGATCTCAACTATTATATCACATAATAAGTAGTGGCAACTATATTATACAATAAGCAATAACTCTTCATCACACAACAGGTCGCTCAATTATCAAGGTCTGATGTTATGGTATCATTACTATCATATTACATAATAAGCAATAGTTGCCAAATCATATAAGTGGCATATATAAACTATCACTATAAAATCTCAATAACCAGATCACATAATAAGAAATATTATGAGATAATGCCATAAGAGAAACATATTTTTTTAACTTTGTTTATTCTTCATAATTTTTATATTCACTTTTTTCTCAATTTTTAACATATCATATAGGGATTTTCATCTATATCCTATTTATTCTCAGTTTTATATATTTATATGTATATATTCATGTCATTTAATTTATCTTACAAAATATTTTTAATATTCATTTTGTATCCCTATTTCATTACAAGTATGCAACAATACATTAAATCTACTATACAATATTAATCATAAATGAATATAAGTACTTGCATATGCTATGTTATATTACTCATATCAAATTATTTATTATACAAGATATAAAAAATAATGATTTATATTGCAAAATATTCAAATAATAATTATATAAAAATTCACTACTTACATCATAATTTTATTAAGTTTATTTACATGAATCATTAGGGGCTATTCTAATACCAATTGTATCGAAGGGACTCATCGTCGTCACTAAAGATGTTTGAATCTCGTAATCACCCATGGTACCTTCACATAGTATGGATCAATTAAGTTAAAAATCAATCTTGACTAATCAAGAAATAAAGAAAGCACAGATGTTTGGAATAATCACATAAGTAATTAATTTCAATTTATGACTTACCATCATCGTCAAAGACTATCACATCCTTTCTTTTCGTTTGTCTCTTTGATTCACTTGTCTAACCAAAAAGAAGTTTCAATTGATTAGGTCATCAGAATCGTCTCGACATTCTTTCCTCACAATTTATCTCCTTCCTCTCTCGAATTCGCATGGCAACTTCGCAAAGCGTTTCCCAAAGAAGATTGAGCAACATTTTAAGAAGACAAAAGAAATTAAGGCATGGGAGACACAAAATAAGGCTTTATTTTCTTTTTTTATAATAATAATAATTTTATTAAAATTTATAATTATTTTAAAAATTTATATTTTTTTAATAATTTGTGAAAATTTAAATAATTTTTAAAAATTATAATAAACATATAATTGGATTCCTCATGACATGCTCTTCCTAAAAACATATTCACAATCAAATTATAAGATACTTTATCATACATAATTTTTGAGATGTATATAAAATTATATTATATTATTTTTTAAAAAAATCTTAAATAAGCATCCAAGTTAATAATAATTCTAGAGTAATAAAATGTGGGTTATGACAACCTACCCACTTTATAGAAATGTTATCCCAAAATTTAAAAGAGTTTTGAAAATTGATTTCTTATGACATCTCCAACTTCTTATGTTACTTTTCTTTCAGATTGATTTTATTAAAACACCTTGATCATGAGAATCCCTTTGCTAATTAAAACTTTATTTTGTCATTATAGTATATGAATAAGTTGTTGTGAATACTTCAAATTTGGTTAGATTTGCCAATTCCCTGAATCATATTTAATGATATGTAACAGATTTAGAATATATTTCCTAAAAAGTGAGATGTGAAAAACATCATGAATTCTTATTAATCATGGAGGCAAGACCAACTTGTTAAACATACTCTATTGATTATCTGGAATGATCCCAACATATTTGGGTCTTAGTTTTTCTAATGTACCAAAATGGGTCACTCATTTTACTGAGTTAACTTTAACAAAGATATGTTTGCCCACTTAGAATTTAATATTTTTATGTTTTTTTGTCAAAATACTTCTTTTGTCTATTTTGAGTAGCCTTGATTATTTTTTTTATTACCTTCACTTTTTTAATAGTTTTTTAAAAAACTTTGGCTCCATTAGTTGCTTTTCACTGTCTTTTAATCAACACAAAGATGAATGATAATTTTTTTCATGTAGAGTCTCATAAGGAGTCATCCTAATACTTGATTAAAACTACTATTATATGCAGATTTAATTAAAGACAAGCAACTTTGTAAAGTTTTCTAAGAAATCAAGTATGTATAATCAAAGTAAATCTTCCAAAGTATTGAATGTTCTTTTAGATTATTCATCTGTTTGAGGGTAAAAAGTTATACTGAAGTCTAGCTGAATTTCAAAGATTTTATATAAAATCCTCTAAAAGTAAGAGATAAATTTTGGATCTTTGTTTAAGATAATAACTTTGGGTATCCAATAAAGTTTCATGATCTATTGCACATGAATTTGAGCTGGTTGTTAAATATGTGGTTCAAATTATTAAAAAATAAATTAATTTAATCAAATAATCAACTACTACCATATAATATCATATCCAATAGAATATTTGGGTAAACCCACAACAAAATCCAATGTAATGCTTTCTCATTTTCATTTTAGAATTTAAGGGTTGCAACAATCATTATGATTATGTTGTTAACTTTTTACTTATTGATGAATAGGGACATTTCTTTTTAGTATAAATCATAAATATCTCTTCTTGTTCTTTCTATATTTTTTTACTTTTGAACTAAACAAAACAATGAGAATTGTGAGCTCATTTTAATAATGCCTGTCTCAATTATCTGTGTTCAAAAATATGTAATTGACCTTAGAAATATAGTACATCATCTATATCAAGTATAAAACTAATTATTATATTTTCTTTAATTTTCAAAATTAGATTTTTTACATTCTTTAATTTGTAATTACTCCTCCTTGGTAAATTCAAGCCAATCTCATCTTATAGAGAAGTGATGTAAATGGTACAATAATAGTATATTCTATTTCATTCCTTTCTCTAATTATAATCAATCAATTTAAAATGATATTTGTCTTTTATAATATCTAATTATCATTAGATTAAGTTTGAATAACAAGAAAAAAAGCAAGAAAAGAAGAGTAAATAGTGCAAAGAAGTCTAAATCATCTTGTTATAGCTCAAAAAAGAAATTGAAAGGAAGAAGATGATGAGAAGAATGTGTTATAGTAAGTGAAAAACAAAAAAAAAACAAAAAAGTGGTAGCTACTAAATAAAAGATGTAAGAATTTAAGTTTGGTTTGATTTAATTCAATTTGATTTTATAAAATTAAGGTATGATTAGGTTGTGGTTCAAGTTAGAATAGATGTTGGAATTATTTGGAGATGATTTAAGTAAGTTAGAATGCATTTAGATGGAAATTAAGAGATCAAAAGACTAGTTAGAATAGTATCGTGCACATATTATGCTCATTCATAAGCATACAATTAGTTTAAATTGATTAAAATAAGGAATAGATGTGTTTGGTGAGGCATTGTACATGTGTCAATAACAGGATTGTACCAAACTATGGGTTGCAAGTCGATAGGATTAAAGATTGGTATCATGAAAGTAAGATAGGTCAAAGATACTTGTTTGATCCATTTAAGTTAGTTTAGATCTAAGTAATTGCATCAATCAAATAAGCCATCATACAAGTAATTAGAAAAAATCATACTAATACGATAGGTTGATTGCACAGAATGATTAATTAGAGGTTAAGAGAGGAATGGGTTCAAACAAAAGTCAGACACCAATAATAGCTAACTTCTTGTTCAAAAGTCTTCATCTTCTTTTCTACTTCTCAATTTCTTTGCTTAATCTAAAGCTCTCTCTCTCTCTCTCTCTTGTAGCTTATTTCTTAGTTTAGAGCAGTAACCACTTCATCTCCTTTCTCTTTATGTATTTCATAATTGCTTAAGGTAATATTGACCTAAAATTATCTTATTATTTAATAATAATCCTACAACTACTTAATTTATAATTATTTATTTAAAATTAAATAATTTTAAATAAATTTATTAAACTTTTAAAAACTTTAAATCAAGGATTAATAGTCTTCTTTTGCTAAGCTCTTTTGAAAATTATGTTTAGTTTTAAATTCTAAAATACGTTACAACTTTTCATGCATTTTCAAACATGGATCAAACTATAATTATTTATATACTTAAATATAAGTATTTCCCATTTATAACATATTGCAAAATAACCAAATTTTGGGATATATGTCCCCTCTTAAAAATTTCATCTTAGCTTCAAAATAATTGTTAGTATTAAATTTTCACATCTACTTCTCTTTTTTAAGTAGCTTCTTTTTAGTTTGATTTTGTCAAAACAATTTAACAAAAATAATTATTTTATTTCTTAACATTTTGACTTTGTCATATAGAATTTGAATTAGTTTCTATTCATAAGTTATGTTTGATTGTATTTCAATATCATCTATATTATACTTGATATTGTGTGATAAATTAGATATAATTTTTCTAAATGATAATATATAAAAATATTATTAATTATGACTAATTACAATGATAAAGCTATTTTATAAGCTATTTAACTTAATTTTTCTATAATTTTAAAAAAATAATATACTAAGATTTTAGTTTTTTTGTTTTACCAAATATGATAACACCTTTAGGAGACTAACTTTTACCAAATTATGCTTCATTCATAGAATTCTATATTTATATATTTTGTATCAAAATATCTCTTTTATTTGTCTTGAGAAGCTTGAATTTTTATCTAATAAACTATAGTTTCTCTATGACTTCACCAACAAAATTAAGCATAATTATTTCTCTTTCAATGCCCTCAAAAATTTATAAAAGAGACAAAAAATTTATTCTATATAAAATTCTATAAGAAATCATTCTAATATTAGTCTGATAATTATTATTATATGTAAATTTTATTAAAGTTGAATGACTCTATCAATCTTTTTTAAAATCTAAAACTTACTCTTAATAAAATTTTGAGGGTTTTAATTTTTTCTATCGTCCCTATTATTTAAGCATGAAAAGTTGTACTAAGTTTTAGTTATGTACAAAACTTGATATATACATTTTTTTCAAAATGTGAAATAAATTTTATCACTTAAATATTATTATTTTATTTTATCTCATAACAAATTTTTAAAACATTAATTTTATTAATCAAACTACACTTACATTCATATTAAAAAACATAAATTTCTCATTTACAAGACATTATATTAAAACAAAATTTTATGTTGTTGCACCTTTAGTGATAAGTTTCATCAATGAAGGTTCAAAGAAAGTAAAGAGATCCATTTCATGGGATAGAATATTTCATGAAAGGAAAATCAATAGAATTGAAAACATGGAGGCAAAGAGAATTTAACTTAAAAAGGATTTGTAGGTAATATTGAAACCTTAACAATACAAGCAAAAAAAACATAGATTTCTCATATATTTTTTTATACCTTTTCACATTCTCCTCTTTGTTTTAGTATTATCTCAGTTCAACTATGAGACCTTATAATTCATCGCTATTATCCCACTAAATACAAGTAACAAGTGGCTATAAATAGAGTAATGTCCTAGTAAATAACTTAAACTTATAGGAGATATGATAAATCTTATAAATGTGTTGCTTCCTATATTCATTAGATGATCCATTTTCATGCTAGGCATTAAAATCTCCATTGTATTTTGTGTGTATGATGGTCATATTCCTTTAGTCAAGAAGGAAAATATTGTTTTAAATTTTGAAAAATTCAAAAGCTTTCTAAAAATGGAGTTTGATGCATTAAGGAAAGAGATTAAAGACGTGCTAAAAGATTTAACATGCAAAGTAGCCTCACCCTTTTATTGTGAAGAAATTGGGAGGATAACTAGAAAATGTTTATGATTTAAATAATTTTTTTAGTTGTGTAGTTGTGCTGAACTTATCATATTTAAATTGAGCTTATGGTTATATGTGTTAGTTTTATGAACTAAACTTATGTTTATGTCTGTTAATATCACGAACACATCATTATGTTTAGGTTATGAGTATGTTTATGTTGGCAAATATTGTTAATGATCTATTTAACAAATCTATGATAACTAAAAATAATCAATACTAAATATAAAAACATCAGATATAAGGACACAAAATCTTGGATAAGTATCTAAGGGTAAGACATTAAAAATCTATCTAATACAAATAATCATCATATAGTTTCATAACATAAAATTTTCAAAACATAAAGTTTAAAGCAAAAGATATCAAGTACAAATATACAAAATATTTGAATAATAAAAATATATTTTTATATACACATGAAATCATAATTCTCAAAATCTTATATCATCACTTCCACATCTACATCTACTATATTAATTAATAAGTGGGATATTCATTCATGACATCAAAATATGCATCTCTCAGTACAACGAATGCATGACCTATGATATAAATATTAATGAGATTCTGAAAAATTTAATATATAAACTATATATGATAACAAATATAATCATAATGTAATAATACAAAATAATATCTAAATGATAAAATAGTAACAAAAAACTATGAAACATAATAATAAATCATATTAAAAAGGAAACTAATATCTAAAATCATAATAAAATAAAACATAAGTTATAATTTCTTATTCAATTATACCTCTAATTCTTAATATATATTATTTTTTGAAGCTTAATTCTCCTTTGATGATTATCTTATGAATTCAATAATAACTACACACAAACACACACACACACACACACACATGACATTAAGTTTATAATAATACAATGTTTGGACTTGTACTCATATTCACTTGCTCGGTGTAAACTCACACTTATATTTTATCACCCAATACAAAAATATTGTATATATATATATATAAGCATATTAGTTATTTCTCTTAAATAAATTATACCCTTTATGATATATAACTCATGCATCATATTTGATTTATAAAAATTTTAGTTACATAATTATGCCAATAATCATGTCATAATTAAAATGCATAATATAAATAATTTATAAGATATATTTAATTTTAAAATAAATCATTAGATAATTTAATACTATATTTATAATATAGTTATTAATTTACCTATCTGAATCTAAGATAAAACACTGTCTAATCTTTTTTTAAAGATTTTCTATAATGTCGTGCCTATATATAAGTTATTATATAATCTTACATAATATAATTATTAATTTTGGTAAAATTTGTACAAATATCTTTTGTCTTTATTTCTTCTCTCTTTTTTATAATAAAATAAAATTTTTAATCTAATTTAAATCTATGACATTTTTTAAAATATTATAAAAAATTACTAATAATTTAATTTATAAATATCATATCATAAAAAAATATTACATCAAAAAATATATAATTACTATCCTATTATCTTAATATTATGGTTTATAATATATTATATTATAAGAAATTTTGTGTTGTTACAAATACAATGATCATGTGGCTATGATGAGCTTTGTTTTATATTTCATATGACGAATACCTAATGAACTAAGGGGTAAAAGATATTTGAAATCTCTATAAATTTAAGTGGAACAAGAGAATGAAAATTTATTCATGTTAAGTGATTATTTTTTCAAAATATTATGTCTTATTTCTGTATGTATAATCCAAAGTTTGTAATTATCAAGTGTGGGAGGTTGTTTGTCTTATATTTAACATAAATATTTGATTATAACAAATTTAGAAATAAGAGTTTTAATGTCCACATTAAAGAGTTTCTCTCAAGTTTTTTAGTAGCCTCCAAGTCAATAACAATCTAAATTGTGAACTTAATAACCTATGGCTTGAAAAATGATTTCCACCAATGATTCTAAATAGACAATATATTGGGTTGTGAATGTTAGAATAGTGCTTGAGACATCCAGTCAATCTTAGCAAAACAGATAATATAAATAAGCTTCCAAGTTTTATAAAACTATCTTCTTATATGGATATATAGATCCGTGCACAACTTTTTAATTAAAAAACATTGTATATTAATTTGATCATAATTATCTTTGTTATACCTAAAAATCCATGTATGAAAATTCAAAACTAAATGAGCAATCTATTATGACAGATTAGACTAGAAAAGATATTGAATGGTCCCATAAGGGTTGAAAAACTAGATGCATGAGACGATTTCAAACTCTGTTCTTGATTCATAATGAATTGTTTATTGACTATGATTAGATGATCTCATGACTTTTATCAGATGCTATTTAAACTTATATAGTTTGTGAACCATATAAACTAGTCTCATTGGACTATATAATAATTGTATAACATAGTTTGAATGCCTTTTTATTTTATGATTTGATTTAGCAATAGATGTAAATCCTAATTAAATACTACAGTGACTGTTATTGAATGACTTGAAAGGATATGGTTTGATGGCCCCATAATATGGTCCAACAAATGAGTAGGTTTTCGATTGTTTAACATATTTGACAATAAAAAAAACTTGAATTGGTTGTGTGATCAATTTAAGAAATATTGTGAAATGGTTATTTCAAATTGATTAGTAATTATTTTAAGTTAAATAAAGTATGTCAAACCACGAAATGACCATTTAAGCACTCTTGAGAATCATTGGACTATAAAAATATCATTGAGTTTTAGATGTTTAAGTAATGCAAAAAAAAAAAAAAAAAAGATCTAAAAAGAGCTTAAACTAATGAAATTTTCAAGTAAAAATCATCTTTCTTCAATGTAATTTATTTTTCTCTTTAAATTTCAAATAACTCTAAGGATCTCAATTCTTAATTTATTTATTTAATCATAAAATATTTTGTAAACTTATCATTTTTAAGTATTCTTTTATTCTTTTATCTTTTTTTTCTTTTATTTAAATATTTTGATTTTTTTTTAACAACATCTATGATATGTTGTACATTCTCTTTTAGGTCATTGTTTTTATCTTCATTTGAAGCACTGAGATATTCAATTGCAAGTAATGTTTGTAATGGGTTTCTTCATCCATATTGCTAAGAAACATGGGGAATAATATGTGTTTTTATTGATTTAGAGAAAACACGACTTCATGTTTTTTTAATGTTTATAACATATTCTTAATTTATAAATAGAATTTAATTAATAAAGATTTTAGAATCATTGTAAAAAAATATTATACAATAATTATAATAAACTTTCCATAATTTTGTTTTTCTTAATTTTCATTAAATTAATTAGAAATCTATGTATGGAAACTGAAAGTTAAAATTTATTAAATTACCGAATTAGCTAAGCAGCATGATTCCTGCTGGTCGGGCCTCCCGCGTCGAAATCTTTGGTTCAAAACCTATTTGGTCCTCCAATTTCCTCTTCGACAGGCTCTCTTAAACTCTATCTGCTTCTTGGTCATGGTGAAGGGAACAAGGGTAAGGAAGATTTTGACATATACCGGGGTAGCAGCACTAGTGGCTGTTGCCGTCAACCTCGTACTCTCGGTTATCAACTCCCAGAAGCAGAAGGAGAAGAAGAGAGGTTCGCGCTCCTCCCCTCCATTAGCTGCTAGGTTTTTATTTTTGTTGCATATATAGCAAATGACTTATTAAGAATGGTGAACGGTTTTCATATTAGTGGGTTTTATTCTATAATCTGGAGCCGACGGCTTGCTCATTAAGGAGATAGTTTTGACCGTAGTGTCAGTGGTCAGAAGTTGACTTGTAGCTTCACCCTTTGCGGTATTGGTGGGGGCGCAAGGTTTGCACTAACAGTTTGAATTTAAACCCCAATGAGAGACTGGCAACCTTGTCTATCTTTGGCCATGATTGTCTTGTGCCTATGAAAATCGTTTTTTTGGCTTTCGACATTATCAAATGACAGGTAGCATTGTTTGGCCTAAAAGTTCAGTTCGTCTTAGGGCATGATTAGTGTGTGAACGTCAGAGTTCAGATCATCTTCCTTGACCATCATGGTGGTTCTTCTCTAGGCCTGACTTGCTTCCACTCTGATGGGGCCACACCGGGTTGCCGAGGTTTATCTCTTTCATTGGTTGCACCTTGGTAGACCTTGACCACCGTTTTGAGCTTGGGAAGTGGCTTGTATCGATGAGTTATTTGGGAGATTCTACCACAAGTTTGAACACTAGGGCTTTAGCATTGTCTCTTTGTTTGCGACCATGTGGGCAACTCAATTCATGCTTTCCTATAGGCTAAAGGTACAGGTGAAGGAGTTTTGCATGACAAGAGAGGAGGTTGTGGGGGAAGTAGTTTGGGCTCAAAGCCAAAGGTTGGCCAAATACAAGGAGACTATTGTGGTAGTAGATGGGATGAGTGTGACCTCAATGGTGCATCTTTGAGGAACACTCGATTGTTCAATGGATTAGTAGCACTATAGTGACGAGGACAATCACCTAATGGCTGATATGGGTAACAGGTGGTGTTGGAGCTTCGCTTGCCTTTGAAGACTATTCTTTAGTTTAGTTAGTCCACACTAGAGGCCGATCTCCTTCAAGCTCTTTTAGGTTGAGTTTGTTAGATTGTGGGGATCAATTACAACATTATTAGTCATCCTTTTTGGGTCCCTTGTAGAGATCATTATTTTTGATGGGTTGATTGTGATATTTCCTTAGTATCATATCACTTATGGGTCGATGAAACTCCCACACATTCTTTATGGTCAGGCACTTTGGCAAATACCTTTCTTGGTTTTTTAGGATTTGTTGTTTTTAGTGGTCAAATAATTGCATTGTCTAGGTCCTTAAAGATCACATTGTGTAGTTGCACAACTACACATGGTAATTAGCTTAGCTCATGTTTGCTATTTATTCTATTTTGGAGATTTCTCTCATTTTCTTTACTTTTAGTATCACATTGTGTGTTGTAATTTTTGGCTTGTAAAAGAGCGCAATATTAATGGATTTTTTGGGCATTTTAACTTCGCTGTCACATGTTTAGTCTTACACAATGGAATATACTTCATGACATGTGTGTAGATTGTTTAAGTATAGGTGCCTTGGGGATAAATGGGGAGCTTCATTGAGCTTAGTAGAGTTAAGAGTGATTTATCACGTATCTCCAGAGTGAGGTTTAACTTTCCTTAGGAGTGAAAAATTTGATCATTGGTGAATTTGATTGTGTTCAATGAAGGACTAGTTTCAAGTGTAACATGGGGAAATCCCTGACAACTTATCTCTTTTTGTTTGAAGTATTAATGTGATCATTTTTTTCAAGAATTTCATCCAAAGTTCTTTCACTTTTAGTTTGAAACTTTAGGTGCTTAGCCTGATTACCCCGACGATTCTTAAATTTTCTTGTGCGACACTAGCCATGCAATGCAGTTAACTTTTTGCATTGGATGATATATTGAGATCACTCCATTTGAATCCCCAACCATGTTGGGTGGTGACTCTAATCTTTCCACCTCGAGAACCATCTACCCTTTGAGCACTTTTCTTTTTGTGAGGCCTTCCATAACATATGAAATCATTTGGTGTTGGGTTTGCTTGCGATGAGGTTTTGAGATTCGTTGTACTTTGCTCATATGTGCTATTGTGTATTAGTTTTCACTATTATTATGTGATCATTAATGTTTGACATTAACCACGATTTGAGTATGCATTTGATTTGTTTCACTTATGTGTACACATGATTTGTAACTTTTTAATAAGCTTTTTAGCTACGTTGGTAGTCTGATCTTATGAAATGTTGTAAACTAACTCCTTTTCTAGTTCCTAGTCAGTTGTATTGGTTTTGTTTGATGGAAATGAACTTTATCTTGTAATCATAACTTAAGTTAGCTTATCACACTCACAACATCTTAATTACCTTGCATGTTGCATATTATCGTACTTCAACATGCAAAGGGAGCTACAGTGGTGATTTTGGCCAAACAGGAGGCTGTTTGGTTGGTTGTTTTTGTTGTGGGCAGCCTATTGAGGGTCTTAGGGCAGTGCCTAAGGTGTGACAAAGGGCATTGGGGCAGTTGGGAGGAGGCAATGCAACAACAAGGAGAGGTGCATTTTAGGCCTGTTATTAGAGCAGTGTGGCTGGGTTTGGAGCTGCAGCAAACAGAGCCTCCTGTAGTTAGTACTGGGTAGGCTGGATCACATGGGAGTTGCTGTGGCAAGCAAGTTGGCTTAGTGGCAACTAGGAAAGTTGAGGAGGGTGCTGTGTTTGGTGGAGGTAAGCTTGCAGGAGAGTTGGCCAGTGCAATAATTGTAGATGTTTGGATGGAGGTGGATTGATTAGCCATTTTGATTGTGGGGTTTTGACAATGCTTATTGGAGTACATCTTAAAAACACATCAGGATTTTGAGCTAGGTGACCATGGGTGCATGAAGGTGTTTGCTGCGAAGAAATTGAGATTTGATCCCAGTTGAACATGCATTGGAGATGCACCATACTTTGCCTTCCCCCCATGACTTGAGCTTTCTTGTGGAGCTATTGATTGACTTGCAAGTCCTTGTGAAACCACTTGCAGGAAATGATTAGTGAGCAATTATCTTGCATAGTTGTTTTGGTAAGGATCAGTGTGTAGATGTTCATTTGTAAGCATACAGATAGGCTCTTTGACCGACAGTGGGATTTCCTTTGCATTTCTTTTAAGGAGCGGTTAGGAGGCATCATATTGTTGAGGATGGTCCATCTTCATTATTTTTGGATTATCTTTTTCTAAAGGTAATTCATTGTTGTTGAAACATCTATTATGTTTGAACTTAGCTCCTTTTTTTGTAATGTATTATGACAAAGATTTATATTGGTCGCATGGTCATTTGGGTGATTCCTTTGGCTTTGCATGGGTCTACATTGGTCATCGTGGGTGTGAACTTCAACTATATAATGTATTGGTGAAGTAGGGGATGAGCCTTTTTCTTTAGGATATAGAGGTGTTTGCTTGCTTTGTCTCCCACATGGATCTTTAGGATTTAGAAGGGGATGTCATTTACTTGATACATCAGTAACAAGAGGAGGCCTATGCTGTTGGAGAGGTTTGACAAGGTGTTCATGAATTCTATAGAGCTTATGTGTTTTTTAAGCTCCTACATATGTAGCATTTTTTTATTTGATTAGATCATTGTCCTTTGTTGCTTTAGGTGGACTTCTTGGATCTCAAGTTGTAGGGGAGCCACTTGAATTATGAGGATGTTAGGTAGTCTTTTGTAAATGCCTTTACTATTCTTATTTTGGCTTGGAGGAGGCTTTCCAAAGGGGAGTAGAGTTTAGCCTCAATCATAATTACACTTGTTCCTTTAGCGCTCTCAAGTAGTAGTATAAGGAATAGATGGGTTCCTTAAACAACCCTAACCAACTAGTTTGGGAGTAGTGTAATTGATTTACGAAAGAGTGAGATTGAGGGGGCCTTTAAGAGGAGCACTGGTGTTTGTTGAGGTTGGTTGTGGCAAAAACCACTTGCTGTGCTTTTCGAGACTTGGTGGTGGCAACATATCAATTTTTGGTGGTTAGCTTAGAAGAATCACATCACAGCATTTTTCTACCACGTAGGAGAGTGAACCGCATCAATTACTTCTTTGATGAGGAGGGAGCCCACATTAAGAGCACTATAGTGATCGCATTGAGTTTGGATGACCACTTTTGTTGGAAATGGTGTCCTCTAACTTTGTTGATTCCTAGCTTTATTTACCTCTCTCAGTTTGCCGTCATTATTACTCAGTTAATGGCCCTGGAGGCCTTGGCTTCTCCCGATGATGTTTGTGATGTTTTTTTAGGGGGCAAATGGGCCTTATGCAAATTGCATTATGGGCTATTTGTTAAGGTGATATTGGAAGGTTATAGTGGAGAATCTGGTTAGAGATGTCATTCATTTCATCGAGACAGAGAATATATAGAAGTACCCTTGTGTTGCTAATCCCTAAGGTTCAATGGGCTTCCACACCTTAGTAGTATAGGTATATTAGCCTGTGTAACACTCTATACATGTGCTATTGGCTATGATTATAGTGCTGCATATGTAGGATTCCAATGTTAGATTTTGCATCTATCCTTAGTGATTATTTGGTAAGTCAAGGGATTGTTTATCTAAGTTCTTGTATTGATACAATTCTAAAAAAATATAGTTTAAAAAAACAAACATTTCTTGAATGTAGCATGATCTATTGCGTTCTCTACACATGTATTAAAACAATATTAAGGAGAAACCATACTCGTTGCAATCTATCTTATTAACAGTACATTTATTTCAAAACCTACCCAAAACATATACAACCACCTTTCTTATATCTTCCATTTCTTTCAAAATATTTAGATGTTTTGCATTTGTAGATATCTATAGCTAACACTTGGAAAAACTTGACCTTAGAGCCATTAAGTGCATTTTCTTTGTGTATTCTTCTCATAAAAGAACAATATAAATATTATTATCTAATTATAAAAAAATTCTTTAACTCAATGGATACTACATTCTTTGAATAACAATGATATTATGTCAAATCTAATATATAGGGATAGGGTTACTTTATATTGTAATGCCAACTTTGGGTCTTAATGCAGAAATTTGTACCTTAGATATTTCCTACACTTCATTAAATCATGTCAACAACTTGAAAAAATTATATGCTCCTACTCATTAGAGGGAACTAAGTGAACTAATTATTTAACATCTTGAATCATTTGAGAGTAACTAAAGCTCCCAAGCACTTCATTATTTAGCCAATTTTTCATTCCTTTGATTTACTTTATTCAAGGATAATAAAAATCTTATCATTTATTCTAAAAGGAAAATGAACTAGAAGGAGATAAAACAAATCCAACTTTTGGATCCAAATTCAACATCATAAGATCCATAAGGTCATCTTGATCCTGAACTTTTAAAAGATAATGATTTATGTATTAAGTGAGAAAGGGGTATAGGATGCACTACTTTCTATCATATTAGGGTCTATCTAATAATCATAGGGCATTTGTGATAAATTTGGGCTATGTAAGGGTTCTTAAATGTATGCAAGAAGGTCTTAAAATATCGAATTAGAAGGTTACTATTGAAGAAGAAATTTATGCACTAAAGAAGAATGGAACATAGAAAATAACAAAACTATTGAATAGATAGTATCCTTTTAGTTGCAAATAGATCCTCACAGTTAAATATAAAGAAGATGAAAGTATTGATTGATTTAATGTTCAACTCATAGCTAAGGGATTCATATAATGTTATTAAATTAATTATAAAGAAACCTTTGTTTCGATAAGCCAAATTGAACACAATTTTAGTTCTTCTATCTCTAGTGGTAAATTTGGATTAGCCACTGTACCAACTAGATGTTAAGAATGTTTTTTTTGATGAAGATTTAGTTGAAGACGTATACATAAGCATTCTTTTAGGATTTGAGACACATACCACAATCAACAAAGTTCTCTTGTCAAGAAGATTTTTGTATGAGCTAAAACAATCTCTAAGAGCATGATTTTATAGATTTATAATAGTTATCAAGTAATATAGATATTCGTAATGTTAGGTATGTCGCACTTTATTTGTTAAACACTTTTTTGAAGAGAAGATTGCTATTCTTATCATATATATAAATGATATTTTTTTAATTGATTGTTATGATTAGGACATCAACATTTTGAAGTACTTGCCAAAGAGTTTAAATAAAAAACTTGGGGAGCCTTAGATACTTTTTTAGAATAAAAATTGCTTTATCAAAAGTGGGAATTTTAGTTTCTCAAATAAAACATTTTTAAGATCTACTGAAAGAAATATGAATTGTTGAGTGTAAGCTTGCATATAACCCTATAGGGTGAACAACTAAACTAAGAATCAAAGAAGATAGTGCACTGGTTGATAAATGTAGATATTAGAGGTTTGTGGGAAAACTCACATATTTATCTCGCAAAAGATTTGATATTGGTTTTTCTGTTATTATGTTGAGCCAATTCATAAATAATTCAAATGAATAACACATGGAGGCGATCTAGGGATTGGGGATTAGTACTTAAAACTAACATTAGGAAGGTGCTTGTATTTTGGAAAGTTATCAGGTAGAGATATTAAGATATACAATGATGTTGATTAAGTTGGATCAATAAAAGATCAATGATCAACTTCTAAGTATTGTATATATATTTTGGAAAATTTAATAATATAATGAAATAAGAAACAATTTGTTGAGTTAATAAGTAGTGTAAAAGTAAAATAACAATGCCACATCATATTTGTGAGGATGTATGACTAAGAACTTATGAAGTTGTTTTGAGTTAATTAGTTATCTATTAGTATTGTAAACAATCTAGTGCATGATGATAAGATGAAACACATGGAAATAGATAGATATTTCATAAAAGAGGAGATAAAAAGATTAATCAAGTCACCATATCTACCAATTTATATTCAAACAATAGACATGTTCATTAAAGCTCTTCCAAGGAATAACTTTAAAATATTTGAGTTCCAAATTTGGCATATCCAATATTTATAGTTTAGCTTGAACGGAAGTGTAGAATGTTTTGATGAAATATTTTGGTTCTATTCTAATTTTGTTTCTATATAATATTTTGGTTTTATTTTTTTTTCCAATTTTATGTCTTTTGATTTTGTAGTATATTTATATAGTATATTTGGTATGTTGTCATCCCTAATTATCATATAAATTCAAATCTATAAGAAAGGCTGTATATTACTTGTTTAAATCTAGGAATAAAATTCTTCTTTTGCAGTTTCCTTAGTACTACACGTAGAGGTTTCATTATATTAAACTGTCATCTCTATTTTTGAGATTTGCATTGTTGTTTGTGGGATTAATGTGTTAAGCATTGTTAATTGTGTGTATTTATTATGTTATCAAAACCAATGTTTAACCATTTATGTAGTTATTAGTATATTTAATTTTTGAATAATGAAACCAATTTTTATCCAACTTAATCACAATTTGAAGAAGCAGAAAATACCAATGTGGGAACCATGTACCTATTGTGTGCACCTTATTGGAGAACTTATCCATGCTGAGATAAAGTGAATTTGAGCTGTAGTTGTGTCATTCACCAAGCATGACTATAAGAAAACCTCTCCCTTTGGCTTTGGGAACGAAGGATGCCTGGGACTCCTCGAATCCCTTTTTCTCATCAATATTTTCTAGAGCCATCTATGGGAATAAGCAAGCAAAATGAAATGTAAAACTACGAGGAAGCCACTCTTCTCTGAAAAAGAAGTGTTTGACTATTGCAGTCGAGTGACAGTAGAGATTTCTGCACCCTTGCCTTAAACCTTGAAAACTTCAGAACTATTTCTATCATCTGCAAGTAATCATTTTTACTTGTTTCAATACCAAATAGAATGTTTCACAAAATTTCTCTTCATTCTCCCTTTGTTTTTAGGAGAAAATCAAAGTGAGTTTGTCCCCTTTATCAAGAGAAAAATGCTAAATATGCCAAGCTAACAAAGAGCAACTCGAGACACTTTTCATTACACTTGGACCTCTTTAAATCACTTGCATTTTCAAAAATCTCCCAATACACACCTTCACAGCAATATCTTAGTATCTTATCAATGCCTTATAGCATTAGGCCCTCCAGCTCATATCTAACTAAAATCTTTTTCTATCTTCAACCAGAACTTGAAATGCCATAAGCACTTAATTTTGATACACCTCAAAAACATTTTTGCTGCCCTGATGAGGAGTCTCATTTATTTTATTAATATGGATATAGCTTTACATATCATCGAGAAAGGTTTTTCTTTCACAAAAAAGATCTTTTGAACATCTCTACATCCTAAACTTCAATTGTCTAACTTCTCTTTTTATTATGGTAACTTGGACCCATACTTTTTCTTAAAATATTTAAGAAATTTATCTCTTTTTTTGTAATGACTAGGTTTGTCAAATGCAATTTTTTCTACCTACCTTAAAAATGTAATCTCATAGTGATTTTGAAACTGATGCCTTGATCGATTTCTTCATTTAAATTACTCGAGAGGCTATTCTTGAAATCTTTTGCTTGTTGTGTCAAGCCCAAAAAGGTTCATTAGATTCTTCTCAATTTAAAGCAATACCAATCTGTAACATTTTGAGCATTCCTCTAATGTTTTAAAGAAGCTTTTAAGGAAATAGATAACATCCTAGTAAAAAACAGTTTCTTTGAGGTGCATCTACGAGAGTTAAGGGAGATTTTCGAGACCTGTCAAAGTTTCAATCTCAAGCTCAACCTCTTAAAGGGCATTTTGACACATCTTTGGAAAAATTTCATGTTTATATGGTATCGAAAGAGGAAATGCAACTAAATCCTAATAAGGTAAAATATTTCTTAGACATTCCTTCTTTGAAGACCCCAAATGATGTCCAATGCCTCGCTGGACACATCGCAAGGCCTAGCCGTTATCTCCAAGTTGGGGGAAAAGACAACTATTCTTCAACTTCTTTACAACAAAATCAAACTTTTATAAATTGAGGACTATGAAAGGGCCTTTTAGGAATTCAAGACTTATCTCACCCCTCTATTTTGAGTACTCCGATGCTTTTATAATTGTTTTTCATCGATTTAGCAGCCTTGAGCTTTGTTGTTAGCTTTGTATTAATGCAAGAAGATAAATGTATACAATGCTCTGATAATTATGCTGCTCACACTCTAAAGAAGATACTCTTGAAAAATTGGCATTAACTTTTCTCATGTTTGCTTGATCGCTATGGTGATATTTCCAATCTCACACCATCGATATCATCACAAATAAACATTTGAAGTGAATCCTTCAATCAACATAAGTCTAAGGAAAATTATAAAAATGTGTCATTGAGTTCAATGAATTTGAGATTGATTTTATAGCTCGATCTTCCCATAAATCTTAAGTCCTTATTGATTTTTTGGTAGGAATTTTCCTTGAAATAGGACTAAAGCCTCCATCATCAGACACTTGAAAGCTATTTGTGGATGGGGCCTCAAGACAAGATTCATGTGGTTTTAGCTTTGTGTTGTTAAGCGCAAAATAGGTTAAGCTTAAAGGAGGGATCTAAATTAATTTTCTATTAACAAACAACTAAACCAAATATGAAGCTTTATTAACTTGATTGAATTTTGTTTTGGGATTATGAGTCAAACTCCAGTTGATCTTTATTGGCTTACAATTAGTTAGTAGAAAAGTCAATGATTGATTTGAAACTAGGGACACAATTCTCAAGGAATATAGGGCAATGACATAAGCCCTCGTACATAAGTTTGATCAAACCAACCTTAATTCCTTCATGAGCAAAGTCAATGAGCAGACCTACTAACAAAACATGGGACTCTAAGGGAGATTTTCCTCTCTTGAAAAACCATCCACCAAGAGCATGGAAATAATAGTCCTCAACCTCGAGAGGCTCGCTTGCCAGATACTCCCTTGGAAGCCTATCTCATGATAGGAACCCTTCCTCGTAAAAAATCGAATGCAAGGCTTAAGAGACAGGTTTATTGATATGTCTTAATCGAAAATCCTACCTCAAGCCTTTAAGTGTGTCCACCCATCAGAGGTTGAAGACATTATAAAAGAGGTACATTCAGTAGAATTTGATAACCATGCCATTTGTCATAATTTGGCTATGAAAATTATGAGATAGAGATTTTTTGGTCCGTAATGCAAAATGACATTACCTTATATATTAGATGATGCGTGCTCCTTTTCCTCGAAAACCAGCTGTCCTAATGAAAGCTATCGATATTTCTTGGCCTTTCATGCAGCCAGAGGAAGAAAATTTCTTCTCGTCATGGTTGATTACTTATCAAATAGATTGAAGTTAAACTTCTTGTCAGCTAGACAACAACAAAAGTTTGTAAATTCTTATGAACATATATATTCAGTCGAATTGGAATTCCTTTAGTATAGTCACAACAATGTTCCAAGCCAAGGCACTTCAAAACTTCTACAAGAAGTATGTTGCATACTTGAAGTATTCTTCATAACCATCCTCAAACAAATGGTAAAGTTGAGGTAGTTTACAAGAGCTTATTGAAAATGCAAAAACCTTGTGTCAATAAGAAAAAAAGGGCTTGGGTTGATGAGTTTCCTGGCATGCTATGAGCATATCAAACTATTCTTTTCTCATAGAGTTTCTATACTGTCTGGTTTATGTCCTTGAAGTCATACTCCTAGTAGAAATCAACCACTGTACCTTATGAGTCCAAATATTATTAAAATGCCAAGGCACGATCAATGCTCAATAAACAAATGAAGAATTCAAGAAGCTTGAGCTAGATCTACTTGTAGAATAGTGCCTTCAAGCACATTCAAGACAGCTGAATAGAAAGTGAAGTATGGAAAACTACTTCAACAAGCATGTCAAAAAACATATTCTCAAGTTTGGGGATCTCTTTCTTAGAAAATGTGAAGCCTTGAAGCTATAAGGGGCCCGAAAAACTAGTCTAAAACTGAGATGGGCCATATCTTATCAAAGAAATTGTCGGACTAAATGTTTGTTGGCTTTAGACGGAGACGGTGCTTCCATGACCTGAAGTAAGGATCACCTAAAAATATTCTACAAAGCCGCCAAGTGTATGTGTCAACCTTTTAGTTCAACAAAGATTTTATTAACTCTCGATGCACAATATATGCAATATTACTTGAAACTCTATCAATATGGATTCGTTTGTCAAAACAACTTGATTAGATCCATTCTTACATCAAAGTATCCCACAATCATTTGTATTCTCACACACAATAATATGGAATCTTGTCTAGCTCAACCTTGACTTCCTCCATCGGCCACCCAAATGTCGAAAAGCATTTTGAGAAATGTTCTTGATGCGTTCTTTTCTCTTGTAATCCTTGTACAAAGGATATGAGAGATAAGGTCTTGACTTTTTCTCATCTTTCATTTTTTTTCAATCGCATAAAGGTTTCGCAAAGCATGCTGTTGCCGTCCTCTTTTTCCTCTTGTTGTTGATGTGTTATCTGATGAATTCAAGAAATGTAATCTTACCTTCATATCTCTTTTTTCATATGATTTTTCAGTAGCAGGAAGACTTCGAAAAGAAGTGGTATTGCAATCTACTTTCTTATTCATCATTATCCATAAATGCTCTCCTTGTGCCACCTTTGATCGAGGTCTCATAAAGCTTGATGCTTGCTTTCTCTTATCTCTAGAAGCAATACTTACTTTCCTTTAAACACTGTCGGACCTTGAAGTGTAAAAATCTCACCTCACTACTTCCATCTTCGACTATATCATTTGCACTCGTGATATAAGGTTATAACATGTCCTTGTAGGATCACAATTACCCATGATGGCTACTATCAAACAAAATCAACATTAGAATCTATTTAAAAAGTCCACTCAAGAGCTCGATGAGTAAATTGTTTTTTTTTGAAAACATGAAATTGTATACTTATCTGTTCCTGATAGAAGTTTTGTAACTCTTTATTGTAACATTTATAATGATATGAATTGTTGGGGAATCAAATGAAGGAGTAGAAAGTGCCAAAGTGGGAACCATGTACCTACTGAGAGCACCTCATTTGAGAACTTGTTCACTTGGGAATAAAATGGATCTACATTGGATATGGTGCCATTCATAAAACATGGCCATACGAAGCCTCCTCCCTTTGGCCTTGGGAATAGAAGATTCCTTGGACTCTACAACCAGCTTCTTCTTAAAACCCCTTTGCCTAAGCTTCATCGGGGAAATCCCCTTGAAGCTCTACTTGGCAAGCTCCCGAGTTCTCCTTCCTTTCACTTAAGAACCTTCCTCTTTGTCTCTAAAGTTTTGAAGGTCCTCTCACTTCCTTGATTTAATCTTTTTTTCACTCACCTCGAATGTGGCTGAGGACAACTGCACACAAGGCTGCTTGCTCCCCTTAGTTGCCCAAAACATTTTGTAAGTTGCTCATGTTGCCCAAGGATTCCAAGTTGTGTCTGTTCGTGCCCCCGCTTTGGGTCGACTGAGCAGCACGTGCCCAATTGCTTCAGTGCCCACGTTGCACCCGATTGTGCTCTTTGTGTTGTAGCCATCCCGAACTAGTTCAAAGAAAGTCTCGCTTCGAATTGGGTCAGAATGCATCGAACTAGGATACAATCACTGATTTGAATCAAACCCATGTTGAATCTAGTCAACCTGGACCAAACTGAGCTGAACTGGCTTAGATTAGGCCAAATTGCTCCAGATCAAACTAGATCAAGCCGAATCGTGAAAAATTGAGTTGAACTAGTTCAGTCTAAGTCGCACCTTGTCAAGCATGTCAAACTAGTGTAGGTTGAGCCAAATAATGTTGTGTTGTGTTTTTTCGCTTCAAGAATTTGCCTAAGCGCCCAATCTATATTTACAACAAATCTTTTGCCGATATAATTGCTCTTTTCTGTTTTAGCTTCAATAATAAGTCGTTTACAGGTACTAACAAGGAGCTCGGAGATATTCCATTACTAACAAGCTCAACTTTCTTACACTTGTCTTAAGTAAGCTTTTGTTCAAAATCTCTAAATCTTTTTTTCGTTTCAACACAACTGTCTATTGAGCTCTTCTAAATGTAAGGTAGGTTACTTGTTTTTTTTTTAGTACTTAAAACCATTATTTGAATTTATTTAAAAATGTAAAGTTTAAGCATGCATTTGTGAATAAAGTTGTATGTTTGTTATTTAATTCTTGCATATTTTAATTTGCTTATATGTGTATTTTTTTAATTTTTGCTTGCATAATTTTATCAACGTACAGTTTATGTTAGTATGTGTACATTAATTAATGGGCATGTTGCTTTATTTATGCCCTTATAATTCTATAGGCACATAAAATTTAATGTGCCTTATCTGATTTATACATGTATAAAGTTTTTGAATATTTAACAATTGTGTATCATGTGTACATTAAATTGGGAGCTTATATTTGAAATACAATTCAATATATATATATATATATATATATATATATATATATATATATATATAGAATATGATTATAAGGCAAACATTTATTTTTAAGTAACTTAATGTAGTATTTGGATACTTATTGAATGGATTTAAATACTTCTAGAACGAACATATTAGTTAATTTAAAATGAATTCTATTTTTAATATTTATTTCATATATTTATAGTCTATAAGATTTAGAAGTACTCCTATACTTGTAGACGTAGTTCTATACTTCTTCGTTGCTTTATGTTTGGCAAGTTTTGGCTTTTTGGGGTCCTATTATGGAAACAAATATTAATTGAGCTTTAACTGATATTTTAGAAAGATGAGCCTAAAATAAGCATCAAACAAGCATTTATTATAACTTCTATAATTGTGAATCCTCATTCATTACGGTGTACCATTGCAATTGGATTGCACATATTAAGCCTTGTGCATTACACTCCAGGTAGTCTTCTCATACTGAAGCATCAACTATATTGTTATGTGACTTGTGTTATTTATGGGTAATACGTTAGACAGTTTATGTCATCCATTATTGGATATTATAGTTTACAAAACCTGCCAAGTCATGATATTAAATTGTTTGTCATTCTCCTTTTGCTTTTTATTTTATAACCTGCCTACTTCAATTTGTCTGGGACCTTGAATTGATTGCATTCTTAAATTTGGTAAATGGGCAGCCATTTGTGGAGCTGATCTTTTTGATTAAGAATATCTGGTAAAAATAATCATTTTAATAAATAATAATCTCTTTTTGGTATTTTTCCATAAATAATTATCTATGATAAGAGTAACCTTTGTTTTCTTTAGTCGCATCAATAAAATTGGTGTATTAGTTCTCTAGTCTTTGATAATCCTAAGACCATTATAGAACTGTGGGGCTGAAATCATTATTTCTGTCTGTTGCATTTGTAAACTTATAATTTTTAATTAAAAAATTTACTTCATCTCCTGGGATTTGAGGGAAGTAATGCCTAATTATATATAACTGAATTTTATGAAATTTTACAATACATAGCTTCACAACTTGACCATTTTGTGGATTTTTTTCATTTGAAGAAGAAACGAAGTAGATGTTCCAAATATAAAATTCTATATATTGAACGTTCAGCAGCGAAAAGAATGTTTCTATTGGTAAATATTTGTTAAACTTGGGTGTGCATAAATTTATACAAGTCAACTGATTGCTGCATTTATTTTTCAGATCTAACTTTGTAAATAGAAATGCCTAAATATTTGTCATAAATTCATTTTTTATTTTCCTAAAGTTAGCATATGAATCTGATTGGATATTGTATTTTTCACGTATTTCCCATTGAGATTTGTGCATTAATGCAGTTTCTCTATTATTGCAGATCTTCTTGGTTTACATGTTTTTGTGAATCTTTCTGCATCTGAGATCCATAGATTGGCTGATCAAATAATTGCTAAATCAAACGAGACACATGATTTAGTATCTTCTGTCCCACTTGAGAACGTACGTATATTCTTTGAGTCTTGCAATGTTTGCAGTTATTTTTTATTTATTTTATTAGCTGTATATTCTGTATTAGGAGGTGTAAATTTTCTAATGTTGCTTGCTACTACATAGGCTTCTTCGATATATTGATTATTTAGGAAGTATCTTGAACAATAGAAAAGCTTTAGGTTGCCCTTCCTATTAATTATATCATATATGTAGTTGTTGGGATTGGCTTATGAATTTTAAATAACACGATTGGATAGTTTGGAATGAAAATTTGAAAAATGTTACGAGTTGCTGAAAGGAATAATATTCCTTGATTTATGGTTAAAGTGGGCTTTAATAGTAAAGCCTTAGTCCCATATTCATGATTACTATTGTGTAGAAGTTTTCTTTTTTGGGTATCAGCCTTACCTTTCCTAAGTGTATTGCATTGAAGAACGTAAGTCCAACTTCTTGTGATTGACACTAACGTTTTCTTGGTTGTGTGCTGTTGTGTTGAGGGGCATGGTTTGGAGCCTTTCTTCCAAACACATGTATCGTCATGGTGTTGTTTTGAACCTCATAATAAGAAGTGTCTTTATTTACAATGAGTTGCCTTCCCTAGCTAAGGATGCATTGTCACCCCTAGAGAATATAAGAGGATGTGAAGATAATATAACTAAATGTTTTGTTACTTAATTTTGGCTCCTGGACTTTCCACTTTGCTAGCTAGAGATCTGTTTGTATGATTTTCATTCATTTGTGATTACCTAACAAATGCGTTATTCACCTGTAGTTTTTGCATGCTGAAGGTGGTTTTGCTTTGAAATGTGAAGGTGCTAAGGTTAAGTCAATAATAAACTAGTATCATTCAAAAGTCTACAAGGTGCAAAGTTCATCTAATATCTAAGGACTTGTTCTACATCATACCCGTGAACTTCTGGAGTACATCTAAGGGATCCAAGTATTTTCATGTGGTGCATTGCAAAATGACTCCCAAGTTATAAACTATTATATCATAAGGCAAATATGAAATCAGATTCTCATATCTTTAATTTGTGTTTGTTAAGAAAATAATAAGAATGCTACGACACCCATAAAATTTGTTGAGCATCTGCCATTTTGTTATAAATTTTAATTACTACAATGTTACTTTTGAATATTTTGTTCAAATTGAATGCATATGGAACACTCGTTAACAAACACTTCATAGCCAATTTTATCCTCTCGCTGTATCTCTTGCTGTCCAGCTCTCTGTGTCGTAAACGTGTTCAGAGATCCCACATTGGGGTGTTTCTAATAAGTGAGCATTGTCATCAGCTTCAAGTCATTTGTGTACGAGTTCGACCGATCGACAGTGGAGGTGATCTCTACCTTTGCACAACGACTGTGCTTGCAGTCATGCTCTATCTCTTATCTTGTGTGCACCTCACTCTAGGATTTATTCTAGGAAGACAGCGCTGCCAGTGGGATTGGAGGTTTCACATAAAAAAGCTTAGAGCAAAAGGACATTGTTGTTGGCTTTAAGCCGCCCATGTCCAAGTTTGATGCCAGTGACAACGAAAGAACTCTCAAATCAAGGGGTCAGTTCTGTCTGGCTTCTAATTTGAAAGCATTACCGATTTTAGAACCACCATGTGTGGAGGCTAAATAATATATTTATATGATTTTGGTTTCCTAGAGTCTTTACATTCTTCGACTATGGCCCACACCTCTAAACAAGATTTTTCTTGATGGTCAATGATGGTTGGTTCTCATGGACCAGGGTATCCCTTGTCACTCTATCTCTTTATTCTTTGCTTTGGAGCCATTATTTCTTTTTATTTAGACGAGTGAGGTGGGAATCTCTTTGCCATCAAGAATATGGCTTTAGGTCTCCTTGTCTCCCTCACTTTCTTTTTTGTTGACTTTTTTGTATGGCTTTACTTCTTTTCTGCCTTCCAAGTTGATTCTTTGGTCCTTAAATTCTATTACTGTTCCTTTGGGCAAAATGTTAACTAAGGTAATTCCTCAGTCATCTTTAGTTGAAGGATCATGAAAATGTGGAGGAAGAAAATTGTTGGAAAGGTTGGCTTTAGGCAGGAGCGAAAGGGGATGTACTTGGATGTTTTCTAGAGATTTGATTGGTTTGCTGTTGTTGATTTCTTCAATGTCGTTCGGACCGTCTAAGGGAGAACTTCGTCTTGGGGTTTCCAAACCTTATATTTAGAAGGCTGGCCGGTGAGTGAATAGCGTGCTTCAATCCTTGTGTACTTTCACCCTTATTTGTTTGCTTGCATTGGTTCTTGTGATTGTGCAGAAGATGATTTAGTCTGTCTAGTGTAGAAGAGACTTGCCTAAACACTCTATTCACTATGTGGAATGTGAGACTGTATAGACCAAAGGCTAGTTATGGTCTTAACATTCATGGATTAAGGGAGGAAGGTATTGGTGGCAAAGAATGTTAGTGGTTTGAGCTTTCTTGAGGGATGATTCTTTTTTGATGGAGAGCCTTATAGCATGGTATGGAAATAAGAGGAACACTTCTTTCTGTATGGGGGAGTCGTGAATCTATAGGTTGATAGCAATTAAAAGGTTCATGGGGTTAGCAGTATATAGCCGATTGCAAAATTGCTTCCTCTCAATTTGCCAGCACTATCATAAAACAACTATCCATTATGTTATTACCTTTCTGTATTTACTTCAAACTTTATTTTGTCTACTTCATATGTTGCATGCATTTCAAAATTTTGTTACACTTTTATCACTTTTTGCTTCAAATTATTCCAAAAAATCTCAGGTGGTATTACTTGCTATGCAAATAGCCATTATGTTAGATTTTATAGTTTAAGCCGTTTTTGTCTTTGCATGAGTATAACCATAGTGCATTAATGAATATTTTTTAAGTTCTTTTTTGAAGTTTCTACATTTTCTTAATAAAAGCAGGTGACATACAAGAATGTTATCTGTCCTTTAATTGATCTAGAAGAGCAGCAATATCCATTTGTGCAGTCGTGCCTTTTTCCAAAAATGGTGGCTACATCAGAGGATGTTCGCAAAGCAAGTGCAGATGCTGAGAAGAAACTTGATTCTCATTTTCTGAAGTGCAGGTGCAACTTCTCCTTTTGTTGCTAGCATGTGTTATCTCTTCTGCTAAATGTTGGCCGATGCTTTGATAAGATTTAGAAAGTTATAAGGTTAGCAGTGAAATGTTTGCTAGCATACCATGGACTATTCTTTTTGTAGTAAACATACCACAATTGCATATTAGCCTAGAAAAGCTTGTTCTCTTTGCTTGGTTGACGAATCCTGCTTGTATATGCACCTATGTATTCATCTATAGGTTATCTGTATAACTGATGTCAATTCATTTAAAAATGATTGTCACATTTTTATCTTTTGCTTTGTTAACATGTTCTTTCGGCCATTTACAAGTTAACCTTACTAAGGACACACCTGCTTACTCTATTAAAGGACACATCTGCTCTTTATACATGAGAATTGCAGTTTTGATGTTTTGATTTGGAATAATAGTAGTTTATAGGGAATACGAGTGTTGTCCTTCATGCATAGATTTGTTATTTCCAAGTTTGTATTTTGTTGCTACACCACAATGGGTTCTTTTGATTCTAGCCATTATAAAGACTAGGATATGAAATGTCATTTAGTTTGATCCATGTTGTGGTTCAAGACTACAAATGAGATAATTACTATGTTTTAAATTGCTCATTCTTGAGCCTCCACTAATGTCTTTTGATTTTTTGTAATAATTAAGACTGTAATTTGGCATAATGTTTACAATTTTTTGCATGCAAGGTGATCAGAAAAAGGGAAGATGTTTATCGTGTCATCAAGGCCTTTGTCAAAAAGGGTGAATGGCTAGATTTAGAAGCAAGGCGTTATGTTCAATGTTTGGTATGAAGCTATATTTTATTTAATAGATTTTTATCCTTTTAATTGTTTATTTTTTTGAATGTTATATTACGATATCATGTTAAACTTTTGATTCATATGTGATTTGTTTGATAACAACAAAATTATTCTATTGTTATATTAATATTTTTTAAATATTTTCAGATTATGTATCTCAAGAATAAATATACAGAATTTAGAGAGTTTGGCCTTGATTTCAAATAGCTAATTGACATTGTTTGGTAAGAATATAATTGGCATTAAACATGAAGTTTGAACATACTTGAAAGAAGTTTGTGGAGTTTCTTTATTTGATTTTGGAATGTTAAGACCTATGGCAATATATTTGAAACACTAGGATAAACGGTGAGGATTTGAGTGCGTGCAATAAAAGCTTTTCAAATATATTTCCCACAAAAGTCATCACTTAGATTAGTTTAAGGCATGCATCAACATATGTTTCTTTACTTATAAATATATCTTTTTAAAAAGTAAAAAGGATAAGTTGCATTCATAAAACATGTACAAAACATTTAGAATGAAAAATCTTAGACATGTGTAAAATTGCACATGGCAAATGGTACATTGTCATTAATGCATATCACATTTAGTTTAATTTAATAAGCACTTAGGTTGAGAGTACAATATGTTGAGTGAATAATTATTTTCAGAGTTTTATCCATGGTACATTAACTTTAACGTACAACAAAATTTGTTTAATTGTCTTCATATGTAGGGGAACAAATGGTGCGCTGAGTAACTTAAAATCTAAGGATTGTATATGATATGTTAATATTTAACGTACAATATGCTTAGTTTTTTTAGGTGTAGGTATTGAAGAGTGAGCCAAACTCAAGAATTAGTTATGATATGTTATTATTTAATATACAAAAGGGTTAGTACAAATTATAGTACAATATTTGGAACTTATGATATATTTCGTTTTTTGTAAGTAACGATTAGTTTGATCGAATTCTAAAATATTTTAAAATAGTCTTTATTGGTGTTTGGAGCCATTTGAGATCTCAAAAATCTATAAAAGGTCTCCAAACTTAGACAAAATGTTAAAAATCAATTGTAAATTGTTTATGAGCTTTTATATTTGAAGATCCTTATTAAGAAGTGAAGGGAGAAAGGTCTCCAAACTTAGAAAAAATGTTAAAGATCAATTGCAAATCATTTATGAGCTTTTATATTTGAAGATCCTCATTAAGAACTGAAGGGAGAAGCTAAGTTGCAGCAATTATGTATATTGCTCATTCTCTCTTAGTCTCCTTTAGGTAGTTATCTTGAGCTAAGTTGAAATCATTTTTAAATTATTTTATATTAATTTTGTGTGTCTTTTGATATTATTATTGTGTTTTAGGATTTTATACTTGTGAGTTTTATTCTATTTTTTTGTCCCATTATTATGATTTTATTTTTTTATTCTTTTTATTAGCTATCTTGTGGGGTCCTTTGGCCCAATGATTATAGGGTGTTTTAGTCCGATGCTTTATAGAGTCTTTTAGTTCGATGCTTGTGAGCTCTTTTTGGGTTGGTTTGGGATCTTATCTACCTTCTTGTATGAAATGTGTTTTCTATTGTTTTTCTGATCTTTTAGTTAGGGATGAACATTAATCTGATTTTGTATAGAATCATATAAAACTCTCGTGAACATTTACTTTATTGCAATTCTCATATAAAATGTTTTAAAGTTAACGAGTCTCTAAGAGTAATTAAGAATCACAAATGAATTTTATTGTGTTTTTATTGTTTACTTTGTAATTACAATTTTTATAGTTTACCCTCTCTTTTGTGTGAATATCTTGTTCTTATTTTTCAAGATATCAATCTTGTTATTATGGTGAATATTTAATTTGTATTACACACTATTAATCTTCTTTTATTAAAAGTTTTTTTACATGCGTGCATAGTGATGATTAATTTCCCTTGTCATAAATTTCATTAATGTCACATCTTTTTGGGTTCATTGCCTTTGATGGAACGTACAACTCATTTGTCGAGGCCTAACATTCCAAACTAATGTTCAACATTATGTGTAAGTTAATAACCCATCTTTCATAACTCTTATTATCTTTGGATCCCTATTATTTGTCACCATATTTTCCTACTCAATCATCTTAATCTTCTTATTCTGGTGTTGTACTCCTCACCATGTTATAACTTGGGTCCCTTGCGATGGAGAATGTGCACACCTCATTATCTTGTGAGGCCTTCCCACTTGCATGCTTGTGGATCAAGATCAGGTTGCTAAAGTGCTTTAAGCTTGCTTCCATTCATGTCACTTTTGTTAAGGCTCTTATTAGTCATACTAGATTGACTTTGGCTATTGTTCATGGTACTAGAATGGTTATATTTAAGCCCATTACAAATTGGAAGGATTAGTTGGTGTCACTCACATATAACAACTTTGATAATTTGTTCATTTGGAGTGTCATTTCATCTTGAATGTATACAAAATGGATATGTCATTCTAATGAGAGAATTTTGAATTGGTTGCCAGATGAATAATAATTAGTGAAGAAGAGCTAAATACTCGCGATGAATTAGAGTTCATACCTTTTTTTTGTAAAGTTTTCATTAAAACGTTTCTTTCCATAATAGAATGCCCATGTTTCTTTCACTTAGGAAGAGATTGCAAATGGCTACTTAAAATGGAGATTCTATATTGTTGGCAATTGGGTTGACAAAAGACTTTTGTATGCACTCATTGTCTATGCCACCAATAAACTTTGGAAGCTTAAAGGAAGTTTAGAAGCCTTCTCCTCACATCAAGAGTCCTTATTTTAGTTCTTTAGTGAAGAGAACCTTCTAAATGTTTTTCAGCCTAATGTTTAGACTATAGGAGGTTATAGCCTTATCTTCCAAATGTGAATGGCAATATGATCATTCATGAGGATTTCTTTGACAAAGTTTACTTTTGGATCATACTACTGTCAATTTAATCAAGAAATGTAAAATGCTAATCTAAACTTGCCTTTTGTGAGGTTTTGTGTTGTAGATTATGGCACCATCTTTTCATCATCTGTAATCCTTGTTAAATATGGGGACATTTCTTGTGAATCCTAGTTGAATATTACTAAAAGTTAATCTAGGCTCTACATGTGCTATGTTTGAGCACATGCTTCATTACCCTAAAGGTACTCCTATGCTTGCAGAATGGCTACTTCTATCCTTGTGAACTTCTCACTCCCTCCTCCAATGGTCCTACTTTTGATAAAAATAACTTCCATGCAATTGGGAACAGGGGAAGAAATTGAACACGCGATGATGGCTAGTTCAAGGCATCCCCTTGCCCAAGGTCAAGTTCTCCTTTGCAACTTCTCCATAGACCCCATGAATAAGGCTGCGCTATCCACCACATCCATTACCACATTACATCATTACAACTGCAAAGATGTTTCTCATCAGTGTGGATATCCTAATCACCATGCCACTGGGGTCTTTGCATATAGATTTGCTATCTTATCCTTGGTGATGCAAGCAACCTTCATGATACTACACTCCATTGACATGCATCATCTCCTGTTTTCAGGAACGTGGGTAAGGGCAAAACACCCATTTCTAGGTGCTTTCTTGATCGAGTCATCCTCCATCCACTCTGCACCAACATTTTTGTGATTTTCTGTTGGCATGTTATGTTGTACTTTTTTTTATTATAAATCTTACCTAACCTTTTCTTTTGGACTATTTTTCAGTTATTCATCTAATTTATTAGTAAATGGAGCTAGACTCTCAACTTCTACAAAATAAGTATTGTTACAGTCATGAGGGGTTTTGAAAGCATCTATTTGATAGCTAGTTGTTGTGATGCATATGCTTCATGTTGGCCCATGGAGTGCCTAAAGCAATGAACTTGCAATTTATGCCAAATTGAAGTCTCTTCGAATGCATGACGAATTATCTTTCAGCTCCACGGAGCAGTCAGCCTTTCAGAAATTGAAAACTTGTGCATTTATATTGAACATGCACTCAAAATTTTATTAAACCGATGAGTCACACTTGGGCTTTTCAAATTTAACTCTATTTCTAGATTTACCAAATTCTGAACTTTCATCAATTATCGATTTGTAGCATGTTTTACGTTAGGAATGATGCAATACATGATACAAATTATTATTATGTTGAGTTTCTTTTTGAAAATAAACCAACATTTGATTAAATTTAGATTTTTTAATTTTACTAGATTTTGTTGGAGTGTCTTGACTTCCCAGAATCTTGCATTTGTTTGCTATCTGTGTCATGCTTTGGTCCAGTTACCTTTCAAGTCCAATTTTGTTGCACTTGAAGTGATCGAGTTTCATCACTTAAATCAGGCCATTTAATGAAGAACAAAGGCTGCACTGTTCTTAACAATGATTTCCCAACAAATGGGTTCAAAATCCTATCAAAAAGCTGACTAACAAACCATCTGTTAACAATAACCATTTGGCAAACAAATAACTTGCAATTTGCATGTCAGATGATGTGCTTTCATTTAATGGTCTTGATAACAAACTAAATTAAATAACGTCTTCAAAGTTTTTTGTTCTTTTTAAGTTGAAAAGTTTCTTTTTTAACATGAGCTTTACTAAATTACAGTTTTCTTGTTGGCGTTTTAAAATTTACGATCTTGTATTTGGGTTTTTGGGCAGTGTTGTTGATCTAATTGATCAACTGAATTTTGTAAAAGCTAATATTTATACCTTTTCGTTTTGTCGTGAGATGAAAGAGGAAGTCCAATTGCATATTTTTGAAATTATGTTGAACTTTGTTTGTATGTAGATTTATGAAAAATTTTTTCTTCAATTTCTTATTGCATCCAAATAAAGGAGTTTATTTTAAGAAAAAGATAAAATAGGTTTCAAAACTGCAATAACTCAACATTAGTTACATGTAATGGCCAACTCAATATTTTTGCTAAATATAGGTACTTTTGTGTTTATATTCTTTTATTGTTAGTTATAAAGAGCATTGATGTTTATCTAGTAGTTGTTTAGTTCATGATGATGACTCCTTTTTGAAGATGATCACCTATGAGTCATTTTATATTTGCATGGCAATGAAATGAACATCAGTTGAGCTTTTGTACTAGAAGGGGCAGGGTGGTGAATTATTATTTTGAAGTAAAAGTTTGTTAATTTGAAAAATGCTTTTCAAAGAGTGTTTTAGGGAAATACGCCATAAAGAAAAAATGATTTTTGAAAATGCCGAGAATTGTTTTTAGGTTGTTGACAATACAACCCCAACCATTTAAGGTTGTATTTTCCCCACTATTTGTTTTTTTTGTAAAAGTAGGTGAAACCCTTTACATAGATTCCAAATGATGTTCACACACATTAAGTCCAAAGGGATCCTTTACATACCCCAAATGAGGTCACACAATGTGGCTCAAAATAGCTTGTACAACTCACTTTGGAATTGCTTTAATTTTCAGTTATGCCTTATGTAATGATTTTTGTCATAATCAACAACTTAGGCTTATTACCATAGAATTTGATGTTTAAACTCTTAAACACTCCTTGGTGAATTTTATGCTTTCCAAGTCATGCTATGGTCAAGTCTGCTTATCATCCATATTAATCAGTTATGATCATTTTATTTTGACAAATTCTATAACCTGGAAATGCAACTCAAAATTGCCTTAAACAATCTCTATTATTTTGTCATTATCAAATACTGTAAATGGGCTCATGTGGTTACCACAAACTTGAGGAGCATGCAGACTAATAACCTTTAAAGTGCTGTCTCTAGTATTGAACCGTCTAGTGAACTTTAAAATGCTCTCTAGTGCTAAGCAATCACTATCACTATATTACTTGCCCTATTTGTCCTAACAATTTTATTTGAAAACCAAGATAGGATTTACATTCAAGGATATGCAATGTTTATTTTCCTTTACTTTGTATCCAATTGTTATATATCCTTTCCATTCAATATTTTTAAATTCCATGTCAAACTTCTTCTCCTTGTCTTTGCATTTTGGATAAGTTTTGGTTTACCACTTACGGGTTGTGTCCTATGCAATTTTGTCTACATTAGGTATGTTAATTAAGGGTAACAGCCTTTTCATAGTCTACCCTTTTCTGTCAATATTCACAAATTTCAAATTGAAATACTGATTTTTTGTACTTGGTCAACTTCATTCAATTTCCTTGCTCATTTAAGTCTAATGTCTATTCCCTTGCTTACCTTCCTCCATAGATAGGCCAATGATGTTGCACCTGACATTCAAGAACACAGATCAGAACCATGCAAAAGGGATATAGCAGCAAACCATTATCCACTTCTCGCCATAGTTGGGATAAGTTGTCTTATTGTTTTATGGTTATTGGGAAGCTTTACGATGTTCAAATGAATTTACTTTGTAGTATTTATCACATGTTTTAAGATCTACGTCAATGTGATCTTTACTTGACCTTTTTATGGTCCTCCTTTTTAAGGTGGTACTTTGTCAAATCTCTTTAGTGATTTTCTGAAATGTATGTTTTAAAATTACTATTCACTTACTGTTAACTTGGTGGCAATTCGGTAAACATGTTAGCTTTTTGATGTTGTTTTTCCATTATTATTTTGACATTGGCAGGTGAAAGAGTTTGAACGTAGTGGTATGAATCTTACTTCAAGCAAGCTAGAGGAGATGGAGAGTTTAAGATCCGAGATGGAAAAATTAAGTTTTAAATATATTCACAACCTAAATAATGATGCAAGTTTTCTTTTACTCAGTGAAGGAGAGCTCGATGGGATGCCTCCACAGTTTATGAAGGTCAATAATATAAAACATGCTTCAGTTTATTAGGAGAATTAAGATTTCTTATCATGCATTTTGAACAAATCATTAGCTTTTCAATGGCATTAGTGGTTCAAATTTCAAATTTTATTAGCATTTTTCTTGATAAGAGAAAGGGAAAATTTGGCCCATGTTGATGAGGGTTGCTGCAAAAGTAAATATTTGACTAGTTTTACTTCTGCGGATTTTGCATGTTTTTTTGTTTCTTTGATTTTCTTAATGCTTGGTTATGGAAAGTACACAACCTACATGTTTTTGTTTTTGTTCCCTTCTATCACCATGGTCACCCTTTCCCAACTACCCTTCACCATGTCTATGAGTCCTTCCTCGTTCATGTGGTGTTCTGACTATTTTATGGTTAGTTTACATAAATTTGTATGACACTTAGCTCTGCTATATTTGTTCTACTATGTGCCTTCAATATTAATATTTTCCTAGATATATTTTTATGTGATGCATGTGGACTTAATCCAATCTGTGTTATTCAAACATTTTAGTAGATGTTCAAATTTTTTTGTCAACATTTTAACATTCTCATTTGTGCTGCACTCAAGTTCTGGTTTTGTTGTGTCGGTTCTTGTTGAAATATTTTGGTCATATTCCTTGTCTCAGTGCTTTAAGACACTTCTATATTTTCTTCCCTACTCTTACATTAAAGGCATGTGCAAACTTATAAATTAATTTACATAGCAGATTGATGACCATTTGTTAAATGAAAATGTCAAGTATAATTTCATCACGATTACTATTTATTGATTAACAATGACTCTTGCAACTATTAATTTGCTTGACTTGTTGTACATTTGTTTTTGCTTATCCTAGGCCCTTGTGATGTTTATTTTGAAATCCCTTTTTAAGTCTCATCTTTTAGAAATGTCTTTACAAATGATGTGTGGTTGGGAATATCTTTTTAAGCTCCAACATCTAGCATATCCAAAAGAAATGTACAAAGGTTGGTATTAATGTCATGAAACTCTGGTTTGGGGCCATTCAGTGATTGCACCCAGATACATTTTCCTAAAAGAATCACTGTATATTTGTACATTCATCTTGTATTAAATCGTCATTAGATCAACATTCCTTGTGTTTGATTTTATACTTTTTTGTGGGCTTTCTAAAGAAATTATTTAAGGCTATTTGTGCAGCCGTCTATTATATAACAATCATTTCTGTTGTTAATGTGACCTACACAAACCAAGTTGTTTCTCTGATTATATTCCGTTTATTTTAATCTTATTTTTTACTTGTAAGCTTCAATTTCATATATCTGCCACAATTTAAATTCATGTTATTTTTGAACTTTCAATTGAAATATCTTTTTTCAATCATTTGAAATCCTAATTATCTAGAATGTGTAAAAAAAATTGTGGTAAGTTTGACTTGTTCTTGGCTCTCATGTTGTTAGTCGAGAGATATTGTTTTGTGCCTTATTTCGAACTAATCTTTGTCATGTAGACTAAGGCAATAGTTTTATGTGTTTCGTTTTTTTTGGCGATAAAAGGTCAAGGACCAAAAAAAAGTTATACAATTAAACTACATGAAGTCTAGATCCCCCTCCAATAAATGAAGCATTTTTGGTAATGGTTCATTATGCAATATCATATTGTAATCTTTACAGAAAACCACCCATTTAGCCACAGTGTTTAATATTCATTGTCTTCTTAGTGCATGCAAAATCATTAGTGTCTTAATCATCTATCACTAACTCATGAAAAGTGTGATGGTTTCTTAGGAAACCTTGATGTTAAAGCAATACATAATAACCCAAATTTCAACCTCTAAAATAGATTTTTTTTGCTGAGCTTTTGGCCAAAACTTTAGTATGTGTACCGTACGAATCTCTCATTGATCTGTTGACAGCCTATGTTGTTGTTGTTAATCATAATTAGGAGACGAGGAATTTTTGCGAGATTTGCCTTGAAGCAATAGAGTATTAATGAGAAGTAAAGAGAAGAAAGAAATATTGTTAGAATACTAGCATAGGTGAAAGTAGAAGGCTATGCTTCAATTATTAAGGTTTAATAACAAGCAGGTTTTATAACACAATGCTTGTTAATTATACATGGAAGAATTCAAATTAAGATGGTTCTAAATGTCCATATGAAAATCTTGAATTATTCCATAACTGCCAAGATTTTTCTAATTTAAGAAGTGGAATTACTTCCATTTTCCCAAATGTTCACATATGGTTTTGTTACAGAATATCCTCCAAGCATTCCTTGCTCTTTGTTGATTCCTCAAGATCATTCTCTTGCTCGTGAGGGGTCCTTGAGTCTTGTTTTTCTTCATCTTGTAATTTCGAAACATCTTAAGGTATGGTTCTCGAGTAATGGCTAGTTTTCTTAAAAGCTATCTCATTCTAGAGTCTGCATGTCATATTTGTTTGACCTATGGGGACTCCTTTCTTCTTATATCAATCAACAAGAGATCTGAGTTCTTTTTGTTTCATCTTCTTGGAACTTGGAGAGTAATCCTTGATTGTTGGAAAGTGATCCTTGAGATTCATAAGTGATGCTTGAGTGTTACTACTTCCTTCTAGATACCTCGTTTAGCTTCTTTGCCTCTCGAACTCACATGAACTGCCTTCTTTAGGTTTTTTTTTCCTTTGAAGGGTTCCTGGTATTGTTTCTTACATCTTCAATGAGGTCTCATACCTTTTAAGGTGTCTCGATATGCCTTTCATGAGGGCTTATACCTCTCAAGGGGTTTGTTAAGCTTTATCTCGAGACTTCTTCAATGCATTTGAAAGACTAATTCATTTGCTCGAGACTACATTCTTATTGTTTACGATTATCTTCCTAATCACACACTCTGTTAGAAAATTCAAGTACAATTAGTTTTCCTCTAAGTGGACAAGTTCAAGAATATTCAATTTATTTTAGACAAAGAATATGAGATGAGGAAGCTTAGATTTCCATTGGTTCAAACTATACCACTTAGCTACTGATGACACTCGTATAATTCATCAAATGTGAATTACAAATCGCGTGTTTCATATAGTGATTGCTTCTTTCTTTTCAAGAATATTATCTTCTGGTTTTCCATAACAAAGTCATCCATAAGTAGTAGTACTTGATAAGGTTTTTCATCTATCATTGGGGGACTTTAATGACATTAGATTCTTGACCATTACACTAAATAAATCTTCATGTATTGTGGCATCTTTAATTGATAAGCATTATCATTGATTTTCTTCAAGATTTGAAATGGATCAGACTTGATTGGCTTTAATTTTCTTTTAATTCAATTCAATAATTTCTTCTCATTAGGTAACCATACTAGTTCTTCAACTTAAGCTTGCTTTTTATTATTGTGTATTTAGTTTTATGTTTTGTTTTTTAAACCTTTAGTTGCTTCTCTATAGCAACGTACATTCCTCAAATACTCTGATAAATGTTTACACTTTATATTGTGTTTTAGTACCCTCCGCTCCATATGTTTTTCTGATTTGGAACTTGAAATCAAATGGTTCTATGACATATCTCAAATGCATTGCAAATGTGCTATGATTAATCGATCTATGAATAGCTCAATTTCTGCCAAATTGGATGTATGACAGACTCTCATTTGATGTCTTTAGGTGGTGAGAGCTATATCCTCTCAAAAGATATACATTCACTTTGTTAGCAACCTCTATCTAGTTGTCAATTTGTGGATGAAAAAAAAATATTCTTTTGTTGTGTCTTGCTCATCATCTAACATAGTGCTTATCAAAATCCTCTTAAGAAACGAGTATCTTGACCAGACACAACACTTGCTTGCAATCCATGATGTACTGATGTCTTCTCCCAAATAATGTTGTTACCTCCTTATTCTTCATCTCTTGTCAACGTGATATGAACTTTGCCATATCAAAGAATCTATGCACAACTATGAACCATTGGTTGTGACCTCAATATGTTGTTGGTATGCTTCTTAGAAAATCCTTCGAGATCCCCTCCTATGGTTGGCTTGGTGTTTATATTTATATATACAAGGCATACTTCCAATTTAACATGTTATTACCTTCTTGTAATTCATGAAAAGTTTGTACTTCTATAGGTTAGCCCATCAATGTTAGATAACTTGCTAGCATCATCTTGGTTTGCATCTATATGATGTGGATTAATTGGTGGTTTGAGCATATGCTTTTCTCCTTGTCTAGCAAAAATGTTTTTTGTGCTTTATGGTTCGGTGTAGTGTTTGTTGTTCTTTGTCAGATGTGAGGTAGTGTAATGTCCCAATCTTCTTGATGAGATATTGTTGTCATCCAAGAAGTCCCTTCTTCTTGTTTTAAAGCTTCTCCTACACTAGCATGCTTAACCCAGAGTTCTCAAGAGATTCCATGTAACTTTGCCCTTAAAGGCGTCTCACCAATTCAAGGCATTGTGGTTTTGCTATATCGCTCAGAATCTCCCCTCCTACAATCAATGTAGAACTTATTCATCTTTGTACCCCTTCATTGAGAAGCTTGCTATGAGCCACTTGTTCGATAATCTGGGATATTAATCGGTGATCACTCTTCGTCCTTTTAGTCCCAGGCATTGTAGGTAGTCTCTCTCTAACCTCATTATAACATCTTAAAATATTTTATTATGAGCCTCTCTTGTTGTCAAAGCACTATTCCAATTGCATATCTCAACGCATCTGCCTCAACTTCGAATGATTGTCATAGGTTGAGCAAAGCTAATGTTGGTTTTTCATGAATGATAGCTTTCAATGAAAGAAGTGCTTTGTCGTCTTAATCAAATGCCTCTGAAACGCCAGAGAGATCACGCAAAGGTATATTAGCTGATTTGACACTATAGATCTCAATTTCTCTATTACTTACCTCGAAATCCAAGCTGATTAAGTTGGGCAATCCAAATTCATAAGTTTTTGTATTTGGCTTCAAATAATGGTTTTTTGAGTAAGTTCAAGTCCTTATACACATATACTTTGTGCTTAGCAAAATTTCAGTTGTGGATTATGATATCATTGAGATACATCATAACAAAGTCATTGGTATAACGTCGTAGAACATTGTTTGTCAATCTCATAAAAATAGTTGGTACTTTATAAAGTTTGATTGGCATGACAAACTTCTTGTACAATCTAAATTAAGGTTTGAAAATTTTTTATGTATCATTTTTTTGTGATTTGGACCTAGTGGTACCTTGATTTGAGATCAAGCTTAGCAAAAATCCTTGCATGCTTCAAATGGTTCTAAAGATCATCAATTTTGCTTATGGTTCTCAAATCTTGATTATAATCTTATTAAGAGCACAATAATCAATGCACATCTACTATCTTTCAACCTACTTCGACTCGATCACGATAAGCAAACCATGTTTGAATTGCTTTACTTCAGCCCATCTGTTTTATCCTTTATTTACTTAATTTCCTTATCTTTCATGATTGAGTGCTGGTGCATTCCTTTGTTCGGCAAAGTAGCATATGATATGAGGTTGATCTCGTGTTCCACATTTCTTTCTATGGTGATCAAATGTTACACATTCCTTTTTAGTGTGCATAGCTCTTAAACAAGTTTGAAATACTTCATGATGAATGCTTTCAACTCATTTCTTTTTGGTCCCGATTGTTGTACAACCCTGCCATCAAACTTCTTATGTCAAATTAGTACTGGGATATAGCTTCAAAATGCATTCACTAGCCTCTTCATTTGGCTTGCAATATCAACTCTAACTATTGGACTTTTTTATCTCAATGCACAAGGTACTTCGTCCCATTTTTCATGAATTCAAGCTACTGTGTTTGACCATAGAATGCAGCATCTCTATCACATAAGTAGGGTGTTTTGACAATAATTGAAAGGTACAACTTTGCTTACATATCATCGATAGTCTTTAGTGTTAGAAAACTTAACCAAGCATAGCTTCTCGATCTTCTTATGTGTTCTTTCAAGTCCATCTTGAATACTATGGTCAGGAGTGATGGTTGTGAGTCCCAATCATCACATGGGATTAGTCGAGTCAATATTCTTAGCATTTAAATTTCAATTAGGATGATGAAATTGGCAATTGGTGGTTGGATTACCCAGTTTTAAAGATGTTGTCAGCTTAGTTTGGAGGAAGTTTAGATTGGAGCCTTCAATTGTGGTTTGTACCACATTTACCCTAACTTTGGGCGCCTTAAAAAGCAAAACATAGTTATGTAATATCACAAGCTTGCCTCAATAATTGTTAAGAGAAACTGAATTATTGCAATTGAAGGATTCACTTTATAAAATTTGAATGAGTTTTGAAAATTGTGTTTGTATTATAGTGTAGAAATGTTTTTAATTTTTTTAGTAAGTTTTTTTATCAAATAAGTCCAATTTAATCTTATGTGATCATTGATAAATCAAATAAACTATTTTTATTGAAAAATGGTGTTTGACATAGGTCTTAGATATTACTATTGGAGTGGATTTTTATTTCAGTATATATTTGGAAACAAGTAATTTAAATGCTAAAATTTAGGATGACCTATAATTTATAATGTTATAATAGAATATTATTATTTTTTAGATCAAAAGCAAAATTAAAGCAAGTATTTTTACATTCTTTATTTGGGTAAGATTTGTTTACAAAGTGGGGAATTTTGCCTTTTTTCATAGGATTGTTAATCATTCTTTTTGTGGTTAACTATTAAAACTTGTAATAAGAGGAATAAAAATTAACTTAACATTGATGATCAGAGATCATTTAGTAATGGATAACAAATTACAAGACGAATTGAGGATATGAATAACATTATGAAGAATTAGAAGCATAGTAAGTTTGATTGTTCCAATCCTTGTGTAATCGAGATAGAATCAACAATATTGACTTTTTTATTATCCACATAGGGGCTCTAAGATGTGAAAAATTTGGAACTAGTCATGTGATCGGTTGCATTGGAATTAATAATCTACGAGTAAATAGGATTATGGGTCACACTCAAACAATAAGTGCTTGGGGAATAATCTCTTAAGCCAAAAAATAAGACGGGGTTAATGATGACATTAGAGATTGAAATAGTTTTTAAATGTATTTTAATTGCTCTTTGGTAAAAAGGATTGTCTCTTTGTTGATAGAAGACTTTTTAGAATATTATGTGGTGGTTTGATGGGCTTGATCATCATTTTTGGACTTTGGCTTCTAGTTTGTCCTTTTAGTTATCCTACTGATCTAATATCTAATGCTGCCCTTGTTGTTGATGGCTAGCCTCACGGATTGAGCCCATTTGAGATAGTAATGCCTATTCAGTTATGTAATCATGAGTTGAAGTGTGGAATTGTGCAAATAAAGTTTTTTAGAAATAGAGATTGAGGACATCATAGGGTTAATGTTACTAATTTCAGAAGAGCTAGAGAAAATTTTTCAATTTATTTTTGTATTCAATCATCTGTAAATGAAGAAAAAATTAGTATTTTTCTCTCTTCTCAAAATTGCATGCTACCAAAACAAGATTTCACTTTTCAATGATGTCCTAAAAAGCGACGGTGATGGTTGTTGAGAAATGCTCACATATATGGTAACTATTTGTTAAATTAGGAACTTAATAGCAAAATAAACATGATAGAATATTTTATTAAAATATTCCAAATTCTAGTTGAATATTTTAGCAAAATATTCTAAATTTATTTACAGTAAATATGCTAGAATATTTTAGATTTATTTATTGAAGTAGAAAATCTTATGATCGTCTAATTAAATTTTCCAACTCCAATACTCAAAAAGATACATCAAGCTTCTCTACAAGGCATTCTACAAAAGGTATGAAAGGAGAAGAAAGTTTGAGACATTTGGTTCCCCATCTTGTGGTTGACAATTTACGTTATTATTGGCATAACTTCTAATAGAATGAAAGATACCACGTCTTGTGTATTAGACAAGGTGCAAGCTGACATATTTCATTTTTGTAGTGTCTCAGAAATATTTGTAGTATGGCTTAGCTAAGGCATGCTCTTCATGTAATATGTGGTGTGCATAAACCTATTTTAGCAAGCTTTCTCATGAGCTGTTCTGCACATTAATGCCTCACTCAAAAGAACGTGTACCCATCTGAATCTTAAAGGCATTTTATCAGCAACTTTACATATCTAAATAAAGCATGTGTATAAACATGATTGCTGCTATTCTTTTATAAAAAAAACTATGGTTTTACTTCAGCCTAAGAGATATTGTCCATCAATATTACCATTACTGGTTCTAATGAGCTGAATTGCTGGCTAGAACTATTTTTTAATGCTTTCCTTAATCCAATTATATTAATTCTTTTTTAGTAGTAGCAAACTTATCACTAACCATATTTTTCTCCAGCTTTGTGTTTTAATTTAAGAAATTACTATCTTAACTCTTTTATTATTCTAACTTATATGCAATAAATTGTATTCCTTATGTCCTAGGATTTTTCTTCCATGTATTAATCTTTTGCATGGCTTAGTTGTTGATATAAAGCATCCAAACTCATCACGGATGCACAATTATGATTTGTGATCATGAGCCTAGATTAAGCTACATATCTTTTTTTACATAATTATCTAATTGTTGGGATTTTATTTTTGTATTATTTCTTTCATTAGATTCGAAGGGACCGAAAATTAAGGACTGTTAGTTGGATTATTGACTTGGGTGCCTTGCCTTTTCGTCTTGCTAGATCCACTAGGTAGTCTAAGTTGAGCCCTAGAGCTACCCACCCAAGCCTACAAGTTAGCGTAGGTCCTCACTCGCTGTGTTGGTGTTGGTAGCACAATGATAGGTGACATGGGCCAACTATTGAATCTTTTCTTAGGTGCCTGTGGGTGTCTGCCCATGTGTCTTTTCTAGGACCCACGTAGAGGTGAACAATGTCGGGTGTAGAAAGTGGCATTGTTGAAGCTTCCCATGTGGATGAAATTAGAGAGTGGAGAAAGTGCATTTGATAATATGAAAGCATCCAATCTTAGGCTTTATATTGGAGAGTTTTGAGCTGTTTCAGATTGAGAGCTTGCATCCTTTGAGAGAGGTGTTTTTGCATAGTTGATGCGTAGATGCTGTCATCACCGAGAAAACTGTTTTGTCTACTTGACAAGGTTATTCTCGAATTTGAATACTTACTAGTGGTCGTGCCCTGGTTGCTTCTTTTTTGTCGTTCAGTTGCCATAATTATTTATTTTCTTGTTGTTTGCTTATCACATTGTGATTGCCTTTATTTTATGTGGATATTATTCAATTAGTTAATATTTTATTTTCTTTCATGTTCCATCTTATTATAAATAAAAAAAATAAAAAAAATTTCATCATTTTATTCCCATATATTTGTAGACTTTTCACATATATTTAAGAGTGAATTTTCATTATAAAACATGTAGTGAAAATATTTCATTTTAAGTTTTAAGATTTATATGAACCTTTTACAATACTTTAAGAAAATTTATAATATTTTAAAATTTTTTAAATATATTTGTACTTCTTATAATTTGTTATTCAAAATCCTTAAATAATGTATATTGTTTACTACATTGAAATTAAAATTGTTATGTTGTAACTATAAGCACCTTAGAAATTTAAAATAGCCTTCTTATTTAAAAAAAATTAAATTCATTTTAGATTAATAAAAAATCCAAACAAATTAATATTTTACTAATTCACCTTTTAAATTCTAGCATGTATTAAATTAGAATTAAAATGAATTTTGAAAATGATAAATTTTAATATAGAATTAATAAAAAAAATTAATTATATTAAATTAAATGATTTTAAATTTAATTATTTTTTATTGAAAATTTAACTTTAAATTTTAAATTAATTAAATTTAATTAGTTAAATGTAATGCAATTAAATTAATTTTAAGAGAAGAACAAATTAATTAGGAACGTCAATTTAAAGTTAATTTAAATTAATTAATTATCAGCAAAATAATTTTAAAGAGGAGAAAATATCTATTAATATGAAATAATTAAATTAAGTTAAATTTAAATAAATTAAATTTTAAAAAATTAAAATAAAAAACTAAAATTATGGAAGAAATAATTATATTTTTAAATTTCTTACAAGTCATTAAATTATGATGTGCACCATCTTTAAGTTAAAGTATGTTTATTTAGAAGATGTTGATTTGATTCATAGATCTCTGTGCTATGTTAGTTATTACTTTTTGTCCAATTTTTCATTTGAAAATTAATGAAATCTTCTTGACATAGCTCAAATTGTTTTTTGTTAAAGTCTTCACTAACATTTTTTTACATAAGTTATTGATTTTCTAATATCTTACCATGCTTCTATTCTATTTATTCATTTTTGTCATTATCTCTTTTGGTTTTTGGGTTGTTCAACCTTTTTCATAAGTGTTTCCTATGTTTATTTGAATGATTTCCGTTTTCTAATGTTAGATTTTGCTGTAAATTGTTTATGCAAGTTTTTATTATGCAATTCCTTTAATATAGATCAATATTTTGTCTCATTCTCCATTGGCTTTTAATTAATATTTTTTTAAATTTCTTGCGTAAGTGTGAATTAGTGACTTATAAAGCTTCTGTACTTTCTCAGAGTTTGAACAAAACAGATGGGGGAAAGATGAAGGTTCTTTTGAAAACCTACCATGTCTTACCCATTCTTGAGTATTGCAAGGTTTGTGGTTTTCATTATCCTCAATAGCACCTTGAGAATGTAAAATGAGGAATATATTCAATGTTATGATCATTGATGATTATGTATTACAGTTAGGGGCTACTAGGAAGTCTGTAGCAGCTGCTTACTGGCAGAGGTGTGGAAGAGAAAACCTTCATATACTTGAAAACTTGGTAACGCTATTCTTCATTCATTTCTTGTTTTTTTTTTATTTCATTTTTTTTAACGTGATGTGATTCAAAAGTGATTTCTATTGTCTTAGGATTTTCTTGTGTAATTTTGTAGTATTATTTCAATGTTTCCAGGTCCGTTAATTGCTTTAATTCTCCTCAGACATTGTTCAAGTAAAATCTAATCAAATCAATGTCGTAAGATTAGATGGTGTAATTTAAGGACAAAAATAAGATTTTATTCAGTCTTAGAACCATGCCATTAGGATAAAAATGAGGGGGCTAATCTTATATGGACTTGTGTTAGTAGTTGTATTTTTTTTTGTTATATATGAATTTACTTGTAAAATCTAAAGATGTGTTCCACATTACAAAGAGGTTAATGGTGATGAGAGATTGCACGAAAAGATAAAAGAAATGTGTTATAAACATGGTTTTATTTCAAGAAAATTGATAATCTGTAGAGATTTGAAGCAACATAACCAGAGTAAATATTATAATAAACACTACGAAAGGCATGTAAGCTTATAAAAGTGAAAGAGAAGAAACTTAAAAACTTCAATAATGATAGCAATATACCTGAAACTATTTATGTGGTGTTGGCTTCATGAATATTATGCTGTTATTGTATTTTTTTTTATTAACAATTCTTTCTTAACATCTAACTATATTAATTCTTTTTGAATAGTCTCTTATCATGATATTTTGTTTCACTTTTTTTTATTCATGAGAAAAAATTTAACCCACCTTTTCCAATAAAGCATAAAGTGGAGAACATTTAATATGTCTAAATCATTTATCACTCTCTTTAAACTTATCATCCATTGGTGCTCCAACTTCTTGCCAAATGCACTATTTTGTAATCCAATCCTTTTGAATGTAACAATTCATCTATTTGAATGTCGTCCTCTCTATGCACATTCCATTTATATGTTTAGACATTGTAGCTAAACTTCAATATCATATAATATTATCTATTTTGTTACATTTTCATAAGTTTAAATTTATGTTAGGCGTAATATTTCAATTATACACATATCGTAAGCGCTTATCTATTTTATCTAGTTTGTGTGGATCTTATGTTTGACACATTCATTAATTTTTTCGCAATTTTGGAATTTATGCATAAGATAATAAAATTTTTTATCCTTCAATATTTTATGTTCAGTAATAGTATTGTGTATATCATTTTTATGAAGATGTTGGAAAGTTTTTGAATTAAGGTAGCTTAGTTGCTCAAATCAAAATTACTTTTATTGTTGAATAGACAATTAGAAAGTAGTTGGCATGATTAGTTGTTAAAGAACTGGCTATGAAATCAAAAGATTCATGTCTTTCACCACAGTTTGTGAGATTAAAAGTTGTTTTTGTTGTATGTTTCAACATGAATCTAATCTGAGTTATTACTAGTTTTCCAAGATCAAAGTTGAAATAATTAAGGCAAAATGATGGTCCTGTTAGCCAGCACAGGGGCGGGTATAGAGGTAATTGCAACATTTATTATTACCTCTAGTCATTTTTACTATTTCCTTTATTTATTTCTTGACTTCTGCATTAGTATGGCCAAAGTAGGTGGAAGCATTGGTTGTATTTGATGAGCTTGTGGTTATGTTGCAAGCTAGGAAAATGATTCAAGTAACTTTGATTTTGCCGATGTAAATTTATCCCATAAGGACATTGTAAAGAACAGATTTTCTGTAATCAGATATATAGTTCATTACTTCTTTTTGTGAAGCGGATATGTTCTGATATGGCTCTAAGTTTGCCAAGTTATATTCATAGTTTTCGTACGAAAAGTAGGTATGAAAGTCAATGTTCTTGGTAAAATTTTTGCTGTTGCATAATTTGTTCTCTTCAATTTTGCTACTTCTGAATTCTGGTCTTTTGTAGGATTTCATAACCTTTGCTTTTTCCTCTGTAATTGATCCTACGCATGGTAAATATTTATTTATACTATCATCATTAATTATTTTTTGCAATACCAGGTGCAATTACGTCATAAATATGCTAGGTTGCTTGGTTACTCTAGTTATGCTGATTTTGTTACTGAGACCAGGATGGCCAAGACGTCCATCAAGGTGGAGAAAGCTTTATTTGTGCTGTATGTAAATGTTTTGATTTTTCCTTATTGTTTTTATCTTGTAATTATTGTTAGTTCATGTGGCCTTTTGTTCTGCAATTTTATCATTTGTGTGATTGTGTCAAATTCTTGGATCTGATTAGCAAGATGACTGGTACATTTAGGACTTGCCCAAGTGGAATAGTGTACTTGCTTGGATTTGACTGTTTGCATTTTTCAAGTTGAACTTTCAAGCTCTTAAGATGAAAAATAAAGATCTCTAATCTTCATTAGCTCCACTAAAAGTAGGCCTAAAATTTTTTGGTCATTTAATGGTGGATCAACCTCAGAGTATAAAAGGCATCTATTTGGCAGTGCAAATGTCATTGATTTTGATATTACTAATAGTAGTAATCATGTAGTTTCAAGTTTTACTAATAAGTCATTTCACTGATTAAGGTTGCCTTGGCTGGTCCCAAGTCTAATAGAAATAAAATGGAGAGTTGCATCATGTAGTTGACAAGCAACAAAATTGGTCAAACTAATAGAATCTAACATCATGTTAACTCTAGGCTATCTTTAGAAAGCAACATGTATTTTTTGAATATAATAAGTGGGTTCAACTATTCTAGAGCATGCTAAGACTTCATTTAAAAATAGAAGAGTATTCAATTATTTGTAAGGGTGATTGATGTAGGAGATGTTGTATCAAGTAGAACCTTTTGAACTAATCTAATTGATAAAATTTAACATTACTTTAGTTTATTGTATTTTTTATTCATTATAGGTTGTAATAGGTCACATGTATAAAACCTTCATAGCATTTGTTTTCATTTTTTATGTATTTTATTATTTTTATGTATTATATTTAGAAGGGTACTTTTGTCATTTTGCTTTTGAGTATAGGTTTAATCTTACAATCTATTTAAAACTATGTTATTAAATGAATGATAATTATTTCTTAATATTGTCTTTTGAAAATACGGTTTTTTTATCATATATGTTTGTATATTTCTAGATTGCAATCTAGGTTTCTTCATGTTGCAATATGAAGATATTCAAAGTGTGATTTGAATATACCTCCACCCTTTACTATCATTCATGTCATCATCTCTATCTCAAATCCTATTGTAGGATTCTCTTTTACTTATTATGTATCATCTAGTTTTAATTGCTTGGGATTGAATTGTAGGAGTTTTTTCTGCCTATCCTTTGACAATGTTTCTTCAAGAATATAGATTGGTTATTTATTTATAATAAAGAAATATTTGATGGTCATAGATAACTTCATCGTTTGTGAAAAACATGTAAGTTAAAACATTATTCCTCTAGTTCATATAGGATCCTAAGGATGAAAAATAAAATTTTATTAAAAATAATGTTTTTAATGCAAGCAAATTACGAGAATAAAGGAATAATCTTATATGGAAATTGTTTTATGGTTTCTTATAATGTATCAAATAATTTGTTTTGAAAATCTAAGAGACATCCTTTACATTACAAAGATTGGTGGTGGAAAAATAATACAACAATAGACAAAAGAATACAATTGTGTTATAATGTCTAATACGTTCTCAAGTATAAAGAATTGGAGGGATATAAAATAGCATGACTAGAGTTAAGAAAAAAGGCTTCTAATGCTACAAAATAAGTAGATTTGGATAATTTATATAGGAAATTGTTGGGTGAAAAGAGCATATATGTTCTTGCCATGTAAGAGAGAATTAAATTGAACATCTATGCTCAAGTAAAATTTATCGAGGGCAATGATAAAAAATCAATAATCAATGATGAGAATACTAAATCTGGATTGATCAATCATAATCTTTTAAAAGAAGTTTTTGACAATGTGATTTATTTATGGTAGATAATTAAGCTATTGAAAGAGTCATCGAATGAGGAGGTAAAGGCTGAGGAGGAGATATCAAATGTGGGGGAGGAAATATGAATAGATGGATGAGAAGGGGATCTCAAAGGAGGAAAAGGTATGGAGGAGGATGAGGAAGTATCAAAAGGAGGAGGAAGAGACATCAAAGGAAAAGGAATCAGAAGAGGAGGCATTGGATGAGAAAGTGGAGGTATTGGGAAAGGATGATGAGGAAGTGGTAATGTAAGGTGATTTAGAGGTGAGGCATTGAAGGACGAAGAGGAGGAGAGGATATTGGAGGATGAGGAGGAAGAAATATCGTAGAGCTGGGGTTTTTGAGGAAGAGGAGGAAGAAGCATTAAAGGAGGATGAAGCTTTGTAGGGAGGAGGAAAGGTACTGAATAAAGAGAAGGGGCATCAAAGGAGGACATGTTGATGGAAGAGGGGGTATTGAAAATAGATATAAAGGAGTTGGAGGTAGCAAAGGACTCATCAAAGGACGAGGTGACTCCGAAGGAGAAGTGGATGCCAAAAGATAAGGGATAGAAAAAGGAGAACTAGATATTGAAGGTGTGTAGGGAATCAAAGTACTTAGTGTATGAGACGATATCAAATAAGAGGTAGAGTAATTGTAAGAGCATGAAGAGGTATCAATGGAAGAGTCATTAAAGAAGAGGGTGCAGTGGAGGACATATCAAAAGAAGAGGATACATCAAAGGAGTGGATATCAAAAGAGAAGAGGTACTAAAGGAGAAGAATAAGGCATCAAAGGAATACAAGGAGTCAAAGAAATTATCAAAGGAAAAGGTATGCAAAGAGATGGAGATTTCAAAGGACAAGCATGAAATATCTCATGGGAGGAGGTATCAAACTAAGAGGAACAATTATCGATTGAAGAGGATTTGGAAAGTCAATTAAGTAGGCATTGAAGGAGCAAAAGATATCAAAAGAAGTGTCAATATCAAAGAAGTAGGAGCTGTTAAAGGAGCATGAGACATCAAAGGAGAAGGAGGTATCAAAGAAAAAGGCATCAAAAAGGGCGGTTTATGAGGAGATATTGGAGTTATTAAAGGAGGAGGTATCGAAGGAAGACGTATTGTAGGAAGAGCATATATCCAAGTATGATCTATAGAGTGAGGATGTATCAAAGGGAGAGGATGATATATTAAAGGAGGAGGTTTCGAAAGAGAAGGTGATATTGTAGGAGGTATTGAAGAAGAAAGTATCGAGGGAGGAGGAAGAAATGTCAAAGGAGATATTGAAGAATGAAGAGGAGGGTATTGAAGGAGATATCATAGGAGATGAGGGGATCAAAGGAAGAGGAGGAAGTATGTTAAGAGGAAGTATCATGGGAGGAAAATAGATATTTTTTTTCTACAAATTCATAAAAAAATGTTAAAGGAAGCTTTGACAAATATAGATGTGATAACTTGATAAGCCAAGGTATCATAGAGGCTAACACATTCCTAAGAAATTTAATAGAAAAGTTATTGAATAAGAATTTCTTTCTAAGAACTTCAAAGATTTCTTTTAAAGATCTTTACCATATGATTTTTTTCTTTTGTAGTTTAGGAAAATAATATAGTTATAATAAAATAATGAGTGTGTATGCAATCAAAGAGGATTAATTAAAATGGCATAGTTATGAGAAATTCTTTGAACTTGTAGAATAGAGTAATTAGTTTTTTTGTAGTAATTAAAGATTAATTAAAATGTTATATCTATAAAAGAAATACTTCAAAGTTCTTAGAAAAATGTAATTCACATTACATGTATTTGTATTACAATAGAGTAATGAGTCTGTATGCAATCAAGGAGTATTGATTAACATAGCCATAATTGCTCATGTTAATTAAAAAGCAAGTTGAATTATCCTGAAACATGTTTTATTTTGGTGATGTTATGTTTATCAATAAGAATTAGGAATGTTAAGGGAAATCTACTTGTTGAGAAACCTTAGTGTCTAAAGTATTTACCTAATTAGATTTAAAATTGAAAATTTGGTTTGCAAATATAGTCTATTTAGGAGAACAAATAAGGTAGAAAAGACTTGATTACTGGCACATATTAAAGAGTTAAAAAAATCTCATTATTGAAGTCCAAATTTCAAGGTGATTGGTATGTTGATAATGGTGTCATTAGTGGGATTTAGGCATATAAGATGACATAAAGATGTGATTAAAATATTCAATCATGATTAATCATAGATTATGTTGAGGCTTATAATGTAAGATTAGTTTTTAAAGTTTAAACATTCAAATTAAACGAGCGATGGTTAGACGAAGGTTTCGAGATGGATGCATAGTTATACTCAAGGAAAAGCTTAGAATTGAGTGCGTATGATAGAAGGTTTCTATGGCATTGATTAAGAATAAACTCTACTTAAATTTTTTTGATATGCATAGTATTATTCTCAAATATTGATGTAGTAGGATATTTTTTTAGTGTACATAAGTATATTTGTCCATTAAATTTTAAAAAGACATTTTTTTCTTTGTAACTTTGTGCTTGTATTAATCTTTATTTTATTATAGATCAAAAAAAAGATATCCCATAGTTTTATCTGTAATTTATTGCCTTTGGCATTCCTGTTATGCTCTTTTCCTTTTTGAATAATATTTTTTTGGTCTTGAAACATATGTATTGATTCATTATGAAAATTATTTTGAAGTTCTCTATAATCAGTGATGCCTATCCTTTTTTGGATTATATTTATGACCTTATTTGCTTGGCTTTTAACCACAACATATATATATATATATATATATGTATATGTATATATATATATATATATGTATATATATATATATATATATATATATATATATGTATATGTATATATATATATATATATATATATATGTATATATAACATGTCATTTTTTTGCTATAGAGAAATATCAATGTTATTGTTATTGATTTCAATGAACTATATATTAAAAAAGAATCCCCTAATTTTCATGAAAATTTAATTTTTTTTAATATGTCAATATTAAGTTTCTATATTTTTAATCAGTAGTTAATGTGCATATTTATTAAATTCTTATATTTTTTGTATCTATATTTATTTTAACTAATCATGTACCATAAAACTGTAGCCGTTGGCATTCTTATTGTGCTTTTTTACTATGTAAATAAATTTTTTATATGGATTTGAAGATGTGTTAGTTCATTAGGAAAATTATTTTGAAAGATCTTGAGAATCAACAAATGTCTATCATATTTTGGATTTTATTTATGAACTTATTTGTTTGATTTTTAACCACAATGTTCATTGAATACATAAAGGAGTGCATTCATTATATAATGTATAGATCGTCTCATTATTTTGCTATAGAGAAGTATCAATATTATTGTTATTGATTTTTTATGAACTATTGACTAAAAAAAGTACCCCCAAATTTTACATGTAATTTAGTTGTTTTTGACATCTTCATATTAAATTTCAACATTTTCAATTGGTGGCAAATGTGCATATTTATTAAATTTGTGTATTCTTTTTGTATATTTGTTTGAATTAATGTTATAGCTTAAACTTTAATCCTTAGCCTTCCTATTATTCTTTTTTCCTATTTGAATAATTTTTTTAATGCTTTTGAACATATGTATTGTTTCATTAGAAAAATTATCTGGAAATATCCCTACAATCAAGAGATGTCTATCCTATTTTGTATTATATTTATGTATTTATTTTTTTGATTTTGAATCACAGTATTCATTAAATTCATGAGTATGTCCATCATGTAATTTATAAACCATATAATTCTTTTGCTATGGGGAAGTGTCAACATTATTGTTATTAATTTTGATGATCATATATTTTGTGGCGTTTGCTTCAAACATGATAGTCATATCTTTATTTCCTTGTGTATGAGAATGGTCTACTGTCTTTGTCTTCAAATTTTTTATTGGGTACCAAATGCAAAATTGTTGGTGCATACGTAATGATGCTATCATGAAAACAATAGTTTAGAAAATTAGCTCTTTTTAGACTATGGTGTTGCACTGTATTTTTCTGTTTTAAGAGGGAATTTGATGTTTTTGTGTTGATTCCAATTTTGAAGTTTTTGTTTTCGTGTCCATTACATAAGAATTATCTCTTAACAGAAATGGGTTATTTTATGTTTTTTTTTTTTAATTTAGGAGTTAAAATTAGTTGGGAGCATTATTTGATGGGGATAAGTGATTTTTTTTATTTATTGTAACCCTTCCCTTTAAGGCCAAGGTCCGCTGCTAATTTTTGGCCAAAATGCGAGGCTGGGTTGCTTCCTCGAGTGAAGGGAAAGACACATGGGGAACTTTTTGAGATGCCTGAAAGTTCTAAATCTGGTAGAAAAATTAGGTTATTTGATTTTCTATCATATACTCTTTGGATTCTTCCTTCAACTTACTACAAACTTTTCTAGATTAAGATGAGTATATTGAATTTTAAGGCATTTTGTGTTTATCATGACTCCATGCGTTGCCATCAGAAATCTACGATTGTTTGCACTGATTAGCTTAAATTTGAAACTATCAAAAGCCATCATTGTTTTACATTGTTGTCTTCTCTATTTGGATGCTATTTTGTGATGATTTAAATTAATTCTTTGTTTTGGTCAATTTAATATAACTTTAATTTTAGGTTCTCGAGTTTCTAGAGGAAGTCTCAAACCGTTTGTCAGGTTTGGCGACAAGAGAGCTTAATTTCCTTAAGAATCTGAAGGTTGTTTTTTTCTTCTCTGCTGGATCCTCTTCTTTAAGTTAGCTTCTTATTTTCTCATGGAAGTATTATTTGTAGGTAAATGAAGAAGGGGATACTTATTTTGGAATGGAAGATCTGTTATACTACATGAGGAGAGCTGAAGAACTTCTGATTAGCCTGGATCCAGCAGAAGTTAGACAATATTTTCCTGTGAACTTAGTCCTCTCTGGAATTTTCAAAATATTTCAAGATCTGTTTGGTAATTAGTTGTTGTTGAAACCAAAGAAAATATTAGGATTATTGTTAGTTTTAGATAATAATTCTAAGAAGTTCTTTGTCATCCGACAGTTTTCTTGCACTTTTGCTTGATATAGGATTAAAATTTGAGGAAGTTGATGGAGCAGAGGTTTGGCATGAAACCGTTCGTCTTTACTCAGTTCTGGATCTCAGTTCAAGAGAACTTTTGGGTTTCATTTACCTAGATTTGTTTTCCAGGTGGATTTCTATAATTTTGGTATATTCAATATTTATACATTTTAATGAAATATTAACTTGCTGTTATTGTTTATTTCTCAGAGAAGGTAAATTTACCCATACTTGTGTTATGTCCCTTCAACATGGATGTATGTCTTCGAAGGGCACACGACAGGTTATGGCTTTGTTCATTTTTAATTAATCTAGTAAAATGCTTAATATATGGAGACATTTTGTTTTTTGGAAAAATTAGTATAAGAAAGCAATGTAATATGTTGTCCCAGTTAGATGACTGTTGTTTGTATTTTTTTTTGGAGTAGTTCCAATTTTTAAATATCTATGGGTATCTATTATATATATATGTGCATGTTTCTGTGTGTGTACATAAAGAATACAATTTTTAGCTTAAATTATTTTTAAATTGAATATTTTTATTTAATTTAATAGGTAAGTTTGAAGTTGTTACAAAGCTGGTTTATTTTACCTAGAATTATAATAAGATGGGAAAATCTTTTTCATACGTCATATGATTACAACTCTGATGTAGATATATTTGCAAAATTTAAGATAATTTTCCATATTGTTCCTGAAAAAAATGTGTGTACTTAAAGAAATATTACCTCTCCAAAAGAATGTTTTCTTTTAATGTTGAGAGTTTAAAAATTTTTTAATAATTAATGTTTTTTGATTGTGGTAAACAAAAGCATGAAAATGTGATAAGCTTCCAACTACCAGTTGCATGTATTATTAATTATAGTCAACAATAATATACAGATAACCATAGACCTGAAGTAAACTTAGTTCAATTTTTAATTAATTTCCTTGGATAGTACTCTTCAATTCAAAGCCACTTCATTAAAAAACAAATATCATTTCAACAAATTAATCAACTATCAAATAAAAGAAAAAAAAAAGTTGTAGTTGAGTTGGAGTTGGGTCCGTTGATGCATGCAACATATCGTTTAATGCTTAAGCAGTTAGCTTTTGTGGGCGATGGTGTATATAGTGGTATATTATATATACAGGGTATAATACAAACTGTAAAACCATAATTTTTCAGCCCCTTGCAGTTGCTTCAATATATAAGATAGCATAAGATTGTGTGGAGTATAAATGGCTTTCACATCCATGTGCTCTGAATATTATTCCGGATTAATGAGTTGTTCTAGCCTCTGTTCCCATTGCCAAGTAATAAGGTCTCTGTTTCAATGCAGATATTATTTAAGCAACTTTAACTACGGGCTATTTTCTTTAGATAATGTTTTAAAAGCACTGCATGACCAGGCCATATTATTTAATTTAATTGCTCTCTTTCTATATGGCTTTTTTATGCTGGCAAAATGGATTTGGTTTTGGACTTTTAATCTGATTATATTTTGTGCATTTTAATATTGTATAACATGACATGCATCTTCATAATTGCATTTTATTTTTGTTTAGTTTAAAAAAATTTTATTTATAATTATTTGAGTTCTTAAGGCTATTATAGATGTATTCAGAGTTTTCACAGCTTAGAACTTTCTTAACATTTTTGTGCATTCAATGGAATTATGTTTTGCTTAATTTTATTTGCAGATTCCAGTATCCTTGCTAATATCTCAATGTTCCAAACCAGTTGATGAGTCTCCTGTGCTAATTCGCTTCTCTGATGTCATTAGCCTCTTCCATGAGTTCACTCATCTGGTATGGTGTTCACAGCTGTTGTGGCGTCTTTCAAGTTATTCAATAATTCACACTATTATATTTCATTACCTGGTATCAATTCTCCTCAACGAAACACTAAAAATAAGGTGAAACAGACCAATTTATAGGGACTTGTACCATCAAAGCAAGCTATTTTAATTTGGGTTCTTGCATTGCTTTGTAATTTGCTAGTCATGGTTCGATGGTGATCTGAAAACTTGAATGAGCATGATATGTGAAGCATTATCTTGGCCTTGTATTTGGGAGGGTTTACTGGGCAGAAGTCAAAGTTGATCAGGGCATAGTGGTGTTTGGATGTCTTTCTGCAATGAGATTTTACATCAAGCTTTGACACTAGCAGTATTGATTTCGAGTCATGCTTGAATCATTACACTGATGACCCTATTCAAACTGATTTTTTTTATTTGCATTTTCCAAATATCTCAATTTGAACAACATAAGAGAATTGAAGGTTAATTTTATGCTTATTGATTCCTTTTTTATTTTTGACTATTTTTGCACAAACTATATGAAATTCTTCTGATATCATGTTGTCTTTGATTTTTTATTTTGCTAACCAATGCAGAATAGAAAACATGATATGGCCTACAGTTTGACTATCCTCTGAAATGTAGCACAATGACTTGCTCAGAAGATATGGTATCTGGGCTTGATGAAAATGAATTGATCTTATTTTTACAACTAAAAGAAGATGGTACTGCAATCATCCTTGCAAAGAAAAATGGCTTAGATAGAGGGAAGAATCAAACTAATTGCAAATAGAAAACATGATTGGAGATGAAAAAAAAAAGGGATTGGAGAAGAACAAAGATATTGGAGATGGAAAAAGAAGAGCTTGTTGAAAAGTCAACCTAAAAAGAAAGTTAAGGAAGGTGAATAGGAAGTAGACAGATCAATAAACAAAGATGCCTACAAGATTTCCATAAAAAAAGACTTTGAAGCAAGAAATCATATGATGATGCTAGCAAAGAGAGGAAAGGAAAGAAATTGTGTGCTGAGGCTAGTGGAAGAGAAAAATTTAAATGGTTATTTGATGCTTAATCGTTTTTTTTTAAAATTTTTCATTAATCATTCTGAACAAACCATTTCATGGCAGTGTCATGCCTAGTCATTGGCATTCCCCTGGAGTGTAGCTAAATTTTCTACTCAATTTTTCACAAATAAAATGGGATACTGATACTTCCCTCAGTGGTCTGAAAATGGCGATATTGAATCCTGTACATTACTCATGTTACAATCCCATAAAAATGTGTGGACATTGCAGTTGTTAACTTTATTTTCAAAACATGAAAGGCAAACTTGTTTTCCTTCTTATGAACTTGTTCTGTGCATGCTTAATGTTTCTATGTATTTGAATTATGTTTTTGTATTTTACTTGTTGATCATGTTTATATTTTATTTTGTTGCAATTTTAACATAGTAACTTAATCCATCTTATTGTTTCATTGCTTTTTTTGCTTAAATTTTGTTGTAGATTGTTTTTTGTGATCTTCTTCTTCATTATGTTTAATACTCCATTGATTTTATTATTTTCTTTCATCTGCAACTTTTCTTATCCGTTCTTTGTTGTATTTATCTCTAATTATTCATTTATGTGAAAGCTAGCTCTCACAAACTATTGGGTAAGGTTGCATGACAATAGAACTTTTGGGACTGACTTTTCCCGAACAAGTCAAAGCTTTTACCTCTTCTCTTTGTCACGTGTGCTATATCATGAATTTTATTTTTTTCTCTTAACCATATTCTGTAGTGTTTGTCTTGAATGTCTCTGTATTTTTACCCTTCATTTATGCTATATAGTGAATATTTTTGGTAAAAGTAGAGGTGGTCATTGACCCATAAATATCAAGTTCTAAGAATAAATGATATGAAGACAAAATCTTTTCTAATCGTTCGGCCACGTCTTTGAGGAATCTTGCAGAACAACCAATTCAAATCATGTTGTCTCATAAGCCCATTAGCTATCGTGTCAGAGCACTTAGTTCTCCTCTTGATGCACATGTTGTAGAGTTGCGGTATGCTCTCTTGGTAAAGGAAGGCGTTTCCTTCTCTAGTATAGTAAATTAATGGTTGTAATTCAGTTAGTTTTGAAAGATATCTTCTACCAACCTTGCTTCCAAGCCACCTCCAAAACTCACTTGATAGCCCCAATTTCAATAGTGAAAATTGAGAGATCTCCCAGCTTTTGCCTGAATCCATAAACAAATATCCTTGCTAAAACTCCTAAAACCCCTTTCATAACAGCTAATATGGAATTTTGGCAAATTGTAGCATCCAGATGGAATTTGTTCCAGCATACCTCAGTATGTATAGGTTATTTTCACTGTTGAGCATTGAAGTGAACACGAGGGAATACAACCTTAAGTGACACAATATTCTTGATAATGTCCTCTCTATTGCTTGGTCTCTTAAATTCTTGTCCATGCACCTCATTTTTTTCTCCATATCCATAGAAACTAAATAAAATTCATTTCCATTCCTTCTCAATATTGTGATGCATTTTAGATTTGAGGTTCAAATTTTGATTACCATTAAGCCATTCTTGCTGTTCAAGGTGGAAAAACACACTTGTCAGTCTTGGAGCAGGCAGCTCTCTCCAAACTCCATGGCATTTTACAGTCATGAAGACAATAGATTTTGGTTTCTTCCTCTAAACAGCACAGCTGACTACTCATGGGGCTTTTTTTTTTTGTAGTATTATTTTAATCACAATCAGTCTTACATAGTGTCTTGGTTATCAGATGTGTAGTTCTTTTTGCTAATAATATATTCATACTTCATTTCATTTGAATCTTTCTTCTAAAATTGTGGATTACTTGCACTAGTTCCTAGACTTTATTAATTCTTAGATGAGCTTTTCTATATTTTGTATGATCTGTTTTTTGTTTATATTGCTGAGAAACTTACGACTGAAAAAATCTTGTTGGCCTTTTTGTTTCTACATTTTATTCTGATAAATAAGGGTCACTTGCAAAAGGTCCGATCACCTCCTACTGCTTTCTACCTTGAAGTTTTAGGCAAAGCACCATTATCCACAATTACCTCTATTATGCTATTGTACCACTTGTTTCAATTAGATTGAAGTCATTGCTAAACATGAAATCCTTGCCAAGCCCATCTTTGATCTTGAACTTTTATGTTTATAATAATCCTCTTAGAATAATGACAAACTTGCTCATGAAAGTATGCAAGTTCTGTTCAGGCTGTCCCCAACTTGGTAGAAAGTTGGAAATTATGTCAAATTGGTTAAATATAATTATTTTATACAATGACAAAGCAAATTTGGGATAAAATTTAATAATAACTCGATGTTTTTCGAATTTCACTTATGTTGTGATCAATTTGCCAAGGGACTTCTTTGTCACTGAGTACTTCACTACTACAATAGAAGGCAAGAATTAAACTTGTATTCGACACAAAATTGCGCCACCTTGAAGATAACCTCAAGTATCTGACGATATTTTATAAAGAATGTGTATTCAATTTTTTTTCATGGACTCAATGCAAATGTAAATGAGGTAAAAGGCCTTTTCTTTGGAGCTAGATTTTTTCCATCTGTTTGTGATGATTTTGCATAACATTGAAAGGAGAGTCTTTGGAGGGTTACACTTAAAGACTCATTTTTCATCATGCCAGATCTAGGTACTGTGGGATTAGCTCTTATAATAAAAAAAGGAAGGCTAACACAAAAAGCACAGAAACCAAAGAAAAACAAGTGCTATTGTGATTACTGCTATAAAATCAATCATACTCGTGATTATTGCTTCAAGCTCTTCTCAACAAGAATCATCCATAGTAAAAAATTCTTATGTTTCTAAACCATATACATCTCCACAACAACTTGATGCTTTTCTCCATTCCTAATTGAAAATTTGAACTTTTTGAAGAACTTTTTGAGTTAATTTGAGAAGCAAAAAATAGGGGAAAGACAAATCCTTAATTGTACTGTTTGTCACATGTCTACATAACTCATCATCCATGTTCTTGTAAAAGCTAACAAGATCACAATGTATAGTGAATGCTAAAACTTGTAATTAATTAGTACTTATAAGTCAACAACCAAAGTTAAAATAGCTTTTATGACTAATAATAGTGTTACTCGAGTGGCAAGCCTAGCCTAGTTCACATTTAGGAATTAAAGTTTGAGAATGTTCTTCATGCCCCTGGCCTCAATTGCAACTTTTTTTTTTAACAAATTTAACAATAGGCTTGAAATCTAAAGTGATCTTTTATTAATTGCATTATATATTTCAAGACCTAGCACTAGAGAGGACAATTGACAAAGCTAATAAACAAAAGGGCTTATACTATTTGTCTAATGGTAAAACACACACCAATTGTCTTTTTCTTATAGTATCGTTAGATAAAATAATGATTTCTTATTATATCATGACATCTAAATGTCATTGTTCTCAAAGTTATTCATAAATAAAGACTAAGGTTCTTTCTTTTATAAAAATCGTGTGTATGCAATAGAAGCTCTCTTAAGTCACCTCTCAACCATATAATCATCCACCTTGTTCATAATGATATCTAAGGATGAGGATACATCCCAAACCTAACTAGTTATCATTAGCTAGTCATAATCATAGATAATAAATCTCATGTCATTTTGGTGCAATCAATGAATGACAAATTATATGCAAATATTATTTTATATGATTTTATAAATATGTATTAAATGTTTTCCTATCCCAAATAAAAAGCCTTCGAAAAAATAGTTGACAAGGATATTTTGCAAATGATTTCTTATAATACTTTCTTGATCATAGCATATTTCATCGTGTGAACTTCACAACAAAATGCTGTTGATGAAAGAAATAGTTACCATCTTTTGGAGCATGAAAAATGGTAGTAGTTCATAATATTGTTTGAAGGAAAATATAGAGCAATTACACAAAGAGTGCAAAATTTTCTGACATGAAGGCTATTTGGTGAATTTGGAATCGCATGTCAATGTCCCACGAAACTCTATAATGTCAGTAGATTTGTCATAAGGTGTTAATCTTATATGACATGATAGAATGAAACATCTAAAGTTTATGACACATCTAAAAGTTCATTGAAATTTCTTAAAGGATGAAATTAAATATCGAGTAAATCCTTAAAATTAATAAACAACATTTGTCATTTAATTATTGCTCTTTGTTTCATAGAATCAAATATTCTCCTTATTTCTTTATTTTGTTTTCTTAGTGAAGGGTATTCACTTCATTCTCACGTTCTTCTTTCTATACAATATTTTCTTTATTTTATTCTATAAGTACAAGTTTTCTTTTTTGTATAGATATGGAAGGCAAGTGTTATGGATAAACATTGAGGTTAAATTTATAAATCGCTCGTCCAATAAAAATAAGAAAAATTGAGTAATTTTTTTATTGAGTAATTTTTTGTTATTCATAAATCATCTTGTAAATTATTCATCATATTTAACACGGCTAGTATCATCAAGCAATAATTTGTATTAGTTTTCATCACACATCCATTACAAACTATTGTTTATCTATATAAATAGAATCATAGAAGCTTCTTATATATTTATATTAAATTATTCATTAATGCCTAAAATCATAAAAGGATGATTTTAAAATAACAAACGATTAACATTGATATCAATAGCACTAAAAATGTTCAAAAAAGCAAGTAAATAATTTAGTGCTACAGCTAAAATCCTAGAGATGCATCTTTGGATCTTCAATGACAACAACAGTAGAGATGGTGTGGATAGGTGACCCTTGATGATGCCTTGTTGAAGGGAGAGGTTTGGATGGCTAGGATGAGATTAATGGAAAAATTGACCAATGGTGATAAAGGGCTAATTGATTGTGGGCTTTTGGCTAGATTAGGTGGAGTGGATTAATTTATTCCTTGGACTGGAGTAAGAGTACTTGTTTAATTTTGAGATTAATGCAAAGAATTGACTATTTGCAATTAATGATACTAGGAAAGAGCTTATTCAATTGCTTGAAGTGGTTGTGTAGATGCTAGTTGAGAAGAATGAATGCGGTGGGATTGATAGATTTCTTGGAGGCTTGTGTCGATGTGATTAATTATTGTATTCCTCTTTATATTAAGCTGCATCCCCTCTTTGAATTCCATATCTCCATCTCAAGGACCTCCTATAATTTGTTCATTATCTTTATCACTCAACTTAGGTATGCTCTCTTTTTAAATCTCATACTCTTTTTCTCCTAGTTCCTTTATCTTCAATCTTGTCTTCTATATCTATAATTCTTATTAATTCTATTTCAACAAGAAAATTCAAGTTTGTGCATTCAAATTTTGAACCAAATTCATATCCACACGTCTTAAATGCTTTTCATCTTTATTGCTATTTAATGCTCCAATCAACAAACTTTAAAGATGGCTCTCAAAATCTCAATAATATAAAATTTTATGCTTGAACTATAAATAATTATGCACTCCTTGCTGTTTATGTGTGGGGAATGGTTGCGATTAATCATTTGATTCCATCAGTAGAGTTCTCATGCAACCATGATTGCCTGTAAAGAAAGTTGGAGTCTTCAGATAATGATATTTTATTATGCATATTTGTGTCTATGCAATTTCTTTGTTTGCTTTCAGCATATGATATGGTATGTATAAAGAAAATTGACTACTTTAGAATCACCAAACGCACTTTGTATTCTTTATGAATGCACTTCAGTCACACAACAGATGGGTTTCTTTGGGTGAGGTGTAAATTTGTCATCACAAGATAACCATGGCATCCATATTTTTTCTCTATTTTTTATTTGAAAGAAGGTATGGTTTATTTGTAAATCTGATTGTTTGAAGATATCAGTTAATATATACATCAACTCCTGTGATGGGGACTTTTTGAGGTTAAGTTATGCGTTTTTTATTTCTTCTTTTAGGTTTTCTATGCCTAAAATGAAATCTTTTTCCCAACTAGGTTGACTTTGTGGGAGTTGTCCATTTTTGGATGGTTGGATGCTCTGTTTTCTTTCTTTATGTAATCTTTTATTGGAAAATTACCATTTTAGGTGGCTTTTTCTCTATTGAAGATTAGATGTGTCCTCTAGGATTTTTACATGTAAATCCATGGTTGATAGAGTATATTTTCATGCCATTATTGCAAAGCTCATCATTTTTAAAAGGCCATGATGTGATAACCCTGATCGTTTTGTTTGCTAAACTTAACTCATAAGGTTCCTGATTCTTTTTATTTATCTAGCACAAGGTCTTTTTGGGAGGCTACCAAGGTCTCACTAATGCAGTCTATCACTAGTTCTGTTAATTGGCCTGCCTTAATCAGTTTATATGAGACAGCAGAAGTGTTGCTGTGTTGATGTTATAGTTTTGTAGGAGACTTGACTCTAATTTTTCTGTAGGTTGTACTTCTGAATTGAATATACCATGTTGTAAGAAATCTTTCTTTGTTTGCTGGCCGTTTATGACGCAAGCTTCTGCTTTCAGATCCATAGTATTTGCAATAGAGCCACTTATCCAAGGTTTTCAGGCTTGCATATGGAAGGCGATTTCATAGAAATTCCGGGTCAGCTTCTTGAGAACTGGTTAGAATATGGATTTTTATTTATCGTTTTCATTTTTCTTGAATGTTTTCTGTAGTTATGATTTCTTTGATGCAGGTGTTATGAAAACGTCACTCTCAAAATTATATCCGGCTTTCATAAGGTAAAGCTTTTCCTATCATGCTTGTTTGTTTCTTGTGATAGGCTTTCTTTGCTGATCTTTACTCTAATACTAGAATTTATTTAGAAACCAATGTATGTTTGATGTACCAACTAGTATGACTTGTTATGCATCACGAAAATTGTTGGTATTATTGTAATGTCTTTCCTGGTGCAGATTTATATGCTTTTCTGCATTTCTATTTTGTGTTGATGCACACCTTCATTGAAATAAAATTATTTGCACTGCAAATAGGCTTGGAAATTGGCTCAAATACATGGAAAATTCGTTTAATTAAGATACAGGATCAAGGTTGCTATACATGTTGCATTTGATTATATAGATAATATAAGCTTTTAGTGGTCTTGATCATTTTCGTCATTGCCTACTGCTTAACCTTCAAAAGCTTGACATTTGTTGATTTATGAATCCGTTCTATTACCGTATCTACAGCTGTTTTACATTTGCGAGCTTTAAAATGAGAAACTTTACTGAGTTAAAGTTATTTCTAATGCATGCTCTGAATACCTCTATCTTCAATGTCATTTTTTGGATTGTTGTTGCTTGTGTGATACGCAAGTTCCGTCCAGCCAGTTGTTACCGGGACTTTCTTAGTTTGAACAGTGCATTTTTGAGTACTTTATTTAATATTTAAAAGCACTTGAAATCATCATACAATAAGAACTTTGAATGTCTGTACTAACACTAGGAGTTTGATTATTGGTGTAACTAGCCTTCTTGCTGGTATGTAGTAGTTCAGAAAAAGAAGTGAATTTTCATGTGCAATGTATAGGGCATTTGTTTAAGGAATTTGTCCTATAATTATTGGTACTCATTACATGTACTCCATACCATGACTACATTTCTTCTCCTGAAACGTTTATACGTTTTTTGAAAATTTATATTTTTTGAAAATTTATATTTTTTAGATAATGATATATTGTGAACCTTTCGTTTTGTTATGATTGATTACTGGAGAAAACAAAACCTCCGAATTGCTTCTAAAATAACATCATGAATGGCATTGTGATTTTATGGGTGGAATAGTATGCACCACCCCGTCTTTATTTTCTATTTTCTTAACTATATGAACTTTAGGTATATGTATGACTTGTAGGATATTACAAACTCTATGACAGCTGAGATGTGCAAGTCATTGAAAAGAAAGCGTGATTTGTTTTCTTGCCTTAAACTGAAGCAAGAAATTCTTCTCTGTGAGTTCCCCAGACTAGTTATTTTACACAATTTGACGGCTTGAATTGGTGTAAAAAATGTTGAAGATTGTTATTTTTATTAAATGTTTTGTTCACATTTCATGAAATTTTATAGGCTGTCTTCTTATTGAATAAAGATTTAATAGATTACGAAGTTTTTTTTGCCTTAGATCTTCCATTTCCTTATTTGAATATTTTTTTCCTGTTACTGAAGCCATTCCCTTATTAATGTACACAAATTATCTAGCTAATCCTTTTCAAGTGGTATGCTAAAACGTGTTTGTGGTGGCTGCTGTGTTTGATCATTATTCAGTTTTGACTCCTTTGTATACTTTGGGCTTGTGGATTGGAGAATGGAGAAATAGTTGGAAATGACACTGATAGGATCTAAATAAGTTTGGTGAGATTAAAGAGTGTGTTCGAATAAGGGTATCCTGTTCAAAATTAAAGTTTTATATGATTGTGTGGGAACCAATAATATTCTATGACAATAAATGTTGACAAGTGAAGTATGATAGTATAAAATAAATTGTTGTAAATATAAGGATGTTAAGATGGGTAGGTAGTTATGCTCATAAAAATAGGATTAGAAACAAACATTTAAGGAAAAGGATCGGTGTTGCATCAATAAAGTATAAGATTAAGAAAAGCTAGCTTAATTATGTTGTTGAACTTTTAAGGCTCCAATATAGAGAGGGAAATTTATAATATGTTATAATTTTATGTTGTCAATCGGAGAAGAGGAACACAAAGCATGTCCACTGGCTATTTGGAAAAACTTGATATTCTTTGATCTTTAGGTGTTGATTGTGGATTGAACACAATAAACATCAATGATAATACTAGCAAGTTTTAGTCTTGTTAGTTTTGGCTACATGAATATGTTAATGCTATTGTAGTCTGTCTATTAGAAATTCATTTATGTCCAAGCACATTAATTTCCTTTTAATAGTATCTTGCCATGTATTTTTGGTTGTATTATATCTTTCTCTATTCATAGAAAAAATTTCAGTCATTTACATATTTTAACAACTATTTTTAAGTGACCTTCATTTCCTATTGAAGTCTACCCTCCTTAAACTAATCTTTAAGTAGTGCTACATAGACTTTATCTTGAATGCACACATTTTAAATCCTATCCTTCCAAATATGGCCACTCTTCTATTTTAGCATTTTTATCTCTACAACAATTTTTTTATTCGTAAGTTTGGACTTTATATGTTAATATTTTATACTATATAACTTTGCTGGTGTTATTAAATCTTATTAAACTTGCATTTAATCCTAAGCGAAGTATTGTTATCACTTTACACTTAAAATATCTCTATATTTCATCTAACTTGCTTTAGTATTATTATTAATAACCTTATGAATTTCGTTGACATTTTAGAGCATGTGTTCAAGATAACAAAATCTCACATTGTTCAATATTTTATGACCTTCAGTAATAATCTCTATATCATTTGTTCTCTTACTATAATTAAGCATGTATTTCATATGTTCAATTTTAGTTCAGCTAAGACAAAAGTTGAAATCTCTTTGACTGCAAAATCACTTTTCATAGGTCCTATTTGGCTTAATCTTTTCCTAGTTTTATCAGTAACTATATGATCATTAGAATAAAGTACACAAAAAGAGAGTTCATCTTGGATTTAACAACAAAGAATATTTGGATGGCATTAAATTCTTCCTGTGTTTTGTTGATCTTATTTTAAAGCTAGTTGGATTATCTAACACTTTGTTTCCTAAGTTTTTTTTGGAACCTTGAGTTTATATAAAACAAGATAAAAGAATCATTAATACATGTAAAAAATGATAAAGTGCTTAGTGTGGATACTTGATGAAATTCAATAAGGGATTAGAGTTTCTCCCAAAAAAATTGAATCATTTTTTGCTTGGATCAATTTCGAATCATCAACCAATGAACAAAGCTTTATCTCAAATCGAGATCACATCAAATCCTTCATATCCAAAACTTGTATGATATTGAGGTCAAATTGAATCGAGACCAATTCATTTAGCATCCCTAAATTTAATTGTCATTTATAGACTTAAATCAATCTTGTTTGAGTATATACATAAGCTTTTGCTCCACTTTACATTCCTTTTATATTTTATTATATCTTTTCAAAATGAAAAAAAAAAAGTGGAGACTCTTTTTGTTTATCATGAACATCTCTTTCAAATCCCTTAAGAAGTTTATGACTTTAATAGTCAACTTTCTTAAAATAAAACCAAATTGAGTTGAGTATATATTAGAATCAGATCAAATCTATGTTTAATCACTTCTTTCCATAATTTCAAAATGGGCTCCATTAACCAAATTCTCTTATAAATTCTTAATACCCCTTTTGTTCTTTTAAATAGGTGTTGGGCATCTTTTTTGTTTTCAAAATAGTATTGAATAGCTTTGTATGCTAAAAGAGGCTTGTTTCTCCCAAATATTTCCTTGTTTATAATAACAAAATATGATCATTCTACCTTTTTGCATTTTATCTTCTTTAGATCCGTGTTTACTTCCATTTTTTAAATCTGTTCCTAAAAAGGAAAATTAATACCTTCTTTGGAGAAATTAACCTCTTAATTGATTACTTTATCACAGTCTTTGATGAAAACAATTTATTCATCGAGATTTAATATGGTTGTTATCAAATAGTGCTTTCCTATCACTGTTTCTAATATATTTTGTTAAAATATTGGTTTTCTTCTCTTTCATTGGAAAGTTTGTGTGTTTCTTTCTCTTTTTTCAGTATTAATTTGCTTATATAAATCTTCAAAAATTACTTTTTTAGTGTCATTTATTACTTTTTTTTGCCTCTCAACATGTTAATTTATGTTTCCTCCAAATCATCAACAATTTTTCAATTTAATACTTTATTACAAATCTTCTTTTTAATGCACAAATTAGTTAATTTGATTTATTAAAACTTTTTCATCTATTTAAAATAAGATCAAGACCAAGAATGACATAACAGAAGACTATTACAAAGAACTAGTTGAATATTAAGGTAAAATACAATGTCAAAAGATTCATGTATTTGACCCGATTTAGTGGGGATTTATTCCGATGTTTTCCACAAGCATATTATTGTCTCTGTTTGATTGAAAAAATTTCTTGTTTGCTCTCAATTTTCATTACTCTTGCTTTAAAAAGATAAAGTGTATCAAGTGTGTTACAACCTGGACAATCTAAACATGAAAATTTCATAATTTGAGTTGCACGATGTCATCCTATTCTCATAGCATTGTGAAAGCTTCTACTCTTTGTGAAAAAAGAAAAATTAATTTAGAATTGAAGGAGAATGATAAGTTAGCTTGGCTATCAATTTTGTGCTAACAAGGACTTTGCACAAAATCACTCAACGAAATTATGGAGTGACCTATTTTGTTGATTGAGCAAGAAAATTGTGTTTGCATCTTTTCTATTTATAGAGGAATAATTTTTTAAAGGAATTTTCGAATGATACTCATATATTGTTAAATTTGAGAAATTATGAAAACAAAGGGCTCACAAGGCAATAAAAAACATATTTAGATGTTACATATCATGTGTCGCTCAAAATAGACAAACATCAAAGATCTCAAAAAAATCCTAAATAAAAAAACCACCACATAATTCTAGTATAGATGTAGAAGAGAGATTATAGTTGACCATCCAATTAATAACTATTGGGGAGTACCATTAATATCTGCTCTTGTTACACGAAAAATTGATTGGCATATGAAGTTTAGCCATTGAAAACCCTTACATTTCTATCTCTATATAGATGGTAGGCCAACGAAGCAACGAATTGTTTATTCTGAATGGTTGCAATGCTCTAGTAGAAAGAGCAAAGGAAGGCCGTATAAACATATGTAACATCGGGGTCACATGGTTATGAAGAAGTTTATCCAATATGTTTTTGCTAAAGTCACACTCAGAGAAAATGTGGTTTTGGAATTCATTAAAGGAATGATAGACAGTACAAGGTTGAAGAGAGCCAAGATCAAGGTTTGCAAAAGCATCTGAAAGCTTTAGTTTTCCCAAAGGCCATCCACAAATGACACTAATCTAACTTTGGATTTCCTGAATTAGATGAAGTCAATATATTCTTGTATATGTATTTCCCAAAAGGGCTAACATAGATGATATTTAAGCCATTAGAATTACAAATCAATATATCAGTTACTTTTCCTACACTAGAAGAGCATAAAATAAAAAATGCAGCATACTCTAGATAGTAGTTGTCACAAGCTAAGTGCTGGTGACTAAAGGTAAAACAATTGGCCCACTTAACCTGGAGTGGATCTGTTGGAGAAGAGGGAAGTAGTCATTAGCATTAATTTTCTTAGAGATTTAAGTGTTGAAAAATATTTGTGAGGGAGGGTATTCACAAGAAAACCAATGCACCTAGCAAGAATCTTTCTATCCATGACCCCTTTTGAAAAAACCAATGCAGCTCTTATGTTTATGTAAAGCCTAAATTGCATTTGAGGTTTGTCCAGGGATCATCTCAAGGCCGTGATGGATGTGGAGTTTGCTTTTTCAAACATCATAAGGTCATTAGGAAAGGATAGGTGTGATAGAGATGCTTCTTATCCGCCTGCAGAGCTTATCAAGACCCAAGCAATAGTTTATAAACATGTCAAATAATAAAAGTGATATGGGTCAATCTGAACATAATCTAAGAGTGGAGTGGAATTATTCTTCTATGACACCATGAAATATAATTAAGAAGTTGACTTGTGTTGCACGTCGATTTTTAATTGAAGAAAGTTAAAGAGAATCCTTTGATTTCAAGGCTTTTGTAAAGAGCACGTTTGTTAGCAGAGTCAAAGGCTTTGAAAACATCATTCTTGGCACAAAATATATTTTTTGGAGGACATGGAGTTAGATTTGTGAGCCAACTTAGCGGCTAGACATCATGAACAAGAGATTTTCTTTTAATAAACATAACCTGAGCATGATGAATGATCCTATTCGTAATACCTTTGAGTTTATTTGCAGTGATATTTGCTATAACCTTGTAAGCAAAGTTGCAAAGGGAGATAGGCTTATAATATGCCATGTAGAAATTACCTTCCTCATTAGCTGACTCATTGTTTATGTGACATGGCGGCCACTGTTTCTGTTGGAGATGGCAATCCTGTAAGCAGTTGAATTCCCATTGCAAAATATGTTGAAGATTATATACTCTGTATCTCCTACACCAGCATCTTTTAGTTGAAAAGAATCTGAGATCAATTATTGTTGCTTCTGTACTATTGGATTCTTTCATTTGCAATGTTCAGCTCAATCTAGTTTCAGTTTTTGACTATAGCACATCTGAAGATGAAAGATGGTATGGTCACTCAGGTGGCTCATTTTGTAAGTTCACCCATAGACTATTAAGGAGGAACACTTCTCCAACATTATAGTGGCAGCATTAGACTTTGACAATCATTGGATACGTACTAGACATTCCATTTTATATGTTTAATTAATTTATTGAATTGAAGAAGGTTGTGCATGCCCAATCTACTATGACAACATGCCCAGGGCAATTTGCGACATGTGAATGCCCAAAGAAATTTTAGTTGGGCATTTAATTAACTTGATAACTAAGGGCAAGCATATGACAATTCTGACCTTAGTATCGATGATGATGTCAACAAAGATCACATCAATAAACTTAGTCCTCCCTCTCCCTACCTTCTTTTCTCAAGCTTTTCTCCCAAACTCATTGCAGACCTATTAAGTTACAAGTTCAAGGCAAGAAGCTGGGGATCTTGCTTTTTATCATAGTTTAGTGTGTTTTAACTCTCTTAATTTGATGTTATTCAATTTTGTTAATAGGCAATTCGAAAAATTCATCTTATCTTTGTTGGCTTGTCATTTCCTGTAATTTTGTCCATGTTCTATTGCATTGAAAAGAAACATATCCCAATGTCTATGTTGTTTTGTATCACTTGTCCCATTGTGACTATTTTCCAAGGCCTTAGGTTACTAAATTTTGGAAATGCAAAGTTTTTTTAATCTATGTGGTGTTATTGATCTGCATTTTTGGGCATGAGTTGAAAAAAAGATAGAGAAGCTCAATAACGTCATAGTTTAGCATTTCCATAGTTAATTGTCCTTCCTTGATGGAGAGTTCAGTCATCAATTATCTAACCATGTTGTCTATACTTGCATGAATTATGTTTTATTTTTTTATATATTGTTTTTGTGTATGCTTTTCTGACCACTGGTTGCTTTTTGACATGCCTCACAAATTTTTGTTCTGTTCAGGCCTTTTCGATCAGATTATACATTCCACTGATAATATTGACATACTAGAGCTACTTAAGCATCTTCATCCGAAGGTATTGAAGGCTTGGCAATTTAGTATATGATTTTTGCAGTTATTCACCGGGATAATGTTTCTTTCTTATGTCTTAGGTAATGTTAGGCATACCCTTATTGGATGGGATCAATCCTGCCTCATGGTTGCCTCGCTCTGCCATTGGTTATGATGCTACATGTTACAGTCAAATTTGGAGCGAGGTTAGTATTGGCTCCTTTATAGGCCCTAAAGGGGCTTAAAATTTTGGTTATGTTTTAAGGCTTTTAATGCTATTGCAAGGTTTTTGCTGCTGATATATTTGCTTCAAAGTTTGAAGATGATTTGCTGAACAAGCACGCAGGCCTGCAATTCCGAAACAAGGTAAGTGGTTGTTGATTACATGTGTACGATAAACCATTATAAAATTATGTTACATTTTTACCTTAATTGGCTGAAATTAAAAACATCAGCTGCATAACATGTGTATGTTCAGATTAAAAAAATAGGTTTTTTCATTGTTGTATTCCTTCCATAACTTATGGTAAATGCCTTCTGTCTTCTCAAATCATCTTGGTTATTGTCAACATTGTTTACTCTTTCTAGTCTACATTCCATATCAATTGAAATTGGTAATGATGGGTGAAATAGAAGATTCTATCTTTCCATAAGTATCTTAAAGTTTCACTTTGGGGTCAATGGTTGGACTATTAATCAAAATTACAAGGGAAAAATTCATAATGAGCTGCATCAAATGATCTTGACAATAGACTCTAGATTTTTAGGTGTCTTATGTCATAATTGGTGAAGAAGATAAAAGTTCTTACAAAGATCCTTAAATTCTACTAGTTCATTACTTGGAGTGCCTAGGATTCATGTTTACATTTTTTTTATATGTGCTATTGTCGATTTGTTGATGGAGCTTGGTCTTCTCTTCAGATGATCAACTAATTCATAGTCCTTCAAATCTGGATGTTAGTAGCAATTCAAGAATATGGTTTTATATAATTTCTTTTTTCCATTAGTACCTACTGCATAAATAAAACAATAGTTGAAGATTTTCTCTACTCAAGCTAGTGAAAGAGAAGTGAGAAAGAGAGAGATGGCTAAAGATGACTTACTTCCTTTTCAAGATAGGTTTTCAAAATTAGTTTTTCCATTTTCTTCTTTTTTCTTTCAATTTTGTCTTTGGATGCTCGTGATCTTCTTCGAGGTTATGTTAAAAGTAACCAAGTTCGTAGCAATGTAGACATTCTCCACACTTAATTGCAAAGAGATGGTTTGGACTAATTCCAAACTCATTAAATCTAAAAACTAGCTCTTAAGTGTAGGAAGATCTTGAGGACTCTTTAGGCTTGTACAACCCTCCTAGAGTGATTCATGAGGTTTCAAGAAAAATAAGGCCATTTCTACTTTGTATCGTTCCTTTTGAGATCATAAAAGGTCAAGACAAATCCATTCGAAATTTTGGAAGGCCTCAATGAGATCTTTTGAAGGATGAGTTTACTTCTTGAAAGGCTATTTCTTCTTCACTTTCAATTCTCATCCTCCATAATGTAAGCTAAAATTCATTGGAGGATCAATAAAAGGTCTCAACACCATGTTATGTGTGAGGGTATGTTTCAACCTAGGTCAATAACCCTTGAGAAATTATTGAGTCTCAATTCGTCATTTGTTGAATTGATCTCTTGATCGTGAGTCCTCTTTTGTTAGGTTTTGTGCCCCTCGAATCTTTTTCTTTAATACAACTAGATATCCCAATAGCACTTGTTTTATTCACATTTGGAGAATTTAATGTCTTCAAAACCTAGATGCATGAATTCTGTTATTCCTCATCTCGATTGTGCCGTAGGCTTGAGTGAACTCCCAACCTTTCCTGCCAATCAATAGCATGTTCTTTAATCATTTGAATCCCTTTGAACTATAAATGCTTAGCAAAAAACAACAAGAGCTTACCACCATTGGATGATCTCGTGCATAAGAATAATTCAGTCCTACAAGAGAACAATATCTAGAAAAATATAAAGATCATGTTGGGCTTAGCCATCTATTGGGCTTGTTCCTCAAAACCTTTAGATGTATTGACTTGGAGTTCTAGATTAAATGAACTCCTCGATATAAACCCAAACATGTCTCGAATGAACTTGACTTGTCAAATCATGCAAAGCGAAGTTACAAGCAAATTGAATATAACCTAAGGTTTCATTCAACGTTTTTTGAAAGTTAAATTCCCCCATTGGATGCACAATTGTTATGTTAGCAACCTTTATTTGGTTGCCAGTCTGTAGACAAAACTATTTGCTTCTCTTCAAGTTGGTACCCATCATTGACTAAATCATATACCATAAATTACTTATAAACTATTTATCTTAATCAAATATAAGTGATGATTATAATCCAAAATGTTTCTAAACATTTTTTAAAACTTGGTTGTCTTTGTTGGAGATATCATTTCAGCATTACATGAGAATTGCTATCTTAGAGATTATGTCTAAAACCACATATAGATATATATTATGGTGTTTCGCTTGTATAGATTATACCTAATGAAATCTGTCTCTTTCATAGTTTCATGGGTACTAAAAGTGACAATCTTTTGTTCCACTTTAATATACAGAATAGAATGCATTCATAGCTGTATTTCTTAACATTAGTTTTCATTCAAGGCTAATAAACATACCTTTATAAATTTTTTGTAATTTTTATTACTCTAAAATATCCAAAACTTTTTGAAGTATGTGCTTCTTGGATTTATTTCTTTCTTTCTACATCTCGAAGTATAAGAACATGTCTACCCTTTTATAATAGTCCATTGTAAATGGTATACATTATTGCCTTTCCTTCTTGAAAGTGCTTGAGAAATTTTTCAAAGTTTTAATATTCAACGAAGCTCATGAAGTACTCCTCATGTACCCTCTATTGAATTTGCATGATAATAGATAAAAAAAAATTCAACAAGTGGTGGTCGAGATAGCATATTTATCATTTTTTTTACTATTTTTCTTATACGTTATCATAGGGTTGAATTGTTCTAGTAAAACATCCATTTTTATGCGTCAACTTGTTGTGGTTTATGATGTGTATGAAAATATTAGAGATATTGATGTTCTGAATATTTAATGATTTCTCTTCGAATGAGATGTTATTGAGAATGGTTCATTAATTGATGTGAGGCTATTAAGTTCTTATCATGCATGGGTCAGTGTTTTTGTGGTTTTTATAACATTTCTAAATAGTATGCAATAAATCTTTCTTATTGCATTAGAGCAGTTCCTATGATATAATGTGAGTCAAGTTTTAGCTCAAGTGGTTGTTGAGGCTTGAGTAAAACTAATCTTGGTGCATTACATGTAATTGCTTTGTGATGAATGACTCTAATGAACTTCTTTGTACTCAAATTGCTTATTCAATTAAGTTAGCGAGTCAAATTGCTTATTCAATTAAGTTAGCGAATGTAAAAGTGTCGCTATAACTAATAACCCTTAAGTAAATTTCTTCAAATACTCTTCCGGTCTTGTCAACTATTCAAGTTCTCATCTAGTATTAAATTGTTTTGACTTTCTTCAAATTGATATTAAACTCTCCACTCCAAACTGTGAAATGCAAATGAGCTTTCTCTTTTTAGATCCACATTTCTTGAGATTGAATTTGAATTTATTCTTGTGTAACATCTTGAACACTTCACATTCTTGGCATGTTCTATATTCTAACTACAAATGAAGTATGTTATTAAGGTACAAGTTTCTCAATATATGGTCTCAAAATAGTATTTATTGAGTGTCATGAAGTTTTTTGGTGCATTATATAGCATGAATGGCTTTATCAACTATTGACATGAGAAGTTGAAGTTGTATAGACCTTGTTGATTCATAAAGACTTTTCCAAATGTCTTCCTCTTGAATTTGCACATAGTGATACCTTAAGTTGAGCTTCAGGAACTCAGCATGATGAAGTAGATCAAGCAAATCCTCAACATGATGAAGTGCATGCCAATTCTTGATATTGATTTTGTTGAATGTTTTATAATTAATGCATATGCACCTTCCTTTATGGCACTAGTACTATCGGAGAATCACATGGTGAACTACTTGAACATCTCTACTATATGCTTCTCATTCTTCTCATCTTTCACATGGTGAATAATTCTTCCTTCTTTCTAATAGTTGTCACAAATATGGCCTTTTATTTGATAATGGTGACAAATTTTCCCTATTGGGTTAGAATAAATTGAAGCAACAACTATAGTGATATATGTGTTATCTTATCGAGGCATCTTTTTTTTTCCATTCCTTTATACCACTATGTGGCTTTTATTCTTGTTGTCCTAAGAACTTCTCTCATCTCATCATGTGTTTTTCAATGGCTATGGCAAATGTAGTACCCTAATTTAAATTTTTTATGAGTAATAAATTGAGTTAAATTGCTATGAGTAAATATAGACCTGTTGTTGATTTCATCATGTTTACATCTCAGCTAACAAAATTCCCAAAATAATTTGTCTTCTAAATTTAGTCATGTACTTCTGCACCGTCATCCCTAACAATGTCATAAACTATCATTTCCTTGATTTCTTCAAGTATCTTATAAAATAATATCCTTCTCATATCATATCCTTTAATTTAGTCCAATAATGTTATGAATCAATTCCATCCTTAATGAGACATTCCACCAAACTAATATATGGTGTAATAGCTTCAATTGGGCAAAAAAATTTTCTCTATTGATGTATAGCCATAGAGAAAAGTATGTTATAATTGTTTCAGTCGTGTCTAAAATTTTAACGTTAACTTCTCCATCATAAGTCGGCAAATTGATTTTCATTTCCACCTTAAATGACTTTGATCCATTGATAAACAATGATATGATGCTTAGGTCATCTTCTTTATCTTCTATAATCTCTTTGAAATTTGGATAATTTTGAATATCTTCTTTGGTTGGAGAATTTCTAGCTCTAAATGGATTCTCCTATAAAACAATCGCTAGATTGTATTGATTAATGAGGGCAATCCCCTTCATGGATTATAGTAGATTCTTGTTGATCTTCTGTTTGCCCTTTTTCATTGCTTTTCTATTCCTTGCCACCACCATGATCGGTTGCTCTAATAACAAAATTTATATTATCCATAAATAGAGTTTGATCTTCTTTTCATATGATTATAAAATTCATAGACCTTTAGGTCTACACTTCACTAAGAATTCAAGGGCTAGTTCTTTGTACTTCTTAGATTTGATAAGTAATTATTGTTTAAAAAGAAATAATGGTAGAAAATTCTTCTGCTTGAGTTAGTTAGAGAAAAGGGAGAGATAATAAAAGATAAATAAGTTTCTTTTGAAGTTAGATGTTTAGAATCATTTTTTTTTTTTTTTTTTGCTTTTACTCTACTTCTTTGCACATTTATAATTTTGCCTGAGGTAAATATGATAAAAACAACTGAGTTAGTGATGTTACATATATTCTCTATATTCAATGCCAATGAGATAGTTTGGATATGTCTTAAACTCGTTAATTCTATTCTAAAAACTAGCCCTTCAGATTATAAAGGTCTCAAAGTTTGACCCTCAAGGCTATTATAACTATTAAGAGTGATTCATAAGGTCTTTAGGATGATTTTAGAGTGATTCTCTTGAGACCATTAGTTAAGATTGGATTGCTTTGGGCCATAGAAAGCCTCTATAAGATCTTTTAAGGTTGCTACTTTCATTAGAGATTATTTTTTCTTCTCTTTCAATTCTCACCTTTAGGATATCTAACTCGTATAAGAGGTTTAGAAAATTGTCTCATAGTTCTTCTCTTCATGTGATGTAGAAACATAACTTGTGATATAAAATAAAGAACATATGTGAGAAATTAAATAAGAATAAATATCAATGATATAAGAAATAAAAATGCATAGAAGTTATTCTCATAATTATTTATTTATCAAAATTTTTCATGTAATTGAAAACATTTGAAAACCCATAAGTGGGGGTGAATTGTACCTTGTAAATTTTTTTACAAAACAAGTTGTTTTTTTTATGAAAATAATTTATTTTAAGTACAAAGTTATGATAGTAATAACAAAACTTGATTAACTAACTTGACTTCTAAAACACTTAATTGTAGATCAAGAAACAAGAACGTGAAGAAGCAAATGTAAAGTATGTAGAAATTTCAAGTGGGTCGACCACAAACACTTTGTCTATATCCACCAATTGTTGAGCCAACTAGGCTTTTACTAAACTTCTGCTTTTTGTCACCCTATAGGTCGACCTTTGACCTTCACAACATTGCTCATAACCTGATTAAGCACCAGCTCCACAAGCTTACAACAATAGGCCACACATAAGCTAATTGTTTGAAAAAAAATTCTTTTGCTAAACAACAAGATTTATAACACTTAAGTAGTATACAAAAGAAGTTATACCTCAAACCTTTAATCAAATAATGACAATTAAATATAATAGAAAAGATGTTACCAATGAATGTAACAGGAGTAATATTATACTAATTAAGCTTGGGGAATGTTACAATCACGCACAAGTGCTAGTCATTAGTATGTACCTTGCAAAAGCCAACAAATAATCTTACAACTTTGATCATTGGTTTATTCTTATAGCATATATATTTTCATTCTATGATAGAATCTCCACAAATAGCATAACTATAACAGCTATATTGACTTTGTCAAGGTGATAAGACTAGCCGTTATAAGTTCTAACAATTAATCATAATAGTGCAAAATTGGGATCATAAAAAGGTGATAACGCAAAAGATTAAGATCTCCCCAATGCACCACATTATGACTAGCATAATATATTTGTAGTTGGGTTATCATGCAATTACAAGAATTGGCATCGTGTTGTACAATGACAATCTCTAGTATGTATGCTTAAATTGTTAAATCATCATATCGAACAATCACTAAAATCATACAAGTTTGATAATGGATTGACACCAAATGATAATTTATTTGCTTAAAATCAAGGTCTCAAGAAAAACCTATATGATATGATCGTATTGAGAATGAACAGTTATATGATCATGCAATAGTTAGCTTATCAATATCTAACAATACAGTCGTACACATACAATATAGTAATCATAGTTGTATGGCAGCATTATGTATTTTTTGTTCTAAGTCTTTTGAATTAACTGCAAACGAGGTCAAATTTTACAAGTGTATAGATCATTATCGTATGCTAGCGTAAACCAACAATAATTAAACTTATCAGATACTAATCGTACTCATACGATACATATATCGTATTCTTACGATATGATTAAGCCATTTTTATCTTAAGTCCTTTAGCATTATCTGTGAGGTAGAATTAATCGCTATATGACAACAATTGTAAATATCATAATACCTGAACTTTGTATATATACAGTTGTATCGGTATAATATATATATTATATATGCCCAATCACAACATGGTTTATATATGACCAAATTATAAGAGGAAATAAACAACGTACTTGTATGAGGCAAATTTCATACTCATATGATAATAGTGATTATTTAATTCTCAAAGTACGACTAAGACACATGCAAAGTCGACAGCTTGTACGATCAAGTTTGCACGCTTTTTCTAAATCCACACAGCAGTTTCATTTATACGATGGACCCATCATATCTATATTTTTTCATCTTTTGAGTGTAGAGAGTACCTCTTGAGAAGTTACCAAGTCTCAATTTTTTCATCTTTTGAATCAATCTCTCAAGAATTGCGAAGCTTCAAATATAAACTTCCTCTTCACCACACTATCAATGCTTTTCACACTTCTTAATGCAGGTATCAGTCGATTCCTTTGAAGTTTAATTTAGCATATCTCTATACTGGATAAGATTCGATTCATTTGTGCTTTCTATTGATGGATATGCAAATCTTGATGCAGGTGTTGGCACCTGGAGGATCCAGGGACCCGTTTGAGATCCTCTCAGACTACTTAGGAAGAGAGCCATCTATTAGACCCTTCGTTGAAATGAAGGTTAAGAACAGCTTGCCTTAGCCTTCGTACCCAAATATTATTGCATGCTTTTCATTACCATCTCAATCAGCAGTCTGCATCGTCCTCCTCCACTTTTGCTTTCTTAGTGTGGAGATTTTCTCTTTCTGGCCTAAGAATGTTACTCATATGGCCTTCTTGTTACTATCTTGTCTTAATATCAATCATTAATGTATCTCTTGGAATGTTACTCATTTGTGGTTACAATGCGAAGTAAACTTATCAGTCAACAAGAGAAAACATAACATATTGCTATGTTCTTTAGCATGTATATTCTTTAATTCTTGTAAATATCAATAAATAATGTTGTAAAACAATATAAAAAATCATATCTTGACATGTAATCTATAGTGAAATGTAGTAGTTTTTAAATAATGTACCCAAGGATAATAAAATTTTATTAAATGAAAGTACAACATGTTGGATGAACTACTTGTTTATTGAATCTGGTTTCCCAAGGCATACTGACTGCATATTAGAATAGTGTATTATTCTTCAAAGACCTTTCTACAAACCAAGGGTCACTGTTAGCAAAAATAAACTAACTGTTATTTTATTTTAGCCATATGTTTATGCCTTCTCTTTTTTGTTTCCTTCCTTTATTTTAATTGCATTTCAATTTGTCATTATGAGGGACATGTGATTGGATATTATTTTGATAAAATTAGTATGTTAATTATGTTGGTATTATTTAAATTCTATTAATATTTTTATTATTTAGGTAAATATTATTTTAACAAACTTTTTTCTTTTGTTATCAAAATGATCAATATTATTTTATCTGTAAATTTGAGTGATATTTATATATTATTTTTTAGGAATATTGTCAATCAAAATAAATGATTAAGATGTTAAGAGTATATGACATAATACTGTTTTTAGATTATGTTTTAAATGTTTTTGTAGAAAATATGTGGTGACATTTTTCTATTGTGATGTCTATTAATATGTTTTTCATTTAAAACGTTATTCATTGTTTATTGATTTATGACTGAGATTTTCAATTAAAAATTATTGCATGTAAGAGATAAAATTTGATTTAAATTCATAAAAAGTTTTGATGCATTAATTTGTAATTAATATGTTGTTAATTTGTATGTTTAAATTTTAAAATTATTAAATATTTATCTAAAATATATCAAACTAAACATAAAATCATATTTCATATATCTTCACCAATTTTTATTGTAAGCATTTAAATTAATTAAAATAAATATTAAAATGCCATATAACACTTGTCTAACAAGTAAGCGCCAATGACATGTAGATATGAACTGCTTAAGTAATAAAATGTAGCTTTATATTGGAATGCGTCGTTTAACACTTCAAGCTTGATGGACATCTCATCTCCTTTTAATAAATAAAAAAATCCAACTGGCCTCGGCAATTCGTTCATAGACGTCGTAAGCAACTGCGGACACGTGGCGGATTATATGTGGCCCACCGTTTACCGAACGAATGAGACGAAATCGATATGAATGTCGCATCTCTCATCGCTATATGATAAAAAAAATGTTTCAGAAAACTTATGATAATTTAATTTATTTTTTTTATCTGTCCGTTATCGCGTGTCAAAAATTAGAAGTGGGACATTGCTTTGATTTGTACGAGAAGTGCATCAAGTAGCAGGCGATCGGGCTTTTGAAAGCTGTGGGCGCTGATGGCTGTTCGGATGCGGGTCTGCGGCACCGTGCATTGCTCCACTGGCTTTGCTACGCCTGTCGACACGGTGCTGGGTGGCGCAGCGGCCTGTTGTGTGGTTTGAAACTGGACAGTTCTTTACTTCCATCAGGTTTATTAGAAATATTGTATGGAAGATCTCTGAATCGATGCAAGCTGCGGATTAGGGAGCATCCCTCATTTAATTAAACAAAGGAAGAAAATGAGCTCCGACGAGGTGGAGCCGCATGCGTCAGTAAAACAAGAGGTAGAGGCGAGCAGCTGCGACTTCAAGGGTGAAGTATTCTCCGCAGAACAGACGAGTTCACCGTCACCCGAAACACCACCGCCTCCGGGGCTGGCGGTGGGTGTGATCACGGAGATGGAAGTGGACGACCTCGTGTTCTGCGACGACGGTTTCCCTTCGCTTCCGGATTTTCCCTGCCTTTCGTCCCCGTCTACCACGGCGTCTCCCATGTCCGCTGCATCCAAGAAACACAAAGACCCCTGCCTTGGCAGTGCCTCCTCTTTCGTTTCGTCTTCCTCTTCCTCGTCGGTTTCCTCTTCCTCTTCGTCTCCGTGGTCCATTCTCAATGTCGCGACCGCAAGCGACGTCATGCAAGTCGCGCCAGCATGCGATGTCGATTCGGTGGTTCCCAACGCCGACGTTGACGAGGTGTTGCCGCGGTGTTGCGACGAGTTCGATATCCTTCGGGAGATGGAGTTGTGGGACCCAAGTGAGATGTCCGACACGTGGGACAATTCCTCCTCTTTAGTCCCCGTGGACAACGACGGCTCGGCTGCTCAACTACAGCCGGGGGTGGATCTTCTCGGTGGCGGAGAGGACGCGGAGTGCCCTTCCGAGGACCTTGCCAAGGTTTTCCTCGACTGGCTGAAAAACAACAAGGACTCGATCTCGCCGGAAGATCTGCGGAGCATCACGTTGAAGCGGTCCACCATCGATTGCGCCGCCCGCCGCCTCGGCGGGGGAAAACAGGGAAGAGTGCAGCTCCTTAAGCTCATTCTAGCTTGGGTCCAAAACCACCACCTCCATAAGCGGCGTCGACGCAACCGTGGAATGAGGGACCGCACGGCGGAAGCAGATCTCTCCGGGCAGTTCTCATACCCTCTTCCTCTTCACGCTAACCCAACTCTGACATCGGAGACCGCTGTCAATCCTAATGCTGACTACAGCTACGACCCGCCGCCATGCAACTCGTGGGTTCCTTTCCCGGCAGAGCCGACAACTTGTCCCACGATGATCTCTGGCTACGGCAGCGAGGCAGCGCCGTACCATTTCTACAGCGGCCAGTCATTCTCTCCGCTTGGCACGCCGGACTTCCCCGGTGAGGTGTTGGCGGTGTGGCCGCAGGGATTGTCCACAGCGGCTGGGGTTCCATACCATGCCTTCGGAATGGGTCCGACATCGCCACACCTGCCGTCCCTGCCGGCGTCACAATACCCTACGGGGTTCGTCGCCCATTACCCCGGCGGTCAGAATGTATACGATCCGCGCATTGCTCTGGCCGGGATTGCTTCGGCAACGAAAGAAGCGAGGAAGAAGAGGATGGCTCGGCAGAGAAGGTTCTCTTCTTTGCACCACCTTAGAGGTCAACAGACCCAGCAACAGCATAGCTCCAGCACGGGGGATCCATTGGAGCATAGCTCGATAGCTTTGAACGAAGGAGGGAGCGGTTCTTCAGCTTTATCACATGTGAACAATCCCAGGAACTGGGCGTTCTGGTCATCGTTGCCTTCTTCTTCCTCACAGCAAGATTCGTCTCTGCCGCAGAAGTTGCTGACGCCTCCTCCGGCGTTGCCCACTCCTCCGTTGGCACAGATGCCGCAGAAGAATCAAGAGAAGCATGCATCTGCTGTTGATAGAAATCAGGTGATTGACCTTCAGCTGTTACTGTTTTAGTCATCTGTTAATTCTAGTTTACTTGTGTATATAGTGCCAATTAATTGTGTTTCTTTGCTGTTTCCAGGGATGGAAGACAGAGAAGAACTTGAGGTTTTTGCTACAGAAGGTTCTGAAACAGAGCGATGTGGGGAGCCTTGGAAGGATTGTGCTCCCAAAGGTAAGACAAACACATTTTATGTATAATTTAGACTTGGCTTTTGCTTTCTGTTTATGAGAAAACTTGAGGGTTTGTTGACATGAAATAAACTAATTGTAGATCAATGGAAAATTCTTAAAAATATTATTATTACAGATTGATTAGCTAAATTGTTTACCTTATCTATTGTCGCTCATGATATGATCAACGATAATATTAAGAGTTTATTGTAACAATGATAGTTGTCATTCATTTTTATTGTCAAGTGACAATTATCATGTATGTTAAAAAATATATTTAAACTAGTTGTTGAATGTATTGTCGATCATGTGATGATAGATAATGAGGACATCCCACTAATAAAATCCACATATCTCCTATTCTAGGATTTTGTACAATCCATTTTCACTTTAGTCATTTTTTTGAGAAGAGTCCTTTCTAATGATATAACAAATAATGATCACCAATAAAATGCATACAAAACTATTAACATTGACAATACTATGCATTACAATTAATGCAATAATGACTATAGTGATTATATTAGGCCATGATTATGTACCAATCATCTATGAATTATTAATCATGACCAAACTCTCCTATATATGTAGTACATGAAAAAAGAGTAGTTTAGTTTTTTACATAGGTGCAAATAGCTTGTTTTGATTGCAAGAGAAGAATGTCAGATTCTTTAAGGAATTATCCAAAACTTTCAATGATATATGAAGAAATTAGTGCAAAAGGGACACATTAAAGATAACACAATTTACTGTAATATTATACATGGATGACTGAAGGATAAGGTGAGCACTTTCACTTTATGGATTACAAAATAATTAGTCTTTGGAGAAAAATAAAAAGTAGACAAAAATATGTTATGGTTTGATTTTTGATCTCTCAAGATACCAAAAATTTGAAATATAAAGGAGTAATTTGAAAAGATTATGTTGTATAGTTCTAAAAAAAACATTTAATGTTACTCACCCAAAAATGTATTAATATACCATATGAATGGTTGTAATATGTTTCTTATTACAAAATAATGCATAACATATGCCTATAAAAAAATATATGCTAACTTGATTATATCAAAATTTAGTGCCCCTGAAATCCCTTTCATGGCGTGGTGCCACACCTCGAGGGAATATATATATCTCGATGAGTGAATACATCTATGTTTATGTCATTTTGCATTGCTTTTAAAGTTGTTAAAATCATTTGATAAGAATTAGGATATCCTATCATATCCTCAATGGAAACATTATAGTGCTAGATAAAGGACTTATTGGTAACCCATTACTCATTCTATCTTAAATACATCATGACATTATGCAACAATCTAGTTCTTGAAAATCATTTAGATGGTTAACATGATCCCTTTAATGAACTTTCTAATTAAGTATAGGATGGATAAATAGAGACAGAACTACAATTGATGAAAAAACAATATATCATTGATACTAATTGAACAAAATTTTTTGAAGACAAGGGATGCATAACATGGTCGATTAATTTGCTACATTGCACTAAGATGTTGCAATTGGGTAGAAATTATGTGTTTCTCTAGTGGAAATAGAATTAGGAAAAAAAATAGTAGTAATTGATAAAAATGCATGTGCATTGGCGAGATAATGTTCGACTTAGGATAGTCAACACAAGGTTATTGCATAAAACATAAGCACCAATCTTATATTGTTAAAGACATGCCATAATATGAAAAAGAATCATAATCACTATCACTCCTACCTTGAGCATTGCCTTTATTATACTTGATAGCATAAAATCTTGATGACATGAAACCAAAAATTGGCAAGGATGACAATGAAAATATATTTTAAATTTATTTTTTCAATGGAATAATAAGAAAACAAAAATTAAAGCAATTCATATGCATATCTCAATTACTATTTATAATCATCACACACCTAAGCAAGTATTTAAATATAACTTTATATATTTATATAATTGAAATTATAGGAATATCTCATACAAAACTCATCACAAAACTTAATATAAATTTACTTGTTGTCAATAACCTATACCACATGCTTCTAAGTTCTTTTAACTTTATTTTTATTTATATCTTGATATATAATGCAACTAGATAATGAATATAATAAGATTAATATATAAATTGATAATTGCATGTAATAAAACATGATATGAAAAAAAGTATGATGAAACTCAATAAAAAAAATAGCTCATAAATAGCAAGACAGTAATAAAAAATATGTATTACATATGAGAAATATTCACAAAAATATTACTGATGTTAACATATATATCATGCTCATATATATACTTTTATCATTTCATTGTTTAGTGCTTATTTTTTTATCATTTTTTATTATTATCACTTTTCATATTTTTCATCTATTCATATTCTCCAAAGTATATCATTTTGATTTTTCTAAATAATTATTATCCATACTTTGCTAGATATCATATCAACAAATATTTATCCTTTAATTTTTAAGTATATCATAGCTTGTTAGTAATCACAATCATATCCTTTTTATTTATCATTATCCTATATAAAAAAAATTAGAGATAGTAAAACTCAACTCATCAAGACCCCACATAAAAATATTAATGATAATTAAGGATAAAATATAATGTTAATCTACTCATCAATGGCTTGCACTAAGTATTAGTGATGATGGTTTCATCTTAATATATTTAGTAATTGTGAAATATTGTCATAAAGAAATCACATCATTTGCTCATCAACTTATATCATTTTATAAGATTAGTCAAACTTTTATAACATCATCTTCATAATCATTTTTTTTCTTTTTATTTATTTACACTTTCTTATTTTGTATTCTTATACTTGTAGCAATTAGAAAGCACTATAATTGAATTTTATTAACACACAAACATATGATGCTAATGAATCAAAACAAACATACATAAACATCTTATATTTTGCTATAATTGTTAATATCAATGCTTTCAAAGATACATGATAATAACCTATTAATATTGCAAATATTATAATTTACTTACCTAATTTATCTATTATGATTTATCTATCATTCTTTTTTTATCTTTTATTTCATACACAAGTAAATAATTTACCATTTATCATGATTGTTTTTGCTTTTAAATGCATAAAATATTCATAATTAGTTATTTTGTTCAAAGCTTTATTTTTCCTTTACCTTTCATTTCCTAAAGAAGCCAATGGTATACTATTTATCATAAAATACCTCTTGTTTATGCATAAAATAGTTAGAATTACTTATTTTTTCAAAGTTTTTCCTGCATTATTTTTATTTATCCCTCTTAACATACAGTAAATTGAGTAAAACATACCTTAAGTCTAACTCGGACATAAGGTGCTCAAATCTCAAGTAATGAGTGCTTCGATTACTCTTTTCCTCTTTTAACACATGGCAACTCTATTCTAACATATTATATGTCGAATGACGTTGAAAGTCCTATGCTTAATGCACTTTACGTTATATTTTGACATTTTGTATGTGAGTTAAGAGAAATAAACATATGACTATTAAGAAATCAAATGGAAAAAATTGTACTCTTAAAATCATACCTTAGTTAACTTTTTTGTAATACAACCATATCAAATCTTTTTGAAGAGATGGGTTGTTCATTTTCTCCTATAAGAACAATGTGATCTTATTATTACAATAGCTCCTTAGTCTTCTCCTCGAGCTCTAGTCACCTTAGATCATCTCCTTCACTTTTCTTCTTCTCCTACTTTTCCTTCTTCAGATGAGCTCCCCAAATTCGTATCTCTATATCTTCTTAAAGCTAATTATGCAAAGGTCGTTATTTTAAATAAAAAATCCTTTGATTGTTATTTAATTTTAAAAGTTTATAATAATTTTAAATGATTCAATAAAATCAAAAATCATATAGCAATAAATTTTTCATAAAGAGCTATTTCTAATGGTATCTTTAAACTATAATTTTCATATACTTTTAAATTGACATATTTTTTGAAATTTAACCAAAATTGAATATTTCAATTATACTTCTAATAATTTTCAAAATATCTCTATGGAAATCAAAATATCACTATTATATACTAAAATATATTTATTTATTATATTATACATCATTTATATAAAATTAAAAAATTTGTGTAGTTACACTCACCTTTTCCTTATGCATCATTGCGAGTAACCTAAGATTTATGAGATGTAATTGCATGTGCTACTAAAATTCAAACCATCATAACTTGCTTTGTAAAATATTATTCTACTATAATCAATGTTATGAACAATGAGCTACCTTGAAGTTAACAACTATGACAAACCCAAATCTCATTCACTAGCTTCAAGATTGGTTGGCTTTGCTATTTTTATTATTTGATGATGTTGGGGTTGGTCGATGTAATAATGTCCAAAGTTCATATAACACCATTGATTTGGATCCATTAGTAGTATGAAATAAATATGTAAAAAAATACATTAAACACTTTAGAAACAATTACAATAAATTAATTTTTAGGGCATAGTCACATTTATTGTTTAATTACCTATAAAACTAAGTAGCATTATAGTTATAATTTCTTAAAACAAATTATTAAATGTCAATAACCAAATTAATTTAAAAAACAAACATAACAAGAAGAAATCTTTTATAAATCTCATGAAAACAAATCAGTTTAAGTTTTGAGGAAAGTAGATCCAAGTGCCCAAAGATCTCTAAAAAACTAAACAAATTTAGTCATAAGAAAGAAGCACTTGAAACATATGAAAAGAGTTGAATGACAATGATAAGAGTTAAAATAGGTAGCTTTTCTAACACTTGGTTATCCCCCATTATTACTTAGATAATGTGTGACAATCCCTTTACAATGATAAAAATGGTCTTTGGTGCTTATGACATTTATGGCCATTATATATTATCATCAAAAACCTCGACCACAATACCCACTTGTCAAAAAGGTCTTTAATGGACATGATCTTTATAAAAGTTCATCACCTATCAAATGAACAAACTAGCTGGCAAACTTGCTTAGGATGACAGCTTCACCCTGCAAAAATCATAGCCATAGCAGAAAAATGTTTCTTTTACACAAAAAAAATAATAAACTATATGATTATATCAACTATTTTTCATTGTTGTTCTTCTAAAAATTCCGTAGTAAAATGGGAATAAGCTACCGATTATCCTCACTCACACAATGAAGAGAATAAAATCTCATGCAAAATTACCAATTAATCTTACATGAAATCCAATAACACACAACAAAAGTCATACACTTAAGATACATATTTCTTATGCATTGAGATCTCATTAGCTTTGGTTCTTTTTGCTAGAAAGAAGCAGAGATTCATCTCCCCGAGCTCGATGCGCGCGACGGCATCTCCATCGAAATGGAGGACATAGGAACCTCCAGAGTCTGGAACATGCGCTACAGGTAACTTCACCCATAGCTTCTCCTCCTCACTTTTTCCCTCGACACACAAATTAAACTAACCAATGCGTTTCAGGTTTTGGCCCAACAACAAGAGCAGAATGTACCTTTTAGAGAACACAGGTATCCATCTTCGTGCATAAAAAGGTATCATACAACTGATGAAGTCGTCGAGTAAGCTGACGCAGCTCTTCCTTTTGTTATCAGGAGAATTTGTTCGTTCGAACGGGCTTCAAGAAGGAGACTTCATAGTAATATACTCCGATGTCAAGTATGGCAAATATGTAAGTCTTCTCTTCTTCCTGGATGTTTTTAAACATCACAAGAGGTGAGTTCATGCATCGATGTCGGTGTTTTGGAATGAATAGATGATAAGAGGAGTGAAGGTGCGGCAGCCGGTAGATGGGAAAGCAGTAGGCCGAAGCACCGGTAAGGCTCATCAAAAGAAAGACGACGGGTCACAGAACTGTAACGCCATGGCCGGAGGCCTGGGGGATGACGCTGCTGAAGGCAATGGTAACCCTTTTGGAAAACAAGGCACGATATAAATATATAAATATGTATAAGTTGGCTTGGAGGAGAGCGAATTTGGTTAAGTATATGTGCTTAAGGAATGATGAGTACAAGTTTGGGTTGAGAGTACATGTAATATAGTAATGATCTGTATGTTTCCCTTGCGAGGATTCATTCATATGCACCCTAACTTGCAACTCAAGTGTAGCTTAAAGATCTAATGAAGTGTTGTTAGAGGAATGTCGAACGATAAGGCTACAACAGTATTGAAAGGCCTTTAGCGAGTTTTAATCTTTTCCCATGCAAGATGCTGTGGGCTTTGGTTTTAATTGTAGTGTATTTTTATTTTAAATTATGTTAAACTATTTAATAATGAGTTTTATTTAGTATCTAAATATTGGTTGACTGGAACACTTTTGTTGTGTTACATTAGTATTGTGAAAAGCTATCTTTGTTATCACACAATGGAAATAACATATTTTTATTTTATATTTTTAAGTAAAAAATAAAATAATAATTTAATTAAAATCTTCAAAACTTGTATTTATTAGCATCGTAATGTCAACTATTTAATTTTTTAATTTATTTAAATATTATATTTTAAATCATTTTATTACGCAATTTAATATTTAATAATAACAATCACAAACTAATTATTTTCTCTTTTTCAATAATTGAAATAGAAATTTTAATGACTTTTGTTATTTTGACCTTCCTTCAAAATAATTTTTCTTCCTTCTAATTATAAGACAAAAATAATAAATCCAGCTGCCATTGAATAAAAAAGAATAGTGGGTTTATGACAACTTCTCAGAAAACTTGTATATTTCACATATTTTCGCAATTAATTAAATTAATAATCAATAAAAATATGAATAAATATGTAAATTATAAAGAATATGGAAAATATTATCTAATTAATGCACCATAATATTTGTTAATTAATTAAGTCATGCACTTTTGCTGTGATTTGGGCTTTTTTATATTATTCAAATTTTAATTATTTTACAAAAGTCTTTTTTGAACGTGATCTAGACTTTTTTTAATCATATTTTAAAGCATATAAAACAAAATATTTTTCAAAAAGAAATATAATTCCATTACTTACTTTCTTTCTGCTGTATTTCTTTTGATTTGATGCATTCAAATCAAGATTTCCCAAAAAAATAATATAAACAAATAAAAGATTATTTGATCTTCATAAACTAAAATTAAAAATAAATTCTTTATTATTTTATTTAAAAGTTTATAATTATTTTAATTGATTTATAATATCAAATATTTTATTAAATTTTTATTAACATTATTTTTATCAATAACACAAATAATATTTCAAATCTATCTTTTATGAAGTAATTTAATATTTAACAATACTTGTATAAACACAACCTTAATGCTGTGAACTACATTCATCTTCTTTAAAAGGAACTACATTTTATGACTCATATTGAGTACAAAGAAGTAAATATGCAATTGCAAAAACTGTTAGATAAATGTGTTATCATTATTTGTTAAAGAAGAAAAATGATATGTTGTGTATGTTCATTTATTATAGATAAAATAATAACAAAATCATTACAAGTAGTTATTTATTTTACCAAAAAGATGGTTTGATTGATAAATTAAAAGGTATAATTTTGTTTTTAAAAATAAACTCAAGATCAAATTATTATTAGTTAATAATAATTAGGGATGAAGATATTGAGAATATATCACTTAAAAAAGATATGAGTGTCATGAATTATTATTATTACTATTAAAGTTGAGTGATATTTTTGACATATTTATGAATTTGATGAATAAGATGTTTAAATAGAATTTGAACTAATTTGATATTAAAAACACAAGAAGAATATATAAAACATTTGTTTGTGTTATACATTGTAAAGAGTCATGTCATAGCCACCTTATATAAACATTAATTTTGTTTATCAAATATTAGTTGGTCATGTAGATAATGCTAATATATGTTGTGTTGATCTTTGAAAGATTTGTATAACTATGAATTGATTTAAGGCCTAATATAATAAAAAAATAAAGAGTTTTCTTACATTAATTGGAAATTATAAAAAATTTATAAAAGTTATTTCCAATTAACACTTGTTTGACGCTTAGGTCATGAAATTTTGGCTGAGTTATTAATGGGACAAATATTTTCATTGTTTACAATATTGATTGAAACTTGTATTTATTTTAATACTATAAGAGCAAACTAAGAGATTTCATGTTTATAATAAAGCTTCGTTTCAAAGTTTAGGATTTATTTCCATGTAACATAAGAAATGCATTTTAATATTGAAGATATTATGAAAATAGTTGTTTTACTTATGATTTATCATTGATAATAATAGGTTTTTTATGAAATTTGTATGAAACATAATGTGAAATGTTTGTTGATCATTAGAGATATATTTTTATTTAAAAGAAATTAACTTTAAGACTAAAATTTAGTTGGAATTGGCTATGGCTTACAAGTTGAAATCATTTATCATCATATTAACTTGAATATCATTGGCACTTTTTAGAAATCAAGTGTTAGCCTTAATTAATTGCTTTTACAAACAAGTAATCGATTATTAAGATTTGACATTTATAGAATAAAATTAAACACAAGGATGAAAAGGAGCTATTGTATTTGTCCTGCTAATGTATATTAAATAGAAAGTTTTTGAAATGTTAAGTTTTTGATTGAGTTGTTCATATTAAATCAAAGAGCTCACGAAGAAGGGTTGTTCTCAAGTTAAAAAGAAAATATAAATTCTTATTATCAATGAATTTAGACCACTTTTATATGAAGAAACTCTATATTCTAAGCATTATTTACATTTGTGAAAAAACTAAAATCCAAACAAAGTTTTTATAGTATAGACTAAAAAAAAATGTCATTAGTTTTTGTTTAAAAATGTTTATATTTCAACAAGAAAAATATGAAAATATAAAATAGAAAGATTATTATAACTTCTATTACTTTTTGAATGAGAATGAGAATAAATTATTATAAAAAGTTTTAGATGAAAAATAATATTAAGCAGAAAGAAAAACATTGTGATATGAACAAATATTGATAAATTGACTAGGTTAGCATCTTTTTTACCAATAAAGATTTGTGATTCGATGAACTGATTAGCTAAATTTTATATCTAGAAAACTATTGGATTGGATGATATATCCAAGTTTAATATTTTTTGCTATCATCCAAAGTTTACACTTCATATTTGGCCAAAAGTTCATAAATCCTTTTAAGTTTGCTTGATATTTAGCTAAATTGTTAATTCTTATATAAATGACCAAGCATAAAAAATTATTCAAACCTTGAAGGATTTTAAAGCTATGTGCACATATTTTAGGAGTTAGTTAGGCAAGCCTTTTATAATTAATTAAGATTTTTTTATAATAATAGTTATAATTTAAATACTATTTTTAATCCTTATAAACATACATTAGATGAAGTAAAATGTTAAACACCTTCGTGATATTATGAAAATTGATAGAGAATAGTAATAAGTTAGTATTCAATAAATGAAACTATGCAATAATGAAAAATAATTTATAAAAGATTACAAGTAGTCTAAGATTATTTGAAGAATTGTTTTTTATATAAAGCATAGAAAAAAAAAATAAAAAAAAACAAAGACTTTTGGAAATGAATATAGTTTGTGGGTTTTCAATCTTTATGTGATTAGAAGATAAGATTATGACTTATTAGTTTGTTTCAAATAATAGATGAAACTTGATGTGATTTCTTATGGCTTAGCATTATTGTATTGATTTATTGGAGCTTATAATATTTTTCACTAAGCATTATAGAGAAGGATGTGCTTGATATTCTTTATAGGATTCACTATGATTATGACAAGTTTTTATGATTTTAATTATGGAGAGAGGACAAAAAATTCAACAAGTTCTTCAAGAATAGAAACAAAAAAGATTCTTCTCTTAAAGATATGCTAATAAAATAAAATAAAAAGATAAAAGGTGGAAGTGTGTATCGAAGAAAAATATTACCTACTTAATTTGAAATAAATTTTAAAATTGAAAACTATAAGAAAGAAAGAATCATAAACATTGAAAATTGATTAACATAATTCTATGTGATTAACAACACTAAATATTTGTTTATATTATATATATATGTATTAAAAATTTGTCTTTATATTGAGATAACAATTATTAATAAATGAATAGAGTGATATAAATTATATAAACTAAGGACATAGACTCGGTGATATACAGTTGTATAGATATAATGAAGTGTGACCAATTTAATTCTGAAAAAAAAATATTGATTGAATTTTGAAATGTAAGGAAGTTTCGAAGAATACTCGTTGATATGGTTGTTATTTAAGTGTTTTTTTTTATATTAAATAACATTATTGAAATAAATATTTTAAATAGGCGCAATATTTTCCCTGTCAACCTCGCCCTTTCACTCTTTTTATCTCTATGGTGGTCGTGGCCCGCTGGGAGCGTGGCATGGTTTAACGGAGGAGTTACCGGTTGCTCGCCCACACGAAAGGCGCCGAAGATGTTGCGATTCGTAATGCGTTCTACTCTGCTGCCACTCTACAACGGTAGAAAGCATCACTTCTCAACTTTTTCTCCGTTGATTCTCTTATTCATTATCGCATTTCTTGTTTGCTTGGTTCTCGTTCAGCTGTTCCTCTTCGGCGCTTTCCCTTGATCTTCTTCTCGACCAGTTTTTTTGGAGACAATCCACTGCTCGTGAGTTTTTTCTTCCTTCTATTGCTCTCGTTTTGTTTCCTCTTGTGCTGTTTGTCGTAAGTGTGACGAGACTTGTGCCTCAGGTTCGCGACTTCATCCACGCGGCTTTGTACGATCCCAATCACGGATATTTCTCGAATATTTCTAGCCCTGTTGGAGTACTGGAGAAGAGTATACGTTTCAATCAGATTCAAGGTGATCTCCCTTTCCAAATCAATGTATTAGCGCCATTATGTGCCGATTCATTTAGCATATGAGCAATAATGCTATAATTTTCCGTACTTGTTTGGTTGGTTTTTGTGCCCATTGGTAGACTCAATTTGTTTACCTCGTGACGAAAGCACTACTTCTTTCTAGAAACTCAGCACAGCTCACTAAACCACTCGACTACTTTTCTTCAATCGCATCACCACTGTCCTGTCAGAAAACTGTCACGTATCATCCCAGGGCATCTTCTCCAAATAGGAATAAATAAAAACCCAATGATAGGCCGTTGGTCAAGGAAATGTGCACCAATTGTCTATCTATAAGAAGAAACAAAGCCCAATGACAAATTCACTATCTCATGGCTAACTGACGATTGTCATTGTTTGTGGATGTGATCTTGGGTGATCTATCTATGATTAGAATGAAGCTTGGGTGAAACCAAGTGGAGATCTAAATCGATTGATATCAAAAAAATTGAATTACTTAAATGGAAATAGAATATTGTCTGGAATGTGAATAAATGTTAAGATACATATGGAAAATAGTTTCAATTTAATATTTAAACATTGGTATATAAATGATGATTTTAACCTAGTAATTTAAACTTTTGGATTGATGACTGTGATTATGATATGATCCAAAAGTGGATCTCATAGTGGTATCTCTTTAATATGTGGTATTAGCGGCAACTATAATTCAACTGACATCAATTGGTGTATTACATTCCACAGTATAGTAGAGTTGAAGATGATGGCTTTGGTAGAGCTTGATGAAAAACAAAGTTGAAGGCAATGGTTTTAGGAGAACTTATTTGGTGATAATCAAAGTGGTGATTTCGATATAGTTGACGCTGTGATAAAGTTGAAAACGATGTTTCAATAGACATGAGCGTGTGACATAGTCGAAGACAATGGTTTCGTCAGAGAGACAAGATGATAGAGGAGATGATTTGATAAAACTAATGGTGATGTTTCTGAAAAAATTAATAGGACAACAGAATTAATGATGATTGTTCCAATAGAGTTTACATGAAGACATTGTTAATATAGGATGATAGAGCTAACAATGATTATTTTGATAGAGTTAACTTGGTAATATAATCAATGGGGATTGTTTTAGTAGAGCTAATGGGTGGTGGTGTGGATATGGTGTGAAAAAGTCAATGATGATAATTTTGACAAAGCCAGTAGGGTAACATAAGTGATGAGGATGGTTTCGGTAGAGTCAACAAGCCTAAGAGTCAATTTAGTATGATAGAATTGATTAGTAATAGTTAGAGCTGATGATGTATGCACTTGATGGTTACAAATGTACTTCCATTGGAGGAGGAGTGGATTCGATGTGGAGGGTTTTTGATAAAAAAAAATTGGATGCTTTTGCTAAGGGGTTAGTGTGCAAGAAAAGAGCTATTCTATTAGGGCATGGAAGCTTCTAGAATGGGGAAGGGCTATTTATAATAAGGTGGTATTGGGTCAAGTATGTTAATAGTTATATAAAAGGATTATTAGTTATTAGTAAGATTAAGGTATGTATTTAATGCTTATAAATTGTATTGAAAATAGAAGAATAAAGTAGGCAATTAATCTCTTTATTCCTTTTTCCTTTTAGTATGAAATTCCCATTCTTCCCTTATTTTTTCTTAAGTTTTTTTTAAGATCTCTTTTTGTCTTTGTTTCTTATAGGTTGTGTTTTTGACACTCTATTTGATTGCTAACTCTATCATTGAATGCCTTTGAGCTACCAATTAGTGCTCCAATTGGCTTATTATTGCTTTGACCAACACAACATCCTACCTTGGCAATGTTGAGAGATACTAGATGGTTTGTGAAATTCATTGAAGGTTGATTGTGCTGCTTGTAATTACATGAAGATCAACTATTATTAAAATGAGAATTGTTATGCAAAATCAACTAAAAAGTTATAAATTTGGAAGGACATTATGTGCAAGAAATATGCAACTGGAATCATCCCCTATTATATGGCTCTTCAATCACCACACAATCATTACCAAATTATTCTAGTTATACAATTTTTCTCTCATTCAAATATGTCACTATTTGATAGATTAGACCTTATTGGACGTTTGGTTCGTGTGGTGCAGTACTTTGTCATCTATAATGCGACCAATGAAAGACAATTTTCTATAGCATCTTTTCGTATAAATGATTAGTCTTTAGCCTAGTACCAGTGGATACATAAAAAAGACAACTACATTTATGGAGAGCATTTAGAGATGTTTTTTCTTTCTAGATTCGTTCCTTCAAAATATTGTAACTAGGGGCTTTTCACACAAGACTCTATTGTAGGTGTTTACTTTAACAAGTTTGACATTTTATCAAATCAAATTTCAAGGGTACTTAATTCCTTTATGCAAAGTTACTTCATAGTAGTCTTAAAACAAAAACTTGAGATGGAAATTAGGGTATTTAAGCCCAAATCCATTGATTCAGAATTTCGTATAGCAAAAATTGAAGACAAATTTATACACATTGTCTTCTTGAAGGTATAAACTGGTACCTTATTAATCTCGTCGACATCGCCATTATCACCAAAGCTATGAAACAAAAAAAGTTTTTGTACCAATAGAGCTTAATATATACAACAATAAAAGAAATTTATTCTTATCAAATGACTTATAATTGAGCAATGAGTGTTAGAAAATAGGGTTTTGTTATAATTGTGACGAATAGTTTCACCATGGCCACATTTGTTAAAGCAAGCTATTTGTATTGTTATTGAACAATGATTTGGGTATGTGTGCTGATGAAACTTTATTGCATTAGACAATTTGTCACAATTGATATTTCCTATATGAATATTTTGTACCTTAAGTTAGGTTACATGTCATTGAATGCAAACATTCTCTTAAAACCAAAGATTATAGGGAATATTTTTCAAGCATATTTTTTCTAATTTAATTGGTAGTGGGCCTCCCTTATAATTTCATTTAAAGCCTATTTTAGGATTTTTTATTACCAATATAACATTTTTATTATTTCAAAGTTTTAGTTGGTAATGATTAGTATCTTAAAATTGTTAATTCTAATTCTATTTAAAAATAAAAATCTGGCAATGCATTTCCGTTAGAATGGAAAGTTTGTATTATTTCATGGAAACACTAGCATTATAGTTACTCTTGTTTTCATTAACTGTGCAAATTATAGCACTTGCTAGCTCCTGTTGCGTACCATCATTTATATCCAACCTTACCAGGTTTTGCGAACTTGGATGCTATGCACACTTTTCGTCCATCTACCCAACAAAATTTTGATGATGTTTTCCAACCTCTGGCTATTCTATCCCTACTAGAGGAATTGATCTCACATTTCGTTATTGTCGAATTCCAAAATGGTAAACATTCTACCATGCAAATATCTGCATTACCATAAGTTTGAGATTGAGAAGGTGGTTAAACAAATATTGCTTGAAGGTATCATATGAATTAGTTGAAGTTCATACTTCTCATGTTCTTTTGGTAGATAAAAGGCATGATGTCTCGAGATTTTTTGTAGACTATAGAGCTGTTACATTAGAATTCCAAACCATTTCCCCTTCCTTATGGTAGCTGAACTTAATTTTTCCTTTGTATTTCTAAGTTATATCTTTTAGAGAGCTATCATTAAATTTGTATGATGGATAAACCTGTTTTCCAAACTCACAGAGGATATCATGCATTGTTTGTCATGCATTTTGGCTTGTCCAATGCTCAAGCCACTTTTCAAGAAATCTCAAATTCAATACAAAAACATTATTTGAGACATTCTGTCTCAGTTTTTTTTAATGATATTTTGGTCTACAATAGGCATATGGATGAAGATTTATTCCATTTAGCCACTATTCTAATTGTCTTAGGGATAAAAAAATATTCATTAAGCATAGCAAAAACACATTTGGCCAAAATTATGTGGAATATTGTGGACACATTGTCACTTTTTATGGAGTATCTCTAGTTCCAACACAGGTCCAAAGCATCTTCAAAAGCCATTACCTAAACCTCTCAAGCAACTATGGAGTTTTCGAGGTCTTTTTGTTTATTATCACAAATTTATGTGAGATTATGTTTCTTTTACCACACTTGTAATTTCTCTAGTCAAAAAATGTTCCTTTGAATGGCCTACAGATGATTCTCTGTCTAACCTTAAGCATTCTCTATCTTTAGCATTTGTTTTAGCATGTTTTTAATTTTTGTAAACTGAACATCATTGTGATTGATGCCTTTTAATTGGCACCTTTTGATTGCAAGATGCACGTTCCTTGACATATTTCAGTAAGAAATTACTTCTTGCTATGCGAGGGCTTCTACTTATATTTGAAAACTGTATGTCATCGCAGATGCAATTTGGAAGTGCTGTCACATGTGCTGGGGTGCTAAATTCATCTTAGTTATGGATCAAAAAATTATCAAGAAATTATTCAACAAATAGTTAATGCATTTGATAGAAGCAAGTTTTTTTTCAAATTGTTAGGATTTGATTTTGAAATCCATTATAAACTTAGGTACTTAAACAAGGGTGTAGATACTCCTTCTATACCAGATCTTGACAGTCTTATCACATCTTCAACCTCTATTTAACCATTGCTACTAACTCTCACCTCAAATACCTACTCATTAATTGTTTTAATCAAATTGGATAACACTGAATTGGATGTCATGGAAAGGCTTGTTATTGAAATTAAAAACATTTTACACTCACCAACACAATATATAATTTGGGATGGTTTAGTTATTTATTTTTTCATAAAGCTCTTCTTTTTAAGTTTTACGTGCAAACGACAAATATACATCATTGGAGAATACCATGATGTTCATATGGCTAAACAAAGTGGATATAAAAAGATGTAGTTTCATATAATGACATAATTCTATTGGTTTATTATGCTAAAAGACATTAGACAATTTATCTATACATGCCCACTTTGTCAATTTTCAAGGTATGAACCAAATCAATTGATAAATTATTACAATCCATGCTTACATCGCTAGCGATTTGGGAATCCATTTTCATGGATTTCATCTTGGGCTTAAGACCTTCCAAACAACTGTTGTTGTAGTTTTCAAAAAACTTTCTAAATCTGCATACTTTAGTCCATTACCAATCTCATTTACTGCAAATACACTGGCACATATGTTAGCTGCTATCATTATTAAATTTCATGGATTTTCGAAGGCAATTGAGTTGTCATGACTTGATATTTCTAAGCCATTTCTGGAAGGAATTGTGTTGTCCAAGTGCAACTAAGCTGATCTACATCTGCTTTAGATGGACAAACCAAAGTGTCACATTGAAATTTTGAGCAATGCCTATGTTGCTTTGAACAAACCATCTTCCTGAACATGCTGTCTACTGTGGGGCAAAGTTTACTACAAAGCTTCTTGGTATTCATCTATGGGATTCACTCATTTCCGAATTGTCTATTGCGGACCCCCAACACAAATATTATTATTACAAGACAATGCAACTAGCGTTGAGGCTGTCAAAACTGCATTATTTCAATTGGTTTCTTTACTTAAGCTGTTAAAAAAATATCAATCAAGCAGAAATTCATGTGAAACAACTAACAGAAGTACAAGGGATTTGCAGTTGAAAGTCAACGATTTGTTGATGTTTCGACTGCAGCCTCATCACCTTGCCTCCTTGTCACATCTACTCTACACCAAATTGAGTATCCTTTCACAATGTTCTAAAGAATTGGACCTGTTGCCCTCTTGTTGGGAAGATCCATTAAGTTCTTCACATATCTATTTTGAAACACCCTATCATCAAGATTTTGCCTTGCATCTAGCATTGCGAGCAGACACTTTCTTAGACAATCGACTGCTCGTCTGCCCCCTAACTATTTTTCAACAAAAGGGCCTTCACAAAAAAGCTAGAACTTTGCAATTGTTAGCTCAGTGAAGAAGTGTACCTTTGGGAGATGCAACTTGGCTTCAATTGATGAACTCTAACATGCATATCTTGACTTTAACCTTAAGGGAATGGTCATTATCCATGAGTGTGGGGAGGAAACAATATTGTCGATCACTGCAGCTAAGGAGATTAGTGTGAATGGCAATCACTACTTTGTTGCAGTACAAAAGGTTCTAGAATTAAAAGACTATGGTTAACAGGGATAAACAAGGCATCTGAGTTATCAATAAGATTAGGATATGCAATGTATGTTTATACATAATAATGAGTGACCAAGGTGGAATGACTTAGCCAATTAAGCACTCAGTCTAGATTTCCCATTCTTCCCCATTCTTCCTGTAGTTTCTTTTAGATCTTCTCCTTTTCTCTCTATTACTTATAGTTTACACCATAGATGCTCCATTAGACCACCGATTGCTGATGCTAGCTGCCATTGAGCTACAAGATTCTCATGTGAGGATGTGCATACACACACACACACACACATGGAAGATAATTTCACATTGGATGTTCAACAAATCACTGTATTAATACACTGAGTGATGGTTTTAACCTAATTGTTTAATCTTTTAGATTGACCCATGATGTTTCCCTAAATACATAAATATAAGACTAATGTTATTGCACAGTCGACAGAGTCCATACTTCATCCAATTGTGGCAGCACAAAATTGTTTGTGGGTTTAGATGGATGTCACTTGCTCTGCTGTATAGAGTATAACAGCATGTTTTGGTGACTGAAGCAAGTACGTATAAGATACTGTGATATGTAAAACATTTGACCTGCTGGATGATTTTCTTGTTTCCTGGTGCATCTAGGCAGTCGAAGATGGTTGTTTCCATGCTTTGGATGATTCATTTTTTGGTTTTTATCTAGTATTTGATGATTATATATGATTCTTAGATCTTAACTATAGTAGTTCCTTTAATGGTTTTTTTTTTAATATTTATTGCTAGAATTCTACAGAAATATTCTACTCATGTATTTTCCATCATTCTATGCTCTCGAAAAATAGTGCTATAAAATGGTCTTTAACAGAAAGCAGTTGCTTTATTATTCTTCATAATTCTTGCTTCAATCTTTTGGTATGACCACTAAATACTTCAAAAATTATCTTGAGCTTAGATTTAATTACCTAAATATGAATCTATATTTTGTTCTAATTGCAGCAAATTAAGTTTTTGTTTTTTTGAGACCTTAAGTGGTTTGTTGTAAATTTTTTTTTTCTGGCATATGATTTTGTTTTCAGGCCGAGATGCTTACTTGCAATATCTGGATAAAGTGTATAAGCACCATGATATTGTTTGGTTTACCCCAGTTGAACTGTTCAAGGTGCTTATGTTATCTACTCTTTAAATTTCAGTAATCGTGAATTTCTGGCAACCACTTATGAATCTCATGTGAATTGAAGTTTTGTGAAGCAACCGAGTGCTCATTGAACTTTGCCATTGCCCTATGCTGCATATTTTGATTAGGTCATGGAGTATTCTTATATTTGATATGTGGTATGCTGATGTATATTCTCAATAGAAAACTTGTAGTGTGCTGTATTTATTGATGCCTTGAATGAGTTCTTTGTATTCCACATGACATTCAAAAACCAGACAATTCAGAAAATGTAGATGGGCCAATTCTTTTCAGCTTCTCCAGTGCATTTGACAGGTCTTCGAGGAAACTGGGTTCATCCCTTTATGCTTTAGATGTAAAGTTAGAAATGTTTTGTGAGGCCTTTTATTGTAATCAATTTTTTTGAAAAAGAAGTTAAATGATTTTATAAAACTGTTGAATAAAAAATGGAATTATCGAAGGATAACAATTTTATGTTTTTCTGCAGCTCATATCTTTCTCATTTTTTTTCTCTTAATTCACTTAAACAGTTGAGGAAAGGTGATGATTGATATTACTCGCGTACCATTTTTGTTATGTGCTTATAATGTCATTTGACTAAACTTTTTGTATTACTTTTTTATTGTTAGATCCTTATGCTCCATGATTCATTTTAAATAGTATCACTATTCTTATTGAAGATAACAGTATTTCTCTGGCATTGCCTTGAACTTTATTATTGTAAGAGTTTCTAATACTTTGTTTTTGCCATATATTTGTAGCCATGGTATGCATATGCTATTGCTGAGGCAATATTAAGAACAGCCAATCTTTCAGTGCCACTGAAGGTAGAACATTGACATTCCTCAGTACTGTGCTTTTGCGTTTAATTTGAATAGGCCACCCCAACCATTGGCTTATTTGGTGTAGGTTTTTGTTTTATTTGCAAATTGCAACAATTGTTTTGCACTATAGAAAAAATTCAACTAATATTTTTAATCAGCCTTTTTTTTAATTACATTTGCAATGTGCTTATAGAGCAACTTATCAATGGCTTTCGTAGTACTTCAGACTTTTGTTTATAAAGGATAGGACAGCAACTTATCCTGTGCTTTTTTTAACTATAGTTTTTGGCTTCATGAGTCGTTACCCTCAGCTGTTGTCATCGAGGGCTTGTGACAAGGTCTTTGTTGCATTTTTGTGTCAATGGAGCCTTTTCTCTCCTTCATGGGCAAGGAAGCTTTGCTAATGCGAACCCAAAGATTTCTAGTGGTTGCTTGCAGTATCAATTCCTTAGACCGGTTTCATTTGGTTACCTCTTGAGATAATCAAGGTGCATGAATTCTTTTTGATTGCTTCTAAGGGTTTTTGGTGGGTTTTTTTGAGGTTATTTAGCTAGGTGTGCTTTGCTGGAATTTGCCAGCAGGAGTCTTCCAGTGGGCTACACCTTGATTCACTGTGGTGCTTGAATGCCTAAGCATTGGTGTAGATATCCCCTAAATTGTATCAGTGAATTTTATGATGAGATGTTGGTTTTGCTTGAGGGGCTTCATCAGATTAAGTGCAGTACCAAGAAGCTGAAGAGTGGGATTGTTGCTTTGCTTGATGAACATTTGCCTGACCTTGTTAGTGGTGTTCATGCAGTTGATTCTCTGGTTATGCAAGCATGCTTGTTGTCAATGCTCTCGTGATGGATTATGAATACCCTCCATTGACTGAGCAATGTAATGAAGAGGATGGAAAGTTTGTAGATATTTTTGATGATGGCTATGAATGGGACATAGAGCTGTTAGAGAAGTTATAAGACAAAGATGAAAAAATTATGCCCTATAGTCATTATTTCTAGGGTCTTCAAAACATTTAGAGAAGATTGTGAATTTATAAAAAATAGAGATGGAAAAATTATGCTCTACAATCATTTTTTTAGTGGAGTTGTAGCATCTGTCATTCATTGTAAAATTCTTTGCCATAAAAAATTATGCCCCAGTCAGCGTAGTGAATCACATTCGTGTTGTTGGCACCACACCAAAGAAATATTCTAATCATTCTTTCCACTTCATCAATAGCCCCCTTAGGCACCACACAATGGCTAAGAACATAACTTGGGATTGCCGCTAACACTGCACTGATCATAACAACTTGGCCCGCCAAAGATAGTGGCCTAATCTGCTACTTAGCAACCTGCTCCTCCATTTTCTGAATGATGAAATTAAAATCTCCCTTGATGAACAACTTTGTCGAAATAGGGATCCCAAGATATTTGAAACTCTCATCTTGCGACATGTATATTTTCCTTATCACAATCTTCTTCCTTCGACCACTCATTCCCTTACTGAAATATACCTTTGACTTGGCCAAATTTACTTTTAGCCCCACATGCTTGCCGAAATCCTGCATCATCCTACGCACCACGCACACGGTGGCACGTGTAGTTGGTATACAGTAGAATGTCATCTGCAAACAACAAATGCGAAACAGTGGGTGTGCTCCACCCCTAGCCGAAGCCCAGCAGCTCGCGTGTCTCATACTCCTGCGCGAGTGAGGATAAGCTCTCATACACGAAATTGAAGAGGTAAGAGGACAAAGGGCATCCTTGTCTCAGACCCCGCCGCGCCTCAATCCATGGGAGCCTAGTACCATTGAGGAGCACCCCAAACCTTGGCAAACAAATGCATGCATTCACCCAATCGCACCAAGCCATAGGGAAGCCCAAAAACCTCATCATGTCGATCACAAACCGCCACCTGACATTATCATAGGCTTGTTACATGTTAATTTTTACCGCCATCAGCCCAGCCTTAGAAGTCGATGAATGCATCCTGGAAGTCATCTCTTGTGCAATAAAAATATTATCAGTGATGGTTCTGCCAGGCATGAAGGCCCCTTGCTCCTTTGAGATGATATATGGCAGCACCCGTTTAAGTCTCTCTACAAGTATCCTTGCCACCACCTTGTAAATAACGTCGCATAAACTAATTGGCCGAAAATGTTCAGGCTTGTTGACACCTTGCATCTTAGGTATAAGAACGACCAAAGTATCCTTCCATGACATAGGCATTTGCTTCTCCTCAAAAAAGGCAATAACCACACGCACTATGCCCTCCTGAGTAATGTCATGGTAACCATGAAGAAACTCAGCGGTGATTCCATCCATCCTCGGTGTCTTATTGTTCCTAATAGCGCTGATCGCAAACATGAGCTCCTCCTCGGTCACCTTGAGGGTGAGCATACTTTCTTGTTCGCAACTAATACATGTGCGCGGCATATAATTCAGTTGAGGGTAATCTATATCGCTTCCGCACCATTTTGCCTCAAAGTAGTGCGTAAGGATTTTACTTTACACATCCTTTTCTGAATTGATTAACGAAAGCTTTCTTCAAGGTGTTGGAGATAATATTTCAACTTGAAAAGCTTTAATGATTTCTGAAGTTTAATGGTTGGTCTTAGGGATGTGAATGCCAAGAATTTTCATTTATCCTTTATTATTAAAAGAAAGAATAACAAAGCTGTAGATCTTCAGGTGAATGGCATTTGTACAAATGATGAAGAGTAGCTCAAGGCTGATGTGCAATGATTCTTTGAATCTGTTCAGTTGTTGGGGAATGATAAATTTTTATCAATTGCTTCTCATTTGTTTCCAATTTTTTTGAGAGACTCAATGGCCAAGGAAATGACAAGCAGGGCTAAGTGTTAAATTTTACTGTTCCTTATTGTATATTTTGTTGTTTCGCAAATTATAGTACTATTGTGTCTCCGTATATTGTTGGAATCATTTGTAATCTATTTGAGTAATAAAATATTTGTATCTTTTTGTTTAAAAAAAGGAAATAATGAGGAAGGTTTTTAGTTCTGTTCAGCCAATAAAAGTATGGATAACTTTTAGTTTCTATGTCTTTTAGCTATTTCTATTGACAAAGTTGTGGGATTATTGGGTACTCAGTTCTAGTAATTTTCAAGTATGTAGTTTTTGTGGAGTGATATGACATTTCAAGTGGGAGGTGAATAAGAATTTGCCATGAAAGTTAAGCGTCAATGAAAAAGCAAATAGCAATGGAAATAAATAAAGCTGAAATGAAAAGTGTACAATGTTTAGAAGATTCAGTAACTACCATCCTGCATTAAGTCAAAACCAAATGGTCGGGCTTTTTTAATTCTTGTCCTCTGTAAAAATAACTGGATAGAACGTTTACATATTAATTTTAAAATAAGCAGGCACAAGCACCTCTAAAGAGGTGAACGCTAGCTTAAAAGGGCTTACACGATACTAGATTCGAATGGGTTCTACAAGCATCCCAAAAAATGCTATAACACTCATCAAATAGCCATAGATGAGTGGTTTACAAGAGCTACAATAGGTCCCTTTCCTATGAGACAGAGAAAGGTAGATCCAACAAAAATTATAATGAAAACTAAAGAATAATGTAATAAAAATTTTCACATATTAAATAAAATTTCTCATGACATCAGACTCACCATAGATGTTAAATGTATGTTTTAGGCTTAGTTTTATTGAGGATTTGACAATAGAGTTAAGAAAGATTTCTTTTAGAAAATGTTTCCCTTTAAATACTTAGTGAAGTCATTAACACATTAATATTTGCAAAATGGGTTTTCTAGTTTTTATGAGTTTTATGATCAGTTAATATTGTTTAAATATTCATTTACCCATTTTTATTTTTAAAGTTTGCAAAATTCTAATTATTAACCCCTTAAAATAGCTATTGTGTTTTCTATATACTGATTGAATCATTCAATAAGCACATAATAAGAGTGTATTCCACTTTCACCATGACTTGATTCATTTAGACTATCCAATTATACGAATAAACCATTTGATACCTGTTGTTTGTCGGACAATAGAAAATACAATATAACATTGTCACGATGGTTAGATCGTAAAGTTTGGATAATTTGACTACAAGTTCAAACCATCCACTCTGTGTTACACATCAAACTATGGAACATATTATTGTATTAGATCTTTGGTCTACTAATAAGACAATCCGATCTTGATCGGATTCTTTGATCTAATAGATGAATTTGAAACTAAATTTTATTTAAATTCAAAAGTGATTGAAATGAATTTAATGATTAAAACAATGTTAGAATAAGTATGAAGCATTATGTATAGTTTAAGTAGCCTAAAGTTTTTAAAGTATGAGATTGTCAACATCCTTGATACTCATAGTTGATAATTTTTGAAATCTAATTTTAAAAAAAATTAAGTAATCGTGAAGACTTCATATTTTAGAATATTTACTTCGACAAATATTAAATATGAGTTTAGGAGGGTTGTGACATTTTCTTTAAAACTCTTTCTATTTTAAATCTCATTTTTATTATAAGCCTAGCTGGTGATGTGGCCATCAGCTCCTAATCATGAATGAAATCTGAAAACATTTGAACTCTATTGAATTTTGAACTCCTTGAACTTGCCCTTTGAGTATTTTTGAAGGCTACAAAGTTTAACACTGAATGAAGTACTTTTTTAAGTTATAAACAATCCATTAGAAACTACATTTTTTAAGTTTTATCATTGGCCATCTTAGTAGGCTTAAAGGCTAAGATTCTTTCTTAATTGAAATTCATGTTATTTTGATTCCAATGTTGGAGGTTTAAGAACTTGTTTTTTCTTTTGAAATTTCATCTTTGAAATTATCACAAGGATCATTATGTTAAAACTATAGTAGATCTTATCTAAAGTTGTGGCTACAAATAAGATGAGGTTTATAATAGGCAGAAGTAAATAAATTATTGTTGTGATTTGGGTGGTTTTTCACACCATTAGAAGAAAAATTATGGAAAGAAAGGTGTGACCATTATGGTTGAGTTTGGGTTTTTGACATAACCAATTGGGATTTTATTTGGGAAAGTTTGACACTGGTTAAGCTGAGTAGTATGCTCTTTGAAGTCATCATGACCAGCATCATTTTTCTGTTGATATTCTCTGGAATGTTAACTGCATGGGTGTTCAATCACTAGAAGAATAAGGCAAGAGAATCTTCTCTCCTGTATTTTTTTGCTCTATATTTAGATTTGGGAGGAATGAATTAGGTAGATCTCATCTTATATTTGTGTATGCCATCATATTATTTAGTAAAGCTTTTATGGATTAGATTCAAACAGTAATGCTCTATTTGGAGACGTCTATGGAGGATCAATTGGTAAGATTGGCGCATAGAAAACTATGATATTTTTCTTTGAAGTGATTTCGAGACTGTGCATCACTCTAAACCCAACTTAAGTTAAATGACGTCCAAATTTGGGAGTGGAAAATTGCAAAAAATAAGTATGATTATCTCGTTGATAGAGGTAAAGTGATGCTAGGAAAGTGGGAAGCATTAAATTTGTCTTTATTTGACAAAGTGAGTGTTTGGCAATGTTGATCCTCTTTGATCTTCGAATTTATGCAATGCAATCCTCTGCTTGGTCATCTAAGTCATTAAGCTAAGGTGGTTCTAAAGGCATGGGAAAGACTTGTTTAATAAGCTGGAGCACTATGTCTAACGCAAAGAAAGATGGAGGATTGTGGTTTAAAAGTCTTGGTTTTCTAAGTAATTTTGTTCTTATGAATTTTTTTTGGGGAGATAAATAGAAGTTGGTACCTAAGACTTGGGAGATAAATATAAAAATGGGTAATTTAGGTCTTAATGGTTGGAAAGGAAAGAGGCAGCTGGTAAATAATTTGGAAATTTATCATGACATAGTGGTAAGGGATTTGTCAATAAAGGAAGCCAAGAAGATGGTTTTTGACTTTGTTTTAAGAGGATACTTGGAAGAGTTGATGGAGAGGTACTTAGAGATATTTATGATTAGATGCTGGTGGAGCCAGTGCTTCGACTCTCAAGATGGTTTGTGGTTTTGTTTGTTATATTTATATTTTGATATATTTTTTTTTAATTTTAAAGTTTTGTGGTTGCTTTTCTAAATTGTCAGTACTTGATCCTTTCTATGGCTTGTTTTTTTTCCTCATGTCCAGATATATGAAATAGGGGGTGGTTCAGGAACATGTGCAAAGTGTATAATGGATTACATGATGTTAAACGCACCAGAAAGAGTATATAATAGCATGACCTATGTGTATGTTCTATTCTAGTTTTAAGATCTTTTTTGATTTAGTTTGAATTTATAATTTTCGTTGGATTGCATTTGAACTATTGAAATGAAGAAGATTTTTTTGGTTTGCTGCAGATTGCTTTTACTCTCTGAATACTCTTTTTGAGTTCAATCTAAAAAGACATTGATGGGAAAAAATCTTGTTGGAATTGAGTGGTGTTTTAATACAAAACATCTATGTACTTCACCTAAGTTTTGTTCCACAAATACTGTTCTTAAAATTGTATCTTGAATAAGAAGATTAGTGGGAAGAAAATAACTTGTTACAATTGATTGTTGGCCCAATCTTATGATTCAATTCTACATAGTTCCCTTCTATAATGGTTTTTTGATGCATATTTCTAATATTTTTTTTTATTTTCTTGAAGTATGCATGGGCTTTTTAAAGCATTCTTTTTAGTATTTTTCCCTAACATTTGAGGATGAAATTCTTCATTTGATTGGTTTAAGTTTTGATGTTCTTATTATTAATTGGTTTTTGTTTGTTTTTTCATGTTTATATTCTTATTTCTTTATTCTTGTATTCTAGTTTAAATTAATCTGGCTACTTGTTTTTTTTTTTATATTCTTGTTGTATAGTTTTTATTGAACTATGTAAATTTTTTTGTCTTAGTAAATGTGTCTACGATGATTCAGTTTCATTATATTAAGATATTATCCTATTAGATTACACCATCACAATCTAAGAGAATTTTGTTCTCAAAATATGCATCGACATCTTAAAACTATGATATCACATATAGTGATGACTTTATTTCATTATGTCAAAGTGTTGTTCTCTTGAGTCACCTCATTCTTAGGCAAATTTTGTCCTCAAAAGACATATATTAGACCATAATATCATATATAAAGTTCAAAGTCTTTTGTCTTTAGTTGATATGAGATAATTTATCACTGTATCTTTGGAAGCCTTGAATAAGTGTCATACCTTGTTCAATGATTCCTCTCTTTGAAATGTCATCAAACGATCATTCCTCACCTTCTTTGGGTGTTATAGGACCATTGGCTTTTGCGTGGTTTGTCGTTAAACTATATTAGATTAGAGGTAATATTCTAATACCATAAATGTGATGACCCAACCTCATTATGTCAATACATGCGTGATTTGGATTCAAATAAATTGTCTTCAAAGGGCGCTTCAATATCTTAAAACCATGTTGTTATATAAAGCGTAAAATCTTTCCCTTGTAGTTAATATGTGGCAATTCATTCTTGTTTTTCTAAAAGCCTTAAGTAGGAGCAATATCTTGTTTGGTGATTTTTTTTCTTAAATCTCACTTAGCGATTACTTCTCGTCTTTTTTGGGTATTACAATGCTTGTTACCATATTCATAACACACATCATGAATTGTTGAAGAGGTTTTTATATTTCTGTTCTCTTATCAAATAATGGCTAAGAGAATCATGAAACATTGATCATTCCATTAGTTTAAATGTTGAGATGATAAATGGCTCAAAACTTTTGGTTCATAAAGCATTTGGGCACAAGAAGTTCATTGGATAAGTGTTTGATGGTTTTGAAATTTTTGATTTTCTAATCAAGGCAATCATGGAACCCCAGATTGGTATCTTAAAAAGCTTGATTAATGCATGCTTCCTACCTTTGCATATTCTATTTTTGTGTTTCTTTTTTTTTTAATTTGATTTATTTGTTGGAGAGGCGAACTCTCGATGCAATTGTTAGGTTATCGCTGACTATGTTATTTAACACTAATTCAAAGCTGATAACTCACTTCATAGTTAATCTTAACTCAATCTCGAATTTATTTCGTATTAGATTGAAAGATAAATGGAATGTAAAATTTAAGAACTTAGGATTTATTTGTTCATGTTTGTACATGATTATATGTGTCATATATACAAAAATATATAAACCAATGTGATTTTAGATTTTGTAAAAATGTTTATGCACATGTAGTTATATACATATGTTGATTCCTTCTTAACATTTATGTGTATGTAACATGTTTATGTGCCTTTTTTAAGTTTAGACTAATCTTGTCTTTGCATGTACTCAATAATCTCCCTTTTAGTCTCATACTTATTTTCCATTATATTTCCTCCGCTATTGTTGGTTTTTATTGTTCAAGTGTTATGCCATACTTTGAAGATGCCAAATACTTTTCTTTATTGCACCTTTTGTTTCAAGTTTTGTTTTGGGACAACCATGTCACTTCACTTTTGGTTGTTAAATGATAGAGACATGCACCAATCATTAGAACCAAGCCAAAGCAATTTGATAGCTTTTCAATGAAATGAATTATTATGCACACAAAGAAGTACTCTCATGTTCATGTACTTTTTTGAGCAGAGCTCCATCAAGAAAGGGTTCAAATTTTTGTCTTGTATAGATTTAGATAAACATCTATCAACTTAAAAGTTTGAGCTTATGAGTAGGGGTCACATAATTTCATATAATACATGGGTATGATATAAGGATATGGATGTGGTGTGATATGGATATGTAGATGTGACAATTGTCACAAAAGTAGAATGTAGGTACGTTAGGACGCGACAATTAAAAATGATGAAAATAGTTAAACATCTATGTAAATGAAATAAATTTGTCATATTACACATAGAAAATTGATCTTACTTTTTATTAAGAAACAAGAGATTTGTAACTTTATAATTTGGTGAATTCTAATCATATGAATTTAGTAATTGAAATTCATAATATTTTGTCAACATTATCACATATATAATACAAGTATACATTTCAAAATTTTAAAAGTATTATTTTATAAGTATTATAATGTAAAACATAATATTTAATTAATCATTTTTGATTTAAAATGTGTGTCAAACAATTATGTGGTGTCATTTATGTGATTTGTCATTTTTAATCATCATAATTTGTAGTCTTTTCCTTCGTATGTATAAAAGATTGTTTTTTATTTTTTTAGTCGTGTTGTAGCATATGTCTTATATAATATGCATATATGATTTACTAGTGTTTAATAAGTGTTTATAATATCAATTATAATTTTTTTTTAAATTGATGCCATATGATATGTGGGATACATAAGTATTGGGTTAGTATTAAGGAATTTCGATATTAGATATGTACTTGTATGCAATACCAATTCTCCTCAATAGATGTGTATTACCACTTATACTCTTTTGCAAAGACGGTAAAGTTATGCATTCAAATCTTTTTGATTGTCACATATAGATTCTTTTTTATTTCATTGCATGTTTAATGCTCCCCTTTTCTATTATATTCTTTGTATGTCCTTTTTGGGTCATTTAATTGTATTGATGATTCTTAAAATATTGGTTTTTCATAAATTGAATATTAAGGTTTTAACATTATATTGAGCTTCTAATGTGAAACTTGTCTTGGCTCTCACATTGAACATAATTCTATATGGACTTTGAGTGGACGCTCGCATCAGTATTTATTTGTCCAGGAAATATGAACTTATTTTTAAATTTGATGCTTTAACATTGGATTTTATAGAGAGCGTTTTGCTAGCTTGAAAATAGGCTTGGCTTGGCTTGATATGAAGCTTATCTTGTTCCTGAATAGAATCAAGTAAACAAATAATTTATAATTGACGCATTAACAAATAATTTAGTGCTGCCCATTATATTATATTCCTTTTATATATTATTTTTTGCTCTTTGAATTTTCTTCATAAATTTTCAATATAAATTGTTTGGCCTTTGCAAATTTAGCTCAGTGGAAATCAGTCCTTCTTTGGCCAAAAGACAATTAGAGACCGTTGGAGAAGTTTCAACTCATTTAGATCGTTACAAAGTGGAGCAGCGTGATGCCTTAGATAAAAGTGGATGGAGTAAGAAGCAGCTTCTAATTTTTCTCTTAGTTAATGCATTTTATCACCTTTGATTAATATGCAAATAATGTAAGAATCAATGAAAGAATTCATAATGTTAGCCTGAATAAACTGCATCCATTTATTATATTACCATTTTCATATTTAACTTGTGAGCCTTTTGAAAGTTAGTATTGAGGTTTCATTTGTTTTTTGTTTTTCCATATTTAGCATTTGAGTCTATGTTTGTTTTTGGCATCTAATAATTGCCTTAGATAAAAGCGGATGGAGTAAGAAGCAGCTTCTAATTTTCTCTTAGTTAATGCATTTTATCACCTTTGATCAATATGCAAATAATGTAAGAATCAATGAAAGAATTCATAGTGTTAGCCTGAATAAACTGCATCCTTTTACTCAGAGATAAGTCTGACTCATCGACTATAGACTTAATCTAAATTGATTGGCTCTTTGATTAATTTTCAGTGTTGGTGTAAAGTTCTAAGTAACACAAACATGCACATGCTTTAACATGCTAGTTTGTTGGTGCCTAGTTATGTACGCGAGTGAAGTTTTTTATGCATCTACATAGTTATGTTAATGGATTCTTATAAATATATTTACATATGGTGATTTCTATTTGATAGAGGTTGTTTGTTTTGTTTAGTTTTAATCTGAACCAAGAACTGTGCATTGTCAGCTTGTAATGCTTCTATACAAACAGAAAACTGTCTGTTTTTTGAATAAACTTAATAGCTCTTAACTTTCGCCTGCTAGATACTATGTGGCAATGCTAGCCTGTTGTACTAACTTTCCAACTAATTACTTGAACTTTTGATGCTGATTGTGCTTATAATTTTCACAGGGCATGCTGATCCTAATCCTTGTTGGGTTATTTTGTTGGAGGTACGTCTATGTGTGACAAGTTGAAGCCACAGATTTTTTATTTCTTTTACACTTTTTACCTCACTTTTATTGCTTAGATTTTTTCTAATTCTTGGCTAGAATAATTTTTCATGCCACTAGATTTCAGATGAAACATAATCAAGCTTTGTGTGGATTTTTTTTCCTCAGGAATTTAAGTCGCTATGCATTTTAAGGTGCATGTATTAATAAAAGCTGTGTTTTTTAGAACCGATGAAATATCTTGTGATTTGAACCAAGAATATTCATATTGTTAAGCTTTTATATCAATTAAATGTTTTCATAAAATGAACGATTAACCCTTTGCCCTGTATAGGCATTGCTATTGGCCATCAGATATGACATCATGGTCCCTTTGTTGTTGTGGGAATCCTTGAACTATTTTTGGAATGTTAGTCAACCTGTAATGATTTCAATGTATGCAAACACAGTTAAATACATCACTATTGATGGTTGACAGTTCACTTGATTTCTTCTAGTGTACTAAAATGAACAATTTGAAAGATTTTTCCTTCAGGAAGTAGCCATTACATGTGAAATTTTGAATTAATACTCGGGTGCTATAAATCTGGAAGCAGCCCTCATGAACGCTTACTTGTATTTAATCTTGTCTAGTGAACACATGCTTGTGTGTGATTAGTAAAACTGCTTCCTTCAACCTCAAATAAACATTTGATCTCATACTTTTAACCCTGCTTTTAACACTTTGTTTTGTAATGAAGGTTCTTGACAATCTTCCACATGATCTCATCTATTGCCGTGATCAAGTTTCTCCATGGATGGAGGTTTGGGTTGAGAAAGTGCAGGAAAGGTTTGTACTATTTTGAAGGGATTAAGACATTACAACATTAGTTTTAGTCGGGCTACATCAACGTTATAATGCGGATATAATAATTTACTGAGAACTGGCAATTTTGTTTCTTGCTCTCCTCGTCTTGCCCAAAGAAGATCATGGGTATTCTATGATTGTCAATAAATCTATTGATAAAATAAAGGAAGTTATGCATAAGTTACTTGGGCAGATTCAATTATATTTTAATTTTTTTCATTTTTGGAAACTGTAGATATTAAAATATTAAATTTGTTCTATAATGACTTGAGGAAACTTCCATTAAATTATTGTTATCTTTGCTTATATAGCATTATTATTTAAATTGTCTGTTACGTGAGTATCAACATGATAGCAAATGATTGTACCACAAAATGTGAAACTCATGACATGAATATTTTCTCACTGTGATTCTCTCCAAAAGACATAATTATGATTAAATAACCCATTATCCAATTTATGAATTGGGAATTATGATTTGTTACTGGTAATTAGTAGCATCACGTGTCATTTGCTATTATTTTCATGCAATGTGGAGGTTTCCCTTCTCTAGTCATATACGTTGGTGCTGCAGTTTAGTGCAACTTTGCAGCATTAGTTCTGTGGAGTGGTTACCACTCTTATGTGAATGTATAGAACAACAATTTTACTTTTTAGGGATCTAACTAGTGAACTCCGACTAGCAATCTTCAATGTTTCTAAGAAGTTTGCATTGAAATCTGAAAGTTATGATGATGGATCATAAATTTTATATAAAGTTTTTTTGACTTTATACCAAGAAGTGGTCTATTATTTAGGTCACTAAGCTTCATATTTCTTATGCATTGAATAATGAGAATGAGAAGTATGACTTTTATATGTGGTTTAGGTCTAAACTTAGACCTTATTTGGCATTTGATCTTTGACAAAGCTATGCTTGTATATTCTCTCCTCGTTATGATAGAATAAAAACTTTTGGTGATGTGGAATAGAAGTGAGTAGCTTTTTTTCAATGCCCACAATAATTTATGTGAGACACATTTTTATTGATTTCAAATAAAATAATAGTTTTGGTGAATGTAGGTATTGAAAATAATATTATGTAATGCAAATATTTTTCGATTTCATATCATGCAAAAGACTTCACATTCGCAGATTGAAATACTAAATTTAACATGGGTAATATCATTAACAATTCAAAATTAAATTGTAAAATTGTAACTATTTAAACAATTCCTTCACAAGCATAATAGTTTTTGGTGTTGCACGTGCCAATTTACAATTGATTTGATGCACCATTCATTGAAAGATCAAAACAAAAATCCATTGCAACACAATCTAATGTAGTGGAGACTAAAAAATAATTGTAAGAAAATCTGCAAGAATTGAATAAAAACATAAGCAATTACCTAATCCCTTTCCAAATATTGTAATTTTCTGTTTTATTTGACTTTATTGCTTATGATTGTAAAGATAATTTGAAGTAGCTTGTTACCAAAATTATTTTCCCTAATTAGTTTTTTTTTTATTTAGAGAAAATTTTTCTCAAATTAGGTGATATATTCCTTTCTTATTCTCAATTATGAAGAAGAAAAAAAATATGATTCTTCTTTCTAAATTTGTACACTTTATCAAAGCAAGTCTTATCTGTCTTATGTTTTGATATTTTCTTTTATATAAGATATATTAGTCATCTTTATATTTTTGATATTTTAATTCTATCTTATATATATTTTCATCTGTTTTAGTCTTATATCACTTGTGAGTATTTTGATCATAAAAATGAATTTTATATATAGGGACTATGAGGGCCACTATAGTTATGCAACGAGTATTTTGTTACCTAAATCTTTTCATGTGTGCAAGGATTCCATCTATTAGATGTAAAATTTACTTGGTGTGATTTCGATGGTGTCTCACTAAGAGTGGGCATGAGGCTTAAAGGAGGAGATCTTTACCTAAGTTATTTTGATGTATCTAGTAACATTTCAGTACTTACTCTCTTTTTGTTCTAGATTTTTTTTTCTGTCTTGTCTTTAATTTTGGTTTTGAATAGCTTGGAGTTCTTTTAGTTTTATTTTATTTTTTTAAAGGTCTTCACCCTTTATCACCTTATAATCTAATCCCATCATTATAAATACCCTCTTACTATCTTAAACAACTTTTAATCTATTCTCTCTTTTCTCTTCGTAATTCTCTTTTATGGAAAGGAGTTTTCTCTCTTACATACTGATTTAAGGTTGTCAATTTTCTCATGGACGTTGCTTGGATTCTACTTGTGTGAGTTGCTTTTCTATGAATTCCAATTTATGTGTACATTATTTGTGATTGGTTTGAGCAATCATTCATGATGGATTTAATCCATTTTTTAAGGGCATGTAAATGTTTTTTTAACCTTTTGATAGTTTGAGTTGTTCACATTTCAAATGGTTAGGTTTCTTTATGTCATTGTAGATTTAATTTGTGAACTTGATGTAAATGAATGTCATTTCTTTGAGTTTAGCTTAAAAACTTATTGCATGCATTAGCATTTAGTTAACTTACGTGAGATATTGTCGGACATCAAATTCTCAAAAACTATTTAAGGAAATCTAGCACCGAGAATTGAATACGAACATGAGCAATTACCCCAGCCCAATGCATCCTATAGAATGAGTTGAGGTATGTTCAATTGGTCATTGCCTCCACCAAATTCATTCACAAGCAAAAAATGCTTGTACAACCCTAATAATTCTTTTTCATAGTAATATGGGTTATGCCAAAATGTCTTAAGTACTTTTAATGGATAGATCTTTATGTACTTTGTTCCATAAAGTCTTTTGGTAATGAAGTAATGACTCTTTTCACCACCATTCATGTTTTCCATTCTAACAATATTCTTGAGTTTGTTAAAAAAAAAATCTATGATTTAGTTCCTTTGCTTGGTATTATACAACAAATGGCTTTTCCTTATATAACTCAACAATAATTGCATGATTGAATGTTAGCATTGATACATACTTGATGTGACATGCTTGCTTCTGTGCCTTTTTGGGTGTCTCCTTTGTTGAATTAACCATGTATTTCTCCACGACAGCATCCGTTTTTGTTCCTTTACCTCCATGTTTGAATTTAATCATGCTCCTTTTCTTGGTTCTCACTCCTACTCCTTTTTACGCTTATACTAGACAGACGAAAGGGATACCCCTTTGTCGACTGTCATTGATATTAGTTTGTCTTAGACACTCCACCACCATCCCTTATTCTTGATCCTTCACTAGCTCCTTCTAACCTTGACTAATTTGTAGTCCTACAAAGGAGCAAGTGGTCTAGCATAGCCCCATGTCTCTTTCGATAACCTTAATCTATCTTGCTATATCTTTGTCTTCTCCCTTTCATTTACTTCATACCTAAGAATTACAAAGTATTAATGCATTCTAAGTGGTAGCACATTGTGGACAAAAATATCAATCCTCGTGTCTTGCAAAACTTGGTTTTAGTACAACTTAATGTTGATATTGCTTCTTATCTTGTGGTCTCTACTATTTATATGTGTTACACCCTTAGCTTTAGTGGATTTTTGCAGGGATCATACAACGTACTTGCGGTCAAGTGAATTTGGGAATTCGGCAATGATGCTTTGATTGATGATTGGGCAAGTTATGGAAACTGTCAACTAAATTTGAATTAACTATTTTTGTAATTTATAAATAGACGTTGAATGGGTTCTGGGAAACCATTATTATATCTCTGTGATTTCCTCTGCCTTGTACTTTGCTGCCTTAGTGAAATCCAGAAAAAGGGAAGCACTTTTCCAACCTTAATCTTACGTACTTTATTCGTTTGGGTGTTTTGATGAGGCTGAACTAGTGATTAGAGCTCCTAATCATTACGAAGAAGATTGTTGCAAAATCCCGAGATCGTGATAGGGTCCTTGTGACAATAAACTAGATGGTACCTTTGAAAGGTACAAGGTTCTCTTGGTCATCAAAGGCTTCACAAAAACATGCGACATTATTTATCATGACATTTGTTCCTGTTGCACTTCTTAGTTTAATTTATATCTTGTTCTTCCTGATTGTTAATTAAGATTATCATATGTTTCAACTCAATGTTAAAAATGTCTTTCTCTATGGTGATATTTAGGGGTTTCTCTTTGTTGAGCAATCATTGGGTTTTATTGCTAAGGAGAGAGAGCAAATCACATTTGTAAGTTGAAAGCAACTTAAGGTCTGAAACAAAGTCTCAAAACTTGATTTGAAATGTTTGGTGAGATCATCATTATTTTTGAATTCTAGAGGTGTCAAAAGGATCATTGGATCTTCTTCAAGAGTATTTGTGGCATCATCAACCTTGTTGTCTATATGCATGATATTCTCATTTCTAATTGTGTTTTTTTTGGGCATTGAAAAGATAAAAGAATAGTTGACAAATAATTGTGACAAAAGATATGTAATGTAAACTTTATTTTCTTTTGATTGAGGTAGCTCATAACAAGCACGATTTTGTCTTGCCTTGATGAAGTTATGTACTTGATTTACTAAAAGAGGCATGCTTGTTTGGTACCAAACCCATTGAGACTTCGTATGACCTTAAGATGGACTTTTTGGGATAATAATGGCAAGCTCTTGGATGGCAAATCTTATTTTGGGCAGTTTAACCTACTCAAATATTTCTTGGTCAAATATCTCCTTTTCTATAAGTGTCAGCATTCATTTTATTGACGTTTATAAGTAGGCTAATTGGGATGCTACTATAAGGATATTTAAATACATTTAAAGGGCTCCCAATAAGGGTTGTTATTGTTTGCAAAGCATGTCCATTGAGGATCGAAGTGTATATTGAATCTGATTATGCTACTTCGAAGAAAGATGTTTAACTTCAGGCTACTGCAATTTATTGGTTGGCAATCTGGTCATTTGGTAGATCAAGAAACAAACCAGTGTAGTTTGTTTGGTGCTGAAACATAGTATTGAGCCATGATTCATGCTGTGTGAGATGCTGTAGGTGAAACATTTGTTTAAAGAACCTTGTTTTTAGTTTCCAAAGTCATTCCCCTTACTTTGTGATAATGAATATGCTATTCATATTGCAGGTAATCCATTTTTTCTCATAAAAGCCAACGTAGAAGTTAATTATCACTTTATTGGAAAAGCTTTCATGATTCAAAAGATCTACATTTTCTTCGCCCTTGCCAGCCAATTGGCCGATATGTTCACCAAAGCTTAAGCTTTTGAGCACCTTAGAAAGTAAATTGTGATAAGTTGGGCATAATTAATGTCTATGTTTTAGCTTGAGGGAAAGTGTTCGAATATAAATAGTTGGGCCAATCATTGTAGTTTTATAGTCATAGAACATAAGGAATAGTTCTTTTTGTAATTGATGTTTTATAGCATTTTTTTGTTTGTTTTCCACCCGAGTTGTTTTTTCCTTATATATGTTCATATCTCTTGAGTTAGTTCTCATTTGAAGGAACTAGGTTTCCCTTGTTGAAAGAAGAAAAAAAAAACCTTTTCTTCAGGTAGCTATTAAGGGAAGTCAAAATTATTTATTCAATCTTCATCAGCAAGTTCAATGGAAGATTTGTTTATGTAAAAATGGGTCAAACTTGTCGAGTTGAAGTCCCATGAAAATTTTGGCCCACAAAAATCCATTAATAACATGGTAGCTAGTAGTATTAACTATCAGTAATTTGAGCAACTTCATATTTATCTTCCGATTTCACCATGTTTGAACAAATAAATGGTTTTTGATAATTTCTTGTCTCTTTCCAAGGAAGCTTACAAGTCTCCGAGACCTATAGACCATTACAAGATGCATTGATTTCTAGATGCATTCATATAGTTGGCTTGGATAGAGATGAAAAGGCAAAGGGAAGGAGCTTTGTTTCAGCAGCTAGACGAATTTGGTCAAAGGCATTTCCAAAGCCTTGTCAAGCTTGGTTGCCAACTGGCTGTCTGGTAAGACATTCTTTTCATATCAATCGTTCATATCTTTCCATAGTTAACCTGGGTTATTTTTTTAACATGCAGCAACTGCTTGAAGTTCTACATTGGGCTTTACCAAAGATGTCACTTATTGCTTCTGACTTCAGTTATCTTCCAGATGTAACTATTATGGGTGACCGAGCACCACTAGTTTCTACAAAGGTAAATTAGATTTCCAAGGTAATATTGTTTGTTTAGTTTATTCTATCTTTGTTAATTACCTAGTACAATATCATATAAGTATTCATTTTGTGTAATGCATAATCCACGTGCTATGCATGTTGAGAAGCAGATTAGTTTGTGGCTGGATAGCTATCTGAGAGGTATTTAGCATACTCGTACCTGTATGTTTTTTGAAAACATTAATTGCTTATGTGTTCCAATTGGATATGATCATCATTTTGGTAGATGAAAAGTTGGTATTGGCAGTCAGAAGATGAAGTCATGTATTTCCTAGATGTTAAGGATATGTTACTGCTGATTTATTTTATAATAAAATGCTATATAGTTGAGGACACGGCTTCAGGAATTGGGTGATTAAAATCAAGAAGTGCCTGAGGATTATGCTATAGGAGATATCATGAATATTTGTAGGTAAATTTTATATCATTGTAAGTTAGACTGATCATTGGACTGAGCATTAGACGGCAATGTGAGGCAAGAAATGATCATTGCATGTACAATGTTAGGCAATTGTATGAAGTTATGACATAGATGTAGAAGGGTTGACCAAACTGATCGTGGCAAGTACACAACAATTGATGAGAAACGTGAATGAATAGAGAATGGGGAGTCAAGTAGATAATCTCAAATACTTGGATGGGGCATTGATGATGATGGTTTGGTTATCTTAAACTTGGGTTATTTTTCTTGTTATTTTATTTCTCTTGCTTTAGCTTCATGACAAAAAAAAAAAAAAAAAAAAAAAAAAAGATTATGGCAGTACACTGTCTGCATTTCCTTTCCATGGCTGGATATATTGGCTTTCTATTAGACAATTTGTTGATTCTCTTAAACGAAGTCCAACATATAGACATGCAAAATTCATTGTAATTTTTTACCCATATCTTTCACGGGCTTGTTAGTTTATTTCATTTTGCAGAAAGCATACACTTACTCTGATAACCACTTTCTACCATGGCTTTATAAAGGAAATGAATCTAACTTTTTTGGTCTGATTCACAAATATGTTCTAGAATGATCCCCATCATAACCGGCTTTACAGCTTGAGCATAATTTTTATTTACATACCATTGGTGTGGCCATATGGTGTAAGCTTTTGCTATTCTGGGATGTTGTCTTCTTTTTTTCTTTTCTTCAACGTGCATGGGACTTGAACAACATTATTGATTGTATAAAGTAGAATGCTTCACCTTTTAATTACCAAAAGTGGGTTATTTTTCAGAAAGATGGGATCACAGTTGATCATCGTAGTTACCTCGATGCCAAGGTACACATTTTTACTGTATTTTATTATAATATCAGATATCTGCTGCCATCTTTTCTTCAACAAAATCTGGAAATAATATGCTTGCAAACAACGGCATTTAGTACTTTAGTCCCTAGTATTATTGAATTGCCATTAAATGTGAAAAACATGAAAAATTTTTATGTATCATTGCTTGTTCTTTTTGCTCATTCGTTTTATGGCTGGCCTTGGATATGTATTGTGTAAATGACCTGTTTTGATTCAAAATTTTTCTCAAATATTGTCAAAAATCTTTTCTGATCTGTATGCAACCCAACTCGATTTGTAACACACTCTGTTTATGTTTGGCACGTTGGATCCGTACCTAAATAATTAGTTTTAATTCAGTATTGTGAGTCTAATATTTAGCATAAAACGTCTATCCTTATCTATCTCCATTGTGTAGATAATAAATTGCTTAGTTTAGAATAAATATATTGTTTTGTACTTCTATGGTTTTTGAGTCAGTACGGATCTGATCTGGGTTAACCTTGACCCATTCCAGTTCCCAATGCAGATAGAAAAAATGGGACAGCCAGACACTTTCGATCTGAAGATAATTTGTTGACGGGCCTAATTCTAGTGTCATTTTCTAGTTATAAAGAAAAATAGTTTTATTTCTATGTTGTTATTTCAAGTACTGAAATATTACTCAGTTTCATTAGATTTATCAAATTCTACTTGAGGACTTTAAGGTAAAGTTTTCCTTCATTGAACAGTGGAATGTCTGTTTCAGCAGTTTAGTGACTAAAGCTTTTAACATTATAATAAAAACCTTGAGTTTGGTATATAACAAGTTCACCAGTTAATAGATGTTTTTCAGTTTCTTTACTCTCATTTGAGATTTTCACCAATTTTATAAGAAAATAAACCCTAGAATGAATCGGTTTGGCCAATTGTTTATGGTTTGACTGGAACATCTCCAATTGCTCAACAATATTGATGTCAATATATACACACATACATAAATACACATATTATATATATATTCAATGTTAAAATAATGGGATATAGGTGTATTTGGTTTGATGACATTTCTTGATAAAATCATTAAAAATTATAATTTTGTTATTAAAAAAATGATGTGTTTATGTCGCTAAAATTCCAGTGGCATCTTAATGTCGATTATTATGATAATAAAATTAGAACACAAGATTGCTTTGACGACTCTAAGCTAAACAGGAAAAAAATATTTGAAAAATTTTATATAATATTAACATCCACATAACATTATCATTTAGATTTTAGTGTTATCCAAATAATAATAAACCGATTATATTGGTTTATTTGTTTGTTTGGTTTTTATAGTTTCAATGATTAAATAAGGTGTATTTGAATAGCATTGACATTTAAATCATTATGTTATCTAGATGTTAGTGTTATAAAAAACTTATTAATATTTTTTTATTTGACTCACTATTATTTAAAATATATTTTTTTATTTTTATTTTTATTTTAAAATAATTGACATCTAAATGTCAATCAATATCTAAATCTTATTAAAAAAAGAGACATCTCAATATTATTTTGAGTGAAAAAATTATATGATAATATCATTAAAGCAAATGTCTTCTTCGATCAAATAAAACATTTAAACTATCAAGTGATAGGTTTTTTGTCAAATCTTCAAGTTTGTTTTGGTTGAGACAACATTAAATTACTCCATTAAACTAGTGTTCTCTACCCTTTGTAGTCTTGTACTATGCTATATACTCAATTCAGTAATTGTATTTGTTGTAATAGTTTGCATTGTCACGAGTTATTTATGTTATTACTTCATTAATGAATGCGAGCTTCTAAGCCTACACGAATTTGTGGCATCATTTTCATTATTTTTCTTTCCAAAACATAATGGAGCTCAACTTCCATCTCAAATGGTGATGAATTTGAGCTCAGAAGTTCAGTTATGGTGTTGGTATTTTTTTAGAAGATACAAAAGTAGGGTTGGCAGTTTATTTCTCAACTCCAAATTGCGTAAGTTTGAACATTTCCGGCCCAATATAAATATATATTTCTTATTATGGCTTGACTGTTTTAATTGTGTCTGAAATTACAGGGAGATTCTGATATATTCTTCCCAACAGATTTCACTCTCTTAGAGAGAATCGATCACCACTGCTCTCTCTTCTCACGTGAGAAGAAAAACACAACTTCAAAGTCTACTAAGCTGAGAAGAAGTATCATTGTAAGTTCTCTTCATCATCTATTTTGGGCATTGGATTTTGGCTGTTGAATGTTTAGGAAACATTTTGCTTCTATTTGATCTTGAATTTAAATGCAATGTTGATTGCTCAAAAGATAGGAAACCCAAGTCTGAATTATGTATTGATCACCTGTACTGTTGCAGCTGCTTTTGTTATTAATTTTAAAATGTGATAACATGATGCATTATTCCATATTCGCTTCCCATTTGCCTCTCATATGAATTGCCATCTATTCTTGCGTATAACCTTTATTGAAAATTTGTTTTGTCAAATCCTTTTTACCTCGCCATTTTTGTAACATCTTCTATCTGAATCCTTCTTCTTGTTGCTATAAGCTTGATACCGCCGCCTTCATGGAAGAATTTGGCCTTCCATTGAAGACGAAGACGAAGGATGGGTATAATCCACTTCTAGATGATTTCAAGAACACTAAGTTCTACTTGAGTGTCCCTACACACAACATGAACTGAAAGAACAAGAGCCACGAAGAATGCAACAAGTTAGAATTAACTAGAGCTATGATGAACACGCCATTAAAGTTCTTTAGTTGCAAAAAAAAAAAAAACTCGATGTAATAATTCGGCTAAATGGAGATCCCTGAGGGTTAATTCTATTGAGATGTTGTCTTTTTTTATGCTGGGTGTAAGGTACATGATTTTTTGCTTATATTTTCCCTGCATCTGCTCATAAAGTGTGATCAAATCTGCTTCATTACTTCTGAGTATATAATCTGCTTATCCTTGATGGCCAATTTGTTAGAGCTATATTCTATAGTTGGGAGGACTTAAAGAGCAGAAGTCTCCACCAAAAAGGCTATAATTGAAGAATGTTTAACCATAAGTATATGCACTAAGCCTTAGGAGTGCAACTTTTGAGCACCTTGTACAATCGAACGTGTTAAATTAGAGTCTGTCTTTCAATTAATCATTCCATTGCTCAATCTTCTTTAGAACTGAGGACCAACAAGCTTGTATTCTCATCTTTGGGTTCATTAGGAATAGAAAGTTGAATCGATTGAGGGTGATTGGCAAAGTTCAACTGAAGCCTTTTTTAATGGTTGCAAATAGAGTGGAAGATTGAGATATGGGTGATAGAAGCAATTACAAAACTTAGTGTGCAATTGAAAATGACAAAAGTAGTCGTAAAAGGAGGATGGTTAAATAGAAGTTGTTGAGGAGAAACAGGGCATTGTTCATCATAATTTGGGTGAAATTGGCCCTAGTTGTGGCATTACAAGCAATGAGGAGATGGTTTATAGATGATAATGGTTATGGTAGTTGGGTTATGAAAATTGTTTTATTCATATTGATACATATATAAATATAGGAAATATAAACGTGGTTTTGATGCTATCAATGAAATATCAATGAAGATGTGGCTTTGATCCGTGCAACTAGGATACTCTCAACACTACATGCAAAGAGTATAAGACCCTATTTTTATCTCAAGTTGAGATTGTGTGTATAGCATTGGAGAACATAAAGTTTGGTTTGCCAATCATGGAAATGCTTTTTTGAGGTCAATACACAATAGGATAGGATTAAAATGTCTCTCTTGAAACTACAAGAAATGATTAGTCTTAGTTTTAAAAAGGATGTGAGTTGAGAATGGGAAATAACACCTTAGAACTTAAGGTTGATAAACTATATGCAAAATCGAAAGAACTACATAGGAGATTGGTTGAGGCAAAGGAAGACCTAACATTGGTATAGAGATGTAGTACCTGATACATAATTGATATCCACAGCTCGTTATCGATTAACAATAGTGGAGATGTAAGAAGTAAAGTAGTTGCATGAGTTTTAGATGAGGATTTTATTCCACTTATTATATTTGTGTAGGGAGTCCCAATTCTTTTTGTTAAAAAAAATAATGTCAGGATATGATATGTATCAATTATCAAGAGATAAATAAGATCATTATTAAAAGTAAATGTCTTTTATCTACAATTAATTATTTAATTGGTCAATTACAAGATGTTTAATAGTTTTTAAAGATTGATTTAAGATTATGTTAACATCTTTTTTTAAATAAATACATAAGATATGATAACATTTAGGATATTATGATTTTTCAATTCTATCTTTTTTATTAAATAATATATCAAACAATATTTATAGATTTGATAAATGAAGTTTCAAGCAAAATCTTGACTATTTTGTAATAGTACTCATTGATATGTTAATCTAGTTTAAAAGAAAAAAAATGTAGATGACACTTTGCATAATGTGATCTAAACTTTAAGAAAATATAAGTTATATGCTAAGTTTTTAAAGTGTGATTCATAGTTATCTAATGTAGTGTTTCTTGGCATTGTGATAAATGTTAATAATTTATTTATTAGTCGTCATAAGATTTCAGCCATAGTGGTTTGTTGAAGATTGTATATGAAGTTTACTACTTAGGAAAGATTGTTTATATGAAAAGTTTGTGAAAAAAGTTTTCTCAAATAACTCTTTCTTTAATGAGGTTAGTGTATAAGTCGATAAAGTTTCAGTGAGATGTAGATCATAAAGAATGTTTCTAGTATTTGAAGAATCAATTAGTGAACTCATATTTTAGTTTTACCATAAAAAGGTATTTTAAGATTTACAACGAAACTACATTTCAAGGTTTGAGTTGTTCACTGATGCAACTTGGTAAAATTTGTAATATACACATTTTGTTAAAGTGAAGTCACATGAAAAAAACTATTTGGTATTTAATTTGAAAATTTGGTAATATTATTTTTTAAAAAAATTTCGATATATTATTAATATAAAATAAAGAATAAATTTTACATTGATCATCAAAATTTGAAATATATATTTATTAAAAAAATTAAATTTAAAATAATATTTATGATAAATGTTTATCAAATTTTATGATTTTGAGATTAATTATTATCATAATAAAACAAATATTGTTATAGATGATTTAAATTATTATTTTAATTTGAGTATATTGTTAACTAATTTATAAAAAATAATTAGTTTTTAAAATGAAAAAATTTAGACAAATATTATTTTAGGAAAAATATTTTTATTCTTGTTCAAATTTTAATGTCTTTAGATTAATTGAAACATGTTATAAGAAGCCAACTATTATATGCCAAAATGTTGATGTTAATTGAGAAGGTTAAAAGAATATATGAATCAAATTTCAAGACAGATGAATATAAATACGTTAAGAATGTAAAGAAAGCTGTGAATATTAGATAGGGAAGGTTTGAAGCAATTGTTGCTAAATAAAGTAAATGGATCAAGATATTAAGTATATTTAATTAAAATGAAATGATAATTAATTAAAATACTAATTTTGGTAGCCTGAATTAAACATAAGTGTGATTAAATGAAAAAAACATGTTTAATTTGTTAGCAAATAAAAGAAGAGTTTTAGCATTTTAGTAGAATGTTGCAAATACTAATTCCAAAATAGAAATAAAAATAGATATTTTTGTGATGAGGTTGTTAAGATAATCATATGGATATGTTTTTATTTAGGTAGTAGTTGATACATTAGCAAAATTAACTAATTTTATTTTAATGAAACCTATCTTCTTTTTTTTTTTTTTTGAAATGTTGCCAAATATTTATGTAAGCAATATCATAAAGTTGCATGAAATATCAAATGCTATTGAGTTAGACAAGAATCTTGGGTTCACCACAACATTATCGATGGATATACATAAAGAACAATAATTCTTTAAAAAATTTGTATATGTTCTAAAATTTGATAGTTTGGAGAGTTATATTATGTTGATAAAATTTGTGTATAATAATAATAATAATTAATTTAATATTTATATTTCTTCATATAAAGTTTTTTATAAGAGAAAATATTGGTCCATTTTTATGTTATTTTTAAGAAAGTAAAATAAGAATGATGAGTGCTCAATTTGTATATGAAATAATAGAAAAAATCAAGTTAATCAGAGAAAAAATACAAATTACTTTGGATAGCTAGAAAAATATATTTTGATACAAAGCACATTATGGTGGAGTTTCATATTAGAGATCATATGTTCTTGATGATAAGTCATATGTTAGGAGTTATATGTTTTGAAAAATTAAGAAAATTAAGATTTTGTTATTAAAAAACTATTTTAAATAACTAAAGAAATAGAAAGAATTGTAAAGATGTCTCTATTTATTATTTTTTTAATAAATTAAATGAGTGATTGTAATAAATAGGATTTGGGTGGACACTAAAGTGGCATTTGGTGTTGAATCACCAAAAAAAAAATGACAAGACTATAATATTTATATATTTTGTTTAAAATTGACTCAATTTAACCCAAATTATGACCTCTTGATTATGAGATCCAAAATATCAAAAAATAAGTTTCTTAATTATAATATTTTTTTATTATCAATAAAAACATTTATATAGATATATTATAAAAGTATTGTGTGATGAGATTATTGACTAATATTTTTTTTATTTCTTAAAGAATTTTCATCTTTTAATTACTTTGATTCGGCTATCTTTTCCTTTAATCATTGTTGCTAAATTTTTAATTGTTGAAATTTCAGCTAAATTCTTCTGGATAAAAATTTTTGCTTTTTAAATGTTTTGTATAGTTGCAAAATAAATTAATTTTTCAATTTAATTTTCTGAATTGTCCTATTAAATGTTTAAGATGTTATCTTAATAGGCTTATAAAAATGTTTGAAATAAATTCAAATATTTTAAAACCTGTCAAATAAATTTAATAAATTGAATGATTTAAATATGTTTTTTTATGTTTTAGAGTAAACATAAAATGGAAAATTTGCTTGGATGGGAAGATTGCTGAGAAAATCGTCATTAGATTAAAAATTTTACATATAATATGTTAACAATAAAGTCTAATATCATTATAATTTTAAAAAAATATTAAACCGAAATTGATTTAAAACACGATTCTAAAAGGCAGTACTAGGGGTAGTTTGGTAAATATGCCATGGAATCTGACCGAGGTGAGCAAAATAATAGGAGACCCAAAGTCGTTAGTGAGGTCTAGCAAAGCAAACGCTCGATGACCTCATCTAGAAAAAATACAACAGCTAATGCTCACATCTGATGCCGTGCCTTCACCGATTCCATAGCTGCTTCTCTCTTATCTCTCTCCCTCCTTCCTTCAGTCTCTCGGCCCCGAGGATCCCTGCGCCAGCGCTTGTCAACCTTCGCCACACATCGCCGCTTCCCTTGCGTAGTCCGATGACGTCCGTCACTGCCGATGCCACGTCGAGGCTCCTCCACGTCACGGCAGCCACTGCCTCTATCTCCTTCGAAAACAGTTCCGGTGGTCCAAATGGATCCTCCGTCCCCTCGTGCTCTTCCTCCGATTCTCACGGCGGAGACGGAGGTAACAGGCTGTTCGACTGTCAGCTTGTCAATTTATGTCTGTTTAGAGTTCTTTCGCGTGTAATCGGAAATCCAAGATTTAGAGCCCTTTTTTTTTCGTATGTATACAATTTACTTTGGAGTATGCTGTCTCATTCTCATTTGCTTGTCCAATGCTTAAAAAGTTTCCTGGTGTAGCTGGTCGTGCAATTGATGTGACGTAATTATGCCGTCTTCCCACAACCCACCATCGGAAGTCGTAACTGGAAAATTGAATGACAAATGCGTGCATATGCAGGACAGTGCCTATTTTCTGTTCACTTGATATTTGAAAGTGGCTGCAAAGGGAGGCAGTTGCCTACCATTGTCGGGGAAAGGCCACCATCAGCATGCACCTTATGGCGAACAGGGATAATAGTATTATCCATAGCATCGTTTGAGGGTAGAGCTAGAGGAAATATGGGTGGCTTATCATTCGCTACCAGGATAACAACCTCAACTGAGAAGAATAAGGATGGAACAGCTGATAAAGTATCTGAGGAAGACAAAATGACTATCGATGAGCTACCTGCAGTTCAGATGGTCAAAGAGTTGAATACCTATGCAATTGGCAATGTTGGAAGCGATGAAGCCTTGATGTATTGTGATAGAGGTTTTGATAATGATAGACTCAATCAAGTCATTGATGGTGTTGTTAAAGCCATGTAAATTGAGCTTGTAGATGAACATTAGTAAGGGAAGCCAAATGATCGAAAGATTTAGAGGAGAACAAAGATGTGATCAAAGAAAGATAGTTGTACTTTAGAGAATACAAAGTGGCTAATTTGAACATTTTAATCAATGCGGGTCCTATGGATGATGGCGGGAAGGAAGTTGGTGACTGTTTACCTTTGTCGAAATCATCCACTGATCTCAACTTGTTCAATGTTTTATCATAGATAAGGGTGGGGGCAAGTGAATTTAGCTAAATTCAAAGTAGTAAGAGAAGACTCAGGAGATCCTATTGTTGTCATTATTGGAATGTTGCTTTTGTAATAGTGCAGCCCTCTAACCCATCAAATCCAAGTCGAATGGAAATGGATTATGGCAATAATTCATGGGTAAGGAAGTCTACAATAGATATATCTGCAGCTTTGTCAAGGGAGGGTTTAAAGCTAAAGACATTGTTGGGTATGACCACAAGGATGTGGAAAGGGTGCAATCTTGATTTGACAATGCTTTGTTAGGAAGTCTCAATGGGTGAAGAACCCCTTTTTATTTGTTTAAATGAGTTTATATAGGACATGGGAACACCTCAATGGCTTTAAGGTTTTTGATATTGGATTTGATAGTATGGTTGTATATTTCAGGCATAAGTTAAATTGTGAAAAAATATGGCATGAGATCAAATCTTTTATTTTGACAAGTATTTGGTTTAGTCATGTGATCTCTTGATTTTTGTCTCTTTTTTATAGGTTTCATAGCTATACCTCATTGGATTTGTCGTCCTAGTGTTTTCCTGAATCACTATGGTCTTGCTAACTTAGTTAGAATCGGATGTCAATCTAGGATGTCTCTCTAGACAGACTCAATGATAGCGAATATTGTTAGGGTAGCTTTTTCTTGCATCTATGTCAAAATAGACTCAAGAGAACTAGTACAAGTTGGTACAAAGGTCAAGGTGTGCTATGCTTTATTTTTTTTTCAAAAATTTGAATACGAAGGATTAATCATGGGGTGTTTTTGTGTGGTAAGGGTGGACACTTAAAAAGATAAATACATAGATAACAAACTATTGATATAGTATATTAAACTATGAAGGATTTAGAAACTAGTTTTATGGCTACTATTGGTACAAGTGAGCAGGGGTATGTTACTCAATCGTAAGGACAATGGGAGAAGTTACAAAAGAGTGTGATGCATGGGTTAATTACAAAAAATAAGTTCATTCTAGTGACAATTATAAGTTGGTGGATGGAGTAGAGGATAAGTAACTGTAGAGTAAGAGAGGGATAATACTCCAAAGAGCATAGGAGAGCATTAATCCAAAAGGATGCAAGAAGTTGGATGGTGTTCAAGAGAGCACCACATGTATGAAGAGGGAACTTTAGTTTAATCTTGGGCATTAGTGATGGCTAGACATAGGATTAATTCTAGCAAGGGGATTGTCATTATTGGTAACACTAATCCCAAGGTTCAATAGATAATCCAATTGTGTTTTCAATCACCTTTAAGCTTGATATATGCATATATGCTTTAGAGGTAAGTCCAATGGACAACTTAAGAAACTAGTTGTACAAGATGATATCGAAGTAAATAAATATAAGATAAATGTGTAAAGGGAAAGCTTGTTGATCAATAGCACAATCCCAATGAATGTTAATGTTGAGAGTAGGAGCTAAAATAAAGGAGACATTAGGCTATCTGAAGGCTAGAAACATGTTGAAGTTGAATGCAATGAAAGTAGAAAAGTGATAGATATGAAATAGTAGCATGTAGAGAATACCAAGGCCAATGCTAATGATAACTAAAAGGTAAAGGAGAAAATTTCTAAAGCCCATTACATCATGGAAACTTAGGGCTTGAAGATTTCATAGTTTCACACTACCAATTCATTGAGGTGAAGATTCATAGCTTTTTGTTGTGAGGGGGAGGTTTGGCCTTGCCCTTTACCTTACCCTTTCTCATGATATATACTATATTTTGAACTTATCGAGGAGTCAAGAAAGTGCCCATGCAATTATCTTCACACTTTGGTGTGAACACAAATCATGCATTGTGTGTCTGATGGAAAGCCAAGCTCAAGCATTTTCTCATTGTGAAGCTAATAAGCTTATAGGTTGCCATTGATTTTTTTTGTGGTTTCTTCTATTACTAGGCTTGAGGGGTTGATAATGCTTTGGATATTTTATTTTGCTAGGGTATAGATTTGTTGTTGTAATAAGCAGTTGATTGCATTTGGATGTTAGTCACAAGAATGAGCCATTTGTGTGTGTGTGTGTTTGCACCTACTGATGGTAACTATCACATTGGGAGGTTTGTTTAGGATTTGGTTTCAATTATTCTTATGGACTTCTCCTATTGTGGTGGAGATTTTATTTTCATTTTTTCTTGAGAGAACCATAGTGGAAAGATATTTGCTTTTGGTTCTATTAAGAAAGAGTTTGTTGATTTTATGGCTATAAAGAATCTCTATGATCTTTTTTTTTTGAGAGGCCATAGTACATTTTGTGCAATAATAAGGAGGATGTAGTTTGTATGTGTATCTTTTTGGATCAAATTCTCATGAACTCAGTTGGCTTTATAGCTTGTGTTGGATTCTAGTGACCCAACTCTCTTGCATCAAGTTGGATTAAAGTCCTTTGCTACTTTTGTTGGAGGACAAGAGTTTCAAATCTTAGCATCTCCAATTAAGATACGGGGATTTATGAGTTACATTTGATATGACTCATGAGGTTTATATGAGACCTTGGAGTAAGCCTTTAAGAGGAGTCCTCTACTTGTGCTCAATTGTAAGGGAAACTTGAGGGACATGAAAGGATGGAACAGAGAAGACTTGGTGGACATCTGTGCTAATTACAACAAGTTGGAGGAGAGGATTGCTGTTTTATAAGTTAAGAGAGGTTGAGGCACCATGATCTCTAACTAGGAGTATAGGCAACTATTAGTTATGATTGTTGTCTACAATTCTAATTGCCTAGCATTGAGAAACTAGTGTTGGTAACAGGCCAAGGTTAGATGGCTCGCCCGTGGAGACTAAAATAGTACTTTCTTTTATCATGCAAGTCCTTGTTGAAATAAGGCCAACAATATATCCTTTCTTATGGATAAGGATAACATCAAAGTTGAGGATAAGCAAGGGGAGCAAAGGATCCTTATGGAGTTCTTTTGGTTGAAATGGTAATAGGACTCTCGCCTCCTCCCTTCAATATGCCTCCTCGTAAAGTAATTATTATCGAATATACATTTGGATTTAGCGCCCCTTATTGAGGTGGAAATCATTATTGTTGTGAGTGTGAATATTTGCTCTTTTGTTTAGGGTTACTAGGAGGTTTTCAACATTTATCTTATTAAATCCATGTCATCTTTTTTTTTGAGAGTATACCCCAACGATTGAGATATAATTATGTTATTCTCGTTCTAAAGAATGATGGCCTCAATTTTGATTGATTAGCCTTTGTTCTACTATATAAAATGTCATGAAAAGTTCTTTTTAGTGTTTCAAGGGGAGCATTATTGATAACTACTTGCTAAGAAAGTGTTGCATAGATTTTCTACTATTGAGTTGTTAGATTGATTCATAGCACTTAAAAAATGGATGTAGAGCAGACTTATAACCAGGTGAGATGTGCTTCCCTTTGATTATATTGTGGTAGTTTTCTTTTTTTATTGCTAGTGCACCTAGAGCATGAAATGCATACCTTCTCCTAGATTTATGTAGTGGTGAATGCACAAAAATCTAACATGATTATGATTTCTGTGGATCTGAGACAAATAGCTTGTTATCTCTTTATTCTCAATTTATGGCATCTTTCTCCCTCCTATGATACAACATTGAGTTGATTTTGGTTCTCCCTTGGAGATTTGATTATCTTCCTTAAGCTCTCTCATCTCCCTCTTATATTTTATTGAGAGGACATTTTATTGTTTGGCCCTATCGCTTTTAATGCAACCATGGAGTTCTTTGATGTGTTGAGGGTAGAAGGGGAATCAAGTCCTTTATTCATTTTAGTAGAATAATAAAGGTCAAGAGAAATAAGTTGCTTGCTAACATGTGTAGTTTCACATCGTAAAAAGAAGATAGATATTTCGGCATTCTATTGCTGAATAGGCAGCTCATCCTCGTCGATTTCCAACATGTTATTGATATTGTTAGAATTTTTGGCATGGGAAGCTTTCGTCCTTTCCATTGCTAGTAGGATCATTTTCTTCAACAACTTTCTCACATCCCTTTGGATTTGTTATGCCTTATATTTTTGTCATTTATAATGTCTTGGAGTTCGTTGAGAAACTTATTAGGAGATTTGTTTGGAGTCGGAACTTTCGCAAGAAGACTATTGCTACGCTTCATGGGAAAACATATGCAAGTCCAAAATGGTCTGAAATTTGGGCTTCCATAGGCTTTGGGATGAAAGGATATTTTTGTAACCAAGCATGTAGAGAATGTTTTATGTCAATGGTTGGAGCGTCTCAAAGCCAAATATGGAAATAATGAAGGTTGCTTTGCAATTAAACATGTGACTCATTGCATGGAACTTGATTTACCATGGAAAAACAATTGTCAGGCAAATCATGATGTGGAAGATCGGTGATAGGAAGTTGCATTCCTTTGTCAATGAGAGTTGGATTGATGCTATTCTTATCCATAAATGGCTAATTTGCATTAAAGTGTGAGTCTTGTATGACAATGGTTAGTGGACTATTGGATTGCAATCAAATTGAGACTAGCTGATTTAAAGAATTTTTTGACAAAAATGGCTTAGAACTTTTAAATGCATGTATTGGTTAGCTTAGCTTGGGTTAGACGTTTTGGTCTAATGCATCTCTTATTCTATTTGTTGTCCTATCATTGTTGTGCATATGAACATGTTTGTGGATAGTCAAGGACTTTTTGAATGGTTTTGGAAAGCCAATGCTCAATTCAAGTTCTGTGCTTTCTCCTGGCACTTATGCAATGCAACAATTCCCACAAAGAGTTGGTTGTATCATTGCAAACTAGTAAATATTATGCTCTGCCTTTGGGAAAGAACAATGAGACTCCCAAGGATGTATTCTACAAATGCATTTTTTTCTCTTGCTTTATTTGGCGAGATGTGAAGGTAACTCCTGCCACGTGTTCATCAGGTGGCTTGCCCCCAAGCCTCTTGTGGATTTAACTAGCAATGGTGTTATGTATGGGTACCCTCTGCCCTACAACGTGCTCTTCAAGAATTTGTTTAGAGATTGGCCAACAAGACCTTATAAGTTTCGCCTACAATTGCTGTGCTAGGTGTCATTGCCACTGTGTACTTCGTTTAAGTGGCTCATAATGCGAAGATGCATGCTAAACCATTGTCTCCTTCTGTGGTTTTTGCACACATTCAAGCTTTAGGTGACTTTCTCCTGTCCAAAGGCTTTGGATTTCCATTATTGTAGTGGCCCTATATGCCCTTATCTGTCTTTTTGGTATCCACCTCCTTTAAATTGTATCAAAATCAATTTTGATAGCTCCACATTTGGGGTTGGCTTGCTAGTGCAGTTTAGTTGCCTGTGATTCATGCAATCATTTCACTGCTGTGGTTGGAGTCTGATTTGTTTCATATGTAGTAAACATTGTAGACCTAGTTGTGGCATGAACTAAAGTGAGGATCGCAAAACTATTGTTTCACATCGCATTGGCGTTGTAAATAGAACATGCTCACATATCTCTATAGTGCAGAGCTTCTTTTTTTGTTATAACATAGAAGCTATGGAATCACTCATGTTTACAGAAGGATGAATTGTGCTACTGATTTCATTGTGCACTAGGCTGCTTTTGATAGTTTTAGGTGAGATAGGGTCATGCTGTTTCCCCTTTCATCTTCTTTTTGATTGATCGTATTTAAGGGCTTCCTCCCTTATTTTACCTAGTGCAATATGCTACTGATGATATTTCAGGAAATAATGTTTTTATGGTTAGTGGACGTGAGAGCTAATGCTGATTGCTCATTATGCTCAGATTTTTCATCTGGTTACCATCTTCCTCCTAAGGAGATAAGAGACATTGTTGATACACCTCCCATGCCAGTGCTGTCATTTTCACCTTGTAGAGAAAAGATTCTTTTCCTGAAACGTCCATCCTTCCCACCACTTTCAGACCTTGCAAGACCAGAAGAAAAGCTGGCTGGGTTGAGGATTGATGGAAACTGTAATGCCCGCAGTAGAATGTATGCAAACAAAATCACCAATGCTGTTAGTTACTGCTGATTAATTGCATCTGTTCTTTGCATTTCCCTGTTACAAAAGTCCAATGTGTATGTGCTTGTAGGTCTTTTTATACTGGCATAGGGATCCATTCCTTTTTGGATGATGCTACACTTGGTCCTGAGAAAGAGGTGCATGGCCTTCCCGAAGGATCAAAGATCAATTTTGTTACCTGGTACACTTAAAATGCATATATTTGAATTTTTGTCAAAATGAGGGGCCTTTAGTTGAACTTTATCAAATATTCATTTAGGAGCACATTCATTCTTTTAGGAGTGAAGATATTGATCTTTTTAAACAGATTTTTAAATATTTTATAGGCTAGATTACTTTTTACCCATGTAAACATTTTTGGCATATTTTTAATTTAAAATAATTATAGTAACAATGTTATGCTAATTTAAGTATAATATTTAATTTAATGAAGAGACAACTTTTTGTTTTAAAATTTTGATATCATTACCAATTTAGATAAATATTTAATAAAATGATTTAGCTTGAAATGGTTAGGGTTCCTAAAGAGGTACATATTTTTTCATTTGATTTCTTTTGTTATTAATGAAGAGATGATTTCCTTTTCACCTGAAGGATTTCATGTGTCACACATGATCATTCAAAATATCTTTTAGGGCTCACTATTCATTGAAATATATAATAGATAGCATTTTAAGAAAGATTAATCGAGGTTAATTGATTTTAAAATGATTAGGTTCGTGAATATTGGTCCTAAATATGTGATGGGAGATGTAGAATGTCACATGTTAATCGATTTCAAGCAATGTTATTTGATTCATTCTTTTCAACCATAATACCATCACTTTTTGTTAGTGATTGCTTCTTTTTAATTTAATTTTATTTATGTAAATATTTTATTTAATAACTACCATTTACATGAAAACTATTTTCTTTTTTAATGGGCTATTCCTTTCAACCACAATGCCATCACTTTTTGTTAATTATTACCACTTTTTTATTTAATTTTATTTTTGTAAATATTTCATTTAATAACTACCATTTACAAGAAAACTATCTTATTTTTTAATGGTCCATTTTTTTTACTTCAAACTTTCATTTATGTCAGGCATCTCTGTTTAAACTTTATTTATGTGGTAGATCTTATTCTTAAATCGCACGAGTCATCAATGATTATATCTTATTCTGCATGTAATCTTTAACTTTTGTTCAAGTATAGGTCTAAGGATGGAAATCACTTGGCTTTCAGCATTCGTACAGATGAGGTGAGTAAATGGTGATTTGGTTGATGTTTTTAATGTTCCAATCTTGTGATATGTATATTTTTGTTGATGTTTTCAACTAGGAAGATAACACCTGCAGCAAGTTGAGAGTCTGGGTTGCAGATGTCAATTCAGGAATGGCTAGACCACTTTTTTGTTCAGATGATGTGTATTTGAATGCAATATTTGACAAGCAAGTGTCAGCTTTTAGACCTGTTTGCAAGCCATTATCATATCATATACTAACATTTTTTTTTATTACTGCACAGCTTTGTTTGGGTTAGCAATTCAACATTATTGGTTTGTACTATTCCTAGTTCTCGTGGATCTCTTCCAAAGAAGCCACTGATTCCTTTTGGTCCAAAAATTCAATCGAATGAGAACCAGAATGTGGTTCAAGTTAGAACTTTCCAAGATCTTCTGAAAGATGAATATGACAAAGACTTATTTGATTACTATGCTACTACTCAGCTGGTGTTGGTCTCCATGGACGGGACAGTGAAACCTATTGGACCTCCTGCTGTTTATACATCAATTGATCCATCACCTGATGGAAAATACCTTCTAGTGACTTCTATTCATCGCCCTTATTCATTCATTGTACCCTGCGGAAGATTCCCCAAGAAAGTAGATTTATGGTCAGCTGATGGGAGGTTTATAAAAGAAATCTGCGACTTACCCCTTGCTGAAGATATTCCAATTGCTTTCAACAGTGTTCGTAAGGGAAGGCGTTCAATTAATTGGAGACCAGACAAGCCGTCAACACTTTATTGGTATTTTCAATCTTTGATGCCTTTGTTTGCTTTATTTTCAAAGCATAATTATTGGCATTATAGAAAATCAATCTTGAACTATTAAATGCATTTGAAATTACTTTTTGTGCTTTAGCTTTCTCTCCTTTGTGCTTCTAAAATTACATTGTTTATTTAATTGTTTGCATACTAGAAATTCTATTTATTTTTTGAAAAGTGGTGTCAAAAATATTTCAAACATTAGTGCTTTTGAGGAGCATGTGGGTGGGCTTTGAGCAAGGGCTTTCTCTTCGTTTCCCAACCTCAAACATGTTTGTTATTTGCTATTAACCATCCTCACTCGACATCCTTTGGATGTTGCACATTGCCTTCCTTTGTGCCCACCATTTGTCATGCTTACCATCGAGCACACTTGCTTGACCTTGTCTTTGAGCTTGTCATCTTTTGAGTTCATCACCCTTATCATCCTTTGAGCACGTTGTCTCCCTCTCCATCGTTCTTGACCTCCTCACATCCTCAGAAACCCCCAATCCATCGTTCTCCAAGAGCACTTACTTCTTCCAAGAGCAACTCAGTTGTAAGTTTAGTGGATAATATTGCTATTGCTGGTGACTGTTGGGTGCTCTTTCTTACTGGATATTACATTGAGGGGTAACCTCCTTACTCCATGATTTTAAATGTCATTAAAAATTTACAGAACACCAAAGGCACCTTTGATTTCTTCACCCTTTGTTAGGGATTTTTCTTGTTCAAATTCTTTTTGGCTTCAGACCTTGATGGTAGTCCTTAGTTTGACATTTGAACCCTTAGTGGATGCACCCTCATCTTCAATAAGTAGGTCCTTGATGTTTCTTTGAGCAGGAATGGCATGACAGCTCCTTTTGAATGAAATTCTATTAACTTCTCTTGCATCTCGTATCTCAAAAGCCTCTCTAAAAAATTGCTAGTTATGTGGGTTAATAAATCATGATGGATAAGCTCACTTCTAGCAATTCCAGGCTTATCATTACCTATGTCTAGATAATGATTGACAGTAATTGTTTCTTTTCAAATCCATCCTTGTGAGTGCCAGCGACTAGCTTTCATAATTGAAGGTAATCTATGATTGGACTGCTATCTCTTGTCATGCCTGTGCCACTTTTGGCCGCTTTTCCTCATCTTACTAGGTTACCATGCCTCCATTTTGTCTCTCAGGAAACTCTAAACTTACCTCTGCTGTTTTCATCAATTCATCCGACTGCTTTTGGTGTTATTATGATTGGCTTCCTCCCTTACGTTGTGCTTGTGGTTTTGGCAGCTTGTGAGGCCTTGCTCCTGTCTCTGACTAGCTTACCCTCTAAGTTTCTCTTGCTAGACTTGGTACAAATTTTTTCTACTATTGATTTTGGTATGGAAACATGTACCATACCTTGGGATAAACTGCTATAACCCTATTGCTTACTAATGATCTCTAAACCTCTGCATTTTGTTCTCGCCCTTGCTCATCTTCTAGATGTCTCATCAGTTAGAAGGAGGAGAAAGGAGATTCAGATCAATTACTTTTGTTTCTTTTAATTTTTTTTAACTTTTTGCTCTTTTTTTGAGCCTGTTTGTTTAGACTAGCTTTTTGGCTACTGAAATTTTCCATTGGAGTGCCTAGCTTCCAAGTAGAATGTTTGTAACTTTTATAGTAATAATAGCTGACTATGCTTTTGCCTCTAAAAAAACAAGAGTCCTGCTTTAATGGACAAAATTTTGATTATATTGTGTTAAAATGTTTGGATAAAGGCCATTAATATTATTGATAGATCTTAGAGCAACTTATCTTTGACCACATTTTGTGTAAGGTTGACATTGTTCCTTAATGATTTAGCAATGGGGGGTAGAGTATATGGCCTCTTACTGGCTTTGTGTAGTTTTTTATATCAAAGTCAGTGGAATTATTTGGTACCAACAATGACCAACAGTCCTTGCTTTTGATTATTTGGTTTTGCTATGTTGCAAAGTATGCATCATTATATATATTTCTCATGTGTGTTTATATGGGGCAAAAAACTACTAGCGACATTCAACATGTGGGCCTTTTAAATTCTTCATAGTGAGTGTAATGCCCCAATACTTTTGATTTTGTATAGTTTGTATAAATAAGATACCTATGTTTATAAGTTGATAATTATATATATTTGATATAATAAAATTGATATTTTGAGATTCTGATATATCATAGTAAAACAATATATTGATCATGTCTCAAAAAAACTTGTCAATTAGCAAAGTACCTCAGAATTTAAAATTAAGGGTACAGTTGGACAGTTTAATACAAAGAATATAAAGAAATTATTTTATGATTTTTGGAGCTTCATTAGATTTAATGAGTTTGTAAAGTGTAAGACAAAAGAATTAATTTGTTTTAATAGACTAATAAAAATCCTGTAAAATAGAAGGGATAATACACTCTTTTGCACTTCTTAGTGCCTTAAGTAGGAGGGGGTAAGCATGAGAAGATCAAGAAAAAGAGTATTTTTCCTGCTACATTAATCTTTACCAAGGGGGTTAACTGAGAGCTATCAGAGGGGAGGAATAGAAGCTGCTAACAATTGGGAGCAGTTTGTGGAAAAGCAAAGAGCAAGAGCTTCAGCAAATAAAGGTGTTGGCTTCAATTGCAAAGAGAGAAGGTTTAGCAAGACTGAAGTTGAGAAAGAGGTAAAAACAGTAGAGCTGGACAAGAAAAGCAATGCTGTAGTTGAAGAATCAAAAAGGAAAACACAATATTTGGCTGTTGCAGTGAAGAGGAATCCATGAAGAGTAGCAAGGTGAGTTTTAAGCTTTGCCTAATCCTGTAATAAATTTCATATCTGCATGTGTCATTTGTTGAGTTGGTTAGAAAAGCTTTGTTAGAAGCTTCAAGTTTGAATTTGAGTTAAATTAGTGAATTATTGTTCAATTTGGGATGGATCGATGATAATTAACTGCCAAGAGATTCTAGGGTTTGATCTATCTAAAGTTGGGGATTGATTTGAGGAAGAAACAAAGGAGAGCTGCAATTGTTTTTTGCCCTTCCATAATAGGAATGTACTATACACAAAGCTTGCTTACAAGACGTACAATACACAACTCTAGCATATAGTATGTCTAAGTAGTTGAAATTTTGTGCGTGATTTTCTTGTTATAGGAAGTTAGTGAGAAAATAAGAATGGAATCAAAACAATTCTAGAAAACTTAAGTAGATGAATTTAAAGTAATTTTAAGGTAAGTATTAATTAAATATTCTAGAATGATAGCTTTTTTCTTATATATTTATTTTATTTTGATAATAATTATATAACACAATTAATTTGATATGACATATATTATAAATATAAAACTTATATATATATATATATATATTCTATGACATAGAACTATCAAAAGATTAAAAAAATAAGAATTATAGAAATTAAAAGAGAAGAATGAGTAAATGTTATAGATTATATAAGTCTCATGTTCACAACACTATGATATAATAAGAAAATATTATTAGATAACATGGAATGAGAAAAAAGAAAAATAGAATATAAATTTATCGAAAATATTATCTCATGACTTTTATTATGTGATGAGATGCTAGCATATGATGGGCTTTATAAGCTCTTGTTATATATCGTGCTATAAGAAAACACTATGGACTTGTTTTGTTACTGTTAATAATTTGTGCAGAGTTTGATACATACATATGATATGATTGAGATGTTTTTAAATGTTGTTTATATTTTTGTATATGATTTGATATATTAAGGACATGATATAATTGATATGACTAGTTAACTATAATATACTTGTGAGTTAAGGTCTGAATATGATATGATGATATACTGGATAAGGATGAGATGAGATGTGATTATAGATATGGGATAATGGTTATTTATGAAATTCAGGCTCAATTATAATAAAAACAAGAAAAGCAATAAGATAGAAATGGAAAATAAGTAAATAAAATATGATTATTAAAAATCATGATATTTATATAACTACAAAATATCTATTTGTCATGTATAATATAAAGTATATTACTCATTATTTATTTATTTATGATATATCTTGTTATGAGTATTACAAAATGTCTTGTTTATTTTTATTATTATCATTTTGTATTAAGATATTATTGTATGTAAAATTTACTTATTGAATTTTGTAAAGTTCATTTTTTTATATTACAAGTCATATAACAGACAAACAAAAAGAGGATAAATAGAGTGGCATGTGAATTAGGTAATATATTATAAATATCTATAAGAAATGTTTTAGTTAGTATATTTTGATATAATATTTGGTGTGTTGATTTTGAGATTTTTAGTAGTTATGCATGTTATATTATAACTGTTGTTTTGTTTTATTAGAAATGATTTTATAACTTTTTTAAAGTTAATTTTATCGTCATTCTTGTCGAAGTAAAAAGTTTGTCATTTGTATTGTTGATATACTTTGGTTTTTATTTGATTTGATGTGATTACATCTATTATAAGATAGAATAAAAAATTTGGTGTGACTATTTTAATCTTAAGGTATACATAATTGTTTGTCTTGGTATGAAAACCAATGTCAAAAGTCAAATGTGGAAGATTTCATTGGCTTGACTTTTCCAACAACTTCAGAATGGCTGGACATTGTTGTATTTTGACTTTTAATCTTGTATTTTTGTGTTGTATGCACAGCACAAAAGATTAATGTAATGTGTTCGCTAGAGGTTTCAATAACATGTCAATTGGTTTGTTATGGGATCCTCTTTTTGCTTATTGACAATGTTGTAATGTTGGATATAGCCCTTCTACTACTTATATCATGCTTGCCATTATGGTTTTTTTTTTATTGGAGTAATTGATTGTTGGAGTTGACTGTTATCTCTTTCCATGGAAAACTAGGTCACCAATTCTTTTCAATCTATTGCAGTACCAAAGGCTCTTTATTTTATGCCAAGCAATTTTCTTTGAGCATCTTGAAACAACTTAGAATAATATTCTAAGTATTATTCACACATCAATGCAACCACAACATATTCTTATTCATTAGATTCAATTTCAAGCAAATCACATAGATTTGGAAAGGTTAGGATTGTATTTTATATTTTCTTTTCAATAAGAGGAATGCTTGCAAGTAGACATGCAGCAATCCAAAAAACCCTTTGATGAACCTATGGAGGTATTTACAAACTCCTATGAAACTTTTGACTATACATTCATTGATCTGAGCCATTTTTGAAATACATCAATCTTCATTGTGTTGATCTTCATCTTTCTATTCCGATGGTGAGTCCAAGATATAAAGAGGTCATATACCTCAATTCACATTACATCAAGATCCTCTTCACTTGATTCTCTCAAAATAGATTTTCTTTGTGCTCTATATCACATGGAGTCTTTGATATGTGGCCACACATTGTAATTTGTTAGTCACATAAATGTTTTTTCGTTGTAATGTTCGAATGGCATGGGTTGGCACTCTTAAAACCTCTATCACGTTTTCTAAGTCATTTTTCAAAATTCTGCTCCTAAATATGGATTTGTAGCACCCAAACTTCATTCTGACTTTTTGAAGTCTAGTGCACAGCATAATTGATTGAGTAGGCCCTTTATCCTTGGTAAGGGATTATGTTTTTATTCAAATCTTGTTAGTGTTCAATAATTGACACACATCCATCATTTGTCTTTTTTTTTGAACCATTATAGCTAGTGATTTGCACGATGAGTTACTTGATTCTAATACTCCATTCTAGATTAACTCCTTCACTTCCTTCTTAATCTCTTTGTTGTCCACTGTTGATTTTTTGTACAAAATTTTGGGAAAGGATGGTTAATATTATGTTTTGTCACTTTTTATAATGACAAGCCTTGTGATACTAAATATCTTTCATGTGCTTGCCTAACTTGTTTTCTAACTTTATCTTTGATAATAACCCTATAATCTATAAATCTTGGGTCATACGAGTAATAGAAATCGTTAGTTATTGTAATTTATTTATAAAATGTCTTGTTCCAAACTATTAACAACAAGCTTTACTTTAGAATTATAAGGGAGAAATTAAGCAAGAGTGGCAAAGAGAGCTAAAAGAATAGAATGAATGTGATAGATTTTATGATCAAAGAAGTGAAACTTCAGGAAAATATCTCCTTCATAAGAGGTTTAATTACATATTTGTAATAAAATAAAATAAGAGTGTTTTGGTTCATACAAATGCATTTTTTTAATTCTCTTCATATTTTGTTCAAAATAATATAAAAATCATGAAAATTCATACTTACTTTTTCCATGCGTAAAAATTCTACACATTGGCTGCTATTATTGTAGTCACCGCACATGTGACTCATGTGTAACCAATAGGTGTCTTAAGCTGTCATGTGTCATGTGCTATTGTGGATTTAATGCTTCATGCATTGAGGGTTGTGGGCAAGTGTGGGTGGTAAGTGTAATTGCTATTGTGTGTGCATGTGGGCTTAATGCTCCATGCACTATGGGATGCGGGAGCCCGTAGCATTTTGCGAGTGCAGGTCATTGTGTGAGAACACAACCTTCTATGCAGAATCTACTCCATCGGTCACATGTGACATGTTGAACCACACACAGAGTGTTGCAATGCTTGTTTTGTGCATGTTGTCGGTGTCCCCACGCTACGTGTGTCATTTCTTGGCAGGCACAAATAATTGTTCTTTTTCTCATTTTCTTTTGTGAAAGTTGTTTTCTTTCTTGAAGCTTCCTTAGTGCTGAATAATTCAATTATTGTAAATCTTGAATAGTTCTCTTGATCAAGATGGCATTAACAAATTGTTTTCCTTGCCTTGCATTCTTGGATCTTGATTATTTAAATCTTATTTACTATCTTAATGATCTGGTATCTAGAAGCTTGTTTGAAGTTGATAGCTTCTTGATTTCAAATATAAGGGGACTTGATTATCATTTGGCAAATATTGAGAGAGTAAGGTCATTGATGTAGGATCATAGAGAGGCCATGATGATGTACTGAACTTATCGATATTAGATTCTTTTGACTCCTATTGTTGCTATTTAGTTCACCTGTAAGGTGAATGGATCCTCTTGGAATTCTATCTCGACATGACCTTGGCTGTTCTCCTTCATCGAAGAAAAACTTGTGTTGGTCTATTGAAGGTTCTTAAGAATGTGATCTTGCTTAATGGCTATCATAGTTTTTTTTTTTTATGATCTTGTTTTGCTCAAACTTTAAGAGGAATAGTTTAGGATGTTGTTTCCAACAAGTCTTATATGTGACCTCTAATTATATAATGGTTACTATAATTTGCATGTGGTTTCAATGATAACTTTGTACTAAGTGCTATGACCTTGTGTTGAGGGGTACTTTGTATTTCTTCTTCCCTTACCTTTTGACAGTTGCAACATCTTTATGGTGTCCCATAGGTCTCTTTCTCTTTTATTGGCTCTTATTCTTCTTCTTGATTGTCATTGCAAACAAGTTAACTTTGATCATTGTGCTAGGAAATAACTTGGAGGCTATCAATAATACAAACTTGGTTTTATTTCATCAAGGATTTCTTCTCGTATGAAGGGATTTTAAGTGCAATGGCTTTTCAATGAAATTTGGTCATATGTTCTTGTATGCACCACCTGCTTATCTATGTCGTAGATTCATTTTTTTTGAGATCTTTGAGATATTCCATTAGTTAGAATTCTTGTTAGATTAATTTTTGAAGTTATTTTATGGTATCTCTTGGATTTTGTTTGTTTGTACCACTATGCCAATGTGTGCCTTATGAGCTTCAACCTTGTAAATCACACCTTGTTAGCGGTGGAATAGTCATGCAAGAAGTGGGTTTTCTGGTATATTTAGATTACTACCTTTTTGCCATTTATCTCACCATTGTTGGGTAAATCAGCCGTTGCCTCAACCATTAACAACTGAGGCAAGTTTGCAAAGTTCAAGGGGCTTAGAGACACGTTGTCATCATCTTCCTCATGAATTACTTCTTGTTGTTAGTAACTTGCTCTTTTCTTACCTTAATGGTGTAGCTGTTGAAGGATACCCCTCTTGCTTAGTCTTTAAGTGTGGTTGTTGATGATTATTATTGCTTTTTCAAAACAATTGACATCAAATACTATGGAAGTTGCGCTAGTTATGTATTTTGTTGCTTCATAGTGTGGCTAGACTTTTGTTCATGCACCATGTATGTTTTTTCTTCTATTTGCTCAATTTTCTCTCTAATTGTTTGAAAAACGAGCTATTGCTTTTAGTTTCACTGGCTTTTGCCATACAGAATTGAAGTATGCCAATACCAATGATATGATCAGTCTTGTCCTTGATATTGTGATGGAGTCAGAAATGGTAGGCCAAAGGGGAACAAGGACCATGACATTTAGGGTTATTCAAGGTGTATACTAGAGGAAGTATTAGCAGTTCTGACACTGGTAAATGCAAAAAAAAAAAACAGCTTTTTAAGTGGGCTTAGTGTGAGAAGGTTTCTCCTTTATGTTGGAGCATATTGTGGAGGAATGGATACTTGTTTTCCCCCTTTTTTCTGAAGAAAATACAATATTCAACTGGATTAGGCTTCAGTTTAGTTCTTAGTATACTTATCCATTGCTTCATTTCATGTTTTTCTTCATCCATTTAGTCTTTCACGAGGTAGACCAATAAAGGTATGATTGGCATATCACAAGAACAATAAAAGTTTCTCCCCTTATCCAGGGTGTGCTACATCAATTCTTTGATATCAAAGTGCTATATAAACTATCCATTTCTCGTAGCTCTATGTAATTGCAATTCTTCCTAATAGTTCCTATGCAATAGTGTGTGTAGAATGGCGTGTTGCATGTCATTATATAGCTTGTTTTTTTTTTTCAATCATTGAGCTTTACTGAAGGTCCAAATTTCAGAAAATAAAAGGCATGATTGGAATATATGACAAAACCAATAATAATTTACCCCATCACTCATAACAGGTTACATGAATTCTTTGACACCAAAGTGTTATAGGAAGTGCACATTTCTTGTAAATTCTATGTAATTATGATTCTTCCTAATTGTCCTTTTGCAACAGTACGTAGCAAAATGAATGTGTAATTCTGTTCATTCTGCTGTTTAAGTTGATATTTATTGATTGTTTAGATGATAATGTGCATTTTAAGTGAAATGTGAACATTACCAATGAACAGCTTTAAATAAGTTTGTGTTGAAAATGAAGTTAAAACCTTTTGCATATATTTTGAAGATCAGATTTGATGAAAACTTCTTTCATAATGGACAAGAAAGTGAAAAACAACAAGTTGAACAATATGATATTTATTAGATCTCTGTTTCGCTCCATTTTTCTCTATAAATTTGACTGTATTTTCTCCAATTGATTGTTCAATATTATGGATGATTTTGAGCTGCTTAATTGTGCAGTTTTTTCTATGCCATGTATCCTTTTTGCTTAATGCGATTTTTATTGTTGATCAGCAGTCAATGTACAAAATTTCCCTTCAATATATCTTTTTTGCTTGATATTGTTTTGGTCATTGTCCATTATTTAATGCACCACTTATCCATCTTAAATGAGAGTTTACTATTTTTTCTTCATTTAAAGTATTTTTTGCATATGGTTCAGAAACTGCCCCAATTGAATTATTTGGCTGCACTTGTTATCAGTGGGATCAGGGGTGCTTGCAGCAAGAAATATATTACTTCAATGTAAAGAAACATATATTGTGCTTTTTTCTGATAATCTATTCCTATAGTCCTTATATTTCTGTTATATGATTCAAGCTTGTTATGTTATATACTAGATATGCTCAATGCAATTATGAATAATGCAAAATACTATGCACAAAGTTGTCTTATGAATCGTGTGCAAGTCTGTTTTATTCTGTAATATAAAAAATCCATCAAGTTCATTTCCTTTTAGTTACTGAAGAAGGATCTGAGCCCCCGGATTTGAAGAACTTGTATGTTGTAAATTTTGTAATCCTAGAGTTTGTAGGTAATTAAAAAATTGCCCCTGCTTTATGAACAATGGGGTAAACAAGGATTGGTAGAGGCTTAGAGTTGATCCAAGTTGGGCTTTTGTTCATAATGCCTGTCTAGTTCCATTTTCCCACTGATGTTAAAAGAAGACGGGGTTGCACAAGTTATGCTTGAATAAATACATGTCAATACCAAGCATAGACCAAGAAGGGCTAATCAACTAACAGATACTAGAATGGATCCAGAATCCGTCCTTAACCCAACCCAAGTTACACTGCTGTCTTGTCTCGATAACTGGTTGCGATAGAATACTATATCAGTACAAGTGCTACCTTCTCTGAGCCTAAGTGCAGGATAGACTCATAAAATTTATCAAGGGATATTCACTAACATATATCGATGAATATGTGGAATCATATATAAAATTTTCAGCTAAATGTTTATCACTGTTTCTACAAGTTGGTGAATGATGATAGTAACACACTATATGCCCGAGATCACCATAAACATGTCATTGACTTAATTAAGGAAAATAATTAGCACCTAGTGGTGGGATTTCCAAATCTTTGATGAAGTCAAATGTGTTTTTCCAATGTTTAGATTTGGTCAATTTTTGGGTAGAACTTCATTGTTTGCAGTGTACGAGTGTTGGGGGAATTATTGGCATAATGCTTGTCAAAAAAATAGATACAACTGAATTATTAATATCAAGATGTTAAGAGGTCATAATTGGCCATAAATGATTTTTTTTGGTTGAAATCATTCAATAACAGGGAATATCGTGTCTAGCAGGATCCAAGAAACTAAATATGTCAACAAGGAATAGGCATTCAATTGATACAGAAAATAAGCAATTCTCCACAAAAAAACTGTTAAGACTATTAAAGGAAACCATTCTTTTTTTGTTTGAGGCATGAATTTTCCATAAAGAATGTACATAAGGACAATGTCATGACTCCGGAACTCCCATGGTGGTAAGACTTATCATACTTATGGATGAACACTGAAGATCACTTTTCTTGATCTGATCTTAAAATATTTACTGTTAAGGAACGTTATTTCTCAATTCATATAGGCTAGTAATGAAAACGTCTTCTCAATTAATTTCCCTAACCTCCATCTGTTTCTTATTCTTGTTTATATATTGTTCTTTACTCATTGAACATGTAAAATTTCCTAGGGTGGAGACACAAGATGGAGGCGATGCGAAAGTTGAAGTTTCACCGCGTGATATAGTTTATACACAATCTGCAGAGTTCACTAACGGTGAAGAACCAGAGGTCTTACATAAACTTGATCTCCGTTATGGGTATGCTTTGACATCTTACATATTTATATTTCTTTTCTTTCCAATACTTAAGTGTTAATGTTTATTTATGTAGCTGAATTGTATTATAATGTTTTGGGTGAAGTTTGTGGAGTGTTGCATGCTGTTCGGATCCTTTTGATGTGGAATGCTTCAGTAATTGATCTTTTTTTAAATGTTGAGTGATTTATTAAATTTGAAATCAGAGCAAAGCTCCATAGCCCTAGTTTAGCTCATTTTTCTTAAAATTATATATTCGAGCTCTTGTTTGAGTTTTCAAGTTTTCAGTGCACAGATTTTGTTAATAAAAAAAGTGAACGACCAGTCCCAGGCCAGCTTGTTTTCTTAACTAGTAACAGTGCAGTAGTGGAGCCCGATGCATGTTTCTTGAAAAATATGATTTAAACATTTTGGATATGACAGTGAATTTAGTAGATAAATATATTTAGTTTGGCATACTATTATAAATAAATCATGCATGCATCAATGCTTCTTAAAAAAATCATCACTTGCAAACTGAAGTGAATATTGTTAATGAATTTTCAAACTTTTCTAAGGGGTTAGCTACATGATATTTTTCTAGCAATAAATCAACATTAATTTTTATGCAGAATGCATAGGCTATAATAAGTAACACTGAAAAAACTTGAGAATAATTGAAAAAAATAATGTTGAATGGACACAAGTGGTACTGATTTCAGATAATTGACTAATAAAACTAAATTAAAATGGCATTGAGTTAATCTGACCTTTTTTTAGTCTGATTACTAATTTAACTATCAAGTAAACAGCAAAATTCAGCTGCATGTTATATAGAAATTCTTACTAGTTTTATTTAAAAGTTATGTTTTCAAAAAAAAAGTTATGCAAGGAACACCTGAATTAAATGTTGGGTATTAAATTATTGGCATAATTGATTTTAGAATGTGTATTAATTAACTAACACCTATTTTGCATGCCTAATAATAAATTATTAAGAACCATTATACTGAGCATGCATGAATTTATGTGGGGTCATGGAAAGATTAGTCTTATATATATATATATAAACTAGTTTAAAGTTATTGTTTTCCTAAGATAATAGGCCTTGAATTTTCAAAAAAAAAAATACATTACAACTTTGTGTGGTCGTTTCCAAATCAAATAATAAATGGAGTTAACCAAAAAAGGAATGTTAAAAGTAAAATATTGTCTGAAAAAGGGCTTTGCATGCTAAGTTTTTATATTAGATTATCTTATTTAAACTTTATTAATCTTTATATTATTGTAGATATGTTTTCTAATTTTTTGAACTATATAAAATTCAAGCATATTGTTATTAAATAATTAATCAAATGAAGTAATTTTGATTGCATCAAACTCTCACTTTTGATATTTAGTTGAAGAGGCATTTCTTTTATTATTCTATTATTGACATGTAACAACTGCAGTAATTGAATGATTTGTTAATAAATTACAAACTTTTAAATAAATTTAAAAACAATGGGACCTATTTGATTTCTATGTATAGAAAAATAAAATATTTGGACTCCAACAAACAAAGCATTATCATCATTAGCACTTCGTCAGTGGTTATTGGCATTACAAAATAGCACTTGTAACAATGTTGATATTAGAAAACAATTAAGTAAATAATAAATAAAAGAGAAAAAAAAGGTATGTAAAGAATATGTAATCTCTATTGAAACCATTGAAAAAGATATAGAAATTGTATAAATACATAAAAGCATCTAAATGGACATAACATGAGATTAATAATTAAACAATGGATGTATAATTTACCACTTACTAATTCTTTAACCTTTTCAAAGCGATTTTAATTTATTGTTGTTGTATGTTGAATTGATGAAAAGCAATTGATCTACATAATATATTCTATATTGAACTAAAAAGATAAGAATGAAAAGTTGAACCAACCAAATTAAAGAACAAATTGAAAATTCAAATTTATTTGTTAATTCAGATTTTTGGTTGTTTGCTTTTATAGATAGAAGATAAAAAATGTGAATTAAAGACCCAAAAACAACACAATCTAAACCATAAAAACAGAATTAGATATTGCTGTATTGAATTGATAAACTTGACTTCCATAACAACTCTTGCCTTTCACAAACCCAAGCATCATAATTATTGTGAAAAGTGCTGTGTTTCTCTCATTGACCCAATAAATCAAATGGAACATTCAGCTCAATCAATTACAAAAATCGTAGATTTTCTAGAAAGTCATTCACGTAGATTTTACTAAAGCTCAAAATTCAGAAGGTGAGACCTTAGTAATCAATGGACTGCATTAATTTAGGCTTTCTCTTTTCATTTTCATTTACTTTCACCTTGCATTTGTTGCTTAAAGCAAGGATATTTGTATCACATCTATACATCGTAGTATGATAGAAAAGAACTTTGAGAAGGTTGAGAACCACTAGAAATATTTGTTAAGAGAAAAGAAAACGATAAATAAGGAAGATTTATGGACCATTGGTAGTTAGATTAATGGGAAATAAAGTACATTGATTATGTTAATGTGTGAATTAATTGAATGCATTTCGTGTTGTTAGGAGATGGTTAATGCCATTAATTAAATGAAAATATTAGGTTCTTGGTATTTATGTATTGAGGAGAATGTTTGGTGAGATAAGCGAGGAAGCTTGAAGTAATAACCAAGAAGAACATTGATTGATGAATCAGGTTGCTTAGGTTAAGAAGCATTCTATTGGCAAAGAAGGACCAATAACTTAATAATATGATGCTACCATTTTTTGCTAAAAGTCAAATTCAAAAAGTCATTATTGATGGGTTTAAATAATAGATTTTGAAAGAACTCGGAAGAAAATATATATATTTGGAAGTTTTAAAAAAATTAGATGCTTTGCCTTTGTAGAGGCTAACAAATTGAAAGGATATCCGTATGAGCAATAATTTGAATACTTTAAAAATATTCTACTTGGGAAAGTCACAAAAGTTCTTTTGCTTTTAATTAGAAAATATTAGAATATGAATGGCCAAGATTGTATATAATGGTTGATTATGATTAGATTGAAAAATTTTTATCAACTCAAGTTACAAGATTGTCAGAGTGATTGTTTTATTGGAAGATACTTACAATTGAAAGATGGATGACTAAGATTGGAGGACTAAAATGGAAATATGGATGGCTAAGATTGAAGGAGTTGATCAAGTTATACAATGAAGAATTTGGCCTTGAAAATACTGTCATGGATTTGTAATAGCACTGCTATTGTTTTAGTAAATCTGTGAGTTTCTTTTGATCGAAGTTGCATTGTTTGAAAATTTTGAACATAAATGGCTGCAGAAATCACACTTCTCAGTTATTGTTGTATTACAGAGTATGGTAAAGATCAGATCAATGATTTGTTTGGCTGCATTTTCCTGTGACCTTTTTTCTTTTTTTGTATTTGCTTCTTCTCCCAAAATTATTTCTTCTTTGATCATTTTAGCTTCTTTTTATTCTGTTATTTTAGTGGTATCTTCTGGTGTGACGATTCCCTTGCTCTGGTTTATGAATCATGGTACAAGACTCGCCGCACAAGAACTTGGGTTATTTCTCCTGGAAGAAAGGAGGTAAACCCAAGAATAATATTTGATCGATCATCAGAAGATGCATATTCTGATCCAGGGTCACCAATGATGCGAAGAACACAGCAAGGGACCTATGTTATTGCAAAAATAAGACAGCAACCAGAAGGGTCTTACATTTTGCTTAATGGAAGTGGTGCAACACCAGAAGGGAATGTTCCGTTCCTAGATTTATTTGACATGTAAGTTAGCGCACACTATTATTATTATTACTATTTTAAAGTTACTGTAAACCAAGTTCTTAGGGAATCTTAATATCAGAAATACAGGTAATAAAGAGAGAATATGGGAGAGTGACAGAGAAAAATACTATGAAACTGTTGTAGCGCTGATGTCGAATTATGATAATGATGAATTGTACATTGAGCAATTGAAGGTCCTTACTTCCAAAGAGTCGAAAACCGAAAACACACAATATTTCATACAAAGCTGGCCAGGGCAAAAAAGAGTTCAAATTACAAATTTTCCTCACCCATATCCTCAACTAGCAGAATTACAGAAGGAAATGATCAGATACAACAGAAAAGATGGTGTTCAACTTACTGCAACTCTTTACTTGCCTCCAGGTTACAACCCATCAAAAGATGGGCCTCTCCCATGTTTGGTTTGGTCTTACCCTGGAGAATTCAAAAGCAAAGATGCAGCAGGTCAGGTTCGTGGCTCTCCAAATGAGTTTGCAGGAATAGGGCCAATATCACCGCTTCTGTGGCTGGCTAGAGGGTATGAACCATTTTTTTCAAGTTTTCTATGCTTTTTTCATACTTAAATCTTTGGAATTCTGATTTAAAATATTTTCTTGCTAGTGTTGCACAACAGTTTCACTTACCACAATGCATTCTTTGAAGCCTGTGTTTAAATTGAAATTGAGGTTGATATCATTTGATTAAGTGGCTTTAAAGCCTAGAATGGTTGTGTATAATTGTAAATTGTAAAACGTTTTACTGGATTCTTGAGGCATCCTTTCTGTGATCCTAATTCCCTACGTCTTTGTTAAATTATGTTTTAATCTATTTCTTCAAAATTTGTTCATCCTTTCTGTAATGGAAATGCTGATTAATGTGATGCAAAGAATGAAGATGCATCCAATTTATGGAATAGTAATACCCTTGTCACATTAGCATTTATTGTACACTAAGTCTTTGCTAAATGTGCTATTTGTTTTCTGCATAAGTGATTAAGCAGACAAACCAGATATTTAAATTTAGATGGGGAGGGACAAAAATAGTTCTAAGACCCATTTTTCATTCTTGTCTATGATGCAATCATGTCCTTGTTTCTTACACTTTAAATGACTGAATATCTGTTATTTGCTTCATTTGAAACCTTTAACCATGCTTAAGCTACTGTTGGCATCGTTATTCTGTCAATTTACAACGAAGAATTGTTAACTATTCTGAATTGATTATTTTCTGGTTATCTAGTTAGGTCTGCAAGTGCAACTTGTTCACATCTCTTTTCATGACAATGCTTTTATTATTTTGATTAGGGATAAATCAAATTGTGGACCAATACCCTGCTTTGGTGTAAAATGGTATATAGGATAGGGTTAAGATTTGCCATCGGGAATTTTTATGGGAGTTAGGTAGGAGAACGTTAATTGCTCTTCTTTATTTTTCATTGTTGGTTAAAATTTACATGAATAGAACAGCATTTAAAATGCTAGTTGACGTAAGGTGAATCACCTTATGTTCTGGTTGAAGGTTTGCTCTTGAGCTCAAAAGGAAAAAACAAAACTTGGGCCTTTGATGTGATGCTGCTGTTTATGTAATGTTTTAAATGCAACGGATTGACATTTTTATATCAGCATTGCTTTATGAACATTTATAGCAAGAGGTTATAATGGGAATATATTCCAAGCCAAACTTCAGACTTCTTTACTAGAAAAAAACAGATCGAAGCAATAAATACTAGAGTACTGTAATATATGGCAAGCCAAACTTCTGAGGACTTATTTACCAGAAAAATAAAGATTGAAGCAATAAATACTGCAGTACTAGAATACTTTGGAACTATTCATTAATTTAGTTGGGTAAAAACTTTTAATTTAGCGGCTGCCAATTTTGATGAGTAAATTAGTACGTAAAATGGCATGGTATGAGGGCAATATGTTTTAGCATGACAAATCTGTTGCTAACTGTTCCATTGATTGATCAGTCTAACTTTAGGCATGATATGTTTCACTAGACTGCCAGCTTGGTTAATTGATCACCGTGCATGTGAGAGAGATATTTGTAAGAGGAGGATGGATGATGAACGTAATTCTAAATGTGGTTGAATTAAAGGGTGTTAGGAGCTATCAATTTGTTCAACAACCCATAGTTTTCCTGAACCAGTTTGATAGATTTCCCCGCTATTACTTTGTATGAAATGTTATGTTATTAATGTTTGGATGTATCTCACAAACTAATTAACTTCAGTCCATCTTTTGCTTCTGCTTTTTATCAAAATATAAATATTTAATTCATTAAATTCTTATTTGCAGGTTTGCTGTGTTATCTGGGCCAACAATTCCAATTGTTGGCGAGGGTGATGAAGAGGCAAATGATCGGTACTTTTGTTACCATTTTTCTAATTATAACATTCCATGCCTTTTATTATTTCCTTCGAATATATATTCATCAAATGCTACTAGAATCTTTCTTACAATAACCAGTGTGTTAACTTTTTCTATCCAATAAATAAGTTACTGCAACAAGAAATTTCCCCACATTCATAGCAGTGTCAACTGTTGTCATATCCTATGGACTTATCCTATGGACTTGACTTACAAAATTTGTAATGTTGGCCTTGCAAGTTTGCTAAGAAACTTTTTTCTTCTCTTTACCTTTGTTCCTCCATTCTTTGTTTCCTTTCTTCTGACATAGCAGGTTTTTAGAAATTGCTTAGTTTTTGCCGTAACTTATGTTTTTCTATATCAAACACCCGTAATATCTGTTTAGTTGAAGTGAGTTCCCCTTGTCTATTCATACTATTTTTATTTTAATGATCCTTAAATATCTTTTCTAAAAATAATAATCAAGAAACTTATCACGGGCAATATTTTCTATGCCAAACCACTGTCATCTTTTGATTCCACAAGACATGTAGTAACGAGTATTTAGTTCTTTTTAAAAGTGTACTTTTTTGTTGAGAAATGCTGTTTGCATTTCATCAGCATAGGCATCCTGTTATGAAAAATATATTTCCCATTGACCTTCATGTTTAGCTTTATTATTTTGAAAACAAACACAAACAAATAGTCTAAATTACTCTAGAAAGTTGGGGAAAGCGAAAAAATGCACATCAAATGGATCAATACTTGTTACAGAGGACAAGAACTTTCTATCAAAATGAAAGCATATCTGAATTTGTTTCAATGAGAAATGTGTTCTAATTGTTAGTCAAGTTTGTTACATTTTCTAAATGTTTTTGTGAAGAAAACTTTATATTATTTCATTGTCTAAGTTTGCTATCTCATAATCAATAAAGATAGTCATGACTTAAAAAAACTATGTTAAGGTATGTGGAGCAATTGGTTTCAAGTGCAGAGGCTGCAGTCGAGGAAGTTATACGGAGAGGGGTAAGTATGCTTGTTTTTATGGCTACTAATAATGTGAGTATTTTTAATGTCTGCATCCTAATCCTTCTTAGTTGCATTTTTTAACTTATTCAGGTTGCTCATGCTAAGAAAATTGCTGTTGGGGGTCATTCTTATGGGGCATTCATGACAGCTAATCTCCTTGCACACGCTCCCCATCTTTTCTGTTGTGGAATTGCTCGTTCAGGAGCTTACAATAGGACACTGACTCCTTTTGGTTTTCAGGTTATACTTATTTATTTTCACCAGGATACACTAGCTTGTCTTCATATTTAGTTCTCTGCTGTATCTTCTTAAGCATGAAAAGTTGCTTTTCCTCTGTATAGTAGAACTTTGTATGTGATTCAACAAAACCAAAAACTGAGTATGTTGGTCAGTGGTTCAAAAAATTCAGTTGAATCAGTGATCTGGTAATGAAAGCCATTGATCAAGACGAAAGGCATAGTGGAAAGCAAATAAGTGAATGTTTTGGCTAATGACTCAAAAGATTCCATTAACTTAGTGATGATGTTGGCCAAAAGATCCCATCCAATCTAGGCATTCAAAATGTCGGGCAATGACTCAAGATTCCGTTGAATCAAAGAGCTTGTAAAGTGAGCCATTGATCAAGAGAAAAATTTTATACATAATGGAAGTAAGATCACTTAGAAAATATGGAAGAAATAAAATTTGTGGATGGAAGCAGAACCATATAGAAAACAAGAAAGTACTCGATTACCAAAAGGTTTATTAGTCTATACCAAATAAAGACTCTTTGAGTTGCAACACACAAATGTGGAGATTATTGGTACTATTTTGGTGTATCTTTATTTAGAAGGCTTGTTATGTGTTAAGAAGTATGGCACAGAATATGAATAATTAAGGTGAGACAAATAACTTACTATTTAATTCTCAAAGAAAATATTCTAACATTGTTCATCAAATTGGAACATAGATAGATGTCAACTAGTTCTAACTTGTTACAAAAAATAGAAAAGTTGGAACATAGATGTAAACTAGTTCTAACTTGTTACAAAACATAGAAAAGTTAAGATTTCTTAGAGCTTTGGTGAAGATATCAACTACTTGATTAGAAGTAGACACACAAGGAAATATAGTTCTTTTAGAAATCACAATCTGTCTTGCAAAATAATAAACTTGAATTTGTTTAGTCGATTCATGATTGATATTAAACAAGGTCATAGACTTGGGTATTGAAAACCCAAAATCTTATTAAGAGTGATTTTCTCCTTATCCTTTAACAAGTGGCATGATTTTTTGTCTTGTAGTTTTTGTGTCATACATATTAATGATTTTTTTCTTGTTTTTTTTCCATATCTCAAGACTTCTAATAAAGAATACAATATTTCAATATGGATTTCTTATGTTACGGCAACATAATCCACACTTGAGTAGGATTCCATATCAAACTTTTGTTTCTTGTGTAAAGGACCTTTTTTTAGAATCCTTAAGATAATATGCCAATGCATTTTCTTTGGAGTTTTCTTGTATTAGTTGATGATACCAACAACAAGGGCAACATTGGGCTTGGTGACTTTAAGGTCCCATAAGTCATTGATGCTTTAAATTTTCATTAAGAGATTCCTTTTGATCTTTAGTGGCCTTAGTGTCCATTGGGATACTACTAAGTTTGCACCCAAGAATTCTAGTTCCCTTTAATAAATTAGTTGCATATTTTCTTTGAGATGGCAAAAATTCTCTTTTGTTATAGGAAAACTAAATTCCATGATAATTCTTATGGTGTCCTATGCTTAAGGTGACAGATCCAATTGATGTGTGTATATAGAATTGTTGGATATACTATTTTGTATACCAATTGTAAGTAAAACATTGTGGAATTTATCAAAAAATGCTTTAGTTTTTTTTTGAGTTCATAGATATATTTTTGAGTTTGCATATTTTAGCCTCTATAAGCAATAAATCCGATGGTTGTTCCATATATTTGACTTTTTGAAGATTGTCATTATGATAATTATTTCTAACATCTATCTCAAGTAAAGACCATTCCTAAGTTGATAGTAGTTGAGAGAAGAATATGAAAAAGGTTTTTCAACAATACGTGAGAATATTCATATTGGACTTAAGAGTGAATCCTTTGGTAATAAGGCAAACTTTGTATTTATCAATTATTTGATTAAACATTGTAAGGTGAACTTGATGACGTGATATAGGTTTGAAGCTAGAGAGATTAACCAAATTTTACAAATGTCAATCTTGAGTGTACATTGGTTGTCTCTGTTGGGAATTTTAATTATAAGAGTTTTAGACAATAAGAGAACAAAGGATAATGTGTAGAAGTTGAGTAATTGATGAATGACTAAATTCTATGGATTGTTTTGGAATCTTCTCTTTAAGAATGGAATGGGGATATCATTGTTAGAAGTTCAAATAAAGTTGGTGCAATGGGGAAGGTTGTATCTACAAGAAAAAGCTTTTTAGTATTATGGAGTTTAGGTAAAAGAACTAGCAGAATAAATGAAATTAGTGGTATGAAGACCTTAAGGAAATAGCATTTAGGGAGTTATTTCATGAAAGATGAATCTACTAATGGTATACATATGATACGTGATTGGTCAATATGTCTATACCTTTATGAGTGTGAGAATAACTTAAAAGAAGCAACAATGGTCTACGAGAAAATTAAGCACTAGCATGAGACAAATGAATATGGTTGATATCTTAAAACTTTTAGGGGGTAAGAGAAAATATGGTTTTGTCAAGATTGAATAAAGATGATATAGTGAAATCTTCCATGGCAATTTAATTCCTTATGACTCAAATATGCATTCACGTGAAACATAGGAATTCAAGTAACATTAAGGAGATATTGATGTTTTTTTATATCAATCAGTAGTTAGGTGAATAAGCCACATGCTCAAATCTTCTAAGGGAGTCTTGTAGCAACCAACTTGTGAACACTCATTAGATGCAAAGTCAACATCCATGATCCCTGATTTAATTGCTTGGTTGACCAAAAACCAATTTCTCTCTGCTTTAATATTCTTCAATGTCATCGACACGAGCTTTGGTTTAGGAATGGGGAATATTACTTGTGGTTCTTTCAATATCAAAAAGTTTGATTCCAATTGCATTGTTCGAGGAATGGGATTGGCTACTAGAAGGATCTTTCTCTAAGTTATATTGTCCAAGTATTTTGTATGTGGATATCTTTATTTAGAAGTTTCCTATTTGTAGCTAAAGGGCAAAGCTTTCAAATATTTATGGAGTGGAGGTAGGCATAGGATCTATTGGAAGAAATGCAACTAATGTTCGAGACCTTGAGGCTAGAGTATTGAAGGAAATACTTCATGAAAGATGACGTCAATAAGGGTATGCATATGACAAGTGATTGGTCATTGCATTTTTTTTTATAAATGCAAGAGTAACCTAAATAGAAGCAACACATGGTTTAAGGGAAATTTAAACATTGTAATAGGAGAAATAAAAATAATTGATACATCCAAAAATCTTAAGGGATAAGAGAAAATTGAGCTTTGTCAAGATTTAACAAGGATGAAAGGGTGAAATCACTCATGATAATTAAACTCACTTGGATTCCTTATATACTTTCACTTGAAACATAAGAATTCAAGCACATCAATGAAATGTAGGTACTTTTTTTTTTCATGTCATTTTGTTGAGTTGTATATAAACAAGAAGTTTGATAAAGGTTGTCATTAGTGGTTGAAAAGAAATTAGTTTTGAATGAATTCTATAGCATTGTCAATATAAGGACTTTTAAATTGGTAGAAAAATGATGCTTTATTTTTTGATAGAAATATAAAATACATACAAGGCATTCGACAAACACTTACAAAGTAAACCAAAGAAACTTCATAATGATTATCAATAAAAGCAAAAAATTACTTGTTTTATATCCTTAGTAAGAATTGAATTAGGTCTTGTATGTTTGAATGAACCATGCCAAATAGAAAAGAAAACGTTTGAATGAACCATGCCAAAAGGACAAGATTGATGATGTTTTTCTAACTTACAAATACCACATTCAAATTTTGTTTGAAATAGAGAAGTCAAGTCATGATCTTGAAGATGTGTTAATGAGGGGTGACCAAGTGACTACTCTAGTGATAAAGAAATGCAATGAAGGAAATGACATAAGGTATATCTAAACAATTAATGCCCCTTTCTTCAATGCTGTCATTAATTGTCTTCTCCATATTGAGATTTTGCAAAACATTTCATTGAGCAATTTATGATTTAGTAAAGTTATGAATAAAAATAAGTTGACAGGAAAATTAGAAACATGGTATATTATAAAAAGTGAAGTGATGAGACAATGTTATTATATTCTTGACAAGAAATTGTCATTAGCAATAAGAACGTGAGCGAGGCATGTCATGACAAGGCATAGTGGGAGAGGTAATAATAGCCAACATAGATGTAGTAATAACATGTGAGACATATTGATATTGAGAGTGTGGGAAATAGAGGGATGATTGGTTCTATCATAATGAGTATGAGAAAATAGTTTAGGATAAAAATTACTATCGTTGGTGCAATCACCATGCCCATGTCTAATACAACCATCATGAGAACTAGCTATAAGTGCAGTTAAATTCTAACTATAGATTGGAGAGGTCTGAATCTTAGTGGCCATAATAGAAGGTTGTAGAAGGTTGTGAATAGTGGAGTCAATCATGAGATGAGAAAACTATTAAAGAATTAAGTGAAACTAGTGAAAAATTTTGTCACAAGAAATTCCTCATTTATGATTATTGGGAGTAAATTAATGGTAAAGATATATATTGAACACACTGATCTCACGTATTTTGAGAAGTGTATAATACCTTAGTAATGTTTTCTTGGCCGTCTCTTGAATCAGGACAATGGGAACATTATAAGCTTGTGGCTTATAATGATGAAACAGAGCATGGTTGTAACAAGTATCACAGGTAGGTATCACATTTAACCACCCAAATTCCCTTTCGGGGTTGTGTCGCACTAAGGAAAAATCACCTTGGAATTCTTTTTATGTGGGAGAGAAAATTTTCATGAAAACATGGAAAACAATAGCTAATACATTGACATATGAGGAATTCTAGCATACTTTAAGAAAGTTAAAATTTATTCTTATTCTCTATGTGAATATGAAATTATTAGCTGAAGTAAAACTTTATACAATGGTTCCCTTAGGCTCGACTGGGCTGCCCTTTTTTCCAAAATATGTTCAAGGTCATCCCATGTGATAGGCTAGATTGAAATTATACCCCTTCCAGCTCTTTTCCTCATAATGATCAGCGTGAATTGTGCTAGTTCTAAGTATGGCAACATGTTGATTGGGTTAAGGAGACGTTTAGAACGCCAGCATGTTCTCACCAAAAGTTGCCGGACTTCTTTGGTTATGCTTTGTTGTTAAATGCTAATGAACTTAAATACAAGTTTTTTATTGCTAATGGTGATTTTTGTGTCTGCTTTGCTTTGGCCAATGCATCAATGTTTTCCTTTAACTCTTTTTGTAGTCTGAATCTAGACGTGATTGCAGTACTGGGCATTCATGAAACTCCACATTTTAAATGTAGAATGAAGATAGAACGTTATGGGAGGCAACCAGTACTTATGTTGAGATGAGCCCTTTCATGTCAGCAAATAAAATCAAGAAGCCACTTTTGCTAATCCATGGAGAAGAGGATAATAATTCAGGAACACTGACAATGCAGGTAATTAAATGTTTATTATGTTGTATATCATTTTTTGTTCAAGTGATTAATATGCCCAAAGACTCGTTCATCAGATCTGTTGCCAGCTAATAGTAGTTATTGAAAGAATATTCTGTTCAATCCACAGAAGTCATTTGAAAAAGAACTGAAAAATTTTGAAATTTTTATTCCATAATAAGATGTTAAGCTCCCTGTAATGTATGTATGTTCGATATTATTTAGTTTTATTGCTCAATTATCCTTAGCAAGATGGCTGTTAAACACTTACGTTCATAAAAAAAATATTATTATAAAACATTCATAATTTATGCTAGCAGAACTGCCTTTATTGTATACAAAATACAATATTTCATGTTCAACTTAAGGACACTAATGAGCCTTATATATGATTAGAGAAGATTTGTAGTCATATATTTTCATCTCTAATAATTGCTTTTAAAGCAATATTTTATAGCTTCTTGTCATAGAATAAGTTTAAGAAGATTGTTGGGGTTCCCTTGGTGAGAGATTTAACTGAGACATTGCTTGTGTGCCTTTTAGCTAAGGTCCTTATTCTCTTACTGCAACAGGGGAAGCAGTTAAAGAATGGATCTGTTTACAGTTGTGTTTTTAATCATAATCGATAATAAAACATTCATTTCTTTCTTTATGCTTGTTGTCTTACACAAATAGGATACAATTTTGGAATTTTAGTTTTTGTCCAAATATTTTAGATCAATAACTGTCTCTATTTTAATTTTTATGACATAATTGCAATGGTTGAATTATTTTTTAAAACTAGTTCTTTTGGTTGAATTATTTTTTAAAACTAATTCTTTCTCTCACTCGTCATATGTATTTATACTAATATTTAATCCACTACTAATGCAAAGTGCATGCACTATTGTGCATGTATGTGTATGCACATATAAGGATGGAATGCCATCTTTTTGTGGAGAAGATTTGCTTTCCAAACAATTAGTTTTCAGGTTATTTATCATTGGACCCATCCACGTGGCATTGACTATGATGCTATTTCTTTATATAGATGCTTACTATACGTGTCTTATGTTTGAATTCTTGCTATCCTGCTTTAATATCTTACTGTCCCATATTAATATTCTATTAGTTTGATATTTTATTTATATAGATTTGATATAATATCTATGCTAATTTGTTTTCCAATTTGTTCCTCAGATTTCTAGTTTGATTGTAAGCAGGTTACTTTTTTTTTGTAATTATGTATCCATCTGTCTTTATTTGTATGTTATATTATTTTCTTTTTGTAGATCCCACAATTGTATACAAATGTATAATGTAATATTTAGAATAAATAAAATAAATTCTATTTAGATTTTTCTCTTTATGATATGAGAACCTCGTCTTCATTGTTGTGCGAAGAATCCATTGTCACTGAGTAAATTCTGAATTTATCAACCCCTTTAGAAATCTACTTCTAATGTCATAGGACTACAAAAGTAGACAAGATTTTCATTGTCTCTTTTACAAGTTCTTCTCTTAAGTTTTTTCACCTTAATGTTCTCTAGTCATTCTCTCATGTTCAATTGTTTTTTTTTCTAATAAATTTTGAGATATGTTATCAATTTGTGGAATTTCTAATCCCAATATTAGATAATACTTTCATATCTCAAAGATTGAGTTCATCCATAGAGGCTCAATCGTTGATCTTTAATAGTTGAATCCTTCCTATAGATTGGATGGAAAAAGTTACTTATAGTGGTCTTAAGTTGTAAAAATCATCTTGAAGTAAAAAGGAAAGATGAGTCACCTTAATGCAACGAAATCAGAACTTGATGATCCCAAGTTTACAACATGGGATCAAAAGGATTTCTTGGTTATGTCGTGGCTATGGAACTCTATGCAACCAAAAATTATCCGCAATTACATGTTTCATCTACAACTGAGAAAATATGAGATACAGTGCAAATGACAATTTAAGAAGTAAGATTTGACTCTTATGTTAGAGATTAAAACTAAGATCTCTTCCACAAATTTAATCTTTGTGACGAATTACTATAACACTTTAAATGAATTTTGGTTGGAGTTTGATAGAGTTCATTAGAGAGATTGGGTGTTTGAATTTCTTGTCAAACTAAGTTCAATGTTCAACCTAACAAGGGTTCAAATTGTGAGAAAGGAGAAAATTCTGTATTAAGTTAAATTTCACATTTGTTTGAGCTGAAGAAAGTATGTGTTTGGTTATCTTGATTTGCAACAAATTAAGATAACCATCCATGATATCAAAAAATTCAATAGTGGGAGTTGGGCATACTAGAGCGTCAAATTAAGAGATTCTTTAGTGTATTTATGATAAAAAATTATGTTATAAAAAGGAAGATTGGTTCAATATAGAAAAGCTTAAGTCCTGAGTAGGCCTAGTAGAGTTAAGGGACAAAAACAACATAAAAGGACAGCAACGTCACAGGAAAGCTTGGTTGAGCAGGGAACTTTTTCAAAAGTTGCAAGATCTTATCTAATCCATCTCTATTTCTAATGCCTCATACTTTCTAGCTACCTCTAGTAAGTGTTTAATTTATAGTCCTTAAATCCCTAGTCTTGAATTATTGACTCAGGAGTAGCCGATTACATGAAATTTACTCCATCTTATTCGGATAACATATTGTTGTTGTAAATAGATCTTAAAAATTATAGATGTTATTATTTTTCAACCAAAAACATATTTGTCTCTATCTCCTTTTTAAAAATATCCCTCTTTTCTCTAATTGTTCTCCTTATCTTCAGTGGGGCAAAGTGTCAGGAAGATATGCAAGAATATAGAAACCTTATTGATCTTGCTCCTCTACTTCATAGCCTTACTCCTAGCTTAGCTCCTCATAATCCAATATATGCTCCAATTGAATTTTGATCAGCAAGTCTTTCTTTCCAGCAAAATGATCATCATTCATTAGAACACCATTTGTAAGAAATACTTGATGTCATGAGCAAACCAAATGACTTCACGAAGACTTAAATCTTGATAATATTCTTATCTACTCAAGAAGGAAGGTTACAGATTCTAAATTGCCACAAGCTTAAGATTCTCACTGAAATGCAAGAAATTTTAATTACAAAAAAGGTATTCAAGAATGCAATAAACAGTTGGTTCTTATTTTTTCTATTCGTAGGTTTTCTGTCCATCATCAAGCCTTCTACATATCCTTAAGCTCTATAGAGATACTAAACTATAAATGATGCATTAAAGAATAAAAATTGGACAATGTATGAGGAATAAAATGAGGGCATTAGAAAAGAATAAAATGTGGAAAGTGGTACTCTTATCAAAGAACAAGAAGCTTGTGGGGTGTGGATGAGTGCTTATTATCAGATGTAAATGTAACAGAACACTCAAAAGATGTTTATCATTGCTGGTAGCTGAAGGGTATACTTAAATATATGGGATAGATTTTCAAGAATTTTTTTTGCTTATAGTGAAGATGAATACAATGAAAATTCTGTCTTGTTGCGTATTATAGTTGAAGGTTTGCTACAGTTTGATATTAAAAATGCATTCCTTCATGAAAACTTGGAGCAAGAGTTTTATATGGAATCGTCGCCTAGATTTGTTGATTTATTTAAAGATAAGATTGTTTTTATTTGAAAAAAGCAATGTATGGATTGAAAAGATCTGCAAGAACATGACTTGAAAGATTCATAAAAGTAATAAAATAGTTGGAGTATTAGCAAAGCCAAAGAGGCTATATATTCATAATAAAACACATGGATAGAGGCAAATTCACAATGTTATTGTTTATGTTGATGATTTTATCACAAGAAATGATCAAGCTAAGAAGATCTTAAAAGGACATTTAACAAGAGAGCTTGAGGTTAGGAAGCTTGGGAAGATGAAATATTTTTTAGACATAAAAGTAATTTATTCTAAAATAACATAATTTTATTTTAAAAATACATGTCTTAATCTTCTAAAGGAAACAAGAAGCTAAATGGGTAAGAAAATCTTAACCAAAGAATATGAGCAAGGGATGAAGTGTTATGGATAAAGGAATCCATCAAAGACTAGTTGACAAGATGATATATTTATCCCACGCCATATTTGAACTTAGATATTTGATGGAAACTCTGAGTTAATCTATTAATGATCTAAGAGAAGAACACTTGTAGACTATTGATTACATCATTCACTATCAAAAAACCACTCTAGTCAGAGTAATTTTTGTTTTGAAAAAGTGATCAAATGACTCTTAAAATATGCATAGATGATTGTGTAGATTCACCTAGGTATAAAAGATTTATTTCAGGCTATTGCATTTTCTTCAGAGGAATCTGATTTCTTAGGAGAGTAAAAGACAAAATGTTGTGACTTAATCAAGTACCGAGGCAAAATTTAGAGTCATGATGTTGGGGATATATGAACTTTTTTTGGATAAAAACTATTTTGAATGTTCTTAATATAAAACAAGAACTTATGAAGATATATTGTAATCTTAAATCTGCCATCAGAATTATATGCAATCCAATTCAATATGATTGCACCAACTAGATAGAAACTGACCAATTTTTTACCCAAAAAAAAACTACATAGTGGTTTGTTTACTATATGCTTACAAAAAAATAGTTTATAAATTTCTTTACTAAACGGTTGCTACTAGCAAGTTTCTAGGAAATTACAAGCTTGGAATGATAAATTTATGTTGTCCAGTTAGATAGAGTGTATTGGAATCCTTGTTATCCTACATCCATATGCTACTGGTTTGCTATCTTATTTGTGCATACTTGGTATTTTATCTATGTAAACTTGTTTTCTTATTTATTACCTAAATTTCTAGTTTGATTGTAAATAAACTTGTTTTTTGTATTCATGTACTAATCCATTTTTTCTTGTATGATTTATTCTTGATTTCTTTTGGGTGTATCTCACACTCATATATAAATTGGTAAGGTAATATTTGGAATAAATAAGAGAAATTATATTTGAATGTTTTACTTCATCACATAACCATGTTTAATCTTAAAGAAATTTAAACATAACAAATGTCACATAAGACAGCATCCTGGCATTTAAATTTCCTTGCAACCAGTAAGTTTATGAAACAGATATTACAGCATTCTAGCATCGGTTCATCTTTTTTTTTTGTTTATCCTTAATTAATGTACTTTCTGCTGCTTTGTAAATTTTTCAGTCAGACCGCTTCTTTAATGCACTGAAAGGCCATGGTGCACTCTGCCGTTTGGTGATTTTACCATATGAGAGTCACGGTTATTCTGCTAGAGAAAGCATCATGCATGTTCTTTGGGAGACTGATAGATGGCTACAGAAGTATTGTGTTGATATTCCAGAGAAGCTCACAGAATTTGATACTTTCAAATGCGAATCAACAAAAGACACTCTTTCAGCTAGTGGGGTTGCTGCTATTGAAGCTGAAGAAGAAGATGAGCGTTTTCATGCTGTCAGATCATTATTGTGGTATCATTCTCACTGCTTTGCTTTGGAGAGTAGACTTCATATTTATAGCTATTTTCTACTCAACATATTTACAGTGTGAATCTGCTATATTTTTTTACAATGGCTAGTACTATAAAACATATATTTTACTCCCCACTTGAATTTGACATTTTTTTTCAGGATTTTGGAAAAAAGAAACAAAGCCAACTGATCAGGTTGCATTTCGAGTATGACAAATTCTAATTGTCATTGTGGCTTGGTGGTTTGCAGAACAGTTACACCATCTCCTTTTTTCCATTCATTAATTTCCTTTGAAATTTTGATGCTTGGGGTTAGATGATATGACACCTAAAATAATTCCTTCTGATATTGTCTACCCAAATTTAGATTCCATAATTCTTTAAATTCAAAAACATGGCAATTATAAATGCATGTGATCATCTTAACAAGAGCATTTACATGCAAATGTACTGGTTTGATGCATTGATTCTATCACATGATCAGATAGGCATGCGTTCATACTAGATGGAGTGAGAAGGGATTGGGTGGATGTAGCTACTATCCTTTAGCCATTCACCTCACAAATCTCTAGAATATATTATAATTTTTAGAGATCCTAAACTTTTGTGACTTGGAAAGTAAAACATATGTAGTTGTTGCATGAGACCTAAGTGTATCTGAATAGGGTCCTTGGATGAATAAGAAGAAATTAATTCCTTAAAGGTTATTGCACATTCAGCAGCAAGTAGGAGCACAAAATTTTATTGTATCCCAACAAAGAAGACAGCCTAGAAAATTAACCTTGACAGTGTGATACATAATAATAGATAAAAGTTGATTCACTCTACTAAAGTTCTAAGGGGTTTTGTTTAACAGCAAAGTGGTCCTTATAATGATAAATTTATTTCTACACTCTTCCTTATATAGATAAATGTAGAATTTCAAAATAGTTAACCCTATTTAGAATAAATTTTTTACAATAAAAGTTATAATTTTTTGCTAAATATGATATTGATATTTATAACTATGGAGATAATTTTGAGTTAGTACCAAAATTATTATCACTTATTTAGTTTATTTATTTGAAAATTTTCTTGTCAAAATAGGATTATGGGAATAGTATCCTATTATAGTTAAATATTCCTTTGTATTCTTAATAATGAATAAGAGAAATAAATGTGATTCTCTTCTACAAGTTGAACATAATATTAGGACTATAAGAGTAACTAAACCCTATTTTTTTTTAAGTTGTTACAGTAGCCAACATCCAAGTGCTACTCAAACCGTTACAGTATTCAAATCCAAATATTTCTCGTGAAGCTACATCGTGTGCTTATCTCAACCTATCATGCAAGTCTTTCTCCGTCATGTCGCTGTAATCTATTTTTTCACAAGCTTCATCCCATTATGAAAGTCTCCTCAAATGTCTACTTGTATCATATGTACTGTGATAAATTTTCTTCTTTTGTCCCATTAGATAGCTCCTGATTTCATCCATAGTAAAAGGGTTTCAAAAATTTTACTGTCTTATTGTATCTTGTCGTGGCTTGAATCTTCCACTTAGGTTCTACTTGTACCACTAATTTTTCTATCAAGAGCAACAGTTCTCTATTTTTTCATTCCATCAGGATTTCCTTGGGGCTTTTCCTACAAACAACTAGTTTACTGCTAAAATTTGTATTTAAGCTACCAAACTTGTAAAAAGGAAAAATTTAAGAACCAACACCTATGAAGAATATCCATTGTTCTTTTCTTGATGTGATAAAGCAACATAAGGAAAGAGCTCATACTTCAAGAAGTAACCTTGATTTTCAATTACTATATTTTGGAGTGTGGGTAAGATGCGAGAGAGGTCATAGAGTGAACATTTTTCTCTATGGTGCAATTTTGTGTTGAGTTTTTCCTACCAAAAAACGTATTATAATTTTTACATGAGCGTTAATCGTTCTTCATATAATAGAATGCAATAGGTTCTGAAACATTTGTCATATACCATGTGTTTTATGTGGTTCTATGTTTTATAGGTTATCCCATTACATCTACTTAAGCTTTGTTTTCTTGTGGAGTGCTTCAAGTTCACAATGGCTATTGTTTATCTACTATGAAATGTTGTTAGTAATTTTTTCACCAAAGTTTTAGCCAAATTTTGTGCCACCAGCTATGATATAGGAGTTCACAATTCAATAATGGTCACAAGATTTTTGATAATTAAATTATATCATTAATAATTTAAAAGTTTGTTAATTTTGATTTATGTCTTTAAAATTTTCTTTAAATAATTATTCTCTTGACTTTTTATTCTATCCTTAGCGAGCATGCTCTACATAAAAACCCTTTTTCATCATATGTAGATGATGAAATATTAGATAAACATATTTATCTTTTAGGAATCATAACAAAATTTTCATCTACAATTAAATTATTTACAATTATTTCATATTTCAAACTCTATAAAAATATCAAACCATATAGGATTGTATTTGATCTTTATTGTCTTTAGATGATTGACATTGCTACCTCAAAAATTAGTAAAAGCTTATCAATACTATAACAATCATAACATATGTTAATCTTATTATGTAAGGCAGCCATATGAATATCTTGATGTCATTAAGCTCTATCAAATAACATATCTTTTGCACCTTTTTGGGCTACATCTTTCACTGTTCTTAGGTGAAAATTCAAATGATCATCTTTTAGCATGGGCATTGACTTAGTTTTAAAATGTCTAATTTATTAAATGATTTAATTGAACTCTTCCTAAACTCATCTTCAATAGGTGCCATATCTAATAATAGGTTTTTGAGTCATTCATTTCAATATCTTTGTCTTTACAATATTTATTTATTTTTAATATTTTTAGATTTATAGGCCAGTATTCAATATCATCTATTATTATAGGTGTACATATAAGTTTAAGACAACCTACACATAAGTTCCTGTGATTTTTGGTTAATTCTTAGTTGGATCTTTCGGCTTTTAGAATTATACAACTAGTTTACAATTATGCCATAATATGCAAGTTTATAATCTTGATTGATTTGTTAAAATAGTGAATTGATTCATCTATGGATAGATTGTAGTTGTGGTATGTCTTGTCTTTTTTATATTATTGCTAAAATAAAATACTCTTCATTGTAATCAATTTCATCCTATTTCTGGACCTCTTTGCCAACAATGCCTTTGTTGGAATTGGGCCAAGTTTTCTTCTTGCTGTCCATGCTTCCTTTAAGTTCTCCTTGAGGCAATTATTTGCACCTTTAAGTCCTTCATGACTTCCTTGCTACCTTTACCACAACATCAAATGCATTTGAGGTGTTTGACGAGTTGTCTCACTTTATTATGTTCTTTTTTCCCATTGTCGTCACTCACATCGTGAGCACTGCAACCGCCGTCTTTCCTAAACTGGCAATTATCAACAACCTCTAATGTTATTAGAGGTTCAGGATTTCACTAGAATAGAAAGAATTAGAGAGTATTTTTTGTATTGATCTTTTTTTCCATTGATATAATAAATTTTTCTACTTGCTTATTATAACACCCAGACACCTAATTCTAAAACTCAAGGGACCCAATCGACAACTAGCCTAGGATTTTTTTTTTTAAGAAAATTTGTGGCTGCCCGAGATATTAGTAGCAAAATGTTATTACAAAATAGGAAACAATCTAAACACCAAAAATGTGGGCACCCAAGAGCATCAAAAAGAGAGTTGGGAATGGTTAGACAAAGGAGCTCAATGAAGGAAGAGGAATGCTAACCATATAGTATAAAGTTTTGCATGCAAGCATATTTACTTATGAGCCAACAAAAATTAAACCATAAATAATCTTCTATTTTGTTTTTCCAAATGTAACCACCCCTACAAGGGAAATCTCAATGAGGAGGCAAATTAGGTAGAGGTTGTTTATGGAGATGAGGGCTAACAAAAAGAGGGGTGGTAGGTAGAAGGTTAGGAAATATGGCCCTCAAAATGGTAAGGGAGTTGGGAGATGGATACATGTGAGAATATTGATGCTCCACCAACTTGACCTTACCCCTTATTTCAAGGTGCAAGAGTTGCGATGATGGACAACAAGTATGCAATGATGCAGGCAATGCTCAAATGTTAGAAATGCGAGTCTAGTTCTTTTATTACATAGAAGTTTCACATCAAATTGATTGAAGCAAGACATAAAATCACCACTTATTGAACCCATATTTAATTGCAACTTGAATTGTCATGCATTGAACCAAGTTTGAATGACCACTCATGTAACATGGCTTGAGGCACAAGTTACACTGGCGCATGTCAATTGAATCACTTGCAACATTGCTTGAGCTGCCTCTCAATGTGCAACTTGACAAAACATGTCACAAGAGCCCTTGGATCATCATCACATTTTAAAGCACGAAGGCTTGACACATTACTTAAACCATCTTGTTTCACTTTCCTTTACAAATATGGTTGTTACATTTAAGTAAAAACATACACCCAGGCATTAACGGGAAGACAGCATATGGGAGTCCCAGAATTGTGAAAATGACAACTGAGTTGATGACATGGTGATTCTAGGAGTTTGGAGACTATAGGGGGGTACTAAAACAAAGGAGGTGCTTGTACCAGTGGGCAACCTTGGTAACTCAAAAGGAAATTACAATTGGAGGGGACAAAACAGTGAAGTGCTGGAAGCCAAAAAGGGTGGATGGTTGTAGCACCAAGGATACAAGCAGCTGGAGAGCGTGTGACGACAAAGACATTAGTCTACCTAAGGGACCATGCAGTGTTTCAATGGAGCTGCATGGTTGGAGTAAGTCATGCAACGAGGGGTATGTTAGAGAAAGGGAAGGAGGCAGGTGGAACCTAGAGATGTCTCTAAAGGGGAATCGATGGAGCAGTGATTGTTTTGCTGGGGAAGGAGAAGCGAGCAGGGGGTGTTGGCCAATATTATGACTCAAATGGCACAGTCGCTAAGATGGTATACTGTGATTGATTTAGCTGGTGTAAGTTGCCAAAATGAGTGGTGAGAAGCTCCTGCCCTTTTTTGTCAACCTATAGTAATCAACTGCAAAAAGACCTGCGTAGCCAAAATCAGCAAGTGTTTTCTTTGTTGAATCTAATGGGTTGTCATTGACCATGATTTTTTCTGGTTGATGAAGTTACCACGCGTAAAAGTTGATTTTGCTTGGTTTTCGTTCACCATCAATTTTGCTTCTGCACTTGCTTTCATGATTTTTGTACTTTGTTTTTGTTAGCAATTTGCTTTGATTGTTTTGTATTAAAATTTTCTCTTATTAACTAGTACTGATTACTATAACTGAATTCAAGCTCATGATATTTATCTTTAGCATATGATCCAAGTGATAAGTTTTTGAATATTTGTTTCAGATTAAAGGAAACTGAACGAAGTGATATTGACCTAGGATTCATCCAGGTATGATCACTTCAAAAATACCCAGCTCGAAGAAGTTGCTCTAATTATTTGAAGTGTTCTCTGTACGCATAATTTTCTGCAACAACTTCAGTAATGTAGTCTATCTTCATTCACATGCATCTCGCAGGTGCAAGTATTTATATGATTTCCCTTCATAATCATCTTGAATTGTGCAATATTTATTAGCTAATAAAGCAAGATCCATGCATATGTACTATTGAGAAGCCTGTTGTCATCTTCTGGTGTGATTGATGTCATTGCTGCTTTGTTTTTCGAAATTTTAATAAAATTTGGAGGTATTTCAAATATAAACATTAATTATCTTTTTGTCATTCTATCCTTTTAGTTCATTGTTATACTGAAAAACGTACGTTGAGGAGATTATAGAGATTTCATTGTAGTCATGTTGATGATCTTAGAATAAGAAGTTTGTTCGCTTAAACAAGCTAAATTTAGCTAGTTCAATTTTGCATGAATGTCCCAATCTGTCAAACAAGTATTTGGACATGGTTTAAGTAGATAGGGGATGACTTGATTAAACATAATTCTAAACAATAACTTAGAAAATGTGCATAAACATATTACAAACATTTCCCTTATTTTGCAACATAGAGCAAATTTCAACTTTGTAAGTATATAGAACAATAATATCATAACACTACAACAAATTAGATTTATACAAGTCAGAAGAATCCATTATCACACTATCCTGACACGGTCTACAAAAAGAACAACCAATAATAGAAACTTTGTTCCATTTCACTTCTAATGAGTTTGATTAACTTGTAAGTACTTTGAATCAATACTTCTTGTTGCAATACCTAACAAATTTTCATTCTGAGCCGCCAAAATTTTTGGTTCTAATTCATGATATATCTTATTTTTGTTGTGGTGCAAAGAATACTTAACAAATTAAGTTTCTTTAGATAATAACTGCCTCATCTCTTCAACATTTAGAATATGTAGTCTTTCCTTAAACTTAAAAGAACTTCATTTAGATGAAAATTAGACATAGATCCCTCATGAACTTATTGCATTAGTTTGAGCAATTCAAGATCAGATGTTAGACATTTTTCAACTTTCTTTTTACAATCAGCAAGTGAGATAAACCCATCGATAACTTGGACAAATATAATATAATTTTGATAGATTAAATGCTCATCCAAATGTATTTCTTGGTTTAACGGTTCTAAGGTCCTCATTGACGTCAAGGTTCTTCATTGTTGTAATGTAGTAGACAAGGTGATGTGTGGAGGATGTCAAACTTGCAAAGCTAAATTTATTTCTATACTAAAAGTAAGTTTTCAATAACAATAATTATACCTCAATGGATGCACCCAAGTCGTAGTATGCCATAGACATGCTCTCCCAATAACTGCATGTTGTTGGTGTGAATGAATGAAAAACAGTAAGCCCAAATAATGAAACTCCTCAATCAACAAATTAATACTTTTAACAAAGCCAAATGTTGGAGGACAAGACCAATTTTTTCTTTTTTCTTTTTTCTTTTTTTTTTTTTTTTTTTTTTTGCATTGGACAGCAAATTGACAATTTTTGTATCTAAATAACATCCAATCTTTCCAAATCAGCCCTTTAGTACTTATGAACTTGCCTCAAAATTTATTGATTTACAATGGAATTCTGTTGAATATTGGAGTCAATTGGACTGGAAAATGATGGGCAACACAATGATGATAATTAACAAGGATCATTTGTAGTTTGTAAACCACAATACAACCATTTTTTCTAATATCAATTTGACATCACATTGGAGGCCATGCATAGATCTCTTTGTCAATGTCTCATTATTGAGAACACAGTGGAAGCAAAGGAATTCAATAATGGTCACAATTTCAATTTAAATTCCAAATCTGTTAATAGTCAACTTGTTTGGATAAAGTCTTATGAGTTCATAGAAAATCTTTGAGATAACTTGAACTCCGATCCCTATTAGCATTGCAAGAACAAGTGAGGGAAAGATTGAAACTAGTGAGCAAATGCTTGATGGTTGTCACACCCATCAAACTTGAAAAGTTTCAATTGAATATACTCCAATTGTATACAAGTTTCATTCCAAGCATTCAAGCTTCATTCAAAATCAAGATAACTTTGTTTAAATGGTTTTTTACAACACTATATGAAAAAGGAAGATGAAAACATAACCACCCAAGGATGATCCTTGTATCACTCAAGAAGGTGCAAGAGCCATTATCATTGACTATGACCTCATACCATACCATAAACCTTGCAATCACTACCAACATGTGTAGTGCATGCCCAAACACCAAATACATCTGAATATGCCTAGTTCTATGCTCAACATGCGACGTATGCAAACAACTCTAAAAACACAGCAAAATGATGGTATAGTATTGAAAATGACAATAACAACCACTGAAATATTTCGCATGAGCTCTAGAGATTGAAAACAAGCCTAGAATGTTGTAGAAATCTTGTGATAGTTATGAACTTTCTTTGCCTAGTTAATTATTATATCTAACTAATCTTCAAACTCAAGAATAGAAATTGACTTGAGCAATTCTAAATATAAGAAAATATACTAAAAATAGGAATAGAAATGTCAAGGCTCTTTGATTGTTTGATTGTTATGTAATAACCTAAATTTGTGGAAACAACTATGTTGAACACTCCTACATTACTTGGCCACTAGCACATCTCTCCATGTTCGAAGGTTGTGGTTGCCCAATCTCCTTCAAACCACGTGAGTAGCAAATTTGACTTCAAGAAATATGTCATGCTTGATCTTTTATTAAATCAAGAGGTATAGTAAATTAAACAGAGGATGAGCAGATACAAAAAATATGTAGCAACCCTTCTTGAATGGCAAGTAGCCTTTATCTTGTCGAATCAAGACTTATAAACCAGTGGGATAAATATTGGTCGAGACATGCAAGCATGGTCATATCACAAAATCTTTTAGAGAATCCAAAAAAGAGTTCATCTGAGCATACTCTATATAGACCTTGACTATCATTAGCCCAATAACAAACCTCGAGTTAGTAAACTTATTTTTTGCATGACGTTCTAAGCTAGCATATAGTTTTGAAAATATGTTAACTCTGAACAACAGCCCCCTCATGCTCTTTAGCAATCAAGAGACCTAGATTTCTTTACATCATGCTTATCAACATTCTTACAACTACCTTGTAAATTGTATTATACAAACTAATTAGTCGAAACTATTCAGGCAAACTAGTCTCCCCTGGGCCTTTAGGAACTAAATTGTAGTGTTGTTCCACCTATATAGAATGGATCCTAAGTGGAGGAACTAAGGCACCCATTCTTAAACCACAGGGTGGACTCAATCTAATTGGATCAAATCTATTAATCAACAAGGTAAATCTGGTTCTAGATTTGTGAGGAAGATCATTGTGCAAAATATCTTAGTGAATCCAAAATGCTTCATCAAGGCTTACTCTATGTAAGCCTTTACTATCATTACCTCAATAAAAAAAATTTGAGATAGCTAACTTATTCGTACATGGTCTTTTGGGCCAGTAGACAGTTTTGTTAAATATGTTGATCCGAAACTAAGTGCTCCTATTCTTTTGGCAATCAAGAGATTCAAATTACTTTGCATGGTGCTTATCATCATTTTGGCTACCACCTTGTAGATTGTCACTCGCAGACTAATATCCAAAACTATCTCAAACAATTAGTGACAACTGTAGTATGTTTCCACCTATGTGATATGGACCCATAGTGGAAGAAATGTAGGGTAACCATGTTGAGGTTCACCCAAGCTTTGTCCCAATGGCATTGAAGTACTTTATTGTTAAAGCTCAACACATGATGTTTTCCCAAGGAGAAAACTACGTTTCTGACCTCACCACCTTGTGTCGGCACAATCAAATCTTTTACTTAGAGATAGAAAGGATAACCTTTCGGCCATAAGGTTCCTTGGGATCCACAAGGGAATTAGGAGCACAGCTCCCTCTTAGACAAATGGTCCATTTTATTGAGCGTTGTCTGCTGAAATGTGCATTGAACTGTACAAGTCACATACTTGCCACATGTTTTGATAGACCTTCCGGAAACATAATTCCTAACTTAGTTAAATATTTAGTATCCCTTCTCATGATATGTCTTTTTGTATTCAAAGTTAAAAGCGATTCGCCATTTTCTGGTATTTGGTTGACTAAGAAATCGAGCAGTCAACGTAGGAATAGCATATAAAGAAAGATATTCCTCCTCCAAAGTGACTTTTAAGTGATGAACAATGTTTGAGCCTCTCATCCTTTCAGCAATGCCCAATTTAGGTCAGTGGCTTCATCTTTTGAAGCACCTTTTATCCATTACTTTTGATCTTAGCCGCTGCTTTTAACACTTGGAAACCAGTAGGATAACAAAAGAAGTTTACAAGAGGAAGTAACCGTGTCGATTAATCGCATCAGGCTTCATCTATTAGAACAAAGTGGCCAAATTGTTTAAAGGACTTAAAACTTTTTTCTATCTTGTTGTATTTCAACATAGTGTCCACATAGTTGAGAGTCCCCAACCACCTTTCTTTCAAAGGATAAAGAGTGGTGTGTGTTGGGAACAGTATATTAGAATACTCCGAAAGATGCAATAATAGTGGGAAGACGAAACCTTTCACTATGTTAGAGGATTTTTTGTTATTGTTCAGTTATTGCATCACCCATTTGTATTATTCCAGTGTCGACATGATGCGTCTATTTGTTGTTCAAAGAACATCATGGGCATAACCTGGAGCCATGGCTTCTTTCGTCCTGTCATTCGATTGCTCGGTAAGTGAGCGTTCACAGAGGAATTTATAATATTGTCATTTTTTTAAATTTTATTTTTGTTTGGTTTTGTACAGAAAAAATAATTATTCAAACTTAATGTTCACAAATAATTCTTAGTAAAAGCAACCATAAGATAGGAGGTTGTCGCAGTTATTGAATTGTAGCTTTGTTTAATTACATTTTAATCTAAGCTTTTAGTCAGTCATATATAATTAATATGAGCAGCAGTTATTTGAACACAAGGGACCATTGTGAACACTGACATTGCATTATTATTTTTATTGGCAACTTAATGAGGCATGAAGTGTGATGCAGCATTTAGTATTTGTTTTTAAACGTGGTAGTTTGGTCTTTTAACTAAAATAAAAAAAATATATATTAGATGAGCAAACCTTAGTTTTCATCTTTTTTTTATCATATATCAGAACCCATTTTTATTATTTTTTTTACTACTTTTATAGTTTTATCAAATATATATTTTTAAAGTAAGAGATTTTTCTTCTAGTGTTGGAAGTTATTAATAAAAGCAGGCATGCTTGGCGCCTGAGAACTGAAACTGATTAGGAAACCTTGGAAAGAACATTAATTAGTCATTAACGTAAACATTAGTTAATCCAAATGCTGCGTTTGGATTCTTTTCACACGTAAATAATATTGTGATAACCACGTATTACCTTTTTTGTCGCATATGCAAAACTCTCATTAGTGAATAAATTATTTCACATTATTATTATTTAATACAACGTTCACAAGAAAAAAAAAAAAAAAAGAAAAAAAAGATTGCGTGTATCAGCTGCGTGACATAGAATAGCAAACAAGGAAACCCATCGGCAGTTGACGTTGTCGTCGACATAACAGCTGATCGAGAGGGAAAGTGTGAACACAAAATGGATGCCGTGGTTTTTTATGCCGCATCTGTAGATTACGAGCGACCGGTGTGGCGCCATCATCTGGAGATGAACGACCACTATTGCGAGTGAACTTGATGAACGGCTGTAATGCTATTTTGGGATGTGAGGTGTACTTTTGGCATATTTCCCGCATCCACGTACCTTCGATTGGTCTTTTAGGTAAACTAGCATAAAGGAAAATGATATGAAGCTTAATTATTTCTTGAAAGCAGATTTTAAGATTTAAAATTAAGAGTTCTGTAATTTTTTTTAGGAAAATAAATATATTTTTGAAATTCAAGTCAATAATTTATCAAATTAATTTGAATTTGGTAAAAAATTTATACATGATACAAATATTGTTTGAGATGTGCATCATTGTTAATGTTGGGTAAATTGTTATATACAATAGTTACATTTTATGATATTTAAATCCACCTACAGTAGTACTGATTAACTGCATATTACTAGCTCAACAGAAAAAAGAAAAATATTCATTCAATAGCATAAACGACGTGTTAAGTTAAATATTTAAGTTCATGTCTATGTTTTTTATTTTTTAAGTGCTCTAACTTATACCAATATTAATCGGGACTATCAAGTAATTATTTAAAAAATCAATAAAAATACAAATAAAAAAAAATGAAATACGTTACATATGGCCAACGAATTCCATCTTTCTTGTCGTTCTTTCAAGCACGATCTAACAACCAATAGAAAAATAGAAAAATAATTTATTTAAAAATCTTATGTTCTGCGTGAATTGGCCTCACGTAGTAACAAAGAAAGGTACGGCAAGCAGTTGACTTTGTCAATGGAGAGAGGCTTAGAGACTCTAGCTTTTATTCCATAATGAAAAAAAAAGAAAAAAAAAATCACAAGAAAATAAACTTATTTTTTTCCTCCTCTAAGCTCGTGGAGTACTCAAACAGCACTCATTGGTGTTAGTTTTCCAGTTATATATATATAATTTATATTTCACATGACTTTGGATTTATACAATCATGTGAATTTTCCCAATCACAAATGGAACTATGCCCTTATTTCTTATATATTTTTGTTTAAAAAAATATTTTATAAATATATATTTTATTAATTAATTTAATATTCATTACCAAAGAAAAGTTTTCGTCCACAAATCCATATAGAATCTCTTTGGAGTTGTATTGTTCTGTGTGAACTTGAATTCTGAAGGAATAAGGCTCTATTAATGGAGGAAGCAAATCACGTTATGTACGTATACCTTCCCTTGCGGTTTCTAACTGCTGCCTTCGGACCATCTGGTCCCCACCTTTCCTTCGTTTCACGGGATCTATATATAGCGAGCAGCTTCCCCCACTTGCCCTCCACACTCCTCCACGAGCTTTCCTCGAGCCCTAACCAGATAGACTCTCTGCTTCCGCCTCCCCGGCTTCCATTCTCTCTCCCCAGCAAACTAAACGCATCATTCATCTTCTCCTTATTTCAAACAATACACATGGGTTTCATCCCCAACAACAAGGACAACGAGGTTCCAACGGAACCCAGAAAGGAGGAGAAGAAAGAGGCGGTGGAAGAAGAAGAATTCGTTGATAGGAGTGTCTCGAATCTCATCGTCCGCATCACCGAGCTCTATGTTGGCATCTGCGATCTCCCCTGCCTCCAACCTTCCCCACAAACCAACTCCCTCTTCACCGACCTCGTCGCGGCTTGTATCCCTCCCTACCCTTCCCTGTCCCTCTCCTCCCTCTCCACCACCACCCTCGCCATGCGCAAACATCTCATATCCCTCTGCAGTGCAGCCGAGTCCCACCTCGAGCGCCACTACTCCGCCCTCCTGCTCCCCCTCGCCCTGTCTTCCTCTTCCCTCCTCCCTCACCTCACGCTGTTCCCCTACTTCTCAAATTACGTCTCCCTCTCCTTGCTCGAGTCGTCCCTCCTCCTCTCACACCTCCCCCACCCCCCCACCCACCTCGCCTTTCTCGGCTCCGGCCCCCTTCCCCTGTCATCCATTGTTCTCGCCTCCCGCCACTTCACCTCCTCCTTCTTCCACAACTACGACCTCGACCCTAAGGCCACCGCCATGGCCGCCTCCCTCGTCTCCGCCGACTTCATTCTCTCCTCCCGCATGGAGTTCATCACCGCCGACGCCGGCGCCATCGGGGAGAGCCTCCACCGCTACGGCGTGGTGTTCCTGGCCGCCCTCGTAGGCTTCAACCGAGAAGAGAAGGCCGCCGTGGTGGAGCACCTCGCCAGGCACATGGCCCCGGAGGCAATGCTCGTCGTGAGGAGCGCGCACGGTGCCCGGATGTTCCTTTATCCGGTGGTGGAGCCGGAGGACCTCAAGGGGTTCGAGGTGCTCTCCGTCTACCATCCAGACGATGAGGTCATCAACTCTGTCATCATAGCCAGGAAGCCGGCGGCGGTGCAGGCCGGAGGGGGAGCTGCGACGGCGTTGGCAGGGAGCTGCAAGTGCTGCGAGAGGAAGGCGATGTTCAACGGACATGGCGGACCTATCATGGCGGATGATCTAAAGCTTGAAGAGCTCCCTTCTGGCTTCTAATTCATTGCTTTCGTATCGTAATGCCCATTAAGGAACTAAGCCACCTGTTCTTATCCCTCTCTTCTTTTTAAGGGAGAAGGGATAAATTATACCGTTAAAAAATAATTAAATCCTTTTATGGGAAAATAAATCCTTTTCTAAATGATATATCGTCTTCAAAAATATAAAAAGGCTACGCGTAAGAAGTATTGATGTTTTCTTCAGTAAATAAGCGCGTTTGAAAACCCATTTCCAAACTGATTTGTAACCGAAGAACCTAAATAGCTATGAAAGGATATTATATTTTTCTTTTATTTAATTATATTCCATAATGATATTTGTCTTATCCATTAACTATAGTGAGGCTTTCAACATGTAACGGTTAACAATTATTTTGTCGTCGACTCACCCATTTGGCATAAATCACTCTTCCATAAGATATTTGTTAATATTTACTTAAATTTAATAATCAAAATTAAGTATTATATGGGAAGAGTCACGATTAAGACATGAAAAGTATATAAAAAAGGAATAATAATAAGAATAAAGCAATTGAGATCATATTCGAGCTCAGAATTTCAAACCACCCATGGATCAAAATTCATTTCATCATCATCTTATCCGGACTCTCTTTCGGTGATGATTTAAAGAGATCGAATAATACAAGGAATTCTTAAGAATGAAAAAAATATTTCTTCAAGAAAAAAAATAAAAATAAAAATAACTCTAACCTATTGTTGTATGTATTGTAATGATTTAAATTATTTGATTAACCATGGTAGTTAAATATAAAAGAAAACTTGAGTTATTCATTTGAATATAAGAAACTCTTGTTTTGTCTATGTTAAATCAGTTTTGGCGAGTGCTCTCCCTTACTAAGATGAATTTTTGATGTCGCCTCTCTTCCTTAAGAGAAGAATTTTCTATTGTTAATTCAACTTATTTTTACCAGTTTTTTAATTTGTGATGACAATGATGACATTTTCTTGCAGTTTACCCAATCTTTAATTTCATACATAACAATGAACTCAAATAAGTTTAGCTCATTATTTATTATTTATGCAAATCAATTATTTGACTCTAACAAGAAATTAACATATCAATTATTAACTATTTTTGTATCATCAATTGTAAATCATAAAAAGGGGTTATTCATGTTTTCTCTGTTAGTTATATTTTGAGGACGTGTGATATTTCTTTATTATTTGATCTAAGGAGATGATCTATAAGAGTTGGTACAAGCTTATTAAAGATTCTCTTATGATTGTCCACAACCACAATGTCACAAGAGTCCTTTAGATGCTTAATACTTGAAGCAAAAAATGGTGTGGACGGATCTCTAAACTAAGTACATGCACCTTGAAGGAGTGATCTCTAAGATGCAATCGAATAAAGTTTTGGGCTTTATCCTTTCTAAGAAGTATCAATGTCTCCTTGTTCAGACAATGCTAGACTATAATTCCTATTTTACTTGTCTTAAACTTGGTGGCCATAAAGAGCCAAGTTTTGTTGACTTTTTTAGGATGATCAAAATACTTTCTTCTTTTGTCAAACTACCACTACAATGAAGTATACTTAATGGATCTCTTATATTAAAAATGCTAAAATTGTGGCTACCATGAACCTCTTTATTATTCTAGCAGTCTTTTTAGAATTTTTTAAACTTAAATGGGATCAATCCATATATGTGCCTAATGTGAAGATTTTAGTAAGAACTTTTAAAGATTGTCACCCATCCCTTTGAAAAATGAGGGAAAAGCCGACAATTTTGGAGCTAGGGGAAAAATTAATAATATATTGTAAAAGGAAATTCTCCTTATTTGATATGTTCTAAAGGTGATGTGTACTAAGAAATATAGATGCTTTGTGTTTCATTAATGACTAAAAGAATCCATCAAGTTTGCTTTGAAATGTGCAATACTATAAATTTTGTTGAGTTTAAGCAATAAGCTAGGTCAGTAAAAAAAAGAACTAGAAATATTTGAAACCCATAAAATAGAAATGAAAAAAAAAGTAGCCTTGCCAACAAAAACTTCAAACCCTTCAAAAGATTTTTAGAAAGTTAAAGGTGGTAAGCGGTTTAGTCAATTTCAGCTCAATAAGCTAGACTCTTATATTAGTGGCAATAAGATGGACAGAAAATTTTGTACAAAGATACCTCAAAGTCTAGAATGTGGCAAAGTGCATTATGGAGACTATTGGGCCAAGAAGGGAAGCTAAATAGATGCTTCAATTATGTGAGCTAGTGCATGTGGCTATAGCTTATCCTCATGTGACATCAATGATGGCTTCTTCTCTTCCAAATGTTGATCGTATTATTGACAGAAGAGGCAATGGAAGAGATAAAGGAAGTGTCTTAATGACAACCTTAAGAAATGTGGACCAAGGACAATCTGTAGACCATGGTATACAACCCAAGTTGTTTGTCATCACCTACCAGAGGTCCTACACTTGATAAATTTGATAGAAGGTATGTTCTTGTTTTAGTAGTTGTCAACCACTATTTTATTTAACAATGATGCCTCAAACTCATTCATATCATGTCAAATGATTGATGCATATATTGTTAAATCAAATCAAACAAAAAAACCATTATTCATGCAATTGCTAGATAGGAGTGAGTTTTTTGTGGATATTTTCATTCGAGAAGAAATAAAAAAATGGAAAGTATTTGAATGAATTGTTTTTCATGCCTTCATCCAAATTTTATACCATTTTAAGAAATTCACTCCTATCTAACAATTGGTTGTCTAAGCACCAAGTAATTATTAATTGTTTAGAAAAAAAGAATTAAGTTGACAACTTCAAATAAAAAGGAAATAGTCTTCTTTGGTAAATGAAGAGAAATCTATAATATTTTACACTTAATACTCAAAAGAAGTCATGAAGGATTGTTACTATCTATTGTGTTAGTTGATTAGAGATTTGCTAAGCCATAAAATGTGCAAGTAATACATAAACCATGATGTTTTTCTTAAGGAGCTATCAAGTCTTCCTCTTAATAGAGAAACTAAGTCTAAAATTCTACTCATTCAAGGAGTCAAGTTGATATCTAAAGCTTTCTATATTATTGACCCTTAATCGTAATACTTTATTTAATTATAACAAATTCCAAATATTTTTCTAATAAATTTGTTTAAATGAATTTTTAGATTTAAGGTAGTCAATGCTTGTATTTGTGGAGAACAAAAAGAAAAAGATGAGCAAATGTCAAATCTCATATATATCATCTTGGTTAAAGTGACAAATCATCAATAAATATATTTTGAGTTTATCTCTAGGTATTTTAATTTTATTTTAATTAGAATGTTAAGTTTAATTAAAATATTTATTATAAGACATACAAATTAAATTAACATTAATCATCTTAAGAAAATATTTATGCTTCTAATATTTTTTATTAATCTTCTTTGATTGTATTGATCATCATTTTACTTTAATCATATATTTAAAATCTTAATTAATCTATTATAAAAATAATGTATTATTAATTAATAAAAAAATTCTAACTTACCTAATCCACTAACGAGTTTGTTATAATAAACTACTTTAGATCAAGGAACCAAATCCTAAACCCATTTGATACAGTGAACAGGTCAAAAACCCAAATCCAAAATACGAATCAGGCTATTAATCCCACTTCTATAAATCTGATCACACATTTTTGTAATCAAACAATCTTATTCTCTTCCATCTTTTTATAATGTTTATTTATATCCCCTGTTCAATCGCACTGTCTATGTTTCTTCTGCACGTATGATTGAATTTCAACAGTCCAATTAGGATTTAGATCTAATGGTCCTCATTAAATATTATATCTAAATAGTGCCACTTGAATCCCATCCGGCCGATCATGTAATTTTTGAAATCAAGCAATCACAGATTGTTTTGATCGAACGACTCCTATGCAACAGTTATTTAGTTGTTATAAATTTTAATTAAATAATTTTTTTATTAAAATAACGTAAGAATGGTATAATAGTAATAACTATTTTTTTGTTTGGTAAGTGCTTTTAGGTATTCTAAAATATCTATAACTAGAATATTTTTATACAAAATTTAAGAGATAATTTTTATGCAATCTAAAGAAAATTTTCAAGCTAAAAACCTTCAAATCGTAGTAGCTCATTCTTATCGTCGCTTCCATATACTGTTGTATCCTTCAGTTGTCAAACTCTTGAAGATTTGTTTCTTCTCAAATAAGTTAAGTTATTAATTATTTTTTATTATCAATTTATTTAATTAAGATACTTTTATCTCTTTAATCATTTCATCTAGCACAAAATTTTATTTTTATTAATTTAGATTTTATGTCGTTTAGTGGTTTTCTTTTATTGTCATTTTGTTGTTAGGCCATTATAGCATGTCTCATTAATTTTGTTGTAAAGCTATAATAGTGTGTCTCGTTTGTTTGTTTGTTTGTTGTGAAAGTTTAGTCTGCTTGTATTTTGACGAAATGATTATACTGAATGTGTGTTTAGTTTTGTCCACAGGTGGACGTAGATTTGGTTTTAAGTTAAATCACCTAAAAATCATTGGTGTATAATTTTAATTATTATTTTTTTATTACATAATTTTTATAAAAATTAACATGTTTTAAAACAAAATTAAAATTTATATAAAATAAATTTGAAAGATTTTCTCTCAAGTCTTTAAAAAATATTTTTAAATCATATCATTAAATATTTTTAAATCATATAATTAAATATTTTTGTAAGAAATAATTTTTTTATTTCTACAATTCACTCCCCTCTTATTAAACCACACCAATAAAGATAATAAATCAAAACGTTGAACATGTATTAAATTCTAACATTTTTACATTTTATTTAACCCCAAACTTGATTTTTCTTTGACTATTATTCTCTTGATCCAATCATAAATATAATAACATTAGTCGACATTCGACCAGTATATTGGGAAACATTAACCAAATTATAATAGCTTGCATCACTTGTAATAAGGCATCCTCTCAAAGATAATTTCATAAGGAAAAAAATTATATTTGTCTTTTTATTTCATGTAATTGTCCAAATCGTGTGTAATCATGCCAAAGCCTATGATTATGTATTTCCATATTTATAATCCATTTTATGTCACAATAAAATGAAAGTCTAGCAACATAAAACATAAATAATGCAAACTAAGGTAAAAACATTTCATGCTATAGTAAAAAAATGTCATAATAAATAAAATAAATTTGTAAAATAATATTAATACATTACATTATAATTATCATATTTATCTTCTCGAATCTGTGAGTTATCTTCTCTTGTTATCATTTATCTACTTTGATTTCCTATAATTTTATGTGTTTGTAAGGGTCAATATGTATCATATATATGGCATGTTTAGTAAGTAGTTAAAGTCTTGTTAATTCTTTTTAAACCTTTAATTTTTTGTCTAAAATTATATTAGTGAAATTACCTAATCATACCATATGACCATCTAAAACTAAGAAATCTACATTATACAATGCCTATACGATCTCATTTTTCGTATCGTATGATCTCCTTTATTCGTCATTACTTTAACCTATTTGTTTGGTATGATCCACAAATCTCACAAAATTATTGTACTATATGATAACAATATTGTTATATTTTTTATAGTTCTTTTGATCGTCTAGTATGATTTATATAATTATGTTGTGTGATCTAAGAAATTATTTAATGATAAAACCATATGGTTAATCCCATTATATAGAAAAATTGTTTCTTTCTGCTGATGTCATCCCTTATTGTATTGTACAAAAAGAACATCATGCCATATGATTCAATTTTGTTAACCGGTTTGTTTTTCTTTAAACCACATTATAGTACAATAGTCATCCAATAAAATTGACCCCTTTGGGCAACAAATATACTGTATAGTACAATATCATATAGTACAATACTCATCCCTTAGTATTCTCTTATAAATTCTTCTAAATTTGGTGTGAAACTCTTTCGAACAATTGGAATGGTTGAAGGATTTAAATTTTTGGATAGTGAAACTTTAGAAATTAGATAATAAAAAGATATATATATATATAAAGTGTGATTAGGATTACGATGAGAAAAAGATTTTAAGTTACTAGCGATAGAATAAAAAAAGACACGAAATAAAATCAAAATGTAATTTTTAAAAATCATTTTTCTTTTTTGTTTTTTTTTTCATTTTTTTTAATTCTTTCCATTGTTTTTTCATATACTTTTCATATTTGAGCTAAAACTATTTTTTGATATCCAAACATCTCACACCCAAAAAGCATAAATTCATTCCAACTATGATTTCTTAGCATTCAATTCAAAAAAATTTCATCAACTACATATGCCCAAATAGGATAGTGCTAATTGTTAATTTTATTATAATGCATATATTTAAGAATTTTGTAAAATGTGTAGCTTTAAGTTATTTTATATATGAATATAAACGCGTATTTTATCTTTATTTTAGATGTTTTACAATTAATTGTAGCCCATCACATATTTATCATGATATTCTATTGCAATAGTTAAATCATTGTAAAACTAAAATTGCATGATGTGCATATTTCAGAAAAATGATGCTTTGGCATTCTTTTATTGATGTTTATTGCTAAAATAGAAATTTCTTTTTTGATGATACAGTTGATATATTAATGTTGTTGACAATTAATAAGTTGAGTATAGAGTGATGCCTATAGAATATTCTTTTAGTATAAGCTAATATACATTTCTCACCAAAAATATGATAACAATATGTTATTTTACAACGCATTTCACATTTCTGCCTAATCTGTCAAATGATAGATCAGAAAATAGTTCAACCATTCATGAACCATGAAGAGCGTATGCCATGCACTCCTTAGCTAACCAAATAAATAAATGTAACAAAAATACTTAGAAAGACTAAAATATCAAACTAGCACAAAACATGCAGCAAAAATTAATCACACAAATTAATAGTAATATATATATATATACATACATACATACATACATATAATATATGCCAATATACTATCATCTTAATTAGAATATATGTATAATCAATTGATTTCATGTAATTTTGCTCATGTCATATTACATTCACAACATTTTTATAAGGTATTTAACAAAAATCATACTTATATCAAAATTATCTCTATTGCCTACCTATTGACTCTAATGAGTTACTTATATATCATTTCTTTTTTTATCTATTTCTTTCATTACCTACATAAATTTCACTCTCACTATTAGTAAATGCTTACTTTTCAATTATAAAACATTCATTATTCTCATCTTTATCAAAATTCATCTTTTCTCTACTCAATTCATCAATCATTACATAATTTTTTTACTTAGAACATTCATAAACAAAGCTTCACAACTTCTTGAAATTTTATTGAATTACATTATCCTCTTTCCCCTTAATATACCCTTCGTTCGCTCAAGTATATGATATTTCAAGCTCTCTTGACACTATACATGGGTAAAACAAATAGTTTTCCAAGCTATTACACCTCTCTTTTGAGGTAGATATATGATATGTTGTCTTTAATGTATGGTTTACCCCTTCACCAAGCACAATGAGTGAGTCCAAGAGAATCATCCATTGCTCTCTCTTCATAGTTTAAATGTATAGCAAATTAAATATTAATATGTCATCCACTTTTTTAAAGAAACTTAGGTCCAATAGTTGCACTCATAATATGGCATAAACATATTATATGTAGGAAAATACCTCATCATCTATTTTTCTTAGAAAAGGGGTTGTTATTACATAAAGTATCGAGCATAGCATTTATTGGCCCTAAATATAAGATATGTGTAGCCTAAATCACAGTACATGTTAGAGCTCCACTTCACAATATACTTAATAAACTATAAAATCAGAGATATTGCATAATTAAATATCAAGCAAAGATATAAAAATCATAGGCAAAGACCAGACAATAAGACAACTTTTCCAAATTATATTTAAATAAAATGATAAAATCTAAAAGAAGTATAAATATAATTAAAAGTTTATTGATAATTTATGCATAAAAACATCCTAAACTAGAATATATACATAACTTAAGCGATTGTATCAACAAAATACCAAACTATTCACAATAAAAAATGCCTAATATCAAATGTCATAAGTGTAATCTTATACTATGATATTAAAATCCCCAAATCTCAAAGTAATAGATACATGACCTATGATACAAATAAGATTAATAAATCTTAAAAAAATAAATCTAATAAAATGACCAAATATAAAAAAATATGCAAATATAAATAAGTATTATAAATAAATTAAAAAACATATCATAAGCCAGAATGATGAATCATATGAATAAATCCAAAATAATATCAGAATCCATGTCTATGTCAGAAGAAAAGCAGATGAAATGTGAATTCTATTTTCCCTTTTTTATTCTTTTATCTTTTTTATTTCTAGTTTCCTATATTTTTTGTACTTAAATGCCTAATTCATTTTGAATAATTATCCTTTCTAATTCCAATCATATTAATTATTGAATAACCTCCTATTAACGTCTATCTATAATATATAATATAAAAAACTAGACAGATATTTGGTGCAAAGAAATATATATAATATATCCTATGAATTAACATGTTATGCTTGTTGCCCACCAAATAGATATAGATAAATACTGATACCTATGATCCCACACACTGCATCTTGTGTCATCCATATTTATATTTAGGTCATGGTACTTACACTAGATATATATAAAGGTCAAAGATTGATACCATATGATCTAACTTGCTGCTATGCTTAGTGCATGAGAGATGATGCTCTAAGAATCCATTTCAATATTTTCTAATTTTTAATTTTCTAGCAATATCATATGTGAAATAATCATGTCAATTCTAAAAGTTATTTTCAAAGCCAACATATATTTGATGGGTGAAAATAGTTCATGTAAACTTATATAAGGTAAAAGCATTCATTGGGCTTCATATATAGTTGTTTAAGGGGGTAACTATAGCTAGTTTAAGGTAAAACTACATCCATATTATGCCCTTTTTAATCTTAACTTGATTATGAGTGATCATATAATAAATTTAGGATTAAGCAAGAGAGAATAAATATAAGACAAGTGTGAACGTGTCAAAAGCAAACTAAAGATCACACATGATATATAGAACACATACTAAGTTGATTATGTATTAGAGTATATATTAGTATAGATAATATAATATCATATAATATGAAAGTAATGAACATTTAACTATGATACAATATAAAACTTAGCACTCGATTATACAACTATAATATGACAAACATATAACTATGATAATATATACTAAATGCAAATCAATATAAGTATTTAAATCATACAATACAATTGAATGACATTATATTTCTTTATCATATAAGTAAAAATAAAGTGAATTATATTATAAAAACATCTAAAAAAGATACCCTAGACTGGTCAATAACACAATAAATTGATTGCATCAATACGATTAAGACATTTGAGCAGGAACGTCATCAATTATCACAAAGTAAAAATACAAAGAATAGATCATAAAAGTATTACAAGATATATAGAGTTCTTGAAAATCATCATTTGAAAAGTGGCATACAATACAAAGAGTGAAAATGTATAACAGGATAACATAATAACTAGCATTGTAAATAGAATTGTCCATACTATATAAGAGGAGTAGGAGTATCATACTAGTACAATAGAGATATTGTAACAATATGATAATAAGAAGTTAAGTTAGATTTAGAAAATATTGAGAAATATATAATACAAATCTTATAATCATTAGGTACAATTAATAAAAATTGAGTAAATCTTAAAAAATAAAATGATTAATGATTAATGATTAAGAAAATAAATATGAGAACAAGTTTAACTAATAAAAAATATTTGTAAATAAGAGGATAAAAGATGAAAAAATAGTCAAATGAATGGACACGATTTTTAAAGGCATTTGATAGATCGAGAATATGAAAAAATCATAAGAAATAAGTATAAAAAGAGGGCTAGTTGTGATGTAGAGAGTTTTTTTAAGAAATTTGGGATGTCAAACACTCAACCTTTGCCAATAGAGGAAGAGGAGAGAAAGTGCAACATTTTCTAAAAAGATTTGGAAATGAGTTGTGAAAAAAAAATTGAGAAAAAAAGCCTTGATACTATAGCAACCAAAGCTTAGAACAAAGATTTAAGCTTAAAAAGATCACAACATAGATTTGAAATGTGAGATTTGTACAAAATGTATATTATTTAATATGATGTGTAATTGTAAATTAGAGATTTAAAATGATATACGAAAAAAATATGTGAGAAATGCTTATTATTATTTATTTGAATAATATATTACATTTATTTTGTTGCATATTTTGATTAGTTACATATTAAATAACAAATATTGATATAATGGTTTGATATATAATTTATTTAAGCATAATGGCATCATATTCTTTTACAAATATATAAATATTTATCATATCATATGTGTTATAATCATATGTGTTATAGAAAAAATAAATTAACAAAATTTTGATATAAATAATTTAAAAATGATGTAATAAATTAATATAATATGAAAGATATGAATGATAATTTTCTAAAGAAAACTTGTTATCCAAAATAACATTTCTCTAGAAATGTTATGTTATTTGAAATAATAGTTATTCAATAGTAGGGCCACATTTGAAATAATATTTTTTCGAGAGCTGAGAAGATATCACTGATAATTTGGAATGAGTTATTTGGATGCATGAAAGAATGATAAAAGGTTTTAAAAATTATATGATTTCTTAAAAATGAAATTAAATTTCAAATAAATTCAAAAAAAAAAGAAAGATTATGTATCTTTTATTTATTTATTTTATTATTGATATATATATTAACATGTATACCTAACAATTACTTCATTTATATTATATTACATATTTTTGCTATTCAATTATTGCCAATTGATTCATGCTTATTTTAGTTTAATATTTTCAAGTCAAAAGACACATCATATTAAACTTTATGATAGAAATAAAATCTAACTCATCATTCCATATAAAAAATATGATTATTTGTTAATAATAATATTACTTGTAAAATATGTTTATATAAGAAAAGTATATATAAAATTATTCATATGTATATACATATGATTTTAAAAAATAATATAATAAACTTAATTTTTTCATGAGTTGTAAATAATATATTTATTATATATTATTTTTCTGATCAATTTATAAAAGTTGAAAAGGAAATGCTTTCAAGTTTTTAAAAAAAAATTTTGACATGATTTTCAAATTATGAATAAAGAAAAATGTAAAAAAAAAAAGATTTGAGTAGCTCTCATAAAAACATTTGGAAAGACTGATGATGAGAAAGGGGATGCTAATAAAATATTCATTAAGTTGCTTATATAATTGCTTAAGATAATAACTATAGTCAATTTAATGTAAAATCGCCTCCATATTATGCCCTTTTTAATCATAGTTTAATTTTGGGTGTCACCTAAGGATAAGTAGCCAGTAGAAAATTTGATATTTGTTGACATTTTCACCACAATCCCACTTTTCTTTCACATAGAACCACGTGAAAACCCTAAGTATATGATTTACAAATCTTCCTTAAAGAATTCTAAAATTATATTTATATTCTAATTTTAAAAAAATCATATTTTATTATTTATGATTCAAAACTTACAAACTAAATACCATTGAGATTAAAAGATTTATCTCATGAGTTTTATTTATTGATATATTTAAATAATATTTTTGATAACTTTTGAGATTATAATATACTTTTTTAATATTTTATTATTATTTAAAAATTTCATATATAAATAACATAGTTAAGAAATGAATTTTACCAATGTCAAACATGCTTCATCACCATCCCATTCACTTAATTCCAAGGTTTCTCATCTTGATCTGAGTTAAAATTTCAGAACCATTACAATATGTTAGCTACTATGTATAATACACGAGGCACATATGATACCTACAATTTCATCCATTTTAACAAAATAATCATTCAACCAAAAACCAAATCATGAGCACCCAAAAATAAATCTTAATCATAAGAACACCCTAAAGGAAGGATTTGTTCCTTTGCTTAATTTTTTGCTTCAAAATGAATCAATCATGCCTTAAGCTCTGTTCACCCCGAAGTTCCATAGGGGCTTTTGCTTTAGATTTCCAAGGAGCACCCTTACTTGCTATAATTTTATAACTCATTGTTCACATATTCTCTCCCTTCTCTTTCTCTCTCTCTCTCTCACTCATTTCTCCTCTCTCTCTCCCTAATACTTCTCAAGAAACCAATCGACCTCGAGGAGGATTTTATATATCCTTGTTATGTAATATCAAAATGTAATAAATCAAATAGTAGCTTTTTTTAAAAACATTCTTGTAATTACAAATGAATTTTGAAAATTAAAAATCACATATCAATAAATTTCTTAAGTGGAACTCTTTTTAATGGTATACCTAAAGAGCTATTATACCTACTAATAATACGATACATATTTTGAAACATGTCAAAATCTATCAATTTCTCAAATTAAGATTTGTACACAACTAAAATTTGTATCACATACACAAATATTAACATATTTTATAAATAAATGTTCGTGTTATAGCAGTGTAAGTTATTAATGTCATCTTAGTAAAAATACTACATTGACTACCTTGTCATTATCCTCATCCATAAAAAATCTATAGCCATAAGCTGATACTAAAGATCACATAATCGAGTTTTTCTAAGTCAATGCACTACATAGGTAAATTTAATGAGCATTTCAACTATTGTCATGCATCATTAAATAGAATTATTGAAAAAAAAATTTCATACATAAAAGAAGAGATGAATGACATCATCTTGTGAAGGAATACAAATTTCGATAATAGAACTATTTACATACATAACAAATTCATGTCAAAAGAAAGATAATTATCTAAGAAATTAAATCAATATAAAACTTATTTTAATAAAGAATATTATAAATTAATTCAAAATCAGATTTTAAATTATTTTTTATTTTTTTAATAGTATAATATTAAATAAAACCTTGAAATGATCTACAGTGGATACAATTTATTAAGATTTCTAACAAATAAAATAAAATAAAATAAAATGACCAGACTTGCATGTCACTTCGTTAAGTCTGTCAGCAAAATGAGTAGAATATTTAGTTTTATTTTTTCTAGTGACAGCAGAGGTGAATATATTATCCGTGTCAACTAAGGCATCAAGTAACAGAAAAAATAAAAATGCTCCTTTTTCCAAATTAAGTTTAAAGTGGTAGTATTAAAGAGGTTTTAAAAAAAAATCTAAAAAATATCAATATAAATTATATTTAATGTTAAGATTATGATTTTCTCGTCTATTTATTGAATAATGAGAAATAAAATTATTCATGAATGAAAAAATGTTTGTTTTAATAATTTATAATAATCGAATTTAAACTTTTGTTGGTCGTTTATCATCCATATTCTCTCATTTATTAAATCAAAATCCATAATCTTAAATGTCTTTTTATTGGCTGGATAGTTATTATCATATAATAATTTAAATATTATTACCTATTTTTTGACAAATGCGCACTGGATGTGCTTTTAAATAAAATATTAATACACAAAATGCGTAGTAGGAATATTTTTTACAACTGATAAATATTTAAAAAATACCTATTAAAAATGGTGTTTTACGGAAAATAAAAAAGTTATGATTTTTTTTTAAATAGAATACAATACAATATATCTTTTATTTGAGACTTGCCATCTCAGCATGGAAATAATAAATAATATTTGAAATTTTTTTTAATGCAATTTTTTTTGTGCATGTCAACGCTAATAAGCATACATCTTCTCGTTTCGGTCTCCATGAATGAATTTAAAATAAATACACCTATAATGTATTTATAAAAGTATATTTAATTATAATTACCACTAAAAATATCTAAAGTGACACTGTGAATTAAAAATTTTAGAAACATACAATGACATTTAACAAATATGATTAAGACATAATACTAAAATAAAATAATTATTTTATCTTTGAGAAAAGAAAAATAAATGTCTAATAATAAATATAAAAATAAACTTTAACATACTTGTAATAATATCAATGTGATATCATATAATGAACCTCACAAATCAACTTGTAATTTTTCAATTGCATCATATTTGTATATCTGTAGATCAATTTAATATAATTTTCTCAAAAACCTCATTCAACCAATATCACATATTTATGACCCTTTATATGTAAATGCATAAAATGATAGTATCACATAAAGAATGTCATTATATTTATAAGAATAGTTTCTACAACTGAAAAATGTTTTTTTAAATATTTTTTAAAAAGAACTATTAAGAATTATATTTTTTGGAAAATAAAGAAAAGTTATGCTTCTTTTTTATGAAGATATTTGGCACGTCAACGGTGCTAAGAAAACATCTTTCATATTTACTTTCTGTTAAATGACGTTCACAATGGATGAATTTAAAAATAAATACACTTAAAATGTATTTATAAAATATACTTAAATTTTAATTATCAATGTCGAAGGTGATACGTTACATGAATGAATACTAATACAATTCGAATTAAAAATTTTAGTCAAATATATCGGTGTTTAATAAAATATGATTAAGATATAATATTATATATTTAATATTTTAATTTTAGAATAAGAATAAGATGTAAATATTATAATTATATAATAATAAATATAAAAATGAATTTTACAACTTTCTTGTTGAAGAGTCTCACATGATGTTATAAAATATGTTGTAACAATTTAATAGTCAAATCAAACAAAAATCCATTTGAATTAGAACAATATTTGTCTTTCTTTTTAATAGTTATTTTATTAAATTATTTTCTAATTTTTTTTAATCTTAATAATTAGGCTAAGTGAACCCTAATCACAATCTGAAGAGTATTATTTTTCATTAATTTTTTAATATAATTTAATGTGATGAAAAATAAGATTGAATAAAATACTATAATTAATATCGAAAAATATTTGTGTCGCCTAATTTAAAAAATAAATTTAAAATAGATTATAAACTTGAACCAGAAGCAACAAAAGTGGCTTAAAGACTAATTCAGTTTTAGTCGAAACATCAACTTTAGGCCGAAATCACCAAGATTCGATTTTCTTGGCGAATTTTGGACTAATCGCCCAAAAGTGAACCGTATCTGTTTGAACCAAGTCTCGTGCTTCGCCTGCGAACTCAAACCAACGAATGCTACGTGGTGCATCTGGATCGATCTTGACTGCACATTTGGCTTTGAGATCAGTGATGAACTATGATGTGTGGAGACGACAGAGAGCTGATGCAGTAACCAATCCTATATATATATATATATATATATTAACTTTAAAATGAATCCAAGAAATCTAGTTTAGCATTAGCTGATCGGAGGAAGCGCGTATTTTTATCGTAATAATTAAACTTTTTTTTTTTTGGTTGAAAAAGATTTTGGTAACTGAGGGGTAGACGGAAATCCAATCGAGCAGCGGCCGATGGCGGAGGAGAAGTATAACCGAAGGAATCCGGCGGTGAAGCGGATTCTGCAGGAGGTGAAGGAGATGCAGTCCAATCCCTCGGATGATTTCATGAGTCTTCCACTCGAGGTAACCCCATCATCCCTAACCCTAATGGATGTAAAATGGTTTATGTTTTCTATCTCTTCATCAGATCTACCTTGAACGGGATCTTCAAGGTGTTGGTGGATGAGATCCCCTTTTAGTTAGTCTGTTTAGTTGACGCGACTTTTACTATTCTGCTTTTCTTCTTAATTGTTTCTTAATTGGTAAGGAAGGCGTGATTCTGAGCAGGGATTTGGTATTTAGGGTAAGAAATTTAGATGATGTTGATCTTTTTTTATTAACTTATCCACGCAGGAAAACATATTCGAGTGGCAATTTGCGATTTTGGGGCCTCGTGATTCGGAGTTCGAAGGAGGGATCTACCACGGAAGGATTCAATTACCGGCGGAGTATCCATTCAAGCCGCCCTCGTTCATGCTGCTAACGGTAAAATCTCGACCCCTTTTATTGTGCAATTCCTTTCAGAGTAATGTTCTTCCTATCAACTGTGACTAGTTATGTATAGTGTTTTATGTTCTTATTTTCTCTAATTTTTCAGCCAAATGGGCGTTTTGAAACCCAGACAAAGATTTGCCTTAGCATATCTAATCATCATCCTGAGCATTGGCAGCCCTCGTGGAGTGGTATGTTGTTTTAGGTGTGAGTTAAATTTTTTTTTTTTGGCATTTATTTTTTTATTTGGAATGATACTGAAATAAATCTGGGTTTGAATTGTCGGCTTAAGCATATTGGAATGCCTATAATTTATGAGATTCAGAAGGAGAGCGAACTTGGGTGATTTAGTGCTAATATTGGGATTCCTTGACTAGGACTAGAAAGCCATGGCTTGCACTTGAATGAAAGGTTTCTTGCAAGGTCAAATAGAAATTTTAAGTTTCAATTTGAAAGACATATTGCCATCATAAATCCTACATTGATACTTTCGAAATTCAATGCATCATGTGATCTTTATAGCTTACCCAATAAAGCCTTGTTTAGTTTATCTTTTCCTTTGTTATGCTTAAGATATCTTACATTTTACAAAATTTTTTTGCTTTGAAAGTGGATGATAACAATGCCTACATTTCATCTACAAATTCTCTAAGAATTCAAAATCTTAATCAAAACTTACTTCTCAATTCTTTCAACTATTTCATAGTAACAATGGCCATAAGGCTACAACGTTCAACCACCAATTAAACCATTTTGCATGATAGATGATGTCGAAAAGTCTCTATTTTGGCTTCTACAATTGGTAAAATTTCACATTTATTGGTGGTGGTCATCATCTCCTTTATTGCGTGTACTATCTATCACTTTGGGACACTCCCTTCCTTTTTGATTCCAACCAAGAGGCCAAAGCTTGATTCATAGCTTCAAACTTCATTAGATGTTGCACATTATTCAGTATTAACCGATTAATGTTTCGTGTTTTTGTCTTTGATCAAGGTCCTACTATCCATCCTAATTAATTGAAAGTCACCTCAATGATTATGCACAACTTTGAAGATTCTAACAACCATTTAATTCTTCTTATATAAACAACTAAACTAAAGGTGAAAAGGACATATACATAAAACTCTAAACTTTTTCAATGTGGGAGGAACTTTTTAATGGTTTTTGAATGCATTCTTTCTCTATCTTAACATTTTCCCATATTGCCTATGTTAGGAGAGTCCTATAACTCAAATGGAGTTCTTCTCTCGTACTATTTGCAAAGTATTGGAACTCCTCTCTACTCTATAACGGCTATGGTTTTTGCCTCATGTGGATGTTTTGTATCACCATAATTGAGCATCTTTTTTGGTCCTTTTTTGAAAAGATTCTCCCTAGCTTGCCTTCTTAAGCTAGGTTCTCCATTTCCTTTTCTCCCTTTTCATATACCTCTTTGGCCTCAATTGTGCCAATCTACACAAGGCACTTGTTCCCACAAATGTGGCATAGGTCATCCTTGATGTCAATTGTGACTTCTTCATGCAACACAAAAGAAAAGGAACATCATGATATCCTTAATAGGATAAGAGTTGAAATAGTAATTGTTGTTTTTTAAGGTGCCTTCAAGAAGGAGATACATGATTCAAATGCAGGCATCATTCTCAACTTCCTTAAAAAGAGTTGAAAGTTTCATAGTTTTTAAATGCTATTGTAGCATGTTGAGCTTGTTAGGATTTGGTTAAGCCATGTGGGCTGGGTTTGTTCTAGGATTATCGATTTCTTTTTTTTAAGATTAGACATTATCATGGTTATTCTTCTCGAGTCAGCTTGTTTCACTATAAAATCCTTCAACAGTTGGATGTAATATAACTTTAAGTCAACTTTGTGCCAACTCCATGTTGGTTCTTTTGAGTTCTAACCGAGCTATTTTTGCTTGAAGTCAGTTTGTTATCTTCCCTGGTTCTTGTTGTATGTTTGTAGTAATCCTCTTTGTTGTTTAAGTGTAACTTGGGATCAAGTGCATCCATTCATTTGCTGTATCACATGGCTTGGCATAGGTTGAGAGTATTAGCAACACAGTCATTCTTTAGATACAGCAGTTGACTGATTTTCATTTGGCTTGGAGCTATTCAAATAGGATTTTAGCTTTACTACTGTTCTCTTTAAGAAGCTTCAGTCTAGTGATTGGATGCATAGTAAAAATCTAGTTTTTTTTTATTTAATGAAATTTGTCAGAAAGCTACAAGCTTTAAACTCTTTTTAGTTGCTTTTCCAGCTTTGTTAATGTAATTCTTCTTCCTGTATCTATTCCTATCATTCATTTTTGCTTGATTTGTTATATCTATTTTTTTTTTTTTTTTTTTTTTTTTTTTTTTTTTTTTTTTTTTTTTGTTTATCAACATTTTTCCTAGCTTTGCTCATGACTGTATTGTATAGATGTCTTTGGTAGGACGATGAGCTTGCTACAGGGACAATCATAGATTATATGAATCGTATAAATTCAATATCTGGAATTGTTTAACAAAAAAAATTATATCGCTACAAATTCACTAGTGTCAGTATAGTGATTAAGCCATAGTAGTGTTGTGTGATGAGCCAACCGCATTCTAAATGAGCTTTTTTTTGTAAGATTCTTTTTATTCGAAGTTGTAATAGGATCTGTAATGTGAAATAGGATATACTACTCTTAAATATATTTATTCCAAGGATATTGAGATCACATTTAATCCCATGTCATCCTATTCACTGAAAAGTTAATGGTTTTGCTATTCATGTCTATCTCCTTAGTGCCTCTTTTTCACTCACCCATCTCTTTTTGTTTGTTCAAATATTTTGTTTATATATAAATGAAAACGAGAAGAGAAAATTATTCAAGTCACTTTTCATGTTTGTATTTGGTTCACTGTAAAGGAAATCTCTTTTTGTCTCATTTAAGTGGATTGCCATTTTGACATTTTTCCCGCTTTTATGAAAAAATTGTTGAGGTCTATTTTGTCGTTGTACAATGGCGCTTGTTGCTCCTCTTTTCTACATCATGGTCTCCACTGCCTTGCGTTGCCCGTTATCGTAGTTAGCTGGCTATCCATCAATGGCCAATGGCAGCATACAATCTATGGTGGTCGATGGTTGACTGGGCAGTGGCAGACGATCCTCTAAAAATTGTTCACTTCTACTTTCTTTTGAAAATCTGCAGAATGGTATGTTATAAGAAGTAATACTTTCCCTTTGGAATATCAAACAATATCTTAGAAGTGACCTCTTGGGGTGCACTTTTAAAATTGAAAGTCTCAGTTCTCCTTATGAAATAAACAAAGCCATTGTGTAGATTTGAATTGCATTAATAACATTTTTTTTAAAATAAAATGGATTGAGGTTAAACTTGATCATTGCAGTTATTTGATGGGCATCCACCTTTAATTCATTTTTTTGACAATCTTAAAAAAAGACAAAAATACTCAATAAATCTAGCTTTAGACCCTCAAGATTGGCACAATTTTTTGGCTCGGTTTTGTCATAACATTGCTTCCCAAAGTGTGTTTGGAAGGAAGTTAAGCTCAAAATTTTACTGGTACGAGTGTCACCATCCCTGCACTGTGGTGAGGCCTCTCAAAGCAAGATTTTGTGACGAGTCAGAACACGGGAAAAGTAACTAAGATTCTTAACAACTACCTACTATTCCCTTTGTTCTTACGGGAACCTGTGTCGGAGCTTTTCTTCACTTATCATTCTTTCCTGTGTGTCTAAGTGCATGTTATCGATCAGTTTGCCACAGGATGGATAATGCCTATATGGACATTGGACCAGAATTGGTTGGAGTAAGGGGAATGGAGGTTTTGCAGAGCTTGTGGCCATGAATCGCCTACATATCTGGTCAGCTCGGTCTGGCATATCTGGCTTGGGCCTGCAATCCCCAGTTCCCAGTTTGCCCATTGTGTAGGTTTGGTCGACATATAGAACCTGCTTAATGTGTCAGTAGGAATGAATTTAAAGTCCTTCACAAGAAGTCCCAGGGTCTACAATAATTACAATTTCGTTGACGTTTGGCAATTGGATCACTGAAGTCATTCCCATGCTCGCACGAACAAGTTTCTAAACTATCTATGCATTGTTGATACCTTGAAGCAATTGTACAGAGGTAGTATTCATGCCATAGGAGCTATGACTTGGCTTGTAATTGATTCTCTTTAGAAGCTAGATATGATTGATCAGCAGTCTGATGATCATCGACATCCAAATGCGCAATTGTACATTTATACAAGCAACTAGTCTACATACTAAGGGTATTGCTATATTTCTTTTGCTGAAATCTTCTTTCTTATTGTAGTACGCACAGCTTTGGTAGCCTTGATAGCGTTTATGCCGACCAACCCAGGCGGAGCATTGGGCTCTCTGGACTACCCAAAGGAAGAAAGGCGCCGACTTGCCATCAAATCACGCGAAGCTGCTCCCGTTTACGGCAATGGCGAGCGGCAAAATCTCATCAATGAGGTTTAGTTTCTTGTCCCTCTCATCTCACTTAAAGAGGAAAACTTTTTGTTCAAATTCTCCAATTTTCATTTACCTGAACGCTTGGGTCACAGATCCATCAATACATGCTCAGTAAGGTTCCTGCAGTACCTGAGCTCCAGGAACCTGCAAGCTTAGTTGAGAAGACCAACAGTAATACAGCATCAGAAGCACAACAGATCAATGCTCCCAATGGCGATGCACCACCATCTGAAGAGGCTCCTCCAGACGCACAGGTCGGCAGAGCAGCAGAGGATGTGCACGAGGTCCGTGTCGATGCGGGAGCTGGCCGCCTTCAAGTCAGCTTCCGAGCTGCAGTGGCCATAACTCGAGGAGGCCCTGCTGAGCCGAATTTGCGCCAGGAGAGGGCCATGGTCGGGGCACGGAAGTCCATGGATGATCGCTTGTTAACCTGGGCAGCCATTGGGCTTACAGTTGCTATTGTGGCTCTACTGGTGAAGAAGTTCCTCAAGAACAATGGTATAGTTGGTTATCTTGATTAATTATTATGTCGTTGCTTCTTGCAATGGTGTGATTAAATATTTATATGATACACTGCTGTGACAGCCTTGGGTTATTTGCATATATGTTTTAAGTCCCTGGACAAAATGTGATCAATTACACTCTTCTGTTTAGCTTATTTTTAGTGTAAACTTTAATAACTCCTGACGATTTGATCGTCTTTAAGTTGAATTGTGCAATTTGTAAAGGAATTTTGTTCTTGAGTGGTCGCGCTATGTGGGCCCAATATGTCTTACATCCCACTGAGTAGGTTTTTTTTTTATTTTATTTTAAATTTATTTATTTTTTATAATGAACGTGACACTGTAGATCAGTGAACCAATCTATATAACTTTATTTCAAAATTATGATTTGTATTGTTTATGAGAAACAATTTAATTTGATATAAATTTAAGTACAAGATTCGTTGAATGTAAATGAGAATATTTTATCTTTTATATTATAAATTTAGAATAATATTAAGATTTTAATATTAATATGATCCTTATTTACAGATATAATTTTTTGATATATTGGATTCATTTTTAACTTTTAATGATTCAATCCCCTAAATAGATATTGAACAATTAAGAAAATAAATAAGTTTTTTTTTATTTTAAGTAGAAAATAAAAAAACAAAAACATATAAACACATACTCAACGTGTAACCAAAAACTAATTTAATTTTCTAAATATCTTTAATCTTTCAACTTAGCCTTAAATCATTTAATAAAAAAAATATCTCCATTGATTAAACAAACCCCTTCCCCTTATTGATAAAAAAAAAAGGGGGGCTTTTTATCTCAAGAAGTGTTTACGTTTTGACATGAATCACTCTAATAACAATAAATGCAAGTTTATATACACTTTTTTAAAAAAGAAAAAGAAAAAAAAAAAAAAAGAAAAATGAAGGCTTCACCTCCGTGACGGGTTAAACTTTCCACCGATTTGTCATTGTCTCAAATATATCCAGCCGTGTGATTTAAGAGCATGTGAGTGCATTTATTTCTTTTGGAGTAGGTAATCGGTAAGGAGAGAATATATTTTTTTTTATTTATTGATTTTATTTGATGTAATTTTTATTTAATATAAAAATGATTAATTTTGATAAGATATTTTTAAAAAATGATCAATTTTAGGACGGTATCCTTAACTATCGTTTTCCCAAAAAAAAAAAAAGTCTACTCTCGACGGTCTATGGATCAAGGACCTCAAATTATAGAAAAACAAAGCTTAAACTACGTAACGATTTATTTTAAATTTTTGAAATTAGAAAAAAGTTATATTCATAATTTATTTAAATATTTTTGTTATAATAGTTTGGAAGTTATAAGTAAAATTTTAAACATTCTCATTTACAAAATATTTGCTCTCTCTTTTTCATTAAAATTCACCATTTGTGTAAATGTTGAAAGATAAGTTTGGGTATCCAAAAAGACGATAATTCAATTTCCAAAGTATTTGGATGGATTGTTAATGATGGTTTTTCACAATTTTGACTTGAAAATTCATATAAATAAAAGTCATATGAATGAAATTAGTTAACTCTTTTTTTTCCTCAGTATTTTTTCATATTTTTAACTTACCAAATTATCATTATACTTTAGAGGTCTTTAAAAATAAGAACAGTTGCTAAATTATAAGTTATAAATTTTTTAATGAAGTAACAAATTATTATCATCGAGTTACTTGTTATAAACAAGCTAATGTATGATCAATCTAAAAGTGTGACTTTGAATAGGCCTTAAGAAGGCGAGTAGGAGACTCAAAAGGTGAGCTCATGGCCTATTATCCAACATCTACAAGAGTGTTAAATCGCTAAGAAAGTGGTTAATCCTACTACTCTTTATTTCATCTTTCAAGAGTGATTACTTATCGCATTTTGTTCTTTGCTTAAAGCAAGTAAAGAAAAAGAAATTTTCTTTATTTGCATTTTCATAATTTCAACACCAACTTGAGTACATTTGATATGCTAGCTAAACTACTCTCTTTGTAAGAATAAAAAATTGGTTTCTTATAAAAAAAATTTAAAATGTTTTAAAGTATTTTTAATAAGCTTGAACAAATCACTAAAAGCAATTGTATGCAAATTTTAATTTTTTTTAAAATATGTTAATTTTAATTTAATAATAAAGTTTTAGCAAATTTGTGAAATAAAAAAATCAAAAAAAATTTAAAAATATAAGTAAGTTATTTTTAGATAGTTTGGTTTAAAACTAAGTTTATGTCCATCCCCAAAAATAGGCACAAAAAATTAATAAATATAAACCTTTTATTAAAAAAATGGGTAAGTTAAATCTTCACAAAAATGAAATAGAAAAAAAATGCTATAATAGCTTTACAACAAAATAAGATTAACAAAAACAAGAAACAAAAGTAGTGATAAAAATCTATACAAATTAATTATTATGCTTGACAAAATGCTCAATAAGACATAAGTGTTTTGGTTTAACCAAGTAGAAAATGAGAAAATAAGGGCTTAGGTCATTTGAAGAAGAAAGAGGAATTTGGAGTTCGATGAAGAATGATGCAGCATAAGATGATGACGATGAGCACTAGCTGTTGATGGCTTCAATGTCGTGACATGAAACCTTTTTTTAGATTTTTATAAAAATTTCATAAGTCAATTTTGTTCACAAAATTTCCTATTTATAAATATTTTTTAATAACTAAAAGTACTTACAAAATAGACTAATTAGAACTTACTATTTAATAGATATTTTCTAATTAAAAACTTCATATTATTTAAATAAAAGTTATAACAACTAGTGAAAAATTACTAGATTAGTGGTTGTGTAAGAGACACATGATCGAACTAATTAAATAGTCATTATGTAAGAGCCACATAAGTCATAAAAAATGTCCAATCCCTTGCCTAATCAAATAATTATTAGGGATCATATTAGTATAGACTAAGATGAGATAGTATAATAGACGCATATGATATCATACTAGTATTATTCTTGATTCAAATTGTACAACGAGCTATGTAATGTCTAAACTAAAATCATATGTTGCAACCTTGGTTTGATTAAGTGGTCATTAAGGATTGCTCCAATATGTACTAATATCGAGAAGTAAGATAGATTCATATAATACTTTCTGAGACTATTCGTTTGATCATCTAGAATGTATGAGTATGACAAGTCGATCAAATAATATATTGAGTTTGGGTAATATTTAAAAGAGATCGTCTGTTTGACCACCCTTGTTCAATCGAGTATTAAATGCAAATTGTATTAATAAAACATGAAGATCTCATATGAATGATTAACCATTAATAAGAGATTGATTGTACATTTTTATTTTTAACCTATATAAGGCAAATATCATATAGTACAATATAAGTAATAGTATTATACAAAGTGTTGACAAAAAAGTGAAAATGGGCATATAGTTAAGACTAGTTTGGGATACCTATTTGAAGGTGTTTTCTTATAAATTGTAATTAGAAATTTAACTTATTATTGATAAAGGTAATGTGAATGATGTAAAAAATAAGAAGAGCTTATAAAGAAAAGGAAAAAGCTATGAAAAACTTTTCAAACTATCACATATAAAACTAAAGAATTGTGATGTAACTAAGTTATTAAAATTTATTGACTACTATTATGTTGTGTATAGGAATATAAATATTTTCATGACATAACATAAATTATATATATATACACACACACACACACACGTATGACATATACATGTAAATATTAAAAATCAGAGCATATGATAAAAAGAAAGAAAAATTAATGAAAAGAAAAGAAGAAAGATATTTGCTAGCCAAGTAATTTAATAAATCATAAGAAAAAAATTAGAGGATATGACCATACTTAATAGTGATCTAATATGAAATATATGATGACATGATGATATGCTTCACCCCATGGTATTGCAGTACAATCATAACATGTCAAAGGCTTGGGATAAGTAATGATGAGAGACTTCATTATCTGGTATCGTGGGTACTTAGAGATGTGACTTTGACATGTCAAATGTCTTGTTCCTTGACAACACAAGATATTGACGAGTGCAATGGTTTCATGATGATCTATTCACCCTTTGGTGTGTGACTACTAAGAGATGGGAGCCTAACATGTCAAAGATCCAATTTCTATGTTAGCATTGGATGTTGGCATTGGTGATGGCTATGTGATGAGGTATTTCACCACCCAGTGCCGTGGTATGACAATGACATGTTAGAAGTCGAGGCTCAATGATTATAAGACATGATATAAGATCCTTATGAATGTGAATAAAGGTCATAAACTAAAATCTAAACCTAGAGAAATAAAATAATAAAATAATAATAATAATAATAATAATAATAATAATATGTTAATAAAATCAAATATCAAATTAAAGTAAATATGTCATACAATTATTATATAAAAATATGTACTTAAGTTGATGCATATGACATAGATATGTTGATATTGTATTACTATTCATAGATTTGTCATGCATAGTTATATTTTTATCCCAGTTTCTTTATTAATTTTATTACCATCTTTGTGTATTATTTTACTAAATATAGTTAGTTGTTTATCTACTAAGTATGTCATGCTCATTTCTTATATTGTAAGCTAGGATATTGATAATCATGAGGTTAGTATCCTTAAATTATAGCTTAAGACTTTACAAGTATGAGAATGATAGACCTTATAAGTTATATTTTATTTATTTTAGAATATTGTATTCTATTTTATTTCAATTTTTCATACTTTATTGCATTTGTATTTTGTGCAATGCTATTTTTAGTAGTTATGTTGAGCATTAGAATGTTATAGTTTCGTCACTTAATTATTTGGTTTTAGTATCCTCAGTTTTTATATTGTTAATTTTAATTTTTACATAATGCATTCATATTATTATCATATTTTTATAATATTTTTAGATTATGTTAGGTAAGGTGTGACAAATCTCATTTACTTTCTCTTTTTATTTCTTGTTTTTTCTTTTCATAATTGAACTCTTTTCTCCTCTTCTATTTTTTCATATTTTTCTCTTTAACTTAATTTTTTTACTCAACCAATTTCCCTTTCTCTCTTAATCCTCTATCTAACACAACTAAAACCTTATTTAAATCCATAACTATTTAAAATAGTTAGGCAATAATTACAAAATTCTATTTATACCTTTAAGAATTTATAAACTAACTTTTGTATCATTTTTTATTAAAAATTTATAACTAACCAACTATGTCTTTCATAAATTATATAAAATGAGTTTTATTATCTCTTTTAGTTACAATGTAAGGATGTTGTTAGTACAATAACTTTTTCAAATAAGGAAAATAGATAGCGAAGGAGAAAAAGTGAGCTTTGATGAACTTAGGAAGAGTTCGAGTTTGCAACAAGTGGAAATTAAAAACCTTAAGATAAAACTTTGGATGCGAGAAACAAAAAAAAAGTTAGAAAAAGTGTTAGAACCTTTGAAAAGTTGCTCGATTTTTGTTAAAATTGTGTTTACATATTGGCAAAAAAGGATGATGTATTTTGCTAAGCAGATTTGATATGTGAATTAAACAAGCAAAAAAAATTAGATAAGGGATAATATATCATTTAAAGATCTAATAACATTAAATGAGTATTTAAGGTCATGAATCCTTTGGAGATATGAAGATAATGGTTGGAATATCACCAAGAAAAAATTAGGTGAAACCCTCATGTGTCGACAACTCTTTGGCCAGTGTAGGGCTAAGTGGAACCAGCCTCACTAAAGGTAGCCATAGCTCAAGTTTAAATGATGAGATTAGAATAAAGGATATATCTATCTGAACAAAAAGATGAAAGCTCTCATAAATTTGAAGAAAAAAGCCAAACAAAATTAGCTTAATGATGGTTTGGACAAAATATCAAAAAACAAATAATTAAATTTAACAAAAATAAAATTTAAATTTGAAATCACATCCATGTAAATTTAATTTACACATCATCTGTAGTGAAAGATTAAGGCCTGCAGAAAATATCAAAATAAAAAAATCACACTTAATTTGAAAGGCATTTATCAATAATTTCACTATCAAACGTTAAGCAATACCAGCTGGTCTTAACAGCGTTTAATCTTGACCATTTGACAGATTTTTTTCTCTAAAAATTTTCCTTTAAAAAATTCTTTTTATGGATTATTTTTCGGATGCCCGCAGCCAAATAAGCCTTCCTATCGGCCGGCTATTTTTTTTTCATTTTTTAACATGCAACACGCTGACAAAGCAAGATTTAATGTGTGACCCATTCGATCCACGGCTCAGAAGTTCATGACATGGTCAACCGTCCCATTAATTAACTTCAGTAGACGTATCGTTAGAATTAAATATAAACCCGGCCCAGTGGACCGCGTCAAACCGGGTGTACTCCAAAGTACGCTGTTTAGCATTAATTTCGCTCTCATCATTTTAATCACTGTCTTTGGCTCTTATATTAATTAAAAAAATGTCTATTTAACTTTACTTTTCGAATAATTAAGCTGAAGTTACCGATAGCCTGCAATGAGCTGCTTCACGGACCATTAATTAACAAAATTAAAGAAAATAAGCGCCTGGCGTAAGAGATGGCGCCTGCCCCTCTCCTCCTCCTCAGCCTTTTCGTCGTCTCCCTCGCTGCCGCCGCAGCCGACGAGTATGACTCTCCAACCATCTTCCTCTCTGTCTGCGGCGCAAACCAGACCTCGAACCCCGAAGGCTTCGATATCCACTTCGTCGACGTGATGGAAAAAGTCTTTCAAAATATCACGAAGTCCGGCTTCGCCGCATCAGTCTCAGGCTCCGGCTCCAACAGCACAGTCTACGGCATCGGGCAGTGCTTTTCCTACCTTTCCCCAATCAAATGCCAGCTGTGCTACTCTCAGAGCCGTGTGAAGCTCCCCCGCTGCCTTCCCTCCAGCAGCGGCCGCATATACCTCGACGGCTGCTTCCTCGAGTACGCCGACCGCAACGTGTCCGCTAATTCGGTCGATTCCAGCGATGCCATCGAATGTGGAAACTCTACCCTGGCTAGGTCGCCTCCGATGAGCTTCGTTAATTCCACGGCGGAGTTGGTTGGGAAGCTTACGGCGGCAGCATATCGGAAGGAGGGGTACTACGAGGTCGGCAGCGTTGGGGTGACTTCGCAGATGACGGTTTATGCCATGGCGCAGTGTTGGCGGTCGTTGAATATTAGCGGCTGTAGGAATTGCTTGGAGAAGGGGAGACGGAGCCTCGTCGGACGGTGTTTGCCGACATTCTCCGCCGATGCTAAGGCCATGAATGCTGGATGCTTCGTGAGGTATTCTTTAGAACCTTTCTATTTGGAGGCAACCCCTTCCTCCGGTGACAGCTCTTCCCTTGGTAATTTGGTTTCTTGTTTTACCATCCTCTGTTTGCTTTCACTTTTTCCTCTTCTCGAATCTGGAGATGGATCTCTAAACTTTTTTCTTGTTTAATGCAGTTTGGCGAATTTTGGTTTCAGTTGTAATTACTGCGGTGGCTTTGTTGGTTGTAGTTGCAATACTTTTCTGGAGAAGATGGCGGAGGTCTTCCGAATCTGAAACTGGTATGCCATTATTGGAACTTAAAGAAGCAAATAATCCCAAGTGCTTCTGCCTGTTATTCCTTTGTAGAAGACGGACCGTAATTAAATCATTTATTTTCTGGGACTGAATTTTTCATTCAGATGGCTCGATGGAGATGATCAGATCTCTATCAAATTCCCATCTAAGTTTCAAATACGAGGTTTTGCGCGAAGCAACTGACAATTTTAGTGAGAATAACAAGCTTGGACAGGGAGGCTATGGATCCGTTTACAAGGTAATTTTTCTAAATCTAACTTCATGCTTTTAGGAGTTGAAATATTGATCATTAATGTTATTGCCTCCCATCACGTTTGTCCAGGGGACTCTGCGAGATGGAAGAGAGGTTGCTGTTAAGAGGCTTTTCTTCAACACTAGGCAATGGGTCGATCAGTTCTTCAACGAAGTTACTCTCATCAATCAAGTACAGCACAAGAATCTCGTAAAGCTTCTGGGCTGCAGCGTCGAGGGACCAGAGAGTCTTCTCGTCTATGAGTTCCTGTGCAACACCAGCCTTGATCACTACCTATTCGGTAAATTTGAGAAGAATCCATACCCAGATTTCAGAGGCAGCTACAATTTGGATTTAATTATCTCCTTCAATTCATCATGCTTTCAGATCCGATGAAGAAGGCTGCTCTCGATTGGGAAAGACGATTCGAGATCATCGTCGGCACCGCCGAGGGGCTTGCCTACCTCCACAATGCTTCGGTGGTTAGAATAATACACAGAGATATAAAAGCAAGCAACGTTTTGTTGGATGACAAGTTCCGTCCGAAGATCTCCGATTTTGGTCTCGCGAGGTACTTCGCAGAAGACCAGAGCCATCTCAGCACAGGCCTCGCGGGAACTTTGTAAGCGCATGTCCATTTGTTCCGTCCTTCTCTTCTCCATCGTTCTGCTTTCCCTCCACTGAGACGAGTCGTCGATGATTTTCAGCGGCTACATGGCTCCCGAGTACATCGTCCATGGACAGCTGACGGAGAAGGCCGACATCTATAGCTATGGCGTGCTTGTTCTTGAGATCATCACCGGCCGAAAGAACCAAAACTCGATTTCCACATCGGCCGAAGGCCATTCGCTCATGCAGCAGGTGAGATTCGATCGAATCCATCACATTGAGCAAATCGGCTAAATGTTTTCTAATTTCGTAATAAAATATGGTTTCTGCTCCGCCATAGATATGGCAACACTACAGCTCTGATGCGCTGATAAAGCTGCTGGATTCGGATCTGCAAGGAAATTGCTCGCAGGAGGAAGCGCTTAATGTGTTCCATGTGGGCCTCCTCTGTGTGCAGGCGGCTCCCGCGCTGCGGCCGCCGATGTGGAAGGTGGTCGAGATGCTTACGAACAGAGAAAACACACTGCCGCAGCCGACGCAGCCTCCGTTCATCAACATCAAGGGTGCAGAGAGCAGAAGCAGCAGAAGCGATAGTTCGGAGTCTTCTTATCTGCTTTCTTCCTCGGTTAAGTCGCTTGATAATTTACACCAGACATCGGTGAACCAGCTATCCGTTAGTATATTCAGAGGGAGGTGAAAAGCCTTCTTCTGCTCGTCATCTCTCGTGCAGGTTGCAATTTATACACATTCTTTCATTTGCTACGCACGTCATAGACTTCCAAGAAGCAAGAAGATGGTCCTTTCCTTGGTGCAACCTAAGATTAGAGAAATCATTCCACAAGCAATTTCATTGATACAACGACAAGTTCGATGCTTGAGGTTTGTCAAGAACACCTTTATAACTTCAGTATGCTTCTCTCAGCACTTTGAGACAATGGATGAAGTTCAGAAGAAGGCAAAGAAAGGGATCATGTCACACCCGTATCCATGAACATAACAGTTTAAGTAAATAGCGGAGAGCACCTCGCATACCAACTGTAGTGGATCAACTCATTCCATTGAAACTGGAACATAGATAAGTAACCATGTTCATAAATTATTGTGTATTTTTATAATATCAGTTTAATAATATATTATGAATAAAATTAATAATATGTTGGTTGCACCAAAAAAATATGTTATCAATAGGCTTTTTAGACATAACAATAGAAACACAAATATATATACAACACAATCTAAATTGCATAGTTACAATAACATTAGACACACTTTACCTAAATCACTATATTTTTAATAAATAAAACTTATATTATAGTTCACATAATCAGTTCTTTCAATGTTAAATTACTCCCTTCCTCCGAATTACAAGAAAAGCACTCATTTAATTGCACAGATAACAAATCACATATTATTTTAATTTAACTTTTAATTTTCTCTTATATTTCATTTTTCTAAGAAATTTGCGTAGTTAATCGAACTATCTTTGCGAAGGAATCCAACAGTGATCAATGGTTGAATGGTTTGAAAAGTTTAGTTGAATTGTCTGATCCGAATAAATAACTTACTTAATTTTGTTCCTTTATTAAATGTTTCATAATTAACCATCAAATAATTTGATCATCTTGTTTCTTGTATTGTTTTATAAATAGTCAAATTATATAATCATTAGAATTTGATTGTTCAATCCTCTTGCGATAAGCTCTTTAATGATAATTTACTTCCAAATTTATTTCAAATCCATTTTAATTCATTCAAACCATAAGAATTCATCTCTATAACTTCAATATTTTAGTAACCAAATTACTTATTTTTACAAAATCTTAAACAATTTTTAGATTAAATGGTTCATTTTATGCCATCTCTTATGTGGCACATCAATAGATATGGTGGAGTACATCATGGAAACAAAATTTTTTAATTCTTATATATTTTATTTTCATTATTTTTGTAACTATTATTAGTTTTAGATTGAGAGTTTTTATATTTCTATATTTTAGTTAAAACTCTTTATAGTCTATTTTAAGTAATGCTAATGAATCAATAGGAGAAACATTTTAGTTTGTTGTCAATTGAGAATCTAGAAGATTTTGTAAAACATACACGTAAAAGAGAACTCCTCCAATAAAGACAAATGATAGACATTGTCAACATACGAGTAGCCATCCAAGGTTGTAACCATTGAGCCATCATCCTCTCTCTCTCTCTCTCTCTCTCTCTCCAACCACCACCGTTGATCCTGACACCACTCCTTTGTCTTCCCCAAGGGCAATGCCACCTTAGCCCTCTTTTCTTACACTTACCTCCACCCTTATCAGTCATTATCGCTTGGATTTTTCTTGAGTTCCCTTTGAGAGCCTTAAAGCACCTAACCACCTCAAATCTAATCCCTTGTAGCCATTAAACTTTGCCTATTGTTACTAATGGCTTTCATCCTATGCTTCCTCCCTAAGTAGGATCTTGTCATCATCTCTGCAAATATTCTTGATCCCTACAAATCCTTTATTATGCCTCCCTTATTGAGCTTGTGATGCATTTTCCCTTCTCTTCTCTTAGTTTTGTCATCTTGCATCCTATTTTGGTGATCTTGATCAAGACCACTTCATAGGTAAATGACTGAGCACTTGCCATCCCAATGGTTGCTTATCACTGAGCTATATCGCTTAACCTTGAGCTCTATCATGGCCGCTCGTCTATATCTACACCTCCATCACTCGTTTAGTTTTAGAGTCAGACACATGTCCCTTCACTTCTCCACCAGTCTTGTACTTATTCCTTTTTTCATTGCATTTGATAACTAGCTCTCAAAAAATTCTCTCTTACAATGAAACCTTCAAAGCTATTATCATGAATGAGGTTGTGTGAAAACTAATGACAATGAGAGTTTTTGCCATGAAATTGAAGTCAACTAACAATTCATTATAATGGAGAGTATAAAGGTTGTAAAATTTCATAGAGGTTACAAAATTATATGTATAAAAAACTTGATAAGACCCTAAATCCTTTTACATGCCATTTTGAAGTATTTGCTACATAGCTTATGCATTTTAGAGAGATAATGAGAGTGAAAATGATTATATTTCTTTATACTTGCTCATTATTTGAATTGAATAGACTACTCAATGATTGAGTTGACATCTAATTGATGTCATGTAATTTTATTAAGTGATCAAACAATTTAACAGAGACTAGTAATAGTTATGTTAGTAATATACATGCTATTGGATTAATTGAATCAATATAAAAGCTAAATCATCCAATCAATAGCTAAAAATTTTTAAAAAATCTCAATAGAAAAATAATATAAATATATGAAAATTCTATTTTGATAATAAAATTAATTTTTTTTGTATTCTTACTATTTTTTAGGAAAAGCAAAATTTGAAAAAATTGTCTATTTAAAGTTTTAAATAAATTTATTATATTTTATAAAAGTTAATGGGGGAACGTAAGTGACAAAAATGAGGCAAGCAAAATCGACCTTAATGTTATTAGGTACGGTGCCATTATATTACATCACATGCAAATTATAGTACGTCATGATTCAACTTAAATTAATTTATTATGCAAAATAATATTCAAATATATGTGATGAATATTTTGATATATATGACTATTGTGATTTATATATAGATCAAAATGTTGTAAAATAATATGTTAACTAAATTATTAAATTTGATGAAATAATGCATCACTTTTAAATGTGATGCAAGTAGATGGATGCTCCAAAGCATTATTTTATCTTTTGAAATGGTATATATATTATAGATTATAAATTATGGTTGTGGACATAAAAAATATCAATGTTCAAAATAAACTATTTGGAAAAATAAAAAAACATGGAATTAGATAATATGCAATGTAAAAGAAAACAAAAATAGAAATAGATCTATGGCATTCAAGATTCATAAGAATAAACTAATGTATTATTGAAAAAGATAAATGATTCATTATTGTATGCAAAAGAAAATATAAAATAAAAATAAAAATTTCTATTTATATCATAACAAATTACACTGGACTTAAAGTCGGGTGTTTTATAGCTTCAAAGTTTCAACATTCAAGGTTGTTTTAGTAACTTAGGAGGTTGTAAGCTTTGCTAGTCATAAGATTTTGAGAAATAATAAATATATTTATTGATCATCTTCATCTTAATCATCTATCTTATTCACTTTTTGGGTTGCTATATAAGCCAAACTAAGATTCAATCAATTTCAACCCAACTTAAGAGTTTTTTTTAGGCCCAATTAGTTTTTTTGTTACTCGTATTCAATATTAAGGCATTTTGTAAAACAACCTCCATACCACTCTTTAATTGGTTTTTGGGTTATTCCTTGAGTTGTCTGTAAACTTCATAGAACAAGAGAATTTGTTGCCAATATTACCTTTTGAACACGTTCTTAAGGTGTCTTCTCATATCAAACTCAAGAAAATATGTTAGAAACCTTAAAAGCTTTAGTTTTTAAAATTTTTGTAAATTTTTTATATGATCATTTGCGTTTGGTTTTTTCTCTTAAACTTGTATATAAATACTACCATTGTAGGATTGATGAAGCTCTTTGTACATATTTGAGATGTTTTTGTCATTTTTGACATTTCGTAACATGCCATTATTATTGGAAAGGAATTTGTTCGTTGTGCTCTTTTATTTCATTTAGGAGTTTTTTTTTTCTCTCATTCTTTGTGTGCATATAGTTTCATTGCTAAGCAATTTTACCTAACTTTGCTAAAACAAATGGCTAAACATAAACTATTCAATGATCATTGCTTTCCATGTTGTAAGAGTAAAAATGTTAGAGAATTCTAAGTTGTATTGAAGATTTCTTAAAACACAGTTATAAAATATATAATAGTAAATTTTATAAAGGAACATCTTTGAATATTTGTTTTGTATGGTCTTTATGTTGTTTTAATGTGAGTAATTTTAAAACAATTTTTTATTAATCTTTTTGTAAAGTATCAATTGAATATTATTAAATTTGATGTCATACCATAAATGAGATATTTGTATGTAACTAAAATAGACAATGAGATGTCAAACAACATTATGTTTTCTAAACATATAATACAACAAAATGTTAAAGTTAAATATATGTCATTAACATGATCATAGATGTCAATTCTAACATAAGGCCTTAAACTCATTTTCTAACAACTAAATGTAAACAATTTTTCATGATTGACAATTGGAATGATGAGTCATAGATTATCATAGTTGGTTCATTCAAAGTACATAATATTAGTAATCGAAGAATCAAATCAATAATAGATATCATATTGTATCACAACTCTTTTTGAACTTTCAACCAAAGAGATGCCTTTTCATTAACCACAATCATTGCTTCTCCCAATAAAAAGAGAGTAGACTTTTCTCCTTCGTCATTTTTTATTGTTTTTGCTTGTCTCTCTTTCTTTCCTTCATTTTTCTCATCCAACAAGATGTTTTAAGTTTTGAAGATATTTTATCAAAATTTTAAAACATTATATATATATATATACACACACATGTATGACTTAAACAAACAAGAATACAATGATAGATGATATGATCTTTGAAACTAACATTTTGTACATATGTAAAATGATCCAATTGATCATTGACGAAGCTTCATCATGATCGATGCTAAATGATGATAAGTGGGTAGTTCAAATGTCTTTAAAGGACAATAATGGGGTAAAATATACTGGTTGTCAATGATAAATTAATTGGTCATGTTGTTATATTCTTAATAGTAAACAATCTTTACTTAAAGATTGTGACTAGTTAGTGAGTGTTTGATATTTTTTGGACAATGTTATTTAAAAATAGATCACAATATATATTTGTTGGTATGACAACTTCTGCTTAAATAAAAAAAGGAGAATTATGGTTTGAATATCTGCTTTTAATTTGTATTTGATTTCTAGTTATAAAACAAAAAGTTGAACATAATTTTTTTTTATTTCAGGTTATACAATTTTTAGATTTTAAATTTTACTGATAATTTACTTCAATTTGATTTCCAAACTTATAAAACATAACTAACTACAAGTCCCATAAAAATTAGAAATTCTAAGATTTTCTTTTTTGCTTTTATTTATAAAACAAAGTGATTATATATATGTAAATATGTATACACATTGTGCGTGTACGTTTGTGTGTGAGTGTGTATATATATATATAATATTTTTTGAATTAATTTTATATAATTGTCATATTTTTAATTAATAAATTATATTTTACAATTTAATAAACTCATCTTACAATTAAAGTTATCATTAAAAGTTTATTTAGATAATATTAAACTTCACAAAAAATATTAATAATACTTTTTATTTTATAATATCTGCTATTAAATGGATGTGATAAAATTATTGCAGCCTAGCCTACATGCAAGCAACCGAAGCATCGAATCAACGGTTGCTGTCGTGTCGTACCGACGGAAGCTATTAAATGATCCAGAAGACATTCTGCCCGCAGGTGAGTCGTTCGGAAGCTTCGTTCCTCGACAAGAGCTGGGCCGATCTCCGCCCGCCATTCTTCTTGTTTCCTCTACTGCATCTCCTTCCCCCCGCCTTCTCTCTCTCTGCTTCCCAGGTCGCCAGTCCTCCCTGCAACCGATAAGCAATGGCCGGTGGCGCTGCCAGACGCCGCGCAGCCAAAAGACGTGCGGCGGAGTCCCTGTCTTCTCAACCTCCCAATGAACCCCCTCCCCTGCTTGACGGTCCCCTTTCAATCCCCCAACCGTCCCCTCCGCTACGTTGTCCCGGGCTTCCACCACCACCCCACTACATCTGCACGTTCATTCCCGTGGCTTTCACCCTATACAACCTCGCAACGGCCGGCGCCTGCTTTCACGCCTTCATCGGCCTCCTCATGGGGTTCTTCGTCCTCTGCTCCGGCGCCACCGCCGTGCTTTACCACTACAATGTCATGTTCGCGACCCAGAGTCGCTTGATGGTTGCAAGAATGGTTCTCTTGTCCATTTTGATGGCTTGCAACCTCCACCACGGCACCGAAGTTTACGCCTCGCAGGAATTCCTCGCGTCCCTTCACATCGCTTCCTGCGTCGTCGTCCTCCTGTTGGGCTGCCCCTTCGGCACGTCGGCGATGCTTCTGTTCACCTGGGCCTCTTTCCTCGTCGTTACGCTCTTTGTCTTCAACGCCAAGAATTGATCTCATCGCGGTGTCTCCTTCTTTTGGGGTACTTGGTTCTTGGATGACTAGTTTTTTTTTTGTCGAATGACAATTTCCGAAAAATGAACACGACGATGGGACTTCGAATTCTCATTATGTTCCTTATTTGGTTTTTTTTGTTTATATTTTTTGTATGTTTAACGATTAACATCATATGTGAATATATGTTGTTTTGCATAATAAATGGCATATCGCGTGCAGGTTTGGCACAAAAATGTACCAAGCAAACAAAAATGTTTGACTATGCTCTATTATATCGAATATAGTTGAAAATGTTTTTTTAAAGCTTTAAAAATATGTTTTATAAGAATAAAAAATGAGAATCTATGAAAGGTTTAATAAATTTTTCATATTTTAAAAATCAGAACAGAAAATATATTTTTGAATTATATACCGTCTTGAGCGGTTAAAACAATACGATTTATAATTCATACAAATTGCATGTCGAATTGGATAAGCCGGGGTTGTGCGAAGAAGAGTGGCGGCCGGAATGACGGCCTCTGGTTTGTCAGCGCTGCCTCCAAGAAAAATGACGCCCGGCATATCTTCTTTCAGTTGTCAAGACATCTCAGTGTCTGTATTCTCTGCTCGACTTCGTCAGGCAGCTAATGGCCGTCGTTGCTGGTCGAGGCTCATCGCACCATCAATCCGAGGTTCGCAGGGAGGGAGCCCCCTGCAGTACCGTCAGCTCGGGGATTCCGACCTTCGGATAAGCGAAATTACAATGGGAACCGTAGGCAACTTCCTCTTATCATTATTCGATTGTTCCTGTCAGCAACGTAGATGCGAAGCTTAGTAGTTTTGATATGTTTGTCTCTTGCACTTTTTTTAGTAGGGGGAAGTTGATCATTTTGCATGAGATTATGTAGGAATTTGGCGGTTTCTGTAATATGATGAGCATTTAGTGTTCTATACTTTGGGCGAATAAGTGATTATTTCTCTACTTTTTCGTTCTTCAGATGACATATGGACAGCAAAATACAGAGAAGGAGGCTCACGAGTTGCTAAGCTATGCGTTTGATCAGGGAATCAATATTATCGATACATCAGAGGCTGTAAGCACTAAAATTCTTTGGTTTTGGCAAACTATTAGACGTTCTAGCTCTATGCAGTGCTTTTGAGAAGGTAGGGGTACATTATATTTTCTCTCCAGCGTGATTGGTGTTTTACTCTTTGCTAAGCACTCCTAGTCGGATTAGATTGGCTTTTTTTTCTGCGAAGTCTTATGTGCAAGAAATTTTAACTACTACTTGGGTTGGTTCTAGCAGTTCTAGTACTTTTGAGTTCAAACTTAACTCAACCTTGTTATCATGAATGTCACATTCCTCAACAATCCTAAGGCAGTTAGGCAGATGTTTGGCATTCACAAATTTTACTTCTTGCTTTAGTAATGTTCAGTTATCAGTCTTGATCAAAACTAATCGGTGTTTTCTTGAGTACAATTTCCTAGCTTATAGAAAGAATGTAAAGGAGGAGATTAACAAAATGCTGGAGATTTGTGTTGATCAATTGCGATGTGTTTGAATTTCTCCTTCTTGTGCTCTTTGACTGGTTGTAATGTGATTTTTCTGCTGCTTAATTTTCTGATATCCATTTTCTTTACAGGCTTACCAACAATAGTTTTTACCTCTTTAAATTTTTGTTGTGTTTCAATTCGGGGACTATATTTTATGTTGCAGATTCTTTTGCATTATCATGACTACTTTCAGAGAAATAACTAATCTCTGGACTGCTTTGTTTGGAATTATTTCTTACTGATGGCTCATGGCATGTTGTTAATGAGATTGCCTCTTTTCATAACTGTTTTGTTTGTACATGATGTTAATCTGAGATTTTTGTTGCTATTTTTATACACTAATCTAGAAACTTTATTGTCTTGATTTTGTAGTATCCAATTCCTATGAAGAAGGAAACTCATGGTAGAACTGACTTGTATATTGGCAGTTGGATGAAATCTAGGTCACGTGATCAGGTATGTTAATAGAAATTAATGCTTGATCCTTTTTTTTTTTTTTTGCTAATAAGCCTTTATTTTTTCTGATAAAGAATGCTTTTCTTGCTCAAAAAAATATAAGGTACTGAAATGAAACATCATTTGAGCAAATTAGTTTAAGCTCTTCTACTCAAATCTATGAGAGAAGGAGTAGTTTCATAATAGAAATTGAACACAACATTAGGACTTCAATATTAATTGATTGATTCTTACTCATAAGCTTTAGTTTTGGGTTAATAAGTGGCCACATTATTGGGTGTGGAGCCTAATCGCATTATCTAAATGTAGGCTTTATCATGAGGTCTATGAGTATTCAATCGGTTCGACTTAAGTTTGTATTACAGTGTAACCAGGTAGCACTGATTAAGCTTTAGTGTGGTTACCACTAAATGCATGTAAAATTAAGAGATAAGTGAAAGCCTTCTAAAACAGCAAACATTGTTACGAGTGATTTATAGTACTATTTGGTTTATCCAATGCTCATGTTCATGCTCTTAATGACTTGACTACTTTTACCATGCTTTTGTAAATTTGTTGTTTCCTACTTTGATAACATTCTTGTGGTTAGTACTAGCATTTATAACATACTTTTCATGCTCGTTTATTTATAATCTATACGCTAACTTTAAAAAATATGAGTTCTTTTAACCTTTCATTATATTTCTTGGCTATATTTTAAGTTTAGAAGGTATCACTCCCAATCTTGCCAATATAAAGTCTATTGTTGATTGACTTACTCTCCAATCACAATGTGATATAAGAAGCTTCCATGGATTGGCTACTTTCTATCATAAATTTATAAAAATTTTTGATTTTGTGGTGCTTCATTGACTGATCGTTTGAATAACAAGGAATGTTCGTGTGGGTAAAATCTATCAATTAGGTCTATCTTGTGGTTAGCTTGATATGTTAAATTTACTCCACATATGACAAGAAATTCTATGTTATCATCTGAATGAATTATCCTTTTACACTAAAGATAGGACCTCCCAACTAAAGTTTTTTTCAAGACATGCTAAATATAAATAACATCTCTAATATTACACTTTTGTTCTCAACCATCTATCGGAGTAAAAAAAAACCTAGTAACTGACTTGCTATGCCATTGTGAGTTACTTTTAATTACTATAAGCATTGAAATAGGAAGTTTTGAAATGTTGTAAGAATAATATTCTGAATGTTCCAACTTTATGGAGATTTGTCTAGACCTTTACAGATGATGACATGAGTATAATGACTATGTTCTTAGTGGCCTTTACATTTTTAAGGGAGCTAACTTTGCATTCCTAATACTTCTGTTGGGACCTTCTATGAGAACTTCATGTTGGTAGATCATTATGCTATTTAAACTAGAACAAAACAATTATAAATGTACAAGAATGATTATATTTGCCTAACCTTGAGAAATTGTGATTGACATCATCTTGGGATGTAGAGTGTGTACTTCTAAGTAGATTTGGAAATATTTTGGACCATTTATGCCCCTTGTTATTCTAGCACAACCATGGAAGACCTTAGAATTGATTATCCTTGGGCTATCTTGGACCTCTAGACACAATTAAGGTTGTATATTGATTCTAAAAAATGTCACATTTTATATTTGTAGAAAAAAATTATTTCTTTTTACTAGCAACTCACTTTCTTGACAAAATCATTAAACTTTGTAGATCACTAAAATGATAGTATCTAGAGAAATTAGGTTTATAAGTTTTTTTATATGCACTTTGAAGTCCTTAAGCGCCTATCTTAATGTCTGAAAAACTTATCATTTACAAACGAATGAACAAGCAGAGACCGTCAATCCCATTATGGAAACTTCTTATGTTGTCTCGAATTGAGTTTCATATGATAATTTTCTGAATAAAACAACTGGAAAAAATCTATTCAAATAATACAAGGATTTAACTCTAAAAAATTTATAGAGATAATCTAACCATATTTTCATGCATCATAAATATTTCAATTGAATCATTTGCAACACTAGTTGAATACATATATCAAGGGATAAGTAAACTTCTTTAGACTAACAATACAATGTATAAGGCCCATAGTAACTAAAGAAGACATCAATTGATCGATGGAGATTATGTTATGATACATGCTAAATTACATCAATTGTCCTCGACAACTGCTAAGAAGTTGCATGGACAGGGATTTAGCTCCTCTTAGGTTTTGAGAAATGTAAGGAATAATGCAAATGTCCTAGATTTTTCATGAGAATATAGTTTTAGTTAATATTCAATATCCTTGATTGTCACATATTGTCAAGTTAACCTTACTCCAAGTGACTCCTTCAATCCCAACACCATGAAAGAGTGTTTTCCCAAACTCAAGTGTCCACCTTCCCCACTTAAAGCAAATTTGAGCAAATTGAAGATATATTAGATAATTAATATCATTTATTTGACATTGTGATTATTTTCATTTAGATAGAAGAATCAACTCATGTCAAACGACACTTAGATTGTCATATAAAAAATGCAAAAGATTTCTCTAAACTTGTCCTAGTATAATAATATCAAAATAGGAACCCTACTTGATAGAATCAAATTCTTGGTGCCTTGGGAGAATTGATGGGGTTCATGAGGTTAGTTCTAAGAGAGCCATCTCAACCTTGGATCAAACTAGTGAATAAGATACAATGGCACAATCTTGGATAGACTTATATCCGCACTTCTAAACCTCGCAAGACTTGTCTTGCTTTACCCAAAATGTCTCGATTAGATTATATCCTTATTAATTCAAAAGTAACACATGTCATCTAAACTATCCTCATGTTGTTTACTATTTTGAAGTTATTACTTTCCTTAATTTTATAAATTTCTTTATAGGTTGTATTGTGTTGCTTGTTATTGTTTTTCTTAGTTCTATTATTTTTGTATTGGTTTTGAAGAAGAAGAGTTGTACATGATATCTTTAATGCATACGCATTGTAGCTATACAATCATAGAATAGAAATTATTTTTTGTAGTCATTATATGAGATCAATGATGGTTTATATTAAATATCAATGCTAATATTGATTGGTGCACAAATACTAAAATTTTTGTCATATCTTATTTTATAGTTTATAAATTTTGTATGAAGTCAAAAATAAAGTCATAGTAGTAGAATCCTCATGCGATCTAGTGTTGGATGCCTTCCTTAGTACTTATTGAAGTGTGTCAAAAGGGTGATTGTATTATATAAGAGGAAGACACATACCATAGATAGCCCTTAGTCAATGATAAAATGTATTAGATTTTGCATATTTGTTCGACACTTGGTTTGTCAAAAGATTTAGCATTAAAAATAGATAACATTGAGGAGCTCTCATTTGATGTAGGTATTGTTCAATATAAGTGGAAGTAAGATTCATCTTATTTAATATAGAGATTGTTTAGCATATGTGAAAGAAGATTTCATCTTATCTTTGAAACTGAACATGGTTTTTGCATCATTAATAGACAGTTGGTCCATATTTGTAGGTGTAAGGAAATGAGTATTCTTCAAATGATATATTTGACCTGAAAGTGCCCACTATTGAGTTCTTCTCTCAACAAAATAATAACATTCTAACTCAAACATGTGTTGAAAAGGTGTAAAATGACTTCCAAATATACAAAAGTGCTGATCTTTAGCTAATTAAGTATACCTTGTGTGGCATAAATATACCCTTGAAATGGAATATCAAAGGTTTAAATCTTTGCAGAAAGCGATGGCTGATCTTGAGCTATCCAACCATTTGTCTACTTAGTCTATATTTATCACACTGAACGTGAGCTGAGTTCAAGTCAGTAATGCTGAAGAGACATTGTTCAATCTCTCATTTTGCTATCACTTTGAATAAAGGTTCTTCTTTGCAAGTTAACTGTCTGATTAGGATAGAGTCTCTACTTGGAACAACCCTTTTATACTTCAAGTATTTGTGGGAACTGGTTTATTCCTACACTAAAGCTTTCTCCAAAATTTGTGCTAAATCATGATTCAAATTCTCAGGTAACAAACCGTTGTCATAATCATCTATTGTTGGTTTGAGCTCTAATTTACTGAGTTTTGGATAGCTTTGAATGAAAAACACTTGTGCATCCTTGGATTGCCTATGCTTTTATGGTCTTCTTCTTGTAGCATGAGTCCTCCTTTCATTCAAGTAAACAAATGGGCGATTCAATGCAGTTGTTCAAAAGACCATGTTAAGGCCAGGAAATATGGTTTGTTATATGTCCTTGCTTGAGATATTGTGAGGCAGCATTTATAAAGCAAGGCAATGAGATTTAAGCATGCATCTTGAATAACGTATAGTTTGATTGTAAAGCAAAAGGACATATCGCAGTGTCAATAATTATTGAAGACAGAACTGTAACCATGATATTAGCAGGAAAAAAAAAACATTGACACATTGTTGATTATAGGCTAGAATGGGAGAGATTTATATTTTTTAGGAATAACACTTATTACAGTATTTTTTTAATTTATAGGTAATACTGGCTACCAAGGTCTGTGGTTACTCCAAGCAAGCAGGTTATATTCGTGATAATGCAGAAATCCTGCGGGTTGATGCTACCAACATTAGAGAAAGTGTAGAAAAAAGCCTCAAGAGACTTTCCACTGATTACATCGACTTGCTACAAATACATTGGTCAGTTTCCTAATTCTTGTCATCCTCTCCGCAAACACCATTCACCCACCGAAACCATCCTGTAATGCAAACATATACATATGTAGACAAGCATACCAAACTAATCATGTAACTAACAAAGAAAAGTAATTACACAATATAATAGCTTTGATCAGAATGAAAGAGAAAAATAGCACCATTGGTTCATTGGTCAGAAATCTGCATATTCATGCATAAATTATATTACACATGTAATTGATTATGTCAATTTGGGTACGTACACACAACAATATTCCTAATAAGTGATCTTGGCCAATCTATAAGTTTCAAAAGTTCATAAATAGCATTAAAAAAAAAACAAGTGTTATATCTTACATGACCACATCAACATGAGACCAATCAAACAAAACATGGTTACACTGAAGAGAAGATGCATCTTTATCTATGCTATGATCTTCCACTTGTTTTAGCAAAATACATTGAGCTTGGTATAAATGCTATCATATACTTAAGTTTACTAGAACTTGATACTAAAATAACTACTTTATGTTGATTTGCATAAGACAATTATAATTCTAGTTTAAAAATCATATGACTAATGATCATATAATAATTCACTATAGTAAATTCTGTGTACTTTTGTATATTTTGATGGTGATGATGATATATTTTATATTTTAATATATCATATGTATAGGTTACTATTATTCATTTTCTTGTTTAATTGGTGTTCTGAAATAATTGTTTAGATTTTTTAATTATAAATCATATGTTGAAACTTTTGATATATTTAGTGATTTGTATTCGGTTTCTTATTTTATTTTGTTTAAATTCTTGAGAATTGAGATCTCTAGTTATGTTAATTTGTTCAATATTATGTCTCTCTACAGTCATGCATATCTCAAGTTCCAAAATTTATCATATATCATATATTCTATGCTTTTATATTAAATATATTAAACCTTTGTTGTATCTATACATGATGTGTATTCCAAATTTTTGTTGGTTATTTTGTCAAGATAGAGAGAATTTGAAAAGATGAAAAATGTCTGAAAGAAATCTCTTGTGCTTTAAGCTACATCAAGCCTCCTTCAAAGTTAAAGATTAACTTAAATGAAGACTTTGCTTGTCAACTCAATCAGGAAATCACTACAAACTCAAGTAGAATCAACACTCTTCTTTAGAAGAAAAGAAGTTCATTTTCTTGATAACTATCAAAAGGGAAAGCTATGGATAAACAGAAGGAAGCTCCTAAGAAGAGAGTCAAGATAGATACTCGAGTAATCCTCGTGGAATGACTAGGACATAAATCTACATTAGTTGTTTAATTGGCCTTGGTTATTGTGATCCTTGAGTAGGTGCAAGTGTTGAATTTAAATAATTATTGTGCTCACTAACTATTCTTTGTTTTTTAAGATGAAGATGTCACTTTCTTAGAGTTTATGGGTTATGTTGGAATTCTTCACATGACTATTTGATATGTATTATTTTGTTAAATTATAAAATATTGTTTTTATCACATGTTTAAGCTTAAAACAATTTAATAATGGTTGAATAGGCAAAAACAATAATTAGGATTGTAATGTGTCAAGTATATAACATGACCTTAATTTTAAACTTTTTGATATTAAGCATATATTATTTGCTATCCATAGATGTTGTTGAAGTCATGAAGATGAAAGCAAACAAGAATATAAACAAAGGGGTTCTTTTGAAGAAGGTGTCTTTATGTCTTTGTTCTTTCTTTTTTGAGAGATAAAGAGATCTTACCATTATATGTGAAAGGTTTTAGTATTCTTTGTTTTAGTAGTATATTTGTGTTATGGATCAAGAATTAATTCTTCCTATATATAAATTCATATTTTATATATTTTGTTTTGATAATGGGTATGTTTTCTCCTCTTGTGTAAGCATTGACCTAATTAGGCCAAATCATTTGATTTGATTTTATCTATTTTCTTGTGTTCTCTCATTGTATTTGTTCTCTTTACTTTATTGTTATAAGATCTATTGATTATGTGTTTGCTATGATTGGAACTTAAATCCTTGCAATTTGGTGTCAATGCTTGCTTTGTTGAATTGAGTAGCAACAATGTTCTAGATCAAGAACTTTGATGGGTCAAATAATTTTGAGATTTAAGTAACCAAGATGCATGAATTAGTGGTCCAACAAGGACTTGTGAAATTGCTTTTTGAGAGATCAAATATTACACATACACTTTTTGAAATTCAACTTTATTTGGCCGATAAGATTCTAATAGAATCCTTACAAGAGAAATTGTTTGAGGGCTATGGCTCAACTTGAAGTCTTCGAACCTGATCAATATCTTTTCAAATAAGTTTTATATGAAATAGAAGGTATATATATTTTCCATGCAGTGAAGTGTACCCCATATACACGAGCTTAATTAAGAGGGATTTAAATGTGAAGATAGTTAACAATGGTCTTAACTTTAAATTTATTTTTCTTTACCTGCCTCTTAGAAACATTTTCATGATATTATACTATGATAAAGATCTGATAAAGTTTGATGTTGTTAAAATGTCACCTTTTCCAAGAAAATGATTTCTAAGCTTAAAAATAATGGTGATAAATAGGCAATAAGATTAATTGTGAGGGAAGACTTAATTGAGAAAAATTTTAATATTTTTGACAACATGGTACATCCTCGAAGAGAGGAGTTATCTAGTCGGGTGAGTTGGCTGGTGTTTTGATTGGCAGCAGAAGTGAGGACCATGACACTGGATGCCTAGGGTGGTGGCATTAGTGACGAACAAAGATGACAAGCACTTGAACATGGGCGGAGTGGTCGGGTTGCGACAGACTGAGTGAGGGTACGGTTGTGCATGGATTAGTGCTTGGAAGCAATCATAGCCAACGATGAGAAGGTGATGTGTGATCGTGGTTGAAATTGGAGGCGACCGGTTGTTGGAAACATGGCATAGAATCAAGAGCAGACAAAGCTAAAGTCTTTTACGCTGCGAACCATAATCAATATTGTGGCAGCGAAATCAAGCGTAGGCAAAGAAAAGCATGGTAATCACGGTTGAATGTGCATAGTGCAGAAGCGGTTAACCACCAGATAGCAAGAAACATGCTCCGATAGCAATTGTTGTTAGGAAGAGTTGTGATTGGAGCAGGAGATTGGACTTGATTGCAGATTAGACGTAGAGGGGGTGGCCTTTTCTTATGAGAGAGATTGGTTCATGTTCTTTAATGATGCCTAGTCCATTTTATAATTGTGAGAAGGGAATTTTTTTTGTCCAAATAGTCAGCTCACCAGGCCATTATCAAAAAAATTTTGATCCCTCATTGGTGTTAGTTTAGGAGTCGTAGCTTCATGCATTGCGTGGCCCTTCATAACTTTGGTTGCTAAATACCTTAGTTTTTTGAAGAGGAAGTTCAACGTTTGTAAGATCTTATATATTTGGCACAATATTGGATTCAAGGGGAAGATTTTTAAACTATTAAATTATTTAGCTCATCAACAATTATTTGAATTTTAAGATAGTCAAGCCACTAATTTAGATCTTATAATATGGAGTGCTAATCAAATGCAACTAATTTGTTAATTTTTAGAAAATGACAATTACAATATTTTTAAGTTTGAAACTATACAGCCGTTAATGAATAGGCGAAGATGATACTATGAACTGCTATGGGCTAAAGTGTGAACACAATTGTAGCCTTAAGACTTTTTATTTTGGATCATTTGTAACCTATGTATATCATAAAAGTCATGAAAGTTAAGACAAGAAAGAGTGACAATAGAAGTTTTATATTGAAGCTGTCACTCTTTATAAGTTTCTTCTTTTATTTCTTTTATGGGAGAATAAAATATTTTATCTTTTTGTGTGAGAAAGTTTAATATTCTTTCTTTGTTTATGTGATTATGGTATATTTGGGATACATCTTAAGAGTTAATTTTGTCTCAACGTATGTTCAAATAATGTTCTTAAACTTTGATAATAATGGATTTTTTTTTCTCTAATGGATATTGGCTTAGCTTGAGTTGAATCACATAAATCTGGTTTTCTTGACTCGGCTACCATAGGATCCATCAAGTCTATTTCTACTGTGGTTGCTCATGTTTTGGGCACCTAATTCATAACACTCTGTGTAGTTGGTGAAATGCTGCTCCTTACTGTGGAAACATTTATTTGCTGGTCACATTGTGTGCGATGTATTATTCTGAACGTGTAAAGTGCTTTTTTTTGTAGTCCTGTTGTTCTGATTATGCACAAGTTTCCATGGCCAACCAATAAATGGCATTTTTTTAGTTGTTTCTTCGCACTTCCTCAGGCCCGATCGTTACGTCCCATTATTTGGTGAGTTCACTTACAATTACAACAAGTGGAGGCAAAGTGTGCCATTCTCTGAACAACTGAGTGCTTTTCAGGACCTCATCACTCAAGGAAAGGTATGCTCATGCGGTGTCACGGTACTAGTTTGATCCTAACTATAATTGATTGAAATGCTTCTATATTTGATGAACTTTATTACTTTTTTAAATATCCGAGACTTCAGGTGTTATATTGCATTCCTATTGTAACCGAAGTTTTCAATCTTTGGAACCTTATCTTTTTCTATCTAGTCTTAAGCAGAACAGCATAATTCAATCTAAGCCTTATCTTTTAGTCCTAAATTTGTCATCTATAGGTTTTTCACAAGACTAATCCTCGTTTGTACTTTATATGCTAAACGTTCCTGGATGAAACCTGCCTTCTTGTTATTGATTCTTTTTAGCTTTTTTTGTTAGTTGTTGGCCTTTTTAAAAGTCCGTTATCACTGTTGTTTAAAAAAAAAAAAATTCAGCATTACCATCCAGTAGACTAACAGGTGTGACTTCAATTAGAGCTTTAGTTATCCGTTTTAGCTTAGGTGATACTTTTGCTGCATGAGCGAATTATATGTGGAAAAGCGTTCTTTTTAACATCATAGCTTTCCTATTCATAACAAACCTTCTGTTGTCAAGCACTATTTATAGACGTATTACTTATCGTTTGTTATGTATAGCACTTGACCTTAACATTGTGTTTCCAAATTTTTGAATTATGCTAATTACGATGTACTAGCTATAAATTCAAGAGGAAGAGAAGCAAATCGAGATGGATGTGTAACAAAGCTAGGTATGAGCCAAAATTTTCATCAAAAGGTAATTTTCAGTGGAATAACAGTAGTTTGGGACTATAAATTGAGGAGGGAAGATGTTCCAAAAGGTGAGAAATAGAGTAGAGTGAAGATATTAGGAACACTTGCAGTCCTCATGCATGCTGAAATTAGGCAAGTGGTAAATTGTTGTGGAAGTATTTGAAAAAGCCAATCAAAATATTATCTCAATTGATCATAGCAATGAGCGAACTTGGAATATGGTCATTGTTTTATATTCTTCGTTTCTATTGTAACTCAAAATTGAACTGCGGAAAGGAAGTTCACATAAAATATTGGCATAGTGTGGATGTGTCCATTTGCTACGTCAGTTATAGCTCATGTTACGTAAGGTTACTACACTTAAGTCTATAAAAACTCTACATCATGAAGTCTTGCATTGCATCATTCATGCAAATGGGTAGTCGTAGATTTGAACCTAGTTGGCTTGTTAAACAAGGGACTCCCATTGGCTTAGTCAATGTATATTGTTTTAGTTAGGTTAGTTTTCCTCTACATAAAAAAAGTTTTAACATGTATACTAAATTCAATTTTTGAGAGTTAAGAGAAAGTTTCGTCAAACCTTTCCTCCTCCATCTGTAACTACACATAGAGAGGCAGTGAATCCCTGTATTGTAGGTGTATTATCAGCATAATTTTTCCTTATATGAGAAGGTTTTTTATAATAAAATCCAGACTAACATATTTTGAGTCCAAACTATATAAAAGATTCAATGCATACATTTAGTGAATCTTTCTATGCACTTGTCAATATTTTTTTTTATTTAAAAAACATTCTACAATAAAACCCAGTCTTATACTTTCTTGTGTGTGAAACATTAACTTCATTGGTTTTATTCAAAAGGCTTTGAAGTTTTTTTTCGTGTTATCTCGACCTGGTGTTTTATCCAATCTTTCAGGTACGTTATATAGGCGTATCAAATGAAACTTCTTTTGGTGTCCTGGAGTTTGTGCATTCTGCAAAGGTTTTAGGACTCCCTAAAATCATTAGCATTCAGAACAGCTATAGCCTGCTCTCTAGATGCAGATTTGAAGGCAAGTACTTTAACGTTTCAATTTTTTTCTTTTGACAATATTAACATCAAATTTGAAGAAATATAAACTTTAAACAATTGTACATCAAGTTTGCAGTAATAACATTTCATTGTGAACTTACTGTTCGTAATTTTTCAAAGCAAAATTATCATTTTGTTGCAGTGGACCTTGTTGAAGTATGCCACCATAATAACTACAACGTAGGGCTTCTTGCTTACTCTCCATTGGGTGGTGGAAATCTATCTGGAAAATATTTGGATCTTGACTCTGAAGCTGCAAAAATGGGAAGGCTCAACCTCTTCCCTGGTTACATGGAAAGATACAGAAACTCTTTATCACAGGTTAAACTCTTGTTGCAAATATATGATGCAAAGTTTCTCTAGTATCCTGTCATCTTCCCTATTAACTGATTCATATGTTACTTTATTGAATACAAGGAAGTAACCAAATTGTATAGTGAGCTAGCCAAGAAGCATGGTCTCACCCTGGTTCAACTAGCTTTGGGTTTTGTCCGCGATCGCCCCTTCGTGACTAGCTCAATTATAGGTGCAACCTCCCTGGATCAGCTCAAGGAGGACATTGATGTATTTCTATCGGCCGTTAGACCATTGCCGATCGAGGTTTCAGATGATGTAGAGAATATCTTTAAGAGATATAAGGACCCTTCAATCTTGTGACTAGGTGTTCCTAAGTGGTGAGTTGAAGAAGGTGTTCTTTGCATGGTGTTCAAGTGAGAGTGAATGCATGAAAGAGCAATGTGATGTCTCTGACTTCTATGTTGTAGTTAATATTAAGTGTGTAAACTTGCATTATTATGTCAAGCAAATATATTTAGCAATTTTGATAATATGATTGGTAGAAGTTATTATTTTGTTGTTAAAAAAATAATATTTATATATCATTCAAATTCAAATAATGTTAAATGATGGCATCTTAATATTAAAAGATTGTGTAAATTAAGGATTTGAATTGGTGTCTTCTAGACGTAATCAGTGGTTGAGTTGGGTTTGACATGAATCAGGACTAATTAGATTGATGTTGTTATTTGAAACTTAGATTTGATCTTCTCAAATGGTTCAAAATTGGTTTAGTTACGTATAAATATGTATATCTATCTATGTGCATTTGTATAAACAAAATTTTGAATTTATTTATAGTCATGGTTTTCACTAAAACAATTGAAATTTAATTGCAAAGTAGATCGTTTTAATGCTCTGATTAAGTTTAAATTGATAATCAATAGTTTGTACCCCTCTTGAATAAAGATTTAATGAAATTTTATTATCAAAAGTTTTATTCGAGCATAAAAATCCTATTATTTTCATGTTTATTAATGAATTTATTGCTGATTAATTAATACTAGACTTAGAATGATGTATCTCCTTGGAATCCAATACAAGTAAAAGATGAAAAAAATTATCATTTATTAATTCTACTAAGATCTTTTGCAAAACTATCACATGAATTTATTCATAAAACAATTACACTATTTTTTTTTCTAAAAAATTACACGGTTTTTTTTTCATTTTTTTTAAAACGTTGCAATGTAAAAATATAAAATAAATAAAAAAATATTTTAAAGACAGTTTTAAAAATAGTAAAATATTGTAGATGAATATATATATATATATATATATATATATATAATTTAAATAACACACATGAACATTAAAAAAATATTAGGAATTTCACATTAATTAATAAATCATTGCCTATTAATTAATACATAATATTATTCAGGAGATATTATGCTTTATTAGAATCGATCAAATCTATATGAAAGAGAAAATAATATCATTAAAATTTCATACTTAGATAAATTTATATAACTTGTGATGTAGTATAATAATATTTTATATTTATGATTTACTTAAAATTTTATTTTATTTCGTTATGCTGGTAATGGTTATTGCATCTTATTTTTCATTTGGTCAGTTAGATATATGGTTTCTTTTGGGTTGCATCTTATCCCATTATATTGGCAATGATAATGATTTTCATTTGGTATGATGTAATTTTTATTTATATGTTATCGTTTTACTTTATACGATAGTATTATGTATTACACATCAACATAAAAAGATAAAAAATAAGAAGTATAAATATATATGATATGCATAACTTGTGACATTAACATATTACATGACGTGGTATATAAATTAAAAAGATGACAAATGATTTCATGAGATATTACATTATTTAGGGTGAGGATGCCCTATTGGTGACATGACTTTGTATTATAGGGTGAATATATATATATATATATATATACACACACACATACTATTAGTATTATGTGCAAGGTGACTAAGTAATGATACTTTTATATTTTGTTAGATGTTAGTTGAGGGCATATGATATTAATTGTTGTAGCAGAAAATAATGATTCAAAGAAAAATTATATCTTATGAAACATAATATTTGAAAAACTAAAAATAGCAAACAATCATAGAAGGACATTCTATTGTATTTGATATTATTAATTTACTCATTTTTTATTCTTTTATTATGATATTTTCTTTTATTCTAACATTGTTTCATGATATTCTATTAATTATCTAATTTGATTTATCTATTGAATTCTTAAATCTTATTAGTTTTTGTATCACATGACATACATCCACAACAAATAGAGATAGGGAATATTAATGTTTGGAGGAGGACCACACTTGTGGGATATGAAAGTAGGTAAAGTTATGTGTGGAGTACGGTCTTATTGCCTATTAGTACTAGGTTTTGTATTTTTTCAATTGTATTTTAACTAACATTAGTGTTTACTTGTTGATCTATAATAGAGATTTCCATATTTACTTTCATACTTTAATTGCATTGAATTCGGTATTTGGATGACAACTTGGGTTTTTATCTTACTGTTAAGTCCCTATCTCAAGTTTTAATATCCTCACTTATGCTTTTACCTTGATATTAAGATAATCATGTGGTTAATTGGGTGGACCTTGACACCCAAATCAACTTTAAAGTGAAAAATAAATTGAGAAAAATCATATGAAAAAGAGTTAAAAAGACACTTACAAGAATTCTTAAAAGAAAAGAATGGGTCTTTAAATGAATTCAAAAGAAAAAATAATATGTTTGTTTATTATTTATGTGCATATTGATTGTTATAGACTAAGAATGTAACATGGCTCAAATATATTTGTTTACATTTATGTTGCATAGTTTTCATCAATGAGCTAGTGCTGGTTGACATAACCTATTTCATTGCTTAACATATTCAGATTATGAAAATGCTCAACAAGAGACTATTTGGGAGCAATGAATATTATTAGTATCATGAGTGTATATCCTGGATGTTGATTTTCTTATATTGTTAGTTGTATTGGTTGCTGTGCTAACTAGTTATGTTTTGTCTTAATATGAACATGTTTAGTATCTCTATGATGGTTTGAACTTTGTTAGATTTTCATTGTAGATGTATGAATAATTAGGTTTTAAAAATCAATGTAGCAATCTTATAATTTACTTTTGCTTGTAAAGGATTTTATGTTTTTTTCGTCGTGGTCATCAAATGATTTTCAAACATTAAACTTGTAGATGGCTTTTAATAAAATGTTTCTTAACCAAAGATAAAATCAAAAGAAATAAACGACTGTGGTACCAAATATGGGAAAGGCTTAGATTTTGGTCACTACAAGATATCTCCTTACCCTCCCGCCAATTGATTAATAGCAATTATCATTGATTGGAGCCATCATTACTCAATTTCAAATGCTTTTATTAAGGATTAAGGATTTTAGAAAATATAATAAAAATATAATTTTTATTAGAGCTTATATTTTGTGATTTAATCTTAAATCTTTTGATATAAATAACCTCTAAAAATTTATTGGTCAATTTATATGATTTTTCTTGATGGTTTTACCTATTATTTAGCTTTCATGATTTTTTTTAATATTTATTAATTTTAATATTTTTTAAATAGAAAATTATTATAATTATTATTTTATTAATTTTTAATATTTAGCCTTTAATTTTATGTTTATCACTTCTTTTTCATGTCCAGATAATTTTATATTAAGCTTTTTCATAAGCTTTACCTTAGTATTGTTTTATAATATTTAGAATCTATTTGATATTTTTAATAATGTTTTAAACATACCAATTATATAACTTAGTTTAATATTTAATTTTTATTAATTCCTAATCACTTGTTTAATAACCAAAACACCTTCAATATCTATCAACTTGGTATCATTTTGTTAATAAATCATACTTATAATTTTATAGTTTCCTTTCTTTTAAGTGTTGTGCACCATTTTGGGTGATATAAAATTTTAAAAAAATCAAATAAATTCTCAAAAAAATAAAGATAATTAGAAAAAATCAATTACATACATCTGGGATGTACATATGGATATTTTTTTTTATCTTATTCTCTAATGACTAAATAGTTTCTCATTTTGATTAAATTAATCATAACATTTTAACCATTGAAACCTTTTTTCCTTAAATTAAATTCTTTCACCGATATCCTCACTAGTTCTTCAAAAGTCAGATATGATTGTAACTATATAACACTCTAGTCAAATTTAATCACATATGACAGATTGTTACGTACTCTCTTAGTGAAGAGATATAAAATATATTATGTATTCCTATCAAATTATTAAAATTATTAATTTATAAGTAATTTTTCCAATTTTTTTAAAATTTAAAAATAACTAATATATTTCTACTATAATGTTTCTCTTTTGACAAATCTTATGATTCTTTTTATAAGACTCACTTTGATGAGAACTGTATCTTTTTCTTGAAATTTTATCTTATTATGCTTAAAGTTATATTACTTTTTTGGTGATATTATGCATTTTGAATCTTCTCTCTAATCAATTATACATACTTTGAGTCTTACTAATGCTTTTTCTTATTCTTCATACGAACATTCTATGATTAGCATTTAGTTCCATATAAGCCTCAAACAAAGCCATTTTTATATTGAAGTAATAGTTGTTATTATATACAAACTTTATTAATTCTCTTATGTGCCAATATCTATTCAAATCTAGGATATATAATCTTAGTATGTCTTTCAAAGTCGTGTTTGTTCTTTTTATTTGATCTTCTATTTGAACATGGAAAGCCATATTGACTTAAGTTGTATCATGAATGTTTCTTAAACTTTTCTTCAAAAATGTGATGCTAATTTTGAATCTCGATCAAATACTATAACCTTTAGTATGCCATGTAATTTAATTATTTGATTTGTGTAAGGTTTTGCTAACTGTTTGTCATATAAGTCATCTTATTTGGTAAAAAATATGACATTTTTATTAGCTTGTAAATAATTATTGTAACATCTCAAAATTTAGTCACATGAATATAAAAATAAATCTTTGTATTTTAATTATTAAAAATGGTTTTTGATCTGATGTATGGTGTAAAGTATTAATTGGTATATTATTGATCGTCGTGTTATACAATACCTTCAACCAACTATTTGCAAGAACTATCATTACATCATGTTGTATAATATTACTTATACTACTTGTATGACCTATTCGCTATATCTTATGTCTTGATTATAATATTATGATAAACTTATAGTATTGTATGATCATTTAGGGTATCTTCCCTTGGATGCATTCACAACGAGCTCACTTCTTTTTCTCATAATGTAATTATATAGTATGATAAGCTTTTGTCAAAGTATATAATCCAATATCTTTGCATATTCCCTCTTACACATTAACATGCTAGTATGTTTTTATTATACTTTTACGATTTCATTTTGGGCTCTACACTCTATTGGATGTATACTTTCTTGTCTTTTGTACTATACAATATTGTCTTATTCACCAATTATTTGCTGTTATGCATTAATGGCTAAGTATGACTTCATGATCATCTTATAAGATTCTTACCTTACTTTTGAGTATTACTTGGTTATCCTATATGATACTCCATGATTGTATTATATGATAAACTCATTTCTTAACCTATCAAATTATTTTGACCAACACTTAACTAGGCTCTATTGTACTAATATTTTGTTGTTATTATATTTATACGACCCAATCTCATTTTATTAATCTATTCATTTATTTGATTGTCTCACTTGATCATATCATATAATATTATAAAAACATATTGTACGATATTTTAAGTCTTTAAAATATCTTTTAAAAGTTTTAGAAATATTTTTAAAAATTCTTAAAAAATATTTTAGTCAAAATTATTGTTTTATAACTCATCATTTTTTAAGATCATCAAATACGAATACGTGGAATTGAGGGACATATATGTTGTGAATAATTAACATATTTTAATGTATCTTATATGATTTTGTGACATCCTGGATTTATTGTGTCGAGGATATTACTCCCTTGCATTGTCTCATATTGACCCAAGTTGTTCTTACTCTGAAAAAAGTATTTTAATATCTTAAGGTTATGACATGTCATATAAACTCCAAATTCAATATCTTAATAACCAATATAAAATAATTCATCCTTATGCCACTCTATCTAAAAGCTTACTGTGATTTACTATTTATCCAGTAATTATTTTCTTAGTACATCATCTATCAATCACTCCCCATTTTCTTTCGTCCCAAATGCTACAAATTTTTTATATAGAAAGACTAAAGAAAGAAGAGGTGCAAAGAAAAACAATATTAAGAAAGATAAAAAAAATAAGAGAAAATAATAAAACAAAAAGAATATATATCCCCATACAATGATGTAAACAAACTAAATAATTGTGATATAAATAGGTTAACCTGTATATATATATACACATACATACATATCATTTTTCTTATATAAGATAAAAATTGTCAGCAACACATTTAAATAAATGATTAACATCTTTCATCACTTATTCTAAATGATATGTCTTATTTTGATTTGAAAATATTAAGATAAAAATAGGTTGAGATAACCATTATTGGCTTGGTGGCAAGTATAAATATATGTATGTAAAAAAAATAACTTTGGGTTGTCACTTGCATAGGTCAATTTTAAGTAACAAAATATAAAAAGAACATACAATGAATAATAAAACTAAAACCAATTTTTATGTAAACATTTTTATTCTTTATATTTTTTATCATGTTTATGAATTATCTTATTTTCTTTAATTTTTTTTGTCTTTTAAAAAATATATTTAAAACGACACCATTTTATAAACAATTAGATATGTTTAAGAATATGCTATTCTAATATAAATAAGCTAGACGAATGGCTCCCTCTGCTCATATTTGAAATTGTCATTCTAGAATAGCTCATTTGACTCCTTGTCTTTTTGGACAACCATTCATCCTATCATTCTTTGAATTTTGCCTTAACTTCATCGAAAGTCTTTTTTGACAATCATTTCTTATGAATATTATCACACTAGTATGAATATAAATAAAACTTGTAAATAAATTAACACAAGTTCATCATGTTCAAAAAATATTATTAAATCATTACAATTAAAAGAAAATAATCTTTCTCTAATTATTCATTCAAATGTATTCTCTTATGATTCTACACTTCTCACACATAACATACATTAAACATTTATTATATTTTATTTATAAGTTATATTATTGTAATTTCATATTATTTTATTATTTGTAATTAGTAGTATACTACTAATTAAGCATGTCATGATCTTACTTATAATATAAGTTAGTATGCAAATATTGATAGATTGGGGGTTTAGAGAGGTTTTATCCAACCCATAGGTGGGAGAGGATGTGATATTTTTGAGAGCTCTTTGAAAAACTTTGTATAAAAGAGGCTTATTGATGAGGACATCATGTTCGAGAAGGACTTTCGACGACCAAGGACCAGGTCTTATACAAAAAAACAAGGCCAAAATCTAAATTCCTGCTGCCGAAAGCCGCCTCCGCCGCAACCTCCGCCGTCGCCGCGCCTCCAGCCATCCGGATGACCCGCGCCGACCCACGCCAGCCCGCGCCGACCCACGCCAGACCGCGAACTGTGACCCGCGCCGACCCACACCAGACTCACGAACTGTGACCCGCGCCGACCCACGCCAGCCCGCGCCGACCCACGCCAGCCCGCGCCGACCCACGCCAGACCGCGAACTGTGACCCGCGCCGACCCACGCCAGCCCGCGCCGACCCACGCCAGACCGCGAATTGTGACCCGCGCCGACCCACACCAGACTCACGAACTGTGACCCGCGCCGACCCACGCCAGCCCGCGCCGAGTAACGCCAGCCCGCGCCGAGTAACGCCAGCCGCGCCGACCCACGCCAGCCCGCGCCGAGTAACGCCCGCTAGCGCCGACCGCACCGCCGCCGAAACGTCGCCGCGCCTCCAACCATCCGAAATTAGGGATAAATACATGAATTTTCATTAATTTTCTCAGAATTTTAAGAGTCTATTTTAGGTGCCTTTTAATTTACCCATGTGTCCTTTAGTATTCCCATATTATGAGTCAAATGTCTTTTGTACCCTTTTGGATTCCTATATAAGGGGAAGTCCTCTTCTATTGTAAGGATATACAGTTAATGAAAACTTTTTGAGTGTTCTTTGCTTCCATTCTGAGTTCGTGAGTGCTCTGAGTGTCTTTGGCGTGCTGACTCGTCAAAGCTCTGATACTGGGAGGAGGGATGCGAGGTCCAAGTGGTGAGACGCCACTCCAGTCTATCATCTTCCTTCACCGCTCAACCATCTTCAAGTTGAAGTTTTCGTTTTCCTCGTCTTCCTTTTTTACAAGTAATTTCCAATTCCTAGATTATTAATTTGTCGTCAATAGATTTTCATTCTGCGAAGTGCAACTTCTATTATAAATTATATTTAAGTTTCAACTGGTACTTAACCAATCTAAGTACTCCCCATTTCTGAGTGTTTGAAAGTGTGTAGCCGTAATCGATTTAGCGACTTCTTAGCCGCTATCGATCCTAGTTTAGTTAGGCTTCATTGGTTGGTGCCCCTTTGCGTTCAACCCTCTTCGTATCTAGGATGTGTGTCCCTTAGGGAGACGACCCTGCTCTTTGTTGTGCATCAGCCACGAATTTTCTAACTAAGCAATTTTCTTCAATCCTACATCACATTTGGTATCAGAGCAACGGTTATTCGGTTACTTTGTGAGCTGCACACACCCACTTTACGAAAACGTTTATGAGAACTAGATCTGGTAGGGAATATACAATGGATAATCAATTTGAACAACTCATGGAACAGATGCAACAAATGCAATTAGCTATACAGGAGCTATCAACTCAAACAAATGCAAGATTCAATCAATTAGAAAGAAATCAAGTGGAACCAGAAATTACTGAAGAAGAAATACAACCCCCTAGACTTACAGTCACACCGACACCACAACGTAGAATGGAACCAGAGATAATAGAAGAAGGAAGCGACTATCAATCAACAATAAGACACAGAAACCGGACCGAAAATGACAATGACCAATTACTCAGATCAATCAAATTCGAAATTCCTAGTTTTGAAGGTTCCCTTAACCCTAAAGAATATTTAGAATGGGAAGCCGCTATAGACAAATATTTTCAATGGTTTAGACTTACTGAAGATAGAAAGGTATTATTTGCTAAAATGAAATTATCTAAGCAAGCACGACTCTATATGGAAGCTGTAGATAATGATAACTTTCAAAGAAACTCGCCGCCAATTGAAACTTGGAATGAACTTAAAAGAGCCCTTAGGCAGAAATATGTTCCAAGAACTTATAAAAATCAATTGTTGGACCAATGGCAACGTCACACACAAGGAGGAAAATCAATAAATGAATATATTGCCAAATTCGATGAATATCATCTCAGATGTGGAATAGATGAAGACCCATCTATGACTCTTTCCCGATTTCGTGCTGGACTTAGGGAAGACCTACAAAGAGAACTCTTAATTCGTGGCGTAGAATCCCTACCCGAAGCCTATAGAATAACTAGCGAAATAGAGCGCTTACAAAAGACCTATCCTACAAAGAAGTTTGAACCCAAACCTATACCTAAATACTCTAATAATGGATCATCTACTAGCCGAACCCAGCCTACTACCGCCATAAAACCCAATCCAACCACCACAAAACCTAAAGAAATAACTTGTTATAAATGTAATGGAAAAGGACATGTAGCAGCCCAATGTCCCACCAGGATAAACTACTTAGAAGAAGGTGAAAGTGAGGAACCTGAAATAGACACCAAGGAGATAACAGAATACAACCCAGATAGTGACCTTGCTAATGAATATTATGAAGATGAAGAAGACAACCCATGGGAAGAAACTCTAGCTGTAGTTAGATGCACCCTTACTCAACCAAAAATTAGTGAAGACTGGAGAAGAACTGCAATCTTTCATACTTTCATTAAAATAGGAGAAAAGGTTTGCAAAGTAGTAATCGATAGTGGGAGCAGTATTAATGCCATTTCTACAGATTCGGTGACCAAACTTGGCCTAATTACGACCCCACACCCCCACCCTTACACTGTCTCATGGATTAATGAGACATCTATTCCAGTTAAAGTACAATGTATAGTTCCTTTAGCATTTGGACAATATTCAGAAGATATAGTTTGTGACATAGTCCCAATGCAAGTAGGAAGCATCATATTAGGGAGACCATGGCTTTATGACCACGATGCTTTATTAACAGGGAAATCCCATACATGCATCTTTACGCATAATGGACAAAAGATTAAACTATATCCATCCCCTCCCAAGGATAAAATTCAACCTATCAAGAAGACAAATCAAATTAAGAATAACAAAATTCATATCATATCTAAAGGAGAAGCCATGCGTGAATTCACTGATGGATTAGTAATATGGGCATTAGCAGTTAAAAAAGTACAAACTAAGATACCTGACATAGTCATCCCACCTGAGATCGAATCTACCATAAATGAATTTAGTGATATATTTTTAGAAGAACCAAACAGTTTGCCCCCACTTAGAGATATACAACATTGTATTGATCTTGTCCCTGGAGCTAGCTTACCAAACTTGCCTCACTATAGAATGAGTCCCACTGAACACGAAGAGTTAAGTCGACAAGTTAAGGAATTAATGGAGAAGGGATTTATTCAAGAAAGTCTAAGCCCTTGCGCCGTCCCAGCATTATTAACCTCTAAAAAAGACGGTACATGGAGAATGTGTATCGATAGCAGGGCTATTAACAAAATTACTATAAAATATAGGTTTCTCATCCCTAGACTTGATGACCTCTTAGATCAAATGAATGGGGCAAAGATTTTCTCAAAGATTGATTTAAAAAGTGGATATCACCAGATTAGGATTCGCCCTGGGGATGAATGGAAAACGGCATTCAAAACTCAAAATGGACTTTACGAATGGCTAGTGATGCCTTTTGGCCTTTCCAATGCACCTAGCACTTTTATGAGAGTTATGACTCAGATTCTTAGGCCTTTCTTAGGACAATTTGCAGTGGTATATTTTGATGATATATTGATTTTTAGTAAAAATATAGAAGCCCATTTGGATCATCTTAAGAAAGTTTGTTTGGTGCTTCGAGAGAACAAGTTATATGTGAACTTAAAAAAATGTGCATTTATGACACGCAGTGTCAATTTCTTAGGATTCATAATTTCTGATGTTGGAGTATCGGCCGATCCTGAAAAAATCAATGCAATAATAAACTGGCCTATACCCAAAAGTGTTCACGATGTTAGAAGTTTTCATGGTTTAACAACATTTTACAGGAGATTTATAAAAGGATTTAGCACACTCACAGCTCCGATCACGGATTGTATTAGAAAGGGCGGATTTGATTGGACTGATAAAGCTAACGACGCCTTTGATAAAATTAAAACCTGTATGACCCAAGCCCCAGTTTTGAGACTCCCAGATTTTAATCTAGTATTCGAGGTTTCTTGTGATGCTTCGGGAGTTGGAATTGGAGGTGTATTAAATCAAGAAGGGCGACCTATTGCATACTTTAGTGAGAAATTAAATGAGGCAAAGCGAAAATACTCAGTATACGATAAAGAATTTTATGCTATAGTTCAGACTTTAAGACATTGGAGACATTATCTTTTACCTAAAGAATTTGTTTTAAATTCTGATCACGAAGCCCTCAAGTATTTAAATTCTCAAAGGAAACTTAAACCTCAGCATGCTAAGTGGGTTGAGTTTATTCAAAGTTACACATTTGTGCTGAAGCATAAACCTGGTTTAGAAAATAAGGTAGCTGATGCGTTAAGTAGAAAAATAAATCTTTTAACTACCTTATCTGTTTCAATCACTGGATTCGATGTTTTACCATCTTTATATTCAACATGTGAGGACTTTAAAGATATTTATTCTAAACTTTTAGAGAAACCATCTATGGTAATAAACGATTATATGATAAAAGAAGGTTATCTATTTTATAATCAGAAATTATGCATTCCAAAAACCTCATTAAGAGATTTTCTTATTTGGGAAATACATGCGGGAGGTTTAGCTGGCCACTTTGGAAGAGATAAGACTATATCAGCCGTAGAATATAAGTTTTATTGGCCTGGATTAAAACGACAAGTGGCTAGAATAGTGGCAGGCTGTAGGAACTGTTTAGTCTCCAAACTTAGGAAACAAAATACTGGACTATATATGCCTTTACCCGTCCCATCGAGACCTTGGGAAGACATTTCTATGGATTTCGTGCTAGGATTACCTAAGACAACAAGACGATTTGATTCAATCTTTGTAGTCGTCGATAGATTTACTAAGATGGCTAGGTTTGTTCCATGTTATAAGACCTCAGATGCATCTCATATTTCTAGACTTTTCTTTGACGAAATTGTCAAAATACATGGAGTACCTAAGACCATAGTATCTGATAGAGATGTTAGGTTCACATCACATTTTTGGAGAACTTTATGGCAATCATTAGGAACAAAACTGAAATTCTCCACAGCTTATCATCCACAAACTGATGGCCAGACTGAAGTTGTCAACCGAAGTTTAGGAAACTTATTAAGAAGTTTAGTTGGTGATAATGTTAAAAATTGGGACTTACTTTTACCAAGAATAGAATATGCTTATAATAGCTCAGTCAATAGGACAATTGGAATAAGCCCGTTCGAAGCCTATAACGGTTATAAGCCCCATAGTCCTATAGACTTAATTCCTTTACCTACACATACTCGTTCATCAGAATCAGCCATAGAATTTGCCGAACATATAAGGAATATTCATAAAAGTATAAAAGAAAAAATTAGTCTAAGCAATGAAACATATAAAAAATTGGCTGATGCACATAGAAAGAACAAGGAGTTTTCTGTGGGAGATTTTGTCATGATACGTGTGAGGCCTGAGAGGTTTCCTCCGGGAACATTAAGAAAGTTGCATGCAAAGGGCATTGGACCTTTTAGAATCATAACTAAAATTAGCCCGAACGCGTATACTTTAGAGTTGCCAGACGATTATGGAGTTAGCAACACTTTCAATATCTCAGACTTGGTGGCTTACAAGGAGCCAGTTGAAATACCTAGTGAGCCGTTTGAGCCTGAATCTCCTCCCCTTGTGAGTGAACCCCTACCCGAGTGTCCACAGGCCTGTTTTAAGAAAGCTAGTGAGCAGATTGAAAAAATTATTGATGATAAAATTACTAACACTAGGAATAAACAATATCGGAAATATCTTGTACATTGGAAAGACAGGTTAAACGAAGATGACACTTGGATATCTCGAGAGGAGCTTCATCGTTTGAACCCTGGAGCACTTGAAGACTACGAGAGGGCCAGAGATTATTCATCAAAGCTGAGTTTTTCCCACCCCAAGGGAAATGATGAGGACATCATGTTCGAGAAGGACTTTCGACGACCAAGGACCAGGTCTTATACAAAAAAACAAGGCCAAAATCTAAATTCCTGCTGCCGAAAGCCGCCTCCGCCGCAACCTCCGCCGTCGCCGCGCCTCCAGCCATCCGGATGACCCGCGCCGACCCACGCCAGCCCGCGCCGACCCACGCCAGACCGCGAACTGTGACCCGCGCCGACCCACACCAGACTCACGAACTGTGACCCGCGCCGACCCACGCCAGCCCGCGCCGACCCACGCCAGACCGCGAACTGTGACCCGCGCCGACCCACACCAGACTCACGAACTGTGACCCGCGCCGACCCACGCCAGCCCGCGCCGACCCACGCCAGACCGCGAACTGTGACCCGCGCCGACCCACGCCAGCCCGCGCCGACCCACGCCAGACCGCGAACTGTGACCCGCGCCGACCCACACCAGACTCACGAACTGTGACCCGCGCCGACCCACGCCAGCCCGCGCCGAGTAACGCCAGCCCGCGCCGAGTAACGCCAGCCGCGCCGACCCACGCCAGCCCGCGCCGAGTAACGCCAGCCAGCGCCGACCGCACCGCCGCCGAAACGTCGCCGCGCCTCCAACCATCCGAAATTAGGGATAAATACATGAATTTTCATTAATTTTCTCAGAATTTTAAGAGTCTATTTTAGGTGCCTTTTAATTTACCCATGTGTCCTTTAGTATTCCCATATTATGAGTCAAATGTCTTTTGTACCCTTTTGGATTCCTATATAAGGGGAAGTCCTCTTCTATTGTAAGGATATACAGTTAATGAAAACTTTTTGAGTGTTCTTTGCTTCCATTCTGAGTTCGTGAGTTCTCTGAGTGTCTTTGGCGTGCTGACTCGTCAAAGCTCTGATACTGGGAGGAGGGACGCGAGGTCCAAGTGGTGAGACGCCACTCCAGTCTATCATCTTCCTTCACCGCTCAACCATCTTCAAGTTGAAGTTTTCGTTTTCCTCGTCTTCCTTTTTTACAAGTAATTTCCAATTCCTAGATTATTAATTTGTCGTCAATAGATTTTCATTCTGCGAAGTGCAACTTCTATTATAAATTATATTTAAGTTTCAACTGGTACTTAACCAATCTAAGTACTCCCCATTTCTGAGTGTTTGAAAGTGTGTAGCCGTAATCGATTTAGCGACTTCTTAGCCGCTATCGATCCTAGTTTAGTTAGGCTTCATTGGTTGGTGCCCCTTTGCGTTCAACCCTCTTCGTATCTAGGATGTGTGTCCCTTAGGGAGACGACCCTGCTCTTTGTTGTGCATCAGCCACGAATTTTCTAACTAAGCAATTTTCTTCAATCCTACATCACTTATGTTATATTTGTATTGCAATTGTTGTATGAGAGTACTTTAGCATCGATGTTGTTCTACTAGTTGTGATTTATGAATACTTCTATTATGTAGTCTTTTATTTAATATAAGGTATACATAGCTTTTTGTGCAAGTTTTAGTTGTTATACAAGATATGCTTTTAATAATGAGGATTTATTGATATACATATTACTTGAGCTGTAATTGTATTATTTGTAATTATATTATGAATTGAGATGTTGCGATTATTGAATCGAGATACATTGAGTTATATAATAATGGATGTGAGTATGTAAATATTTTGGTACGAAAAAGAATAAATATTTTTAGGAGAAATTTTGTTTATTTAAATTTTAAAATTTGTATCAATTTAATAAAAAGTTAGTATTGAAATGAAAGTAAACAAAAATTATTATTAGCTTCAATATCACTATCATTCGAATGGTTGTTGATAGTCTTTTCTATTTAATTGTTCACTCTAATGATTAACCTGATATTAAAATTATTAGAAGTATTATTGGAAATGGTGATGAGGTCAATCGTGACAATTATCCATATGGTGTTCCTTCAACAGTTTATTTTAAGAAGATCAATTGTAAAATTCATGAATATTTCTTCCCATTTCTATATTAATATAGAAAGATATTATAATAATCTACTAATATTTAACCTCAACCCTTTATTAAACTCTTTAACCTTATCACATTCTTATCTTGTGTTAGTGTTGGCTATTATTTTTTAAAGCATCACTTTTTTCTTTTCATCATGCAAATTGCTCTCCAGGATAGTTAAAGATCGGGATAGAGAAACCTTATTTAAGTTGATACAACATTTCAAATTATAAAATTAAGCATGGTTCTACTTTATTTATATTTTTGTGAATTTTAGATTTTTTTTAGTTTTTGATAATTATTTTAAATTTTTAAAAAATTGCATATAATAAAAAGGATGTTCCACCTTAAAGAAGGAAAATGAGCAAAAATATTAAATAAACTAATTATCTAAAAATTGAGGACACTAAGTTGATGAAATTTTAACTTATTTAATAAATAAAATGAAGGATTTAAAATTTATAAGAAATTATATACAAAAGTTTAGAAAAATAAAAAAAATCTTAAAAATATTAAATAGATTTAAAAAAATTATAAAATTTTATCAGGACTTAAAACTTGCTTAGAAAAATATAGTAAAAAGTTTTAGAAATCATAAAAATGAAGGTAAGACATTCATAGAATTAAAGCCAAATGAAATTTAAAGGAAAACATTAAATAAAAGTTTTTAATTATTTTAAGTTCTAAAAATTATTAAAAATGCTAATTGTTGTGAAAAAAATTAAAATTCAACTTTTAGGTAAAGCTCATCAAGGAGAATTAAATAAAATATTTTAAGAAATTTTTAGAACTTTATTATTTAAAATATATAAAGAATAGTTGAGTTTCTTGAGTTTTAAAAAATGAAAGCTTAATTAACTTTCTTAAATAATTGTCTCATAAACTTAAACTTGATGGAATTCATTAGAGAAAATTGACCATCGAACACAACCATTGAGGGAGATATGAAGCCAATAATGCAAAAGGACGTTTAGTTGAGTATAATAAGAAGGAGCTCACAATAAAAGGCATTTGAGAAAATTTTGAAAGGCGAAGCCATGTCTAAGCCTTAGAGGAAGGGAGAAGATTTGATTGTTGAGACATTGGGAGTAGCCAAACCAAGGAATCGAGAGAGGGAGAGATCCAAAACTTATGAGCAGAACTATGCAAAAAATGTACAAGTATTGTCGCAACTAGAAAGTAGGACATTACACATTTTGAGATCCATTTCACATGATGATCACAACTTAAAAATTTTAAGATAAAAAAATCTGTATTTATATGTATATGTTTTATGTGATGTTGTTAGAAACTTAGTAATCTCATTAAGAAAGGAATAAATGTATTTAACTTGAGGTCGAATATTTCTATGTTTGTAATGATATGTTGCAAATATTTGATTTAACATGAGATATGTTTATATACGAGTGCATGTTATTCTTGTATTTTTTTTTTGTTAGTTTATATCATACTATATAACAATGCAACATGATAATGTTCCAAAAAGAAAAGTAAAAAAAGAATGAAAAAATATAAAACAAACAATAACAAAGGATTGTAAAGGAAATATAATATTCAAAATATGAAAATAATAAATAGTTATCAAAAGTGATGGTTATCATTTACAAAATAATATTTTTTAAAAATAATCTAAATAAGTTATTCATTAAGACTACTTATTTAGAATAATATGTTCCAAATAACAAACCTAATATGTTGTGAAAAAGACTTTGTTATAAACTAATTCCATAATGAGAAGAAAGTATAAAAGAATTAAAAGATTTTACATCAAATTTAGTAATACTCTATTATTAGTTAATTCTTGACCCAGCACGAGACTATCAGAGATCAGTGAGTGTTAGTATCACAAGTATATTACTTTTTGGTTATGTTTCTATTACTCTCAATTGTGTATTTGATGTGTTAGCTTGTTTTGCATTTCTTTTAGTATATACTTGATTAGTTTATCTTATGTTTTATGATAGCATGGATTATAGATGATTCAATATGGTTGTAATAATCTTATATTTAAAAAAGATTTTAAAATATTTTAAATTTTCTTCTAATTTTTAAATAATAGATTTTATTATTTGTTTTTTATAGTTTTTAAATTATTTACAAAATGCGATGAGATTTGATTTCTGAGATGAGTATGCAAATAATTTGAAAAATGATAATGTCATAATTTTATTTTTAAAAAAAATATATTTTTTTAATGAAGTTTATGAAAAAATTGAAAGAAATAGGTGTCATGACTAGATCCTTGGAATAAATGTGGATGCGACACTTGATGAAGATGCGATAATTGGGAACGAGCATTGTAAAATCCCTAATTGAGAAGCTGGAGAAGATGACTTTGATTAGACACAAATCCCTATTATTGGCACCACTCTTGCTGATTTCAACAGCTTTATGTAAACCAACATTTGATTATCTCAACAAAAGCTATATAAGTATTGAATTAATCGTCAAAAATAATTTAAATATTTAACATTGTTAATCTAATTTTATTTGAATTAAACTGTTCACAGAGTTTAACGCCATCTACCTCTAAAACACCACGCCAGTAATACTCTCCTTTAAAGAAGGGCTAAAAAATTTAACCACGCGTAGAATCCAAAGTTAGAAGGAAGGTTTGTTTTTTTTTGGGCATTTCGGGCGAAGGGAATTAACGCCTTTGAAGAAGAATTGGGCTGGGCAAATCGTTGGGAATGTAATGGTTGCCCTCGCGACATGGCTTCGCTATGCTGCAATGAAGTTCGAGTACTCCCTGTATCTCAGTTGGAAGGTGGGCCTTTTTTCGCTCATGACTACTGTGTTGATCTCAGTGGATAGCAAAACTTTGATTTTTTTCTTCGGATCCCTTGGATTTACATCTGATTTCTATTTACCCCAATTATTTTTTTTGGGGTATGCGAATTTAGTTAGATTACCCATCCTTGTCCTTTGAGCAGTGGATATAGCCCCCGGCTAGGGATTTCGATTGCAAGTTGTGGATCGGGAAATTTTTATTCTTTTTGTACCTTTCTTAAACGGTATTTCTAGGATTTTGAATTTATTTCTGTGTTGACGTGGCTTCCTGAGTGGTCGATTTTCGTTTTCTTCAATTTTTGTGACCTTTCTGGATAGGATGTTTCTTAATCATCCCTTTGTATTGTTTTAAGTTGAAGTTAGATAATGCTGTGCTGTCTGATAGATCTTTAATATGACTGCAGCAATATAACTTCATGTGCAAATATGCATGCCCTTATGCTCATGTGGTTTATGAAGATTGGTACTGGCAAATGGAACCAGGAGTGCAAGGGGACACCAGAAGCGAGAATAGAAGGTATTAGATGATAAAGAGGAAAAATCCATCGTCTGTGATACGAATGAGAAGCGGGAGGGAGAGTGAGATATAGTGTGTAATGTTGAAGAAGTGTGTGTGGTTGGTGAGGAGTGATCTTTGTCCTGTTAGTTTAATTGCATATATTGAAGTCATGTTTGAGCAAGTTTATACGTGTGATTAGTAAAAAGGAATTAAGTGTAAGTTTTTGTTTGCATTAGCTTTTATGTTTCTAGGAAGAGATTTAAAGTTGTTAAAAGATACTTTAAAAAAGTACATGTTTATTGTGTAGATAGAGCTTTTCACAAGACTCGTTTGGCTTGTTTTTGGTGCTTTTATAATGGGAACTGAAAATAATCAATAAGTTCCTTTTGAAAGAAGCTACCGACCCTGTAGATGCTGGACAAGTTACGTGAAGGTGCAATTTCTAGCCTAGATTTTTTGGGTCTGGTGTAACATGAAGTGTACGATGCAGCACAACTGTAGCACAACACCTTGGAGTCATCCTAGTACTTGTTTCAAAGGAATTGATGACCTAGCATAGCAATAAATGCATTTGACTACATATGAGAAAGAGTAAAGCCTAGGGATGTTGCCACACTATTGATGGTTGATTGTCATATCAGCCAAATCATATTGGATAATATTTGAGGGGTCATGGTCTTTATTTATAGTTCATTTGAAGACTGGATAATCTCTCCATTAGCTTTGCTAGCTAGCAAAGTTAATGGTGAGATTAGTGAGAAGACAAAAAGGCATTTAGTGTAAGTTTTTGTTTGCATTAGATGTTATGTTTCTAGGAAGAGCTTTAAAGTTGTTAAAAGCTATTTTAAGGAAGTAGACCTTTATTGTGTAGAAAGTTTTTTTCACATGAGTTGTTTGGCTTGTTTTTGATGCTTATAGAATGTGAATTGAAAATAACCAATAAGTTCCTTTTGAAAGAAGATACCAAACATGTACAGATTGGGCTAGGATAGGTGTAGGTGTAAGCAATTTTTAGCCTAGATTTTATTGGGTTCAGTGCAATATGAAGTGTACGTTACAACACAACTGTAGTGTGACACCTTGGGGTTGTCTCAGTACTTGCTTTGGAGGAATCGATGATCTAGCATAGCAATAACTGACTACATATGAGGAAGACGAAAGCTTGGGGATGTTGCCACACTATTGATGGCCAATTGACATATCAATAAAATCAGATCGGATAATATTTGAGGGGTTATTTTCACTATCTACAATTCATTAGAAGGCTAGATTATATCCTAGAAGGGCTTGAGACTTTATCACACTACCTTGAAGGATGTCATCTATTTTAATGGTGATTGTGGGTTATGACCCATGTCTTGCATATGCTATGTTGAGTACATCATATTTTGCCAAAAATGAATTTGGTGTCTTCTTAGAGCATGAGAGTAAGAAGACCTCCTTGCAAGAGTAGCATTTGAACATCCTCCATCCTCTGGGTAAAATAACCTTGTGCCTAGACATATCAATTCCTCTTGAGGATTACCTAATGTTCCTTTCATTCTTGATAGAGTATTCTTTGTACTCATCCTTGATAACGGATCTTCTATTATTGCTCTTGACCATTGTTTTCTCCCGGTTTTCTTTGTTTTTCTACCTAAAAAATTCTAGTTTTACTCTGTCCAATTTTTATTCACCCTTGGTATGGTTTTACCTCATCATCAGTTCATTCTTTAGAGTTAAAGTAAATTTCTAAATGCTGAAAGAATCATCAACACTTGGTTGGTAGGAATTGCATTAGTGGAGGTAAGAAGAGGTAATTTGGAGGCTGGGAGGGAAGGAAAGAATTTACTAAATGTTTCCAAGTCGTGCAAGTGTTTCTTACTAGGAAATATCTGATTGTTTTCTCATTTAACTTGTTTTTGATGTTTTTATGGTCGTGAGCATATATGATTCCGTGGGTTATTTTTAATATGCACAATCATCTGTACTATGTGCAGCAATGCTTGTGTTGAGATTTAATACTGTACTTATATTCTGGGTGGTTGTGTTCTCATTAGTTCAACATGTTTGGTTAGTTCCAGGTTTTGGTTTTAAGAATCTGGCACTTTTTTTGATCCTTTATTAAATGCAATGCTTAAAATTCTAAGTTTGGGCTTAAATCAGAAGGATATTATTATTTGATGAGAAGTTACTGATAAAGTCATGCATGAGTTTCCTGTTGACTTTTTGATGAATGGTGGTGCTATAACAGCTGAGCTAGCATGCTTGGATGAACATCCAACATTTTAGCAATCAATAAAGCCTAAAAGAAACTATATTACAATGTTCATATGTCCATGATGGAATGAGTTGGTTTAAATTTAACCAGTTTAGCCTAAATTCATTAACAAGTTAATTAGGATAAGTTAAGGTGTTTAAAACTGAAGTCTATTTGGTTGGTGACATGTCATTTTTTTGGTCAACATGGTGTTCGAAGCTGTCTAGTTTAAAAAATATGATTTTATTGACTATACCAGTCAGAATGTCCAATCTTGCTGTCTTTTATTGGTAGCGATTTCAGTCAACCAAAATTAACTATACTAGTTTAAGGGGTGAGGACTTTAGTGGGTTTAGTGGCTTGTTGAACATTCTTTTCAGTAGCTGATCCGCCTTGTGGTTGAGAGGGTGGTGCTTAGCTTGCCAATGTTTGCAGAGTGAGGGTTGTGGCCAACCAGATGTTATCATGTTAGTTCAATATTCAGCCTGTCAGATGCTGGAAAGTGATGGCTGTAGTTGGTTAGCTGATGTCATATGATGGTTAGTATTCGGTCTATTAAAGACTGCTTGATTGCTATTTAAGTCTCTGGCCGACAGTCATTGTGGGAGGGTGACATTAGCCTTTTAAAGACTAAGGGGGTTGTGCCTTACTAGGCGTTGCTGTGGGAGTGTTGGGCTCGGCGCATACACGCTATGAGGTGGTGACTGGTCAACCGGGAGATGCAAATGTGTGTGTGGGCTTTCGGTTAACTTGGTGCTGATTCATAAATTTTCTATGGGGATTGAGATAGAGTGGCTGGGTGTTTGTTCAATTTGATTTCACCCATTCCCCTCTTGGGACTATTTTGGAGTTGTCTTGGTTTAAGCTTACCCATGTAAATCCCAAACCAAGCAAACATGTCCGTGTGTATTAATATTCGAAATCTAATTAAAATTTGAACTAACATGGCAAAGAGGAATGCCATACTTCTAAGAATATGCATTTGTTATAAGGCTTGTCAATTGGAACATTTAAAAGTAGTGAATTTATTGCACGATTCATTATCTTTTTTCTTAATGATAGTTAAGGGATTAAGTTGATTTCTTTATTTTCATCTACAATTTTTATATTTGTAGGATCCAATTTTAGTAATTTTAATTTCCCCTTCATTTTTTCCTATGCTAAATTATTCAGACTTATTCTTTTATTTTATTTTTTTCATTTCTGCATGCTGAATGACATTTGATTTATCTTAATTTCTCTGCAGAATTATCATATAGGTCAACTCAGTGGAAAACAATTCAATGATTCAGTTTGGAAAACCTTTTTCCAAGGCAGGTTAACTTTCTTGCTTTGGCATAAAGGGGAAGAAATGGAGCCGACTTTACCTGCGCAAGGAGGAAGTGTTCTAATTCGAAAAATGATTAATCCAGTTCCAACGTACTCCCAAAACTTAACATAATTTTATTCTCATTAGTGTTCATGTTTGTGCTTCTGCTCGCAACCTTTTTTTTGTGCCACAACCTTTTTTTTTGTTCCTGAGTTCTTAAGATATCCAATGACTGATACTGGTTATTGATAGCATTTAAGTTTAGCTCATTGTAACTTCCTCTTGGAATTGTTATTCTGAAAGTTAGAAGCATTTAGTCTAAATTTATAAATTGCATTTCATGAACTAGTGCTTATGATGCTTATTAGATGGACATGATGATAAAGAATGTTTTTATTGAAATCCGTTTGTTTCTTTGTATTTGTTAAGAATTTCTAAAAATATTCCTGTGGTATTAGGGCATCACTGATGAAAGAAATGCAATAGCCATGTCTTCTGGGGCCTTGTACATACCATTTTAGTTTTTTTCCTTTATTTCTTTAGTTTCAATTGATTCTTATAACTTACATTTATGGAACCTTAAATATAGAAATCAAAACGTGAGAAATTTTAGGACTCCATATGTTTGGAATGCTTATTTCCAATTATGTGCTTGCATATTAATATGCATGTTTATCTGCATCATTGTAAACAGAAGATTTTATTATCTTATGCTGTTATGCCAAATATTTTTTAATGATGATTAATCTAGACTACCCTGTTGTTCTTATGTTTAATGCATTTTTATAAAAATTCTATGTGAAAACTCCCTTCCCCCTTACAAAAGGATAGTTATCTTCGAATGACTATTTGTCTGTGCACCAGTTCATTTATTTGCTTTTGTATGATTGTAAGCCATATGGATGCTTATAGTAAATATGGTTTACTAGTGTGATAATGTGTATAATTTTCATTATTCTTGTGTTTGATGAACGTTAATGTTACATATTGCTTTTGGATCTGGCTCTTGTGATGTTGATGGAGATGAACTATCTTGATTTCCATATGGGCATCACCAATGAAGAAGATTATGGGATTTATACTTCCTTCATATTATATAATATCCAATCAACTAATTTATGATTGAACTTGCCTTTGGATTTGTATCTACACACATACATATATACATACAAAAAATGTTTACATGTAAGCATTTGTGCATTTGCATGTACATGCAAGGAAGAACAAGAGCTGCATTAAAGAATCAAATGTTTATTATCATGTCAGAGATACATAGGTTGTCATTGTGTCTCATTGTGTTTGCAAATCATCTTTGTGCATCAAGAAGAGGTGTCTTTTGTATAAGCAGAAATCCAGACACACCATATGCATATCCAATATAATGTCGAAATTATTCAACTGTCCAATTCTTTGACTTGGTTCCTGATGTGATTTAGTCCTATGGAATTGTACATGCATTTCATTATCTGAAAAACATGTTTATAATTTTGGCGAAAGATCTGACTTTAAGATATAAGATTGAACCTTCCTTGTGACGTGGTGTAGAGGACCAATTTCTTTCTAACTTGGACATATTATACTGCCTAAGTTTTGGAAAGCTTTACTGTGTTCTCATTCATTTTGCTTATTGCGTTCTATCTCCAGAGAATGGAACTATATCACACATTGCAAGCAACAGTTACCAAAGTCTTTTAGAAATTGTTTGATTGAATAGTTTATAAATGTGAATTTTGTCGTTTAAAAATTTTCTTTTGTTTTTTTCTGGAACGTGCAAGGAAAAAAGGTGGTTAGCTTTTCAAATTAGCATTCTACCTTTTATGTATCATTTTAGTTGTTGATCAATAATAACAAGTGGAGATTCTCATCATCAGTGTTGGATATATTAAAGAGTTTTTGTTTATGGACTTGTTCTTTCCTTTTCTCTAGCATTCTATTATCCTCTTCCATTGACATTTATATGCCATCTTCATAAATATCCAGTTATTCATGCATCATGATAGATCATGTTCCTGCTCTTCACAGGATAAAATTTCCAATAGTGCATCTTCAAGAAGGATGATTTGATTTTGGTTTGGAATTATCATGTGCTTCTAATCACATAACTTCTTTGTAGACTCGTAACAAGCTTTCCCATGACTGTCAGTGTTTCAACTAAAAATGGTTTAATTGCCATGTGAGTACAAGTATGTGAAAGAAGTGCAACAGTTGGATTTTCTCGAATTATTATAATAGGCTACAGAGGGTGAATATGATATAAAATCCTTTGGATGGCCAATGGGTGTCATTGTTCTATTCTATTTAAACAATAAGGCTTGCCATATTATACTTGTAGTCTGGAAAAGGGCATTCTATTGCAAAAAAACATTTTGTGTTTTGCTGAGTTCTTTTACTTTGTTTGAGGCAAACACTAAGTTGGGAGATTGAATTACCTTACCGCTTTACTTGAATGAGGTATGATGCTAGCAGTTAGTGCAGGCGTTTAGGTCTTATGTATGTCACTGATATGCTTGTGATGTCATACTGAGGTGGTAAATAAAAACAAGCTACACCGTTAGATTGCTCATTTAGATTATGTTCTTAGCCAAGTTGCTATGAAAGACGGCTGAGGATGGTAACATGTCTGAGTTTGAATTTCTGTCGCATTGTGTTAGCTATTTTGCCTGCATCTTATAATTTTGGCTGTATATGATCACAGCTAATGATAGTACACATTGTGCTTGAGATTTGGTCAATTTTAGTTGTTCATTTTGCATTTCCAATTTAGTAACTATCTCATCATGTTTACATTTGTATTTTGTGTGATGTGCTGTTCTACAAAATAGTTTTCATGGTAATTAATTTGTAATTAGATACATGGTTAATCCAAGTGAATATTGTCAAAATTGCAAATAATATTTTCACATTTTTCAAATGCTTTTTCTGAAAGAATAAGATAATAAAATTACACTGAATGTATCTCATTGATTTCCAATGTGTACACGCAGCTTGCGTTCTCCTTCCATGTCCAAATAACAAATAGTGTGTGTTAGTCTTTTAGCATCCAAAAGGTTATATTGGTAGTTCTCATACAGTGATAGTACTAAATGCTCTTTATGTCAGCTTCTTGCTAAAATTTCATGGCTAGAACAAACTTAAATCCTCGTTATATTTCAAAATGCTTCAAGCATGCCCTTGTTTTACTTTCATGGTCCTTATGTCAGTTTCCCTTATTATATATTGCTTAGTTGCATCATTGTGCCAAGACATTATTTGGGTATCATGATCTGCTTGTGATGCCAATTTTTCTTTTTATACTGGATTGTTTTAGTATTTTTTTCTTTTTCAAATTGGCTTTTATGCCATTTTCATGATTCTTGCTGTTAGAGAACTTGGGATTTGGATATGATTGGTTAAATTGTTGTCTAAAGGCAAGTCTTTGTTGGAGACGTTATTTTGATGAAAGATCCTGAGAAGCCCAATGATCGCCTCATCAGAAGATTGGCTGCAGTAGAAGGATATGAGATGGCTTCCAAAGATGAGAAAGATGAACCCTTTATCTTGGAGAATGATCAGTGCTGGGTCTTGTCTGACAACGAGTCTTTAAAGCCTAAGGTAATGTATCCGTTGCCCTGGTTATATTCACCTTTTGCAAATTGTTTTTTAGTGACGTTCTGCGTCTTTGTTTTGTTTATTTATTTATTTTTCATTAAATTTTCCTTCGTCAACCATGAGCTGCTAAGCTCCAACTGTTTGATTTGGTTTTTGAAGCCAAGATTAGGCTTATGGCTTGACATTGTGCAGTTTTCAATCTTAATGTAATGGTATAGTTGGTCTCATTGTGAATGCTTATTTGAAGTTGTCGGTTAAGAAATTTTTTTCTCTCATTTTATCAGTTGGATGGTAGTAAAACAATGTTGTGGCATCGTGTTGTTGATCAAACAATTGAAACCTTAAGTAAAATTCCCTCTTTCATGTGGTTAATTGATCAATCCTTGAAATTTGGTACTTGGGGAAATAAGCTGTAGTTGTGACAGTGCGGGCATTAGCTGATCGCAACTGGAGTTGGTATTTTTGTCTCTTTGATTGCAATGGTTGAGCTCCAATCGGCTTGGGAGGTGATGACCTTAGCAAGGTGTTGAAGCTGCGCCACTGAGGGACTTTGGTTTGTAGGGACTCCGTGGCTATTATTGCTTGTAATTAGCACTCTCTGCAACTAGATTGCCAGATTGATGCCATGGTGCTTGATATTGTTTATTTCATGCTTTTGTTGATTTCATGGGTTCCTATGTGTACAGGAAGGGAAAGTTAAGCTATTGAATATATTTGCTATTGATAATTTTTATAGTGTAGAGGAAATGTCTTTTCTATCCTTCATAAGGATAAGAATTTTTGTACATATCCCTAGGGTTGTTGATATATATTTATATATGTGTACATATATATATATATATACATTATATAAGTCACATTTAAAAAAAATAAATTAACGATGGTATGCAGCTCTCCACAATTTTAGTATGAAATGATAGAGATATTAGTGAAATGGTTGAAATCAAATGGTAATATTGATAAGAAAGAAAGAAGAGAGCTACATTGAATTTTTCTTGATCAACTGTACCTTCAAGGTAGTTAGCCAGCTAGACTATATGAATCTTGAAGCCCTTCCTGTGCGTAAGAGATTACTTAGAACAGACAACACCAAATCTTCAGTATCAGCAGTAAATTGGGTGTACATTGGATGAATAATTATCCATAATTCCCAAAAGAGGAAAAGAAAATGATCAAAACAAACTGTTTCAAAAAGGTTGAAGTATAACAATATGTAATCATATGCAGGGTAGCACATCTTGTTAACAGTTACTAACGTGCATTTTTGGAACAAACTGAACGGTAACCAGGTCATCAATCTTGTTAATTTTAAATTACCACATTATAGTACTATTTTTTTGTCCATGAAAATGAACTTGATACTGAGGTGTGGTTGACATAAGAGATCTTGAAGAAGGCGCAGCATTTGAGTTGTTGAATTCATAGTGTTAGCACATGGTATGAAATGGATATGCTTGTGGTTTAGTCAAGAGGAAGAGTGGGATTGCACGAGGAGATAGAAGGGCAAGGCCAGGGAAATGGATTCAATATTCTTGTTGTATTATTCGAAGTACTCAAATAACTGCATGTTGGACTTTTATCCTGTTAATGTTAGATGATCACAGGCTTGCGTTGCATATTGCATAGCTATAAGAGTCTGATATATTGCACCATATCAATATAACCATAACTTGCACCATTCTAGTGTTGTGATGTAACCATTGATGGAAAATTCCAGGTATGTTTTTTTAGCAAAAGCTAGTTGTCTTCAGAGCTGCTGAGTTTCTCTCCTACAAAAGGCAAAGATATCATCCTAGACTCTGTTGCCCCTTCTACCGCTTATCAACCCTTGAACCTTTGCGGTGATCAATGGTGCGTCTTAATGTCTATTGTTACTAGTTTCAATGGAAGATTTTGACATGCCTTGTGAAACGGCTTGATCCGTATTGATTGAACTTGAGATCAAAAAGTTTTACCTCTATGTTGGTCGACAATTCTGTCATGACTCCTTAATGTGTGGTCCAACACGTCTTGTTAATAGTAGATAGACTGATACATTCACCATGAGACTAGATCTGTCTTCTCGAATAGATCAGGAGTCTCGAGGAACCCATTCGGTGTCCATTTGGGCATCAATTGTGGTATTTATAACCTTTTGAGTGGCCATCTTGGCACATGACTGAAGGCGTGATTGTGTTGTTCATGGTCAGCTCAATGTCTATTGCTCTAAAAGAGGTAATGTTAAAGGTGAAATTCTGCCTAGTGGCACGACCGGCTTGTTCTGCAGAGCTCTGCATTGCCCATTAAATGCTGTAAAATTGTGCAAATAACATTTGTACTTACCTTCGCAATGTACCCTTATTATAGTTGAGTTCAGTTTCCTTGAAATTTGAATTTGCATCGATAATGTACCCGATAATGGATGACATATTGTTCTGCTTGTGAATGTTGTGCTATTATGCTGCTATACTATTGAGCTACTATGCCAAAAACAATCAGGACTCATCAAATGCATAAATTTCCAACAACATTTCATGGGCCAACATCATTATTTGGCTATTTTGATTTGGTTTTAGGAAGCACGAGACAGTCGATTGTTTGGTCCTGTACCCATGAATGATATTCTTGGTCGAGTCATATATGCTATGAGATCAGCTGTTGATCATGGGCCAGTGCAGAACAGGTTTGCTGTTAATTCTTATGAACCTTCTTAGATTAATGACACAATGTCATGCCTTTGTACGTTATGTTTACCACTTTTATCTCTAAACATGCAAAATTTGTTCTACAGTTATCTTGCCATGAATCAAGACTCATCTGTGCTAGCCGTGGAGTTGGATGTCGACGAGATGGCGAAGAATACCAAAACATAGAAAAGCTTGCCTTTTATCTGGAACGGTCGTTCGTCCTGGTCGAAAGCTGGAGAAAAAAAAAGAGGCTTGCTTCTTGTGATTGGCAATCACTAAACCATTGCGAGCTGGAAGAATGGCAAGCTCTTATTCGGAAGTTGAACTACAATCTGGCACCATATTGTTTATTGTTAATCTTTTCTTGTTACCCATCTCATCTTGAAGTCCTTGATTTGGTATGAGTTGCTTATCCTTTGGTACAAATTAGTGAACCCTTGAAGAGAATCAAGCGAAAAGGTCTCAAGTTTAGTTGTAGAAATTTAACTTTTATATTTGCTATGCATTTATCTAATTGTCTATTTGTCTTCTTCGTGCATTGGCTTTATTGCCGTTTCTGGTTGAGTTCTATAAAGTTCATTGTTGTTATAGTTGTTTTCTTTATGAATTTAGGCAATATTGCTGTGTGATGAATGCAATTGCAGCATTTAGGGTTCATTATTCATGGGTTGGAATGATGAAGCATATGTTTTTCTGTGATGTTTTTAGTAGTTTGCATTAAAATTTTGAACTTTTTTATGTGTAAAATATCTAATTCTTTAAAATAACAATCCTTTTATGCAAATTTTAGGTTATTTCTTGAAAGATGTCCCGTTCTTTCTGCTTTCATTCCATGAACAATAGTTTTAATACAGATCCTAATTTTGTAACCACAAGCCAAAAACTTACCAACCCTGAGATAAATAATGCTAAACTTCGAATTCCTCATGGATAAATCATTTTTGGAGGTGTAATTTTGTCGTAAGAGTGAATATAATGTCGGGATTTCCAAAATTTAAATATTATTTAAATGAGATGATATTTACATAATATTTAAATTTTAGATATTTTATAAAAAAAAAAACCTTTGTCCGTGCACTGCACAAGACGGATCTTACGTGCGACAGATGTTGCCATTCGGCATAATCTTAAGTCGAGTAGTATTTTTACCGAACCAAAATCCAAGTGGCCCTTATCGTCTTTCTTCTTCCGGCCAATGTGTGGTTCAGGCAAGTTGCAGCGTTTTATTTCTGATGCCCATTTCGCCATCCTAGTTTACAAATACAGTTTATCGAAGTGATGACTGGTGGGTTCGTTCTTGTTTCTAATGGCGTTTCAAGTTAGTGTTTCAATACCTCAATCTTTTTGTTCATTCAACTTCGTAGGACTTAAATCTATTTCTCTTGTCCGTGGTTTGCTTCCTGGAATTTAACTGCTGCGTTGTTGATTTATGTTTCTTCCGGGTTTTTTGTTCCATTGTATTGAGCAAAAATTCTAGTGTTGCTTCCTTATGATTCCGTCACATGCGGAAACCTTTCTTCTTTTATACTGGTAAACCAAGCAGTACAGGATAAAAAAGAAGGTTTTTTTTTTTTTCTTTCTTTAAAATCTGATGAAAAAGGAATGGTTGCTCGATATGAATGATGTTACGGGAACTTGGGGTAGGGCTATTTTGCTGTCAGTTTGGACAAGATATCACTTCATTGATATCTATCTGTCTACAATTGGTGCGTTCATGCATGTTTGCCACGTTACACTTTGCGTCTTTCAACAGATGCTTTATACTGTGGTTGCCAGTCTGTGTTACAATTTTGGTGATTTTTGGTACTTTATTACGGTCAAATACACGTAATTCAACCTTTAGTACTTATCCTGGTTATGTCTTGTTTAGACTATGCTACACGTTTGAAGGCATGAAGGTGGCATGCATAGAGGTTTCAACAAATTTTAGTGATAACATCTAGGGTATAGCATTCATTTTGTGTTGTTTGCCCTCAATTCCTTTGCCGGGTATTAAGTATCCTAAGAATTTCCCAGAAGATGCCCAAAAGTGCATTTTACAGGATTTAGCCGTGTTTGATATTTCTAATCATTTAAAAAGTATTCTAGAGATCCTTGAAATGTTCTTTATTGCAACAGCTCTTAGCAAGGATATTATCATTGTAAACTTTCAATATTACTGTAATTGTAGACTATATACATTATCAAACATCCTTTGGTATATGGTTGCAACTTTTTGCTAACCAAATACTGTAATCTTGTGGCCTCATGTACCTTAATCTGTGATAGAAGATGTTTTTTGTTTCATCATGCTCTACTATATGTATTTGACGGTATCCAAAATTGAATTCCAAAACTAATGATAGAGTATTTTATATCAAGTCTACCAATAAATTTATATGGTGCAATGGTATCAATCTTTCTAAGATGCTCAATTTATTTTTGTTTTTAACTGTTCAGTGCTCTTTTACCTTGGAAAATCATAAAGTTTCTCATTGGGAGTTAGCTATGCCCACAAATGATATAAATGCTATTGTTGCTTTAGTTTTACCCATGTTAGTGGCATATTTTTTATGCGGGTCTCAGCAAAAAAAGGATTAGGATATTTTGGAAACTACATTCAACCAACTCTAATACTTTTACCAATTAATATCCTAGAAGATTTTACAAGACCTTTATCTCTTAGTTTTTGACTTTTTGAAAATATATTAGCTGATGAATCCATTATTTTCTTGAATTGAGTTCTAGAAATAATAGAGAATGACATAGAGAACATGAGGAAAAAAAGAACACAAAAAATGTGATATTGTTATGTTTTTGTTTCTTCCATTCATATGGTTTCAATACACTAGTTGTCAATCCTCTCAAGAAGCAACCCATCAATAGTAACTCCATCTCATGGGTTTTTATATTACAATTCTCACTAATTTAGATAAAATAATTCAAAATAAGATGGTTCTGTGCATCTACATGAGATTCAACAATATTTCATAACTATTAGGATTTACAATAGAATATGGAAACTAGTGAATTGTTCTCCAGGTTAATGTTGACAGTTCCTTATCGATAATATTATCAAAAGGATATTCTGTACTCTCCTTGGATTTACTCGAGACCTTCTCATGCTTAAGGGATCCCTGAGTTGGGTCCTTCATTTAGCAAGCTTCTTGAAGTGCTATACCATCTCAAGTAGTTGTACTTGAGTTTTGGTTCAGCTTCTTCATGACCCCATTCTTTTTCAAGAAGTGATCGACATTGATGATGGCCCTTTAGTCTTGAGTGCATCTTTTTGAGACATTCTTGAGTGTTGGAATGGTCCTCAAGGCTCTAGAAATGGTGTCCAAGTCTACTACTAACTATCTTCTTGGCATCTGTACTCTTGAATTTACTTGATCTTCATTCCATAAGATCTACTATGGCTTGGATCATCTCTCTACTTTCTTAAAACCTTCTTGAGGGTTTAAACCACTCAAAAGATTTTGGATGTGCCAACTTGAAGAGCTAAAACCTCTTGAGGGGTTGATAGGTCCTTAACTTGATACCCTTTTTCTAATGGCTTGAGACATGGTAAGACCCTTTGAGACTATCTCTTAGGTTTGATTGAGACAGCAAAGAAGGGTAAGGCAGCAGCAATCACAGCAAGTGTAATTACAAACAGTAATAATTTGAAAGGGAAGGATCCCCTGTATGCTAGTGAAAGAGAAAGGAAGCAGAACCCGCAAGCTGTAGGAAACATTGGTGAGTCCAGCATTGCGAAATGGTTAAACAAAACTGTTTCATAGGAAGAAGAGGATGCAATTGAACATGGAAAGGACTGGGCAATTGGGATGGAAATGGTCAAACAAAAATGTTTCACCGGTGGTAGCAATGCAGGTGAATGATTGTGCTTTTTTCTGATTGCACAAATGAAGGTGAGATGGACGAGGATTCTGGACATGAAGAGGAATTAGCTCTGGAAAGATGTTTGTATTTTAAATTGTTGGAACAACCTGCATGTAGTGGGAAATTGTCCAGCAAGTCAGATTCGAATTGTACTGATCACATAATTCTCTTGAGTGCTCACAAGCTGTTTGCTTGAATGCCACCACCGGGACAGCAACACAAATAAGAGGTCAAACTGATAAGGCTGCTAATGCAACTTGTTTGAGCTTTAAAGATTGACTTGCTGGTGGTTCATCAAGCAGATTAACTGTGAATGGGAATGGTAATTTGTCCAATTTCAATGCTATAGCAAAGCTTCCTAATATAGATTTATTCAAAATTGCTCTGAAGGACACATCACACATCCGGGATGAAGTCATTATGCTCTTCAATGAAGCTTGTGCCCGTTGGATGGACATGCACAAATTTGCTTTGGTGGGGTGAGTATGTGAAAACTTATCTTCCACTAGATCACATGCATTTGGCCAAGGTGGGGCCATTTAAAGGGTTTTGAAGTCCTGGACTTAAGCAGTGGTTGCTTTCTATTGCATTTTGAATAGGGATTTGGTTTGGCTAGGGGACCCTTGGGAAGCTGGAACACAGGTTCTCGGCTTTAGACGTCGATGACCAGATTTCAAGCTAGGCTATCATGTGTGCTCTGGTTTGGACCTTCTTCCCAGCACTGTTGCTGAAGTAATGGGATACTAATAACTTGTTTCTGATTGCATCAGCATTGCATTAACCCATCTAGATTGATGGTTGGACAACAGACATACAGAGATTTTGCTATGCCTAGGTTTGCACTTGCACGAATCTTACTGCTCCTCTTAAATTGAGAATGTGGATGGATGGATGGGGATGGATCTTTGGATTGCACTTTCTAAATGTTCAAACTTGTCCCTAGTATTTGTTTCAATTGAGAATGTGGGATGTGCTACTGGCACATGAGCATTGGGTGCTCGGATGGAAGGAGCCGAATTGGAAGGAAACAATAAGGAGATGGAACCCATCTAGGAATTTGTGAAGAAACCGCAACTTAAGGTTTTCAAACTTCTTAATGAGGCTCTGAACTATACAACTCTAGTTGAGATCTTGGACCATGGATGACGGTCCAGCCAAGGAGAAGAAAAAGGCAGCAATGTGCAGAATATGGCTGGACTGAAATAGGGCAAGCAAGAAATACAGCTATTATGGGGAAGGAATCAGTCACCTGAACATGTGCATATGTTTAAACTGAACAGCATACTGCTAGAATCACGAATGAAAATGTGAAGAAAACTGGAAGCATTTCTGGAATCGTGCAGGAGGCTGATAAAGCTAAGACCAGAGGCTCAGAATTTCTGGAACAGCAGCAGGTTATCAATTCCATGCCTGTATTGGTGATGCCCTGTGCTGCCTTTAGAGAACAATCACACAATGCAGCACCTGGAATTGACTGCATGGACACATGCGGAGTGGAAACTGCTGCGGGAAAGGAGATCAAGGTACAGTTGAACAGCAGATGCATGCTTCCTCTGTTGCTCAGATGAGCATGGTTAGAAGCGAAGATAACATGAGAAGGACCAATAGCAGATTGCCCAATTGGCACAGCAGCAGCAAATCATCCTTCAGAAAATGTGAAATGAGTTCAATCTTGGTATGGAACATATGGGGGATGAAATATCTTCTTCCTGGATTTTTTTTCCAGGAAATTGTTAGGCAAAATAAAGTATTTATTGTGGCTTTAGTGGAGACTAAAATGAGTAAATTCACGAGGGATGCTGACTGGATCCTTGGCCAGAATTGGAATTTTTTTGTTGAACCCGCTACTGGCCTGTCCGGAGGAATTTGTTATTCTCTAGAGGAATATTGTTTAGTTGTTGGTTGTTGAACACTCAGAGCAGGCAATCATACTACAGATCAATAGGGAAGATAACATTTTATGGATGTTTTGTGGTGTCTACGTCTTAAAAGGATCACACCATCAGGAGGAAAGCTTGGTAGCATATTAGATGGCTTTTGTGAGGAATGGCCTGGTGCTAGTTACAGGGGATTTTAATATTTCTGAGTTTCAAGAGGAAGAAAGAATGGCAAAAGATTCTGTTTTGGGATTGCTGAAGAGGAATTCATGCAGCTTATCATTGAGCTGGATCTCTATGACTTGGGACTTATTAAAAGCAACTTCACTTTTTGTAATAATAAAGAGGGCAACACTAAGTTTTTTGAGTAGCTTGATAGAGTTCTATTGAATCTTCAAGGCTTGCATGCCTTTCAAAGTATATTTGTACATCATCCCACTAGGCTTGGATTGGATTACTGTCTGTTGTTCATTTTCTTCTAGAACTTAGAGACATGGGGCTGATCAATAGGAGGAAACAATTTGAAATATTGTGGCTTCAATACCTAGAGTCCAAAGTTGTAGTGCTCTCGGTTTGGCAAAGGAAAGTCAAGAGGGAGCCACAACAATTGTTTGCACCAAATTTGCAAGAGCCTTGGATGCCTTAGGCAAGGCCCACAAAGGGACTTTGGCAATGTTTTTGCAGAAACCCAGGATTTTTTGAGAAGGAAATACAGGAGCTGCAATTGAAAGAGTCAACTAGGGACCAAATGATGAGGAGTATTACTACTTATTGCACCAGATCTTCGATTATTATAATGCATTGTGTTGGGAGGAAGTTTGGTGGTGGCAAAGAGTGAAAATCAAATGGGCAAACCTGGGGGGATTGCAATATTAGTTTCTTCCATGTATTGGCTATCGGGACATATAGTAATAGTTTTATACATTGGTTTACTAATGATAATGCTTACATTTTGAGTAGCTAGGAGGCAATTTAGGAGATATTGCTTTAATTCTACATGAATAAGTGGTGTCCATTTTCTTTGGAATTAGATTAGATTGAAACTATTATTCCCAGGAGGACACTAATGGCAGAGTAAGCTGCTAGGCTGGTAGTTCCAATATTAAATGATGAGATAAGGAGTGCGATATTTTCTCTTAGTGACATCAAAGCTCTTGGGATTGATGGGATAATTGGGGAATTCTTTCATGGCTATTGGGATGTTACTAACGAGGATATTGCCAAGACACTACACTAGTTTTTCACCAATGCTTGTATGCCTGCATTATGGAAGGACACCTTAATAGTATTGATTCCTAAAAGTTAAGGGGCACTTAAGTTGGAACGCTTTAAACTGATAAGTCTATGTAGTGCCATCTATACAATGGCGACCAAGTTAATGGTTGGTCATCTTTAGGAATTGCTCTTGGACATTATTGTATTGAAGCAGGGTGTTTTTATTTGCTATAGATCAATTTTGGATAACATTATATTGGCATAGAAGATGGCAAATCACATTCACTACTTGACTACGAAGGAAGGTTTTATGGCAATCAAATTAGACATGGATCATGTATATGATATGTTTAGATGGGATTTTTTGTTGCTCATGCTCAAACAACTTAGATTTCCAGAATTATGATGTAAATGGGTTAAGGCTTTTATCTCTACTCTCAGATATGAATTTCTATGCAATAGGTGAAGGCTACTGTGTATTATGACGTTTCAGGGATTGAGACAGGGCTGTCCTTTTATCTTTGTATCTTTCAATCATTATGTAAGAGTATTTATCTATTCTTATCCACAAGCAGGAATCTCTGATGAAAGATTTCAGTGTAGGCATTCAATTTTGAGAAGTCCAATGTATTATTTAGTAGAATGGCAAGGAAGCAGAAGAAGATGATGGCTAATAAGCTACCTATAAGACAAACGACACTGATTTAGTACTTAGGATTTCCTCCATCTGGGAATAGACCCAAAACTTAGGTATTTGCCTTTCTAACTCAGCAGATGATTAAAACAATTTTGTCACGGTCCATAAGGTTGCTCTCTTTGGTGGGTGGGATTGTAATTTCAAACACAATACTTGATGCTATACCTGTTTATTGCCTTAGTTGTTGAATGGTACATGCTGTAATTATCTCAGAAGTGGAAAGGATGGTTCGTTAGTTTATCTGGAGTGGATTTAGTGCCGACAAGTTCATACACTATGTCTGCTGGGATCATGTTGCCTTACCTAAAAAGTGGGGAGGGCTTGTCATTCGCAGATTAAAGGTTTGGCAATTGTCTTTTGTGGTGAGGCATTGTTGTGGATGTTTAGCTCAGGAGGAATAGTTGTAGATTCAAACTCTAACTGCCTGAAGTATGGTAGGATACAAAATGCATTTGGATGGAGAAGCGATGACTCCCAAATTTGGAAGCTTATATGTACTGCTAGACTGATGATTGAAGAGCAAACCGTATGGAGAATTGGGAATTGCAAGGACTGTTTTCTGTTAAGGGACAACTGTATTTGTCCAGGTGCATTATACCAGTGACCCACCTTTATTAATGTTAAAGATGAGTTGCCATCAAATATTGCAAATTTTCTGGATGTCTTGAGTAGGTGGAAGCTGGAGCAACCGCATCTGTTTTTAAGTGGTCAATTGATTAACAGAATTTCATACAATCCAAGGATAACAATGTAGGGGAAAGACCAATTAGTATGGCATAATTCGGAATGTGTCTACCCAAACACAGCTCAGCTTTACCACAGAATGTTATAGATGGAGGAAAAGCAGGTCTCAGTTAGAGGTTGGACCTTGAAGCTCCAGCCCCAACCAAGAGTTAGAATTTTATTTGGAGAATGTACGTGGGTGCAATGCCATCGTGGAGTTGGCTCTATCATCATGTTATTGGTGTGAAGCTGAGCTGTCCATGGGGATGTATAAAGAGATGCTAAATCCTGTTTTATGGGACTGCAACATGGCTTGCCCAATATGGAATTATATCTTGAGGTTGGGATTGATTCAATCGAGAAAATATTGGAATTTTTTCAAATTCATTACGAGAATCCGAATATGGCAGAAATGGTGATTTGTGCACCCAATGTATTATATTACAAACTCAAACCACTACTTTTGTGCTGCAACTAATCCTTTATTCAATGTCACAATGTTTAATTCTCCTTCTTGGGATTGTTGGAACCTCTACAATTTGAATGGGCTGCAAGTAACCTCCTCTTCCAAGCGGTCTCCCCCTAGATGGATTAAAGCTAATTGTGACATTGCCATATCCGGTGATGATTGAGCAGAAATGGGATCAATCAATCGGGACCACTAGGGAAAACCATTGTTGATTGATTGCTAACCTATTTTGTGTCTTTGGCCATGGATATATGTGCTATTGTTAAAGGGATTAATTTGGTTGTTTCTTGATTCCTTTGCATTATTGGTGTTTGGGTTTAGTCTAATTCCTATTTAATGATGATGTTACTCTCCATAGCTGTTGTGGATGAAGTTGATAACTCTGGCGTATTGTGATTATATGTTGATTATAGAATTACTAACATCTTTAGAGGAGAAATTGCAACCACTGATTGGATGACTAATCATACTTTTTATAACGACTTTAGTTGGGATTAGGATATGTCCCTTATATGGGTAAAAATGTATTGTTAGTGTGATGCTCCACCCACTCGTCCACTGCTTTGCATTTGCCTTGGTGTCTTCTCATTGTTGCCTCACTATGGCTTCATCGTTGCTTCCCTATTGGGATTGCAATAAGTAAAGGGCAAATCAATTTCTTTAGCATCGATGTAGAGATTTTGTGTGATTTAAGTGCCGACAGTAGTTTAGAAATGGGAGCTATGATGCAAGTTTGACAGAGAGACTAAAAGGCAATTTCAAGAAAAAAAAATTAAGTTATGGAGATGCACAGGTTTTCACAAAACCTAGTTTTTGCCTCCTGCTTCTTCGTTGAGACCCAAATTGTGGAGGAGAATCCGACATGGCTTGTCAGCACTTTCCTTTGGGATTTGGTGATGATAACATTTTTAGGGGAGAAAAAAATGAAAAATGAGAATATTCTTGGGTGGTAAGTGTCGACTCCTTATCATTAGTGTCTTGCTATCGAGTGTTGTTGGTCACGGTTGTTGTCCCTCCCTCGTCGGTCTCTGTTCCACCCCTTTTAGTCGTGTTCTGTTTTATCGACTTTTGTTTTTACTCTAATTTTTACTCCAGTTTCAGCTTCTGCAGTAGTCTCTTTCACTTAGGTAAGTAAAAGAGTTATGTTACTCTCCTTCTTCGGCTTTACTATCTCATAGCCTTGTTAAAGAGTCCATGGCACATTTACGACAATTTTTAATGGACATTCAATTGCACCTTTTCCCTTCTAATGTTGCAGAACTTATTGACATCAACTTTTCCATGAATCAACCAGCTGTTGTGAGAGATGCTGTCACTTACAAAGGTGAGCCAATAGTAAAGGGCAAATCAATTTCTTTAGCATCGATGTAGAGATTTTGTGTGATTTAAGTGCCGACAGTAATTTAGAAATGGGAGCTATGATGCAAGTTTGACAGAGAGACTAAAAGGCAATTTCAAGAAAAAAAATTAAGTTATGGAGATGCACAGGTTTTCACAAAACCTAGTTTTGCCTCCTGCTTCTTCGTCGAGACCCAAATTGTGGAGGAGAATCCGACATGGCTTGTCAGCGCTTTCCTTTGGGATTTGGTGATGATAACATTTTTAGGAGAGAGAAAAATGAAAAATGAGAATATTCTTGGGTGGGTAGTGTCGACTCCTTATCATTAGTGTCTTGCTATCGAGTGTTGTTGGTCACGGTTGTTGTCCCTCCCTCGTCGGTCTCTGTTCCACCCCTTTTAGTCGTGTTCTGTTTTATCGACTTTTGTTTTTACTCTAATTTTTACTCCAGTTTCAGCTTCTGCAGTAGTCTCTTTCACTTAGGTAAGTAAAAGAGTTATGTTACTCTCCTTCTTCGACTTTACTATCTCATAGCCTTGTTAAAGAGTCCATGGCACATTTACGACAATTTTTAATGGACATTCAATTGCACCTTTTCCCTTCTAATGTTGCAGAACTTATTGACATCAACTTTTCCATGAATCAACCAGCTGTTGTGAGAGATGCCGTCACTTACAAAGGTGAGCCAATAGTTATTTTCTCTGAGAAGGATGTGACTTCACTTTCTAGTCTTTTCAAGTTTGCTTTGGTTAGGAAATCTTTTTGGGTTGCATTTGGAGTTTTTGTAAAAATGTTTTTTGGTAATTGGATTTATAGGTTGCTTCTCAATTGGATTTTTAAATTTTAGACATTTTAATTTGGTTTGAACAAGAAGAGGATTTTCTCAGATAGACCTTCCACGGCTTCTTTATAAGAATGTTCAAGTGGTCCCCTTTTTTCTCTATTGTCTCAATCTTCAATTGTGCTTATTTGAATTTTGTTCTGCATTTGTCAGTACACTTCTTCACCAATTGTCCCCTTTCTCTATAGGTTGACCTATTGAGAAACTTCTTAAGATTGATACAACAATTGTTTCGTTTGCATTACCCGATATTGCAAGGATATATATAGAAATAAATCTCTTAAATGCATTGTTAGATAAAATATGGATATGTAATGTTCCAATTAATTTTTACTAGAATGTGGAATACAAAAAGTTTCTTCGATTATTGTTCAATTTGTTGCATGCTTAGCCATAAGGAATTTACTTGTTTGAATCTCAAGCAAGTCCATATGAATCAACAACTTAGTGTAAATTACAAGACAAAAAACCAAAAAAGCTTAGTTATTATTAAGTTTATCAACTCAAATTTTATTTCCTCTATATTTGATTCTCTCAGAGAGTTGATTTTCTTTATCATAGTGATATCTTCATTAGGTAGAATCTCTTATGTCTTTTCTCCTACATTGGGCTCCCATTTGGTGCAATGCCATTAAATAATCATACTATGAAAGTAGTTTATTTGAGTCTCTCATCAATGTTTTATCATGTTTACAATTATTGATTGTAGTAAAGAAATCGAATAACTCAAAAACTTCAATAAAGAACTATCCTTTACATACAAAAGAATTCTTTTTGGAGAGCTCAGTTATGATGTAGTTGCTCTTACTCTAGTTAGAGTGGTCAAAGATCTCCCAACTCGTCAATACAAGCGAAAAGGGAAAAAATTAAAATCTAACAGAACTAAACACTTATCTTTACTATATTTTATTAGTATTTTGATAAATTTTCTTTTAGTTGTTATAATTTTAATATTATTTTGTATTATGTATTAAATTTTTTGTACTTTATTGGATGTAAAATAAAATAAAGTTTTTAATTAAAAAATAGTGTATGTCTTTTTTGTGATATTTACTCTTTTCTTGTGTTATGCTACAAATGACATGTAGTTTGGACATGCATTGACATGCCTTTTTTACTTGTTTAGTAGTTACTAAGTCCATAGGATGGACTCATCGATCCCTGCATAAAGTAATTTTTCCATCTTTCACAATTGGTATTGTTGCACTTTGCGATTGAATACAACATACTTATCTTATAAATAGGGCATCGTGAGTATAATTTGGCATATATGATGGTTGACTTCACAAGCAATCTGGTCAATATAATCATCGGTGATAACAAATTTCACTTAACATTATTATTCAATTTGCATCTCTTCATTTGTTTATATACATCCAATTTGATATAAGTTGTAGGATAATGAGTGATTATGAGTTAAGATTTTTGGACTAGATTAGTGAGATAAGAGTGTTCTGATTATTGGTGTCATAGAAAATATGAAAAGTGGAATACAAGTAAAAAAAAACATAGAAAATAGTTGAGTCATTCTTTATGCTTGATGGGTTCCATAGTTGAGTCATTCTTTATGCTTGATGTGTTCCATAGTTGAGTCATTCTTTTAGAAAGTTGCCTAAAGTGTTGTACTAGCTCAAGGCATTGTACTTGCCTCCTAATCCAACTTGTTTAAGGCATAGACATAGATGATGGTTCTTAAGTCTCATGTACATTTTCTTTACATGTTCTTCAACGCTGAGAGTGGTCTCTAAAGCAGTAAAATTGTTGTTTGATCTACTACTTAGTTTTTTATGCCTTTATACTTTTGGATTCAAGTGGTTCTTTCATGAGTCCTATTATCCAACAGAATGGATCTCTAATTCTTAGACCTTACTTGAGTGTTGATTCTGTTAGCTTTATAGGAGAGCGATGCCCATTAAAGAAGTGTGAATTATGCACATTACAAAGCTTAATTTGATTTTAATCACACAAATTATAAATTAAGATAGTAATTGAAATCTTTTACTTTTAAATACACTAAGTAGGATGCTTGCTTTTTTAAATCAAATTCGCAAAACTCAAATGCTAAAATATTTTTCAACTAAAAACTTTGTTTATCTTAATCTAAATTTAACGATACAAGTAATCTCAAATATTGTAATAAAAATCTCTTGTTAATGTTAATGGTTATTCTGAGCAAGTTTTAAAAAAGTTATTTAGGTTTGTAAATTATTGTGTAAAAGTGTAAGTAAAATACATAATTTTTAGGTTGTTCGATTTAAAATCGGATCTACATCCCCTCTAGACCAAGTAGTTAGGTTTGCATTAATCTAATTCCTTTTTGTTGCAGCTAGGTGGGAAAAATATTCTATCATGATGTCTAGGATTTCTTGGCAATCCAAAAATGAAGTCTAGAGATCTTCCTAAGGTCGATAAGGAATTGATAAGGCTATATATTTGTACGTTTTTTGTTTTGTTTTTTTTGGTTTGTTTACAAGTGTGGCATGGAGATGTAATTCTCTTAACATCACTTTTTATGGAGGGCCAATTAAAATAAGTTTCAACTAAATTGATTTTTTTTATTTTTACCAATGTGTCTACTAATTTCTCTTACATGTAATTTAATTATTGATAATTTTTTAAGAGATATTCTGAGAATGTGCAATTGTTTTCTTCTAAATAAATAGTCATTAATAATAGCAAATTCACTACTAATGCTTAAATGTTTATTTTTTTAATCAACATAAATTACATTGAAATTGGGACGAAGTACATAATTATCTTTAACTTTAGCTTTTCTTGATAATGTATCCACAAGTTTGTTATCTTTACTAGGTAAATGTTTTAAAACAAAGAAATGATCTTATAGGCATTCAATTCATTTAGCATATCTATAGTTCAATTTTTATTTAGTATTGATGTATTTTAAAGCATGATGATTGGTATTCAAAATGAATTTTTTGTGCAACAAATAGTATTGTCAATGTTTTAAAGGTTGAATAATTACGTAAAATTCTCTATCATAAGTTGAGTATCGTTTTCTTATATTATTCAATTTTTTGCTAAATCATGTTATTGGATGATTATTTTGACTAAGTGTATTACTAATTCCAATTCGAGAAGCATCATGAGAAACTTCAAAAATCATGTTAAAATCTTATAAATGCAATACAAGAGTAGTGGTCATAAGATGATTTGATCAAATATTTATTATGTGCCATCATCTATATAAATTTATTTTGCTTTGGAAGGTCAATTATTGGTGTTATTTTGTTGCTAAAATTGCATATGAATCATTTATAAAAAAGTAGCAGTCCATGATAACTTTTAAGTTTGGCTATATTCGTTTGTATTTGCCATACTAAAATGATTTTAATTTTTGAAGGGTTAGGTTGAAAGCCATTTGAAGATATTATAAATCCTAAGAAGTTTACTTTATCTTACATAAAAGAATACTTTTTAAGATTTATATGTAATTTTTTTATGCTAAGTTTATCTTGTAATAATTTAAGATGCTCTAAGTGAGGTTTCATAAAAAAATATTGGTTAAAATGTCATCAAAGTAGATGACAAAATTTCTTATGAATGCCTTCAGGATCGTGTGTTCATTAAACGCATGAAAGTTTTTGAAATATTTGATAAACCAGATGGCATAACTGACCATTCATAAAAGCCATTTGAAGTTTTAAAGGCTGTTTTTTATTCATCTCTTGGCTAAATCTTGATTTGATGATAGCCACTCTTTCTTATTTTGAGAAAACATTGGAGCTTGAAATGAGATTTAACATGTCATCTAATCTTAGAATTGGAAACTTATATTTTACTATTATCTTATTAATGACATGACTGTCGATGCACATATGTTATGAGCCATTTTGTTTAGGTTTAAGAAGTGTAGGAACTGCTCATAGGCTAAGACCTTGTAGAAAATTCTTCTGTGGTTCTTTTACTTGTCATATGTTTACTTGGATTTATTCTATAATATGGGAGGTTTGGTGATTGAGAACTTAGTACTAAGTTAATTGCATGTTGGATTTTTGTCATGAAAGATTACTCATTAGGGAGCTCCTCTGGTGTGATATCTTTAAATTGAGATAGAGTTCATTTATCTTTGGTAGATAAGTTGTTTTAAAATTATCTTATTAATGACATGTTGGATTTTTCTTGAATGAATGATCATTTGGAAAAGGATGCCAAAGATTTATTGGACACAAATTATACTGGAATATGAGTATTGATGGAACATCTTCTATTCATATTGAACCTTTTGTATTCGGACGAGTTTCTTGTTTGGCCTTGAAATTAGATTGCCCCACCATATAATTGGTTGCGCAAGCGAACCAAAGCTGAGTATAATCTGGGTTATGATTGGCTGAATTATTAAATTTTATTGGAGAAATCAGCATAAAACATATTTTTGGTCATATTAACTGTCTTGGTAGTTTAAGCCCCTTGCAAGACAGGACAGTGTTGGATGTGGATATTTAAATATGCTAGTAAAGCATTTACCTATGTTCTTCAACTAGTAGCAGGAACTACAAATTTGAACATTTAGATAAAATAATGTTTTTTTTTTGTGTCATTAAGGCATGAATTTTGTTGACACTGTTGAATTTACTTATTTAAAAGATATGGAGAGGGTTTAGCCCAAATTTGTTTATAGGGTAATTGGACAAGTTAAATTTCTCTGATTTTATTATGGGTTTGCATTATATGATAATCATCACAAGAAATAAAGGTTAGCTAGAACATAGACAAACATGCTTTCTTCAATGTTTTAGACTTTTGCATTGTTGTATAACAAACAGATAGGCCAATTAGACAATTGTTCTTCTCTTTTTTGGTGTGGGACAAGAATTTATTTATAAAATGGCTACATTTTGGGAGAAAACAGTGTCAAAGACCACATGCTAAGCAATTGTTGGTCGCTAAGAAGCAATCCATGAAAGGGCTGGGGCATGCTGAGCTGATGACCTAGGTCTCCTCAGTTTGCACTCTGGGTTTTAAATAGTAAACCTTGAAAGAGCAGGAGATGTTAAATGACTGATTTAAGAGTAAGAGGATAGTTGCGGTTGTTGGTGGTGGGTTGCACTTTAAAATGTAGTCAGCTTAAGACTTGTTTTTCTTTCTGTAAGTGAAAGTGGGAAGTGAAAATTGCATTTTACTTCCCATGTTTGTATTTGGTTTACCTTAGCCTCTTTGAAAAAGTTGTTCAAGTTTGCTTGCTTTATCAACCTGTCGTCACTGTCTAGGTTCATATAGTAGAGATAATCTCTTGCAAAAAGATATGAAAAAACTAAATACACAAGATTCTGTGGATCCTACCTTTTCTTGGATCTTGTTCATGTTAGAACATTGTAACACGAGATTATTCTTTTTTGTCAAACTGTTTAGAAGAAAAAATATGTTTTATAGTAAAGCTTTTGCAGGACTGCTAAACTAATTGAGTGCATCTATGTATATCTATCACAGAATAGGAAGCTTTTTCCCAGAAACTTAGTCATTTATGCAAATTCAAAAATTATGTAGGTGCCATTGGACTAAATCACCGTTGTGCAGAGGAAGATCTTAAGATTCTAGCTAACCATTGTGCTCATTTTCTTTGTTTTGAAGGAAGTACCCATGTTGGTTGCATAAATATAGAAATGTTTTGTAATTCACTTACCAAGTTTGACTGGAATTTTTCATCCATATTTTATTATTTGCCGACTTCAATGCCTCTTTCATTTTGTCATCCATTTCTTCCATCTTCACTTCGCCAAGATTTAATGGTGTGGCGAGGAAGGACAACACAAAGCACTAAACTTAGAATTGTTGCAAACCTTGAACTAATTTTGTTCATTTTTTGTGCAGGTCATGTGATTCCTGAACGGTTTTTTCTTCCTTGTCAAGTGGCTTATGGAAAGACCTTCTTGCCATCTATGACTTTTGCTAGAGGCCAGGAACTCTTTCTGGGTCCCAATAGTTCGATTGCTTCTTATTCTAAGAGTTTGCCCTTGATATGTAAGGCCAGCTCAAGCAGGCCTAACGAACATTTTTCAAGAATTTACAAAGGATCTCCAAGAGGTATCAACTGGCAAAACTATGAAAGAGAGAAGCCCGTTAACCTGGACGCTAATCTTCTTTCCTTTAATAATGGACCTTACGTTTCTTCCACCAGCAAACGAAGGCCATCAACAACTGCCACTCCCGAGCAGAGAAAGGAGATTATCGAACTATTTAGGAAGGTTCAAGCACAACTAAGAGAACGATATACGAGAAGGAAAGAAACGAAATATGAAGGTGCACAACAAGGTCAGAGAGACAAGGTAGGAGGTGGCTCCTTTTTCAAATTACAGTCACTGAATCATTGGAGGAATAGAGGAAGCGAGGATGGTTATACTATCGACCAGCCTTCGAAATTTGATTCATTTGACCATCAGGAACAAAGCGAACCATTTGAAATGGAGCAAAATTCTAGCTTCTTCGAGTATAATAATCTTTATACTGACAATGGCTTTCGAGAGCCAAAACAAAGTTTCAAACGCAAGCTTCCTGTGACTAAGGTGAAATATCAGGCTGTACTTTCTGCAAGGGAAGATAAAGACGGTGAACCGCCTTTGAATTTAAATCAGAAACCAAAGCCTGACATAGAGCCTCCGGTTGGACACCTACGTGAGGATCACCATGATCGGACTACATTTGAATCTTTTTCCAACCACTGGGTAGTGACTTCACATCCATCTGATTCTTTTGATGCTGATGAAACTAATAAAGAGATTTCGGAGTCTTTTTTGGAGCGGGGCTCTGATATGAATACCATGACAATGGCGGAATTGAAGAGCCTGGCTAAGTCAAGAGGCCTTAGGGGTTATTCCAAGCTAAATAGAAGTATGCTCCTGGAACTGTTGAACGCCCCTGTCGGATCTTCTTAAGCATAAGTTTTTATATTTTGGCTTCTTTTGTCATACTTTTCCGTTTCAATCTTTTCTATGTTCAAGTCTGTAACTGGCATTAGTTTATCTTGGTTGTTTACTTTTTTTTGGCGAGGATTGTTGATGCTGTAATGTATGTTATAAAGTTCTGCAGCTGCGGTAGTTGATTTCTTGTGCTTTTTTCACTTTGCAGTCTTGCAGCTTTTTGTTTTTTGAAAGCACGAGAGGGTGCAATGTGTTGTCTACGGTTCTTGAAATAAAAAAACGAAAGAATTGATCTGTGTGAGGTTAAGCTTGTTTAGCCAAGTGGAAATTTTGGTCAAATAAAAGGGATTCTATCTTAGATAAGTGTTTAATTCGATCGACCACCTGTTGCACAAAAAATGTTCCAGTTGATTAAATCATAATAATTCGTGGCTTTATTTGAAAGATTATATTCACATGTAATTGAGTAAATTTTGATTATGATAGTCGGTAGAGTAATTCAAATCGTAAAGCATGCAAGAGTTTTCTTTCTTTTACTCGATCGATTTGACGCTTCTTATCAATTTTTTTAATTATGTAATTTTATACCTTAAACTATTGATGAAAAATTTAGTAACCGATCTGAATGATTTTGTCCGGAAGATTTATCTGCTTTACAATCCAAATGATCAGTCATCTGCACCGTCGATAACCCGGCGCTGGATTTCTTCACAAAACTGCAGTACAATACCGAGACGTCAATATTCTGGCGATGGTTTACTCGCCATTTTCATCCCCGCCATCACTTCCTTCCTAACCCATTGTCTTACTATGTCCTCTTTCTCTGCCGTCCATGTAGTGGAATTTGCTCTGCAGGAATGGAAACTAGGGTTTCGGACGAGGGAGGTTTAACGACACCGCTGGAACGAAGGCTTTAGTTCCTAGAATACTTTCCTGCAGCGTTTCCATGTGAGGTACTTTTGCTTAATGTAATGGGAATTCTTTATCAGGTTCGCGACCTGATGCTGTGAGGTTTGGTTTATTCCATGCTTCTTGCACAGCTTGTTGAGTGGACAATTACTGTTTCTACTTTGCTTACGGATTGATTTCGTAAAAGATGCAGCAATGTGCTGAAACGTCGTGTCTGGATTCAGCTATGGCAGGTTTTGCTTTAGATGGTTTGAATTTTGTATGTTTTTTTATTCCTAGGACTTGCTATTCGTTGTTTTTTTCCTTGCGAAATGCACTGTTGTGAAACATCTTATAACCTGTTCCGATGAATGCAATCTCAGATTCTTGGTTCCTATTAGTCGTAACCACTAGCTAACAAGCATGAGATTGTGAATTCCAGTGGGCCTCATCCTTTTGACGACCTTATTGCCAGTGGATCTTTGATTAAAGTCTTCTATCTAGGGATATATAGCCGAGCATAGATCAATTAAAGAATGGAGTCCAACTTTGCCATCCTTTCCTGGCGGTCCTTCTTGATCAGACTTTGATGTGCTTTAGTTGCTGCAATTTAACATTTCTTATAGATTTTTTGTGCTGGATTTGTGGTTGGAAACAAGTTCGTGATAAGTCTGCCGTTTCATGTATCCTAACAAGCGACATTCTTTTTCCCCTCAAATCGTTTTTTGTTTTATTTATTACTCAGTATACTTCATGTTTGTTAAAATGATTTTGTTATGTTATAGTTAACATCTGTGGATTTTGCTTACTTGACTAGCTTATTTCTTTACCAATTCAGCTTGTTTTACTACACCCTGGGTTCTCTCACTGTAGTCCTGCTTCAAACAACCATAAATTGTATAAAATTCATCTTAAATGTGCTAATTTTTTTTTTGTAGTTATGCATCCTTGTCTGCTGCTATGTACTTCCTTGTATGGTCCTGCTTACTTCGAAATTTAGAAATATGAATGGTTGCTAAGTGCTACAAGGTTCTTGTATGCTCATGGTCTAGGAAAGAGTTCAACCCAAGTTTCTAACATATGGAGCTCTACCCTATTTTTTGTAAAAGGTTGTTTTCACAACTCAAGAATCCAACTTTTAACTTGCGTTATAACAACTTTACTACTTTAACAAGGTTCCCATAGTCTTGAAAATTTGGATATATGCCAGTGTAAGTTTTTAAAATGAATGTAAGCCTTAAATAGAGAAAGGAAGTACTAGATTTCTAGTATTAGAATATGTACATTCATTTATTTATTGTAATATTTTATTATTTTTCTCTCAAAAAGCAGGTAAAATGGATCAAAGGATGGCTTGTGGCCTTATTAACAGTATTACTAGATTAAACCATCTAGTTGCATGCCAGACCACAAAAAACATTGTTGTAAAGAACTTCAGAGTCATTATTGATATCTTAAAGCTTTTGAAGCCCATCATTGATGAAGCCTTTGATACAGAGATGTCTTCAGATGAACAACTAATTCTGTCATATGAAGAGTTGGATGTAGCTGTTAATTTGGCCAGAGAACTTCTGGAAAGGAACACAATGAGAATCGGAAAAATAAGCTCTGTAAGTGTAAACCATTATATGATTTACCATTATGCCTAGTTTTTTTTTTTCCTGGATTATGGCAACCTTGCCATTGTTGATATTTTTGTTTGCCAACCCATGTGCTTGAGCTGTCTTTTTCTCAATAGAAACTTCCCATTATAAAAGATTCCCTCACTATCGTTGCTTCTTTATTCTCTTGTTTTCGAGTGTCAAGATTGCCAATGCTACTAAGCATCCAATTTGGATGCAACTCAAGTTGTTACTACTAATCACCTTGCCTAAGAAGCTTGTCATCTCCTATTCCTAGTTAGCTGTATTATAATTTCCACAATTTATGCTAAGTAAAATTTTATTTAATCAAACTTGTTGGCCTTGCAAAATAAGGAATCAAAAGTTTTGAATATAAACAAACATCAAGAATATTCTTTCTTATTTTTTTAAGTTGAAGGGTTTGCACACCTGCAAACGTTTGTGGCACTTACCAAGGACCATAAGAAGGATGGAGAAGCACTTCTAGTGGAAGTTGCCATGATTAAATTTGGAGAATTCTAGAATGAAGTTTGAAAGAAAATTGATGAGTGGAAGAAAAGTTGATATCGAAGTTTTTTTTTTAATATGTGGTAACATGTGATTATAGCATTCTAGAGGTGATCTGGAAAACTTCTTTTCAAGTACCTAGACCTGCATTTACTGTACTACAAGATCTGGAGTTTTTCAATGACGCTGTAGGAACCTTACAAATTCTAGTAATGTCATGACCAATAGAACATCATTGTGTGTGTAACCATTCAGTGCCTTGATGGGACAAATTTAGGCATGCTATTCTTTTCTGATGGAATTCAAAGCATCGGATGTTCAAAGTTTTCAAGTTGGAAGCAGCCCTAGGTGCATTTCCTTTGACATACTTGCAGCAAAAACTAGCTTTTGACCTGGGGAATTCACTCCAAAATGGTGAACAGTGGGATCCTTGTTACTTTCAAATGTTGTTCAAATTATGTTTTCTGAAATAGCTCCTCAAGTTTATACTTTTTATGAGATAAAAGCTCCATCTTAATGTCAACTCCATGTTTAGAGGTTAATATGCCCAACAATGACATCACACCCAATCATGAGCTTGCCAATTTTGATGTAGAATTATCTATGAGCAAAGCTACCTCTCTTAGTAGAGAACTCATTTAAGAGTTTCTAATGGCGTGTTTACAACAAATATTTCCCTTTTAGACATTCCATCTCGAACGAGTTGCAGATATGGTTTTGACATTCCATATTTCCCAACACATACAAGCATGGCTAGTCACTTTTAACTTGGCAAATTGAACTTAAGATACTCCCTTCATGGGCTGCGATGCATCATAATAATCATGCCAAAAAGTTAGTTAATAAAGAACTTAGTGTTTGGCTAGCCATCAAATGAAGAAATATATATTCTCATTTTCTATGTTATATCATAATTATCATTCTCTTAATAACAATGCATAGGTTGCTTAATAATATAAGGATCCATAGGTGGTAATGATCCTTGAAAAGGATGAACTTTGGGATAAAAATTGCCTTGTTACAATGAATAACTTATGTGGTCTAGAACTTGAACCCTTGGATGCTTCCAAAATCTCTCAATTGTGTCCTGGGGCAACGTAAGAATTGTGGATTTGGAACTTGAATTCCATCCATAGTTTCTTGTAGAAATTCCTTGTCTAGAGGTTGCTATTAGGTTTTCGTTGAACTCTTCGAGTTATTAAAGTTTTGATACTTGGTTTCAAATTTATATTTTGATTTTAATTATTTGCTTTCATAGCCTTTAAAATATAAAAAAGCAAAATGATGTGTTAAAAAATTGAGTTTATAAATTAATTTATTATTATTTTTATTGATTAAAATATTATGTCATATAAAGAAGAAAGTTTATTCTATGTGTTATATAATCTTTACAATAGTTTTGTTAGATAAAAGCTAAAAAATAAAGGAAAATTTTGAGTTTTGAAAAAGAAATAAAACATATGGTTTGGAATCAATTCGAGCACCTTGTATTGCTTTAGACTTTGTTTAAAAATACAAACAAAAGCTTCATTTAAGCAAAAAGCATAAACATGAAATTGTTGAAAATCAAACCAAATACTCCTTTTATAAGATCCCCAAAATTCTATACCAAATACTTCTTTCCTTGATGTAAGATGTGATAGCAAAAGATAGGAACGATAGATGGCATGAGATCTTGTGCATTTCTTTTTGTTACATTGCTTGAATCGCAACATCAGTGTCCATGGGAATCTGATATACTCACCTCAGCCTTCTATCTTACTTATTTTGGATGATTGTCCTTTGTTAGTTCTTCTTCCTCCTCCACCCTTTAGTTTGGTGAAAGTCAACTTTGATGGGATAGTCTCTTGTGTCGGGTAGGAGCTATTGTGCTAATCCATGACCATGATGGCCACCTATTGGTCGTTGTCGTGGTTTGCCTCTACACCATTGCTTCCTCTTGTTCAAAGCTTCACGGTGCCATGGCCATTGCCTCCATCCTTCTCCATCTTGTCAACTATTATGATGGTGTTTAACTTAAGGGAGATTCAACTTCAGTTGTCACTATGATTTGACGTGTTTTGCATGATGATAGTGCCATGCCTCAATCATGTCACATGTTTTTGGCTCTTGCCACTTTTCATCAGGTCTTTGTCTCCCATATATTTCAATCTAACGCTGTTGTTGACTTCTTCGTGCTTAGGGTCTTCTTGAGAAGTTTCATGTGGATGCCCCACCGAACCCCCCTCTCACGGGATTTTTCTGTTGCACTTAAATTAGACCTTTAGTTTTGTAGTTCTTTATGGTATTTAGGCCTCAACTGTTTGTTAAAAAAAATGCATATTTCAAATACAATCAAACATGCTATCAATCAATCCAAGGGTTATTTATGATTGTTGGAAACCTTTGTGGCCTAGTTTTGCCCCATCAAAATTATGAAGATGCTATTAGGTGATGGAATTACCAAATAGTCTCTAGGGATACAAAAATGTGAATGATTTTATGAAAATTCTAAAAAAAAATTCCTAGAGTTGTTTCAGTGGAAATGTGCAGTTAAGGTGCATATTTTAAGAACCTCAAACCCTACAAAATTATCAAAATGTCACCTGAGGCAGCAAATTGGATGAAGTAACTTTGAATGGCATTATATGAAATTAAGCCAAATTGATATACCTACCCCGCAGCAGAAGTTTAACTCGTACGGTGAAAAATTGGTTAGCTGCTCAAGTGTCAACATGGTGCAAAAAAAAGGGTTCAACTATGACGCTATAAGGTCCTAGTTCTTAAACCCTCTAATTCTTAAACTTTGGGCAGGAAAGGGGTTATGCTTTAGAGTAAAAAAACAGCAAAACCTCAAAGCATTAATCTGAATTTTTTTTTTATCTTCATGCAGGTTTTGCAAACTGAGTCAATGGCATCGAAGGTTAAAAATCTTGCTCTGAACTTGTGTCAAGTTTTAAGCAAGCAGCTGAAATCACCATTACACTTGGCAAAAATTGAGGTAAGAAATGTTTTACAATCTTTGCAAAAAAAAGAAAGGATTTATAATATTGGGATTCCAAATCTCATAAATTCCTTTCGGAGTGAATGTGTTGACATCATTGGTTTTACAGTACTGTCTGCAGGAACTTCAATCTCTGCAGCAAGACCTAACATCTGAACTCATTGAAGATGCTCTTAAAGATCAGAAAATTAATGGCATGCATAACCTTGAAGTCATTTTAAAGCTCATGGAAAAACTTAGCTTGAATTCTAGTCAAGAATTGCTCACTGAAAGTATAGCAATTGAAAAGGAAAGAATGAGGATTGAATCAACAAAAAGCTCTGAAGAAATGCAACACATAAATCAAGTTGTTGCCATTGTCCCTCATGTGCGTCATTGCTTAGCAAAACTACAGCTGTATCAGTTTATAAATGGAATACCTGTTCCAACACATTTCCGTTGCCCACTGTCCTTGAGAATAATGACAGATCCTGTAATAGTGGCCTCTGGACAAACATATGAACGATCTTTCATACAGAAGTGGCTTGACAGTGGATTGACAATTTGTCCGATGACCCGCCAAACCCTTACTCATAGAAATCTAACACCAAATTTCACTGTCAAGGCAATGATATCAAATTGGTGCTTAGAAAGAAAAATTCAACCCCCCGATTTTATGAAATCATGTGGAAATTCAAATTCTTTACTAGGCTGTATATCAATGGAAGATTTCAACCATCAAAATGGTTTTCATACGTCAGTTTTGAGGCTTTCAGATTCACTAACCCCTGCTGAAAGTGCCAATATAAATAAGCAACTGTTAAGTAAGGCTTCAACCAGATTATCTTTGCCTGTACATGATCATCAAAGCATGGCGGATGGTTCTTTTGCACCGTCTAATCTTCTACTTGATAAGCCAGTTTACTGTGACGGTTACAGTGAATCCATCTCAAGTGCCATTTCTACAATTGGAGTATCAAGTAGGCTTGATGAAGCAGCTTACCTTTTATCAGAAGTTCCATACTCTTCCACTTCTGCTTTGAATAAAGATTTGGATTCTCCTACATTGTCAAACTTGACAGAGATTTCCTATTCAAGTAACAGGCACCACAGTAACAACAGCATGGACTCAGTATCCTTGACGTTGGGATCTGAAGATTTTGCCCCTTCTTTGCTTGTCCAGAGACTGGTTGATGGTCTGAATTCCTTTGATCCTCATACACAGTCTGAGTCTGCATTAGAGTTGAGGCTTCTGTCCAAAAACAATGAGGAAAATCGTTTTTTGATTGCAAAATGCGGGGCTATCGTACCCCTTATCTCCTTGCTGAAATCTAATGACAAGAAGGTTCAAGAAAATGCTGTTACAACCCTTTTGAACTTGTCCATTAGCAATGGAAATAAGAATTCTATCATAGAGGCTGGTGTTGTTGAACCACTTATCCTTGTACTAGATTCTGGTAGCACAGAAGCCCAGGAGAACTCTGCAGCAACTTTGTTCAGTCTGTCAGCATTAGAAGAATGTAGAGTACAGATTGGACGCTCTGGTGCAATCAAAGCTTTGGTTAATCTCTTAGTTAATGGACGCCTTCGCGGAAAGAAAGATGCTGCAGCTGCCTTATTCAGTTTGTCTATCTTACATGAAAACAAGGCCCGTATAGTTCAAGCTGGTGCCGTCAAGCACCTTGTGGAGCTGATGGATCCAAGCGCTGGTATGGTTGAAAAATCTGTTGCTCTTCTGGCTAACCTCTCAACAATTCCAGAGGGACGCATAGCTATTGCTCAGGAAGGTTGCATTCCACTACTTGTAGAGATTCTTGAGACAGGTTCAGATAGGGGAAAAGAGAATGCAGCTTCCGCCTTGTTTCAACTGTGTATAAATAACCTCAAGTTCTGTAATTTGGTACTGCAGGAAGGTGCTGTTCCTCCTCTTATAGCTTTGTCTCAGTTTGGCTCGACTAGAGCCAAGGAAAAGGTACGCTTGCAAGCTCACCTTGTTACCTGCTGGTAGCCTATCATCCATGTCATTGGGGGAATACAAAAACCTTGAAGGCTCACTTCGTTACATTTGCTTTCTTAGGCTTTACAGATCCTTGGTCACTTCAGAAGTCTGCGGGAAGCAACTTTGCGCAAGGGTAAACCGTGATCATCCATTTATTTGCTTTGTGGTAATATTTCTGAATTTAAAGAATGTATGTTATTTAATGTTCATATAATTCAGTGCTTAAGCAGTCTAGCTTTAGTTTGTAGCTGTGTTTTAGTCAATGGCTTTCCTTGAAATGGTGTTGTGAGTTTGTAAAAAAAAGTTATGCGGCTAGAAAATCTGATTTGTGCTTGGTGAGCTTAGTAAATATAAGGTTGATTTCAGTTTCAAGCTATGGGTGTAAATAAATGTTGTTAGATTGCTGTTGATTTTTGTGGCTTCGTAGTTCTCATGTATATCCTTTTTTTTTTTTCATATAACCCTAGCGTGATCATAACTATTAGACAGTATAGTCTTAACTTTGTATTTATTCTATTTGGGTAGATTATTTTGATATATTATGATTTACCTGTTTAGTAGAAATTTAAATATTTTATTGCAATTCATTTGTATTGTATAATGAAAGTCTTCATTGAATAATTTTTTGTTTAGCAAATAAGCTAAGAAATATTCATTTTATGTTATAACTGATAGAGAATAATGCATTGAAGATTAGGACAGGGAATCCAAGAGTCAATGTCTAACAATGGAACAGCATGCTTCTTCTCTCAATGGACAAATATTCAGAGCTTTAAGGTTAGATGCATGATCCTTCGGCACATAATAAATAGAAGTAAAGAGATATCCTAGAGAAAAGTTTACAGTACAGAGTACTTGAAGTTTACATTGACAAACTAAACAGAACATAGCATCGCCCCCCAAATTCGGTGTGCTTGCTTCCAAAGCTTGACACTTCTAATAGAAATTAAACACCTTTATAAAATAGATCTTTGCCCAAATAATAGTGTGGTGCTACCAGCTACATCTTTCTTTTGGTAGTAGTTATTATTTTTCTGCCAAGTTGTTCCAGTACTTCACTAAAATGATTCAGACCCAATTTAGGATAGAGGTAAAAAAATGTAAGATCATCAAATGCAGTCGAGTTTATTTTTAGAAGTCTTTGGAAGTTTATACTAAAGGATAGTTGAAAAAAAAAACACAGCATTTGCTTGAACTATGTGATCCCAGTTCCTTTTGGCTATTGGGTTGAACATGTTATGATTGCTTCTTTTCTCATCAGCTTCATGCCAACACTAAGGTTTGAAGGAAACGTATCATATGAAGTATTACTTCATGAAAAATCATCTAATGCCCATCTATGAGTTTTTGTTTGCCTTGAAAGGAAGAGGATAAGTAGAAGTTCGATAGTCCTATTTCTCAATAATAGAGGCCATTGCCAAAAGATAGAGATTCACTACATGACCCAATTGAATATAGAAGACTTGGTGGAAGATTATTGCAATTGACATTAACCGGGCTAGACTTGTCCCATGCAGTTCATTTCCTTAGTCAGTTTCTTAATTACTCAACAATATCACACATGATGACAAGTAAAGCTTTAGATAAAAGAATATTTTATCAAATAATAATTGTTTGATTCTCAAAATGGATGCAGATTATAGTGTCTAACGTCAAGAAGATCAATGACAAGTTTTGTTAACTTTTCTTGGTAAAGCACCACTCAGCATTCCAAGGAACAACCAATTCTTAAAATTTGTATAAGCATATAGTCTCATTCATTTAATTCTCTCCTATTATCAATAGCTTATGCATTTTTTGAGTTAACAAATTGTTATAGAAAGACTATATATTTAGAAAACTTAAAAAAATAAATGATTCTAAAAAAAATGAGTCACATCAATGAATCAAATATTTCTCAATTAAAAAGAAAAAAAATAATATCATTTATTTTTTTAGGAAAAAACCATTAATATGGGTCATTAACAAAAGCATAAAACATTGATTTTAGAGCAAAAACATTTACTTCATTTATAACTTATATAATACATTAAAGATAATGCCATGAAACCAAGCATCACTTTTTCCCAATGCACAGGTCCAGAAAATTTAATTGTAGATGCATAATCCACTTGCTGCATGAAACATTAACAAAAGTAAAAGATAAAAACTTCTCAACTACGTTGCAAAAAATACTAATTAGTTTAGGGAAATATTTAAACTATAGACAAGTCTGAATCATACATGGATCAATTAAAGTGAGAATAGCATCACAAGGTAAAGTCACATGCACTTGTTTTAGAAGCTTGAGACCTATAGTAGAGATTGAACATCACTGATGCATGGTGAACAACATCATTTGGTTGATAGCATGACCCTCCTTGGAAGATTATATCTACCTGCAGATTCTTATAGCTTGCTTCTGTCCTTACAATGCACCATTTTTTTTTTCTTGAAGCACCAAAATCCCATGTAGGACCCATTCGATTTTCATTATCCAAATATAATTTTGGTTTTCTTTCCAAACTTCATTTCTAACTAACATTTTTTTTATTTGAACTCTACTTTCAATGCTGCAAAACTTTTTTTTTTCCTGAATGCTCTATTATCAATGAGAAATTGTTTGTGTGATTACATCATACTTATTTTTTGAAGTATCAAAAACAAAATCATGCTCCTAAATTTTCTTGAAGAAAAAATGCCACTTGATTTAAGAGTTTAAAGCATGTTTTCCTTTGTACATATGAATGTAATTTGTGCTAAGTTACAAAATTGTCTACTTCCACAAGACATGCTTTGGAGTTGCTCTTCATGGACATTAAAATATATATATGAATCCGTAAAGGGACAAGCAAAATTCTTTGCATTTTTTTTCTAGAAAGCAGGTAAAAATTTTTAAAAGAAATGCACATACCACATTAGGCTTTATGATGCCGAGCATCTGAGATGGAAAGAAACATGCCAAATTATCAAGCAGAATGTTGAGAAAGATAAATAGCAATAGCATAACATATATAAACATAGACAAAACAATGTTACATAGTATAAGGCAAGTTTGTGCCCTGGTTGCTTAGAACAAGGCTGCTCCAGCATTCAAGAAGCTTACTTACAGTTATGGAATTAATTGAAGCCATTGTGCATTTGGTTGTTATCTTTTTTTTGTTCAAACAATCCATTTGTAGAAGAGTTGATTGATTGCTTGAGGTCACACATGCATATATTCCTTTAAAATTCTCTACATTTATTGTTGTAGAGAATTTATTGCTTTTAATATAAGATTATGTTTTAGGTGAATGGTTTGACAAACCATGGAGACGATTTGGCATGTTTCATTCTATATTATGTGGTCTATTTAATTGTTTTTAAAGATGAGATAAATTATCTCAGATTTAATGATTTTTAATATTTGTTGAGTATTCAAAATTTAATGAGATAGAAAATATTTAATCTTTTCTTAATTATGCATATGGTTCAAGATTTATTAAAAGAAAGAAATAGAATTTGAGAAACTTAATTGGCTATAGAAGGAAGATGTACAAGTTTTCATAAAAAAAAGGTTTATCCAAATCAACTTTAGATATGTTTACATGAAGTCAGAAATAACAATTTTCATTGTAGTGAATCAAATTCTTTTGCAATTTTATGATCAATTATGTATGTCTAAAGAAGTTTTCTAATGTTGTCAAATTATTTTACTCTTCTATCTTATATATATATTATAACTTGTTTCTCATACATTCTATAATATGAGAGTAGGTAATATATTGTAATGTTTTAAGCCTAATGATCAAATTCAAATGCTATTAGTTTTCTTCAAAAAAAAAAAAAAAAATGCGATTCAAATATTAGATGTAATGCATGAGAGAAAAATAACCGATATATGCTTACAAATGAGTGACTAACGAATGTACCATTGGTTATTATTATTGTGAAATATTAAGCCGATCAATAAAAATTATAAATTAAGATTGAAATTATTTGCTTTGTGTTGCTCTTTCACTTTGCAAGAAAAGGAAAAGAAAAAAAAATAATTCTATATTTAAAAAACAAAAGAGTAAAATAATCTTGCCAACAGAAATAATAAAATTAAATGATATTGATGAGTTTAGTAAAACCTTTGGTAAGAGTTTATTAAAATTTTCTTTTAAGCGTAGGCTAATAAGTTTTCAAAGATTGAAAATTCATTTCATATAAAACTTTTACACTTCATACGAATACAGAGCAACTGAGAATGAAAGAAATATGCAAAAATATCAAGTAATATAAATCAGAAAGGCAAATAACATTAGGATAATAAAACCTAACAACAGGCCTCTGTTTCTTTTTTTGAAGTATTCAATCTTTGCTCACAATTTATCATTCATAATCTCTATGTATTTATAGAGGAGTTTGATTGATAGTTCAATCGCTTGAGAATTGGACATTCTTATAAGTATTTGAATAACAACTAACAACAAGAACCATTATCTTGCATAACAGATGCAATTACTTAGGCAAATTTGCAATCTTGAATGAACTTAAAAGCTAAGAAGAAAATAAAAATATCAAATATCCTGCCGACACCTGGGCATTATTCGTTGCCCATAAGGCAACATTAGCAAAGAACCATTACAGGTTCACGTCTTAGTAACACAGCAAATGCATAAAGCTTCTGTGAACATTCCTCACCAGATATCGGGTCGAAGCTCCCCAGTTGCTGGAGGCACCCATCTCCCAGAGTTATACACACTTTGGCCAACCTGCCATCCTGGGACGTCCTTCATGATTCTGGCTTCTTCTTCCAAATACTTCTTCCACTCCTTCACAAATCTACAAGAATGGAGAGCCAAATTGCATGAGTGTTTCCAATAGTTCAGGTTTCACATGAAAAAGAACATGGGTAAACAGGTAAGTTGGTCAGAACTTTACCTTTCATCCTCTTCTGCTTGGAGTATGGGGACGATTGCCCTTCGTGCGGCATATTTCTCTTCCTTAAGCTCCCTACAGATTTCATATAAACATAAAAGGCAAATATTTTAAGTACAAATGCACTGCATTATGAGTGGGACTATAAACTATAACCTGTGAACATATGATCTTAATTTTCGAATAGTTTTTCCATCTCAACCAGACCAAGCATTCCAGTAGCATTTGAATACAAATCCGTTTATAAATCAAATTTCATTACAATTAATTTATATATATACTCTCTAACTAATCAACTAGAACAAGAATTCTGGAGAGCGAAACATTGTAGATCAGAGAAGGCATAAGCTATGATAGCTGCTCGTGTCAGTATATTCTGCTGATCATTTGACATCAATGGTAATACATAAAGCATAACATGGTAGAATTAATTCCTTAGAAAACACATCCATTGTCAGGGTGGCTTGTTACATATGTTAAATTTCATTTATGAAAAGTTTTTTATACAGATCTGTTGTGACTGTGTGTATTTATATATATATATATTAGGATATCCACTATAACAGAAAAGGTCTTCCCTCAACGACATAATTTTTCTTGTTCCAAAGTCAACATCTTTTTGGTGCTGTTGTAGAAGCCTTCATCTCTCATATACTACAGCATAGACTCTCATAGGATGATCAGATCCATGAACATTCCTACACAAGGCAACAAATGCAATATCTGAAGCTCTATACATAGTGAAAAATGCATAACCAAATGTGAGTTTTGCAAGGAAAATGTGCTAATTGACAGAATTCATTAACGTTCCCAAAAATTGTACTCCGGTCCTTGGCAATGTAAAATCCAGTACTTGTCAAAGAGTAGCCAACTTTGACAATGATGATGGAGTAGGCTGTCATTTAGCTTCTTCCCTAGTTCCACTCTTTGAAGTCTTGTTCTGAGTAGGTCTCTATCTCTTGCTTTGTCATTCATTATAGTGCCAATGCTACCACTTAACAAGAAGCTAGCAATGGCCCCTATTGCCTCAGCAAAGCACATCTCCTTTCCTCCCCCAATTAGAAGAAATCCAAGTTTTACACCAATCAACATAGCCCACTAAGAGCATTTCAATCGTCTAGGAGTATGGCAACCAACTCCCTTCCTCTGCCAATACTAGAGCGATGCCCTTCTATTTAGGATTGCAACTCAGCAACTTCAACTCATCAACCACCTGCTAACATTTCACACTTACACTAGCACTTTGAACACAGAGGATCCTGCATTTGGATTCAAAAATGAGATCGACATGTGTCCCTTGTTCAAGGATCAAGTATCGCATGCTCTTGACAACCTTAAGGGTATTATAAATGGTAAAAGAGCCATCTACCCCAAGCCATCATCCCCTTTGACTAGTTTTGCCATCCATGGCCTACTTTGCCACATCAACCATGTGGACCACAACATCATCGAAAAGGACAGCAAGTCATTTCATGACTTATTCTTTTAAGTGTGTATTGGTGTAGTTTCACAATTGCAAACACTCAGTGGCAAGGATCAAAAGACTTTGTCATGAAGCTAACAAGTAAAACATCAACTGCAGTCTTTGGCATAATTGATGTAGATTGCTCATAAATTCAGCTAGGCTCAGAAGGATGCCTACGACATATCAGAAGCCACTTCACATTTTCTACGAGTTGTCTTTTGCATGGAGGCTAGGAGATCATACAAACGCTATCAATCAATAAGAATTGAGCAACAAGTTGACTTTTGCATGGAGGCCAAGAGATTATATAAATACTATCAGTCAACAATAATTGAGCGAGGTCTGCAATGTCATATTTGTGGTCCCTTAACCACCACATGCCAACGATGCTATATTTTTTTCTCAATTATAGAATTTTTCAACTAACAAATCTTGATCCCTAGTCTCTCCTTGCTTTTCTCTCTCCTCTAAGATCCTTGATAGCCAACAAATCATGCATCATTCCTCGCAATCTTTCCATCTTTTCACCGTCGAATTTTCACCTCTATATGTTGACGATATATTTACAAAGTTGGTCTAACTTATTGATTGCTACTAACACTAGATTATTCCCTCAATAAATGAATCCATCATTTTTGCTTGAACTCCATCCTATGTTATACAGCTAATCTTTTTATTTACTAACCAAAAAAAAAACTGATCTAAACCATCAAGATTTATATACACAAGACTAGCTACTGCACACGTCTAAGTTCACATACTAGCAAAAGGAGTATAATACATTTGGCACACATACTAATACAAGAAATAAAGAATTATGTATAATCCAACACAAATAAAAAGGTATCAAGATAAGGTTTTGTAGTAGTACATAGTTATAGCCCATCAGCTCAAGTTGCATAATTATGAAAAAAATAGGGTTGAGAATAGTTGCCAATTATAAGGTGCTCAGCATAGCAAATTCAAATTGTGCATTAGCGTTGTTTCTTGTCACTAAATATAATCATAAAGCAAATACTAAGAAAGTAAAATACAAGAATTGTGTAACAACTTATTACTTTGAAGACTTTAAAATGCAATTAAAATCTTTAGGATCACTAAAATGAAAACAAATAAACTTTTAAGATAAGATCATTATGCACAATTGAAACAAAATGCAGTTTACCTGCAGAACTAAGTACAATAACATGACTAAATTAACTTATAGACAAGACCCACAAGGTAACAACCCAAGCTATTTTTTATAGGAAATATAGACTAAAGCAGTGACATGCAACAATAGGTTGGTGGGATCTCATTCTCAAAGAAAACAAGCAGTAATAATGGATGCGTAGGAAGAAGGATGTATATGGTTCAGCAGCAAGTTGCATAGAGGGACAGTGTGATCGCAAGTGATAAGAGCAAAAGGCAAAAATTGATTCCTATGGAAGAAACAACATTGGTGTACAGTAATGAAGAAGTCATGCCTTTGGCAGTGAAGTTAAACCATGAGACGAATCAAGAACCATTGCACAAGTAAAATGAATGAAGAGATCAATAAGATGATACAGTGATTATAGCTGAAGTACTGTTGAATATTTTTCATAAAAGAAACCATTGAAGCAGGAGCATGTAGTGGAATGCACTGTTATAAAGAAAAACTATGCACAGTAATAAACAAATATTGAAATCCTGTGTTGAGATACTCAAATTTCCTATGTGATAAATACTAAGATGATAATAACAATAAACCCTTGAATTAATGGAATCAATGAATCAGGGCATGTTCTATGGCACAAGGAAACACCATGGTTTATGGTTTCACCCAAAACCAATACAGATCACTGGAATTGATCTATAATTGACAGCTGTGATCAGTTTCAAATGCTTTCAATTGTTTTGACTGATACCAGCCACCCTCAGCAAAATTTGGCCAAAAGTTACCCTATTTCGGTTTCAGATTAAAAATAAAATCCCACCCTTTATTGAGCCTCAACCTTGGCACATTAAATTTGTTTGAATGCTTTACAGCAACTCAGGGTTGAGACACTTTGCGACACCTCAAGGCTCTCGAGGAGCATTACTATATTGCAGGAATATGGAAACACTGATATGCCAAAAACCTTTGCACTGGATTATACTAGTTCCACCAGCTATTAACTCTCAGTAACAACAATATATCCAAATCACTGTTTCTTAATCATTGCATTATGTGTCAATCCATCGCACATCTTTCATGCAAAGAATATCAAAAAAGAATTTTGAGCTAGCATTACTATTACCATCCCCTTCCCGGATTTAAGTGCATCATTAATGTTTTGGCTAACTTGAATATTTAGCAAAGTGAATTACATAAATGATCTGGCTATCTTTCATTGTTATCCTCTTTCAGTTTGTGGCATAATGAACTTTTTTATACTCTTAAATATCTTTCAAGGAAACATAGAATTATTTTATGCAAAATAAGCAAGTCCCAAAAATATTTAATCTCTTTTTCAATTTTATGCTTTCAATTTAATTTATGGAATACAATTATTTAATCATTATCAATTTAGCAATTTGATTTATAATTTGATTACTCAATGAACATTTTTATTTTTTTAAATAATTAAAATAATTTATTTAAATCAAAACCAAAACCAAAATCAAGCACCATAACTAACAAGACTTGAACTTGAATAAAAATGAAACATAAAAGGTTGGGAAAAACAACAAAATAAGATGCACAAGATATTACCAGAACAGTCAACAGGGGATTTGCACACAAGCCCTCTATATGACTGTTGTTCCATTGCTTATGCATGTTTAAGAAATTTTTCCCACTTTGCGAAAACAGCATACCAACATCAATAAAAACATGAGAAACAATGAGTTAAAAACATGAGAAACAATGTACTATGCAAGAGACTTAAATTTTTCATTGTCATAACCAAGAACTTATTGATTAACTCAACTCATGGTGCCTTGTACAAGTTTATAAGCTTGATATACCAAGAACTTATTGATTAACTCAACTCATGGTGCCTTGTACAAGTTTATAAGCTTGATATACTGACTTGTTGCCATCATCAATAAAGGAAGAGAGAGAGAGAAAAAAAAAGAAAAATTTCAGGCAAAAAAAATATCTAGCCAACAGATACAAATAACAAAGCACTACATGCAAGTTTGAGTTGTGACCTCAATAAAGACACTCATAAACATGATCAATGGTTGAAGCCGGAGGAATAAACAGTAAGGCATGCGAGAAGACATTAAATTATACCGAGCACTGGGATCCTAAATTGTAGCCTATAAATAGAAGCATTTTATACAGTAGAGAAGAACTTCATTATTTAGCATCCAAGATCAGCAGACTCTTTAGCTTCGTATTACAATCCATCATTGATATGTAAATAAAAATCATTCAATAATTAAAATCAAATAAAATTCACATTCAAATCAGATAGTACACCATAGGGGCGGTGTGTGAAAAAGCCAAAGAATCGAGTGACCAACAAATTCAGATCCAACTTGGACCCAATTCTAAAATATGTAAGAGCAATTAGGTTAGTTCAGTTCCTGGATTCGCCAACCTGGTACGAGGAACAAGTAACCAACCTGACCAACAAACCGTCACACTGTTGAATCAATTAGGTCAAGTGCATTCAGATTGAGACCAAATGCAACTGTACATTGGTTTGGCACTGAAATAGTGAACCAAATGCACAAGATATTACCAGAGGTCAAGAATGAGAACAAATTATACGCCTAATCCCTAAAGTCGAAACAGAAATAGACCGAACGAATGATTGAAGAACTGGTGAAATACCTGCGGATCTTGTTGCCCTTGCCGATTTGGTACATGCCATAAGAAAAAGCACCAAAGGCAGTGAGAAAAATGGCGACGGCGCTAGGACCCTTGTTGGGAATACGGCGGGCGTACCTCACCGGCGGAAAACCTCCTGGAGGAGGTCCGTCCTGGAGCACCGGCATCTCATGTACGCTCGCCATTCCAGGCTTCTTCCTTATCACGGCCTCCGTCATCGTCAATCCAATATTGAGGATACCCCTTCGCTAATTGCAGGAGATTCCGATCAGACCGACACACAAATCTCCTCGTTCGACTGCTAACTGTTCTTCTGGACCAGAGATGATGAGGAGAAAAGGCATATGACCGTGCCGGAGCGGACAATGCCCATTCCGAAATAAAATAAAAAATATATTTTATATGAAAAATAAGAAAACTTATAAAATCATTTAATAAACTTTTTTGTATTTTTATGACTAAACAGTTCATAGCAATAGTTTTTTCAAAATTGATTCTCAAAAATATTTTATATGAAAAAATAGAAATAAAATATTGATAAAAATGTTTATTAAAATAAAATTTAAAGAGTGATTTTCAAAATGATAATTGAAAGAAGAAAATAAAAAAGGGTTTAATTTTTTTTTACTAAAATCTTATTCTTACTTATGTAAATATATTTTTTTTAAAAAAAACTACTTTCAAACTTAATTTTAAAATTCATAAATAATTTCTTAATGATAATATAATTGTTATCTTTAAATTTTCGAGTGATACCCATAATAGTTTAAGGACCCAAAAATCGAATTTAAGAAAACCAGTGTATGTCTTATCAACATGACTACTCTCAATTATATGTCTCCAAAATTTACTTATATTGATTTATTTGTATATACTATTTGTGATGAATAAGATCTTATGTGAGTAAATATTTAATTGTAAAAGGAAGAATTTTGATTATTAAAAACTAATGTAACAAAAGTTTGTATAGCTTAACCTAGTGATATATTATTAATTGTAAATTTCTTAAAAAATTGTATAAATTCATCAAAAAATAATAATTGACTTTATCAAAAATATTTTGCCATAAGATTACCTATGTAATTCCATCACAATAGTAAAGGATATAAGCTAAAAACACTCGAAGGTTTTCAAAATGCTTGAATAATGCATAAATTAACTAAGGGCAAAAAGACAAACTTAATGCTAAGGTAATCATTTAAACTACATTAGATACAAAATTGATAATGCTTTTTTATAACCAAAGATGCAAGATTTAATGAAGGACACCCTTTTAATGATCAATGTGTTTGAGAATCAACTAATAGTGGCTCGATTCATTAAGTATTGTAAGCACAATGGCAAGAATTCTCAAGTCATCGTCTCCATCTTGTCATATTACAAGGCTATTGAACGATAATCATTTTTTTCTTTACAAGGCTCATCCGCTCCAAGTCCATTGACCTCCTCGTCTTGATCGAACCCATGATTGGGGGAGATCGTATTTCCAGGCTCTGCTCCGAGGTGGGTTTGGCGGACGGGTGGTCGTCTCAAACTGGGAAGTTTTGGCTTCTGTGGTCACATCGCTGTCAGGTTACTCTTCTTCGGTCTACCGATCAAGCTGCAACGGCGCAGGTCTCACTGCCGGGGAGGCCCTCTATCTTTCTCACGGCGGTTTATGGGAAGCATTCCCGTAGCCTGCGGCATTTTCTCTCGGAGGAGGGCAGAGTAGTTGGTGATGAGCCGTGGTGTGTGTGTGGGGATTTCAACGTCACCATGCGCGCCTCGGACCAATGCGAGGCGGTGAAGTTCCGTAGTAATGAGGCAGGGGACTTCGAAGCGGCAATCTCGGAGGCCAACCTGCTCCCCCCTGTTACAACCGGCGGACCATTTACGTGGCAGGGGAAGCGGCAGGGCAACATTTTGCTTAAGCGCCTGGATTACTTCTTTTGCAATTCGCGGTGGATGGATTTGTTCAGGGATTGCTGGATCGAGATCCTGGCCCGCACGGCTTCGGATCATGCTCCAATTCTATTTCAGCTGGGAATGAAGCGGAAACGGAGGCCGAAGCCTTTTCGGTTCCTCAACACATGGCTTAAACAGGAGGGGTTCTTTGATGTTGTGAGGACCTCCTGGTCCTCCCCCATTGCGGCGACCGGAATGTTCAAACTGGTGGGGAAATTGGCTAGAGCTAAAGTGGTGATTAAGGAGTGGAATCGTCGGGTATTCGGCAATCTGTTCAATAATAAGAAGCTTGCGGAGCGGGCGGTGGAGGATGCGGAAAAGCAATTAGCAACAAATCCCTCTGTGGAGGCTAGTGGTCAGCTGGACTTGGCAAATAAAAAGCTGCTCCTCATGCTGCAGAATGAAGAGGACTTTTGGCGGCAGAAGGCGGGGGTGAGGTGGTTAAGGGAGGGAGATGCTAATACCAAATTCTTTCATGCTTCGGTTCAAAGGAAGCGACACATTCTGGGAATTCATAAACTTCTCCGTTCGGATGGTGCGTGGGCGGAGGGGGAGGTGGAATTGTCTCAATTCCTCCCGTCATACTTTCAGGAGCATTTTTCGGGTCTGCCCAACTGCATGGCGGCAGCGGACACTTGCCTCCAATCCATGCCGAAGACGGTGTCAGCTGCAACCAGCAAGGTATTAACCCGGCACACGGACGCGGCGGAACTCTCCGAAATCATATTGTCCATGGCTGCTTCCAGTGCGCCTGGTCCGGATGGTTTTACAGTGGATTTCTTCAAACACTTTTGGTCGGTGCTTGCAGATGACGTGGTGGAGGCAGCGAACGATTTTCTCTCGGGTACAAGAATCCCGGCGGCAGTTGGCGCGGCTTGGCTGTGCCTCGTCCCCAAATCGACGGCGATTGCTACGCCGAATGACTTCCGTCCGATTGCCCTATGCAATGTATGTGCTAAGATCTTTTCCAAACTTATTGCAGTCCGCCTGGCACCCTACCTTCCCTCGCTCATTGCTGAGGAACAATCGGCAGCTGTTAGGGGTCGCTGCATCACCGATAATATTCTCTTGATGGAGGAAATGCTCACACGGTTGAACTTGCGCCGTCGTCATCTGAATGTTATTCTGAAATTAGACCTTAAATCGGCCTTTGATAAAGTGAGTTGGTCTTTCATTAAAGCGGTGTTGGCTGCGATGGGATTTTCGGAGGATTTCTGCTTGATAGTCTCCAACATTTTAGAGGCTACGCGGCTTTCGGTTTTACTCAATGGGCAGCCTGATGGCTTCTTCTCTCCGACATGCGGTGTGCGGCAGGGAGACCCCTTGTCTCCAGCCCTGTTCGCAATTGTCATTAACGCTTTCAGTCAAAGCCTAAAAGATGGGTTCCGCTCCGGTCGAATTGAGGGTTTTTCCATGCCTCGGCACTGTCATCAGGTGACCCATCTTGCGTACGCAGATGACATTGTTATTTTCACTACAACTAGGAAAGGGTCCCTTCGGCAGCTGTCGGCCTGGCAGCTTCCGGGTTGTCTCTGAACCAGCAGAAATCCTCCGCCATCCATGCCAAGTCTGCTCAGCGGGCGGACAGGGCGCGTGTTAAGAGAATCCTGGGTTTTGGCTCGGCAAGACTCCCTCTGTTATACCTGGGCTGCTGGCTGGACTGTGGCAGGTCTCGGGGACGGCTCTTCCTCCCGCTGATTGACAGGATTAAGGCTCGCATTACGGCTTGGCAGCACAATTTCCTCTCTTTGGGTGGGAAGAAAGTCCTAATAAACAGTGTTCTAAGCTCCATGTCGGGTTTTATTGTGGCGGCACTGTCTCCGCCCAGAAAGTCGGTGGCGGCCATTCATAGTGCTCTTGCACGGTTCTTCTGGGGGAAATCGAACGCCTCGGACAGGCATCACTGGGTGGCGTGGCACAAGGTGGCGAGACCGGTGGCCGGACATGGTCTTGGATTGATTAATTTCGGTGTTCAAATCCTGGCGTACTCCGCCAAGCTGTGGTGGCGGCTCCTCCACTGCTCTAATCCCTGGACCAAATATGTTTGCCAAGCGTATCTTACCCGGCGTAATCCCTTTCTGCTGCAGGGTTGCATCTCGCCGGGCTGGCGGAGACTGGTGAAGTTTAGGGTTTGGCTTATCCACGAGCTGGAGGTTCGGGGTGAAGGTCCTGGACGGGCTTGGGCAGATTCGTTCGTGGACGGTTCGTCCGGACCATCTGGTTCGGAATTGGACCGGGTCCTGGCTCGCTTTCCGTATAGCTTGGACCTGGTTGAGGATTTCCATGTGCTGCAGGTTTGGTTAAGGAGGTGTTTGGATTCCGCGGGTCATTTCTCCTTCGCCACTGCTTACGACACTCTTTGCGGCTTGTCGCTTCCGGAGGTGCATCAACAGCATGACAACACACTGGTGTGGCACCCAAGGATTCCGGAAAAAATCTCTATTTTTATGTGGCGACTGTTTAATAATGCACTTCCGTTGCCTGCAAATCTTCAGAAGATTCATATCTCGCTTGCCTCTAAGTGCCCGTTCTGTCCAGAATGGGACACGCTGGATCATATCTTTTGGCAATGCCCCATCATCAACCCTACCTGGAAGTGGTTTTGTCGGCTCCTGGGGGTTCCCTACCAGTCCAATCTCTTCGATCAAATCCAGTGCTGGTGGTCTCATAAAGCCTCCATAAATTCTCTCGCCTTCTCAATTCCAGGAATAGTATGCTGGTCAGCCTGGAAAGCTAGGAATGCGGCTCTCTATTCAGATCGGCTCACTACGCCGGGTAAATTGCAGTGGGAAACTCAACACTTCTTAGCTTCTTTGTACTGCTTCAATTCCAAGAAACTACTTGTTACTGAAAGCCTCCATCTTCGGACGCTGGGTCTTCTGTAATCACTCTTATTAGCAATAAAATACAATCCTTATAAAAATAAAAAATAAAAAAAAATAAAAAAAAAAGATGGAGAACCAGTTTGTTTCTACGAGAAGATTATTTTACTAAAATGCAGGCAGGCTTCACAATGTGCTAAAACCAGCCAAAAGCACCACCAAGAAAACAATGCACAGGTTTACAAGTTACAGGTCACATAGGCAAAAGCAACAACATGCAGCGAAGATAATAATTCAGAAGAAAATCTACACAAAGAAGGGGGAAAAAATGGAAAAAAAATCAATCACTTTCTCCTTTCAGCACTAAGGGTGAGAAGCTTCAGACTTGTGTAAGTTGGCTCCTCAATGGAGCCTCTCGGACCCGTTGCTTTGGGCTGGGAAGAAGCTGTAGAGTCCACTCCGGCGGAATGGTGAAGCCTCTGCTCGGCGGGATGGCTCCCCCCACCAGTAGAAAGCAGGCGAGTCGTCCTGCTGGTTTGCTGCTCGCTGCGATCTTCAAGTAAATGAAGCTTGCCACCATTGGAAGCAGCAACAGGTTTCTTGGATGAGCTACCGTTTCTAAAGGATGATGCATTTGTTCTTTCTAGGTTTAGGATCTGCGAAGAGAAGGCTCGTGATCATGACATGGGAATGCAAATAAGAGGAAGAAGGGCTGCTACCAATGAAATCACTTTGGTTAATATATCTATTAGAATCTCCTACCAATGCTTTTTCTCAATGACAAATTCATCAATCAAAATTGTTATATTATGATACTAGAGAAGAACACAAAATAAAAAATCTATTACAAGATAAATAACACCATATCTCTTATAAAATGTTAAGTATGTTGCTTCTTTCTAATTTTTTTAACAAATTTTTTTAATTATTTTATTTTCTTGTTAACATTCAAAATGATAATATACTTAGTTTTTATGTTTAATAGAACTATACACTTATGAAACTAACATACTATCATTAATGGTAAATACATATGTCAAGAGATACGTTTACAATTATATATATCTCCTTCAAAAACAACGTTTATATAACCCCATAAGATTATGTTGTTCGATCAAAAGCATAATTCCATATATAAGTTGCTCTCAAATAAATGAGAAACCATTGAACATTTTCTTAATGCTTATGACCAAGATTAGATGCATAATAGCATTAACCTCCCTTGCATGGTGACCTAATGTAGACCATTGCATATATAAGAATCTACTATTGAAACATTCAACTCTTTTGTTGTGAATTATCACTCTTCAAGTACACTTGACAACTACTCACTACTCAATTTAAAATTGTTACCCAATAGAGTATCCCTTAATCTAATGTCTAAAACACTAAATCTATCAAATACATTTTGGACATGCTTTTGCTACAATAATGCAAAATTCTCTTCAAAACTATTCTTTAAAATTCTCGTTTCAAGATTTGGCATACAACCCCTTAATTCTTCATTTCGAATTTCTTTGAAAGTTATTTCTTCAAATCATTAATTTTTTCCATGCTTAACCCAAAAATCAACTTATCATTCACATAAAGTAGCAAAATCATGTAATATTAATCAAAGCTTGGAAAATAACAACTACGGTCCATATCACTCCATACATAATTCTATCTATGTATGGAAGCATACACCACACTACTTGGGAACCTACTTTAGTTCATACAAACTCTCTTTGAGTTTATCCCCCATCTTTTCTTGTCTGTAATTTGAAAGTCTTTAGGTTGTAACATGAAATATCTTTTATTTCAAATCATCATGGAGAAAAGCAATCTTAATATCTAGTTTTTTCAAGTGGAAGTCCTCCATCATAGTAACATTGTTATACTTCTCTTTTGGCCAATCAAGATATGCTAATTTCTCCTGATTTTGTTAAATAAATACTTATAAATTTAATTAATTGATAAAGTTTGTTGCTAATCATCCATATGATAAGGATCATGATGAAAGGAATCATACAATATGATGGTAGATGATTGCACAGTACAATGAGAAAAAAAATTAGAGTAAGAACCTAATTGTAAACATCCTACAATATGATATTAAATAATTGTATAATATAATCAGATAAGAAAAACAATCATGATGCAAGTGTAAACAAACTATTAAAGTGAACATTGTTCATACAAGCACAACTTGGTGATTGTAAAAGTATGATGATGTCTAAAACATAATAGTCAAACTTGTCCAATAGATCAAAAAAGAAGTTAAAGTATTGTACATTATGACTACAACACATCATATGATATGATCTGGTATAAGAAAGAGACAAATACGAATGGGCGCAAAGCTAGCTAGTGATTGTACTAGGTCGATGACAACAGCTTATATAAAAATCGAATGTCAATTCATATAATATTGTGATCATATAGGTATAAAATCATGAATCAAAATAGATATGATAATAAAAAAAAAATTTCGAGTCTCGTGAGTTTAAGTATAAGGTGAGCTAATGGATCATACAATACGATTATAACAATCATATAAATGTGATAAAGCTAAGGGAAGCGCCAGACATAAGAATCATCGAGTTACAATGGGTAAACCAAATTGAGAGACACATGGATCGTACAATACAATAATCAAAAGTGCCAAACACGAGGATCATACGATACGATTATCAAATTAGGGGATCACAACTCTCAGTTTGAATGGCAAACTCGGGGACTGAAAAATTGGCTAGCCAAATACACTGACTGATGCATGGGTTTTGTAGCAACTAGAAAAAACAAATGTTATTAAAAGTCGGGTGTGACAAATAATGAAAAAAAGTATATAATTTTAAGCTTCACCATGGGTGCAAAGATTTCATTAAAACTTTTTGTTGAATGTCCTTATTTGTAAGTCGTGCCTTATAATGCTTATTTTCATCATCACCATCCTCTTTTAAATCTATAAATTCACTTATTCTGTAAGCCTAATAAAGACAATAATCCATATAATATTCTTAATAACTGATACAATTCCAACTCACATTATTAACCTCCAATTGAAAGAATCTTCAACTTGTCTGACCTTAAAGAAATATCTTGGTTCTCTAATATCAGTTAAGAGCAAGTAATAAAGAGAAGATAAATATCATTAAATCAGTCTTGGTGAAAGTCTTGGGTTTTATACAATTAGTGTAGATGAAATCATTAAGTTTGACCAATAACTATATCTATACCCAAATTAAGCTCCATTTCAAATAATATTACTTCATGATTTGTGTCTTGAGAAGTCTTCACTTATTTATCCACTTCAACTTTATATATAGCATTACCATCTTGATCCTTCTACGACCCTACTTCATTAGTATATTTTTGTTTATATAGTTTTACATTACAATGGATTCCAAAAGCAATATCCAAAATTATCCACTCCATATCAAATGAAGTAGCACCATACAACTTCAACATTAAGCTTGTCCCAATGCTTCAAGTCGACCTAGGCATATGATAAATATAATCCATATGTATTATCTTACCTATCCATTCCTTATTAGGTCATCGATATGAATGGTCTTTATTAAGTACGATAAGTATAATGCCTTATTTACAGCAAATGCCCAAAACAACTTTGGCAATTCAACAAATGCCTACTCAATGAAAATTCAATCCATCAATTAAGTTCTTAATATTAATGTCATGTTAAGAATCGTCTTTGGTATTTAGATCTAATAAATATAACAAACTTGTAGGAATTCACAACTTATGTACTTCTTACCATTAACTAGCAGTAAAGCTATGATTTTATATTAGTCTCTGTTTTTTCTTTTATTTTCTTTTATGAAATTGTCAAAAACATTTACCTTGTTTTTCAAGTAGGTCGAAAATTTTCTTGTAGAGCCATTAATGAAGGTAACATTATATTCACATTCTTCACGAGGTATAGGCTCCAGAAGTCTGTATTAAATAGAACGAAGTCAAGCTTTATTGACTATAACTCCTAATCTATCTTAAAGAAACATATGCATCATTGCTCCCCAAGAATATAGTCGTTGCAAATCCATAAGCTTACAAACTTCAATTTTGGTACAAAGCCCTTTTGTATTATAATATCCGTGCATTCTTATTCATGTGGCCATATCAATTATGTCAGACATGAGAATCTCCAATGAAACTTGAAAAAGATGAAACTATCGTTTCCTTAAGGCTACCTGTCACATATAAGGCTTCATTTTTTATGCCTTGGGCAACCATCAGTTCACCTTTAATAATCTTTCATTATTTGACTCCAAATATAATACAATTAATGCAAAACATGATCTATTATTAAGTTGCTAGCATAAAAAAATTTAATAAAGCTGATTCAAATTCAATTTGGAACCAATTCAAAACCAAAACTTATGAAGAATATACTTCAAAACTATGTTTAAAGAATTTTAAAAGTCTTATTTGGTCAAACAAGGCACTCAGGTCATTTATAAGATATGTCAAAAGCATGAAAAATATTCTTAGATGCCTTTAAGAGGCAAAACCTTCTTAGAAGATAGATGAGACGCCACCAAATTAGGAATAGGCATGCATTTGAATAATTTATTAGAATCACGTTGAATCGTCTTCTTTTTTGGGAGGAATCTGAATCGCTTTGGATTTTTGTCATGAATACTTGTATGTAAATCGAGGGGATGAAATGAAATAAGGATTTTGGATGTAAATTTCTATTACCATGCAATCCTTTTCTTTCTCTATCCAAATAGGTATCATAGCCATTGCACCTACGCAGCAACTGCTCACCTAAGACACTTGTCAATCCACGCAACTGCCTCACTTGCTTGTCTACTAGCCCTTCTTCACATCTATGAAACACCCACATCTCACACCCGCAAAGATTCATCCACACCTCCATGCACACACAATTGATCATGCACCTTTGTGACCCTCATCCGACAACACGCATCTCCTTAATAGTCTACGCAAACCTCAACACCTGCCTCCACACAACCAATCTTGTACCTTGCAAAGTGAACAACACCATAACATCCTTTATCAACATTTGAACTCGGATCTATTACTCCACAACTCTAGAAACTTTGTTATCAAAGTTACATTTGAGATACACATTTTTCTACTTAATTTTTGGTGTTAGTGCATGACTTCGTTGTATTCCATTCATCACAATTATCCAAAGAATCTTAAAGAATCTCAAAAATTTTAAGATACCTGATATTGTAGAAATAGTTTCTTTTAAAATACTATATTAAAAGCAAAAAAATTAATAATCTAAAGAATTATTGAGAGCAAGATTATCTTGTAAACCTAAGTGTAGTTTTCTTTTTGTAATAGTTATTCTCATTATATAAGGACAAGCATAATTATTGGAAAATCACGTGCATGTTTATATTGTGCTTAAATTAAACCTTAGCCTATCTTGAAAAATTAAATGAGAAACTATATATATTAGTTTAGCGTACTTAGAATTCTTTTAAGACATAAAATCTTGAGCCATACTCCTTCGATGAACATTCTGTTCAATGTCTACGTAGGAACTTATTTTATTAAATTAGTATCGATTGCTACACTTTGTGAAACAAATATTAACTTATTTTAATTATTGCATCTTATATTTATTAAATTATATTAGAAAAAAATTTAATTTAACATTTTAATTATATATTTTGTGTATCATATCTCCTAAATATAATCAAATAAAATATTTAGAATATTAAGAATTAGGTTGATGCATTATTAAATGTTCTCAATGCTTCAAACACTTTAGAATTATGAAACCCTTCTTTATTCATTTGAATGTATTAGTTCCTCATCAAAAATGATAATATCCACTATTTAGTCTATCATTTGAAACAATAGTAGGATTTTATAATGCATCAATATCATTCCTTGAGACTACAAAATTCTCTTTGTTTTTATTGAGGTATTATGCATAAAAGATATAACTAAAATGTAAAGTAACTTTTTTCTTACATGATTTAGTAAAATATAAGATGCAATAAATTAAATAAGAATTATTTTTTTTTTGTTTTTTAAGTATAACAATATATATATATATCAATTCAAAAAATAACTTCAGTAGTAAACAAGATTGAACATAAGAGCATAACTCAAGATTATGCCTTAAAAGTATTATGGATAGTCTAAAATAATAGACAAATCACTCCCTCAATTGTCTTTCAATAATTTCAAAATAGTCTTAAAGTTTAACTTAAATCAAGCATGAAAGTGAAAAAATAACTTAGCACTATATAGCCATTCACATGATATATCAACTATCACACTTATCCTTATTTGATGAGAATAAACATCACTAAAAGAAAATAATATTTAGGTTTATAAGCTTATCTCTCCCTCAACAATTGTTTATATTATCAATTTTGTTAACCTTAGTCTAATGCTTAAAAAGGCAAATCTTTCTGCAACTCTAAGGATATTCTGAGAATCTTTGAGGTCCGCCAAGACTCTTCAGATCGTCATGGTAGATGAAACACAGTAAAAACAAGTTTTGATATCAAAAATTAATATTAAAGGATGTGGAACAGCTAAAATTTGACTTTAATACTAATGTTGATATAGATATGGAAGAGCAATACATCTGATGAGATCAAATGTTGATAGATGATGCCATGGTATTGTTTACAAGGTGCAAGTTTAGGCATGTGCAAGTGTGTGAAGATCATGATCCGATGCAAACGTGTGCGTGTGGCATGCATAGAGGCTAGTGTGGAGATGAGTAATCAAGCACTTGCATGTGGCATGCATTGGGCATGGTGGGTTGTTGATCACATGCACATTGGCAAAGATGTGTAAATGAGCATTACAAGAGCATAGGAACTTTGCAGGTGCAAGGTGGATGAAGATGCATGAGTGGGCAAACACATGGGTAGGTAGGCAAGCGAGGGAAGTAAGTGAAGTGGCAAGGGTCTCGGCTGAGGTATTGCAAGAGTGCAACATCTATAATACCAATTTGAAGAGAAAAAGAGGAAAAAGTAAAGAAGAACAAGAAAGAGGATATTGATCTCATATCAAGGATTAGAATTAGAGACAAGAGTGACATGCATACAAACAACAATTTACATAAAAAATCTATATTATTTATTTCATTCCAACTCTTGGATTTAAATATAAATGTTCATGAAAAAGAAAAATTCAAAATAATTTTTTAAATCAACATAATCTTAACTCATTCAAACTCAAATAAAATGTTTGCATATTCTTATTTTAGTGGCGTCTCAACTATCTCCTAAGAAGGTGGCATCTTTTAAAGGCATCTGAGTATATTTCTAATGCTTCTGGTATGTCTCATAAATGATCTGATTAACTCCACCAAGTAAGTGCTCTAGAACTCTTTAAGCAAGGTTTTAAAGCATTTTTTATAAGTCACAATCTAACCAAACGGAAGAGAAAATAATAAGATTAACAATTTCATCTAGTCCTCAAAATAAATTTCTACAGAGTTCAATTAAGTGATTGGCACATTAGAATCATCAATGGGATCCATTACATAACTCCCTCCACAACCTTCAACCTTAACAACCATTGCATATATTTATTTTGTTTAAGTGCCAAAGGTTCTAATATATACTGAATAATGCTTTCATTAAGCCCTTGGTCCTTGTCTCATTGACAACACTGAAAGTTATACTTCAAACTAGAGTTAGTTGTATCACACCCAATATTTGACCATCAAGTAGATACCAATCTTTTTGCTTCATTGTTCAAGATTTTGTCTAAATTATGGTCAGAAAAAATGAAAGTCCTCTATTTGCATTTTTCAGTGCCAATTTTTGCCCTTAAACTTATAAATCTGTCCATCTCTTTCTCTAAAGAACAAATTAATACTAAACTTGCAAAAAGAGAAAACTTTGTAGGATGAACCTTCAAACCTATTGTTCTGATAACGGTTTTCTGGAAATACAGCACTAAAAATATCACTTATGTTGTAGACAAACTAGAAAAAATCATTAGCATTAAGTTCTCATGCTTGACTATTTACAGATAAACTGCTTACCACCCTAAACAATGAATTACATATATGAAGTTCAAAAGAATGATGAAACAAAAACATACATAAGCAAAAGCAAAAAGAAACCACATGAAAAACAAATGGTACAAGAATTTATGTGAAAACCGAAAGTTGGAAAGAAAACCATGACAACACTCAAAAAGATCTTTATTATAACTTCAAAAGAGAATAGAAACTATCATTAGCTTCGCTCTTACAATGGTTAGTGGCAACACCCTCACATTAGCCCTTGAGAAGAAGACTAAAGGTTTTCATGTGCATATAGTTCTTTATTTGATTCTCACATAGATGTTCTTCGACTTACATAGCCCTAAAAGGTAGTTTTCACGAATCCATATCATAGAACAATCAATAAATATGCTACAGTCACTGCATACCTGCACGACTATGCCAAAACTACTAGACAACCCATATGATCATAAGCTACGTAAGTGTGGTCATGTAATTCAACAGTAAAACGACATATAGCCTACAGTTTGCCTCTGCAGCAGAAAAATACGGTCACACCTGTACACCTGTGAAATTACTCTAATGTTAACATTCATAATCTGTGCGACATGACCTTCAATTAAAAGCCAAAGTCCGCGTGAATCTCTACAGGCTCCATACCTTTAAAGAATAAAACTTGATATATATATATATATATATATATATATATATATATATATATATATATGTATGTATGTATGTTACAATGGCAGCCATGCTTAATGCTCGTTGGTCTCTAACTGTGGTTTATCATAATAAGCATAGAGGTGGCAGCGCTAAGCAAGAAACTGCATTAAAATAAAACTTACTGCTTCTTTTGTTGACATTGGCGCTTCAACTAGAGTTTTGTTCTTGGAATGCTCACCATGATGAGCAGGACCTAAACCAGGTCTTCTTGGGATGGCTTGAACCGCACCAGCGAATTTATCATGCATATCTTGGCCCACTACACGTAAGAAAAAGTTCAAAAATTAAGTTACTTCAGAGCCCAGATGCATGGTTGCTTCAAGTCGCAGATCGTTTTCATGGGAATACTAACAGACCTGGCGATTTATAGACCTTCTCTGTGGACTGCCCAATGGCAGAAGAAATTTTCCCACTAGATTGCTGGAAAAAAACAGATATAAGACAAGTAGAAAGATTAATAAGCCAGACCAATGCATAACCATAGGTAAAAATAAATGCATGTGTTCTAACGTTAGCTCCAATCTGAGGATTCTTCAGAACTGTCCAATCAAAAACATAATCATACTGATATCCTGCAACATATAATACAATTTGCTATTGATCAGAATTTTCATAACATAAACGCCAAGCTAAGGATAAATTACAATATTCACCTTCTCGAATAAAGAGGTCACAGAAAAGTTTCTTCAAGTAAGAGTAATCTGGCTTGTCTTCAAATCGCAAGGATCGGCAATAATGGAAATATGATACAAATTCAGTTGGATAGGACTTGCATAATACCTGAATTACAATAGCAGAGTTTGAACATAAATTAAGCCAGCAGAATCCCAATGTGTTTGCCAGAATACAATTTAAACTTATATGCCCAACTTTTCAGCAGCACCGAAGTACAAATGCAATATATATAAAATAAAGCACCTCTACAGGAGTAAGCATTTTTTTTTCGCTGATTTTGTCATACTTCTGCTTCTTTGTACCGGCTTTCAGACCCTGCCAGGGAAGACTGATACCAAGAAGCCATAACGTCAAGTGAGAAAGGACAAGCGACATTAAGATTCTGATAGAAGAATGTTAAATCAGGAAAAAGCAGAGAGTGGAACTGAATTGTCTAACCTTCCTCTAAGAAAATACATGAACACATAACCCAAAGACTCTAAATCATCTCGTCTGCTTTGTTCTGTGATGTTTATGCAATTTTATGTACTTAGCTCGAGTGATGAAATCTGCTAAATCAAAATAGTTAAGTTCTAAAAAACTTACCAACACCAAGATGAGTATTAACACTAGCATATCTTGCCGTACCTGTGAGGTTTTTGTTCTCCCTAGAAATATTAACATCCTTCAGCAGAAGTAAAAAAGCAAATAACGAAACAAAGAGCTTAATAAAAGAGGGTGAAGCTATGGCAAAAGAGGAACATAATCAAATGTCCAGTGGAAACTAGCATTTAATAATAAGAATTTTTTTTTTTCTCAAAAGTTGGGTACAACTGATAAACATTGATTAAGCTTTTCCCAATCTCCAAAGCTCACACCATTAGACACAGCAAGAAATTTGCTCCCAGACTTTCATTTAGGAGCTTAATGCATAGTAAAACAGAGTCTGATGTTCGTTACAGAATTAAATGAACAAATGATAATGCCAAAGTGCAGACCATTATCACACGCCCAGAAGAGCAATAAGCTTAGCAGTCCTTACCAGGGCAGGTTTCGATTGAATATCAATCGCAGTATCTCGCATTAAAAAGTATAAGAATGAAGAATGCAACAAGACCTAAAAGCGTCCTCTTGGTTCATACAGTGACGCCAGAATTACTCTAATGATCTATAGACCAAGTAATGGAGTAAACAAAGAATAAGCCAAGATGACAAAACTAAATTAGTAATTGGATAGATTGTATTCCAAAAGAGAAAGTTAATAAAGTCAGCACACAAGGACTAGCAACCATCAGGCTTGTTTAGACTTCTTTGGCACTTTTTATTATGCTATTATTCAGTGTATTTCCTTATAATTTCCTGTCTACTGGCTGGATCTGGATTTTGATTTTGAAATAAATATAAGGAACCAAATAAACATGAATTTCTCTTGCCTTGAAATCTAAACACAGGTAACCACCATATCGCTTCTTTTGAAGCCCAACAATTTACTTGGGTTGAACATAGGTGCCCATTTTGGGCTTAAAAAATTAGTGCAGTTTATTCTTTAATGCACTTTATATTTCCATTGTTATTTAATTTCTCATTAATGCTTTAATTATGCTATAAATTCTCAAAAAATACAGTATCTCCCTCCCTCTCCTCACATGGTGCCATTATGTTTTAAACGTACATGGTCAATTTAGCTTTAAGTGTCCATTGCATATTTGTGGTTAATTGTTGCATTGTCAAAAAGTGCTTCTTGTTCCTAATAGTTTCACAACATCAGAGAACAAAACACATCTACTATAATTGACCATGTTTTTTGTAAAACCATGCAAGTTTTCAACCGTTTGTAAATGATCAATTAACGGCTCATATAAAACCCTGCAGACATTTACATCTTCAAATTTTCATGAATCATTGGGTTCAGCTAATTAAAACATGAGCATAGAAGCCTGTTTACTGTTCAGCTTATTATCTATAACACCACAGCTGCTATGATTTTCATATCTTCCTCTCTTAAATCACCAACCATTCACTGCATCATATGCAAAAACCAGATATGTCAAATTCATTGAACTACCATATACAAAATCCATGTGTAAAGAGGTAAAATGTGCTTAATTTGACTACACCAAACGTTATAGGTAACATGCACTTAAGGATCCAAATGAGGCACCAACATGAAAGTGAGAAAGAAACTTTTAATGCCCTTATCTAGGCAATAGCAGTCTACTAAAACAATGAAAGCTAGCATTGAATGGAAAACACATTCAAGTTGCATAGTTGCATATCATATAAGAACTAACACATGAAGAGTTTGGCAACATTCCACAAGCTTTATTCACATGAAATTGCAATTAATTTTACATCATTCATCATCATCAGTGCTTAGCCTTGTTTCAAAAAATATACTTAGCGACAAAAAACAGGAAATAAAATAGCACCAACAAAATGACAAAATATTAGAAAAAGAACTACACAACTCACTAAAACTAAAAACAAGGGATATGTAGCAAAAAATCAGTAAATTACAAATAGAAGATTGATCCGGGGGACAATGCTTCAATCTTTGATGTAAGAACAATTTGCACAGTTTTTGGAACTTCCAAAATTAAAAAAACAACTGGTCCTAAGGGAATGATAAGTTCGTGGAACAAGTTGAAACCATATGCACATCAAGCAACGTCAACAGCCAAACAATTGCAATGCAAAACGTAAAGATTCAGAAAAAAGCCATAGTTCAATATGGCCCACACTTTAGGCAATCATCACATGAATAGAGACCATAATGAGGTCCTTCCAGGAATTGTCATTCCAAAAATTAATTGCTCAAAGATAATAATTTATCATTAGGTTCCTAACTTGAACTGAAAACCAGGAATATAAGTTACTAGTGGCTCAATAATTATTGGAAATGTTTTTACAATTTAAGCATCATAACAATTTTCAGCTAACAAATTATACAACTAAGATTATAGAATTTGAACAGCTATCTTATTTGGCAAGCTGTTAATCTGCTAGTAACATGCTATGGAAGAAACATTTCAAGTTCAGATTATTGTAAAATAAGAATATACAACACTTGGCAACATAATTTGACAAAAATACCTGTATGGTATGTGCTTATGAGTTTGAAGATCTCTGTATTTCTTAGAAAGACCATAGTCAATTATATAAACCTACCACAACAACAAATGCGCTAATCAAGAGAGCTAGACTCAGTTTAAGAAAATTATTTAATGCTCCAAGTACCTTCAAGAATGGATATAATTCAACATTATTTCATATTCATAAGCAAACATAAAGAACTAACACTAAATGAACTTTTATGTTTAAGCAACAGCAAATAAAAGAAACATTAACAATAATGAAAGTACAAAACTGTTGAAAGAGAAAAAATACAACTTAAAAAGTAAATATGTGGTAGATTGTTATGGTTCATAAGTTGCAAATGACATGGGACATGAACAAGTGTCAGTCTAACAGAGCATGCAAAAGATAACTAGTAATTAAAGTATGGTAAGTGAAAACCTTAAGAAGCAAATTTTGAGCTAATTCACCTCTGGTTAGTGAACCCTGGTAATTTGATTGAAATTCCAATAACTCAGCAAAGAATTACAAAAGTTTATAAATTTTATTACAGGTAAAACAGAGTGGAAAAAGGAGAAACAGAATTGCACTAGGGAGAACCAGTTGCTACAGACCAAGAACGGAAAATAGAAAAATTTAGAAAACAGTTGCAAATGAAATATGTAAGTGCAATTGAGCGAAATAAGTGACTTTTTGTAAGCGGAGTTGAGGGACCTGTTGTAGTAAACTGACTGGCTTGAAATGGCCAGGAAGGAAAGTGATTAGTCAAACAAAGTTGGAGACCTATACAGAAGAAGCAAACATCTTGTGGTATTGAAAATTCACCAAGGACAAGGAACCTAGTATAAATCTGGAAAGGAATTCCAGACAAGCACCAAATAGTAACTATTTGGTTTTTGTAAGTGTTTTTAAAGAAACAAGTACAACTATGAATTATTATTAATGAATGAACTCAGAAAGGTTAATGAGGCTATGGCCATTCCCAGAAAGAAAAGATAACTGAATGAACACTCCTTAAAGGCTGGAAAGGGAGGACCCTAAAGATGTGATATCCTGGGTTTGAATGTAATCAATTGAAAGTAAATATTTGAACTAAATACCTCAAGGAAGGTTGTTCGGCAAACACAAAATAAAAGACAACATGGCAATAGGCCCTGAAAATTGTATGGAGCTATAGAAGTGGTTCCCAAATTGTTTAATAATGTTATAAGCCAATCTTTAAAATAAGAGAAAAGTATTTCATTCTTTATAAAAGTGGAGCATCTATAATACATATTGATTATTCTCTATGATAAAAAAGGTAAACCTAAATTGTAAGATTATTGTTGATAAAAAGAAAAATTCAAAAAAATTTAAACAAAAACATACTTGAATTGGGGACAAAGAAGCTTATTCGTGCATAATGGGGCATTTTGTAACAGTTAATGAAGCCATTTATTAGTATATTGTAGAAGTGAGAGAGCTTAAGTAACCAAAAGTGTTTTGATCTGAAACAGAGCTTTTGAATTGGCACAATCAAAGTGTTTAGGGTTTCTTCGGCATGGTTCGACACAACTCTTTATGTTTTTTGGCAAAGTCTGGTGCGGTTCGGCACTGTTCAGGCTAGTCTAACATGGTTCAGCACTATTTGGGCTTGTCGGTGTAGTTCAGCACTGTTCGGGGTGGTTCAACATGGTTCAGCAATGTTTGGGAGTGCTTCAACGCAACCTAGGGCATAGTACAGCTTGGTCTGGGGAGGCGTGGCATGGTTGGGCACAGCATCGGGCTCAGTTAGGCATATGAGAAATGTGGTTCAGCACATGCAATGCGGAAAGGGCTGCTTCTGGAGTCTTCTGGGAAGCACAGATAAGCATAGTCAACAAAACAAGGCTCATGAGTAGAGAAAGGGCTTTGAGAAAAACGGGATTTTGGGAAAGCCAAGGGAAGGGTTTGAGGATCTTATAGGCATCTTTGGCTAATAACATCAAATCCCTACTGGACTCCCCTTTCTCTTGCAGTTTCCCTGATGAAGAAAATTCTCCAACATGGCCAAAGGCATGCTTGATAAGTATTTTGGTTTCCCTTTTTTATTGTATTTTCTTTTTTGTGTTTCTTTATTCAGTCAATCAACTTTTCATACCATCATTTATATTTTAGTATAGAGTTGTTATCTTCAAGACTTGTTATGTACTTAGATGAAGGTAGGCCTCTTAAAGGAATGATATTGTTGGTATTTTTTAATAGTAGCAATTATTGATAATTATGCCTCTATATGAGTTCTTGTTGTAATCTTATATGGATAAATTAAATTTAACTTTAAGAGTCGTTATACATGGGTTGCCTAAGTGACAGTCCAAAAAGAAATTGACCATTTCTGATCCCCGAGTGTAAGTATATGAATGAGGATGAAAAAAATGAGGTGAAGACTTTACACTTTGAGATCTTGAATTGATACAAAACAATGTCAAAGAAAAACAAATATAGCTCAAGAGATATTTCTAAGGGAGAGAAGGCAATGACCTAGTTTCTTGATGCCCTTGAGAGCGAGAAACCTAAGTATCCTTAATGTAATAAAGTAATGATGAAAGGAGAGAGTTGGACTTAGAATTAGTTTTTTCTAAGATCTTCATGTGGCCAAAAATAATTAAAAAAAAGAGAGAGAGATAAAGATAACACCGCACGTCTTGACTCCTTAAGTCCTTCAGAAAGGAGAGAAACATCGCAAAGCATACTTATGTCAGCTCAACAGAAAGTGAAGCATAAAAAAGTACTTTGATAAGCATATCAAAAGATATCCTTTTAAAATTGGAGACCTCGTTCTTAAGAAAATGTGAGAACTCAAAGTGACAATAAAAGCTTGGTAAGCTAACTCAAAATTGGGAAAGCCACACCTCATCAAAGAAATTTTTGGACCAAATGCTTATCAGCATCAAACAAGAGACAGGTTGAGCTCCTGTAATCTTGGAGTAAGGATCACCTAAAAAAGTTCACCCCTAAAAGATAAACATCATTAAAGATTTTTATACCAGATCAACATAAATGAATTTACTCTCGAAATTCGTCAAAAATATTCCAATGTCACTCAAAACTTGTAATCCTCACATAACAATTTGACCAACAATTTTGAAGTTTGATTAGCTCACTCTCAACTTCATCGTCACCCTGACTTTGAAAAGGTTCTAAAAGGAACAATTTTGACCACTTCTATTCACATTTTTCATAATTGTCATGCGAAGGATAAGAAAAGCATCGTCTTAACTTTCATCATTGTTCCGTCAAGTGAAGGCTTCAAGAAGCATGCTTTTGCCTCTCTTTCTTATCATTGCTGCTACATTACAGCAAAGACTCAAGAAGCATAATCTTACCTTTTTCTCTCTCCTTTCTAACAATTTTTTAGTGCATGAAGATCTCGAAAAGAATTGATCCTATGTTCAATTCTACCTTTCATCATTACCTCATTATATGAAGGACACATTAGGCCTCTCACGCCCTTTTCAAGGGCATTGAGAAACTTGGCATTTCCTTCTCTCCCTCGAAAAAAATCTCTCAAAGTTGCATTTGCTTTCTTCCAACACTATTGCATCAATTCAAGATCTCAAAAAGTAAAATTTCCACCTTATTTCTTTCATCCTCAATCACATACCCACACTTCAGGACCATAAATGGTCGATTTCATTTTGGACTTTAACTTATCCTTAAGTCCTTCTAGCCAAAATAAATCTCTCAAGTGACTCATCTATAAGGACTCTTAAAAGGTAAAAGATTTAATTTCATCCATATGGTAGCAACATAAATTCCTACTGAAACACAACTATCAATGATAACTACTATTAGGAAGTATCAATAACATTATTTTTTTAATAAGACTAACTCCCTCTAAGTACTTAGCATATCGTGAAGGCAACAACCCTTCACTACAACATAAATGATGGCATAAAGAGTTAAGAGACCAAAAAAATACAAAAAAAAAAGAAAATAAAAAAGGGAAGCCACAAACCTCATGTCATCCATGCCAAAAAACCTCATTCACATAGGAATAAATCAAGCAAAAGAAGAGTCTAGTGAGGATTTTGCACCATTAATCAAAGACACCTATAAGAAAACCCCTTGAGCTCAATGGAGAGGCATTAGAGGCTCACCAATGCAGATCTAAACTCCTCTTTCACCTTTTACTGAGCCCCCGAGTTCTTCCTTCATGGGTTTTCTACATTTCTTTTTCCCCGAGCTCATCTTCATGAAGTTTCAAATCTACTTTTCTCTTAACTTCAGGATTCATCTTTCCCTAAACCAACTCTCTCCACTTAAACTCCAACACCATTCCTTCCCCAAGCTTCTCAAAAGTCCCCTTTTCTCGAAGACCTTTCTCTATTCCCGAGCCATGTTTTGCTAACCAAAGCCCTTTCTCAGAAAGACTCTACCAGTACTTGCAGCAAATGCCTGCTCATGCAGCTTCAAGCCAAGCATGCTCACCTATGCAAATCAGGCCTTTGAGCATCAAACCCCAAAGGACATTGCTGGACCACACTGAATTGAGCCTGACCATGCCACATGCCCATCGGTGCCGACCTGCACCACGCCACCCTCGACTGCACCAAGCTACCCCCAAACTGCACGTGAATTATGCTAGACCAACATAAATAATGCCAAATCACTCCAAACCACCCCAAACAGTCTCGAACCACCACCCTAAACATTGCCAAACCACATTGGACCACCCTGAACAACGCTCAACTGCACCGGACCACCTCGAAAAGTGCCGAACTGCGTCAGATCAATCCGAACAATCGAACAGTGATGAACGTGCCTAATTGTGTCGAAAAACACTAAAGTATGGCAAACCATGCCGAAGAACTCCTAAACATTCTAACAGTGCCAATTTGAAAGCTTCATTAAACACTTTTAGCTACTCGAACATTCTTGCTTTAACAATGAACCAACAGAAGGCTCAATAAATTGTCTAAAGCCTTACCCACAGAACATGCTTCTTCATCCTCGATTCAAGTAAATTTATTTTTAAATTCTCTAAATCTTTTTTTCTACATCCAAAAAGGATATTTCACTACAAGACATCAACCAATAGTTTTAGATTCTCAACTTAAAAACTATAAGCAAAAAACCATAAAAAAAGCCCAACAGAAATCATTTACACAGCAACCAAAGCCCAACCCAATACATCAGCCAATCTCAACTTCTAAAGTTTCTCAAATAACTCATTATATAACTAATACTCATAAGGAAACAATAGCATCATCTTCACCAAGCTATTTTTGAAATCCTTATTTATTGCACAATAGGCTCGACCACGTAAGTGAGAAAGGCATGAAAATTATGATACATAAGGGCGACATACCAAATTTGAAGTTCACAAGCATTGATGTATTCAAAGACTACATTCTTGGGAATCAATGACATGTTTCTTTAGAGTGAATCAAAACTACAATTAGACAACTTAGATATTGCGTATCTGGACATATGAGAACCTATCCAATGTCATTTGTTAGAGGAATTAGGTAGTGATGACTCCACAAGAAAAGTTTGGAAACTTCTTCTAGAAAAACAAGTTGATATCTTCAATGCTTTCAAGAAAAAAGTGGATACAAAAACTAGATGAACAAGACTTTACAATAAGACATTTGTGAGGGAACAAAAACTGTGATTTTCTTTGATTATGCAACTCATGAGATTTGAATGATGAAAATGTTGCCAAACAAATGCAGCTACTAAATGGATGACAAAGACTATAAACATACAAGAAACATGAGGATGCATATTAGATTGCCTTAATTGTTATGGGCAGATGCCATAAATGCCACAGTGCTCATGCCCTGCAAAGGACCATCCATATAACTAACAAGGGGATGGGTAAAAGAGTAAATCTAAATCACTTGGGAGATTTTGAGTGCTTGTCGAATGAATATGTTGACACTACGCAACATTTGGTTTGACATATATAATTTTAACTATCACTTTTAGGATTCAATACGATTAAAATAAGATGCTAATGATGAGGGAAGAAGTGTAGGGAAGAGATGACTTATTAAGAATGTCATCATCAATAAATACAAAACTTAATTTAATATAGATATCAAAGCAATAATTATAATCACTAGTAAAACTAACCATGATGCAATGACTTCATCTATATTGATGGCATGTTGAAGACTAGAATTGATTTAAAAGTATTTACCTTCTCTTTAGCACTTACTCTTCAATTCATGAACAACAAAGTTGCTTTTTTGTGCCAAAATAAGTTGAAGATTCTTTCAAAGTGTGCAATAAAATTGTCACTTAAGAAGAATAATATGTAAGAATTATCTACATTACCAATGGGAATAAAAGACATTGTAAAATAAGGAGATTCATAGACTGAAGCAAGGCTAATAGAAGTTAACATTACAAGGCAATCATGAAAAAATGAGTTGATTATGATGAAATTTTCTCTTCTCTCAAAATGCGTGATAAAATTGCATCAATTAAGAAGAATGGTATGTGAGAGTTATCTATATAACCAAAAGGAATAAAGGCTTTATAGAACAAGTAGGTCCACAAACTAAAGCAAACGGCTAGTAAAGGTTAATTTATAAGGCACAGCTCTTAAAAAGGTGAGTTGACTATAATGAAATTTTGTCACCGATGTTTGAAGCTTACAATTATACACTTTTTGTATTGTTGCAATAAAGGAGGTGCATGTGAAACTTCTACTCAATGTCAACTTTTGTTTTCTAACTCGCGATCTAAAATAGGAGATATTCACTATAAAACCTAAGTACTAAACTATAGACAAGGAAATAATGTGAAAAAACTTAAAAAGAATTTTATAAGCTAAAGTAGGCTCCTAAGTCATGGCACATTGGCACGTTTAAATGTGGTTGTAACTACTTACAAAGTGATACAGATCATCGTTGTTATTTACCAAGCTTCAAAAATTGTAGTGTAACTACACTATTATATGTATAATCAAGCTAACTATCAAGTCAAATAAAAAAAAGATCCATATAAACTAAAAAATAGCTATCAAAGGAATTTAAAATTAAGGATCTAAGAAATGCATGTCAAATTCTTAAATGAAATCCTTAATGATAATATCTAAGAAAACCTTGGGTTATCAAAATAAAAGTACATGCAAAAGGTACTAAACAAATTTAAGGATTTAGATGCTAGATCTAAGGATATTTCATTTAACAAACATCAAAATGAGCAATGGAGTTATTTAGTATGCAAGTACAAGAGAGGTCATGAGAAATGTGACGCGTTTTAGCCATAGGCAATCAAATGCATGCAATAGTCAATACTATGTTGAATATTGCCTATGTAGTGATAGTTGTTATTATATAACTAATTCAATTAAAAAAGTGTTGAGAAGTGGTCAAATAGAAATTTTGTTTTTTGAAAAAAATTTAAAATACAAGATTATTCTTCAAAACAAGAGTGATGCATTTTTGTGCGTTACATCGATGCTAAACTTAAAGAAGTTGTAAATAACTATAAAATAACTTTTAAATGTATATTCAATATTGGCAGTACTACAACAGTCTGGAAATCATGACTTCATAAGTACATGACTCCCTCGATCATGAAAACTAAGTGCATCAACATTTCAAGTATTAGCATTTTTGTGTGTTACATTGATGCTAACCTTAAAGTTGTAAATAACTATAAAATAACTTTTAAATGTGTATTCACCTGCACTACAATAGTTTGAAAATCATGACTTCAGAAGTACTTAACACCCTCAATCATGAAAACTAAGTGCAACAACATTTCAAGTATTAGCAACAAAACGACATTGCTCAAAAATCTTTTAAAATAAGGTAAGAACAAACAATACAATTACATATTCTTTAGTCAAATTCAAGTGGTTATTTGTCAAATAAAGAACATCATATTTTATTCTAAAAAAGGACAAAATATATCACCTATAGTATTATTATATCAAGAATTTGATAAATGGAATTTTGTATTTAAAAAGAAAACACATAATCAAAAGAATCTAATAAATATATTAACCGAAGTTATTATAGTCAATAAACTAAGGTTTTGATCCACCTTGACTGCCTTATGCATAGAATAAAGAGTAATCATTTTGCATTAAAAAGAAATCTATGGAAGAGGTTGGCTCTAAGAGGATAGCTTATCAAAGAACAATCAACATTGAAATAGGAGATTGTTTAAGCATAGAGACTAATACAAATATGAAGATTCATACAAATGGATGACACTAACTATTTAACAATTGTTGTCATAAGACAGTAGTGGACTTAGTATTTAAGAACATGCAATGCGTAATGAGATGGGGACATCCAAAAGAGCATAAATTTTATTAAATCTGTAGTGAGATTGACATGGCTCTACATGAGCATCTAAAATGTGATTATGATACAAACATACATGAATGCAATGCTACAGCATGTCAATCGATTGTGCTCTAATATAAACAAGTGGCTACAACTTTTGTTAGAGCTTAAGGAAAAAGCATATCGATGTAAGAATTAAGTGTAGCATGTGCATGAGAAACCTGGTTCTTTTCCTCCCTCCCAAAGGCTACTATGAGAATGTTGCCATCAACCATTGCGATCTAAAGTAGAGAGAAATGCTTGTAGTGTCTTCTAAGTTTAAATGAAGACCTTCCAAAGTGAGGTCACAATTTTTTCCTGTTTAGACTTTCAAGGAAATCTTTATATACTTTTGTTCATTTTATGATTCTTTTTTTGTTTTTCTCTATTTGTACACTCTTTTTTATAGTTCTCTTTAATTTCATGTTATGTATTCTATTGATTTGAGAGGAAAATGGCATAGTCATGTATAGTCAAGTGTGAGAGAATAATCTTTGCATTTTTCTCAAATTTATTTGCAATCAAAGTTAGATTTGCCATAGTTGTTGTCTCCTAATATCTTCCCAAACTTGAATATAAATCAAAATATACATTTAAGGCAATATCCTAAAAAAGAATATAGGACCCTGACCAAGTAATTATATACAACAAGCATACACAACAAAATAGTAGTGTCTTTCAAAATTCAGGTTTGCAGAAGTAAAGCCTAGCATACTGAGTGCAGCCAACCCAAATCAACCAAACTAGACATTTTTTTGTGCAACTGTATCTGACATACTGCAGACACCATTTCACGAGCAGGAAAACATATCACAATAATCAACTGAAGAAATAACCCATATCTGCATTCTAGGATAGTTTCACATCCCTGCAGCACTATAGAAGTTTCACTGGTTAAGTAAATGGATGCAGCTGATTCAAATGCTACAGTCTACTTGGATAACAACAAGTGCTAGACAAATTACAGACTATAGAAAACACAACCATGTTTTGCACCATTGAAAAGCATGAAGCATTCATTGTAAACAAATTTAGTCACCTAAGCCAAACAATTTGATCCACTCATTATCAAATCAAATAAAAGCAACATACACTATTTCACTGATGCTGAACTCAAAAGTACGATGTAAACTAAAATACAATCTAAAGATACTGACCTGATTAGCCTTACGGCCTAAACCCATGAGGAAATTATCTGGTTTTATATCTCGATGAAGAAAACCCCTTGTGTGCATGTACTCAACTCTATTAATCTGAACATATAATCAAAAGCTTTTTTTAACTGAGGAAAAAATTAACATGACAAACAGAACGGGTATGTCACATGCACAGAGAGAAGCATCCAAATATTTAATAGAAAAACCAAATTTCAAGAAATCTCCCTCAAATATTATTCAACAAATTAATGAGGAAAATAAATACTTACTAACTGATCAGCAAGCATAAGAACAGTCTTCAATGTGAACTTTCGCTTACAATAGTTGAGCAAATCTTCCAAGCTTGGTCCAAGAAGATCAATAACCATAACATTGAACTCACCCTCTACCCCAAACCATCTTAGCTGGGGAACCCCAGCTGTTTTGGAACCAATGAGACGGTATCATCAGCACAATTGAGTAAAAAGAAAATTTAAAAATCTAAGCAGTGATTAACTTATAAAAGGGCAAGTTAAGGCAAATAATTATTTGGAAGAAAGCATATTAAGTAAAGCCATAGTTGGCTACAAAAAAAAAAACAACCAAGCAGAATTTGAATTGAAACCTACTGCCTTGAAGAAGCATGTATAGCTTTGATTCATATTGAAGCTGAGGATGCTTTGTGTTCACAGGTTCCTAATTTATAAAAGAACAAAAGAATCAGCTAAAACAATAAATAGAGAAATCAAATGACTAGGAATATGCTAAACACCACAAAAATGAAATGCTCAGAGTAGATAACATCATTAACACAATGATAAGTCACCTAAAGCCAGAAGCAACTTCATATAAGTTAGTGATCATTAACCATCATCTTTAACCATTCTAATTGTGCCAATCTCCCATGAAAACTACGCATCCTAAGAAGTCAAATGTTTATTTGAAATAGAATTTCTATCACGGTCATCTATAAAAAATTATGAAAAATAATAATGGACCAAAAAATTTTGCAACAACTAATTATAATTCACCTAATCATTTTTAAAACCATTCCTTTTCTCAAAAATGTATATTGTAAGGGTTTTTTGTTAGAGTTTTTATAATGTCCGAAAGAATCAGAAAAACTTCATTTATAGGGAAACATCTCATGTTCATATTCAAGAATAAACAAGATGCACTATTATAATGTATTGGAAGATAAATACCAACCATTTGGTAGTATTATGTTGTGAAATTGTATTGTTGCTATGTTTTATGAATATAATCTTATCCCTTATTATCACACACAAAAACACACATATATACAAAATAAGCTAAGGAAAGCATGAAATTGTGAGCAGAGAGAACTAGAAAAACCTTCAAGGATAAATTAAATTGAGATTAATAGGTTTTGAAAAGCTAAACAAGAGAAAAAATCAATAGCATTAGATTGTATTATAAGCTTAAGAGCCATACAAATAATTAGTAGATCATTAGACAATGCTATATTAAAAGTAAGAAGTGACAACTAGAAGATTGTCATAACAAGAAAAGAATTGTAACAACCCAGATTTAAGATATCAAGGTATTGTCCCTCTTTAGTCATTTCAAATCGATTAAGGAGCGATTTGTCCCTAAAAGGTGTCTTAATATTTTAAAATCACGATCTTACATAATAACATGTAACTATTCTCTTCATAACCGATGTGAGACAACTTATTTCTAAACCCTTATTCTTAGAAATCTACCTACTTCTTGCTCTATGATTCCATCTCTAGAATATCACGATGATCACTCCCCACCTCTATGATTCCAGATGTTAAAAATATACCAATTTTTACTTAGTTCATCTTTAAACCATGTCATATTATAAATGGTACCACTATGTTACTATAATATCATAATTTAGTTTTATTATGTCAAGATATTATCCTTCATTTATAATCTTATATTGACACAAATTAAATTTGTTCCCAAAAAACATCTCTATATCATAAGACTAAGATCTTACATATATTGCTCATAAACATTTCCTCTATAACCTTTATAAAATTATTAAGTCTTATATCCCTTCACCTATAAACTTATCAGAAACCTTCTTCAATCCCAAGTGTTACAAATCCATCAATTTTTATTTAATTTTTTCATAAACCACAAGTATTATATAAATAATCATTTTGATAACATAATACCACAAACCTATCTTATTATGCTTGATTATTGCCCCTCTTTGATTGTCCCAAACGACTAAAGTAAGATTTGTTCCCTCTACAAGAAGTCGTGCATTTCCTAATCATTAATGAGATAAGAGCCTAACTCATCGATAACACTATATATTGAGTATGCACATGCTTTTTCGATTATTTAGTTAATTTGCAAGATTCAAGACCAATTTTTTTATGAATAGAGTTAAAAGTTCCAAAACATAAAATTTTTGCCACCTAATTTATGAAATAATCATCAAAATGATAAAGAACAAAAGAGGTAGATGATCACATATCCACTTTTCAGCAATCAACATTTGCTCTTCTGAAAAATCAAATATCAGATACATGCAGGTTGAGTACTTACCCATTGAAACATGACAGTTCATCCCCAGTAAGGATTGGGTTTCAAACTTTATAACAAGCAAAATTCAATATATGCAAAAGAACCAAACCTACACGTATAAAACGTATTTCCAACATTTAGGAAACGAAATAACGTACCAGTTTGATGGCAACCTCCTCGTTGTTCTGCATGTTAAAGCCTGCGCAAATAAAAACAACAAAAGCGAGAATTTCAAAATCCCTACTTAAAATGAAGTCTTTGCTAATAATATGCCGCCATAAAATGGCAAAAAAAGAAAAAAGGTAGACCAACCGAGATATATTTCACCGAAAGATCCACTGCCTATTTTTCTTACAAGTTTATATTTTTTTCCTACAATTTGCGCCATTTGAAATGAACTCAATTCAAATCCTGAACCCAAAACCAAAGAAAGGATTATTGGTTCTGCGATGAGCGCCGAACGTCACTGCTTATAGACAAAAAACCTTCAAACTGTTAAGCTTCATGGAAAAGATAACAGCCAACCTTCTGCAGTAGGTATTAGATCTTCCCAAATCCTTCTCCTTCGATTCAGGAAAACTGGAAATAACTATACATTTAAAACAGTCAAGAATCCCTGCCCTTTATGCTCCGTCAAAACGGTATTCATCATAAGAATCAAATGTCAATAATCAAACGTCCATTAAACCGGCGCACCCAACTTAATCCCCTTGTTTATGCGTCAATAGCAACTCCACCACCAGATTCCCGAATCAGTAGTAATGGCATGGCCACATCAAAAAGCATATAGATATTTTCCTCTACACCATACTCTTTCTTAGCACCTGCGCGCAGGAAATCAGTCCTCGCAGAAAGATCGAAGCATCAGGCATCCAATACGTTGATTCAAATCCAAAACAAGTAATGACGCTGGCTTACGAAGAAGAAATAGTCGAGCAGAGAAAACAATAACAGGTCATAAGAACCTCCAACGTCAAAAAAACCAGAACGAGCGAAAAAAAAATTCACCCGAATTCCATGCAGAGCTATGCGAACGAGAAAGGCGATGACGACGAACCCAGAAGGAGTATTTCCGAAATCATCACCTTCGCTTCCCTCTTCTCCTCGAATTTATATAGACGCATGGTGTGAACCTAATGGTGGTGAATTCGTGCACGATCAATTCCGTCGCTGTGGAATTCGAATATTGAAAAATGTGATATTTTTGTTTTAAAATTATATATTTAACGATAATGTTAAAAGTTTTTTAAAAGAAAGACAATGGTTTTTACCCAAATTCAAACCTTCCTTCTTTAGAAAAATTACCATTAAATTGTCCACTTCTTCTCAACGTCCAACATGAGTCTTTGGCTTATTTTGATCCAATGCAAATTAATACAAAGCCTCCCTCTACCTTTTTCTACACCAAATAAATAATTTACTAAGCTTTTCCATATACTTAAATACTTATTATCACAAATATGTTACACATTTCTAGCATAACCTAACCAACCAATGAGATAGTCATCATTGTCTAAGTAACAATCTTATTCTTAACATCCTTAATGATTGAAGATAAATTATTTAAAGTGGATCTCCTACTCTATAAAAGTATTTTAAAGTATTGTACATTATGCTCTTGATTGAAACCTAAATCATCAATAAGTACTTATCTCTTTTGTTTAGATGTCTTCTTGTTAAGGAATAAATACTTGTTTAGCAAGACCTAGATATATATAATAGGTTGTAAGTATAATAAAGATCTCATTGGCAAACAAGAAAAGGATAAAGGCAAATCGTATAATATCATCAACAAGAATAACATAAGATGATTGAACATATGAGAAAATTGATCACTACATACAAGCTAAACCCATTTAGATGCTTAGGGTATGCCAAATTAAATAATGTTTAGTCTTTAATATTTAGTTTGCAAGTTAGGAAGAGTTTAAAAATACAATCTTTTAAAAGTATATAACACATTAAATAATTTATGTCTTATTTTTATTAAACTAAATGATATTGACCTTGGTTTATGAGATCTAGATAATAGATCAACTTGACATGGTTTATCAAGCTAAAGAAGCTTGACATTAGCATGTGGCTTAACCTAAACATCCTACTTGGAGCTTGCTGAATAAGGAGATGACCTTGACTTTTATATGTGATATAAGAATAATGGCTCGCTCGTACATAATTTGTTGAATCAAGAAAGCTTGCTCTTGCCCTTGGCTTATGAGCTTTGTTAGATCACTTGGGCTTTGTTCAACTTCTAGTATATAATTTTGTTTTTTATATTCAACATGTGTTCAGAGAGTTAATTCTATCTCAGAAAGAGTTGTAGAAGATAACTCTACATTGATTTGCAAGAGTTACAAATTGGAAGTAAGGCCATCCGGCAACCATGTTGGCATAGAAGTTTTTCAAGTAAAATAAGCTAGCATGACTCTTATCTATCTATTGTAATACTTAATTCTTATATTATCCTCTAAATTTTGGAAAATAATATTATAAGAGGAAGTAAGAGTAGAATGAGTGACAGTAATGTGTGCTATTTTTAGGGGTTATAGTGAAAACAAGTAAGTTATAAAAGAACAATATTTGAATATTTTTTAAAATTTAAAAAAAATTTACAACCATTTATAAGAATATTTGATCTCTCAAAAATTAAAGTTTTAAAGAGCAATAAATATAAAGTCTTGACTCATAGGTTAAAAATATTATTTTCAAATTTAAAGCTAATTAAAATAAGATAAATGAACAAAAACCTGTTCAATTAATGAGACGTGTTTTCCAAAATCTCACAGATATATAGGCTTAACTTTATAATAATAATTGAGCAACAAAGTTATAAAAGATTACAAACTTTAACCCTATTTAAAATTTTTTTCTTATAAAAACATTTGGTATTCCTAACTAATTAATTAAAAAGCATCACTCTACATTACTATTTTGCAATTTTTATTTATCATATTATTTTTTTTATTTTATTAAATGGCTGTAATTCTCCCAAATCGTTTAACTTGTTCAAAATACCCAAAGGGGACCGCACCGCCACGTGATTTGTGCAGCCTCGCCTCTCAGCTACATGTTCTCTGTCGTACCATACTCCAGCATTCATATCCGAAACAGCCTTTTCTCCCATTTCCCCGCCCACCTGAAGCTTCCGCCCCTCTCGCCTCCCCCGGTACATGGCCGCTGAACCGTTCGGTGGCAGGACATCAAATGGGCAAGAAAGCTAGAAAATCTGGACCCATTCCCTCCTTCGTCGTCGTCGTCCTCCTCCTCATCCTCCTCCTCCGCTCTGTCCACACGATGGAGCCTTCGGGTTGGTGGTCCTCCGGCCGGCATCTACATTCGGTCTACTCGACCTCTCGGACCAGTCCGTTTCATTCACCAAAGGGAAACGGCTCGCCTGTGGACGAGTTTGAAGATAACAAGCACGAAGTCCCCAGTGGAGCAAACCCTGATTCAAATAGGTAACAATCATCTGTTTATGCCTGATGTGGGTTAGATCTGGATTAGGAGGTGTTCTTCTCTTTCGTAATATAAGAAAGCCGCGCTGTTTCTACCGAGCTTTGTGAAAACATAGATTTTATATTCAAGTGAATGGAAAGAGATGAGAAGAAGTTAAATTGAATGGTAGTCCCGAAGAGCTTCGGCCAGAATGCAAGGCACAGGATACTGAGAACAGGGAAAGATGGGTAAAGGCGTTTTACGACTGTACGTTAGATCAGCACGCAGCTGGACCTGCTTTTGCCTTTGTCGTTGCCATATCATTTGGCGGATTCGGCGATCATGGATGTACCTGACGACATTCACGAGCCGTGCGATGATTTGACAATAATTACCTAACTTGTGAATGCGTCATATTCATATATATATATATATATAAATATACATACATATACATATATATACATATGTATATATATGTATATATATATATATATATATAAGTACTTTAGGTTAAAATTTTATCAAAAAGTTTTTAATATTTTTATTTTTTCAAAGCAGCTTTTTATAATTTATTTTTCAAAAGTAAATTTTAATGGTAAAGAGTGTTATAGATAAACCAAAAATATAAGTTGTGGATTCTTATTCATCTTTTTGTTGTACTCTCTTATATATCTACGTTCAAAGGAATATTAGTATTTAATGAGAAAAAAATATGAGTTGGTTGATGAACTTCTTTGTATATGTATTTAATATCTTTAATTTAATAGATTATTAAATTTGATGAAATTCTAATTATAATAAAATGATTAAAATAAATTTCAACTTAAAAACTAATTGGTAAATATAAAAATAATAAAAGACAAGAAAAAATTAGAATAATAAGAATTTGATGTTTAGAGTAAAAATATAAATATTTAAGTCTCATAAATATCTTGTTATGAACTATTAATTAAAAAATACACTTTAAAGCTCATTTTAATGCTCATTTTAGCTCATGTTTTATGATATGATACATGAATTGTGACGAACTTAGATTTTTATGTATCTTTGTGTGACTTTTGAAATATCTTATGTTGCATCAACTCAATCCTATTAAGAACAACTTTGTCTCAAAAGATTGCATGTTAAGAATAATATAGTCTAAAATTTAACTTTATTATAAATTATTTTAAATTTAATTTTAAGTTTACACTAATAATTTTATCTATTTATTTTTTAAATTTTATAATGATTAAATTTTAAATTTAAACAATTTAGATATTTTCTCCTTTTTTATTTTTTTAATCAAATTTATAATTTAGACCATTTAAAAATTTAGTTTTAAATTTATCATAAATTATTTATTTAGATATTTTTTCTATTTGAATTTTTATTTAAATTTATTATTTATATAATTTAATTTTTAATATGCCATATTTAATCATTTATTTAGTTTAAATTTTAAGATTATCTAAACTAAAATTAGTTTGTTAATATCAGTATGAAATTTTTAGTCTTTGAATTTAACTATGATTATCTCTTATGTATAACAATTTTTTTAATAAAATAAAAAAATAATATTAATAATTTGGATAAATTATTGAATTATGTGCATGCTCATAAAGTGTTTTTGGAAAAGCATGCACAATGTACCTCACTTTAAAAATGAATCAAGGGTTTTGGTTCTTCTCCATCTCTCTATTTTGCATTCTAAGTTCTGAATATTTGCTATTATACAAATTTTTATATTAGAGCTTTCATTGTTTATTAGTTTATGAAAAGTGATTGTCAAATGATATCTCAAATTGAAAAACTATCAAATAAAAAGTACTTTGTAGACTTCTGTGTGGAAGAGTATATGGATGAATATGTCCCACATTGGCAAGAGAAGATATGACCTTGAGCATTAAATTAGTGTGACATATTTTGAAAATAATCTGGGTTTGAATCTCAAGAGAATTATAAGATTAAGCATATTGGATTTGAAAAAGTTATGTGATTAGTAACTAAGAAAAAAAGATATGCTAGATAAGAATAAAATCCAATTGGATCAGAACGATGTCTCACCAGGAAGTGAAGTCTAACTTCATGGACCTTTGATTTGCCACCCTAACCTTTCAAGATACTAAAAATTTTCACAAACATTACTGCCATTGAAGCAAAACTTGAGAATATTTTTTTTTGTGGTGGTGATCAATGCATGGTCTACATGTCATTATTTTATAGTCTAAAAAGTTATTGATAAATTCTAAATGTAAATTTGAATTTTAAATTTAAATTTAAATTCATTTGGATACTTTTTTTATTTAAATTTATTATTTCACTCATTTTAAATTTAGTTAATATAAAGAGTTCATTTTAAATTTTGAAAGCATTTGTATTAATAAGTTTAAATTTAAAAATTTATTAATAATGTTTTAATAAATAAAATTCATTAATTATAACATTTACATCATATATTATCAATTTATATAATGGTTTACATAGTTGTATAAAGTAAACCTTAGAAATTCATATTAAAATCATGATGCAAAGCCACACTTGTACAACAATTTCATTGACTTTATACATTAATTGATATGCCTATTTTATATAAAGATATCTTTTGTGATAGTTTATAATATAAAGGTTTTTTAATGGTTTTTTTTTCTTATATCCATCTACAAATAACTCTCTACAATATAAGCACAATACAAAATATCATTTAACAAAGTTAACATTATGTTATTCATAGTCTTCATTTATAGTCATCTTAGGTTTTGGCTATCAAGTGTTAGCTAATAATGCCTCTCCTTTCTCTTAGTTCCTAGACCAAAGTAAACTTATGCTAATATCTAAATAGAATTTGTTTAATGATGAGCATTTTTCTTAATCTTGATAAAATCATGTACAATATTGATCATGTTTATCACATATTCCAATGAATGATAAAACAATTTATGCCAAAGAGACATTATCATGGTGTCATATTCTAAGTATATATTAATAATAAAAAATTATATATAATTAACAACATATGAAGACACATGTATATTCTAAACAAAGCCTAACAAGACAATAATTTAAGTAAAACCAAGTCTTATATATCACCATATTTATTCATTAAAATTAAAGGAGATTATTATTATGAAAAATATTTATATCATAAAAATTCACATATGAAGTCCATAATTCATAAAGTATGATTACTAATAGAAACATGTCTTAACTGTATTTTTAGTGTTCACACAATACATAATAATACATAATCATCAATCTCAATGACAAACTACTTATTGAATCACCTAATAAGTATGACTCTTCTATATACTCATAGCCCACATTTGTTGTGTGATATAAATGCATGATTAATAATATAAATATTGATAAAATTTTATAGAGCTTAGCAAATAAATAGATAAAATGACAAAAAATGGAATAAATTAAGATATAAAAAAATATATGAAAACCCCTATCCATAATATATAAAGAAAATGTAACCACATATTAAAAACATTAGTAACATTTATTATTTATTTTCATTTTTTATGAATCTTTAAGATGATAAGCTTTCATACCATCTTTTACTTGTTTGGACCTCATTTCTTTTTTTTTACTATCCTCGCTATCAAACATATCAAATATCCAAATAATTTAAACCCGCATTTATAAATAACCAATATCAAAATCATATAAGGGTGGTTTTGTATAACAGACATAGCCACTTTGTATAATATACTAATAATTAAATCTAAATATAAGGGTATAATACTATATATATATATCTAATTATCATACGTTAAATACTAGTGACTATCAAACAAGGTCATTTTATAAAAATGACACCAATATTTGATATGAGTAGAACTATAAACTTGTACTTATCTATAATGCATAAAACTCTAATGATTATCCAAAGAGTTGAGAATAATGTCTTAGAAAAGCCTACTTCTATTATTAAAAATTGTATTCTTTAATTTGTAACATTATTTATTTTATTTACTATAAAACAAAAATAAGATATTCTTTATTTTTTAAAGCATAACTAAATTTTATTTATATTCATGATTAAATGTGTACTTATTACTTATCATATTGATCATGTGAATAAAATAGTTTATTGAAATATTAAATGATATACTAATATGAATATCAACAAATTCTCAATGTTATATCTAAATAAATAACCAATAAATAATATATAAAAATATCTCAATTATAAAACATATTATTTATTAGTTTAATATTTCATTTATATCAAAATTATTAGATTTACTTAAATTTAGAAAAAATTATTTTCTCAAATTCAAATTCCTTTATGTCCTATACATGCATATATATAAATATATATATATATATATATATATATATATATATATATATATATATATATATATATATATATGTATCTTATGATTATTTAAATCAAAATATTATTTATAATTTTTTATCTTGCTACAATAATAAGTTGCCATAAATGTACCATATGTTTTGTAAATTTCTTATCAATATATTATATTTTACAAGTATCATATTATATGCTTTATATAAGACCACCGTACTTCTAATATAACAATAATTTATTTTACCTTTCTCTTTTTTTGTCCCCCAACTTAACGTACCATACATTTGTTCCATTATATACGATATATAGTTTTACACGTTTTACTTTATTTTAATAGAATATATATGCTCTTTTTTTATCTTCTGAATTAACATATGATATATTAGGATAACATATGATATATTTAACTTAAAACATCGTACAAAATTTGATCAAGATAAAGTAAACATCATTTAACTCATCTCGACAAACTTTATACATTAATATAATTTTAGATTAATTGTTTTTTTTTAAACTATTTTTAATATTCTTTATGAGATAGTTTCATATGCTTATAAATTAATTTTGAGATATTAATATAACTTAATTATTTTAAATTTTGTAAATATTATTTAAAAAGTGGATAAATCCATTCAATAAAGTATTGCACAATACACCCATAATTCTTTCAAATGTAACCAAGAATACAAAGCACTAAATCTCATTGAAAAGGTGCTTTTTGATCACAACCTTGAACCAAATCATATAATCCATTATTTCAAAATTTATGATATAAGTGCCAATTTTAATTATCAATATAAACTCATAAACTTATCGATTAATAGCTCCAATAACATGGAGCAAATGTATCGTGACAATAGAGGGATGATGATCAGCATGCTCTAGTTCAACTAGCAAAACTCTAACTGGTTGTATCAATAAGTTAATGATTAATTTATTTAAGTTATAGAAGACAATAAAAAGGGTGACATTAAGAAAACTAAAACCACTTTTGTTCACACATGACGACATAAAAATGGAAGGTAGACATGAACTCTCTCTGTTATCTAACTTGCATGTGCTCATTATTAGATAAATTAAGCTTTAACTATGACTTAAATATAAAAAGTAGGCAATATCACTTGAGAATAATAGATGAGATAGATTCTCCGAGTGGTCTAATATTGTTGTAACTAAAGCTAGAGAGTACACAACCTAGGGTTGAATCTCCACTGACTTGAGTTTTTTTTTTTTTATTATTATTATTATTATTATTTTTAATTTTACAATGGATCGTTGCTATTAGGCTATGTAGGAAGTATGGATTAAGCATTATGACACGTTTATGTTTTGAGATAAGCTTGAGGCGCAAGCCTTGGCACCGGGCGAGCCACGAGAGGCGTGGCCCGGATCACTGACAGCCCATTGGCCTTCTCTTCCATGTCCAAATCCTCGATCTGTTCACCCTCCGGTAAGTACCAGTCGAACGAGTGCACCAAAGTAGCCGTTAACATCCCAAGCAAGCGCAGGCCGAGATTCATCCCAACGCACATCCTTCTTCCCGTGCCGAAAGGCAGCAACCCGAAGTGGCTCCCCTTGAGGTCCACCCCCTCATGCCGCCCTCCCGGTAGGAACCGGTCCGGCCGGAAGGCGAGCGGCGTGTCGGGCCACGCGACCGGGTCGCGCCCAATAGCCCAAATGTTGAGCAGGAGTGTTGCCCCCTTCGGGATCAGATACCCATCCACCTCGCAGTCCTCCACCGCCATGCGTGGGATGGAGATCGGCGCCGGCGGGTGGAGGCGGAGCGTCTCCTTGATGATGGCCTGGAGCAGAGGTAGGTTGGGCAGGTCCGACTCGGACACGAGACGGTCGCGACCCACGACGGAGTCCAGTTCCGTCTGGGCCCGAGACAGCACGTCCGGCACGCGGATGAGCTCTGCCAGCGCCCATTCCGCGAGTATGGAGTTGCTGTCGCTCCCAGCTGAAAACATGCTCTGCACCGCCGCACCAAAATCGATCATTTAGCTCAGCAGGGAGGCTAAGTACTCTAATGAAATCCTGATTTAAAACGAACATACAAGTAGCAACGCTTTGATGTCAATATCGGTGAGCTTGTCGTCTTCTCCATCTGCGTTCTCTTGCAATTCGAGCATGACACTCAGTAGATCTCGGTTACAAGGTTTTCCATCTTCGACAGCGCCCTTGTGTCGCTCCGAGGTTAATTCTGCTCGGTGCTCTGCAATGAACATGCCCAAAAACTTGTCGAACTTTTGGTTCAGCTTCTTCATCCTTGAGATCAATCCCTATTGAGCACCATATATGTATATTTTATTGAAGAAATCTCTTAAAAACAATTTATCTCGTGGCAGAACACTTGCCTGTGGGTCAAGCCAGCCAATCCCGGGTAAGAAATCGGCGATGCAGAATGAGCCGGTAAGAGTCATGAGCTCCATCACCATGTTCCTGAACTCTTCCACCTCCGGACCCTCCTCGAACACTCTGCGGCCAACCAAAAGCAGAGACAACGCGTTGCCGACACATTCCGCCAGCTCCTTGCCGACGTCCACCGTCGCCTTAGAGCCCTTCCCACTTTGCTCCGCCATGCTGTACACGAGTCTCGCTAACTCGCTCTGGCGGCTATGTTGGAAATCGTCCAACGCCTTGGAGGAGAAGAGATGTAGCGAGCAGAGCCTCCTCTGCATGCGCCACTTCGGGCCGTAAGGGAGGAATCCGATGTCTTGGTAGTTGTAGGCGACGTGTTCTGCTGAGGAGTTCTTCGGGCGGTTGACGAACTTGATGTCGTTGCGGAGAAGCTTCTCCGCGACGGTGGCTGTGCATGGAACGACAACGGGGACGACACCAAGGCGAACGTGGAGAAGGGGGCCGTACTTCTCGGAGAGGCGATGGAAGGTTTGGTGTGGTAGAGGGCCAAGTTGGGTGAGGTAGCCGAGCAGAGGCAAGCCCTTGGGTCCGGGGGGCAGGGGTAGGCGGTGGCTGTTCCACCTCTTGATAGCGGTTAGGAACAGAGTAGAGCAGAAGACGGTTAAGATAACAAACAGGAGAGCAGGATCCATAGTGTTTGTTGAATTGTTGAATGCCAGATTCACCTAAGGTAAATTTATAGATATCGAGAGAGAGAGAGAGAGAGAGAGAGAGAGAGAGAGAGTATATACGTATATAAAATTTAGAATTATCTTCTTACTATCATATTAAAAATATATGAATGAAGTTCTTCTGTATTTATAGAATTTGTTATTACGAAAGTATTTTAAAAAGATATTTTCTTTAAAATAATTTATTTCTTTATGTGATATTTGGTACACCATTTTTTTAATAGTAAAGAAGGAGAAAGCAAAGTACTGAAGCTTTTGTGACTCTCAAATAGTTACATATATTAGTTAATTTAAAAATAAGAATTTCATCTTATATTTTTTTAATTAAGAAATACAACTAATCTCGTTTAGGCCAATATTTTTTTTATTAATGACAAAATATTCAAGGGATTAAATTTTGAGTATTAGTTAAGATTGTTGAATTAAAAAAAAAATATACTTAACTTATATTCATCAGAGTAAAAGAATTTTAAAAACAATAATTATTGAGTTCTAACTATTGCTTTCATAAAAAAAGTTTTATAATTAACTTTCATTATTGAATTAAATAATACTTAACATAACTTAAGGACATTAATGAACCCAAATTCCATAGAGCTATTATGTTATACTTTTAGGAAATATTAGAAATTAAGCACTCACTTCTATTTATTATTATTATTTTTGCTTAACTTAATAAAACTTCAGTTATAAAAATTAACAAATTAAACTAACGTTTTTAACTCTTTGATTGGAAAAGTAACCATTAACCTAGAAGTCATGCGTTTAACAAAACGTCTAGGCCATGACTTTGCATGTATGTCGCTTTTAAGTAAGCTGTTTTATGAACTAATAAATAAAGTTATTTATTTTTTCGTTTTTCATTATTAAATTAATGTTATAATTTTTATATATTAATATAATTTTTTTTAATATGTGACACAAAATCTTTAAAACAAGTAATTTTGCTAAGTAAATTATGCAATTATCTTTATTATCAATAATAAAATTTTGATAAAATTGTCTTTGTCAATATTGGTTTTGACTTTAATGTGGTTTGATGCTAACAGCGGTTTGACTTTTAGGACAAATGGTTTTTCATATTGATATGATTAAGTTTTAATTTTCATGCATCCATTTTTGTTTAGGAACAATTTACCTTTTATTGTTGTAACAAGAAGTTAGTTTTTGAAGTATTATTAGATAATATTATAATTTTTTAAAAATGTTAATTAATAGTTGATAAAGTTTTAAATAATATTATTAAAATTAAAATTTTAATAATTAATAATGTTATTAAATAATCTAAATATTAAATAGAATAAAAAAATATTGACAAATTTTAGATAACAATACATATTAAAAAAATCATGATTTAAATGTTGATATTATCTAAATAATAATCAATAAAATATCATTTTGATCTATTTATATTTTGAGAAATAGATCCATTTAGTAGGACTATCTCAATAATGATAGTGTTGACTATTTTGTAAAGTTTCAAGAAAAATGAGTTGCATAACGTGCATCATTAAGCTTGATCATTATTCTTTATTTTTTAACTTTTCATTAATATTCACATCATTGTTTACCTAAATAAAGTTATTTATGATACGTGAAGTTAAAAGGAAGTAAATTTTTTATGTTTGCCCATGTTAGCTTTATCCTCGTCATTTGATGCAACTTTCCTTATTAGTTTGTTTGTGTATCAATTTATCACTTCATAGCACGTATTATTACACTTTGCCCCCTAATTTAATTGTTATGTTTTCATGTTGATGTTTTAAATGACATATCTAAAGAGACTATTTTAAGATGTTTTAAACTCATTAAAATTTGACAAAAAAACATATATGTGCAAGTAAAAAGAGGATGAGATTCAATGATCTTTTGTCAACATAGAAAAAGTTTATTTCCTACCAATGTATGGATTAAAATAATGTTGATATTAGTCACTCTTTTAATTTTTTGAGTCTAGTTGTATATTTTTTGTTATGTATAATTGAAAAACAATAGGTATTTGCTGGTTCTAAATGATTTTTTTAGTAAAATTTTTAATGTTTTTTTTTTTGTTGAAGTTAGTTTTTTTTTTTTTTTTTGTTGTCTTCATAATTTTTTATGAACTAAAATTATCTTCATAATTATATCATAATTTAGTGTGTACTAAATGACATTTGTTTTGGGAATTCATTCTTTTATTTGGATATAATTCTTAGAGGCATGCACATTATACTTTGCACACAAAAAAACTTGTATTTTTCATTCAAATTTGATCACAAGACTCCTTATTTCTTAATATCATAGCATAAAAATTTTACAAGTAGATTAATAATGTTTTCTTCTAGCAAGCTTCTTGCTTTGTGAGATTAAACACTGTTATGTTAGTAAATATATCTTATTATTCTATTTATTATATTTTATTGTTGTCGATTATTCAAGTATTTTTATATATTATTATTTTTTGTTTATTTTTTTAAATTTTATTATTCTATTATATAGACACATACACAAATATTAGGCTTACATATTATATTTTTTTATTAGTGGCTTCTATATAAATGGATTTAAAATTATATAATTTTATTTGCATTTGATTAATTATTATTAAAGATTAATTATGTATTATTTAAATTTGGAGAAATATTTAAATATTTTTAATGCTAAGAACAAATAATTTTAAATTAAATTTAATAATACAAACAATACTCATGTTTATGTTAGCTAGCTTAACTTTGTCGAAGTTATTATTAAAACCTCCACATCCTCATTGGTTCACTATACTGGCTCTATTAATAACTTTTGACCCATCGAGGTCATTGTAGCTATACAACACCTAAGTTGGGCTTAATATATGCTTATAGAGGCTCTCAATAACCTAAGAGTTCTAGTAAATGTGAAGATATCACATCGATTATATATTATGAAGAAAATGTTTGTCATCCCTTCCAAACCTCTCACATTATGCTTACTTTGTAGCACCAAGTAGGTGTAATATGCATCTTGATGTCTACTTAATAATCTAAAAAATTAATCTTATAAGTAAAAAGTCATACTATTATATCTTAAGGCATTCTCTTCTATGTTCATTTTGGTACCCTAGTTGATTCCATCAAATAATAATCTCATCCTCATTGTTTCTCGATTCATATATTGTTTTGATGTCCTTGTCAACCCCATCACACTATGTTGACCATGTTGCCTTATTTTTACTCACAATTCATTCCCTTTGGTAATGTCAATTACTCGTTACTCTGACGAACCATCATCATCAAATTGGCTCCTTCGTCATTAACATTATTGTGTCATGATAGCTTTGCCACACAGGCATGTGGATACTTATTAAACGTGCAAAACCCACGATCTCTTCTTTATACCTTTAGATTTAAACTTGTCCAATCATAGCAAATAGTACGATTACATATTATATGTATATGCATATAGATGGATGGTATGAACATTTCCCATGAAAATTTGATTCATATTTGGTTGATCCTTGAGCTAAAGGAAGTATTCAAAACGATGTTTTAAATAATCATTTTTTAGAAATATCTTATGCGAATAAAAAATATCTTTTTGTAATTTTAAAAGCGAGAAACAGCTGAGAAATTGGTTTTAAGGATACTAAGGGATGCTGGGATAGAGAAAAGTAAGAAGTGAAACAAAGGTTCATTGAATGGATTTGAAGACTTAATCGATCTTTCGCTTTCTTTCAAGAAAAGGAAGGTAAAAGGTTTGTCCGCCCTTCTCTTTCTTAGTACCAATGGTCAATTTGTCACTTTGAAAAGCCAAACATTGGTAGAACATTCAACGGAGGAAACTTTCACACATTAGAAAAGTCTAATTCTGGCTTGATTAGGCCGTGCCATTCAGACATTTGTTGTTGTTGTGCAGGAAAGTTGAGGCTTTTGCTGATAGGATGCATACATGAATAGTGTTTGGGCCTATCTATTGTTTGATGTGTTCCGTTGTTGAGATTTGTTAAAGATGATATCATAGCTTTCTTGAAGATTCTGCTGAGTTTTTGAAGTCATGACTTCAATCATCTTCTTGTCCATTCAATAAAGAATAATCGTGAGTGTTAGAAAGAAGATTAAACGATTAGAAAGACGAAGAAGAAGATAGTTTTTATTTTTTATTACATTGTAATTTTTTTATAGACTTTATAATATATTATCTTTTAAAAAGATATGATCTTTAAAAGATAAAATGTATATAATCTCTACAAAATATAATGTTTAAAAGATAAGTATAATTATAATTTATATTTATTTTTTTAATAAGAAGTTGAATAATAGAACGATTATGGATTTAATCCTTTAAAGAAATAAAATATAAACTAATTGAGACCAAGGAGAGTAGGTTTAAGAGTGCTAGAAATAAAATAAAATTTTCATATGTTGAGATAAATAATTTTGTATCTTATAGATTTGTCTAAATGATTATGCAAAGATCCTTTTAGTTGTTATAAATAGCTTAGTCTAGCATATTTAATTTGTTGCAAACTTCAAGATATTTGAGAATTGTTTGGAGGAGAAAAGATGTGGCAACAACTAAACTTGTTTTGAAATTGTCCACAAAACAATTAAAATGCTTAAGAAAATCAAAACGTCACGAGCCCTTATACAATGGCTAAATAAGTAAGAGCATATCTCAATCTCATTCTATAATGAGGATGCCTTGGTCCCTTTTATATTTTAAGGCTTATAAAAAATTTATGTTAATATTCATATAAAAAATAATATATATAAAAAATACGAAGTTGATTTACAATAAAAATGATCAAAATTTTATCTTAAATAAATGCTCTTAATCTATAGCTCAGTATATTCAAGAAAATCATTTATAATCTTAGACCCAAATCTTCATATTTGAATTGATAATAATAGTAAAAATATTCAAACTATTGAAAAACACGAATTTGAAACAATTTTATCTCAATGAATTAGACAGTTGATAATACAAGATTCGAATTGTTCATCATCTCAGGTCCTAAGAATACTGATCTATTACTATGTTCTTTTATTAAATATCTGATAAGCATTACTTTGATATAATTGACTTTCTTGATTTTTATGTGCAATTTAACTTATGATTTTTCTATGCTTTTTCACGTATTTGTGTTGTTGATTAAGCAAATGATCATGACGATCGATACTAAAGCTATGATTGATCTACAACTCACTATTTAAATTATTATGCTCTCTCTCGATGCGAGCAACCTCATCAAATTTTAAAAGTTTGTCAATAAGAACTCTCTCATCCAAGCTTTTAGTTCTAAGGGACTTCATCACCACTCGCCATCCTAGCTCATCTCGATAATTATTCTCCTCATGATCTCTCATATCAATAAGAAGTTAGTGTATACCTCTTTCTTGTAGATATCAAAGAAGAAGGTTGCATACTTTTTGTAAAATAGATGTATATTAATTGTTTTTTAACTTATATTTAACTCGCTCACCTAAAGGAGTATGCATTCAATCACCTTTACTATGAACTTTATTTATATATATATATCACATCCGTGAACCCATGCCATCCCATGTTCCATGACTTCATAATTTTTTATTTCGGTCATTGGAGAGAGAAATTTTTCTTAAAACATAAATTTTATTTTAATTTTGAATTTTGATGTTTGTGCTTATTTATATATTTATTCTTTCGAAAGAGATAAGAAATTTCATATTTTATAAGAATAAAAACTTTTTAGATCTTTGCATTATTTTCTATTTATTGGGTTAGAAAAAAATTTTCTTAAAAATATAATAAAATACACATTTAGTTGAGAGACTCTTTGATGTACCATTTACATAATTGTTTAACTCATATCCTAAAAGATATTTTTTTATTAAAAATAAATAAAAGTAATATAAAAAATATAAAAAATTATTTTTAATTACTAAAATATTAAAAAGAAACAATTTTTTGATAAGAAATTTTCAATATTATATTTACAAAATACATAATTTTTTAATAATAATACTTAAAATAATATCGTAAATTAAAAACATTTAATGATGATTAAAACACAAAATGAGTTTTTTAAGAAAGAGAAATCGAATTTGAAATTAGTGTATGAAAAAAGATTTTAATTAATTAATTAATTTTAAATGATTAGAAATGTGAATAAATAATATTTCCCAAGGCCCACGAACATGAATCCATAAGAGAGCACCTCTTAATACCTTGATTAACAAGTCTTTAGCCATTTGTTTAATTGTCCTTTCCTTAAGCCCACAATTTAAGAAACCCCCAAAGTTTGCCGTGTAGATGCATGCTTACAATCACCTAAGTTTAAAATTAGTCTAACATGATTTGATAATAAAAAAAAATTTAAGTCAATATTGAGAAATCTTAATTTTTAAGACAATTAGACTTTCAAACAATTAATTTGGAGTATGTCAAACACATTTGTATTAAAATTTGCAACTCATTTGGAAGCCATTTGTTTAAAAAAAAATGCTAAAGAATAGAGAAACAAAAAAAAATAATAATGATATTTAGGTTTTAAAGAAATAAGATTATTAGTGATAATATGATATCTTATTATATCGAAATATTATCCCGCTAGACAACTATCACGACTAAAGCAAGTTTTGTTACAAAAAGTGTTTTAATTTTTAAAACATGATATCACGTATAAAATCTAGAATTTATCATTTTATAATTAATATAAGAATGTTCATCATTATATCGCTCAACTTAGAAATTTGTTAATAATTATTTATAGTTCTATGACTCTCTCAACTTAGAAGAGGATAATTACTTTAATATCATATTTATGGTTATTAATCTTACTATTTTAAGGTATTATCATTTTAAGTTGGAATGAGATAATCCAAAATATAAATATATTGAAATTATAAGATAGAATTATTACATTATATATAATAAATTATTTTAAGAAAAATTTTAAATTTTATTAAGTGAATAAAAAATCATTGAAAATGATTAATACGAGATAATAACAAGATTTGGTTAATGATCCAAAAGAGAGCTTATGAGATATTTGAGGGGCATCTGCAACACCACAATCATATTAAAACATTCATTTAAATTTCTTTGATCCGACATTGCAATAACTTATATGTTTATATGACATTGAACAAGAGATCAACTAAAATCCATATAAAAAGATGTCATACCATTCGAACTGATAGAGATGTTTCATTAGAACCAATAATAATACTGGCATGAATATGAATACTAAAACACCTTATCTTTATTTAATTAACGAAAGTGTATTAGAATAGTCCATAAGAGCTCAAATAAAAGCTTTGACCTAGAAAGCTCCAAATAGTGTTTAGAATGTGCTTAGAAATATTGGAAACTAAATTAGATGTTTGATAAACTAATTCTGAAGATAATCATGGTACATTAATCCTAGTACTTGAAAATGATGTAATTTCTTAATATAGTAACTAAAAATATTGATATGATCTAAACACTTTAAAAATGACTTCCAAATGGTAAAAATATTTTTAGTATTAAAATTGTTACGACCTAACATCATTATATTCTTAATCACATAGAAAATCACAAGTAATACTCAGTTAAAATATGGTGACGATATTAAGCAATAAATGGAGACCTCACATTGTAACAAAATCCTCATTGCTAAAATAAATAATCATATAAAATAAATTATCAATATAATATATTACAGATATATATTCTATAAAAATATATGCAAAACTTAAATTGATGTTGTATTATACTTTTAATAACTCAACTTATACTAAGTACTATCCACTCTTAAATCTTATGAATGTGTTGTTCTCTCGTGACATCAAAACCTTTAAGTCTTGAAATAATGGATGCATGAACTGTGATATATGTACTAATAAAATTTATAGATCTCAATAAATAAAACTAATAAAATAATTAAATATGAAATGATTGTCAAAATAAGTAAGTATGATAAATAAAATATAAGTTACATTATAAGTCATAATAATAGGCTACATATATAATCCAAAACCATACAATATGTCATATCCAACAAAAGAAAGCCAAAGAAAGTATGAATATTAGTTTTTAATATTTTAATATTTTATGTAATTATTTCTTCTTTTTTCTTTTAGTCAAATTAAGTAAAATGTATTATAGCTTTATCCAAACTCAAGTATTGGTGGTTTTCATATAAATGATATCATAATCTTATCCACACTGAAATATATGCAATTTTTTTATATAGAGTATCACAATGTTATCTATATTGAAATATTTGTGATTTTCACATAGAGGTTATCGTAATCTTAACCTCACTAAAGTATTTAGTGACTTCTAAATAGATGGTATCATAACCCAAGTCGCACTAAAATGTTAGTGACTTTCATATATAGTGTATTATAGCTTGAGCTATATTAAAATATTTTTATAATTTGTACATAGAGGTTATCATAGCAATAATCACACTGAAATATTAGTGACTTTCATATAATGAGCATCGTAGCCTTAGTTACACTAAGGTATTTTGGTGACTTTCACATATAATGTATTGTAGCCTTTGTCACATTGAAATGTTGGCTTTATTGTATAAAGTATTTATTTTTATGTTTCTCTATTACAAATAATCATATCATATTTTTAGATATCATTTTTTTGCATACATTGTAAACCTTTTTATTCTATCTTTATGTTGTCACGTAATAAAAAAAAAGTAAACTACGTGTAAAATGTTGTCGATGTCATATTAGACCATAAAGCATAAATATTTTCTAACATAAGAGAATATAACTTGAAATAAAATATATAAAATTATACTACATCATATATTATAAATTTATCTACTTAGTTTCACAAAATAATTCTTTTATTTGATCATTTTCTTTAATTTTTTGTAATAAATTTTTTATAAAAAATATCAATATATATCTTACAAATAATATACTTCTTAAGTTATTTTACCTTATAAATTACTTTCCATATCTTTTAATTTCTACTTTGAAACTTACTTGTACAGTTACTCAATCGTATCATACGATCCTCCAAACTATTCTATGTAATACAAGTATGATTCAATATCATATAATACATGTACTATGTCAAATTATATAAATTATTTTTTATTACAAATTGTATAGATATGATCTCTTTATGGTATGTAAGATTCTCTTTTTTTCATGTGACTCAGCTTGTTTTATTGGTCATATTAGTAAGTTATGTAAGAATATCATATAGTACAATACATCATATCATATTGTATGTACCCAAATGATTCTTTTTTGTTTTAGCATATTTTTTAAGATCTTTTAAGACAATCCATAGCATTGTATTGTACTACCACTAAATTACTTTTTTTATTTGATGTCTTTCTCTCATCAACTACTGATGTTGTCCACAAATCGTATCGATACAATAATATATCACACAATACAATCGGTTAACCAATCCTACCTTCCAAACTTAGCCAATTTTCTTTAACCTCAAATAGATTTTATGATACAACCATAGCCTCTTGTATGATTTACTTATCTATGCAATAGTAATGATGCTTCTCATTCTGCTAAAATTTTAAAAATTAATAATATAATGTCTTCATAGCCCTTCATAGCCTTATAGTCTTCATTATTTGTACCAAGTAATATGTACTACTATACTAGTATGAAATTTTTCTACAATAAAACTAGACACAATTCTCTTCTTTTTCTATTGAAATCAAGTTTCTCACCATTTCTCATTCATACAATCGATGCCTCCCTCTATTATCCCCATTAAAATAAAGCTCTTCTCGAATATCTCTTCAACTCCTCTCCTCATAGTGCTCAACAACTTCACACAATAATAATAAAAATAAAATAATGAGAATAAATTATAACTTGTTGGGTGCTAGTAAAACCCATGAGTTAGAATATCCTCTTGATATTAACTCTTTTTGTAGATCATAATAGCATGTCGTGATGGTACTAATGTTTCTCTTGATGTTCCACCTAATAGAATGCTAATGCAAAAACAGTTCATACATGGGTATTTTATAATGCGATAACCAAATATTGAATATTTATTCTTATTTTAATGTATAAAAAGTCAAAAAGTTTATTAAGAGTGCAAGTGTGCTTAATTGCTAATAATTACTACTAAAGTTTATATTAAGCAACTATAATGTTACTAAAAACTCATTCCTTTCACATGTAGAGTCGGTGGAGAACCCTGAGAATGAAAATAAACATTCTTCCTATTTATATTCTATTATTTATAAATTATTATCAACCAATCTAATTTAGCATATGTCAAATTTTTTAAAATTATGAATCTATCATAATGCATCTAATATTTTTATATTTGTAAATCAATCCTCTATTAATCGGATTTGACTTAAGTCAAAATTTTTAAAATTATAAATTTATCTTGAGCTACCTTTTAATAATTATAATTATATTTGTATTTTTAAAAATTCATAAAAATTTATCTAGGTTTTCAAAAATGACAAACTTAATGATACCAAGTTTATTTCAAAGAATTTTTTTTATTGAAATGTTAAAGTAATATTTTTTGATCAATTTTAAGAATATGACACACTATCCAATATTTTATTATTATTTTAATATATTTTGTTATTCATAAATAATATATTCTAAGAAATTAACTTGATTTTTTTCAATCATACTTGATTATTATCTTACTTGCTTGATTTTAAAGTTTCTCTTTTTAACCTGAATTAGAAATTGAGAATCATTACAATCTTACCTTCTTAAGAAAATCCTAAAATTTTATAATGGTTTAATTATAAAAATTAGGATGTTACAAACATACCAATTTATTTTGAGCTATCTTATAATAATAGCTTATAAGACTTAACTAATCTCAATAATTTTGATATAACTTCTCTTGATTAAACTATCATAATCAAGATCAATATTCATAATAATTCCTATCCCGACACTCAAGTGCATGTCCAAAAATAAGATGCATCATAGAAAGCCAAACTCAGTATAGATATTGCTTATAAAACTAAAAAAGCAATAATAATGTTATGAAAAAAAAATCAAATTCTCAAATAATTTGATATAATCTATGACAATATAGAAATGTGACAATGTGGGTATATGATATTGTCACATTAGAGCCTCTCTAAAATTTTAACTATTTTAAAGTGTTGAGATCTTTAGAGAGGTGAGTGATGAATGTTGAAACATCAAAACAATCATAAATTTCACTTCTTTCTTGTATTCTTTAGATGAAAAAAAATAGCTAACATCTATGTCAATTAAAAATCATACAGGGTCACATATCGAAAAAGAAATAATGTGCAACCTTAAGAATATGCGAGTTAGTTCTTCTTTCTCAAGAGTAAAGACAATTTGAGATACAAAATTAAAATATTCAAAAGAATATAATATTGTTGGGCATATAGACTCATATGAGATTGAATGTGGGATAGAAGCATGTAGTGGTTTTAAAAGGAGAGGAGAAGATTAATCATATAATACATATGAAAGATAACTTGAGAATGCAGGGATGGATATTTTAGGAGAGCAATTTTAAGAATTATAATGTGAAAGGTGATAGTTGTGAGCTCATTGCTTGCAAACTCTTCATAGTTATCATTGGCTTTACACTTCTTTTGAGGTAGGGAAATAAACAATAAAAAATCTCAAACAACAAAAAAGAAGCATACATTACATAAAACCAAGTTTAACATAACATTTGATAAGTAAAACAAAATCATACTCTAAGGAGAAATTCAATTATAATCATTAAATGCAAGAGTTAAAATATATTGTTACATAATTATCACAACAAAATCATCAATACAAATAGTAAATTATGGTTTTATGATGGTTATAAACTTGTAGATTTTGATCAGGTAGATATGTAGAGAGATAAAATTAAAAAAAATATATATTTTTCATTAATTGTAACTTTTTGAATGTGTAGTTATAAACTATTTAGTTTGATTAAAATTCATTGCATAATAAATCCAATGACAACATAAACTTTAAAAATTTTATAAGTAAATCAAAAGAATTAGGTCAATCTTCTATATACATACAAAAAGAATAATCTTCATGTGTGGATATTCCTTGTGCTATCTTGGATTTTAGGGTTTAAGAATAAGATGTGTGATATGATCTTTCAATGTAATAAAGCACATAATAGTTAGAAAATAGTAATCCCAAAATTCTAACTCATAATTTGTAATCATACTTAAAAAGGAACTTATAAATTCATTAATGTATTAATGAATCATCGCAACCAAATTATGGTATGGTATAAAAGACCAAATGTGTTGCTATAGATGAGCTCCAAATGACTTTAACTCATTATAAAAACTATTAGGAGATGAAGACTTAAAAGTGTTAAATCTAAAAAAATTAATTTAAGAGTTTTTAGTACCTTTAAAGAGTTTTTATGAAAAACAAAGGAGAATTGTAAAAATAATGAGTAGATTTTTTAGATCAAATTGTAGCAATGAAAAAATTATGAAAATAATGAAGTTTTAGAAAATAAATAATTTCAACAATGTAGATCTAGATATTTTTTAACAAAAATAGCATATTCATGTAATCTAAATTCATTTGATGGGATGTCAAGTCTAATTAATAAGTCCATTAAAAAATAATAATTCTCCAAAAATCTTTATAGATTATAGCACAAACTTATAATAAATTAATCACAAAAAATAGAAGACTATAAAAAAAAATAGACATTAAAGTTTTAGATCAGATAAATAACTAACTATCTTTTAAATTTGAAGTTGATTTATCATAGAAAAAAGTTTAAAACACATAAACTAATTTGAAAATCCTAGATTCTAGATAAACAGATATTAAACTTTCAAATCTCACAATAGAGATATAATAAGAGTAAATATAAAATATCAAAGTTGTAAAAATCTCCGAAGAATTTATATGGCCAAAATTTATCAAACTAATGTCATATTGGTTAAGAAATTGTTGAAAAACAAAGATATTAATTATTTATTTTAAATTTGAAAGTTTTTTGTTTGTAACAAGGTATGATTTAGATCGCACCAAATTTCAAGAGTAATATTAATTTTTAAAGATTGGAGAGGAATCAAAAGAATAACCAACAAAAACACACCATTTTGATAAGATTGAATGTGACATAGCAATATGCTTTCCTCTCAAAGCAGTATCAATGATTAATTACTATATCTTTTGCACCCAAATTATGAGAAATTGTATGTAAACTTCAATGCAAGGGATAATATAGAAACTTTTTTTTATTACATACAAGATCATATCTTTAATATGTCGAGAGGAGTTTTGGTGAAAGAAAATAAGAATTTTTTGTGAGATGACATAAGTACTAATTGTGTTAATACGATCCATCAATCATACTTGTGTGTGTTTCATTTATGTTTGTTTTACTCAAGCATCTCTCTATTTTATACTTATACAAGTTATTAATCATACTCATATGATATATCTTTTTAGACTTTATAACCTAATGATTTATTAATATTATGTTTATAATTCACTTGATTGTATTTATATGTTCATGATCATTGTATTGTATAATATATCTATCTATTATTTAAATCATCATATCTAGTTAATTTTTTTTCTTAATTTATCATATTTATATAATACATGTTTTCTTAATTGCACGACTCTACATTACCTTGATCAATCCTCTATTCTAATAAGATAATTATGCATTTTATATTTATCAATGATAAACAATCTATTAAAGAAAATATGTTAAAAAAAAGACATAAATTTGCATGGTAATATCATTTCTAGTCCTTTTTGTATAATAAGCTTCAATCTTATTTTTTTTTAAAAAAAATTAAAACTTAAAAATATTAAAATTTCAATGAATATTATTTTTTAAAATTCTATTTTTACTCATTATCATTTCTTTTTATAAAAACTTATTTCAAAATTATTTTTTAAAAGCATAAATTACACACAAATAACGAGCATGTCAACACAGGCTCCACTTGCAAAAAAAAAATGACAATGGACATGTTACGCAGATATATTTATGTATAGTTTTAGAGTTAAGAAAATAAATTTAAGACAAAAAATTTAAACAAAAAAATAGAAAACGAGTTTCTAGTCAGATGAAGTGTCGACGAATACATAAATTAAATTAGAGGTTATCTTTTCCTAAAAAAATGCCATTTGATGTTTTTAAGATTAGTAAATGTGAGGCGATATTCCCAAGCAGGATCATATTTGCAAAAAAATATACTTCTTATTTATTTTTATTTATCTAAAAGGAACACCTCGAATAATGAACCCCGTGGCCGTTGAAATCATCAAGGTTGAAGATTAGCGTCATCTAACGGCTGTAATTACATTGATTATAGTATATACCGCATCGGGCCGATTCTTGCGCATTTGCTGCGGTGGCGGGTGTGGGCGTGGGGGACCATCTCTTAGCTTGGCGCGCACTATATTAGCATTGTTGCTTCGGGGTTTAACGAGTCTTGATCTATTCAGCCCACGGAAATACCCCGATTCTCTATCTGTTCTCTCTGTTAAACCTAACCCTACGGAGTTTCCATTTCCACTACTTCAGTCCGGCGATCTCCGCTGCATCATCCATGGAGGGCTGCCCATATCCGCCCTATACTGACTCGGGAAACTCTTCGCCCAGATTCCGCGAGATCGAGGTCGAGAACGCCGTCTCATGGGACGAGACGCCGCCTCTGGTCCCGATCCGCGTCAAGCTCATGTGTAGCTACGGCGGCCAGATTAAGCCGCGGCCGCACGATAATCAGCTCTCCTACGTCGGCGGTGAGACTAAGATACTTGTCGTGGATCGTAACTTGCGTTTCCAGCTTTTCCTCATCAAGGTTGCCACACTTTACGGCGCCAACTCGCCAGAAGACATCTGCTTCAAGTATCAACTCCCAGGCGAGGACCTGGATTCCCTCATTTCGGTGACCAATGACGAGGATCTCGAGCACATGATGATCGAGTACGACAGGCTTCACCGCTCGACTGCCAAGCACACTGCTCGCCTACGACTTTTCCTTTTCCCGGTAAAGCCTGCAATGGGCTCTGCCTCCGTTTTGGCGCCAATCGAGCTGAAGAACGACCGACAATGGTTCATGGAAGGTCTCGATGCCGTTCCCATGCACCTGGTACCAGCGCAGTATCAATCTAATCCTCTTCAGCCACCTCCGCCGCCGCCGCCAACGACACTGGTTCCAGATTTTCTCTCCGGCATGATGCCACCTCCAGCGGCAGTAAAGCCTAAGGATGCTGCGCCGGAGGCAGTGTTAGTGCAACCTTTGACGGAGGACGCACTACCGGCGAGATCTGATACTGGGAAGGAGGATCGGCAGCAAAAAGCAGGGGAATCTGCTGTTTCTTCATCTGCCACCGAGGTTCCGAGCCAGATCCAGGGGATCAACGTTCTGCAGCTCGCTGAAACCCAGCAGCAGCAGCAGCAGGAGCAACCAGCTTTGCAGCGGACTGGCATTGACGAAAACCTGACTAGGATTTACCATGGAGAACTCAACGCGCCGATTGTGCAGGAAAAGCTCCCACCGACCACGATACAGATTCCAACCACCTTCTGGCCGGACCAGAGGGGCATCTCCACTGCAAATTACACCTCAATGGCAAGCGGCGAGCAACCGATCTACCTTATCCCTGCTCCCCATGGCATTTACCCCCCCACAGCGGGGCAGAGTTACTTCACGCCAGTTCCTCCGCCAATATCTGGTGCTACTTTTCCCAGGATTCTACCGGCGGAGATGTTCGGCGAGATTCCGGCGATGTATTCAGTGGCGCATTCGCAGACGGCGAAGTTTTTAGGTTCGCAGTATCCCGAGGGAAGCACTTCGTCGAGGACGGCAGTGGGAGTGGACGCAGCCCCTTATGCTTCGGCTCACGTGGCGTACGACGGCGGCAGGAGGGCGGTATTCTACCCCAGCGCTGTTCCAGCCTTCCAAACTCTGATGACCAGCGTGGCGCTCAACCCGGAACCGCAGATGGCCAATTCTTCCCAGCTTCCTTGACCTGATACTCTGCTTGTTTTCCGGCCGCAACTTTATTCCTCGATTTGGTAATTTTTTTTTTAATTTTCCTAATCCCCCCTATTCTGGAGAGGGGGCGGACATTTTACCCGTTTCTACCGCACTTCATCGCTCGTTCTTACGTGTCGTCTCGCTTAACTTCGCTTTAAAAGAGTTTGGAGATGCAGTTAGAAGAATTAAATGCTTGATTATGGCTGTGGTTGATGTGTTAATTATATTTGTTGACCCAACTTTCTTCTTTATGCATGTAGATTGTTTTCTTCGCGAGCCATCAATTGTTCAATAACGCTATTTGTGAGTCGAATCGAATTAATGGTGCATTACGGTCACCCTGGTTTTGGGACTACCCATTTGGTTCCTGCTTTCCAGTATTTTTGTTTAATTGTTTTGACTCAAATAAATCGATGCGGGAGTAATAAAAAGCAGTTAATGTAGTATTTTAATTAAAAACGAAAGGCGTTTCAAAGAGAATATGAGAATTTTAATTAATTGTGTCATTTTCTTTTTAATTTCTTTACATTATAAGAAAGTTTTCAAGTCAAGTAGGATTTGTGTTGGCATGTACAAGTTGAAACACAGTTGGTTCAATCTAGATAGTCGGCCCACAAACGCCCATCTAAAGCCCATGAATAATACCAAACTATATTTTATCTCTACTTCCAGGCCCAACCGAACAACCACTGTTATCTGAGGATGTTCCTTTCTTTTGGATTGTTGCAGATTATGGAGTTCTATTCTTTGTTATAATCTACTTTTTTTGTTTGATATGTTGAAATTATTCTACAATAAATAACTATTAGAAGGATTGTTATGGTTTTTAAATGCAATATGTTCCTTGATGAGGTAGGATGGCGTAGGAGCAACCAGTCTTCTAAAGATCACCACATCTGTCGAAGTATGGTTCGGAGCTAGATATCACCAATTAGGCTTTATCTAGCGAACTAGCTTCTTTAGTCGTCATGGGTTGCTATGTTGCTATAGCATTAGTTGAACCACATGTTATTGAGTCTTACTTGTAGTGGTTAGCTATTAGTTTACTATAACATATGCACAATACCATGACCATTTTCATTCAACAACATTGGTGTTGATATTTGGTATAATACAAAATGCATACCCCTTGCATGATAACTTAAGACAGCATTTTGGGTCATTGTTCTTGGCATTTTGTATTTTGGACTTTCATTTGTTTCCTTTTCACATCATTAATTTCATGTCTATTTATATTTTTCTTAAGATAGTGTCTTTCTTTTAGTCTCGTTTGTCTTGAAAAAGTCCAAATTTCTTATAGTATCATTACTTTGTACACTTTCTCACATCTTCTAGAAGTTCTCTCATTTTTATTGGCATTTACAAAATTATAATGTTCTTGGAGACTTGATATGCTAATTTATGTCATTATTCATTACATTATTTTTTAGTGAGTTTCTTAAACTTGAATAAAATTCAATCTATGACTTTTTGCGACACCTTAGAGAGAGTGGCGACACCCAAAGAGAGAGGCACCACCACCATGGTGTGCTAGCATTCCCCTTTGCTCAATGTAGAACTCTTACTCAATCTTTTGATTTTTATCTTATTCTTAACTTTTAAAATAATAAATTTACATGTTTCAAAAGATAATTAAAATTTATTATCCTTATATAACTCTCTCATCTTATAATTTATCAAAATATATAATAAATAAATAAATATTTAGAATGATTAATTAAATAATTTATCAAAACCATCAAAAAATGTATTACAAAATGTTTTATCTAGATTTTGTATCTACTTACCTAACAATATTGAAGTCAAGCTATACCACGAAAATGTCACTACCATTAAAGAGGTCTTTGGAGTTGTGTGATAAGTAGAGCATTTTAATAAATATTTGTAATTGGCTTAAAACTAAACCCAACAAGATCCTACTATTATGAAAAATCGATAAATTGGTATTTCATCATTTTTAAAACAATTTTGACAATTGGAGCTTTTGTTGAAAAGTGTGTTTAACTTTGTTTTAGTTATTCTAAATAAAGTCATGCGATAGCATAATAAAATTTCATATGCAAATTAAGTGTTTACTGTTGTTGCCATTTGTTCACTTAAACATGCTCGCATAAAGTTGAAACTGTCATTGCATTCTTTAGTCAAACCTCACTAGTTTCATTTAGATTGCTTGCTAATTTTCAATTTTATTGAAGCTTCTAATCGCCTACAACTATTATGTTTATTGATTCTAGAATGTAGAACTTCATGCAATTTTTATCTTCATTATTGATAAATCCTAGTTTTTATCATCTTAAGTATTTGTTAAATCACTTCCTATCACCTCTCTCTATTGCTTCTAATAATTTGAACTTAGTCCAACAATTTGCTCAAATTTTGTAAATTTAGGTTTATATTTGTATGGTTGAGTATGTCTTAGTTTTCTCATATTTTATCAATTTTCAGTATTTATCTTTCAAAATTATTTTCACTATTTATCAAGGCTTATGAGAGCAATTGGTCGTCTTTACTTAAATAGCATCAAATTGGTTTTAGAGTCAGATGTTATACTACTATTTAGAAACGCATGCTTTTTGTTTTCTTAGTTTCCTTCTTGAGAATATACCACAATGCATATTGTAGGTTGGTCAATATCTTTGAAGAATCACGAATCTATTCCTTTGCTTTTTCCCCAAAGAATCATCAAACTTATCTTGACGAATCCAAGGATCTATGGGATTCCAATGACTATTGGATAGGATTTGATCAAGTTTTGAATTGTCAAAAATTTCCTAATCTTTTTTGCCAAAAGTTTGATTATTAGTAAGTGAGGAATCAAAGATGTATCTTTCTTCGACAGAAAAAGAATTATCATTCATTTGATTTTGATCCTTGTGATGGGAAAAAGACTCTATGCTAGATCTTTATCTACCTTCTGCTAATATCCACAAATGACTTGTTTTTGGTAATAGATGAACATTCCTATATGGTGGATATTCGGACGCATGATATACATCATTACTCCAATACATTTCTCCTTCTGACTCAGAATAAATATGTTTTCAAACCTTCTCTTTAAAATGAAAAGCAGGTGTTCCGCCACGAATCTCTTCAATCACTTGTTTTGATTCTACATATTGGTCATTTTGAACTATCAAATTCCATTAGTTTTTCGTATCTCATTTACTTCCACAATAAGTTCAAATTAAATAACAAAACTTGTGAGCTCGTAATTGATGAATGAATGAGTGAGAATTTTATTTTTCTCCTTTCCTCCAACCCTCGTGAACATAATCCCCAAACTAATATTCTTATGCTCTTCTATAAAAAAAAAATCAGGTATTATACTTGGTTATCTATAGATGATTTGTATTGTTAAATTCTTTATCTAGACATGAAAAACATCAAGATAGTTTATTTTTTATAATATAACATGTTGAAAAAAAAAGTGAAGACATTGAATTTAATTAGGTAAACATTTTTAATTAGAAAAAGATCATGCTGTTATTCAACATTTTTATTACTTCAAAAACACTTTTGTTGCATTTTTTTAATTTAATTTTGTTACATAACTTTTTTTCAACTACCAATTATGCAGAAAACAAAAGAAGATTTTTGTTCAAGTCATTTTCTAAAGTAACTTACCTTATGGTTTGACAAACATTTCTTTTGATATTTTATACACATAGCATCTTTCTTTATAAAAACGGTAAATGAGTTTTCCACCCCCCATGTTTGATCTATATTCAAAATTAAAGGGATAATCTAGTATTTTGACATAAAATAGTTAAATGCATTTCAATAATTTATTTCAAATTCAAACCTTGTGTTAAATAATCCCCAAATTTGTTTGTTCAAAGCATTATTATATGTGCCTTAAGTATGGTGGATTAGGATAATATTTTTTCCTAAGTATGATAACATTTTATATCTATATTTTTAATGGAGTTTGCTCATATGCTTAGGAGTTGTAAGTTTAAAGAATTGGAATAAGGTTGAAGGCATCTCATAGAGGAATCAACTCTTGGATGAGCTTGGCTAACCGCTTTGCATGATTCTCCATGATTTTTTTTGTTCATTTAGCATTTCATGGAGCAACTTGTCGAAAATAAGCACATGATGGTAGACTTTAGTTTAATGGCTTAAAAGCTCATCATAGATGGTTAGCTCTCTTGGACTTGACTTGGCCATTTTTATTATTCCTTTTTAGATGGTTAAAAATCTTTTTAATACTCACTTTATTTGAATTATTAATCAGTGTTATAATATTTTATGGTATTGTTTTTAATTTTATTTGGGATCTTTTTATTCATTCTTACTTTTTTTTACTTAAAATAAGTTATTGTACTTCAGAAAGAATCTTTTTAAAGTTTTTATTGTCATGAATAATTTTTTTATGATCTATTATGAACTTAACTATCCAAAACAATTTTTAAAAATAAAAGAAAGAATAGATGATTACTATTAAAAACAATTGATACAAAGTTAAGTCTTTTAGAGTGCTTGGTATTTCATTCTTCTTTATTTAAAGGAATCCTAAACCCTAAATTCCCTTCAAGCAACTCTCAACTTTCCTCCTCCCAACCAACACCAAAACAACCCTCCTCCAAACTCTTGGCCAACTCTTCTCAATGCCTTTATAAAACCTAGTTGGCCTTCTTACACAATTGAACACTAAACTATCATGTTATCCTCTCTTTCAACCTCTTGGAGCACCTTCCATTTAAGAGTAAACCCCCTCATCTCCACATCTCAAACCACAACTTTCCTATAAACCCTCACTCCCATTATCCTCTCCATCTTGCCTTGGCCAAGACTCATTACCTCTCAAACAAAACCAACATAGCACTTTGCAAAGAGGTTCGAGAGAGCAAATCACTCTCTCTTTTTCTCTAGTTGTCTCTAAACTTAAGCAATTATTCTCTCCACATAACATTTACATCACTTTATTATCAAAATTCTTACCTCTCTATCATTTGGCATTGGAGCTCAATTACTCTCTCTTCTTCAATGTTTGAATTATTATTATTGGCTAAGTTTATTCCATTCTTCCCCATCCTCCACCAATATTAATGTTTGGTGAAGATTGATATGATTTTTTTTGTGTAGTAATGAGCTTTAAGGGAGGCTATGAATTATGGTGTTGCTTAAAGTCTAAAGAAATATTTGGTTTTTTGTATAGCTTATGGTATCTTTCAATAAGTTACTAGGCATGTGCCCAAGTATCTTCAATCATATTGATCTAATTTGTAACATCTTGAATTTTGTCTTTATTATATAAATTTATATTATGATATAAATATGATAAATAAAAGTTTAATTAGTTGAATTTTGATATTATACATGTAGAAAATTTAGTACAAAAAGTGAAATGAAAGAATTTTATGATGTGTCTTATAAATTATGTCAATTGTGTAAAAAACTTCAAATTTTAAAAATAATTATATATTTAGACATAGCATAAATGTCATATGAATAATGAACTTTGAGAAAAAAAGGTATTATGGAATATAATAATTATGTTTACAAAGCATAATCAAAGTAGTTGGTTCCTTTTTTTAGGAATTGCCCAACTCCTCTTATCAATTTAATTTGTAGTATAGTTTGTGAAGAAATCAAAGAGGAAAGGTTTTCGAGAAAAATTTGACCAGAGTTGAACTGGAGAGTAAAAGGAAAGAGTAGGAGAGAGAATCCTTGGATTGAAGAAGTTGTTAGAAATGATGAAGAGAAGTAAGTAAATACAATTAAAAAATTTTTCTTTAAATCTTTAATCAAATTCATTAATAAAATTTATAAGATTTGAGTAATAATGAATTAATGATTTAAATTTATACTAAAAAATCATGGTTTTGCTTTGAATAATGAACCCATTATAGTTTATGAAAAACAAGGAATTTTAAATGAGAAAATAATAAAATTACATAGTTATGTGAAACACAAAATTGATTGGATGTTTGGGGTGTAACAAGGTGCAATAAAATGAAGTTAATGTTAAAACTTTTAGGATCAAATAAACCAATTAGACTTTATAATCTTTTATTTGATTGGTCGAGATTGACCATGGTTGCAGATAAGGGCTTAGACAATCAAATCAAGGATCATATTATCAAATCAATGCATTTTAGGAAATATTTAATTATGAAAAATTAAGAAAAATATGAAATTAAATGTAAATAAAAAATAAACAAATATAAAAAAGTAAGAAATAAGGAAAACTAAGTGGAATGCAAAATTAATAAAAATTGTATGATTTGATATTCAATAAAATCATAGAAGAAATCTAAACAAGAAATAAAATAATAATAGACAATTCAAATAATTAAGTCTAATAATTATAATATAAATATCATTATTATTGAACTTATTATAAGACATGATTGATGATGATCATATGCTACGAAGATGTATGATATGTGATACAAAAGTTAAAATATAATAAAAAAATATTATCATTATTACTACTCTAACATTGATATATCATGAATATATTTATTTATGTTATCATGTCCTATTTGTTCATAATAATATTGTTATGATGTTATTGTTAGATTGTGAGAAATTATAACATAAATTTATCTAATAAGTAAATTGGAGACTCATATCATACTTGTATCATATGACATACAATTACAACATAATAAAATAAAACACAAAAGTGATTATAAAAGTTTTGATATATTTTAAATAATACTAATTTTGAGGCTATTATAAATGATTAAAGCATTGTCACAATGATAATTTATATATTAAATTACATTGAAATATATTTTCTAGAATGTATAATAATGTTATATTTTATTATTTAATCTTAAATTTATGTCATGATGTTCAATATTGTTTATAATGGTTAGATAAAAAAATGATTTTTGTTTCATCATCAACCTCTTTTGGACGATGATAAACCCTTGATTATTTTGGGAGAGGGAAGACAGAGATTTTTCAAAAGCACATTATAGCTTAGTTAGCTTTATGTTAGCATATGATTTTTAACTTGTTTTATGATCTCTTTCCACCAAAAGAGTAACATTTATGCATTAAGGACTCACTACCAATGCAAGAAGATTGAAAGAGAAAAGAAAAGGTTAATAAAGCCGCACCTCTTCAACAAGTCCATGCGTGGAAAATAAAAGCATGAACCCCATACAAGTTCTTAATTGTAACTCCTCTTGCCTCTTTCCTTGATCGCTAGAATGCTTCGTGGCTAAGTATCTTCTCCCGCCCATCGTCATTTCCGCCTTTTACGTTATATATAAAGTCGCACTCTGCTCTGCTGTGAGATATGAGATCAAGCGTGCGAGATATGGAGAGCGGAGGCGGCAATGGTGATTTCTGGAGGCTTCCGGAAGAGTGCGTATCCTACGCGATCGGGTTGACGTCGCCGCGAGATGCGTGCCGGTCGGAGATGGTCTCCTCTTCGTTGAGGGCGGTGGCGGCGTCCGACGCCGTGTGGGAGAAGTTCCTGCCGTCCGATTACTTGGATATCCTCTCGCGGGCCGTCGATGCCATCAGCTTTACGTCCAAGAAGCATCTGTACTTTCTACTGTGCGATTCCATTTTCATCGATGGAGGCAAGAAGGTAATCTGTAATCGCTGCACAATTTGGTATTAATTTTCAAATCTTGTAGCCTTTCCCCTCAACTTGATTATTTTTTTTTTCGTCTTTTTAATGGATACATTTCTCTTGCTTGATGATGTCAGAGATTTGCACTGGATAGAGAAACCGGTGCGAAGTGCTTCATGTTGTCGGCAAGAGAACTGTTGATAGTGTGGGGGGATACACCCGCGCATTGGAGTTGGACTCATCTCCCTGGATTATCTAGGTTTGACATAAATTTGCACAAATTTTGTGTGTTGGCTTTTGTGTATAGTTTATGGCATTCATATGAATGTTTTCCTTGCCTTTTGTTTAAACTTTTAACTCAGTTCTTTTGAATATAGATTCAAAATTTCTGTATGCATGGTAGATATCTCTTTTAAAATTTTGCAAACTAAATGTCAATTACACTTGCTTTTTGTTAGTTTACAGTTAAACATTTGTGTTAGACAGTGTTTAAAGTGCGAAGACTGATTAAGATCCCTAAAACTCACATAGATTTAGCTAAGTTTGTGTGTCATGTTATGTCGCAAAATGGATTACATGGTTATATGGTTACTACAGCACATTGCATACCCGTACTATGAGGGTTGCATATGATATTGTGGACAAGGAGGAGGCATAGGCATAAGGCATATCACAACTACGTGTTTTAATTGAAGAGCTGTCTAATTAGATGACATTAACTTATATTACGTCAAAGGTGTTCATTTGATCGTTGCAGCTTGTCAGTGGAGAGAGAAGCTTGTTCAAGTATCTTTTGAAGTCTTAGTTATGATATTTTGAGTGTGATTGTGGTTGTCTTTCTTAATTTACCAATTTTTTACATAAAATCTTCTCTTTTTATGTTCTTGTATGTTCATCTTCTTCCTCCCTATTTCCATACGAGTGTTTTCAAAAGAGGTGACAAGAGATGCATTCGTTGGTAATTGGAATAGACTATTTTATGATGGTTATCTTGAAGATTTAATTGAGCATGTCATGGAGTTCTCCAACCTAAAAACTGGTTTCAAAGAATTGATGGATGAAGGTTTTCAAAGAGGACCATGAAAAGCTTAATAGTCAATATTGATTTATTAGAATACAAAGATTTTGGATTCTATAAGATATAGATAGAGAATACTCTCTATTCAGAGAATTTATACAAGTTATTTCATGAAAAAAAAATCATATTTCATAAAGCTAAATGTGGCTTGAGCTTGATAAATAGGCATTGGTCATGATGCTATTGATCCTTGCAAGAAACATATGTTTTATGATTGCTAAGGAGACAATGAATATTTTCTACAATATTTATGACGTCTTTAAGTATAAAATGGATACATTTGATGTTTCAATTATATAATCTCAAGATGATTGAGATAACTTTTATCATAAAACACATTAACAAATTTCATGTGATCTCAACTCAATTGAGTTTGTTAGAGTTTCACATTGAAGATGAGGTTAAAATATTGATCTTGCTTTCTTTTTTATCACTTGAAATTTAATTATTACTAACATAAACAGTTTATTAAGACACTCAAAAGTTGAAACTACAAGAGAGATAAGGCATAATTATGAGTGAGGATATAAAGCATAAGAAATTTGACAAATTGTCCTATTTTTACCTTAAGTGTTGAATATAGAGGTGTATAATGAGAGAGTAATCCTATGGAAGTCAAATTGATGACATCATGGAAAGTTGTAACAAGAAGGCAAGTTGATTTTGTTGGAGTTTTGCGAAGGAACATTTGAAGAGAGATTGTTATGCCCATAGGATTGTGCATCCATAAATGTTACGATTGAATGCATAGAAGATGCTCAAATATCTATTGTTGATAGTTCAATTAAGTTAAGTATTCTTCACTTGGGTGCATCATTTTACTCCACATTATATAAAGAATTCATATAAGATTTTGTAACACAAGTCATTGTGAGGTGTTTGTGGCTATTGATGTAGCTCTAGAGATTATGGGCAAAAGAGTTATGCAAATTATCTCAAACAACACAATGAAATCTACATGAGGTACAATATGTTTCTAGTTTGAAAAAAAAAATTCTTATCTTGATTACTCATAAAAAAGTATGATTGCATCTTATTCAATAGTAATCAAAATACTCTTTGTCTTGCAAAGAATTTTAATTTTTACACTTTAGAGCAGTGCACATTATCATGTATTATCATATCAGATCTTTAATTAATAAAAGTAAGTTGTAATTGAAGAAAAATCTTAGAACAAAAAATTCATTACACATGATTATTAAGTAATTACTATCAATAAATTTAGATTATATATGACCTTAATCTATCTATTGAATAACAATATTCATGTCACATTAGAATATGTTGAAAATTGAAAGGTGTGATTTAACTATGATCAAACACAACCATCTAAACAATATCATTCTTCAAGTGGAAGGCCATTGGAAATATAGAGTACGATTATGATCATTAAGACTCACATAAACTTAATTAAGTTTTTATATGAAGTTGAATCATGAGTTATATTATGCAAACATTTTGCCATATGGGCACATGGTGTGGTCGTACCATGGAGGTTGTGCATAATGAATAAGGGGAGTTGTGGGGCTAATGGCTACAACAAGAAGTTTGGATTGAAGGTCGGTATTATGGAATACTAGGCAATTGTCTTGATATCTGAAAAAGCTGGGGAATATTGAACATAGCATAGAACATGGTTCAAGCGATGGAGAACTAGCGAAGGCATTAAAAGATAAAAAAAAAAAAAATCTTGTATTCTATTATAACCTTCTAAAATTCTAGAGCAGGATCTTCTGGTATTTGACAAAGTTCTCCCCGTTTCTTCATCAAAGAGTGTTGGAAGAAAGCATCTGATTCTTTTGAATTGGAAACTTGATTTGATTTCCAGTTCTCTTGACTTTTCCTTCTTTTGTTCTTTAGAGTACATAATAAAATTATGTCGGCTCGTATTTGGCCTGGAAATATTCGTCTTCTTTTACACAGCCCTTTACTTCACTGTTTTTCATAAATGCAATTAAGACCATTGGTTAGCAGTTTACTTCTTGTTTTCTATTCTACCAATATAGGATTTTTTTTTTATGGGCTATATATTTGGTCTCCACTTTTTTTAAAGGTTTTATTTGAATATTCCTTGGTACTTAATCAATGGTTACCTCATACTCCAATATACATCTGAGGCATTGCAAATGCATTCTTATTGATACAAGTTAATTATTGCTGTGAATCTGAAGATTTAAAGCTTCAGACATTATTGCCATATGAATTATGTAAGAATTATGTATTTCTAATGAAATTTCCTTTTCACAAGGATCAAGTTTCCTTATCACAGTTCTAATTGCATGTGTTTCAACTGTTGTGTTGCCAGATTACAAGAAGTGGCCAAGCTACTTGATGTTTGTTGGTTGGAAATTTGTGGCAAGATAGACAGCAGAATGCTGTCAAAGAAAACCAAGTATGCAGCTTATCTCATCTTCAAGATATCTGATGATGGATCAATTGGTCTCGACTACCCTTCTCACGTTTCTGTGAAAATGGGAGATCATGAAGTCAATCTTTCCACGCATTTAGATCACTATCATAACATCAGGGCACGGCGGTCCATCGGGCTTCGATCCCGGTTCCGTTATAATCGGTTTGCTCGTGTGTATCAGCAACCAATGCTGCTAGAAGCTGGACAATGGACACGACATGAACCATCAGTTGTAGACGAGCCACAACAAGCTCAAGAACACGTGGCACAGGAGAACAAGTTTTCCCAAGCTCGAAAAAGGCACGATGGCTGGATGGAGGTATTCATGGGAGAATTCTATATCAATGAGGGGGACGAAGGAGAGGTCTCTATGTCTTTGATGGAAACCAAAGGAGGGCATTGGAAGAGTGGCCTCATTGTGCAGGGAATTGAGATCAGGCCTAAAAAGTAATGTACTTCACCATTGGGTTCTGTTATGTTCTTCTGCAATATTATGTTTCAAGGTTGTGTATTTTGAATACTTTGGTATGATGCCAATTGTGGGTGTTGGGGTTGCAGCCTCATGCTGCATGATCGAACTCAGCCTAAAAGGATGCTGAGTTCATCATCCAAGCCTTTGTTTTGATATAATGGTTGCAATTAAAAAGAGTTTATTAAAAAATTGCCTAAAATGTGAAGTTATTGAATAGAAAAGATGTTTACTTGTACAAGTTAGTGGTGCTCATTCTAATACTTGAGGCAGTGTTCTGTAGTAGTTTTAACCTCTTCGTTGTTCAAGCTCTTGGGTAACATGAACTGCTTAATCTAGTTGTCTCTGCAAATGGAAAGTTAGCTACAGTTTAGTTGCACTAATTGCAAGCTTTTTTAATGATAAACCAGCAAGATAAGTGTTCTACCCAAGCTAAAATTTAATCCACTTTATTCTACTAGCACATTATGTTATGAAAAACAAAACCCATCATTTCCATTTCTATTAAGCACAAAAAGTTATTCAAGGTTTGATTAACTAACAGGAAGAGTTACCTTTTTAGCAATGCATTACTATGGAAACAGCAAGTCTAATGATTTCAATTGCATTGTTATGTGCAGATAACAATACCATTTAAGAATAACGATCCCTTAGAAAAGATGTACTCCAAAGCGTCCCCAAGGAACCATTTTGTTTGGATCATGGAGAGCTAAGAGGCACCTAAACAAATAGAACTGAAACATAACAGAGCAAAGAGATGTCACCCGATCATTTTGTCACTAATCCTTTGCTTCTTCTTCTTTCATCTTTTTCTCCCACTTGCGTTTCTGAGACAATAAAGAAACATGTGGGTGATAAACAACTCCATGAACGATAGATAGAATAGTTGCACCAGAAATGGTAAAGAAAGCAATTTTTTCTCGTGTATATCATGTTAAATGAGCTCAATCAAGCTAGAAATCAGATCATAAAACCAAACTTTAAAATAATTTTTAAAGGATATATATGTATTTGGTATGATGATGTAAGATTATTACAGGCTCATATAAGGTTCTTGAATCGCCATAGATGTACACTACTTAAGAGAGAAATTTCGTATTGATACAAGTAACAAGTAAAAGCTAGCACCACATTGAATTGCATTGAATAAAACAAATTCAGATTGCTATTGAATCAAATAAACCATAAATTATGAAGGGGAATATCGGCCAATCAAATTGTTCTCACATAAGGGCATATTGGGCAATAAACCCCTATGTTTGACATTTAGAGCACTCGAAAATTTTGCTAAGCACTGTCTCTTAATTTGGACTCTCCAAGATAAAAAATTGCTACAACAATTATTTCTCAACATATAACGTGCCCATCCCCATCAACATAGAAGGGACCTCATCTCTCTCAACTTTCTTGTTCCAATGAGATCATTGAATTCAGGCATAAAAGAAAAATTTCATCTTTTTGGGCCACTGAGATGGTCCACTTAACGTCAAGCCTAAGCACCTCGCTATTCATCACTACAAAATATTAACTTAAGCCATAGGGGAACCTTCCTAAATACCAACCTAAGACACAAACCTATTTCTTTTGGCTATGTGTGCAATTAATCATTTGAGCTGAAGCCAAGAACTAAGACTGTTCACAAGTGGTTTCAAGATTTGAAGTAGACTTCATTTTTCCAAGCATATATATTTGAAATAATTGTTGTCCATTGTAGCAATCTTTGTCAGGGAGTAGATTTTTCCTCATTTATGGAGCTATATCCATTTCAATACTTTCTGTAATTTAATGAATCTTAGTCTTCTTTAGATTAGATGACCATATCTTTAGATGCAAATATTATACATTACATTTATCTTTTTGTACAATATGAGCAAATTTATCTCCAAAATGTGCTTTTCTAGAGTCTGAAAATCAAAATCTGTTCTGATACAACCCAACTATTTTCAACATAACTTTTTCTACACTTACACAAATCCATTAATGAAAACTACTTTGTTAAAAGAAACCACTCTTGCTTACGAACAACATACAAGTCAAATGCTTTTCAAAGTTTAAGTATGTTGATATAATAATTTCAAATCTATCATTTATACAGCCATCTATCTTTTATACAACCAATTGTACCTATCTTGAGAGATTTCAAATAGCTCTTATGCCACATATTCAAAAAATCAGGCATCCCACAACATTCATACCTTCTTTGGAGGTTTCAAATAGCACTAATGCAATATTTGAAAATCAGACATCCTTAACACTCATACCTTCCTTGGAGGTAATAAATTGTACCTATCCTGAGTGATTTCAAATAGCTCAAATATCACATGTAAAAATCAGATATCTCCAACATTTATACCTTCTGTGGAGGTAATAAATACCATGCTGAAGCTCTTAAACAAGGATGATGTCAAAAAAATATAAAATCCATTTCCTTTTCACAAAATTTTATGGTGTTTCTAAACCATTACAATTTCTATTGCTTCATCTCAAAATGAATAAAATCCTTTCAGAATGAGCAAATCACTAAGAATTTGAAAACAAATCCAACATCAACAAGCATTCGCAAATATCACATATTTATTTATTGAACTAGCTAATAGATAGAAATATCTTTCCCATGTCTATTAAAATGTTAGTACATATTTTGGTTCTATTGCAACCTTGCATTAAAGGTTTGTCCTTTAATTTTAAAGGCATTATTGTTTTTTTTTAAGGCAAGATTGTTTGCTTAGGCTTTTCATAGAAGTAAGAATTTATACTTCATATCAAAGGCTAGGATTGATAAAAGCTTGAAAAAGAAGGGAAATCCAATAATAAAAAGCTCTTATGAGCACAAAATCCTAATTAAGTGTTGAGCCCAAAAAGATATGATGTACATAGTCTTATCTTACATTTTTTTTAAAGGACTGTTTCCACACAAAGGCTCCCCTTCAAGTAAAACATCAAAGAGCTCTAGAAATTCTTACAAGGTTAGTGCTAAGAGGTGGATATATGCTTTTTGGATCAAAACACTTAGAAATTATAGCATGCTTTATTCGTGTTTCCTCATTGTACCTCTTGTGCATCATTGGGTCCTATCATACTAGCAAAGACTATTTCAAAGGACCATAAGTAGCAAGCTTTTCTTCTTGAAATGCAACATTAATTATCTAATACTTTTTCTAGTAAACATTACTTGGAAACATGAATAGAATGATTTGGAAATATCATATCAAAATTTTGATTTTACAATTACCCTTTATATAACATGATATTGGATTAGAATTGACAGCCAAAAAAAGTCATTCTATTTATGAAATTCAAAGCAATAGTGATGCAAATAAGATAATTATCTTATAAGACTTCCACAAATGACCAAGATCACAACCTTTACAATCAGCAGAATCATGTCATATTGCTGCTATATTTGCACAAGTTAATAACACCAAGGAGAAGCTCATGCACATCTACATAACCTCACGTTCGGCTATAATGCAGGCATTCCAAACATCAAAAACTAAACAAAAAAAGGGACACGAGACATGACATGAAACAAACATCAATATATGATTTTTCCCAAAACAAAATCATGTAACAACATAGTAGATTTCTTTGCTTCTTGTATCTTACTTGTAACTTACAAGAAAATAGTCACAAGGAAAAGGTTATAATAAATAAATTCCTGTAAGGAAAAAGTTAGAAGAAACACGTACATGAAAAAAAAGCAATATGTTTGAGATGCTTAAAATATAAGATTAATAACTCAAGCATTTATGAGCAAAATATGAAGCATTTTTCAACTTGAGCCCATCATATATTGATGGATGATTAAAAAATTAACTAGATATCAATCACATGACTATGCATCAATCATGAAAAGTTTATATACAAATATATGAATAATAAAAAAAATATAACAATGTGCATGTCATCAATTGCATCAAGGCACTAGTATTTGCTTATTTTTTAGTCAATCTTCCACATTCATTAAGGAAAATTGCCTCATAGCATGCGCATTGAATAGAAGCTTGGAAATGTATAAAACAACAAAAAATCAAGCCCTTCATGATTATGTTCAAAATAATAAATACAAATACAAAAAAAAACTAGAAATCTTCAAAATTTTAACAACACTACTATATAACCAATGATGGTAATGACAAAGACAACACTACTGAATGCACAATGACTATAATTGGTTGGCATCAAGCTCAAAAGAGACATCTTGAGACAATAAAAAAAAAGAGTACCATTGAGAACAATGTCTTTGTTGAGCCCAATATCAAGGTTGCTAAAGAAAAGCTATGATATAACGAGGATGAGAAAGAGCTAATGTCTTTACTAAGATCATCCTCACCAAGATCGACATCCTCACAAACATCAATGTCAATGTTAAGAGGGGCAATGGTGTACAAGTACTGTCAAACAAACATAAGAGAAGAGAAGGGTATTGGTTGAGGGCTACCATGTGCACGTTGAGGTTGAAAGGTGATGTAAATTATTGATCGACATGTATATGTTTTGATTGTAATAAACACATTTAATGCTATTTGTGCCATCTAATCGTTTTATCTAATGTTCCTACCAATTTATATGACGATAGATAACAAAAGATGATATGGTAGTTGATCAAGTGGCATTGGGAGAAGATAAAAAGGAATTGAAGTTTCATGCAGCTAATAGATCGAGGATAAATGATATGCCTTATCTAGTTCTATTGTATAAGGTTGCATTAGAGAATTGCCTGCTTGACATTTTCAATACTTGTGTTCAAACTTAATATTTTGCATGTGTATATTCTTTCAAAGTCATAATCTTATTCAAGTGATACATAACCATTACATATATACACAAAAATAAATACATTTAAAATTGATAATCAAATAATGCAGCATAATTAATATCTTAATTATTATACATGATCCAAGGATAAGCATGCATTCAAATGAAGCATTTGTTTGCTAGTATGTTGGCTTACTCTTGCACTTAACTGGTTACATTGGAAATATTTCATATTATTTGCAAGATTATGATTAAAACATATTTGATTATTGATGAATATATCTTGGTCCAAGTATGTTTCATCGAGTATCTTCTACTTTGGGCCAATGGGTTATTAAGTTAAATTTAAATGAAAATTACTTTTAATAATGTTATTGTATATAACTACATGTAAAATTTTGATTTTACAAAGATTTAAATTGCAAAAAGTTTTTAAATGTCTAAGCCAAAATATGAACTTATTTGGTTATCTTCCAATTTCAACCTAAGGAAATACAAATAAAGAATGTTTCTGAATAAATTTAGATAAATATTAATGTGATTATGATTTACAAATATTTAAATTTTAATATGTTTAATGCCTTAGAATTTATCATTATTAAGGTTTTGCTTGATTTGAACTTACTTCTCCATTTGGACCATCACGTTGCTTAATTACATCACATACAAAAATTACCACAATCCCTTCTCTAAAAAATATAATTATTTATACAAATTTTATTTAACAAAATAATTGCATAATCGAATGTTTTTTTATCTCAAAATACTTGACTAAAAATTTTAGACTTTCTAAAAAAACCTTCATATGAAACTACATTAGCACATGCTTATTACACTACTATTATTTGACTCAAATATGTTTGAATCCCTGAAGTTAAGGCTTAAGTAGTCAAATTAGTATGTCACAAAATCAAGGATCTATGAAGACGCTAGATCAACTTGTGAGTTTCTACTCCATTTGACACACCTCTATATTCATTGTAGGCAAGATATATGAATTCATGCAAAATACCCATCTCAGCATGGTATGGTTGTTGATTCCCTTTAGTAAAATCATTATAAGTCTATAATAATATTATTGTTGCTTACTAAACCTAGTCTATATATCTATATGTACATCTTGTAATACTTTGCTATATGTTTTAGCTATGAACTTGTTCGTAACAGCTTTTTGATGTATTAAGGTTATTCTACATATCTACATGAATATCTTAAGAGAACCTTGCTAAATTTTAGAACATATTATCTAGAAGTATATCTCTACAATCATATGCTATTAATCTAAGTAATAAGATTAGGAAAGAACTTAGAAATCATGATCAACATACATCCTTAAAATTAAGCTACATAATTATGGATGACCTAATAATCAAATTTGTTTGGTAGCTTAGTCATACATTTAGATCATGGCAAACAACATATTTGAGGTTTATACATATTAGCTTGCATTCAAGATTTTTCCAAACTTCCCTTTTAATTATGGTGTCATATGGTACTTCATCAAGCACAAAACATAACTCACATGTAAGATTAAATCAATTCAATCTTAAGGTTAAGATTACATGTAATTATTGTGCACATGTACTTAAACCCAGATTGTGAATGATAATGAATTCACTCATTTTATATGATCTTAGGTTGACTAGCTTAACCATAGTCTTGGCTATCAACTCAAACAAGATTGATCACCAACTTAAACAAATAGCTAATCATTGCCATATCCATGCCTCATATCTCAAATCTAATTGAAAATCATATTAATTTTTTTTAATTAATTTCACACATGGATTATATGTAGAATTTCAAGTAAAACCCATGTGTTCATATTTCAAACGTTTCAAGTATGTCACTAAATTAGAAGACTATATAGCAAATCATACCCATGGCAGTGTGTTACAGGATGTCAACGTCTTAATCCACCAAACCATAAAGTAGAGGATTTATTTTAAATGCTTGAAAGGAAGAACCTCAATTCATTGATATGCCTACAAGGCCTCTTCTAAGTTTGTAAAGAAAGATGCATCTTTTTATTATGTTCTAAGAAGCGTGCTCTGATTTTCTACTAGTTGACAAAAGTGCTTCCATGTCAAACACTAATACATTGTACCTCATTAGTTGATTGTTTTCTAAATGATTAATATAGATGATAAGATTTAAAATTTGATTAAGAACATTTTTTAGTAGATCATTTTAAAAATTACATAGTTACTTCTATTCAATCCATATCATGTTAAGGAAGCAAAAAACATAATAATAATAATATATATATACATATATGTATACATATATGTATATGTATACATATACATATACATATATGTATATGTATACATATACATATACATATATGTATATGTATACATATACATATATGTATATGTATACATATACATATATGTATATGTATACATATACATATATGTATATGTATACATATACATATATGTATATGTATACATATACATATATGTATATGTATACATATACATATATGTATATATATATATATATATATATATATATATATATATATATGAATGCACATTGGCATGTTAATTGAAATACTAAATCCATTTTTTACCATAAACATTTTTTTTAATCTACTCAAGGAAGAAAATTGGTCATATGCAAGTATTAAGTATTCACACTTCACATAAAAAGGATTATATGTAACTTACTAAAAATCAATGATTCAATGATATGCCACAATGCATTTTTATAAAAAAACAATTATGATAGTGGCATTATGGAAGAGAAAAAAAAGATTATTTTATTATCATGAATGAGATCCTACAAATAAATAAAACAAAACAAGTACAACAGAAAAGGAATAAAGAAGATATTACCAAACTATGAGAAGATTTTGGAGATATTCATAAGAATATTCCAATAACTAATCTAACATAATATCATTAATATGATTCATCGTATTCTCGATAACACTTGCACTAAAGCTGAGATATCATGACTATCTAACTTGCTGCAATATTTAGAGATCCTTCAAGGTCCAAGAACCTATAAGGTATTTGTTTTTCAGTTGAGATATGACAAATAATGATTTTCTTATATAACATAACATCTTTAGATAAAATGACAATCTACCTTAGTGTGTTGGGTTCTTTCATGAAAGATGGGATTGTTTGAAATATGAATGACTTCCTGATTATCGCATTTAAGAACCGTTGATTGAGTGAACAAATCCAAACATTTTTAATTAGATCTTTTATCCATATAATTTCATAGGTAGAATGAGTCATTATTTAGTATTCAATCTCTGTACTCAATCTAACAACAATAATTTCTGTTTACTTCTCTAGTACACAAGTTTTTCCCCTAAAAGGACAATATCTAGGGAAAGATTTTCAATCTTCAACAACCCGACATAGTCAGCACCAAAATAAGCATCAATTTGTAAGACATTATGCCTTTGGCACACAAGTCCTTTTCCTACAGATCTATTAATACACCTCAAATTTCTAAAACAGCGTTCAAATTCTTCTTCATGGGATTTTGCATATGCTAACTGACCACATCAACAAAGAAAATGACAATAAAGATAACAGTCAAATGAATTTACCAACAAGCTAACATTAATGAAGAGTGTCATCCAATGGTTCATCTCTAGAATTTTGAAGAATCTCCATTGGTGAGTTAATTGGCTTGCACCCAAGAAGCTCAGTTTCCTCAAGAATTACAATATATTTTCTTTGGGAAAGAGATTGTTTTATGCAAACTTTATGAAGACAAACTTTTCTTTGGAAAACTCAAATTTTTTTATAACAAAAATCTTTAGAAGATATTTGTGTAATTTCCTCAATACAAGATACATCATTCCAAGTCAAACAAAAGTCGTCCACATAAATAGCAAGGATCACTATTCCAAAAGAGTGGCAAATGACAATGGAGTGATTAATTGTGTTGTTTACAAATTAAGCTCAATCAATCTTATGCATTTATTTTACCATGCAAGAAGGCTTTGCTTTAACCCATATTTAGCTTTTTGAAGCTTATAAGCATTTTCTCCCATTGATCAACATAGCCTGCAGGTAGTTGCTTCATACAAATTACTTCAAAGAGGTTGTTGTAAAGAAAGGCATTACTCACATCCATTTGAAGATGCCATCCTTGGTTAATGACAATGTAAAGAACAAGGTAGACAAAATTTAGCCAAGCCACAAGAGACAACATTTCGAAATAATTGATACCATGAACCTCAGCATAACCTTTGGCCATCAAACAAGCATTGTCGTGATCAAGAAAGAATGCTTGTAATATTAGAAAGGTGGTGAAACCAAGTCTAGTCCATAAGAGCTCCCATTTTGATATCCATTGCAGTTTTCCATTAGGATCTAGGAAAGCGTCATGGTACATCCTAGGAATAGAAGAATGGAGAGAAACAAAGCAAAGGTATAAAACGAGATGAATTATACATCAAGGGAAATGAGAGATTATATGAAGTGACAAGTACTTTGGTGTATACATTTGTGAAAGGTAGTGGATAGGTCTAAATCTTATGTGACTAGTGAATTCTCGATCTTAGATGATGTCACAATTAGCAGCATATTAAAAGGAAACAATCGGGACCATTGAGTATAAACTTATAGAGTAGCAATGCAAGAAATTGGAACAATGAGTGCAAGTGAACATTGGCAGAAATTGCAATTGACAAGAATGTAGTTGACTAGAAAAGGATTGTTTCATGAAACATAACATCAATAGAGATACATGGGTGATTTATTGAAGGATCATAACAACACCACCCTTGCTGCACCTTGGAATAGCCTAAAAGCATGCATTTGGCATGAGTGGAAAGCACTTCACATCTAAGATAAAATAAGTGAAAAAAGGATATACAAGCAAAGATCCTTAAATTGAGGGAAAGGAGACAAAAAGGAAAACATTGTTGAGACTAGTAGATGAAACTCAATTGACTAAGCATGCTATGAGAATGGCATTCCCCTAGAATTTGTGCAAAAGTTTTACATGAAACCTCAAGATATCAATGATAAAAGTTTAGTCACACTATTTTGTTGTGAAATATAAATGCAATACTTAGCACAAAAACATTGAAATGTAGGTTACATGTTTTAATGTAGCATTAGAACTTAAAGTTTTGATAAAGTACTAAACCTTAATTTCCTCATAAAATTGCTTGAAGATATCAAATTGAGCTAATCAACATTTTGATAGGTATACCCAAGTAACTTTAGTGTGGTCACATATAAAGGATACAAAGAGCAATATCCTAGATGGGTTGGAATAGGACCATGATGCTATATATTTGAGTATATTAAATCAAAATATGTAAAGGAAAAGGTGCACAATGGTGTTCACAAGAAACACATACAAACTTAGTGAGTGAAGAGGGAAGTTCCATAGGTGATGAGGGAGCGGATGATCAAGACAGCGATGCCAGTGATACATAGACAAGATGGTAAAAAGAGCAGTATAGAGCTAACAAGATGTTAGATACATTCTACTTCAGAATTGTCACTGATTGTCTTTTTTGTGCTATCCTAAAACACAAAGCAACAAGAAAGAAAATGGTAAAGCATTTATGAGAATTGGTAAAAATGCAAATAAATAATAAATTAGCAGACAAGTTTAGGACATAAAGGACATTGACTATAGTTATTGAAGGTGAAAGATGGATGGAACCTTTTTCTAAAAGTAAGAGAAGATACGTCGACAACAATAACAAAGGGAGAATTTGTAACATAAGGGATGAAAAAAAACAAAGAATTACCAGTCAAGTGGGAGGATGAACCAAAATCGAACATCCAAGACATAAGAATGAGCAGTTGCAATAAAAACATAAACATAAGAGACAATAGATAGTTGAGAATGGCATACAATACCACCTAAGCAAATCATAATAGAATTAAAATAAATAGTATTAACATGCTAAGCAACTGTGAGACCACCAAACATTTCCCAATGACAATTTGATGAACAATGAGTTCTCTGACAATGCTTGCCATGTGGAAAGGATTGTGACAACTTTATCTGTCACCTTGGCAATTACAACCATGATTATCACTACCCCCTTTAGAATTAGCAACAAGAGCAATCGTTTAGGGCTTGAGGAGGGCAAAGCAAAGAGCATGATGATTCGTAGAACGCAAGTGAGAGTAATCGAGATATTAGGAATCGCAAAATCACCTAACAACTGAACTTGAACAAAATAAAGTAGCCTAAAGAGAAAGTTGACCACAAAAACCTAATTTTATCTTTGCCAAGTGGGAATGAACAAGTCCATCCCACTTCCCTTTTGATGAACTATAATAATCTTGAACAAATTTATCACCTTGTTATGAGCAAGAAATGTAAGAGAATAAAGATATAGTTGAGAAATGTTATTGTCTTGAAAGTATGTAGAGTGAAAAAAATCTCATATCTTTTTTGCAGTTTCTTGAATCATGACGTTACCTACAATAGTAGATTCAAGCCTATTAAGCATCCATGTGAAAATTGTACAGCTAGAGAAACGCATTTGGTAGGTTTGATAGTTTACTTCAAGTAGGGAAGAGTACACATGGTGAAGCTTCTCACAAGATCCAATAAAAAAATAAAAAGTCATGAGACCACAACACATAATTTGTATCATTAAGTCTAATAGTGGAATGTATGGTTAACGAAATCTTTGTATTAGAAAGAGAAGTCGAAGACGCCATGAGCTAAAAACAAGGAATAAGTGAGTAGTTAATTAAACATAAAGCTTAGCTATTGAGGAGGAAAACAGTCTCTATGTTCATCTAACAAGAGAAATAACAATAGTTGACAGCATTACAGTGGATGTGACTTTAGTTGGCAATACAAATGCAATGGCTAGCTAGAGACAATGCAACAACAACATGGAGAGGGTGACAATGCAATAGAATAATGCAAAAGATAGGACAACTTAGCATAGGAAGCAATGGACATGATGATACAACGAATAGGATGATGCAATAATTGAATAGGGCAAAAATTTGATAATGTAAGATAGGGAAGTCAAAAGACGGAGAGAAACAATTCATGTGGGCCACATTGGAAAGGATCAACACAAAAGGGACTCATCATCACAACAAGGACCATAAAGAGGAGAGAAGGCACATGATACAAGTGTTGCTTAAGCTTGTGAGATTCGCATGGCATAAGGTACATTATGCAAGTGATAAGTGTAAAATTTGTCAAAATTTAGGGAAATAGTGAGGTAAAGGCAAAAAGAAGGTAAGAAAATGAGCCTATAAGAAGATGAGGTCATGTGGCAAAAATGACCATACTTTAATACTATTGTGAAAAGGAAGAAAACATTATTTCATTAATTCAAAGGAAAACTTATAAATACGAGAAATAAAGCGAGAGGAAATGGAATGTAATAAAGAAAATATTATAAATTTATGAGTAAAAATACTAAAGGCATTTATGAGAATATTCCTATAACTAATTTCCTTAATATCACTGATATTATCATTTATATTTTTGGCAAGAGGTGCAACCAAATATTTTCCATATAATTACTTTTTATGTGATTATGTTTACTTATACAAGTATATTTAAATACTTAAATTTGAAAAAAAACGTCATTGCAAGATAATTGTTTTCTCAATTGAAATATCTTCTTCACATGTTTAAATTGTTAAAATACTCTAATAAACAAACTATTCAATGACTTTTGTGTTCCTTTATGGTTTTTTTAGTGTTATTACAAGATTATAAGTTATTATTAGAATAAAACTAGTTTTTCCTATACAAAGATAAGAATAATTAACTTGATGACTACCATTGAGTATGTGACTATTAAGGCCTATCAAGTGGCCTTAACACAACATCAAAAAGGATCAAATTGATATATGCTAATAGATATAAGCCAAAAACATACTTCTTGTATAGGTCCATTGTACATGTGATAGCCCAAATATTTAAACATAAAATATTCAAGCATTTGTGTAATTGATAACAGTATTTACTCCCTTCAAAAATTATTTTTTAAGATATTAATGAGTTTATGACTCGAAATGTGTCATAATGTTAGTAGCCCAAATAATATTTTTTAGCATACTATTAAAAAGAGCTCACTTAGAGAAATTTATTGGTATGTAATTTAAAATTTTTGAATTCTATTTAGAATTTCTAAGATATTTTAAAAGATAAAAGCCACTTTTGATTATTAGATCTTTTTGTTAAATAAAAAGATTTTATATAAACCCTTCCTCAAGCTCCATCAATTGCAAAAAACCACTTGAGAGATTTTTAAGAAAGAGAAAGAGAGGAGAGACAACAAGACAAGAAAAGAATAAAGCAATTGGAGGTTTGCAAGAAGCTATTGTAGACAAAGAATCCACTTGGAAAGCTGCAACAAGAGCTTGGTTCCATAAGAAGAAAGAGCTGAGAAAATTTGATCTATTTCTAAGCAAAGAATTGATCAAAAGTAAGATTTTATGTGAGATTTTCCTTTCTTTAGATGTTGTGGAGATGTATTTTAGGCCACTCACATTTTGGTTTTCATTTGAATGGGATTTGGGTCGAAGTTAAAAAGTTGCAGCTTTCCATCCATATATCACGTATTGTACATGAAGATCGGCTATGCTAAGTTCAATTTTAAGGACCAACCCTTGCGTAAGAGAAACGGGACAATATGTTATTTATGAGTGTATCATACGTTCAAACCAAACAATCATTTGCTCTAGTTTTCCAAGAAAAATAGAGGGAATGTTAATATTTAATGCACCATATGTTTAGCAGAAAGCAGGTGCATAACGAACAGTCCATATGGAATCACATATGGTGTCTTATTAAGAGTGTACCACACATTGAGACAAACATACTATACGTTAAGCTCAAAAATGTTAATGAACCACAGTTACGAACGGTTTGTCCGAGCGTGCATATAATGATTTTATGAATAACGTATCGTACGTTAGGGTAAACTAACGATATATTAAGAAGCAAAATGGCAATTTTTTAGGAAGATTTTTGAAACTATTTGCAACTATGTTTATGGATACTTTTTGTAAAGAAAACATATAATTTTTTTAAAAACGATGCAAGAAAGAAAAGTTTTAAATAAAGTCTAAGAATTTTGAAAATCTTATATTTGAATAAAAACCAATATTGATAATTGTGTTGATTGTTATTTAAGTGATGAAAGGAAAAAATAAAAGAAACCAAAAAGCCATGAAAGATACTTCTTAGAGCCATTAAGTAAACAAACTAAACAATTGTAATATAAATAGAGTAAATTATTAATTATCTTAAGATATTCCTATGATATATGATGTGATTGAATATAATATAAGCATACTATATGTCATAGATTGTTTGTATATATATTCCAATCTATGAGACACCATAATAGTACGAGCTATATCATATATATATATATACACACAAACATAAAAATACATATATTATATATACCAAAACATAAAGTAAGAAAGAGAACAAATAAAATGTAAAGATCATGATAAAAAGAGACCTTGTTACTATTAATACTTCATATAGAGCGATATTAAATAGTGATTCCATAATAAAGATGACATTTGATCTCATTTATGTTATTATAAGTACTTCAAAAGTGGGCAATGATAAGCAAAGACTCATTTATGTTAATACTTTGCTATAGACCAATAGTGACAAAAGAAATGATTTTGATAGCTTAGCTAACTATTGATGAAGGTCTTGAGATATATTTTATGCTGCAAAAATATGATATGACATGAGATCCTATGAGTAGGAATAATAATTATATGAAAAATTCATAACCTAATAAAATAACGAGAATAATGAAATGATGAAAAATAAATAAATATAAATATTATATGATAATAATACAATATAAAGATTATATATATATATGAGCATGATGAATATAAGTATATATATATATATATAGTGATTCAATATATTTATATTTTAATGGATAATACACATTCTTATTTATTGCTTCATTGTTATTTACTGACTACATATTATATTTTTATATTATTTTATTTGTATGCAACTAATAGTTTAACTATTGAATTTATTATATTTATTACTTACATTACAGATTATGATGCAAATATAAATAGAATTAGAGGTCCCTATAAGGATATAGCCTAAGACCTTGAATGAGAGAAAATGCTTTTTTTGTGAGCCTTACCAGAAATTCTGTATAAAATAAATGTGTATTGTATATCTATATGGTATGCGTTGCATATGAATATAATTTCAACTTTTGTTTTATTGGTGATTGAGACTTGTGTGTAAGTATTATTTAGTTGTTTCATTTTTCGTAATATAAGGATTTGCAATGTTTTTCGTCATCTCTACCTGATTTAAACTTTCATCGAGAATTTACAATATACTCTGTGCTTACTTGACATTTTTATATTTTTTGAGTGTTTTATCAGATTTATTTATTATTTACCTAGGCAAGTCATGACAACACAATGTTGAATTAGAGATTTTCCTACTTAAAGTCATCAATGCACACATTACACAATAATTTTGAATATATAAGTATGCATGTATACAGACAATGATTATGATATATACATATATACTCTAATTTTTAATACTAATCATGCATACTTATCATATTTATTGTATTCATATATATATATATATATATATATATATATATATGTACACCTATGATTAAATATATTTAAAATTAATGACCATCTACTGTAACACAATTGACATATTAATAAGTATTCATAGTCTAATTTATAGCTGAGCTAGTTAATCACCTGAACGTTGGTTTGGTATGTATGTATGTATATGTTTGGTCATAAGTTATCTTTCTAATTAAAATCTCAGTGATTATTGTATATGAAAACAAATGTATATGAAAAAAGCCCAAGAGCCAAGGAAAAAGTAGAAGAAACAATTACTTCAAATTTAATATGGGCAATTTATTGTCTAACCTTATAATCCAAGAGCATGTCAGGCATCTTCTTCATCAACTCAGCAGTATGAGCCCGCCTATTAAGATGCAGAAGAGAACTAAGAAGAGTTTCCACAACAAATAGAGATAACAAAAGAAGTTCACCAGAAATAACAAAATTCACTTTAAGACGACAGAAAAAAACTCACTTTTCAGCAGAAACGCGATCGCACTTATGTCCTTTCCTCTTGTTCTTCATCTCCTTCTTCGGCGGATCGTAGGGCCAGTCCCTAAAACCACAAACTCAAATCGGATGACTCGCTAACACCAAGAAAAACGCAAAAAAACAGAAGATAAGAGGAAGAAAAGATAGTACTCGCCGGCCAGAAGAACCTCTTTACGGATGGCGGCGCGCTTGCGAGCGCTTAGGGCGAGGGGCTTCCAAGCGCCGAGTTCCCAGTAGCCCCATACTCCCTTCGATAACTCGGTCTGGTACTTAGCTAACTTCTCTTTCCAAGTGAACTGGTAGCTCATTGGCACTCCCTTCGTCAATGTCGTCTTCGATATCTGTGGTTCCGCAGACGTCATCGCGGGCGTTTGTTTTGTCATCGTCTTACTGATAGCTGTTCTTGCCGCCGTCTTCGCAACCGCTGCTACCGCCGCCGTTGCAGCCTTGTTCGCCATCCTATGGCGACCGCCTAGTTTTGGCCTGGTAACATCAACAGTCACCGAAGCTTTTTCATTTTGAAGCTGGAGCAGTGGAGAAGCGTTAACCCTATTTGGAATTGAGTTGCATTAAAGCAAACATTGATAGTACATTTGGCAGATTCAATAATCGATCGAACTAATCAATCTTCTTCATACAAAGCTCAAAATCGAATGAAGCTGAAGCTTGATCAAAATTGTGATAACCTAAATACCAAACTTTATTAAAAATATATTAATCTAAAAATGATGCTTAAAATTTAAATCATGTAAAAGATTATTTTGTTTTATTGAAATATTAACCATTTTAACTTTTAAAAACAATTAAAAATTAGAATTTTATCATAACACAATCATGCTAACACACAAATATACTAATTAAATAGATCATATCAATTACAATCAATAATACATATGATAATTATCACATTTATTAAGTTTTAGAATTATAACATCTAAATTATATATTACATCATATTATATCATATATTTTTACATATATTATTTAAATTAATAATTATTATATTAAAATATTTTTTTCTATATGATTAGTATACAATCATTAAGATTTTATCTTATTATATTAATGGGTTATAAATTTTCCTAATATTAAAGATAAGTTGACACTTTTATAAGAGTAAGTATACAACCTATCGATAAGGCATGACATTGATTCACAAATTCATTAATTTTTTTCATTAAACTAGTTTATTCAATAAAAATAGAGAATATTATAAATATTTTTGCAAAAGTTACTCCTTTTTCATTCCCATTTCATGATCACTATCTCATTTTCAAAAATAGATTTTCTCTATGAAGATAAAAAAAAATTGAAACTATGCCTATATAATGTATATGTTGATATATCATAAGATTTCTTTGATACATTTCTAAAGTATTTTTTTCTTATTTTAAATAGATTTTTTTGTGATAAATCATGGTCTTCTGCTTTTTCAAAATTTCTTTTATTTGTTATGAATTTGTCATCAAAATGTAAATGTTAACAATATTTTGGATTCTCCTATTGAGATATCTTTAATTAGATATGATTATAGTATTTGTTAACCTCCTTCTGTGACAAATGAGACTCTCACAATAATTGCTTAAACAAATATCATTTGATATTGTTTCTTTCCAAAGTTGAATTTACTAAGATTGTTGAAACTTTATAAATTGAAGATCAAGAGGCAAAGTCATGATCACTACCATCACTTTTTATGTCTTTTTTTCTTTAATAGTTGGGACTCTTTCTTCCAAAAGTTACAGAACTCGCTAGGGCTATTCAAAATGAGGCATTAGCCATAATCACAACCGACCACCTCCTATGCCTTTTCTTTCTCTTTCAACTTCGATGTCCAACATTTCATCACCTATGCAACTCAAGGGATTGGGGGATAAAGTTTTTTCATCGACATTCAACAACAAATGACCTTTCAACCTCAATTCAACTATAACTATCTCAACAAGTTAATTATTATATCACTTCACAATCCACTTTCCCTTGAAGTGATAGTTAGAGCCTCAAAAAAGTTGTGTCATTCTCCTTTTATTTTTAAAAATATGTTACTAAAATTTGAAACTATAAAAAATCTTATAATTGATTTTTTTTTTATTTGAAAAACATAAACCAATAAGTTTCTTTCATAACAAAAATAAATCCCATTTTGTTTCTTTTATCATAATAAAAAAATACGTTATTTTCAACCTAAATAAAAATTCATAAAAATTAATATTACTTATGTAATATAATCTCATAGAAAAAATAAAGAAACTAAACTAATACATTTTCCATTCCAACTTATCAATGCAATATCATTACTATAAAACAAGTACTTAAAATTCTAATACATTATATGTATGATAATATAAAAAAATAAAATGTAGCACTAAGTCATCGTTATCTTTTATCACTTTCATGGATTCCCATAATGAATATCCATATGGCCTAAAATATTTAAGCAAAAATAAGCTATCCCAACCCAATAAATACAAAATTATACAAAATTGGGTGACGTCATGCTTTGTTAAATAAAAAAATAACATATAATTAACCCATGCAATGTATTATGAATTTCTTAAATTTTTATTCCAAATTATTTCCTTAAGTCCCTTAATCATTTTATTTTATAAAATTTATATTATATAAAAAATCTTTAGATTCATCATAAATTAGCTATCTCAATTAAGGTGGATCATTTATGATAATATAGGCTCTCTATCCAATAATGTTAGCTACGCAATATTTGAGTATATCACTAATATACTTTACCCTTAGCACCTTTTTAAAACACATATCAAATATAATTTTTCTTATGTTTAATTATACCAAATTTATCATTTATGAACAAAATTTAGTAGTGATCATGTGATTCAATTAGTTATGCTAAATTTAAAATCAAAACTAAGTTTATAAATAAAAACAATCATTGAATGCTTCAAGCATCATTTTAGATGTGAATTAATCTAGTGAATTTTAGTCTTCAAAATAAGATATTTGGCTAAAAATTGAGTATTTATCAATCAAATGCATTAATGTAAATGGCTCTTTCCTTTGGTTTTGAGCCATGATCACACTAAATAAATCGATTCTTGCTTGCACTATTTCTTTGACGAACTCAAGTTGTAACATCTCGAATTTTTGTTTAGTGTTTAGTTCTCATGTAACTAAGTTTTAATATTAATATTTTAAATTTTGATATAATAGAATAAAAAATCGTGTCAATTGAAGTATTTTCAAAATTATTGATGAATAAATTTTTAGATAAAGCTCATTGTGAGTAATCCACTAAATTATATTTTGCAATTTTCAAAAACTAAATAGATTTGATCAAATCTATTTAGTTTCTGCTCGAGGAAGCTGTGAGCTTGAAAGGAGTGTTGCTGTCATTTGGCAAGGGAGAAGAGAAGAAGAAGAGGAAGAAGAAGAAGAAGTGAGGAAGAAATTTGGTGATAGTTGCAACAAGGCATTGGGGAAATCCTTTGAAAAAACTGTTTAAGCAAGCCACAGCATGAAGAAACTTAAGGAAGGTTAGCTCCTTACCTGATTTTTCTCCTAATAGTTGCTGTAGTTTTCTTTTATCCTACATGCTAGGGCTTTTTGGAGAGTAATGAAAGTTGTTTTGGTGGCTTGAATGAGCTTAGATTGATATAGATTAAGGATTAGGCCTTGCTGCATGTTGTGCCTTTGTTTTCTATTCAACTTGCATGCTTGTGAGCATTATTCTTTTTCAAGAGAAATTTGACTGTAACTAATGCAAAAATCAGAGAGCTTTTTGGGTTGATGGAACAAAAATCTTTGAGATGTCTTTGGAAAAGCATGAAGACTGCTACAGGCATGAAGAAGCATGGTAAGATAATAAGTGTTTACTAAAGCATGCTTCTTTGCTAAAGCATGAAGAAGCATGCTTTAGCAAATTTGTTGAACTAAAGTGTTGTTGAGTTCTATCTTGAGAGTTTTCATTTGTATAAATATGGATTTTAGTGCTTGAGAAAAAAATATGAACTTAAATGTATGTTTGAACGAAAAAATGAGTCTATTTATGATGATTTAATCTTAATTTGATTGTGTAAGCTAAAGTGATGTAAAAAAGAGCCAAAAAATTAGTAGTTAGGTAGCATGGATGCATAAGCTATAGTAATCACTATAGTACTCAAAAGCCAAAAAATTAAAAGTTGCAATGCAAATGAAATGGATTGGAATGAGGTAATTGTTTGAGATAAATAAAATGAAGATTATGATATAAAGGTTCAAATGAAGATAAAATAGAGCTAAAAAAATAAAGATTCACTCATTGAAGTGAATCCAAAAGAAAGTCGTCAAACCTACTCAAATACTCAAGCTACCTAGTTGATATAATAGTAATTTAAAATCATCCAAAACTCATTATTCATTATAGAATTTCCTCTTTTTATAAAAGTGTTCATTAATGCAAAAGCTCAAATAGGCGACACCAACAACTATGATCTTTTTATTCTGTATAAAGAAGCTACCTAAATAAAAAGAAAATGCGGAAAATAAAATGCTATATTACTTAAATTAATTAGCTCATTATTGCTCCAAACCAGATTCATAAGTTATGATTCATGAGATGGGCTTATAATATATATAATATCTTTGCATCTTTGATATTTCCTTCATTTGTTAATACATCTTTAACAGTTTTGTGATATTGCAAAGATCTCTCTTATTCACAACATCTCTCTTGCCAAAAAGAACTCTGCATCATAAAGTTTAAGTCGAGATTATAATTTACTAATTATGGTGTGAGTTTATCAAATTTTTCCTTCAAAAACTAGAAGTTGCCTGAATAAAATAAAAAATATTAAAAATAAAATATTATATTATTTAATTAATTAGTCCATCATTGATCCAAATTAATAAGTTATGATTATCTCTCTTAGACTTAGTTCATGTGATAGGTTTATGGTGCATATAACACATCTTTATATTTTTTTTACTTCTTTCACTTGAACTCCATGCATCTTTAGTAGCTCTATGATCTTACATATTCATCTCATTTGTTCTACATCAAAAAGGAGAAAATAAAAAGTTAACTATCCCAAAGAGACTAGGCCATCAAATTAATATAACTATTATATAAACCTTATGAATATTACATTTATATGAACATAGAAACATAACATCTAACATATGAATTAATGTATTATAATATGAAATAACATATTTTTTAGCATTATATGTTGCATGAAATGAGATTGAGACATTTGCATGCATTTGATTGCTATGTGCACTATAGCATGTTTGAACGAAGTATTGGTGAATGATAAGAAAAGAAATAATAATTGTGTTTTGGCAATATAAGTCTTATGATAATGTCATGAAATGTTATAAGAATGATTTATTATTTCCTAATAAAATTATTCTTAGCAACCATACTTTGTTATCACTATAAGCTAGAAGAGAGAAGATGATACGACCCTATTGTCTTTAATAAGCAATTTGGAATCGTAACTTTATCTTAGTTATTGTTATGAGCTAAATGAGCCAAGATGATATAATACTATTATCATTATAGGAAAAATGAGAGAGAATAAGATAATATGCTTACAAGCTAAGATCTTCATACGAGACAATTACAAGCCAAATAGATACGTGACATGATGGGATACTAAAAAATAAAAAAATGATAATTACTATTGAAAAATAAATCTCTTATTTTGAGAAAGATAAGAATATTATAATAAAATGAAAAACATTAAATAATCAATTGAAGAAGTACCATACTATAAAAAATATGATATGATCATATATATATATATATATATATATATATATATATATATATAAAAGAGCAATATATTCATTATATTTTAGTGACTTGTTGTTATTTGAGTATTTCATAAATATCATGTATTTGTTATAACTATAATATTATTATAGATTATTTTTGTTTACATTATTAACTAACTTGTTACTTATAACTGTTAATGTATCCACTAAACTTGTAAACTAATAGTTTTTAGGTGGTTTCTTTCTCTTTTTTGACTGTTTTGTAAGTTTTTCTTTTATCAATGTTATTTGGAATGAGAATAATATTAAAAATTTTCAATTAAAGTTAAATTAAAATCTTATGTTTAATCATATTTATTAATTTTTTATCCAAATGATCTTTGAAAATTGATGGTCATCGTGAAATTTGTTATTCCTCAAATTTTACAAACTATAAAATTGTCATTATTTTTAGAAGTTATTAATTTTATCTTCTTAAAAATTCATATAAATATTAACTTAATAATAGTTTTCTATAAGTTTGACATCTTTATTTATGATTAATACATATTTAATTTCTATAAAATTTATTATTAAACTGCTATTAAAATTACTTCTTGCATATAATACATGATATTAAAGATGGCTCAAAATGATCATTAGGACATGTTTTAGAGAAGAGAGTCATCAAACAATAAGTATCTCCTAGCAAACTTCAGGTGAAAAAGTATAAAAATAAATAAATCTCACATCTATAAGAGGATAAATCTTAGCTTATATAAGTAAAGACAAAAGACTTAAATTTATAAGATGTCTTTTATGAGAAATTTTGCATGAGAACTACATAATTAAGCAGGGGACTCCGGCAGGGATGTCCGCTTTCTCCCTACATGTACGTTATGGTTACAGACTTATCGGTGCTGGTGAGGGACTACGAGACTAAGAAGTTGCTCGGATTCAGAACTGGACAACATGCACAGCTAATTTCGCACCTCCTATACGAGGATGATGTGTTACTGTTTGCTCCGGCCACACGAGAGGCCGCTCGCATTGTGCGGAGAATCATGTGGACATTCAGGGGAGGCTGCAGGGATGCACGTCAACCTTCTGAAATCCAAAGTATATTTCAGCACGAAGATCAGCAAGAAGAAAGCTAGGCTGTTGTCAAGGAAACTTCATATGGAGCAAGGCCGGATGCTCACGTACCTCGGGGTCCCTATTGCTGCGAGGAGCCTAAGTAAAGCTGACCTCAACTTCCTTCTTCAGAGGATTGATGCCATGATGGCCAATTGGCGGACTCGTCCGTTGTTGCTCTCGGGCATGGCTGCCTTGGCTTCCTCTGTTCTCACTGCCATCCCAAGTCACATTCTGCATCACTGTGCTATGCCAGCGGGAGTAATTGACGACATGGAAAAAAGAATTAGAAGGTTTTTATGGAACAGGACGAGCAGTGCGCACACGATGCATCACACGCCTTGGGATCGCGTCACTTTGCCGAATGCCGCCGGCAGGCTTAGACTTCGGGACTTCCACATTTGGCAGTGCATGCTGCAAATGAATAATTGCAAACGGATTCTCAGCCATGAGGCGAGCCTTTGGGTAGAAATTATGAGGCTAAAGTACACTATGATGAATCCTGTTATAAAAGCTCCCCGGAACGCATCTCGTGCGTGTAGACTGGTGCTTAAGGTAATGCCAGAAGCAGTGTCGATCTTTGTATAGCGAATCGGCGATGTGAGGACGGTGAAATTCGCGGAGGATAATTGGTTCAGCATCCTTCCACTTTGCTGCTAGCCGACCTTCATCAACATGAACATCATTTTGCCGACGAGCGTGGTTGAATGTATCATTGTTGCGGGGGTTTGGGACGTGGACAATATCCGTGCATGGGTGGGCGAGAAGCTAATTGACAGAATTATGCATCTCCCTAGAGCCCGGACGTCGGCTCAGGACATGCTCCTTCAGATGTACACCGAGACGGCGAGGGTCGATAGCAGGAGAATCTATACGCACATGATGTGTGGAGCTGATGACACCGTCAAGCAGGGTGGCCGGCATCACACGGACAAGAAAATGGGCATTTGGAAGATTAAAGCAGTGCCGAGGGTTCGAATGTTCATGTGGCGAGTCTCCGATGACTTCCTCCCTACGATGGCGTGGCTGGCCCGTAGGGGAATGCTCGAGAACAGTAGCTGCCAATGGAGCTGCGCGGCGGAGGAATCCATGCAGCACGTGTTCTGGGACTGCCCGCGTGCCCAGAAACTTTGGGATGACTGCCAAGCCCGTGGGGCAGTGGCTGCACTGGGATGGCCCACGGGTGTGGGTGTCGGGATGACTTTCCTTGATCAGCTCTTAAGGTTCATGGGTTCGCCAACAGCACGATGTGGAGCGAGCACTAGGCATGCTGCCACCCTGGCCACCACCATATAATATATCTGGGCAAGGAGGAATGCGATGAGGCATAATAATCTGATGGCCATGCCATGCACGCTACTAAGGAAGATCAAGATCGAGATAATTACTGCAGCAAGGCAACAAAACTTCTATTCATCCCTGTCCAGCGAGAATCCTTGCAGCTCTTCGGACCTGCTTGTAACCCATGGTTGGGTTCCTCCCCCAACAGGATGAATAAAAGTGAATTGCAACGTTGCGGTAGGGGATAACACTACTGGCCTTGCCCTGGTGGTCAAACTGCATAGGGAGGCCGCTCTTAGTGGCTGGTAAGAGGGCTTTCTCTCAGGCTGCCAATGCGATGGAGGTCCACGCTATACTCGAGACCCTTAACATGCTAAGGGGTTCGCTTCCCCACCACAGGGCCGTGGAGATTCAGACTGACTCGATGATGGCACTTCAGGAGGTCCGTGAGATGATATCCCACCCCCCTGTGGCTGGCCACTTTGCTGAGACTGTCAGGTATGCCAGATGTCTGGAGGCAATTAGATTTTCTCATATCTATAGAGAAGGAAATGCACTGCTAACTGGGTGGCACGCACTGCATGCTGTAATGAGTTCATCTAAGAATCTAGGGAATCCCTTCCTAAGCCCCTCATCAAACTTATGCTGTTAGATTTCATGTTTAATCCTCCGTGAGGATCTCATATGCGAAATCCTTGTATGACTTATGCCACTTTTGATTTTAGTATATTATAGTTTTATCATAAAAAAAATACAAAGGCAAAATAATTTTAAGTTGGGTGACCATGTAGAGAAGGGCCCCTATGCATTTAAAAAAAGTTTGTTAGTTTGAATAATACTTCACCAATCTGGTGAAAGAGTATTTCATCAAAAAAAAAATCTAGGCGAAAGAATATAAAAATAAATAAGACTGACATTGTTATACCCGGTAAAATATTATACGTTTAATCTTCAATAATTCAATTGTGGCTTGGATGATTTCAGATCGACAGTAGGATGAGCCAGGAGCTCAATTGGAGGCTATTGGAATTTCTGAAATTTTCTGGGGATTTTTCTGAGCACCGAGGAAATTTTTAAGTAATTTTCCCTGTTTAATTGGATTTATTGGATTTTTGGAAATTCGAAAATCTAGTTAAATCGGTCTATTAGATTTTTAAACCGGAATTTGGTTTTTTACCACGCGTGAACCGGACCGGAGCGGTTCAGCGAAGGCGGGGGCGGTTCGCCGAGGTGCGTTTGCGCGTGCGTATGGATAAGCCGCGGATAAGCGGATCGGACGGACGAGAACAGCGGTGGAGATTAACCGGCTGATCGGGGTTAAGCGACGTTATTAGAAGGTCAACCGGCGCTTAATGGGTTCTTAACAGGTTATTACCGGTTTAAGCTGGGTATTTAACCTGATTTGTTCGGCTGTTAGGGTTTCGAGCGGTGGCCGGAGACGAAGTGTTCGCGGCGAACGACGATACTTTCCGGCAGCCTTTCAAGGGGCTTTTTGTACCTAGAGGTTCGCGGGACCGAGGAGAATCGATTGGTACCGGTTTCGTTCGGCGAGGAGCAGCGGTTGGTCGCGTGCGAGCTTCACCGTCGCCAGAGAAGAAAGGTAGGAAATTCAGATTTTAAATTAGTTATTTAGCAAATTAAAAATATGGATTATTTTGCAAATAGCTACTGGAGCATGCGGATTGTGGTTTTTAGAATTGATTAATGCAAATTATTGATTTTAGCATTTTAGGGTTTTTCTTCGGAAAATTATAACCGCCGAATTTGGAAATTTTACCAAGCATGTGTTGATTCGATTATGTGCTTTAATCATGTTAAGATAGTATCAAATACTGAAATTTGTTTAATTTCATAGATTGTTAAAATGGGGATCGGATGAAACTTCGGCGGAAATTTTGATTGAACCTTAGAAATTAGTGGCATTAATGAAACATTAGGATAGTATGAACATCGGATTTTGTTTCTCTTTGATCTCGGTCGCCGGAAATCGACGGGGGAAACGGAATTTTCCCGGAGGAATCGTCGGCTAGGGTTTCGCGGGCGCCGGGCGGAGGAAGGAGATGGATTAGATTAATTTCGGTTTAGTTAATTAAGTAATTGTAATTATTCAATATTTATTAATAATTTAAATGTTAAACGTCGGCTGAAAATTGGATTAATTATTCGGCCGGTGGGTTCTCGGTTCAGCGCGAAGGTCGAACCGACAGCAAAAAAACGGTTCAGCGGAATTAGGCGCGGACGAACGGCGCGAAGGCCCGAACCGGCAGCGAAAATCGGTTCAGCGGGATTCGGCGTGGACGAACGGCGTGAAAGCCGAACCGGCAGCGAAAACCGGTTCAGCGGGATTCGGCGCGGACGAACGGCGCGGAGGAAATTTAATTCGGAAATTAATCCAAATTTTCGGAAAAATGATATATGTGGAATTTAAAAATTAATTCGGAAATTAATCCGAATTTTCGGAAAAAGGATATATGTGAATTTAAATTTTAATTTGAAAATTTATTCCGAATTTCGGAAAATTGAGAAAGGGCAGAATTTGATTTTTTTGGAATTTGGAAAAAATGCAGTAATTAGAATTTCGGGATTTTAAATTCTGAAAAAAATTCAGAAAAAGAGAAATTGGGATTTGAGCGATCTCGAAAATTCTGGAGATTCGTATGTAGAGAAAAATTTCCTGAAGTAGGGAAAAATGTTATCAGTGATGACAGTACAGTTGAAACAGTCAGACAGAGGTATAGTACATGGATGCTACCAAAACAGTCAGTAACTGGTACAGTTGTGTTACTTGGACGGCAATGGCATGGATTGAGTCAGTTTACTCAATGTTGGCATATTTCATGGATTGGCATAATGGACCGGACTACTATAGGCCCTATATGATGTTTTAGAGTGGTTGTGGTAGGTAACTGTGCAGTACAGACTTAGCTTCCACAGTATACATGTGGACTGGTATGCGCCTTGTTGTATCTGGACACATGTTGCCGAATCTTGGAGTTATAGCTTGGCAATGACTGTAGGGGCGTGGCTTCTATGGAAATTGTTGAGAGAGGACTTCTTGGGACGGTGGCTGAGTCGATCTCTTCTGGTCCATGAGTGTAGGCTTGCGCGCCTGAGAGTGGCAGTGGCAGGGGTGACTCGCCGTGGCTAGCCAAGTGTGTAGGCCTGCGTGCCTGAGGGTGGCAGGGGTGTCTTACGTTGGCTAGAGATCTATGTGACTGGTTCTGTCTATAGTCTCCAGAAGATTGATTGACGAGAGACGCTGCGGTGTCGGGTGCTAGGCGTTGTGATGCATGCGCAGAGATTGGCGTGTCCCGCTGGCATGCTACCTGGAACCCCAGAGGAGAGCTACTCTGGTATGACTAGGGGTGACTGTTGTTGGTCGGAGTCTGGAACTGAGAGTGCCTTTCCACCATACATTGTTATGCTGTATTCCTATACTCTTGCTATTATCCTTCTCTTGCATGTGAGTTTTACTAGCTGTCTTTCCTACTGGGCGTAGCTCATTCCTTTATTATCTATATTTTTCCAGCGGCTCGGCAGACTTGACGCCACCCAGATTAGGTGGGATCGTGGTCAGCAGGCTAGTGGAGGATATCTAATCTGTGATTTCTGAGACATTTTGGTTAATGTGATTGATGCTATTGGATGTATTCAGTGAGACTATTATTCTTATGTCAGGTATTGTGTGAGGATGAATCTGACTTATGTATCTGGTTGGATGATGTTGCACTTGTTGGACTTGGATCTTATTCTTGTGATGTAGTTTCCATTCACTGTCTTACTTATTGTTTTGGTGCTATAGTGTGTGGAGTGTTATATTTATATATTATTCTGTGGATGTTATATATTTTTTTTGATGGTGAGGTCATTACATGACTATGGAACTTACCGTGGGGGTTCAGACTTCTATTAGATCGGTTCTCCTATCGGTATGGGATATGAGTATTGGGTCTAGTAGGAGTAACATTACGCGAGTCCATCTGTTAATTCAGGAGTCATGAATCCTGAGTTGACGGTGTACCCGGGAGATGGGACATTGTTAAGGAAAGTAGGTGTGTAATGATGTGTTATATCCTATGTTTTTTGTAGGTTACTCAGGTTGGTATGGGACGATCTGAGCTGTCTATATGTAAAAAAAAAAAAAAATGTATGCCAAAAATCAACCTAGGAAAAATGGGGTGTAACAGACATCAACTATAGGAATTTGAATCTTTAATTATATAAGTAAAACTAAAAGTCTTGAATTTGTGAGACATTTTTTAAAGACAAACTTGCATGAGTTCTTATGAGAGCTATATGATTAAGCACATTAAATCTAAGCAGTTTGACATGAGTGATTATAGACAAAAGGCCCTCTATGTAAAAAAAAACACAATTAATTAAAGATAATATCTCACCAAAAAAATTTGGGATTTTTATATCATTTATTATTTTATTATCTTTTTTAAAAAAATCATAAAAATTAAAATAGTAATAATTTTTAATAACTTTTGTCATTTTTTTAATTTATTCATATCTTAATTTCATTACATTTGTGGATTGGTAATAATTTGCACTTTTTATTTGAAGTTCTTCCTTTAAAACTTGTTTTTCCTTTTGATAATTTTTTATTAACTTTACAAATTTAAATAAATTATCCATATTTAATGATATTTAATAGGATTTCATAATGATAAATTAACATACCTTAGATAATAATTAAAATTTATGCTTCCTTTTTATAAGCTCGCTCATTTTGTAATTTCTTTAAATATGACATAAGTTTTTTAATAATTTAATTATCACATAATTGCTTAAATATTTTTTTATATCTTTTGGGATGTTATAAAAGTAATATAAAGTGTGAATTTTATTAGAAAGCCTTATTCATATCACTCTTGAGCGCGCAATAAGATTTTCTTTCCATTTATGAAACAACCAAGTAGAGTTAAACTTAAGAATTTTTGGTCAATGGTGTTTCACCATTGATAATTAGTCAAGTTAAGTGGGAATTTAACACCAAAGAAGAACTATCGAAGCAACATATATCCTTAATCAAAGAATTATCTAGTTTTTTTTTACATTATTTATTTTTTTTATATCTAGCCAAAAGAAAATTAGTTAATTAATGCATTTTTTAAGGAAACTTGTTACATATATGATCTATAATTAGAGATTTCATCACATAAAAGTTATTATGTTGATTGAGTAATCTCTACAAAAAAAAAACTAGTTAAATGGATAAATCATATGACATTTTCAAATTCATGCATTGTCAACAAGGACGATTGATGCTCAATCGATAGGAAAGCAAAGTGCAAGATATGCCTTGGTTGAAGATCAATTATATCAACGATTTTTTTAACTAGACCAATGGTAAAATGTTTAGCTCTTTGAAAGCTTAAGAGGCATCATGAGATATACATACAAGATGAGAACGATTACAATCTTATTCGTTGCATCATATGGTAAGCTTATTATTAGCCTGAGATAACATAAGATTCAACAAACTTCACCAAAAGGTATCCACGTGCAATTTTGTTTTAGCAAAGTACTAAAGCAATCAGACTCAATATTAAGTTTGTATCCATTTACAATATAAGGGATGAATTTCTTATGACAAATTTTTTTTACTAAAATTATAGTTTATATAACACTCGAGATTGAAAGGGTGAGGAATAATTATTGGGTGATCTGTCAGGACAAAAATTATTGAATGAGTAGTTTTTAGTAAGCTTCTACGTTAAGGGATACATGGATAAATAGTTTGACATCGATTATGATAGAGATACTATAGATTTTACATGTGATATCATAACCTTAATATTGAAGTATTTTTTAAAGTCAAAACTAGCTTTGGTTTGCATCAAGTAACTCAATGAGATAATATCTTGATGTAATGAGATAGGATTATCACAAATATGGTATTAGAGTAATATCTTTTTTAATTTGATATAGTTTAAGGATGAATTAAGAAAAAGCTAATGAGCCTGTTACATTATGAACTAAATGAAGGTAGGAATAATTGTCACGTGATGTCTTTGAGAGGCGAATCTGTATAATTAGCAATTCTTGTTAAGCTTCTAAATAAATGGGTATAAAGATGAATCGTCACACATTAGTCATAAAAAGAAGATTTTATGCTTTGTATGCAATACCTTGATATTAAAATATTAAAACACTTTTTGGGGCCAAAACCAACTTAGGTTGAGATAGTATGACGTAAGAGAATATTATCATTGCATAGAGAAATTGAGTTGTCATAGTATAAGTTTTTACTGCTTTTGATTGACAAATTTACAAGTATATTAAAGATAAATCTTTGACTACAATAGAGGGAGCCTAAGCAAAGAAATTTTGATGGTTCAACATCATTTATCGCTATGGATCATTACTTGAAATCATCATAAATAACCACAAGTCATTGGACAATAAGTTAGCGTGTAGATTCTACATATAACAAAAGATTTCAAACTTAATTCTCTTTAGTTACCCTAAAACAATAGACAAGTTGGAAGAACAAATAAAAGGATTATCAATAATTTAAAAAGTTGGCTTGAAAGTGCTATAGATTGATGGGTGGAAAAACTACTTATAAAATTATGGAGATCATATGTAATTATTTTATCCATAAAAATCCTCTTTAACAATCCAACCCTAAGCTAATTTATTATTTATCAGATCGTTTCATTTTAGTTATTTTTTTTTTTTTTCAATTTATTAGTTATTTTTTGCGTAACTATGAAAGGAATTTTCTATAGAAAGATTACACTTAATTGATAATATAAATATTAGATTAAACTTATTTTTTACAACAATTTGACTCATTTTCATTCTGCTTCAATCCTAAACAGCAATCCTCTTTTGAAAGGAGAACCAAGCCATTAGCCATGCATTAACAAGCGGGTGCAAACCACAGCTACAGACAGGGACAAGGGAGAGAGATGATTTGGTTAGAGATTCAGCAATTTGAATCAGTAAAAGAAGAAACATACCAAGTTTCTTACCTACTAATTCTACTCAAGAGCTTGGGATCTAAATCTCGTATGAATTAATTCAACAAAGAAGATTATCCTTCTCTTACAAAATCGTTTATGCATTAACTGAATGATTAGTAAAAGTTTTCACCAGCAATTGCCATAAAGAAATTTCAACCTGTTGGAAAGAAATACAAAGGGTACCAAAACAATGATTAAAATGTATAATATATCAGTAGGAAAGTTATGAATGACTCTGATCGAACATAGTTGGAGTTAATAATAATCCAATTTTGGTCCAAACATTTGAAGCGCTGAATGTTCATCATGTGAGGATACATCAACACAAGAATTTTGTTATAAAAATCTCCAGCAAGCGCCTTGTTTAACCTACTTTAGGGCCACATCGCTCCTTCCATGCCTCTCCATCACTCTTCTGGTTGCAAGAGTTGCGGCTTCGCTGGCTCTCAAATTACCATTAGCCATGATTGCAGCAAACTCTCGTGTTATCTCGTCATGAACCCTGATCCTCGCATCGTCAAGCATGTCTCCAGCCGAAGGTTCCTTTCTCTCCTTGGAAGCTTTCTCAGCTGTTTTGGCCAGAGTACTTTTCTCTTCAGCTGACTTCGCCGAATTGTTAGAGACGACTGCTTTGGTTGGAGCCAAAACAGCAGGAGGAACAAACTGGGGAGTTTGAGGAACCGCTCCAGATCTCATTGTAGTTTCAAGATTCTGTATCATCGGCACTGCAAAAACGATGAAAAGTTAAAACGGGAAGCTTAAAGGAAAGGCGAGTGATCGATCATTCAACGTACAGATTAAAGGTGCCATTGGGCTGTTCATGACTTCATTGGGGAGTTGAAGGATGTAGTCAGGTATGGAGGTCTCAACCAGGAACTGGGCAACCTCGTTGCTGAAGTTGTTGCAATTGTGGCTGAGGAGTCTGTAGGTTTCGGAAGTATAACGAGAACTTATTTCCTGTAGATAATCCTCAAAGACCTCTTTCGGTACATGCGTCACTCCAAGCTCCACCACACGAATGGGAGAACCATATGGTGTTTTACCAACTGGATCATGCTGAATGCCTGCACCGAAATAGTACTCGTTCCCATAGACGGCGACGCCGGTGTGCCTGTTCATCATGCAACCAAACAAAGCTAGTTGAGCAAAGTATGCCGACGAACCTTCAAATGTTTTTCAGGTGAAAAATTTGCTCGAGGAAACATGGAGTTGTGGGTGATACACCAGTTCATGACAAGTATAAAACATAAAAGAATAATTACATCATAAGCATAAAATATAAAAATATTTTCATCACAAGTATGTTATCAAACAAGCATCTTCTATCATTATGAATATATAAGAACATTATTCATTACAAGAATAATATCATGCAACCATTCTAAAAAATTAGACATATAAAATATGTATAAATATTAATAATCACAAGCATAACATAACACAATTATCTAGCAACATAGACATGTGCCATGCATTCATCATACTTAATAATCACAAATAATTCAACCTATCTCGATCAACGGTTTGTACATATTACCAAAACAAACAATTCCAATCAATTACATATTTCACACAATTTCTTTCTTTTTCTTGTTTTATATTTCATTTAATTATATACTTTTCTTATTTTTTACACATTAATTATTCACGAATTTGCTCTAATTGAACTACATGACCTTTAATCAAACCAACCAATCCATCGATTAGATCGTCCAAACCCTCAACTTTGCTCTCAATTCAATATGGTTGATTTAAACAATCGAGTGAACCATCCAATGATAATCCAACAAAGCCCACGAATTACTATTCCTACCTGTCTATTATTAGTCATGAAATTCTTTTCTTTTCCTCCCAATCATGAGATCTAAACATCACATATACATAATTTATTGTTTTTTTAAAATAAAAACAAATATATGAATCAAAACCAACAAAGTTCTCTATAAGGCAAAGCGAATCTAAAAACTTCATAGAAATTAGAATTTCACAAAATCATGTAAAAAAAAATAGATTTAGGAATTGAAAGCAAGTTTTGATTTACAATGAATCCTCATAACAAAAATGAATCTTCTTTCATGGAATTGAAAGCAAGTCTAACCACTCCTTACTTTCTCTTTCTTTCTCTAACTCCCCTCTATTTTCTTCACAAACCATCACTTAAACACTTAACATATATGCTATTTGTCTTTAAAAAAAAATAAAGGTTTACAACCTTCTACTTCAATATAGCCTTAACTTCCAGCCAGTCTGAAATTTTAATTAATTTTAATCCATCAAAATATGTTCATCTCCTTTTTTAGCATAGCATATCCAAATTACTTCAAGTATCATAAAAGTATAAGGAAAACATCAAACAAGCATCAATCAAGCATAAGTATCACGCTGGGATCTAACAGTTATAATGCAGGTATCAGGAAGCCTTGATCAATTTCGCATAGCAAACTTGATAAGTAATGGGGAGTACTACTATCGAATACAAATTCAATCTGTATTCATCAACTATCAGAGAAACATCACATTGAATACTATCCAAAACAGATTTGCGAGCCTTACAATAGAATGTGTTCCGTAAGTGTTCAAGGTTTTAATTCTTACTTCTGCATAGACCCATAATAGAACATCACTAATCACAAATTAAGCAAATAAATGAAAAATATAATCAACGGGACCTTTTAAAAAAAGCATTCATTAAACATTCACAAAAGCTGTGAATGAGGCACTGCTACATCAACATCAAAACGTTTAGCGATTGTTGAATAGATGACTTCCAAGTTTCAAATAATCAATCAAATTAACAAGATAAATTCAAGTTGTCATAAATAATGCTGAAAAAGCTTACATAACATCTTGAATGTTATGTCATAGCACATATGCATCTAGCTATGTAAGATGGACAGCTGCATGCCAAGCTGAACACAATGACATCAGCCAAAATCGCAAAATACATAAAAGATCAAACAGACATCCAGCAGTCCAAACGTTCATTCATGTTCAAATCAAGCAAGAGATCAATAAGCCTAAAAAAGGAATAGAAATAGATTGCACTTTTGGTGGCAAGAATCCTTGAAGCTGACTAAAAAAATCACAGCATATTACACAAGTATCAAATTAATTCCATGCAACTCAAATCCAAAAGAAAGTCAATGCATTGAAATGAATGAACTTCAACCCAATTTCAATTTTTCTTACGCTCACGCCACATTTGACTCGTATTTGTTCAATGTACAATAACATAAAACGCATCATATCAACCTCTAGACTAGCAAAATGATGCTTCTCTTGGAAGTCTCAAGTTCAGACTCCAGCTTACTTTATGGCCTATTACTATTTCATTCTGTTAAATTTTCACTAATTTAGCTGATCATGAAGCTTGTCCAACAATAAAAAACCCAATCCATAGGCCTATAACTCGAATAAACCTCCATATCAAAAGGAGGTCTCTTGATAGCCGTTTAATTTTGAGAAAACTCCTGACCCTCCAAATTATTTTAAGATTAAGTCTAAATCAGTTTGTTTTGAACTTGGTATTATTGAGTTAACTTCAGGCCATGCTCACCTGAACCTAATTTAAGCTGAATAAAACAGTCAAGACTCTATCTTGCAGTTTGAAACATAGCTACTAAGATCTTTCATTTGATTTATTTACCCAATTCAAAATCCATCCTACCACATTTCAAGAAAAAAAATCAAGTCACAAATATACCTCAATTGGATCTAGTTACAATCTGACCCAATGAAGTTTAGATACACACCTGCACGCACACAAGAAAGGTAAACTTTTGACACAAAAACGGATACATGATAGGCTAGTTGATCGCAAGTCGATCCCACAATGGAGGAGGTCTAATTGCACGATAAAATGAGGCAGATTGTAAACATTGGTTCACAATAAAGCCTTATAAGGTTAATCATAGATTTTTAATTATTTAACCATAAGTCATTAATAGGTTATAATGGATCACATATGAGTCTTGTATGGAGTTTGATTAATTTTAATGTAATTTTTTATTTTTATATAATTTTATTAAAAAAGACTTTCAATCATTTTATTTCTAGCTTAGGAATGCTCAATATACTTAGTGTTGCAATGGCATTAAAAAAAAGGGAGTTATTTTTTGCTAGTAAAAAGTCTTTTTTTTTGTTGGTTTTATCATTCCAAAAATGATAGATTACTTATTAGAGTTATGATCCAAGTTTACCTATTCTTTTAAGTAATAATCCAAAGTTTACCCAACATTCGAGTTGAGATTCAGATTTAGCCCATCATCTCCATGCACTTCATTTCCTTCATCGCCATTAGCCAGCACAATGTGTTGCTACCTTTAGCTATAGGCTCTTGGAATCCAGTCATCTCCATCACCTCCTTGCTGCTCTTAAACTTGCCCTTGGTTTCACATTGCGGTTCGACCATTCACATACCATGACCCTCCTCACCCTCAGGCTCAAGTAACATGATATCAACAGGCAACTGCAGGAACCACATACCTCTCCTTGTCATGCAAAGGTACCATTACCTGTCTACCCAACTACCAACATCTAAATCACTCACGCCTACAAAAGCTACAACCACTCGCAAACCCCTACTTGCATTTTGAGCTCAAACTGGTTGCATCACCAATAACTTGCAGCCAACCCCATCGATCACACAGATGCCCGTTATGCTAATACCACCAATCTAACTCCAGACAACCAAACTGACCGCATGATAGCACGTGTGAGTTGGCTAAGCAAATGAAGTGATCAATCAATAACCATGACTAACTACATTTTATTTTTTAAGGTCATTTAGGAAGCACATTTTGGAGATTTTGACAAAATTTTGGAGCATATTTTGGGTCAATCAATAATTTCAATTGTTGAATCTAATACCAACCCATCCTCCATTATTATGACATCAAAGCCTAGTTCAAATCTAACTCAAATGTTCTACTGATTCCCTCCTCCGTTATCTTTGGTATCGAAACCTATTTAGCCATCACAACCACCACAATGATACAAGTTGTTCAGAGCTTATTTTGCCATGCTTTATTCAATGTGAAAACCAAGAGATCAAGCAAAAAACTATTTTCAAATGCTAAATGAAAATATAAAAGATTGGATAATCATTAGAACTACATAAGAAGTATTTGAAGTACAATTTTTTTAATTTAATAGAATTATTTTAAAGTGAAGATTAGTATACTATGTTGCAAATCCATAAAACTATGATTATAGAACTCATTACATTTTACACCTCTTGAAATTACAATCATAATCTTAAGTGAACTTATCTTAAAACCTACAAGTGAAAACTTAAAATGTTTTATTTAGATTTTTTTTAATCTATCTAAAATTACCTTCTTCATTGTGCTTGAGTTAAATTTATATAAAAAAATATTTGACAATTATACTAATGCCTTGTTATTATTCATAGTTTATAACTTACAAAAAAATACATGATTTTTCAAATTTTTATTTTAAGTATTATTTAATTAGTTTAATTATATATGCATAAACAATATTAAGAATAAAATTAATGCATTAAATAATATTGTTATTACTATAAAGAAAAAAATAAAGGAAATTACACTAGTTAAATACAAATATTACCACCCCATCCTCCATCGCATTGATATCACAACATAGTTAAGATACAACTTAGCAATTTCACTTCTACCCTCCATCACGAAGTATAAAGGATTCAGATCACAAAATGTTTGGGCTTAGTACAAAACTTGTTCCTTGAAATAGGTTTGGATAAGCTTGTAGGATATGTTTGTGCATCAATGGCTAGAAGAAAATGGAGGCTTAGTAACCACTTTGTAATTAGGTATAATAGATTTTTCTTAAAAAAAATCAAGTTTACTTGATAATTCTAGACAAAACAATTAAAACACTTCTCTTTATACTTCCTTGTTAATTCCCAATATGCAAATACAAACACAATCCTAACACCATTTTGGGGATATTTGTTATCAATCATGATTATGTATCAACAATTCAAAGAAAATGCACTTCATCATAAGAACTTTTTGCTACAAGAATGAACTTAAAAATGTTCTCCAAAGCATTTGATAACTAGAAAGCATCATTCACCAATCTAGTAAAAAATGAAGCAACTCCCAAAAAATGAAGCATTTTATACTTCCTTGTTAATTCCCAATATGCAAATACAAACACAATCCTAACACCATTTTGGGGATATTTGTTATCAATCATGATTATGTATCAACAATTCAAAGAAAATGCACTTCATCATAAGAACTTTTTGCTACAAGAATGAACTTAAAAATATTCTCCAAAGCATTTGATAACCAGAAGGCATCCTTCACCAATCTAGTAAAAAATGAAGCAACTCCCAAACAATTCAATTCAATATTGTGCTTGCTTATGTTGTGAACTACATCAATATAAGAAAAGTTTGAAGGCCAAGACTAATATTTAAACAAAGCTGAAAGCTAACTTGGTAGTTAACATAGGTTTTCTTATGGGCTTTGAAAAAGTAGAAAATTAAGATCATGCTTCTGTTGGCCATGTGGGATCCAATATTTATTCTTCATGGAAAGATTATAATTTCGGTGGTAAATGAAATTTATAGGAATTTCCCAAGATGTCGTTATTTAAGAATTGTTTAAGCTTTAATTGTCAATTACTGAATGAGGATCAAAGAAAAGCCTCCAACAAACTCAGCTTACAATTGTGATGCTTTTAATTATGTCAAGCTTTTCAATTTAGTTAATTCATTTCTATACTTATTGAAAAAAGGGAAAGGGATAGGCATAAACCTTGTCAAAATTCCATCATTCAATTGTTGATCATCTACTAATGATGACCACTTTATCTAGAACATGAGTACAACTATGCCTGTTTTAAAATCAAAGACTGAATACAGCTATTTTCATGTCGAGCATAATTCACGTCCATTCTATGGCCATAGAGTCAACAAGCGTTTTTTGAAGACATTACTCAAGTTAGTCTTTTTTGGAAATATTGAAACCGTGCAAACCATGGTCTCCCATAACCAAGATGATCTGATTTTACACAAAAGATAGGTGGTTTCTCTAGAAAGGCTTTACCATATAATTTAGTATTACAACTTATACTGAATAGGGAATATGAAACTAGGCTTTCTACATGATAAGAAAACAGTAACTCTAGAAACAGGTTTTTGGGATGCAGAACCTGATGAGTAAGAAGACTGACATGAACTTAGCAAAGTTCATGTCATGTCATAACAATGGCCATATTACAAAGGCATAACATTATGCAATCCTTGGTGCTTGTTCAGCTACAGATGTTTGTAAAAATAGCATGTAGCTTTTTACAAGGTCTGGTGATCATGGAAGACAATAAATTCAAGAATGAAACATTCAAGAGAAAAAAATACTTAAAAACTAAGCAACTAAAGGATCTCTATTGAAATAACTTTCACCAAGGAATATTTGGACCAAAAACCCAAGTTCATAAAGCAACATCAAAGCTTGATGCAACTCTTTGTTCAACACGTACAACAAGCCTTAAAAGCAAACAAGGTACATTTTATGTAGATGTTATTTAATATGAAGATAGTGAATGCGATGAAGCAAAACAAGTTACATCATCAAGATGGTTTCATGACCCAATTTGTCAAACATGATCCAAATAAAATTTAAGCCAAATTATAACTCAAATTCATGAAGAAAAAGTTCAAAAGCCATTTTCAAAGAAGTTTTTAGCATTTGTTGGTCATACAAGTTATTTGTGTCACTTATGACACATGCTAAAATCAACAAAAGTCTTAGAAGATGACTTAAACATGGCATTTAAATTTAGGGGATGGAGGTGCCTGAGCTAGCCATTCATCTAAACCTTTTGCATATGTTTGAGTTTCATTTTCAATAAGTTTGTTAAGATTAGATTTTGCCTTCAACTTCTATAGAATTTGAAGTATTTTTTTTTTTAATTTTTTGTTTCGTTCCTTCATATATTTGTATGTGATGAATCACTACAATAAGATAATAGATATTGAATATAAATTTGATGATGGCATGCATGACCCACTCCCCTCTCTCTAAACCCAAATAGAAAAGAAATTTTCCCTTTCTCTCTCTCATCCATGAAAATAACACCATTCTCTATCCAAATGAGACAAATTCAAATTTCCATTCAAATTAACTTACAAAACATACCCAAAACCTAAAAATTTTTTTTTGAAATAATTGACCACCCACTTGTTCTCGTAATCTTCCTTAATTAACACTTAATCTAATTTTTTTCTATTACTCTACCCTCAAACAACCTTGCGTATCTCCCCTTCATCCTTTAGACATTAATTCCAAACCAATCTAAACCCTGTCTCATCACCTCTCCCAAGACAATCTCCTAATACATCTAAACTAGATTAGTTTTGCCTCTCTAACCCAAACTCCCTCCAAACTTATAGCCATCATTTCCAACCTTCTTAAACTTTCTCCTCATAATACTATAAGACCAAATCAGCCATATCTTCTTTAAGAAATCTTAAAGCAAAGCCTATCCTACTTAAGAAACACTAATTTTTCTCTCTATAACTTTTTAGCTTTAAGCGACCCTAAACTCCACCCAAATCACATCTCTGCCAACCCAAGTCATTCCTAATAAATCTCACATTTTCTCTTAATGACCCTAGACAAAATCTACAAGATCCCCTCTAATATCATTTTCTCTCTCCATCCTATCCTCTCCACAGCATGATTAATCACCTCGACCATAAGTTATTTCATATTTTACACCACACATCGAACATGTTTTGATATCAAAGCTTCTACATTAGAATGGAGCCTTTATCAAATGCTACATTAACAAGCTTAATGTCATTACAACATGAATGTGTTCAATGGAGGCTGGCTCCAAAGATGAAGTTAAGGTGTTCATCCTGCTTTCATTCTATTTGCAAATGGCTTGTGAGTTTAAATAAGAGAATTCAAATAGAGGTTTCGATAAAAATAAATTAGAAACTGAATTTTATTTAAGAGAAAATGGAATTTTTGTAGAAACTATTTAATAAAAGTAGAGTTTGAAAAAGAGTTGTCTATGGAGTTTCAAACTTGGATTTCAAAAATGCCCTTTATGTTTATCCTACATAGTTGAATGAATGATTGATGCCACATGTAATGTTTCATTACACAAAACACCAAATATATAAGAGATTTAGAACTTAACTTTGAGCAAGTACATGCTGATTAAAGAATCACAACAACCATATCATTCTATCTTCAATGATAAAAGCAAAGGGTCATGAACCATGTGCGTAATGATATAAGAAAGTCAAATTTTAGGAGCCATAACAAATCTGCAACAAAGGGAGAGCCTGTTTGCTAGAACTGTGGGAAGAAAGAACATTTAAAGCGAGAATGTAAGGCCCTAGAGAAGAGTTCTCAAACAAAAAAGGGCAATAAGCCCGCAAATACTACGACCAAAAGCATTTGTATCATCGATCCAATTAAGTCACAAATCTTTGATTCAAAAGAATTTTTTTGTTCCACACAATGTACAAAAGTTTTTGGGAAAATGTTGATGGCTGTGCCTGGATTTGAGTTTTAAATTACCTCTTTGAAGGATAAGACCAATGTTATATTAAGTACAATTCATTAGCACATCATGTATAGAGTTACTAAAGGGCCTTGTTGTAAGAAATCACAACAATGTTTAATTGGTCAATGCCAAACTCTTAAAGATGATTGGGAAGGGAGATGTGCACATCATGTATGTTTACAAATGACACACCATGGAAGTCATATGATGTAAGGTATTTTCCTAATTTGAAAAGGAATCTTATCTTCATCAAAAAGCTAAGAAATATAGGCTAAAAACCATATTTGAAGACAAATCCTGCAACATTATTGAGAATGTTATGAGTGTTGTACAAGACACTGAGGTTGAAACTCAATTTTGTGGACAAACATGAGAACACAAAAATCTTCTTCATCAAATTACAAGAATCAATCACCATAATTGGTACTTAGTGGCAGATTTCTACTAATTTTGAAATGGCTTCCTAAACGAAGTATCCTTAGATCTAACATTGAAATTCTAAACTTGTCATATACTTTATGGATGTACTTCTAGTGCAATAACTCCAAAGTTCTATCAGATTTATTCTTTGAGATACTCATTCCATGACTTTGCCATGCAAATCCCAATTCAAATTATTTTGACAACTATTCATTAAACCACTGCACACAATTCCACAATCAACATGTCAACCAATTAGAGTTACAATATGATGAACCAAGCATCAACCCATGGAGAATATATATAAAAAGGACAAGCACAAATGGTTCAAGAAAATTGTGTGCATGCGTGTATATCTGTGTATGTGTATATTTTCTCATAATCTAAACCATAAATGATTTTTTTGATTGCATGGCTCAATCTTCTTTATTTGTATTATTGTCGACAATTCAATTGTGCATGTGGTAAATGAAGGTTGTATTTGTTAGTAGATGAGTGTCAAAGGCCTTCTTTGTGGTTGTCTTGAATATTTCATTTGAAAACTAAGTAAGCGTGAACCAAACTTGGGTATGATAAGACAATAGCATATCATTACTATTGGGATATAGCACAGAAAAACAATAACATAAGGTAAATACACATCACAAATTTACACAGGATACTAAACTTACTAGGGAATCAGTTCATCAATTAGCCAGTCTGATATTCTATAATTGATCTTTTGACACATGCATAAATTATTGATCACAAAACAATATGTTATAATATATTTCATGGCATCCAAGGGCCCATCTTCAAAATAAGGCTTTTGGAGGTAACCACATGTTGAAGTGCTTAAACATTAATGTCAGATGGGTTCAAAGAAATACATGTTAAAATACAAATTTGTAGATATTTTCACAAATACATGAAATAATGTTGGGTAATTTAGGAGCTAGAAGATAGAAGAAAAATGATTTAAGTTCTTGGAAACAAGAAAAAAGTTCTAATCATGGAAAAAATTAAAAGCATAAAACAAATGCAAATAAAAATTAGAGCATACAAAAGGCTTACTGAATGTTCTCGAGCCTGAACTTTTTCAAGTTGGTCATTTTTTTTTTGAAAATGCTTGGAAATGCCACCTAGTATAGCCTATGCTAAGCATGCCTAAATCAGAGGGAATTGTATTATATTTCCACTGCATGACCACAAGGACAAGAGTCTACGCAACACAATTTACAGCCATCTAATATTCTTCGATGATGTTAAGCATCAAGTAGCATTGGAGTTAACAAGTTGAATGGCTAAACTACATTGTAATGTTATCTAAAAATATTTTTCAAATGTAGTATAAAAAGGAAGAGATGCCCATTGAACAAGTTCACATAGAAAAAAGTTCATATGGAATACAATCTCGACAATGATGTTTTCAGTTTCTCACCATATGGCCTCAATAGACTTTCCAAGAAAAGCAACTGAAAGCTGGCGAGCCAGCCCGTGGCTCAAATCATACACGTTGAGAATAACCTTCTGGCCATCCTGATTCAAAAGCCCACAAAATCCCGTCAGCGGAAGCAATTCCAAAAAGCAAGCCGAAAAACCTAATGACCAGAAAAGGTAAGATGGAAAAAAGAAAAAGGAAACATTAGCTACCTCCGCCATATCTTCCCGCGAGGCCATCAGATGTGACTCCAAAAATCTAGAAGAACAAATACAACGTTAGATCTAAGCTTAATTTTGGCTGATCACAAGATCCACCAGAAAAATTTTCGGACCGGATGAATATTGCGTTCAAGGGAATTTCAAAAACAAACTTTTCGAAGAAAATAATCCATGATGTTTACCCATTTATGACTAAAATTATTAGCAGTTCGGAGAAGAACGAAAACCATAATGAAAACTAACAAACAATGCGTGAGACGAGATCATGTAGGGAGATGAGCAAAAAGTAGAATTACCTCGAGATCAAAAGGAAGCGAAACGCAACTGCTTAAAACTCAAGGCGCTGCCTACCCAAAAAAGCGGTGCAAATCGACCAGGAAAGCAAACGTAACAAAGGCCTTTCCTCTTGAGCCCTTTAAAACATACGGCGGTATGTGAGAAACGTTCACCGTGCGATGGATAGGAAAGCCAACGGACGGTGGATGCCATATTTGCGAGTTGTATAATATGGCCGCCTGTGATTCTCGTAACAACAGTTAAACGGAGTGGCTGACACGTGGCAGACGGGAAGATTTGAATTCAAATTGGGCGATACGGGAAACTTCTAGAATTAGTCCTAACGCGTTAGAAGAGTCCAACGCGTCATGACATGCATCTTTTATATTTTAATTAATCAGAAAAGTCTTTTTTGTCATGTTAATTGATGATTATGCTGCACAAGTTTTGAAGAACATTAATTTTTTCAACGTCCTTAAAAGTATCAAAATTTTGTCATATATATATATATATATATATATATATATATATATATATATATATATATATATAAGTTTATTTTTAAATTATTTTTTGGAAAAGAATTAATCATAGTTGTTATTAATTTCATAGTTGGGTGTATGAAGTGTCTAAAACAGGCACTTAATTTGTAATGTTATTTTTTAATATTAAGCACGATATTATACATATTTATAAAGTAATTTTATATATACAATATTTGAGTTAAAATCTTTTAATATGAGTGTGCCAATTTGTGTATTATGTATGCATTACCCTTTCAAACAGTGCTTATATTTTTTTAAAATATGTCCACATTATTTTTTATTATTAATAAATAATTTGACGTACTATTATGATATATTTAACACAAAATTTTGAGTGTGTATTACTTAAATTAGGTGCATATTATTTTTTAAATATTTATAAAAATAAGATTTTTTTTATCATCCATAATCTCACCCAAGAAATCTCTTTGATTAGCATAAATATTTTCTAATAAAATATTAATGATAACAATACTTCAAGCATGTAAAACACATGAAACTTATAAGTAACTAATAAGTATATAAAGAATGTGAATAAAATATGAAATCATCTCTTAATTAACTTTTAAATTATTTTAATTCATAGTAATTTCATCGTCACAATATTTGAATATGCATAAGTATATAAAAATGTTTAAATTCGTTGTAATGTAATGCTCATCACAACAAAAAACCTAATTATTTATTCAAATCCTTCGTGTATTCAAGTATTTTCTTCTACTTTCTTGATCACTAGGTTGTTTTTTCATTTTTCAAATACTAATGGCCCTTTTTCTAATTTTCCTACATAACTATCTTTCTTTGTCTTATATTTCCTCACCCACCATCTTTTATTTAATCTTTTTCTTAGTAACAGCATATGTCCTCTCTCTTTTTCATTATGATAATCCCTCTCTCCTTTTCTTGTTTTTTCTCTTTCTCACTTGGTGGAATTTTTTTCTCTTCTTTGTCTTCTATATTAACCTCTCTCCTTTTTCTTTTTTCTCCTATTAAAAGCTTTCTTTCTTCTAAGTAAACCCCTCCGATTCTCCTCTTATCATATTATTCACCTACAACAGCACATGTCACAATACTATTTTTATAGTTTTCGACTTATTTTATATTAATTTTATTATATTGACAAATATTTATTATTATTCAACATGTTTTGACATGGTCTTGATTAAATTTTGCATTACTTATTATATGATTTCACTAATTGTATGATTTAACTTGATTTATTATATTGTTAAATGACAACATAATAATGAAATGAAATGTATATATAAATAACATATTGACTAACGTCTTTACTTTACACATTATTCTAATTTAAAAATAATTTGATTATTTAAAAATCTGACATGATTACTCGATAATTAAGATAATGAAGAATAATACTTGATATATTATGGTGATGACACCTTACATGCATGCCAACACTTTAATGTAGCTAAGACTACAATACCCTCTATATGAATGTCATAAATGCTTCAACACGACTGGAGTTATACTACATTATGTGTGAAAGTCATTAACACTTCATTGTAATTAGGGTTATGATATCTTTTATGCTAAAACCACAAATATTTCAATATAACTGAAGCTATAATATCCCATGTTGAAAAGTCATTAACACTTATATGTGACATATGATACTTTCTATGTGAAAGTCGTCAATATTTTATTATGATTAAGACTATACTACTCTTTATATTAAAGCTTTTGGCATTTTAATGTAAAATAGATTACGATATCAATTTATCTAATTTGATTTTGTGATTGTTTATTAATGTAAAGAAAATTAAAAAATAATTACATAAATAAAAAATAAAATTAAAACTAATTTTTCTTATTACATCTAGTTTTCTTATTATATCTACAAAGCTACGATATGATTTTAAACTTACTCATATGACTTGTGATATTATTTTGCTTGTATTAATATAATGTTTTATACTTAATTTTTTATTAAATTTATCTAATGAGATCTATAAATCCTATTAGTACTTATATCATAGGTCATAAATCTTTGACACCATAAGATAGGGGATTAAACATTATCGAGGAAGATCATATCTCTAACATGTGAGAGCATGTGGTGTTTTATAGGAGCTAGATGTTTTATATTGGTTTTAGTTATATATATATATATATATATATATATATATATATATATATATATATATATATATATATATATTTGAATTATATGATTTTATATAATCATTGGTTATAAACTTTTAAGTTATATTAATTATTTTTTATTTTTAGTTTATTAGTATTTAATATTATCATCAAGTCTCCAAAGATTTGTGTCAACCACTTGATTATTTTATTTGTATTTAATTCTTTGAAGATATTAATGATTAAGCACATAGTTAGGTAGAGCCCTAATGCATCTTCTACACTGAGGTTTAAATATTTTGATTTTATGAGAGAGAACCACACTCCTGAGATTTGAAAGTGGGAAATGCTTGGCGTGAATTAGGTATCAATAATTTGATGAAACATTAGTTTGAGTTATATATATAATTTTTATGTATAGCTTCATATTTAGATCTTTTGTTATGTTAATATTTTATTTCTATTTTGTGATTTTATTTAATTAGTATTATGGAATTTATCATATTGTTATTATATTCATCTAAAATTTTTTGTCTTACTATTTTCATTACACATTATCTCTAATTTTATAGCTTATGCAAAAGGTGATAAGGTAGGATATATATACTTTATGCATTTAGTACTCTATATAGCATCATTAGACCATGATTTCTTTTGATGTTTGGTTGAATCCTTACAGAAATCATATAATACTAATTATTGGATTTAGAGAATGGCAATTAAAAATAAATTTATTTCTTATAAAACATATTACATGAAAAATTAGAAAATAGAATAACAGTTATGGAAGAATATTCTATTATATTTAACGTTATTGGTTTATTCACATTTAATTCTTTTATTTAGTGTATTCTATTATATTTAACGTTATTGGTTTATTCACATTTAATTATTTTATTTAGTGATTTATTTTATTCTAGCATTATTTTATGATATTTTATTAGTTATCTTATTGGGTTTATTATTGAAATATTTATAGCTTTATTAACATTTATATCATAGGACATGCATCCACTATATATTATTATAAAAATATTTATAGAAGATGACCAAACTTATAAGATATAAGAGAACGTAGAGTTAAGTGTGTAGTGTAGTCTTGTTTCTTATTGGTATTGGTTTCTATATGTTTTTAATCATATTCTTTATAGCATCGGTGTTTACTTACTAATCTAAAGTAAATACTTTCATGTTTTCTTTATATTTTGTTTGCTTTATATCATGTATATAGATGATAATTTGGATTTTCATTTCATCATTAAGTCTTTACTTAAGGTTTAGTGTCCTCACTTGTGATTCTATCTTGATCATTAGAATAATTATGTAGTTAATTGAGTAAGTCAATAATAAGAATGGATTGGAAAAAAAATCAGGAGCCTTCATAGAGAGCACATTTAGCTATGAAGGAGACCGAAAGAGGAAATGCTTATGACACCCTTGTGGAGATTCGAAAGAAAAGGAGAATTCGAGAATACGAAGAAAATTTTGTGTGAAGGTAGTCATGAAGATTTCATGAAATTTAATGGGACATGTGAATGAAAGGTTTCTTAAGATATGCATATTGAATGATAATTTAATCAAATTATATGATTTTATGCATAAAGTTATTGTTCGTTATACTAAAAGTTAAACGTTTTTATTTTATAACTTTAAAGCTAGCTTATGGATGAATATTTTTTTAATGAATATATCTCTATGACTTTATGGCCAAAATCTCCTTCATATAAATTTAATTTTGGCATGTGATTATAAATCATTTATATATAATAATAGGTAAATGCGTATATTAATTGTAGATATTTTGTGTCAAATTTATCTATTTAATATTTTATGATGCTATAACCATGATGATCTATGTATTTTTATTTTGAAACATTTGATAACTTTATTGTTATAAATTTACACATGATTAGGTCATTTATTATTTTATTTATATGTGGTACACGTTGTTATATCATGCGAATGATAATAACACAGGAAGAAATGTGAAAAAAAACTTAACACAAAACAAATAAAATATATGTTTAAGTAAATAAGAGTTTGACACAAAATTTTATAAAGACAAAGAAGGGTTTGTTATTTAAATTCATTTGAAGGGAGCAAACAATATTTATTAACAAAATTGTGAAAAATAAGACAAAATGCTAAATCTTTGAATAAATGAAACTCAAAAGGATACCTTGTGGAGCTGGGATAAGAATCCCTAAGGTTTGAAGGAAACTTGGTTAGGTAATAAGCCTTTGATGCGTTGTAGCTCATGTCGGTTTAAGTTTGTAAAGATGCAACCAAATTTAAGAATGTTGACTTAGCTTCTATGGATATAAGCTTTAGTCCATAGGACATGTCCCTAGCTTTTGAGATTTGGTCCTTGGACCACCTAAACAATGTAAAGTCTTGGGACTCATCTAAGATAAAAATCAAGATCAAATGATCTATTTGAATGACTTATAAGTTAACATGGATCAAGAGATTTTTTTTATTAAACAAATAAAAAAAAGAAAATTAAGAACATTTTATATTGTAATATCTTTATTATATATTATTTTGATGTGATGTTCTTGTATGTACCTTATTTATTTTCATGTAGTATTGAAAACATGTTATGATTATTGTAATTATATGATTATGTAGTTAATACTTATTTTTGTATGTTTCACATAACTATGATACATATTTTAACATGTGGTTATTTAAAACAATTGATATATTGCATATATATTATATAATTTTATTTCTTGAATATGTGGTAATTGATACCTTATTTTGACATATTTTTTTATGTAATAAATAAAAGCATATCACAATATTCTAAAAAGAAAATTGTGAAGAGATGAATATTTAACTTTTTCTTTTATCAAGTGCATCATGTAGTGGGATGTGAATAACACTTATAAATCAACGAGAACTTTTATCCAATTTTAGATTATATTAATCTTTTATTTTGTTGCACATAATTGTAATAATAATTAGACTTTTTAAGACAAAATAATGGTTTGGGTTTTAATATTTTTATTGACATGATTTATTACTTGCAAAAAAAAATGAATTCAAAATTGGCAATACCATAGATTTTATAACAAATTCCATTAGACTTATTAAGCATGCACTAGTTCATAAGAACAAAACCAAGAGTTGTTATTATGGTTGAAACTTTTGTATGAGACAACACAGTATAAAACTTATCTATTAGGTCATTATGTAGATATAAATGATGTGGGTTTCTTAGCTTTAATTAAGGACCCAAATGACACACGTTGGTACCAATTATTGGAGAAGTAGCCATTACTACTAAAAAGAAGTCGTTCATTAAATGCATATGCCTTAGGTATCAATAATTTATCACGTGTCATCATTGAGTCATATATTTAGAAATCTTTTATTGATTATACTTTGTTAATATCATGTTTATAATTTTTATGTTGTGACATAAATATTTTTTTTTATAAATTTATAAGTTAAATATTTCAATTCACATGTGAAATAATATTAAAAATCATTATCTTATTTAACTAATTGAAAATATTGAATGTAAAAAATTCCAACAAATTCAAATCACTTCATAAAAAATTCCAACAAAATCAATATGACAAAACAATAATTTAACTTTATAAAAACGAATCAATTTTTTAAAAAATAATTAAAAAGTACATTTAATTGAAAAAACCTTTTATTTTTTAATTATAAAAAATTAAAATAAAAAATTAAAAGATAATTGTGCACTTTTAGTTTCTTTAAGTAAAAAAATAGTCTTAAAATCACATAATTATCAAACAATTTCCTTGTGTGAAATACAAAAAACATTAAAATAATGATTTCTACTACACGCTTATTATTAGTATTATCATTATTAATTCATTTTTTGACATGCATTTAAAAAACTTCGCCCAAATTGCTCACCTGAACTGTTGAACAACAACTCCACAGTACAACATCTACTAGAAATCATACCCACCTGAACAGTTGTTCAGGAAAAAGGAAGAAACAACAATTTAAGCATCACTAAAAGCAAAAAAGTTAAAGTTTCTGGAACAGCAAGTTTAATGGCTATTTATTACTACAGAGCCTTTTTGGTTCCACACGAAGCTTCTTTATAAACAAAGATACATCAAGCATGGAACCTTTACACCAGAATGGCACCAAAATCTTGTACCAAAGGCAAAAACTAAGGTTAATAAACAACTATAACCATCCTAAGCTACCAGTTAGAACAGCACAGTTAAGACACTTTTTCTTTCCCTTTGGCCTTTCTCATTGGAATGAGAAGCCTGAAGAAGGGTTTCCTATGCTAGCTTGATCCATTCGTATCGACCAGGCAGTGGGCAATCATTCACTGGATCAAAGTTATACCTATGAGGTAAATGCAAAGAAAAAGCTGAGTGTGTGTACCAATACTTGTTGTGTGAATCTCTCACTTTACTATGGTAAAAGGTAAAGCAAGCAAAACTTCGATTAAAGAGCTATGACAAAGAATGTAATGTATACTTCTCTGTAAATAATTTAAGTTGTGATTGCTCTGCTGCAGCAAAGAAGTCCTCTATATCCTTTGTGGTAGGGATGTTGTGGTGCACCAAACTGCGAGTTCTCCCATTGATGGTAGTTGAGCTTGAAGGTCTGGTTGAAGAACCTGGCGTTCCTAAATCCACTGCATCCATAATTAAGCAGCTAGGCGTGGTTTCCCTTAGATTCCTGCAGCATAGGTGTAAATGATACACATATATTAACTGAGATGCATATGAATGTTTTGGGTTCCTGTAATTTCCAAAATAGAATGAAACAAAATAGCCTAGTTACTTAGAAACAAGATAAGATATCAAATATAGATGTGGGCTACAAGTTGAAATACTGATTTCCTCTATCTGTATTCCCTAATATTGGTTCTTTGAGACCCATCGGTAGCTTTACATATGAGTAAAATAGCCTAACAAAAAATTATATTTGCACTAGTTCATAGCAATTTCCTCTATAAAGTGGTTCGATTATGATTTTAATCGTTCAGTAACATATGGATGCTTAGATTGAAGCAAAAGATTCCAAAAAATAAATATGACAGTTCGTATAAAATATGCCAAAAATTTAAAATGTTTCTGAAAAGCCAAGGTTACGACACAAATTTAAATGGCAATCAAAAAGAAGATATTATTGGGCATGCATAAAAGAACTTATTGGGCAAGCCATTAAAAATTGTCTCATCATTCAGGTAGCTTCTATATCCTTATGCGCACCAAGGTATCGACATGAACGTATGGGAAATGAACTTGATCCGTAACATGCATGTCATATGGTCATACAAATATCTTTAAGCGGTCACATAAAGATATAATTCAGTTGCCCATGCTCGGCATGAGATTAGTCCAACAATAAAAGGTCAATACAATGTTAAAGTCTTATCATAAAATTAAGTGGGTCATACTAGTACGTCAAGCTTTTTGATAAATAAGTTTTCATCCAATAGCATTTTGGACACAAATCTGGGTCCCAAATTGATTAATCTCTCTTAACAGCTGATATTAAAATTAAGATATATTTGAAAACACTTGAAAAATGATCTCACACAGAATATTCAAAAACAAGTTGTGGTTTTTATTGTAATAGCCTTTATATTTTAGCTTAAACTTTTGAGTTAAAAGGCATCCATGTATTTTTGTATTAGGTATAACTTAAGCCTTGAAGTTATTACTCTCCTAGAAAGTAACAACAATGTCAATAGCTCAACCAAAATCAAATGGTTCTATCATTGTTGAATAAAAAGAGCATAATGCTCTCACAAGGTTGAGTGAGTGGGTGTGTATTCATTTAATGGACTAAAATGACCCATTAGAGGGGAGAGTGAAACAAATGTGAAAGGAAGTCAAACTGAGGAAGAAATTGTAACCTAGACCAAAAACTGTTCCATATCGTATATTTTATAAAAATTATGGTCCTAATAAATATGTGATGACTTTTATTGACCAGTTCACAATTTTGAGTTGATAACATCTATGCATTAGTGTATTATGCCTAAATTTGGTCTCCACGGTACCACTCATAAGATTGACTTGAATCATATGGCTATCGTAATTTGCTACTTCTATTGATTTCTAATAATCATTACCATGGTTGAATATGATTCAAGAACTTTGGATGTTTTTAAGGTACAATATCCCTATTACATGCAAATCCATCAAAATTGAATATTCCATAACAAATAATAGCAATGATATAATACATGATGACCTTTATTTGTTAAAGCTTTTGATTTGATGGTATATATACATTAGTTTATTAGACCCAATCTCAACTCCTAAAGTATTACTCTCCAAAAAGGTCAGGTTAGAAACAAATATCTCATATAATTGGCTTCTATAATCTTTTAATAACCACTAGTATAATTGAAAATTTTTTAGCAATTTTAGATGATTCATACAATGCTTCAAAGTGTTGTAATAGATCATGATGTGCATGAAACTTGATGAAAAAGTTTTGTTGAACTGCTTATGTCCTCTGGTATTACTCCCCTTGGTTGATAAGTGTTCATGTGATTATGTATTGCACCAATTTAGGCCTCTAATGTCTTATTCTCCTACTAAGTTTGGTTAGAATCAAATGATTCATGCAATTAGTGATTTTGGTGGGTTCAATTAATCACTGCCATTGTCCAGCATGATTCAATAGCTTTGGATAACTCACATGAGGCCTCACATTAACGTAGTAGATCATGATGTGTATGACATCTAAGGACAATCAAAAATTTCTATTGAGCAGCTTAAGCGCAATATTATCATTCCTCTTGAGTTGATGAATAATCATGAACTTAACTAGGTCTCTAAGGTGTTACTCTACAGACCACTACCATGATTGAAAATGGTTCAGCAACTTCAGCTAACTTACATAAAGCCACAAATTGAAGCAATAGATCATGAGATGCATGATACTTGATGATCATGAAAAACTTTTGTTAAATCACTAAGATCTAGTTCTCGTGACTGACATAACACTGGCCACACATGAGAAAGCAACCAGATTATCTTTTCAAGAAATTCAAAGTAAAAATGATGGTAAAACAAAGATTTTCGGAGTACTTGATGCTTGACATCGCACTCAACAAGGTTGGTTGGAAGTTCTCAAGACAAACAATATGGATGAAACTCTTAATTGAAGAAACATATAGCATGTATAATTAGTTTCATATTAGAGGTTGAACATAATATTCATCCAATAAAGTAACATTTATTCAGAGGTTTAAGTATTTGAATTGATAGCATTCATTGAATAGAGATACTCCAACACCCAACAATGTTTCCTCAAGGTCATAATTTTGTTCTTTATCCTTCTAATTTACAATATCACTACTCAGAGATCATAATAGATGAACTGAATCAAGGTAAAACCAATCAAGACAAACAAAATGCAGAAAGGCCATAACATAAAGAAAACGAATGTCTACCTTTGCCTTTTGGATCACCAAACATAAATTTTGAGACAAAAAGTAATCAGATCTTTTCTTGCTTTGTGACATTCATTATTTTTGACTGGAACCGATAAACTATAATATACTCTGTTTAGTGCATTCAGATTTTTACTTGCTTTGTGACATTCATTATTTATAGAACCAATAAACCATAATATACACTGTGAAGTGCATGCAACAAAAATTAAAGCTACAGATAATTTGATTAGAGATAACTGATCTGAATAAAGCAGAAGCTATAAAAAATTTGAAGTACAGAAAGCAACATAAAGATGCAACATGAGAATATAAATTACAAAACTACGTGTAATGCCAGCAAGACGAACATATGAATAGAACAATTGGTTCAAAATAATGCATTTCACAATTGCCATAAAAAAATTACAAGCGTGCTCGTTTAAATTTGAAGTTAGTAGCAAGATTCTTTTTTCCGTCAATCAACGAAGTTAATGCAGTACTGGTAGGGAAGGCCTGTAGAACCAAACAAATATGGCGGTACAGAAGGTTCAGCATTAAAGAGAAAGTCATACTATTTTAGGAGAGTTAAACAAAGGAGTTTGATGTCCATCGTTTCACTCTAAAGGATCCCAGAAACATGTGGACAAACAAAGTTTTCAACTTTATGGAAAAGTCATTCTAAAAATAAAGAATGTAGCACAACAAGGCCATGATACAAGAGTATTGAGCAAATAGTAGACACAAAGGAGTACGAAAACTACTGATACAAATAATAAATAAAAATTGAACAAGTTTTTTCCAATGTAGACGAAGAAACATACCTAAGAACGATTCAACAACAATAATTTAGACTTATTCTAGTTGAAAGTTGATTCCAATAGATGGAAATAAAAAAGATCGCCGAAAATGAAAAAAAAAAAAAAAGGTGCATCTAAGTAGCACGACAAAAGAAAAGAAGAAAACCCTAGTTTGGTAACTCCGTTCAATTGCCGAGCTAGCAAGAGAGGACCCACCTATTCAGCTCTTCAGCCTCTAAAACATTATCCCCAAAAGAGACCTCCACCTCGAACCCGGCGTCGTTCGGCAATTGCATCCCCAGGTTAGCCATCTCCGCCAAACCACTGCTAGGCAACGACGGTAACGCCACTTTCCCGGGATTTGGCTTCCCAGGGTAAGCAGGCAGCTTGTCCGTTCTGGTCCGACTAACCGTGCCGGTGCTAACGCTGGCACTCGAAATAGGGTTGGGATCAGGTCTGGATCTCATATTCACCTTGCAGACCTCGTTAGGCCTCGTTGCCGGTGAACCCAGCTTCTCCAGTCGACGGCTCCGGAGCTGGAGGTAAGACATCGAGTCATCCGACAACGAGGACGGCTTCTGGAGTTGCCGGAGGGCTAGGGTTCTCGCCCGAGTGTGAACGCCAAGAAAGGATTGTGGGGAGGCCTCCATAACCGTCAAATCCCCTCTGGTTTTGACCTTCCTCGTGTACTTCCCCATACAATGTTAGCAAGTAGATTTCTTGGAGATGAAGCGAGTGCAGAGGAGAACAACGAGCGCAAGGACGGTGAAGAGCTAGCGCGGACGCGGCCAAAGATACCCAAAGAGAGAGAGAGAGAGAGGAAATGACGAACTACACTAAAAAAAAATGCGCGCGGTCATTCGTGAGTCTCGAGCAAGAGAGAATATGACTTTATGGCGCATGACCAACAATGTACTGTGCGGTACTTCGCACGTGCGAAGAAGTGTTTTTGGGAATGAAAAATATAATGTTTTGTGCTGGACTACGTTAATAACATAGTCTGAATGCCACCGCAAAATTTATTTTACTTGATACAAAAGAGGACCTAAGAGTTTTTTGCTTCAATATTAATTTAATTTAATAACTTTTTTATTTTTCATGCAATTTTTTATTTTAATAAGTCATAAAATTAATGGTATACAATTTTATAATTTTTATAGAATTCTATCTACTTAAAATAGATAAATATTTTCATAAAAACCGTAGTTATTTTAATTTAACTTCAAGCTAATTTGATCATTGGTGGGTTTGGCTTATGATCGACTTCGTAACCTTTAATTTGAGAAGTTCCTGATATGCTCCATTAAATCTATATTGAAAACCAACTCAAACCAAAAACAATTCTATATTTTAGCAAACTATGATCTAGAAATTGACTCAATTGTACCTTAAATGTTAATGATGTAAGTTAACTCAAGAAATGCTATTTGTAACATAAGTAGTTCAAATATCATTTAAGACCAAAAATATAATTTAATTTTTTTATGTAGGCAAATAAGTGCACTATGTTGTAAAGCATAATGTAAGCTTTATTATCGCTTTTATCGATATTGTAAACTTAGGACATGAGCTTAAAATAGTATTTTAGCTATAAGTTAATAATAAGATAATGACCTTCCCAACATCATACTATATGCTAATAATGTACAACTTATTATTGCAAAAAATAAAGAATGTCATTATAGACACATATGCATTCATTAAATATTATTTTATCTTTTCTTAAAAATGCTTTTAAAATATTACAGACAAAAGAATAATTATAATAATAATAAAAAACTTCAAAAGCTTCTAACACAAAACTTATATATATTAAATGTTATAATTTTTTTTAAAAACATCCTATAATAATTGCCAACTTTTTTGATATTACATTATTCATCATTATACCCTTCAGCATGAAAGCTTATACTAAATTATTTCTTATGTGATGATTTAACTCAAAAGATCATTTGATGATCAATTTTTGTCTTTTTTACTCATAAGCATCACATGCCCATCAACTCAGTTTGATTCATCCATAAATCATATTGTATTATAAAAGATATTATTCTAATATTATAATTAAATTTTATAATATCAAGTTATTCTTTTATTTTTGGTTATCTTGTATTAGCCAAAATAAATTGTCCCAAGATGCACATTAACATTACAAAATTATAAACTTATATATATATATATATATATATATATATATATATATATATATATATATATATCCCAAAATCATTATCTCCCATTTTTTATATTTTTTTTAAAAGAATAGCTTGATTCATTTAAATTGTTACGCGTTTCCTAACACAAATCCAAATAAAACCCAATAAATATTTAGACACGTGAAATCATCGATTAAAATAAAGTAGGCAATAATTACGAAGGACCTTAATCTAAAGCAAGTAATCACAATAATGGTGAAAAAGCAATATCAAAATCCACATAATACTTCTACTAAAATGACCAAATAAAAAATAACATACATAGTTTCAAACTATCATGTACTGAAATGGTTGAAATAATAATAGTGGTATAATACTTATTACAAAATACAACTAATTCATACATAAAACATATCCCTCATAGAGCTCATAGAATATATCAAAATTTTTTAGTTAGGATCTTAAATTATTATCTAAAAACTCTCATCTTTATAGATGTTTATACTTGACTTGTAATATAAGTAAGACATGAATATTATATATTTAGTAAATAAATTATTAGCTACACTCATAAAAATAGTATAAAAAATATATAGTAAAAAATAAAGAGTAATAAAAAAGTGATGCACGACAATCTATATAAAAGTGCATATATTAAATCATTGTATGAATGCTAACATGCATCATGCCTAGATATTTGCATAACTATCATAATAATATTAATATATAATACCTATATTATATCATATTTTTATTTTTTATTATATTTGTATTTATTTTTTTACTTTTAGACTTAGATCAGATTTTTATGTATAACAATATACTTGTTCTTTATATTCCATATCATATAATTATCTATCAGGTGACCATTGTCCTCTTCATTTCCAGCATCTTGTATTGATAAGAATAAGGCTTTTGTCATGCCATAGCCCACCCTCAAACACCCATAATATCATAGTATGTTTTTTTTTTATATATATATTATGAAGCCACCACTCCTTATTGCTTACTTCTTACACTAATAATGATAGAGCCTATATCATGTAGTGACATCATCTCTGAGAGCCCATAAGAGTAGGGTGTGATTTTTGTTTCTCATATCAAGTAGTTGTGCAATCAGATAATAGAAAAAATATTTTACATTCATATTTTATTCTTTCTCATAAGCTTATAGATCATTAGGTTTAAATAATCTTTCTTTGTTTCTCTTTTTTCTTTTTAATCGTATATTTTAATTTTATAACATCATATATATGTACATACACACATATAAATAATAATAATGCACACTCACATAAATCATAACATGAACATATGATTTTATGTCATGTAAAATGCTCATATCATATTGTATTCTATAATAATATTTAAAGAAAATTAATAATTCAATATTTTCTTACTTGAGGGCTCTAAAAGTTTTCTTTTATTATATTATGTTTTGTTTATCACTTTCTTTTATTTGTTATACAATTCCAATTGAATTTTTTCATTAATGGTTTAGATTTGAATTTGAAGAAGTTGATGTATTTATTTTTCCAATTTCTATTCCTTCTTATTTCACAAAATTACTTACTTTGTATATATTGTACCATTTAGTCATTACACAAAAATTTAAAATTTATGTAGTTTTGTTTTAGTCATATATATTATACCATGCATAAAACTCTCATTTCATTTTTTCTTTTCATCACTAAAATAAGTTACACATTATTATTTTAAGTTACAACTATTATATTCTTTTTTATATAAGTATCAAGTGTCATCACATATTTTATATTGATTCAAGTAGTGTGATTTTTTCTTAATTATTAATTTGTTATTGAATTATTATATTAAGCTATTATTTATTTTGTTTGTCTTGTTATTGAGTCTTTTACTTTTTTATTGGCTTTTATTGAGCCATTTGTAGACTTTTATTAAGTCAATGTGTTGACTTATGTTTAGCCAATTATTGGTTTTTATTAATTTTGTTACGTAAACTTTTATTAAGCTGATATTATAGGTTTTTATCAAGTCAGTGTTATAAGATTTTATTAAGCTAATTCTATAAGCTTTTATTAAGTCTATGTTTTTAGCATATTGCTTAGCTTTTTGCTCATAGGAACTTGTAAATCTAAGTTTTGATTTAATTATTTTAAACTTATATTATACTTTACTTGCATTATAAAATAATAAATTTTTACATGCATAATAATATTTCTTAAAATAGTTGTGATTATAACCAACAAAATCAAGAATGATAAAATATTTCATTTTAATGAAAATTAAATTATTTAATATGGCTTGAAGATTTGAATTTGTAAAATTTATCCTCTTTTTGTAGACATTGTGCTCTCAAAATTTGCAATAACATATAACAAAAGAACTTACAAAAGTTATTATAAATAATCCCCAAACATTTTATGCAAATTAGCTCAGATCCACTATTCTTTGTTTTAGGTCATGCAATAAAAATTTCCAAATCATACTATTCAATTGCTAGCAATAACAGATCAAACAAAGGATTATTAGATCGATTGATTGCAACTACTTGCTTCTTAAAGTCAATTATATTATCTAATCATCTCTATCTGACTTTACGATTTATTTGACTTTGGTTGTTTCATATCTCCTTATTGTACATGGTCGATAATCTCAAGGCCTTGCTCAGTTATGTAGATTATTTAATTATGATTGACCAAATCTTGTTGTATGGTTAACGTGGCTAGAAATGACAAATTTGGAGATTTTGATCAAATCTTCACCATATTGAAAATCCATTTCAAATAGCATTACATAAAATAATAACTTGACTTGAAAAATAGAATCATCAATTAAAATCATATTTTAGTAAATATTTTGGCAAGAATGAGATCAAAATCCCTTTTTCACTAATTTTTTTATTCTTCTCAACTTAGATCTTTTGTCATCATGAACATTCAAGTCTAATCTTCTTGAATCGCCTCTTTGTTTTCTTCAAGAGCTCTTCTCTCTAGCTTCCTTCATATATCATTTGGGACCAAAATGATCACAAGGGACATAGAGCAATAGTCTTTTTATAATAAAAATATTATTCAAAGTTATATGTTTTCACATTTTTTTAAATTCATAAAGTTTTTAAATAACTTTAAAAAATTATAAATAAATACCTAAGATTCCTCTTATAATGACCTTTGTGATGGTATTCTCTAATTGTAGATTTAGTTATTTTCACATTGGTGTTCCATTTGAGACTAAAAAAATAACAATAATTTTCAAATTTTGGATCTATAATGCTCTAATAAAATAAGAAAAATACTATTAAAAATATAATTTGTTGCTAATTAAAACAAGCTATCATATAAATGATTTCAAACAACTACTATAGAAATATTTAATGTAAAAGACAAAATTCATTATGGCTTGAAAATGCTTCTCTATTAATTATTAATTATTGTAACACTTTTGTATTTGCACTCCATTAGACTTGGATATTAGCAATGAAAAGTATTCCATCACTAATTCAAAATCAAATGACAAAACCTAAATAATTGATGGAATAAGTAATGAAACTATTATTTAGCTTTTATTGATACTGGAATGCTCACGGTATCATATTTACTTGCCATCAATCATAATTATCTCTAAAGATCTATAAAATAACTTTGTCACCAATCAATCAACCAATAACTTAACCATTATGTTCCAACTTTATTATATCAAGATATTGCCACACTTTAATCATTGTGTACCATCTCTAAATTTTCTTTTGTCTCAAAAAAGTATATTGACAACTTAAGATCATGATCTAAAGTAAATAACTTAGAATCATTCTCTTTTTTTCTAATGTACTATTCATCTCTACATATATTGTTGTCATATGTAATGAATTTCAACACAATTTAGTGTTATATGTATTGTTATATTATACCAATGCTTACAATGATATTAACATTCATATAAGGACAAGTAGTTTATTTTTGGCATAAATATGTCAAAAGTAGATAATGTCCCTAATATCATGACTAAGTTTTAGTAGTTTGAGTTAATGTCTTATTTTTGTCCTTTGTTGATGAGAAAAATATAATCAAGAAACTGAAATTGGGTAAGATACAGTTACTTTATCGTGACATTTAATAGAGTAAAGTACCCCCATTCTAAGAATTCAAAAGTATGTTTGCTATTATATTATGTTGAACTTTTAAGTGCTTTTGAGGAAGCCTGAGCTTCAAATTTCTAAGGTCTCAACATATATGTATTTCAATTTTCAAAATAATTTTGAACATTAAAATAATTTTTTTTGAACCAAAATTTACATGTTTTTTTAAAAAATCATAGAAAGTCCCAAGAAGTAAAAGTCGAAATTTTGAAAGTAAAAAAATTGTATTACTTTTTAATATTCAATCACCTTAATTAAATATTTAACAAAAATTAAATAAAATTTACATTTGAAAAGTTCAATATATTAGATTTAAAAGTCATTAATTTTAATAATTAATTAAACATTGAGTTATATAATAACAAATTCACAAAAATGCTCTTTAAATGAACCTAATTAGGTGCAACATTACATCCTTGACACAACAAGAAGGGGGGTGAAGTGGAATTGTAAGATCTTTTTTTAATAGAAAATAAGGATTTTAGAAAATGTCAAAACTATTTAAACATGCAAGAAAATATGAGTATAGGTCCAAAATAATTAAAGAGATAATATCAAATTTTTTTGGACAGTTTGGCTCTTACCTTTTAACCCTATAACTAGCCCCAATTCAAATGTTATTAGGCTTATTTTTTTTACTTCATTCATTTATCATATCTAGTAGAGGTATCTTAATATATTAGAGTTTTTTTTACAAATAAAGCAAGTCACAATCTTCTTTTCTTTACACTTCATATCCTAGACATATGCCTCTTTCCTTCACTTTAAGCAACTCAGAGATTGCTTATTCCTTTCACATAAGGAGCTGAAAATGGGTTAATGCAAAAAGAAAAAAGAATTTGGGAGAACAATATTAACTCAAAAACTCTTCCTTAAAAGTTAAAAATTATAAGTCTTAGCATTGATAGCAATGTGGTTCAAGGATGTATGATTCAAGATGAAAAAAATGCTTAAATCTTACTCAATAAAGGTATCAACAAAATACTATAATGAATACACAACTTTTCTACCTTTGAAGGCTCCTTTTGAATATGTCAAGGATTTTTTTTAAAAAAATTATATTGTACTTAATATGAGTTGTAATGGAGTTAAACTTCTCTATTTATAATCTTTTTTGAATAGTATACATTTTTTTGGATCATTCTAGATACTATACAATTAAATTGTCGAAGAGTTGTAATGGAAACTCACATTTATATATGATTGTAAAACCAATATTATTTGGTGTCACTGAACAAAACTAAAATACCAAAAATAATTTTGTTGAGAGAGTTAATAGATGCATAATGATGGTGTCTTCCAAAATTTCACAACACTTTAACAAGAATCTTGTTAACCAAAATGATATTTTTTTTTTCAAAATTTCAACAAATTTCAAGTTTTAGGAAACTTGTATATTCATCAAAACCATATTTGTTGCAATTCCACCTTTTCATTTTTTTAGAATAACAATTCTATGTTGCTTTAAATCTTTTAATTAAGTATTATTCATGGATTGTTCAAAGATCTCTTCATTTAGTCTTGAATTAGCTCACTATGAATGATCATAACTTGGGAGTCACGCAAAATTTCCTATTACTATGTATTATTATTGAAACTAGTACGTCTAATATGAATTTGAATGCCCTTACTCTTTCTTTAAGTTTTCAATAAGTGGTCATAATTTTAATAACATTATTTTTTGAGAAAAAAATATGTTCTCATTAATATAGATGTACAACAATCTCTAAATGGATGATCAACAACAATGTATCATGCAGTTTTGTGCTAAAGATATTAACCTCTACATACCTACATTATTCTAACCATTATTATCATTAAATTAAAAACGTAACACATTTGTGTCTTGTAAAAACATTTAATCAAGTAAAGAATTATTTTTGTATTAAGTACAATTTTGTCAACACATTCTAGTATTGATTTTATTTCGTTGTAAATTCATTGTAAATTATCCTTCTTTATTTTGTTGTTGTGATGGTTTAACCTATTAGTCTTTTTAAAAAATACTTATAATGATTAGTTTTATCTTTATGTAGTTTTTATCGAAGGATAAATATATAATTATTTTTAGTTAAATCACCTAAAATTATTGTACTTTTTAATAGTTCTTAATCTTTCTGTTTTATACATTTTTTAAAAGTTTTTTATTTAAAAAAATTAACATATTTTAAAATAAAATTTAAAATTGTATAAAATCAATTACAAAGACTTGCTCAAATTTATTAAAAATAATTACTTTATAAAATATTTTTAATAACTATATATTTTTTAAAAAATAATTTTTATCTTTAATAATTCGTCACTTTCTTAGTGAACCACATTTTAACATTCATTCCCACTCTTCCTTTTTGATTAAATGGGATAAAATGATAATAATAGTATAGAAAAAGTTCTTTATTGTTTTAGACAAAAATAACATGTTTATGATACCCTTATACAAGAATAAGTTTAAATTTTTATCCATTTTAAATTAATCAATATAGCCTCTTTTATCAAAAAAAAACAAGTATTTGTAGTCTTTTAATATAAGATTCAAATGATTAGTTTTTTTTTTATTTTCATACAATCTTTAATTAAAATTGACAAGTTAAAGCTATTGCATGCTCAATGAACTATTTAGCATTACAAGTTATTATAAGATTTAAATCTCATCTTGAATCATTAAAAAACAATAAACAACTAAGATTGAATATCATTTTTTTTTTGAAATTATCATATTTGAATCTTAATTTTGTTCTATGATAGATCACCATCTTGAATGTATTCTCAATTGCAATTGTTAAAGCATTTAAAAGGATCTTAATTATCCAACAACCCTAAATTCAATTTTCTAATCAAAGTTAAATACAATTGTAATCATACTTCAAGAAATGCTCTATCATAACTAAATACAATTGTAATCCTATCTGTGAATCCACATTCTCCTTCCAAATAAAAATCTAATTTTGACAACCCTCCTGTCTCTTTCCTACATCCTCAGCCTCATAACTGCAATGCACATTTATGCCGCCACGTCAGCTGATCAGTGGATATTATGTCCAGTGAATTCTCGCCAAGTCGATACACTTCCAATGGGAAATCGCAAATAGATTCTCCGTCATCCTTCCAGTATCTCCACTCCATTTCTTTAACTAGAATCCTCCATCCCATGATTCGAACCCACCGACCCCGTCAGCCCACCCCCCAAAGTGCGAGAAGAAGCCGCTTTGAGGCAAGAAATGGCGTCGACGGGACTAATTCGGAGCAGCGCAGTTCTTTTCCCCATGCTCCTCTCGTCTTCCCGGTCCAGGATGTTCTCGAGAGCCCTCGCCGTACCTCCCGGCATTAACTCCTCAAACCGGTTTACCATGTCGGCCGAATGGATGCCTGGCCAGCCCCGGCCTGCCCACCTCGACGGCTCCGCCCCTGGGTAAGCGCAAGTCGCCTCTTTCTGCATTCGGCGGGTTAATGTTATTCCTGATCGAGTTTGCGTGGTCGATCAGCGACTTCGGCTTCGATCCCCTTGGCCTCGGCACTGTGCCAGAGAACCTGGAGCGGTTCAAGGAGTCGGAGCTCATCCACTGCCGATGGGCGATGCTCGCCGTCGTAAGTATCGCTTGCTGCTTCTGAAAGCCGTTGCGTGTACGTTTTTTCATTGCTCTGGCCGTGGCCCTTGCAGCCGGGAATCCTTGTGCCCGAAGCTCTGGGACTCGGAAACTGGGTGAAGGCGCAGGAGTGGGCGGCGATTCCCGGTGGCCAGGCGACCTATTTGGGCAACCCGGTGCCATGGGGAACCCTTCCCATCATCCTCGTCATAGAATTCCTTGCCATCGCCTTCGTGGAGCACCAGCGGAGCATGGAGAAGGATCCGGAGAAGAAGAAGTATCCTGGTGGAGCCTTCGACCCCTTGGGCTTCTCCAAGGACCCCAAGAAGCTCCATGACTTCAAGGTGAAGGAGATTAAGAACGGTGGGTGTTCTCCCTTCAATTGATGTTTGATTTATGCATTTAGTTAAATTGGAATTGAAAATTTTCAATTCGGTCGACCGCTATGGTTTCAGGCCGGCTTGCCCTGTTGGCCTTCGTGGGGTTCTGCGTGCAGCAGTCGGCCTATCCCGGAACCGGGCCATTAGAGAACCTGGCGACTCATTTAGCAGACCCATGGCACAGAAACATTGGGGACGTCATCATTCCCAGATCCATTATGCCTTGAAGAGGCCATGTATTGAGCTTGCAAATGCTTGGGTTGGTCATGCTTTGTTTGCAAGACATGAAATCTGAATGCCTTTAGATAAACCCAATTAACTTTTTTATGTGACAAAATGGCTGCAATGCTTCGTTAACTATTAACTATGAAGAACCTAAAAGCAAAAAATTTAAGCTGCTTGGAGAAGAGCCAGTTAGCTACTTTAACTTCATTAACAAACACCTGAGCTGGCCAGCTGATGTGTGTATAATTGCAGTTCCCAAATTGCTAATAAGATACCCAGTAAAGCTTTCAAACAGACGTTAACTTTGCTTTGTTCATTGGTGGTTTGTAAGGTAAGAATGATGGCTAAGTTCCTATTTGACAAAGATGAGCCAACAATGAAAGGTTTTTTATCAATTCATGTGAAACTTAAAACTGGTTTTCTTATCCATGTATGAGAGACGATTGAAGTTATGCCTCCACAGGACCAACCTTGGGGATTTATCAAGACTATTATAATAAAAACCATACAATACATTCCATCATATCTCATCCAGGCAAGGGTGACAATAATGGATGTACCATTGCATCTCAAATTTCAACTCATAATTATCAACAATAATTCACAAAATAGAATAAATTGAATAGTAAAGTAGAAAATCATACTATAGTTACTGCCTACAAGTAACTCAACATGACTAGAGTTATAAACATAAATTCAAAATAGTATTTTGTTAGAATGAATGAGTTAGAAAAGAGGGGTGAATTTTGTCTTGTAAAAATTTTAATGATTGCAATTGTAGTTAAATTTTTTGGGATTTTTTTAAGCAAAAATCTTGCTCACAATAGTAAATTTAATGTGTGATATAAAAACCAAGAAAAGCAAATAAAGAACGCAATTATTTTTAGATAGTTCATCAACAACTAAGGTCTACATTCACCTCTAGTCAAATTGCTAGCCATGCACTAAACGATCCAAAAGTCGGTTGGGTTAAACCTTACAATGAGATCTACAAAGGATCTATAAAGGGCATAGGGATCCACAAAAACAGAGACTCACACAAGTTAAATAGAAGTAAAAGGCTATGAAAACACTTTTAGCACTTATGCAAGCAAATCTCATAATAAATCTATAACTAATCACTCGTAGCATTGGTGGCACAAATAAACTGTGAGTGTAAAAAGATGTTACCAAGATGTATGCAAAGGAATGATGAAAATGTGGATTGAATAAGCAATATGAAACTAGATCTTTGTTCTTAATTGCACAACACACTTTGAGATATTGCAGCTTTTTGTTTTGCTAAGCTTGATATGTCTTTAGAAATATGTGAAAATTTTCATTAACCTCATTTCAAATACATTTTCATCCCTTTTATACTCCTTAATAGCATAAGAAATTATTATAGAAAACTTCTGAAAACTATAATCAAGTTTTCAATAAAATTAACTAGCTATTACACTTCACAAGTTATGATAATACATAGAAGTTTAGACAGTAAGACAATAAGACATTAAGTGATACAAAGAAAGAACTAGTCACCCAGGTGATCTATTTGTCCAACTAGCTAACCAGGTGTACTTTAATGATATTGTACAAGTACAATAGATCACATCATATTATACAATCAAATTTAAAGAAGAGACTTAATTTTTAACGTTATTGGGTTTAGATATTTTATACAAGAACAACAACATATCGTAATCGTGTAATACCATTTGAGATTAACACAAATATAATGCTCTAAGATTTTTTAGGTTCATCATACAAGTATGATAACCATCTCATATATGTACGATAAAGTTCAAGGTTAAGCCTAATATAATAATCTTGGGCTATAGTTATTTCGTATAGGTATGATAAATATATCATATTTGTATGAAGCTTTCTAGTAGTTTTATCATATTAAACTCATATAAATTGTGCATATACTATACATGATTATTTATGTTTTGATGACTTGATCAAGCAAAGCTTAGCAATTAGAATCCAATTACTAGAGCTTAATGTCCAAGTTTTATAGATCTTAGATTTGTTGGCATTCAATATTTAATGCCTCTGATATTCAATTGATTATGGGTTTTTTTGCCACCCATATTTGGTAGTAAGACCATTCTTCAACATCAAGCATGGTCACGTAAATGAGGTGGCTGTTACTCTTCTCCCTCTGAGAAGGAATTCCTATGCTCAGCATGAGGGTTATATTGTTTGGTTACAAACAACTGAAGTGATTCGTGCTAAAGAAAACCCACAAGAGGGGGGGGGGTGAATTGTGTATTTAAATTCTTATAATTTCCAAAATTAAATTTAAAAGACTTTAAGCAAAAGTAAAGAACATTGAACACACAAATTTTCAAGGGGTTCGACTCAAAACCGAGTCTACGTCCACCCCCAACCGGTGTTGGGAAAAATCCACTAAATTCTCCGATTACAAGTGAGGTTTTTCTTACGGTTCACCTCGAACCTACTTGGGATTTTTATTATGGCTAATCCCAAACCTACTTGAGTTTTTACCGGGCTCAACTCAAACCCGGGGCTTTAGCACAAATGCCGGGACGCCCTTGCCCCAAAACAAAAATACGAAAAATTGGCAAATGACTGAACAAAAATTGGAGAAAAGAGGAGGCACACACAATCGTCGAATTAGAGGGATAGAGATTTAGAAATGATTGGAAAACCTCTAATTCCACTAGCTTTCTTGCCGCTTTGCTTCTAGAGCTCGAATGCGCCGATTTTGCTCGGATGCTTATGTTTGAGATCTGAAAATCTTTTGAAACAATTTAGCAAAGGTTAAAACTAAAAAATACATAATTTTTCTATATTTATAGAGCTCAGATTTGAGCTCTAAAAACACCCCCAACGGCTCCAAAAATTAATTAGCCGTTTGGGCAACGGACGGAAAGCAGCCACCGTCCGATCCGGGCCCAAAAACGAACGGCGCAGATTGTTTACGCATTTTACCGTTCGGGCTTAATCCAGAGTGTTGGATCCGGGCGGACTTGATCTGAGCCATTAGATCCCGCGCGCTGAACGAACGGCGTTGATTGACCTCGCGAAACAGCCGTTCGAATTTACTCTCGCCCGTTGGATCTGAGCGGGCTTGATCTGCGCCATTGGATTGCGCGCTGAACGAACGGCGCTGATTAGCCTCGCGAAACAGCCGTTAGAATTTACTCTCGCCCGTTGGATCTAGGCGGGCTTGATCTGCACCTTTGGATCTGGCCGAAGTTATAAGGTGGGATTTTTTAGTCCCACACTGCAGAAGCGAATTTAGCGCACCTCTTTATAACGAATTTTCGTCGTTTAACGTTCGAGCCACTTTGGGGCCGGCTCCCCCCTTCCTTGACCGGGATTTCATCACCTGGTTCGGGTTGACTTAGCCAAGCATTTGTTCATTGACTGTTGACCGCGCTGCCGTTTGACCTAGCCGAGCTCCTTTGGGCGGTCTTGGCTTAGCCAGGCACTGTTCATTTGACTGTTGACCAGCTCTAGCCGAGCTCCTCTCGGCGTGCTTTGGGTCCAGGTTAGGTTTAGCCTTTTCGGGTCAACCAAATTTTTATTTTTTAAATTAAATTTTTAATTTCTAAAAGACCTGGACGGGCTGTTTTGGCGCCGGGTGGACCCGCCCATTGCTACAGTACATTTTCCCGAGACTTCGGCTGTTTTAGGGTATTTTTGACGAATTTTTTAGCCAAAAATTTGACTATAAGTGTATAAAAATAATTTTGTATTCTTATAGTATTATAAGTTAATTAAGTGGCTATGAAAAGAAATTTGTAGAAAACGATTCCAAAATAATATTAAAAAATCAAATACCCATGTCTATACATTTTGTCAAATATGCTTGGCCCAAAAATCAAAATTCAGTATTAAATAATTTTATAATATTTTTAAATGTTAATACTACTAGTGTGCCTCATAATCTCAAAGTTTAGACATATCAAATTCAAGAAAAATAAAAAGAAATTCAATTATAAAAAATCTTGCACATGTCTCAAAATTCCTTGAAGTATGCCATGACCTCAAGGCCCTTAGAGACCATTATTTTAGACATCTAAAATGCATGGCTTGATTTAATTAATTATTAACAATTTTACTTAAAATCAAGCCCAAATAAAATATACACATTTATGCTTGACTCATCAAACACAAGGGTGTAACAACAACCTCTATTGGATCTACAATCTCACACTCCAAGCATACTAACTGTGCTAGCTAAATCTACTTCATATTCTTTTTCTCTAACTTTTGGCACATTGTGCTTGCATTATGGTCCTTTTATAACTAACTAAGTTCTAGTAGAGGTTCTTAAATTGTTCAAGACACCACAATTTTTTCTCATTCAAAAGGTTATTTATACAAGCAATGTTTTGGTCTCTCTCTCTATAATTTTTCCTCATTACTTGATGTCAAATTCTAGCTTCATCTCATCCACTTCCCACATTTCCCATGCTTATTTTTTTTTCTCAATTCTTTTGGTGGATTTGAATTGTATAATCTTATGTTTGCTAGACTACCTTTTGTATGGACATCTAATTCCATATTCCAACTCAACATAAGCCAAAGTTCATTTGAACTTTAATTTTGTAAATAATCCAATTAATAGCAACAACTCAATTATAATTTCATATTTGTAGCTTTTTAATTTGTTGCCAAAGTAGTCTTTCCACACTCCATTTTCTAGTTGCAACGTTTGATGCAATTATCTTTTAGTTTCATGCTTTGTGTTTTTTTATAGTGCTTAGCCTTGGATATTAAAAATTTACATGTGTGGGCAAGCATTTTCCTTTTCATGCTTGCCAAAGATGGGATGTTGTAGTTGCTTTGGGTTCCTAAAGAAGTTATCTGAGTCTTTATTTGAGATCCATGGACTTGGAAAACAATTTCAACAAGACTTCATGCTTTCCAAAAGTTTAGAAGATGTTGACGGTATCTTGTTTGATGGAGATGGCAATGGATATAGATATTGGAATCGAACTTATGACCATTGAACTAAGCAGGAAATATCAATAGAAGCAATAACAAGAATCTTTAAAGTGGATATTCTTGTATAAGAGCTCAAAGCATGTGGATACGTAAGGAAGTTCTTCTTAAGGAAACCTTCTCCACGGTAAATGAAATTTGCCATGTTATGCTTTAAACTTTTGGTTGTGACTTGTTATATTCTTGTTGCTTATTTGACTCCTAACAAACAGGCAAAGTTTAAGAAAATTCTTACAAAATAAATGAGAGGGATTTTTTGTGTTTACTTTGCCAAGTATGTGAAAGTGTTGAACCTTAATTTGTGGTGAGTAAACATATTGTATTTTATAAATAGATAAATCTACTTACTTGAAACCACTTTAAGTTGAATAATTTCCTTGGATCAATTTTAAATATGCGTTGTGTAACTACATTCTCTTCCCTTGCCTTTTGTGGTAGTGCTAAAACCATGTCTAAATTTAGTGTGTGTTTTCTTATTAGTATGTCATACAAGAATCATCATATGTTTCATGGCTTTTCCAAGATTTTCACTAAATCAAATACTGTTAGATCTTGGAATTGTTTGTGTCTATGAAGTAACATTTATTTCTTATGCTTATCTAGTGGATGAGTTTATGTATTTTGGTCCAATGTAACTTATGTTACCAAAATATTTAAATAGATTCTTATAGTTTTGTTAACATGACATGTGGAACTTAAATCTTTTTTTTTTTTTTGTTCTTAAATATTTATTCAAAAATAGCCATATAATGTTTATTATATGTATGATTGTTCAAGTAAGGTCTTATAGAGAACATAAATTTAGGATAAAAAAAATATGAGATTTAGTTATTATATTAATAAAATTATAGGGTCTTAAGCAGCAATTTTTAAAAACACGTGGAACTTATCTTTCAAATTAGAGTAATTAATTTGCCATTTACTCTTGTTTCTTTGCACAAGCATTTGGCTATGCATATTACATATCACCTTTTCTAAATAATTGCATTTTGTGTAGTTATTGATCACATTTTTCTCTTTTGAGCCTCATAATTTTTAATGCACTTGGTTGTGGATAATGTTTCTATGCCATTGAAAACTTATGGTGTTGTCTAACATTATATTGCTCATATCTTGATAAATTATTGTTTAATATGTATGAGATGAATTGAATCAGACAATGAAATCATTATTTAGTAACCCTTTTGAGAGAACTTTGTCCCTTCAAAATGCTTTTTTCTCATGCTTTTTAGGATAAGGACATAAGATGGCTAATGAATTTGTTCATGAATGTAAGATTGGTTTTGGAAGCAACGGCAAAGTGGTAAGGCCGGTTGTACCTAAACAGGTTTTGGGCCCTAACATATCATTTAAAATATTCCATTTTTGAATTTTACAGGTACTTTATTGAAATATTAAAGATGGGAGTAAATATGCCATTAAGGTATTACTATGTACCAATTTCTAAAGACATTGTTTCCTTTGCATTTGTGCTTTAAGATGACTAGTTATAAGAGGTATCCTTCTTCATGAATGATGTGTTTTTCCTCTTAATCTGTGCATACTGACTTGAAAAAGCATTTGATTGGACTATCACCATGCAATTATGCCTTCTCCTTTATTCGTAGGAACAATAGTTTACTTTCTGCAAAAAAATATTGGTTTGCTTTTATAATTTTATGTTTGTGCAAGGAAAAGCTTCCTGTAGTATACCATCTTCAAGAAAATTCGCATTTGTTGGAGTTTCAAGCATGAGTTGCTCTTATTTGGTTTCATTTTGTGTCATATATGTTTGTATCCATGTGTTTATGTTGCTCGAAAGCATGTTTTAGTTTCTTTTGTGCATGGTTTTAAATGTCTTCTTGTAGAAACCACGAGTCATGTTTTTTTGGTATAGTAACTTAGGAAACTCATCACCACTTTGGTTTTTTACTTTTTTCGTTTCACTTGTGAAGTGAAAGTTATGCTGAAATTAGAATCTTTTTACCTTTTTTGGGGTTTCTTGTTTCATCAAAACACAGTTTTTATTTCATAGAATGCACTTGCCAAGCTTTGTCAAACTTTCCTGTATTGTATAAAAACTTTACTGCAAGATGTAAAGCATTCCTTAGAAGCTGATAGCACATCTGCCATGCATTTTAGCTGCTGATGTTAAGCTTAATCGTACTCCGACGATGTCACCATTATGAGTACTTCGAATGTAAAATCTTGCACTCGTTCTAAATTGCTTGGATTTTCTGCTACAGGTCTTTCATGTTGGTACAGTTTGTTCCAATGTGTCCCTTAAAAACATTCATGTTAACTATGGGATAACTGATCTGAATGGAATCTTGTGTTACATAACACAAAGCTGTAGTTCATCCAATTTGTTGTTGACTCCAACATTGATGAGTTTCAATTGAGCCATTCACATGAATTTTGTATTATTTCAACAATATATACTAACTTTAATACATGGTTAAAAAACTTTTACTAGTTACTTTGGCTCAATTGTACATCATTTTTCTATCTTCTTGCATCTTGGGTGCTATAGAAGTCGAAGTGAGACATCCTATCCTATGGGCTATGGTGCAATTGCAGCCACCTTTACCCGAAGGAAAAGCATTAAAAATAATGGATAAATAATTAAATAATATTTTAAGAATTTGAATTATGGGTCCCTTGAGTTTAATAAAATTGATCAGAGATATTATAAAAATAAATGAATTTTTAGTCTCTTAAATATAATATCTATAATTATTTAAAATTGTTTAGATTTTTATTTTTTTAGAATTTTTAAAAAATATCATATTTTATTTCAAAAAATAGTATCCCATTAAAACGAAGTTTAACACCTCAAAAGAAGGAGATAGATTGAGAAATCAAGTGCACATATAATTAGGAATTCAACGGCACCAAATTATGACAATTAAAATTATATTGACAAAATATCAGTAATTTGTAAAAAATAAGTAAATGATCTTCAAAAATAATGAAATTTTGCTTAAATTTAATGAAACTTTTTTTTATCTCAAAAAGGAAGTGTGATAAGCATGAAATTGACAATTAAAGGGGATTTAAACAAAACAATTAAGTAATAAATTTAAGTATTTTAAGTTTAAAAAAGTATTACAAATATTAGATGTTAGAAAAATATAATATTTGGCTAGCAAGTAAATCTAATCAAGATGGATCAAACAAAATTAGTTGACAATTTTTCAGAGCTCCAATTAATAAAAAAATATAGAAAAAAGAGTTTTTCTAAAATTTAATTTAATAAAATTTTAATTTGATGAAAAAAATTCCGTGAATCCATAAATTGAAATAACTGAGTGGAATTCGACACAATAGCTAACTAGGAGGCAGGAAATATTCTGAGAAGATGTGGCCTGCCAAATGCAAGGAGAGTAAATGTTAGAAAGAGGAAGGGACATGCTCGATGATAGGTTGGAAGTGACAAGAATGAGATCTTACAAGTAAAACTCATAAAAAGAGAGCTTCAAAGAGTGAAAGAATTTTTCCTAAAATTCGAGAGCAATTTGTTTTGATAAAATGCTTAAAGAGAGAAGTGTGAAAGGAGTTGCAGTTGTGGTAATTAGAGTAGTCAAACAAAGGAATCAAGAGATAGAATCACTACATTGGTGCTATAGTAGTAGTGTAGCACCCAAGAAGAGAAGAAAATGAGAATGAAACTTACACATTTCGAGATTTGTTTCATGATGTGATCATTGCTAAAAAATTTTAAAATAAGAAGCCTTTGTACATATTATATATATATATATATTTGTTTGATGAATTACTACTTATAGTTTTAGTGACCCGATAGGAAATGATTCAAATTTATCCAATTTGAAAATGATTGCTATTTATACATATGTTCCAATATTGCTAATAATTATTTTAGTATGATATTTATTTATGTTCAATACATCCTGATATTTGCCTATGTTGTCTCGTCATGGTATGCTAACTAATTTTTTGAAAGTGATATATGACATTCTTTTAAAACATAAATTACGAGAACGATCACTCAGGCAAAAAGAATAAATTATCGATTGATTCTAAAATAAATCAAGAGAAGAAAAAAGGGGAAAGTAATAAAAAAAGATGTGGTTGAAAATGATAGATGAATAGCTTAAATAACTTGAAACTTATTATTGGCAATAAAGTGTTTGCTTTGGAAGTGGGACCATTATCTTAAATGATGTATTCTAGAACTAGAACCAATTAAATGAAAAAAAAAACAAAATATGAAAAGAATAAAAAACTCAAAAAATAATTTACATGAATTTTGAAAATGGATATTTTGAGTTTTAAAAAGAAAAAATTAAAAAATAACATTTATTTTATATGTTATGTAAATGTTTACAAGTATTATTTATTATTGACCTAATATGATGCATGATCCAAATATATTTGTTTTGCACATATATTACATAGCTTTTGACAATGAGCTAATAATGATTGGCTTAATCTATTCTTGACTTAATATGTTCATGACAAGATGGGATCAACAAAATTATTGGAGAGTATAACTTCATGATTTTTAATTTAGATATTTCTTTTCTCCTAATATTAATTGTGTAAATTGTGGCATAAATTATTATTGTATATTGTATTACTTGACTATGTATTAGAACATTGTTTTCCTTGTGTAAATTGTGGTTTTAAATATTATTTAAAATTTGGCATAATTATGAGATTTTCAATTATTTTAGTTATATTTAGAATGATTTTAAAAATCAAACAAATAATAAAAAGAATTAGACGATCTAACACCGAACTCAAAAAAAAAGTTTGACAAAGGATGCCACAATATGACTTTTTCTTTGTTTAGCCGATCCTACTTGCACCACATCTTCCTTGTGACTATATGAGATGGAGAATATCTTGAGTTTTTCTATTACCTTTGTTAAGGATCTCTTTGTCATCAATTCCATGGTTTTTCTCTTTTCTAGTTTTTCCCAAGTAAATTATGGTGTATACTTATATGTTCTTTACTGTTTTGTTTTCTCTTTTTCCTTTTTTTTTTTTATATATTTTTCACTTTCTTTGAATCCTCCAACTTTTATTTTGGTCTCTGCTCATACCTCCTAGTTTTAGTACCATTTTTGGTGTCAATGTTTTTTTTGTAATTTTTTTTTCAAAAAATGTATCCATCTTGTCTTGTATGCTTTTGCTTTTTCTCAACGATCTTCTTCTCTCCTTTAACAATCTGTTCTCCCAATCTATATTGAATATAGTAAAAAGATTGATGGATAAATGAAGTACTGCAAGCAGAGCATTTTTAACTGAACAGGAAGTTCTTGAAATTATAATTCTTGAAACTCTTAAGCAGGAAATTTTAAAGTGAATAAAGTCAAGTTATTTTATCCCATCAGTAATCTGAACTCGGTAAAGAATGTTCATAGCTTCTACACCAGTGGAGAAGGTCTTCTGTCCACACTTCGCAAGAACACAATGTGAAGTAAATGTACTTCCCTGAATTGAAAATGAAATACGCTCATGCCTTTATCTCCTGAAGGCTTGTTTAAATTATCTACATGCTTCCTTTGCTTCGATGACTCTCCTTTGTCGTCCATGAACTTTTGCAACTGTTGGAGAAAGTAGAAGTAGAAAGTTTACTGGCATTTAATGCATAACTTTAATGTTCAAATTGTATTTTCCCCGAGTTACACAGCCAGTGCTTGAGGGCCGAGAAAGTATTGTACAACTTTTTAGCTTTGGTAAAACTGCTTGGAAATAATTCATGTTTAAATTTCATGATGTGCTAAAACAGTAGAACTGTACGTTCACAATTACAGGTTTTTGTGATAGATAAATGATCTAAGGAATACATGAACAAAAATTGTCTGTTTACTTGTTAAATGAGCTAATTGACCAACGACATCGAAGTTTATAAAGTTTATCCGCTAAAATATATATATATATTTTTTTAATGATTTGGGGTCTCATTAATGAATGACCCAAGCATTGAATAACCATGCATGCTGTGGCTAAACCTCCTTGCGTTGTACTAATCCCGAACTCAGAAGATTAAATGGGTTTTGTTTTAGCATGTTGTAAGAGTAGATAAGCAATTTGTACTGTTTTTATCATGAAAGCATTGTATGAGAGTTTTGAGGCGATGCTTGATGGAGTGCACATATCTTCTTCATCCCATAAAGGTTTTTGTGATCATATGGTAGTTGATTTGCAACAATGCATCCACAAATCAAGCTACCACACTTAGAAAAAAAAAAATCAAATTTAATTCATGTGTTATTGGTCTTGTTCTTTAAAGTCAAAACAACTTTGAATTCATTGAAATGTGAAGGAGAGCAAAGAGCCAACATGGGAAAACAAAATAAAGCATTCCCAGATCAGCTTTGAGGGCTAGTTACTTCTACAGCTACAACAATCCAAGCAGTTCGATGGAGGAGTTACAGGCTTATTCCTTGGATAAGAGAAGAAAGCATCACATTCACACATGAGTGTTGCTTCTGAAGGAGCCCAGCGCCTTGGCTGCTCCCGCCCTCAGCACGTACTGATGGTACGCCGCCGCGATCGCTGCTCCGATGAACGGTCCCGCCCAAAATATCCACTGCAAGATCAACACATCTTAAACACCGGATTGTTGTTTTCAGATGGCGAGAAAACGTGCATGTGGGGGAGTCTTATACCTGATCATCCCAAGCCTTTTCCTGGTTATATAAGACAGCAGAACCAAGGCTGCGTGCCGGGTTGATGCCGGTTCCGGTGATAGGAATGGTGGCGAGGTGGACCATGAACACCGCGAACCCAATTGGAAGAGGGGCCAAAACCTACAGCAACAACATCGGTCAAGTTTCTGTACAGTTTGGAAACAGCGTTTCGAAACGCGATTCGTGATTGGGGCCTACCGGAACATGGGAGTCTCGCGCATTCCGCTTGGGATCGGTTGCCGAGAAGACGGTGTAGACGAGAACAAATGTGCCGATGATCTCGGCGGCCAGGCCCGTTCCTTTGGAGTAGCCGTCGGAGAGTCTGTTGGCGCCGCCGCCGTACCTCATGAAGTAGGCCTTCTGAAAGGCCTTCACCAACCCCACCCCGCATATGGCGCCGAGGCATTGCGCCACCATGTAGAACAGCGCGCGAACGAGCGACACCTTCCGCGCAAGGAAGAGGCCGAAGGTCACCGCCGGGTTGATGTGACCTCCTGAGATCCCCGCGGTGCAGTACACGAGGATGAAGATCATCCCCCCGAAGGCCCACGCAATGCCCAGAACGCCGACCCCGGCGCAGGCCACGTCCTCCGGAAAGACCTCGGCGTCACTCTGGTGCTTGTATCCGATCACCGTAGCCACCGTGACGTAGAGGAAGAGCAGCGTCGCGATGAACTCCGCGATGAGTGCGCGGTAGAACGACCAGCAGCCGAGCTCCTCCCAGTCCACCAAGGGTGCCGGCGGCGGGTCCGTGTAGTCCTTCGCCACCAACCCGCCCGTTGATGCATCCAAGTTCTTCGCCATCAACTCTGACTCTGTTTCTGTCTCTCCTTTGAGAGCTTAAATGATATCTCTGTGGTCTGCTGCGCCCGCAGAAGAAAGCTCTGACGATTTTGAGTGCGCCTTTGAAGCGAGCGGGTGGTGGGTATTTATGCGTGGCCACTCACCGGAGTGGTGATTATAAGCATTTTATATTATATATATATATATATATATATATATATATATATACATATACATATTTAAAAAAAGACCCGACCGGGAGAGCTATGGTTCAATTATTTGTACTTGTGATGAGGCCCACTTCCTACTATTGTCTTCCACGAGAACCACGATTTGCTGGCCCAAGCTTGCCGACTTCTAAATTACCATGATTAATTATTTTTATTAGCTTGAATTAGTTTTAAGCTATTTTGAAAGACGTTAAACTCAGTACACGACGTTTTGTACGTATCATAGCTGGTGCATGGAAGGCAACTTTTTATTATTAATAAATATCTATAAAAAATGCATTTGGTCTTTCCATTATATGGGGAGAATTTGATGCACGTTTTTTTTGTAGCTATCGTCTCCTTCAAGATTCCAATGCGTTGGAAATTGGTGCAATGAACGAAATCATCGCCACGTGGATGACAAAGTAGCACGAATATATAAATGGACACGTGTTCAAAGCAACGAGAGGTAGACGTGGCTTTGGCGGTTGTGAGTGTACGAAAAATTCAAAAAAAAGAATGAGGTTGCTTTTTCGACACGTCACTATGTTTTAATTGGTGCCGAGATGGACGAGGGGTGTATGATTTGGTTGTAAGAATTTTTTTAGAACGATATTTAAAAAAAAAAAACTAAAGTTATGACAAAAATATATTATTTATTTAATATTTTTAAATTTAAAAATGGAGATAAAAGTCTCAATAGCGTAATCCTAAAATTAATTTTAAAAAATAGATCTTAATTTAGATTTTCACACTTTCATGCTCTTTGCCGTTTTTATGAAGTGACACATTTTTTTATATTTCGATTCATTATTCATTTAAGAGAATTATTATGGCTAAAAATATACAAAAAAAAAATATTAAAAAGGTACTTTTTGATTGTGTTTATTAAAATAAGTTTTATTCCTACAAAAGTAATTGAAATATATTTCAAAATTTTACATATATAAAATTGTAACTATTGATTCACACTTAAATGAACTTGAAATATGAGAAAAGAGCATAGTAGTTTTTGTCTTTTTTTTTTAAATGTCAAGAATAAGACCAATACAATATAACAATATAACCCCCATCGTTAATATGACAATTCATCATACAAGTGATGCATTATACTCATAAGCTTATTTGAATAGGCATAGACAAACACGCATGATAATACAATAAATACATGTTACATAAATAATTTATAAATTCACATATGATACATATAATATTTATATCATTTATTTTGTTAATATTAGTATACAAAAAAGTACAACAAAAAGGTATTTTTTGAAATATTGATGTGCATATTAAACTGTTATCCTTAGAATCATATTTAGTTTGGTAAATTGGCATCATTATTTGTATGTTATTATATAGAGAAATTGTTATAGCTCTTATCCTTTTTATACAAAAATCAAGACGAGATAAGTATTAGAATTAAGCTAATGAGATTATGAACATATATATTTGTAATTAGTAAAATCAAATTCTTAAAATATAATATGTATGTATAAAAAATAAAAAATACTAGTAAAATCTTATGAACATACCATAATCTCAAACATAACCAAACTAATTTTTGAAACTATTAATAGAAGGAATTTTTTAAGATGAATTGAAAGATAAAATGGGACCCCATGAAGTAAGACAAATTGATTTATTTAGGATGATACTTCACCAAAAAAAGTTGAGATATTACAATATTATTAAATAAATCAAAATTTTTAAAAATAAAATATTTTAAAATATAAAATGAATATAGAATTAGACATAACTTATCAAGATAAGTTTAATAATATTTATTTTATCTGCATTATAACTCATATGAATTTATTACAAATTAACAATGTTTTAAAAGTAAATAAGAATTTTTTAATTATTATTAACAAGACATTAACTTATTCGGTCGCCTGTAAACATGTTAATATCTTCTTCCATTCCCCGTGGTCAACTCCTTCATGCTTGACGCAAAACTTAAGGCTTCCTTGCATGTAAAAAGAGAATCGATGGAGGGTAATGCATCACTTGCATTACCCTCCATCGATTTCTAAGGAGCAACTTCTAACATGTTTTTTTATAGAGGGGTTATAAGAATGAATGATTTATATCAACTTTTAGATGAAGTGTTAGGAGCTTTATAATTAAAAATAATAAGCTTTGTGATGATAAAACATTTTTTTTAGAAAATCTACATTGGATTTTATAAATTTTTTATAATTGAGCATTCTTGAAAGAGAGTAATATTTAGATAAATGATCAATAAGAAAAGCCTTATGATGAGATTAAAACATAATTTAATTAGAATAATATTTTATCATGATAATTGGAATGTTAAATATAACATAATCATAAATGTGTAATGTTTTGTATTAAGACTATATAACTTTTATTTGCTTATTCTATATTTAACTTAATTTATTCATAACTTAATAATTATAAGTAATAGAGATGTCCTTAATGAGGCTTCAAGAAAGCAATGGATGGAGTTGGTATATTAGGAAATTTAGCTATTTTTCATGATGTATTATGATTACTATGACATTAAAATATTTGGCATTAACTTATATTATGGATTTCATTCATGATAATTCTATAATGAAAAAGTATTACAATTTGCTTTTTCTTATTGACAACAAAAAAAGATTGTTTATTTCGTATTTTGTTGTGAGAAAAATGATTTGCAATCTTCATAAAAGATTTACATAGTTTATGATTTTTAAAACTAATTAAATTTTATCCAAAGTAATCTTTTAAATAAAATAAATTTTCTTAACAAAAAAAATTATTTTAGAAAGAAAAAAGGTTTAAAAAGTTTGATAAAAAAAATAAAAAATGTCACACTTACCCACTTTTGTTATTTGAGAGTCCTAAAACCATCATGGGTCCTTGGGACCCTCTTTTTTTTTTTTGAATGTCTATTATTCATTTTTAATGTGAAAGAAAAATGAGAAAAAAATAAAAAAAAACTTAATGGTGAATACTATTGCTTTTCAAAACTTCCCCTTTTCTCATCAATCTTGGTGTGTATGTAAGACCTTTAACCTAACCTCTAACTCTAGTACAAGAGGTCATCAACTTCAAAATTTATTCTAAACAACATTTGGTGGTTTTATGCTTTTCAAGTGTCACATGATTTCTTCCTTGTTGAGGTCAAATATAACCTTTTACTTTCTATGATCTCCATCATTTCTTCTCTGACGAGGACTCATAAGCATTTCCTCCTCTTTAAGACCCTCATGTGTTCATAATCTCACTATCTACATCTCCAAAGTCCACGACAACCTCCTCTAAAAGGGATTGCCTTTGTCATCCCTATGAGGCATTGATTTATCTTTGTTCTTCCAACCCTTTGCTTCTCTTATCCTCTTGTGCTCTCTATTTATTATTATATCTTTCTTTCATGTTTTTGTTGGTGAACAAAATTAGCAATATGTGACTTTTTTCAAATCGAAATGTGCATTTATTAATTGCTAATCCATAAATGAAATTAATCATTCTCTTATTTATAAGATTAGCTTGAACATAGATTGTCAATTGTTAAGAATTGAATAATTTAAATAACAAATAGTGTTTAGTATTAACAACTATTGCTATAAAGATAATTATGACCTCGTTTCTATGGTCTCCAATGATTAATCATAAAGTTTATTGGATGAACAATTCACCATGAGAATATTAAGCTTTTTTGGCCTTTTATATTGCAAATTTCTTCTTTATAATTGTAAGAGTTATGTGTTCATATGTTGCTTGCTATTGTTAGTTGAATTTTTTTGTTATTAGTCATCTTTTTTTTTTATTTTTGTTTTAGAATTTGATTAAACATTAATTGGTAAAAACAACTTTTACTTTTGCGTTTTTTTATTGCATTAGTTTTCGTTCTTTAATTTGTTGAACTAATAATCTCTTTTTTGGTTAATAGGTTGAGAGGTGAAACAAGAAAAATGGAAAAAAAAAAGTTTTTTTAGTAAATTATTTTAAATGACAATATATTAATAAATGTAAATTAACTTTTTTTTGGGTAAATAAAAAAAAAAAAAAAATATTGCCATTTTTTATGCATGCATTCTAATCTTTTTCTTATTTCTCAAAATTATCATAAACTTTCATAATTTTGAATTTTTCGTTAATATAAAATCCGTTAATTGTAGAACTAATTGTTTATGCGTTTAAAAGCACTTATTGAATTACAAACCTTTTTGACAAACAGGCCTTGAACACCGACCATATCAATTTTCAAATTAGCCACGTGGTCTTTACTTTCTAAAAATACTAAAATGCTTTCTGTTAGAGCATAAATCCCAAATTTATTTTTTTAAAAAAAGAAGGAATGTTTAAATTGAAGATTCAAATATTTCTTCTTCATTTTATTTTTTAGAAAATGGTATGACTTTTGGGTTTTGATTCAAAAATATAAGTTTTTTAATTTATATAAAATATATTATTGATCTTTCTTATATGATAAAATATGATTCAAATATTATGAAGATATAAGTTAATTTAAATTATTAAAAAATTAATATAAAATTTTGAATTCATAATATATTCTATTATTTTAATTTGTATAAAATATATTATTGATCTTTCATATATAATGAAACATGATCCAAATGTTATGATGGCATAACCTGATTTAAATAAAAAATTCAATAAAACATATGACTAAATAATTAAATGGTGATAAAATAAAAACTTCACATTATAAAATATAACAAAAAAATATACAAAAAGGGAGTATGTATGTCAATTATTTTTTATCTCTTAGGATGCTAAAACCAATGCTAGATTATTAAGAATCAAAGCATGTGATTTTATTACATGCATGTTTTTCAAATAAAACACTTATTTTAATTGTTGTCTCTCTTCATATAAACATAGTTATTGCTATTTGTTGTATATCTATGTAAAATCAATGTAATTTCAAGTCTAATTTTCTCTTATTCACCATGTTAAATTCTAAAAAAATAGTTAATTTCAAAACAAATGCATTTTTCAATATTTTTGAATATATTAAAGAAGGTTGTATATTAATAAATACTATTATTACCATGCAAAATTTTAATCATTAACTTTTATTATCATCTGAAGAAAATTTTTGTAAAATCATTGACTATTAAAATTCAATTCTTTTATAATAATTTCAAGTGAAATTTAGAAAATAAAAAATATTTATAAAAACGTTCATAAAATATCAATTTATATCGCTTACTCTTAGTTAAAATTTTTAATATTAATCTACAAATCTCATTCCTATTTATTATATATACTTCTTTGTAATGATGATTGTGACTTTTAATTGTTAATGTTATAAACAAGTTTTATTAAAGAATATATTTTCAATCAATATTCTCAAATTTTATTTTGATGCATCAAATTTGTATTGGTATAAATTTTTTTATATATTAAACATCAAAATGATATGCAAAAATATATGATAATATTAGTAACAAGTGCTAAGATAGCATTTGAAATGGGGAAAAATGTAATATTCCTCATCATCTTTTGGTCAGCTAAACTACATTTTTTTAAAAAAATATATGGATTGCTTTATTTTCTAAGAAGGTAAGAATAATCAAATCGAACCGTTCTAGTTGTCTGAAATGACTGAAGGTGAAGGCGAACTCGAAGGCGAACTCGAAGGTGAAGGCGAACTCGAAGGTGAAGGCGAACTCGAAGGTGAAGGCGAAGACGAACTCGAAGGCGAAGACGAAGACGAAGGCGAGCTGTTGAGGTCCTATGACGAAGGCATAGGCACCTAGGAGGCGGAAGCTGACGCTGGCTGCTGGCGGCGGTAGTTCTGAATCTGGAAGTGAGATCTTATAACCGAGGAAGTATTGCTGAAGGGCCTCAACTGTAAGGAAGCGGCCTGGAGGAAAGCGGTTACTGATCTGGTCAAAGGTGAGTTTGTTACCTTTTGACCAGGATTCTTGGGATCTGTTTCAAGCGTCGGCTCTCGGAGGGCAATTCTGTCCTTTGTACCTCTTTCAAATTTCAAACTTTAAACCCTACCTGGGTGCACTGCTGCCCTGCACGTGGTAGTGAAGGAGTAGGATTAAAGTGGTGGATGCGCCGCGAAACATTTAACTTCTTTCATGCAGATTTATCTGCGTTGATTGCGGTCGCTGCGCACAAGGATCTGAATTGCTTCTGCAAGCTCTTCTTCGTTTTCTGAGGTTGAATGGCTGGATCCAAATGCCGGAAAAGCAACAGGAAGTCCAAAAATTGTGGAAGTGCATCTCCAGATAGGGAGTGTGCGGGGGATGCTGGTGAAGAAGCTGCTGGAGGCAAGGGGAAGAAAGGATTGGTGATTGGGATGTCTGTCATTGATGGAAAGGATGGGTATCTCCTGCATGAGCTATAAATTTCAAATATATCGGCTAGTTCATTGAGTGCGGAGGCGGGTACTTCTGAGGAAGGTTCGACCTCGGCCCCCCCATTGCTGTCGCTGGTGTGGACTGATGTTGAGCAGGGTGACTTAGTTGGTGAAATGGTGGAAATCCCTGAAACTGTGGGTGCCAGTGTTTTGGCCAATTTAAACAATGCGACTGAAGCAGCACCGGACAGCGCTACCTTGCTGGACAAGAACGATTCAAGCGAAGCGGCTCAGGCCAACAAAGTCAGCTTTAAGGAAGCATTAACATCCAAGGCTGCCACGCCCAATGAGGCAGTGACATCCTTTGTGAAGCTGGCTGCAGTTGACGTGAAGGCCAGGGCTGCATCCATGGGTGACCCTGTTGACAACGATGAGGTCGTTATGTCTGATGATGCCTATCTTAGGCGAATTGAGTTCCACAGATTTGACCTGGTGGGGCGAGTGTATGGCAGCTCTCTTCCGTTTTTTATCATAGCTCGGGTGCTTTAGAGGCGATGGGGACACCTTAAGAACTTCTGAATCTTTGATATTTCCTTTGGATGCTTCTGTCTGCACTTTGACTCAGTGGATGACAGAAATGCAGTATGGTTGGGAGGCCCATGGCAAGTTGCTGGTCAGGCCATGGGTTTGGATTTGTGGTCCCCTGATTTTCGACCCAGCGCTTCCACGGCGATGTGCGCCCCAATCTGGGTGAGGTTCCTGGCTCTTCCTTTGGTCTATAGGGATGTTGAGAACATCCTGAGAATCACGAAGTCGATAGGTGACCCAATTCTCCTGGATGGCTGGACGTCGAACATGCAGCGTTCGTCATTCGCCCGGGTTTGCGTCAGGGTGGATTTGTCGAAACCACTGAAGCCGGGTATGTGGCTGAGGGGGCCCATGGGATGTTCATTCCAGCCTTTTGAGTTTGAGGGGCTTCCCAAAATTTGCTTTGCCTGTGGACTCGTGGGTCACTCGGCGGAGCAATGTAAGTCTGGGGCGACGGGGAATGCTGCTGCAGCAACTGCTGCGGGAGATGGGCGGACTTTGATGAAGGGCTCTGAGAAGGCCTCATCTTCGAGGGTGTCGCTAGACGTCTCGGATATCCCGAGGGACCTAACTGCGATCCCGCGAGAACTGCATACCGGACTGGATGCATTGGCCGAGGGGCCATCCCTTAGAAGTGGGAATACTCGACCCATGCTGGACAATGAGGAGGGCACAAAGAAGGAGAGACTGGGCCCGTGGATGGTGGTGCAACCAAGGAGGCGGAAGTTGGCCATGAGCACGCGAAGTCACAATGCTTCTACAGCTAAGCAGGCTGAGGGGGCAGGCGGTCAAAGTGGTAGAATGAGGAGCAGTTCCCAGTCTAGAGGGAGACCTCCTAGCAGAAGTTATCGAAGTCTCCATGTGCAAGATATCAAAGGGAAGGCGCCACTGCTAGCTGATGATAGGGCGATGGAAGTCAATTCTCGAAATGAAGCTGTCCTCCGCAAGGAAGTTGCCCTCCGCATTGGGGGTTAGGGGGATTCCCTCCTTACTGCACTTCGTGGGGTGCAGTGATGCCCTCATTCCCATGAGGGGAAGGTGGCAGTGGATGATATTCCTGTGGCACTGTAACTCACTCAGGTCGCGTTGGATGGGCTTTCCCTTGCTGAAGACCTTGGTGGGCGGAGGGTTGAGGCCAATCTTCTGGCTGTTGCGCTATTCCTCCCATGGTGCGGAGAGATACTATCTACTTTTCCTCTTATGACTAAAATTTTAGTATGGAATATCAGGGGCATCTATGGCAAGAAGTCGCAGTGTTTTCTCCAGAGGCTTGTGCATGAAAGCAAGATCGGGGTGGTTGCCCTAGTTGAGACCATAGCCCAAAGCTTTGAGCGGAGGGACGTTGATCGTCTGCTGGGTAAGGAATGGAACTATGTGGTGCAACCTTCGGCAGGGAAGTCTGCTAGCATAGTTGTTCTATGGAGGAGCTGTCTGAGGGTGAGTTCCATTCATTCGCTGATGCATGCGGTTTCGTTTGAGGTGGGTATGAAAGGGGGCGCGTCCCTCAAGTGCTGTGTTGTCGATGGCCCGAGGGAGACTCTGAAATGTAAGGAACTATGGGATTTCTTGAGGAAGGAGGCTGACAATGCTAGCCCATTGCTGGTTGCCGACGACTTCAATATTGTCATGTCGCAGGGTGAAAAGAAGGGGGGAAGGAAGTTTAAATTCAGCAACTTGTAGCAAGAGTTTGCATATGTGATCCAAGATATCCAACTGGTGGATCTCATGTTTACTGGGAACAGGTTTACGTGGTGTAATGGAAAGCAGGGGGGTGCAAGGATTCTTGAAAGGCTAGACAGAGCGTTGATGAACATTGCAGGCATGCGTGTATTCCTGGGCTGCTCTGTTGTTCACCTCATGCGGATTGGTTCTGATCACTGTCCTCTCCTCATCGACATTGAAGGGGGGCGAAGGCTTGTTTGCAAGCGCCGCATTCAATTTGAGAGCATCTGGTTGCAATTTTCGAAGGCAATGGGGGTTGTGCATCAGGCGTGGAGTCGGCGTACTAAGGGGAATTATATGGAGTGCCTATCAACCAAGTTTCGCAGGTCGCTTCTGGCTCTGCGTACATGGAGCAAGTTGGAGATTGGTGATATTATGAGTGCCAATGCTAACCTTGAACGCAGTATCAATTCCTTGCAAATCAAAGAGTCTCGGGAGGGATTAAATGTAGAGGAACACTGCCGTCTTGGGCGGTTAATCTTGGACTTCCACCGCGGCTGCGCGCTGGAGGAGCGGTGGTGGTGGCAAAGGGCGAAACTCCACTGGACCCATCTGGGAGATCGTAATACTCATTTCTTCCATGCTGTCGCGACTGCACACACCCGTAATAATCTCATTGCCCAGCTGAAGGATGATTCGGGCAGCATGGTCACTTCGCTGGACTCTATGGGTGCAATCTTGGAACCCTTCTTTTAGATGAAGTGGGGTGGTGGGGTGACGCCCCTACCTATTCTGAAGCATGTACCGCACGCCAGTGTGAATGACGCTCAGGCAACTATGCTGGCCTGTCCTGTGACTGAACAGGAGGTTATCTTGGCCATCAAAGCTGCGAGGAGGAACAAGGCCCCTGGCCTGGATGGGGTTACTGCAGAGTTTGTCCAGGGATATTGGCATATCACTCAAGGTGACACTATACGTGCGGTGCTCTCCTTCTTCGCTGAAAAGCAAATGCTTGAATGCTGGAAGGATACTCTTATTGTCCTTGCACCGAAATCTCATGGCGCATGCAGGCCGGATCAGTTCAGGCCAATAAGCTTATGTAACTTCATCTACAAAGTTGTTGCACGAGTTCTTATTGAAAGGATTAAGTCAATTCTTCCTGTCCTCATATCAAGGGAACAGGGGGCGTTTGTGCCTGGAAGATGTATTGCAGACAATATATTCATGGCCCAGGAAATGGCTTCGCGAATGCACTCATCCTCTGCGAGGGCTCGACTTATGACAGTTAAAGTGGACATGGAGCAAGCCTATGATACGGTGCAATGGGAGTGTGTGATGAACATATTGAAAGCCATGGGGTTTCCATCCATCTGGTGCGACTGGGTTGAGGCATGCATTATAAACCCTAGGTATGGGGTCCTGCTCAATGGCGTTCGGCTTCCCTGGATCCATGCGAATCGCGGTCTGCATCAAGGCTGTCCCCTTTCGCCGTATTTATTCACCTTTGTGACGGAGTATCTATCCACAATTATGCATAACTATGAATCCAGATCACTGCTTGGGTTTCGACCTGGGAAGAATTCTCCGCTTGTTTCCCATCTTTTGTTTGCTGACGACATCCTGGTGTATGCATCGGCCACACGTGCTGCGGCACACGCAGTTAATATGGCCATGCAGGAGTTTTGCAGAGCCACGGGAATGAGTGTTAACAGTGCAAAGTATAAGGTTTTCTTCAGTAAACTCACTAGCACTAGAAGAAAGAAGGTGATTGCGAGGAAATTGAATATGGCGCATGGGGAGAACTTTTGCTATATGGGAGTTCCAATTTCGGCAAAATTAATTAAGCTGAAGGATGTTAAGTTCTTGCTCCGAAAGATCGATGACCAGGTGATGAAATGGCGCGTCAGGCATCTGTCACTTGCTGGGAGGGTTGCCATGATCAAATGCGTACTCAACTCTATCCCCACTCATCTGCTAAGTCATTGTGTCCTTCCGAAGCATACCATTGGCATGGCGGAGCGGAAGATTAGGAATTTTCTTTTGTGTGGTGTGACTGGTGACAGGAGGATGCATTATGCTAGCTGGGAGAAGGTTACTTTGCCTAAGGCTGCGGGGGCCTTGGCCTTCTTGACCTGCGCACTTGGCAGCGGGTTCTGATTATGAAACATTGCAGAAGATTGATTGGGCGCGAGGGGAACCCCTGGGTGTGCACCATGGCTGCTAAATACAGCGCTGCTCACTCCCTTGTTAAGACTCCGAGGGGGGCATCCCATGCATGCAGGCTTCTTGCTGCTGGTATGCCGGTCGCTCTTGCAAACTTTGTGTGGAGAATTGGTGATGGCAAGGATGTCTTATTTGCTGAAGACAACTGGCTTGGGGTGCTCCCAATTTGCCTGTGGCCTACGTTCATCAACATGGCGGTGGACTGGCCAACACACGTTAGTGCATGCATTGCTGATGTGGGTGTTTGGAACGTAGCAAGCATTAGGGCTTGGGCCAACGACCTCCTTTTTGACCGCGTCTTGCACCTACCTTGGGCTCGAAATCATGACATGCTTGTGCAGCTGCAGACGGAGTCGCCCCAGGTCAACAATTCAATACTTTACTTGCAACTCTGCGGTGCTAATGTGGGCGAGGACATGGGAAATTATCATGCTAATAAGGAGTGCCTCAAGATGATCTGGAAAGTTAAGGCACTGCCTAGGGTGAAATTTTTCCTTTGGCGTCTGATTGGTGATCACCTCCCTACTACAGCATGGCTGGCCGACAGAAGACTTGCCGAGTGCAGTAGCTGCGTTTGGGGTTGTAATGCTGACGAGACGCCGGAACACTTTATCTGGGAGTGCCCGTGTGCACAAGTCCTCTGGAGTAGCCACCAACTTCATGAGGCCGTATCAGCCCTCGGTCTTTGCCATAGTGAGGGCATTGGGTATGATTTCTTGCAGCAGTTCTGTGAGCTTGTGGCAGCGCCTGCGCGATGCAAAGCTAACAGTATGAAGCACGCTGTAACCCTAGCCACAGCAATGTTCTACATCTGGGAACTCCGCAATGCGAAGAAGCACTATGACGAAAGGCCAAACTACAGTCTCATTTTGAGGAAGCTGTAGATTGAGGTTGCTCTGCATCACCGAATGCGCCCTTCCACGTCCTGCGGGAACTTGCTGCAGTTCACCTGAACTGAACATAGCCCAAAACTGGGTTCCTCCTCCCACTGGATGGGTTAAATTCAATCGTGACGCAGCTGTTGGGGACCACTTGGCGGGTCTTGGCCTGGTGGCTAGGGATCATGTGGGGAAGCCCCTGCTGGTGATGGGAAAGAAAGTGATTTCTTAAGCGAGTGCAGCCATGGAAGCCTATGCTATGCTGGAGGCCCTGGAAGTGGCTAGAACCGAGCTCCCAGACACTCGGGCCATCGAGGTCCAAACTAACTCGACGCTGGCCATGTTGGACGTGCATGCTATCCTTGCCCAGGCGCCCACAGGGGGGTATATATACCAAAGCAATCCTCCATGCTCGGGATCTTGATGCCCTTGTCATTTCTTGTATCAATAGAGAAGGTAACGCGCCGGCAGACTGGGTGGCGCGTGCTGCATGCCGGTCTAGCTTCACCTGGGGACGGGATGTGCCTCTCCCTGAGCCGTTACGCAAGTTACTGTTTTTTTATTTCCTGTTTGACCCTCCGTAGAGGACGCTGCATTTTTTTGCCCCTTCGCTTAAATGAAGGTTTATTTTCAGAAAATGACTGAAATATTTATTTGTAAATATATTTCAATAATTACTGGAATATTAGTGATTTTTTTTTTTTTCAAAACTGTTTGCGCTAATTACATTATTCAACATAAAACAATTGGGCCAACTCTTTTAGGCCTGCCTCGTGAACCGGAGTGGTTTTTCAGCCGGCGGTTCTTAAGTTGTGCAGTATCAGTGAGCAAGCATACGCGGCTAAACCCTATCGAACGCCGGTAGTCGCTTCACCTCCATCTCTCCCACCTCTCTGAAAATGGTGAGCCTTTATTCCTCATTCATAGCCTCGAAACTCTTCTCCAGAGCAGCGAATAGTGCAATTCTCCGAAACCCAGCGCTCCTTTACCTCCATGTCTTATCTTCGTCGTCGGCTTCCTCCGATCCCTCTTCCGCTGTCGATCCATCCCAGGCGCCTACCAACAGAAGGCCGATGCGTGGAGAGCATGGAAAGCAGCCACCAACTCTCGATGAGACGATCTGCCGCATAATGTTCCAGCGGCCATGGACGACCCGCCTCCAGAACACGATCCGATTCATGGTTCCAGTTTTTGACCAGCCTCTCGTTCTCGCCATCATCCGCCGCGCCGGCGAAAGAGATCCCGAACGTGCCCTCCATTTCTTCCGCTGGGTCGAGAAGACGGGCTTCCGTCACGACCCTCACACCTACACCGAGATCATCTCCAGCCTCACTCGAGCCTCCATGCTCAACCACGCGCGTTGCCTCCTCCTTGACGACATGCCCAAGCGCCTCGTTCCACGCGATGAACACATGTTTGCCGTCCTCATAGATGCCTACGGTCGTGCCGGCATCCCTCAGGAGGCTGTCAAGATCTTCCGCCGCCTTCCGGAGTTGGGCATCGACCGCACGGTCCTTTCCTATGACGCACTCTTCAAGGCCATCCTCCGCCGCGGCCGTGTTCTCATGTCCAAGCGGGTTTTTAACTCCATGATCCGCGATGGCGTTCCCCCTTCTCTTTCCACGTACAACATTCTCATTTGGGGTTTCTGCCTCTCCCTCAAGATGCAAACCGCAAGGCGTTTCTTTCTAGACATCAAAGAGAGGGGTCTTTCCCCAGATGTCATCACGTATAATACCCTTCTTAATGGCTGGGTTCGAATGAAGAATATGGACGAGGCGCAGAAGGTGGTTGATGAAATGCTCGCTGCCGATATATCCCCCAACTCAATTACCTACAACCTTTTGATCAAAGGACATGTATCTTGTGGCAACGTGGACTACGGAATCCAGTTGTTTGATGAAATGAGGTCAAAGGAGCTCAGTGCCACCCCGCGCACCTATGCTGCATTGATGCCTGGACTATGCGACGATGTTGAAAGAACTACAGCTGCTTTATCAGTTTTCAAAGAAATGGCAGAGCAGAAGGTGACTCCAAAGGACAAGTCCACATTTTTGAGATTGATTACAACCTTGTGCAAGGCCGGGGACTTTGATGGTGCACTGAACGTCCACCGCTCCATGGATTGTTTTCGCATTCCTTTGGATTCTCTGCATTACAGTAAACTCATAGAAAGTCTCTGCACTGGTGGAAAGCTTGAACATGCCGTCGAGATGCTCGATGAGCTACTTGCAAAAGGGGTCTTGTCGGCTCTCAACAGTTTGCCCTTTGATGCCTCCGCATACGTCCCTTTGATCGCACACTTATGCAGCCATGGACTTACTTCGAAGGCAGAGGTATTCTTTCGGCAGCTGATGAAGAGAGGAGTTGATGACAAGGCGGCATTCAATCATCTGGTTCGTGGGCATGCCCAGGAGGGAAATCCTCTGCCTGCTTTTGAGATCCTCAAGATCATGACCCGGCGAGGCATCGAATCAGATGCAGATGCTTATGAGCTCCTCATCGACTGCTTGTTGAAGAAGGGAGAGCCTGCTGAAGCTAGAACCGTTATGGAGAGCATGGTGGAGCAGGGTCATCTTCCTAGCCCGGCTCTTTTCCGGTCATTAATGTCAGCACTATTCGATGATGGCAGAATCCAAACGGCGAGCCGTGTGATGAAGGTAATGATAGAGAAGGGAGTGAAGGAGAACCTGGACATTGTGATGAAGATCTTGGAAGCGCTGCTTACGAGAGGACATGTCGAAGAAGCAATTGGCCGCATCAATATGCTCATTATGGGTGATTGCAGGCCTGATTTGGATAGATTGGTGGTTTCCCTTTGCAGCAATGGACATGTAATTGCGGCACTCAAGCTTGTAGATTTTGCATTGGAGAGAGACTGCGACATTAAGTTCTCGAGCTATGATTGCTTGCTCGATGCACTATACGCCGCGGATAAGGTACTGCCGGCGTATTCAATTCTTTGCAAGATCAAAGCGAAGGGAGGGGTGGTTGATCACAAGGGATGCGAAGCGCTCGTCAAGACCCTGAACGCCCAAGGACACACGAAGCAAGCGGCCATTTTATCAAGTATCCTTTCAGGAAGTGTTGATGTTGTTGAGAAGAAAAGGGGAAGAAGGTTGGTTGCTTAGCTGATGTTTTTTAACATGTGTGTGTGTATTAATGCTTCTCTTTGGATGCAAACTTCTGGTTCAATATAAGTGGAGGTAATTGCCTCTAACCGACGCGAGTTCAGCTTCGTTTCCAGGCGGTTTTAAGTAATGTTTTAAGCATCTTTTGTATATCTTAGCGAATTGCCTCGCTTAATGTTGTCCGAGCAAGTTTTCACCATAGTTCATTGACTAAAGCAAAGTTCTTCTTCAATCTCCTTTTTTAGGCAAAGCTCTTGTGATCCATTTGCATCAGCTCATGCAGTTAAAAAACAGAACCACTTAACTAAATTCCACATAAATCATTGATTACTTGCCATGAACAGAGTCTTACAAACTTGTTAAACCCCCTGTTTTAACAAAATTTGGAGTCATGTCCAAAATAGAGATGAAATAAGACCTTGAAACATGCATTCAAGACGACTTTTACAGGACTATGACGGCTGATGATTTTTCAGTTTCCCTCTCTTGTTCTTCTATTGTAATCACCAAATCATGATCCATGACCTCAACCAATCCAGACCTTGCTGAAACCCATGGCCGATAAGCACCTTCGTGGCACAAATTCTGCAAACAATGACTAAAATTTGAAAAATAAACACCGAAAGGGTCGGCCTAAGTTTCATATGAAGAGGCATTAATAAAAATGACGCAGAAATTGGTAGTAAAGCTACCTTTAACCAGAAAAAGAAACCCCTAAGAAGTTTCAGTGCCTCCTGAGGATCGGCATGCTCCAACTTTCTTGCAAGATCTGCAACAGAAAACCAATTATCATTACTGACTACGAAAAACACCACTGAAGATCGTTCAAGGAAAAAGTAGCACCCAGTAAAGTAAATATATGAACAACCCACAAAAATGTCACCAAAAGAGAAGAAAAGTAACTGCATCCCTAAGCATTTGAGCCTAAACAACACAAACTAAAAAGGTCTTACAAGAAATAAAGCTCCATGTATAATTAAGATATGTTTACATATCCATCACCTGGAAAATGATCAAGATATGATAGTCCCATTTGCCCAGTTTTGAAAGATTTGCATTGGTTTCGGAGAACCTTGTGTCGTACCACTGGATTACGGAAGTTTGCTTGCTGCCAAAGCTCATTGTGTTCATGCTGGTCATATGGCTTGCTGATGAAAGATCGAAGCTTCAGATCATATTGAGTAAAATTGCAGGGTTCAAGACATGCTATAGACCTGTTATCACCTTTACAAATCTGAAATTTTGTATAAAACAGAGGAACGTCAGAAATAAAAGAAAAACTGCCAAGGACGAGTTGATGGTGAAAAGAAAACTTCGGTGAGGAGCTTAAGCTTACAATTAAGTCAGGTATTTCACTGTTTCCACACAACACAACTTCATTAATTTTAGAGCAAATAGCTCCTTCTGTTTTATGCTTATGAGAAGTTAATCGCTGGGAGCTTTCATAACGCACAAGGGCTTGACTTCCAGAAAAACTGCTTTCATTTGGCAGGTTCTCAGTAACAGTCGTTTCATTACCCTCATAAATGATTGAAATGGAATTGTACGCCATAACCATGAAACCATCTTGGACTTTTAAGCAGCTTAGAAATTCTTGATAACTGTCATCAGCCAAATTGTCTTCACCTTGGATGGAGTCGGACATATCAAAGGATTTATCGAGTTCTGACCCCAGTGTTCTAATTTCCGGGCTACAGTTGCTATGATCTACACAACTATCAGTTACAGGAGTGCTTTCAGCTTGGCTCGGAAGAAAGTTAATAGCTGCATGAGATTTTGAATTTGGTCTCCTAACGGAAGACCTTTTATGCATAAGATCTCCATTCATTACCAAGCTATGTTGCCCTGAACTTATGTGAGAGTCTACATCAAGAAAATCTGTTAACATGTCCTCTTGTTCGTATTCGTATCTCACAAACACAGAAGAGCCATTATCACCATCCTCCATTTCAAACACATATGACTTTCCATCTTCCCTCAAATGTTCCAAAAACGTTTTATACATAGGATCCACTGTATCTATGGGCATGTTGTAATATTTCTCTTAACCAATTAAGAAGCTCCCATGGCCATTGAGATTCATCACCAGTTTAAGCAAAGTTTCAGAGGATTCCCAGACATGCAGCAGCTGGGAAGATGCCAATGTTTGATCACCTCTTCAAATCAAAGCCTTTTCAATGACTATAAGTCAGTATCAGTAAGAGAAGTTCAATGCTCGAACAAAGAAAAAGAACATTTAATATATAAATATCCATTGATTTCATGTAAATTCTGTGATCATCAAATAAGAATTTCATGTTATAATATTTACCAAATTCATCTGAATTTCAAGCTGCTAAGGCAGACTAATATTAACATATTGATTTTAATGCAATCCTGGTGCAACCCATTAAAAAAAAAAAAGACAAATTCATGGAACTCGCTTGATGCAAAATGAAATCAAAATCATTTTGGCAAGGAAATTAGAAAAACCAAGCACTACTGATTGAAATAGTTAATCATGTAAAATAAAGAATAAAATAAATGGAACCATTGAGAACTAGTTTGCAAAGCTACCTCAAATATGAATTCTTTAAAACTAAAGATCATATTGCACATTATTACCCTCTATTGTTCCATGGCCACACACAATAACTTTTTAATTAAGTTTCCTGCCTTTTTGGAGTAGTTGTTGTACGTCAAATAAAACAGTAACATAGCATCAAAAGGTCATTACCAAATGTTCTTTATACAAGACAACCTACAAGCCAATTTATACTTCTGCAATTAAAGAGAAGCACTTCTTATCTAGGCATGGGATGCAACCAAGTTTCAATATTATTAAAAAATGATGCATTTGCTAGCATTTTATAATCATTCAATTTATTCTGTCTTATTAAAACTTCCACAAATTTTTCAGCACAGCATTAATCTTCCTATTTTCAGAGGTTTGAATTACCTCAAGGATGAAAGAAAGAAGAAAAGCATCACCTTGTCTTAAATTGATTTCTTGGTTATTCCTATCTTCAGTTACTATTATTCATCTGTTACTTCCAATTTGCCTCCTTGTGTCCAACACAGTTAGAGTACTACCTTAGGGGCCTAAATTCAATCTATATATATCAACATGATAGCTTGATCCAATGTGGGCCTATGCTTCAATATACACCCCATTTGAAAGTGGGTTAGTGTGGCTAGCGTAGTCTTATCTTAAGGGGAGGCTGAGGCAAATTTTTCTGGGATCATTGGGGTTTGTTGGGGCACTAAGAGGAAGATACTGTGGGCAACGCAGAGTAAGACAAAATCATGTTTGGTTTGGGCATAAGTGACGGGACATTGGAGAGAATAAAGCATAAAACATCTTAATTAGCCATTCGTTTCTTAACAATTTTGCGTAGGTAGCTTGCTTCGTAGGATTATCTGAAATGAATCTTTAAAAAGATGTCTTTCCTGAAATCCAAAAAGATAACTACTTCATTCAAATTCCGAGGAGATGACCAAACTCTGATTCTTTCAGTTCCCGCCATCGCATACCAACATGCATCAGCATTACTGCCAGTTTATTGTTTATAACAACCCCTCATTCCAGAAAAAGAAATGAGAAAAAGTAAACAGGATTTAAAACACTACCAAATCCTAATTTTCTATCAATCCATCACTCGAACTTCAAAACCCCTAATTTTGTCCCCAAAATTCTATCGCATGTCACGATACCCCAGAGGCACTCGTCGTCGCAAACACGAGAGACACTCACAATTCCTAGAAACACAGAAATTTGGGAAGGATCGGGACATCAGATCGAATCAAGCACGAAGAGGTACTAGGTTTAATTGTGACAGGAAATACACCATCACAGCTTCAACAAAAAGATGCCAAGAACAGCACGGGGATGGAATCGGTAACTAACCCGGACACCAAATGGTTCCCGTTTCTGCCGATAGTTGTCAAAAAAAGGCTGCACATTAATGCACGCTTCTTCCTGTTCGGATTGATGGGATCGAGGGAGCAAGAAGATGGTCTTTATCGTTGCAAGTGCGAAGAACGGAACAAGCAGAACAGAGCATTAAAAACGCAAGTGATGCAGTAAATCTCTTCGTTTACCTTGGCAATCCTTGGCCGTGCAATTCCTCACAAGGTCGGGATCTGACTGACGTATCCTTTCATTAATATCGATGTTTTTTTTTTCATTTTCTACCATTACAAAAGTATAAAGAATTGTACTGTTTTTTAATTCAATTTTTGTAACATATGTTTAATTTTACAGATATCAAATAATTTTTTAGGATTATCCATATTTATATATCCAATTATCTAAGAATGTTTCACCTATATATGATTCGAAATAAGTGATGATATTTTTCTATGACATTTGTACGATGCATATGTTATGGATCCATATCATAAGTTGAAGTGGCATGTGGTATCACAATAGGAGATCAAAATTTATTTTAAGACCCACTTACTAAATAGTTATAGGATAAGCTAAAAATTTAGTATGACTAAGGCCATGCTAGCACGATTCAAATCAACTAATTTATTGCTCCATCTATTGTAGACTAGGTTAGCTTAAAATGGTGTGTTTGGTGGTTTGCTAAGCATTAAGATTGTAGGCTCATGGTGGTGCTAGTGGGGGTGAGTGATGACTTTTTAGTAACATTTTGGGTCACTTTAGGGGAATCACATCATGAAGATTAAGGAGTCTATTAAGGCTCCAAACAATCACATGGGCCAAGTAATGCATGACAAGACCTCATAGGTTTGGGTTACTGTAAGATGTTTATGATGAGTCTTGCTCTAAAGGAGACAAGGGGATCGAGTGGCACCAAAATCATAGAAGATAAGTAATAGACGAAAGCAAATTGAGGCATTTATCAAGGGAACTTGTGGGTCGTAGACAACATAGAAACTATAGGGAGGGGCACTACAATGAGATGCCAATGATGGGACTTGTTAATAGTGACCAAGGGGGGGGGGGGAGGAGATGAAATGACAATGGGTTAAACCTAAATTGCAACTCAGACGTGAGAGAAATACATATCATAATTAGGGTTAGACACACATGCATTATGAGAAATCTTAGTTGTAATAGCCTGCTTAATTAACCATGAATTATAATTTTTACAAAAATTTTCTTATTAAATTTGTGCATTTTAGATCTAGAATTTAAGAATTATAATAATGTGAGTACCTTAAAATCTATGTTAAGATGATAAAAGTTAGATCTAAAATTTAAGCATATAATTATAAAGGTCTCTACTTTAAGAATTCATATGTATGTAATTTATAATTTTTTGAAAATCATTTGAATTTCTTGAAAATTTTAAAGACAACAAGAGAAAAATAAATTAATATTAAATAATATTTTAAATATTATTTAAGTGCCACTATCCTTATTTTTTCTTTTTTGCACTCAGTTTGGTGCAAATGACAAGCAAAGGAAGCCAAGAAGATAGGGGAGCTCAAGAGAGGAAGAGAAAGGTGTTTTGAAGAGATCCTATATGAGTGTTTGTAAGATTCAAGGAAATGTGTGAGGAAGAAGAAGAACGTGAGAAAAACAATGAGATTCTAATGTCATTTTTGTCAAAATAATGTGTTAAAAGTATGGTTCTAATTTAGTTTCTCTTCTTAAATCAAGTATTTGTTACTTAAGATGTTGTAGAGGTAATTAAATATAGAATTTGAATAGTTATTAACAAAATATAATGATAATTATGTAAGAAATAAAAAGAAGAGATAAATAAAAAAAAGGTCATGGAAGAAACCTATTACATCTCATTCTTGGCTAACCTATATATAATTTCTCTTGATTTTGTTAAATTAATACTTGTAATTATTTAAGCTAGTTACTAAAAATTATGCTCATAACAAAGATCATATGATGCAATAATAAAGATTGTATGGTATGAAAAGGAAATAAATATGGCTAAAAGTTTGACTATGAATAACATATAGTATAATATTAGATGATTACATCATATAATTGAGCAAAAGAAGCAATCAAAGTATAAGTGTGTACAAGAGGACCTTGGTCTTACAAGTACAACTCTATGATAATATAAGTATGATATTGTTGTGCATGTTAATGGTTGGATGTGTTTGATAGGATTAGAAAACAATTTTGATACCATATAAGCATAATATTAGTATATCAGACATTACAATCAAATAAAAGAAAGAATAAATTCGAGAATGATGACAGTACTAACATAGAAAACAAAAAGTCAATCCAAGTCAAAGGTCCACCTCATTATCTTCTTAATTAATTGTGATACTTAGTTAAAATGTCAAATGATGACATTAAATTTTGCTAACTAAAATAAAACCATAAAAACAAATTACTAACATAATATAATCTAAATATAGACTTATACAAAAGTATATACAAAAAGTAAATCAATGTTTTATCATACTTTCAATCACCCAATCTACATTAAGTATTGTATACTCAACTTTGACGAGTGTAGTCATCTTTTATGATATCAAAATTCTTAAATCTCGATATAGTAGATGCATGATCTATGATATAAATACTAATGAGATTTATATATTTGAGCTAATAAATTAAATAAGATAATTAAATATAAAATAATATCATAACAAATATGTAAGTATGATAAATAAATCCAAAATAATATTGTAATTCATAATGATAAACTACATGCATAAATCTGAAATCATATCGATGCCATGTGTACCAAAAGTAAGCCTAATAAAATATATATGCTAGTTTTTTTGTTCATTCTAGTTTTCAATATTTTATGTAATTATTAATTCTCAATTTCTTTTAATGAAATCAAGTAAAAGTATATCATAGACTTATCTATATCAAAATATCAATAACTTTCTTATAAAATATATCATAGCTGTATTCATATTGAATTGTTGGTGATTTTCATATAGATAATATGATAGTTCTAGTCACATTGAGATGTCACTTTTACATAAAAACTATTATAACCATAGTCACATTAAGGTGTTGATGACTTTCTTATAAAAGATATAGTAGTTCTAGTCACACGAGATGTTAATCATGCATGTAAGGGCATTTTGACTCTACTGTATCAAATATTATATTTTATTTTTTATTACCAAATAACCATATTAGATTTATAGATATTATTTTTATATATTTTATTTCATCTTTATATTGTCATGTAACATAATAAAAAACAAGTGAACTATTAATTAGTAAACCATGTAATAAATAATATAGAATATTATCGATCATTTAAGACTAAAACTTAAGCATTTTTAATCATAATGGAATATAGTTTGAAAGAAGCCATTTAATAATATGAAAAAAATATTATATTACATCAAAAGTTATATATTTATCTATTTTATTTTAAAAAATAGTTTATTTGTTTGAGCCTCACCTCTTTGAAATTTCTTACAATAAAATGTGCATGAAATGATTAAAATGTATCATATGAATAGCTTATTTTTAATTCATTTTATTCTTATAAGTTATTTCTTATGTCTTTAAGTTTCTTCTTTGGTTTGTACTTGTACAATTCCTTAATCCTATTAAATAATACTAGAAATAACTATTGATAATATATTGCTTAAATATGAACCCAATATCATATGGTACATTTGGTCATATAAATTGTATTCTATTACAAATTACACTAGTATGATCCACTCATTATAACATACATTTACCTTTATTTTCATGCTACTTTGTTTGATTTGATTTGCAAGTCTCATAAGAGTATGCATAATACGATACTTATGATAATTCAATACAGTCCATAACATCATATTGCACAATAATTGAATAATTTTATTTTATTTTTTTATTCTTTTCTCTCTCACCAATTTATTGATTGTGTTGATAAGACAAAAACATTGTATTGTATGATTCAATTCCATTAACCAACCCAATCATGAGAATTTAGCTACTTTTCTTTAAACTCAATCCATAGAATCATATTGTATAACAATTGAATAATTTTATATAATTTTATTTTTCTCTCACCAATCTACTAACATCATCTATTTATTGATCATGCTGATATGATAAAAAATATCGTATTGTATGATTCAATTTTGATAACTAACCCAACCTTACGAATTTAAGTACTTTTCTTTAAACTCAAATCAATCGTACAGTACGATACCAATATCATCCTATATGATTAACCCATATATGCAACAATAATAGTGCTTATAGTACTAATAAGATATAGAAAATTATGTAATATAATATCTTTATAGCTCTGATGTAGCCTTAGCCTAAGCTCTTCATGCTAAATGATATATACCATCATACTAGTATGAAAGTTTCTAGTGGTGAACCATATAATCTTCTCTTCTTCCTTTGATAAACCCAAAATCCAACAACCTCTCACATTAACTGAAAATATAAAACGATGAGAATAAAGTGGACCTAACTGGCTGTTAGACGAACCCATGAGCTAGAATACCCTCTTGATCAAAACTCCTTTTGTAGCTTGCAGTAGCCTATTATAGTGGCAACAACATCTCACTCGATGTTCTAATCAGCCAAATGATCACACAAAAATAGTTTTTTCTTGAGGAAAGAGAAGGGTATTTAATGATGTGATAATTCCCACCATAATTATTATATATTTATTATGCCTAAAAATTTTAAAAGTTGACTACGAATGCACGCATGCATAATCTTTTATGATTGATGTCAAAAAGTTTTCATTATGCTACTATCATACTGCCAAACATATATTTCTTTCACACAAAGAGCTGACAGATGCTTAAATATAAAAGTTAACATTTCCAATGATCGATATTTTGTTATTCACAAATATATCATTTTCAAATCAAATTTGACCTTAGTTAAAGTTTTTAAAATTATAAAGCTAACATAGCATATTCGACATTCTTATATTTGTGAATCTATTATATGTCAATCAGATTTAACTCAAGTTGAAATTCTCAAAATTTTAAATCTAACATAAATAATATTTGATAATTATAATTATCAAAAGATCATTGTAGTTATAATTATAATCTTTAAAATTCATATGACGTTATCTAGGTCTTTAAGAATTACAAACTTGATATTATTGAATTAGTCTTAAAGAGAATTTTTAATTAATAAACTCAAATAATATTTTTAACTAATTTTGGAATCATGATATACCCTCCAATGTTATAAAATTTTAGAATAATTTGGTTATAAAAATTAATATTGTCATAATTCAAGTAACATAATAATCATATTGGTACAAAATTAATGATTATAATGGTATGATAATATAAGAAGAAAAATACTCTAATTTTGATAGGTTCAAAAAAGTTATCATGTTGCACGATTTGACTACTAAAATTGTATAATTATGATCAAGCTAAGGAAAACATAAAAATGATTAGTGATTGAGATGTGTAGCATATCAATCGTAATGGATTTGATTCGCCATACAATACAATGTTGGTATAGTATTTGTATGATGTAAAGAAAAAGTAAATCTAGATTTTTAATTGAGTTTTTTCAATCTTAGTCATTAGAACAAAGGTGTCTTAGATCTAAGAGTTGAAAAACAATGTTATTGAAGGTGGTTACACTTGGATTAAAAGGATTTTTTTCCCTTTAGATTATTATAATTTAATCCTAATCTAAAGCTTAAGAGAAGAATTAAGGTTTGTAATCAGATTATATGTTATGATTTTCTAATTTACCTAGAGACCTTAGCCATCTAATTAAGACACGAAGAGGAAGAAGAACTACTATTAGGGAGAAGAGGAAAAATGATCTCTTTATAGATTATTGGTGGGATGGATTGATGTAAAATATGTTGTATTAGGTTGATGATTGAAATGATTTTAAACATTTTATTTAATTTAATATTTTTATTTTATTTTATTATGGGTTATAGTAGGTATCATATAGAATATCTTAATAGTATTTTTTATTTATTTTTTATATTTTATTATTTTCATATGTTTTATTAGAAGAGATATTTTATTATTTTACTTTTGAGTTTAGATTAATATTATAATCAATTTTAAGCTTTGTTATGAAAAAAGAATAAAAGATTTTTTGTTCTAACATTTAGTTTTCAAAAACTATGGTTTCTCTATCATACATAAATGCACAACCTTAGATTACTATCTTAATTTTTTAGGTTAACATCTAATATCCAAATTATGACTTGGATTTATCTCTACCATCTTGTCATCCTTGTTATCATTATCTTTCATCTTAAATCTTATTATTAGAGTTCTTCCTATCTTTTATAATAACTAATTTTTTTAATATTGATTTTAAATAATTTTAAGTGATTTGATAAAGTGAATTGAGATTTTGATTTTAAATAAAGTTGATTAAAATAATAATTTTGAGTATTCTCTCATAAAATGTGTATTTACAAAGTATGTTAAATTGAAAAATGAATATACCATTAGATCCAGCTAGTCGAGGTGATTCTATCGACATTTATTGTAATGTAATTAGAGTTTGTTTGGTTTTAATATAAATTTATAAAGGAAAATGAATTATTAGTAATACATAATTTATGAATTAAATAATTAATAAAAAAACAATATAATAAGCATAAAAAGGAATAGTAACCTTAATTTCTTCAGCTCCACCACTTCGTCACCTTGCCCCTTCATTGTTATGTGTATGATTGACTTCTTTGGCTCAATCCTCATCGTCTCCACGTCGTGCAGCCATACGAAGTTTTTTCAATCGAGATTAGGGTCTAACAAGCTACTATTGGTATTTCATTCCTCTTTGATTAGATGAGAAGAACATTATCGGCAGTAGGTCGTCAAAAAAATAAGCAAAGCGATAATTAAGTTCGATTTGCATCTAATTTTATCTTATTTCTTTGGGAAGAGTTTAAAGAAATTGATTTTTTTTAGAATTTTGCATCTAAATTGAGACTAGAAAGTGCTAACTTTTTTTTCAAATCTAAAATCTAACAACTATAGTTGAGTGTCGTGCTTACAATTTTTTATAGAAAAAAAAGAGAATTAGGGAGTTTTTGTGTATTCCTTATCTTCGATACACATGATGAGGAATTAGGTGATGCTTAAAAGTTGTTGAACAATATTAGGAAATTTTTACTATAAAAGAAGAAAGCTTGAAAGTTTTTTTACTAAATAATAGCAGACCATTAGTGGGTTTGCTCAATTAAATAGAAAAAAAACAATTTTGATTAACTTTTTTAATTAAAAAAAGCTGATGAAAAAATGATAAATTTTTTTATACTTTGAATTCTTTTAGCATGCATTTTTTTATTTTTGTAAGGGTATTGTAATAACTAACGTAATCATTCCATTTTAATTTTTTTAAAATATTAATTTATTTTATTTACTTATTTAACTTTAAGGTAAATATTAAATAAGGATAAATTTTTGAAATATATGAATTCTAAAAAAAGGAAGTTATAACCTACAAAACATATCTTAATTCAATTTTTTGAACTCTATTATGGTTTAATTTAATTAAGTGGATATAAGTTTTTAGTCAGACTTAATGGATTTAGTTATTTATTTGAATATCATGTGTTTTTTTAAATAAAATAAAATTATTTAAAATGCATCTAAAGTTAAAATAAATATATTGAAGAACCAGAGAAAAAACAGAAACGAAATCGAAACAGTTGCCGAAAGCCAAAAAGCACGAAACCATCCAAACAACGGAAGCGGGTCCACCAAAACCGATTTTGGTTCTTGCCCTCGATCGAAACTGAAGTCAGACAGATTTCAATTTCACTCTCCACTCGTCTTCAGTGCGCGGGAGCCCCAATCCGGCCGGTGGCCAAGCGGCTCTGCGCAAGCAAAGAACCAACGAGCTTGCCGCCTCCTGAATCTTGACAACCTCATGACCTATTAAGATACTACCAAGAAAAGAAACCGCTCACTTTCTCGTATCCCGCGAATCCGGTGATCTCTCCGCCTCTGTTACCAACGATTTCTCATGGCTCAGAGCTCCATTCCCACTACGGAGCTTTTCTGGTCCCTGGTTGATAAGGGCGATCGCAAGTTTTCCCACATCCGCGACCTTCCAAACTTCGGCCGATCCAGGTAATTGGTTTCATCGATCCGAGAACCATCGCAAGGAACCTTGAAATTCTCATTCCTTTCGAACTGAGTTGTGCAGGAATGACGCGGAGTTCCAAAAATTATTCAAGATTTACACGCAGCTATGGATGATGCAGCAGGAGCATCGGCAGAAGCTGATGGAGGCAGGTCTCAAGCGGTGGGAGATTGGTGAAATCGCGTCCCGGATTGCGCAACTCTACTATGGCCAGTATCAGAAGACCAGCGATAGCGGGCATCTCCACGAGGCCTATGTTTTCTATGAGGCGATCCTCACGCGAGAGTACTTCCGCGATGCGTCAACGGCAGCTAATGGCTTGCCGCCTGAGGCCCATCTGGCCAACAAGCAGCTTCGTTTCTATGCTCGATTTCTGGTGGTATGCCTCGTCCTTGGGCGCCGTGATATGGTCACGCGGCTCGCGCACCAGCTCAGGACTCTCGTAGATGAGTGCAAGAGGAACACCCAGGTTTGTCTTTCTGGTGTGACTTGTAACAGTTATCTTCTTGATCGTTAGAAGTGGCTTCCCTTATTCGTGTCCATATCCATGTGGCTTAGATTGAAGATATTTCGTTTCTCTTGATAATTTTTTATTGTTAGAACGTTCCGTTAGGTCTATTATTGGGTTAATGGTTACCCTTTTTTTTTTTTTTTTGCATTCCTATGAGAATTCGAATATTTGTTTTCCCTTTTTTTTTTTTTTTTTTTTTTTGAAGATCGTGGAATGATTATTTTATTTTCTTCGGCGAGGGAGTATCTTTTGGCTCATGCTCTTGATTTGGGTTGTGCAAAATGATAAACAACAAACAAACGCCATAAAGTCTTAAATCCACTCACAGGAAAAATTCCGATAATTCACTTTTTTAGCTCAATCCTAAACTTAATTACTTACTTTTCTTTGCTATCTTCAATGCTCTTATCGTTTTGTTTATCTAATTGCCAGCATTTAGCATATGTGGTAAAGCTCTTACCTATATAAAATACCATTTAATTTGTGATGTGACAATGTAATTATGTAGAATAAGACTTCAGTTTATGATTCATGTCAAACAATTTGTGCTTGGAAGGAACTGCCTTTTAATATATGTCATGATATATAACAGGTTATTAACAATAGGCAAAAGTTTAAAAATTGTTGAAACATAAATTAAATTAAAGCCTATGATAACATCCGCTTGATATTTTAGGCAACACTAGTGAATACAGGGATAAATCACTTATCTTCCCCTTTCTCCAATGTTATTCAGCGACATTCTCGATCCTACAAGCTTTTCCATCTTAAGAGTATATAAGCAACTTCCTTGCCACCACATCCTTCTCTCCCAACTTTTGATAGAACTTTTGTTGTTGCTACTCTAACTTAAATCCTGCATTGCTTATCTAATTTAGAGAAGTAGGTTCCTATGGTGTGCCTATTAGCATTGGAAGTGCTAGAGGTGAAGAGGTGGCATTTGAATAATTTTTGTATGCTCAAATACATTCAAAATTTTTTATTTTCATGTGCAACATATTCAATTTTAATTAGTACATTTTCAACGGATTTTTCTCTTAGATTATTGTAATCCATTTTGGATTTTGGTGTTTCTTTGAGTATGTGTTTGGATATACATATGTTTTATAATTATTTTGTATTGCACCAAAAAAAAGGATGAGTCATTATTTATGGGTTTTCAAAAACTCATATCTTTTATTTAAATTTAAAATATATTAAAAAATGTATGTCACATGAAAAAAGAGCTAAATGATGATGGTTTATAATAAACATACTTTGATATTATTATATGCTACACTTGAACAAGAGTTAAACAGTGATGGATTGTTATAAACATATATTGAGATAATTATCTAAAATACTAGATTATGTACTTGGATATTTTCACAATATGCTTAGATCAAAGTTTTTTTCACAATTTGCTTTTTGAGTATGAATCCAATTAGTTTAAATTTGAGTTGATTTAAAATATTTCTGAAAAATATTTTCATGATTCATGGAGGTTCAAATCAATATTTTACCTAATAATTTTAATTTGAATAGATTTAACCTGTTTTTAAAAAAATAGATTTGCAACACATTGATTTTATTCAAAATTAGAATGCATTAAAAAATGAATGTAATATTAGTATTTTTTTTTAATTATAAAATTTAGTAAATTGAAAATTAATTTTATTTAATATAATTTTAGTAGTTAGATTTATTGTAATTTAAGGAGGTTTGAATTAGTATGATAATTAAATTTTTAATATAGTTAAATACATTTGTAAAATATACATACATACATATATATATTATGTATTATGTATAATGTTTCCATTACTTTCAAAAATTGTTTAGAGCACATTAAGAATATGATCAACCTAGAATAAATTCAAAACAAATCATATTTATATGTTATGATATGCTTTCAGCAATGAAATTCAAGTTAAATTAGTACATTTTTTAAAATTCGATGTTTGATGGTTTTCAAATTTTTTGTATTTGCATCTATTAAAGTTTGAGAAGATTTAAATTCGTATGGCTATGTTTCTGTAAAACTAGGAGCAAACTTGATTAGAATTTGTCATTAAATGGTTTTCCTTTAATAAAATTTTTAGAAGTAGAAGGAAATTTCACCAGTATCTTGGCTAGTTCCTTAAAAATGTGAAAATTATAGTAAAATGTGTTTAAATTTCTCAATTTAAAATATACAATGCATAAACTCGTTTTACAATATCTTTGAATCCTAAACATGCAGCGACTTAAGTCACACATATGAAATGCTGCTTGTCACCCTTAAATTCATTATGGCATGAACTAGTATTTGTGTTTTGAACTCGAACAACAATTTGTCCAATCATGAATCTTGTCTGTCATATCGTAAGCTTTTTCTCCGTTGTATTGGTATATCTTCTCAACTGTTAGTAAAACCTTAATTCCTCTTGCAGCCTAACATCAAGAATTTGTTACTTTGTGCCCAGATTATTACTTTTTGAATAAATAGTTAGAGCATTTATCTCTCTTTATTGAGGACTACAAAAGTTTTATAGGATTTGTATAGACACACATTTTCTGAAGAAAATTATGTATACAGGCACTTGGGTTATTACCTCCACACGACTTGCTTATTTTTTTAAAATGTATGGTCATTTGAAAAGTTACTTTGCACATAGAAAATTATCATTTGCATCATACACAAATTAAAATACCCATGCTATTTAAAAGACATTCACACTGTGCCTAAGTGATATTGTTACCATAATAATATTTCAGTTAGTGCATTTTTATGGACATAACCAAGGTGTTTATGTAATTATTGGTTTTTATGACCACACTTTATTGCCTTCATCATTTGGATTTTGATTAAAAAACTAGCTTAAACTGTTTTTATGCTGACCAGATTAATTTAGATTGATGCCTTGGGTTTACGAAAAGGAGGAAGATGGTAATGGTCTCAAAACTTATATGTGAACTTAACTTTTTTATAGCTTTTTCTTTAATTCTTTTGCTTGACATCCCTTTTTTGTACTTCCCTTAGATATGTCATTTTGTTAAGTTGACTTTCCATTCTCTACGCTACCTTTTCCATCATTGTACGGCGATTGGATTTTGAGTGGAAGCAACAGGAGAGTCTGAACAGCTGTTGATAAAGATGGACATAATAGTGGAGAACTATTGATATTTTTTGGAGTCCTTCTAGGTCTCAATACATGGTCGTGGAAACTTGCTGGAGGAGATCAAAGGCTTTGTGGGAGGCCTTGGGAAACTAAGCTTCAGGAGGGCTGGGAAAAGTGAGAGTAGTATGGAGGAAGAGGGAATTTGAGTGACATACTGGAAGTATTTTTATTTCTTTAAGACTCTTTTATATGTTCTTTTTCAGGCAGCAATTTCTAGCAGCTGTCCAGTGGGAATTGGGGACTTTCTCAATTTTATAGTAACAAAGGAGCCCATGAATAGATAACTTTTCTCTGTATGTATTTTTATGTATGAGCACTCTGCAAATGTTTCCTTCAGTTTTCATAAAAGAAATGTCCAATCTAGCCAAGTCTATCGTTGATATTCTGATAACTCAATTGATAGAAGAGGTGAAGGTTGTTCAATCCCCCTAATAAGCTATACACTATAAGTGTACTTTCAATAACCACATGCCCAACTACAAAGGCCCCATACGTTTGGTAGGTCATAAGAGGATTAGGCTAGGCCGTACAAGGCCTCTTTTGGGTTTAAATTCTAGATGCAGGCTTAAAAGAAAAACTTTTCTTGGTCAAGAAAATAACATTGCAAATTCACCAAGTTTTATATCTTGTAGAAGTAGCCTACCAAAGGAATCTTTTAGAATGCCTAATCAAATTATTTCTGCCCACTTGATTGAAATCCAACTATCCACATTTAGGTGACATAGTTTGACTGTTCAATTTCTTAATCAAGAAATGATTGGGTTTGTTACTTTGTCTTTGTAAGGCTTCTCAACAATCGGATCTACGATATGCGCATGTTGTTGGATGGCTTAAATTTATTTATCCCATCTCGTGATCCTCATGCAATTTGATCTGCTAGTCTAACACGTCTTTTCACATGCTATTCTTGGCATGTATCATGACTTGATTTTTGGATCATTTTTCTAAATAACAGTCAGGCATATGAAACTTTTTTTTATTTAAATTATGCTAGTTTTAAGACAAATATTGGTCATAAAGCATAAAAGTAATCATATAATAGTGTGATAGTGTATTTTAAGGTTTTGTATTAAAATTCAAGCATAATTGACTTGATAGTAAATTACCACCATATTTACAAATCTTGAATTAAGCTTCACACTTATAACTTATTTATGAAGAACTAATCATGTGATCTACATAACAACAAATTAAACCCATGGAATAATGAAAGACCAAGTTATAGATAATCTGGTATTGGATTAAAGGACAATTAGAATTCATGTTAGATCATTTAAATTTCAAGTGCGGAAAATGCAGATAATAAACCCATGAAGTGATTTGATTTTAAAAGGAAACTTTATTCATCTTTTGACAAGCTATTTTGAGATGTGTACACATGATCTTGGTCTTATGATAAAATCAAAATGTCCCAACTAATTATGAACGAACTCCAATTATTAATTGTCATTCATATGATTTAACCATAAATTTCCATGCATTGAACTTGCAAAAGTTGTCCCTAAACCTAGTATTGGGTACATCTACTTTTGCTAAAAGATAGAAGGTGTAATACACTTGATTTTTTTTTTGGCACATCTTATGATAAAAGTATAACAAGTTCTAGCAAAAAGACACATTTTAGATGACTCTAAATTGAATTTGCATGTGACAATGACCCATGACTTTCATTTTATTGAGCTTTAGAAAAAATAACTTGCTATAGATTAGTGATCATGTTAATGATTGGGACATGGGATTTCCATGGTCATTACTTACAATTGTTAGAGGACAAGAAGATTGGTTGGGTCAAACTATCTTGAACATCCAATCTCATGTTTGAAATCAATAGTGATGGTGGAGTGGTTGCATCATAGGAACTAATAGAAAAAGGAATCTTCTTACCGTTAATTTATGGATAGTGGAAATAGAATGGTTTTTTTTTCTTTTAAAATTATCTTTGTTATGTTCAAATTGATGGCATCTGTTGGTGATGTTTTAAGTACATTATTTTTGTGATATACAAGATTATGATGATGTTCACATGCGCATGAAATGATATTCAAATAAAACAATTGATTCAGGTAAACAAACATCCTCATGACAAGGATAATATTCATCATTTGATTTAGAAATTGTGCGTCGAAGATGAAAATATGGAGGTATGGTATTATTGCTAGAAAATAATGGAAAGAAGCATTTCACTACCATTTGCAATAAAGGGAAAAGAGGGGAATAGGATGCTAAATCATCAAATTTGCAAATCATGCGCACAAAAGACCCAATTGAAGAAAAATTATGAGTGGATTTTGTTGTTGTTTTTCCTGGAAAAATGACAAAATAGATGGGTGAAAGACATTACATGCGACAAAGTATGAATGAAATATAAAAGAGGCTATATAACTTTGGTTGAACTAAGTTATAAAGTGATTTCCTAAGGCATTATCGACAACTTGTACCAAAAGCATATGTCAAAAAACCACTCCGATAAGCATGGATACCTGATCATCAATGAATTATTAGAATTTTGATGGGCATAAACAATTCTCAAGTAAAAAATGCAACCATCTTCATTATTTGTGCTGAGCTTCTGTGTACGTTTCAGGAGTTGGAGATCAAAGAATGGAAGCATGTTGTACAGGATATTATCAGATTTTTGAAACATGATTCACCTTTCATGAATATGAGGCCATTGAGGTATAGTTTTGTCTATGACAACCATCCAGATTACCTTCCTGTTGCTTCTTTTGGCAAGTCAAGGAAAGGTTTAGTGCTACGTAATGCAATCTTGAGCAGCTATTGTCATAACGAGGTTAGTAACATATATTGTGTGGTGTTTACTTATTGTGATTAGGCATCACTTCCTTTATGAGCTCAGTGTATGTTTTTTTAACTTTCAACTTATTAACATCTTGACATTTGCATAATTCTGACGTTGGATGGGTAGGTCAAGTTTGCTGAGCTGACCTTGGACACATTCAGAATGCTGCAATGTTTGGAGTGGGAACCGTGTGGATCATTCTCTCTTAGCATCCCTGTTGATAGTAGTGGTAATGGAACAGGACCTAACCGTATTAACCTGCAGCAAGACATCAGAGACCCCATGCTACCTCCAAATCCTCAAAAAGTAATCTTATATCGTCCAACTGTTACACATTTTCTTGTGGTGAGTTCATTCTTGTTTTTCTTGCATTGAATTGAATGAAGCTTTAAATATAGTTCTTTCTTGTTTCTAATGCATTTGCTGTTTAATAGATTTTTTTTTTTTGTGGATCGAATCTTTAGTAAATTCTTTTGCAATGGCAGGTAAGCTTAACATTAAGATGAAATTCTTTAGCTTTATTGTTTAATTTGATTGCTTTGTATTTTAATTAGTAAGCTTTCTGATTTTCTTGAGCTCTTTGCTGGTATTTGTTTTTAACCAGATTATATTCATTCACATGCATGACGGCTGAACTTTTCATCTGCCTAGTTAAAAGAAATTTTTTGTAGGTTCTTGGTTTCCTGCTGTCTATTTCAACTTTTCATGTAAACTGGTCCTTTTGTAATAGAGTATTTATGTTTCCTACTGTCTATTTCATTATTTTGCCTCAAGATTTAGTTATTTGTTAAATCAGGAAAACATTTTTTTGGTTGGCTGCTAAATTACAACTTTTTCTTGTTGTAGTTTTCCAAAGAAAACTTCTGGACAACAACCATTTTCTTTCTCTAAATTTTGGTTGGTTGGTTGGGTGTCAGAATGGTGTGAAAGCCATAAGCAGATCCAAATCAAAACTTTATAATACGAGTCTAACAGGTGATTATGAAGATGTTTAGTACTAAATCTAGGTTGCAATTTCAATGCCAAAGGGAGAAGATCTGATAGATTTTTTGTGCGAAATGATATCTCAGTATATTGTTCTATGCTATCTTGTGTTTGTCTTGTAAAGCAATTTTTATGTACGCACCAGAATTTTGGAGCTATGGAATATCAATGATGTTTGGTGTAGGTTTTCATCTTTTTCTTGGTTCCTTTTTGTTTCTCAAGAACTTTTTTGTCTTCTAACTGTTTTCGTCTGCATCACTCAAATGCAATCTTAGTTAAAATTCTTTTTTAATGTGCAATATGAACAAATTTCTACCAAACACTGAAATGTGAGGGTTTGGCCTTTTCAAATTATAATAGTCTAGAGCTTCCAAATTATGCTTACTGTCTTGTCAGTTTTACTACTAATTATATGGGCTATAAAACTAATTATAAGGGCGATAAATTTCTACTATTATTTAACTTTAAACTTGAGAATAACATTCAAATATGTTGTTAGTTGTTTGTAACATTGTACCATTTCCAGTCTCAACATCAGTAGTATAGTTTGTTTAGATTTTAACTAGCAACTAGACTTGTTCAATGGGGTTCATGATCTTTAGGAGATGTGAATGTAGGTTAGTTTCCATGATTGTAGTTTTACAAATATATCTAGAGCTTCTTGTTTGTAGAGATTGTACTTTATTTTATGCATTGATTTCTTCTTTGAGCTGTGATATTAATTCAATTTCAAAATACCTAAGAAATTTTGACATTCTCATAATCATATTTTATAATATAACTTATATTCGACAAGGACCTTGACGCTGCATCGTGTAATGAAACGGATTAGCTTAACATAGTCATTAGGCCTAAATGTACAGTAGCACTCTAGGGGCAGAATATTACACCACTAATCACTCATATTAACCTTGTTGGACCTAGAATGATTTTATCTAAGCATCTCTTTTGTGGATTCACCTTTGATTGTACCCTAGCTTTATATATAGCTTTGTAATGATTTTAGCATGTCATAGTTGGTAAAGTGTGTTATTGAAACATGGCAATGGGTATTTGTTTTTAATGGTTTTCTTCTTTAGTGCATGGTAGTCTATATATTTTAGCCACTCAACATCTTTCTTCAATATCGTGCTTGTGGTTTGGAAAACCCTGAGAATGATGAAAAACCATGTAGGGAGCAAAGAGACTTCGCTAGGTGTCTTCCTCTTGTGGGAGGAAGGGTTACAGAGAGGTGAGGAAGGATGCACGAGCTCTTGACAATACAAGTTGAATTATCCAAGATTCTGCTAGTAAAATGACTAGGAAGGCGGTGCCTACTAAAAGTCGCTTATATAAAGATGAAGACGAGGAGGGGACATGGCAGGGACTATAGCTGGCTAGTCTCTGATTCTTTAAAGGAACAACACTCATTTCAATGAGACTCCGATCTGTTTTCCGACCCTGTAAGAAGCCGTGGCTGCCAACCCTTTAGACATATGTGAGAGTTTCAATATGTCCCTTTAGACATGGACCATGCAAGTCATTATGCACGTTTATTCTAGAGACAGGCTTCTAGATTTGGTCTTCCCCCAAGGTGTACACAAAGCTGGGGTGTACACCTTTAGTATATGTTTTCACCTAAAGGTGTACAAAAAGGAAGGTGTACTTTTTTTTTTCAATGGTCTCAAAAGGTTCTCACATGATGTCTCCTTCAGGGGCTTCAGGCGCATCAAGCTCAAACCCTCGGTGGAACGTGGATTTCAACGCGCCACCTGAAGAAGAGGTAGAAGTGGAAGTTCCCAATGAGGAGTCCGAGATCCGTGGGTGAACTTTCTGTGGCCACAAGGAGAGTTAATTGGCTTTAAAACTTTGCTCTACAATAGCTACTTCACATGGCATTTAATCTCTTTGTTGTCCATGATCAAATTTTAGTACATGCTTATGTTTGACAAAGGTGCACTCACCATGAGATTAATCTCTTGTTTGGCAGCTCATCTTGATGGCATGGCATATAGTCCTTGAACGATATTGAGTACTCCTTTACAAGATATTTTGATGCACAAGTTATCTTGTTATGTCTTAAGCCTAATTCTTCAATCTAGCTTCCTTGAATGTATGAGCAACAAGGTTTATTTCTATCGAGCCTTCACAAATCTCTTCACTTATTGTTCTACAACAAGGTCAATAGTGTCAAGGTTTTGATCCTTGTTGATAAGATACTTTTTCTTCTCCTTGGTTAATTTGTACTATTGTGTTTTCTAGTCGTTTATTGCATCACATTTCTGTAGAAGTAGACAACCAAAGCATAGGTCAAGCAGCACCACCTCCCATCATATATTATTTATGTACGTTCAAGTAATCAAGGATTGGTGTTTTTATTTCCTCTTATTGTGTCTTGACATCTTTTTGAATCCATCCCAATGAGCATGTCTTTGAGTGAGGTGTCATCTAAAACCAAGTTTTTTTACAAGACATTTTGAGAATTCTTTTGAAACCTGATGTTGATGATAGCTCTAGTTCTGGCTTCTTCCTGAATGTGAAGGGTGAATAATTCCCATCTCTTTTGTCAACTTTTTCTAACTGAGTCTTCTCCTTCTGTTTTACCACGAGGTATAGACATGGATCAAGTTTGTTTGTTGTCTTAAGGGCATGCTCCAATTCAACAACAGTGATGATCTTTTTTTTTTTTTCCTCCTCTTCCTCTGCCCCTCTAAAACTTTGTAGCATTGTTTCAGAAGCTGCTTCCAGCATTTATCTTGTATGTGACCTCATATCTTGATGTATGAATGAAGGGGAAGTTGGAGCAAAAGAATTAGGCAGAACATTCTTTGTAATTGAAGACCACTTTTGCTTCTTCCTTCCTCAATACTACTTGGACTACTTGGATTGTTCTCATTACCAACTTGTCCTTCTATCTTGTCAGTCCTAGATTTGTTCTTCGTCTCTATATCCATGGAAATTGTAATTGCTTAAGTAGGCAATGAGATCATAGGAACAATAACAATGGAATTTTTTCAACTCATGAATCATGTATTAATAGTATCCAATTATAGTTGTTGTGGAGTCTTGTTTCAGGTAGTGGATCATGATTCTGTAGTTATCTTTGAAATAAAATTAAATTCAGTTCTTCATGTTTCTCAATTGTAATGAAATATTGTCTCTATTAGTTTGTTACCCAAAGATCCTAACTATAGTAACAATTTTTCCTTCACTTTGTGTGTTCAAAGTCTTTTCTTCTAGACATTATTTGGAATGTAGAGCAACATGTTTTCTATGTTCCTTATAATGCTGGTTATCCCTCTCACACTTGATTTCTCAAAAATACTTCTTTCTTGACCTTGTCAAATTCCTATTTATTTGAAATAATATCGTGGCATAGGCAACTCGACTACCCCAATCTTTTTTCTTTATCACCAAAGCTGTTTCTTAGTTTCAATTTGAACATGCCAAACAAATAAGAAATATGCTTTTTCTCATTCATATTTTCACAGTTTCATATTAGCTTTTATTTTAACTATTTTTATTTGAATGTTGTCTAATCTACTCCTAATTTGTAGTTTTTCTATTTTATGAGGATTGGTTTTTTTTATAAGTGAGGTTTTTAAAGTTTGAAAAGAAATTCATCTCTCTATCTATTATAATTTTTTTTATCATAATTATAAAATTTTGGAAAGAAGATACATTTTTCTCTTATTCATCATTGAAAATACAAGAAAAAATAATTCAAAATTATCTTTATAATAAATCAAGAAAATTAATTTTAGTGAAACATTATTCAAAATTATATTTACAATCATAAATATCGAAGTTAAATTTAGTAGAAAATTATAGTTGCTATTGTAGCTTATTTATTTTAAATATGACTAATTACATCTGAAATTCTACATTTCATCTCAAGTTGGATTGTAAATGTTGAACATGACCAACTTGTAAATCAAATCTTCAAAGCTTATCCTCAATAGAACTTTAGTGAGAATATTTATAGTTGGAAGTTTTGTTAGAGTATAAATAGATTATATTATTCTTTCAATCTTTTTCTTAAGAAAATGAATATTAATCTCAACATGTTTTATTTTGTTATGATAAATATAATTTTTAATAATATTAATTATAGCTTGATTATTTAACCACAGTTTTATTGGATCTTCAATTGAGATTTTAAATTCATCAAGCCCATTTTAGTTTGATTCCTTCACAAATGCAATGGGCCATAATCCTGGAGTTAGTTTCTAGTACTACTTTGAGCTATAATAGATTGTCTATAATTTTACCAAATAACAACATCATCTCATAAGTAGGAAAAATATCCTAATGTTAATCTTTGATTAATTATAAAATCAGCCCAATCAATATCAATGTAAACCTCAACATTGCTTTTTGTTGACCATTAGAAAAGGAATCCCCGTATTGGTATTATTTTAAGATATATGAGAATGTGATATATTGTATTCATATCTTCTTTAGTAGGATTGTTCATAATAGACTCGTACTAATAAAAAAAACAAATATTTTGTCCAATATAAGCGATATATGAGTTTTTCAATAAGTCTTTAATATCTCCTCTTCTTTATGAGAACACTTCTCTAAGATCTTTGATATCAAATTTCTTGGTTATAATTTCTTTAAAAGTATACAATTTAGACTATGATAATAGCTATTTACTCTTAAGTGAATACTTAAAAAATTATATAATCAGTTTAACTCTTTGAGTATTTATTCTTCTTAGTTGTTTTTGTTTATCTGTTAAACCATGATCAAGGGAACTATTTGAGGTTATATAAAAATTTCCTGAATTTACAAACCTTTTAAGTATTGGTTTGTAAATCCAGACTTCTATGAATCTGCATATAAGCTTCTTCTTCTAGTGTTCTATTTGACATCTAACTGATAAAGATGTCAATCCAAATTAGCTGCTTATGTCAATTAAACTTTAATCATATTGAGTTTTTTAATAAGAGCAAAAGTCTTTTAACAATCAATTATATAAGATTGATTAAATTCCTTTGTAATTAACTTTTCATACTTTTGTTTATCTTATATTTTACAAAGAATATCTATTCACAACCAACAACATATTTCCTTTTTGTTAACTCTACAAATTCTTATGTTTTATTTTTTTGCCAAAGCTCAATAGCTTCCCAAACAACTTTTCATTATGAAATTTTGAGAGCTTCATTAATATTGGTGAAAATCTAAATATTATTAAAACTTGTAGTAATGACACATAAATTTGGTAAGAGCTCTTTATATGAAACAAAATTGTAAATAGGGTGATTTGTGTATGATCTAATTTTTTTTCTTGTGGTAATAGAAATTTCAAGATCTTTCTTAGATGACTTTTGGGATTCAAGATTTATGTTAAAATTATGACGTTTAAGACTGTGGATTCGATTCAACTTTCTTGATCAACTCAGATTGTGTTTATAGTTCAATCTCTTACTGGTTGGACTTCTTTTTTTTATTGATTTTAGGACAACTTTGTGGCAATACTGTTGATGGACATGGACAAATGTAGAGCAATCAAATATTCTTGTAAAAATAATAAAGATGAGACATGTATTGAGATAAGACTCCAGAAGAACTTGACAAGATATTTGAAATTTTAGGACTTGATAAAGTATCTTATTAATCTAATATGCAATGATAAAAACAACTTTTCCCCAAAAATTTTATGTACGTAAGTGAAAAACAAAAGAAATCTAGTAATTTCTAAAATATGTCTATATTTCTTTTATGTAATACCATTTGGTTATGGTATATCGACACTTGAACTTTGATGAACTACTTCGCTTAAAAAGTAATCCTCAGGAATTAATTTAAAATATTCTTTTTCATTATCAATTTTTGAAACTTGGATATTGGTTTGAAATTAAGTTCGGATCATTTATTGTCGGTCATGAAAGTTTAACTAGGCTTTAATATTTCCTTCATCAGAATTATCAATGTCATTCAATTATAGTCATCGATATACAAGAAATAAACCAACTAGCACCTGTAATGATGATCTAAAAAAGCTTGCAAACACTGTTGTGAATCATTAAGAATGGATGTGATAATTTATAAGATCAATTTGGATAAGAATTTCAAATATATTTATATAATTGATAAATGCCATAATGAAAAATTTTAGAATTTTTACTTTCGAATAATAAAGGAAAGAGTTTCTCAAGATACTACAAGTAAGAATGACCCAATCAATAGTATAATAACATAATTATATTATCATTACTAAAAATAGTAAAAAAACAAATTTATTCTATACATTGTCTTTGAAGGTTATCCATCTAGAGAAATACCAACATTGAGAAGATAGAGACCTAAATACATTTCAGCATTGCCAAACACATTCTCGAATTCAAATCCTAAAATTGACAATTTTATTTTGAAAATTGTTTAACAAATTTTTTTAAATGGGTTTACTAACAAATAATAAATTATAATTTAAGTTAAAAATCAATAACACAATTAAAAACTAGGTTTTTTGAAATGAATATAGAGCATATTCTAGTCACCTTCGATTGAATTCATCGATAATATAAATGGTAAAACTTGATATCATAATTATAATTTTTCAAAATAGTAATATCATTAGGCATATAATTAAGCACTCTTATATCTATAATTCATAAATTAAATCTATTGGTTATAACACTTAAAATATTTAAAAAAATTACCTTTTTGTGCTAGTTATTTACTACTAATTACTATATTAGGATTTGCAGAATATCATATCTAATTTATTGTCTTCTGTAAAACTTATATTTACTCATTGCTAAATATTATGGCTTTAAAGAAGCTTTTTGTGTTGAAGAGATTTGGTGCTACTTAATTGAAACATCAATTGTACGATTTTCTTTATCATAATTATTTTGAGAAGACTTATAGATTTGATGGTCTTTCCACAAATCTTCCAACAAGTTTCCCTAATGTGACCTAGCTTTTTGTGATGTGACACTAAGGTCTTCCTCTATTTCATAGTTGATTGTCAAGTGACTACTTCTGTGATCCCTATGATGCCAGGACAAAGCTCTTAGTACGAGCATTTTGAATGTCAGCTTTGGATTCCTGCATGTTTTTCTGACGACTTCTTTTGTATGAACTCTTGAAAAAACTTTTTAAATATGAGGTAGTGGTTTAGTCCCAAATTACAATCTTTAATCTCATTGAGTTTTTTTATTGGGGTTGAGAAGGATTTGTATATTTTTTCTTCTTAACAATTTTTTTGTATTTTGTTATTTCTATTGGGGAACTCTAATTAATTGGCTCAAATATATCAAGTTATTGTGAGTTCTTGGTTAGCAAATTGAAATGTTAAGCGATAGTGAGCTCTCTTAAGTACAGGTCATTCAATTTCACTTCAATCTCGAAGGACTTAACCATATTGTCATTATTTGAGTACGTCTATTTTGTTGCTTCTCGGTTTTCTTGGGCTATTTTATGCTGGATAAAATTTTCTCCAATATCATTATTGATTGGAATTGATTAACAATAATATGATCATGTTGTTTTCAATCTTCTAATTCAGAATTTTTGACCTTCTTTTGTTGTTTTGGCTGTTGCATCAATGAGATAATAATCTTTGCGTTGCCGCAAATTAACATCATCAGAATGTTCGACCACTGAAGAAAACTCATCCTATTCAATTTGTGCCCTATAGTGGATAGAGTCAAATGAGATGTTGTTTTTAGCCATGAGAATAAACTTATAAATGAAGAAGTCCTTAAGAACTGAATTGGTTTCTAATCTTGCCCCTTCACAAATCCATGAACTTGAATACCTCAATGCAAGTAATTGGAGGCAAAGCCCGAAGGAAACCATCATTGAGATGGGATGAGCAGGAGCAATCACAGCATGAAGTAGTCCTCAACAATTGTTGGAAGGAACTATCGCATTACAAGAGAAATTGGAACAAGGCGGGATGGGCTAGGAACTCAATTGCGGAAGTCGACAAAAACTTGTCACCAACAGAAGGATGAAACAAGATAAGATGGAACGGGAGAACAAACGGAGATGAAGTGGGAAATTAGTCACTGAAGCCAAAAAGAACCTGTCATGAAAGGAGAGAAAAGAAGCATTTTTGACAGAACGAATAAATTGAGAAGTTACGGGACGATGTGAGACAAGATAAAACAATGTTCTACAGTGTCAATGTAACTTCTCAAGATAAATCATGCTTTGATGTCATGTAAAAATTTGGATGAGAATCACATTTTTCTCTTATTCATCATTGAGAATATAAAGAGAATATATAACTTGTATTGGGTTATTCCCACAAGCTTAATTTGAGAGTAAATCTTCTTGAATAAGAGATTAAATCTAAGAAATAATTTGATAAAAATTATCCAAAATTATTTCAACTATTATAAGTATCAAAATCGAATTTAGTAGAAAATTACAATTATTATTATAGCTAATTTTTTCTAAATAAGTTTAATTAAATTTGAAATTCTACAATAAAATTTTAATAAAGAGATCCTTTTATATCTTTTATTTGTTTAGGTATATTATGGCTTGAAATCTTCGATTATTTAAGATCTATGCCCAAGGTTCTTGAGTGCATTTTATTAAACACTTTGATTGAGGATGGATGCTACATTGCAAAAGTACTACATTTTGTTTGTAAGCTTAAGACCAAACTATGATTATAAACTACACAATCATTCAACTGTTTAGAGGATACAATGCATTGCATCCTTAAACATGTGACAAGAACATCCTATGCATTCAATTTGCACACAATTGAGTAGCATATGGCCTGATCAAAAGTCAAAATTTGAGGTATGCTTAAGAATGGTAAATTGAAGTCTACTTGATCTAGAGTTTAGACTTGAGCCAAAATTTTCTATCGACAGACTTAACAACAAAAGTCTAATCGAGTCTTAGAAGGGATTAAAGGAATCCACATTAAAGTGGAGAAGCAATTGGAGTAATTCCATATGTTCACAAGAAGAGGGATGCCCGTACTCTTCACCACATGGCTTTGCTAGTATTCTTAGCAGAGCTTCACTCGTCTCCTAATCTGGTTCTCTCGTAAGAGTCTTTCACTCTCACTTTCTTTCTCTTAATTTTGTCATTGATTTTGGGGCCATCGATGATCACTTGTTTCATTGTGCCTTTGGCTAATTGCATTGGCTCGCAAATTTCTCTTTGGGTCGGTCCCTCGTCGTTGACGTCTCACTGTAGTCGAAATTTCTTTTCACCATAATGACGGTAACAATGGCTAATCCTCCTTCAATCTCTATTTTGTTTTCTACAATTCTCAATTCTCCTTCAGTCTCTATTTCTCCTCCAATTTTGGCTTCTCGTGTTCCATTCGCAGTAGTCCCCTTCGCTTAAGTGGTTAAGGCAGCCATGGCTCCTACTTCTTTTCCTGCTATTGCTTTTTGCGTCATGCCACGGTGCTCGCAATGTACTCAAAATAGTTCTTTGTGGATATCATCCCCAAGCCTCCTACTACGGATAATGTTTGTTTTAATTGCAAGTTCATTATTGATCAATTGGCTATTGCGAGGAATGCCTTTGCTTACAAAAGTAAGCCTACAGTTTTTTCATCGATAAGGATGTGAATTTTCTTTCCAACCCTTTCAGATTTGTTTTAGTTGGAAAATTCTCTTCAAACTGCCCTAACACAGAGTCATTATGAAGAGGTTTTTCAGCACTTGGGTTTAGGGTTTTCTTCTCAATTAGGTTATTAGACCCTCGGCACATTTTAATTTGGTATGAAAGCGAAGACAGTTTTCTTAGATGCTAGTTACATAGAATTTGGACATTCCATGATTTCCAAATGAGAACATTCAAGTGTTTCATTTTTTTCTCCATTGAATTCATTAGTTATGCCTATTTAAATTTTACTTCGTTATTTGTATGTACTTTTTCAGCAAGCATATCCTTTTCTTTATTGGTTGTCTTATTAAGAAACATCTTAAGATTGGTGCAGTAATTGTTTCCCTTGCACAATCTAGTGTTACAAGGATATGTTTAGAAATCAATCACCAAATTAAACTGTTGAATAAAATCTGAATAGGTAATAATTCATTTGGTTTTTTGTAAAATGTGGATATGAAAATCTCACTGATTTCTACTCTCTTTGTCGCTACTCAATATAAAGAATCAACTTGTCATATAAATTCCGAGCATGCTCATGGGAATCAATAACCCAATGCAAATAACAAGATGAAAATGAAAAAAAGCTGAAAACAACAACCTCAATCTAAGCAATCACAAGCAAAACAAGCAAATTTACAGCCAAACTCCTCTGATATTGCTCCTCTTCAAATCACTACTAATCAAGGTATCATTGTTTCAATCTCTGTCTCTGTAGAGGGTATCTTTGTTAATCAAATCTTAGTCCCTAATACCTCAATTGATCTTACTACTCTTAAATCCACCAAACAATACCTTATTTCCTCTATATCGAATTCTCCTTAGAGAGTTTATTTCTCTTACAATAATAACAAATTTATCAGGAAGAATCTCACATGGCTTCCCAATGACATTAACTTCGAACTAGTGCTTTATCATTGGGTAGGCTTATGATGAAAGTATTTATTGAGTTTTGACACAAGGTTTCATCATGTTTACAAAAAATGCATGGTCATTGATCATAATAAAAAGATCAAAGAATTTAAAAGCTTTTATAAATAATTTTTCCTTAGATTTTTTGTAAAAAAAATTATCTTTTTCAGTTCTCAACCATGTTGCAAACGTCTCTAAAAAAGCTTTAGCCTTATAAAATTTTTTTGATGATTATTTTGCTCTAATTAGAGTGGTCAATGTTCTCCAAATTTTTCAATACAAACATAATGGAAAAAAGAAGTCACATAAAACTAAGCATAAATCGTTATCATCCATTATTAGTTATTCGATAGATTGTCAATTCCAGTCATTGCAGCGTTAACTTATTTGTGTATCATGTTTTGAATCTCTTGTACTTTATTGTATGCAAAATAAAATAAGACTTGTAATTTAAAAAAAACACAAAATGATCAACTTGTTAGTTCTTTTGAAGTCAATGTCTACAATGTTGCAAATCAGCAATGAAAGAATGGAAGGGGAAAAATAAAATATCAAATTCATTAAATTTGGGCTTTTTCACATTACTTATAAGATCAAAGAAAATTCCAATGAATTAGAGTTCCGATAAATTCGGTAGGGGGTATGGAGAATACAAAATCATCCAAGTCATCCTTATTGAATGCTAAACCCTATAATATGTTACTATCTTTTGACAACATTGTGTTGGGAAAAGAGAATGTGTTTCAAAAAGATGAAATGCTAGACAAGACAATCATGTCAAGGGTAAAGTTAAATCATCCTCTGTACAAGGTGAGGACATCTACATATCAAATAAAAGTGATTTAGTTTGGAAAAGAGTCATTAGACTTCTGACATCTGGATTTCGACCCAAATTGAATATCTTAACTAGAGTGTGAATATTAACGACTAGGATATCTAGTCATTTTAAAAAAAATTATCTAGAATAATCTTCAATTCATGTTCTAGAAGAACATGAGAGATCTATTCATGAATTATGAAGTATAAGGTTTGGAATACTCAAGAAAATGGTCATTATCAAAACAGTAGTTCAAGACTTACATGAGGCCTTGAAGTTGAAGCAGATAAGCAAAACTGATCTTTAAGACATCCATGGCATCTAAGAATCACCTTCAAGATCCAAAATATGATGTTTAGAAAAAAAGCAAAACCAGCTTGTGACCTATCCTTGACAAGTATTCCATAAGAATAGTGCCATCGACAACCAATTGAGAGAAAAAGTGTCATTGACACATGAATTGGCATGAGAACTCAACAAGGTAGAATGTCCTCATGACTAATTATCAACGAAGATATTATGATTTGACAAGTTGTATGGATTGTTAGGTTTGTGGTTGGTAAGTTATTTGTATGTGTGTGTGTGTACATTCAAAATCCATTTGAAGGGTATTGGTGAACTTTTATTATTGTACTCTTACAATTAAGCTTAATCAGAGCTAATCTGACGGCTAACAAGCTTCAAAAATAGTTATAAGTACTGCTTTGAGCTAAGATGTAAAGAGTAAGATTGTTGAAAAATTTGTGCAGTTTCCTTAGACTTCTTAAGCGGCAGCTTTTGCAGAACCTTCCTTGTGCTTGTCATCCCTACCACTGTACCCTAAATCCTAGATAGGAAGGTGGCCACCCATCCTCTTCTCAAGGAAATCCTTTCTCTGAGAATACTTACTAATTGCACCTCTTTAACGATGCTAATCGATCATTAGTTCTTTTCCCAAAACCAAGGAAAATCATATTTGTGATTTGTGCTATCACTTTTCGCCGGGTTAAGGCCAAATTGCCTCTAGGTTCATTGGTAGATTTAGATCATTAGTAGTTTTTCTTGGACGGCATACATGTCTAGTAGTGGTATACTAAATGGCATCAAAACCTCCATCTACCCCTCCATTCTAGAAGTTTCAAAATGTTATGATAAGATTTGCATGATTTCCAGCATCACTCTTATAGTTTGTAGTTTTGTTGTTTTATTCTAATTTATTCCTCCTTATGTTTATGATTTTGGATAGGTTCTTGCCACCTTGTGTGATGACCTCCCTCCAGATGGGATTCTACTAATATACTTGTCAGCTTCAGGTGGCATCATATTATATCTTTGTTCTGATTTTTGTTATTTTACATGATTTCTTTGTCTGCTTTTTATATGCTTATGAAATTCTTGCAGTCAGCTTTGGAGAACACATTCCATCACCATTGAGCGATGGTGTTTTTGTAGATGATGGGAAACAAGGAGGAACTAATTCTGATACAACCGCCACACCTGCCTTTCCGATTACATATCCATTACAGCCTTCTAGAGAGAGTAAGAAGGGAAAGGGAAAAAAGGAAGAATCTTGCTTGTGGTTAGGCTCACTTGGAACTACAGGCATAATTATTTTTTACCCCTTAATTTTTTTTCCTCATATAAACCAAACTCTATTTCCTTGCACAACTCTCTCTTGTGTGTTAAGGTGCACGTCCAAGAAAAATTTGTATGATAATTTGATATTTTTGTTGTCATTATGGCAGTCAATGTCATGAATAGTGTGTGTGGTGAGATATTCAGAGAACTAAGAAAATGATCAAGCTTTGCATTGTACCTGCTAAAGCAATTTTATGACTTAAGCAAAATCACCTTCATTATCATTTTAAGAACAATGATTTCAATATCATTTAAGCTGTTATTTCTCATTCTGAGAATATGTTTTGTGCAACCTTTATTATTATTGCTTAACATGTTTTTGACATGGTATTGATCTTGCAGGTTCTTTTGGTTCAGGTCCAAACAACTTGTATCCATGTGATCTGATTCCATTTACAAGAAAGCCACTTTTTCTCATTATCGACAGTAATAGCAGCCATGCCTTCAAGGCAGGTTTTACCTGATTCCCTTCTAGTGCAAAATGATCACAGTTGACATATTATAAGTAATTATTGAAAAAAAAGGCTTTTGTTTTCCACCAAAGAAGCACAAATGTAGTTGTTATATATCTTGAAGTTTATCATTCATAGGCATAAGTTTAGTTTCAGTGATGTATTTCAATTTATTTCTTGGAGTTCCAGTGGTTACTACCACTGAGTAATTTTTTGTGGAAAAGGTGAAATGTATTTTTGAAAATTTGATGCCTTCCTTCCTATCAAGTATAGAGATAAGTCTTTAGTGAAATGATTTTGCATGGAAACTCATCCGGACAAACTAGTTTTCTCCTTTTTTTCTAGTAATCCATAGTTTAGCATCACATTGTTAACAAACAGTTGATTCTTGTTGTTAACATGCACCATTGGCCTTGAATGATTCATTATTTTCTTTAATAAATTAATTAAGCCATGCAACTCTATCCATAGAGACAACACCTTACAAATGCAGGGCAAGGGAGTTTAGAATAGATTCTTTGGGTCCAACTCTTCACTTTGGTTACCTTCCATGCTGTTGTATCTGTGAATTTGATTTCAATGTTTTCAGGATTTGTTATAGTTCTGGTGTATCCCATGCAACGCTCTGGTCATCTCTTGCCTGTTCATCTTTAGATGTTGCATTCTTTACAGCTTTTTATTTTCATTGCCATCATCATTGCTGTTATGCTCTTTCTTGTGATTTAATTAGATGGTTATGACCAAGTTTGTCTTTGACACACTGCTCCCATCTTGTGAGTGCATTCTCTTTGTCATGGTTTTGTTAGATTTTTTGAGTTTCTGTTGAATTGTTCAATCGTCTTCATTTTGATCATTTAATCAAATAGTGGCTATTTGGTAAAATTGTTTGATTTGCTTCAAATATCCCTCTGTATTTTTCTAGGTTTTGTAAGACCAAGTTGGGGTCATTAGACTAAGATGTCTTAGAATGTTACGTATTGTTCCAGTAAATGTTGTAATTTATTGTTTTTGGACTTTATATGGAATTTTCTTATTTCTGCTATTGTACCTGTTTTTTGTACGAATCAAAATCACCAAATTGTCCTCGACTTACTGTAGAAAATTTGTTTTATATCATTGCCTTAGGTAATGGATCTAATGTTGATCTTTAGCAGACAATTATGTGCCATCCAATGTGTGCATGCAAGAGATCCAGCCTCCCTTCTGTGTTCACAATCTTTTTAATTAAATTTGAATAAAGTATTGTTACATTGTTTTGTTTAATAATGGTGTTGTTTAGGTTGGGATATTTGTTTTCAATGATCCTTCAACTACCACCAATAGACCTCAAAGGCTGAAGGCTGACCTAAACAATGAATATTTTGCAGGGAATTTATCGGCAAGAAAAAGGTGATACTATAGCTATTTTACTTTCGCCAGCCTCTTCTGCACCAAATGTCTCAGCTTCCAAAGATTCCGTTAATGGCCAAGGTGTTAGCCAGTTTACTTTGTTCCTCACTGCTCCAGTTCAGGCATTTTCTATCTTGCTGGGTGTTTCTGGCATGTGTATGGACAAGGTAAGTATAGATGTATGAAAATTTTTTTATCTACCTAGTACATTCTCTTGATTTTACTTTTTCTATTAACCTGAGGGAATTCTGCACAAAAATCATATTATGGTTCATAAAAGCATTATATTCTTATGCATTAGTAAATGCTTAGACTTCAACCCCATTAATTTACTAAATTACACGCATATAGTTATATTTATATTTATGCATGTATTATCATTATATATATATATATATATATATGTGTGTGTGTGTGTGTGTGTGTGTGTGTGTTAGAAAATTTAGTATTGCTATTACTTAATAGCTTATTGTGGTAGAACTCTAGATTTATGCATTCTACTAGATTTTCCCTTCACGTGGCATTGAATGTGTGAAATGTGCTTGTCTACCTCTTTGATGGGGTGAGGCAATGTGGAAGAATTGAGTTCTTTTAGTAATTTGGGTTTTGCTTCAAGTGAAATAGAAATATGCACTTATGGGGGTGCTAGGCTTTGTAAACAAGCTTGGTATGTGGTCGAAAGTGAAGCAATTTGCTAGAAAAAAAATTAAAAAATTTAAGAAAACAGCAGTTTGGTGGGGAAATTAGAATTTCTTTGCTCGCTTTATCCACCCAGACTCAATTCCAGAGTTTTTAAGTAACCAAGGTGAATATTTCTAGCAGTAGAAGGAAGCTTAGAGCTCATTAAAAATAGCTGAATGTCACCCCAAGAAGGAACATCAACAAGATTTGCAAAACAGTAAGCAGTCTACAAGCTTTATCTCTTCCCCGAGTCATGAAGTTGACCTATGGAAGGGATTGATTTCAGTGGAAAGATGTGTTCAAATTTGTGGTGATGGAGAGGGAAATGCGAGGGAATAATAATAGGCAACACAAGGAAACATCTTTAAATTAAGTCACAAGTGGCGGCTTGATAAATCATTCATGAACTCTTTTTGAAAATACAACAAGAACATGTTAAGCTGAAGCTATCATTTTCATTCAGCATAGGCATTATCAAGCCTTCAAACTTAGGGTCAGGACAGAAGTGAACAGAAGTTTTAAATTTTTCTTCTGGCTTATTCCTTGTATCCTTGCGCTAGTGTTAAGTTTTAAATCAAGAATTAATGGTCGGTTTTATTGTATTTGCCATCTTTTCTTTCCGAACATGGATAAATGGCTTCACATGACTCATGTTTCTCTCTTGGTAGCCTCTCACCGTCACTGTTTTCCTCATCCACTCGCACACTAAGATACGAAAATTAAATATAGATGATTTTACATGCGGCTTGTCAAGTTGATCTATTCATTTCAGGAGATATATAAAAGTGCTGAAAAGTTATTATCACTAGCCTTACGTGAATGGGAAAAGGCTATGTTGACATCAGATGAACTGCATCCTACGTGGATTGAAGTATTGGGTGATCCATTTTTAAGACGCTTGCTTCTTAGGTAAGTTATTATGTTTTCTTGTTTCATATTCATATATGTCCACATATATTTTTTTGTTGAACATAAGCTGGCGTTTTGCATTTCTTTGATTGACCTAGCGATTTTTCAAATCCCTTGTCTCTGCGTCAAAACCATGGTCCTTTTTTTGGTTAGTGAAGTCCTATTTAAGCTCGTTGGTTATTGCTTGTGTATTTAAAATTGATTTTTTGCTAAACTGGCTTCTCTTCATAGATCAATGTTGGTGCTGTAAAACTAAAAAAAAAAGTTTTTTTAAGTATGATTATTTAATTTCATTCCATCTCAGAAATAACTACTGCTGTTTCAGTTGCATGCCATTTAAATGAGAGCTATTAGTTGGCTCAGATTCACTTATTTAATTGATTGTGTAAGGCATTTCTTTTGTCAATATGTATTCAATATTTTTATTTTTTTTATTGAGAAAACATGGTATTCCAGAACTTTTTAGCAATTAAACAACTAAGGAAATTGACAGATACTTCTATGGTAGAAGTAGTTTTAATTCCTCTATCTATGGGAATCTTTTATTTTTTTATTTCACTTGCCTTCTGCTTTGGATGGTAATTAAAGTTAAAGATCTGATTAAGCAGAATCGTGGATGTGGGTATCAATTATTTATATATATCTTTCAGGATTTGATTGTAGTGGCGTTTCTATTGGTGTTCTTATCTGCTAACCGTGTTTAAGATAATGTTTTTTATTATCTACCTTTTATTGCTTTTGTTTGGACAAATACTCCTGGAAATAAATCAATTGTGTTGGCAAAGTCGTCGACGCATTTTTGTTCTAAAGAGGCTCTTTGATTCAGCAACAGATTGTCATGGAACATAGTGTTAATTTAATAATTTTGAGTGTTTGATTCAATAAAATCTTTAAATAATATTATTTTTATTATTAAAATAACATCTAAATATTATTCAAATTTTGGTAATATTTAGATATCAATATTACAAATAAGAATAAAAAGTTGAATAGATAACAATGAAACAAACAACAAAAAAATACTGACAAGTATTAGGGGACACATGAATTTAGATGACATTGACATTAAGATAATGTTATCTAAGTGGACATATGTTTTAGCAACAATATTGATAAGTTTTAGATAATACTTACATATAGATTGTATTGTAATTTAGATATAAATACAATGTAAATAAAACTCAGTTTTTGCCGTTCTGGCGTTTAGGCTACTCAGTTGTTACATCAAATTGCATTATAAATTCATCATATATATTGATTCATAGAAGATTAAACATCACAATTCTGAATGCTATTATAGGTTTGTGTTTTGCCGAGCTGTACTTGCGCTCTACACGCCCACATTCCATCAAGAAGAATTTCTTCCAGTCTGTCATCCCGGCCTACCTGACTCCGTTAGTCCGACGTCCGCATTCTCGGAGTCCGCCGTCCTTGGGTTTGCCACCTTTCTCGGCGTGCGAAAACATTTCACCTTCTCTGAAGGGGCATCCCCACGTCAATGTTTTGCCGATCATTTCTTGCATGGCCGGGATTCCTCTACGGATGTCAACGAACTCGCTTCAGCGGAACGCGAACCACGCTTAACAGACACTGCTAGCTAACAATTCCAGCGTAACTCGTGTTGCATTCGAATCATGTAAATTGCCAACCTTCTGTATGCAGGACTCTGACTATAGATTGAAGGTTTGGCCTTTCAACTTGTTTGTTACGTGGAAACAACTAACTGTCCATGTTCAGTGTTTAGAATGAGGGAAATGGCAACAACCCCTTCTTTTAGTTATAACTGGCTTGCATGCATGTGTTATTTTGTAGGAAGAAAATGTGTGGAATATTTAGCAAAATTGGACACGTAATGCATGTGATGAATGCTATTTTACACATCAGTAAATCTATAACAAAGTAATTGGTGTTGCAAAAAAATTATTTATTATTAAATATTAACATTTATAAAATAATTTCTTTACACTAATATAAGTCATCACAAAAAGAATACAAAATAATACAAATAATATGAAAATATCTATGCATACATGCAATAGCTTTTCTTCAGTTATATTTGTTTTGAAGTTCTTACAACTGTGCTGCAAACTCACTAAAATGCATTCTGAGTGTTAATATTCTACCTTATATAAAGTCCACATGTAAAATTTTTTAAATTTAAGTTATCCTCAAGAGTCAAAAGACATTATGTTCTTTACTCATTGCATGAATTACCATCCCTACCACCAAAACGAGCAAAGTTTTGATCTTATGTTATTCCAAACTGAGTTAGCATACCCATCACCTAAGAGCTGCAAAAGTGCAATTCACGACGGTCAAATTACAATAAACAGCAGTCTGCAGATTGCATTTAGAACGATATATACTTCAGGGAGAGCAGAAGCATCGGCTGCTGCGATGCAATAAAACAAACGGGCCAAAAGAAGAACCCTTTTCTCGCACATATCACCTCCCATAACAGAGCAGCAATGCGCCTCCTCCCTTACGAAACCTTCGTCGTCTTCTTTCGCCGGAAAATCTTCCACGGAAACGAGAAACGTCCACACAGAAACCTCCATCTCACGCCCCACCTCCCCCTCCCCACATTTCGGCGAGATGGCTCGGGCGGCTCCGCCTGCTCTGCCTGGGCCGCGGATTCCGTCGGAGGAGGATTCGCTGTGGCCTCCTGCACCGAAGAGGATGAAGAGAAGGGAGAAGAGAACGAAGGCGAATGAGGAGATTTGAGTTCGGAGACGGATGGGGAAGGCTCGCAAGCGCAGGGCCGGGCTTTGGCGCAGTCGGGGCAGAGCAACTCGAGGCGTTCGCGGAGACAGGTGGGGCACACACCAGAGGACGGGACCGAAGGATGATTCCGGCATCTCCAGCCGCCCTCCGACGCCTCCATCGGCAGACTTTCTCTTTCTCCCTCGCTTTCTTTTCTGTTTACTCTTTCTCTCTCTAACTTTTTGAGGAAGGCTTCGTTTCGAGCCGACGACCTAAAGCCGGAATGGCGCGCTGGTGGAGCGCGAGGAAAGGAGATTCAGTTTTGGAATAGAAAAATACAGCTCAGCAGCGTATTTTTTCTTGTATTGGTTAACAAATTGCCACGTGTAGACGTTCCACGTGGCATCCAAAGAATCACTGCTAGTTAAATCGGATTTGAATTTACTTTTGCCAGTTGCTGTTTTATGTTTAAAAAAATATATCATCTAAAAAAATCCATCCAAAAAGTTACATGAAATGACTATAGTTTTTTTTTCACTTGTTTTATTCTTTTTTTTAATATTTTTAAAAACATTTGAAATAAAATTTTTAATTGCAATAACAGAGGCAGCAAACCGGGAAAAAACAATTAGCCCAACACAAATGTCCTTTACGGTGACTTTGTTAAAACTGGATCAAAATTGATTTTAAATATTTTTTTTTTGTCAATATGATGACTAATTTAAATTCTTGGGGACAATATTCAAGTATTCGTGCATGCTTAATGCTTGGCATAACATGATGTGCTTTACTTGTCCTTCATTTGTCTTCGAAAACAATAAGTAATTTACTTCAAACAATAGAAGAATTGGATACTCTATATTTAGTTTGTTTTCTCCTTTTCGTAACCTAGTATTTCCATCATATAATTAGGCATGATATACTTTATCATGATGTGAATTATGAATTCTCAAAATTATAATAAATAATTTTTTTATTTAAATATGATAAAAAGTGTACATAATAAAATAAAAAGAAAGAAAAATAAGAAAAAATCTTTATAAGTTGAAAATGATCTAAAAAAGAAAAGAGAAAAAGATTTTTATAAATAAGAAATTTAAAAAGAGAAAGAAAAAGCTCTTCATGAATGGATTTTGACTAAAGTGAACTACATCTAATTGGAGCATGAGTGGATTAAATTAAATGTCAAAAACCTAAATTTTTATAGTTCCATTTATAGCTAAATTTTTAAATTTCAAAATAAATGATTTTTTAACTTTTTAAATATAAATTATGTCTTATTAACTCTCTATAAATCTTGACAATCAAAGCATAAGTTTTCATCAAACAATCTTTAATGTTCCAAAATGAAGAGACATTGTCATGAGCTAGCTCAACTCAATGTCCGAATCTTTCCATGATCTTTACTTAATTAAGGAAGAGAGTAGTGACTAAAGTACAAGATGCTCTAATGAAGAAGCCATTGACATATGAAGTCAAAAAATGATCATCAAGGATGGAATAGACAAGCATAAAGGAACCTTTTAGCATTTTTAAAGGGTTATCTAATGCAACTTCTAGAGAGAAAATGGCTTCTTTATCAATATAAGTTTCATGATCATTAGTAGTGACAATAATTGTAAAAGACTTGGAAGTTATTCCCTTCAATTATTTTGATACAATAATAAGTTGGAATAACTATTATTTTTAAAGAATGTTATATTTTTTTTTTTTTTTGCATTAGCCTTTCATTTGTGATAGATTTTGTTGACATTTGTGATAAGAAACTAACTATTATCTCAATTACTATAGAAGAAATAGTTTTTCTTTAGAAAAAGTTACAATTTCAATCTTGAGTTAACTCGAGGAACAAGAAAGGAGCTCTTGATGTTTCTCAAAAACATGAGTTTTTGTTGTCATGTTGGAGGTTGAAGAGGGAATGATGATCGATTTAATAAATAACATTTCTCCACTAATACCAATATTACTCTTAAGGTTCTAATTTGTATGAGAGAAAAAAAATATTTGACTTTGAGGACAATTTTCTTTAGAACATTTTAATTCTCACATCATATAGTTCAATGAGGATCATGTCATTATTCTATATAATTTTAGTGAATCTCTAAAATAAAATCTTCAAGAGACTGTTGAAAAATCTCAAGATAATGATAACTATAAAAGATTGTAGGCTACCAAAATAATGTTTTGAGACAGATAAGTAATAAATAAGAGAGAGTTAACAACATTATAAGTCAAAAATAGTTTCGACTCTTTAATCTAAATTTATAATAAGCAAATGAAAACTCAAAATATATAGGGAGATTTTATAATTATCCTTTTTTGTCACTCTCTATAGAAAAGAGATTGAATACATATTTATTTAAAGGATAAAATGATTATTAAATACAATAATTGTAACATAAAATTTTCATTCCTTCACCTCCCCAAATCCCAACTATACTCCACTTCACCTTTCTAATAACTGTAATTAATTCAAAAATCGTATCCACCTCACCTATATACTGTGTACCTCTCTCTCTCTCTCTCTCTCGCTCTCTCTCTCTCTCTATCTCTCTCTCTCTCTCTCTCGCTCTCTCTCTCTCTCTCTCTCAATGGACAGCCCAGCGCCGCGGCCGAAAAACAATATCGGCGACTGCACCCCCCAACTCTGCAACGTTCACTGCCCCCATCTATGCTCCCTATACTTAAGTGAAGCTTCTCCTCCTCCTCCTGCTCCTCGGCGCCATCACTCCACCGCCACCCTCTGGCCCGAAATCATCGTCATCACCGTCACCGCCTCAGCCTCTTTCTTTTTCCTCGCCTGTTTCCTCGTCGCCTTCAAATTCTGCGGCAACCACAACAGCCCCGCCTCTGCCCTCACTCCCCCAGCCGCCGCCGCAGCACCTCCTTCGACTGGCCTCGACGATTCCCTCGTCCAACAACTCCCCTCCTTCACCCACTCCCACGTCGATGGACCCATCGGCGGCGAATTCGACTGCGCCGTCTGCCTCCACCACTTCTCCGACGGCGATCGCCTCCGCCGACTCCCCAAATGCAGGCACGCCTTCCACCAGATCTGCGTGGACACTTGGCTGAAGTCTCACTCTAACTGTCCCATCTGCCGCGCCGCCGTGTGCACGGTGAACGTCCCGATGGAAGATCAAGGGGCGGCCGCAGGGGAGGTGGTGACGGTCGTCGACGAGGTTGAGGAGACGGAGGGAGAAAGTTGGGTTTAGGCATATATTTCTCAGGAAATGGACCACCGACGCGCATTCCGTTTGTAATATATGGAATATTTTTTTCAGGAATAGCGAAAAATAGGAAAACCTTTAATTTTTATTTTAAATTTTTAAAATATTTTAATGTAACAATTATATTTATTTCACTGCAATCATTTATCGCATCCCGTTTAGCATATGCTCCCTTTCTCTCTCATCTCTTGTATATTATAATTTATAAATAAAATAAGAAACAACTTACTTGTCTGCACATTGATTTTGATTTAAAAAATAAAACGAAGTGCCGGCGGTTGCATTTGATTTCATAAAAAATATAATAAATTGGCTTAAATTGACAATTGATAATTGACCAATTGACCACTAAAGGTAGACGACGCAGAACAGAACCTTAGACAAGACAGCCGCAATAAGTTAATGCAACGATTTCCTGTTCTTTTGTTTTTCAAAGGTAAATTTCATTCAATTAAATAAAAATTTACATATTCACAAGTATAAAACGATGTGTCACAGACTATAGTTGATATGAGCCATTTAACGATTTTTGTGTTATGATAATGATTTAAACTATTGTTATTTTGTGCAACTGGGCTGTTACTTGGTGTTATAATACTTTTCTCGATGATTTTATCAACAACATATCATGTTGAGAGTGTCAACTCTTCAATTTTTCATCTTTATTGAAATCACTTTGTTGGGTTTTTACATGGTTCTTTTTAGGAATCATAGGTGATATAATACAAATAATTTATTTGTTCAAGTTATACAAAGTGCTTCTCCAACATAAATGATACCTTTGAAAAATCAAAGGACTGGTATTAACCTTAAAAATATCGTGTCGTCTAGATCATCTAAACGTTAAATAACACTTCTGATTCTAACAGTAGCTGCATTACATATTGAATCTAGTAATGCATCAACTTGACTAAGTTTGTACAATGACATAAAAAGTTAGAGCAATCCACACCAAAAACTAGTATTTTGGAGTTGTTATATAAGTTCAAAGTTATATGTAGCACGAATGGTATGCACAAGAACAATTGAAGTCAATTGTATCAAAAGTTATATAATTAAAAGGCACTTTATAAGTCAATTATACCAAATGGTGTGACAACTTAGAGCCAATAAACCCTCAGGTGGACAACCAAATATCCTGAATAACTAATGTCTTAAATATGGATTATAGTAATTTATATACTAAAGTTTTAAAATTGTAGTTAGCTTCTAATGTGAGATTATCTTGTGGTAGACACAGGGAAATTAGAGGGCTTAGGCACTTTGGGTAAGTAAGGCACCATTTCTTCGGGGGTTTGTTTTGAAAAATTGGGGCAATTAGATGCCTTGCTTTGCCCTGGGCTGAATCACGAACAAGCTAGTGTTCCTGAGCAGCTTTGCCAAGGAAGAAGAAGGAGACTTTGTGATATAGCAGGTCGAATACCCTTCAATTGAGCTCAGGCTGTCATCTTATATTCGTTACCTGCTAAATGTCTCAAATCCAAATTTTATTTGTCTTTCCCTTCTTTATTCCGCCATGGTCATGGTGCTAGGGTGCGAATGAGGTATGATGCTTGACAGCAAGACTTTGTCCGTTAATTTTCATGACCTTCGTTTTTTATATTTTTCTTTTTTGCGACTTCAGAGATTTTTCTCAAATATTTTTTTGTTTTGGGAAATTGTTTACAATTTTCCTTTGTATTTCACTGTTTTTCTCCAAATGAACGTACTTCTTACATTTTTGTTGTGTGACATTTCAATTTTCCAAATAAAAAGTCAGCCTTGATTATTTTTCACATTATTAAATGCACTCTTAGGCCGTTTTCATCAAATATTACATCAATTTAAAATATATATTTGAGAAATATTATTTTTTAGTGTTATTAAATGATAAAATATTTCATAAATATGTTATTATTAAATGATTATTAAAATGATATATATTATAAAATAACTTAAATGATATTAAAATTTTATTAAAAGAATTGGTTTGACAGCATGAAATTATTTTCTTATTAAAAGTATAAGGAAGAAAAGAAAAGGACGGATCTGCATGGGCCCTAATGGAGATAATTTTAGATGATTTATTCATAAAACAATTAGTCATTGATAAAATATTTTCCTTTTAAATCATCCATTATCATAGAAATTCTTAAGCATTATTCGTTGGAAAACAACAACCAAAGAACATCAATTGTTTGTTGTTAAATTTCTTTTGATCATGGCATATCATACTATTTATGTTAAGTTTGATTATTTGTAACAATGAAGTATAAGAATCAAAGAAACTTTGATGGCTTCTTGGTGACCATTTATTAGTTAGTTGGTCATCAACATCAGCAGCCATCAGGAAGACTTCAAGCCTTTAATGTGACGTAGTCAACATTTTTTAACACCTGCCTAAAAGAAATACTCCTATATATGTTAACAAGATCGATTTTAATACACACCTCTGATTTTTTATCTGTTCTGCCATTTCTTATGTCATCAGTTATATATGTTTGCAACAACAAAAGATTTACATTTCTTTGTTCCACTGTTCTTATCTTATATTTCATCAACCCACATGAATACAGAGCAGCTTCAGATCATGGACCTTGTTTTTTCCTTCACCTGGAATCAGTTCAGAACAGCTTTTATACCTTTCATTTTACTCAAACTTCAATGCTTGTTTATCAATTATCCATAATTCGGAAGCAGACTGTTTATCCATGAGAAAGAACTAGAAACCTGTAAAGGAATTGACATCCAATGAGGATAATTAAACATCGATTTACCAAAGATTTAAAGGTTATGAATAATTAAAAAAACGTTTCGTACTTGAAAATTTAGGATAATTTGGTAGTTTAAATGTCCATTCACATGCAAACTCTAAATTAAATCTTCAAATGCAAGAAAACTTGATAGTGACTATCTATATTAGGGCATATATAGGGAAGGATTTCCCAAAAATCACATTCCTTCTAAAAGAGTAAATACACACAACTTAGAGTTTGTTTTGAAATAAATTAGGTCATCCAGCACATCAAATCTTTGTTTATATGATTTTTTTTTAAATAGAAAGGCACAAATCATCATCATCAAGATAAGATGATTCAATGTCACTACTCCGTGAGAAAACTTTGTTCTATTGCCATATTTAATCAAAACCCAAGTCATTGATCATGTTGTATGTACAGTCTAATTTCTCACATTGAAAATCTCTTATAAACCCATTTTTTTTATTGCAACACTAACCAGTTTAAATATAGATAAAAATATATCACACCTCAACTCAACTTTGGTGGAATAGCTATTCAATGTTGTATTTTCTCCTAATTTTCCAAAAAAAAAACTTCTAATTTGATGAGATGAAAATATTTTTTAAAAAAATATTTAACATTTTAAGGGACTATTTGATTGTTTGTCTCCAATATCAAATGGTTTAGAAGGCTATATGATGAAGAGTAATAAAAAAAAGTTAGCAACAATGCAAAATTTGTTGCAAATCATTCTTTGTTAGAAATTGACAAAAACAAATGTAGCTATATGATGAAGAGTAGTTTCATGATGGCAATGATTAAAACCTTTTGTGCATGTGGTTTTTGATATGACAACAATTATTATAAAGTAGAATTAATTAAAAACATATTTGTAAATAGTTTACGAGTTAAAAAATTGATTTAAAATATAGACTCTAAAAAAATTTAGAAAAAAAATGTGAACAAAATAAAATTTTTATGAAAATTATCTCCTAAGATTTTTGATATTTCTAAACATGAAAATAAAAGTTTTTATAAAATATTTTAAAAATAAACATTTAAAAGCATGACTCAATCCTTGCCCTACAAATTGATAAGAGTCAAAACTTTAATATATTTGAAGTTTAACTTCTCATTGATAAAGCAAAGTGATTGCTTTCCAATGATAAAGTTTCTAATTATTAAAATCAAAGTAAGTGCACATGAGTAAGCAATCTTTGCATTGTATATACTTTAAAAAATTTCTAGAGCTAAATAAAATATCGCTAGAAAAGAATTATTATATTTATTAAATAATAATATGTGTTCTGTTTTCTAATTTTTTTATTAACATCTTTTCATCAGCACTTTAAAATCAATTTTCTAAAAGGCAAACCCATGGTCGGTAAATGACCATTCCATTTTACTATTTACAAAGTCACCATTTAATTGATTCTTAATGCATAGCACGTGAGTTATTTTATGTAAAATTTAAGATTTGATAAAAAACTTAGACATATTAAATACTTAGTCAAATGTGAACATATGAAGGGTGAAAAATACAAAGTAAGAACAACATGTAAATGGCTTTAGTCTTAAAAATGTTAAAAGTCTCCCATAAGTCCTGTCGATAGGGTTTTTGTAATTGTTTAGATATGATTGAAAGGTGATAGCCATATAATTGTCAAAACATCGAAAAAAATAATAGTTATGAGCTCCAATAATATTTGCTTATTAGTTAAAAAAATCACTTGGAATATGAATAGTTAGATAAAGAGCACGATGATCCCTAACAACCTGTCATTAAATGTTCTTGATTGGTAAAATCATTGGTAACTTTATTAAAAATATGTTTTTTTAGGTGATATGATAACTCATCAAGATATTCTTACCCATTAATCCAAGACTTTTGTAGAATACGACGTTACAAACTAGCATTATCCACATTATGCACTAGCATTAGCATCCACTTCAACATAATCAATATAGATGGAAACTTAGCATCCATCATGTTTGGCATTTAAAAAATGTTGCACTTAAAGATATTTAGCTTTAAATTTTGATGGCACAAAAGCATGGCATGGGAAATTACTTGGGAAAGCGATTAAAAAGGCCAAAAAGTAAGGGTAAAACTAAAGTAATGTAAATGTTAGAATAGACCAAACCAATATCATAAGATATTGGATTGAGAGTGTGATGAGTTTGAATGAAAATATTTTTTAAATCCCAAACTTCTCGAGTATTCCAGCAAACACAAAACTAAGATTATATATTGGTGGATAAAATAGCTTTGATTTTAAGACGATTATGCTTTTAATATTACTCGTGTTAATTTGACTAACAATAAGTTATATTGTCTAAAATGTCATGTTTGCTATGTATTTATGTTATGATTGCAATGTTTGTATAATTATTATTGTCAAAATTATAGGGTATGATGGTTAAGTTTTCTTTCATTTTTAGAAGCATATGCACTATTAATTTTATATACAATGATTTAAATGTTCTAGAGACAAATAAAGTCAAAGTTTTTTGAAAATTTGAAAAAAATATTTTCTCTTTGATTTTTCATTATATAGGTAGTTGAAAAAAGACTTTTAGCATATGAAGTTAAAGTTGGTGTTGCAACAAGTTGATATATCATTTTGACATATATATAATGGAATTATAAAACAACACAACATTAAAATTAACATTGAGTGCGAATAATATATATTTCAAATGGTACATATTTGTTTTTACCCTTTTGAGTTATATATTCAATTAATTTTCACTTAATTAGCCTTCAAAGATAAAAGAGATATGAGATATGATCCGAAAGGTCTATTATCTATTTTTTTATAAGAACTATCTTTTGGGCCAATTTGAAGAATTAGATATTGTATTGATGTTACACAAAGGGAAGCACATCTATCAATTGTTTTCAAATACAATAGTTCTTATGCCTTATAAGTAGCAAAAAGTAACAAGTATGTTCAAAATAATTATATGCATTGTGTTGCATTTGATATCAAGCTTAAGAATTAAAGACCCACCGAAGGCATAAGGCATACGAAGAGGATGTGTTACAATGCAATCCATCTATTACAATTTGCTTGTCAAAACAGCTAAAGGAAATAGAGTCTATCGACCTGTTTAAAGAACTGATAGATATTATTTTTTATAAATCATATTTTCAAATAATATATGCAATTATATGTATTTGCTACAATTCTACAAGGACTACTATATCAAAAGAGTTAAAGTTTCATGCAAAAAATTATCACAAAAATGAAAAAGACTTTAACATAATATAAAGCATATCATCTATACAACAAAGAAAGAAGAGCCTCGAACCAAAGTAAGGGTCTAACGATGACCTCAACACCAAACAGTTTAGAATTCCCCTCTTATCCTCTTGATTGGGATTCTTACTGTTGTTCAGAGATAACTTAAGTATTCGCAACTGCACATCTGCTGAAGTTTTCATATAAGATAGACAACTAAAAGACCTAAGGCTCTTTGTTGATGTGGACCAAGTAGCAAAAAGAACAGATCCATTTGGTTCGTAATGTTCCCGGGGATACCTATAGTGAAAAACTTTAGGTTGTTAAAAAAAAAAACTGCTAACTATACTAAGAAAATGCAATTTTCATATGCCAAATGTCACTCACGAAGCCATGTCATGTATACATCACAGCGTCTATTATATATATATATATGTAATATTTGTTTCCATACGATTTTTTAGAAAGTTAAACGAGTCGATGAGATCACAAAACAGGTCATTCCCAAGGAAGAAGATGAGCTTGGGGCCCTACGGCGAACACTTTGGCTCAGAGGGAGCCGAACGACAAAGAAGCGGCGTTGAAAGCAATGCCTTATCGTCCTACTCCTCCGGCAGCGTCACGCTTTGGTCCCCCAAACTTTATCGAATTAAACGTTCAACCCTGTCCCTTATCCCAAATTAATTTATAATAATTATTGGAATCTTTTTAAATATATGTAATGATGTAATGCATATATCCGATCAATGTTCAACCTATACATGTATTTAATTTTTATATTAAATATATTTTTGCCAGCATCTTCAGAGAGGTGGGTGAGACGGCTATTTTGTTTTCATCTAATTAGCAATTATGTCGCTAAATGACCTCTTCATTTGATAGCTGGACAATAATACCATAAAATGGGCATTGTTAAATGAAAAAAAAACGGTGGGGCTAACGGAAACAATGTATTTAACTTAAGAGACAAAAAAAAATATTTACAGAAGTGCACAAAAGTAATTGCAAAATAGGTTTAGGGGTAGCTATGCGATGACAATTAGTACGAGGGACTTGAGCAGAAATGTACCCCGGGAATCCTGGGCAGCTCCGACCCATTTCCAAGGGGAAAGCGACTCTCGTGGCCGACAGCTCTGCGGTTCGTCTCTTTCCCGCCCAGCCGCGATAAAATTACCGGCTTGCAGGGTGAACCGCGGTTTGGACCAGGGGCATTTCCTCAGGTTTTCCAATGATTTCGGTCTTGTGGTTTGGGTTTTTTTTCTTAATGGTTTTTATATTTTAATATACTACATTGTATATTTAATTAATTGAACAATCGTACTTTCTTTTTCATTTTTAACTATTTGATGAAAACGATTGTGATTTTTTTTTAAAATGAGAGTGAGGTGTAGGACCACAGGTGTGCGTAATTAGTGATAAATACGTTGGGTTAGATGAAGATCATCGAAGACTAATAACCGGTTGGACCACTGTGAAGCTAAGACGTTTGACAACCTGGATTAACCCATATCTTAAGGCAATTAGGTGGACTCATGAGAGAGAATTCCGATCGATGAAGCTTCATAATTAAGGAAGGCTTATTTAAATGAGTGCCTTTTGACACGTCTTCGGCCAGTGCAGATTCACATGCAGTTCAATTAATTGCAGGCCACCAGAAATTAAAGGAGATGCTTCTTGGTTTGATACCAAATGCACAAGAAATTTTATATAAATGGAAGGTGATGTAGTAATGAATTAACGTAGAATTGAAATCAGGTTTAAGTTTGGAGGAGGAATAATAGGATGAACCGAATGTGGACCGGCGTACACTTGCATTTGGATTCGAATAATAGAAAACTACGTTGAGTTTTGGATGCATGAAAGGTTTAAGTTGTAGAATTTGACAAATTTCGTGTTGTTGACTCCTGATTTAGAACTAATTTAAGGTCAACTTTGGTTGGAATTCATGTAATGAAAGTGTAATTTTAATATTGGTTGATAGGACTTGAATAATGTTATGGGATCAAAGGTTTTGTTTGGAGAAACCATTTCTAACATTTACAAGGAGAGAAAGAAAGGAAGGGGAGGTGTTTCAACTTCTCTCAAGAATCCCAAGGACCTTCCAAGAGCCCTTTGAATGCATTTATTCCAATCTTCAGCTCTCGTTTTGAGATTCATTGCTATTAAATTGATTGAATGAACTTTTGAAATCAACTACATTTTTATAAGAGCTTGAGTTATGTCACCAGATCTTGAGTTTTCATTTATAAATGTCATTAATGTGTCTCGTTCATTAAAGATTTTCTTATTATAGAATAAGTTTTAACTAATCTATAACAAAAGAGTGAACATAAACAATAAGAATTTGACAAAATGTTTTTGTACATGATAAGAGTGGACGAGAACTAATACATTAACACTAAAAAATTGAGCATTGGTAACGAATCACGACGAATGAATAATTTGCATGTGCTCGACATGTAGTTAGTTACAAATGGTTTTTTGCAATGACATTTTCCCCACATGTAACCAACTATGCCTCGTTGAGAACACTTTGCAATAACTATTGCGGATGTCATTTTGCATTGAAATTTGCTAAAAAAATCTCCATAGCAAAAATATTTTGTAATAGAATAAGTTTTATAAAATGAAAAAAAAAATTAAATAAGTGTTAACTTTTTATTCTACTTAAAAATACTAAAAAATATCAACTGAGCAAATGTAACATACTAAAACCATTTGTCAACTATATTCATATAAGTTCTTAAGATTAAAAATCTATGTATTTATACAAAAGAAATCTTTACATAACAAAACAACAATTCATTATAAAACTTTTAATTGAAATAAAAAAAAAATATAATTTATCAAATAAAATATTTTTATCACAAAAAAAATGACTAATACATCAAAATGTTACTTGATTTTAAAGCCTTCATAATACAAGATGTCAATCATCTCCATCATCGCCTCTACAAGAAGACAAACCCACATGTACTTTTGTAATTCGACTATGATAACATCATCTAAAAACAAAAAAAAAATCATATAGTACTCATTTATTTGGTGTTATTTTTATAAAAAAAACTTGGGGGTGAGATGATATCTAGGTTTAATTATATAACTAGAATTCTTATATAGTGATTAAAGATGACCTATTGATCCTACTAAAATAGAATAAGTGGTTTCAATTGTTTAACACATAGGATATTCAAATAAAGGCTAGAATAAATGTCTTGACATTGCTCATTGATCGTTATACATATTTTTTATCAAGAAAACTTGGATCACACTTGAGGCCATCCAATATTGTGAAAAACGCAAGGCAAAAGTGATGATACCACGAAAATTATAATTAAATATCGCAATCTTCTTATTGATTGTAATGTAAAATAATCTTCAGTAAAAAATGGAATCGTCTATCTAAGACTGAGAATGATGTTAAGAGTTTTTACATCTTCACATCGTTGTTATGTCATATTGTCACAATGGAAAGCCATGGATGCACATAAAATACTCGTATTACTTACAAGTTCTTGCATAATACCATGCCCATAAAGGTCTATGACTCAAAAAAGATAGACCTTCTTAAATACCATATTACAACATATAAGAAAAACTCTTGACTCTATTGAAGTATTAAAAAGTGTACATGATGTAGATGAAGATATAGTGACAATTGCAAATTGCAAGCACATTGTGCTTTGATGTGAACATGAGACAACTTTTGAGACATCTCAAAAGATGAGTAGATGTTAATGAAAGACATTCCAACTTGAATGTACCGCACAACACTTTTATGATGGCACATGGTTTATTCGTGGATAACTGACTTAGTTAACACTGAAATTGACATCGAGAAGAAAAACCCACAAAGCAATCGTCCTCCATTTGTTACAAGGACGCATGAAACAGTTCTTTGGTATTTTTGGAAGTTATTATATACTTGGCCGGCTTATTTTAGTGATTAATTAAGTTAAAATTGACAAATCCTTACATAAATCAAGCTAAACAATGATCATATTAAAAAATTATACGAAGCTTATAATAATTTTTTAAAATCTAAAGATGCCCAAATTATTGATACATTTCTATATTCGACTGTCATCCGATCGAAGGAGATCACCGTTATGCCAAAGCTGACGAACAAAGCCGTTTGCTTTAAAATTAAAAAGACGATAGCAATCATTCTCATATCCAAGAGACTAAGATACATTTAAATTTATTATAATTATTTTTTCTATTTAAGTAATTTATTTCCTCTTCTCTAAGTTGAAACCAAGTCCTGGAGATAAAATAGTACCATTGCTGATCATACGCATTAATAATCACATTTTTTTAAGCAACAGCTTAAGACTTTATGTATTTTAATTTTAATTTATAGGTGTGCTGATCGGTAGATTCTTGAAAGCTTTCAGCAGATTTGTCCTCATTTGAGGTGAAATAATTTTAAAGCTTTCAAAGGATTAAAATTTTAATAGTTATTTATATAAAACTTACTTTTTTTTTTTATGTATTTTTAAAATTTTAGGATAATATACTTAATAAGAATGATAGGAATATTTTTTTATTATATTATTACCTTAGAAAGGAATTTTCGATTTTTGTAAACAAAAATATTTATAATATTGTTGGCTAACTAACTAGTTTCAATTAAAAATAAAAGTAATGTTCATCTCAACAAAATTACTTTTCTAAGAATTTTTTTTAAACGTGAATGATAATAAAAAGAATATTCTGATTTATATCAAACAATTTTTCAAAAAAATATTTTAAAAAATTTCTTAAAAACGATATTTTTCAAATAATAGAAAATAAATCTATAATTATTCCAGAGAAAATTAAACCATTGCCAAGCTGAAATTAAGTGAATTCTTCATCAAAAACTTTGGAAAGCTCTACTTCAATAATATTTCTGTTCGCAAAATCTTCTTCTTTTTTTTTTTTTTTTTGAACTTTTATTGTATACTCGTAAATAAAAAAAGGAAAAACTTTAGAAGAAATAAAAGCTTAATTTTCCCCCGTCAATAAAAGGGGTGTGTGCGCTAAGCCCTGCAATGGACCACTTGGAGCACTGATCAACTTCCTTCCCAACTCTAACCCTAATCCTAACCCTAACCCTAACCCTAAGTCAAAGTTTTAGTTAACCCGAGCTTGGAGCAGTGGGAAGCAGGCACAAACCACGAGTCGTTATCAAACAGCAGCACCTTTCTTTTCTTATTCCTTCCACTCTGGCCGTCTCCCACCCGTTCTCAAACTCCCACGCCATTGTCTCCCTCATCTCCCATTATTTTATCCCTCCTCTTGTCCTTTCCCTCGACCTCAACCTCCACCCCTCTCTCTCTTCCCCTTTCACTACCCTACACAAATGAAACCCATTAAACTATGACCTCTTTTGCTCCTCCTCCACCACCTCCTCCTCCTCCCTCTTCTCCTCTTCCTGCTCCTTCATCTCTCTCTTTTCAAATATAAAGTTGCTTACTTTGTTTATAATCATTTGCTTCTTAATTTAATTCCCTCTCCTCGCTCCACCACTATATCACTTCTTTCCATGGCGAGTTTGGATCTCAGAAACAGCTCCCAATTCCTCCACCACCAATTCCACCACCTCCAACGCCCCAATCCCTCCGAAGAATCCAAGCCCGCCGAAGACGACCCACCAAATTCCGCGGACGATCCTGCCGGCTCGGGCGACATCGTCTCCCGCCGCCCCCGAGGCCGTCCCCCGGGGTCCAAAAACAAGCCCAAGCCCCCCGTGATCATCACCCGGGAGAGCGCCAACACTCTTCAGGCCCACATCCTCGAGGTCGGCGGTGGCTGCGACGTCTTCGACTGCCTCGCCACCTACGCCCGCCGGCGACAGCGAGGAGTTTGCATCCTGAGCGGAGCTGGCACCGTGACCAACGTCAGCATCCGCCAGCCAGCCGCGGCAGGGGCGATCGTCACCCTCCACGGTCGCTTCGAGATCCTCTCCCTCTCGGGATCGTTCCTGCCTCCGCCCGCGCCCCCGGGGGCCACTAGCCTCGCTGTCTTCCTTGCTGGGGGGCAGGGACAGGTAGTAGGGGGAAGCGTCGTCGGGGCGCTGATCGCCGCTGGGCCTGTCATCGTCGTCGCCGCGTCGTTTGCTAACGCCGCGTACGAGAGGCTACCCATCGAGGAAGAGGAGGCGCCGCAGCCGCCGCCTTTGGAGGCCCAGCAAACGGCGGGTGGAGGAGGGGGTGGTGGGCTTTTTCCTGAGTCTGCTGCGGCCGGGCTTCCCTTCTTGAATCTGCCGCTCAATATGCCCAACTGTCAACTCCCGCCTTACTGATGTCTCACGGCTACTGTGATGGAGAAAAGGAAGGTTAGAAATGTGGAATTAATCAACTTGATTTTATTTTATTGAGGATTTGCTTCATTGTATAATGGCATAATTAAGGACTTTTTTTGGAGGGTCGATCGCTTTGCATGAGTTTGTTCATCGTTTGACTCTACGCTCCATGCATGTTGTTGTATGATTTTTGTTATTTTGGTTAATTTGTGTGTTGCTCTTCTTTTTAATAATTCTTATATATAAACCCAAGTTCATTATTGCACTGTCTTCTAGATTTGCATAATCCTAACTATATTCATGTAATTAATAAAACTAAACGGCTAGGATTGTTCTATTTTTTAATTATTTTATCTTTGTGGGCTTTTGTATAAAAAAAGAAGAGTTCTTCTATATATATATATATATAGACTAAATAAGTGATCATATTAAATTTAGATTTATTCTTTAACTCTTTTTGATAGTCAAAAAAGAGAAACAACTATGATACAACTCCATCAGTTATCTTTTATTGATTTCTAGTTCTAAAATGGGAGAGTATTTTTTCTAAGTAGATTTTTATCATGATATTTGTGGTATAGCCAAGGGAAATAGCTAGAAATAACTATCAATGTTCTTATAAGTCATTCTAAGTTGAAAGAGATGAAAAGAGCTCACAAATGTTTCCCTTGCTTTCTATTAATCAAGTTTTTCAAATTATGTTGGATTTTGCGTACATAGTATGGGTTGTTATTTTGCCTTTCAATTTAGATGTTTAGATTGAAGAACTCTATCTTGTTTCCTATGTTAATGTTCAATGAAGTCTTGAGTTTTTTGTATAGGTGACAAGGGAAAAGTCGATCTAATTGAGCAAATCGAATAATATTTGAGTTCTTTTATTATGGCTTTCATCTTTTATGATCTTGTTTTACTTTTGTGACTTGTTAAGTGTACATTTAATGTACAGTATAAAAAGCATTTTAGATTTCCAATGCTAATGTAACCATGTTAGGCATACCTCCATTGGGTTGGAAAAGAAGTGAGCTGAAATACCTATATCACTGTAAAATCATTAAGAGAAATTATGTTATTATTATAATTGTCATTGTCTATTGAAAAAAGAAGAATTGAAGTATTGGTATACTCTAATAGTTTGCATGAATTGAAGTATTTCTTTTTTATCTTATTTTTTAAGAAAATAGTTTCATGGCCATCTATTTTACTTTCAACTTATAAATATTTAGTCAAATGATTTTCTATATTATTAATTGTTGATGCTTGGTGGAATCTTCAACTTTTGTATGTATTGTAATGGATAATTAGATCTAGTTGAATAGATCAATAAATAATTTTTCTTGATATATTTTTTAATTTGATGTTGTTTTAATTTATTATTTTTATTTATGGAGAATATGTTTTCCTCAATAATTATCTCTTAATATTTTCAATCAAGAGAAGCATACGAGGTATGTTTTAATGGTGATCTTATTTCAAGAACATATTTATTTGATTAATAAAGAAGATTTCAATTAGTAGACTTCACAATTGCTGCCTATTAATTTTTTAAGAATATTAACATTATTTCGATAAGTTATACTTCTTTGAAAAGGATAAATTTGGCCCGCAAATATCCTCTAATACTCTTTATGAATGAAGTTGTTTCTCTTATCATGACTTTTGAGAAAAAATTAAAGTTCCAAGGCTATCTATTTTGCCATCCACTCTAGATAATTAGATGGAGAAAATATTACAGTTTTTTGATAAATTGCATGGTGCAATCGAAATTTGAATGATAAGTTAGCATGACATATCTTGGATTTAATATTTATATAATGTTATTTTATCTTTTTAACATCTTATTTCACTCTAAGGTTTATAAGTAGTACTCTTCCTACAATTATTTTGAGATCTAGTTGATCATATCAAACAATATTTTCAATTTTTTGTTATAGTTTGTCTCTTTTTATGTAATCTTAACTTACTCTTTTGACTTACCAAAAGTTCTTTTTTTCATTTGTAATTAGCTCTAATAGTTTAACACTCCTAGCAAAGTAAAACATTTGAGATCTCCAACAATGATATCTCAATCTCAAAAAAACTTGCATTGGCTTTAGAAAGGATATATTTAGCCTAATTAACTTATCAATATCTTCTAGTATTTTTCATATATTAATTGGTTCCCCTTATCTTAGCTTTTGAGAAGAAATTAAGGTTTTGAGCTTGTCTATTTTGTCTTCTATTCTAGATATCAAATGAAGGATATCAATCTTGTGGATATAGTGCATGTGCAAATCCTGAGTTAGACCTATAATTAAGCATGGAATATGTTGGATTTTAATGCTATTATATTTTATTTTATCTTTTTATCTTTCTTGTTGACATTCTTTTTTATGAAGAGTTCTTTTTCTCTCTATAATTACATCTTTAGTTTTTTTTGCCTTGTAGATCGAAACTTCATCCTCTCCCAAACTCTATAATTTCCTTGAATCAAGCAATTCTTTGCCTTTTTATTTTGGCTTTTGAATGCTTCGTGTGTTGCGTGTTTTGCCTTCCATTCTAGGTATTTAGATTAACTTGATTGGGGCATTGCTAAAGATTTTGATTGCAAATTATATTTTTTTTGGGAAATAAATGAAAATTCACTAATGGTTTATCTTTTATTGTCACATCTAACTTTTTTTTTTGTTAAAAGGAGATTTTAGATTTTTAATATAATTAACTTTTTTTGTTTTGATAATGTTATTTCATTATTTAAATTATTTAATAACATCTTTGTGTTTTAGAAAGTCTTGTCAATAATCAACAAAAGTCTTTTTGCTACCTAAAAAGTTGATCATAAAAATCATAATTTTTTTATTTCTCTAAATTATTGTACAAAACTTGGAAATATGATGTAGTATTATAGTCATAATTAAGAATGCAAAGTATTCTCTTTTCAAATAAAGGGTTAATTTTAAATAATTATTAATAATTATTTAGCTAATCAATAAATAAGTTAATTTGAAAAACATATTATTTATATTTATTTATATAATAATTGTTATATAAAATGTTAAAAAAATATTTTTTGATAAAAAAATAAAATTGAATTTTTAATTATCATTTTGGAATGTATAAAATGTCTCTTTTAATTTTTTATTTCTATTTTTAATCTTTAAATTTATCTTTTGAAGCAAAGGATGTGCTAAAGACTTAATTGTGTTTCTAAACTTAAAGTGTGTTTTGGGATTATTGGGCTTGGGCCTTGATGGTGGTCCAAACCTTTAGCATTTTTGGTTTGACTACGCAGCCTAAAGTTTTCAGATTTGATTCTGAAGTATGATTATTTTTAATAATTAATGGATAAGAATTAGTTTTAATTAAAGTTTGGATTGGATGCTTGAAAAGTTTCTATCTAATCCCTAAAACAATAAGGTTTAATATATGACTTCAATAAGTAAAAAGCCTTTAATAAAAATAATTTGTTTAATCATTAGTCATTTCTCTCTCCATTGAAAAAAAATCTAAGTTTTTTCATTTCTCATTTTGATGGCCAATTTCCTTCACATCTTCTTTCTATGACAGAACAATCCTCACCTAGTCTTGTTTTTGTCTTTCCATCAATTCCCACTCTGCTCTCGACCCTCGACTTACACAATCCATTTTTAGGCTTTTCTGTGTCTTGGCTGCCCTCTCTATGTTTGTCTCAATTATTTGATGTTATTTTGTGTGACTAGTTCTCTTATGATTTTTTTTTGTTTATTTTTTCTTTTTTTTTAAAAATAAATTTCAAGATTTAGTTGATAAAGTGAATAGTAGCCAATTTAGTTGTGTTGTTATGCATAATTTAATGATTTTGTTTTTTATTTTATATTCAAACGAGATGATCATATAAAATAAGAACAAATGTATAATCTAATTAAAAAGGTTTATAAAACAATTATACAAAAATTTATTGATGAGCAAACATAAAAGTTATAAGTAATGACAAAACTATACCTTGCACTATTGTTTCCTTTGTATAAAATCTAATAATTTAAAAACATTGAAGTCTATATGTGATTGGTGAATTGACCATTTTTTGTATAGACTTGAATGCTTAGAAGATCCCAAGATTGGGACTAGAGTTGGGTTTGGGCAAAGGAAAAACAATATGTAGGATTGAGCTTGAATTTGCTAGATTCTCCAAATGCTCAATATCGTGAGGCATGCAATGCCAAATAGCACACAAAGTAATGACTAATAGAGGGGGTGAGGCATGCAACAAAGTAAGTGCACATGCTATGATTTGATGCGATGGAAACAGAAATTTGACAAAAATAAAGAAAATTCATTGATCAATTATAAGAAATGAGCACACGTAACATGCTCCATATATTAACATATGACATCCTTTAATAAGAAAAAAAGTAGAAACATAGTTGAACACCTTCCAATATAGTTGAAATAAAATGCAATATTTGATAATAAAAATACTAGAAAAAAACTTTTATTAAATTATTTCAAAATATTTCTCCTCCAAAAGATCTTTCCCAAAAGATTCTTGAAAGCTTGATGATCTCAAGAACAAATTTGCATTTTTGAATGAAATAAAGGGCTTGTCAATTGAGGCATCACATCTCATAACTATTAAATGAATAATCAGGGAGACAAAAAAAAGGAAAAGGTGAGTCTCAAAATTTTTTTGCCAAGCTAAATAAGTTGTATTTCAAATAAAAAAAATGAAGCATAGAAGACCTAACTTTTTTTGAATGCTAGCAATATATACTTCAATAATGCCTTAAAGCATCCATGCTTCACAAAACGTGGAGACTTCACTACATTAGTTTAAGCTATGATGAATGGGTTATAGAAGCACAAACTATTGATAAACATCAAGCAACACTTTGACAAAAAAGGATGCTATGAGTTGAAATTAAAATTTTCCTTTAATGCACGTGGTTGAGCCCAAGCATGTCAAGTCACACATGGCTGCAATTGTGACACTTGAGTGCTTCTATAACCCAATTGTGTTTGTGGATACAAATTTAGAAATGTCAAACTATAGTTTCGATCCATTAAAGCCCAATTAGTACGTTGGAGTCAAATTTGATTTGTAATAACACAATTTCCCTTTTGTATCACATAAATGTAGCTATCATAGTTTACTTCATGTACGACATAGCTACATTTAGCTTTGTATATTTTTGTTCTACATAGTGTGTGGTGAATCTATAAAAACATAAGAACCATCTATCTTTGTAAATAAATTGAAATAATTAGATAATATCAACAAACATCATAAGTAATATACATACATACACACACACACACACACACACATATATATATATATATATATAGAATGATAGTATTATGTTATACCCAATAAAAAAAAAAGTTTATATTAATCTTTAATAAATTAATTTTTGGCTTGGATGATTTCAGATCGACAGTAGGATGAGCCAGGAGCTCAATTAGAGGCTATTAGAATTTCTGAAATTTCTGGGGATTTTTCGGAGCACCGAAGTAATTTTTAAGTAATTTTTCCTGTTTATTTGGATTTATTGGATTTTTGGAAATTCGAAAATCAATTATGATCGGTTATTTTAAAACCGGAAATTTATTTTTATCGCGCGTGAACCGGACCGGAACGGTTCAGCGGAGGCGGAGGCGGTTCGCCGAGTTAGTTTGCGCGTGCGTTCTGATAAGCGGATCGGACGGTCGTGATCGACGGTTGGGATTGAACCGGCTGATCGGGTGCTTACCGTGTCGATAGCGTGTCGACAGCGCGTATCAGGTGCTTACCGTGTCGAAAGCGTGTCAACGGTGCGTAGTGGATTTTCACCGTGTCGGCCAGAAATATAAAACCCTCGCGAAACGATTAGGGTTCGTTCGACCGACCGATAGAGAGATTTTTCCGGCGTACGGCGCGTGATTCCGGCGGCCTGGTAAGGGGTTTTTTGTGCCTGGAGATTCACAGGAACACGGAGAGTCGATTGATACCGGATTCGTTCGGTGAGGAGCTGCGGCGAGCTGCGGACGAAGTTCACCGTCGCCGGCGTCGTTGAGGTAGGAAATTCAGAAATTAAATTAGTTATTTAGCAAAATTAAAGCATGTAATATTTTGTTAATGTCTATCTGAGCATGTGATTGAAATTTTGAAGTCGGAAATGCATTGCAGTATTATAATTTTAGCGTGTTAGGTTTTAGGGTTTCGGAAAATTATACCCGCCGAATTCGGGAATTTTACCAAGCATGTGTTGAATTGATTATGTGCTTTATTCATGTTAAGGTAGTATCGTGTGCTGGAATTGTTTAATTTCGTAAATTGTCAAATTGGGGATCGGATGAAACTCCTTTGGTGGAAAATTTAATTGAATCCTTAGAAATTAGTGACATTATTGACAAATTAGGATAGTATGAACATCGGATTTTGTTTCTCCTTGATCTCGGTCGCCGGAAATCGACGGGGGAAAACGAAATTTCCGGAGGACTTGTCGGCTAGGGTTTCGCGGGCGCCGAGCGGAGGAAGGAGACGGATTAAGTAAATTCGGTTTAATTATTTAAGTAATTATAATTATATAATTTTTATTAATAATTATATGCGGCGCGGAAGAAAAGAAATGCGGATTTTTAAATTCGGAAGATTAATCCGAATTTTTCGGAAATGGAAATGTGGGAATTCTAATTCGGAAATTAATCCGAATTTCGGAAAAAGGATATGCGGAATTTTAATTCGGAATTTTATTCCGAATTTTTGAAAAAATGGAAAAAGGGGCGGAAATTGATTTTTGAAAATTTGGAAAATTCGGTAATTGAATTTCCGGGAATTATTAAATTATGAAAAAGTCAGAAAAAGGAAAAAACTTGGAATTTAAAATTTCCTGAAGTGTGAAAATGTGATTTTTGGAAATCACGTAGCCAAGTTGAAATTGACTGTTGGAAATTACCAATGAATTCAGTACAGCTGAATTAGTTGGAAGGAAGTGTGACACTTAGGTGCTGCAGAAACAATCAGAATTTTGGTACAGTTGTGTTACTTGTATGACAATGGCATAGATTGAGTCAGTTTACTCAGTGTGGGCATATTTTATGGATTGGCATACTGGACCGGACTACTATAGACCCTATATGATGTTTTAGGGTAGTTGTGGTAGGTAACTGTGCGGTTCAGACTTAACTTTCACAGTATACATGTGGACTGGTATGCGCCTTGTTGTATCTGGACACATGTTGCCGAATCTTGGAGTTAAAGCTTGGCAATGACTGTAGGGGCGTGGCTTCTATGGAAATTGTTGGGAGAGGACTTCTTGGGACGGTGGCTGAGTCGACCTCTTCTGGTCCACGAGTGTAGGCCTGCGTGCCTGAGAGTGGCAGCGGCAGGGGTGACTCGCCGTGGCTAGCCAGGGTGTCTCACGTTGGCTAGAGATCTATGTGACGGGTTTGTCTATAGTCTCCAGAAGATTGATTGACGAGAGACGCTGCGGTGTCGGGTGCTTAGGCACCATGCGTGTTTCGAGATGGGCGTTCCCACTGGCACGCTACCTGGAAGCCCAGAGGAGAGCTACTCTGGTGTGACTGGGGGTGACTGTGATTGGTCGGAGTCTGGAACTGAGAGTGCCTATCCACCATATATTGTTATGCTGTATTCTTATACTCTTGCTATTATCCTTCTCTTGCATGTGAGTTTTACTAGCTGTCTTTCCTACTGGGCGTAGCTCATTTCCGTATTATATATTTTCAGTGGCTCGGCAGACTTGACGCTACCAGATTAGGTGGGATCGTGGTCAGCAGACTTGTGGAGGATATCTGATCGGTGATTATCTGAGAAATTCTGGTTAATAAATTGTTGCTGTTGGATGTTGTCAGTGAGACTGTTATTTTTATGTCTTGTATTATGTGAGGGTAATTCTGACTTATGTATCTAGTTGGATGATATTGTATTTATTGGACTTGGATCTTATTTTTGTGATGTAGTTTCCATTCACTGTTTTACTTTATTATCTTGATGGTATAGTGTGTGGAGTGCTATATTTTATCTGAGGATGTTATGTATTTTATTTTTGATGGTGAGGTCATTACATGACTATGGAACTTAATATTGGGGGTTCAGACTTCTATTAGACCGGTTCTCCTATCGATATGGGTTAGGAGTATTGGGTCTAGTAGGAGTAACATTGCGCGAGTCCATCTGTTAATTCAGGAGTCATGAACCTGATTTGACGGTGTACCCGGGAGATGGGATCCACATTGTTAAGGAAAGTAGGTGTGTAATGATGTGTTATATCCTATGTTTTTCGTAGGCTACTCAGGTTGGTATGGGACGATCTGAGCTGTCTATATGCAAAAAAAAAAAAGAAAAAAATTTATGCCAAAATCAGCCTAGAAAATATGGGGTGTAACAATTTACTAATCACAATAAATAATATCCCATGCTCAAGCTAATAATTATCTAATCATTATTTATTTTCTTTAGTACTCTTAATTTCTCTTAGAAACCTTAGCCACTCTTTATACTAATTAAAAATTGACAAGATAGACTCCTCTAATTTGATTATTACCAAGCTTTAATATAAAAAAAGTATATGTTCTAAATCACAATTAAGATGTTTGGATCGCAACCTAAAAAACCTAAATCATAATCTAAGGATATACATATGTACATGATAAAAAGAAACAATAGTTTCAAGCAATGCTTATAAACTAATCTTCACCTTATTCATTCCATAGTAAAGTTTTAAATATATAATAATATTAAATTATTTTTAAATGAAACTTTTTATAAATTAAATAGCTACCCAAGTTTTAATAAAACTAAATTATATATATATTTCATAAACCTTAATCATAATATCTATCAATAGAATCCAAATAAACAGTAAAATCAAGATGCAATAATCGCCAGAAGAGAAGCTACCCCAATGGTTGGTAGGGAAAGGTCAAGTGACATAGTAGTTTCTCGTACATCATGTAGGGGTTCCTAGTCATATTCAGATTCAAAGATATGTTAGGATTGACTCATCTAATCTTTATTAGTTTTTATTGTCATTGTCATTAAGAATGATTAATCAAAATTGACCATTGTTTATTGTATCTTTATTTTGATTTTTATCAATTAATTAGTTATTTGTATCTACACATTATTTTGAATCTTATAAAAGTCAATTAATAGGTTTTGGATACTTTCAACTTTAAACTAAGTTGAAGACATCATTGCAATAGTCTTGTAATTTTATTAGTCCAAAATTTGGTCAATTTTGACTTAAAATAAAGTCTCTTAGGTTGTTTCTAAGACAAGTTATTATTGTTGCCATCCGTAGCCATTCTCGTCATGCGCCTCTAGTGACCTATTTTGCTCACTCTACCTATGTTGACCTGCATGACCCACTTCTCCCGCTTGATTCACATCGATTTTTTAACCCATGTTGATTAGCATTAATCAAACCTACACATCTGTTATTCATAAACCATGTTGACCCTTCAACCTGCGCTGATTCAGAATGACTTAAGAACTGGACCTTAAGCACTGTTGAACCCTTAGCTCACACCACACTAATCATTCCATCCACCGCCATATGGATCACTAGACTATCACCCAAAATGCATAAATCATTTGAGAACTATTTATTGTATTTAATTTTATAACTTTTTAGACATATTTTGGTAGAATTCAAAGTATACTTTTGTTAGATATTATGTCGACTTTTGGAATTGTTAGATGACATTTATAATTTTAAAATATGACCATTATTAATTCTAAGTATTTTTTGTATTCTTAGGTTTAGTAAATTACCATTGTACTCTTGAGATCTCTTTAAATAAGAATATTTTGTCATCAAGCTTGCTAATATGAGTGTGTCATGTATGGTTAATTCGATGATGTAATTCTGATGGTTCGTTAGGAAGGTGCGCGAGAGGCTCAAAATGGGAGTCCTAATCTATTATTTAGCATTCACAAGAGTGCTAAATATTTAAGAAAGTTCTTAACCTTATTACCCTTTCTTTCATCTTTCAAGGAAAAATTAATTTTTGTATCTAATTGTCTAGTTTATGCAACTAAATATTTTATTTATTTGCATTATAAGAACTCTACTTGTATGTATCTTGCTATTTCACCATGAACTTTAGTATATTAAGTATATGTTATTAAACCACTCTCTCTTTTGGTTGAGATCTCTTTTATGTTAAAAATTTGTGAAAGTCTTTAGTTTCTAAAGACGTTTTTATTTGCTCGATGATTTTAAGATTTTTTTTATTCTAAATCTATAGTACTTTTAGGCCATTGTACGAATATATTTCTTGAACATTATCTTTTTTTTAATTGTTTTATGAGCTAAAGATAGGTTTTAGCATATCATTCTACGTCATCAAGTGTGTGATGGAGGGATCAATTTTGGCATATAAAGATGTTAAGTTGTAAGAGATTTTAAAAAACTAACAAAATCTTTCATGAGTAATTGAGCCAAACCATCAAAAAGGAAAGGAACGAAAGGAGAAGCCAATGGTCGAAGAAACTTCTATGAATTTTATTCCACAACCATTGAGGAGAAATAAAAGAAAATTTAAGTTAAGAAAAAAAACTTAGAAATCAAATCAATTAATTATTATAGATAAGCTTTTTGGTGAACGACAAATTAGACTTCTACCAAGGTCTAATTTAAAGTCTACAATATTAGTAATATTCAATAGATTATTAAAAAACTTTAAAAAATTTTAAAAAATATCATATATTAGTCAGATTTATTGAACTTGTTATATTTTATAATTATTCAAAAATTAACCTCCAAATTTATAACATAGATTATTAAATAGAGTATGTGACAACATGTTAAGAACAAAGAATAAAATATTATTAAATAGTTTTATCACATCTAATTTTATACAAATAAAATAAAGACTTCAAGACAAACTATATGTAAAGTATTTTAATAGAAGAAAAAGTAATCTTAATTTTAGATTATTATTTAGAAAATAAAAGTTACAAAAAGAGTGCATCTTTTTTATAATAATGCCTTATAGTTCTCTTTGAAGTTAGTGTGTAAAGCACCAAAGATAAAAAAAAGATAATGAGGTGTAAGTTTGGGTTTGTGGGAAAGCTTAGTTAAAGAGATAATAATATGATAGGTTAAGATCTAAAGAAGGTGATAATTTGATAATTGCATCAAGAGAATAAAAAGGGTTGGTGAAGACTTACAAGTGTCGACTAAAGCGATAATTTGTTTGGTTGTAAATTCTTCCAATGGAAAGTGTATCATATTCGATCCTTGCCTCTCACAAGAGAGGGAAAGTTGGAAGCTATCTAATTAGAATTTGGTTGACACTCTTTGCTCATAAAGATGGAAGAACACATAAGAAAAATTTTATTTATTAACAAATAATTTGCGATGAGGGAGCATCTCTTATTTATAGATGAATGAGAGCTCAATGTATAAAAAAAGAAAAATATGTCTTTAAAAAATATCATAAGTATAAAAAAAGAGAAAGATCATTTTAAAATTAAATCATTTTAGAATTCAAAAATATTTTTTAGAATTCTATGATAGTAATACTTAGCCAGCCAACCACATTAAATACAAAACATATGATGTAAAATAATTTGAGTTAAATAACTTAGGAATCTAAAAATATCTTTAAAATCTCATGAAATTAATTCCAAGTCGATCAAATTAAATCTAAAATATAAAAATGAATGAAAAAAATCATGACAGGAAAAATTACGAAATCATGTAACATAACGATTGAAAGTCAATGACACTGCGACCAGGATTCCAGCAGTGGACAAGACGAATGATGAAGGTTGGCAGTAGCTGGCAGGCGACTAGGTGATGGTAGGCAGTCGATGAGCAGTGGGCTACACGTGATGGTAAGAGACCAGATGATGTTCTGCAAATAGGAAGTAGTGATCAGGAGTAGCAAACAATGAGGTGATAGCGTACGACTAATGATAACAGGTGAAACATGCATAGAAATTTATGTCGATTATGACATATTTTACCTCAAAATTTGTTTGGACTAATAAAGTAAAATTATTGAAGATAACTATAAGAAAAAAATAGAACATTATAGTCAACCCTTATGGCTGACAAAGATGACTAATTAAAATAAGATTCAATTTAGGTATGACTTCGAGTTCAAATGGGATTGGTGTGATGCCAGTGAGCATATTTGTGAGCTAACAAAAAACTCTCTTACATCACTTTTCAATACATATGCATATGTATGATATAATATTATTTGATTCAAAAAGATCTTAATAAGAATTTGATTTTATTTAAAAAATAAGAATATGTTTGGAATGTTTGTTTGAATGGCCATTTAGTGTTTATTCACGCAAGGATTGAACATATTTATTAAAAATGAGTATGTTACTATATCACGATAATAGTTTTCATTATGAATATGTGTGTGTGTGTGTGTGTATATATATATTCATATATATATATATATATACAATATTTAAATATAATTGATGTATTATGAAGCATGTGGATACAAGTCTTTGCTTTGGTCTTGGAATGAGAATTCTGAATCAGCTTTATCTATGAGTAGGAAGCTATAAGTAATACAACTATAAATTCATGGAGAGTTCGATCCTGTCTCAAGTGAACGCTAGCAGCGTCATTAACAAATGCAAGTTGGACGACAAGTGGTGTTTTCAGTGGCGAACGAGTGAGTAACGTGCAATAACCTATCCTTGGGAGGGGAACAACAACTGACAATGATTGCTAATACTTTGTAGGCTAAGGACCAAAAAGAGGAATCTAAGGAGGAGCTCACATCTGATTAGCTAGTTTGTGTGGTAATAACTTACCAAGGTGATGATCAGTAGCTAGTTTGAGAAGATGATTAGCCACACTGGGATTGAGACACAACCCAGACTCTTATGAGAGGCATCAGTGAGCAATTTTCTACCCATATTTGTAATGTAAACCAAAATTGAGCATTTATTGGAGAGATTAATAAAAATAAAATTTTATTTAAATTTTAATTATTCTTATAAGTGAATTGAGAAAGAAAAGAAAAAATGAAGTAAAAATAAGAGTTGATTATAATCTAAATGACATTATTTTAAAAAAGTATAAATGATGGTATCACTTTTAAAAATAATATGTTCTAAAAGGGTTCATATTCTAGAATAATATATTATGAAAGTAGAGTTAAAGAAGTCATTATTAAGACTTATCTCATTTTGTGATGTCATATTCAAGAGTGCTTAGAAGATTTTAAAATGTTTAAATACCTTAGAACCTACTAAAAAGCTAAAGTTTAAAAGTTAAAAAGAAAATGTTTATAAAAAATTTACATGATTTTTTAAATAAAAAATTAGGTAAATTCATTATATATATATATATATATATATATATATATATATATATATATATATATATATATATATATATATATATATATATATATATATATATATATATATATATATTATTGTTTTACTTATTTTATTATATGATATTGACATAGAATGTGACATAACCTTAAGTTATTTGTTATATATATATATATATGTACATCATTTTATTATTAAGTGAATGTTGGCTTAACTTTTTTATGACTTAACAATTTAAAAGAAAATGATGAGATAATACAAGACACCAAAGGAGTAGCAAGAGAGATAACACCTTATTATCATGCTTAGACGTTTCAGTCTTTCATGGTATATTGTTTGTCTTCGTGATAATTGAACTTAAATATATAAGGTATTAGTCTTATTTATATTACATTAGAACTTTTCGAACTTTATTTCACAAAGGCAATGTACTAGATTTATGTGGCTTTAAAATTGGTTTTTAAATTAGGATTAAATTATTTGCTCTTATTATAAAAAATGGATTTCAAAAAATGGAAATTAAGAATTAAAACTAGTTTGGAAAGATCAAGGGTAACAATTAAGAAATATATAAACTTAAGTTATGCAAATTGGAAAGAATTGGCTAAAATAAGATTATGAATATGTTGTGTAACTAAATTTTGTTATATATTACTAATTTTATATTGATGTGTATTATAAGAATTGTAGGAACTATAGAGAAAATTTTAAAACTATAACACTGAAAGCAAAAGAAACATATGATATGTTAAAGATAATATATAATATATTAGGTACAAATTGAATAAAACTTGAAATAATACAAATGATTATGTACAACATGTGTAATATCATAGAGTATTGGTTTGTGTATTGTAAATATAAATATGAATAACTTGATGAAATAAAATTAGTGTTTTGAAATTTTATATTTCTTTGTTAAAATATTAATATTTTTAGATATGTCTTGAAATATATGTCATATTACAAATTGAAGTTAAAATTTTTAAACTATGCACATCATTTAATATATATCTTTGATAGGAATCCAATTATGTTTTATTTGTAATTTTTGTGGTATAAATATTTTATCATAATTTTTTTTGAATAAAGGATATTTAGATTATTTTGGCATTTGTAATAGCAATTTAATAATTTTGCAAATATTAATCCATCACTTAAGAAAATGGTATGGTATACATAGATTTTGGGTGGAAGAAAAAGGTAGTAAGCTTGGTATAAAGGGGAAGAAAAAAATAGGAGATAGGTGTCAATTGTAAAGGGAAATCATAAAAGCAAGAAGAAAGTTGTTGATTGCAGAGAGAAGGAAGAATAAAAGCTGTTGCCACTAGTTCTTGAAACTAGTAAGAAAAAGTAGGATTTTGTGGGGTAATCCAGTTAAATTTTATGTTTTAGCAAGGCTTTGATTCAGTTTTTATAATTAGAATATCAATTTATTGAGTTATAAAGTGATAAGCCTATGCGACATCTTATTGCAAGCTCTAGTCAATAGAGCAAGATGAGTAGACAAAAGGAGTATATTTTTGTCAAATGTTAAGAATGCCATGCTTCATCTTTCTTCTTTTATTTATAGAATTTATGATATAATATTTTATTATAATAATAAAATAGATGATTTTATATCCCATTTGTTGCATGCATTTAACTTCAACTTATATACTGCAAAAAATTTGTAAGCTACATGAGAGTGGATTGCCTGCCTACAACAAAAACTTGATCTACTTGAAGTAATAAGTGTATCCACCACATGCACGTGACACACATATAGTGCATCCTTTGCATTTTGAATTGTCATGTAAGTAGTAAGGAGTCTTGTGTGTTATCACACACGTTGCAGTCCATTTGCACACCACATTGTCTTGCATATTGCCTCATGTGTTATTGTGCATGTCGCATTACCTACATGCTAATGTCTCTGAGCTACTACACATGCAGCTTGGTTCCATATATAGTTATGTGCATGGTGGTGCCTTAGTTGTGTTGCATAACAAACTTTTGTTAAAAATGACCTCCATTGAGTCATTTTTAAATATGAATTACTTAATAATTTAATGAGCCTTAAATCAATCCTCTGATCGTAAAGGTTTTTAAATTTATTTTAAAGAAAATAAAGGGATTTTATATGTTTCAAGATGTCTGGAATATAACATGTTGTGCAATAAATGTAACTTATGATGCGTTAAGATTAAGTTAGTGCAAAATAAGGCTACGCAAATTCTATTATGGTTAGTATAAAGTGCATTGAATTTGGCTTGTCATACAGTAGCTTCAACACAGTACATTCTTTAAGAAAGAAAAAAAGGAAGAGTGCATACAATATGTTGAATGAGCCTACATGTTGAACTGTACAAACCATCAGTTTGAAGTATTACATGTTAGGTTACGAAATGAAGGATTAAGGAAATATGTAGTAATATTGGATTGTTGTAAGGTAACTTTATATGGGATGTGCAAGCATGTGCATCACAGTATATGGTATGTTATTAAGAAAAGCTTATAATGTTAATATGTTAGGTATAGCATATAGTATATTGGTATTATAGCAAAGGAGAAAATCTAAGATAAGTTTTTTGAGTCAAGTAATCATAAAAGATTGTGTGAAAATATTAAAATTAAAATGTTCATATAATAGTAATTACAACTAATTAATAAGAAAGAAAAGTTGGAAAAGGTGTTTTTACATTGGATTTTTGTAAGTAAATTTGATAATTATATTAAGAGTCACTTCTTATATAGTGATCACTCTTTTAGGACATCACCTTATGTTAACACCTCGTATTTTTCGATTATGGGTGTTACACGCCAATTAGTTTTTGCATGGTTTATCCTCGAACCACATCAGACTATTATAAGATTTTGCTTTAATATCATTCTTCTGGAGCCCTTCTTAAAATCACCACCTTTTTAAAATCATTTTTATATGAATCCAATTGCTTGATTAAATTGTAAAATCTAATTGAAACTCATAAAACCATGTTATTTCTTTAATAAAAGATAATGTGTGGTGACCCCTTATTGGTCGGTTTTTAGATTGTGATGTTATAACATCTATTGCTTTTTTACTTTCTTTTGATATTTTGAAAACATATAAAATATTTATTTTCTTTCTTTATAAAACTCATAGTGGAAGTAAATCTTTAATGTTATGAAGTCAAGTAGTAAAAGCATCTTCTATAGTCAAGTAAAAATACAAAGCTTTCTTTCGTATTTTTCTTTAAAAAATATTTAAATATAGAAATAATGTTAACAAACCTTTGACATATTTTTTTTCCTCAAATAAATTAAATATAAAAATAACACATATAAGAATAATTATAATATCTTTTAAATCATTATGTACTAGCTTTTACTCTTATATTTATTTGACCCGAAGATATTAGACCAAAATTGACATGAGTCAATTAACATTGGCTCAATAATAAAAACATATAAGATAATGGAAAACAAATAATTATTGGCTAAACTCAAGCATAGTCCACATCAACATAATATAAATCGATAAAAGAAATGCAGTTTTTTTTTTAATTCATTTAAAACTCAATTTTCTTTTTAAAAAATCGTATTGATTTGTTTTAACCCTTTTTTTATGCATATGAAATATTTATTTCAGATTATCCACCAATATCTCCTTGGTAATACTTAGAAATATTATTTTGATTAGTGATTCTACTTCTAGAGTTACTCTAGATAGAAAAATACTTACTTCTTGAGTAAATGTTATTTATAATAGTAAGTTTACTTTGAAAAATCACCATTAAGGATTCACTTATTACACATGTTTTCATCATTTTGTTTTCAATATCAGTCAATCACTCATTTTATTTTTTGATACAAGCGATATAGTATACATTTAGCATTATACTAATAAAAACATATAACAAATAATGGATGTCAATATATTTTAATAAAAATAATAATAATCATCTTCAAATATATATATTTTCATATATATATATATATATATAATTAAAGACTTCTGACTAGTATTATACATTACATCAAATTATTGACATAATATATAAGTTTTTGCCTTCATAAGTATCTTTTATTTTTTATTTTCACATATTATTTTAGATTTTTAAGCTAGCATTACATATCTTATTAAAGCATACACATTATTTATAAGTTTTGTTTACCTTCTAAAATTGAGTAGTGGTCTCACTAGGCTCAAAATCTTGCCTAATTCTTTCAATTACTATATTATCCAAGATTACATTCTTCTCAATTTTTCCTATGCCACGTGCATAACTCTTTTCTATATTAACTATAACTAAGTGGTGCACTTCTTAGATTCCTCAAAATAAACTGTTTAAGTCACGACCAATGCCTTATTTATATTTATTCCCATGACTTTTCACATTATCGACCTTTCAAATGCCTTTAATTATTTTTTTTCCTTGTTGTGGGTACCTTTTTACCTTTTAATATTTCATTTACAAAGGCTCCTTGTTGATTTAAATTATATCTATGTTAGTTTTCTCAATCGTTTATTGTTTTTAGTTTTAAATTCTTTTTATTTTTTATTAATCGTGCAAGTACAATCGTACAATCATGAGATTTATATTATATATTTTCAATCTTATATAAATTTGAATTCATTTTTTTATGTTGACATAATATCATTATGTACTATATGTTAAATTATTGTAACCCATAATTAATGACAATTCTTGCTCTCGTGTCTTAATTATATTAATACGATAATCTTAGTATCTAATCATTTTATTGTATGTTTCCTTGTATGCTTTCATTTCGAACCTAGTCATTTTCTCATCGTTAAATTATATGATACAAAATCTTTATAAAGCCCTTTTTGCACATTATTACACTACTACATTCATTGTGTTGTATTTGTAATGCCTTGTGTTAGGCACTATACTCAGTCATACTTGTACGTTGACATTCTTTGTATTGTATAATGTTGTATTATCTATTGATTATTTTCTTTGATGTATTGACAACCTAATATCATGTCATGCTCATGTTGTAAGATCTTAAATATGCTTTTAGATATGTTCACACTTATCTTGTGTTCATCCTTTCTTTTACCTAATCATACCACACGATACTTTATGATTGTAGAATATGATCAATCATTTAACATCTTCACCTGTCGAACGATTTAAACCCACAGTGGACTATATTCTATCATAGTTGTACATTGCTATAATAATACTTCTGTGACATAATCTTATATGCCTAATTTGTTTACCTAATTAATTCTCTTATGTAGCCATATTATATAATCATTTGGTATTGTAATATATGTTATCTTAAAATCTTAAAATATCTTTAAAAAATATGAAAAAAATTTATAAATATTCTCAAAATATATTTTTGTTAAAATTATTATTTTATAACTAGTTATTTCTTAAGATCATTCATTGCCAAATTGTAGTTTTCCTTAATTAAACAAAATCATTAATTTATAACGTTTTAATGTACACAACTTCAATAGAATAGATGTTACGTTATGTTTAATATTTCTTTAAAGTCTCCTATCATTTTCTTGTCTAGTAGTGGCTATTTTGAATGACTTTAGTTAAATTAGGTTAGTAAATTTAGAATTTTTAAAAAATTATTAATCTTTAATTATAATTAATTAATTATTATTAAATTCTTAATTATTTTGATCAAAATATTTTTTATTTTTTTACTAATTTTAAAATAAGTTGTTCACAAAACTATTTCATTTTTAGTTTTTGTTATTTTTAATATTTTAATAATTATTTCTTTAAAAACAATTATATATATTTATATGCATACATATATATAATATCTTTCTTCATAAATATAGCATTATAGATACTAAATAATTTATAAAATTAATATCATCAAACTCTAAATAAAATATATTATTTCATAATTTTTTTTAGAAATTTTTTACACCATCTAACTATTTAATTATTTTCTTTTCAAAATCATATTCTTCATATACCTTTGAAACTTTGTTATATTATCAATTTAAATCCAATTTAAAAAAAATTATATCATAATATTTGTAATACTTTAAAACTCTATATATAGAATTCTTCTCCATGTTTAAAACTCCAAACCTCTTTCTTTAAAGATGCATGATTTTTTAGAAAATTTAAATTATTCATAAAAAAATTTATAAAATATTATAATTTTTAAAAAATATTTTTTAGTGATATTTGTAAAGCTCCATACTTATTTAGGCATGATTTATCACTTAATTAATTTATTTTTTAAGAGTAAAATAATCATGAGATTATATGTGAAATAATAAAATATTTAATTTAATAATTAATGTGTATTATTGATAATTATAGTAATTGAAGTAAAAGAAGTTGAAAAGTGTATTTTCATATTAGATTCACATCAATAAATCTAGTAACAATAATAAAAGTATAATATTAAATTATTATTGTTATATTTTATAATTAAGATATTATCAATTATTATTTATTATTTTTTTTACTCTAATAATAGGATAATGCTCTTAAGGTTATATAATAGTTAATATTTTGCTTTTTTATATTTATATAATTTATATGATATATGATTCACATTGTCATGCTTATAACAAAAGAAAATTTTTACACACATATACATATATATATATATATATATATATACACAGACACACACACTTTTATATACTTAAAAAGAATTCAATGTTATATTGATTTTGTTAGCATGATACATGAAACAAGTTTATAATCTGAGAAATGATATGATTTATGGAATTAGATTTTTCTTAAATGTCATCATTCAACTCATATTAGTATTATTTAATATTTTTTAATAATATTTTTTTCTGGAGGTAGGTGAATATTGATATGGGATCATATCTTGATATGATTTAGAGGCATTTATGACAAAGTTTTATTGAGATTTAGCACCAACATTTTTATATAGGATGGTAGATATTGGTTTGAAGCCATGTCTTCATATGATTTGAATGTCAATTATATTATGTCTATGGAGAGAGATATTTGGATAAAATATTAACTATTGTTAGGAAATAAGAATAATGGTTTTAAATAAAACGAAGTGTTATGAATCAAAATATAATATGGAAATACATTACTTTAGAATTTAAAAGAAAAATTTTAATAAATAAATAAATATAAGAATATCTTATGCTTATGTTTATATTTCTTATATCATTATTTGTCCTCTTATTATCTTTTAGATAATGGTTATATTTTGATATATCATATTATTTTTATTATGTTATTAATTTATTTGTTAAGCTGTTTAAAGTCTTATTAGTGTTTATATCAAATGTCATGTTTTCACATTATATAAATATGAAAACTATAAAAAAATGAGTTATACTTAATAATTGGTTTGAAGAGTAGATTTTTGGTTTCATATACGTCTATTATTATTGTTTGTGAGGATACCATGATTTCTATATTTAATTTTTTTTCATGCTAACAATTGATATTTTATATTTTGTAGATTAGCATGGGTTAATCATCACATAGCCCTTTATTTGTGGATATTTATATTAAATATTTAATTAATAGCTAAATAGTTTAATTTAAGATTATGCAATAATATATAAGATTTTGGGTTATAAAAATAATTTTATTTTATTTTTTTTGTGTCATTGTCATTCCCCATATGGGAAAGATATTAGATCCTCAATTTTAATCACACATTTATTTTCGTTATAATTGATTTATCATGTCATTAAGTTTGTGCAAAGACTGGACACATTTTGTGGTGAGGGAAGCAAGTATGGAAAAATGATAAAAAATATTTAAAAAAATAAAGAAATGTGACCATTAGAGTTAAAGCTTCTCTCTTTAAAAATGCATGCTAGCTATAAAAAAGCATCAATATACAAAATGCTTAATGTTCTTCACTTATTTGTTCATAAAGGTTTTTATAGATAAGTTTTTGTAGAAGAATTAGATACAGATAATTCTAGATAGTCATAATGATTGCAATGGCTAAAAGTTTTAGAATTTTTTTGGTTAGTTTTCAAAAGATTTGATTGGGAAAACAAGCTTTGGGATGATCCTCCAAAGGTATTGGCAAGAAATACTTTTTCACTGAAAAGATGACATGGAAAATGATTTGGAGATCTTTTGGAGAATTGTCTAAAAACTACATGTGGAACCACATGTAGGTTGATTGATGTATTTTTGGAGTTTGTTTAGAAAGTTCTAGGTAGTTATCACAGTTGAATTGACTTTAGGTTGACATTCATTAGTAATTTAATATTACAAAAAATAGATATCTAAAATTAAGACAATTGAAACTATATTTTGTAAATATGTAGATGATTTAAGTTTGGCAAAGAGGTGATATAAAATATATATAGGTAACTACAAGTGACATCATTAAGTCATGATAATGTAGAGTAAAAAGATTGCAATAATAAGAGATGCAAAAAAAAAAAAAATGTATTGATAGTTGAGTTTTGTAAATTATATTAATTATTTTGTTTTTTTGTTACACTCAAAAGCTTCAAATTTCTATTATTTTTTGACTTATAATTTATATCTCACATTAAAAATTAATTCAAAAGTTATTTTTCAAAATTAGCTTTTCAACCATAGTAATTATTAGCCATTATAACTTAAATAGTATAATATAGAAAAAGAGATAACGTAGACCAAGAGATAACAAAGTACTTATTTCATGTTTATGAGATTAATGTTATAATAAAGTTTGTATACTAGGTGTTGTTATATAGTTTTTAGATTATTTAATTGTTAAAATCATTCTATTTTTTATTTTTAAATTTTAAACGTAAAAAACATTAAATCATAAAAACTAATTTTCTTCAAAATTTTACCGAATTTTACATATTTTTTTTAATTTTTTGTTTAAATGCTTATTTTCAAATTTAAAAATAAGCTAATATTTATAAACATGATCTTAAATTGACGGCAATGCCTATTTATTTCCTTTATTTTTTTAATCTTCAGTTGACGTTTTATTGTCTGTTTTCCGTTTGTATGCCATTTTTTTATTTTACATATCTGATAAATTATACGGTAAAATTACAATACAACTCATTTTATCTGAGCTCCACGGCAACGCGAAGGAGGCTGGTTAGTGGCTGAAGATGGGTGAGAGAAAAAGGCGCAATTTTTAGGGTTCAGGGTCTTTCCACTCCCTGAATCATCCGAAACCTTCTTCGCTGTGGGTATTGCGAACTACTTGTAGCAAGGTAACCTCCATTTTCCCTCGCATTCTGCCTCTCTCTGTTTCGTCCTCTTGTGAGGTTTCTGCTTTATGAAGTTTTCTTAGGGTTGGTTGATCGTTTTGGTATTTTTCTGACTCCCTCCTCGCAGTTTTGGATCAAGTTTCTCCCTTTAACGGGAATTTTTATTCATTTTATGTTATTCATGGATTTTTCTGCTCAGTAAGGTTTTTTGTTGTTGCACGTGCTGAATTTGCTGCAGCTTTGGGCATTTGCTGGGAGAGGTAGGAAAGGGGGAGAGAGAAGGATATATAGAAAAGTTTACAGAAAAAGTATTTCTTTCCATGGATGGGAGGGATTTTCCCAGATTTACCTCCCCTGAACATCCGAGCATGATGGTGGCTCCTAATTCTTATGCAAGTGAAGGTGGTGTGCAGGGCCACTCAATGCTCATGCCTAATTCAGGAAACGCGATACCTGGTGGTATGAGGGTTCCACTGAGCTCCTCGACATCTACTACACCAAAGCCAGTGGATGCTTCAGGTCCGATCTTCTCTTCTGGAGATGGAGTGCTAGGCATGAAGTCAGGAGATATGTTTAATATTGTTGAGCCTACAAAGAAAAAGAGAGGAAGACCAAGAAAATATGGACCTGATGGATCTATGGCATTGGCTCTTTGTTCTATGTCTTCGTCTGAGTTCTCAAACTCATCATTGTCACCAACAGCTAAAAGGAGAGGCAGGCCCCCTGGTTCAGGGAGAAAGCAGCAGCTGGATGCATTGGGTAAGCAGTTTGAAGTCATTGCTTAAATTTGTTAGTTTCACATAAAGTAAATTTAACTTGGTTTTCTTACAACAATTTGGGAAGAATGCAATGGCCTTAGCCAGATTTAATAGGATAATTGCGACTTGTGGAGGCGTTTGTGATAATTACACATATAAGATTTTATTAAAACATTCATTTAGTGTTTGTTATTCAATATAAAAATCTAATTCCTAACTTAAAAATGGTTAAAACTTCTGCAAAAATATTTTAAATTTGTATGATTATGAATAATATGTAAAGATCAATTAAAAAGAAATAGTGTAGTAGATAAAAGCACATTAAACATGAAAGAAAAACTTGAAACATACAGAGTACCTCTATTTGGGTTGAAAGTAATCACATTTAACATACCCTCAAACTATGTAGTTTCATGGTCATTAAATAGTGAATAAATCAAATAATGAAATTAGTTTCACCACGCACAAAAGTTTTTCACTTCAATCTATTTGATATGTGTTGAAACTCTCTTTTACATGTTCGATTCCTTTGCTTGCTAAGGGCAGATAGAGCATGAGTTTAGCCAAGTTGGAGAGAATCCATAGAAAATCTATGATAAGATCACATGTTGTAGGATTTTTGTTGCTTTAGTTCAATGAAACATCTAAAAGGGGTTTTCAATGAAGTGGAATAATATAAAAAAATAAGTAATGTTGGATCACAAGGGAGTCTAAGGCATGCATTCTTAACTTCAAAGTTCATTTTCTTTATTAACCTCAAATTTCATTGTCAAATTTACATCCTTATCATTTAACATATGCAAAACGGTGAAAGTTATTTAGTTTATCAGCTTGACATTGAAGTAGGATTAGATCATTTTTTGTTTCGAGTGATTTGAGTGCTTGTGCCCTAGGGCATTGATAGTCCTTTTATGCATTATACCCAACTTCAAAGATTGGCCAAGGTATTTGAAGGTCCATACCCTTAGGCATCAAAATTCATTTTTGCATCAACATTGATCTTTAAATATTGGTCAAGGGATTTGAAGCATCAAAGGTTCCTTTTTTGTATTAACCTTGGCCTTCAAAGATTGTCCAAGAGATTCAAAGGCTTGTCTATAGGCATCAAAGAATCATTTTTTGATTGATCTTGTTTTGTAAATGTTGTTTTAACTTACCTTGTCTACAACAAGAAAATACATTTCTACTTGTGTGCAAAGCATAAAAACTTTAATCTCAAAGTATCTAACCTTTGATGTGTCTTGAAGGATTTTTTTGTTTCCACTGCCCATCTCATTTTGCTTCGTCCATTAGTCCTCAATGTTAGGATTGATGCTTAGGTTAGCCCATATTCCTGACTATCTGAAGTAGTACTATAGCAATTTATGTGTTTTTTTGACTGATATTGGGCATACTTGGTGCATTTGGTGTGGTTGAGTTTGATCATCTAATATAGATGGGAGATGTGCCTCTTTGAAGATATCTAGCTTCAATTAGCTCTCTAGATATGGAGAATTGGAAAAACTTTCCTTTTGGTGAAGGGGTGTAATTGAGGAGTTTCCTAAATTATATGTAATTGTGTCATCCTCATATGTGGCCGTAAATGGTCGTTTTTTTACTAGATGGGCTGTTTTTGATGAATTGCATGTGGAATAAGGTAAAATAATGATTAGTGGATTACATATGAACAATTTTTTTGTGAAATAGATATGGTTTGGTAAACTCTTTGGCAAATATCATTGATTAACTTTTTCAAATTTTAAGAATAGGAGCATAGAAGATAAAATAGAAGAATGGAGATAAAAAAATATTGCAAGTGATGAAAATTTGAGATCTAAGTTAAGAAACTCTTAAGGTGATCTTTATAAGATACATATGCTAGGTGGAAGGCTTGAGAGAATTATTCATTAATTGATCCCTTAAATTGCTTTTCATTGATCAACGTTCAAGGGGTTTTACAAATCAATGGTTTGATCAAGGAGATATATACCAATCTTCATGAATAAAGTAGATCTCTTAAGGAGAAAAGTATAAACCATTCATAGATCTCATCCAATGCAGGTCAGATATGTCTAAAATATTGACAAGTAATCTTAGAACACCAAACTATATTGAAAGATTCTAAGTTGTCCAAAATTTGAACTATAGTTGGTTCATGTATCGAGGTTATGGTGGTTCAATTTCAACTTGTAATGTGTGGTCATAAGGATTTGAAAGCTCTTTTGTCCCACCACTTGGTCTCTAGGGATTGGACAATTTGATCTCTTGTATAGGCTTGTGGAACTCAAGAACCAATTGGCTTCTCTTGTGGGTAAGATAGTGCAATCTAAGGACCGGGTGACCTTTTTCCTAGAGGAAGTTATTCCTTTGGTTCGAAGTGCATTTGTAAATGTTGAAAAAAAAGGCCCACATTGGAAGGCTTGCAAAAATCAACTTCTTAGCAAAATGGATACTTGTATTGACTCTAGCTTTCTCTCCTACTTTAAGATTGGAACTTTCAACATAATTGATCTCTTGTTCTTGTTCCTCCAAATGAGGGGACTTTCTTTTGTGAGTTGAATTGCTTTAGAGAAATCAACTTAACCCACAACAATGATGTGCAAGTTTTTCTCAACTTTCTCTGTTTTGCTCCATGGTAGGTAGCAACTCCTCAACTTCTTAAACAAAACTAAACCTTATCATATGCAAGTTGAACTAAGTAACTTCCAATGCTTGTTGATGTTATGCAAGTCAAATGTCTCAACTCGATTGGTTAGAAAGTTTCCCTTCCCTCTTTGAAAGATAACTTATTTCTCTCCCCCTCTTGGAAAGATAATGGCTTTCATCATTGTGGCTCATGATTTGGTGGGCACTCCCTACATAAAGTTATAATAAAACAATTTGATAGTTTCCTTTTTTTTTGTTGATGTGGCATTGGCGAGCTTGACAATTGTAGACATCTTTTTTTTTCATAGATAAGGACTCCTAATCATCATGATGCTTTCATTGAGAGTGATATCATCACAAGTTTGCCAAAGCTTAGTTACATTGTTTGGTGACTTTTTGTTGTGCATCATTAGTTATCCATTGCAAGTCATATAGTTTGGGCATGGCTTTGTTTTGAAACCTAGCTGTTTTTTCACTAAAATTATTTTGGCAAAACATCTTGTATCGATAATTGTTTTAACCATCTAGTTCTTACTTTGGATACTTGTTAAGAACAATTTGCATTGACTTTCATCTTGGAATTCAATCCTTTTCCCTTTGACATAACCTTCATGGAAATTTCTCTGGGTTTATGGGCAATTCCCAATCCGTTTCCATTTTTGTTGAGATTGCTTGCAATCCTACAATCTTTTTATTTCTCATTAGTAATATAAACATTTAAGGCATGCAAATTTTAAAATACCAATTTTCACAGATGGATTGAAAATTTTAGGATACAAATATGACTTGTATCCTTGCATAAATCCTTCTAAATATAATTCTTTTTGCCAACAATGATTTGAAAAAGGTGGTTTGAAAGATATATTTTAGCAAAAATATGATTAGTTGATTAGGATATGATGTAGGAACAAAGTTACTATGACATAAATGGGGTACGAATTCTTTGACAAACATAACTTATCAACTTGTCCCTCAATTTATGTAGGAGTGTACAAGATCAACTAGAAGATAAAAGAAGACATAGATTTTGTATGTGTAGCAAAATAAAAATCTAGATTAAAAAATTCTTATGATTGAGAAACAAGAAATCTTATCTTGAAGAAGAAAGTAGGGAAACATTGTGTATCTCATTCAATTTCTTTGAAATCTATGCATATTATCTCCCAAAACTCCCCCTGCACTTGACAAATTATTTGTAAGTACCTTAGCTCAAAATTCATAAAAAAGATTTGAAACATATTAAGTTTTTGAAATTTCTAAGCAAAGTTCTCTTCCCATACCTGTGATAAGATGATTTGGTCATAAAGGGAGAAAAATCCTCATGTTTCTAACTTGTGGTCTATTTTGGCCTAACTATGATGTTTCATTTCTTGGTTGATGTTATTCCTTTTGTGTGAACAACCTTCCAAAGTGCTTGAAGTACTTTGTTTCATTGGGGAAAGCAATTGATAATTGATTATAGATTAAAATGGGTTTTAGAGATCTAGTTTAACCTCTCTTTTGTCCTATATCTTTTGCATTAAAATGAGGATGGGAAAAATGCTCCAAGTCTTATAATTGATCATTTAATTATGAGCCCCATTATAGAACATTGGGGTCATTTCCTTGAGTTGAATATTTGTGAAACTCCCCTTGCTATGAAGCTCTTTTCAAAATCCATTTTTGTGTTCTATTACTGGTGGCAAATCCTTGTCTCATTGCAAAACACTAAATTTTCTTAGTTTCTAGAAAGAGAGCAAAGGACTTTCAATGTTTTTGGATTTTTGGTATTTGCATGGCAAATGGCTCAACTTGCACGATAAGAAACAATCCCTTTCCCTTAGACGAAAGCAACAAATTTCGTTTTTTTTTCTAAGAAGTTAATTTGATCTATTTGTGACTCATAATATCGTGGATCTCAGTTGGGAGATGGGGTTTTGTTGTAGGATCATCTTTGGTTCAATAGTGAATGCTTGCAAGAAGAGAAACTTAACACAAAAGAACATAGATGAAAGTAAAATGGTATGCTTCTATAGTTTGGTTACTATAGTTTTAGAATATTAACTAAAAAGATTAACTTGACTATGATAGTTGTTTGGCAAGTTTTATAATATACTATTTATACATAGAAGAATTCAAATTAATATAGTTTTAAATATTTGCCTAAAATCTTGAATTATCATGTAAATTGTATGATTTACTAGGAGGGAGGTGGTGTAATATTTACTCCTACAAGTAAGCCTTTGATGATTTCTTCAAAAGAATGTTCCTTGCTTCTCATAAGTTTGTTGAGACCATCTGTTTGCTCTCGAGGGGTTTTTTGAGTCTTTCCTTCTTTAGTCAAGCTTCTACGATGCTTGATGCTATTCTCGAGGCTTGGTTTCTTTAAGACATCTTAAGATGGCAGGTCATCTCAACTTTAATTAATTTTTCTTGCAATGGTCTTGTTGGGGCCTCAAAGCTTTCCAATACATGTTCTCAAAGCTTAGCGAGTTATTGCTAAGCATTAAAAGTAATCCTTTAGACCTATAGAGGGTACTTGTCGACTTATACTTCCGTCTTTATGTTTGACTTGACGTTGCAGTTCTTTAGCACTTTTGAATAACCTTTGTTGAGGTATGGTCTTAACATTAAGGTCGATTTCTTTTGAGGAACGTTGATATACATTTTTTATACTTTCCTTAAGGGGTTTACTTATCGAGAGGTGTTGACATATCTTCCTTATAGTGTTGAAAAGTTCTCTTTTTGAGACTCAGGTTTGTGGGAACTCTTGAGATTTTATTGTCTATTATTGATCTCTGATCATTTGCTCCTTCTTTGAAGGATTCAAGTTCCATTGAATTTCTTCTAGGTACATGTGAATTAGCTTGAGGGTTTTTATGTCCTTTTTAAACAAGAAAAGTGGGATGAGTGAACTTAGATTCTCTTGTTCCACATTATAACACTTGGATTTGATGGCGTTTGTTTCGTATAATGAAAAAAGTAACTCATACATCTTGTCTAGTGGTCATGTCATGTTTGAGAATAATATCTTCGGAGAGATTATTCCAATTCCCATTACTAGATCATCCATTGGTGATATCATTTCATATGATTCTTAATCAAATGTGACGGGCTTGAATGGCTTCAATTTCTTGTTACTCACCATTGTGTAGATTCTTGTTTGGCAAGAACTCTACTAGTGGGCATTATCATTGATTTTCTTCAATACTTAAATGGAACATAGTCAATTGGCTTCAATTTCCCTTTTGTGGCCTTCAATATTCAATTGGCTTCAATTTTCTTTTTTTTGTCCTTTCAAACATTCCTTGATATGCAACCATGCTAGTCCTTGAATTTCCACTTGTTACTTAACATGGTGCTTCTAGTCCATCTCTTTATGCTTTGAGAATTCTAGTTGTTTCTCTATGGTAGTATGCATCCTTTGAATGGCCTTAATAAATTTTCACACTTTTTGCTATGTTGTACTTTTGGATCCATTAGCTTTGTTGATTTGAAATTCTATGTAAAATGGGCTCTATAGTAGATAAACACATTTTAAATGTGCTCTCTCTAGTCAAACTATGAATAACTTATTTGCATGCAAATTAAATATACTATACTCTCATCTTTTGTCTTTAGATGATGAGAGTTATACCTTATTCAACAAAGGCATAATGACTATATTAATGACCTCAATTTTAGTCATTTGTCTATGGATGAAATTTCTCTTTGTTGTGCAATGTTCAACATCGGCCAAAGTGTTTGCTTAGAAAATAGTATCTCAAATGCTTGCTCTGATCCATGATGCATTCATAACTTCTTGAAGGATATTCGTGTTTCTTCTTCATGCTTGATTTGTTGTTAATACAATATGAGCTTTGCAATCTTATAGAATGTCCACAACCATAAACAAGTAGCAGTGACCTTATCATGCTTTTGGTGTTTTTCTATTTTAGATTGGGTTGCAATAAGTATATATATAAAGCATACTTTTGATTGGTTTGTTTTGTGGTGTTATAGAGTAACACCTTTGAATGAATTTCTCTATACCAAAATATTTTTTGAGTCAATATACATGTTTCTATAAGTTCAAAAGAGTCTTATTCACACCAAAGCATCTAGATACTTTCGATGTATAAGCTTTTTGTATCTATTGCAACCTTTCGTCATGTTTTGAGAATGCAAAGTTGGTGTGCACGATGGAGTAAACCATCTTATTGAGTGAATTTTGAGATTTTTCCCCTCGTTAATTCTTTTATGTTACCTTGATAGTCCTAGCCTTCGCCATATTTAGATAATGGCTGCTTGTGCTTTGTTGGTTGGATCATAGACTTCTTATTGGGAGCTTTGATGCCACATTGATTAGTTTATTTTTTGATTCCTTGTGCTTTACAACTAAGTTATTATTGCTAAAAGTTATCCACTTTAGATGTCATGCTTGATGTACCTTAGTCCACATTTTCAAGTACTAGAGTGGTTGGTGGTCACAATGTATGATCATCTCCTTGCCTAATTGATAAAACCTCCAATGCTTTACAACGACGTAGGGTAAGCTTTCTATGCTCATTATAAGTATGCAATGGGTCTCTCTTATTGTAGAAGCATTGCCTCAATGGCGAAGCCTCAGGCATCTGCCTTCTCCTTGAATTGTTTTCTTAGATTGGTAGAGTTACTATCATAAAAGATTGTTTGCAATTAAAGGAATGATTTCTTGTGTACTTTTCACTTGAGATTCTAGTTGACTTCAGTGAGGACATGTAAAGGTGTTATCTTGAAAAAATTTTGAATGAGCCTCATCATGCATTGACAGGCTTTTACGAAACTCTTGGCTTTACATGGTTGTTGGTTCAGCTAGTCCCAAATAGCTCTTGTTATAGCTGCATTGGTCTTGATTTCTTCTTTTCTATCTTAAATTCTTGATCCATCAACTTAAATCATCTAGATTAGCATTTCTTGGGATTTAGCTTTAAGTGAAGCTATTGCATTAAGTTCAAGACTTGTGCACACTCCTTATGTTTAACAAAGCTTTGACCATAGATTAAGGCATCATCTAAATACAAGGTAATGAATTCATCGATGTAGGGTCATTGAACGTCGTTTAACAACCTTATTATGTCTTGATGGCGTGACAATCCTTTTGTACAATCCTAGTAGAGTTTTGAAGGCAATCTCCTAGGTATCTTGTTCATTGATTCGAACTTAATGGTATTCTGACTTCAGATCTAGAAAGGTGAAAATCTACGTGCTTCAACTGTTTCAAAAGATTACAAATTTAGAATGGTGGATATTAATATTTGATTGTAATTCTATTATAAGCATGATAATCAATCAACAAATATTTGTCATTTTCTACTCTTCTTTTGTTCCACTATTGCTAGTGATCTACATGGTGAACTGTTCTATTTTAAGGCTCTTTTTTTGAAGAATTTTTGAACCTAACTTTTAGACTATCTCAGTTTCTATGATTGAGTGTTAGTACATTCTAATACTTTTCTTTGGTGCATCTAAAACGGGAGTGATATTGTGTTTTGTATTCCGTTTTGAGGGCAATATGTGTGGCTTTTTGAACAAATTTGAATACTTTTTAATGAGTGCTTTCAACTGGTGACCTTTTACTCTCAATAGTTAAACCACTTGGTCATCGAACTACCAATAGTACGTAGTTTGGACTTGCATTAAATAGCCTCTGCATTGGTTTGCATCCACCAAATCCTTGGTTGGAGTTTTTGATCTTGATGCATATTCTTTCCATCATTTGTGAATTAATATCTTCATGCCGTGATAGAATAAAGTATCTTTGTTTTACAAATAGGGTGTCTCAAGTTAAATTTGATGAATATTGGAAGGGAAAATCATATATTTGTTGATTTAGTTTTTGGTAATAGCAAACTTCACTTGACATTACTACACAATCTTTATCATAGCATTGTTAAATCTGTTATAGTGAATACGTTTGGAAGGGCTGTTTGTGAGTTTTAATCGATGTACTAGGCTAGTTAAGATGAGATTCTTTTGATTGCAAGTGTTGATAAGAACTTGAACTTGAATTTTCTTCACCCATGCTTGAAGGGCAAATGGCTAGATTTTTCTTGCTCTCATGTCTTGTTAGTTCTTAATAATTTCATCGTTAAGACAAGACTTGGATTAACGATCTACATAACTATGAGTGTGAATTTGCATAGTAGTGGTCATTGCTCTTTGTTTGTCTCCATTCTTCATCTTGGGGTGGAACCCCGCGTGTGGGACTGGTTCCGCTGCGAGGAATGCTCCTACCCGTGCAGTCTCCTCATCCATACCTCCATATAATACCAGTACTTCAATCTCTTCAAGCTTCGAAGAATCTTCTATTGGAAATAGATGTCGATACGCGCTAGCCCATACCTGTAGTGATATCGGCTATATAATTGAAGGGGGTGCTGCCCCGCCTATGTTACTTATTCCGTTGCTGGATCCACCTTTTGGGCGATGGTTCCGCAGCTGGAGAAACTGCTCGGCAAATTGGCTTAACAATAAGCTGTGCCTGGCATCAACTGAATATGGATCGATCTTCAATCAAGGGCTATGGACCTGGAACCTCCTATAGGAAGATGTACTCCTACCCACCCACCAATTGACCAAGCTCTCCTCCTTGTGCAAGGTGCCTGAGGGACTTTGACTTGCGATGGAATAAGTTGGTTTGCTAATTGGTAGCGTTTCTGTTTTTGGACAAGTATCAGAAGAATTCACTAGAAGTAATTCATTATTGATTTTGCTTTCGAATTCATGCTTGGTTCAGTTACTCTTTGGATCGAAAAACCGTTCCACCCTAGCTTATTTATCTACTCCTGTTGCCGATGCCTACTCCCTGCTGACCGATGATGAGAGAGACCTACGATCGGAGACCTATGGATCAAGCAAGTTCGAACTTACCTACGTCATGAGTATTGGCAGCACATGAAGGCTACTTATTGAAGTTGGAGTATCAATCGCCATCTACTGCATTCTTGTCTTTAGCTCGTTCTCTTTAGGTCAAGTCCCTCGTTTCAAGAAAGCCTGCCAATCAGTAGGCACCAATTGAAGCAAACTGAATAAGCACTCGGCATTGTCAGCTGAGCTCCTTGTGTAAGCTCCATCACTTCTTATTAGTGTGGCTGCTCATTTGGTGATGATTGCAGTAGTTTTTGAGCCTTAGAGTTGCTTTGTATATGTCCTTTTTTAAATGATTGTTTTTGTTGTCATTTAGGTTTCTCTTCTTCTTGATTAATAGTTTTTGAGTGTTGGGAGCCATTTTGCTGCTTTCTCATATCGATCTTTATTCTTCAAAATCATTACCATGAAAACTTGCTTGAGTAAGCTTTTTAAAAGGGAACATCGAGTTTGATAGAACTCTTGATGATGTTTCATCCTCTTGGAATTATTCCACAGTGTTTATTGATTCATGTTTCTTCTTAGATGGGCATTCCAACAAACGAAAACAAGAATCGTGAGTCTCAAGTTGGCAAACAAGATGTTTTCATTTGAAGAGTATACACATAGAGAAGTAGGCTTCAAGTTGGTTGATCAACATATCTAACTTCTTGATATTTACATTTTCGTCATAAGTTAGCATGTCAACTTTCGTTTCAAGTTTTAAGGGTCTTTGTCGCCTTCAAACTATAAGGGTGCCACCCTAATATCAATGGCTTCTTCTTCATGAATATTGTCCATCAGATTTGGAGTTTTTTGTCTTCTAAATTCTTTCATTCTCCTCAAGACTTGATAGTTAACTATGCCTATGTTGTTGCAAAGAAAGCTTGGATCTCTATCATGCCCGTGCCCCCCCCTCCTCACTTTGATTTAACCTCTCCTATCCACTTTTGTAGATTGCTGCAAGGCTAATTGAATTTTTTTTTCCTTAATGATTCTCGTAGTTTCCACCATACAAGTTCAAGAAGATTGCTTTCATACTAGATCATTCTATCATTGATCTTAGTCAAGAGAAGGCAGCTTTTTACAGTATAATCTTTTAATTGATGATTAGTACTAACTAAACGAGAGCATTAGCAAAATAAAAAAGAGATGAACATAGAAAGCTATGCCTCTTTTTTGGTTTGTTAGGGGTTTAGAATGCTAACTAAAGTGATTGATTTGATTAAAATGGTATCCTAGTAGGCTTTATCGTGTAACGCTTATTAGATACACATTGAAAGTTTCAAATTATGATGGTTCTAAACGTTTGTCTAAAATTCTTCATTATCCCATAATTGATGTGATCCCGTTAGCTTTGAAAACTTACGTAATACTTGCTCTTGTTGTTATGTTGGAAGTGGCTCCTCTGTGGAACACTTCAAAGTGTATTCTTTGCTTCTTGTAGGCTTCTTGAGACCATTCTTGTACTTTGGAGGGATCTTTGAGTCTAACCATCTTGAAATGTGTCATTAAAATCTAGCTTGCTCTCTCTTAGGCTTCCTTCTTCATAAGGTGGTATTTCACCTAAATTTGTGTTGATTCATCTTGCATTAGTTGACTTAAGCCCTTAATGCTTTCCAATGTGTTTCAAGGCTTGGAGAATTATCCTCAAGTGCTGAAAGTGATCTCATAGACTTATAGAGGGAACTCAAAGGCTGTTATTTCCTTCTCGATTCTTGACTTGGCTTCCTACTCTCGAGCTCATTCAAATAAATTTCTTTGATGTTTGTACCTCTCATGGGATGTTGGCATACTTTCTTTGAAACTTTCTCAAGGATTATACTTTTTGAGGGTTATTGATATAGGTCCTTGAGGGCATATACCTCTTAGAGGTTGATTACTCTCCTCATGAGACTCCTACAATTAGTCTTGAGGGTTAGTGGAATTTCTTGAAAATTCTTCCTTGTCAGTTATTGATCTTTGATCGTAATATTCCCCACATTGTTGCTTATGCTTAAGAACTTCATGCAAAATGGTTTACAAGAACTTCTATTAATAGTTTCTTTTTTCCTCAATCCATTGTAAGGTCTTTAAAGATGTTATTTTTTTGTCTCATTTGGTGATGCAAAATTGCTATGTTTGATAATAGTAAACATCACTCTATTCCAAAGGGAGATCCAATAATCATCTGACATGTTTTGGGAAAAAAACCATGGTATAAGTCATGCTATCACTTAAGTGTTTCATGACGAGATATATTGAATGGTGAATTTCTGATATGCATCATTAGCAATCCATTGTAAATCAAATTGCTTTGGCTGTATCTTTACCTTTAAACCAAGCTCTTCCACTAGGTTGGTTAAAACCATACTGAAAAATCATCTGATTTTGAAGTTTGCTATCACCACCTTGTTCCGAATTTTGATCCTTATGAAGAAACAACTTGCATTGACATTCTTCTACTTGCAATTTAATCCTTTTGGCATTATATTGGAAAGTTTTTCATTTGGCATACAAACAAATCGTAATTGCCTATAATCTTTGACAACAATGTTGACTTTCTTTTGCTTTTCTTTTGTAGCTTAAGAGTCAACTTATATTGAAGTTTCCATTGTCTCTGGTTGACTTAGTTGGCCAGCTCAAAATGCTTAATATTCTTTGAATTTTTTGTAAGATTGTAGAATTGGTTTGCGAAAACTTTTTCTTTTTTTTTCTTTTAGAGTTATTGTTGATTTGTTTTTTATATCATTTTCCAATGTCATCCATGCCTCTCATTTCATTGATAATAGTGGCATAACTTTTTTAGCTAATACATAAAGAACATATTTAGCTAGGTGGTGTTATAAATGTATTGTTTGGTGAGTTATTTGGTTAATATTATCTTCACATTTAGATTGACTTCAAGCACAACTATTTTTCTACAAAATTTAATAATAGTCTTATGTAGTTTTCTTTTATAATGAGCACAAATTATGTCATTGTCTCTAGAACTTCATATCAATACCATAAAGGAGAAACTCTTGTGCAAGAATCCCTTGAAATTGCTTTAATTACACCCTTGGAAAGTTCTTCCATTTTGCAAGCACATGGTGGGTAAATTTAAACAAGGAAAAGAAATTTATCATTATTAGAATACCCATAAATAAAAAGTAGGTCCCTAGCTGATCCAATCAAGAATCAAACTTCTTGATACCAACTTTCCTGTCATAATTTTAAAGTTCTATGTAAATTGGGTGACTTTTATTTGTTTTTATCAAAGGAATTTGTGATGATGTGATTGTCATCATCATTAGCATGTGGGCCATGAACATGGCCTCATTATATTATGTTTGTTCATAATTCTCCTCTACATGACATGTAGAAGTACCAATAAACTCTTTTTTCTCAACATCATGAATACTTGGATATGTTGGTTAATCGTTGCAATAGGTGTTTATCAAGATGTTCCATGAACTGCTTTCTAGGTTTACTCCTTTTTTTGCTACTATTGCTAATGTGATTATCTCTTAATTCTTTATTGTTATTGTTTTTCAACCATTTAATAAATGCTTATGGTTTACAAATTTTAAGATGCCAACTTTCATAGATGAATTGAATAGGATTTGATATTATTTTCATCTATTTCTCTCTCTCTCTCCCTCTCTCTCTTTGTTTATTCTTTTCAATGAGGTATGCCTTATGTTTTTGAGTTTTTGAAAGGTAGTCCTGAAGATGAATGGTGAAAAAACAAAGATTAGTTGAATGTGAAATGGCACATGAACAAAGTTACCCAAAGGTTCAACAAACTCTTTGGATGACTAATTAACTTCTCTCTTAGAGTAAACACGTGTGTTTGAGGAAGATTTGATTGCAACAATTTAGCAATACTTTGCTTTCTAAATCCTCTATGATGACTAGTCTACTTGGTGTTCTAAATTTCATTGTTAAGTGATGTATAGGTACAACCTTTTAGAAGCAATTGAGGGTCTCTTAGCTAATTATGATATCGCAATTGGATTGGAACTTAAGGACGATGTTTTTCACCTCAACTAGGGTAACATAGAGGTTATCATAGAATGTTGTTTTATCAATTTAATCTTGTATCTTATCATACTTTTTTGATGCATGATTAGAGATGGTCACCTTGATTAGGATGACTGAAGAGGTCATCATTGAATATTGTCTCAACATTTCTCTTCTTAATATTTAACTAGAGTTTAGAGGCATAAGCACAAGAGAAGTTGTCTTTTTCTTTCCTTCAATTTTGTTTCTTTTCATGATTTTCTTCTATTTCCATTTACGAGTCTCATGATTCATGCTTTTCATTCATTTGATCATTTTTTTCTTTTTCGGGGTTTATTTTTGTTTATGGGTATTTCATCTCATGTATTACTTTATTTTTTCTTTCTAGTTTAGAATTTGTCATTGGGATTTTCTTTTTGGGATGCTTGACCCTTAACTTGTATATTTATGCTTATTTTTATAATAATAATAATAATAATAATGATAATATTGAGTTATATTCTCAACAACTTCACAAAAAAAAGAAATTGTTACTTGAGCATTTTGTTAAGCTATTATGGCTCATTTAAATAAAAACATTCAACATAGCTTTAATCACTACATTCATTATAATTCCATATTAAATTAATATTAACTTACCTTATACCTTTATTTTTGTCATGGATTCCTTTCTTGTTCTTAAATTTGCTTTTCCTCTGATCCAAGACCATCTAGATCAAGCAATATATATATATATATATATATATATATATAATAATAATAATAATAATAATAATAATAATAATAATAATAATGGTTGATATCTCTGATCCAAGACCACCTAGATTATTTTCTTATTGATTCTATCCTTCAAATACTTTCCATTTAATGTGTTAGGTTCAATGGTTTGACTAGCAGCACGCAAATTGAGATGATCTTTTAGTTGATTCCTTCTTCGGATGAATCTTGTTCAAAGCATTTCAAATCAAACAAATGGTCGATGTGGTCTTAACCGACTGCAATAGTTGAGTAGTCTATTTTTTCCTTTTGTTGCTTGTTGTTTGGTTGATCAACGAAAATCGTTAACACCTTTGGAATTGTTTGGTTTATTTCCTCAACTAGTTGTATAAACCTTGGTTTTACGAACTTGATTGAAAGTTTGATGGTGTTCTAAGATAGATTTTGTTCAAATTTTAAACTTCATCAATGTTGACCCAAATTTGTGGTAACTATCTATGAACTCTTTACCAATTTTTCTAGCCTTTGGACCACAAGATTTCACTCGAAGTTTTTTGAGAATTCAATGTTTGTTTTTGTTGTCAATAGTTCTAGGGTTACTTCTCTCATTAAATTAATTCAAGACCTTTTCCCTGGTCATTGTATTTTGATTCCTAAGCATTCTAAATCATGGACAAAAGCTTGATCTTTAATATAATTTGTTTTTTTTTTGAGCCCTTGATTCTTTCCTCTCTTTCTTTTGCTTTTTTTTTCTTTTTTTTCCCTCTCTCCTCTTTTTCACCTTACTTTTCTCTTCCTGGCTTCTATCCTTTAGTTCTGGTTGAAACTTTTTCCTGAACACCTTTCTTTTCTCTTCCTGGCTTCTCTCCTCCTTTTCATCTTTAATTTCTTTTCTCTTGCCCTTTCTATTATCTCTCATCTCCTCCACCCTTACCCTGCATGACAGCCCACCTTGGCACTTGTCATGGATTAGTAGGTCTCACCCTACCTTCTTCTCCATGCAACATTTAAATCAAATTTTTTAAATATTAATAATAAATATCATAATAATTAAATTAACTACAATTAGATTGACAATAATTGCAGTCATATTTATATTCATTCCTTCTAAACAAAACCTTAGATAATGCCAAAACTAGTTTCATAAAATCCATCATATCAAATTTTATTTAATGTTTAAGTGTTACATAATTTGCAGTAAGCATATCTATTAGGGCATTAATTTATAAAATTATCTTAAGCAAATTTTGGATTCATTGCAAATTTATTATGATAAACAATGAGAAAGTGCCATCTTGATTGGTGAACTTTAGATTTCAAATTTAAATGCAACACCTATTGTTCAGAACTGCTATACAAGTTGCCTAACATTATATATAAGCGGATTTGATGGTAAAATTACAGTGAAGTATTCAGAGATTTCTTCTTACTCTTGATCACCTCATCTCCCTGTACTGGGTGAATATATTATCCTTATGTTTTATCAACACTTTTCAATCTCTATTCACTTGGTCATGCTTATGTGAGTTGTATTAATGGTGAACTGCTTAGTATAAGATTCTGTCTGGCAAAGTTTTTCTCTTTACTTACTTTTTGCAGATGAACCTATTCTTTAACTTTTATTCTTAGAAGAGAAGCCTAATGAAAAGAATGAAACTATATACCTACTCTCTCCATGGATTTACCGTCATTAGAAATCCGAGAACAAAACTTCTTGTCCATTTGTGTGAGAGCAATAACTTTATTTCATAACATAAAACAAGACAATGCATCCCTTCAATAGAAGTTTTACAAAGATACCTAACTGTTTTCTGGTGAATTTCAGGTGCTCCAGGCACGTCATTTACACCACATCTTATCACTATTGAAGCAGGAGAGGTAATGTTTGATTTCATTCTCAGTTTTTAATCATGATTAATAGTCTTCTGAAGCATTATGCTCTGCAACTTGTTGTCTCTTTTGTATTCTATTAGTGTATACAACAACAATGATGTGTTAATCCCACTGAAGATTAGCCATATGAATCCTTTGATGTTATTATGCTTTTCCCATTGACAGCTCTTCATATTGGGTGCTATTTTGGTATTTTGAAAACAATTTATTAGCCTTCTAATAGGATCACTAAGCATTATTTGCTCTTTTTTTTTCATGTTATAATTGATAAAAGCTGATGGATCAATATTACCGTGAGAAAATATATCCTAAATTCTCTAAAGGAATTTTCCATAGATATGATAAACATGCATGATCATGATTGAGATTTGTAGATATTTTTGTTTATTCCATATGTAGTTACAAATAGACGTTCTTAGTCATTGCAATTACTAGTATGCGAGTTACTATCCATGTTAAGTTAATATTTGATGCTCCAGTTGGTTAGTTGATGGATGACTATGATTAAGAAAACTTATACTTACCTTCTGTCCTTTGCTAAATTTTTTATGGATAGAAAATTTTGTTTCTTGGTGACATTAATTTGTCTGACGTTACTAAGGCTTCGTTCCCTCCTATAGCTCGTCTTTACATATAAGTTGGAACTGTTTTGTATCCTTAACTAATTATTTTCAGTAAATATAGGTATCCACATGTTTTGTTTTTGTAATTGACATTTAAATGAAAGATGCACACACAACTTGCATCTTTTCTGTGGTTTCGTATTCATGAGAAAGCATACTATCTGCAAAACACTGATATTTATGTAAACCAGTGACAAGTTTATTTCATGCATCACTGCACAGTGGTTGCAGATGTTTCCAAATAGAGCCTTCTACTATAAAAAACAGTGGATTGATGTATTCAGGGCATTGTTGCTTATCTAAGCCCATTTTTTTTTTTTCAAACATTAGATTTTATTCACATAGATGGTGTTCTTTATAAATAATCTAAAAAGCGGAGTGTATGGTGAGCCATGTGTCTAAACAAGGTTCCCACGAATCTTCACCATTGAACTACATGAAAAGCTTATTCTGGCTTTAAGTTTTGTTCTATTTGATGTTGTAACAATGTCTTTGTAAGATACAAGTACGTCAATCCAAAACTGTTATAGAAATTAATTTGGCCAGCCATTTGATTCTTTTATTGCTTGTGCTATGCCTTGCATTAGGTGTATATATTTTGTTGATGCATCTTGATTGACTGGTCTATCGGGTTATAAAAAAACAAAAGAATGCTTCAACCTCGATTTACCTGACATCGAGCTGGCTGAATCTAGACTGTTCCACTAGGGTATCGGATGGCCAAATTTTTAGATTGAGCTTTTCTCAGATATGCATCAGAGAGTCAGAATGGTGGAGATAATGATGTTGGAATGTGAAGATATATAATGAAGCAATCAGTAGTAGGATCACTAGTTCACCATTTTGGATAGGATTTAGCTTTTTATTTATGGTTAATTCCCATACGGCTGTTGATGATGCGGTTCTTGGCAAAGTTATCTCCAATGGTTAACAGCTGGCTATGACAGCTCTTCCAAAAAAAATGTTTTGTTTTTTTTTGGACTATGCATTACCTTTAAAGTTATATAATACACAGCTATTTTTATTTTTGGAACTTTATACTAATTTGATTAATTTTTTAAAGCAATAGAAAAATGAAAGAGGAGTTGCATGAAATCTTGCCTTAGCTTCTTTACTAAGGGGAAATACAATATATAACAGAGGACAATCTAAAGTTTCTTGTTTAATTTTAGGAAACAAAAAGAATGAAAGAATGATCCTTGTAATGGTTAACATGATTTGTGCAATTTAGCAAATGGGAATCTTATTGATAACAAATCATTTTGTTCTTTTAGATATTTTCAATCTCACAATTAAAGCAATCTAGTTGTACATGGTTGAGCAATTCCACATTCTAACTAGTGCTTCATTCTCTGGCTAATTTGAATAAGTGAACCACTTTTAGTGATTTTTGTCTTGATTTATATTCACAATGCTTCTCTTCAAGTAGGTTAATGAATTTTTATCATCAACAACTTACTAAGACATTAATATTTTGACATCACTTATTTTTTGAGTTGTAAATTTCCAATCACTTTTGCAAAAACTTCATTTTTAATCATATAAAACTCTCTTTCCAAAAGCACTGTTTTTAAACCTCTTTTCTAAATTGATAAGTTATGAATAGAGCCATAATTTTATTAATATTTTAGTGAAGCTATTACCATCTTATGACTTGGTGATATGTACACAAGTCAATAAAAGCACTCAAAATTTTAACCTTGATGAAGTTCAGTCCATCTATGCATGCTTTATGTAGTATGCTGAATAAGCTTGCTATATTGTTGATTTATTTATCAATTGCTTGTATTTTTAAACTAAAAAAATTCAAAGGTAGTATGACCATTCCTCTTTTTAGGTATAATTGAGAGAAAAGAGTTTTGATTCCTTGTTTTGATGTATATTAATGATCTATAGTGTCTTTGCTTATTAAAAAGAATTCAAGGCCTGATTCATCTTGAAAAAGAAAGTGGCCTAGTTTTGTAGTTTGCTTCCACAAATTTCGTAGGAAGAGGATCTAGATTCAATAGGGATTGATGAAGGTAATCAATCCAATGGCACCAACTTTAGCTCAAGTTGAGAGTGACACGCTAAAGCCCAAGTCCAATATAAGATTTCTTTCTTTCTTGATTGGGAAAAAAAAGAGTGAGCTTGTTAGTGGTGTAATATTGATCATATGATACCATGTTAGTTTAATATTAAACAAAGAGAAATATGAATGGATTCTCGTATTGAATTGTTATGAATAAAAAATTATATTATACAGAGAGTTGAATTTTTTTTAGTTTCAAGGATCTTATTGAGCAAGGAAATAAGATTTCATAATACAGACAAAATACAAATTTGGAATATATTTGGTAGTAATAAAACAAGGAAAAGTTTTAACTAAATATGAAAGTTTATTTTCCCAGAAGTCATAGTTTGACTTTTTTTTGACAAATCTAGAAGTTTATTATGTTTTCTAATTTTCTCAAAAACTAAGACCTCAAGTTGAAGAATAGATATCAACCATTATTAGTTTGTCAATTAGAGATTTAAATCCCAATTAATGTCTTTGTGAGGACATTTGCTTCTTAGTCTTTCATTAGCACGAATTCTAGGTTGCTTTCTTTGATATTGATCTCATATTTGATGAAGCTTCTATTGATTCCAAAATGTTTTATTTGATCATGCTGGACAAGATTATGAACTACGTTGGTGATGAGCCTGTTATGATTATAGAGCTTCGTGGGACCACTTCTCAGAGGGCTTTGATCTTGTAGAATTTTTTTTATACAAATTAACTCACATACGGCTTTTGTAATTGCTCGGTATTTGCATTGCTTATAGCTGCAATTTATTGCTTTTTTTACTTCTACAAGGTTCAAGATTGTCCCACAACTTCACATTGTGTATGGTAGTAAATTTATTCTCTCTGATTGATCTATAGCCCAATCAACATTTGCAGTTTTAATTTCCTTCTTGTTATTCTTTTTTAATAGTATTTCTTTGTTAGGAGTTCCCTCGAGATATTTTAGCACGTGTGGCTGTTTTTGAAAGCCTTTGTGGGAGAGTGTATGAGTTGACTTGTCACACTTATACTTGAAGCAATTTTAGGTCTAATAAAGGAGAGAAATTAGTTTTCCAACTATTTGGTACTACTTATAATCAATACGTGTATAATCGTCACTTATTTTTTCTCTAATTTCTATCTATTATCTCATATTTTCTATCCTTAATTTCTTTCCAAAGGTGTATGCTTACTAGATTAAGACGATCTTCTCAGTCTCTTGTAGTAAATTATGTGCATATTTCCTCTTTGTGATAAATTTATCCTTTTCACTTTTATTTATCTCTATTCCAAGATACTTCTTGAGAATTCCAAGATCCTTGGAAGTTATGTTTTAATCGAGCCTTGGGTTCTTCTGTAATTTGATTAATCATCACAATAAATTATAATATAATGCTCAGATATAATAAGGACAATTCTCTTTCATTTGAAGCATGTCTTGTGAACAATGTATGGATGGCTTGACCTTATGCATATCCAAATCCAATGTTCTTCTTGGCTAAATTTAATTTAGTTAATCAAGCTCTTGGAGATTGTTTCAATCCATAGAGAGATTTTTAAATTTGTAAACCTTGTTACTTTGTCAAATTCAAGGAAGATTTATTTTAAATTTGCATACCTTGTATCTCCATAAATGCTTACTTCTTCAAGTTTCTCTTTTAGAAATTCATTTTTACGTTAATTTGGTGAAGCTCCTAATCAAGGTTAATAACAAGGGATAGGAATACCTTGATTGAGTTCATCGTAGCTATTAGAGCAAATATATTTTCATAATCAATCCCATAGGTTTGTGTGTACCCTTGGGCTACCAATTTTTTTTTGTATGTCTCGATTTCCTTGGTAGACTTGAAGTTTATTGCATATATTTATTTGCATCCTACCACATTATTTTCTTTGGGAATATCAATAATTTCCCAATTGTTATTTTCTAATAAAGTAATCATTTTTTATTCATTGTTTCTTTACACTTTGGATCCTAGAGTACACTTTGAATTTCTTTAGGAATAATCATTGCATCTACATTAAATGTAAAAGCCTTATAATTATTTAAGACTTGTGAATAGATGTGGGGATTGGAAATAAGATGATTTGTATATGACCAAACTCTCTTCTTAATGTTATGAGCACATCTAAATCATCAACGAATTTTGTACGTTGACTTGCGGTTGTGAAACTTGGCTTTGGTATGCATGGTTGACTAGCTTGGGGAACTCATGATCTCTTAAACCATAGATTGTTGGTATTTGATCTACCCTTGGCTAGACTCCCGAGGATGTTTGGCTTTGGTGATGGAAGATTGGGGTTTAAAATTAAAATTTGAGGTAATGATAATTTATCTGCAATAGGTGTGGGTTGGGGCAATGATATGAAAAGCTCTTAATTGATTTTTGCATTTTGTTACTCACTTTGAAGAGAGATGATCTTCGAGAAAAGTTATGTCAAAAGAGGCATTAAGAATGCTTAGACATAGAAACATAGCAATGAAATCCCTTTTGATTTAACTTGTTCTTAAGAAATTTCCTTGATTGTGCATGTATCTAGTTTTTCTTGTTGTTGATGATAATTATGAACTAACATGCTAAATCCCAAAATTCTTGCAAGAAGTGAGTTTAAGAGAACTTTGGGAAAAGTCTTAAGAAAGTAGCTTGTAAGAGTACGGTGTTGGAGGGTTTCTGATGTTATGTTATTTTTCAAATAGGTTGATGTATACATGACATCTACCAATAATGATTAAGAACTTGAGTTGCAAACACTATAACTCAGGCTATCTTTGAAGGTGATTTTTTTGGGTGACTCCATTTTGATGGGTTCTATAAGGACATGAATTTTGTTTAGGGATCCGATCATCGCTTAGATATTTTGTGAACTCTTTGGAGAAAATTTTCCATTCGTTATAATCACGCAAAATTTAAATTTCTATTAAAAACATTGGCAATATATTTTTGGAATTGTATAAAAAAGGTGTTCGTCTTTGACTTTTCATGCATAAGATACCCTTAATTAACTTATGCATGATCCTTGATGATAGCAGGTCATCTACGAAGGATGTTTTAGCAGGATCCCAAATATCACTATGTATGAGAGGACTAATATGAAGGGATTGTTAACTATTTCTTGTTGTTTGGCAGATGTTCACATTGAAATTGAGAAATATCATTGTTGATAAAAGGACATGATGATTTTGAATAAACAAGACCAGAGTGGTCAAGCCAGCAACATTATTTTAGATAAAGAGGAATTTAAAGAAGTTGACAAAGAAGCATTTTTAAGCAATTAAGTATGAGAGATATAGCTGTTTTTGTTTAGAAAATATGGGCAATTTTGCTTTTTAGCTTTGCTGATCATTTTCTTCGGACACAGGTCTTGAAATACACAAAGTGAAGGAAAAATATTACTTCGATTAAGATCTTCAAATAGCTTAGTAATGGAGATAAGATTGCATTTTAATTAGGGAACATGAAGAATTGAATTCAATTTTATTTTAGAGATAATCAAACAACCACAATCCACTACTTGAGATATGGTTCAATCAACAAATATAATCGAGATACTATCAACTTATGATTATGGGAATTGTACCATGTGGGACAAATTGGGCTCAATATATATTCAAGTGAATATTAAATAATCCAGAAGTTTAAATTTATAGGTAAGGATCACATTAATTTTATATTAAATTTATAATTTTATTCTCAACTTTTTATGTTGGACTAAACCCAATTCTATTTGTGCTCAACAAACATTCTTTTTAAGTGAGAATATTTGATATATTATCCATCAAAGAACATTTCAGCTTCATTGTACCATATCTACGTTTTTCGCCATCATCTTTTATAACTATCACCATTAGTTTTTCTATCCTTATTACTTATGCTAGGATCTTCTACTTTGGTCATGTCACATTATCAATTCTGTCACACCATGTTGACTCTACTTTATTGGTCTTGCCACACTATATTAGCTCCATCACACAACTTTGATTCCAATTGAGCTGTATCTTGGCTTTGATATCTTGTTATGAGAATTGTGTCATGTGAGCCAAGTTGGCTTTATTATATATTTGATGGACATCTAATAACCCAAAAGTTTAAATACTTAGATAATAATCATATTAATTATATATCAAGGATTTACCATTCTCAACTTATAATATAAGATCAAATCCGATCTTACTTACACTCAACAAGTATCAATATTTTCTTTTTCTTGTTAAGAGTGTTTTGCTTAAATTATTTTTCTTAGAGTCTTTATTGCTTAAAACTTATATTAAGGAATTTCTAGTTTGGATGAAAGGATCCACTCTTTCTTGTTCTTTAGTGTGGATGAAGGTTAAGGCTTACCTTAGATTCATTTTAATGCTCTTTGATCTGTCCTTTTGCATTCTTTATTGGATCTTGATGAAATTCATGGCAAAAATTGACATTTATATGTTTTTATAACTCTAATTTTTTCAATACATCTTAGAAATGTTCTTAAAAGGATTTTTAAAATTTAGAGAGAAATCTTATTGATTTATCACAACAAATACAATAGAGATTTTTTCTTTTTATAGCATAGAGTTACAAAAGAAAAATTAATTATAATTAAAAACTCTTACAAATCCTCTTAATTGAATGTCTCCTTTGACTAATAGATAAGGAAAGAGAAGAAAAAAGAATGGAGAGAAATTAAGAAACAAATCTTCAAGAATCATGAAACAAATTTGACAAGTTTTTAGAACTCTCCTCAAGCTAGTGCAAAAGTATTTTCCATTGTTGGCTTGAAAATTAAATTATCAAATTGCTTCTTATTCAGACCCTTCATTAGGGCTTCTACAATCTAGTTAATAATAAGAATATATGATATACAGATGATTCTATTATTAATTTTTTTTATGATATATTTGATTGCTTTCATATGTTTCTTCTTATCATAAAGAATTGTTTTGTAAATGCAATTGTTGATTTGTTGTTATGGTAGGTCTTGATTGGTGTTAATGTGAGAATATTCAATTTTTTAAGAAGTCTCTTCTATCATAAAACTTATCATGTTCTATGTGCAATTGTTATGAACTTAGCTTCTATATTATTACTAGCTATCAGATTATGTTTTTTTTACTTCTCAAAGTTACCAAATTTTCACTAACAAAAGTTCAATATTTTGATGTTGATCTTTTATCTATTGCATTTAATACCTAATTTGTATATGTATAAGATTTTATTTATAAGTGAGTATAATTCCAAAACAGTAGCCTTTTATCAAGAATTCCATTTAGATACCTAAGAACTCGATAGATAGCTTCAAAGTTCTTTAAGCTAAGAGAATGCATGAATTATCTTACCATAATTATGCAATGTCAATGTTGGGATGATTGTGTGAGAGTTATTTTAGCTTTCTTATGAGTCTTTGTCATTAATATCTATTCACCATATTATTTGCCCCAAATGCTTTTCAGTTTCTTATTGGGTTCAATGGGAGCTTCAATTGCCTTGAATCCAAGTATTGTAGCATCCAATAAAGAACATAATTGCATTGATTCACAAAAATTCTTGCCTTGGACTTGGCAAACTTTTATGGCATCCTTATCTCAAACTCTTTAGCTAGCTTCTTTCTATTCTCAATTTTTTCATTATTAGGTTTACAAGACACACTGGGAGGAGATAATGAATCAGATGTGTAAGTTTCGCTTCTTTATTTTTTAAAGAATTAAATGAAAAAGATATTTTAAAATTACAAAGAAATTTATATCTATAAGAAAACAAGAATATAAATGCAAAGGAAATAAAGAGATGACATTAAGATTTTTAGGTGCCTTGATTTTAACCCAAAAAGTATACATCCACCTTCTAGTAACTTAAACCAACCCTTTAATTCACTCTCTTGTCATAATCAGGTGGAGAAACTTTTTATAATCGAGTCTTTTTACGGATAATACTCAAACCAAGACTCCACATTCAACAGTTCGGAGATGATCCAAAACCTTTCACGTTAAATGGTCTAGAGATGAGCAAATTCTCTTCACATTAAACAACTCACTGATGGGCTATGCAAAATATCACACAAGCTTACGAACAATATAACACAATTTAACTATAATTAAATAGATAAACAAATATAACTCATTAAAAGATTTAGAGTTACAAAATATAACCAAGCGATTATGAGATGAAGGTGTTTAGATGATGTAAAAAAATGTAGAAATACTTTGATAAGGGAATGCAATTCTTGAATGCTTTGTGGAATTCCTGTATGCACTTGGATGATTCTTGAAATGATTTTGCCCATTAGCTCAAAAGATGCTTTCCATATAAAGAGAATACAATCTAAAGGGCTCTCAAATGGTTTATAAATGATTTTGCATGTTCATCTATCTATTCTCATTATTTGGAAGCTTATTTATAACCAAAAAAATCCCCAAAAAGCCCCCCCAAACACCTCAAACGGCTCTCCCAATGCCATAATCAATTTCACAATTTCAATAAAACTAGACATTAGAGGATTTTAGTAATAGACATACAATACATAAAAATGACATATCGTATGCATTTCTCAAATGACAATTTGTGCTGCAGATTATTGTTGTATTTTATGGTGCAACGCACGTGGAAGATGCTCGGTGTGGTGTAGTGCAATATGCACATTGTGGAGTTCTTGTTCTTTTGTGTATTGTTATCTAGGATAAGTATCTCACAAAGTGTATATTATGTACCATATGTTAATACTGTATGTTATCCTCTGGTGTTAATATATGAAGACTATTTATTACGTACCATATATTAGAATTCACATACAATATGTGGAGCCCAAATTTGTGTGTGATAACCCGTACCATATGTTAAGTTTAGTGTTTTTAGAATTTAAAATGATGCATTCTATGAACTTGTATAACTTTACATAAACTTTTGTATGTGATGTATTCAAATGAATCAAAATAAAATCTATAAATTCTATATGTTAATTCAAACTTAAAATTCATTTTAGGATTTATAAAATATTGCAATAAAAGCCTTTCCCACTTTATATGTCAATTTGATTATAATGCTAAGTTATCTATTTCGAAGTGTAATCAATATGTTCCAAATATTTCTTTTGACTTGTATGAATGGTATTTATTGAAGTTCTCTAGGCATGCTATATGCAATTTATTATAAGATCAAATTTTTAATATAACGTGTATGAATGCAAGTGTGTGTGTGTAAGCTTTTTATAATTAAAGTAAACATCAAACTAATATTTTGGCACAAGTTTTTAGAATGTAAAAATCTTTTTTCCAAAAGTCTTGAACATATGCACATCATAGGAGTTCTTTCATATTTCATGTTCTTGAAGCTTTGTGATTGGACAATTTGAACATTTTCTAAACTATTCATTGGTAGGTGATCATTAAGTTTACATATCTTAGATGTAACTTACAAAACTTGTTAAGTAGATACAATACATTAGATTACAATAGCAAGCATTTTTTTTTTTGAAATTTAAATTTTATTTCATTCTCAAAGATTACAACATAGAAGGTTTGCTACATATAAGGTTATTCCAACATCTATTGCAATATGATTTGGTTTCCATGACAAGATTTGCCAACTTTTCCAATTCTAGAGGCAAAGGTTGTACCAATCATTAGTAGCCAGCGAGCTAGATAACGCATCTGATAGTTCAATTAGGGAGGAAGAAGTGGTACATGTATGCCACACAATGAGATGCATTATACATGGTCGATGCAAGGTGCAGGGAGCATAGTGATAGTACAATGATAACTAGCAAATGCTTCATGTCGTACCCTCTGAATTACAAGAGAGTACATGACAAAAGTGAGTATGAGGGGTGATGTGTTGAGATGATAACAACCACTAGCATCATAAGATTGTACAGTACGAATAGTGACTTCGAACCCTACGATTGACAATCAAGGATATGACAGAAGAGTACATGACAAAAGTGAGTATGAAGGGTGATGTGTTGTGATGATAACAACCACTAGCATCATAAGATTGTACAGTACGAATAGTGACTTCGAACCCTACAATTGACAATCAAGGATATTTGGTATATAGACTAAGTTGACTAGGAAATCAAACAAAATCGTTGAGCAATATAGTAATCAAACAAGCCTGATCGGGAAGGTTAAAATAGAAGTACAAGTATGACTCGCTGTTGGGGATGAAGCAGATTGTACTTGGCTGACACGAATGTGAGTGACAGCGTAGTATTTCTTTGGCAAACAATGGTGAATAATAAATGGATTGTTTTTTACTACATTGCAAATTGTAGTTATCTATTATGGATATAAAAAGTTGAGTAGAATACAATGGATGCCAATTGCTGAACAAAGAGTAGATTGTTTTGGATGATGTTGGGAATCGTACTAGATGAAATATCGATGAGGGGGTAAGAAGTGGAGATTGATATGGGACAATTTAGAGATGATAGATGTTTTAGAGGGCTTGTGAGCAGATTAGACACATATGAAGAACTTTGTTAAGGTATGATGAGAACACGGGTTGAGAGAAACCGAGCAGCAGGCTCAAGGGAATTGAAGGAGCTTTCAGGAAGCATTAATGCAACATATTAAATTGGTTTTGATCATATGCATTGATCTTAGGTTAGGAAATTGAGCCCCATCTAGTTTGGTCAAAGCTTTACATAGTCTTGGGATTTATTGTGAATCAAAGATGCTAGATTGTAGGTTGTTGCTAGCTAATTGTGCTAAGTTATTAACTACTATATTTCCTTCTTTGTAGATGTGTTGGTAGTGGATACTTGTTTTGGTAGTGGATACTTGTGAAGTTGAGGTGATTGATTTGGTTGATAACATTTAGCATCATGATGACTTTAAGAATTCCCAATTCTTTATGACGTCTTAGACATAGCATAATGGCCATAACTTTTGCTTCAATGTTTGACCTATGAACTACAAAAGTGGAAAATGTTTTGATTGCTTGACTTGTGTAATCCTAAATAATCTCCCCATAGTTGTAGGACTGGGATTGCCTTGAACTGATTCATTAATGTTTACTTTGAAAGTGTTTTTTGGTGGAGGCATCTAGTGCATAGCTCGTGTCATCTTGTATTTAATCTTTGGAAATAGAGGGACAAAACCACGTTGAATTAGTTGGGAGTCTTGTTAAGAGATTTGCATTAAAGTTTAACAACTGAAAATATTATAGTTGGTTGATAAAACTCTGTTAATCATAGTACTCACTACAATGGTTTGATCATCATATAATCCTTAATTGCACACCTATCATACGCTCCAACAGATAGGCGAAGGGATGAAATTTACACCTTGTCTCTTGTAGAATTTGTGGAATTGCTTCTCCACCAATATTGTAGTTTTTTGTTGAATACTATTATGGTTCGCTTATTGAATTTCCATAAGAATGCAAAAAAGTTTCACATTTGAATTTACCTTGTGCATTCCACAAAGGCCTGGTTTAATGAGTCACCGTTTGCATGGAAATGACATCTGTCAACTTGCTGATAGTTTAGCTTGTGTAAGTTCTTCGGAAAAAAGCAATAAACTGTCACATTAATATGGAAATTTTAGAGGGGTGTTGTTGTTCTAAATAGTTTTTCTTAAATTTAGAATGAGACATTTGCTTTTGAGCTTTTTCCATTTTGATTTAATACAGAAGTTGTCATCCTTGGCAAGCATCTAATAGGCTTGATTAGATGTCGAATGTTGCTCCATGTACTTTAAATTAGTTTGTTTAATCCCTTTCATGCGATTTCATGTTACAAATCATAAACTACTCTTTTTCTTTAAGGAATATGTAGCTTTTATGAATTGAGCATATAGGGAATTAGTAGTGCACAACTGCCAGTGTGGTTTTGAGCATATAGGGAATATTGTTTAATCCCTTTCATGCGATTAGATGTCGTATGTTGCTCCATGTACTTTAAATTAGTTTGTTTAATCCCTTTCATGCGATTTCATGTAACAAATCATAAACTACTCTTTTTCTTTAAGGAATATTTAGCTTTTATGAATTGAGCATATAGGGAATTAGTAGTGCACAACTGCTAGTGTGGTTTAGTGCTAAAGGCTGTCATAAGCTTCTCATGTTTCTTTATACCTAATTTGTTTTCTTCAAGGGATAGACTTAGTTTATTCCAACTAAGCCAATTGTGTTTGTGATTTTGACCATCGTCTCCCCAAAGGAACCCATTCATATCTCTTTCAATTGTTAGTAAGATCATTTGAGATGGGCATGATATCATCAAGGAATAAAGTGGAATTGACAATAGCACATGTTTCATAAGCAAGAGTTCACCACCCATGGATAGCAACCACTTCTTCCAACTTGCCATTTTTTTCTCTAATCTTGTCTTCCAAGTGCTAGAAATGTGTGATCTTTTTCTTGCTCTTGAATAGGATGCCCCAAAGACACACAATAGGGAGGTTTTGTCTTTTAAACTCTAGGACCTCAGTGAGAATTTTTTATTGTCTTGGTTTGATATTTTTGCTGCCTACAAAAAAACTCTTTTTTGCATTGATTTGAAGACTCAACAAACTTTGAAGCTCAAGACGGAATTTTTTAATATTTGTGATTGATTTTTTGTCACCTCTTATAAAAATCATTAGCAAAACTTAGGTGAGAGATGGTCTTAAAGCCTCTTAATAAAGCATAATTCCTCACTTTGTCTTGATTATGTAGATTGTTTAAACCACAATTAAAATGTTTTATCGCTAGAACGAAAAATAGAGAATATAATGTGTTATTTTGTATGAGCCCATGAGTTGGTTGAAAGAATCCGTTACATTTGCCATTGATTATGATGGAGAATCAATTATTTTTGAAAATGTTCATGATGAGATTGATGAATTTGATATAAAAGTTGAACTTGTGTAAACCTGCCTAGAAAGCCATAGAAGAAGTAGTCAAAGGCTTTTTTAAAATCAAGTTTAATGGACATAAAGGTTTTGAGATGGATTTTTCTGCATGAATTTTTGATTAATAAGAACTTCACATTAAATTAAAAAACAATCCAAATTTGTAAACTTAGAAGGAAATAAATATTCCAAATAAGGAAAATTAGGATGACTAGCTTAAGACTTTATTGCATTGTTTTAAAAGCACAATGGGATAAAAATCCATGATGTGATAGAATCTTTGAAGAATTTATTGACAAACAAGGGGAGACCTGTAAGTTTAAGTAGATGGAGTACAAATTTAAGATTTATACTCACAACTAGTTTAAGAATGCGTTTTACACAAACAGAAGAGAAACTTCCATTAGTAAATCAAATTTTTTTCATGACCAAAACAAGGAAAAATGTCAATGGAATAAATGAGATTAGTTTGTTATATGATCACAAGCTTTTGAGTCAATAATTCAGAGAGGAATTAAAGGTTATGGAAAGAGCAAAAGGATTTCTAATTATATGTGCCACAAAACAATTAGGAATGCCAATATTCGAGTTGGGTTTTAGATGTTTCGAGAATTGATCGATATTGGTACTTGTGATTTGTTGCGTTCTGATCTTTGGCTTCAAGTAAACTGACTTTCTATGAATCTACCAAAAAGTTTATCTGATATGACATGTGTCACGTCTTGCTTATCAATTACTATTAATAATGTCCAATTAATAGTTAGCACAGAATAAGAAAAAATGAAAAAGGTAAGTTTTCCTTTTGTTTTTCTAATTTGTCCATTGCCATGTATCGTTTAGGGTTGTTTTCAGTTGCTGTCGGTAAGCATATAGTTCATCGCATTTTGTTGTCGAAAGGTGAAAAAAAGTGGAAAATTCGAAAAAAGGGGAAATCTGAAGAAAAAGGGGTATAAAAAAATGAAAACTGATATATAAAATAAAAAGAGAGTTTGGGAGAATGAAATATTGCAGCAGAAAAATCCAAAAATTATGTATAAGGACCAAAATTTGTCGCTAAATTTGCTATATTTGAATTTATATTCACATTTCAATTTTAATCGTTAGTAATTATTTTACCAAATGTGAAAAAACTCGTACCTTTAAGTAATTACAACGACGAGTCATTACAACACGGTTTATTGCAATAACCACATCTCGCTCCATGAGTTTGTTGATGTTTTGGAAAATTTGTCTATTCCTAGTTGCGCGAGCCTTGATATTAGGGATTTCTTCCATACCTGCCAATCATTATTCCTCATACATTGTCAAAACTCTATATTTTGAGGTTGACAAGTAATTTAATGACTCAATTAGCTTCAGCAATTGCTTGGTATTGACTTGTATCTTTAGGACACTTCTACTTTTGATAATTAAAGAGTTCCATTGCTTTTTGCATGCACTTCAATGACTTGAAAAATTTAGCGACCTTGATGAATATCTCCGAGGTTTGAGGTAAGTTCATACACTTGAGATGATTTGCTAAAATTAGAGTATATTTAGATAACCTTGTACTAAAACTCCTTGATGCTAAAGAAATGCATATAATTCACACTAATGTTTTTATCCATCAAAATTCACAAGTCACTGTCATATCTTTGATTTTCGGTATCCTAGGTGACATGCGATGGATATGAATTGGCTCTAGCCGTTGAACATCTCTAGCTCGGTAGCTTATTTCTTCTCTCCCTTTGATGTATAACCAAACAGATTGATACAGTTATCGTTATTGAGATGAATAGTTGTGATCTGAGCTTGATGTGATTTGGCACTATGGGTTGGGAATGATTGGGGGTTGTGAAACAGGGGTGGACTACGACAATCTCTGTCTTGAGGGAGATATGTGGTTATGGAATATTTTTGGTCTGAAGAGTTGGATTTTTGATGATTAAAGATGGAGCAAAATAGAAGCACTTATAGCTCTATAGGAATTGTTACTATTCCCATAATGATATCATAAAATGAGATAAAAGGAGAAGAGAAAACTCTCAACTATATTTGGTGTAATAAATTAATGAGATTTCTCTTAACTTGAGTTCCAAAGGTGGGAATGTCATTGCTTCCTTTGGAACTCAAGTTGAATGGATAGGAACTTCTATGACATAGAATGCCCTTTTTTTTGTCAGAATTTCATGTTATTGTATGATCATGCTTGCTTTACATGTTTCTTACTACTGTGAGTTGCAAACCAAAATTTACGACCACACGGAGGTTCTTTCTCTAAACTGGTGTTACCGATAACACACCAACTAGTAATTAATTGCTCTCATTTATGATTGGTTGGTGGCTACAAAGGATACCATGGTAGGTTAAACCCCTTGTTGGTGCTGTTGCAGGTTCGATTGATGGTCGATGTCATAATATATCTTTATAATACCAGAAAAGGCATTAACCTTCCAACCATATTTGTTCCAAAGTTCCTTGAACAATAGCTCTGTAGCTTTCTTGTGCAATACTTGGCGTAACAACAATCTACCTCTTGCTTCTCGAAGTTACTAAAGTTATCAATATGAAACATTATTAGTTAAATTGCTATGTTTAATTGATCCTGTAAGTTCTTCAACTTTTTTTAACTTGTTTTTCAAATAAAAATCTTTACTTGGAGCTTTTTTTCAAAGTACATTTTTTTAATTTAATTGTGGATTTCTCTTTGCAAATTTTTTTCCAATTCTTCTCTAATGGAGTTTTAATAGGTTTACAATCATATTTTTAGGTTACTTAAAATAAACATAAAACAGGTATGTACTTATTACAACGAACAAAACCTTGTTTGCTTATTATAATTTTCATTCCAAAGAAATATCATAACTTTCTAGGATGTTTTTCTTGAATTCGAATTGTAGCCTTAAGTTTAATAATGTCACGAATGTCATCACTTTTTTAATATTATATCAACAATGTATATTTAAAGTATGGTTTTCACCAAGTATAAATTCGGCTAGCTTTTGTGGATATTAAATTACTGTATAATCGGGCCAATCACTGCAATCCAAGTTTAGGTTGATTGTATTAATGTTAATTTATAGAGCATTGTATGGTTATTAAGGTTTATTTGGAATGAATGATGTAATTTTCACATTGCAGTTTTGATATCGATAATGTAACAAAGTTGTTGAGTAAGCTTTATGTACAGACGAGTAACATTTAACAATGTGAGTGAAGTGTAATGCTATGCTTTCATCAAAGCAATATGTAATTTATGGATAAGAAGCATGTAACTATATGGGTATGAAAGGTTTGAAGTTTATAGAAATAGACATTTATTGGAGCTTTTAGCGACAATATTGATGGAATTTCTGAAAGACGTGTGGACAAGCTTTTATAATATAGATTTGCAAAATTATAGCGATGGCTTGATTGGTTTGCTATTGTAATTACATGTGGTGTGACTCATACCTTGGTTGTTATTATTACAAAATTCTATGATTACTATGCCATCTTGCAACTTTACTAGGACGAGATGGTCATAGGTATAAGTATGTAGAGAATCATGAGTTGAAGGAATAGCTAGCTGGAGTTATGGGATGAGAGTTCTAATTGCTGTAGGTTAGATTATTTGTAGAAGTATCACAACGAATATTTTAGGGGTAACAATAGAAATGCATTCAAATAGTACTTGATGATTTAGAAGTTTAGATGCTAGATCCGAGGATGCATTATTGGGGAGTCACTTCAAGATAGTCGTCGAGCTCTCAAGAAGAGTGGGATGATCAAATTGCATCATCTCTTGTAAGGAACCCTATATTTCATTCAATGATAGAGCACACAAATAGCTACAATTTCATATCAAGACCTTGAATGATGAATCGTAGTTATTATTAAGAAAAATTCTTGAGGTAGAGAATCCAACGAATATATTGATTGAGATTAAATTGAGATTCGTTTTACCTCAATTGGGGACATGATTAGTCTCCAATTGGAGGCTATTGGATATAGAACTTGATTAAGGCTATATGGACTCACATTTACTTGGCAATGTTTTTGTAATTCAAGTTGCATTTAAGGTCATGTTAATTAGTCACACGTTATCGGAGAATGGAGTTGTATCCATAGTGTTTGGATGTGTCTGTAACATTATGAACATGTAGTTCTCACCCCTGAGGATTATGATTATGGCTACCAATTTAGTTAAGGATCTATGTTTATCATAAGATGTAGCTACTGGAGATGATAATCGAAAGATGTTAGCACATGTGGGGGACAAGTATTCATGGGAAAAATGTGGTTCAAGTTGCGATAATGGCTTAACAAAATAGCTTTGATGAGGACGTGTGGCACAAATGTTAATAAAATAGGGAGTCAACTAACGTTATTAGTTCGGGAGGTGAAATTGCATCCAAATACTTAAGTGACCATTCTCTTTGTGAGTACGAAGACATCAAAGGTGTTAGCACTAGCCAAAAGGGTTGAAAAAGCTTGGGAATGAAGGTCGTATAGTCTTTGTAATCCCATCAAGTTTTAGTGAATGATCTTTTGAGAGCATTCATGTTTTTTTTTTGTTGAGTTTTGGTTTTTCATTAAAATATTATGTGTTTTTCATTGTTGTGTGTTCTTCATCCTTTTCTTATGTGTGTGTCTATGTTTGCTGGTCATTGTTTATGTGTGACAAGAATTGTCATTTTTATACTCTAGAATATTTTTCCACCCAAAGTGCCTAGAATCCAATTAGGTTGCCTTAAGGTTTTCAAACTTAGTTTGCGAGTTAACTTCAAATCCTTCAAATCGTTGTTAGTATAGGTCATCTTTTCTCATCTTGTTCGTATAACCATAAGATATTTTATAGTGATAAGTTAATGCTGCCATTCCTATTATGAGATTTTTCGAAGTTGTATGTTTAACTCCTTAAACGGTTCTATGATTTTTTTAATTTTCGATAGTTGGCTTCACTACATGAATCCAACTCCATCAAAGTTGATTGCGTTCAAGAGAAAGTATATATTGTACTAAGTAAAGATAAGCTTAAGAAAAGTTGAATTAGATGGTTTGTATATATTAAAAAAACGCCACTTAATGGCCCCATTAGGTGATATGATTTATTGAAGTTATCTTCTATGAATAAAAGAAGATTAAACCAATAAATGAATTACAAGAGATTACTAGAAAAGTTTTATCGTACTTTAATACAAACCATGGCCTTGTCCTTATCAGTCGTAGCTCTAACAAACTTTAAGACGCCTTAGCTACAAAATACGAGATGATAATAGAGAGATTCAATTCTTCACGAAGGAGATGAAATGGCTACACATTGGAAGCTAAAGCCTCTGGAGAAGTCGAAAGGAGACGAAGAAACCAGTCTTGGAAGTGAGACAGATTGTAAAATAGTTGCGGAAGCCATTGAGACAAGGTAGGATGAATAGTCGCTGATGGACACATTGCAATGGGATGACGAAATTGAGTAGGAAGCTGCAATCAAACCCTGTTTAATGGAAGATTCATGGGATGGGATCAAGCACAATGTTACTATAGATTCAACATAGTGTCATAGTAAAGGCCTTACTTGATATGACGATATTGGAGCAGCTCCATGGGATTGATGCCAAAGGACTAGTTTTGGAGGCCTTATGATGAGGTTGGATCAACTCTACATCTATAGCTTCAGGTCCTGATGAAACCTTGCTTGATGGGACAAAAAAATTTCAGTCCTAAAAGCTTTGTTAGACGAGGCAAAATGGATTAAAGCAAGTAGAAGCACTACTTGTTGATTGCTGCAAGGTATACTCGAGGATGATTGGAAATTCTGATACTATATAAAATTGTAAAGAGAATGACATTCTTATTTATATCATTGAGAACACAAGAAAAATATATTGTCCAAGTAATAGACTATTCATATAGTTTTAATTTAAGGAGAAATCTTTTTAAATAAACTGTCAGAGAGAATAGTTTAATAAGTTATTGAAAATAATCTCAATTATCATAAATATTGATGTCAAATTTAATAAAAAACTCTTAACTATTATTATGGTTCATATGTTCTAAATGAGACTAATTAAATTTAGAATTATGCAATAATTTTATTTGTTTTGGATATCTAAATTAGTATTTGTTGATTAATAAGAAATTTGTTAAATAGTAAGCAGCAGTGATCCACGTACCTATTGTGATGGTGTGAATAATGTAAGAGCATTATGCTTTGTTGAAATTCATTGATTGTGAAATAAGGCCTAAGTTTGGTTTGAAATAATTATTGTTGACTATTAAGTTGCATAATAAAAAAGTTGGTTCTAAAATCTCTGTTATTAATTGTTATTAAAAATTTATGTTTAATAATATGTTGAAAAATGTTTAATAAAATAATTGTTATTATAAAATTATATATGTATCAATGTGTTTTTGGTGAAGAGTAAGTTAAATTTTTTAATACCATTTTGGGAGACTAAAAGTACATTTTAATCACCTTTTTAATAAAACCAGCATTTTGAAATGTGGTCAGCCAAATTCCTAATTGCATGTTGAAGACATATTATATGATAGAGAATGATGCATATTTGCAGTTGATAAATACTTTACGATTATAGTTGGATGCCAATAATATTGTCTATGTTTTAAACTTTGTTTAGTAGTTATGTATGTCTTTCTAGTGAATTTAAGATGTATTGCAATGTGTATTTTCTTTTATGGAGAGAATTGAAACTCTAAATTGTTTTTCCTTGATAGATGCAAAATTGAATATAAATGATTTATGTTTAGTCTAGTTAAGAGTAGAAATTGCTTAAAGATCATAATCAATAATCATAAATAAAGGAAAGATTCATCATTTCAAATCTGTAATCCAAATTGTGGAGAAATTAATGAGTATGTAAATAATACAATACAAGTAGGTTTGATGAAATGAATTGTTTTTAAAATTTTATCAGTGAAATATTTTATTAAAAGACGAGCTAACTTTTACTCGTCTTTAGTGAGAATAATGGTATTATATGGTATTAAATATTTTGATCATAGTCAAAAGGTTCAAATAAAGAGAGTGTTATAGAGATGAGTATATGTTGAAATAAATGTGTGATTATGCTAAAAGGATGTGATTGGAAATCAGTGCATGTGGGAGAATGTTGATATAGCTTTATTTGACAACAAGCTTTGGAGAATCTATTTGGATGGCTTATGCAGATCGAACACGATTCAATAAAATTCTCTCCATCAGAACGAGGAACAAAAAAGGCCATAATCATCATTGCAAGAGATCACTATAAATGATGAAACATTGTTGGATATTAAATAAGATTTTAATGGATTGAATATAATGATATCAAATGATTCATACTGTTAATTTTATTTGCAAGGACTAAGAATTATTGTCTTTATAATCTGTTATGATGCCTTATATGTGTTGTTTTGAATATTTTGGAGCTTAAACAGGTCATTTTGAATATAGTTTTGGACTGATGATTCAATATCATACTGCTTGAAAATATAGATCGCATTATAATGCGATTTTCATCTGAAAATGATGTGCACTTTTTGCAGGACGTGGCTTCAAAAATCATGGCATTTTCACAGCAGGGGCCAAGAACAGTTTGTATTATTTCTGCAAATGGTGCCATCTGTAATGTGACACTTCGGCAGCCAGCTTCGTCTGGTGGAACAGTGACTTATGAGGTCAGAATCTTCACAAAGTGTTCTATGATTTTTTTAGCATTCTGTAGATTTTTTTGTCTATTGTTAAAATCTTACTTAGACTTTGATGTCTTTGTCTAGACTTTTCTTCTCCCTAACATTAGTAGTGAGTCTTTTGATTCGCTTCAGTAATCAATGAACATCACTATCCTGTCAACATTCACAACTCTTCTTTCAAATGTTTTTCTATACTAAGGTTATAGTTTATGTGATGTTACAAGACAAAGCTGAAATGGATAAAACTTTCTTAGGGTCGCTTCGAGATAATTTCTTTGTCGGGCTCTTTCTTGCTTACGGAAAATGACGGTACCCGCAGAAGAACAGGTGGATTGAGTGTGGCGCTTGCTGGGTCTGATGGCCGTGTTCTCGGTGGTGGAGTAGCTGGAATGCTAATGGCAGCAAGCCCCGTTCAGGTAATTCTTCCACTTTGGTTCATCTTTCTCATCACAGACATTACCCATCAAATCTTATTTCATTTGTCTTCTCAACTCAGGTGGTGGTGGTTAGCTTTATTGTAGTAAGAAAGAAGCAGAAGCCTGATCTCTTAAAGCAGGATCCTTCATCGGCTCCAACCAATGTGCATGGATTTGGTGCACCATCAGCATCGAGCCCAACGTCGCCTCAAGGGTCCTCCAGTGGTCCCGATGATGAGCAGGGGAGCCCGATCGATCACGACACTGGATCTCCCAACAACTCAGTGCATCATTTCCAGGGTTTGCAACCTTTCTCGGTGGGGTGGCCTCTTTCCAGGAGTTGATTGCAACAGGATCGTAAGATATCTTCTGTTCTTCGATCTATGGTTTATAATGGTGGAACTGTTGATCCTAAGCTAAGTTATAAAATCACTGTCCCGGTACCCTTCTAGCTTTTAGGAATATGCATTGTCCTTTGTTTTAGAGACTTATCTAAGTTGAAATCTTACCAAGTGCTACCTCCTGAGGTGCTTATTGTGAACTTAATTATTATGTTAGGCACATTTTCTATTCTGAATCCTTTATAGAGGAGATTCTGTTTTATCAGATGGTATTTAGCTTTTCTGAAGCTATATGCCACAATCATCTTGACAACTTATTGCTGAATTAGACAGTCAAGTTTAGTGTTCATAGCTAATTTTCACACAGTATTCTCTATATAGATAGATCAAATGACAAACCCTCGGTGAATAGGTAAGCTGAAACGTGAAATACCAAACTCTTAGTGTTCTCTAATACAACATCAGAATCACTTTTATGCCTTGAGCCTGAACAAGCTCTTATTTCCCAAAACGACTCTATACACTCTATTGAGATAAGGGACAGCTGAAGGCCAGCTTAGTTGCTTGCCTTATGTTCATTGCCTGGAGCCTGCCAAACCAATGACAGTTTGAGGTTAAAGCAAGGTAAGCTCTTTCATTGTCTTAGCATTAATACAAATCAAAAAGAAAAAAAAAGATAGAAGAATTATAGTTAAGTTTTTATGGATTGCAGCTATGAATATGTTGGTTTCTGCACAATTTTTATACATAGAGCAACCAAAACAAAGTTTACATCAGCCCTTTTTGTCAAAATAATTAGTAAAATTCCTTCTTCCACATTCACAAGTACTGCTGTTAAAAAAATAAATTGCAGGTGTCTTTTTAAAAAATGAAACAATGGTTAATGTAAATAGAAAAGCTATTAAATTTATTATTCTACACTTTCATTCTTCTTTTTAAAAGGTGTTTCAAAGCCATTAAGCACTTTGTTAAACTAGGTCATATTCTAGCCTTCTTTTGGGTAACTGCATTTGTCATCAATTTGAACTTTATCATTCCTATAATTTGCAATCATTTTAACACTTTCTAAAGAAAATGGTGAGAAAACTGGTAAAAAAAAAGAATCTAACTTTTATGTAAAACTAGATGGGTAAAGGCAAATCTCCAATATGCAATAGCTGCAAATTTCTACATAAAAATGAAAATCACGAAAATTGATGAAACTAGAAGATTATTTCCATCAAATGGATACTGACCTCGACTGATGTTACAAAATTGCAAACTGCACATTTCACAGATCTTGCGCCGTACTGATACATCAGCAACATGTGACAGCTTCCACAGTTCACATGAGCAACCTGATTAGCTGCCAATAGAAAAAGTAGAGTTTTTACCTATGGACAACGTTTACGTGATTAGCTACCACAGACCTTAATGGCTTGGCTAAAATCAGATGCACGAAATTCGGTTGTATACTTGCAGAACACATTTTATTCTTTAGTTAAATAGTTGCTCGAGCACTAGAAAAATGAACTATAAACATTCCCACAGTGTATTTTTTATGTCAAAGCCATAAAAAAAAAAAAAAATAGACTTTCAAAGGAGACAAGTTCGCAAGGTGCGGACTTTGCTGTCAAAAATAAAATGAAAATGAACAAAAAAAGTTCTTTTTTGAAAAACAAAATTGCAGGTGGAGAAAAAAAAAAAAAAACTTCTTGGTATTGCGTGCTTGACATGCCGTTGAACTAATAAAGGAGAAGAGTTAAAAAAAGGACTTTCGAAATGTGTTAAACAACCAAGCCCAAAGAAGAAAGTGGAAATCATCGATATTAATTGCTTTTGCTCTTTATAGCTTTTGATATGAAAACCTAATGATCATTCATGGGACCTTTGCATGATTTTACCAACTTGTTTATGACAAACATAGGAATGCCTTGTCTACAGTTCCTTGATTCATTCTGTATTTGAATTCAAGCAAAAAGTGTTCAATTAGGGTAGCAGGAAGATAAAAATGACAGAGATGATGGCTTCACCTTCAAGTGCTAGGTTAATCGTATGGCAGCAAGAACATTGCACACTTGTTGCTCCACGTAGATACATCAGAAGAGTACGGCAACCTCCACAAACTAGTTGAGTCATTTCTGTTCCTGTTTTCACAGTCAAAACTGACAGGTGAATCCTAAGCTTATTAACCCAAATAACACATTCGCATTGTTGAAATCTGGTAGTTCTAAGTACTCGCATAGACTACAAATGGAAGTAAAAAGCAAGGCTATGTTTGATTTGAATGAAAACAGGGTAATACGATCGAATTTTCGTGTATTGTTTAGTTTTAATGAATTCATAAAAATTTCTAAATATTTGCAAATTGACTTGCTTAACTGTTATATTTCATAATATCTAAACATGCAAGTACTCTAGAGAAAACTTTAGTGAAAGAAGACTATAACATTAACTAGAAAGACAGATTTCACTGCTTCTAAAAGCATTCTAAGAAGCAAAGAAATTGCTTGGATACCCCTCGACACAATTTACCCACCTCTTCAATTCTCCATTAGTAGAGGACTTTGCACGTGCCACCGTATCTCTTACTACAGAATTTTTTTCTTTTTTCTCTCTCTATAGAATTTAGGCCCATATGCTTCTAACACTTTTACCCTTACCATTGCCACAAAGGCATAAATTGATTCTTAACCACTCCCACAAGGCCATAATAAAAAATTGTCAATGGGAAGGCAATTTCTTACTGAAACTATATACGATATGTTAATCTCATAAAACAGACCTAAAGAAGATTATATGACACCAATGTCATAACTAATCTCAATAATACTATGAACACATCGAGTGATCAATAACTCACCATCATGCATTGCATTTTAACCTAACAATTTAGTAATAAAGGTTGGATGAAAACCTCTATGTTATATACTTTCATTAAGATGGGAGACATGTAAGGTCATAATCTATAATGCCAATATCAATAGATATTGTAGTTATCATAGATAAGCACCTCCTCAATAGGTGTTAAACAATACCTACATTTGTTGATGATCATTGGATGTAAGATTTTGATGTCGCCCTATTTGACAAGAACAATAACTACATTTGTTGTTATGATGGCAAGTAGATTTCATTACAAACTTTAATGCTAAAACCCATGACACTCACACCATCTATACCCTTCATAAAGAAATCTAAGAAGAAAAACATTCATATGATAACTTACAATGAGCTTGAACATGTTATTCAAAAGGATAAACCTCTCTAGCTTCTTATTGTTTATCTTGTCAACAACTTTAGTTCCACCTTTAAGATTCTTATACAATTAGGGAATTTTAAAAAATTTTCCTCTTTAAACTACATGCAGAGACACCATGATTATCAGATGTTCAATATGCGATTGATCTCATTCAAAGTCCATCCCTCCTTAATATGCCTCATTATCGATTGAACCTAGCTGAACATTCGTAATTTGCCCAACTAAGAACTAATTACCAAGTAAAGAATATGTCTAAGAGATTCCTTGCATTTTTCAAACCTTTCTAACCGCCCAAAAGGGAAGATCATGGAGATCAGTCTTCAAACACAATAAATATCAATTATTATTTCTTGATCCCTCAACTAGATGATAAATTAGATCAAATGTCTAGTGCTACCATCTTCTCTAAGATTGACAGCAATAGTGGTTATTAACAAGTATGCATATGACCAAAAGACAAGTGAGAAATGGTTTTTAAAGCAAAAGATGTTTATATGAGTGACTTTTAATGTCCTTTGGTCAATCCAGCGCTTTCAATTCATTCTTACGCTTAATGACTTAAGTACTCCCATCATACATACATATGTAAGCTTGCTATTGTCAACTTTAATGACATTCTTGAATTTACTAACTCCAAAGCACAATTTGTAGATCTACAATTTCTATGCCTCAACATTTCATAACATAGTTTATATGCTAACAATAAATACATGTGAGTTCTCTTAAGCTACCATTATATTTCTTGATTTCGTTCTAAACTGAAAAGAAATAATCCTCAATCCTATCAAGTTTAAGTCTATTAATGACTAGCCTACTCCCCAATCCTAACATGAAGTAAGAGACTTTCATAGATTTGTTGCCTTGAACTCTACATTTATATTTCAATGTTGAAGTTGCTCTCTTAACTAATTGCCTTAAGCAAGGGACTTGTGAGTGGAGTAAACCTATCCATAGAGCCTTTCTTAATATACACTTTCTTGAACACTTGTGTTACACTCACCTAACTTTTCTGAAGTGTTTGAATTATCTTGCAGCCAAGAAGGGAAGTCTACAATGTTCTTTACCAAAAAGGTTATTCCAACATCATAAAATTACTTTCATACAACGAGGAATTTGATGATAATATTTAATATCTTAAACATTAGTGTCATGACCAGTTGCCAAACAAATTTGTCCTTTACATTGATCATGTTGACTTGTGATATCTCCATTCCCAATAAAAACTTAATACCTAATATGCTAAATTGGTAGAATATCTCCAATAGTTAATTGGACTTGAGCATTGAAGTAGAATAGAAAATCAAGCAACTAACATGCTAATTTATCATACCTCCTTTGCAACTGCTTTAATTTTTTATGTATCATAGTTAGAAAGGTTGCAAGACCAAAACCATGAGTGTAACTTCTTTAGTGAGACTTATTGAGACTTCTTATGGTATAATAACACAATCATAAGGACAACCTACTGCCATCTTTCTAGATGAAATTGAATTTCATGACTTACCTTAAATAATAGTATCCAACAAAGATGTTAAGTTTACCAACTATTTTTATAAGACACTTTATAAATCTTTGGCCACATTCCATGAATTCTTTGTTGCTTATCACACCAAAATGAATGACCTAATGGAGCTTGTTATCTCTAGCCTAGGAGACCTTCTACTGCATTGAGCTAAGATTACATATAATAGCTTTGTGAATTAAATGATAAAAAAATCCACTGAAGGTGTAATAATGATGTAACCCATAGAAACCTATAAACTTAACCCCAATACACCCATAGACATCATATAATGTTTTGGTTGAATCCTTTGCATAACACATTTCAAGACATACAAAAAAGATAGGATGCAAATGCAAAGTAGCAATGAGGCATATAAAACCCCATGCAAATATTGAACCTAATTTGCTAAATGAAATTATATCATGGCCCATGTTAAACCACAACAATTTACCTTGACAAAAACTAAGAAGTTGCAAGGATAAGGATTTGGGCCTTTGTGAGTGTTGAGAAAGGTAAGGAACAACGAGTATGTTCTAGATTTGCCTCAAGAATGCCATCGTGTTGACAATCAACATTTTTTAGTTGGTTGCAAACAAGGACAATACCTCTATTCTAAGTGATTTCTTCAACCCTAGCACTATGGAAGAGATTATTACTATCCAAATGAGAGCAAAACTAGCAAATAGAAGATATACTAGATGATAATTAACATCTATTTGATATTATAATTGTTAGATGTATATTTTTGGATGAAAGAATTGCCCAATGACAAAGAATACTTAGTTTCTTAGATCAAAACCCAGAGGATTGCCCTAGATTTGCTGACGTAGTATAATAGCAAAATTAACGTTAATAATGTGGATTCTTGTTGCATAGGTAGGATTGATGAGGACGTCCACTCAATCTTTTTCCAAATTACCAAACAAATTTGTTAAGAGCATTATGTCAATGTTTGCAACAAAGTAAACAGAACATTATAACATAGTTTTAAAAGACTTTCTTCCTCACATTAAACCCTCTTGACACCTACCCAACCTCGCCTGAAAAAATTCGAGTACATAACGTCACCCTCCAATCATCCAAGAAACTAACTTAAACACAAGATATTCTTGAGGAATACGTGCAACACTCAAGACCAAAGTATATTAAACCCTTAACTCAACAAAGCCTATTAAGAACCTAACATTCTACCCCCATGATAATCATCCAAACAAACTCATCGAGACCTTTTGTTGACGTACTATAAGCTACATCAAGCAGATAATGTTCTGATTTAGCGAGTCATATATAACTTTTTTATTTATTCTTTATTTTTAATTAATTATGAATTATAATATATCATATGTAAAATCTTTAAGAGTTTTTAATTAACTTTACATATTTTTTATATTTTTGTAATTTTTTATTAAGAAGGATAATTCTATTATTTTATTTTTCACTCTAAGATTTAGCCTTATATTCTATTTAAATACTTTTTATTGAATGAAAACAATAAAAGAGATTTAGATTGCTTGATATTGTCTCTTGATTGAAACCATGGTATCTTTTATAATGCATGAGTATATATTCTTAGGTTATTATTAAACTTTTTTTGGGTTGTAATTCAAAGATATAAGTTGTGATTTGGATTTACCTCTGTTGTGTCCCCTTCTTCATTGTTGCCACCTCCTATCAAAGAACCTTACTGTAGGATCTCATCATGCGTCATTTTTATTTATTTTTTTGTATCAAAGCTTCCTTTGTGGTGTACCAACTACCGTGACGATCTGACACCGTTGTCGATTAAGTAGCTTCCTTTCGTTTCCCCATCTCTTACTGTATTTATATCCTTCAATCAAATTTATTACCATCAGATTGCTTGAAAAAAGTCCTTGAGGTTTTGTGCCCTGGTAACTGCCAGCTACCATTGTCACACAATAATATTCCACCAAATGCACAAGCCTATAGCCACTATTAGCCCCATGCTTAGCCCTTTGTAACCGTCATGTGCAATGCCCACGTGCATGCCCATACATTAGCCCATGTGAGGACATCGAACCAAAGGCTTGACACAAGTCATTATTACATTTTAATTGCACTAAACTACAAGCAACCTTTACTAGACTAGTTTATTTTAAAGTTAGCTTGGAAGAAGTTTTTATAAGTGCATTTTAGATCTTTTTTTATCATCTTTTGTGCCACTCATTAGGAACAAATGAAATATATTTTTGAATTTTAGATTAAACTTTATGCTTCTAAAATTAGATTACTGAATCTATACCTATTTCATTTTTATCATGGAAAAATTTATCATTTCTAAAATGTGTTGATTTCTATATTCATATCTTAAATTTTTATTGCAACAAATATCTCAAAACTGTTTGGGATTTTATTACACTAATATCCATAAGAAAAATTTAATATCACATATCTCATTTATGAATTATGTTATATTATTTTCTTTTAGATATCCATGTGAATGTGATTTGAAATCTTTTATATGATAATTCTAAATTGTTTTTAAGAAATTATACAATTTATATTCATACAAATTATATGATTAATCTTTTGTTATCTAAATTTGTTAAATATGCAAATTTTTATCATATTCTATATCTTAAGACTATATTTAATTACTTTTTATAATGACACTCAAATTATAATTACTCAAATATGCTCTATTCTTATTTATTATGAAAATTAATTAGATAATATTTGCTACGATGTAGTTAATATGCCATATCAAGATTCTATTATACTTGGTTATAATTAGATGTTTTAGTAAAAATTTGGTTCCTTAATCAAGTTATTGTTTCAAATGATAAATATATTATTTTAAATTCACCAACTTTACAAGTCATCACTGATGTCACTCAATAAGAAATTAATAATTTTTTTTATATACATCTGAATCTTTGGAATATTCTACAATTTATCCATTAGAGTTTACCCTATTAGAAATTGAACCACCTTCTACACCTAAGCCTTTCAACTTTAACCTATTAAAACCTATTTCTCTTGAGTTTGAACCAAGTGAGTTATAAAAAAAACTAATTAAGTTTGTACTGCCTTCACATATTTTTTTATCCCCAATTTTTCCTCTATTATTAAACATAAATATTTTTTTACTTACATATGAAGTTTTTAATAATTATAATTTTGTTATGTATAAAGTGTCTAATCTAATTTTTAATATAAAAAATAATTTTATTTATTAGGGTACATCAAGTTCATAGTTTTATTTACAAGTTTGCAAAATAAAAGATGACTCGGTTAGATGCTTTAAGCTTTCATGTGACAAGACTACCATATAAGTTGAGCATATACATAGCTAACTCACCTAGTTTTTATGTAGTCATATCATTTGATATCTTAATTTCTAAGAAGGACTTATACAAATTGATGTTAAACTTGATAAAGATTTACTTAGAGTACAATTTTATTGGTAAAGTTTTTCTTGGTAGAGTGGATTATTGTAGGATAAGATGCATCAAATAGATGATGCAAAGCTGATCTAATGGGTAATATAGAGCTTTTCATATTTATTTTTCATTTTTAATTCACTATAGATTGTAATAGATTATGCATGAAGACCTTAAATGTTTTTAGTTGTTTTTATATATTTTCTTATATTTTTCATTACGAATGACATTTTTATTAGTTTGTTTTTTAGTTGAAAATTTAGTCATGTCTTATATTTAAATATGTGCTATTGAAAGAAAAAGGTAGAAGAAATTGGTTGCTTGGCATTGCCTCTTAATTGAAAATATGATTTTTTTTATCATGTATGCATGCACATTTTTGGTTAGGATCTAGATTTTTTGAATTATAATCCAAAGATATCGGAGTTACGATTCAGATTTACCTCCTCCTTTATTGTCTTTCTCATCGTTGCTTTATCCGACCTCAGAACACGTAGATTTTATCTTGCCTAATCCTCCACAAATTTTTGGTATCATGGCTTTGTCAAGATCTAATTATAGGATTGTATTCTTTCTCATCTTTTATCATCTTTACTTCTCTTTTTTCCCTTGATCCATCAATTGCTTCCTGTGCCCTTAGGATGTCAATCTTCTCGAGATTGCCTTGAGACTTTGCTAAACAACATTCACCTACCTTCTAACAAATCTTGACAATAAACCCTTTTTTTGAGACTTTGTTTAGCCTCGACCGTGACGTGCCACCACCCGTTGTTGCAAGTTTTCATGTTTCATGTTATAGAAATTTGTGCAACTCAATTAGCAATAAATTAAACCTACCAATAAGATCCACTAAATGATAGTTCTTTCACCTAAAAAGTCTGACCAATCATGTACATGTTCATAACCTTGTCAACTTAACAACGGATTTTTGCAAATTCTACTAATGCTTCAATTACCTATGCAAATAACGATCTATCATGATCATCCATTGGCAAATGCATTTCTTACATTTTCTATTTCATTACTTTAAGTTCTATTTTATCTGGAATTGGTCATGAATTTGTATTAATAACCATATATAAAAGTTGACATTTGGTTGCAAACTTCTAGAACTTTTTGAATTTTACACTTGAAGTCCCACTTCTACTTTCCTCTTTGATGAGAAACCCTAGAAAGGACTCCATGACAACAGGTAGTAAGTGGCTCCAAAAGGTAAAAGCTTCTATGCAATTCTTTGAATAATAGAAACTACACAATGGAGGCATGACAGTTATTACTATTAAACAACTTGCATAGTTTTTTAATTGTCAAGATCCTAATCATTTGACACTTAGTGTTGAATCTATTCAAATATCTTTCTACTCCAAATTTGCATACATCACCCTCCTTCTTGTGCCAAAAGAAAGACTAGGATGAGGTTAATTGTTACCACGTGAAGCAGATGGTATGCATTCTTCCACGACCTTCTAGTATTTTTAGTCATTCAAACTATACTAGTCAATGTTTATCATCTAATTAAAGATTTTTACCACTCTTTATCAAAAAATCTTTACCTCATGTGAAAATTATTTCACAGTTTATGACTTTAAAATATTCTACTGAACTTATCACTCCACCCAAAAATGTTGCCTCCACATGTACTAAAAGCCTCCTTTAAGTTTAATAAGGTGTGCGAAACTCTCTCTATCCATAAACTCTAGTTCTCCTCTCATTGACAAAGAAAATTTTCAATTAAATGGACAATTAAATCAACATTGCTCTAATATAAAATTTTCAATTCTTATTTAAGTGTTTGTTCTATTCTAAACTTTGGTGATTTGAAGTTTTGTATTTGCACCATGATACCACGTGTTGTGCCTCCTTGAGGCTCTGGTTTGAGCTTCTAAGTATTTTTCCTATGATCTCTTTGTTTTTGTTAGCTCACTACAAACCTCTTATTCTTTTTTTTTGCAAGCTTGTTCTCTATAGTAACCATTTCACTATAATTAAAGAATCAAACAATGCTCTAAACCTTTCTTCAAAAAAGAAAATAAAAAATATATAGTAAAACAAAAACATTTTCCTTGCTATACCGCAATCACAAAAGGAAAGAAACCAATTTCACATGGTTTTCACTCACTCCTATCATTTACCCAAAACATACTTTACCGAACTAAAGCAAAGCATATAAGTGCATACATCTGCTGATGGTAACAACTATCCATTTTAGATGACAGAACATAAATTTACAATAGTAAATTGTAGTAGTAAATTAATGAAGAAAGCTATTTATTGAAGAAATTTACCCGGAGATGGGACAGCTGTCACTGCATTACATACAGCACAGCATACTGATGTTGCCCCAAGTGGATAGAGAAGAAGGTTTCGGCAGCCTGAGCATACAAGTTGGTTCTGCCCCCCTGAAAGATAGTTGCTCCTTTATAATTCACATAGGTTTGTTATTCTGGACCGACCAGCTATATTCATATTTCACATAACATAAACCTTTGTATAGTGTATTTGTGGAAGAGATTTAATTAAATTTCACCAGCAAAAAGAGTACTAAAATAATATAATATGGTGAAAGAACGCAACGAAAAGGTAAAAAGGATTTGTTTGTAAAGTGAAATGCGGACAGTTCTCTACTGTACATTTGCCCTTTAGAATAAAAGAATCAAGACGAGAAGTAAATATTGAGCTCAGAACACAATGTTAAAGCTAAAAAAAATTTAAGATTTGAATGGTAGCTTTAGCGCCACAGTAAAATTGCTGTCATACAAATTGAAGTTGTCGAAATAACTACTTATAAAAATGTAACAAAAAGCTGTATAATATAGACTTTTTGGATTTATCAATCACCCAAACCACACTCATGAGAGAGCTTTGTAGCGCTTCCTCTCTTTTAAAATTAAAGACTTACCGTCTACCACATCAGAGATAAAAAAGCAGTCATGAGCTCTGCACCAAGAACCCAACTCAAGTACACTAGTTAAAAAAGATATACCATCTGGAAGCGTGTAAGGGGCAGTCGGCGTTGGATACGGCGCAAGAGGAACTGGCATTGCTGATAAGACCGCTAGCTTTCTTCCCTTCTGCTGTACGAGTCACACACCACCAGCTTCACGATGCATCAACTGAAGAAATCGAAGACAGGTAACAAGGAAATTTACACAAAAACAGTTAAATAATCACTTTCTACAAAAACAAATACGGGATTGAAGCAGAAATCTCCAAACAAGACAGTCAATGCCGTCCTGGTCATAAAATCTATTAAGGTGCATTCCCACGAACACACCCCCTCACTAACCCACCCCGATTAAACCAACTACGAACAAAGACGATTGACTCGGCAGGTGTAATCACCTTTCAGCCTCTAATGGCGCTTCTTCTCCATTGAGCTCTTTTTTCTTGTGTTTCTACCTCAGAGCAATGCATCCATCTATCACTCACGTGAAGGGGAAGAAAGACACCAGCGTGTGGTGAGAATGCGTCGAGTTATAAATAACTTATAATCGCGTGCGTTTGCGATTTTGGTCGAACCGGTGGGATTTCAATATCATTTGGTTGTTCATCCCGGCTCTCCACGCATTAATCACTCATTAGCAGTTGAAGCTCTTTCCCTCGATTAAACCTCTCAATTTTTTAAATCATTAATATATATTTTTAATTAATATGATTGAAATTATAAAAAGTAGGTTAAAATTTCTCTGTTAACTCAATATTATATGAATATTAAAATGCTTTGTTTTAATTAATATATTTAGTTAACTTAGTGTTACAGTTGATGAATGACCAAAATTATAAACAAATAATTAAAGCAAACGAATGATTATATAAGACAAATACATCATTAGTCAAGATTAATATTGAATTAAGCATGCCAAAGATGTGAATTTGACAAAAAAGAAATTTTAATAATTGCACTTATCGTGGCATCTGGAAAAGCAATCCATATTGTTGAGGTAGACTACAAGACTATAGCTGTTGGCTAAATAAACGAAAAGAGAGCAAATGATTTGAGTCACTCTTTAGAAATTGAAGAAAAAGTAAATTATGAACAAGTCTTCAAAGTCGATTTTTACATTTTGACAAATATTTAGTAGTAGTGTGTCGACAAATTTGTGAGATAATAAGTTGAGACTTACTTTACAACTAGTGTTGATTAGTCTTTATTAGACATCTAATTCATGCATGTATTAGATGAATGGTTATTCTATTGTATTGAGTGGCAAAAGACTATCCATGATGTTTTCTCATTTTCTAAATATCATGTGTTTGATCTGATGAACTAGACTATTTGATCAACAACCTTGTTGCTGCGCTTCACTAACTCAAATAATAGACGATTGAAGCTCATTAATCATGCATTGTACTAGTTTTTCATATTGGATATTTTGCTTGATTATATATTAATCTAATTGTTAATTACTTTCAATATCTTCTATTCCATCAACTTAGGTTCCCTATCATTCACTTAAATATTGGTGCTTTTTTTAGTCTCTTACTAAACTAGTTAGCATTTTCTTGTTGCTTTTGTTGATATGTGTGTGTGTGCATGTGCAAGCGCACGTGTGTATTTCTTAAGACCTAAATATCGCTTAATACAAACATAGTTTGTACAAAAAATGTTGGCTATGACTTATTAGTTATTGAGGAGAGAAGCATTAAAAGCTTTATTATATATGCATATTTCATCATCAAATAATTGTTTCTTAACTTGGACAATTAGTGGACCAAATGCATCTTTCTACTAAATCCATCAATTCTCTTTATAAAGATAAGCCAAGACCCTTCACCATGTACCAATTGGCTATCACCTACAATAGCTACTTATTAGACCATCCAAACTCTAGTTGTAGTGGCAAAGATTCAAAAGCTTGTTGTTCGGATCATTGGAAGTCCTTCAATAGACAAATCTATTCTTATAAGCATCTCTCACATTGACAACAATATCATCATCTCTAACCACACTCATTATAACCCAAAAACTTGTTGGCAAGTATTCCAAGCATGGATTATACCTATATTTAGTTTCTCTAGCAATTCACAAGGGTAAGCCAATAACAGGAAGTCTTAGTATCTTATAAACACAAATCATAGCATACACATTAATATCAATCATAGTATTTGTAATATCCTAAAAGTGTGGAAAAATAAAGAAATTTAAATTTATTGGGTGTTAAAAATAAAGAAATATAGTCATATGAAGATTTGTTGATGGGTCTAAGGAGAGAAGAGTTGTAAATTATTGGAAATAATAATATTTCTAATTGTCACATTTTAAAAAATTTTATGAGTTTTTCTAAAAAAGGTATTTTTCAAATTTTTAAAAAGATCATAAAAAGTGATACAAGACATTGCACAATATGATAAAGTGAGAAACTGAGATGGCTAATACGAAGATAAATTGTGCATGTACGACTAAGAAAGTTGTATAAGTATGTTCATAAGTTGAACAATGCATTGCTACAATAGGTCAAATAAGATCCTGAGGCAAGTGAGAGAAGATATAATTATACATATACAAAATTAGAAGATCATATAAGTATAATTAATTGAGAAGAAAAATTTAACAAAGTATAATGGAATGAGTAATAAATGAATAACCTCAAAACATATAATATAACTTGATTAGAACAATCAAATAAGTATAATATTTTTAAATAAGAAATGATACATAAGAGATAATTATAATAAAGGACATTATCAAGATGATGTCAAGAGAATAATTAAGTTGAATGAAGAAAAGGGATTGTACAATTATGATTAACGATATTATATAAGTATGATCAAGTTAAGAACTAGGCATCATATAAAATGTACATAGACATTGTATAGTATGATGGCTTGAGTTGGACAAGTTGAAATAGATTATACAATGATAAATAACTTAGTCATATAAGTGCAATAAGTGCATATGAAGAGAAATATCGCTTAACATATAGTATAAATTGATGGCATTGAACAGTTTGATGTTGTATTACCAAAAATTTTTTAAATTGAAATTGTAAAATGACTAATGGAATCATTGTGGAGGAGAATCTAATTGATGATAATCATTAGAATTTAAGAAAGTGAAGATCCATTCTTTGATAAACATTATCTTAAAGAAGATGGAAAGTCATAAGAAGTCAAAAGGGTGTCAAATGAGTACAAAACAAAAGGAGGGATACAATTAGGAAACTTTTGGAAAAAATCAACAATTTGAGATTCAATCAAGAGCATTTGAGCAAAAAATCAGACAACCATGAGCAATTGAGGGAGAAGAATTGTACTGGTATTATAGCAATTCTGTAACACCTAAAAAGAGAAGGAAATTGAGAAATTACAAAATCCACAATATGACAAATACATTTAAAAAAAAGTTGAGAAAACTTGTACTATATGTATATGATTTGTAAGCTAGAGGCCTTTAATTAATGCTGTAAAATGGCTAAATATTAGGATCTTGTGTAAGTAAGCTTCTGCATATATATTTATATTTTATGTATAATGCTTATTAGAGGTGTCAAACCTTAAGATATAATTTTAAATGAATATCTTGAGAATGATTATTATCTTTGAATTTCAATGTCTTGATAACATGTTTGATTTACATATGTTTGCTTGAGCATGATATCCTGTAGATGTTGTTTTACATGCTTATATATATTTTTATACTATTGTGATAATGATTACAAAATTTAAAACAAAAAGAAAAAGATGCTTAATATCATTGTGATTAAAGTTACATATGAAATGCAAAAAGTTAAGAATATGAAAAAAAAAGATAAAGATAATGAGAAAATGATTTGGTAAAGGGGGTAAAGTTTAAAAGATGAAAGGAAGAATGATTATGCAAAGTGACAATTATCATTTTTAAAGATAGTTTTAAAGATGAGTCAAAGGAGTCATTTATTTAGGTTATTTATATTGAAATGACATGTTTCTAAACATGTCTAATCGTTTATAAAATGATATTGTCCTAAGCCAATCTTAAAAGAGATATTGTTAAAAGAAGTAAAACCCAATGAAGATAAAAGATAAAAGAGCTAAAATCTTTCATGTGAAAATTGGTTTTACTTTTATTGTTTATTCACATGATCTTTCTATATCATATTACCTAAAATTAACACATGTATGTGGCAATGTAATGTATAACATTTTTTATATATTTATATATATTTTCCACTAAACTAGAGATAATTAGCTTGACCTATTTTTGATTTAATCCTTTTAGGTGAAAATGAGGCATATCACAAGATTATCAGGGAGAAATTAAGAAAACATCACATGGTACTTAACATAAAGAATGTCTTATTTTTTTTATTAGTTGTATGGCTACATGATGTACTAATATAACATTGATTGTTATTTATTTTATTGATATATTATTAAATGTTTTAAAGATTTGGTTCAATTAATTTTCAAAATAAAACATTTATGTGGTTTTCAAAGGTTGAATGAACAATTATTTTTTTTATTGAAAAGATTTCCATTTGCTTTTGTTATGATTTATAAAGGTTTTCAAATTATTTCAATGAAAAATAACATATTTTTCAAAACACAAAAAAATGAAAAAGAATTAGATGACATGACACCAAATTTGAGAAAAACTAGGTTAGGGTTGTCACTGTGTTATTGAAAATAATATCATAAGAAAAATCTCTATCACATCTCTCTACATCATATTATGATACAATGCCAAATAACCATTGACATTGTACTTATATATCTCATATCGTACATCATGTTAATATATAATAATATTTTAGTCATATCATATGTTATGTGTTATCCTAATAAATAACCCATCTTTAGCATATGCATGGAGTATGTAAACATTATGTATAATTGACATGATATCATGTCACAACTTTTTATCATTATGCATATGAAATATGCATAAGCATTATTCATCACAAGCATAATATTATACAACTATTGTCATGTATTACTTATATTAATCATTAACTCCATTACTTATCAAAACACTAAGGTGAAAAGATGTGGGCATTTTTTTTAAAGAAGAGTAGGGATTCAATCTCTAGTTTTTTTTATTTTCTTTCTAATATAAATTATCACTTAATACATTACATCCATAAGAATACTATTTCATGTTTAACTAGTGTTAAAAATTAGTTATTATTATCTATTCATACATGCAAACTTATACATATACAAACTTTTATATTCTATAGTATATACATATTCATCATTGTTTTCATCTTAATCTACCTCTCTCAGTATAGAGTTGGCATGCTTTATAAAATAAGCATAGATGTGAGAAAACAACCCAACAAATAAATTTTACATAAATGGCATTGAAATGAAATTAACATGAATAATATTTCCAAATAAGTTAAATAAAACATATCATGACATCTGCAACTCATTTGAAATACTAGTGTTAGAAACAGATAATTTATTTTCAGATTCTTTCTTAGCATAATCATGTGCATAAAAATATGTACTTATATATAATTATTATATCTTTATTTTTATGAATATTATTTTTTCCTTTTCCTTTCTCTTTTCCCATCCTTTTTTATTTTATTTATTTATTTAATTTTTTATATTTTCATATTTTTATTTTTTTATTAAGAACATGTTCCTCTTCAATACTATTATCTTATAGTTTTTATCATCTTGATCTAGTATATTATCAATGTCATATTTTTTTATTTATGACTAAGTTTATTACTAGTGCAAATTTTCTTTTCTTTTTTCATTCTTGGTCTAGTTAACTACTAGCATTAATTTTTTCTTTTTTATTCATGATCTTGTTTACTACCATTGCTATTTTTTTTTCATTTCTAGCATGATTTACTACTAGTACCAACTTTATTTTCTTTTTACCATAGAATAGCACCTTTGGGAAAAACTATAATTTCACTTCTTATATCTTTCTTTTGTCTTGTGATTTAATTAGTATACTTCTATGCTCATTTCATTCTTTTATTCCTTTCTTTTCTTGCTTTCACTTTCATGTTTTTTTTACATAATAAAGAGTTTAATATTACATATAACATAATATTTTTTATGTATATACATACATACATACATACATACATATATATACATATATATACATATAAGTAAATATAGCATACCTCTCACTCCATATTATGATGCCATGTTTGAAAATTCCAATGCCCCCCTTTTTTCCTTTAATTATTTTTCTTACTTATATTATTAAATTAGATTTATCTATCTAAAATTTTTGGGATGAATTTTGTTCTAAGATTATGTTTATTTTGATATATGCATCATACATTAGATACAATTAACTAGTTTATTTTTAAATTCTTTTCATCATCCTTACATTCTATATATTTCATAGTGAGTGGATTGTACCCTACATTCATACTTTTCTTACTATTTAATAAATGATTCATTTCTTTCCAGAATTGTCTCTAAACATACCATGTCATGCATTAACCTTGAAAAAAAAGCAACTCTTAACTACTAGAGTATCTCTTTTTCATATTATAATTTTCCTTTTATCCTTGTCATACTATACGATTGACATAAGAATCCTTTCATTCATTTTAGTAGTTTGATTAATCACATAGTGTAATATTTATTTCTATACCATACAATTTTCTTTGAAATTCTAGATTCATTCTCTTATGAGCATAACATACTATATATTGCCTAACAATGTACTACATGTTACCTTATGAAATATAATTCTTTGGGTTAAAACATAGTCCTTTCTCATTGAACTTTGACCCCAACTCAAAAAGGGTATACCAAAGTTTATAAGGTCTTCTAGACATCCAAAAACACTACTTCAATAGTTCTTAAAAATTGAAAACCAATTGTAACATACCTTTGCCATGCTTGGTTTGTTGTCGTTGTTCCTTCTAGTATTTTTTATCTTACAACTCTTCTTCTTCTTCTTCTTCTTATTACTGCTCCATTACAACTCATCTCTTTCATGTGCTCTCCTCCTTTGCTCCAGTCCTCTTCCTCGGGCTCTTTATTTCTTTCCCCATCTCTCTTTATTTTCTAGGTCTTCTTCTTTCTCATTTTTTGAAACTTCTTGAAAGATTCCTAAGCAACTATAATAGGTAACTTGGATAAGATCAAGCTTTGATATATATATATATATATATATTAAAATCTCAATTTTTTTAATTCATAATAAATTCAATTGGACTATGAAATTATAACTTAAGAATCAACAAATTTCTTTAAATTAGTTTTTCTTAATAATATATCTAGTTTGACATTCAGTACAATGTTATAAAATATTATATTTTTTGAGATAATATCAAAATATTATTATTATGTTTAGACCTCAAAACATAAAATATACGTAGTTGTGTAGTGATTAATTATTCATTTAGTTTTCTAATTACAATCATTCATAATAGTTACAACTTAGGGATGTCACAACATTCTTCTGTCATCATGCATATGTAATGCATATATGCATCATTTCTCCCATGCATGACATCACATAATCGTCCTATGTCATCATGTATATGAAATATACAAACATCGTTTATTCAAGACATTGTATCATACAATTGTCATATTGATCATAAGTTGAAATTTAGCTCATCTACCTAAACCAACTTTTGTTGTTTCACTTTTTGCCTAGATCTCCTCTTTAGGTTCTACAAATTACCAAGGTTTATATAATTTCAACAAATTTTATTTTTTAGTTTGATATTGCATTCATTCACACACTTTTCCTAATTTCTTGCTCATTAGTTTATTCCTTAAATAATTTTGATCAAAAAGCTTGACCTCTAATTGGATTATATGATCTTAATTAGATTATTCAATCCCTTGATTGGATAGTCTAATCATTTGATTGAATTGTCTGATCCTCCTATCAAATGTTTGATCCGTTAACCTTTGCCATTTGGTTTAGCACATGTGTCATGATCCATAAGACCAACCCATGAAATAAACTTAATAATACAACTTAGCAATACCAAATACCATGTGATAACAAAGTATGCGACAAAATCATGAAGACACAACTAAAAATTCGAGTGAAGGTGATGATAAAATATCAATAAATCCATAATCCATATAAAATAACTATTGAATGAATAGCCATGCACAATATCTACCCAAAAGCTTTAACAAAAGTTATAATAGTATTTTTGTATGACAATCTGTTATAGAGACACAATATAAAATTTCTTATTGAAAAGTTCTTAAAAAGCTCTCAAAATAAAATTCACTTTCTCTTCTATAGGATCCTTAGTTATAAGTAACTAAGAACTCTTAACTCAATGTATATCTATATTATGACCTATAATATAAGTAGATAATAAATATAAAATACTTTACAGACAAATGAATAGTTATAAATAGAAAAATAAATATGAAATATAGTATGCAACACATAAGTAATAATGAAAGCAATAATAAAAATACTTAACATCTAAAAGGTATATAAGATAAGCTAAAATCATCACATATATGTTTGTATGCATCATGCTCATATTCATTTATTTTTAATATTATATAATATTAATATCATATCTTTTTTTCTTATTTTTTATACTTTATATTTTTTTTTCATTTTTTTCTTTTTTGGGACTTTGATTTTCTTATATGATCATTACTCTCTTCCATGGGATTTAATACTATATCATATTATATCATATTGTAATGACATCAATCATATCACTAAACCTCCATCGATAATTTAATAGGTCATTGAATCATTTCTCTCCCATCTACACCATCCTATACTAAAGTACTAATGAAGTAAGTATTTGTCTATCATGATCTCCTTACATTAAAGTATTAAAAATATCAATAATGAGATCTGATGTTATCTCAATCATGGAATTCCAAATAACATTGTATAGTACAAGATATTGAAGATGACATTATCTTCTCTTATAATCGTTCTATACCAAAGTGTTAATGATAATAGGAGTGATCATGTCATATTAGACAACCTTAAGATGAGGTCATAAAAATAATTTTAATACTATCTCACTTCTATATTTTGATCATATAAACTACCAAGTTCATATTGCAAATATTTCTTTTTTCATTCATTCTATTTCATTTCATTCAGCTTACACATTTTATTTTATTTTTAGTTCATGTTCTAATGCTTATAGCATTATATATATTTATATAGTATACATATATAGCTCATGACAATATGCTTTCTTCGATTAAAACATTTACATAATTAATATATATTATTTAGTATGCTTACATCACATCACATCCTATAGTGATATTTTAAGATAATTAATAATTATTTTACTTATATCATAATTAACTTTACTTGATGAATTTTAGACGTCTCATCTATTGCTTTCCCTTTTTTATCTTTTCATTTCCTACAAAAAAAAAAATCCATTTTAGTTATCAATATATTTATGCTTTTTAATTACAAAACATTCACAAATTCTTAATTTTATTTAAAGTTCCCTTTTTTTACTTATTCCATAAGAATTATGTGTTTTCTTTGCTTTAAATTTTCATAAACAAAGACATATTCCTTAAATTTAGGTAGAATTAGTATTCATAGCCTTCTTATTTTACCATCTATTGTTCCAACATATGTTATGCCTCTAGCACTATATGTTACGCGATGTTAGAACTCTTAGCACCATACTTAAAACTTAACATATGGTAAATTCAAAATTCATGTATCATCAATTTTCTTTAAAGAAAATGGGTTCCAACAATTGCTCTCATTCATAGCTTAAATGTAAGTTATGTCAAAAATAACATATCATTTGTTTCTCTTGACAAATGGGCCATTGTTATATAGAATACTTGGTGTAACATTTGTAGACACCCAATATATGGTACATTGCACTTGAAAGATGTTGCATCATGAGACATGGATGACAAGTTGCAAAATAACTAATTCAACCAAATTCTTATGCAATCTAAACCCAACTCTTAATTAACTCAAAATACTTCACAATGGTAATCTAAGGGAGGGAAATATCAACTAAAGAAATACATTTGATTAATCTTTTACTTTGAAACAAGATCAAACTCCTCCTAAGTGCTCTTCTCTCTTAAGCTCAAGGTCTTTTATTGTAGCTATTCTTAAGCCTTTCTTTTCCATGTTGTAGCTCCTGAAGTCCTTCTTAGCTCTTCCTTCACTTTCATAACTAGATATATAACTCGTGTATCTCTCCCCCAAGATTCAAAAGTTTCTCCAATAATCCAAAACAAGCCAACTAGAACTTCAAAAGTTAATGATATGCTCAAAACACCAAACCAAACTGGTAACAATATAACACACATCTCAAGATACACAAAAACTAAGTAAAATTTCTCAAATATAATTATACACATAATAAAAAAATGGTATCACAAACTTAAATCCATATATATTTTATATTTAAATTTGTTAAAATAGGTGATTGGATCATTTAATGGTAGTTCAATAGTTACTAATAATTTTGTTTCTACCATTCTGACTCTATTTTTAGTCATAAAACTCTTTCTTCAACTATTAGATATAAACATTATACATGCATAATTCATTATTTTTCTCATATAATAATAGATTTATATATCAAAACAAATCACAATTATTTTTATGGAAAAGTTAATCTTGATAATTTATAAGAATTTAAAAACCATGAAAATCTCTCAGAGAAAATCAGATTAAGGAATCAAAAGAGATATATTAAATCACTTATCTTGTGTAACACATAAAGAAGGTGGGGAATGTATGCTCAAGTAATATCCTGAGAGAAATTATTAGATAAAGAGTAACTCTTTTGCAAGGCTTCTAGGGGTGCAAGGATGAAATATCTTATATTAACTACTAAGAGAGAGATCTTAGTTTTTATATGAGATATTATGATTTTTAAATATCAAGATATCTTTTGCTTACAAACTTATATAGGATCTCTTGAGAATTTCATACTTAATCATGTTGAGGTTAGAGTAATTTTAGGATAAGTGATCATATGAAAAAGGCCCTTGTATGAAGGTCAAAACTTGCTTAGGTCATTTTTAGGAGTCCCAAGGATATAATTTTTTGTTATATGGTGATCGAGATATCATAATTTAGTTTTAGAATTAACCTCTCTATTAGTATGATATGGTTTAATAATAAACCAAAAAAAGGCTAATAAGCTTATAACACCTAAAGTGGGTAGGGAGTAAAGTTTCTAAAGATGTGGAGATAAATTATCTCACATTGATTATTATGGCAAAGATCATAGTCTTTATATGAGATACAATGATCTTAAAATATTAAGACAGATTTTTGAGATAAATTCATATTAGATCTCATGAAAACTTCATGATTAAGAAAGCTAGGATCAAAATTGTTTTATGATGGGTGACCATGTGTGAAGGGACCCTGTGTGAAGCACAAAAATCATTCAGGTATGATGGGGTGAATTAAGGGGGGTAATATCTCAATAAAATAATATTGAGATGCCATAATTTAATATCAAAGCCAACTATTTTAATGATATAATGTGATTTGAGGATGAACTAAGAAGAATTTATGGGCATATGACACTTGAAAAGGATAAAGGGGATTCTTTTAGTAAGATGACTTTTGTACAAAGCTTTTAAGGGTGAAAAGATGAATTATCTTATATCAACCATTGATAAAAAAAGATCATAATCATTATATAAGATACCATTGTTTTAAAAATCTAGGTGTCTTTTGGGGAAAAACTTGTATGGGATCCCACAAGGAATTCATGGCCAAGTATATTGGGATGGAGTTATTTTTAGATGGGTGACAATACAACAAAGGCTTATATGTGAAGTAAAAAACCTACTTAGATCATGAAAAAATGACCAAAAAGGATAATTTCTTGATATAATGAGATAAAAATATCACATCACTTTTCTTTCTTTCATTAACAGTGAATTCCTCTTATGAAAACAAACCTTTCTTCATGGTTTTATTTCATCTCTCTCTATAGTTGAATATCTTTCTTTCTTTCTTTCTTTCTTTCTCTAATTCCTTCTTATAAATGTTTCCATGAAAGTGTTACCAAATCACAATTCTATAAAAAAGAATGAGAAGCAACATAATAAAGAGAGGTGGTTAGAGCTTAAGGAGATTTAAACTTATTTATGCACATTTTAATACTCAAAATCTCATATTTAATATTTCTCTTATAAAAATCATAATAAATATCTACACTTATAAAAAATATATTTGGACTTATCTTGACATACTTTATCTAAAAATATGATCTTTTTTATAATTTTAAATACTTCTTAAAATAACATGTTTTTTAGATGTCATAAAAATTTAATTTCTCAACTCCCAACTTGATTTTTCATATTAAAATTTTGTACTCTTTATCATCAAATTTACATCATTTAGAAATATATATAATAAGCAAAGTGAAACGCTATATTAATAATTGATTATGGGAGCACAATAATGATGTCACAACTCTAACCTAATTTAAATAAAGCCTAATAAATACTAAAATACTAAATTATTAGTTCAAAATAGAGAAAACAACAAATCTAGAGAGCATAAACCAAACACAAATGAGGTTGACAATGATAACTCAATCCATATAACAACTTAGATCGAACAACCAAGTAAAATGCAACGCACATAAATCCAAAATTGCTACACAATGCAAAAATTGAAATAATAATATTGATATAACCACTATCTAAAAAATACGATATGTTCTCATTTACAAAATATCACTTATAAAGCTCACACACAAAAAATATAACATGATCTCTCACACTCAAGGGACGAGCATGATATACTTCAGATAATTTATTAGTTACACACATATAAAATAGTATAAAAGTACAAATATGTAGCAAATAAATAAAGAGTGTGAAATAAATCAAAAGTGCATGACAAATTAAAAAGATATGAAAGTAAACTTTATGAATCCTCGTATATACCATGATCATATGTATATGTAATCATCATATGATACTAGTAATGTATAGTACTTATATCATATCATATTTTTTTATTTTTCTTTCTTTTATATTTGGATTTATTTTATTTTTATTTTATATTTATTTCTTTAGATCTAGATTTTTTCATATGACCATTATTCTTACTCTTTGAGATCTCATATTATTATTTATCATGAGCCAATGCCCACAATGCTCAATATTTTGTGCTCATATTGGTAGAGCTTTTATAGTGCCATAGCCCAAATTTGAGTACCGATAATAATAGGGTTGTGGTTTCCTTTCTCATATATTAGGAGCCATCACTCACAACGCAAACATCATGTGCTCATAATAGACGAACTTCCATCATGTTGCAGTGTTAATTTAAGTACCAATGATAGTGGGGTGGTAATTTTATTTCTCATATCAAATAGCTACTATATAGGGCTATATAGAAAATAATTCACGATCTTATTTCTTACTTTCTCATGATCTTTTAGATCATTAAGCTTAAGTATCTTTTCTTTCATTCTCTTTTTTCCTTTCATTTCATTCCTTATTTTATATTTTGATTCTTATAACACACACACACACACATCATAACAATAATATTGTGTAATCACATAAATTATAAAATATGTTATACAAAATGAGTGGATGAATTTTATTTCATGCAAAATGTTTACACCATATTACATTTCACAATAATATTTTAAAATATCTAAATGATTCAACCAACTTATATCATTATTACTTATTTCGCCTACCTAATGGTTTTGGAAACTTCTTCAATTGCTATGACTTTTTTTATCTTTCCTCTTTATTTCTTGCATAATTTCAATTGTATTATATCAATAACTATTCAGTTTTTTATTTTTAGTATTTAAAAGCTCATTCACTTTAATTCTCACTTACTATTCTTTCAAATTCCACAAAATTGCTTAGTTTTTATATCAAAAGCATGTGCTAAAGCTATCCCAAATTGCTTCCCAAAGCTAACTAAATTTTCTGCTAAATTCATAATTCAAAGCTCCAAATCATAAGATTTGATTCCCGTAATGGGCAGTACGATTGCTAATTGATACCTGATCAGATCATGGGTTAGATGGGTTGATCTTTGCATTGTCCTTCTCTTAAAGCTCATTGTATTGTTCATCGTTCCATTAGACTATATGATCTCTAGGTTTTTTAGTTAGATAATTCTATTTCAAGTAGTTCAATTCATTGAATATGCCTAATGGTGTGATATAATGAATTTTTTATATTGTATGATTTTCTCAAAAATTTGGAACCTAACATTACTCATTTTATCGTATAGCCTTATAAATATTATAATATCATACAATTCTCTTAGGTCAACCCAACTTCTCTTACTCATCACACCATATATTTTCTTTATCATACTATTTGATTAAGTCAATCATACAGCACTTCCCGATCATACAATAAAAAGATGCGATAAAAAATAATGAATTGGAGATTTTGACCAAATCCATGAAAATCTGAAAAACAAACTTCATGGAGCTTAAAACATAACCCCACAATATGCTAAGAAAAATCTTAAGGAAAATCATAACTTAGGAAACCTTTTTGGTCGAAGCAAGATGTGTGCTCCTTCCTCAACTTCTATATCTCTACAACTCTAAAATATTTTTCCACAACTGTAAATCAAGTCAAAATCATTTGAAGTCCCCATCTTCTTTTCTCCCAAACCCTTTATCTTCTTCTTTTATATTCTCAAACTCTCCCTCTTTGTTCTCCTCTTACAACTAATGGTTTAAGGGAGAGATATTATGCTAATATCTTATATTAAAGAAATTAAATATAATATTATTTTTTCTTCTTAAAAAATATGTAAGACTTTTTTGCTAAAGATATTATGCTAATATCTTATATTAAAGAAATTAAATATAATATTATTGTTTTCTTCTTAAAAAATATGTAAGACTTTTTTTTTGCTAACTTCTTAAAATTGTTAATAGTATATTTACAAATTTTTTAAATTGAGAGATTCACAATGATACACTCAAATCTTGATTTTGGCCATTATCATCATGGCATGTATTTCAAGGCATGTTGAAACACACTAATTCTCATGTTTTGGATCTACACAACACTCATTCCATATTAAATCTATAATTTAAAATATTTTTAAAATAAATTAGTTTGAGATGAGGTGGTTGAAAAATGTAACATAACTAGTTATGCACACAAATAATATAACTAAGCTAAAGACATGGCATGGATCTTTATCATGGATAGAATAGGATAAATTCTACTTTGATGCAAAGCTAATAATGTATGCAACAAAAGAGATGGTTTGTGAGAGAGAAAAATGGAAAGAAAAAGTAGGGGAGAATGTTAGATCTAACCTTATGACAAGGGTTAAAGAGAGATAAGAAAGTTGGCCTCTTGTCGATGTTTAAAGAGATAAAAAAACACACATATTATCAATAAAAAACTCATTCAAAACTGCTATTTTTATTCATATATCTTATTTATATATAAGCAATTATAGCATTAAAAAACAAAAAGATAACTATTAAATGCTAATCAAAATAAACTAATCATAAAAATCAAACTAAGTAAATGACTAAATAGATAAACTTAAAATTAAATTTAAACAATAAGTTTAAATCAAAATCCAAAGGGAGAATTATGCAAATATATTTAAATTCAAATTTCAAAATTTATCAATTATTTTCACATTAAAAATAAAAATGATATTTCAATTCTACATCGATCTCTCTTTTTTTTTTTAAAAAAATTATGGTGATCAAGTTTTCTTATGAAAGAAGAAACTTGGTCAACTTGTCAACCAAATGGGAATAGATCATCATCATAAGGATGTCCTTTAGATGAATTTAGCAATTAAGATCATTAAAGGAGTGACCAATTACAAGCTTTGTTGATGGCATAATGTAACTTGATGACAAGGACAATGCAATCAATGTTAGCAATAGTTGATTATGTGAGTAATAATGACAAAGTGGTTGAAAGTGTAATAGAACTTGCTTAACATACAAACAATGAATGAAGACATGGTGTGGATTGTCATTGTAGACATAACATGAAGCCAACTTTGATACCAAATTAATGAAGAAAGTATATTGTGGAAAGAAAGGAATAAAGGGGAAGAAAGGTTGTTTATATTTTCTTAGATAAAGAAGAGGAATTGGTTATTTATGTCTTTTGAAAGTATCATGTAAAAATGCACAAAGAGAGAACCTTAGAAGCCATCTTGAAGATAGAATATGATTGACCTCATGTGCCTTTTCAAGTATATGTAATTTAAGAATTCAAGTAAATTATTGAATTTTTTTTAATCCATCAAAATATCATTTATACAAAAAAATGATGATATTCAAATTTAAAAGTTAATAATATCATATTAATCTTAATAAACTAATCTTAATTCAAATAATTAGAAAATTAAAAACAAATAAATGATTAAATATGATAAATTTAATCTTAAATTTAAATGTCTTAAATAATAAGTTTAAATAAACTTTCAAAAAGAGAAATTATACAAATAAATTTACATTCAACTTTTAATTTTTAATTTATTAATTCAAATAATTCAAAAATAAAAAAATAAATCAATAATCTATGACAAGTTTTGAAATAAATGTGAAAATTATTTAAATGATTTTAAAATTTATCAAGTTTTTTACTAAAATGTGAAAAACATAAAATAGTAATGTTTTGCATCATGTATTTGTCTTCCATATTTGAAAATAAAAATCTCATCATTGATTTTTCCTATGATATAAGTACTATTAGAAAAACTTATGATTTGTGAATTCGGAGGGCTAGCAAATATGAGGTACAATACATGCTTAATTTTTGGATGGAATGAAGCATTGTCGATATTGGTTGTGGGTAGCAACTATGATCATATGTTAGAGAATAAAGGAAGGAGCTTTAACTTGTTAGAAAAAATTGTTTGGAAGAAGTTAGTGATTAGAATGTTAAAAGAGTAATAATCAATGAAGAAGACGAGGTGTGGAACGTTGTAATGGATACAACATGATGAAACATATTCTGATACCAAATCAATATAATGTACACAATGGAAGAGAAGGCTTGTAGAGAGAGAAAAAAAATGAATAAGGAAAGAGAGAAAAAAAAGGAGAAAGTTAACATACTACAGTTAAAGAGAAAAGAAGAAGTTAGTGACTAAAATGTCAAAAGAGCGACAAGCTTTGTTGTCGACATAATCCAACTTGTCTGATGAAGGTTGTTTTGCTAACATGATCAGCAACCGATGAAGAAGGCAATGTGCAAATCATCGTCATGGACAAAACACGGCGAATAAAGGAGCTTTAACTTGTTAGAAAAGGTTTTTTTTTGGATAAAGATAGTGATTAAAACATTAAAAAAACGACAAGCTTTATCGCCAACATAAACACAATAAAGATTGTGTTGCTAACATTTTTAGTGATCAATGAAAAAGATGAGATCCTGATTATCATGTACAAAACATGATGAAACCTATGATACTAAATAGATAAAATATATATAATAAAAAAAAGTTTAGAGAGAGAGAGAGAAATGAATATGAAAAGAAAAAAATAAATAGAAAAAAAAAAGAAAAAATCTATCACTTGTAGGAGAGTTAAAGAGAGAAGGAAAGACTAAACTCCTTAATATAGGTTAGAAAAAGATAAGCAACATTACTAATTAAAAATTTATTTAAATTATTAATTTTTTATTTGATAAAAAATATTATTTTTTCAAATTATAAAATTGTGTTTTAGACCAAACTATAACGGAACGGACTCTAAAAGCATTTGATTGCAAATCCCCCACGGTGAAAGTATTTTAGAATCACAAAGCATTTGCATTTTCTTCGTTTAGTATAACATTTTTAAAATGGGCTAAAAGTATTCACATTTTTACTCTATCATAAAAAGTAATATAAGAGTAAAAGATAATTTTATCATTCTAAAAATAATATTAAAAAGTCATTTTAATATTTTACTAAATAATAAATTATTTTAAAATATAAATTAAATATTTATTGATAATATATTTATTAAATACATTATTTTTAATAGTATTTAAATAATATTTTTAAATCTATATATTTAATAATAGTAATACTAAGTAAGATATTTTTTTTGTAAAGGAAGAAAAGTGCTGTTTTGACCTTGTCACCCAAAAGAAAATACTCCACCTTCTCTTGATTGATAGAGCAGATAACGCCAAAGAGAGTCATTCATCTCACACTAAACCTCCTGCCTTCATTTAATGTTTTTAGAAAAGAGAGGGTCCCAATCTCCAATCAGCCTTCATTTAATACTCTTTTTTTGTTATTTGATTTGATGTTATTGTTATCCTTACCACTTGTTTATCATTTCTATTTACCTGGTAAAGATGTAACTTAGGAAAGGAGAGGTCAAATCCACTGACCATAAACCCTGCATTAAATAAAAAGCAAAGAACAGACCAGCCTCTTTCCAAATGAAGTTATAACCAAGCAATCCTTCATTGAAGGATAAGAATAAGGATAGCTTATAACAATGGATCACAGCAGTTGTTTATTTAGATAAGTTGTTAAACGTAAATTATTTACATTCATCTTCTTAAGTGATGACTGGCTATAGATCTGATACGCAGCTACGAATGAGAGCCACAAGCTTACGAAGAAAAAACAAGTGGTGTGTTCCTTTCCACCAGCACACGGATGGGCCAGATCCATACGAATTATGTACAAAAGGACCCCAAAAATGATAGAGAACCATGATGTTAACGGCTAGAAAGAGGGCTTAAAAGATTGGGTATTGAGGTTTCAGTTGTTTTGTACAGTTTTTCCTTGGATTAACCCTTCGTTATGGACATTCCAGATTTGTTTTCCTCATCGGTCACTATGTCCATATACCTGTTCCGCTGCTAAACTCTTGACTGTTTGCAATACACCCTGCTGAGCTACAGATTTGTCTTCAATGTCCACACGGGTTGTAACTAAGATAACAAAAGAAGATGAGTAACCACTAAATAGCTTTAAACATATAGAAACAAAGAAGAATGAAGCAGAGGACAGGAGAATAATAGCACAAATATTTACGTGAGAATACAAACTTAAAAGATCACAAGGATACTCCCATAGCATTAAATGAATGGTAGTAGGATTTTTAATTTGAATATCATCCTTTGTTTACCTTCACTCCTAGTCTTCTCTTTATATCTCTCAAAAAAATTGTTGTCATGCATTCATATGAGAGCATGAACCATCGACAAAAAGCAATCTCTCATGTAGCACATATAGCAAAATCTGCACAACTTCTTATTGGGTTGGTTTTACAGAAGCCATAACTTGATTTGTTACCATGTGTCTTAACATAAAAGGTTATTGTATAGGTATTTCATTTGCCCTTGAGAACATCCATGCCAATCCACCCGCTTCACATATCTATGCTTGCTTGGCATGCCGTTCACATTATAGTTGCGGGCCTCATGATCGTAAGATTATGCCCAACATATCATCCATGTAGAACATGGCTTTGTCTGTATCCATATGACCTACATCCATATAAGACTCTATACTTTATGGCAAGTGCTTACCAGAAATATGGCCTACAACAATGGATCAATTCTTTGCACTATAAATCAGAAAATTGTCACAAAAAAAATAGCTTTGTGAAGAATATCACAATGAAATATGCAAGTTGTACACAATGTTTTCACAGTAAAATACACGGTATGGATGGTCCCATAAACTGTCAGGATATGTGGCCTAAATTGCACATCTGTTTCTGCATTTGTTTAAAAATGCAGATTGAGTATCTATGTTTTGCTGTCTGAAAACGATGGATGATAAGATAAAGATTAATAATTTCAAACATTGCATGGCAGTCACTTTCTTCTTAGATAAAGCTTACAAACTAGCAACAAAATTTAGTGCAAGTTGCAAAGTTTTGCTTCAGGCATTAAAGAATTACGACGCAGTCAATTATGGTTTACTGTCTTCTAAAGTGATGTCTAATTAACTACCCAGAAGATTTACCTTCAAATTTTTAAAGAAAACTATTGAGTTTCCAATCTCTCAGAGATTTTTGGCTGTCAATTTTTGTGGGTTTTTTTTCCCAGGATAGAGGCTTCATTTTCCCAAGTAGTGTTCTTCTAATTTTCTATTACCATACAAAATAAATTCATCATGCTATACTCAAATAAATAGAAAAGATTCTTCAACAACAAAAAATGTTATGAAGAATGACAAATCCTGTACTATTGCATTCAATGAAGTATGAGAACATGTCAGCATATACTGCGTTTAATACATGATAACTATTTATTAATTAATGCATTTCATATGCTGCAAACAATGTATATTTCCTCTTCATCGACATCACAATGACCTATGGAAATTCTGGCACGAATTGCATGGTTTTATATTTATGAACAAAAGAATGAAGATATTGAAAAAATTAATGTTCGTTTTTAACACAAAGACAAGAGTTGACAGGCTATACTTGTGATACTGCATGCGTGCAACGTGAACATGAAGACAGACTAGAGAAGGTAGAGGAAAAAGCATCATCCAAACGGTGAAGGTGCAGGAGCTGCTGCTGTTGCATCTGATCTCCTGATGCTGCCCATGCCACACACAATGCATCCAGGTGCGGAAAGAGCAGAGAACTTGGAACTGCAGAGGTCACAAACGTCATGTCCAATGGTGGAGAGTCGGCTGAGCGTGGCAGCACAGAACTGGGAAGGTTCCTCTTGTGGATCAATGGACTTATTGGAGAGGCCTCTTTGCATACACATGTTGATGAGGCTGTGCAGTTCTTCCTGCTTGCTTGGAGGGGCCTTGGAAAGGAGAAGGTGAAGCATCTGTTTTGCATAACCAAAGTTCTGCACCTCTATGTTCCGCTTGATGGCAGTGCGAATGCAGTTGATACGGTGCTTTGCAAGGAGAGGAAGGGAGCCAAGGTGTCGCGAGAGCCTCGCCATCTCCTCCTTTGCACTGATTGCGCTTGGTCCTTGCACTTTCTGAAGGCGTGCAATTTCCTGCAGTGCCATTAAGCAGATCACACATGAGAAATATTTTATTGTTTTTTGGAAATAGATTGATTACAAAGTTTGAATAATGCAATAATTTCTGATATCATCACCAAAAAAGCTTGCTAATAACAATAGAAAATGAGAAAGTTGAGCATGAAAATTATGCAATAACAGAGAAAATTTGACAAAGAGATCCATTAGATAATGAACTATTGATTCAATGTCATCTTTGATGATGAATTATGCTATACTTGTGCATTCCTGATGAAGCAGCATAAATGTAGGAGGATTCATTTGGGAAGTCATAAGCCCTTTTGACATCCCTTCGTTTACATTCTTGACATGGAAACGTGTAGGTCAAGTCAGAGTAGGAAAAAAGATTAAGATCGATGGAATCCATCCATGGGATCATGCTTGATACCGGAGGATTCACATTCCCATCATGCGTACTAACCACCAGAACTGTATCAAAAGGAACGTTTATAGGTGATGTGCATTCAGGGTCACTCAGCAAAATATTCAGGTACACAATTTTTATTTGGGTCACCATTAGGACGCCAAATAGATAATTGGTGCAAATTGTTTGGGTTGCAAGAGCTTATGAGATACCTGATGAAATTTCAAAATAACATTTGTGAATTACTCAGAGATGATTATTCACAATAATCCTCACATTGCCCATGGCAAAAGCAGTTGTTAGCAAAGAAAACGATGAATTTTTATATCCACAAGAAAATAAAAGACAAGACAGAATATTTTATGCAGTAGCCTCAAAATTCAGAGAAAAACTAATATCACACTCAAAAGAACTTCACTAAAAATTGGAAAGGATTACAGGAGAAAACAACTTTCTTTCACAGCTTCATTAATCTCATTCCTATCTAGCTCTAACACCTTGAACATCTCTTGGAGGCTTTCAAGTTAGGAGTAGAAGGCACTTAGGGTTTAGGGGTATGCATTGCCTAGTTATGCTGTAACACAAGTCTTCAACTAAAGTTAGATGTTATAGCTGTACACCTTACAGCTAAAACATCCTCGTGATGCTATTTGACACAGAATTGGGAACTTCAAACTGGTAGAATTCTCCACCATGTCAAGATACCTTGAATTTCAAAGCTTAGTGGTCCTTCACGGAATTATCAGATGTGCATATCAATTCTTCCATTGAATCAATTAGAATTCTTCCTCTTATAGACATTCTTCATGCCGCCATGTGCCATCAATAAAGCACTTCCTGCACAAAAGTCGCAATTCTTTGCTGGTCCATGTCCAATGCCATCCCACTTCCCCCCTTGGTTTTTCATACTTGTTAGATATTGTTTCCTATGTTCAACAAGGTCTTCAACCAAAATACACTATCGTAGTCATATATATGCCTTAAGACTAAAACACCTTACCCTTAATCTTACTATGCTCTTGTAACAATCTACCCATGTAATATAGCATGTGATGTGGCCCGAAATATGGAGTTTCCCAAGTTCATGTGTGTTTTTAAACTGGTAATCAGGTTCCACACCTTAACAAAAATCATGAAGAATTCCTTAATGCTTCTTGAAATTCTTGTCAACCAAAATCTTTACTAGATCCAAGAATTTGGAAATTATCCTCCATTCTTTTATTTTCATCAAAATCAACATTACAAAACTTTAAAAGTTATCCATGATGGTCATCCTATGGCCTTTCTGGGCAACAAAGCAAGTAGATAAAGTTGAAAACACAAGATCTTTCAGAAAAGCTAAGACTGCATATGCAACTTGGTTGAGAAAAAGACCTACCTCTCCAATATAATCGGGAATAGACATAAAAGAAATGCATGCTGATTTTCTACACAATACTTTGTATTTGAAAAGTTTGGCACCTGCTATATTGTTAATGTAACATCAATAGATGCATCCACTTGAGACCAAAAAATTAAAGGGAGAGACAAGTTAATAAAAGTGATGTACTACCCCTAGGGTCCAACCATGAGTTTGAAGGACATTTGATTATGTTTTTTAAAATAAAATCTTAATTTAGGGTCCAACTATGAATCAGAACGATATCCAACTTTTTGTTAAACTAAAAGCTTGATTTTATTTCACATCTACTATAGTACAAGAAATTCAATACATAATACACGAATAAATTGAAGTTGCAACTACCAGAGAAAATCTATCAAAATATTAATAAATGATAGTAAAGATTAGCATCTACTCTTATAAGGATTTCTCCTTTTTTCTTTGCACTTCTATTTATAAATTGGGGATCTTTGACCATTCTAATTAGAATAGGGTAGTTATTAAAAAAAATCTGACAAAATCAAAGCATCATCAAAGGCGATTGTGTCATAACTAGGCTCCTACAATAAAAATACTTTAGCATATAATCTAAGAAATTTTTTATATAATTTTTTGAGGTCTCCAATCTCCTTATTATGACAAACAACTATACATTTCTCGTAAACATGATAAAACTTTGTGATGAGACTCAAATGAACTAGAGATGAGATTTATCAAACAACAATAGGACAAGAGCTTCTTTCACCACAAAAAATCTCTATTGTTGACAAATGTCAAATGGAACATCCATCAAGAGATCATGCTAATGTTGAACACTTTGTGCATTGTAAAACTAGGTAGCATAATTGTAAAAAATATTACGCTTTGCTTTGCCACAAAGTGGACATGCTATGTCAAGATAAGGAAGAGGCAAGCCTAGACCTTTTTTAAGGATTTTCCAATGACTTGAACCTTTATTATATGATCGAGATTGAACAAGGAATAGAGTTTGGCCTCAAGAGATTTAGCTGAGAAGAAGTGGTTTTGAGATGCTCTTAGCAAGTTTTTAAGTGAAAAGATATAGGGGTCAATATGTAAGATGATTCAAGGATTTATATGTGATACATTGGTTTTAAAATGTTGTCATTTTTTGACTATTTTGGTCAGTATAGAACAATCAAAGAGGGAAATACCTTAACATAATGAAGTTGTTTTTTGATAATTTAGTATCAGGGTTATATCTTCTACAGCCTAACATGGTTGAAGGACTAACCAAGCAAAAGTTGGTTAGCTTGTAACACTAAAGACAAAAGAGGGCAAGATAACTAGCCTCGAGAGGTTTAAACTAGAAGAAATGGTGTCAAGAAGCTCTTACAGGCTTCTAAGTGAAGTATATGGATGAATAATTACACAATAAACAATATAGAGAATGATTCTAAAGTTTATATGCAAGACCTTGTTCTGAAGATATTAAAAAACCTTTTGAGAACAAAACCTATTCTGATCAGTATTAGACAATCAAATGGAGTAATGTTTAGACATAACAAGATTATATTGTGACACCTATCACTTGCCTTAAACCAGTAATGAGAGAGACAAGCAAAAAGCAAATTAGAATACTTAACACGGGCCATCACCCATGCTAATATCATCAACATTAGTAAAACACAACTTTGCTAAGTAGGGGCTGAGGTAGTTTGCAGGTGATAAAAAACTATATCTACCAAAGCATTAAGATTAGCAAATCGGAAGGTATGCTGGCGATCCTATCAACACATAAGTAACCCTCATCCTTAGTTGGAACACCAAAAAAAAGAAAAGGAGATGGTGTGCTTGAATAAGGTATAATGTGCAAGGGAGGCTACCAAAGAAGAAAGAAATGTAGTCTCCCATCTCAAGGATGCTAAATTCACTTGAACGAAAAATGAAGTGTTGAAAGTAACCATTGAAAATCTCAAAAATAAGGTCATCACCAACTGCAATGCATCTAGATAGTTCTAAAGCCCGACATCAATGGTAGAGAAATTTTCATGGAAGAATTTTGGTAAGCTAGAAAAAATAAGCTTGGATACATCTGCATGCGAAGCAGAACCGAGTAGTATTGAGGATCCCTAATTGTTGGATAAGAGGCAAAAGAAATGTTGATTGCCACTTGATATAATGATATTGTGCTAGTATAACTTGGCCCAAATCTGATAGTTTCTTTAGCGATTAGTATTGTATTTTTAACATATTTAAAACATCTTGATAATGCTTTGCATCACTCCAGTTCGCGTGTGCCTGAATTTGTGCTCAGCCTCCTTACCTACTAAATAACTTAAACGGCCAAGCTAATCCGAACTTTCCTTGTGCTTTTCTGTAGGCTGGTACGTGTCCTCAGCACATGCCATTATAGCTGATTCAAATCTTAGATTATGGAGGTGGAATGTTCCTCGCTGTCTAAAAAATTCATAACCCAAAATAGTTCAGGATATCCTTAACAAGGGGAAACATGGATTTTATCCTAATTGGTCAATGTCCAAAGCACAAGGGTTTGCGTGTTAATCTCACATATCCATTTTAGGAAGCTTTCTCAATAATGAAAGTTTTTTGGAACAATCATGTTTTTTTTCCTAGGTTTGGGTTTTCCACATGATTGATTGTTCTATTTTCTCATCGAATTTTTTGCTTTGTGGCTTCATATCTCCGTTTGTTATGGTATTATAGTTGAGTGCTTGCTTCCTTAATTCATCAATAAAAACCAGTGCTGATGCAGGTTTTGTTGCGTTTGGTAAGAAAGGTGGAAGCAAGATGGAGCCAAGGAAATTGAAGGCAACTCACTTCAATGGCAGGGCCTTAGGGATATGAGATGCGCCTTGAGGTTTTCCTATATCAAAAGAATCTGTATCGTTTTCTATCAGAAGAAAAGCTAGAATGGATGAAACAAGTAGAATGTGATTCGGACAAACACGCACTAGGTCTGATTTGGTTCATGTTGGCAAGGCCAACAAGAAGAAAACATGATGTTTGATGAAGGAATTATGCAACATAAATGAGATTAATTGTCACTTAAATCAAGTTTTAACAAATACATTCTTTACCCTAAAGATGATTGGAATAGAATATACACCCTTTTCCAACAACACTCCAATTGTGGTTTATAATGGATACTTGGTTAATTAGAAGAAATGGAGTACAATACTTGGATTCTGCCTACCATGCATAGTCATAGAGCATCAGACACATAGTAATTTAATCACATATGAAAAGTCCATAAAAGAAGTTGAAGAACATGACTAAAAGGTGTTGAATCAAACAACTAATTTCTATGCTGATTGCGATGGCACCCACATGCAGCAACCAATAGAATTATTAGAGAATGACAGATGTATAATGATAGTGAAACCAGAAAAGAATTCATTTGATTCATAACCTTTCCCATACCTGTAGTATAGCAACAGCAATGTTGTACTGTGCACATATAGTAGCTTGGGCTTTGACGTCAGTTCCATTGGATTGATCCTTAGCTAGAGCCAGGAAGCTTTCATCAAAGCAAGACAAGGCATCTAGAAGTTGGTTCTGCTCCAGGTGTGCAAGGCCTGTCTTAAAGCAAATAGAAGCTGGCGCTCCATGAGGAACCTACAATAAGAAGTAATTTAGGTAGTCAAAACTTCAGAACTGATACATTCCTCGCTCAGATTGAATTGGCAAGTGCTACCTGGCCAGGAGGAACAACAGAAGGTGCAGAAGGTGGACATGGTGGGGATTTCATTGCATTGGGGTTATGAGTTTCAAGAGAGCTGCGGTCAACAGCTTGAGAAGTTGGAATCTGAGGAGAATAAACCTGGACATGTGTTGGGATTGCACTATCAGGCAGACCAACTCGCTCAAGAGGGATCCCACGCTGTTGAGGCAGCTGAGGAAGCATTCCAACATCATAAGGGTCAATGTTTGAGGGACAATTTTGTTTTGGAGGTATTTTTTCATCTTCAGTGCCTTGAGAACTTTGATCCAACTTTGATAAGTATGTTCTAGGTATGACCAATGAAGCAGCAACGTTAACAGCGGATATAGTGTTTTCAAAAAAGTTTTCGGGTATAGGCCCTGCAGCCACACCCATGCCTCCAAGAATAGTCCTCGTTTGCATTGAAGATGTTGAACCATCAGGTTTGAACATATCGGATGCTGATGACGCAATAGAAGTAGTAGCTGCAGTAGTCATTGCAGGAGCTGGCATTGGTAAAACAAGTGAAATATCCCGGCTTCCACGTGAAGATATTGACCTAGTCCTCATAGGGGCATCGCCAATCTTAAACTGTTTTGTAGCTTCTTTAAGCTTATTGACATCAACTGCTGAACCTGAAACTGTCTTGTCGCGAATTTTTATATGGATCTTTATTTTAGATGATGCTTCGTCTTCATCACTACTGCTACCATCAACAACACCATACAAAGACCTTTTGAACTCTTCTTCTGCTTTTTCCTGCTCACCACCAGAAGCAACACCGCCTGACAATTGTTTACCATTGTTTTCCTTAAGGGACCCAACTTTCAAATCGTCAGTCATGCCTGTGTAGGTCTGGATGGAAATAGGGGCAGAAGCAGCTAACCCATTGTTTTCGTGACTAGTTGCAGTGAATGCCTTAACCAAACTTTTCTCGTTCACCTCAACTACATTGCCTCTTCCCTTAACTGCACCCAAGTAGACACCGATATGGTCTGCTATGATAGAGGGAATGCCACCATCATCAGTCTTCATATAGGGCATGACTTCACCTGCCAGTTCCCACTGAGGAATATTCTTCATATTTACGGGAGTCTTGATCTCCCAGTTTCCACCTCCCCATTCTGGGCCCTTAGGGACCATACTTTCTGCAGCAAAATTGTCAAACGCACCAGCTTGACTCCATCCTGTTGAACGAACTATTAAGATCCTTTCAGAGTACCTCCTAAGCTCAGAATCAGTTGCAGCATCTTCCAACATCTCAGCAAGGCGCCGCATAGCTGTTGGGTTCAGGTGGCATATGAACAAATCCAGCATGCTCTCAAAATCTGAAATAATCTCATAAGTTTCTTTAGCACTATCAAACTGACCATACCTGAAAAAGAGTAAAAGGTAGCACATTTTCAGAAAAAGGGAGATTGAACTGAATTGCATGTTGTTCAAAATCAGACTAAGGATATGGGGAATACGACAACATGGTCAGGATAGCACAATTCAAGTACAAAGAAAAATCAGTTTGCAATGAGGTTGAGAACATAATATCAGACTAAGATGAAATACATTTAAAAAACAACTCTAACAAAAATTCTGAACAATTATCATAAGGGTATCCCCACATAATCTAAATTGGATAAGCCCAACACACTTTCTATGTAGACCCTGATTCACAGGCTGGCTGGCTAATCATTAGCCAATATTTAAAATATAATTTTGAGTTGTTTGTAGACTTTAAAAGCACCCATCAAGTCAAAATAGGAATAGTCAAAGCAATCTAATTTTGCATGTCAGTTTTGCCCAATAGAACTTCAATTAAACAGTTTATTATAAGGCTTCAAGCATTAAAACCCAACCGTCACAACTAAGGCATGGGGATGCTCTCTTGAGGAAAATAACGAAACAGAACTTATCCATATTAGTGGAAGAAAATGACCAACAGATATGACAATATATGATTAGGAAGGAACTTGTTTGCTTAGAGCTCAATGAAGAGTTGATACTTGATAAAACACAAGATGAGAGGATTCATACATCCAACCAACTGTGGTGGTAATAATTGTTCTGTGGAAGCAGATACAACTATGATACTAGTGACCTATAACATAGTCTTTGGTAAATAGCTGACATTAGTTAAAACAAATACCATTAAGAAAAGTAAATTTAAAAGCACTTCAGTATTTTGAGACACCCAATTTGTCCAGTCGATGATTTCCAGGTTAAAGGCCAAATCAACATGGGATAAAACAACAGTGATTTTATTACATTTGTACATGAAGGAATGCATTGCTTGTGCGTCTATCCCATTGATATATCACAACTAACTTAATGCAGCATTGGCTCGTCAAATCTATCAGGTAAATGAAAAGAAAGGTATAGCTCATTAAGAATTTTCATTAATCAAGAAGCATACTGTACAAGGAAAATCATAACTAAAAATCTCAGAAACAGCTAATCTGAATCTCAAATCAGGCAATACAATCAGAGATAAGCGTACATGATGCATGAATGTGCCAACTGTTGGAAGCGATGAAACAAATGTGAAGTAGGAGGACATTGTGGATAGTATCTAGAGCGCATATACTCATCCTTTAGGACAGATAAAGCAGTGGAGAAACGTAGAGCTTTGATTGCATACGTACAACGTAGAACCTGTGAAAAATTTCACAAGTGACTAGTTTGAAACATATAGTCCCAGGGTACAACCTAAACCAAGCATACCTGAGTAAATTGAGGACCTGCTTGAGATAAAGATAAAGCAAGGTCCCCACATACAGGGGAACCATTTGCTAATATATCCAGAGATCTTGGAGTGATGCGCAGACTGTCAAACCTTCAGTCAACAAACAACGTGGGATTCAAGTAATTGCTTAAGACTTAATGAAGGGTACAAGAAAATATGCTACAAAGAGTGTATCTTCCTTAAAATATTAGTAATAAAAAAAATGTTTGTGTTCAGTTGCCATAAACAGAAGCTCCTCTAGTAGTAAAATGAAAACCTTGATGTTATCTGGTACAAGACTTCAGGAAGATCAATTTTCTGCTGAAAGTGTTGCTGCATTGTGGAAAACCCAATGAGAAGAGGCTCAAGAAGGCCAACAAGACAACTCCTTATCTCAACCCCATTTTTTTGTTTAGGGCTTGTTTCTGTTGGGCGTATCAACAGCAGCCGGTCATTCAATGCACCAACTAGAACTGGGAAAATATAAGCAGAGCAGTGAAAAATTAGATAATCGGCCATAAAGAGCAAAATCTCACATGTGAAACAGATAGTTTTTACAACAAAATCAAGAGCATTGTTAGTTTACCTGAACAAGGCATACTAATAGAGAGAATGGGCCTAACTCTGCCATCCCAGCCAAGAACACCAACACAGGTAGCAGTTGAAAAGAGAAGTGCAGGCCCAAGCCACAAAAGAGATCGAAAGTTCACATAGGTTAGGTGCTAACAGAAATTTTGAATGTACACAAAAAAAATAATGAAAGTATAAAAATTAGGTAAGAAGGATATTGATGGTAGCCCTCTATCAAATTTTGTTGACGTGCTAGATAGTATCTCTAGGTCTGCAGACACGATCAAAACCCTTTGACTTGTCAATACTCCTGCTACATGTCCCCGGATAGTCTCTTGCCAGTAAACCTGCAAAAAACTTGCAGCTGTTTAGAACGAAATAGCTTGGCTGCCATATGTTTTATGAACAAATATATAGAAGAATAGTATTTTTTACATGCCACTCCCTTTGATGGGATCTTCATAACTACTAAATAAAGTTTCTGAATGGTATGAGAACCATGTCAGTAACATTTATTGAATAAGTGGGAACCAACAAGCATAGTTAGTTAAAATCTTGGAAGTTGTTATCAAGATCTTAGGTTCAAGCCTACTCATATGTTATTTGGGTTCCAAAACATTAAATAAAATAGCCTGAATGTAGTTAATAATCTTCAAACCTACAATCTTACAATTATTCAACTGTTTTAGACATGAAAGTTGTAGACTAACATTCTTAGAGATACAATCACATCTCAAGCAGCATTCGATAGCTCCCTTAATAAAGGAGGAGGTTGCCCTTGTCAGAGAGAGAGAGCGCACGATTTACTTATTTTACATAAAAGTTCAACATGGAATCTTCAGGTAAATTGTAAACAGCAAATAGACAAACTATGGTGTATGAATCAAGTTCTGTTAAACCATTAGCCAATTAAAAAACAATATAAGTTTGGAACAAATGACGGTTTAAGTTGGATGTATGGTAAACCAAGGAAGCATGGAAAACTGAAATGACATGAGTAGAGAAGGACTTACAAACAGCTCTAAATAGTTGGGTCATGATAAGAATGAAGACCCAAACCGAACAAAAAACCTAAAATCCATGAAACATCAATATTTATTTAAGGCTTACATATCGATATCGAATTTGTGCCAAGTACTAATAATATTTTTATACTTTTGTGATACATATCCAATATCCTACGTAATGTATTGAATTTAAACAAATAATTCAAGTGGGTCGATATTCTTTACTACTTACCAGATAATTAAACAATAAAACAAATCATGCATTTTAATTATGTAAGATATGTTCTATAATATAATTAAAAAAATAAAAACGATCATTTACAAAGAAAAAAAAGAACAATAAAATTATGTCAATATGCACACACACACACACATAGATATATATATATCTATATTATGAGAATCATATAAAAGATTCAAAATGACATGCCATTTTATTATTTGACACATTTCTTGAATTGAAGATTATTTACAAATTATAATAGTCTATGTTATAATATTTATATTAAAATCATCTTAAAAATTTTGAAATTTATAATTATATTTTAGATGTAATGATAATAACTTAATATTATAAATATTAATATTATATTAATAAATATTAGAACGTAGTCTAAATTAAAATTTGCTAATATTAATTTGATATCTCTTACAAAATAATAAAACACTTCCTTTGATATGATAATAAGATAAATTTATTTTGTTTCTATTTATGATCAACTATTTTTATCATATATAGTTCTCAACTTAACATATTGGTATCATACTTATTTGATATTTGTCTTGTCATCAAATCATACCCATACTTCGTAACCTAAAATGCATAGCTAAATAGAGTTTATTCATAGAAATTTTTATTCATAGAACTTGGGATATTCATATAAAACATAATTCAAGGAGTTGAAAACATCAGAATTAAATGATAAAAATTATGGAATTTGCCAATAAGTATGCAGCTAATTCCCCCAACAAGCCACACTTACCAAACCTCTATGTCATAAGCTCTAATAGTAAACATTTTAAAGAGTGCTATCTTTTTAATTCCAGTCATTCGATGCTAATAACACAAATTTATATAACCCCATTCATCACAAGTCGCGTTTAGAATTCTATTTAAAATTATAAACACACTTATTAAGATGACCAAATTTTCATGGATATTCATCTCTTCTTATTCCTATAAACCCATCTTCACAAGAATCCTGCAATACCAAATGTTTACGATGCTATGATGATGAAATTTTCATGGATATTCATGTCTTCTTATTCCTAAACCTATCTTCATGACAATCTAACCAGCAATATCAAATGTTTACAATAGCATGATATTCTTGACTGATCTATGGAAAGTGCTATTTTCCTAAAGATAAAGAAAATAGATCACAAATGATTTGGATATGCTGTTGTTGCTTCTGATGATGACTATGATTAAAATAGTAATAATGATGCCTTTAGCAGTTGTCAGATTGTAAGAGACAAATCTACGCAAAAACATCAATGGAAGAGAGGTCAAAGTTATATTTTCTGCCATATTACAACAGTCAGATCAAATGCTTTGAGAGAGTTCCTATCTGCAAGGTTAAAATCAGTTTGTTTGCAAAAATATGAAAACCAAATATTAATTACCTGGTAAACAGTCTCATACCGCTGCAACTTCATAAACTTTCCATCAGTTTTGGTCGAGATAATATAGCCATTGTCGGTTGCTAGATGATATTCCAGGATGATCTTTACCAAACCAACATGTTTCCCCGAAATGGCATATAATACAGTTCCATCTGCAAGAGAAAGTCCTACAGTAAGTATTTGTAACTTGGGTTTCTGCTTTATATGCAAGATATTAATGACTTTCATTTCTTTAACTACCTAATGGAAAAGAAAAGATTCGATCAACCTCTGATTCAAATTGAAATTGCATAGCACCATTATCTGTTGCAACATTTTTTTCTTCCTGAAGTTCAGTATCAAGGGATAAATTAGTCAGGTTTGCATCCTGCTGATCTGCCCCGGTTAATGTATATAGAGAAAGACCAGTTTTGTCATCATCTAGGATGATATATTGATTCTCATGTGAACCAACAAATGCTGCATCTCGACCTGAGGAAGTACATTATGCGTGAGGACCAAATAGCAGAGACATAAAGTAGCTAAACAGAAAATGAGTTTGTCAAACCTCTTATTGAAGTTCCTTTTCTAACTGACTGGACTTGCATCTGTTCCCAGTAAAGAACGACTTCATGTATTGCACCACTAGGACCACTTAATTCAAAGACAACAAGGAATAAATGCTGTTTTGGACTGTAAAGCATATTTACAGGAAGGCACTCAATGTGTCCAGGAATCTGAAATAAATTGAAGGATAAGGCAATAATTTATCTAAAAGAAAAGAAGACAAACACTGAAGTCAAAAAACATAAATTCACATCATACCGAGGAGTAAAGTTTCTTGTAGATATTATCCGTTCCAGAAGATAAACTATGAGCCATTAAGTTGAAGTTATCCATATAAAAAGCTCTAACAGGATATTGAAGAACATGATTCTCTCTGTTGAAGAAATTCAGTTCCAAATGTAGTGGCTGGAAGAGAAAAGTTGGATTCGATCAGTAAGAAACAGAAAAGTTATGATAACACAGATTGAATGATGTAGTAGAAACCTTACAGACAGGGGCATCTCTCAATTGATGATTTACATCCAAGACAGCAAGGATGGGTAACCGAGATACTGGGCCAGATTGAGCATGACCCTCCATGAAATGCTGCATAATTTATAGCAAAACAATAAAAAATTGGATATAGCCAATTCTGAAAAAAAAAAAAAGGAAAAAAAAAACAATTCCATCCACGGGTGAATTTAACAAAGTTTCAGCTTCCTATAATCTGCATCGCACAATATTAATTAAAATGAGTCATGGTGGAACATGAAGTCAATTCTCTCATACAGTTTCACAAAGTTTAAAACTCAAGAAAGAACCTTGGAAAATCTATTCATGTTGAAGAATACTACTTGTAAAAAACAATGCATCAAACTTGTTGGATAGCTGTAATAAATGTTCCACAAAAGCAGGAAGGAAGACATTTTTCAAATCAAGGTAATATGAGTTAAGGATAGAACCACAGGTTGACAAAAATACAAGTTACAGAGTTTCATGTCTAGAACAGGCAGTGCATAGCAGAGGAAAATTGAGATAGACGACTGGAAGCAACAATGTAATTCTGGTGATTTGTATTTCTCAAATCGATGTAAGAGTAGCACACCAAATCCAGGATGTTCATATATAAAACACCAAACAACCAAATAAAATGAGATTTAAGTTTATAGAGCCAAGCTTACCTTTTAGCTAAAAATGCCAAGAGCACATGTTGGCTTAAGGAAAATTTGGCAATTACATTTCCCTAAACAAAATGACAAGTTCATAATGAATTACCTCCGTCTCCTAATATATAAATATCAAGATAAATCTGGACTTCTCTCTTTACTTGTGTTTAATCCGAGTTAGTTTTCTTCACCTTGTATTTTTGCAGGAGTGGACTTTAGTATAGTAGAAGAGAAAGAGTTATATTTCACTTGATTTTACAGCAAAACTTGGTACCCTTTATACACTTCTAAGCCCATGGCATTAGAAAAAAAAACTTCAGAAAGAGAAGCACCCATTTTTAATGCAATTATTAATATTGTAATGGTGGTGCTAACTAAAGCATAGTGTTTTATATTGTAATACTCTCTTCAAGCTAGAGCATTATATATCAATCATGCCTTGTTTGTCACAATTAACTATGAACGATTTGAAGATTAAAGTCTTAGTGAAGATAACGACCAGTTGTTTCTCGAAAAAGGGCAAAAGGCATATAAATCATTTCATTCATGACAATTTTTCTAATAAAATTAGAAACAATTTCAAAGTGTTTGGTTCACTCATAAAAAATTGGATCGCTCAATATGAGATTAGAAGCCTAAATATCAAAGTGCATGGGCAATAGCTCTAGATACTGAAAACAAAGCTCTTCAAGCAAGTGTTTAGCTCAAAGTATCTCACAAGCTATATAAGATATGGCTCAATACTCAACCTTAGCACTTGATCAAATCACCACCTTTTATTTCTTACTCTAAATTACTAAATTTTCTCCCAAGAAAGAGCCATAGTCTAAAATAGATCATCCATTTTATATTGAGCTAACATGTTTAGCATTAGAATACGTCTAAATCAACAAATGATTACGCATTGTGAATAACAACTTTCAAGGAGAACTATTGACATATTCTAGTATCTTTATAGCTGTATTCTAGTGAACCTACTTATACTTGTCCATAAACTGACTAATAGCACTTATGAAGATAGAGATATCTAAACAAAGTAACAATCAAATAGAACAAATTTCCTACCAATCATTGGAAATGAGATTTGTTTTTTAAGAGCTTTCCACTATCATTCCAAAAGTGCATGTTTAGATCTATTTAAATCACAATAAGTTTGGTGCCGAGTAGATTCGCTTGCGCGTTCACTAGTAGTTAGATTTTATTGTTGCATGGATTTTATTTGCTTTTCTAGCATGTACACTATCCGTAACATTTTAATAAGCTTTCTAGCTATGTCGATGATCCAATTTCATGAATTGTTATATAAATCAACTCTTTTCTCTCATAGTCGATCTAATGTACAATTTACTTGAAGGATATGATCATTAATATGTAATCATGACCAAATTAATATAATCTCATTAATAGCATTTTAACTACCTTGAGATATCACATTTTATCATACATCAAAAATGAATCATGGGCAAATTCTTCTGCATCTATAATAAAAGATTAGATATCTAACTTATGTAGGAAGATTTTGCAAGTCAAAGGTAAAGAAAGTGAACTCACTCTTTTATCATAAGTTTTCAAAGAAGAAGAGGGTGACGACTAGAGTGTACCTTAATTGGGACAATGGAGATAACAAAGGAGGTATAAAAATCACGTGAAACTATTCCATAACCTAATGGTGCAAAGACAATTGATGCAAACCACACACGAAAAGAGGCATGAGACCTATACCTAGGTATTTCAAGTGTTGTGGCATCTATGATGTAGATAAGAAGGGAAGTGCTATTGTAGTTGATAATATTATAGTAAAGGGCTTCATCACAAAAAAGCTTTACTATGCTAGGGATTGTGGGTGATAGTAAGAGGCTTTGTCTGGAAGGCTTCAACGCACTGAGGCTTTATCATGGGGATGGTCTTGCGAGTGATGGATGGTTGAAGGTTGTGGGTAAGGTGAGTTGGAAATCAAGGGTTACAAGAGAATGAGAAAATGGCTAGCTAAATTTATGTTAGGATAGAAAGCGAAGAGTTTAGAATTAAATTGTTATTATACAAAGTAGAAGAAATGAGATTTTGTTCCACTTGTTTTAGAGATGAAACAAGATACCTTTTATTCCAATTCAAGAGATACATAAAGAAAGTAATCCCGAAACGAGACCTAATAAAACCATTAATTATTAGATCTATATGAATATATCCTAAAATTAATTGTGCTACTAATTTGGGCTTAATATTTTATTTTCTATTAAGTTTTATACTTTCTCTTAAGTTTTTATCAAATGAGCTTCTAATTGCTTGATGCCTGAGTTGGCAATAAATTAAGCTCCTAGGTTTCTTAATTGTCCAACTGGAACAAGTAAAATTTACAACAAAATAAGATGAAGTTCTAGGAAGCAGAGTTTCAGGAACATACACTGTGAAGGAATGCCTTTCTTGCAATATCTGAAATCGTAAGCTGGCTTTGGCTAGCATGCAAAATCAGAAGAACAAAGAAAACCTTTTTTCAGTTAGCAAAGAACAGAAGCGTTTCCAAGAACGAGAATTAGAAAAATTGCTGAAAGAGAAACTGATCTTATAAATTCAAATACTATCTAGAAGAACTTGGTTTATAAGTGAGCCAATGCCAAAATAAGGAAAGCTCGATATTTTAAAGTTCAACATAGATGCATATGTAAGATATTCATAGTTAAAAAAGTACAACCCCTCCCTCCCAACACACATACGTACATGATTATAATGTTGATGAAGATCAACCCATTTTTACAAACAATAAAAAAAACCTTAAGCATTTAATTATTTAGAACCATTAAACTTGTTATAAAACCAACCATAATAAAAAGAGTATCACAAAGCATGATGCAAGGGGACTAGGTGGCATTATAAGTTTATTGTAAGCAACCTTATCCAACATTATGTACAGTATAAATCAATAACACAAACGCATGGCATCACAGTAACATGTTTATCATTTTAACATTGAGCAAAGACTCTACCACAGCAAATCATGGACAATAATAAAATTATACAATGCAAGTAAGGTGCAATAACATAAGCTCAAAGAGCATCAAGTAATAATTTTATAATACATCCCATCATTGTTTAATTGAGTTCAACTTGTTTTCATCTTGTATTAGTTAGATAATAACTGATTTGAAGACATAAGTTTTCGTGAACTTTCTATTATTTGACATGATGCAAGTTGAGCTCAGTAGTTGACAGGTCTCAAACAAATAAGGCCTCAATTTGTTATTTAAGCACTGACACCCATACCTTGTTTACTTATCAATAAGTTGAGCCTTCTATGTTGTTTCACATGTATTTTAGCTAAATTAGTATACCAGATTGATGCCATTCAAAATATTTTGATTTCTTTTATACGTTGCACACAAAAAATGTTTATCTGAAACGTCTATTATATCACATGCAATTAGTTATGGTTTTTAAAAAATTGCAACCAACATACACTAACACGTTGATATTAATATGCATATCAAGGTATTTATATATTGTTTCTGTATTGATTTCAATTGAGCTACCCAAAGGAGTATCAGCAATCTACATGTTCTACGTAGCCCATCCTTTATGTGATAAATTTAAACAACAAATATCTAATCTTTTTAAAGATGCTCTTGATGAGAAAGGAGTCATATAACAATAGAAAGCACAAGAAATAGCTGGTAACAACAAACCCTTTCAAGTGGTGCTCTTGAAGATGTGTCTGGAGTTGATGTTCTGCTAAGATTCCAGAAGAACCTAATGCTAGAAGTTTCTCTTTCAAAATCGAAGCTGCAGGAACAACAGAATCTATGAACAATAGGCACAATACCTTAAAATATAAATGACGGATTACAATTGTAAGAGGAAGCACTAATAGTACATGCATGTCTCTTTACAAGAATATATTGCACGCATATATCCAACTATAAATCAATCTTGATTTCACAGAACAGCTATAGGTTACAGACTAGATCATAATAATAGCTTCATAGAAGACAGCTTCACAAAGGGAACAATCAGAGAATGAAAGACTAGATCATAAGACCTTTACAATTGGAACAATCATAGGGAATTCATAGTTAGAAAAACCTAGTAAAGAAATACTGGAGTAAAAAACTATTAAATGTAAAAAGAAGTATGCAATTGGACAAAGCATTCAATTCTATCTATCTGGAAGACTGACTTACCACTTGATCCCTTTGCACTTTGGAGAACAGAGAAGAGTTGCTTCCTTCCTTCTCTTGTGTATGCAGTCCTATTTTTGAGATTCTCCGACTCTGCCATATCCTGTTGTAACAGAAATTGTGCATCTTCTTGAGAAACTGGACAACAAGAAACTAAAATTATGGTTATCATACATACCACAAATAGCAAGGCTGACAAATTGAGCCTTGAATGGACTGCTAAACTTTTTATTCGTGGAAGTGGGTATACTGCCTCTCCACCCTGTAGAGTCAACAATTTTGTAACATCCATTGCCTCAATTGCTGTTAAAAAATATTCTCAGTTGTCAAGCTTTGATGGAAAATTGTAAAAAGTGAACAAAAAAAGATAATATCAAATATGTTGATGCAAGAAAGAAACAATTTGAGGGCTAGGCTAAAGGTGCAAAAGTGGTAGTGTAGAGGGAAAGTGTATGAGAAGATTGGAGGAGCTTTTGAACGTGTTTGTGGCAGAAATGGTGAGGTTGAACTGTTGTTTATTGGCCATGACCCATGAATGAATTAGCTGTGCAACCTCCCAACAGAAAAACAAGGTCAAATAACGACCAAAAGATAGAAATGCTTCTAGCAAGATCGAGTGCCAATAATAAATAAATTACAGTTTTGACAACACTAAGGAAACATTCTGAAACAAAAAAAACAGCAGAAATAAATTGAGGACTGAAGAATCCAAAAAGAAATTTCAAGGAAAGCCTTGGAAAAAAAACAGATACAGCAAAACATGTCTTTTTGTTACCAGAACATTTGAAAATTTAATAAGGCAAAGAAATGAAAAGGCAAAATCCGCTACTGATAATTAACTTTTCAACGTAAAGAAGTATGTTGAATTATATGTTTTATCTCAGTTCAGATGGTACAAGATTAAGGGTTATGGAGAGAGAGAGAGTTGGTAACCAGCACATTATTATGCCATGGATTTGAATGTTGATTAATATTATCCCAACGAGAAAAACACAAAGGTTTAGGTTCATACACATTGGCGAGCAGTTAAACATACAATAGCCACTGCTAAGGTCATGTCAAGGAAGACAATTGGCAAACCTGCATGCTCAAAAAATGTAGCTTGAACTCTATTTGGATTGACAACCCGCATCTTCCACACATGAATTGCTCCATCTTTTGAAACAGTAACGAGCAGTTTAATCGTTGGAAGCCATGAAATAGATGTTATAGGATGGGATCCAACTAGTGTTCTGTTGGGACAACAAAGACAAGAATAAAACCATTCAGGGATGCATAGTTCACAAAAACAATTCAAATGGAAAAATCCAAATTTTGAGTGCCACAAGGTAAAGCTCCTTAGTGTCATGAAACATGAAAATATAAAAAAGAACCAAGGAATTCACATCAACGAATTCAACCATAGAATCAAACCATCATTCAACATAAAAGCCATAAAGATAGGATTAAAAATATAATCACAAATGTTCATCAAAATCAAAGGAATTTGCGATCAATGTAATTTAGGACCAGTAGGCTCCGCCTAACATTGTGTTACTTTTGCACCTGCATAAGTTTCAATATGTAGCCAGAGTCTGACCAAGGAAGTTCCACAAGCCCCAATACCACAGCTTCATCTGGGATCAGGCACCTCTCTAGGGAATATACTAAGGGGGAACTTCTGAACATTCTGGGGTGCTTGATTTGTTCAATGAATTTTGCAAGTTGATCTATTTTGACCCAAGAGAAAGCCCAATCAGCTACATTTCTGTTGCAGGCCATGCAACCTACAACACAAACTTCACTTTTTCAGACTTTCTCTGCCCACATCTCTAAGTGCAGGATGGTCTGGAGTGGGAACTTCAGGTGCCACAATCCGGTATCGATTAACATTTGTCGGACAATCTTTCTGGGATGCTTGTGGTTTTGTTTCAACAGACTTCTTTTGCAACAGATGACAACCACCCCAGGGAAATGGTACCAAGAGACAAGGAACAAAATCAAAAAGAGAGAACAGAGTGCACAAAGAGAGTTGAATTGGCACCAACAAGCCTCTAGAAAGGCCGACATTGATCCTTGCCAAAATGAAAGTGCTATCTTTGGAAGCATGATACATGTGTCCAACCCATTTCCAACATGACAAGTTAATGGTGTTCAATATCACTTTTAAAATTATAACTACACTAAATACAAAAAAATACAATTATGATTTGATAATCTGAGGGTTCGATGATTTACTTTAAGTTGGAAAATAATCAAGTACAAAGTTAATAATACACATTAATGCATCCACAGAAAGTATGCTACCTATAAGCCACTATGTGAGAGATGAGGTGCAACTGTGAAGTAATATCATATCATCAATTCAATATCAAGTGCCTAAAAAATAACTCATTCCCAAACTGAATTCCTTACAGATGTCTTTCACAATACTTATTTAAGAGGAACCACCTACATTCCAATCATACTTGGTCTATCAGTTGACACATCCCATGCCAAAAGGGTACCCCTCCTATCGCCAACAAATATCCACTCTAGGGTTGGATGGAAAGCAAAAGAACTGGCACCAAGTAGCTTAATTGTGCTATCAACTGCATGACAAATATAAACATACCTTAAACCATTGATTTGTTAACTGTGAGTTAAAATAAAAAAGAAAACAATGAAAATTGTAAACATTTTATTCTAAACATGTTCATCTTACGTTGCAGTGTGTAATGAACAGCATACGTCTGAATGTTGTATGCTCTAATCAAGCCATCAGCATAAGCTACATACTGGAAACAAATAAATAGACCAAACACAAATAAAGAGTTTGATAGATAAATCATAAATTAAAGAACCACCAAATAAATTAGATGGTATCCAAGTGAACCAAAATTTTACCAGAACAGGAAGACGTGGATGGCAATAGAGATTGACAATAGGTTTTTTAAGATCAGTCTTTATCTTTGTCGGTGGCCTCCCGCCCTCAACCGTACCAACAACTACAAAATGATGAAGACAATAAATTATTTCAACAGAATGCATAACTAATTAGACATCCCATTAGCTGCAAGACATGACAAAAATGAAGAACCTGTCACACTCATTCTTCTATGGAAGCCGAAAAATGCAACAGGTTGGAGAGGGGTCATGGCAAGATGTACATCAGTCTCAGAGGAGATACGTTCTGACTTCTTTTCTGGAGAGTGTAGCACAAGTGTCTGTTCACTGTCGAAATCACACGACCTGATAGTGGAATCCTAGAAGAAAGAGAAGCATGGAATCTTTTAATGAAAAAAAAAAGGGCATTCATCTTCTATGTTTTGAAAAGAAACAACACTAATAATCAATTTTAAAATAGTATACGATACTACGAAAAAAAAAAAAATTAAACCTAAGAAATAGGCACAAAGAATTGGTAACACAAGGTTTTGTCGCCATTTATAAAGTAAAAGCAAGATACGTCAAGACAATATATTCTAAAAAACCACAATGTTTTCGCTAATCATCAACATGCTGCTGCTCTGAAAAAATTTTCAAAAAAAAATAAATCCAATATCACATGTGCTGAGTAATTACAGAGCACATACCATAAATATTTTCAAATTTCTATAAGCATATCATGTTTTTATGAACCTTTTTCGGGAATTTCCTGGACGCAAATCTCAAAGCTTCCTGTAATGTTTTTTTAAAACTTCGTTCAATTAAAATTACATATTAAATTACTAGAAAAAAATTCCATTTCCTCCAAGGTTCTTAACCAACCATTTTGAATTTTTCTGGATTTCATATATTTTCTTACAAATAACAGTTTTAAAAATTAATTTATAAATAACCTCTATGTTATTTGTGTTTGTCTTTTAAGATTGTTAAAACATCTTTTAAAAGCTAGTTCAAGGTGAACTATGTTGGGCAGGATGACAATCAAGAGGAACAAGGTAGTACGACAAGAAACGGATTCTTGTGGCAGCTTTGTAGAAAGGGATGGAGATCATGAAGCTCAGTGTTGCAGAGGAAAGAAAAAAGAAAGGCAGTTGTTGAGGAGGAAAATGCAGGCAACAATTGTGGAGAAAGAATGCCACAAAAACACAGGAGAGAGTTGATGAAAGTGATAGTGGAAGCACATACTGCACCAACCAGGGAAAAGCTTCTAAATTTTTTTTAATAGAAGTGCATTAATATTTTGTAAACATGACTATTTCTTTTCATTGGTAGCAAAAACAAGCTCTGGCGTGCAGTGAATCAAAAGCAGGTGATGACGAGTACATGTTGAGGGGTTGAACCATGTGGTCACAACAGAGAGAGTTGTTCCCAGCTTTGATGACGAGTACTTGCATTGCCATTGGCCATAGATGATTTGATTGACAGCCTCTTTGATTTTGTTTTGACTAGGCAATTAAACTGAAGAGTTCCCATATGTTATGTTGTTAATTCTGATGTTGGATCACAATCTTTTGAAAGGATAAAGAAAACAAAAAATAATAAATGAAATTAAGAAGACAAAGACCTACTAACTCTAGAGTTTACAACTAACCTCAAGTACTGAGACAATGGCATGCGCACCATTGGGGATGTATTGCATTTGAACAACCCGTGCCCCAATCTTGATTGATGAAATTTTGCATCCAGTAAGTGCATCAAACTCTGCAAATTTATCACCCAGCCATACCATAAACATACAAGCCAAGCAACATAATCACACCAAAAAAAGACAAAAAAAACATATAATCCTAAAATAATTGAATGATTCCATTGAAACACTACATGTTTCGTACTCCCAAATCTGAAACTTTGACTCTCATTTATTAGTTTGTACATTTAATGTTTCTTACAAAATTTAATATAAATGAATAGAATCCATTTGATTGAGTGTATTTTAAATCAACATGACTGCTAAAATCTCCTTTTGCAAACAAATTTGTTGAGATATCTCTCTCTTGACTGCTAAAATCTCCTTTGACTTAATCATTTTTCATGAACCCAACCTTCCTGATCATTGTATGCAATTTCATTTGTTTGCATTACCCAAGTTAGATAATCTAATTCAATATGGAACACAGTTTTGACTCCACATAACAAGGAGTTTCTTCTATTGTAATGGAAGGTAGCTCAATATGCCCACAAAATCAAGGATTGCCCATTGGTCCATTGGTCTTTTACTCCTTCAAGTTGGGGCTTCAAGATTTTCAGAATATTTTTATTGACCACTTCAAAATTTAACCAATTGATTGAGAATGCACAATAGATGCATATTGCAAAAAACCTATCAACTGACCAAAGGATTGTAAGTTCTCAAACATAAATTTGTGTCAATATAAAAAACTAAGATAGTAGAGATGATAACTTGCCAAAAAATTTATGATCATAGAAACCTTTTGACATCACTTGTCCTTCAATGAAACTCATTTGATTGAGTACTTGATTAAATGCCAAGTGAATATAAAGTTTTTTTAATAGTAGAAAAAATTAAAAAATCATTGTGCATAGCAAGCAACCATGATGAGTTGAATGATTCTAGAGAATTTGCTAGCTGTCAGATAGAGTTTACATGAATTTGGCATTTCTAACTTTTTTTTTATTGAGTCTATAGGACATGATGCATTATCAGTCAAACTCCTATCAAATTAACTTTGTGACAAAATAATCTTCACTAGGAATTATTTTCACACTGCTAAGAGTCAATTGACTCACTTTTCAATTGGGCTTCAAGCATATTCAAGCATTGGAGAAGTAGCAAAAAGGATCTCCAATGCAAGATGTTTCTATTGATTGTGTACCCTGTTTTCCATATTCAAATTTTCATGGCCTATTGGTTTTAAGAATGAATGCCATTATGATGGTTGGCAGCAATAAGGTCCATCGAACTTGGTTTCCAGTTGATATCCATGACAATGGTAACTTCATTGTTGGAATTATCATGATGATGATAAATATCATTGTCATTTTGGGTTAAGGCATCACCCTTCTAATTTTATGCTTTGGGAAATTGTTGCACATTGGCAAATCAAATTTCTACATGAGGTCGATGTTAAGCCCTGCCTGGTCAAACAAAAAATAAATCCTATAAAATACTTTTAAAAATACCAAAATATCAGGTTATCATAGAATATGCAGTAAAATTTCAAAGACAACTCCAAAATGAACAAAGATGACAAATAACAATGCAAAACAACCATCCACATTAACTATAAAAACTTCAATAAATAACTATGTACAAGTCTCAAAACCATCATAACAACAACAAAAGTTGAAAATGTGTTCTTACACATTATATGCCATACAAATACAATACAAATTCTTTTTATACAAATTTTCTCATAGAATGCTCGAAATAAAACATTATCTTTGACTCAGAGTTTTACTATAAACTTCTAGAGAACTTTAGCTCTATGCATATATAAGTATTAGCCTATAATACAAGTAGATAATGAATATAATATATTCAATAATAAAACTTCTAACTACAAATGGATAAAACAATAAAAAATTCAATATATAGAAAATAAATAATAATAAAGAATAATAATAATAATAATGCATGACATCTAAATAGTCATAAATGTACTAAAATCATTGCATATATACTCATAAATCATGCCCATATACACCTATAATCATCATGTAATACTAATATCATATAATACACATATCATCATTTTTATTTTTTACATTTTATTTTTTTTTCATTTTTTTATCTTTATCTTTTCACTTTATTAGAGTCCTAATTTTCTCATATAATCATTATCCCAACTCCTAGAGATCTCATATCAAATCATATCTTAAGACCTCTATCAATGGCTTGTATCGAAGTATTAACAAAAGCAAGTCTCAACTTATCATTGCTCTCCACAGAATTGTCGAAAATAGCATGAACAAGGTCTCATGTCATCTCTATCATGGAGCCTCAACCTAATATCACCTAGTATAAAGTACTAATAATAGAAAAGTCTTTATCAATCTTGACACTAAATCAAACTACCAATAATAGCAAGGGTGTCTCATCATATCAAGCCACTGTTAGATAAGATCATAAAAAAAATTTTATCATATTCTCAATTTCATATTTCATATGATCTTATAAGTCATTAGACTTATTTAGACAATTATTCTCTTTCATTTATTTCTTTTCATTTATTTATTTTCTTTTTTATTTTTATTATAATATTCATTGCATATATACATACATACATACATATATATATATATATATATATATATATATATAACCAATGCTAGCATGTTATGTCTAAAATCAAAACATATGCACAATTAATAAATGTCAAATAACATAATTACATTACATCACAAGTAATATCTTCTTAAGGTAATTAGCAACTAATCTTCTCACATTATAGTAATCTCAATTTGTCTACCTAATGGCTTTGATATGCCTTTTCTATGGCTTTTCTTTTTGCTTTATTTTTTTGTTCATTTCTTTCAAAATTATCATCAAGACTATTAATATTTTCTTATTTTCCAAACACAAGGCTTTCAAAATTCTCAATATTTAAAATTTTCCCTTTCTTCATCATTTCTTAAAATTGTATGTTATTATTTACTAAAAGCATTCACAAACATTGCTGTAAAAAGCCTTTAAAATCTTTTTAAAACTTTACAATTTTTAGTCTTAACATACAATACATTATTCATTCCAACATTATACACCCAACAACGAACGAATCATTTTGAGCCTTCCGCACCGATTCCAAAACTTAACATATGGTATATTGGCCTCAATATTCGATAGTTATACTTAATGCAACGTACATTAAATAAATGAACACACTGTTCGTAGCCCTTACCATTCTGTTCATGAATTAGACATACAATACACTAGAAAATAATATACCATTTGTTTTCTTGGGAAATCCAAGTGCTAGAGAATGCTCTTAATCCTTCCCCTAAACATTCAATACATCGAAAAATAACGCACCATCCATTTTTCTTTAAAAAAAAGTTGGTTCTAAACACACCACTTAGCCTACTGTTTGTGGACTCTCAACATATAGTATGTGTGGCCAAACATACAGTACATTGGCCATTGCATATAGTGCACAACATAGACAGAAAGTTACGACTTGGCAAATTCAACCCCAATCTTGTCCAATCTAACTCCAACTCTCGAGCAGCCCCAAAGAAGGACAAGCATCCCAAAAAAAAAATCTCAAAAAAAAAAAACATGCATTCTCAATCATAGGCTCAAATCAAAATCAAGCTCTCTTAGCTCTTCCCTTGAGCTGAAGGAGATTCCACTATTATTGCTACTCTAAGCTTCTTCTTTGCTTGTTACAACACTTCAAGATCTTCTTTCACCAATTCACCTCCTTCCCACTCTCAAGTTCTCTTATCCTTATCTCTATCAAAGGTATCACAACAAAAAGCTCAAAGGGATATTATAATCCTTTTTATTAATATAAGGATTCAAACATTTAAAAATTCCGATAATAATTCTATTCTTAGCTAATTTCTAAATATTCTCAATGATTTTTAAAAATTGCAAACTATATATCAATAAATTTCTCACTGCGAGCTCTTCTCATTGATACACTCAAAGCATCATTCTAGCTAGTTACATCATAACAAGCATTTTGAAACATCGAAACTCATAAAGTTTTGAAAATAATTTTGTATGTAAAAAAAATCATAATCAAATATAGAAAGACCTGAGCATTTCATAATCAAATATTTAAGCTATTACAATTGAGAATATTCTTGATATTTTTTAAACATAAATTTTTTATCTTGAAGATGATCTTAAATTGATTTACACCAACTTTGGAGTCTTTATGAAGAATAAGGCATCAAACTCAAGACCAATAAAAACCTTTAACTTGTCAAGAAGGTTTCATATTATCTGTAAGTATTTGGTCGCGATGAATGTTACACATATAGCTTGTCAGACAATAACTCTTGGAATCGATTAAAAAAAATATTGAAGTTGCCAATTTCCCTGCTTGAGAGCTCCATCAATGATTGTAATTCCCTTACGATCGGGGTTCCCAATTGTAACTTAAGTCTTGCTAATCTCATAGAGTATGAAATCAATCAAATATTGTGACTCTTCCAAAAAGATAGCTACTAATGTAAGCTTGGAGTTTGGATTCCATTCTTGAATTGTCTAGGTTAACCTTGTTGTAATCAATGATGCTAGTTTGTCAATCTATTAGAGAATTGAGAATTTCGCTTGTAGATTTGTTGTTAATGACCCTTAATTCATGAGCTTCAAAACATAGTTGTAATAGTTGATCACATGTTTTGAAAGGTTTGATGATAACAAGACCAATCATTATCAACCAACATGTGTGAAATATTATGCACAAATATAGATTCATGAAAATTGAGAAGCTTAAGAGAAATTCACATGTAAGAAAGGTGTACAAGAGTCACTGACTTTGCTCAAGAAACGTGACTCAACTTTCATATCAATGAACTATGTGAAATCAATGTTTCGTGAAGTGGTTGCTTATATAGAGTTCATTCACTACCTCAACTGATTAGAATGTAAAAACTTCACTTAATATCTTGTGACACATAAGATTGCTTTCATTACTATCATTCAACGTACTCATTCATGCATGTGTTATATCACTCATTCATGAGTTACGTTATACTTAATAATTAATTAAAGGTTAAAACATGTGTTTTCATAACAAACCACATTATGATTGATAATACAATGTGCAACTGAATAGATTAGACACAAAGCTTTGTATTCAAACTACTCACTAATCTTACAAAACGATATTACATTTCATATTTATATGATCAATTTTTTTGTTTTACGTCTCATACTTAATATACGTGAAGTTATATATCCTATATGTATAATGATATTATCATATTGGTATGACCACAATTTTTAGTGAGATAGATATGTTACAACATGATCATACATTGACAATATCCGTTGTCAAACTTGTCAATGCTGCTTTATGTTTCATATTCTAACTAATTATATGCATCCTAAAAAACAATATGCCTTACAATACTTGTACGATCTTCTCCCACAAAATGCTTAAACAAACTTCAAAAAAAATTGAATTAAAAGGTTATTGTGCATATCCAAGCTCGCATCATATAAGTATAATTAACATGAGTATATAGTAAAGTTTTATACAAAAATGAAGTCTTTATCGTACTTGTATGAAGTAACTATGACCCCAAGACCAATAAATCAAGCATAGCCCTAAACATCTTCATAGATATAATAAGATTATCGTATTTATACAAAGAACCTGAAATTCAAAAACCCTTAGATTAAGTTCAAAAATGTGTCGTATATATATGATATTCTTATCACAACTGTACGATCCTAAGATACTAGAGAACAGCCTTAAGAATAACGTATTTATATGGTTCTTGTCATGATCCAGTACGAAATTTTGAAAACCAAAAAATATTTTAATTATGTGAGTTTTGCATGCATCGTACAATATAATGTTCATTATCATACTGATATAATATATTTTAAATAACCAAAATAAGCATGTCATATAAGCAGTTTGCCAGGCGATCAATTTTTCTCTATCGCTTTAATACGATCCCTGGAACGTATTTGTACAAATAAATTTCATAAATTTTAACTAGTTAATCTCATTAAAAATATGATTTTAGCTATTAGATCTTTCTAAAATATTTGTTTAATCAATTAAAGAGTATAAATAGTAGATTATGTAATTAAGATATGATTAATGAACTTATTTTCATAACTCATAAAAGCTAATTAGGCTTAACAGTACAAATACGTTCAAACCTTCTTCTGGAAGTTCTATGGAAGCACTATTGCTACAACTTGCTCATTGAAATCTCTTCACCTCATTGAGCTTAGCTGGTAACATTTTTATAATTTCATGTGAAATATTGTTCTTTAGTCATTGGGGTTTGACTCTTATGAGATTGTGTTTGTGGCTTCTCTAAGCATAATATAGATTCCTTCGTGAATCTTCCTTTATAAGATTTATCCATACCAGCTATCTACAAAAAAGTATAATTTTGATAATGTAAGCTTAGTCATTTGACTTGATTTGATTAAATCACTTAAAATCCAATTGTGTTATTTCCTTGTTTTTATTTTCTTTTAATTGTTCTACTTATCACACAAAAGGTTTACAAAACTAATCATAAATTTCTTTAAAAGAATTATTCAATAATTTGTTACAATAGAAATAATCTTATTCATATACTTAGCTTGTTGTTTTAAGTTTTAAAAAGATATAATTTATCCCCTATCTTATAACTCACACATCCTAATAATAACCTCTTTGCTAACATAACTAAAGCAAGAGATGATTTTTTGAGTGAAGTCTAAATAATTTCATCACCTTGAAACTCAATTAGTACCATATGCTAACTTCTATTGATCTTCCTCCCCTCAAACTAATACTATGTTCGACCTCAATCTTGGAGTGTGAAATATAATAATGGAGGTTCTTCAACACATTTACAGCCAAGTATATCATATATTATTTGAAGAACTTTAATGATTTAGCTCCAAGAAAATGAACAAAGCAATTTAGTTAATTTGTTATGCTATGTAACATGATCATTGCTTTTCATGTTGGGTTGAAGAAGGTATATCAAGTATATTTTTGACCTTTTTGGATTCACTTTGATGCATCTCTCATAAACCATAAATCGAAAAAGAAATTCTAAAAGAAATTATGTTTCAAAGGACACAATAACATGTTCCTTTTTGAATATGTCAAAAATTTCCTTCAAATCATCGAGATAGCCTTGAAATGCATGTTTCACGAGGATGCTGTCAACATGTAGTTTGATATTTTTGTTTTTATCATCATTTGATGTGTGCCCTTAGTTGTTTTTGCAATTTCAAAGGTACAAAAATACAACATTAGTCACATTATTGATAATGAAATTTGTTCTCTCATTAAATTTGCTAGATTTATTTAATGATATCAAAGAATGCATTGAGGAAGCTAAGATATACAAGGAAGAGGAAATGCATCAATAGGATAAGTCTTATTGCGATGAATCCGACCGATAAATATCCTTTATTTCTGATGAATCCCATCAATAAATATGATTTATTTCTCAATAGCTTTCTTCACAAGTTTAACACCCATTTCAAGCCCTAAATAAATGGTTTTTAAAAAAAAAGTTTGTCATTCTTATTTAAGTATGATTTAGATCCTAGTGTTGATTGTGCTACAAGATTAACTTTTCCGTAAGTATTTCAACCTCATCAACATTAAAAAGTTTATTCCATTGTTAAATGGGAGCCATTACTATATTACATTTAGACTCCGTAACTTCCCCACTATGATAAGATCAAATGAAGACCACACAAAAAAAGGGCATACTTAGATTAGAGATAGAGTCAAGTCGAACAATTGGTAGAATCCTTTTTTATCGTCATCGATGCCTTGACTCAAACAAATCAAAGTATGCACAAATCCTCAGAGTTGCCCTACGTGACAAGTAGAACTTATAGCTGCATATGCCTAAAAAGAAGTGTTGATGCTAGTATGTTTTCTTCTCATCTTTACTAAACTCCTTAACTTTTTCTTACAAGCATTTTGCTTATAGTTGATAAGACACTAGGAATGCTGGAGAACTTCTACAATGACTAAAGAAGAACATCCATAATCAATCTTTAGGAGGCCTTGACAGTGATTTGTTGAGTTCCTTAGGAAGAAACCCCTGTATCAACATAGATTACAAGAAATAATACGAACTCTTAACACATCTAAGATGGCATCATAAATGTTTGCGTGAACTTTCTCAAAGGATGTCTCTCTTTTTGCAAAGTTTAACATTATCCTCCTAACGATTTCATTGTGATCGTGGAAGTAGCCCTACAAAAGCCTCCAAAAAACTCAAGTGTTGCATATTTGAGAAATGATGTGCATATTTTGCACTTCATAGCATCAAATGCAGATTGGAGTGCAAATGAGATATTGAGACCAAGCATATGGTAGAAAATCAATGCAAACCTTGTCTTTTAAAACATTCCATTTCCTATAATATTAAACCTGAGAATCCTTTTCATATATCCTTGAATGACATCATGCACTCGTTAGATAAAAACCTATAAAATTTCTAGTCCATGAAACATCCACCTTGAGGTATACCATTATATATTGAGTGGTTGCTCATGGTGGTTGACTCCAAGATGCTAGAAGTACCAAATCAAGTTAAATGTCTAACAAGACATTGTTCAACAAAGGCTAAAGGGCTAGAATTGTCACTATTATGATGATGATTAAGGTACTTCCTGCATGAATTGACTCAACATGTGTCGTAACTTCCACATTGGTGTTGAGAGTTGTAAAGACAAGGTCAGTGACTATATCGCATCATCTCCACTAGATTATTTGTTGTCGAAGGCAATAAAGAAAAGTATAGCTCCACAACTCATGTATCATGGCACAGTGTGGTTGCAATGTTCATGGCTTGTGCTTCCAAGCATCGAATGTTTTGCATTTATCCCTATTTGTCCTCTTGAAATATTCCCACATATAACACTAAAGATTGTTAAAATAGGATTTTCCTAGGAGTACTAAGAAATAACAATATAAGTCAAGCACGTAGTAGAAAATTGTCAAAAACAAAGATAATCAAATTCACAACCTTCGACCTCATGCACCTTCACAAATTCTAGTCTCAATTCTCACAACAAAAGCTCAAGTCTTGGGTTGCATTCCCAGTGCACTCCTTGGACAAATAATCTCTATCACTGGAGATTGAAGATCAACTTAGTTATACTCAATGCTTGTCTAGATGACATGTCATTGACTCTAAATATTCTCTCTCTCTCTCTTGTCACTCTCTTGACTTTAGGATCTCTTAAGAATTAATTGGCCTCAAATGAGAGTGGAAGTAGTCTTGGCAAACATCTAGTGCTTTAAAATAGCCCTCATTAAGCTAGCATAATCTTTGGATGCTAAAGGGTCTAAACGTTATGAATGTCTCAAAAGTGATATAAAATTAATGGATGTTATGATATATAAATGACATCAAAAAAGGACTTAGCAAAGATTTATCTAAGTGTTGGGTTGACAGAAAATGACTAATGGGATTACTTTGATAGGTTACGAGATGTGTGAAATAGCAGCAATCATGAAAATGCATGAGAAATGAACAAGGAGGTGGTTTTTTATTTGAGAATGTTAAAAAAAGGTTGATATAGATGTTAACTCATGTCCTTCTCAAACTCAACTAACTAGGTACTGAAGGCACTTCTTAAATCTTTGGATCAGTTAAATTGGTAGGATACTATGTAATGTTGTAAATACTACATCCCATCAAAACCTCTCAAGACCTATTCCACATTACCCAAAATATCTAGAAGGATCATATTTTTACCATCAAATCCCACTCAAGAGCACCATATTCTATTCACAATCATTCTCAACACATAACCACTTCTCATACAATCTCCCTAAACTAAATTGTATATCTTTGACAACATGCCTATAAGCTGTCCACTCTCCTAACTATCACCAAAATACTCTTCTTACCTTGGGATGCAACCTATTCTTTTCTTTTCCCTGAAAATGATAAGAATTCCCTATCAATCCTCGAGACATCTATATTGTGAAGAACATCTCTAGAATCAGCAAAACATAATCCGCTTCCCTTCTTGACTTGTGATGCAAAGCATTTAGATCACTAACAAAGGAGACACCATTATCTTCTTCACCCTTCTGCTTAGATCATATGACATTTTTTGTACATGGTTGTCTAAGAGATTAAATTGTAGATTGTACAGGGAAGGTTTTGAAACTTTAAAACAGGTTTATGTACACATTGGTATACCTATTATGAATCATGCACTATAACTTGACATGGGACAACAAGCATTGCACAAAACATTTGCATTATAATTAATATAAAGCACGTATAATAAAAAAAATAAGGTCAAACTGTATAAAACATGATGAAGCACGTAATGCAGCCACAGCAGCATAAATGCATGTATGTGAGGTGGATAACATGCCTGGTCTGTTTCATTGGCCACCGTATTGAAGGATCATGACAAAACTGGTATAGGCATTTGCTTTAGCCTATTACTAGGATACATCTGAGTTAAAAGTGATGACTTTATTCATGTTCATAAAAATTCAATGTTGTGCTTGATTGCTCGAAAAGATATACAAGCATTTCTTTTTTTCTACGTGTAATGTTATGTGCATATACATTCTATACTAATATGTGCATTGAATTATACATGCACTATATAATTTAAGTGCTGATTAAAAAATATAGATGCATACATCTTTGCATTCAACAATTTTCACATACAAATTCAGTTTTGTGTTTTATACACTTGAAGTTGTACATTGTACCGGATGGTCTATTGTAATGTGATGAGTAATTCAGTTAGTGAAATATACCGGTTTACCTTATGGGTGAAATGATAAATGGCTGACCCAGCAATCTGCGTGCTGCCCTGGTCCCTAGCTCGACTCAGGTTATTATCAGTTCAGATCCAGTCTGACCCACTGCTAAAGCTATGTCTAAACCCAATCTACTTATTGCGAACGAAATAAGTAAGAACTACTACACAAGAGTAAAGAAACAGTAATATGTTAGCCATTTATCATTCCAAAATCAAGAATGCAACGAAAAATTAGGCTAAAAATTATTCAACAGGGAACACGGTGATAATGAGAGTGAGAGAGAGAGAGAGAGATGGCACCATTACCGATGACATAAATCCCAATGGCGACAGCGACAATGGCCTGCGTGGGGTGGAAGACGGCAGCGTGGGGCTGCAATGGCTTGAGGCCACGGCCGACATGGCGGAGGTCTAAATGCTGCACCGTCGTCCATTCCATTCTCACTTGCACCTATGCTTCTTCTTCTGCAAGGAAAAGTGCAGAGGCGAATCCGCAAGATCGCACAACACCACACCAGCGGATACTGTTCTTCGATGGTGCGAAGGGAGAGAAGGCCGGGATCCATCTTCCATGCACGGAAAGGGGCCGAGGAATAGGGGCGGTACCGTTCAAAGTCGCAGCGGAAAAGGCGGGTGTTCGATCCGGATTGAACTAAACCGGCTCGATCGGACCATCCACACATACGGTCCGAATTATTTTGCTCCACTTTGCTCTTCAAAGTGCTCAATCAGACACAAAATAAACATTAGTATTCGTATTTGGCTTTTAAAATCAGATAATTCAAGAAGCAGATTGTTACAATTCTTAATGACTTGAATAGTTACAATTATTTTATATAATAGCATTTTCTAAAAAAAAATCAAAATTACAAAATGTTTAACAATTGATGGAGAAAGCAAACGATAAGTATTATGAAACAAGTATTTGAGTTTCCTTTCTTATTTAACTTTTTATTGAAAAAATAATTTTGACTGCGATTAACAAATATTTTTTTTTTTTGTTTTGATCTTTTTTAATAGGCATGTATATATACGTGTTATTTTATTATTTTATATTAAATAAATTACCCCATTTATTCAAGATAATAATATTACAAGTCTAATTAATGCAACTTTCTAAAAAAACAAAAGAAACATTATTCAAATAATCTAAGCTTCAGATTTTATTCTTGTTTAAAGCACATCTTTATTATAGCCATTACCACCAAAAGAAAATCTGTTTTATAATTAATTTAAAACCACTAATTTATTTATTGTAAAAAATCAAAATAATGAACAACTCATGCTATGATTCCATCTCTTAATAAATGTATTGAATTATTATTTAAAAGAAATTTTATATATTAAATTTGAAAAATTTTCCTCAATTCATTTACCACACTTCAAAGGAACCAAATCGGCACCAAAACATATACCAAGTTTTAAATGCATGTTAAGCTAAAATAAACTTCTTCAGTTAAAAAAGCAAAACAAATTTTTAATATTATTTTTAAAAAAGAATAATAATTTGAGATTATTTTTATTTTTTAGATTAAAAAATACGAAGCATGAAAAATTAAAGATTTTAATCACGTTTTGAGGAACGGCTGTTGCACCTTTCATTTTAACAAACAGGCAAAACATCATTGAGATGGCTGCAACTTCTGAGCTCGGATCCGATCCGTCTGAGAGATGAGTAGCTCATGAACTCTGCACTTCAGCTGTAGACATTATTAATAAGCAAAAAAGGTTATGATATAGTGAGACTGTATTGAGGAAGGACAGGCAATTTAAGCAAACCTCATCGATGCCAGTTTCCTTCTTCACAGAAACCCATATGGCTCCATTTGGTCCAAATGTTTTGTATCTTGCAACATCGTCCTCTTCGTCATCATGGTTTTTTCCAATGCCAACAACTCCGGGTTCTTGCAATAGATCAATTTTAGACACGACGTCCAGCCAAAGATGGTGTCCAAATCTTCTCTTTATGTCCATGTATGTAACGAACTGCAAAATAGCTGGAATACACCATCAGGAAACTCCACTAAGCCAAAAATGATCCATCCTATACTACAGAACTGTATGGTAATTGTGCATTTGATGAATGATTCACATTTGTGATCCACAGGAATGGGATCTGTACAAGATATAGAAGAAAGATTTTTCTTTTAACAGAATAATATTTTACTTGATCATGAATGCATCAACTGCTGTTTTATAAGCACCACTGATATCAATCAAATATGAGCAACTAATAAATTAAATAAAACTAAATTCTAACTTCGTACAACATGCAAGAGAAGATGAACTAAATAAAACTAAACAAGCAATGAAGCCGAATCCATTGGGGCATGATCCAGTAAGTTCCACTAAGGCTTCAAATTTGAAATCAATTTACTTCACGTATTTAAAATTTCATCAAGCGCCGACACTACAGTTCATGGTTACATCAAGTCCCAATAAAGCATGAGATTCTTGATTCATCGACAAATCTAAATGCTTGACATGCAAACAATTCGAACATAGGCTTGGATATTTCAGAAGGAAATTGATTGTTAACTTGGCAAACAAAGTGCTCCTTCATATCCTTAGGTAAATAGTGAGGCTTCCTAACCTCTTTGCATTGCATACACTCCCAATTGACATAGTGAGAGAAAAAGAAATAACCTTCAGCATCCATAACTTTGTTGCCTTAGTGAACCAAAAAGAAATGAATCTTGTATACCTGTGCTTGGTGATTAAATGCCGTGTTGCAATCATCAATCCATTTTATTATCTCTCTACCTCCACTGCTCAATTCTGAGCAAAATTGAGATAAAAGAAAAGCTGTAGTAAATAAATCTATTCCTCAGCAAAGAGATCGGTACCCAAGGGATCCCTCAACTATAAACCCAATACTTTCTCCTCAAGCAAGAAAGCTGATTCAAACATTTTGACAAACAAATCTTAGCTCCATTGTTTATAACCACACAATGTTCTGGAACACAAACAAATAAGAATGCATCTCAAAGAGCCCTTAGTCCGCATACTCCACAAGTTGGCAACAACATTCCTCACGGCCAAAAAAGAAAACCATTGAGATCATCAAGTTTAGTTTGATATCCTTGGGGTGTGAATCCTAGGCCAGAAGGTAATGATCAGAAGCAGCATATGAAAGATAACTTACAGAGATCATGCAAAAGCTACATAACATATGAATTCAATACCAACAAACCTACAAGCAAGCCTCATCATTGTTATTGTTAGAATACCTAAAGTTGGGTCCCCAAAAAGACAGGCTTATCTCCCCATTTCTCACTCTGACTGAGATTATAGTTCAAATCAACCTCAACAAGTGATCAAACATGATGACCCTAACCTTCCACCTAATATATAATCAACAACAATACAAATAACACCAAAGCACCAACCAGCTAAATCTGTCCATTTCTAATAATCTTGAATGCTGATCATAGTTTGTAAATCACACATCAAATGAAGGATAAACACAAAAATTACAATCTACATCAAGGACCTCACGAATATCCTATGAGAGGGGCATTTTCCCCTCCCAGCAAAAATAGTCAAAATAAGTGCTACATGACTAAAAATTCACAACAAAGTAACAAGATCTATCAACATATGACACAAACCTGCAAGAACAATTGGAGGAGACAGCTTTGATTGGGAAGAACCAGCCTTCAATAGCAACAAAAAAAATTTAATTTGCATGACCTAAACTCTAAAGATGTGCAAATTCAGATCATAATAATGACAAAAGGCTTCACCACCAAAAAAAAAAATAAAAAACATGAAACTCTCACCGATTGAGTGAAGTGATCTAGCTTCTACATTTACCCTTTATCACGAATACCAAATAAAAAGTAGAAAAGTATGGTTGAGATACCTGATCAGCAGGTGAGGTTCCACATTCTCCAGTAAGATCATGAACATACAAAATAGCATTAGGTAAATGAGCAAGGACTGCAAGTGTCAACTTCTCTAAATTGTTCCTGTCATCTAGAATTAAAAAATGGACATAAAAATTAGCATGTGGCTACCTACACATGATAAGATGACAATAAAATCAATCCATCAAACATGAAGAACAGGAAGCAAGACAGCTTTCATAAAAAAAGCGATATCTTAAGTCTCACACAAAAACCAAGTAAAAAAACACCACAATAAATTGGTATTGGATTATTAATCTAGGAATTAACAAATGACATGTTCTTGTAAGAGCAATCCTTGACATGGCCATTAAAATTCAACCATCCATTCATTAATAATTAAAAATAACACTTTCTTGTTATCAATACAGAATAAAGCATCCCATTAACCTTCAGCAAAATAATTTAAGAACAGGTTTTTAATCCATCATCAAAATTTACAGACTTGAAAGCTGAAGCTGGTTGCCTACTTTCATCTATAATCTATAACAAGATAGACCTTATATTTGGCATAAAAAAAGATGTTTCTGATCTTTTCATGCACTAAATCCAAGAACTTCAGTTTGCACTATGCTCAATTTGTCAGTCACATATTCTTGAAACTGCAAATTAAATATTCACACTAGGTCTAGACAGGGCACATACCAAACTATATCTTCTTACTTATTTAGTTAATTTATTAGCACTTCAATTATATTGTTTCAAAGATTTTACTATTTATCTGTTAAAAAGTTATTAGTTAGGCACTCATTTCAAGTTCATATGTTTAGTTAGCACTCGCTTTTTCATTCAACTGTTACTGATCTATAATTACTTGGGCTAGATAGTAACATTTTTTTATTGATTACATATAAAATCATAAACTGTGCTTTATGAAATGAACCATGGTGCATAAAAAATTTCTCCAGTTCATACAAAATTACTGTAAATTCCAGGGTTGACGGTTGGCAGGATGTCCTAAATTTGCTTATAGCCGCCCCAGTTCATCTTTGGCTTTACTCTGTTTCCCACCTGCCGCCTTCCCAACCACCCACAAAGATGGACAATGTACAATTGGAGAACAAAAGCTTCTGTTGTTTATATATATATATATATATATATATATATATATATATATATATATATATATATATATATATATATATATATATATTTATAATCAATATCTATATTACATCTATATAAATAACTAGAGCTTTGATTGTCTAAGAGTGCCAAGAACTACAATCCAACAATGACATGATAAAGTAGTCATTTGTTTTTACTTTCCATGCCTATGTAACCCTTAACTACCATCCTAAATCAATGCCGTCCTAAGTTTAGCAGCCACAACATTAACCATGCTGTTAAACTCGTGATTAAAGGAGACACTAGCACAAGAGAAGAAAAGATTGAACAAGACCGCTCATGCAATTAAAATATTAAATCATTATCTTTGAACTTTAAAGCATTAGCAACTTCATGTAGTGCCTTACCATCATGTCGTTTGAGTAGACCTGGCGTGTCAGTAACCTGTAGCAAAAGTTTCTTAAAGACACTGTGAATGTAGCAAAATAAGTAGATCATTTTTTTTAGTTTGAGAGAGCCTATTCACTGAATAATACGTGAGTAGGAATCAACACAATTAACTTCATAACTCCCAAGAACACAAGTATTTTACCAACCTGAAAACGTTCATAATTTTGAACAATATGACCCATAAGAATTCCCCTGGTGGTGAAAGGATAGTTGCAAACCTGAAATCAATTATGCAGAGAAAACAAAATATTGGTTAAGGAATATAAGCAGCTTAGCTGGACAAAGCATCATTACTTGATTGCCAGTGTTGATAAATTTTAAGAGTTGCTATAAAATACGTAACATTACAACAGAAACGAAAAGGTGCAATAAACATACATGCACAGAGTGAAAAAGAAGCCCCAACAATAAAGATAGCATCTATAAAAATATAAAATCAGATTTAAAAGACAAAAAATACATCTTTGATTAGCATTAAGAAACAAAAATACTTTATGTGAGATAACATATGCACATACATATATGTACATATAGGAATAGACTACAATCCTTCTGCGTTTAAATTGGAGCTTCTACTCGCTTGTTTTGGTCAGTTATTTGACCAAACTAATATCCATATGTGAAATCAAGACAGCGCATTTCAACCACATAAATGAAAAACCATAAATTGTCAAACTACGCAGAATTTTGTTATGATTTGAATACACATCAAGTAAAATATGCCATCTAATGAATGATTGAGACAACAAGAGATTCATCAGTTCAGACTGCAGAGGTGTTGAAACGAAATGAAAATTTTGATTGTGTATAAAACAATATTTACAATACTTCCTATGGTTTCCCATTTGAATGTTTATCATACTTTTAAATAGAAGCATACGATTTAATCTGGCCTTCGCACAAAATATATAATCTGGTTCATAAGCTAGACAAAAAAGAAAAGGAGGATAATGATTAGAATTCAACATAGGTTTTACATGCAACAGAATCAAGGAACATACTTACCTCTGGTTTACCTGTTGAAAGGATGCGAACTAGTGAAGATTTCCCTACATTGGGAGCTCCAACAAGGCAAAGAGTTGGGATCTCTAGGTTTACCACAGGCATAGCACGCAATGTCTTGAAATTTCATAAAACAATTCAATTAAAATTCAAACTACAAATGTTAACGGTGACTGAAATGACAATAAGACTTTTTCCTTGTTAAAATAAGTGAATAGCGATGTGATTTTAAGCACAAGGATTGCATGTGCATATAAGCAATAATATCAACAGCATCACATAAGGCAGAGAAAGAGACAGTTAAAAGCTTTGGCCTTCCTATCATTGAAACAACCAAATGCTATCAAAAGCAGTCAGTCTAGCAGTACATTCCTGTTTCTTCAAAAGAGATGGGATTTTTTAAAGTTCCTTAAAAGAAGGAAAGTACCACATAATCAACATTGATATTACATCATTCTGAGATCCAAATTTGCTGTAGAATTAGACGTAACAAATTAAGATTTTCCAAATTTTTACCCTCAAAGGTAGACTTCTTGATTAAGGGGATCATCGCTTTCAATAAATGCAAATACCTATTATTAACAACTCACTCAGAATATAAGAAACTCTGATCAAAAGATAAGTGGTTCAGGAGCAATTCAAAAAATAAGAAGAAAGGATTAGGGTTTTGATAATGGACTCAATCAAAACTTTATAATTCCATCATGCTAAAATCATTCAAATTAGGATATCAATCTTTATTTATAAGGAGCCTCAGTTGAAATATGAAGATTTTAACAATTACAAGCTGTGGGTTCCCTCACCCAAATAAGCTTCCCAAATGATAAATTATGTAGAATGATAAATTACGTAGAGAAGAAATGGGGTTAAATCATGCCTTGATATGAGCCTTGAGACAACCTTAAAGAGTACAACCTCCAACATACGTTGATGAATGCCAATTTCAATATAAATTTGGATAAATTTTTACAATTGAAGCAATCGAATATTTGGTAGTGCCATGAAAGGCAAATGGGGGTTTGATGTTTAAAAAGGGCGCAGTTTGGTAATTTTCACATTGAGAATTTCTTTGTTAAGTCTAAGCATAGCTAATGATCTATTACAAGGTTTTATCTCCTCTTGGAATGATAACCTAATTTTCAAAACTTCAATTTTTTACTTCAATAGAAATTAGACTAGATTTCCTTGATTCCTTAAATTTATTTGCAAGAGCAATGAAAATAAGTAGTGAACATTTTCTATATCTCCAAACAAAAAACAAGAGAAATAAGGGCTAAGCGTAAGAGCTTAAGTCAAAAATAAAAAATTGCTCAAAGTTCAAATCATATTTTAACACAAATTGAACTCGAATATATGTGATCGAGTTGAGCTATAAACAAAAAAATTGACTTGAACTATATTGCAAACAATCATGAGCCATGGTCGGATCAACTCAAAATGGCCCAAAATCAAATCGTTTACACAAGAAATATGCATGCACGCATTACATATATAGATGAATCAATTTATGGGAGCATGGCATTATTTATTGTTACATTTGACATGAAGGAATTATACAAACTTATTTATGATTAAGAACTTGACAAAAAAATTTGAAACATTTTTTGCTAAAATCAATAACCAAGCCAAGCCTAGGACAAACTTATAACCAACAAGCTAGCTCTATCTTCCATTGAAATCTAATCAAATTTTCCTATTTAAAATTTGGACCGAATCAAACATCTTTAAGCCTATTGTGAAAAAAGATTGGATAGACTCAAGATCAAGATCGAATTGGTAACAACCCTAGGAATAGAGATAAAACATAAAGAATAAACCTTCTCTGGAAACAACAAAATACCACCTAATTCCATTCATCCATCAGATATTTACAAATGAGTCCAAGAGCTAAGACTAAAAAATCTAAGACGGTGGCAATAATAGCAAACACCACACTCAACACGTCGATGATTGCATGCACAAGTCACAAGCTCGTCAAACAAAACTACATAATACCCCTTAAGACTTTGGATGTCCAAGCACAAGATCATCCAATGGTTGTAGCTTTTTTTGTTATTGTCCATCAAGCATTAATGCCTCAAATAACTTCAAATTCTACACATTAACAAAAGAATAAATCTCTATATATAATAATAATTCAACCGAGTAAACTTTATCATGAATCTTCATAGAGATTTTAAAATGACAATATTTGATTGCTTTTCTTCCCTCTTAAGATCAATATTTGTTGATATGCAACGATACAAAATCAATAATTTCAAATTTCTTCTCCACTTGATGTCAATCTAACCTTCCTTTATACTTCTCTTAGGATCATCGTAATTGCCTCTTGACTTTGCATGAATTTTCCTAATTTCCACAAAAAATTTCTAAGTTTGTGCAACACTTCTAAATATGTTGTGTTGAAATTCCAAAACAAGTGAACTACTTGTAATGAACACCAAATGTATCTCAAATGGGCTTCAATCAACTAAATAATAAAAAGCTTTGTTATAAGCAAATTAAATGTAAGATAAATTATCATCCCTAGTTTTTTGTCATCAACCATTATGTTGATAGTCTCAATTTAGCCATTTATATGGGTAGAATATTATGCTATTCTTTAATGTGATATACACAATAGATCAAAGTATACATAAAAAACGACATAAAAATCTCTTAACCTAATCAAATATAATAAGTGGTAGCAATACAACATGAACTTAGATAATCTTGAAGAATGCTTGGCACGTCCTAACTAGATACATCAATTTGAGAACGTGTGAAGATTTATCACTTTAGAGAATCTATTTACAACTAAATATAGATAATTATTTCTCTGCATTTTCGTGGGTGGCATACCAATGAAATCCATCACGATATTTTCCCAATGTCTCATAGGGAATGAAAAATGCATTCACAACCCAAAATCTCTATTGGCATATTTCAAGGTATGACATAACAAGCATCGTCAAATCTAAATCTTGGCATCTTCTTACAAGAAAGGCCAATAAACGTACCACGGTCGGTTTTGTATGATCATTGTTACCCTGAAGTGTCAAAAAACTTCTGATGTATGTGATTCTTGAATCCATCTTAACTCCCGCTTGAGGTATACAAAATAGTCAAGCTTTACATAATCGACCATCTTGAAAAGTATACTCAATCATCCTTTTAACACATAATCCTTAATTTCCCCTCTAAAATTTAGGCTTCAAATTATCTCGTAGAGTACTACACAGCACCTCTCATTGGTCCTGCATCATAGAAGACTAAGAAAGAGCAAGCAGTGATCAAGAGAGCGTTGATTACATTGCTCCGAGTTTTTAGATAAGTTAAAATTCTTTCTCAAAGCTATAACAAAAAGTGAATAGTCAGGAGGTAAATTTAGAATTATAAAAGCTGGTTCAAAAGGGAAAATTATATAAATATCAACAAGCCAAAATTTTTTGTTGTGACTAAGTACCTCAGATCAATTACACTGAAATATTAGAAATATATTCATTATACCACAAATAAGGCCAAATTCATCCACCAACAACGTTGATGCATAGACCAATAAACCAAAAATTGGATCCAATCGAGCAGGATGAAAATGGATATCATCTAGCATGTGTAGTGATGAAAATTAACACTCAATTTAAAGGTTAGTCTTATAAGATTGTAATAAGCTCAAACAAATTTATCGATTCATCATGTTGCAAACGATTATAATAACACGATTAAACAAGTTTTATCAAGAAGAGATCGTAGACTTGATGGCCATCTATACACAAAAAAGTAAAGCTTACAAAAAGAGTGTAATCCAATCATCATCAGCTAAAGAAAACTTTGAAAAACTCAACCAAGACCATTCAAGCATGCTATGTGCAAACCATACGTCAATCCCAATTGGTGGAAGAAAATGAAGGTATAAAGTCATCTCATAAAGAGAAAGAAGGAACAACTCAAAAAAACAAACCAGAAACAAATCACCAAGAAAGATCGCTCCATTGCATAGAGAGTAATGAGAAACAAATCCCAACTAAGGGAAAATGGCAATAAATATCCATGTAATTGATACCACTTAGTGGGATAGCTTTTCGTTGCTTGGTGTTAAAGGGGTTGCCGGTGTATCAAGCGGTTGATCATGCAAGAAAACAAAAACATTAGGGAGGGGGAGGAAATGTAAAAGGGAGAATTATCAACAAAAAAATCACTCGTGTGAAATATATGCCATTCCCTTACAAAAATAAATGGAAAAGATATAAAAAAACAAAAAATTCATCTGATCATTCTCCCAAAAAACTAAATAACACGAGCAGAATTTTATGTAATTAACAATGTCAACAACATTTGTATTTGAAAGATACACATATCACGACAACATTGAAGCAAACTATCCAAAAACCCCAAATATTAAGCTGGTTCTTAGAAGTGAGTATATAATAAAAGAAAGCAAATGTTGAAAGAAAAGAAAGTAAAACAAGGGCAAATGAAAGAAATTTCTTTTGAAATGATAGCTGAAAGCAAGAAGGTCTAAAGCTTTAATTGGCCTTTACCTTTGCAATATATAATAAATCATCAACAGCACCTTTTTCAAGCTCAAAAACGTCTTCAAGCCTCTTGAAGCCCTGCTGGTCATGAAATATTTACTTTGATAATCATTTAGTCAAAAAAATGGAAGGAGAAACTCTTCCATATGACTGGAAAGAGAAAAAGTTTAGAGAAAGGTGCAATCTTGTGGGATGAAAACTGACCTCAGTCAATCTTTCTTCAGCTTCCCACTTGGATAGGGACTGCCAGGGTTTATAAACCAATCTAAATAAGATACCATATTGCCCTAATAACAAAGCATGATGCTTTAAAAACATCTACATGATGGAAATTTGAAGCAGCAAGTAATTCAATTTCGAATTCAATATGTGTGGAAATTATGAATAAGTGAAGGTTACATACTAGCTGTTTGCCTGTAGAATTAAGAACATTAAATGCAAAAAAGGATGCGTCACAACTATTATGAGGGTTAAAATGACTTCCATCACTAAAATTGTCTTTATTTCATTGATTTCTGCTTCTCTGCTTTGCAAAAAAATTTCCAACTTTCAAGATTGTCATTTTGTGAATATAAACAAATGTTGCAGAAAGGGAAATTACAAATAGGACAGTGGTAATATCCACTTTCCTCATAAAAAACTAGGCATTTGCTTTCTATTCCTTTTCAAAAAATGGATCTCATTGACTACCTTGAGACTACTTCGGTAAAACAAAATGGCAACTCCTAAGCTCGAGGAGGAAAAATGCAAAATAAAAGCACGATGAGGAAGATGTTGCACGATGGTGCTAGCTTTGCCCACGACACATACCAAAGGGTTGGGTGAAAAAAATTTGCGATAACAATGACACCCATGGAAAAACATCCCTTTTCCAAACAAGAGATTAAGGAAGTGCAAAATTCGAGTCAATGGACTCGCACTGGGTACTCTATCAATGAAAGCAAACTTATTATCCAGATCTGCTAATGCTCTACCTTCCCAAATATCAATAAGAAATACTTGATTGACTTCAACTGCCCCCTTGAATGGGCATATACAATGAACAAAAGGAGCAGATGGATAGGCATTCGAAGGATTCAAAACATGAACATGACAATATGAAAACATCACCAAGCTAAATCGAGCCAATGATCATTAAGGAAAATGCCAGGTGAGATAGAGCAAGCAAAGGAGGATTGAACTTTTTTCAGTTGCACCACTAAGAAAAAGAGAGAGAGCTATCAAAGTCAACCATTGATTTGACCATAATAAGTGATATTTTGGCTTGCAGTTTAAACTTTGTTCTAACTTGATACTGAATTTTAACTAGAATCAAAGTCATCAGACCAAGCCGTCAACCACAAGATTGACTATATCCCATTTTGTGAGCCAATTTTGTGTCACGGATGGATTCACTCGGCATAGTTTGATTGTAATTATGTATTTTCCAATAAAAGGAAGTTCAGTCCCACAAAGGCTCATACATGCAAGGTCCAAGGCTAACACCTAACAATCTATTATATGTAGTCCTACAATACATCTTTAACAGATTATTGTCATTACATCAAGGCTCCATTTTGTGAAGGGTGCAATAGAAAACCTAGTTTCTTCACAACTTGTGTTTCCTTTCATGGAGCTTTAGCCTAAAACTTGCAAGATTTAAAAAACATTCAAAAATGAAACATTAAAACCAGTTTGAACAAGTGTTAAACAACATCAATGATATTATTTTTTAGTTGTTTAGATTATAACGCTCTAAATACAGGTAAAACATTGTGCATGGCTGTTTTTTCTTTAGCTTTTTAACTGTAAGCTATAATGAAACAATTGAATCCAATATTTTCATCTTATACCAATCAATCAGGAATACAAAGGTTAAAATTCAAGTTCTGTTCTGTTCCATGCAATGCATTAAATTACATCCAGCGTGTATAATTAGGTGCAAGTGCATGCATAATTTACTTCGCTTCGTACTACAAATTCTAATAATGAAATTCATCATTACCAAATTGCATTTGTAACATGCATGTTTTACAAATTAGAAAGAAATAACAATCAGTTTAACTCATTAAGCTTAAGGCTAATTATCTCAGACAATTTGCTCCATGCAATCCTATTGTATATCACTTACCGTGGCTTAAGATCCTCATTATCTTAAAATATTTGAGTTAGTAATGCTCTCCATATTCTTTTCCAACATGCATTATTTGTTGAACTCATGTGGTAGGGGCATATCCCAAACCCATGAGAAATTAAAAAAAAAACACTTGATTGGCAACCTAATCAGCAACAGAGCTCTCACCTCGACGAACATACAATTTTTTATAGTTTTGCTAAAACTTGATGGTTAAAGCCATTTGTTGAAGAAAGGAGCTATCCAGATTATCCAATGCATATTATAAGCGAAGGAGAATCTAAAGAGAATTTGTCCCAAACCACACTCCAACATGATAGGAAAAGTATGAAGAACCCAATTATACAGCACGAGCAACAACATAATCCTCTATAATGGATAATGCATTTAAAATAATTTGATATCCCTTAGGATTAATAACTAACCAAGATGATTACGAAGAACAGTGGCAATGCTGGCCAAATCACTCGCTGAGACCACCAAGAATAAGTGGGCAATTATTGGCTCTAAGATAAGCCGAAGTAGCTCCAACGATCAAAGAGAGGTAAAGAATAAGTTGCATCAATGTAGTGTAGAATATATTCAAAATGTAACAGCGGTGTTAAGAGTTGACCTAGAATGCATCCTATTATTTCTATTACTCTATAGTTGATAGATAGCACAAGCAACAAGATGGTTAGTCTTCTCTGTTATTTAATTCCATCCAATGAAAAGAGTTTACAATGATTGAAACGGTAGATAGATTTGAAATTATAATTAATATTGACCCAAATCAAGAAAGAAGAGGAGCACATCCAAAAGATGTGCTCAAGGGATTCAATGGACAAGAAACCCAAGGACAACAATTTCTGACATGTCCACAAATATTTAACCATTCCGAAGTGAGAATTGTATTATGATAAATGTGCCAAAGAAAGGCTCTTACACTTGGCTGCACTTTGATATTCCATACTCAAGAAGCACTGATGCAGCAATGTTTATTTTCTTACTAAAGCAATTTGGCATTTAAGCTAGAATAAAAGTTTTTGTAGAATCTAAAGAAGTCCAACAAAGAGTAACACTAACACCCTTTGTCATTTGCAAAGTAGGGCAAATCCAATGAACCAATTCAGGTATAAAGAAGAGTTAAAGTTAGTTGAGATTCCAGCCAACACTGGGGTGCATTATGGTCACAAAAACAAATGGGAATTCAAGGCTAACATTGATGTATGTAGACCATGAGTTAAGGGCAAATAGGCCATATACAATTGTTGGTAAGATTTTTGTATAAGTTGCCATTGTCAATGCACCAAACAATATTATTGAGGACAAGAGAGCTAGCCAAGCATGGGAGTTTCCAAACAAGAGAATTGCCTCACAATTCAAAAATGTTTCACCTAATACCATATTAGGCATGGAGAATATTAAACCAGAGATTAAAGTCTCGTGCAAAGAACAGCCGAGAAGAAGACAATTTGCCATGGTTAGAGTTTCCAGATAGCAAGCCCTCCAAGATCCTTGGGAAATGCTGAAGTGTCCTAATACACATAATATAAAGACTTCCATAAGTAAGATCCACTTCAGACAAAAAGCTCTAAGAGCTCATTCAATTTTAGAGAAAACTTTAACAAGAATGATTATATGGCTCATGAAATATACAGGAATACCTGCAAGCACTAAATTCACCAAAGCAATTTTGCTATAAACAGCTTATTACAAAAGAGGAGAATTCCGAAATATTTGAATTGCTCAACTTGTTTGATTCTAAGCTTTTTCACATGTTCTTTCGGCGAAAAAGCGTCCCTTTACTAAACATGATGTTTGATTTAAAGAGATTAACCTTTTGTCTAGAAGCTTAATAAATCTTGAGTATATTCTCGAAAAATGTAACTGATGCAAAGGCAGCAGGGCCATGCATGACATCATCAACAAAAAAATGTGTAATATGAAAAGTCGTTGAACTAATACAAATGCCAATGGTGGCCTATTGTGCCTCATGATGGTGGATAATTAGGGAAAGATATTTCGACATGATGGCAACGAGTTAAGGCAATAGGGGACAACCCTAACAGAGTTCGCAATTAGTTGTGATCCAAGGCAGCCGATGACCATTATAAAGGAGTCCATATTTGGGCAAGATAATGCAAGCCTTTATTCAAGCAATCCATATGTCAGAGAAGTCAAAGTGCTAAAGAAGACAACTAAGAAAGTCCCATCTAACCTTATCAAATGCCTAATTCATATCTACTTTGACAACCATGAGACCTTTCTTGAAGATAGATGGCTTCAAATGATGAGAGATCTCCTAAGCTATAAAGATATCACCCAAAATTGATCTATTGTGAATAAAAGCACCTTGCTCCAGTGCAATAATCTGCAATAACACCAACTTCAAGAGATTAGCAAGAATTTTAGCCAACACTTTGTAGATAGTGTTGAAGCTAATAAGCCTATAATGCCTTAGGTGAGTAGCATTCTGTTTTTTGGGAATCAAGACAATAAGTGTGTTATGCCATTTGGTAGGAATTTACATAATGGTAAAAATCTAATTGACTACTTTAATAATATCAACATAGGTCATGTCCCAGTTGGAATAAAGGAAGGAGCTAGAAATGTCATCCACGCTTAAGGCTTTATTAATGCCAATAGAAAGAATAGCATCCTTCATTTCGGAATCAGTTACCAAAATAGTAAGAGTAACAACTTGTTCAAATGAAAGATGAGCTCTAAGCAATGAAAGTTCAGTTACCAAAGGAAAGATAATTTCACGTTCCATATCTTGATGAAGTACTGAATGAAACTATTAAAAATAACCTCAAGATTGGAGCAAGCATCACAGCTGAAATTGGTTAAAGAGTGAACAAAGTTGTCTCTTTTATGCTTTGTAACAACTACGAGAAAAAAAAAAAGGTTTTGCAATCACAAATACTAGCTCGTTTAACTTTTGCCCTTTATCACCACCATTAAGCCTGTCAAAAGAGGGTATTACGATAATTGACTACCAACTCCATAAGGGCTTTATGCTCCTCAATATTTAGACCATGCTGAGATTCCTTGAGCTAGAGGTCAACAATGGATCACTTAAATTGTCAAGGGTGTTTAGAAATACCACTAAAATTTTGCTTGCCCCAAAGGTGGACAACATTCAAGGCATGGTCAAATTTAGGACAAATGACATTGATGGGCTTACCTTTAGTTTTCCTATTCCAAGAATTGGCAATGACATATTTGGCTTCCAGATAAAAAATTCAGCAATACTCAAAGATTTATGCTTCCTAAGTTGTCCCAGCTCAAGAAAATTGAATTGAATGAGGAGAGGATAATGATCCGATCCAACTCTTGTGAGGTGGCAAACAAATGTATACGGAAAAAAGATCATATCAGCTAGGTTGAGAAAGACAAGATCAAACCATTCAAGGATGAGAGTAGACCCATCTTGGCTATTGCATCATGTATAAATAAGGCCACTGAAACTAGGATCACATAGGTTGCTGTTATAAATTAATAGAAGAAATTGAAACCATTTGCCTCCTTTCTTTTAAGACAATGAAAGAGTAATGTCAAAATCTCCGGCCACAACAATAAGGAGAGAAAGGGAACTGATAGCTTGAAGATATTGTCAAACCTCCCCCCTAATGACATAATCTTTAGAAGCATAGACTATATTGAAGATTCATGGATCATTATTCCAAGAAATTTCTATGAAAATCATCTGTTTGATATGATCAATAATTTTAACTTGAAAAAGATTCTAGCAGAGGATAATAATTTCACTAGAGAGACCCATGACGAAAACAATAAAGAAATCTCATTATCTGTCTAGAAGAATGTCTACTTCCCATCTAAAAAATGTAAAGACCTTGGTTTCCATAAAGGAGATTAAGACAATATTATGTGCACACACAATCTCCTGAAGATGATTCCAAGAGGTAGAAGACATTACCCCATGAATGTTCCAGAAAAGGCACGATATCATAAATTAATCAGCAATGAAGAGCTGATTCAAGAACAATGAGAATAATACTGGTACAATGAAGACCAAATATGAATAGAGACTGCTTCATACCATACAATATGACAGGCCATACCATACGAAAGGTGACTAACCCAACAAGTGATGTAAGTTATAAGGTTTTTAGATTCAAATAAAGGGGATAGATACGGTCCAATCCAGAGCTGAGGGACAATGAGTGATGTAAGCCATGAGGTTTTTAGATTAAGACAAAGTGAGGATAGATAAGGTATGATCCAGAGGTAAGGGACAAGAGTTATGTAAGCCATGATGTTTTGAGATTCAGACAAAATGAGCATAGGTAAGGTACAACTCAAAGCTGAGGGAGAATAGTACTAATACGATAGTAGCAAACAACGAACAGTGGGCAAATCGCTCAATACAATGTAGTACACCATATCAAGCAAAGGGCAATAAAGCTGACGGGAGACGAAAACCCAATGAATTTCAGCCTTAAATGAAGAAGGAAATCATAGGGAATGACTCAAAATAGCAAAGGATTGATAACGAGACTAAGACGGTCCTACATGTATGATTGAACAAATCATATTATACGTTGCAAGAAAACGGAGAGGAATGCCTAGCTAGAAGGGGAACAATACAAAGTATCAGCTCATATGGTACAATCCATACTCAACAGAAAAACAAGCAAGATTATTAGGATTGTCATAAGAGTATGGTGAATGAGATAATATCGTACAATCCATGCCATAACAAATATCCAAATTGCCAAAAAAAGCTAGTAAAGCAATCATAAGTGTACAAAGAAGAAAATCACATCTTACGATCCAAACAAATTAGCGAAAACTCATCATACCATACAGGAATAACTGAAAGCTAGGACATCTTCCGTTGAGGTTAGTCAAACATTGTGGCACCTCCCATCCAAACAAAACCTTTTACAAGATTAATCTCTAGATCTTGGATTATTGGCCGGTGCCACTGCATCGCCAGTTGGGCAATTTATTGTGTGTACAACTACGACTAGTTTCATTGGTTAGTCCATCCAATTGCATCACCATTGGCACTGGGTTGTGAGAAGCTCCTGAGCCAACCAATCCATGGCCTTTAACCATGTCCTCTTGGCACACATCCATGCCATTCTTCGTCGATGAGGAGAGTTTATCCTCTCTTGTGACATCAAACACAACATTGTGGGTATAAGAAGTGAATTGTTCTATTGTTGTCTCGAGTTTGTGTTGTGGAAAGCTCGTTTATCTCCTTACTTTGAGAAACAAGGGTGGAATTCCCTAAGTGTTCAATTTTGTACAGCCCAATAGAAGGTTGAGGTTGTCTTGGCAACCCATCTTTGCTGTTCACATTTGCAAGCTTCTTAACTATTTTAGGCATAGACCCTAATAATCCCTTTCATCGAGACTGGATATGCATCCACAATCTTGGCTTTATTCTTTTTAGATGCTTCTTTAAGAGTCGCCTCCTTACATCTTCCACATTATTTCCCTCCGTTTGGTCTTGCACAGTATATGCTCGTGTGATGTGCCCAATCTTTCCACATGCAAAGCACATTATGAAAAGTTCTTCAAATTCGAATCATTGAAATGAACGTCCCAACAGTCCATCGAGCCACATATCGGACTTAAGTGGCTTGGTAAGACCCATAAGAATATGAATCCATGCATAGATGGATCCCAGCATATCAGTTGTCCAAACCATCAATCTGAATTGTATGACCAAGAGCTGAGACAATCAATAAGAGATTTTCAGTATCCCATTACACAATTGGTAAAATTGAGAACTACACTCAAACTGAAGCACACATAATGGAAGATAAACTCGGTTTGAAATCTGGAGTCAAAAAATCCAAGCCAAGGGCTTGTCCACCAACTTGCCAAGGCCCGCCCAATCATACCGAACCTTTATCCACCAAACTTTCTAAGTGTAAGAAAAAGAAACCAATGCTGACATCTAAAACCTTGAAGCCTTTAAGATATCCACATCTCTTTATGAGGTACGTGCAATCCAGGGGAATCTAAGACACTCTCCATATACCCACCCCACTAAGTCATATTGGTGGATGCTTACTTGTCGAGCACATGCTATGTGGAAGAGTTTTAATAACTCCATCCTAAATGTGAGATGTATCCTTTGGCACTAGATATAGGCTGGTCTTGTAAATTGTGCTAATTTGGCCAACTTGCATTACCCTTGCCATTAGAATTTGCAGATAAATTCCCAGATATAGCTTCCTTAAAACTCATTTGACTTGCAAAGGGCGGTGGAATCTCCCAGTCACAGCTTCAGCTATCCCCAAAGGAGCAATTGCACAAACATCTGGTAGGCATGTGACTGGTTTGCTGTTGCGAGGACCTGGAGGAATTTGCAAGGTAGGGATATCCCCATTGCAATCTGATTCTTGCTCCTCATGCCAAAACTAGAGCTTGCATTCTAAGGCAAGCTCTTCCTCATTCCCAAAGTCTTCCTCTAGGTCATCTTCCACATTACCATCCGACCTAGTAAAATCATTCCGATCGTCAGATTCACATTCCATTACTTTCTCGCAAGCAAGTTTTTGCCCATCTTGATGGCCAGCAATACCAGACGAAACTGCATTGTATTTCGTTCCAACTGAAGTCAAGGACCAGTGCTTTCCTTTTTTCCAACTTGCTTGTTGCATTCACGTGAGCTGAAGCTTTTGCTTTCTTCATTTTAAAAACTATCCATTCCTGAATCAAGTTGCCTTTCCTCTGAAAGGTCTCGTGCAAACTGCTGCACCCGTTTGTGCAAGCCCTTCAGCAAATCTTTTTCTAATCTCTGCCTTCCATGAACAGAATTCCTCTAAGTCTCCCAATCAGATAAAAATCACATCCGACGCTAAATATCATAGAAAATAATGAGAAAAAAGCTCGCCGAAAGTTCGTTGGAGATTTCACAAAGGGTATGGACCTATAGGCTTTCAGTTGATCCTACCACTTATCAATTATCATAGAAATATTCAGCAGCTTGCATATGGCATGAATGCTGAGAGTATGCATTTACTGAAGGGGGCATTGAAGGTGGTTCAGGATGATATAAATAAAAGAAGAGAACAAAACAATTGTAGCACCCCTTAATAACTGTGATATTGATAGGATATGAGCAAAAAAAAGAACATACGTTGAATTTCAGAAAATTTCACATCGGACAAGGTCGCTTGATATTGGCCTAATTTAGTTACCATGGTGGAAGAAATTGATTTCATTTTACTTCAAAGCATGAATTTAATCTCAGAGAAAACCCACGAAGATAAGTCATTCCCCCTTTTGCAAGCTCATAACAGAAATTTGACTTTAATTTGACACAACAAAACCTGTAAATAAAAGAACAAATTGTGAGTAATGTTATTTATTGATCATTTCTATCACCTGGGCACAAAGTGAGGCATGCTGTTTTCCAACGCATAAAAGCTGCTTTCTCAGATCGTCTACTCTTTTCAACACCTAATTCATTCATCAGAAAAGTAATATTAAGATGACGATATACATAGGAAACTTTTTGTTTACAAAATACTAGAAAGAACAACAAATAGCCCTTTACTAATAAGGTTCACGTGTTAGGTGTTACAAAGTTAGGGTAACCTAGTAAAATTCAAAGTTGATAATGTCCCTAAATATAAGGACAATACAAACATGGTGAAACTTTTCTTCAAACATGTTACGCATAAAATATTGTCACAAACAACAAAATAAGTACAATAAAGTTTCATTTGCACAAATAAACAAGTATTTGTCTAAGAATAAATATAAACAATATATACATATACATAAATACACAAATATATACATACATACATACATATATATATATATATATATATATATATATATATATATATATATATATATACATACATACATATATAATGTATATATACACATAAAAATATAAAAAGATAAGTGCAAACATAAGCCGGTAGAAAAATAATAGATGGTTAAACTGCACAAAGAGATTAAGCTTTTGGAGGAATACAGTCTAACCACAGGGACATCGGGTCAACTTAGGTCTCCATTGGTTAATGCTCCAATAAAAATAGGTATTAAAGTTGACTGTACAACTACGATCATGAGGTTTATATAATTTGAGGCTCATATGGATCCAAGCATATCAAACATGAAGTAGCACGGTTCTGACGCTGGTAACCGAGCATAATCATGATTGACTGCTCTTGATCTGCATCAAAATTGAAAGCATTAAAAAGATAGTTGAGTTGGACTGTTTTGGTTCAAGTGACTAGCACATTGCAAGAACCAGTGGCTATTGCAAAAAAATGTAAAACAACTAAAGGTGCTTTATCTCAAAACAGAAATGAAGGTCACAGCAGAAGCATCTTTCTGCCCAGAGTATCAGCTCAGGTAGCAGAAATCTTTAATTCCAAAACTGAATTTTGCCCAAGAATAAGGAATGAAAATAGTAGAGATTCTTGTAGAGCTAAAAATTGAAAAAAAAAAATTGACGGTTTTGTCATTAGAAAAACAAAGCCCAAGTGTGCAAGAGAGAAAATCTTATAAAACCAATACAACAATCATAGAATGTGTTATTTTATTGTTTACGAGAGGCAAAGACAAACATGTGTGCATTTTCCATCAAGCTAGTTAAAGCGAACAGAATTTAATCCCAGGAAGTAAATGAAATTTGCAATCAATTGAAGCAAATTATTGCCTCAGAAGTTCTCGCATTCAAGGAAAAACAATACAAATTCTAAAACAATTATAGAAGAATACCTCTTCATAAATGCCTTCACCAAAAGTTAAATCAACAAGAGATCTCTCATATGGATGCAAACTTTGTTTTTTAGGAAACCTTTCAATATACATTCTCAGGGGGACAGCTAATTCCTAAACAAATATAAAACAAATAAATAACCAAGGCAAATTTTTTAAGCAACTCCAAGAAGCAATACAATTGTCATAAGCCTCACTTTCATTAAAGCATCGAGCTGCTTTGCCCCTTTATTTCTCACTCGTTTTGCAATATTGGTGATACCTAATCACAAAGCAGGATATATTCTATTGATACAAAAAATAACCGTAGTAAAGATCTTTAACAGAAATGCTGATTCAAGTTTCTACCCTTTGTAGCTGTCACATTCCTTGCCTTTCTTTTTGCAGAAGAGAGTATATCCATGGCAGGCATCACCATTGGCAACTTCTGAAATGCCCCAACTGTTTCTGGAGCTTGCATAGTTTTATCCAGCATGCAACTTTTTTTAATATTCTGCATTGAATATTATATAATTATTATAAATTCTAAAAGAGTACATAATCTGAATTTAAAAAAAAAAAAGAAGAAAAGGTACAAGTAATAACCCCAGCAAGATAAAGCCCGATTGATAAAAACATATAGCATGAATATTCAAAATTTTAAGGTTACGAAAGAGCATTCTCCCCCAATCAAGCAAGGAAAATATGGAAGTCCCTTCACCTATAGACATTTCAAGCAGAGACGAAAATATATTTAAATAATAACATTAACCACTAAAAAGGATAAATATTGATTAGATAATGCCATGTTATGGACCTTAACCATTAATAAGTAATGTGCATAAGTAGGTCTTAACGTTAGAAGTAAAAAAAAAATTAAGCTTCATGGGTATAATATCAATCAGTTGAAATGTTGATTAGATGGAAATTAAGACGACAAATTTCTTCCTAGTTTTACATGATTGATAACTTCTTTTCTTTTGCAGGCACAAGAAAATGAACTGAACAAGCTACCATCAATAATTTGCCACTAGAGGTTTTAAATAAGAATGGCAGGGTATGTTATATTTGCACAGGCATCTAAAATATAGCAGTTAAGGCTCCATCCCGACTCAGAAACAGGCTTCTTTATCCTTTTGGCCATTTCTCAAGATTCATCAATTTATGATTGTAGCCAAAAAGCAACTAGCAGGTATAAAAGAAAGCCATGTACTGTTTAACGATAGCAAATGCAGTATTAATTAAAGTCAAGCCGAATGCTTTCTCTTTCTTAATTAAAGCACCCGATGTGAACAATGACCATTCGCCAAAAAGGTTTGGGGCAATACATGATATACAAGTAATTTATGATTCTCTCACTTCTCTAACTTAATAAGAACACCGTTTAGCCAAAGAAGAAAAGGAAAACAAATAAATAAATAAATAATTGAACCTGAGGTTATCCAGAGTTTCATCATTGTATTTAAGGAGCTATCAACTTCACATTTGTTAAGTGCAAATGAAAATAGATTTAGTCACTCATTTTTTAGGTTGAAAATAGTATTAGAACTTCAATACATAACTAGTATGATCCCTATCCACAGGATTGGCCCTGTACATGCTAAAATTCCCTTTAACAGGTGAGATTAAAGCCAAATATAGTTTGATTGAGATTAAGTGGTGCGATAAGAATGACAGAGTTGATGATGCCAATGTGTCACAGCAAGGCCAAGAAGGTCAACATTATTTAAATGCAGGAAAAAGGCAAATATAATGGCTACAGCAATATGATGCAATTCCTATGACAAGTGGTACTATAGCCAACATTCAATTGTGATCAAGTGATTCATGAAGTTAGTTTCTCCCATAGGTCTATGGTTGTTTCTACTACAATTGAACAAATTTTTGGTGAGCTTACATGACACTTTCAAATAATTGAATAGTTCTTGGTGTGCACAATACTCAATAGTATTTATATGCTTCCATAAGACCACAAAGGCTTCATTCAAGTAATTAGCACATGGCTCTCCTGATTTATCAATTCATAATAAATTAATTAGTGTAATCCACTCATAGTGCAAAATATATGGTAAAGCACATTGGCGTCTTCGATGTTCTCCATGGCACTCGACTCAATCAAAAGATTTTAGAATTAAATGGAAAATATGGATGACATTTATTACTTAATACATAATTAATGTGACATCTACCTATACTTTTAAACCATTAGGTCATTGCGTGTCTATATAAACATACATTGAGCTTAACTTGGGTCTCCACATGATGAAACTCCCTTCAGCAAGCCTTATCAAAATCAAACAAAACTCAACTAGGATCAAGTGGTGAAACAAGGCAAACATAAGTGTGAAGTCAATACGATACAATAGAGTCAATAATGATGATAGAATCAACGTGTTGTATTAGGGCCGACATGACAATGAAGTCAAAGTGATGTAGTTCTCATAGCAACATTATAATATAAAATCTTCAAAAAGGGAATAAGTATGAATATAACCTGAAGTATCATTCAGCAACTTTCAATAAAAATATCAAAAATCCAAAAATAGTATATCGATATAAAAAAAACATAAAACAAAACATTCTATGGGTATTGAAGAGAGAAACAAACTATCAAAAGAGAAGGCCATGAAACCTACCAAACACAAAAAAATTAGTTGTCACGCACCACGCCTTATCCACATCCCAACACCATGACCAAATGGGAATAAATCACAGGAAAAAAGGAATCCGATTAGTATTTGGCAAATTTAGCCAATAATAACTATAAGAAAACCTCCCAAGCTCGTTTGAAGGGCATTCAATCAACGGCAACATGAGCTCTCTTCTTCACCATCAAAAAAATCTCCCAAGAACCCCAAATTGTTGAGGCCTTCCTCTGCTTGTACCCTAACAATTCGCTTACCTAAAGAATCGATAATCTGTCCACAAGATATTCTCGTCCTGAGCCCTCAGCAGCATGCCTTATTTTTTTCGAGTTGCAATAACAGAAGTTGATGTGCGTGAATGACGAAAAACTAAGAAAGATAAGGAGAAAAAGATTTTTTGCCACAAAGAGATTAAATCCATTAAGAAGTTTCTCTTCAAGACATTCTGAATTCACAAAATGCTAAATTCACAAAATTATAGATTACAAAGTTCTGAATTGTTTTATTCATCATTCTAACCCTCCTATGTAAAAATTTAGATACAATAATTTATTATAAAATACATAATTTCAACATGAAACGTGTCTTCGACCAAAAAAAGTAATTCTGCAAATTCCACACAACAAGAAACCTGCACGTTTATGCGAGTTGCTGCACGCACGTGGGTGCCCTTGTCAAAGCATGTTCACACATGCTAATCCCTCGTACTGACAAGCCCAACACACATGCATGATCACGCACCCCCATCGTGCGCAATCATCCAGTGCATCGCGCCTTCCAACGAGCGCCTATGCCTCCACATGCCATGCATGATCTATGCGCTACAACACACACTCCAACACACTTGTACAAGCACAATTCTTGCTGCATGGTATTGCTACAACAGTTTTTGTCGTTTTGTCGCCTCCTTTTATTTTTTTTTTTCACAATTTTTGGGGTTATTGAACCAGAAATTGAGCTCCTAGGCAATCAAAGGCTCCTCTATCTACAACACTAAATCCTTCTTTTACCCAAAGCGCCAAAACTATGCTCACTCACCCTTTACCCAAGACTCACATGCCCTAATGATTTATAAGCCAATCCAACCTCACCCACCTAAACCATATTCCCTTATTATGCTATAAAGAAGATGGCTTAAATTTTTTTTAACTATTTTTGTTCGTCTGTTTGCAAATAATAAGTTCATAGAAATTTAAGTTTTACCTGAACTAATGAATTAACTTGGTGGTGGTAAATGTGGTAGCAAGATGATAGAAACTAAATCTATAAAATGTTAAATATCTCTTAAATGTGGGAGTTGCCCAGCAAGTTATCAAAAAATATATTTGTAAATTCTTTAATAAGAGTTAAACTATGGCTGGTGGTTTGGGTAACTAATAAAGGCTTCCCTAATTATTACAAACCAAATAACTTTATCATTGGTTATCCTTCTTAATCTCAATTACTAAAATGATATTAAATAATATTCCTTTTCTCTTATAATTCCCTTTTAGAGTACGTTTGATCATAAATTTTCTTCAAGAAAGATGAAGGATATAACTTAATCTTCTTTTCTTAGAATACAAAAGCACACGTATTGGCTCTTCTATTTAAGATAACATCTCAATCGTATAACTAAGGTCTTTCTAAGATAAACCTACCTACTTGCATCGAGATAATATGACACCATAATTTCTTTAAATATTGAATAAACCTTAAAAGAACACGTCTTTGTTGTATGAAAATTGAAGTTTTGCCAATCCAAGATATGATGTATGGGTGTGGATGATCTATGAGTATTAAACTTATCCTTTTAGCAGTATTTTATACTATAGTGTTGATACGACTATCATTATCTATAACAATCTTAGTTTGTCATCAATCATCAAATGGTCCTAGTGTCATCAAAATGCATCTCACAACAGCTAGGGGTGATCCAATATAGTAAAGACTTTCACATAGTACTTGTAGTTCTTCTTCAACCTCCTCATCTAACTATATACCCTCTTCTTCCTCAACTTCAACGTTTTCTTCTAGCTCTTCTTCTATATCTGTGTTGAGCTTTCTAAAGACACTGGGCTGTGACATGTCATCTCCCATGACAACGATAACACGCTCAACTCCAAAACTTGTGAATGGTTTGTCCGAGGGTTGGATTCGACGTGTTGGTGGTATGGGTGGAGGGGCATAAGTTGTTTGTGTAGTAGTAAGAATAGTGGAAGTGGTGGTACGAATTTAAGGGCGAGAAGTAGTCAAAGGAATCTCACTTTAAGGGCAATCGATCCTCTAAATCTTTTTACATCACAGGTCACTTTATATATCTTTTCTAAACTAGTAATATTTATCAAGTATAACTCAACAAATAGACTCTGAACCTTACTCGAAATCGAGACAATACTACACGATCCAACTTTTGTACTCTACATCTTATAGCATATAATCCTAAAATTTAACAATGTACTCATCAATAGTCTAAACTTTGGGATGACGTTGTCATTTATCCAAAACTTCACATAAATTAAAAGTGGGTACATATTTAGCTCTTAGGCAGATCTTAAGTTCTTATGATCTGATTAATGCTCGATCTTCATCAAAATATCACTTTTCTAATGTGTGAACAAATAATCTAGCATGTGATATGAGCCTAGTTTTACAAATTGGTACTTTCAGCACTCACTAAAATTATACAAATCAAAATAATGCTCTATTCTCATTTCCTAATATTGATATGCTATAGGATCTCAACTATCATAAAATATAAGGGTTTCTATTTTAATCATATTAATCTGGCAAAAATCATCGCTATCGTGCCTTTTATCATGAGTATGTGAAGTATCTAAAGACCTAGATCAACATTTCTGTTGATTAGGTTTATTTTTAGATGACATTTTTCCAACTTCAGAGTCACTTGTCATAGACTTAATCTACTGGTTTCACCTGTTCAACTGTCTCTACATTATTCTAATCGATCTACGTGTGCTTCAAATGTTGCTCTAAGATCTTGCATCGAATAAGTTAATTTTATAATTACATGTATTGCTGGGTCTATGGTTGATTGTGATGGTCCAGAATCAGACATACTATATTATTTTCTAGACTTAGTGGTGATAAATTATGGGATTGAAAACAAATTCCTAATTTAAGAACATAAAAAAACAAATAAATCAAAAAATGTAATAATAAAAGACCATATAAACAAATAAATGTTATAACATCAAACATAGAAATAAGATTGTCTTTTAATAACTTCTAGTAATTAAAAATAAATACACAAAATTAAAAGATGACTATTTGACGATAAATTAAAAAACATGCAAGTTCCTAAAGCTAACTATGCTCTAATACTAAAGTTAATGTAAGATGATATGCTAAGACAAATTTTAGCTCATAAACAATAGAGATGTATTAAAGTTCAAATAATATATCGATAGAAAGGCCTACACAAAGACATTATGGGTTTAGAATAAGAAATCCTAAGATCACTGATAAAGTAATAATTTTCTCAAAAGCCAATGACTTGCATTGATTTTTAACATAAAAGATCTCGACTTAACAAAAATTTATTTAAACAACACACCCAAATACTCGCATTGGTGGTAAAATGAAAGGTACACATGAGTGGAATTTATAAAAAGTCAAACAAAAAATCATACAATTACATACACAAACTAAAAAATTAGACACGACAATTAAATTTTTAAAATATATAAAATAAAGAGACTAAGGAATTTCCTGGTGATTTGATGCTTTTTGTTGACATTGAATAATGAATTAAAATCTCACCTTTCAAGCCTCTTGCTCACCTTCCCAGGACACCTCCGAAATCACATCGTCAGATTGTTCATACATAACATATTTGTATCAAAAAAACTTGGTGGCAGTATTCCGTTACTTCATTCAAAAATGCATCCCTTACAACATGATAAGCATCCGTATTTATAAAAACCTTAAGGGTATAATAGTAATTTGTTAACCTAATAATACAAAAAGATATTTTGGAATACTAAGGTACATATTTTTGGAATTTTAAAGAATCTTTCAAAATTCCAAAAATTACCAAAAATTACAAAAAAAAATACTTCAAATTCTACTACCAAACTGAAAAAAAAAAGCTAACTTTAAAGGCTAGAAAATTAATTATTCTAAGCAGTTCCCAAACAGCATATACGTTTCAGGAGGTGGTAACGACAAGGCGGCACGTGGCGTGCAGCGAGAACGACAGACAGAGACGCGTGTGACACCTTGGGTCCAATTGTTGGGTCCACGAGTAAGCACAGGTCGGAGCAAATCAACACATGTCGATAGGTTGCATGCATGTTTTTGGTCAGGAACATTGCAGATCAAGTCTACGCCTGTTGATGGGTCGATGCGGATAGATTGGTTGGCACGGGTCAAGCAGGTTACCCAGTTCAACAGATCAGTACGAGTCACACGGGCCGCACAAGTAAGTGCGGGCTGCAACAATGATAGCAGACGATAGCGTACGACGATAAATGAAAACAGATGGCAACAGCCAATGGCGAACGGCAGCGAGAACAGCCCAAATTCAATTTTTAACGTTTTTGAAATCATTTTCAACAAAATTTTAACAAAATTACGAGACAACTAAAGAGATGACCTATACTAAAAATAAAGCTGAAAATATCCAAAAAACTGTCAACTATTCTTCAAATGACCTAAACTAATAAAAGTAAACTGAAATATGTAATAAATAAAGATCAGTTATAATTGACCCTTACAACAACAATAATAACAGAGGTAATAAGAAATAGCAAAGTCAATCCTAACATTACTCCGAGTTCAAACAGGATTAGTACGCCACCAAGTAGAACCTCTAAGTGATATACTGAATGTTACTACATCAAACTTACTCGAGCAACCCTCATTAGATCTATTAAACAAGGAGCCAATTAGAAATCTTGGTCAAATGTTCTCTGAGACCTCTACAATAAAGTTTTAATAAAAGCATTTGCTTTATCAAAGAGTTCTTGTCCTTGTTTTGAATATTAGAAGGAAAGACATTTTTGCCACCAAGACCCCTCGATTAAGAACACAAAAAACTACAAGACAACAAAAGATTACCTTTGAAAGGTCCCTCAAGTTGACCACCGCTCTGGGTTTATCATGCTCAACATTTCGATATTCTATTAAGCATGTCATCCAAAAAATTACTAATAATAATAAAAAGAAACAAAATATACAAAAGCCTAGGCCATTCCCAGGAGATAATCAAGACAATAAAAATTTGCAAATATCATGAGAATCATAACCACACAACTTCTAAATGCAAGGCCTCAAAGTCTTAATTGAGCGAATATTAAAAGAATGTCACCTTCAAAAGTATCAAGGAAAGAGTTCTGAATCCATCTCGAACCACAATAAACTTGTAATGCTAAACATTGCCATCTAACCCCAAACTGAGAAAAATGATCATGTCCTTCAACTAAAATTAAAAGATAGGAAAGACCTCAGTCAAGATTATTTGTCAACATAGGTTGCAGACAGTCTCACTCTAGAACTTTATTTTGAAGTCCTTTGAGAGAACCCTGATAAACAATATCTTTACAACCCTTATGATGACACCATAATTGCTGGGGACAATTGTCAACATTGAAGCTCATAACATACTCATCAACACTGGAAGTTCAATAGACATCGCTTTCGTTAACACTTTATGCAAGAATAGTGTCAAAGTCTGATCCTCCAACCAATTGGTTCAGATGTGAGCTCCTCAAGACAATCCACAAAACTAGAATAAACCATCACATAGCCAATGCCAAGGAAATCTTTTCCAATTCATCTATACATATGATCAACTTCATTATCATCTCACTCTTTACATTATAACTCTATCCTCAGAGGACCAACGATGAACATCTTCAGAATAGTAGTCTTAATAATACACATTTGCAAAAACTTCAATAGCTCAATAGGTATGGTTCAAGTATAAAAGAATCTTTTATAGTCAAGAAAATGTTGCCTAACGATATAAAAACTAAAATTAAGCCAAAATCCTCAAATATTAAGCTCCCAAATAAGGACATTGTTAACCCATACCTCCTTGTCTTTCTTTCCATCTCAATCCTTTTGAACCATCAAAGCTTGTAACTATGTTTGCTGGTCAAAATGAAAAAGAAATAAAGACCATCCTCAAGTTTTTGGCCAAGCATTTCAATGTTTTCTCATGGGTGCCTTCAGACATGTTCGGGATAGACCCTTCAACAACCCAACACTTTATCCATATAAATGCAAGGTTCCAATAATTCAACAAAAGAAACAAGTGCTTAGCATTGAAAGCAAAAGACAATCGAAGAAAAGGTATCCATGCTACTCGACACTAATTTTATCTAACCAACCCATTATTGCTAGTGGCTAGCAAAAATTGTACTCTTAAAAAAAGAGCAATGATAAATGATGCAATTGTGCTAACTATACTAACTTTAATCAAAATCCAAAGATTTTATCTTTTACATTAAATCAATAACCTCATGGATTTAGCTATTGATTTCACTTTTTCAACTGTTTGGATACCATATTAAGATACAATCAAATTAAAATGACCAAAAAAGATGAACAGAAAACTTCATTCATAATTGACTTTAGGATTTTCTGCTACAAAATCATGTCCTTAGAGCTTAAAAACATTAGAGCAACTAATCAGAGGATGATCAACACCATGCTCCAAAGTCGAAAGAGCAAAAAACTCAAGGCATATGTGGACGATATCCTAATAAAAAAGACTTTCTTCAATGAACATCTACAAGACTTAAAAGAAACTATCGATACCTAAAAAAAATAAACCTCAAGCTCAGTCCCTTGAAATGCACTTTTAGCACATCCTAAAACAAATTTCTTTACTACACAGTATGAAAGGAAAATGTCCAAGCCAATCCCACAAACTCAAGGAACTTCTAAACATGCCTTCACTAAAGGTCCCAAGAGATGTCTAATGCCTCGCTAGACACATCATTGGACTTACCTATTTTATTTCCAAATAAGAGGAAAAAAACTAAATCATTATTCAAACTTCTTCATAACAAATCTAAACTTCAGTGAACTAAAGATTGCAAGAAAGTCTAACAAGAACTTAAATCCTCTCTTTTTCACCCCTTATTTTGAGCAATTCAACATTTGGGGGACCATTATTCATCTACTTAGCAACCATAAGCAATGTCGCCTATTCTATATTGATTTGAGAAGGTACTTGGTGTCCCATTTATTATGTCTCTCAAACACTAAAATATGCAAAGATGAGATATTCCCCACTTGAAAAGATGGCATACGCTCTCCTCATGTTTACCAAACAAATAGGACTATACTTTCAATTTCACACCAACAATGTTGTCATAGACAAACCTTTGAAACATACCCTCCATTCAACAAATGTCTCAAGGAGATTGCAAAAAGAAATCATCGAGCTTAGTGAATTCTAGCTTGTTTTCGTAACCCTTCCTTTCAACCTCAAGCTCTTATTTCTTGGTCTAGGGGGTTTCATTTGAAAGCAAGCCTAACACTTCATCATAAGACGTCAAAAAGCTATCTATAGATGGAGCTTCAAGACAAATGTCATGAGAGATTGATTTTGTGCAAATAAGTTTATAAGATGTTAAGCTAAAAAGAGAATTATAATCAACTTTCCCACCCCAAATAACCAAGCTACATATGAGACTTTGATAACTAAGCTAAAGTTTGCTTTGAGGTAGCAAGTAAGACACTTATCGATTCTCAGTGATTCCCAACTAGTTGTTGGCCAATCAATGACTCATTTAAGACCAAGGGCCCAATTCTCAGAACATACAAAACAATGGCATAATCACTCTTATAGAAATTTGATCAATCTATTCTCACTCAAATCCCTTACAAAGGCCATGCATTGAGTTCATGGAGACACCAATCCTCAATCTTAAGAAGCCTGCTTGCTAAATAAATCCTTTGAAAGCCTACCTCAAGATAGTAGACCTGTCTCATCAAAAACCATATGAGACAAAAATCAAAGGACAAGCCCAACATTATCTTAATCAAGGATCTGTTTTATCAAAAATGCAACCTAGAGCCTTTACTCACATGTATCCACCCATATGAGGTTCAAGACATCCTAAAAAATACACTCAAAAGAATGCAATTGTAGTTTGGCCAGGAAAAATATAAGTCAGATTTTTATGATCCATCTTGCAAAAAGATGCATTACTATTTATTAGAAAATCCAAATAGTATCAATTTTATGTTCCTCTTCCTTGATGACCAATAGTGCTAATGAAAACTATTAACAATTCTTGGCCTTTTATTTCTTTGAGCTTTCCTTTGTAGCCAAAAGTGAGAAAATTCCTTCTCACCACAGTCAACTATTTTTTAAAATGGATCAAGACCAAACCTCTCGTCGGTCAAACAACAATAAAAAATTGTAATTTTCTCTAAACAAATATATTCAATTGAATAGGATCTCCTTCAACTATAGTCATTGATAATACCACAAAGTTCCAAACTAATATCCAAAACTTTTAAAAGAAAAATACCTATCACTTAAAACATGCCTTCATGGCCCATCTTAAACAAATGGTCAAGTTAATGCAACAAACAAAGGCTTATTAAGGGTTCTGAAACCCCTCGAAAAGAAAAAAAAGGATTGGCTAATGAGCATCCAAAAGTGTTGTAGGCATATCACACCACTCCTATTACAATGACAATCTCCATACTGATCTTTAGATTCAAAGAAATGCTCCTAATAAAGATCAATCAAACACTCTACAATTCCACATGCTTCAAGGATGCCAAGACACGATCGAAATCCGACAAATAAATAAACAAATTAAGAAACTTGAACTAGACCTACTTAAAAAGATGTGCCTTAAGGCATATTTAAGTTAGCTCAATAGCAAGTGAAGTATGAAAAATGTTTTCATAAACATATCAAAAAATTTCTTCTAAAAATTGAGGAACTTGTTCTCAAAAAATGGTCTTAATGTGACAAAAAGGGCTCAGTAAGCTTGTTCCAAAATAGACAAGGCCATCATTGTCAAAAAAAATTATTAGATTGAATGCCTTTTAGCTTCAAACAAGAGATCATATCAAGCTCCAAAGTGAGGATTAACTTATCTAATTACCTTATACATCATATCACATATTAACTTAAACAAAGATTCCCCCTCCCAAGTTGAAACGTCTACCAAACTAAATATTTGATGTCAAATCAATACAATATCACATGAGATTTTACCATTCATTGAGCTAAATCAATACATATTCTCTTATCAATTAACCTGATTGGATCCTACAAAATTTATCAACATATTTGAATATTTCTTATAACTTGTACACTTGTAACAATTTACCCAATCATTTGGAAGCTTGGCTAGCTTATTCTCGATTCCTTCTTCATTGCCATAACGTCAAAAAGCGTCAAAAGGAATGATCTTGACCCCTTCTCTTCACTTCCGTTGTAACTTTCTCTAATGAAAGATACCAAAGATAAGATCTCAACTTCTTATCCTTTATTATTATTCTATCACATGAAAGCTATAACAGGCATTTTTTTGCCATTCTCTCCTTCCTCTCATCACAATTACATTGAATAAAAGTCTCAAAAAGCATTGTGTTACCTTCCTCTCTCCCCTTTCAAACAAATTTCGATCAGATGAAGGCCTCAAGAAGAGTTTCACTCTATTTTCACCATTGTATCATCACATGAAAATCACATAAGGCTAAATGCTCTCACTTCACTCCCGATTAAAAGCCTCGAGAAGCTTGGCCATTGCCCTCTCTTCCTCGCCTAAAAGTCTTCAAGAGCAGTCTTTACTTTTTCAATCATTATTGCATTAATTCAAAATCTCAAATTGCAAAGTCCCACCTTATTTCTTCCATCCACAAACAATATTACGTACAATTAAGGACCTCGGAAACTCAATTTTATTATGGTTACCCATTAATAATCATTGACTTTAAAGTAGAGTGATTCTCTCAAGCAAACCATCTATAACGAATCTTGAAGGCAAAGAATTAATTTTCATTCATAAGGTTGCAACAAAAACTTCCACAGTAGTTTCCAACAAAAAAACTCTTTTGAACAAACTAATAATAACTACTTCAAAAAAACATCCACAATACTATCCCTATTCTATTTGGGAGACCCACCTTCATCCAATCACTTGACATATCCCAAAGAAATCTGCCTCAAAAACTTGATGGGTGAATCAAAAAAGTTGATCTTCTTTTTAAAAATTTAAAATTACATGTTATTCCCATCTATTTAATTCTTGGTAAAAAGAAAAATATCGAAAGAAGAGACCATGACACCTACCAAAAACACATATGCTAATTGCTACACACCACACCTTGATCACATCTCAGCACCACAACCACACAAGAATAAAGGGGAAGAAGAATCGAACTAGGATTTGGATCATTTAGCTGGAAACAACTATTAAAAGACCCCCAAAGCCCAATCAAAGCACATTCAATCTATGGCAATGCAAAAGCCCTCTTCCTCTCCAACGAAAAATCCCTCAATAACCCTAGCTCACGTCTTACCTTTCCTTTGCTTGTGCCTCAGCCCTTCGCTACCAAAAATCCCTTCATTTACCCAAAATGCCTAAGGCTCCTCAACCTGCAACTCCTACCCTTCCTCAACCCAAAACACCAAAGGCCTACTCACTAGCCATCAATTCGAGCCTCATGCAATCAAATGATTTATAAGTCAATCAAGCCTCACTCAAAACCCTTCTTCCTCTGTCCACACCTAAACTTTTATCCTCCCAAAAGCCTTGAACCCTTTTTTCCTCATAGCCGTTTGCCTAAGCCTTCTATAAGACTACCACAAGTCTTATTATGAGATGCCCAAATCCATTATTAGCTACCTGAGTCTCTTATGAGTAGTGCAAGCCTCCTCTTGATCTGCCCTTGTGAACTATCCAAGCCTCTTATGAACTACCCAAGCCTCCTTCGGTGGCCTAGAAGCTCTTTTAAGTTGAAAAAATATTGTATAAGTTGCTCAAACAATCTATAAACAATCAAAAACCTTTATAAGCTGCTCAACAATGACCCCTAAACACAAGATTAACTTTCACACTTTCTATTCTACCTCTTATTATATCACCAACAAAAGTAACTTTTTATTTAAGTTCCTTGAATCCTTTTTATACATTGATAGGTATAATCCATATGTTTATGCAAATATCAAAAAAATAGAAAATATAAAGTTAAAAATAAAACTACCAATACAAAGTGATTAAACAAACAATATATTAATAAGTAAATATCATTAACTTTAAATTTTCATCCAAAAGTTAAAAAAAATGTTCCAAAATTAACAAAATGACGTTCACGCACACGCTATGTATTGGTGGTTTTATTTTTAACTTTATGTGTGTGTGTGTGTGTGTGTGTGTGTGTGTGTGTCATATGTGTACAAAGACAGTAGCAAGGCTGACTACATGGGACCTCCAATAAAATCACATAAAAATGCTCCACTAATTCCCCAATAATTTATTTTTAATAATACTAAAAAATAAGATTGTAGTTTTATATAAGACGTTTGTATGTATCACAATATTAAACAGAAATGTTTTTGTCTTGAAAAGCAAAATAACAATACAGCATTACAAAAATAAATCCTAATTTGCAAGTTTCTTCCTATTAGTCACTTAAGATGCATTTAGACATTTCAAAAATTCTTGCTTCCTCAACTAGGTTCAATATTGACATGTCAAAACACCATAACACACTCTCTAAGATTTATTCTAATTGAATCTACTCCACATTTTTCCAATAAAAGCTCATTCACGTAATCTTACATTATTAGTCTTATAAAACTCACTTTAATCATAATTGGGGTTTTTGAAGTCGGACATTAAAGTCAAAACAGTAAATCTGATAATAAATAACAAAGAAATAGGAGATCCAATTCTAATGGTAAAGAGTACCTCAAAGCCAGAATATTGATGGATGGAAGAACCAAGATGATCGATAGATTCACCACTTGCTGAATGTAACGTGCAACAGAGGCACCGAAAAGAAGCACTATGCCCGGATGATATAGGAAATGCACCTGCATCACGTTCAAATGCACGTCATGGTTAGTATCTGAATAGCAGCTATTGAATGACCAAGCATTAGGTTTGAAAACAAACTGAAGGAGAACAAAAGAAGGACAAGAAAATCTACAAGACATTAAATCGTTTCAACGAAGGAAACTCTACTACAACTTTTAGAAGCACGTAATGAGAAGTAAAACATTACAAATAGCAGATATATTGGAGTGCTATCTTCAACAAATCTGTAATTTTTTTTTTGCAAGATACATAGCCTAACAATCTCCCCAACTGGTACAAGCAACCGAGATAATTTGGCTTCAGTTACACGGCGTTTAAACTTAAAACTCAATTGATCCAGTCAAGGAATTCAAAAGATATTTGATAACGTTCACTCTGGAAGAGGTTCTCCTCTCCCTTCAAAACACTGCGAAGCTGAGCTAGCATATCCAGAAAAGTAAAGGACACGTGAGGTTGGCCTAAGAAAAACAGCTTCAAAAGTTTCTTTTTGATTAAAAGAGACCAAAGATAATAATATACATGAAGTGAAACAAGCACACGAAAAAAATAAAATAAAATGTAGACACTAGTTACTCCGAGAAAGAGATGTTCAATCATAGAAAATAACAAAACATCACCTTTTGATGGCAGCAAGTTTGTTCTTCTCGTCTGAATCGAAAAAATTTTGCCGAGTGATGGAAACCGCGAATTCTGAAGGAGACTGATGGTTCTGCTGCAACATATCATCTCTCAGTTATCTAGAAATGCGAATTAACTTTTCGAAGCGAAGTACGCTTCACGGCCGGGAGCACACACCAACACACAAAGCTAACAGAAACTGGAGCTGCACGTTGCGCAGATGTGGTGATGATATAAACTACAGAGCATACAATCAACTGGTAAACACGATGCAGTCAAGTGCTCCGGCAGCAGGAGCTCAGACCAACCTCGCCGTAGGTCGATGCCGAGCAAGCAGTGAGAGGTCGCGCACTGGCATCTAAACGATAGGGCAAGACGCTTCGCCGCTTTTTAAAAACTATTTTAAACATTATATTCGATGACATGTTTTTTATTCAAAAATAGTCAAATATTTCCACATAAATCACACTATGTATAATTTAGTTAACTAATATTAAATTAAAAGAGAGAATTTGCAAATCCATTTAGTTACCATTTCACTATTTTATAATATTAGTGTATGTTAAATTAAACTTTAATATATATTTAAATTAACCTATATATAAAAGGGGAGAGAGATCTAAAAAAAATCTTTAAGTAATACCACAAGACAATCATTTCACAAGTCTAATCCAATAATATATTTTAAAAAGTTGCATTTTTTCAATTTATTTTATAAATATAATTCAATTGTCCTTGAAAGTAATAGTTCATGTATTTGCAATATTAATGAACATAAAACTATAGCTTAATTTAGAGATAAGCTTTTGGGTTTTTCTTGAAAATAACTTATGAGTTTAAAAAATAATTTTAAAAAATAAATCTTTTAAAAAAAGAAGTCAATAAAAATTATCTATATATTTATTTTATAAAAACTATCCATCATCTTAAAATAATATTAATTTTGTAAAAACAATAATCTAATAATTTATATTTAGAGATAAGCTTTTCGAAAAAATATTTGAAAATATATTTTTTGAAAGAAATTTATATGAGAGTTGAATAGAATTTTATTAAAAAGTACTTGTAAAAATTATAAAAAATTTTATTAGAAAATAAGAATTTTGAAAAAATACATTATGAAATTGTATAGAAAATCTTATAATTCGTTTTATATATCCACGTTTAGTATATAAATAAACTTTTTAGATTAGTTAACGAAAGATGTTTTGTCCATAAGCTTTTGGTTTAATATAAAAAGCTTTTGGTTTCTTCCACGGTACCTTCTAGCTGTAAGATACCGTATTTAAACAAAATTATTTTTTATAAATTAATTATACAACCTAAAAAGAAATAATTTTTTGCTACCTTTTTAAGATATTTTGGCTCCAGCATATCCAATGACGATATCGCCTGTAACATTTTTATTTATATGTGTATTTATATATTATTTTATTTTGTGTAATATTAAGAAAGTGAAAAAGATGATACCATAAAGCGGTGGCATAAAGCTACACGTGACCTGTACTTCTATAGTCATCCTCATTGACCACTTTTTTTAGCTTCATTTGTACGTTGTAGACATAAAGTTGTTCTTTTTCCTTCCATACTAACATTAGAGTGATGATATTTTTTCAATATAAAACTTCATTTGTAATATATTATTATATAAAAATTCAATTTGTGATAAATAACTCTAAATTATCTCACTGACATTGAGCATGTGGCCTAAAAAATTTCCAAAATTTTTATTATTAATATGATCATTTATTTGAGAGTGAAAATTAATGATAAATTTTGATTTTATATTAAATAATTTATGTACCTTTTGCTAAAAAAGAGATCTACATTTCAGATATTGAAATAATTTAGGTATTGCATGTAGTCAAACAATTTGCTTAACTTAAATATATGTAGTTTTTTGAATTGAGCTAAAACCTATTATTGATAAAAAAAAAATGTTTTATTTAATTAATTTAATAATTATTATTAAAATTGTATTGACTTTTATTAGTTTTAATCAATCCTATCATAAAATACATCATAAACTTCTCTTCTTATTTCTACATAGCACTTGAAAGTTGTTGAAATAATAGACTTGACTATTGATTGGCAATGGATGAGGCAAAAGATAACTCATGTACGTGTATTCAATTAAAGTCTATTACCAAATTGATAAAAGAAGTAGGATGAAGTCCTACAACTGATCCAATTAAAAGATAGTGACGATGAAGGTGATAATAACGATAGAGGTAGAATAGAATTTCAATTTGCATATCTTCAATTTATAACAAAAAATTATCTAAATCATAACCTAAAGATGTGCATGCGTATACGATATAAGAAAATGTGGTTTTAATAAATAATCAATGTCAAAAAAATAATCATCTCTCTTTTTTCATTCTATTAAAGAAATATATAGATATAAAGAATAGTCTTAGTCTAAAAAAATTATTAAAACTAACACATTTCATATTTATTTTTTTTCATTATTTGATAATATATACAAGTAGAGAAAAACATTTAAAGTGCATCCAACAAGTCTAAAGATTCAAAATAAAAGACAAGGTAAGAGTAATGATGAAAAAATATTTTTAAAAAACTTTATTTTTTAGAAAACAATTAACAAAAATTACAATAATATATATACATATCTTAGAAACTATCCCATATTGACAAAAATTATTAAAATAATCATCTTCATTTTTCATTCCATGAAAAAAAAATTATATATACAAAGAATAATCTTAGTCTTAAAAAATTTATTAAAGTTGACACATCCCATGTGGTTTCTTTTTATTATTTGATGATACAAACAAACAGAGAAAAACACTAAAGTACATCAAAGTATGGAACAAGTCCAAGAATTCAAAATGAAAAAAAAAATAAGACAAAGGTGATGATGAAAAAATATTTTTAAAAAATTTTGTTTGTTAGAAAATAATTAACAAAAATTATAATAATATATATGCATAACTCAAAAATTATCCATTTACCACACACATGTGCAATTATTTACATACATGTCCAAATATAAACATAACAACTAACACTAACATCTCACATAAAACTTGTCATAAAACTCAAAACAAAACTTTATCACACTTCTCCAACTCCATATCCATTATGTCCTAACTTAAAATACAAGTAAAAAGTATAATAGGTTTGTAGATAAATTAATAATTATAAATAATAAAACATATCATAAAAAATAGCTAATAAATAATAAATGACAATATACAAAATATATACAATACCTAAGAAGTACTTATAGAAATATGTACACGTATATATCATGCTCATATTATGTATTTCATGTCTTTTATAATATAATGCTTGTATTTTTTATTATTTTTTATATTCCTTATCTTTTGAAAATGTAAGACATGTTCTTCTTAATGAGTATCATCTCTTAAATCATGAGATCTCATATCAATATATATCTATTTGTATCGTCACACATTATTACCTTAACCAGCAGCATGTTATGGTTAATTAACAATCTCAATCACATAATTGTCATCTATTATCACCTCATATAACAAGACTATTGATGATAGAGTTTGGTTTATCAAAACATTGCATAAAGTATTAATAATAATTAAGAACAAGATATGATGCTAATTTGCTCTTTAAGATGTCACGTTAAGCGCTAGTAATAATTATCTCATGTTTTGATACTCATGAGATAATGTCATAAAAAAATAAACATCTTCTGATAGCTTATTTTAATGCATGTCATCAAAATCTTGTAACTTTAAATACAATGTATAACTACATAGATATAATTTCATTTTGTAAACAATCACATAATGTATAACTTTAAGATGTTTAGAGCAAATAATTTGTTATGCTCTATTGGATACCTTGTTGAGCCTCTTCATGTTACAATTGCTTAAAACTCTTTCCAAAACTCTTTTATAATGTTCTAAACAAATTTCTTATATTACCTTCTACAATTAACAAAAATTTTTAAAAATTTCAACAAGTCTAAAATTTCAAAATAAAAGCCAAGACAAGAGTAATGATGAAAAAATATTTTTAAAAAAATTTATTTTTTAGAAAACAATTAACAAAAATTACAATATATATATACATATCTTAGAAACTATCCCATATTGACAAAAACTTTTAAAATAGTCATCTCCATTTTTCATTCCATGAGAACAAGGTATGATGCTAATTTGCTCTTTAAGATGCCACACTAAGCGCTAGTAATAATTATCTCATTTTTTATATTGGATACTCTTGAGATAATGTTATAAAGAAATGAACAAAATCTTCTAATAGCTTATTTTAATACATGTCATCAAAATCTTATAACTTGAAATCAATGATCATTTCTTTTCTTTTTATTCATTTGTACTTTTACATTCGTATTCTAGTACTTACAGCAATTAAATACAATGTATAACTGCATAGATATCATTTCATTTTGTAAAAAATCACATAATGCTTAACATATTATGCAATATTATAATATATTTAGACAATCATCTAATGCCATTACGACATGCTCACATTTGCATGATTACTTTAGTTGATTTTTGTTAGATGATTTCACTTGCCTTTTTCCCTTTGCGTTTGGTTTCCAACAATAACAAATGGTATAAAATTTATCAAAATTTACTCACTTTTTTATACATAATATATTTATAATTGCTTAATTTTTTCTCAAAATCAAAATCTAAAAATATTTTCTTAAAGATTTTTTCTTAAACATACAATATACCCATATTGATGTACAATATGATTTCAGATGCATTTCCTTCATCAATTTTGATTTAACATAAAACCAACTTCACGATAAGCACAAATTGAGGGCCATTCAAGAATTAAAAGCTTGTTTAGTACCTCTAATCCATTTTCAATCAAACTTCCTTAAAGCCTAAAGTCCCCAAAAATATTCTTCATTTTTCCATTTTCTTGTATCAAGCTTTAGATCGAAACCCAGACAAAAACAGCAACAAAAGGACCCCAAGGATGTAATATGAGAAAAACAACAGCCTTAACAAAACCATGCTTTTAACATCAAGGATTCAATTTTAAAACTTATTCATTTATGCACTTCTAATTGTTAAAACAATTGAAGTAGTAAATTTCAACAAAAAACAAACTTTAAAACTCAACTTCATGGCAATTTGCTTTAAGATATTTAAGACAAAGAATTTGTTATGCTTTATTGGATACCTTGTTGAGCCTCTTCAAGTTGCAATTACTTGAAACTCTTTCCAAAACTCTTTTATAATGTTCTAAACTTCTAGTTGTAGCCTTAATCTCCTTCTTTGATTTGTTACAACAATCTTTCTTTGATTTTCACTCCAACAACCCATGATAACAACACTTTCCTTGTCTTCCACCTTGAAGCTCATGGCACCTCTTCATCTTGTCCAACAGTTGAAAGATCACAAAGTTTCTAAGGATTCGACTTATTGATCATAAGCCAAAAGGGAAAAAGCTAGAGCTCTTACCTCTCCCTCTTTAGTCAATGCCCTCAAACAAAAAATAACATCTTTTTCCTTGGCTTTCCCTTAATCCTATCCCTAATTGTGAAGGATAATGCTCACAACATATAACAAGGCATTTGCTACTAATGGATATTTGCATTACTTACAATTTCCTCATTCAAGAAATTCTAAAAATTCTAACTTTGAAAAATCATAAAAATTATAATTAATTATAAAATATTTTAATTAAATATTAATACATTCCTCGTATTCTTTTCATTTATATACTTATCCTTTGATCTTGAAATACTTTACAAATTGAAATATTCATCAAAATATAATCAAAACATTATCTTAAATGTATTTGTAATAAATATCAAAAATATTTCTACACACATCAAAATACAATTATCATATTCTTACACACATAAAGTTATCATATTATATATTATTTTATGTAATATTACAATTCATGCTATTAAAAAAATGCCTTAATAAAATAATTAAAGGTATGAATATATTAAAAAAGGATAAAAGTATCATAAGAGCCTTATATATGACCAATTACAATCTAACAAAATAAAAATATCATTAAGCTAAAAAAAAACCTAAAAATAATTCACTTGATTAACACAAATTATCGTTGGATAAAGTTTGTATTACAAAAACTTATGAAAAACTATCTTAGAAAGTTGTATTGTAAATAGATTTGTATTAAAGTTAATACCAATTTTTGCTTATCTCTGTTATAAATATGAACATTAGATGTCCTAATTACATAAAAAGTCATGCAACTCAATTATATGTCTACTTCATTTAACTCATCTAATGGCCTCTTCATATGAAAGTCCAAAATATTCAATATAATATATCTTTTGTTTCTCAAATCTATAAATGAAACTAATGGATTTGATGCACCTAAACAAACAAATATACTTTCCACATTAAAAGCTAAATTAATTACTTTATGTGAAATAAGATTAAAATTACTAAAAAATTCAAATGCATGTAAATGAATATTTATACTTAATAGTGTAGTTGGAATTAGAGACAAAAAAATTTGTAAAGATAACATAAAGTCTATTGGTTCTTCTTTTAGTAGTTCACTTGATTCAAGCTAAAGAGAAATAATCTCAATTGGATTAAGCTTAAAAGGCTCAAATTTAGGTGTTGATTCAATTTCAAATATCTTAGACTTCATAACGTAAAGATTTCAAAAAGTCTTAGATGGTTTATATCCATGCAAAAAATAAATTCATTAACTTTTTTATACAATATTAACACATTGACTCACAAAAATGGGTGATATAAAATAATATATTAATTATTTGAAGTAATAATAATAAGTGATTAATGCACGAAACTCTTATGGAAAATATCCAATTATGACTAAGTATAATAAAATCTTAATATGACATGTTAACCATCATATCAAATATTTTTAAATAATTTTCATAATAAATATAAAGATAATATATTTGACAAACTTTAATGTAACAGTCTTAGTTTTCTTTTATTTAAATTTTTATATTTTTTTTAGAAAGAGCTCTGTGAGACGAATCCAACGATGTTTAATTTGTAATTTTCGGAGCTCTGATGAATAAATTATGAATTTTTGAAGATTTGGGATAAATTTGTAACGTAGAGGATAGATGTGTAATTTTAAATGTCGGCTTAGTTCAAATCCGATTAGCGGAGGATATATTCGCAAATACCCAATTAGAAGGGTTTTTCTGCAAAAACGTGGTTCACGAACCAAGGGCTTATCGGTTTCGACCGCGTTTATAAAAGGCCGACCCCGGTGCGTTTGGAAAAGCGCTTCTGCGATAACGGCGGCGAAGAGTTTGCTGGAGTGCGACGGCGAGATTTCGGAGAACATCTTAAAGAAGTTTCTGCACGCTACATTAACATCCAACGAGGATTCCGTGGTATTTGGATGCGACAGTAACGGCCGGCGAGGATTTCCGGCACGCGACAGTGACGGCCGGTGAAGGTTTCCGTAAGGTAAGAAGTAATTTTTTATTCGTCGTTAGGGTTATGTAATTTTTCCGGTGAGCGGGGGAGACCGAGAGGCGGAAGCCGAGCCGGATTCGATCGATTCAGCACGTGAAACGAGCGATCCAGCGCCGGCGAAAGATTTCGGTTTCGCCGGACGCGAGAGAGAGAGGGGGGCGGCGTGAACCGGTCCAGGCTTTGGACCGGGTTACGCTGTTGAACCGGATGCCGAGGCGCGCGGTCCAGCACGTCGAGCACGCGGTCCAGCGCCAAGCGCGCCCGGTCCAGCGCGCCGAGCGTCCGGTCCAGCGCCAAGCACGCGCGGTCTAGTGTCGGCCGCGGGCGGTCCAGCACCCGCGTAAGCCAGATTTATGTTAGAAAGCCGTTTGGAAAAGCTTTTAGAAAGCTTTTTCTGCGCGGGCGGTCCAGCGGCGAGCGTGCGCGCGCGGTCCAGCGGGCGGTTCAGTGCCGCGTAAGCCCATCTTTTGGGATTATTTTGGGGTGTGTTTGGGGAAGCTTTTAGAAAGAAATTTTGACTAATAAGCATATTTAAATTAATTATTTTTGTATTTTACGGGCTTGTAGGACATCAAGAAGAAACAGAAGTGAGTAAGACAGTTGGTACAGCAAATTCAGGTAGATAAATTTCTAACCCTGTGATGTAGCACAATATTATGTGTTTGTTTTACATGGTTTCTTTCAGTTACATGATATTTTGGTTGTTCTATATGTTGATGTTTATTTTATTTGCATGACAACTAAAACGGAAAGAAGTAATATGGTACAATATGCTAAAGAAAGAGACGAAACAATGTGACATGAAAGGACTTTTGATATGATATGGATTAATGTTTGGAAAATGACAAATAAAACAATGAGATTCCCAGAGAACATTATCCTCACCACTAGGCTCAGCGTGTGGGATCGCAGGGTATCAATCTTCGGATCAGATATCTGCCTAGTGTTATGTGCTATCACTCCATGATGATTTACACCAGGCTCAGCGTGTTGGATCGCAGCGTATAGTACCATACCTGCCTGGTGGCACTAGGCTCAGCGTGTTGGATCGCAGGGTATCGATCTTCGGATCAGATATCTGCCTAGTGTTATGTGCTTGGTTGGATGCCGGCTAGAGGACAGTCATTGATGATTGGATCCAGAGGATAATGCGTCAAAAGGAATTGGGCCCGATAATAACACACTATATAAAAAATTGACATTCTTTATGGTTTCCATTTGGCATTACCTTATATGTATATATGACATTCATCTTTACTGTTAATGGTATTTGTGTCTTTTATTTCCTTGGTTAATTATGTGAATTTATCTATTGAGATTTATAAAATCTCATTTAGTGCTTACATCACAGGTCATGAAATCACTGCACCGAGAACTGGGAATGATGCTGTTACAGGAGAGCCCTTTCCAAGAGATGTGTGAGAGAGAAAATTTTAGTGTGATTAAATGTTTAAAAACATGCCTTTATATATATATATACTTTGGATTTTGAGTTAGTGTTTGTCTTACCGTCGGGTCCTCACCTTTGATTTTTGGGTTATTTGTCCTCACTTGATGTAACAGCTAAGCAAATTTATGATAATATTATTATATAATGGTATTTGGTTAGGTGGGGGCTTGACATTTAACCCATGTATAATTATTAAAAATGATAAAATGGTATCTAAGATAAGAAATATGTTTGATATTTATAAATTTAATAAATCTAAATAACACCAAATTAACCATATAATTCTCACAAATTAAGATTTTATAAGTTTAAAAAAAACTAATAATAAGGATCATATAAAAAAGATTACACACCACGCATATGTAAAACTTTTTAAAAAAATCAGATAACAAAATCTATAAATGAGATATGTGATTTTAAAATTTTCACATGATTATTAATATAATAAAATCCTAAATAGTTATCAAATTTTTTATCACAATATAAGGATCAACATGACTTAGGAATAACAATTTTTGTAACGTAAGAATGAAATAAATGTGGATTTGATAATTTGATTTTTAAAGGTAAACAATTAAATTTGATCTTTCAAAAATGTGTCTTATGCAACAAAAATTGTGGAGCACTAGTTTGTATGGTGCTTCATATAGGTGGTGTAAAATTTTGTAAAAAAATCTTCTAAAAAGTATTAAATTAAATGTAATCTTTTAAGATTGTTCCTCATGTAACAAAGCTTGTGAAGTATGGTTGTTCTGATGCTTATTGTATGAGGTGTAAACATTTAGTGAAAATATTTAAAAAGCTACCCCAAATTGATTCTATAATAAGTTGACATTTGGTTTGGTTCAAAGGTCGAGCCAACTAATTGGGTGCTTGGGCCATGCATGGTGGCTAAGGTTTGTAGAAGATTCATCATTTCAGGATGTAAAGACAACCAACTAAACTGCTTAATAGAATGCAACTTCTCATGCCTAGAGATAACAAAGGTAATGCAATAAGGTTTTGCAAGCTCCACTGACTTAGTGCTTGGTGCATGCAAACGTTACAACTTGCAACGATTGGCATTTGATCAATGAGGTGATTGAATGTAGTTGGGAAAAAGGAAATGTAACTTATGCTGCATAGGTGATCAGGCGTAGCAAAATGGGAGGCAACATTTGAAGGGTGCAGAAAGATCTAATCAGCAATGAACGATGGTGTTTGTGGGAGTTGGAATTAGGTGATGGTGGCCAGAGGCTTGAAAAATGAGATAAGAGAGTAAAGTGCTTGTTACAGGTAGATCATCAAACTGGTTGAAACACACATAAGGCTCTAATGCAAAATTGATGACAAAATGAGACAGCTATATTTCAAGTGAGCTTGTTGTGTTAAGATCTAAGTAGAATGTGGTGATAATAAAGATAACAATACCAGTTGAGATAGATATGAATCATAAGTAAGACATCTTTGACTCGCAACCTGAAGAAACTTGGATGATAACTTAAAAATTTGCATGAATATATGATAAAAGATACTAACACTATCAATAAAGAGGTAATGCTAAATAAATAATCATCTCTCTTTTTTATTCTATGACATCATATTTACAGATATAAAAAAATCTTAAACAAAAAAAATTACTAAATGAATATTACCTAATAAAAATATAAAAAAAGATATAAGCACAATAAGTACCTTTTGTATGGCTCGCTATAATCTAAAAAAATAGAAGTGCCACTAAGCTAAAAAAGCTTCAATAGAATCTATAAGATCACTTTAAATCATTAGCTAAACGTATATTATCTTATGTTATTAATGTTCTTCCCTTATTATTTAACAATTCAAACGTTTCATGACAAAATCCATTATATCCTTTTTCACATTAATCGATTAAAACATGTTTTTTAGCTCTTAATATACCTTAGTCTCTTTTTAATGAATTGAAAGCATTAAACAATGTGTTTCTTTTAACAAAAATTTTTTCAACTCTTCAACATTTTGCAATACACAATATTCTTTTAAATTCTAAAATCCTTTCATTGTTCAAACTAAATTCCCATCTTTCTTGAATTTTTTTGTGTCACTTTCAATAATTCTCAATTTGAAGCTTGACAAATTTTCATTTATTCTAAGCAATTTGCAAAAATATTCTAAGCATATAATTGAGTAGCATTCCTCTTTATGTCTATATGAAACTATGGTTTTGTTAAGCTCAAATAATAAATTTTTTCACTGGTTTTTAAGGACGATATATTCAAGCTAATAATCCTACTCAATGCATCTACCACAATATTTATTATTCTAGGATGACAAATAATATGTAAATTGTAATCTTTAATTAATTTTATTTAATAACATTATCTTATATTTAAGTATTTATTGACAAATGTGTATCTTAAACTTTTTTGGTTAATATGTATCTCTTATTGTTGTTAATTTTTAATCATGAATAAGTAATTTCTTTTGTTAAATCTCAATTGTCAATATACATATGAAACTATATTTTCAAGTTATATGAGCATATATCCTAAATCCCAAAGTGATGCATCTATAAAAGTGGAATGCTTTTTTTAGATGCATGAAAATACTATACTTGATTTTGTTGATAATTTACTCTTTCAATATTTTTTTTATTAATAATCTCATGTGTCTACCTAATGTAATTTTTAATTACCTATTTAGATTGGTAGATTTGGTGATTGTCACACCATAGCATAAATTAGCATTTGAACAAAACATATGAAATCATCAAATGGCTTAACGAAGTGAGAAATAAATAAAGCATTCAAAGGTTACCAAAGTCTAAAATCTAGAAATTCTCTTTTTTTAGGACCTTTGTAAAGATTATATTTATACTTATCATATAAGAGATTAAACATGCACTTTATTATAATTAATGCACTTGCACTTATTTGAAAAGAGTTCTTATTTAAAGATTACTTAGGTTGAACAAAATGGTTAAATGTTTATTCAAGATTAAGTAAATTTATGAAACAAAAAATTAAATTGGTATATTAGATTGTCAAATGTGTCTATTCTTGGATTTTAAGTGGAATATATTAAATGCATTAGTAACTTGAGTTGGCTCAATTGTGAAACTATTTAGACAATAATTAAATAATATGAATACTTAGATTAACTTAGTTAGATAAAGAATTCGTATGAAAACTTGATCATTTCGTATCTTCCATTCATATGACATGTCTAACATAATTCAAATATCAAAACCTTGCCATGACTTAAATCTAACTTGAATTAGACATAATTTGATTGCTTGAGAAAAAGATTCATACGCTTATTTTTTGAAATAAAAATATTCATGATTGATAAGTTTTAAAGCACCTTATACCAGATCTGTTATTTCATAAATTTTACAAACGAACTTAGCGTATAATACGTGAGAGTATGTATAATACATGGATACCCAAGGCACTTAATTTGAATGTTTTTAAAACAAAGACATGCATACAATTTATCTATAATAATGTGTGGTATTTGAGTTTAATCAGTTTGTTGCATTGTTGATAAAGTAACGTACATTGATTTTTACTTGTATTAAACAAAGGAATTGTGTATAATTTGTTAATTTGAACATATGATAAATTGAAGTGGCATATGATATGAACATATTGTATATGTAATTTATTTCATGTACAAGAAACTTTAAATTAAAAAAAACAATTTTTATATTATAGTCATTTAGAGGCTAGTTTAAGTACTTGAATGGACATAAATAGATCTTCTTAACATAAAAAGAAGAGGGTAATCATTAGTGATGTTATTATAAATCTTTTTTGTTATACTACATCTAAAATAGTGTAATTAAGAAAACTTATATTACAATATCAATTTAAAAGAAAAAATGCATGAATCTAAATTATCATCATTTGGATGTCCTCATACTCGTACAAAGCTCTTGATCATTTTTTTGTAACCTTCAAACTTAATCTCTAGTGGTTTTGATTATATATGTATCTAATTATGATTTACTTTGTGTTTTTCAATTTTTTTCATGATCATATTATGTGTGATTCCCCTTTCTTGATTTATAAGCAAAGAAAGAATCTAATTCATGACTTTTTGTCGAGGGAGGCTTAACATCCTTACATCAAGGTATCGTGTTTGTGAGATTGTGAATGCGGTTGGATCTTGCATTGGTGAGATAATTTAAGGCCTTGCTCAAAGGTTTGGTGGTGGAGTGTTTAGTAAAGTCTTTTCCCAAATTTGGAGTAGAAGGGATTAAGCTTGTGCTTTTGGTCATATCAAAAAGGCATGTTTTAAGAAGCTTTTCCACCACTCAAGTTGAGAGAATTAGTGATTTGAAAGTATAAGCTCAAGTGAGGCACTTGGGGATACATGTGGGATAAATATTATAATTGATTTATTTAAATTTTTTGTATGATTTATATTCTTATATTTTATAGTTATTCTTTTTTATATATTAAAAATCTAATAATTAAAATTAAGTAGTACTTTGAGTTAAAAAAATTAAACAATAATTGTAAAACGCTTATTTATGTACTCAAATTGACTAAATGAATGATTGAATAGTATAGGCTTAAACAAGCACTTGGGAGCACATTTGGACAACATTTTATAGTTGAAACCACTTAAATTTTTGTATATGATTTATTTCATTATTTTTTTTTATTCATATTTATTTATCTACTAAAAAATATAATAATCAAAATTAAGAAATGTTTTGAAAAAGAAAATCGATTAATCTCAATTCTTTTTATTTCACCCACTCCCGACAACTCTCTTTATGGATATGACTTTGTATGTCCTCAGGTAATGCCAAAGATGAGTGCAAATACCAATTTGTTTTTAAACACTAAAAGGTACTTTATAACTTAGATTTTCAAACTTCATTGATCTTTTGAGTCACTCAAGTGAGTGGAATGTTATTTAAGAAAAATCTTTTTTTAATTCTTATGTAATATCTTATCATACAAAGAAAACTTTTTTTTTGCCAAGTGAATTTTTTTAGATCACTTAATATTTTCTTATTATTGGTAACATGATCAAGAAATACAAAACCAAATTATCAAAAATCACATTTAAAAAAAATTACTTATATGCTCTCTAAAAGTTTGCAACACTAAATGAAAATATATTTTTTTCCTTTATTGAATGTCTACACACAATATTCTATATAAACATCATCGTACACATATAAAATTCCAAAGTAGCGTCCAATGGTGCTACCAACATGTCATCAAAGGATTTTGAAGCAAGTCTTCACCAAGGATTTCTTACATGCATATTTGGGAAAAATAAAATCTCAAAGCTAATTAGCATTATCTAATATTCCACAACAACTATTTATAAGGATCAACATAAGCAAAGACATGAGTGGCAAGCAAAGCTAAACCATATTCAAAAAGGCATTTGAGTGGTCATGTTACTAAATTTCAACACGACACCAAGTGACTCTACCTACCTAAAGTAATCATGTGAAATCTAGTCTATTCGTTGCAAAATTATACTAAGACGATTAAAATTGGATGTAAATAATTCAAAATGACCCAAAAGACTAGTGATCGAAATTGGACATATCATAACAAATACAAACATCAGCTACCAGATAAAATCGCAGTGCAACTCATCACATCTCGAAGAAAGAGCTTAACAACTAATTAAGAAGATAAACAGCTGATCAATATATATTTATGTTTATAAAGTCTGAGGAGTAATTGTTGTGTGTATGGTTAAAAAAATAAAAAATAAAAAAGAGATGGACTCTTCTCCAGCGTGACGCATATTCCATGCACAGTTAGTTATAGGCGTAGCAGATTTCGCTTTCGAGGAAGGGGATGTGTGAAGGCCTACGGCTCGTACGATCACTCCTCCACGCAAAGAGCACCACCGTCTATTCCTCCTCTTCTCTTTCCAGCTCCTCATCAAACTCGATCAATACTACCTTCCTTCGTAACTTATTTTATTCTCCCAACTCACATTTTCACACATATGCTTTCCAAATGGATATATATTCTCTCCCTTTACAGTTTTCATTATCGAGCATACACGTATATGATCACCTTCTCCTATTTCGTTGCCTTATAAATAAACCACACCTTGGTTTATTACTCCAAAATGTAGGATAAATTAATAACTATTAATTTAAGTGGGGATCGATGGGGTGGGCGAAGACGACGAAGGCGCCCATAAGCATGGTGGCCGTGCAGGTCTTCACGACGGGTATGATGCTGCTGTCCCGCGTGGCGCTTAGCGAAGGCATGTTTGTCTTCTCCCTCCTAGCTTATCGCCACGCCATTGGTTCCCTCTTCGTTGCTCCCTTTGCGCTCTTCCTCGAGAGGTTTGGAAATGTTCCTCTTTTAGTTAGTAAATTACTTTTACAACCTTTCATGTAATATTTTATTTATTTTTTTTTGAGAGCATCAGAGATTTGGAGGTGAAGTTAACATTTAAAGCTCTGTTGTGGGTTTTCCTCAACGCCCTTTTCGGGTCAGTCACATCGACCTGCCACTCTTATAAAAAAAAAACTAAGCTAAGTGAAATACGTATTAAATTGATTTCTTATACAGAATAACCATGTCGTTGGGTTTCTACTACTACGGCCTAAGAGACACCAGCGCATCATACTCGAGTAATTTACTGAATCTGATTCCCGTCGTCACATTTATCATTGCATTAATAGTGGGGTATGCTTTGTCCAAACTCTTGTTTTAATCAAAGGTTGTTTTTATCAAAAGCTTAAAAAATTTATTCATTACAAATGCCGCTTCGCAGGATGGAGAGAGTTGATTTGGAAAGCAAATCTGGAAAAACGAAGGTGCTCGGCGCACTCTTCTGCGTGGGTGGTGCGCTTGTTTTTGGCCTCTATGAAGGAGAAGTATTACACATCTGGCCCGCGCACTCGCACGCCGCGCGGCGCCGCGCGGGTATGGAGAACTCTGCAAAACACAGGCTGCGCGGGACCGTTCTGTTGATTTGCAGTTGCTTCAGTTTTGCGTTTTGGTTTATAACGCAGGTATTCGGGCGATTAATTAACCTTGTTAGTGTTCCATTACAAGAAAGGTTATTAATGGTATTTTTTTTATTATAAAAGGCGAAATTATTTAAGGTCTATCCATCAAAGTATCGGGCCACAATGTTGACCTGTTTGGCTGGAACTTTCCAAACAATTATAATCGGGATTAGTGTTAACCAAGGAAAGGATGCTTGGGGTTTAAAATGGGACTTGCAGCTGCTTACAATTCTCTACTCGGTAAGATGTTTTTTTTTTTTTTTTTCATTTTTGTATTATTTTTCTAAAAGGAAAAATAATTTCAACCATTTTTTTTAATTTTTTCTCGAATTTTTATAGGGCATATTGAACACCGCTGCAACGTTTTGTCTGATATCTTGGGTCGTATCACAGAGAGGTCCAACGTATCCTTCTATGTTCAACTCGCTTGCAGTAGTTTTCACCACCATCTTGGAGTCCTTCTTTATGGGTCAGGATATCACAGTGGGAAGGTAATTCGTGTCACGAATTGTGTCACAGATCTTTGACACGAAGCATCGTAACCTGGTTTAATTATTTTTTTTTTCAAGTATATAAAAAAAAATTATGGAATGCAGTTTGTTAGGAATGGCTATGATATTTGGAGGTCTATATGGTTTTCTCTGGGGGAAGAACAAGGAGTATGCGATGCAAAGAAGAGCGGCTGGGGGAGAGAGATCGGCTCCGTTGGAAGTAATGCAGTCTCAGTCGGCTGCCGTTGTTCCTGTTTTAGATAAAGAACTAAAGCTGCACATTGAAGCGTGAAGCGAAGCCTCAAAGGAAGGCAAATGAAAAAAGTATAAACATATAAATTAATTAATGGAAAGTACATTACGGTGAGTAATTAATGTAACCGTCTTCGTTATGCTTAAAGGAGTTTTTTTATTTTTGTCACATGTCGCACAAAATATCTTTTTGAGTGATGTAATTTCGAATTAGTAGAAACATTTTTTTGGTAGATTTATTTGACAATATTTTTTATTAAGAACAAACAAAAGCTAAAAATACACTTACAAGGTTGTCATCAATACTCTGATATTAAATACAAATTATCTATAATATTTACATAAGTCAATGTAATCATATATTTTTAATAAATATAAAACTTAAAAAGATATAATTTTTATAAGCTAAAAAATATATTTTATATAAGCTTTTGTGATGGAATTTTTTGTTACAATTTTCTCTGTAAATACTTGGTGACAAATTTTGTTACAAAAATTTTATATTTGTCACATATTTTAATTTTTTTATTTTTAATTAGCAATTTTTTTATTTTTAATTAGCAATTACAGTAAAAAGACTAACATTTCATTATTCCAAGGTACCCAATCATTAATAAACAACATGCGTTACAAAAAAAAAAAGCCAATCCAAATCGTCTATACCAAGAAAAGAAGATGGATTGAGATATATGAGAATCCATAGGTCCATCATAATGCTTTCATTTGGAGAAGTACCTCGTCAGGAATAAGTAACAAACCCAAGCTCGAACATCGACAAAAGGTCCTTGGCGCAATCTTCCCTTACCAACGAGGATGACCAAACTAAAGCGACACCGCGAAGCTATGACACATGCCGGGTCATAAAAGCAGAAGCGTGTGCGTTGGGGGAGAAACTCATGTATTTTTCTGATGACTCCTCTAGAAACCAAAAAACATCCGAATCAAATATCACTCATATGGTTAAATTATCGTAGCATTGAGTTACTTGTAGGTAAATTATCAATGGTTACATGGATTTGTTTTTGCGCCCTTCTTTCCGATTTCATTGCTGCTTGTTCCTAAGCCCATTAAAGAATGAAAAACAGATTTGCCTGCAAACTTCGGATCGAAAAGACTTCATCTTGTAACACAACTTGCTAAATTGTAGAGATGTATGAATAATTTTGGAGGATATGCAGTTCAGGGGCGGCTTTTGCTGTATCCAGATTAGCCTTAATGTCGACTTTCCAATAGTGCTGATAAAGTTCATTATGATAAATTCTGTGATAAGAGGAATTGAAACAGGCCCGAAGTTGTTAGGTTGCCCTAGGGTGCTCCCCTTCCACTTTTGATTGGGGAGGGATTCGATTCCTCGTGCCTATCGGTGGGGGAATAAATCCCCTACCACTCTCGCTCTCCTATCTTCTTCCAACTTCATCTGCAGTCGTTGACGTCTCCATCTCCTTCACAATCATTCTTCATCCACTTAAGTGAAAACCTAAGTGGAAGCCCTCACTTGTTCTTTGTAGTTGCTGGAGATCATAAAGGATGCCGAACCTTCCTCCTTTCCCTTCCGAACCGTCGCTTTTGTCTTCGCCACGAGGGTCCCTTCAGCAGAGTCTAAGGTGTAGCACTGCCACATACTCTTTCTTTGACGAAGGTAGCCATTGAGAGCTGGATCTTGCCATAAGCCGTACCTCCTTTCTCTTTCCTTCTCCCTCTCCCTCACCTTCCCTTTATTCTTCTTCTTTTTTTTTTTTTTTTTAATTCCCATACCCATCCATTGACCTCTCGCTTCCTATTTTATTTTTCATTTTCGTTTTTTTATATCCTTGTTAATTGATTAATTAAGATTGATCTTTTAGCAGTAAAAAAAGTTATTCGGTAAGCATGGCGTTAATATTTAACAATTAAAATTAATTTGTTAAATTACTTTTTTGGAGCGATAATTAATTTGGCACTTGGTAATAAATGATTACTGTGTTGTTTATGTAAATGTTTTAAGTGGTTCGATCAATTGTATCCCATGCAGTTTTGTGGATTACAAAGGTTTTTGGACCAAACTCATACATTATTTTTAAAGGAAAAAGAATTTTACATTTGGATTGTATTTTTTACCTAATATAAAATATCCAAATCCATTGTTACGAGGGCCTCTTTTTAATTTATTGATTTGAACTGAATCGGTTTTTATATGTTATCCATACTTATTTGATATTAAAATTTTTATCATGTTTTTTTGTCATTTATATTAAAATTTTTATAATTTATTTGATATGGATGTACCTATAGCTTTTTTGGGATTATTGCATGAGCCGAGATTAGTTGAACGTATTCATAACTTTTTACTCGATTTATATAGCTTTGGTAATTTACTTGAGGCACATGATGCATAGTAATAATGTGTCTTTCATAGTAGCTGTATATTTGATCTTATGTGAGCATGATTGATAGCTATATCTTTTGATCATTGGTATCATTTAATTGCATATGATTGGCGGCAAGGCCAATTAGTCCACAAAGTGACAATACTTTTGTTTTAAGATAATAATGTTATTTCTTTTAGTTAAAAGTGATTATGACATATTGATATAATGATTATATTATATGTTGGTTTATTATATTATATATTATTTATGATGTGTAGATTGTGAGATTTATCTATATATATATATATGTTGGTAATTTTGATTTTTGGGGTATTTATAAGAGTGATGTTCATGATATGATATTGGAATATGTGGATATTTTTTACTATACTAAATTATGTTGGTTGGCATGATTGAATACTTAATTTTAAGCAAAATTTTAGAGCTAATTTAATACTCATGTTCTTTTGTTATATTGAGCTAATTCTATGTGTTTGAGCCACATTCTTGTAGTTATTCATACCTCTGTCCTTTGTTTTTAATGCTTTACAAGACAATTTCACATACTAATTTGCATTAAGAACTCATATAATGTATTATATTTTTTTTTCTAATTCGTCAAACATGGGTGGTGGATTGTTATTCCAAGAGCACTAATATTAGACATCTTTTAGGATAAGTATTGAAGAGTTTTATTATGTTTTCTTTAGTTCATCATCTTATTATTGATTGGCATTTGGTTTGTGATTAGTATTATTTTTCTCATATTATATGATAATGGTATCTCGAATTTCAATGTTATGATATGTACTTTTTATTTATTAAATAAATATTATATTTTTTTAATTTTATTGTCAAAATTTTCTTATTGTTTTTATTTTATAATATAGAGGGAACTTATGTAGCTTTGATTCTTGTTCTCTGTTTTGTACATGGAGACCAATTTCCCATTCATCATACTCAGTTTATTGGGTTTTATAGCCTTTTGGACTTGGGTTATGACAAAGTGACATAACAACAAGACTTTGTATAACTTTTTTATTTCAATATTTTATTTTAGATTAGTTATATAGATTTATCTAATTATAATCACATAGCATGAACTTGATAATAATTCTCTTTTATTATTTACATATAAATTATTAATATTTTAATTTGTAATGTTCAAAATGCATTTTGAGATAGTTGCAAAGTGCACTACTACTACTACTAAGTTGTATTAAATGATTAATATCTTTGGATTTGATTTATGATTGATATTATGTTATTTTTTATTTAGTATGTTAATATGTATTTTTCTTTTAAAAAACAAAAAGATTTGTTTTTTTATGAAATTCTTCTTATGGTATATTTATACATATATATATATATATATATATATATATATATATATATATATATACACGTACATATATATAGGTTTTTTTTATAATACAAATCTAATTTACTTAGCCTACATACTCAACTTATGTCATGTTGGTTTTTGGTTTACTTTCATCATACCTAGGTAGTTGGGGTGTATTACTTTTTGAACCCCGGGTCATCACGATTTCAGAGTAAGGCTTTGTATAACTTATTTATTTTGATATTTTAATTTGGTATAGTTAGGTAGATTTGTTTAGATTGAATTTTGTAGCATGCAATTGGTTTTCATTCTCTTATGTTATATAAATATCAAATTATTACTATTTTAACTTATGATGTAAAGAATGTCTTTTAAGAGGGCTACAAAGAATATTGTTATTACTAATGTTGGTAGTTGTGAGAGGAATTTACTAATTGACATTGCACAAGGGCTTATAAGTCTTAAGGTCCCTTGTAGGACAACAATTGGTGCTAGAAATGAGAGGAAATGAGATGAGAATGTCATTAACTCATCACACTGAATACAATTGAAAGTTTATTTTCTTATAGTAAAAAGAGAGCTAGAAAAAATAGGAAACTAAATACAATAGAAAAATCATAAAAATCTTTTGAATTAAATATCTCATTTGATTAACACATGCAAAAGGTGTAAAGAAAAAAGAATGGAAAGAAATCATGAAATAAATCCTCAAGAATCAATGAACAAATTTGTTGAGTTTTCAACACTTCCTTTTAAGTTGGTATAAAAGTATCTTCTATTTCCAACTTGGAAATCAAATTGTCTTACCTTTAGTTAGGACAAAAAGAGCTAGAAAAAATGGAAAACTAATTACAACAGAAAACTCATAAAAATCTTTTGAATTAAATATCTCATTTGGTTAACACATGCGAAAAGCGTGAAAAAAAAAAGAATGGATAGAAATCATGAAATAAATCCTCAAGAATTAAGGAACGAATTTGTTAAGTTTTCAACACTTTCTTTTTGGTATAAAAGTAGCTTCTATTGCCAACTTGGAAATCAAATTGTTAAACTTTTAATTTTGACATTTGTAACATAGTTGATAGCAAAAATATTTGGCATACAGATGATTCCAGCGTCAATTTTTTTTGTTGATGAACTATTTTTCAACTTTCTCATACTTAGTTCTACCATGAAAAACTAGGTTGTGAGCAATAGCAATTACTCATTTGTCATGATAGACATTGGTTGGTGATGACAGCAATTTTTAATTCTTTAAGAAGCCTTTCATTAATAGAACTCAACATATTCTTTGTGCAATTGATTTGAACTCAGCTTCTACATTACTCTTGGCCATGATTCATAAAGGGCAGTACTTTAATAGAAGTCATTTTTAGAATGTTAAGATCCAATAGAAAGATTTAAATTGCTTTCAGCCCAAATAATGCATGAATTGGCTTACCGCATAACAAAAATAATGTTGGGATGAGAATGTGATAGGTTGATTAACCGTCCTACGAGTCTCATGTATTAACCAAATCTTTTTCCTTAGTTACTTGCATCTTCATCTTGGGCTCAATGGCAATTTCAAAAGCCGATATCCAAACATCTTGGTTTGATGTATTCAAGAACTACCTGCTCTGATTCACAAAAACTTCTCCTTAGCTTTAGCAAACTTTATATTGAGGAAGAACTTTGAAGAATTCTTTAATCTCAAACTCTTCAACTGGTTTCTTCTTTAGATTCCTAATTTTTCCAATCCCATCACTTGCAAGGATTATGCAATCTACGTAAACAGTAAGCCCAACCACTTTTCCTATCATTGATTGTGTGTAAAATATCACATAATTAACTAGGATTTGAGAATAATTATGTCCTTTAACTCTTTCAAAATTTTCAAACCATGCCCTTAGTACTATTTCAGTCCTCATAAAGAATTTTTTAATCTACCAACCTTGTTTTTCCTCAAGTCTTCTTGAAATCTAGGTAGAAGATCCATAAAAACTTTTCCTCTTAAAAGTTGTCATTTAGGAAAGCATTTTGTACATCAGATTTTGTGGCAATGGAAAGTAGATCCCATATGGAGTTGATCTTGGCTATCAAAGGGAAAGTGTCCTGATAGTTTATCCCAACTATATTAGTTAACCTTTTTGACACAATTTGAGTTTTATATCTTTCAATACTCCCATCAGTCTTGAACTTTATGTTTAGGTCCACTTGCAATCCACATTGTTTTTTACTTTCAACAAATCAATTATTTCTCATGTTCCACTTTTTTAATGAACACTCATCTCCTTTTTGATTGTTTTCCAATCCATGCAACCAAGTGCTTACCAAGTTGTTCTAGGCACAAATGGATTATAAATTTTTGAAAGAAAGGCTTTAGGCTTTACGAACATTTTTGGCAAGACAAATATTTTGCGATAGGACATTTAGTACAAGATTTAGGTCCCTTCCTAATGATGATTGGGTGTCCATATTAGAAAAATTAGAACATTGTAAATTACAAAAAGATAGGATCAAGTTTGAATTTTATTTAAGCATTTGGAAGATTATTATCTAAGTTTTGAAATTAATCAATAGTTGGAGAAATAAACCAAACATTAGCTTTCTTGGGGCCATTCTCCCATAATAAAGCAATGGCCAAAAAGTTTTTTAATTTTGATGTGGTATTTTTTCCTTTGAATTGGAGACAATAATGTTTAGCATCTATTCATTAGTATTCTCTTCATTCTCGTTATCTTGAACATTAATTTCTTGTTATTGCTTATTATATTAGATTGGTGAAAAAATTACTTTTCATAGTAGTTAAAAAATTTGCCAATACTCATTATCACTTATGTCACTCTCCTTGTAAAGATTGTTTTTGTTGAAATAAGGTGTTTTTTTTATGATATAAGTTTTCTTTTTAACAAGACTAAAACACTTGGTATCATTTCTTGTTTGGGGTGTTTTAATGAAAGTGCAACTTGCGGATTTAGGATTTAACTTCGATTGAAACATGCTAAGAATACGAACAAAACATGTGCATCCAAAAATATTTGAAGTACACCTGATTAAACCCTAAAAATTGGAGAATTTTCTTTCAACTTGTTCAAAGTTGTAGGGTTTCAAATTTGAAGAGGCATTTGATTTATGAAATAAGATGTTGTTTAAATAACGTCTCCCCACAAACATCTTGGCATAATCTTTGAAAGCATGACAACCTTTGTTACTCCAAGCAAATATCTATTTTTTCTATCAACTGTCCTATTTGGTTGTACAATTTCATGACAAGTAGATTGATGAATGACATCTTTAGTTCTTGAAACAATCTCCCAAAATTTATTAAAGTACTTGGTTCCATATTAGATCTAAGAAAGCAAAATTTTGTTTTAAATTGAGTTTTGGTAATGTCATTAAATTTCTTAAAATGATTTACAATTTCAAATTTCTTGTTCATAAGATAATCCTTATGGGTTCATATGTGATTATGAATAAAAGAGACTATCTTTTTTCAATCAAAGTGGCAGGTTTTTAAAGATCAATAAAATTTTGAAACAATTTTTGCTTGTTGACTATTTGACAAATGACAAACTTTGTATTGCATTAAAGAACAATTTAAATGTTAGGATAACCTAATCTAAAATTGTATTATATTTTTTGTTCTATAATAGAATTTAAACTCAATTTTACTATAAGTTTGAACCTACATATTATTAAAGGAGGTCTCAATAAAATAGTAAAGTCTATATGATAGTTAAAGTTTTTGGAGAATTTGTTGACAAACAAAAGATTACATGCAAGTTTAAGTACATTGAGTATAGATTTAAGATCTTTAATTAGAAAGTTTAATAATGCCTTTTTAGCAATAGAAGAGAAATGAATAGAATAAATGAGATGAACTCTTGATCAAAAGCTCTTTTATTAATGATCTAGGGAGTGGAATTAAAGGCTATGGAAAGAGCAAAAGAATTTTTACTTGTATTAGCCATAAAATGGTTAGGAGTATAGGTAATCATGGACTTTAGAAGCTTTAGATTTTATCGATTTGCTCTTTATTGAAGGTTGTGGACAATTGCTCGACAGCATTGGTGGTGGCCAATTGCTTATTGTGCTTTGGCTTCCAATTAACTGGCTTTCCGTGAAATTGCCAGCATGCTTTTTAGCGTGAAGTAGTTTCTTGCAATTATCACACCATAGTTGAGGCTTCTCGTCAATCTTTTGCAGATCTGTATCATTTTGTATTATCGAATGAGTCTTGACAATTGCCAATGTCAAACCTTCTATTGTGCTCTTTGTGCTGCCCTTGTTTCTAAGCGTGCACCCCTTGGTCTCTTTTCATGGCGCACTTCAAAGAAGACTTCATTGTTGGAAGTTAGGGGATTATTTCCAATGATTCTTTGTCTAACCTTGTGAAGCTTCACATTAAGTCTAACAAGAAATGTAAAAACTTGATTAAAATGGGTAATTGCTTGGTATCAATTGTCATTAAAACACTTTAACTCTTGATCGTTAGAGAGATCCAATTCTTTCCACGCATGCTTCAAAGGCTTTAATTATTTTGTAACATAATTGTTACCTTATCAAAAATCTCCAAGCTTCATGGTGAGTTGCTTGAGATTGGTTGCCAAATCAGGATATGTTTGGAGAACATTAACATGAAGCTTCTTTACAGAAGAGAAACATGTGTAGCTTGTGTTAATATCTTCCTCCATATTCAAAAGTCGCATTTTTGACATTGTATATGGCATGCAACTTATTTGTATTGTTTGCCTCTCAAATATCTCCTTAATGGTAGCCAAATTTTTTACAATCTTTGATGTATAGTCCAAAAAATTATGACTAATATAAGAGGTTATCACTTTTGAGATGAATACTAGTGATTTGGACTAGATGTAATTCGTCGTAACGAGAGGGGTTGCGAACAACTAGAGGCTACAAAGCAAGGGCAAGCATGAGCACAATGCTCAAAGTGATGGAAAGAGTTGGCAATTGAAAATTTATTAGGGGATGATGAATTTTTATCAATTAGAATTGGGTTAGAACATAGGCACTAGAGTTTCTACAAGAACTAGGATTGTCATTGTTTTGATACCATGCAAATGAGAGGAAAGAAAGCTTATTAATTTATCACACCAAGTACAATCGAGATCTTCTCTTCTTATAAGCTGAAAGAAATCTACAGGATATTAGAAACTAATTATGACAAAAAATTCTTCTAATTAAATATCTCATTTGACTAATAGATAACAAAAGAAAAAAAGAATGAAAAGAAATTAGGAAATAAATTCTCAAAAATCCAGAATTAGGTTTGAGAAGCTTTCATCATTATTCAATTGGAAAGGCATCATCATGAGCTCATAATATTCTTAACAGGTTTTAAATACCTTTTTAAACGTATCCTTCCTCTAGATCTTCAATTGATGGTAAGCCAAATTGGAGATTAATCTTAGAGAACATAGAAGTACTTTGCAACTAAGCAAACAAGTCATTAGTTCAAGGGGTCCTATTCTTCATTTTTAATTTATTCAGTTCCTTCTAATCAGTGTATGGCCTCTTGCTATCATCAAGTTTCTCCCCAAGCAATGTTGGAGCTCGTCAAGGTAAGGCATGGGGTTTGATGAATCCTCTATCAAGCAACTGTTGCAACTGAACAACGAACTCTTAGAAGTTTGTATTCCAATATGATGCTTTGGATTTGGGATTAGTCAAAAGAATTAAGTTAATGGAAAATTCAATGTCTTGATCTAGTAGCAACATTGAAATCATCTAAAATATATTAGAGAAATTTGTCCAAGATCGTCGTACTCAATCTCTATCATGTGAGCAAAAGAGCCAGCATTCTCTTTAGGATTCAACCATGAAATAGTATGTGATGCTCTGTACTTCGCCTAACAAGTAAAATTTAGCTTTCAACTTCTGAAAATTATTAGTGGCATAAAACACTGCCATTCAATCTATATTCCTGATACTTGGGAAGGCGTGATGGTCATTTTTGAAGTGCCTAAAACTGTTGTGGAAGTGACAGAAGTTATTTTGAGTAAAGAGGAGAATAGAAAACTGTAGTTATGCTCCCTTATCTTTCTTGACAAAGGGGAGCAAAATATTGTAAAACCACTTCTTGGGCCTTCTCCATGTCTCCTTTGCAAGAAGCACAAGAAATCTTGAAGCATCAACAATTTGACGTGAACTTTGCATTGAAATTCTTCCTTAGCTTCTTAATGCTTGTAACATATACATCATAAATTTCCTTACTCTGGTTATGCTTCTAAGTGATCTTTGTCTTTAGCATTGCACTAGGCTATAATACTTTTCATAGAGTGGATTTAGCTATGTTGTGATTGGAAACCCATATCTCTAAGAAAGTAGTTCTAAAATGATTCAAAGTCTCTCAAATACAGGGATACTCCTGTTTTGATCTTGAAGAGCTCATGCTCTACTTGGCGAGGCCTCTTAGCAAAGGCAAAACATGAATAACTCCTTATCAATTGATTAAATGAGATAATGCACCCTTTAGTTGTCCTATGAAGCAATCTTGTGTTAATCTCTCAAGGTTCAAAGAGAATCGTTCACACTTCATTAAGATGCTAAGTTATTCTTGAAAGTGACTACATGATCTCTGGGTTCAGTAGTATTTTGTAAGTGTTGATTGATGATCAATATTAAGTTATAGGCTAATAGCTTAGAAATCACTGTCGCTCCCATAGTCTTGCTCTTTATTATCATATTCATCTTAACAAAACCTTGCCTAAAACCTCATTGGGTTCTCTTACTTTTCCAAGTGTCGTTGAACATTGCTTTTGGGGGGCGACTGGCCTCATTATTGTGATGATGATGAAGAGATAAGTGCCATATTTCATGAAGGCGTTCTCTTCCATATCATGATCCAAAGCATGAGGATTGCAATGGTTCTCGCTTCTGTGGTATCGAGGTGGAGTGATAGTTGCCGACCAGTGTTGGAAGGTTGTAATTACAAGATGTATTAGTGGTAAACCAGATTTAGATGTTGTGGTATTGTTTGTAGAGGCATGTTATTGTTGTCAGAGTGTTTAATGCTTTCATGGGCATCGCTGATAATGAAAGTTCTGTTGGTCATGCTATCTGTGATTGATGGAGCTGAAAAGAGGTTGAAGCACTATATACCGTGTTCAATAAATTGGATCAGTTCCCTGTTTAGTTCGACAATTTCCCATTTTAGAGGCATAATATGGTGTCGCATAATAGTTGCTTTTATAGTGGTTCTCTACAAACTGAATTCATTTCTCCTTTGTTGTTTTGAGTGAAAAAGAGGGAAATGAAATAATGTCTTTCATAATTTCGGTTTTGACACTTGGATGCATTGAATTCATGCAAAAACTTTTATTCTTTAAGAAATTGATTTACTCATAAATTTTCATTCAACAATTCTTATCATGCACTACAAAAAATTTAGATGAAATGAATTTTTCTACAAATTATATCAAAAGATGTTATTCATATGAAGTTGAAAGATAAAAATTGCGTTAAAATAAAAATGATTTCCTTGCATTTCCATGGCAATCAAATAAGTTAGGTCAGTCAAATTTCGTTTGATTTTCACTATTTTTTCATTTTCATTTGTCTCCATTTCGCTCAAGATGAATATAATATTTTTGGTTAGTGCAATGAGTAGTTGTAAAAGAAATTATCTTATGACCCAAAATACATTTTATATTTATATCCACAATAAAGTCGTTTGCCTGAATCATAAAGAAGGATTTATATGCTACAGTGAATAAATAGCATTGTGTTTTTTTTACCTCTCTTAGTAGCTTGGCCTCCATTCATATCATATGAATGCCATTGAATCCACTACAACATTGCCAAACAAGAAGAGTTTCTATGATATTTTTAATATCTTTGATCAATATATTTTTTTCTTGTTAAATTTATTCGTGGTTGCGACAGGAAAAAATGTGGAGGGGATTTACTTGGTGAGAGTAGTTGATGAAAAGTTCTTTTAAAAAAAGTGCATAGTTATGTTGAAAGGTTTTATTGAAAAGAAGATGCTTGTTTGGTGGTTACTTATGAAAAGAAGGATAATAGATATGATTGGACATTATTTTTGGTTTTTTGACATTGTTGCCCCTTTTGAGTATATAATGTTTTTGACTGGTGGTTAGTATAAGGCGTTTTCTAAATTTGTTTCATGTCTGTTTTTGCATTTCTTTTATGTTCAATTCGAAGTACAAGGTGACCAGTAAACAACTCTGCAATAAAAACATGTAACGTTGCAATACTCCCTTGTCTTCCTTCCTCTCTGCATAGGTTTTAAAAACTCATATCCTTGCAGATACCAGTGTAACAAGGTAGTACTACCTAAACCTTAGTTGTGTTGTTCAACACGTGTAGATATTATGCTGTCATGTGTTCTGCCCTCTCAATCTTAAAGCACATGTATCGTTTGGCTTTTATCCTCTGGAGCAAACATTGATATTACATTTTGATCCAAATCCTAGGAGATGCCTCCTCTTTTAATTTTTTTTTAAGGTTGGCATTAACCTGTGCTGTATACTTGAGGTTAAAAATGCTGGAACTAAGGAATAGGGAATGCAAGCGCACAATGCTGTGGAGTTATACATTGCATTTTTCCCTCTCAAATGCTATCACAGTCCTTTAGTGGGAATCCTAGCTTATCCCCGTTTGTTTGGCCAGAAGATCTCATTGCATCATCCAATCCTTGCTTGAGTTGATCGTACTTGTTTTTGAACTGTCTTGTCATAATCCTGCCTAATCGCCTTGTTGAACATGTTCATAATTGTTTGCCACCATTTGCTGTTATATATTCAATAAATAGGTCATAGAACAATGACATGAATTGTACATTCTAGCGCACAGTGACTCCCCTTGCTTAGCCTTAACCATGCTATACTGTCGAGATTTCGACCAATAGTTCAATGAATACAGGAAGACTCAGGTGTATCTTTTACTGCTAGGATTAGCAGAATTTTTTTAAAGAAACATGGCCATGAGGTTGAAACATCATTTAACCATAACTTCAATAGCTCTAATGAATGGGATAAACATTTACAACAATGGATTACACAACTGCTAACTTGAGATTCGTATAATTGTAGTGGCACCTTTGAAAGAACGCAAATATAGAGGAGCACACTTTTATGTAGCTTACAAACAACATAACTATTAATTGTTTAACAAAAATGCCATTGGATGCATTGTTTGTATGTTGTTTGACTAACATTATAATTGAGGAACTAACAAAAATAACTATTTTTATTAATTTATTACATTTGATTAACTAATAGGTATTTGATTATGAGAACATTACGTTTCATCTCACCAAAAAGAAATTGTGATAACAGGAGGGTAAATTAAGAGGAAACATCATATATACTATAAGTCACACTATATATCATATTGAACAGTAGCACCAAAGTTGGTATGATTTGTGAAAGATGTGCTGATTGGCCAAGGAAAGAGATAATAATCCACTACAAAAAAAAAACCCCAATCGAAGAACAAATTAGGGAAAACAACAACAATTTAGGACCAAAGACTAACAAAAGGGAGGATAAGAGAGGTATATCTTGTTCACTGGGCAAGGTGTTCGATTTCCAGCAAGCGGTATGACAAAAGCAGTGAATGGTTTCTATGTCTTAGATTCAATGGACGACCCTTTTTTACAATAGCAGAAGTTTTAGTGGTGACAACATCCATGAGCTACCGTAGAAACAGCACTCACAACTGTTGAGAACTTTTGGTGAAGAAACCCTGACACCTATGGAAAAGGGAATGCATGTATCCAAAAATCCTAAAACCTGTAAATTTGGCAGTCTTTGAATCATAAAATTTGAAAAAGTGCTGGGCATTTGGGACCATTTTTTAAAACAAGGCATCGAGTTAAAACGTGCAATATGTTATTCAAAATGTCAAACATGCATCTAAAAAAAGAAGTTTAGTGGTCATGTTATGATTTCAAAAAGCATGAAATACTAATGGTGCTTGACCATGAGCTCACACTTGCAAAGCCTAATGGTCTTGCTGATTAGATTGTTGATATGGAACAGTCAATAAGCTAGAACTCCGAGTGATTGTATCTTGTTAACGAATAGATTTGGGGGTCTTGGTTGGAACATGGTCTTGTGAGATATTATTCAAGGATGAGCCCATGAGTTGCATTGGGACAACACAATTTTGAGATATTTGAGAAATGAGAAGGGTACCAATTGGGACATGCTGATTATAGGATGTCCAAAACTAGGGTCGACACATGTCAATTATCAAGGCTCTTTTGAAATATTAACAACCAAGATTGAGGTGCACCAAAAGTACCATGTTCATTGAGTGGATGTTTGCCTTGACCAGTGTGTGTTTAAGATTTTGTTTATAGTAAATCGACATGTCTTATTTGATGGAGCCAAAATTTTGTGCTTAGATTTGTAATTTGTTAGGGCTGTTTAAAATGGTTCTAAGTAGCCTTCACATTGTGTGATTGCATCTTCAGCTTGAATTCATATTAAAGTCCATTTGATGGTGGATATATCACATGTCTCGTGACCACATATGATGAATAAAATCCTTCACTATTTAGATAAGATGGCATACTGTTTTTGTGATTGTTTTGTTTACTTCTTCATGATCCACCTCAATTCATTTTATCCATTTTTGTATGGTTCTGTTCATATTTCACCCGTTGTTATCATCTTGCTTTCCAATTTATCTTCATTAAGGGACGTTTTGCCTATTTCATGCAAACTTTTGATCATCTTCTTACGCGTGCAACATGCTTTCTTGACGTGGCGTTGAACTGATTATTAATTGAAGAAGTATATATGTATTTAAGTGCTTTTTTGTTAGAATTAGTTGTGATGCTTTTTTGTCCAATTCAAGGTGCCAAATAAACTCTTGAAAAGCTGTAATAAAACTATGCTATTTTTTATGTAAAAATGTTTTTTTTAAATAGATTTATAATATTATTATATGGATTTACGATGGCAAAACCAACTTTTTGTCTCCTTTTTTTTTATTTTTTTAAGTTAAAGATCAATATAAAACTATATTTTAATTTTTATATTGCATGGATTTGAAGATGGATAACATATGGCGCACATTGCCAAAAAAAAAAAAAAAAAAAAAAAGGTAAAAAGGGAAAAGTTGATGTCATACATTGAATTTTGAATGCAAGTAAAGGTGGCTTCCTGAGGATGTGAGGACAAACAGGAGACCCCTCATAATGAATGCTTTTTCAAAAGTAGATCAAAGTAGTGATGTATCTTTTTGCTGCTGTATTCCAACACGTCTCACTTTTTCATTTTTATAGTTTATATAACACGTTTTTAAATGTTTTGGTGCATCAAAATGTTAAGCTATTATGTAGCATTTGTATGATTCTTTTAATGAACTAAACCTTTCGGGCAGTTTTCAGGTTTTGGACGTATGAGTGCCATGTTCTGGCTGTCAAATACATTCAATCCTCCAAGCAATCTCTTCACCAAACGAGATATCAATTGAAGCAGAATTCCATGCAACCTTTGAGAGCAGAAGAACTTTTGCGTTAACAAATCTTGGTCAGCATAAAATTGTTGTTGATTGATTTTCAAAAATCATTGCCAAACATCAACTCATTCAGACCTTAGCAAGAATCATTAATCGAAAAAGGGCTTCAGCGAACGATGTAGCAGACTTCATTTGTGTTTAAATAATCTCAAATACCATGATCCTTGTATGATAATTTTTTTCAAAAATATCTGAAATATCATTAGTTTGTTCTACCTTTTTTTTATTTTTTAATCACCCAATCAGCATAAATTACATAAATGTCTTATAGTGGAGAGGTAGTATGCAAAGTTCAATTTGGATGGGTAACTTTCATTCAAACCTAAGATTCCAACTTTAATATGGCACCTATGTAGGGATGACCTTTTTTTTACTTTGTTGAAGCTTTATGGTTATGGTTTGACTCTTATTACTGATAGCCCCTTGGGATGTGGATTAAAGACTTGTGCAGAAGAAATGCGGCTTATTCATAGTGTAAAAATTACAACAAATGGCTTTGCTTTTGAGGCCACAAACCACAGCTGCTTTGGATAGTGTTTAGGCAACTTTTCTCATATCATGTGTGACTCAGGCTTTATTTTGTGACTATGGTTGAGTTTAGAAAAATTCTCCTGAGAAGTTGTTCTAAAAAGAGTTTTTTAATTTTTTTAAAAGTTATTTGATGGTTTTTTAATGGTTTTACATTAAAAAAAAATGTTTTCATGAGGAACAAAATTATAGTAAAAGTGCTAAGTTTCGTGATAATGGTTGATCAATTGTTTAGTAGGAAAAATGCATTTTGTTTTGTGAGGCTATTTAAAGAAGTACATTTTGCATTTGATGGTATGAGGCCATTTATTGTTCTCTTATTTGGTTACATGGGATACCAATTCTTGTACATGCAATTAACATAACTTTTATTCTTTGGTATTCTTCCCAAAAATAATATGTTTCAAATGTTATTTGTTATTTGAATTTCAAGGACCATGATAGGATAAGCTTCCTCCAATGCCAAAATACCACAATAGTGTTTGGAAAACAAGCGAGAAAGCAAAAGGACAAGTTGAGGAAGAGTTTGGAGGGTGAAGCGAGATACTTCAACTTTCAAATCATTGGTTATTATGTCACTTTGATGAAATTGAAAAGAAAGAAAAGCATTGAGAAAAGAAAAAAATTTCAATCCTAATTTGTGGAAACTATATTTTAAGGTAATATTTTATTGAGGTTTTTCTCTTTAAATCATGTATTGATAGTTTGGTCTATAAGAAAATATATTCTGTAAGATTCAGGATGTTATTGTGGATGACGAAGACTATCATTATTCCACTTATACTAATCATACTATATGATTGTTCAAATCATTCGATACAAGTCTGTAATAGGAGCTAATGAGAGGCTTTCAGTTAAAGCGGTTGTTAGTACTTTGCATGTATCATTCTAATATAATTTATATATCAAACAATACGATAGAAGCATGTAACATAAAGGGGTTACTCTTACAGTGTTATATGTTTATCATATTATATGATTTGTGTATATTTCAATAAAATCAGTTAAGATTGGTTAGTAGATCACATGGTAAGACTAAGGAATTATACTAGTACATGTGTGATAAAAAAATGATTTATGTTATTGAATGTAATGATATTATATAATACCATTTGGGGGAGAATGTCCTATATTATTTGCAGAAATCTAAAATATTAAAAATAATTTATGGGAATAAAATGAATTAAAAAATCACATTATTTGTAATATATATATTAATTTTTTTCATACATATTTTATTGTAAGAAATTTAGAAGAGATGAAGATCAAATAAATGAATTGTTTTACAAAATTATGTAGATAAATCTGTAATATTTTTGTATGATCCTTTTAGATTGTATTTATTTATATTCGAAAAAAAATTATGATTTTCTATATTATATATATCATATAATTCATTGATTTCATAACTTGTCATTTTTTATGATTTTCTAGTTATATGATATTATAAAGAATAATAAAATTAATGAAACATAAAGAATAATTAAAATAAAAATGAATCTATTTTAGTTTTAAATAAAATATTTGGATAGCTATATTTGTTTCATACATATAAGCCAGCATAATCGTTTCACATATGATCAATGAAAATTGAAATAGATTGTTAGCTCAATAATAGATTCAGCATATTAAATCATTTGTTATCAATTTTCATATTAAATATCTATCATAGTATATATGTTTTGACCTCAATATATATATATATAAATATATGTATATATATATATATATATATATATATATATATATATATATATATATATATATATATATTATATTATATTAGACCTAACATGTTTAATTGTAGGGCATAGATAATATACTTACCTGTGACATTATGCCTAGCGTATTAGATCGCAAGATATGAATTGTCGTATAAGATTTCTTTTTTTATTATGTGGATAAATGGGATAGATGTTGACTGGATGTCTCTATTGGTATGACTATTAGATCTAATAAAGATAATTATTCAAAAGGAATAGAATCCAATAGTATACAAAAGCCTTAGAATGAATTAAAAAACTAACATTTATTTAGTTTATTTTTTGCACACATGGTATCAAGTATAGTTTCAAATTTATACATGTGAGTTATTATGACTTTACGATATGGATTTTGTTTTATTTTGATATTCATTTTATATTTGACTACTTTATTAAATTTATTTGCTAAGACTTATAATCTCATTAATGCTTATATTATAAGTCATGTATAAGACTAATCTTTTACTATATTGAGATTTGAAGATTTTGTCGCTACAAGAGAGGGTCAAACTCATGAAATTTGAGAGTAGACAGTTGTTGATGTAGTTTGGGTAATCGAGAGTATGATGGAATATCAACTTAAAATTTGTACGTAATTTTATATTATTTGCATTTGAATTACATTCTGTTGGTAATTTATGTCATGTTATATTGGTTCTTGTTGAGAATTTTGTCACACAATCATGTCCTTGTATGATTTTTATCTGCATTTAAACCTAATTAGATTCATGATTAGGTCTCTTTTATAGTTTCTTAATTATAAAAATATTACAAAATTTTTCTTTATTTCATTGTCTCGAACAAAATTTCAGTCTTTGTAATTTAGTCTCAAATATATACATGTCAATCACTATTATGGGGAGATCCAATTCTTCTTAAACCATGTATTTAAAGGTTTTGTGTTGAAATCACATGTGCATACATTTGAATTAACATGACTTTTTTTAACTATAGTTATGTATATGAAGAATAATTGGTGTATGATCTGGCATTAACTTTATAAGATAACACAAGAAAAACTAAGCCAACTTTCCTTAGATAATCTATCCAAGCATCTCCAAATAAAAAGCTTTATTCTTTTTGCCATGCAAGATAAAGGAACATCTAATAACTTGTGGTTAGTTAAGAGAAGCATTCTCAATGAAATTTGGAAACCTTCCATTGCTTTAGTGTCTTGATTAGATGGACTAATGTACTCTCCCACATTATTAAAGTTGCCACCTACCAATCATAGATTGCTTAATACCATTTGTTGATGTTGTAGAAACTTGAATCATTTAATTTTCTTTATTTTCCTCTCTACTATGACTACATTGTAATGTATGACTATTCTTATCGTATTGCATGATTCATATCTTGATAAACTCTAATATTGATATTCCAATTATCATCTGATATGATATTCCTATCAAAAAAGTATAATTCTTAGAGATTTTTGTACATTCCCATCATTGTCCTTAGCCTTTATAATTAACAAATAATCATATAATGTGATTAAAACTATCATACAGTACAATCAAACATTCTTCATACTTTTATTGACTTACAACATATTATGTAATATATTATTATCATATAATATATTAAGTTTATCGTATGATAAGACTAGTTCAAAAAGACCATAATATTACTTAATGAATTATCTTATCTTTATGTTTTCTAATCTGATTTACTAATGGTCATAAAACATGATTGGACCTATCATAATGCATGATCCTTTACAAATAGGACATAAAATGTCCAATCATCTCGATTTCACTCCAAACTACTTACAAACTCACTCCAGTATATAATATCACCTCCAATTCCTCTTCTCTCCCTCTAAACTTCTATCTCTTACTTTAAGTTGTAGTAATTATTTCTTCATTCTTAATTGTTGTATTAGAGCTTCTCTTTTATTTCTTATTTTCTCCATTGAGTTGATTGCTTTATCTATTATTTCTTCATTCTTCTCATCTTTTTCTTTCTTAAGCCACCACCTTCTAATAGTTGAGATTTTCATTTTAAAGTTATCCATGTTAAGGTCATAAGAATGGTTTACAAAATTACCAATTTGCTCTCTAACAATTTCTAAAATTATATTTCTATACATATTTTAAGATCTTATAACTAAAAATTTAAATATAAAAAAATACAAATGTTTTTAGTATTAGATTTTTTTATAACGAGCTTTTTCTAATAGTTTGCTAAAATAAAATTTTCAATTTTATTTAAAATCTTAACTTAATTCTCAAGGTAAGCTTAATATTTTCATATTTTAATTGATAAACATAATAATTAAAAAAAATAAATTTATTTTATTGAAACATCTATGATTACAATTATACTTATTAAATCTAATGACTTATAATATATAACAAATAACATAATATTGTGATGTTTTAATCTTCTCTTTTATAAAAATTTTATTTAAAAACTTCAAAAAATTATGAATATTTTTTTAATCATATCTTCTACTTCTTAGGTAGCATATCTCATTGTTTGTCCTTTTAGTAAAATTTTAACTATTGAAATAACTTTATTTCTTAATATTTTCTTTCTATTTAGAATTTACACTAGTACCTTTGGATAAGTTAAATGAGGTTAATTTTTAATATTTTAGATAAAATTAAGAAAATATTTAATATTATATTATAAAGGTATTATATAATAATTAATATGCATAAATTTTATTATGGAAAATGTAAAAGAACAAATGATTGGATAATGAATTTTTATCTTAATTTTGGATAAATAAATCTGATAAGTATTATATGAATATGATGATAAACTTATATATGATTTTAAATAATTTGACATATAATTATTTTGTTAAGTATTATGATATATCTATAGGACATACTTATTTTATGTGCTATGACACATGATTATTTTTTAATATTATTTTATTTATTAATTTATACGAAGTTAAATATGCTCGCTTGAAAGCTATAAAAATATTTAAAACATTTTCAATATTTGTAAAATTAAGACAAAAAAATTTCTTTCACAAATAACTAGCAAACATAGCTCAAATGAAAAAAATTCAAACAAGAAATACAATCCGTTTCGTTTAAAATCTGGACGTTTTTAATAATATAAAATTATTATTTTAGATTTTTTTTTTCCCGAAAATGGAGTTTTTTTGCTTAATTATTTTTTTACGATAATTTCAACGACAGTTTATTAATAAATTAATACGTCAAATTATTAAAAATATTTGTCAATCTTATTATATTTGATGGCGAACGACGACAAGTATCTATCAGTTGCATGGCTTGTCCCAAATCCCAGGATCCGCATTGGATCCATTTACCGTACAGTATGGCCGAAACTTATCGGCTCATCACAGAAAAAGCGCAATCCGTGAGAGACGAAGACATGTTCAAGAAATCTTCTCTACTCGACGTGATGTCCTTTTCATTGAATCTTCGGCACGGGGCAAAGCTCAGTAAATGATCTTTTAGGGTTACCTGGTCCAGCAATAGCTCTACTGACTTGCTTGGAGCCCGTGGAGAAGAAAGCTGGCGCCAAGATGGCCTTCCCCCTAAAATCGCTGCCTCTCGGTTTCCGCTTCCGTCCCACTGACGAAGAACTTGTCAATCATTATCTCAAAGGTAAAATAAACGGTGTCCTCTTTTCCAAGGTCGAAGTTATCCCAGAGATCGATGTCTGCAAATGCGAACCATGGGACCTGCCCGGTACTTCTCTCAGCTCTGCTCTGCATGCTTTCTTCTTTTATATCTCCGTACTTAGAAGGTTCGCTCTTGATGCCATTCTTGTGTTCCGAAGATAAATCTTTGATCCGATCCGACGACAATGAGTGGTTCTTTTTCGCGCCAATAGACCGCAAGTATCCGAGCGGTCATCGGAATAACCGAGCGACGGAGGCAGGCTACTGGAAGGCCACTGGTAAGGACCGTGTAATTCGGTCGCGGACAGCGCCGCCTCCTGGTGTAATTGGGATGAAGAAGACTCTTGTTTTTCACCGCGGTCGGGCTCCCAATGGTCTGCGCACTCATTGGATCATGCACGAGTACAGGACAACCGAGCTGGAGTTTGAATCTGGAGAACAGGTAATCAGTTGCTAACCAGTAAACACGAAGATTTTTTTTTTGTGTTTTTGATTGCTTGTAGAGTTTACTATTATTAGAATTTTGTTTGACTAGAATACACCTTTTCTCTTTGACGTGATCCTTTTTCTTTTATCCTTATTATGTCTTGTTCTTGTTTTCTTTATTACAATTGATAATTTTCTCAGCGTTGTAAGAAATCTAGGATTCCCTAATACAATTACTAACTCTGGTTGTAGTCATTGTGGTAGTTTAGCTGTATTTTGGTGACTTAATTGGCTTGTATTCTTCATTTCTGCAGTACAAGCAACCTGGTCATGGAAATTTCAGGAATGGATTAGAAATACTCTTTGGGCTTGGTGAGCTATCTTGAATTATTTGGAAAGTCAATGGATTGGTGAGATACACAGTTTCTGCTAGATTATTTGCATTGTTAATGGGATTGTTGACTCACAAAAATGCTACTTATAACCTTGGCTATATGTGTGGCATTCACTTGCAATTATCCGATATTCATTACATGTTAACAATGTGTTATATGTGGAAGATACAATCTTCAATCAAAACATGATCTCAAAATTGCACCCTATTAACCTTGTGTTGCATGGCAATCCCATATAGACACGTCACACAAGTCGCATTGAACATTATTAAATTACTTTGATTTGACATATAGGAGAAGTCTAATAGCCCTAAGTTTTACTTAGTTAAAAGATTGCAATTGACTCAAAAAGGTAGGGATTCCCATGGCTTAAGTAAGAATACACGTCTATAGGGAGGGAGTGTGGCATCTAAAGGATAGTTTGGAATGCATGATATCCTACTTAGTGCATAGTTTGTTAAAATCCTTTTGTACTTGTAAAAGGACCTCTTTTTAAATTAACAACCATTGTGATTTTAATCATTGAGTCGGTTGTTTCTACCAAAAATTTTTCAAACATCCAAAGCTAACATGTTATTGCAAATGGAGAACATGAGAGACTTCCACAACAATTGTGAGGTTTGACTCCTTGTGGTTTTTGAGAAGATTGACCAACTTGTAGAAGCAGTTAGCTTTGTCAAAGGAGAAATGATGGTCTTCTCAATATCCATTGATGATGAAACTACCCGTTGTATATAGGCTGATTTCCATTATGGAATATATATTGTTCGATAGAATGATTTCATTTGTGTAAGAATGCATTTATTACAAGAAAATTCATTTAACAAACACAAAGATCGTATTTTTCATGAACTGGAATATATATTGTTGTAAGATAGTGCCTTTTGTTCTTAGAAAATGGAGCTACTTACGAGCATATGGTATATATTGTATTTGAGGACCTGAAATCTTCTATTTGAGTTCAGTTAATGCCAGGTTTTATAGCCAAACTAATTCCTTTGATGAGGTCATAAAAAATATCTTGTCCTACCTCCAAAACATTTCATTAATGGAGCATAAAGAAAAGCATATGATGGGGAGGGAGTAGGCTGGGAAACCCAGCCAACATAAGATTTAAACTTGCTCATTTGTTTGCCTCAAGTTCTTGAATAATCAACTAAAGTATGTGTCATGGTTTGTTGTGCTATGGCTTACACAAAAGCTGGGTTTACTCTTCAAGCATTCTATGATTCCTAGCTGACTGTTAATCATAGTAATGTGATTTTGAGTAAAAGGCTGATATTTGTAAGGCATATTGAAGTTTAATCACAAAAGTTTTGGTGAGATTTGATGAAATTGAAATAATCAAAGCGTCTAGAGATTAAAACGAGGAGATTGATTAATTAGCTAAGAAATATCAAAAACTGCATAATACATAAATTCTTTAGTAGGCAAGAACGAACAAATATGCCATGGAGTGGATATTCCCAGACGCCAAAGAAGCCTCTTAAATGAATGAAATAATTGACTTTCTTCAATACGAGAGTTACCTTATAATTGGCAGCTATTAGAGTTCAACAATGAAGCATGGGTATGTTTTGATCGAGTATTAGTTGTTGTTTTTGAATGTCTTGGTTTAGGAAGAGGTAATTGTTTGAAGAACACAATGATGTCTTAGACCCAAACAAAAGGTTGTAGCTAAAGGTTGAGCTGCAAAACAAGGTTGTTGTGATTGAGGACAATGCAAAGAAAATGGAGGTTGAGAGGGATGTTGCCGTTATCCAACTTTCTCGAGCAGATGTTGACATCATGTAGAAAGTCAATGGTGCATAGCAAGAATGGTAGGTAGCAAATGTGGCCAAAAAGAGCTTACCTTAGTGCTTATATGCTTTTTGTGACAAAATGAGTGTCTTGTAGATAGAGGTGAACAATTTTGGGGCAAGCCAGGCAAGCTAGTGGGCCTGAATAATGGCATAGTATAAGAGATTCAAGTAATCATTGTTTAAAATATTGAGAAGTTTTAGAGCTGTTAAGTAGCTACCTATTTATTAATGATAGAGGAGAAGATCACAGGTTCTTAGTTGGATGAAATCAAGCAACATGATTCAAGGAGAGCCTTGATTGCAACCCAGTTAGGCATAGATCAAGCAAAACTTTTGGGCTATGATTGCCCCTTTGCAGGTAATAGACAAGAGTATTGATGGAGGCTTCAACAGGGTGAAGGAAGAAGAGGAGACATAAGTTTTTGGCAAGACTCAATGGAGTAGTATGTTGGCTTATTTGTTTAGAAGCTTTTATTTTTGATTCTTTGATGTTCGCATTTTTTTATTAATATTCTCTTATACAAAAGAAAATAATGAAATAAAACAAAATTTGCTCAAATTTTTTAGTCTTTGCTTGTTTTTTTGTTCTAGCTTCAATCTCTCTTTTTTTTTGTTTTCTTTTATTTTGTCAACTAGTCAACCAAGGCATCTAGATTGTAGGTAGGTTCCTATACATTAACTCACAATGACATGTTGGGGAGGCTTTCGTAAGGAAATGCTTTTAATACGATCAAGATAAAAATAGAAGAAGTACCCTCATAGGTCAACATTGGATCATGGACAACAAGTTGTAGTATTGCCTAGTGCTTTGGTGGGGTTACTTACTATTACAACTAAGGATTTTAGCACTTGAGCCAAACAATATTTTGGTTAAAATGGTGCAATGCAAGCAAAGAAACTATAAGTGACCTTGTTGTGGGAAAGTCTCCACCATAGTTGTCTGTTTGGAGAATTGACTTAAGTTGGGTAATCATCTTGTTATGGGTTAGATTAGCTACCTTAGTCAAAGTCGTGTCAAAAATCATGTTTGTAAGTAGGGACATTGAGCTTTTGCATATTTGACAATATTGAAAGTACAGTACTTGATGATGAGCACTCATGGGGCTCAAATAGGAGACTTGTTGAGTAGGGCTAGATTAGTAGACCAAGGTTGTAATGTTGTCCAAAGGTAGGTTGTTAGGTAGATCTTGGCTAAGTGTGGACATATGTCTGCTTTTAGCTAGAAACTTGGTGTGAAGAAGGGGTTTAAGTATAAAATTTGTGAACTCTCTCCACTCCACAAGTAGAGAGTATCTTATCATAGAATTGATATTCTTATTGTAACTATGACAACCCAATTAACTTATTTACAAATTATGTCTTTAATTATTAGCCTGTGTAGATTGAAATCAGGGGACTGATTTATTTTAGAATGTCTCGAACAGTGAGTCATATCATCTTTCGTTGAATTTGTGATTTAAGTGTAGAATTGAGAAAGTCTTAGGATCAGGATTTTGTTGATGTGTTGTTTGTAATTTTTGAAATTCATTAGGATTTGATATTAATTTTCTAAAATAAAAATAAAAAAGAAATAATTTTTTATTCAATCTCTTTTATTAATATAAAAAATATGTAATTTTTTATTCTTCTTTAGCTACAAGAGGAAGCTTGAGAGAGGAGAGTTTGGATAAGGGAGAGGAAGAGAAGTTCTTTAGTGGTTGTTGCTTGATTTGTAGCTATAAGAAAGATATTTCGAGCCATGGAAGAGGAAAGAGCTTGAGGAAGAGTAAAACTAGATTTAAGGAGAAGATTATTTGGAGTATGATCTTATTCAAGCATTTCGTTCTTTAGAATGTCATTATGATGTATTTTTGTGTTGCTTCAAATTTGGGTTTGGATTTTCCATGGTTAAGTCAAGTTTTGTTCGTATGATTGAACTGATTGCATTATATGATTGGCCTGAATGAACAATGCAATGAGAATCGCAAACAGTCTAATTAGTGAAGAATCTAAATCGATCACTTGGCTGAAAGTATCAAACCTCAAATGCAGAAAACTCAAAGCCTAACTTACTCGACCTAAACCTACTCAAAAGAACTAAGATGTAGGCAATAATGTGGCAAGCCTTTGTTCAACAATGTGTGGAGCATTCTTACAATAATTTTGATCCTTGCCAATTATTTCTTGATCACTTAGTCCTAAACAAAACTAAGATAATCTACTGGACAACTAATGTGGGTAAGTTTAGGAAGAACTAGGGCAAGACCTAATCAAAGAAATTATGATGTAGGCAATAGTGTGAAAAGTTGTTCACTAGTGTGTGAAGCGCTATTAGTGTCATGCCTTGCTTGGCTTAGTTTAAGTAGAACTCGATAAAATGCCCAAAATATCAAATATCAGGTTAAAATATGGTAAAAAGCAACATCTTGAGGACGCCAACAAAAATTCAAGCAGAGGTGACGATAACAGATCTTTATTCATATCATCTTGTAATGAATAATCAAATAAAAGTAACACATTTTCTAAAAGCTATCCTACAACACAAAAGCTGAAAAAGAAATATGGATATATCATTTGCCAAATAGTTAGTTCAATAAAGTCTTCACATACATATTTCTCACAAAGATCACACATAAAAACACTCTCATGCCCAGGGTCTCAAACTATTCTCTAAGAACCCTTGACTCTATACATATTTGTATCTTGATTTATAATGTAAGTACAGAATGATTATGATATGCTCAAGAGGAAAAATACTCGCTGTATGCAATGAAACAACATTGAAATATATTAAAACAGTTGATAAAGAAGGTAATGTATTAAATAAATGTTAATCTATGAAGATGAAAGTACGAAACTATGATATATATGCTAATATGCATCATAATTATGCATATATATAGTTATCATATAGTATGATATTTATGTCATAATTTTACTTTCTTTTTTTGTTTTTTTTACTTTCATATTCATATTTTTTTAATTTTTTTTTTCATTTCTTTATTTAGGGTCTTGATTTTTTTAAATGATTATTATCTTTGCTTCTAAAGATCCCATATTTTATCATCATCTATTATAGGGCCACTACTCACATTGTCTAACATCTTTTGTTTATGATGGTGGGACCTTTATAATGTCATGGCTCACAATCTAAGTATCAAGCGAAGAGAGCCTATTTTAATCAAGGTAACAAGTGAAGTGGTAATATAGAAAATCATGAAAATAGTAAATATCTTGACCACAAAAGTTGAAAGAATTCTACTATATTCTTCATGTATAAAGGGGGACATTACTAATATAGAGATACTTAATAGATGTTAAATTTATCGCCACAAAACTAGGATTTTGACAATTGTAAGAGGAATAAGAAAGGCATGTGGTTATCAAAAAGAGAATAGGAAACCAAAATCTAAGCAACTCAAGGAGCTAGTGGTAAAATGTTGAGAGAACTTTCATGAAGCCAAGATAGGGCATTTATAAAAGCAAATGGTCATGAGTTATTAGAGTTAGGAGTTGAAAATGACTTTTGATGGAATAAGTGAATGGTTGAATTTTGTGGTCAATAAAAGATTTAGAAAGTTAAATGAGCGTTTGATGCTTATGTAAGATAAATGATATGAGGTAATAAGAAAGGGTTTGGATGCTTTGGCAGAGGAAGAGGCCTAGATTTTTTGATTAAGGCAGGATGAAGGATGCCTTGGTTGATGATTGCCTTGACTTTCCTTGTCGAGGGATGGACCAATGCTTAAGGAGGAGCATAAGCTTGTCTTGATTGGGATAAGGTAGTTGTGGGGTCTTTATTTTGCCCAAGGGTAGGCCATAAGAGGGACTTGGGGCATACTTAACCAACTAGGAAATCTTGTGTAAATGCTGATGAGATTTAGTCATGTGGTGCATGTTGTCTTGTCTAATGGAGATGGGGAAGTCTTTGGTAGGAAGTTTTTTCAAGGCATTTTGATTGGAAGTGTTATAGGAAAGTTGGTAGGAGGCATTGGATATAATAGAGTAGGCTTACATAAGTGCAAGTTCAGGGGGTCATTGATGGGTTTAGCTAGGTTGGCACGTGGGTAGTGGACATTATTGGAGGGTGAGAATGGGCACACTCTTCACTGTCTGTTAGTCTCGAATAACGAGAATGAGTGACTACTTGGATCCTTGATGACTATTATAACTAGAAATCGAATTTATTGAAGATATTTAGTTTTATGAAAAGGTAGAGCAATATTAAATGACACTTGGATTATTTGAGGGAAGCTTTAGAGAATTGATCTTGATATAGTGAAGCGATATTAGCGTGAACTTGACTCCTACTCAATGGAGTTGGTGGGGACACGTTGTTGAGATTGTGGGGGAACTAGGTAGAAGAGAAAACTCAGATGTAGTGCCATAACCAATCTAGTCAAGAATGAGTTTGGTTTACTTGTTTGGATAATTTGAACTTTTTTTAATAGTTAATTTTAGTAATAATATTTTTAATTCTATGTTTTTATAGATTGATTCACTTATGCACACATTCATAAATACATGCAATTTGATTTTGAGCCTTGTTGAGTTGATCCAACCTTGCCACAAGATAAAAACATCAGTTATACATTTGTTGATAAATATTTGAAGGTTGGAAAACATGTGCTTTTCCTCACTTGAAGACATTGATTAGAAAAACAAAATTGCTGGAGCCACCATGGGGTAAAGTTGAGATACTGTACAATACTATTATCTTCTCTCCCTAAGGAGCTCAATAATTATTTTCTTTGTCTCTCTTATCTAAGCAGGAGGCACATCTTGGAGAGATTGCTCTGTCAAAATTCTGGCAGGGCAAAGAAGCTTTTGTGAGGGTTCTCCTGTTAACCTTTTCTTTTTAAGCGCTAATATCTTCCAAGCATTTACATGCCTGAGAAAGAAGACCTTTATGTGGAGAAGCCGTTTCTTATGAAAGGATGGTGCATGGCTCATGACACATTACAATTGAATTTTCTTTTAAGGTGTGGTAGTTGTTTTATTAATTGGAGAGTTTTCCATATAAGAAATCTGTCTCTATTTTTCTTTTTGTTTTCTCTAAACTTTTGTTCCTGGGTTCTGAAAGCATGTGCTAATTTCACCTCAATGGAATAAAGGGTTTTAATAGTTAGATTATTGGAAGGGCAAGGTGAACTGATACGTTAAGGCAGATTTTTTTTGCATTGGATGCCTGTTCTGTTAGATATACTCTATAATATGCTGCAGAAGCCAGATTTACTATATATGTATTTAATGTAAATGACAAGCAAGTTTGAATATTAAATATGATCACCTTCGCCAGCATTCCATGTTGATGGTTTTGCTTGAGCCTTATTTTATTTTTGCACTGCTGTATTATTGAGAAGATTATAGAGACTCCTAAAATGTCCATGCATTTTATGCATTAATCTTAGGATGCTTAGGTTAGAAGAATGGAGAGCCATCATGTCACTAGGAAAACTTAGACTACTATAATATCGTTGGAAATTTTGCTTAGAACTTTCTACCATAATATCAAATGCATGTTGTGGAATTAAAGATGATGCAACGGGACTTCTTAATTTGGATTAGTGTCTTGTTGTCTAGGTGGTTGTCTGTAATTTTGGGAACCAAACAAATCTTTCTGAAGTAATGGCTGCAGAATTACTGACATGTATTGGGAAGATACCCTTCTAGCTCTTTGTTTATTTAACCTTTTTTAATTGGAATCCCATGCTTCTGCATCACAATTTTCTTATTTGCTTCTTGTACATTTCCTTTATGAAGTTTTACATCTTGCTTTGGTGAAAGATTGGCAAGGTTTAAAGATTTCTATTTAAGTCCTGCAATGAAGTTTTTGTTTAAATAGTTTTGTATATTTGATGTTTTTACCATTCATATTTCACTTTCACTTAATTTTAAAATAGTTATTAAAATTCATAATCCTTTGAAATGTAAAAAATGGAAAATATATTACTTTCTCATGAAATCATTAGTTGATTTAAAGTAAATTTAAAACTTAAAAGGGTAAATATTGTGCAAATAAGTTACTAATGTATGCTTATGGTGTATATCTTTAAGTTTGTGTGTGTATATGCATATTAAATGTGTATTTTTATCTTTATTTCAGTTAATTCCTAATTTATACGAAAGTATTATTGTTATGACCAAAAAATGAGTTAGAGTATATATGTATGGTTAACATATTTACATAAATGATTGAAACCAATTTTGGTTGCTTATTAAATTAATTTTTCTCCCTTGCATGCTAGATTAGGAGACTACGCTCGGTTGTGCTGGGACCTTCACGTGAGCACTAAGTGCACTAAGTTCTCTTTTAAATTTCTTAAAGCGGTTTAGTGGGTGCCTTGCCCAAGAACATCCCAAACTTGTGTTGGTATTGATTAGTGATCTGAGCTGGTTTTTGGGTCAATTTCAACGAAAATTTTAAATGACCATATTTTTGGTTTGTTTTCTGTTGGCTTTGATCAACAGTTTGGATTAAAATGAACTAGTTTTACTGGAAATTACAAACCGTTAATCGAGTTTTTATTATATGATATTAAAAACATGAAAATGCTAGTTCTTGTGCACAGTGGCCTGGTTTATAGGAATCAACTCTTATTGCCTTTGATGCAGAGTCAGATTAAATACCAAAATTATGAATGGCTCATATGTTCATAAAATATGTTAGCTAAGGACCAGCTTTAACATTGGTATGCACCATCTCTTGGAGATGGGAAGTTGACGTAGGAATGCTGTTTTTCATGGTATTTCTCTTTTGGCATCAATCCATGGAAACCAAATGCTACCAGTTTTAAGCTGGGAACATAAGATGTATCATTTGTTATTGTTTTGCATCTCCCACACTATCCCCACCTCCCCCCCCCCCCCCCTTTCTCCCTCAATTATAAGCATTGACATCATTGTTATGCATCTTGCTTGGATTTGTGTCATTTGTTATATGATCGACTTTGGAGATAGGAAGGGAGGCTTAATTTCCTGGTTTTTATGCTGCTATTGAGCCACGGAACATCAAATGCTACCTGCTTGAAACTGGCACTAGTTTAAAGGGAAACTAAGATATGTGCTTCAATCGCAATTTTTTTGATGTACGTTGGCATTATTGTTTACCTTGATGGGATTTGTATGATTTATTAGTTGATTGGCTTTTGTAAGTGTAATAACAACAAAGCACTAAAATGTTTCTATTTGCTGTCAAAGAGTACTGTAAATGTTTTATTTAAGTTACCTTTGTACCTTTTTTGTCTGCTAATTTCTATTCCATTATTATATTGTAAGTTTTTTGTGTATTTCTTAGCTGCGACACTTCCACTTCAACTGTAATGCATTTTGTATATCCTAGTTTCTTATCTGCTACACTAAATAGGGTGGTTATGTGCTTTACCGCTTATTCAAGAAATCAGACGAGGAAATCTTGAATTGTAATGATGATGAAATGGGGAACAATGCATGTGCTTCGACTCTCTTAAAATCTTCTCCAGTTGATTCACAACTTGTAATGGATGACTTGGAGAATATTAGGGTACCTTTGGGTCAGACATCAACAGAATTTGCCATGTCTAGTGATCCACCTTCTGAATCTTCGGATCGAACCATTAAGGAACAATCTGTTGGGGAGTTGAGATTTCTTGCTGAGGAAGCTGATTGTTTGATAACCTCAACAGCAAAGCCAGACTGTAATGTTCGAACAAATTTTGATGTAGTTGACAATGACTTTGAAACAGGTGGAGCAATGGTGAGAAATTTACCATCATTACAAATTTATTTCTGTTTTCAATGATTTCACCCATGTTTATCGCATGATTTTGCATTGTTACTTGGAAACTTGTTTTCATTTTCTTAGATGTTAAAGATTCGTGAGTGGTACTAAAGTTGATGCTTCACTGTATGCTTTTGGTTTTGCATTGGCTTTCCTTCTCTTATTATGGTGATGAATTTTACTTAGTGTTGGTCAATTGCCATTGTTTTCATTGGATGCTAGGGTCACCAGTCCGCTTAACATATTCACCACTAGAATACTGCAAGATTCAGATTTCTGATTGGCTTTGAATTTGGTGGAAGTCAGGTTGATCCCTTGCTTAATGCTTTAGCACAATTCTGTGACCCCTGTGATGAGCAAACTGGATGTCATAGCTTCCCTAATGTTGCTTCCCCAATTCCATACACTGACTGGTCAGCTTATGGCATCAGCTATGAACCAGACCATCTTAATGAGATCTTGAGTACTATGGTTGCCAGCCAGGGAAAATTTGCTGGCAATGATACTATTCCTAATATTAATCTGGAGTTTGCATCAAGCACCATGAACTTACAGCACGAGGGTTTGTTTAAGTTGTCTACTAGGGATTCTGCATCAAGCAGAGAAGTAGAGAATCATGAATTGGCATTGCAGGATGTGGTAAGTATGCCTTGTACGCTTACCGATTCTCTAGGGCTATAAATGAATAAGTTTGATTGCATTTACAGGATGGTAATTTTGTTGGTCTCATCCCATCACCGAAGATGCTGACTTCACCTCTTGGTAAAATATTCACCTCATTCTTCAGCAATCAGTCTATGTTGTTTAGTGCTTTTCCATGAAACTAGGTTGTACTCCGGCCATGGAGAGGCTGATTTATAATAACTTTTTTGCAGTATCCTCTCGGGATCTTTTTGCTGTTTCTGATGATGAATCCAAACGGGCTGCTGGCATGGAGGATCATGGTAGTCCTGCAATCAGCATTAGGAATGAACCTTCTAAGCAAGTGGAGAATCACAGCATGTCGGTGATGCCTGGTCCGGCAAAGCGGAGGCTGAGACTGCGGAAATATACTCATGTTGGAGTACCTTTAAGAAAAGAATGCAAATCTTCTGTTGTTGCTGATTCTTACAAGGTGAAATCAGCTAGAGAGGTATGGGACGCACTTACTATTTTTCCAACTTTAACATTTATATATTATAAGCATTCCTGTTTTTGTGTTTGCAGATGGGAGAGGAATCACTATCAGATATTGATGAAGGGAATCTTGAGAAGCTTACAGATGTATCAATTCATGGTAATTGTTACTAAAGCATCAAAATCTAGCTTTCACTTGTGAGTTTGTTGATTAATTTCCTTTCCATTCCAACTTTATGCAGATGAGGTTGTGGTAGGGGAGGTCGAAGCACCAAATTTGCACTTCAAATCCAAGATTAGCTTGAGGACAAGCGTTTTAAAGGTTGCTGATATGAGGGGTTTTGTTAAGGGAGTTATTGTAATCGCCATCTTTGCATTTCTATACATCTTATTGAGGTATGTTATGTAGCAGTTCATTTATAATTGTTCATGGTGATGTCATAATGTATTGTTTGTGTTATGAAAATCTAATGTTTGTCTAATTGAGTTACTTGTAATTGCTACTGTCTTTATCTATTCTTTGCAACAACTCCGCCAAATGCTTGGTTACAGTCCTGGTCGTTTCGGTTTCCCCTCTTACCCAACCCATGTTGAGCTTCTTGTACTACAGCTTAACTCTGCTCCAAAGGTTGTTGCACGACCAATATCAGAACTCAATGGAATGGCATCATCTCAAGTCTCGGCACTGTATTCATGTAAAGGTTAAGTCCGGAGTTAGTTGATTCCAGTTATGGGCATGGGAAATTACCAGAACACTCTGCCTCTTCTACTTTTAACTTAGGTATCACGTAAACTATTTCAATATGATGTAGAAACTTCTGTTTATTAGTATTTATGTTGTGTATAATGTTTTAGTAACTTGTAATAGTTTGCAGTGATTGTTAAACCAACCTTCTGCAGCAATTTTTCTTTTTGAAGTACTTAGAGAATAGATATGAGTTGGTTTTGGTCTCTTAAGAGATAATTGGTTGATTGTTATTAACGTGAGCATATAGATTTGAATGCTATATAGATATTAATATTATGTAAAAGTTAATATTTTTTTTGTTTGATTCAATGATTTGTAAATAGTGTTTTATCATATTGTTTTAAATCAAGATGCTAAACATTCAAGCTTTGCCTAGATTTAGGTGATATTTAGGTGAAATGTTTGCTTGAAAAATGATAATTATTGATGATGCCATTGTTAAACATTAAAAATTTTTAGATGTTAATACATGACAATACTATAATTAACTAAAATGATTGTGCAATTATGACTAGCAATTTTGAAGATCAAGTATTATCTTTTATTTTCATTGGAGTAAAATATATACCCGTGCCTTTTTTTTAATATTGAACCTAAAGAACCATTTGGATATTGCACTTGTAATATCAATCTTTGTCAGTGTGAGTTCTATTATGGTTTTCTTTTAATGTGCAAAAAAAACTTGACAATTTTAAACTTTTGAATCTTATCCATCTCTTCTCATTGTTTTCACTACTCTTACTTAGCTTTAACCATTGCTTTCGTTTAATCTATTTTACTCTGCTTCCAACAACTTGACATTCCCTCAAAACTCTTTCCTTCACTTTTTGCCTCCCTCTCTTTCTCCATTGGTCTACCTCTCAACTCTCTACTTGTTAGTTAAGCCGCCCCCTCTTCTTCCTCACATAGGAGATAATGCTTGCTTCTTAAAGGCCGAGTGTTATAATAATAGAATATCTTTTTCCAGATTTTCTTTAAAAATTTGCAAAAACCCAAATGATATTCAATTTCAATAAAATTATCATATTGGGTTTGTTTTAATGTATATTCTCTAAAAATATATTTATTTTAAATTTTAAAAGAATTTATTTCCTAACTTTTTTTGTGCATAATTCAAAAAACACAACTTGATTAAATAAAATACATAAAAGTATTTATTTAATAAAATTAATTTATAATTACTCTTAATTAAATATTAATTATACAAGTTTAATAATAAGAAATTTTCAAGATTTTTCAATTCTTCTTTGTGAAATGATTGTTCTTTTAAATGTTAAGCAAGGTGAACCAAGTAAGGTTCCTCTAGTAGATGCTTCAAAGATGATAAACAATATCCTCTTTACGATTTTCAACAAAAGTGATAGAAATGATTCATTTTTTAGAAGGTAGCAGAATATAATTAAAAAATTAATGAAGTCGATAACTTATTGTGTAGATTAAAAAAAAAGCTCAATCTTTAAGATTTATGAAGAAATGATTCTTGGTTTGAAGAAAGAGAAAAATATCATTTAAAAATAACAAGATGCAATTTAAGTTGGTGGCAACAACGGGTAGAATGGATGAAGTTAATATAGGACTGTCTAGGATAGGAAAATTGAAAATACTGACTTCTTAGTTAGCTCTACATAGAAGAATTGATCATAGTATATTGGCTTTCAAATATGATGTGTTTAATATGGATCACTATCTATTTGAGTGTACCAAATGTCATACAACTAACTTTTATGGTATGTTATATTTTGCAATCCGTATTGGAATCCATGCATCTCATAAAGAAAACAAACAATTCATGAATTAGCTTTCAAATATGATGTGTTTAATATGGATCACTATATATTTGAGTGTACCAAATGTCATACAACTAACTTTTATGGTATGTTATATTTTGCAATCGTATTGGAATCCATGCATCTCATAAAGAAAACAAACAATTCATAAATTAAAAAAAAATAATGATTACACCTTGTTGGTTTTTAACTAACATAATATGTTGCACTTTTCTTTTCTCATGTTTGTAACTTCACAATATACAGTTCATGTTGATATATCACTAAGACATAATTAGTGATTAGTGTATTTTATTTAAATAACCCTTGAAAATCAAATTATTATTGATCCATTTATAAATAATAAATTACCTTCGCCATTCACTCCCTTTACATTTTTTGAGAATCTATTTTTTTCTTTTGTTATCCTTCATCTTCCTTGCTCCTAGTTTGTGAAAACTTAATCTACTTTTTTTTATTCAAAGAGAATGTATAGATCAGATGTTAATTCTTTTGCCATAAATTGCAACATTTATCAAAATAAGAGTTGTGAATTATGAAGCCCTTTTTGCACAATAGATCTCTTTCCTTCTTTGTTCATGATCAAGTTGATTTGAACACTATTAAGGCCAATTCCTTTGGAATATTCTTTGCTTTCCTAACAATGAGATTGCTCTTCTTGTCCAAGTCTTCTTTGGATTGGTTCTTGCAAAATTTCTCTTAAACATCTTATATGGAGTAGATTGTACAAAATCAATTAAAGTAGTGATTTTCTTAGGATGCTGGTCAAGTTTTCAGCTGTATCTATAAAACCCAAGAATAATCAATATCAAAAAATATCAAAAAATTTTCCAAAGAGGAATCTTGCAAAAATAATCAAAGTTTAGGTTCTTTTTTTAAATTTGTAGACTCGGAGAGGATAAGAATCTTGCAAAAATATGCATATATTTTTTTTGTGAGATTTTTTTTCTAAAAATAACAAAATTGGTGATATGATAAAGATACTATCAGATTAAATGAGAGAACATGTGTGTCAACTAGAGATCGATCACTAGTAGCACCACAATGTCTAACAAACTTGATCAAATCATACTCATGCGACTTTCTTTCTAGGGTTATGCAATGCCTTGAAATCAAATATAATCGTTTTTATGTAATTAAGGCTATGTAAAAGTAATGAATTAGTTTACTTGTGTAGTGATATTAATATAAACTATATTTAAGTTCAGCAATGAGTCATAAAGGGACAATTTCAAAGTCCCAGAAAATTTAAATATCCATATTTATTAAAATGCTCTTTAACTATAGTTTATAGACTTCAATTTTATTAACAAGGGTTGTTTGATAATTACAAAAAATGATGAAAGATTAATAGAGATACCAAAATATTAGAAAAAAAAATAACATATAATAAATTGTAGAAATTTCAATTGAAGCGGAAATGCGAAGTTCAATTTATGGACTCGTAAGTTTGGAACAATTAGACATTATAAATAGTGTATAATTGGTTCACATTGTTTTGTAATAAAAATACAAATAATATGGAGAGCAATATAGTGGAAATGAAAATTATAAATAAATATAAAGGATTGAGAGAGAGAGAGAGATGATGGTTTTCCTATTATTCTCTATGAAATCATGAGTGAAGCCAAGGGAGAAATTAAGAGAGAGCAATCAAGATAATTGAAGGAGTTGTTAATCTAGGAAAGGAAGAGTTTAGGAGCTAAGTTGCTTTTATGTAGATATCAAAGGAAGTAGGAAGTTTTTTTTTTGTAAATATTTGATCTTTTGAAAAAATAAATTACAATTTAAGCACGGCTTTGGCTTTAAGATTTTGTTAGGGGTTGATTCAATGAAATTTGCATGGCTTTGCTTAAAATTCAGCTTATATGGAACTTCATTTATCCTTCATCTTATTCTTAAGAATCTAACAACTTGATAAAATAGTCTGATTATGTCATGACCTAGTATTGTTATATATTGTTATATTGAGGTATTATCATCAATTAGTCATCCTATATTGACATAAGAGGACTTTTGCCTAGAAAGATGTCTCAATTTCAAAGTGGCATTGATATTATGGTATCAGAATAGTTATATCTTTAATATGATATGACTCGAGCATAAACCAAGCAGAAATCAATAAGTCTGTAACACCTATGACTAAAAAGTGTAAGAAAAGACTGCCTAAAAGTGGAATCATCAAATGAGTGGTTCTTAAAAGTTTTTAGTTGTAAGGGTTTGGGATTAAATAGTCTTACATTGTTTATGAAGGAAAACTTATTGTGCTATATACATAAGATCATAACTTTATGATATCAAAGTGCTTTTTGAGAATAAAGTCCGGACGACCAAAGAAAGATAATAGCTCAATTTAGTAAGGCTAGATCATGATATAGCATGTCTCTATGGGAGCTTTTATGTTATTCATTAAGAGAAAAGATGAAAGTCTTTTAATTGTGTATTGATTATAAAGAGTTGAACAAGATAAACAAAAATATCCATTATCATGAATAATTGATTTAGATAAAGAAGAAATTCTCATGTTTTAAAACACATTATGGGTATTGACAATTAGAGGTAGATGATATTGAAGGAAGTTTACAATTTTGGATATTCAATTCATTTTAGCAAAAACAAATATCATGAGTTAAAACAAATGTTTTGGTGGTCAAGGAAAAAAGTTATTAATTGGATAAAAAAAGTGTCTAATTCGTTGACAAAAAAGAGAACATCAATTTCTCAATGGTTTATCATAGCATTTGCCTATTCTTGTATGGAAATGAAAAGAATTAGTAATGAATTCATTGGTGGGTTGCCTAGATCTTCACAAGGTAATGATTCTATTTTGGTTGCAATAGACATATTAACAGAAACCAATGCATTGCTTGTCAATTAGAAGTACTTATCCTATTAAGCAGTTGAAATTGTATATTGTTCAAATTTTAGGATTCGATGGAGTACCTACTGCCTCTATATCAAATAGAGATTTGAATTTCACTTTTTATTTATGAGAAAGTATCCTCCAAATTTTCAGCACACTATTGAAGTTTAATAGAATATTTCACTTCAGCATGCATAGAAAGAATAATTAAGATAGTAAAAGATTTACTAAGATTGTGTGTATTAAATTTTGAAGAAAATCGAGAAAGTTGTGTTCATTTAGTAGAGTTTTTTTAGTCGAGTATTGGTATTGATTTATATGAAACATTGTATAGAATAAAATGTTAGTTGATGAGTCAAAAAGTGGAGAAAAAACAATGATGTGTCAAAAATTAGTTGATGAAACAACTAAGAAAATAAAAAATTATTTGAGAAAGATTTCAAATTGCTTAAGCTTGATAAATGAAATATTTTAATATAAACATAAGAATACAAAATTCTAGGAAGATTACGATGTGTTCTTAAAAGTTAGTTTAATGAAAGATGTCCTCTTGTTTTGACATAGAATGTAAATCCAAGGTATACAAGACCCTTTTAAATTCTAGAAAGAATTGATAAAATTGCTTATTGATGGGCATCAACTCCATAAATGATTGGAATATTGAGTGTTTCATGTTGTATCCTTGAGAAAATATGTTTCAAATTTTTCTCATATTATAAAGTATGATTTAAAGTTGTCTTTCTTGAAAGTATAATGAATATGAAGCTATTTAAAGGCCATCGTATAAAATAAAAAAATATAAAATATATGCACATATGATAGATTTATAAATGATTTTAGCGTCTATATATTGTTAATATCCTAGCAATTTTTAACCAAGTTCATGTATTTAACATTTCACAAAAATTGGTATGAGAATCCATTTTCTAAGAGTAGTTCTACAGTATCTAAAAATGAGATAACTTACATTTGGCTATTCCATGGTTGCTTGTATTGGGCAATTCAACTAAGTTTGATCTATAGAACCCTGAAAGTCATTCTAGACTTACCAATCCACAAATAGTGCCAGTGAGGTTCAATTTTATTTGAGGGGCCATGGCCGAATCTCATTGCACCAAAGTGTTGCAATTTCGAATTTTTCTTTTAGCCAAAAGCTTTCAAAGAAAACTTTGGTCAGTTTGCTGGTGTTTTGTTGAAAAGGCGTCAGAAACATACAAAATTGCAATCAATTAGATGTTTCTTCTTCATTTTCTTCAATTGTAGCTGAGATTAGCAAAAGAATATTGGATTCCATTGCTTTTTCAACCCTCAACAAACAGTTGAACTCAACATTTGCATGGTTGTTTGACAATTATGTTGTAGCTTGGTTGTAATTTCATGTTTGAAATTGATGGTAATCGACTTCACTCATACACTATAGAAGGTAACAACAAAAACTATGTTTAGTACAATTGATTAGGTTTTCTCCCACTTCAGTAATATGACGTTGCTTCGAAACTTCAATACAACTAAATGGTTTCAGTTTTTGTTTGTGAATTGATGAGTTTATCTCCCCCAGTTAATGTGAAACCCGAGTTGATCTACATTCTTTTGTGCTTCATACTTCAAGTTCATCTTTTATTTCTAGAATTTGATCAAATCTCTCTTGTGGTGGGCATTAGGGATATTGAATTTGATTTTTCATTGTGTTTTTCGTTTTATTTTTCACTTATTCCAGTTAAAAGCATTTTATATGTTAAAATATAGTTTAGCTTATTTCCAGTTAGTGACTTACTAATATATTATTAGAACATAATCAGTTTTTAGCTCGTTTATGATTACCATCATCAAGGATTTAACTTGTGAATTTTCCCATGCAATTTTTTTAACAACAATAATTAGTTAAATCAATTATTTGTAAGAGTTGTATTTTTTTTTATCTTGAAACAAACGTTTGATGAGCTTTGGGGTCGTCTGAAAATTTGAAGTTAATAGTTTTGGAGTTTAGTTTCGATTAATTTATAAATATATTTAATTTATTTTATTTTATTTTTAGATTATTTTCATTTTTATATAACTTAAAATAAAAAATAGCTTTGATGTTAATCTAGACTAATCAAAACTATTTGCTCACAAAAGTGTTTGAAACCTAACTTTTAGTTGAAACAGGCCAAATCAACGATTTCAACTAAATGCTTGACCAATGCTTAAACATACATGTAAGCCATGTTAGCTTCTAGGTTACTATTAGTGGTCGACCGTTTTGGTTAATTTTGCTTTTTTATCAAAATTATTTTCATCTATTTTAAATTTTTATTTTCTTTTTCATATGATTAAACGATAATAACTAAAAAATAAGGTTAACTGGAAGCTTATTTCTTTGCGAATATGTTCAGAAAGCTTTTTTAATTTTTTTCGAAAGTGGTTAATTGAATTTAATAAAAATATCATGTCACTATGTATTTTGCGTTTTTTAAATGGTGTTTTCTATTTTTATTATTTTTTTAAAACAAAGACAATCGCCGAAAACAGAATTCAATAGAAGCAAACCCGCTGTAGCCCGTGAGATCAATGGATCGGATACTACCATCAACGAAGGCCTCATTGATCTGGAATAGATCGATGTGTTTCGGTAGGAACCGCGGCGATCTTCAATCCCCTCTGGGTCTTGTAGCCGTCCTTACGATGTGTCGGCAACATCCAAAGATCCTGCATTCTTCCGAAGTTAGTCTTCCGGGGTAAACTTCAAACTAGTTGGGGCAGGCAAGTTTTCTTCTCAATCTGATTAATTTTACTCCGGTGACCCGTGATAATCTTATTCTTGCTTCCGAAACAACTTTACTGAAGTCATTTCATGTGCTCATATAATTTTGACATGTCCAGTAATGCCATTGGTGCTCATAACTGAAAACTCATTAGTCATAGCATGCTTTTAGAACTACATTGTCTTTAATTTCATTTCTTGCAATCAGGCACTTAACAGCAATTTTATCTTTGACTACTAGTGTCTTGAGTTGTTTCTGAAAAGGCACTAAATTACACTTAGAATATCATCAAAGAAAATTTACGTCGAATTCTCCAAATAAATTAAGAAAATGGTCGGCTTCCCTGCCGTTATCTCTTGAATGCTCTGCTGCTATTGATTCTTCTGTTGTCATCAATGGCAACAGCACAATTATCCAAATTTTCTGAGTAGGATTACCATTTGAAAACTTTTCTTGCCTCCCCCTCATGACAGTATATGCGAAAGCCTACTAGTCTATAGCAGAGGGAACTAAGTTTCGATCCATGTTTCTTCCATTAGAGCCAAGTCCTTGAGCTACTGTATTGGATTCGACAACCGAACAACCTACCCCAGCCTCCTCATCCCTTTCTTTGTTATCTCCTTCATTTACGGTATTTTCCGTTGTTTTCTTCTTGAAACCTCTGTGTGAGAAGTAAATAAGCTATGATAAGCTCTTTTAGAAGGATCACAAACTTTTTGTAATATAAGCCACGTACATGCAGTATACATAAAGGCCAAATGCCACTGCTGCAAAAGCGAGGAAGTACATCCAGTCAACCTGTGGGTTTAGGGTTTCCCAAGTGAAAAGATATCTTTTGTGAAAAGGGTATGGCATAACTAGCAACTGTTGGAATTTTTTTAGAACCTTTTGGTGGTAAGCAAAGATGCGAATCAAAACAGCCCACATGTCAGAAGTCAACAGTGAAAGGTTCAACATGGCTGATCCACATATCTGCAAGATAAATAAGAAGAAATGGGGTATGCAGGTAGTGCTCTAGTTATGTTGATCACCAAGACTAATCACAAATCAACTGAGGTAGAGCTTTATATAACAAAGTTTGACAATTTTCTTGTCTAGAATTTGTTTGAACCTCAAAGCTCTATGCAGTGTTAGCACAATGTACCCAACCATGCCAAATAAAGCCATCAGGCTACAATTGATTGACTAAAAATAAGAGAAAGGAAATTGATAGTTTACCATATTTTCACATTTATTGTTTGTTTTTACTGAATCTGCAAAGAATTTCAATTACATTGAAAATTTATTTATAAATTTTTCATCAATAGTTCTTACTATACTTTAAAGAAGGTTTGATTAAAAAATCATCTATCTCCAGCCTATAGAATATAAACTTGTCAATTTTTTTTTGAAAAGAGTTGAGAATCATGCTTGAATTTGAATCTTAGATTTTCTCTTTGAAGGACAAAAGTAATGCCACATGAGTCATAATTCCTTGGTGAAATTGATATAAACATGTGAATTCAAATTTACACATTAAAATAAAATCAATTTTTTAGTTTTTCCATCAACAAAACAAGAACATTCCACTTGATTTTCATTTCCTTTTCTATTTCACTTCCTGTATTTTGATTCCCCTAAATAAAATCAAATCTAAGAAAATAGAGAACAAAATGATTATGTAAATTAGGACTTCAACAGATTAATTAGGAAGTAACTTTTCCTGATTATTTTGAACTATAACAACTGTAAAAACTTGACAATGAGAAACGCAGGAGAAAGTTATGTACCTACACTTTTCATATATTTAGGAAACATTCCTTTAGTTTTTTTAGTGTTCTTCGAGAGAATAAAGTAATGCTTGACAATACCTTAAGAATGATTGGGACAGTAGAATAGAACAAAAACATTGCGAGTGCATATCCAACAAATGGTAACACCTGAAATCATTAGTAGAGAAGACTATAATGATCAAAATTTTTGATAAAGATTCAAGCCATGACCATAATAAGAAAGAGGATAGTAGCCTCAAGTACCGAAGATTGACAGTTCATCAAGTATTAAGTGCTTGCTGATTAAAGGCAGAGTGGGAAAGATGATCCATTTATCATGAAGAAAGCTGTTGTAATCTGAAAGAATGTATTATATGCAAAGTTGAACATTGATGCAAGCTTTTGATTCAACTAGGGTTAAACATTCTATTATATAGACAGTTGGTATTTGCTGGTCAAGTGAACCTGAAATGAAATCAATCACTTAACCTTAAAGGAGCTGCTAAAATTTATCCCAATTTTAAAAAAATTAAGTGATGTAGTATATCATTAATAATCTCACATCTCTTTCATCATTTGCCATTTTCCAAACCATGTTTAGACCTTTTCAATATGTTATAACTGTTATTATATGCCACTATAACGTTCCTCCACACTAGTGCAGTAAGCATGTTGTTAAAGTCTAGGGAAGATACAAAAAGTTAGAAGGGAGTTTGCTTACCGCACCAGCTGTCCAGTTGATTGATCTAAGCTCGTTACGTTCAAGCACACTTCTAAATAAATAATTAAGGACGTGTTTGTTTTGTCAAACAAAGTTCTAACTTTTAAATAGAAGTTAAGCAAAACTGAAGAAAGTAGTGGCTACTCAAAATTTTGATGACATGATACTGGTGCAATGGCCACCTCATCTTTTTTTGCTCAATTGCTCATTCTGTACTCAAGAAGAAAATTCAGCCATTTAAAATTATTAGTTAACTTGGTCAGATAAGTACATAAAAGACTGATAGAGCAACTAGCCTATTCTAGATAAAAGAAACCTAATCAATAACCATCCTCATGTCTGTTAGGAACGTAAATATTGTGACACAAGTTTTCATTCTCAAAATTTTGTATTCAGGTAGATACACTAGAAAAATATTTACGATATGTATGTGTGTGTGTGTGTGTGTACATGTATATGTATGTATGCAGTACTTAATAAATACATTGAAAACTTGTTTGAAAATTTAAATGATATTTTTGACTTATTAATAGGTGTTTTTACTATAAGGATAATCATTAATATTATCTTGTTATTTGGCCATTTTTGAACATTTTCTCAAGTGTTTCTAATTTTTTTTTCATATTTCCTTTTCCAAGTTGTTTGCAAATGCTTCTCAACTCTCTTCTCCATAGAGAAGTGCTTGAGCAATCCACTTGATAACAAAGGCATCCTTAAAAAGGAATAGCAAATGTTCTTCCTTAACTTAGAGATAGCACAAAGATAATATTAAGGAATATTCTTAAATCATTAACACCATTGGGCATAATGTTTCCACCTTCAAAGTTTCTAAATGGAATCTCAAAAGTATTTAAGTGATGGCTTGAACAGATGCATGTATAGTGCTTAAAGAGTTTGTATAAATAGTGAAGAATAAAGGTACTTATAAAAGACAGTACAAAATGCTTTGAATCAAATGTCCATTTTCATTTGCACTTTGGAAAAGGGAAGTGTGCTCATGCAATTAGGAGAGGCATATAATTGGTTGAAAGAAAGATGTAGACCAAGGAGCTTTGATGTTTAAAAGCAAAAATACCTAGTCTAAGATGATTCGAATCAATATTAGACAAGGATTTTGTTCATATTAGCATCTAACTTGTAAATATGTGTAGGCAAGAGTTCAAAGTATGGGCATAAGATCTTTAGTATTTGTGGGAGAGTTAGAGAACCAGGAGGGACTAGAGAGTGAAAGCATCAAGCTTGGGTGTTGGATACCAAGAAAAGGTTTGGATGGAGATAGAGGGAAGATATAAAGAGGGGATGAAGGGTTATATATATATATATATATATATATATAGAGAGAGAGAGAGAGAGAGATTTTATTTATATGAAAATCCCTCTACATGGCAAAACTTGTGACATTTTTGACATCTTGAAGGCCTCCAATATCATCTATTTAGTTATAAAGGTGGGTCTCACCTCGAGTTATAGAGATCCTCACATAAGGGAGATGGGGAACAAGAGTTGTGTACAAGATTGGAGAAAACAATAAGGCATCCAAAATGAGTGGAACTAAAATTAAAATTAAAAGTGTTATACTTGCATGTGTGATTGAGAAAGCACATGAATTATCCCACCATATAAAGGATGAAGGCTAGTTGAACCCCACGCACCCAATCTACTTCTCGTTGAACACACAGAGCTCCAACCCCCTTAAACTATGAGCCTTCCGTCGAATTGATCATGCAAATCATTCTCCAACAATAGTTTGATCTATAGAGACACAAAGTTGTAGCTGATTTGGTTCATTGTCCTAAGTTAGATTGCTCAATCTACCACCAAGTGTGTTAGAGGTACCATCTTGTGCAACTTGCGAACTTGAACCAACCTTCCTTTGAACCAAGTTCGTCCACCTCGTTAATCAAACCAAGATTTGTAAATTTCCTGAACTATTTAGGAACCACATTTCAAACTACTTTAATGAATCTTTTAGCCAATAATTGTCTTATATTACTTTAGTATCAGTTTTTTTTTAATGCAGAGTATCACACAATCCATTGTCAATGTGTATGTATGGATCATGTGTAATCTTGTTCTAAGGTTTAAAAGATCTTTCATAAAGGGAGCTCAATAGTTATCTCGAGCTTCATTTCTATTTGCAACTATCAAGGCATGGTTTTATTGGCTAAGATGCTTGACAAATATATTTTTATCTATCAAAATTTTGAGGCATTAAAATTCAAACCATAAAAAATCTTGGATCTTGCATGGAGTTGGGTTGCCATTCTTTGTACACCCAAGCTATGGTTATTGAAGAGAAATCTTGTTGTCTTAAGGGATCTTTAATAATTGCTAAGTGGCCAAATCAATCCAAGTGTTTGGATGACAAAGGCCCTTAGTCAAGGTAATGGGGTTAGGGCAGCAAGTTCTATGAGTAGAGAATCAAACAAGCATAGTCCACCATCTAGAGGATGAAGTAGCTGAGAAGTGAAGTTTATAAGGCTTGGATTTCCATTGATAACTCATTGCTAACTATTGTCGGTGAGACCATGTCTTTTTTTGTCTAGCATTTTGTTGGAATTGGAGAGCTAAAATTAGGGTATAGCATGAGTTTCCTCAATTTCAACACATAATTTATGTGAACTTGGGAAACCACACTTATTACAATTTAAAACTCTCAGCTTTATAATAGCTAAATACTCAAAATCATTTGAGGTGAACTTTAGTTCCTTTACCTTGGTTTTTGGCAAAGAATTTCACATAGGTGTCTCAAGCTTAAAGAAGCTCTTAATTGTTAGGCAATTGGAGAAGCTAAAGATGGTGGACAATGACCATTAGTTTGAATTGATTGAGGAATGAAGGCAATTGTGGACTAGCAATTTCTTAAATGAAAGAGAGTGAGTTGGTTGGGACAAGCATTTACTTTTAAGTGACGAAGGAGCTTATGGCTTCTATCTTGAAGAAGGGATGCTTTAACCTCAAAGGATGCAAATTGTCAAGGCAAGCAAGTCACTTAGTGAGAAGGATTTATTTTTCCTGTTAAAAACATATCATGAAGCAATCCGACAAACTAGAAAGTTTGCCAACAGCCATTCCGATCTTTGTCCTTGCCCTTAGCAATTCTTTTCTTCCTTTTTTTGGTTTTTGCCTTTGCTTTTTTAAGGTGGTTCCGAGGCCTTTGTAGAAGTTTCTTCCAAATGTAAGGAACTCTTTCTACTAAATTTGGCAACTAGAGTAAAACAATGCGTGCTCGAGGAGCTTATCTCTACTCTTCTCCTTGTTAAGAAAAGTTTGTTGATAAAGGGTTTGGCTTTTGTCAAACCACTTGGCCAAATTGGAAAGGTTGGTGAAATTGACACTATTCAAAATGTTGCAATGGTTTGCTTGGAAAATCTTCTTATTTATTATCACAATAATGATAAGATGGGGTGAATGATATGGCAATGTGTTGCATCTCAGTCAACAAAAAGCCAAAGCATGTGACTCTTTGTGCCCTTTAAACATAATTCCTTTTTTCCTTTAAGGAAAAATAGCTTTCTTATGTCAACAACAAAGGGAATGAAGAAGACGAGCTTTTTTTTTTATGTAATCCAAACTATTTCCCTTCATAATGACTAATTCCACACTTAAAGTACATGGTCATTGACTTTCACACAGAGGTTAAAAGTATGATGTATGAGCCAAAGCCACTTAAAGAGTGTCAATTTATGAAGACCCTTGTCATGGGACATAATTACAATTGTTGACAAGGATACCTAGATCAATGGATAACCTAAGATGGATGTTTTCATATTGTTGGCTTCGCATCAAATAACATGAACTTGAAGACGATTCCTTGGTATATCCCAACCAACAAAGGCTAAGGCAAGGGACCCCTTATTGAAGAGGGCAAGAGTAAGACACCTTTTTTGCAAGAGAGAAAGGGTTGTGAGAGTGAATGAGGAATTTTTAGAGCATAAGAAAGAATGGGGTATCTATGGAGTGCTTCAAGATTTACCAAGGAGAGCTCACCAAGTTACTCGTGTAGCATTTACAGCATGTTTGCAGGTTGCACTAGGTGCAAAAATCAAGCCAAAGTTTCTCGACATGAAACTTTTTCTAAGTTTAGGGGGTGAAAGTCTCAATGTGTAATGGAAATCTCAATGAAGTGAGAGGCCTTGGAGCGAGCGAACCATGTTACTTTGAAAAAAGAATGGAGGTTACTAAGAGGGGAACCATAGTTCCTTAAGGGCTTGGCAATGTTAAAAGCCTTTAGGAGTGTCTATTTGGCAATCCTTATAATAGAGGCCGTCAACTAGATGAGTGAAGATATGGAGAATAGCACGAGCAACCTCAATGCTTGCAAGGAGGAGCATAAGCTAGTAGGCACCATCTAGGACACAAGGTGGAGAACTTGAAGAAGATAAAAAGTGACCAAATATGAGAGAGAAAAATATAGACGAAGAGGGAGTGATTCAAGGTCCACTTAAGGGCCAGAAGAGGGAGCTTAAACATCTGAAATTAAAATTGTTTTTTCAACAAGTTTCATCATAATTAGAGCCTTCATTAGAATAATATCAGTTACCTTTCGACAATTCAAGGAAAGAAAAAACATCTTAATTTGAAAGTGACCTTTGATTGCCATAGGAATCTTCCTCTACTTTGATGAACTTCCTTAGTAGTCTCCATCATCTTTGCTAATGATATCTAGATGGCAAACCAAGACATGCCTAAGGGGCTCAAGAAGAAGTCTTTTGTGTTATATAATCCTTGTCACTCAATGGCAACACCATTCAACCTATATGAGAACATCATTAAAACGGTTAACAAAATCTTAAAAATCTTATCCATCTTCTAGACAATGTCGAATAGCTCATGCTCTCAATAGTTCACACAATCAATGACAGTGAAGTGAGTAGCAAAGTGGTAGTGAAGCTTATCGAAATAGTGGATAGAGTTAAGTGGGAGACTCTTACCATTCCCTCATGTTTTATTCCAAAGTAATTACAAACAAGGAGTACATATCAATCGCCATTTCGAAAATTGTCATGGTCTTTAGGATTCAAGTTTATAACATGTGTACACTACAATCGAAAATATAACAAAATTTTCGAGCCTAGAAACATCAGAGTAAAGGTGATTGTTTTTTGGCAAGATGGAGAGGATGATGGTTGACGTGCTCTTAGTCAATCATCAAGCTTCTAACTAACTAGATTGACAAGTGTGAGGCTAAATTCTTTCTAATTGAGGGGAGGAACTCAAATGTTTGATGCATATATAATTGCGATTGTTGTTAGTCACTCTTCAAACTCATGTACAATGATGGGTAAAGGAGTTGGTGGAGCTTGACTCTCATAAAATTTTGAGTTCTTTGATAAAAGTGGAGCTTGACTCTCAACCATTTGATTTGTTGGTGGTTGTAATTAGATCCAAATAGGCTAAGTCTATCTACAATGACTTATTGGATGGGTTCATGACCAAAGGAACTTCGAAAAAAACTATAAGGTGAGCCACTTGCATTGACAATAATTAGGTTGACATCACTAAAACAAAGGCCAAAGGGTACATTGATTAGGGGTTGAATCTCTCATGCTTGAAGAAGTTTAGTGAATCTACTAACTAATGTATCTAGTGATATAATTTTTCATTAAATAGTTGCCATGACACATGAATCTACTCATGCTTTGCTCCTCATTTATGGGTAGGGGAGGAAAGTTTACAAATTTAGATTTAAACACCCTGTAAAAAGCCATGCTTCGGATTTCGACAAGAAGTTTTAGCAAGAGCACCAAAAAGAATAAACACCACAACCTAACTTGGACATGTGTCAATGTGAATCTTAGATGCATGCATATGATGGTCAAGAATGGAACGGGGGGGGGGGGGGGGGAGAGAGAGAGAGAGAGAGATAATGAGTTGCTTTTGGGTCCTTAGAAGGACTTGATGTTCACGCATGTGAAAGAGAGATTTTTTTATTTATATGGAAACCTCTCTATATGGAGAAAATCGCAACATTTTCGGTAACTTAAAAACCTCAAGTATTATCTGATTGGTTGCAAAGGTTAGTCTTTGATTTGTAAGGAACCTTTTAAGGGAGAGATAAAAACTAAGACTCAAGTAAAAGAAATTGAAAAAAAATCAATGAGAGGCCCACAATGAGATAAGAATATTTGCTCTCATTGCATTGACCTTGCATGTTAATTGTGGATCATGTGTCATCTTTTGATAAGGTTGATGAGATCTCTTTCTAAAAGGGGTGCATTATTCATCTTAATCTTTGTGACCATGCACAATTGTCAATGTGCACTTTGATTCGTTGAGATGTATGGTGATTAAACCAAACAATATAAAATCCATAATTTTGCATTGAGTTAGGCTTTGAGCTTAAAACATCAAACTTTGAACATTGAGAGCTCGAGGATGAGCTCTGGTAGTTAGAAAGGAGACCTGGCTATCTGAAGGAAGGACACTCAATAAGATTAGGAGTTTGATTAGAGAGCTAATATTAGTAACCAAGATGATAAAGGGTTAGTTAGGTAGACAAGGCTTATAGGCTAGAGTAGCAAACCTGAATGATAGAGGAACTTGATAGGGGAGATGAGCAAGGATCGAAGATCAAATCCAAGGGAGGTCTCACCAACTTGAAGACAAAGTCAAGGAACAAAACATTCTGATCAAGATATAGATGACGACCTACACTTGGAGTGAGAGAATTAAGACAAACATTTGACAACACGAGATAATTTTTCTTAGGTTGCTACTGATAATAATTGTTAATTGACATCAATTAGATCATATTCTTTTTTTCGACAAGATGGCCTAATGGGATGGAAGGATAGAAATTGTGGCCAATGAGATGTTGTATACAACATTGGAACTCTTTATTTTCTCTACTAGACAACAATAGCTTGCCCATTGCTTAAACATAGAACTTCCATGTTTGCACTTGAAAATTGATGACCTTTTGTTGCTTAGAGATTATTGGTTTTTGGTATTATTTTATCATTCATCTCATATTCTTCACAACTATTGTACGTATTTGCCAATATTTTGAAAAAAAAAAAAAAAATAAGACCTTGCCCAATCTTTTGAAAACAAAAATAGGATTACCATTTGAAATATAAGGATACATTTGACAACCACTGATAAGAGCTCCAAAGAAACCTAGCATCGCCATCAATTCAATTCTATTTCCCTCTTTTACTAAGAATTCCTGAAAAAGAATGTAGATCCAGTGATCAAGTCAGGTTATAATAATAGTCCAATGTAATTGCCATGCAAACTTTTGTCATTATGTGATTGAAATAAGAGATTACCTAGAAGTAAATAAAAGTCAAAAAAAAAAAAAAAAGAATATATAAATGTTTCAACACAAAGCTTAAAGCTCAATGGCAATCGAATGTTGAAATAGCAATTTCTTTACTAAACCAAATTTGGAAATCTAGACATTTATTGGATTTATCATGTTTTCTATGCTAACTTCATAAAAAATGTGTGAATGTTTTTCATAATAACAAAGAAAACTTAAATGCTTACATAAGTAGTAAGATGATTCAAATCACTAAATAAAGTCTTACCAGTTCTCTTCAAAGAAGTGCCAAATTGTCTCATTAATGTCTTAAATTCATTATTATAATTATAAATAATACTTAATGTAGCAGTTTCTTCATATCTTTAAGAATCCAAAGTAGCTAAAGTTATTATGAGGTAGAATCCAATAACATACCTCACTGACATTACTAACTGCATAAAGCATGGAACCAGCAACAACCAGTAGATCGCCCTTCAAGGGATTTGAACCTCCTACAAGTCACATAAAAAGTTGGCCATAATTGCTCAAAACATAAGGGATGTCTAAAATATGGATAAGTTTTCCTATTTCTTATGTGCTTCTGAAATTTTAATTTTGGAAGCTATACAATTTGCTTGTCTTAAATTTGTAAGAACAATGATAGTATATGCATATGTGCATATACACACATACAAATACATACATGCATCCAATCGCTTAAAAGAATTTTCTTATAAACAAGAAAAAAATGGATGGGCAACATTAGAGGATGGACAACCTATCATAAAGAGAGAGTTGAGTGAGATGAAAATGGAGTAATGTGAGCCACAATCAAAATGTAAAGTATTGTTTGCAATTATAAAGTTTAAGACTTCAAAAAGACTAGTGAAAGATGCTTCAGGGATGCGATGTGTTATAATGTGGAATGAAAGGATTTGAATTGTGACATAATGTGGATAATAATGGTTTATACATCTTAGAATAAAAGCTTGTACCTGTTCTATCAATGGAATGCACGTCAGAAAATACTACAAGCACAAGTCCAGCCACACAAATGCCTACGCCAGCAAACTTCCTTAAACCATATTTAGTCTTCAAGAACATCCATGTAAGGAATATCACACATGGAATAGTACAGCAATCCAGTAGCATGACACTTGTCAATGATGTGTACTGATAGGCCTTCACCACTACAATTGAAAACTAGCTTAAGTGAACACCTTTCAAGGAATTTCTCATCACAAGCATAGTTACTAGCCAAAATTTTTACTGGATTAAAGAACACAGAGGGACAAGCTTTCATATAGAGATAATTGTTGATTTAAGAATTCAACTTGGTGACTTTGCATCATTCGATATATGAAAGATTCATTTGTCTAAAGTTTTTAAAAAACCATCAAAACCCATATAGAAAATTTCCGAATCAAACTTAATGGTTTATCTAACATGGTCAATTTATATTTGAATTTGTTAGATTATAAATGGTCATGATTACTGATTTTGTAGCTTCAAACATATATTGTGTACTAATTTAGTATCACCAAAATTATTTAAAACTAATATGAATCAGTATAAATTTGCTAGTCTTGTTGATATTAGCACGTGTGAGTATATTTGAAGTAAACAATACAAATTCATAGCTAATCATTTTGCTAAGATATTCATTAGTAAGTGATATTGATCGCATCTAAAATACACACCTATTCATTTTTTTCCACAAGGATAGCTTAAAACAAACGCGATGATAAGTGTTTTAAGTCATGTAACAAAAGCCACCATGAACTTACCAAGACAATTAGCCTCCACATCAACAATAGCAAGCATCACATAGTAATACCATTTCATCTGCAGAAGAGAAAAACGAAGTAACAGAGTTTTTCTAATTTGCAATAAAAAGGTAATTTTTTTTTTAAAAAAACATCATAGCACAAACAGTGACAATGAAAAAAAAAAAATCTGAAGTAGCAATAAGTATAATAGAAGGAATCATTCTCCTATTAAAGATGTAGGGCAGTATCTTCCAATACGCAATTCAAAAGAAGATAGCAGATAATAATGGACATTTCTTCTCCATTGATTTGGTCAGAAAGTGGGAAGACAAGAAGCATCCCATTAAAAAAAAAATTCCAACACTTCAAAAAAGTGGTTGGTCACTAACCTTACCCAGGTATTCGAAGTCTTCTTCTTTTGTAGAAGGGTTCCCTTTGGCTTCAGATTAGATTAAATTAGCTCGAGGTTAAGATCATTAATAATCAGGTTTACGTAGTATTGGTGCCTAATTCTAATCAAAATAATTACTAATTTGTATACATAAGAATCAGACTATTTGAATACAGAATGCCGAATTGGAAGAGAAACCCTATTGATTGGATATTAGTTTATGCCATCATAGGTTTATTTCCAACCGAAATGTCGCAGTTCAAAATGACTTGACAAAATGGGCTAATCCTCAAGTAAACACAGCTAAATCTCGTTTACAATGGGGTTTTTCTGATGAAATTCTTGTTGCAAAGGAATGCAGGTCTAGGGATACTACTGCATGTTTTTATATGAATATTGAATAGAATAATTGCAAGATTAGGGTACCCAAATCATCTCGTTGCATCATAAGGTATGAGAGAATAGGAAAAGGCTGTGAGTATAGACAGAAAAAAAGAACCTGTAGCCATCTCCTACGATGAAGTAAAATCCCTCCATAAAAGATGGCCAATAGCAAGTAATTCAAAAATGACTGTGATGTTGGGGCATTGATCCCTGCAAACTATACAATTTTAAATACAGTTCCTTCACGCAAGATTTCATGCATGCATAAATCTTTCAAAGAAACAGAAAGGAACTCTTCTAAAAAAAAGGAAGATAATTTGGTTAAGTCAAAAGAAAGAACCAGAGAGTACCTCTACGAGAGAGCTGCGAGGAAGAAAAGCCCGTTGAGGTGATCAACAGCGAAACGAACTGACCTAAAATCAACCCAATCAGAGTCTTCTTCGACAACAACCATTCCCACCATTCCCACATTCGCATCATCTCTTTTTTGTTCGCTCGCTTATTTTCGGTCTGTCCGAAGGAATGTCTTCGTTTTTCATCGAACAACCATGACGTCAACGCTATTGTAATTATTTAGCTGACTTGTTTGGGAAAGTACGCCACAGCAAATTTGTCGAATTACATATATAAGGCAAATATTTTAATATTAACTAAATACAATTTATATCTGATAAACTCCCTAAGCTGTCATCTAATTAAACTCTATTTCATTTGATTATTGGAACATTCCATGGCCTAAACTAAATTAGAAATTCACATTATTGTTTCACTTGTGCAATGTTCTATAACTTAAAAATAAACTAGTTGCTATTTCTTTATTTTTTCTACTGAAACATAAAATGCTTTAATTAAATATGATTTAAAGTTTTATTTGGTGAGATTTTTATACTAAAAAAATAAATTTTTTAAAAAATATTTTTGAAATACCGTCATTTAAAGTTTTTTTTGTGACTAATAAGTTTTGACTATTATGTTATCTTTTTATAACAATTTGAATAATTATTGATTTTATAACAATAATAATGATTAAAACATTTGATTATTAATAAAGAGGTGTTTTAAAGTGTTGCGAATGTTGATAAACTATAGTGACAATTTAATTTTTGTCATAGAATTTTGATTCTTCAAAATAATTTAAATATTTCAGATGATGCATTGTTTAGTTTCCCTCAAACTTGAACTTACAACCACCTAATCCCCGTGGTCATTGCCATCACACCAATTGTCATTGCCCTCATGCTCATCCTTAACATTATCATTCTCTTGATCATCAATCACCTTGGTCGTAATCCTCCTACTTGCCTCTTTCATTGCCCTCTAGTGTTGCTTTGGCTATTTGGCATCTTACCTTGCCCATAAACTTGTAATCTTAAATGTTATCCTCATAACTGTCATTGTCACGATTTTTCTTATACTTTTAGTCATATTATTGATTGTCTTTATTATTATTATATTATTCTTCACTATTATAATAAAAAAAATATTAAATACTTTGGATGTTTTTTTTTTTCATATAAAACGTATTTTTCATAACTTTTTTCAAGCAAAATAATAACTATTGCTAAATAGAACTTTAGTTAAAATTTGATGAGATTAAATGAGGATAATCTACAATTTATTCTCAAAGAATGAACATATAGCATTTACTCAAAATTGGAGGGACAAGTTTATCACTTTCGATTTATGTCTGCCAATTCCATGAAATTGTTTACAATAATTTTATGTATAATACTAGTTTGGTTAATGTTAAACTATTATATAATCTCATTGGAAGATAAATTTACTATATTGCTCTTAGTTGTATATTTTCAAATTAGGTTGTGTATTTGCCATGCTGCTCTCATTATTTTGCATTAGTTAAATTATAAAATTTATTGTGAGTTCAAAATAAAATTAAATGTACATATTAGGCTAATTGTACACCTACAAAAATTTCTTATGAAAGAGAGAAAGGATGCCCGCAAACTATGAGACCAGGCTTGTTATAAGGTAGGACCAATTGACCTAAATTTATTGTTTATTATTTATAATATTTAAGAGAGGGCTCTCAGTTGTCAATTGAAAGAAGACTAACTCTAAAGAACCAAAACACTAAGGTTGGAGTGATTGTTCAACTTTATTATGGGATATTCGAGAAGAATTAGGTTTCTGAACCTTTCATGTAGAAGTGTGTAACGTCGGATCAAATCTGGGCTATGAAACCAAAATATGTTAGAAAAGAGACGTGTAGAACTGCTCTGATCTCAAATGGCGTTGAAGAAGCACAGGATCGAGATCTTGAGATAGAACTTAATTTGACGATGGAAGGGTTGGTACACCACAACTAATGGCAAATAGTATTGCACGAAATTTGGGTCAAAATATCGTCAAAAACTCTTAAAAAGCATTTCCCAACTGTGTATTGAACCGTATGTTCGGACTGCTTCAGATCGGGTCGGTCCGGTTCGGATGCCTGGTTGAACGCTTCGGGCTGGTAACTAGTCCGGTAGGCAGACCGGTCGCAAACAGTTGTGCGACGAGGAAGAGTCGGCTAGTGCATGGGGGCGATATCAAGTCACCGGTGATGGAAGCGAGAAGAAAGCGAAAGGATTTGGAGAGGAAGCGTGAGCAGGAGGCCGTGGACCGGCAACGGTGCGAGATGATGACGATACCAAGTTAAAGGAGTCCGGCGGGAGCTGCCGGTCGGACATCGGAGGAGGAAACCAGCGACTAATCCGAGGTGGTTTCAGGAGGAGATGGTGGTACCGATTCGCCGTTGGTGGTTAGCGGAATAGATAATGTTGGATCTCAACTTACGCCTTCCTCATCGTGGACAATAATAAGCCTTCAACTTTCTTACATTTACGATGAAAACCATCGGTCTTGTATTTTTTTATTTCATAAAAAATATCTAAATAGGTAAAAAAAATAGCCATAAGCTAAAAAAAAAAAAAGCATATTCTTATCTAACAAAATAATAATAACAAACCTCCATATAACAAAATATTTAAAAATAAATAAAAAAAATTAGAAGTGTCATGAATGATCTTTTATAATCAAATAGTAATCATTAATATTAAATAAAATTAGTAAAACATCTACGTAACTTTTTGTTAGTCTCTTTTTGTTCTAATTCATGATCAATAATATAATTGTGTATCTTATATTTATGTTTTACTAGATTAACTTAGATGTTATCTTTTTTTTATCAACAACTATATAAGTCAAGTTTGTCATGAAAATATTATACTACAAAGTTATATTTTAAATATATTTTGTAATAATTTAAATATTTAATTATAAAATATATTATAAATTATATATTTAATACTTAAATTCAAGTGATCAACCCATGGATTATGTGTATTGATTATCTACGAGGGAGAATTTGAAATGTCTCTAAAATAGAAACATAGAGAATGACATGATAAAACTTTTTTGATATTGAAAATAATATTTAACTTATTTAGGAAAAAGATTCAAAGTTATGACAATTAGGATAGATAATAATGATAAATCTCTCATGTAGGAAATTTATTGTAGGATATGACAGAGTAGAATTAGTTTTACATTATGAGTATAATATTAACACATTAAAATATATAATTAATTGAACTATTCATAAACTTAAGATTTTGTATTACTATATCTCCATCAATTTTTGTATTGGGCGTAACCTTAGGCTTCCAATGCATCACATAACACTTTTTAATCTCCCATTTGATAGAAGTTTAGTTTGAATTCTTGTGATATTGTTGTTTTTTTTATGTTTCCCCTTTTAATAAATGGCTAGAGGTGTAGAACTCTTAATTCACCTAACACTTTTAACAAGGCTCTATTAAGAGTTCTTGTACCGTGCTGTATGAAATATTGTTGAATTTTTTTATGTAGGAATTCAAAATGCCTGGCAAGTTTGTTGTCCACTATTGTGAAGTAAAACAGGAGTTGAGCATGATTAGTAAGATTCTAAGTGTCCGACAAATATTTCAAAGGACAAATAGCCCACAGAGCATGGCTTGCTGTAAATCAAATTATTAAAAGCTTTCACAATGTAATTAGTTTCTTGGATATTTAGCTAATGCTTCTCAAGGTTAAAAAATTCCTTGGCTGGGCAAAATTCCTTGGCTTTTAAAGCTCATCCTGTTGTCATTTGAAAATCGACCAAGTGCTTGAACAGTTCAGAAGAATGCTGTTTTGAAGAGAACTTCTCCCTATTCTCTACAAAAGTTAAACTGGAGCCTTTGAAATTATATAACAAATAACCAAAATTTTTGAGAAACTATTAATTAGCAACTGCTCATTGGTATGCAACTGAACAAGACCAAAAGGATGTTGAGAAACTACATAAATAACAGCATAAACAAAACAGAACAATCAAGAAAAACCACTTCAGCTCTCTGCAAATAGTGCTCTATCAACTGGTTTGTCGTATGATAGATGACCAAGTTTTTACACAGCAGTTTACATCAACGTTCAGTGGCATCTCTTTTCCGATTAGCCGATATGGCCTGATCAACTGATGAATCAGTTTGCTCCAAGGAACCTTTCCATTACAAGAAGTCTTTCAGATTCTTAAGAAATAACTGCTTTTCGTTTTGTGGTACATAATATTTCCATGTTGTATAAATAGAGACATTGAATATTACCATAAAAAAATAATATGATGAATGCAACTAGTTACCTTTACCTGGTTAGTAGATACGTTTTAATGCAGATGAGTTTGTTCTTAAGAGCATCTCTAACCATGTTATGCTAAGTTAAATTTAATATAAATAGAAAGGCTTTACTTTCATGTCTAGTCGTTTCACAGAAGAAATTGTATCGATTGGAGTTTTGGATTTCCTTTATGCCATTACATCATGCATATTTATAACTAGCCAAACTGCTTCCACTGCAGATTTAGGATTCTCTTTATGTTATTATATCTGCATCTTTGTATATAGCTAAGGAGTGAATCATGTTGGGGTAAACATAGAAAATGGTCTAATATTCAACAGAAAGTGATTGTCCTTATCTAATATCTTAATCTTTTTTAGTTATTGCATGCCAATGTAATTGTTTTTTAAGGCTTAACTTTGGTTATGATGTTTTTACTCCCCTAATATGTGTTATTTTTGTTGAGATATGTTTTAATATTGATTATAAAAGTTTTGGTCCAAGAAATTTTTTGTTGGATATTAAAAATGTCATGTTTGAATTGTTTTGAGTTTTTTTCTTCAAATTAAGCATGATATTAGATATGTTATTTGTGAAAGATGTTAGACATATCTTAGAAATTAATTTGCTTAAGGGTTATTATTTGGAGATATTTGATGATAATTTAAATGGTTAATATGTAATAAAGAATATGCTTCTCATTTTGCAATGGATAGGAGGATATGGGAGTGTTCTATGACAATATTTGGAGAATTAGGAAGATTGCTTGCTGTGGCTAAACCAGAATCATATCCTTTCATAGAGTGCATGACCTTGTGGAGATCATGTGAAGTCATCCAACTTAGTGTTTAAGGCTTCTTCATTTGTTCATAGTCATTACATACTAGTAATCTTAGTCATTGACGTAGAAATTGAGAACTTTGGTATGTTATTAGTATAAATCTCTATCTCATTTTTGTGAACATCTATCATTAGAGAGATATTTTGGGGTTCATGTGATAAATATTTGAGTGTACTTTGGGTTTTAGAAAATAATGTGTTTCGTCTTCGATTTTGAGTACTATTATAGTGATTTTTTAATTAGTAGAATAACTCCTCTTTCAGAGACATAGGCCTGATTTGTAGTCAAACCACTAAAATTTTGATGTTTTCATCTGTTTTTAATCACTTACTATTATCTCTTGTTGCATCTAATCTTATTAGTGCTTCTGCATTTCTATACTTGTTACAACAGGTGGGAATCAATTGAGTAAATTTCCAAGGACAGGTGATTAATATGGTGTCACCAAGTGATTAACAACGCTCCGGATGTGCATGTATTTGAGAGATTAAAGCGACACAAAGTGGATCCATTGTGGTTCTATCTTCCTGTGAGGGTAGATTATTGGTTATACATGGCGAATTGTCCCACATAAGATATTCAATAGTAAGTTATGATTTCCATGCATTATATTTCGAGCCTAACTTGGGCTAATAGTTTTACTTCTCTGACATAAAGTAGTACCATGCAATAAAAGCTTACCTTCGTCCACCACAGCCATGCTCTCGCTGACAATTAAAATACACAGCAGCAACAGGCGGCCCAAGATTATAAACTGCTGCGAAGTCCCTGGTATTAAAGTTTTGACGCCATCCTGGTGCATAGATAGTTTGTTGAATTTCCTGCCTAAACAATACAAAAATAATCCGGTGAATTCCAGCCGGAGTTCGTGGAGTCTCGTAGGTTACAACTTCATTTCCTGAAAAATTTTAAGAAATTTTAGTTTGAATTTTAATTTAAAAAAAGAAAAAAAACTTGTAATTCATATGTGGATGTGTCCCGGTATTCAGGGCTTCACTAATGCATTTTTCTTTTTTTCAGAAAAAAATTATGGCATGTCTCTTATGAACTAGAATTTTGATTAAAAGCCTGCAGTTTAATGATCTGTCAAATGGGGTAGCATGCTTCAGCGATGTAAGCATTTTCCTTTCTGAGCTCACTTGTTGTTTGATTTTAAGTTCAGTGGAAAGGTTGTTGTTCATGTGGAAAATTGTTATTGAAAAAGCAAACTGTTGTTTAGAAAGACAATAGTTACAATGGTGGTTCATTTCGTAACCTTACAGACTAATGGGACGTTAATTTTCCCTGTTGACAATTCGTTTGAAATGTCTCCTGGGATATTTAACTGCTATAGTATTTTTTATGGATATTTGCTGCAAGTTTTTGCAAGGTTCTTCATAGCAATATTATGGTTGTTAGACTATAATAAGTTATGAAAACTAAGTGATTGTGAGCCACCGGAACTCGCATCCATCGTTTCTTGTATATCTGTTACCAACCTACAATGCCAAGAAGACGCAGTTAGTTTCCTGCAGGAAAAATTACACAAGCTTCGTTAAAGAAGAAAGCTTCGGTGTCCAAAAAAGCTGAATTTTTTTGGACAACAAATCTATGCCAAGCAGAACCTTATATTCTTGGATGCCATATATTACAAATTCTTTGTTTTAGAAGTTTTGATTATAGTTAGAAACAAAATCGTTTTGGTTAAATAGTTAATGACCTTCTTGAATAGTATTTGATCTATGTATGTTCAAATCACAATTAGGACATCATCATCTATCTAATTTTGTTTGTTGAGTACAAAGGAAGCCTTGATGCCCAAAAAAGCTGATTTTTTTGGACAACAAAGCTATGCCAAGCAAAACCTTGTATTCTTGGATGCTATGTATTACAAATTCTTGGTTTTAGCAGTTTTGAATATAGTGAGAAACAAAATCCTTTTGGTTAAGTAGTCAATGGCTGCGTGAATAGTATTTGATTTATTTATTTTCAAATCACAATTAAGACATCATCATCTATTTAATTTTGTTTGTTGAGTACTTAACTTTTGTGATGTATACAATTTTAGAAAGGCGGTAGAGGTTTGGAAAAGATGACTCTAAATAAGAAATTTTATGAATGAAATTGTAGTTGTGATAAAATATATTTGTTAGAACGAAATTTGGAATATAGATTTAAATAAAGTTTAAAAAGCTAAAATCAAACAGGGCCTAGGTAAATCCATTAAGTGCATCAAACAATAGAGCTTAATCTTACCAATGCAAGTATTCTCTGTTAGTGGGATTGGTCGGGCTTGGAGCATCTGGATCAACCATGACCTGATCAAAAAGTGGTAGCATGCTTTCTTAGAAATATCAACAACAAATGTACTAATTTTTAAATCATTGCATGGATATCTGATACCGATCATACCAGACAATGGCCACAGTGCATGGATGCTACTGCAGCATTGCTCCTTTATATGGCTACAAGGTAAAAACTATTGAACCATAACATGGCAGCGTTGGTTGTAGCTTAAATAAGCACTAAATGTCATCAAGTTAAGCCTATTGGAGCTTAGATTGCAATACTAGATTGAATAATTCCATGTTTGGAACTTTTAGAAGTACTTACAAGTGTATAGAGAGTCTCTTGGTTATGACTTTCAATCTCAACTCTTGGAGGATTCATGGTTGCCGACTGCCTCAGCCCGGTGCCATTTGTGATCTCCTTGTTGTTGTAAATCACCCTTAGTGTTGCAGATCTAACAAAGGGATCCAACACATCCCCTACTACTTGGCCGAGCACAAGCGGATCCCTTGCATGCATCATTGCTGGTAATGATGAACGCTTGGAAAACACGAAATTCCCTTTTCCTTTTTTTTATTTTTGACGGTGGTGCATTGATAGGTTGTTATGAGTATTGTATATATAGTTAGGGCATGGCTCATGGCATCTGCTTTATGTTCAAAGTGTATTGCAATTGATCCGCTCTGTTAATCTTCTTCATTCACAATTTGTAAATATCTAAAAAGATAGTGAAGCATTTCGTGACATATCATCAACGTGATGTTTCATTATTCAATGATTCTTTTTTTTACAATAAAACTTCCATGTTCCTTATTTCCAGTATTTTTTTTTTTAATTTTTTCATTGAATTTCTCCTAGTCTTGCTGCTCACGATCAACTGTGATCTGTTGTTGTGCCTGTTTAACATCAACACAGAGGGTTAAAACCAATGTATGGGCCTCCCCCTGCCAAATTTCTCCCCAAAACCTTCCCCGAGTGGCACCTGAGCTGTGAAGTTATCTGGTGCAATGTGGAGAACCTGAGGCATCTTGGCATATCGGGCAGTCTTGGTAATTATCCTGCTGTTATTCGCTCCCATGCAAAGAAGATTCAGATTTGACATCAAAAGTTATAATTGCAAGAAGCTTATTTTATTTTGAAGCACCCCACCAAAAACTTTAGAAACATCACCGACAGGCAAGTTGTTGAATGTGCAGCTTAATCTTTGCTTGTTTCAAGCACGTGCAATGCACGTATTTTGTTGCCATTTGACATTTGCAGAATCGGTGATAACATTTCATGCAGAATTTGATAACTAGATATGTGCTACTATGCTTGCTTTCGAAAAAGAAACCAAAAAAGGAGAAAGCAAAGCTGCTTTGTAACAAGGTGTTTGAGACGGGATCTATTTTCATTGGAATTTGGAAATTTTTAGATTAATATGGAGTGAATTGTTGCATGCTCATTGAAATCATGCTGAACTGAGTCCTTCTTTTAACTTGATGATTGTATATTGTCTGTACATTTTTTTGTTTTGATAGCAAGATTGTTTGAGTGAAATTGAACTTGATCGTTTTTAATTGACTGCAATGATTCTTTTCCTCTACATTAGAAGGCTTTTTATTCTTGTTTTGTTGTCAATTTTAGTTTTTTTCATATTTATCAGGTAAATTATGGAGATCCCTGATGATTCAATCAAATAAAGAAACACTAAGATGACTATTGCTACATGTTCGCAGTACAAAGCAACCATGGCATGCCCTTAAATGGTAAATAACTCTAACCAATTTTTGCTGAACAACACCCGATAGATTTTTCTTGTATCTTATATTTCTGTTCTTATTTGAGCCCTTGTCAACATACAATCAAAATTTTTCTTCTTTGTTGCAATTTGAAGTATACCTTCATCGAAGATGTTGACTTTCTTGCTAAGAAAATTAAGCATGAAGAAATTTGGCATGTGGTTAATATTGTTTCCAAGAACAAGTTTTTGGACCTGATGGTTTCACAACAGAGCTTTCATTGCCTCTTGTGACATTATAGAAAAAGATCTTATCAAAACTATCAAGTATATGTTCTCCATCTGTAAGTTCCTAAATCAATAAAAACTATAATTATTCCTAAATCTATTGTTAATATTTAACCCTATGCAATTGAAATGAGCATAATAGAATTAGAATTGATAAGAACAATAATAATAAAAGAGAAGAAAATAATGATAATTTATTTGGTTAATCTCAAGTTAGGCGGATGTTTACAAAGATGTGACAAAATACATTATAATCAAAGCCATAAATACAAATTTAAAATCATTTAAGAATAAAATAAGTTTTCCTAAATGCATGCAATCCTGCAAACTTAAAAAAATATTAAACTCTTTCACAAAAAGGATAAGTGAAGAAGCAAAAAAAAAAGACACACGATACATACCAGGTGTACCACTGAGCACTTGTCGGGACACGCCAGAATAAAGGAAAAAAGAGATGCCCAGCTGGTTTGGCAAGATCCGCTAAACACATCTATAAAAATCTCTTCCTATCAACTTGAGAGGGGCATTTGATGTAATATGTGCCCTACTAATGCTCAAGAGGGGGGCCTAAAATATGTTTTAAATTTTTTGCTATTTTTAAAATCTTTTCTTAAATAAAAATTTGGCAATCATAAAATCATTAATTTAATAATTTTGCTAAATAAAACTATAAAACAAAAATAAAAATTTAATATTTTTAAAAATGATTGGATTTTTGGGTGGTTCGATCTATCCGGTGCCTATATTTACCCTAGTCATCTGACCAGGATTCCATTAACAAAGTCGCTCTCGTTCGCCATAGCAAAAAGAGGTAACATTTATAAACCACACCCTTTTGCATAGTAAGTAGGGGTTCATCATCACAATCTCAATTATAAAATTATATAATATTGAAGCACAATAAAAAATAATAATTAATTACAGTATTTCATTATTCATTTGTAAAGGCATATATGATACAAATCTATAGATTATGATATTAGAATATGAATATACATACAAAAAAGTTTAAAATAACTTAAAAGACTTAGTTTTGAAATATTAAATTAAAATATTTATTAATATGTACTAACATTATTAAGAAAAATAAAATTAACAAAGATCTTTTATTAATACGATTTTATTTAGAAAAATAAAAAAAAGGAATAAGAAAATAAAAAATCAATTATAAAGTTACCAGTAAGATATGCAATTGAAGAAAATGTTGAAGCAAGAAAGAGAAAAAATGAGTTACAAACACAGCTCCAACAAGAGAGTCAAAATTGGATTGTAATTTTCAATTTTATACATTCTTTCCAAAATATTGATGTAGCAAGGTAAAATCAACAATCATCCAACTCCTAAGACTCCTCTATTTATATTAAAATATTTTAGACTAGAATAGAATTTTTTAATGGCTAGAAAGGGTCATTCGAAATAGCCATTAGCATTTCGTAGTTTTAAAAAAACACAAACAGCTTTCTGAAACGTTGATTACGATTGGGAACAGTGGCCATTGTCTGATCTAGACAGACAAAACAAGAGTCATATAATCAGAATGTTGAATAAAAGGTCTAGGTCTAATCCATATGGGATTTGATCTAGATCATTAGATCTCACATATTGGATAGACAGTGTTGATGCACATGAGCATTGTACACAAAGGCGGAGACAGACTCAGCCATTCGATCGATCTTTACAAATGGACGACTAGATGAAATGCACTGTTCACAAATGCCAAAAAGATCTCAACCATTTGATCAAGTTTTATAGATGGATGGTAAGATGAAAATTACTGTTCAAAATAGCAGAACTTATCTCACTCATTCGATCAGGCTTGTCAGATGGACGGTCAGATGGAATGTAATGTTCACAAAGCCATACACAATTCAGACTGTTCGGTTATGAAAATGTGCGATCGGATGACATTGGTTTGGCCCAGTCTGATAGCGAACAGAGTCAATTTTGTCCCACATTGCAGACTTGTACGTGATGTTTGGCATTGTTATACTTTCTTTCAACTTATAGGTCAGTCGAGTAGGGTTGGTTGCTCTTGGTGCTCTTGAGAATTGATGACCCAAGTCATTTGTGTATGGTTGTGTGTGGATTCTTAGGCCAAATTTTTTGTTTTCTTTTCTAAAACTATCTTTTATATATTAATTATCTTTTTAATTATAAAAATTTTTATAGCTATTAAAATAACAAAATATTTTTATAACTACTAAAATAATAATGCATAAGAAATCAATGATTATGCATGCGAATGAATAATATTATACAATCTACTTGTGTCATATGTAAACAAGTGATAGGATAGATAATTCAACCAATAAATGTTTTGAAGATAGACTCCTAATGGTTAGTTACTTTAGTAATAGTTTGATCAACGCCTTCTTGATATGTCATTTAAACCACAGCTAGAGTATAGTTACAAACACTACTTGACAATATTTCTCTTGTGGACCACTCCTAAGCCCCTAATGGAATTATGCCCTGATCGAGACTTAGGCCTCACACGACTCGGTTCACCTATTCTCTTGAACTGCTATTCCCTAAGGCTCATTACTTAGTAGTTTTGGCCACCTGGCCCAAGCCTTTAGAATTGGTCGTGTGTGGGTTCTTAAGTCGAATTTTTTGTTTTCTATTTTAAAACCATCTTTTATATATTAATTATTTTTTTAATTTTTAAAATATTTTTATAGTTATTAAAATAACAAACTATTATTGTAACTACTAAAATAATAATATGTAAAAAATCAATGATCATGTATGCAAATAAATGATGTTATGCAACCTAATTATGTCATATCTAAAAAAGTGAGGATAAACAATGAAAACTGTTTAATATACTATATAAGCCAGATTTGAGCACAGCCATTAATACTATTTGATATTGCTTTACTTGTGGATTTCTCAATGAGATATTTAGCCAAAACTCTCTAATTGATTAATCTTATAAGAGCTTGAGATGCATGACTTAAAAGGCACTCGAGAAAGTAACACAATAATTTTGTTATCATCAAACAAGTCATGTCATGACTGCTTGCTTGATTGAAGTGTTTCAAAAGCTGCTCGATTAGAACCCAGAAATTGGCTGAACTATGTGGCATGTGTTAACCCCCACCGACACTCTTTGACACTCATCGATAGGGTCAAAACGTGCTGATACACTTTGACATGCGTCAATCTGCATTGACACACTTAAACATGCGTCAACTTGCACCGACTTACTACTTCGTGCCGACTTGAGTTGACTAGCACCAGCCTGCCTCTATCTGAGCAGATCCATGCTAGCCTGTGTGAACTCGAGCTTTCCCAGGACTGTCGCACACCCATGTGTGCATTCGAGCTTGCCCATCCAAGTCCAACTGAACCATTCCTCCACCCAATCGTGCCGCCTCTAAGCCTGGCCAAGCCACTGTCACTCCCGACTATACTGTCTCACGTTAATCACATCACTTTTGCTTCAACATCGCCAGGATATCCTAATTAGTAACAGTCTACATTTAATAATGTCATATACACATACCAACTCAAATTAAAGCATCTTAACCGAAATCTTGATGCAATGTGTTGATCCATCTTGAAGTATGCTCCAATTCTCCACCCAAACATATTTGGAAATTTCGCTCAATCAAGCTTCCTTGTCATTGCCTTAAGTTTTGTTTAATTTTTTCAAATCCCTTTTTCGCATCAACAATAAGATCCCTTAATCTCTTATAAGGAAATAAATTCAAAAAGTACAACTCATCTTTCGCTTCAAGAGATCCTTTCTAATCCCACTCTTACTTGACTTTACTTTTATGATTTTCATAGTTTTTAAAATTGGAAATGATATATATTTAATTCCAAAAGTCTTAAAATTGTTATATTCATACTTAATGCATAACCATAATTTGTTTTGTTGATTTTTTAATTATGATTATATGATTACATGTGATAAATATCATCTGATAAGTCAACAAAAGTAAGCTCCATATTTGAATTATTATAATAATGATAATGAGCATAATTTTGAATTTAAATTTAATAATTTTTTGTCAAATCAATATTGTGGATATGATATCATCTACTATAACAATCAAGTTCAAGCAATGCTTAAAATTGATGCAATCAAAAGACTTTGTCATCTTGTTTATGGTATTATAAGTTATGTTAATTTTTATTGTATTGATATCACCCTCACTTATAATGTCTCAAATAAAATAAAACTTGGCATCAATTTGTTTCATCCTCTCATGAAGGATTTGATCTTTAGTTAGGACTATAACACTTCAAGAGTATTAGTAAAAATTGGCTGTTTTTTATGTTCTAATTAGCTTATCATATAAACCTCTTAACTAATAATTTATTAGATTACCTTTGCAACTGCAATGTGCTCATCATTAGTAGTTGATAAAGTAACCTCCTTCATGTGTTATATCTAATAAATAATGAGCAAATTATCTTTTGTACCCTTAAGATATCTTGTTATTCATTTCACTACTTGCTAATATTATTTTCTTATGTTAACTATGTGTATGTTGACAATGTTAATAGCATATGTAATATATAAACAACTATAAATCATGACATAAGATACTACTCACTATGTTAACATAAGATATATGTCATTTAAAGTTGTCTTTTAGTTCTTATGAATTCTTTTTTATTAGTTCAAAACATGTAGCTAAGAGTGCTAACTAACTTAACATAGAGTTTTTTCATTGTATCTATTGAATTATAAGTTGTACTAATTTTATATCACATTAATATCACCTCCACTTATAATGCCTTGAGTAAAGTAGAATATGACATTAATATTATAACATCCCAAGAACTCTTATATAAACTTGATGTACAGTTGAATTGAACATTATTGTATTTGTGACTTTAAAATGAATAAAAATATTAAAAATCCTTAAAAATGATATTTTTGTAAAAAAGTCATAATAATCTTGTATATAGGCGACTCCTAATGAGAGAGATGAATATTAAATATAATATAATAAAATAGAATGAATCTAATGGTAATAATTTCACATGATTAAAAGTAGCTAGATCATAAAACAAAGAAGAATGAAGTATTTAAGAAATGATAAGTGTAATCAATAAGTAATTATTATTGAAAAAATGCTAAAAATACCAAATACTGTAAAAAACTAATGGTTTTAGTTGGAATGTAGAACTCAACAAATGTCTCGTTTTAAAATTGGTTCAAATTTGGAAGTTATTTGCTATAGAAAATACATGAAGCATGATGCATTATATAGTTTAAATTAAAAACATTATTAAATCTCTTTATATATATATATATATATATATATATATATATATATCAAGTGGATGAAATAAAGAGTGAGAGAAGATAAGCTCAAAAAAATGTAAGATTAGGTTTTAGAAAAGTTCTAATAGAATCCAAGTGCTATAACATGAATAGGCTTACATATGAGTTAGAGCATATAATATTTATCGTATGGAGCAACCAAGAGCTTATGTGAAAGTTCTGCAAGAGATTTAAAACTACATGTAATGAACTTGCAGCCCAAGTTGACAATCAAATAGTCCAATTGAATGATTAGATAATCCAATAAAATTGTTTGATGAGTCATGAGTTTATGTCAGACAATTCAATAGAGAATCTGATAGTTCAATAATTTTGGCATTTTGAGTCAGAAGTCTCTATTAGATGGTCTGGCAAACGCCTAATGAATATTAGATGATTCAATAGGGATAATAGGCAGTCAATGGGTCAATGAATTGCTCGATGAGAGTAATGCAACTCAATCCAATGGGATCAGTGTAATTGAAATCATGAGCTAAAGTTTGTTAAACACCAAAGAGAGTATGAAAACAAATAAAATGCATTTTAAAGGATGAAATAAATTAAATAAATGAAGGAAATATAAGTTATGCCTTATGTATGATTTCAAATAAAATGCATTTTAAAGGATGAAATAAATTAAATAAATGAAGGAAATATAAGTTATGCCTTATGTATGATTTCAAGAAACATGGTAAGAAGAGAAAGGAATCCAAAAAAAGTGATTACTAAATATTAGTTAGATCGTTTGTATAAATTGAATATGCATATGATTGATGTACTGATGTATGTTCACATATGATACTTATGAAAATATTATCTCTATTTTGAATTTAGAGAGGTATGGTGTAATGGTTGACATGAATTTGAGGATTGCATGTAACATGATTATTCTTGCATGAAAATAAGATAGTATTCCATGTAATGAGCATATGAATCGATTGTTATTATTTTTGTGCATGTAATATATTAATTACACATGAAATTGATGCAAGAATGGAACCCAATGGTTAATAACCCTTGTAAATTATAAAGAGCTAAAAAATGCTTATGAAAGAGAAAATAATGGCTAATAAGATGGGCAAACAAAAATGATTGAGAAATGCCTTATAGAATAAAAGATAATGATTAGTGAGTTACTTGTTGAAATGAATGTATTACTAATTGGTAGCAATGTAACAACTGCAAGATAAGCATGTTAAGAATAAATGATAATTAATGTAACCAACTAATTGCAGACAAGAGGATACTAATTGGTTACTTACATTATAAGAGCAGCAAAAGCTTGACCTTTGTAAGGTGTTCATTTGGTTAAGAGGAAATGGGCCTAGAAGTAAGATCACAATTTAATAAAGGGGAATGAAAACCCAATATTTACATGTGAATATTTATTCTTTATATTTCTTAGCTTGAAGTATTTATATCTTGAATGAAAACCCATTATTCTTTACCTAAAGTAGTATTTATTTCTTTGCTTCCTAACATAATTTTCTTAAGCTAGCTATGTATTTGTTGAAAACACTGATAGTATATGTAAATTTAAAAAAGTAGAAATCATAATATACATGAGAGTACTCACTATGTTAGCTTTAGTTACTTGTGGTAATATTTGAAATCATCTTGTGATTGTGGTGAATTCCTTTTGAATGGCTTGAAAATGTGCAACTAAGTGGAGTATTAATTGGCTTAGTATTGAAAATATTGAACTTCTCTAATATTTTTTACTTATAAAACCGTTGAATCAATCATAACTTTCTAATACTTCTATCTCTCATAATATCTATACTAAGGGTCTTCTTTATGTTCCCGGGTCCCTTATTTCAAATTCAACTTTCAAAATGGGATTTATATTATGAATTTCTTTTTTCTTTTTCATCTATCAACGTATCGTTAGCCTGAAATATTAAGTATATCAAGATGTCATCTAGAACACTTCATAGATAAATATAGCTATCATATCTACACTTTACAAAGTTGTTTTTTAATATAAAATCATTAAACCTTTTGTGCCATTGTCGAAAAAATTGCTTTGACTATAAGGACCTTTTAAGAAAGTACACATATTCCTTTTTTTCTTCAAGAACAAAGCTTTTGACTATTACATAAGAATCTCTCTCTAGTTCTTTATGTAAGAAAGAGATTTTAACATCAAATCGCTCAACTTCAAGTCAAACTTTGCAACTAGAAAAAACAAAACATGAATTGCTATATAGTTGGAAATAGGAGAATAGCTCATCGAAGTCCACTTCCTCTATCTTAGATAACCTTTTGCTACCATTAGTGCTTTGTACATTGTGTCCTCAAAATTTGGAGTCTCATATTTTATTTTAAAAATTCATTTAGAATAATTTTCTTTCCTTGAGAATGATTCACAAGTCTTCAAGTTTGAATTTTATAAAGAGATTCTATTTTCTCTTGCATAGTTAAAATATACTTCTCAACATCTATATTGGATACTATTTCTATAATATTGAAAGAATTGTCTTGCATGTGTGTATTCTTTGTAATTAAAAGTGCATAAGTCACCAAATCCTTATATCTTTGCAGTGATCATATATGTCCTCAAGTTTTGTTAATGATATAGAGTTATTTTTGAACTAGGTGAATAAGTCAGAAATGTTAATATAAGGGTGATAAAAAAATACAATGTTAATAATACTTGATCTTCATTTTGTAGTTTCATTACAATAGTTTTCAAATCTCTAATTATTGAATTGAGCTCTCTTAAATGGGACTTGATGAGCATACTTTCTTATATGCAAAGTAAATGCAGTTTTAGGTTCTAATAGAGTTTATTGGAGAAACTTTTTCTTATACATAGATTCTAAATTGACTCATAAACTAGTAGTGATGTTTTCTTCCAAGACCTTGGTCAACACTTTGTTCAGTAAAGACAATTGGATTATTATAAGAGTTTATTCATCCATCTTCTACTTTTCTTATTTAGCCATTGCCTAAGATGTTTTTGATTGACCAAGCATGTCTTTGGAAAGCCTTGTTAGATTAGCATTCTTCTCATCTCAGACTATCATAATTCAAACCTCTTAAATCTATCAAATTTATTGATCTCACATTTTACCACAATGAGATCCAATTAAAGTTTTAATAATAGATTATCAGGTCTTGTTCTTACACAATTGATATGAGTATAACAAAAATGGGATTGATGAGAATAATAATGACAAAAGACAAGAAAATAGAGATACCAAATATATGTCATTTAACCCAAGTTAGCCTATGTCTAGAGAGTGAAAAAAAATCCACTATAGTTAAAGCCATAAATATAGAGTATGAACTCATATTCTTGTTTGTCTTTATCTTCATAACTTTTATAAAGACAAGTGACAAGTTTAATATCAAAAGTCTTAAGAATATAATTATTTTTATATTAACCTATCATAGTCATAATTTTTTTCTTTGTTTTTTCAACCATGGTTGTATGGTTTCAAAATTAAAAAATGTAACAAATATCATCTTCTAAAAGTTAACAAAGTTAAATTTTATATTTTAATTCATCTAATGATAGTAGGTGTACACAATTTTAGGTTTAAATTCAATATCTAGCAATGCCTTTTTCATTAGGACTATTGACTAATATCTCTTTTCAACTTTCTTTATAAGATCACTGCTAAGATTATTCACTCATTTCAAGTAGCTTTTATTAAAGATAGACAATTGGTTGGCAATATTAGCTTAGCAATAAAGCTCACAAATTTAATTCCAACTCTTTGAAATAAGCTTTTTGTGCAAAGATGTATGTCTCAAAGGCTTTTGACTTCATTAATGAGGATGCATTATATCTCCAAATGGATAGAAAAACCTTTCTGCTAATATTCATTAATTGGATCACAATGTGCACTTCCAAGGTTCACTTCTCAACGATTATTTACAAGATATTAAATGGGTATATCTCTTCATCCATGGGGTTTTGTCAAAATGTTCCATATTCCCTCTCCTCTACAACAATGCATGAGCTCTCTCTCCTATGACTTATACAAGTTTTATCACTAAAACAAATTCAAGGGTTTAAAAGTCAGAAGAGTTTCAAATTTACACCCTATATCTATAGATGATTTAATTATCTTTGGTGAAACTGAAGTGTCTACTCTCCTTGCTTTGAACATTTTTCTAGATCACTTGGAAGAATCCTTTGGGCTTGAGATCAGCAAGTCAAGAAGTATTTAATTTTTTTTATTGAAATTAGTAATAAATGCAAGCTTTTTTACACTCATGGGTTTCTCTATGTATTGTATTTGGGCTTTCCTCTTTCCTCTAGATGGTTAATATCTATTTACTGCTTGACTCTTCTACAAAGAGTTCAATGCAAAATTGCTTGTTTGGTTGATCGTTTCATTTCTCTAATGGCTATGCTTTAGTTGGCAAAGACAATCATATCTAGTGTGTTTCACTTTTGATGCTAGGTATCCTCCATCCCTAAGGTTGTTCTCAGATATAATTTCTATCCATTTCATGTTGCATGGAATCATTGAAAAGAAGTGGATCAATAAAATCTCTATCCATTCCATGTTGCTTGGTAAAGCATCTATATGCCCAAATATCGTCGAGAGTGCATGGCCCTTGATGCAATTACAATTAATAAAGCCTACTTTGTGCTTGCTCTATTTTAATTCTTTTATAGCCTTTGGATTTCATGGATAGAGAAAGTACCTTAATTGTCAATGTTTTTAGGATCTCCATGCCAAATCAAGTTAATTTTTAATATAAAATTATTCTAATTGCCAAAATGCATCTTATTCTAAAATTTGGGCACCCCTTTCCCTGAGGGCCATTGACAGGAGCTTTGTAACACATGGGAAACTTAAGTAATATGATTTTGTTGCCAAGCTTGACTTGGCATTCACTATGCCTCTCCTCTTTGTGTTTGCTCAATGGAGTTCTATAATCAAGTCTATTTGAGGGTGCACTTAGTAAATTATTCTAATTGCCAAAAAGGATCTTATTTTAAAATTTGGGCACCCCTTTCCCTTAGGGACATTGACAGGAGCTTTGTAACACATGGGAAACTTAAGTAATATGATTTTGTTGCCAAGCTTGACTTGGCATTCACTATGCCTCTCCTCTTTGTGTTTGCTTAATGGAGTTCTATAATTAGGTCTATTTGAGGGTGCACTTAGTAAAAAACATTTGTACAAGGTTTATCTTCCAGATAGCTTATATGCATCTCATTGGCAATCTACAAGATGTAATCTATTTGGTAATATTTACCACATTATTACAAGGAATAATAAGATCACTCTATCTATTCTCTTCTATTACCTTTATAGAGAAATGCACTCTAGAATTTTTGAGGGTTACTCCTTTTGTTGGTATTCTGTCGTAGTGCATATCAAAGCCAATTATGATGCCTTTTTTTATTAAAGAAGTCCATAGTGCTTTCTTACACATCTTGTGTACTTTATGTCATGTCTAAGCCATTTTCTTTTACTTCACAACTCTATTGATTTGTGTTTTTATTTTTATGTAGTTTAATTTCTTGTGTCTCTCCTTTTTCTTTTGTATTTTTTTAATATAATATGAATATCTAGAAAATTCCTTCAACTTCTCCAAATAAAAATAAATAAAGAATAATAAAACATCATCTTTGTTGATACCTTTGTTTTTAGGAAAGTTGTGTAATTTCCATAGGATAGATCTAAAGTCACCATTTATTAGGTGTTTTGGTAAAAACAAAGAAGTCTTATTAACTTGTGAAATTGCAAATTCCCTTGCAATCTGATTTTTCACGTCCATCTCTTACAAGCTTTACCTTTTTCTTTGTGATATCGAGTTGATAGAATATAGCATTATGCTGATTTTAACTAGTAAATAAATCCAGTCCAATGCAAGATCGGAAATCATAGTGGTTATGCTTAAATTGATTCACCACTTTGTGTTGTGATCTATAAGTGTCTGTTTGGAAAAGTTTATTTCCTTAATTTTGCATGTTAACTTATAGATATAAAGGATAGGACTTCTTCAAAACACTCAACAAACATTGTATTGATTTTCTTTCATGTCAAATAAAAAAAAAGATAAATAAATGTTAAAACTTGAATTTAGTAAAACCACAATATATTGTTATTTTGATGATGATATGTAAAGATGCATTTTTTAACCACTACAATTTCACTCAAAAAATTCCTCAATAGCCCAATGAATAGAATAGGTCTTAATAGAACCAACATTTTCGAGAATAAATGACACCTTTTGACAATAGTTCAAATTTTCCTACAGCCTCTAAGCTCTTCTTCAGCTAGCCAGGACTTGCCTTCAAACTCCTTTTCAAATGGGTTAGTAGTTCTCAACCATGCCTCTAAAGGCCATTCCCGAGATTGTTTTCAATCTAGACTCAACTGAAATTGCAAATACTTCTCTGGATGCTTTGACAGTTACATGATTGTAACTATTTTTTTTGTTAAAAATGATCATATATAAATACTTTTTTGATGGGACTTCTAAAGGAAATTTTTAACCTTATATTTTTTCAATATCTAATTTTCTTATATTTAAGTATTGATGCTTTTTTGAAAGTGAAAATTCTTATAATTTTGTACCTCGTATAATGAAGTTTCTGTATCGTAATATAACATTGAAGATTAAAGAATGTAAAGTATGATCGTCAAATAATATCTTAAAAGGAGAATTACTGGATAAGAAAAAAATCCCAGTAAACTTTGAAGTAGATGAATGAGTATAGAGTTAAATAGTCTCATATCAACTAATAAAAAATTATTATGATTATATATATAAGACTACAATCTTAAAATATCAAAACATTTTATAAGAACAAAACTCGTTCTGATTAATATGGGATGATAAAAAAAGATAATATCTTGATATAATAAAACCAAATCACGATATCTACTCACTTTTTCTATTTTTTTTTACTTTTGTGACTGCATCTCATTTTCCTCTTTACGATTTTCACATCAACACTATGCGAGCATGACACTTCAAAGGCCCTGTTTTTACAATTTTATCGTGTACACGAATGCCACAACTATTGTGTTGGCAGCTTAACTGTTATGAAACAAAATCTGCTTTTCATGTATCCAATATAATTGCTATTACGTAATGTTTATCTATCTTTTACCTTTTTTGATCTTGTTTAATTTTCCTTCACATTAATGTTCTGGTTCACTATGTTGACCGTTCAATGATTAACCAGGGAAAGGCTGTACTGGTGAAGTTATTCTGTAATGCCAAGAAAATCTGTTCAGCTTTCTCAGATCTGTTGATATCAATGCAAAAAGTATGTGGCACTGCCAAGATTCTTGATCATCATCACCTTTAGATGACAACATCGAAAACAAACAGTAAACAGATCAAAAGAATCACTTCCATGGGTTCACCTTTTACTGAAGTAGATGAAATATAATTTTGAGCTCTCAAATTTTATTCTTGCATTAGTTTCATGTATAATTGTTTTTTTGCTGTAATTCCCGTTGGCTATGAGATGAAACTAAAATTCAAACTATGTATTTGGAAGTGGTGATGGAAAACAAGACAAATGAAAGCTATGCCACAACTTTGGTTGAGTGGATAGAGTCAAAGAAGACAGGAACAAAGATATGCAAAGGAGATAGGAATTGTTTGCATTTTGTTGGAGATTTTTCATCCTTTTTTGGGTAGAATTTTGATCAATGGCTCAATCCATAGAAAAGAATAAGAATCTCTTCACTAAGCATCATGCTATCTTGTAGGAATAAATTGGAGACGTGAAGGTGACATCCTATGGTAGTCCAGCTACATTGGATGAAGAAGAAAAGCATTTTTATCATTTCTTTTGTAGGAGAAATTGTCATGAAGTTAAAGCGTATGAGATACAGCTAGTGGTGGGGAGAGCTCAGCTGTCAGAAGGTATTTTTTTTTTCCACAGATTTCACTTATTTATTTGTATTTTTTTGTTCAAAATGTTTCAATTCATGCTTTTAATTTTGGATAAGGACGTATAGTTGATGATTGTGCATGATCCTTATAGCTTATCATCATGTGACATTTTCAAAAAGTGTTTATATAGCAAACACCTGTCACCCCTACTTGGCTTAGAGAATAAGTTCTCCACATTTAGATTTCCAACAATAAATCGCTTGTCTCCATAACATGGTTAAAAACATAAAAAACTTTACAATAAACATAGTAAAGAGAAAGAACAAATGCGTATGATTTATGAAAAAAAAAACTCCAAAATCCTGTAAAACCATGGCTGTATAATGGGAAATTTCTTAGATGAATTTTGGAGTATATTATGAAACCATAATGTAGTTTTACTATTATATAGTAATGAAAACAGTTTCTCCAGTTATTTACAAGGAGAACAAAAGATACTTAGGTATCTTATATACAAAAAATCAAATAAACATGTTGCCCAAATGTACTATAATTCCTTCTCTGTGCACTCCTTGTTGCCCCAAGACATCGCCAATGGCTTGTGTATAAACATCGTAGATAGTTGTAGAGATATACTATTGATAGTCAACTTCTAGACTACATATGTATCAGCAAATTATTAATGAGAAATTGCATAATGAAGCACTTCAAATACAAAGATCATAAAAAAAAAAGATAAGAGAACAGTTAGGCAATAAGATTTTTTATGAAGTACACAAAACTTGGACAAAATCATGGTCACATAACAAGAAAATCTTTGCTTAGAAATATAGGAGAATAATAGGCAATAAGATTTATATCAAATACCCAAAACTTGGACAAAATCATGATCACATAACAAGAAAAATATTTGCTTAGAATATGAAGAGAATACAAGCTATTCTCTTAATTTAACCTTTATGGTGGAAAAACACTACAACAGTGGCCCATAGATTGGGGAAAATATGCAAACTATAGTTTATCAAGTAAAAAGTTCTTAAAAAACAACTTTTTGTTGGTGTGCTTTTTTTACATCTTTTAAAAGAAGTTGCCACGCATCCTTACACATGTCATGGAAATCTACTCTTTAGAAGTTATCAAACAAAGTTTTTAAAAGTAATGTCAAATTTTCTTCTTGTACTTTCATGAATAATTATTTATATACGTGTTCCCAATGCCCTTAAAAGCACCTATAACCTATGCTTAGTTATCATGCACATACTTTATGATGATGCCCATATATGTCTGTCATGACTAAACTTGAGCATTTTGTCCATATTTTGCATACTACATCTATCATATGTATTGTACTAGTAATTGTTTTGTCACTCATTCATTTTTGTAAAATGGTGCCAAACAATTCTTTTATGCTTGAACAAAGATTTTGCTACTTTACAAATTTTTCTATATCTATAATAGCTTGAACTCTCAAATCTATATCACGTTCTATGTTTTATCAATCTCTCACTTGAGAATTAATTACTGTTGAGATTTTGTTTCAAAGTTTTCTTATTTAATTTTAAGATGTAAGAAATTGTATAAGGAAGATAGATGTGATAGTTTAAAATTTAGATATTTTAATTTGATTTTGTTATAATAAATATGAGAGATGCATTAATTTAATATATATATATTTTTTATAAAATTAATCTTTAAACTATTCATAATTTTCAAACATATGAATGGCAACTATAAAGGTGACAAGAAACATAATATATACTATTATGTTTCACTCATTTGGGAAAAGGTTTTTGTCTTATTTGTTTTTCTTTTTTTTTAGTAGTTTGTTTGGAGAAAAATTTAGAGGGTTTTCTTGCATGGAATTATTTAGGTATAATTTGAGTTTAAAAAAATAATTATTTGTTCTCTAATTTTAGTACTATTTTTTTATTTTTGATTAAAAAATACGTCATCATTTAAAATAAGTTTGATTTGTTGTCAAACTATATAAATTTGACACTTTGTTTTATTTTATTTATTTTCATAAAATACATTTTTTTAATCATCAAATACAATCTTATTGACACTTACATTTGCATCAAGCATCATAGCAATTGCCTTTTAATAGTTTTACTTTAATTCTAAATCAATCTCTTTTTATCTTCCATATTTGCATTGTAATTTTATCTAGCATAAACTATATACAAAAATTAATTTAGATAAAATAAAATTTCAACAATTTATTTGAACTAACCACATTGATAAACTTCTTTATTGAATTATCTTTACTAAAATTTTTCTTAATGACTAAAAGTTTCTTTATTATCAAGCTCCTAATACGATAATATTAGAGTTAAATTTGTTTAATATTGAAATGAATTATATAACTCTTTATTAAACAAAACACTTTATGATTCTCATAAAACAAGATGAAATCATCTTGTGCCTTCCCAACTATTTTTTACTTTTTTTGAATCATGCCTTTTCCTTACTAGCTACATAATAATCTAAGAAAAAAAAAGGGTATTTTATTTTCTTTTCTTTTTACATCAATCCTTTATGCCTTGTCATCTTCCTTAATCATTCTTTCATTCAACTTGTCAACTCCATCACACTAATATTTCACGTCTGTTGTAACCCTCTTAGCTGGCACCTTATCCCATCTTTTAAATAGTGTCTGGCTCTCAAACATCACCGCCGCCGTCCATGCCCTGTCCCGCTGCTCTAGCCACCCCGCAAAATTCTCTACAATCCCTTGTCTCCCTTAACAACCCACAAAGTGTCCTTGCCTTGCTTGCCGCACCTTGCCGCAGACCAACCCTGCCACTCCTCTTGTCTCTGGCTGCACCCACACCTGCCCGAGATCGCCGACCTCTTGCCGCCTCCGGCTTGCAATCCTAGACAAGATTTTATAGGCTATTCCACATTACTCTAAATTCTTAGCTATTAAGGCTTGAATTAAAATCCTATTTTTAGAAGACATCAACTTGTATTTTAGGCCGAGTTTATTTATTCTTGTTGATGAGCAATCAACTAATCTAAAAACAAAAGTAAATAAATTGTATTACACAAAGGAAACTTTTAGCAAAGCAGTGGTTTCTAAAACTTCCAACCTTTCATTTTTCATTTTGTCTATATTTTAGATTATGCTTGATTTGAATGAAAGTTAGGAAAAAATAAATTATTTTTTCATTACAACTTTTTGTTTTAACAATTGGATGAAATAAATTTACTAGAAAACTATTACATGGAAAATTGATTTATTTATAAGATTTTCTTTCTTTAGATATCCCATCCATTCTCGTCTTTTCAATCTATGGAAATTTGGGAGATGGTTAGGATAATTACTAATTGCACTATGCTGGCTAGTTGGTGTTAATTCAATGTTGAAGTAAGAGAAGTTGTTTGGCAATTGTTATGTACTTATTTTGAGGTGTATTGTCCATAGTTTATGGTTTGTTTATTGTATAAGAATGATTTATAATCTTTTAAAACAAATTGTTTATAAGTCTTACAATAGATTTTGTTTTTGAAAGAAGACAAACAACTATATTTGAATATGATATTATTTCTCTTTGGTAGAGGACAAAGTCAATACAATATGAGTTACAATTCATTAGTTTATCAACCTTTTGGGAACATATTGGCTAATGAATTGATAATTTTTCTTGTTTTATTAGTACATTATGTAGACCTTATGCCTATCATATTATCAAATTATTAAGTGGTATTAGAGTTCTTATTTTTGAAACTTCTATTGTGGCTTCATGAAGGGGTATTGTTGACTCATTTTACGAAATAGTTGTTTATTGGAATTTATTTGTTCAACATATTTCATTGGCTTAGAAAAACAAATACATATTAAAATAGAAATATAAAACAAATCAAAAGATAGAAGAGAGATAGATTTTGACATTATTTGTTAGTTCAGATAAGAATATGATGAAATAGAAATACAAAATGTTAGTGAAGTGAGAACCATAATAGAAGGTGTTTATCAAACAACATGAAAAATCAATTATTTTACATTTTTTTGTGGTTTAACAAATAATAATTAATATAACTTCTAAATTTTTATGATTTCAAAATAGGCTTGGTTAATTAAATGGTTTATATGATTTTTTTAATGAGTGTGACACAAGTTAACTTTGTTAAGAGATAAAAATGATTAGAAAAATCATTGATTTTTTAGTTATTAATAAAACATGACTCCAAACATTATAATTGTCAAGTAATAATTAATACTTGAGAGTTAAGCATGTTGGTATCATAAAAATTAGGACAAATTAAAGCGTACAACAACATGTGTCATTCAAGATATGATCACAAGGTTGTATTATAAGTTTAAGATCACAAATAAGATGATTTTGATTTATAATTATGAATGTTGTACAACTTATAAATATCAATAAATATAAAAAATAAAAAAAAATGGCTGTAATGGTGAGCCACAACACCATTCTTGATCAAAAACCAATGTTGTGCCTTATCTGGAAGAGAACCATCCTTTTGAGGGTGATCAAAAAACAATTGCAAATGGCTGTTGTTCTTGCGGATTCTAGAATATGATATATATATATATATATATATAGTGTTGAGAGGATTAAAAAAAAAGTATAAATTAACTTACTAAAATAGATTCTAAAAAAGACTATCAAACAAACTCAAACACTTAAATTATCAAAATCATATAAAATTATTCAAAATTTATAAACGATTACACCATTATATAAATTGTACTCATAAATATTGCTACAAGTTACTAATCATAAACATTCAACTAATAATTATATTTCATTAATAATATTTTTAGAAAACATTTAAACAAAAAAATATTGATGATAAAATACTTAAGTACTTAAATAAATTTGCTTATAATTGGTTCAAAAAATAGGCCATGTTTGGTTTCTTTAACCATGAATGTTGTCTTGAGATGAGTTATAAAATGTGTATGACTACTATAATGTATCATCATGCCTTTTGAGTTACTCATATTCTTTATGTCTTATAAGCTATGAAAGTATAAGTAATACTTCTTTACAACAAACTGTGCTACAATCTTCGCCACATAGAACCACTCCCTCAATTAGAGAAGAAAAAAAATTGAACAAAAAATCCATTTGTGACTAAACATGTGGTTGCATATTTATTATTGAAATATTTCATTGTATAATTTGACAATATATCCCTTGTAGTTATTCTATGTTTCATTAAGTTGTGGTGGTGTGTTGCTCAATCTAAACCGGGCCCACATGTTTGCAATCGATGGTTTATTAATTTAGGTCAAGAAGGCCCAAGAAAGGTGTTGTCAAGCTAAATAAGGTCTTTAAGGGTGCACTTGGATATTTGCATAAATTTGACATAATTAGTCAAATACAGAAAATATGAAATCAATAAAAGTGGAAAATTAGAAAGTTTAAGGGACTAATGAGTTAAGGGGTTAAGGAAAATAAAATTGAAAATATGAAACTAAAATTCCTACTAAAAAGATTGCATTGAATTTGGATTGCATATATCTATAATTAGTTACATAATAATAATACATGATATTTTTTATATTACATAAATGTTATATGAAGTTAACATGTGATGTAACTTCAAAAGTACATTGTTTTATATTAAAATTATATAACATTATTTATTGAGCATATGAAGATTAACTTAAACTTATTTTTTGTTTAAATATTTTATATAATATAAATGTACTACATGAGACTTTGAAAATTACAAGTAAAAATTTAATCAATAAGTATCTCAATCTAGAAATTTCTCAACCCCATTGAGAAAATGCACAGGAAGTCGAGCATTATTTTTTCTTTGGTATATCTATCGATGTGATTCAACCAATGATCTACAAATAAAAAAGTCAATGAATAACTTACTTTGTAAATGTTCAAGGGTTTTTCTATGTTATTTAGGAATGTGTAATGTATAATAAATAAAATGATAGTATTATTTCTTCAACAACAAAAAAAAACTCAATTGCATTTCCCAATAATTCCTTTAGTACATTTAACATAAACGTGTACAAATAAAACAATAAAGGTGAATTGTTGGAGGGTTTTTGTCATTTACAACATAGAAAAAGAATGTTTTGATTACACGTTATGCATTACTAAGCCTTCAAAATAAGACAATTCAAAAGTTAATATGATCGAGTAACTTTAAACTTTCATTTGAGTAACAATTACAAATAAGAATATGTGTTTATATCAAGTAACTAAATTATACATTTAAAAATCAAATTTAATCAATTATGATGCTAATTTTGAAAAAAAATTATAATATATGTTAATTCATTAAATGTTCAATGAATTGAATGTCATTATAATGCATCGATTAAAAAATAAAACTCAAATAAACAATAATTAAGGGTGCACAAAACATAAACTTGACATTAGAAAAGTGTCTGTGTTCCCTTCAATGCATGATGCATGAAGCACACTATATGTTACTTATACACATCACCCAATGCACTAAAACAAACATACTCCACATGGCACACATCAAATGATGCATGTGGCATGTCTCATATGGTACGCTATACTTTAAACATTACATTGCATGTGCCACATAAAAGCTTATTTCATTCACCACCAACTACATGAGCATTGTACAAGGTAGTTGGAGAAAGATGAGTGCACTTAAGCAAGAGCAACAACTAATGAGAAGGGTGACATCTTATTTAGTTAAGAACGATGAAGATTGTAGAGAGAGAGAGAGAGGAAGAGGAAGAAAAGGAAGAAGAAGAAGAAGCTTGAGGGGAAGGCATGATCGACAAGCAACTTTGTTGATGATGGAGAGGGTAAGCAAGAAGAAAATGAAACTTGTCTTGAGATGAGAGGAGGCTTAATAGTACCTCTGATTTGCAACTCCAGAGCTCTGAATACCTTAGATAAATGCAAGTGGTGAGGCGACAAGACAATGGGTCAATTAGCATCCTAATGGAGAGAGCTAAGTTTGCTAAACTAAGAAAAGAGGAAAAAAAAGATGAGAAATAAGGGGCATGTGTGGGCCTTAGAGTAAGACATTTTCAAGTGAACTGTCTTTTATCGCTAACATTCATGCCTTCGATACTTTTCCAACCAATGAAATTTTCATCGTTGATTTTTTGAAAACTAATGGCCGACAATAGTCAATTATTGATGTTTTTTCATTGAAAGGAAATGTGGTGATAATAGATATACTATCTCTATTGTTTTCACTTCATGAGGCACATATGCATAAGACGTCATAATTTAGTAACAAATTTAAAGTAAAGTTGATCAACACTACCCGCACTAAGTGAAAAGGCCCAAACACGAGATCATATCGCTTATAGACAAAAATTTGCAGCAACTAATCAACCATGAAAAAGAGAGACCAAGCATACCTATCCACCCTCTCCTATTGGTACTCTAACTCACAAACAACCATCTTCCTTAGTTGTTTTGGCATTTATCATAAGGTTTTCCCTTGTTGACCAATTCTCTAAAGGCTTTGCAATAGTCTCCAAGGTCTCAAGTGATGCCTAGGAAGAAAAAGCATATAGAATAATGCTATCAGCAATTCATGAGAGGTGGGAAATCTAGTTGCCAAGGCTTTAAAGCTAATGGTGCAAGTGCATCCTCAAGTATGATAATTTTCAATTAAATAATGAATTATAATATTTATATATTATCAATATTATTTACACCTTAAGTTTTTTGAGTGAATGAATGTTAGTAATGATATACTGGAAATATCTTGAACTCCTAAGTGTTATTCATTTTATAATGTAAAATAAATTGAGCACAACTAACAGAATGCATTAGCAACAAATGATGAAAATGCTTTCCTTTCCATGAATCCCCTAATCGTAGAGGTATTGGAAATTGGCAAATATTCAAGCAGTTAAACAATTGTCTTCAAGTAGTAAACCTACATTTACTCATCTACAAATACAGCATTAAACAAAACAATGAAATTAGGATAAGAATAATATAGGCAATCTCAACAATCATATGTAGGGTTGTACATCTAATCACCCATAGAGCTCCTTCTCTTACACATCCAGCAATCTTGTCCAGGTACATAGCCCCTTCATCTTCCCCAGTTTCATCACCAGCAAACAAAGCAATCCATATTCACACAATTAAGGATTCTAATGGCCTTTGGCTTTGAGAGGCAGATCATGTAATTGTTCAGACCAGAGAACGAAGCCCAGCAGCTCAATTGAAGTGGCCATGTTGCAGCAAGCACTCTTGTGGAGGTGACACTGCACCTAGCTGCATAATTTAACAGTGCAAGCCACTGCTTGTGCCCAATACTTCAGACGGGCTTTAACTTCTTCAGGATGGTCCCCTGAAACAAAGAGATTGTAGTTCTTATTCAATAAACAGGACAAGAATCTCATTTATTCAAGCGTCTTGAGTAATGAAGAGCATGAGCAGTCTTCATGATTTGTTTTTCTTAGCAAGCAGATGAGTTGGCAAAATGATATGTTGGAATTAAATCAATTAAAAGTTCTTCACCAATTGGCAAAGAATCAACTGCTATTCTTTCTAATTTACAGTCCGACGTTAATGTACAGCAATCACAAGGAAATGACATCAAATGACCAGATAACTCCACTTCATGTATCTAATTATATACAAACAGTATCAAAAAAATTAATTTTATAGCGTAAAGACAGAAGAAGTGAACTTTCTAGCACAGGAAAATTCTACCAGTCCAAACACGGAAGAAACCCAAGTATTTCAAACAAACACAAAGGAAGCAGGAAACTATAGGAACAAACAAATCCAAATCCACAACAGAAAAGTAACACCAAAAAAATTCAAAGAAGAAAACTTTTTCCAAGCTTCGACCTAAAGAACGGAAGTAGCAAAATTCCACTAAATTAAAGCCGCTTAAATAGGATTTATGGATAATTGCAAGAAAGAAACCATCTTACCTGGACTTGAGATCTTCCAGTTAGCGACGCGAGGCGGAGAAACAGCTGGAGCCTGGCTGCCCACGCCGTGGCACCCGGATGAGGACCGCAGCAGCTGTTGCTCATCGAGAAACCTCTGGCTCATGGAGTAGCAGAGCTCCAGCGCTGGCAGCGTGCCGCAGAGCCCGGGAATCTCTTCGTAGTTGAAGCCGAAGCCAAGGTCGAGGCATCCCTTGAGCTCTTGAAGGTCCTCATCCGTCAGGCTCTTCGTCTTCCCCATGACATGGTCATCAGCGTCGCCGGAAGCCGGGCACTCGCGGTCACCAATGTAGCCCTCCAGCATCACGGCAGCTGTGCTCCTCTTCCGCCCCTTCGTGGGCCTCTCGGCCACTTCAACGCCGCCAATTTCCTCCAACAGCCCTTCTGCCCGTCCGGTTGTCCACCCTTTCCACATCTCTCTCTCTCTCTCTCTCTTCTCGCTCGCTCGATCGATCGCTGCTGCCTTTCGAACCCCGTGTTTATTATTGGGTTGGAGACGGTGGCATGCGATGTCATGTGCTTTTGACATATGCACGTGGACGTCACACATTAACTGTCACATATTAACTTAAAAATAAAATTGAAGTTAATAGTTTTTTTTTATATTTTTTGAATAAGTTAATATTAAATAACAATTTGAATGGATAAATATTGAATAAAATTTGTTAGAAGAAATTAGAGAACTGAAATAACTATGAGTAGGATTTTGTGAAAAGCCGATTAAGCTCTTGTTTATTATTTAGGTGCGTTGAAGGTGATTTATATACATAATTCTGTTATAACATTAAAAAAACTTCTATCCAAATTGATATTTCTGAATTATCCTTTTATTTTCTCTTATAATTTGTTGTTATTGTTCTTATTATTCAATAATTTTGATATCAAAGTTACATTTTAATCAAGTTGAGTATATTTTTTTATGAAATTATTATTTAAAAATAAGATTTATTTATTTTTGTAAAGAAAATCATTTTATGATAGTGATATTATGATTTTTAGAAAATTCGAATATGAAATGTGTGTGATTGAGCACAAAAATCTATTTCATCATTTACTAAAATTTATTTGATTAATAACAAGATAGTTTTTATTAAAAACTTTCATATTAAAATCAAGCATTAATAACAAAGGTTAAAGATGAATCTTGGCATTGATAATATCAATATGACCATTTGCATTTTAGAAAACAAAGTTTTTTTAGTATAAAAATTATGGTAAATTTTATGTCTTGCATTTTTTTATGTTAATTCTATTTATGAAATTTGTATTTTTTGAGAGCTACAATAATAATTATTTCTAGTTTGTAAAGCTTGGAGAGCCACGTAGCTCATTAAGTTAGTTTATGTTGATGTGTGATCAAATGAATATTTTATCTTGAAATAAAAGCATATATTTGTTGTATTTTATGTTAGTTCCCTTAGCCATTCATTATTTCAATTATAAGAATTTTTTTTGTTGTATGACATCATATTATATGATGCTTCACTTTATGTTATATAATAAATAATATTTCTTTTCATTTATAATTAATCACACTTATCTTGCTCATATAATATCCTTAATCATACATGTATGATCTCTTTTAATTCATTTAACTCAAGTATAATATTTATGTACAATGCTCTAGTTTAATCCTCTAACTTGATTATATTTTAGGATTTCCCACTATCATGTTATATAATCTATTTCTTCACCCTCCATTTTCACTAGTAAAATTTCCTTATTCATACTCTATGATGTATTTAAGCTCTCACCTAAAGTAATCATACTTAAACGATTATGCTAATAGTACTTTAGAATTTATTTTTTGGTTTTTCATTTTTTACCCATTCCATTGTATTATTTTTAGTTAAATTTTACTTTAACTTGATTATACTTATATAATTTTACTTTCGTACTGTATGATCAATACATTCTCTCACTTGTGTTATTGTATTTGTCCAACTCATTGACATTTGATTGTTTGATAAAGTATTGTACTTGTATGATGTTCTTAAATATATTATACGATCAATTTAAAAAAATGTATAAAAATCTCTCTATAAATTTAAATAATTCAAAATTATTTTTATTTAAATATATTAATATATTCATACATTTAAAATATTTGCTTCTATTCTTGAGATATTATAGAGAGAACACGTGTTGCATAAATTAAGGTAATGTCAATTTATTAGAATTTAATATTTTTTATGATATATCATATAATATTATATTAAAATTATATCTAATGATATTTTATGTTTTTTGAATTGTAAACTCAACAATATAGAATTAAGATGTTATTATTTGGAAATGTATGAGTTCAAAAGTTACACACTAGATGTGCATAGTTTAGCATAATTAGGTTATATAGAATTATATTAATTTAATATGTTAGATGATATAATGGACAATATAATAATGTAATTTATATATGTTGTTATTATTTATTATGAAGTTTTGAAATAGTTAATTTATTATTATTAATTGAAAATCATGTCTCTAATATTATTAGTAATTTTATAAAAAAACAAATGGCATTTACACATTTCTTAAAACCTTAGAAAGTGAATTAAAAATTGAATAATGTGCAAAATCAAATATGTATAAAATTATGAAATGAGTAATATGTAAAGTTGAATATATTATAAGTGATGAACCATATTTATATAAAATGAAAATAATAAGATATGTTTTTGTTCAACATTTTACTTTGGGTTTGACTTTTTGATGTGATATTTGGTGCAACAACGTAAAATAGCATTATTGACTACCCAAATTTGTGGTAACAATCACTAATGGTGGTATATATTAACAGATACTTTTATGATTAGAATGAGGACATCAATTGTTACTTACTAAAAGATACTTGTGAGAGTGATGATCCTTGGGAGATGTGGCTAATAATTTGAAAAAGAGTTGGATCCTAAACATAATCAAAGAAATAAAAATGATTTATTTATAATAATAACGTATTTTACTTATTGTCATAACCAAATTCAATTAATCATGAATTGTATTCTTAATAGAAGATTTTTTATTTGATATTGTAGTCTAAGACTTAAGCATTATCGTAATATTAGGCATTCTAAAATGTGTGCTAAAATGATGGTAGCTTGATTTAGGATTGGAGCATATCATCATGAAGGTCACTGAAAAAATATAGGCATGTTGTTTGTATTTTTTGGAATCATTCAAATTTTTAAAAGTAAGAAAAGGAGAGAATGAATATTTTATTAAATATTTTAGTAATATAAACTTAAACCTAATAATTCTCCTTATACCCATAGGCTACAAGAGGAAGTCCAAGAGAAAGAAAGGGTTTGAGAGTAGAAAAGAAGAGAAAAGAACTTGAGGGAGAGAAAGAAGGAATCATTATGTGGTTTTAGCTAAATCTATAATCATGAAAAAGATTTCAAAGTTGTAGAGGAATGGAAACTTAAAGGAAACATTGAATCTCTTCTTAACCATTACAGATTCTTAAGGTAAGCTTCTACTCAAGATAGTTTTTCTTTAGTATGTTATGCAATCTTGTATTGATTGGATTAAAGTTTATTTTTGATTAGCTATAGAATTGAGGTTGAAATCCTCAATTCATTATTTTTGAAGTAAAATCTAGTGTGCAAGACTCACAAGGGGATAAATTGTGGGTTTTACAAGTAATTTTCATTATTTTTATTTCTTCAAAATAATTTTTATATTTACAAAAAATCTTGATTATATGTATATATTATCTTTAATATGGCAAAAAAAAATTAATATGAGACACCAAAGTTTTAGGTAGTTCAGTTCAAATTAGAACATATGTTCATCCCCAACCGAGGTTAGGAAAAGCACTACTAACAAAATATTATAATTTAAGATTTTTTACTATTCATCTCAAATGTACTAGCTTTTATAGATTCAACTAAAACCCAAGCTTTTGTAAGCTCAACTCCAAAGTTGATTTTTTTACAAGACCAAACCAAACTTAGGCTTTTGCAAATGTCAGGACGCCTAACCCAAGAGAAAAAGAAAAATATAACAAGACGAAAAAATTTTGATAAAGTTGTACATCCTATACTTGTTGATTAATATAACAAGGCACAATGAGCTTAAATTTAAGAAGAGAAATGAGAATTTGAAAGATTAGACGTGCAAGACTTAGCTGAAAAACTTTGACGATTTGAGAAGAAGTTGTAGTTGCTACCAATAGAATTTATGTTAGTAAAATATTAAGCTGCGTTTTGTTGAGATATTAAAGATTGATTCATGTTCATTAGATTTTTCATTTATTATAGTTATGTATTTATAGAAAAAATTTTGATTATAGTCATTAGAAAGTATAGAAAGTTATTTAAAAACTTATAGCTAAACAGCTTAAAACGTATGTTAAAATAATTTTTTGAAATGGCTAATCAGGGTTGTTGGATCTGATTAGAGGCATTACTAACCATCATGTCTAATATTGAATAAGCAAATGAGTTATGGTCGGTCTGATCAAGACAGATTTGATCTGGGTCATCAGATTAAGGATGGATTAGTTCAAATGACAGAAATAAAGATAACTATCCGATGAAGTCAAACGAGATCAAGACCATCAGATGAATTACTCAATTACATCAAATGAAGCAGTAATCGTCTGGCTAGCTCATCAAATAGTTAGTTGGATTTATTAAGATTATAGTTTTAAAGGCGAAGATGATCTCCACCGTGTGATCACAAAAATGGGTGATCGGACGGTGCTGAGCGCTGTCGATTTTGGATGCAGACAAGCACAGGACTCTAGTCCTATATTGTAGGAATGGAGGAGTATTTGAAGCTTATAAGCATTTGTGTGAAGGTGTTATGCAAAGCCAAAATGGGGCTAACTCCCCCATTGTACGCTTGAGAATCAATCTCCTAGGCATACTCTTAACATACAGGTTTACGGGTCGACCCATACGTATAATTTCAAGTGCTTCCCAACTCAATCCAATGCCTTGCCCCAATTTGATTCAAGATTTGCTATCAGCTTGAACAGGCTTGATTGGATTTTCTTGATCTGATGTTTGCAAGTGCTTGCACTGGTCGGACTAACCTAGCCTGAGAGCTTTGGAAGTAGGGATGTGGCAAGAATTCAACCCTTGAGAAAACTCGTAATACACAGGTTTATGGGTCGACCTATACGTATAATTTTGAGTGCTGCCCGGCTCAATCCAATGCCTTACCCCAATCTGGTTTAAGATTCTTATCAACCTAAACGGGCTCGACTTGATTTTCCTGACCTAAGGCTTACAAGTGCTTACCCAGTCAGGCTTACTTGGCTCGAGAGCTTTGCAAGTTGGGATGTGACAAAAAAAAATTATTTTAATTATTAAAGATTTAATAGAATTAATTTTTTAATTTAAACAAAGTTTGACAAACAAACTAACATAAAATTTTAATAATGATAGAATTTAACCAAGAAAATGATTATATATTTAAAAATGAAAACCTATTTATTTGTTAAATCAAGGAGATGATTGAATATGTTTTGAGATTGATATGAAATAAGAGTATCTTTAAAATCAACAAGTTGACATTTTAAAAACTTTATCAGAGCTTGGTGTGTATATCTTTAATCTTTGGAACTTACAAAACGTTCCAATATACTTTGAAGACCACTAATTCACCATCTTTTAAGGTGTATGACTTATTTATTAGAAACTACACCTGATTCATACTAAACAAACTCATTAGAATAACATGCTAAACATTAAGATTTGACTCATCAAACACAAGAATGAACAAACAGTTTTCAACCAAACCTTGAGAAATATACGATTGGTCAACTATATTGTGTGATCAAATTAATTAGATGATATAATGGAACCAATGGATGACATAATCCATATAAAGACTTTAAAAAATTAAATTCCAAGTAAGATCATAGAATATAATAAAAATTATTGGACTATATGATCAATTTAGTATTAGACTTTGAATTCCTAAGAAAATCATATGGTACAAAAATATTCATTGAATCATATGATCATACTCTTTTGAGCATTTTGGATTATTTGAAATAGAATTATTTGGAAGAAATCTTAAGATAGTACAGCTTAATAGGATTATCAAACAATATTATCAAACCTTACAAATTAGATTGTTTGAATAAGGGATTGTTTGGTTAAGAAACTTGAAAATTATGTAGACCTATGGAACCATTAGATGGTACAATTAGCTTCAACAAGTAAATTAAGTTGTGATCAGCATATTCAACCTAGTGTTTGATTAACTACTTGCTAGTAATTGTATAATATGATAGAAGGAATTGGAATATATAATGTGCAAGTTTGGATAGTGAATCTTAGCAAAATTTATGGATATTTTTTATATTATTTGTGATAATTTTTATAAGTATGTTTACCATAAATAGTGAATAATTTTCTAAAATAAGAAAAAATAGATAATAAGAAAACAAGTGTATGAGTCTTTTTAAAATTTGAGAATTAAATATAAACTATTAGTGATAAAATATAATGAGAATTATATAAGAAATAAAATAAAAAAGATAAAGAAAAAATAAAATAATGGTGGAAACCTTTCAAAGTTATTAAATATATAAACTAAAATAATGTGATGTAAGTTGAATTATTAGTTTTTTTTGAAATATTATTATAAGATATAATATAGAGTGAACAATTTGCATGACATAAAATCAACTATGTATATTCTAATTTATATGATTACATATTATTATTATCAATATATATATATATATATATATATATATATATATATATATATATATATCTGTGTGTGTGTGTGTATAATTTTATAAAATTAGAACATATGATAAGAAAGAAAAAAAAGAAATATTAGACATAATGATTTAGAGGATCATGATAAACAATAAAATATGATGAAAAATATTTGTTCTATAACCCTATCTTATAGTTACTTGATATAAGAAAAGAAAATAATATCTTATTATTGTTGGTACTTAAAGATAAAGCTGTATTACAATAGAAGTTTTATCCTATAAGTATAAAATATTGGTAATAAGATAAGGTAACTTCATAATATATGAGAAAAGAGAACATACCTTATTATTGTGAGTACTCAGAGATGAGAGAATTGCATAGCAAAGGCTCATCCTCATCAACACACAGTGGTTTCAAAGAGGGGTAGTAGCTTCATGATAGATTATGAAACAATATATTATATTGAAGAGCAAGGACAATGATCCTATGAGAAAATCTGAGCCCAAATGAAAGAAATAAGAAAGAAGTGAAAAACAAATAAATAAAAATAAATATAAATACAAATATAAAAAGAAGTAAAAGACATGATACGATGTAAATATTATATGATGATAGTACTATATGTTGGCTATACACATACACGAGCACGATACACAAGCATTCAAATAGTGATTTAGTGTAAGCCTCTTTTATTTTCAAATTATTATACTTTTTATTGATTATTTTTTATTATTTCCTACATATTTGTACTTTACACTATAATAATGCTTATAAATAATAATTTTCTTGCTAAGCATATTATGCATATGATACCCATTCTCTACTTACATTTTAAGCAAGCAAATAAACACTCATAGAACTGAGAGTTCTTAGATGATAACTTAAGATTCTAAGTGATAGAGATTTTGATATATTATATAAACTTTATGAGATATATATTATATAAGTGGAGTAGTTGTATGTTTTGATAATTATTACATCAACACTATTATTTTAGTTTTTTACTATATGAAAATTTAAAACTGTGTTGTTTTGGTTGTTTCAATAGAAATGATTTATTGTAATATTTTTTATTACCATCACTCTCTTTTGATTATGTCCTCCATAATTATTTCTTATTTTATTTTAATCTAGTAATTCAATATGTTGAATCTTTATCAAGTTTTATTTATATTTATTCTAAGTATAGTGTGATAAGGTGATATTAGAGTCTAAAATTAGGAAACTAGTATGGGCGTTTAAGTATTGACATTAGAATGACATACACATAAGTATGATTCTTTTAGTTATGTAAATTTATTATTGAAAAGATAAATTATGAATATGAAAAAAATAATATATTTCTATTTTAGGGGAGAAGAATCATAAGAAAGTCTAAAAGAACTGAATCTCATGCTAGTGACAAAAAAAGAAATTGGGGATAACAGAGGTCAAAAGGACAAAGTCCTCTAAAATGGATTCAATCTCTTTTCATAGTCCCCAAAGATGTTATAAGAACTTTTCATGCTAATAAACTGACAAAGTTATTTTACATAATACAACCTCCCCACTTTTTTAGAGAGACAGATCTCTTTGTGGTGAAGAATTAGATAAATCAAGTAGGCATAACATTTGAAGGTATAGATTAGCATGATTGTAAGAAATTATTACTAGCTCATTTGCTTTTAGATGAGGCTACTCTTTTGTGGTGGGAATATCAGCACCATATTTGTTTCAAGAGTCAATTGGTAAAGGAAATCATATGGGAAGACTTTATTAAAGATTTCAAAAATAGTTTATTCCTTTATCCCTTAAAGAAATGATGAAGAAAGAGTTGACAATCTTAGAGTAGGGAGACATGATAGTTATATATTATGAGAGGAGACTTCTCTTCATTATCCATTAAGCTCCATGGGTAGTAGGTATAAAGATTAGAGATGCTTTGTGTTTTGTCAAGGATTGAAAGAAACCATTAAGACTAGATTGATTACATTTAAGATCATCAATTTTGTTGGGAACAAGCTAGGTAATTATAATAATAATTAAAAATATTTGAACTTCTAAAGCAACAACACTAAAAAAAGAGGTATGGTGTACGACAAAACTGAAGATGCTCAATAGATTATTAAGAAATACAAAAATATATTATACATTAATTAGGGTTAGGTGACGTGTATGGTATTTTAGAAATTTTTAAAGATTGATATTTCAAAATTGTAGTATTGATTATTAAGTTAAGTAGTTGATAATATGTAAACATTAAGTATAAAATTTTATAAAGTAGTTTTTGTCATATCTAATTTCACACATAAAATAAAAAAATTTAAGACAATCTCTTTATAAAATATTTTTAATAAAAAATAATAATTTTAACTTTAGATTATTACATAGAAAATAAAAGTTACTAAAAGAGTAAACCTTTTGATGATGATATGGGTATTGGCAAAAGTGATAATTTTTTTGGTTTCTGTCTCTCTTGATAGATGGTCTCTCATTTTCTATCCTTGTCTCTCACAGGAGTAGAATTAATGGTGCATGTTTATGGGCTAATGTTAAATATTCGTACATCAAGGTACCTTTATCAATAATGTATAAATCTCAAAAGTGGAGGTAAATAATTTTAATAAATTCAAATAATGAGATATTAAAAATTAAAACTTTAAAAAGGTATTGATAACTTTAAGGAGAGATGAATAGTAAAAAGTTTTAAAATAATTATGATTTTAATTAAACAAATAATTCCTACAATTATAAGAATTTTCTAAAAAAAAGATCATATAATACGATAATAATATATCATATCATATAATATTAATAATAATAAGAAACATGGTTTAATAAGGATTATCATCTATTATGATATTAAGCATTGTAAGATATAATAAAATAATAAGAGAAAGTTAAATGGGATCATATGGCAAGATAAGAATTATCAAAATTTTAAAATATTATAATAAATGATAGCATCATTTATATGAGTCAGATTAGTTTGACAAAGTACAAAAGAAAGAATTATAATATATAATATAATAGAGGTAGTGTATATTATGATTAAGTAACAAAAAAAAGAGTTGGAGTACCATGTAAATCAATTCATAAGATAAGATTATATCATATAAGTATGATAATATAATTATATTGGCCCAATAAAGTATAGATTATGCATCAATGTTAAGCATCAGATGAACTGTAAGCTACATAAAGGAGGATTATATCGTATAATATAACTAAAAGATATCATACAATATAATTTAAAAAGAAATTGAACTTAAGAAAATTGTGAACAAGAACTAAAGTGAACTAAGGATCATATAGGATGACCAAAAGATCATAAAAAGCTATTAATATATAAGAACTATTGGTCAATATAGACAATACAATATCGCAAAATACTAAAGCAAGTAATATACAAGTATGATCAAACGAGAAAAAAATAACTAAATACGATAAGTTGACTAACAAATGAAGAAATTGTATAATACAATGAGCATTAGAGCATGAGTATGATAAGATGTATAATAAGCATTGCATATGGGAATTGTTAGGTTCTAACATAAGAAGGAAGATATATCATATAGTCTGATGAGGAATCATATAAGAACAAGATAAGGTGAATGCTTAAGCTAACTTAGAAAAATAAATTATACAAATGACTAATGGATCATATCAATATGATCAATATTAATAAGCCTTTAACAAAACATAAACCACGAAGATAGGAAGTATGATCAAGTTGAAAGTAGCGACATACAAGAAAAATCGTCTATACAATATAAATTAATAAGAGTATCCTACAACTATATTAATTATATTTTGAGAGTATGATAAGAATAATTTAAGATAGATTTAGGTAAGATTGAGAATCATACAGTACAAAGTTAGTGATCATACACTTACAATATCTATAAAGATTTTAAAACCTTAAGTGATGAATTGTAAGGTTAAACATCATGAAGCGAGATCAACTGATGGGGAACCATCAGAGTTAAGTTGAAAAGAAAGTGAAGAGTCATTATATTAAAAGAATATGATTATTTGGAGAAGTTGAATGACTAGGAATGCAAATGGATGTAAGAATAAACATCAAAGAGATTAAAGTTGAAACTTAGAGAGATTTTTGGCAAAATTGTGAAGTTTAGCACTTAGCTAAAGCTAATAGAAGAGGAAAGAGAAGGAGAAATTGTCTCCAAGTGATTTGGAGAGGTAACCGTGCTTAGATTAAAGGCAACCTCAAAAATTCAAATATGAAGTGTGTTAAGATCCAAGTCGTGGTGTAACCACTTCAAAAGAAAAATAAGAGATAAACAAAACTTGTACATAGTGTATATGATTTTATGTGATGTATAATACTAGGTTAGAAGCTTCAAATAATATATGAAGAATGATATATAAGAGATATTTGTCATTATTTATTATAATATGTTATGTTTATCTTATCACATGTTTTGCTTACATGCTAAATTTGTATCACTTGCTAACATGATTTGTTTGAGCATAATGATTTTATATTCTTTTAGTGATATACTAAATATTATCATATCATGTGTTAAAAAAGAAATGAGATTATTAACAAAATATTGATATAAATAAATTAAAAATGTATAATAAAGTGATTCATATGAGAAACATCAAGGATTATTTTCCAAAACAAACATACTATCTAAAATAACATTTTTGTAGAAGTAAATGTTTCGTTGTCTTAAATAATATTTTTGTAAAAATAAGACCACTACCTATAATAGTATTTCTTTATGATTGTTGCAAATGAGATATCATTAAAAAAAATAAAGAATAAAATATTTCAAATGCATAGAAGAATAAAAGAAGGGATTAAAAAAATTAATATGATTTTTTAAAGTTGAATTTGGTTTCAAGTGAATCCAAAAAATGAAGATAATATATCTTTTTTTGCTTTTATATATTTTGTTGATATAGACTATATGTATAGTTATCTAAGAATATTTCTCTTATATTATGTTATATGTTTTTATCAGTAAGCTAATGTTGGTTGCTCATACTTAACACTTTCAGGTCAAAAGAGACACCTCTAGGGGTTAAAGTGGAGAAATGAGAGCTAATATATGATAAATTTTTTGTTTATTATATTTGAGAAAATATGATATGTAAGGATATGTAAAATATTTATTATATATTAATATTGTATGGAACATGTTGTTTTTAAAAAGAAATATGAACAATTGATGTTTCTATGAGTTTTACAAATATTGCTTCTACAAAGGTTTTAAATATTTTCCTTAAAAGAATTTGCATTGCTTTTGCAATTTTGTTTTAAAAAGGAAGCAAAAAAAATTACTATTTGATTTTGTATGAAGAAAAGGAGAAAAGAAAAAGAATGCTAAAGTACAGCCAAGACCAAGAAAGGTTGGTGATGAGAAGGAGATACCTCATAAAGAGTTCAAGCCTCTTTAAGAAGATCTTTCAAAAATTTAAAAGTGGCAAACTAATTTGTTGTTTCTATCCCAATCGAGAAGATTTTGGAGCTAGTAGCAATATAATGGATATAAAATCTAGTAGGAAAGTACCCTAATATACAAAATGTGCCAAATGACATCGAGGAGTTTGTAGGGCAAGGTAAAAAGGCCAACCTAAGTGGTTCAGTTATGGAGAACTAGAACATTTGGCTAGAGCTAGATAGTGTATGAGATGGCTTCCTCCCTATCCAATGGTACTTGTACTATTGGTTGAGGTATTGGTAATGATAGGGGAAGTGCATTTGTCATAGCCTCAAGGAGTGTAAGCTGAGGGTAATCTACAAGCTTAGAGAGACAAACCCAAGTAAATGCGATTGCCTAATAGAAGGCACTGCACTCAATAGATGTCATAGAAGATATGATTTTATTCCAAAGCTATCAAGAGGTATTTTATTTGATAGTGGCACTTTGCATTTATTGATATCTTGTCATATGCTTGATGCACTAATTGTTTCTTTGAAATTGTCTAATGAGAGTGAATTTCTTATGGATGTGTTTATTCAAGAAGAAATAAACATGAAAGGAAAACCTTTTTATTGAATTTCTTATCTTTTTCTTATTTAAATTTGATATTATTTTTAGCATAGATTAGTTGTTTGAAAACTAAATAGTTATTGATTATGTAGAGATGAGAATTAAATTAAAAAAATCTAGATGGAGAGGAAATAGTTTTCTTTTGTGAAGGGAGAGGAATTTCAAATATTTCTACTCTCATGGCCTAAAAAATGTTAAGAAAGAAAAGTGAAAGATTTTTGCTATCTACTATAACTATTGATTAAAGATTTATTAAGACACAAGATATATCATTGATCTACGAGTACTAAGATATTTTTTTAAGAAACTAACTAATCTTTCTCCTAATAGAAAAATTTAGTTTGAAATCCAACTGATATCATGAGTGGAGCCAATATCTGAAGCTTCATATAGAATGATACCTATAAAATTGGTATAGATGAAAATGCATTTAGAAATTGTAAGATAAAGGTTTTGTTCACCTTAGTGTATCCCTTTGGGAAGAACTTGGTAATTTACAAGAGAACACATGAATTGTGATTTTTTTTAATTTTCTTATAAAAACACTTAATTTTTTCAAAATTAAGATTATGGTTAAAAATACTAAAGTTTGAGTTAAACTCTAAGATTCAAAGCTTTAAGCAGATTTATTATTGTTTATAGAAAGATTAAATCAATTCAACCAAATACATTTAACCTTTAAAAAACTTTATTATATTTTAAAATATTTTGTTTTTTTATTGATAAGCAAGTAGAGATATGTAAGTGCAAGTAAAAAAACATAAGAAAATTTCATGTAGTTTAGCAAAATCTTTGCATACATTTACCCTTGGTTGGTCTGACAAGGCTTTCACTAAACCAAATGTCTTTTGTTGGAATAGCAGGTAGACCACGAAATTCTCAAAACACTTTGATCAACCAGATCAGTAACAACAATTTCACTGAGCTCTTAAAGACTACAATTTGATAATAAATTATTTTATAGAGAAAACTAATGTGATTGTTGATGTGCTAAGTAAGAAAATTATTTTATATAATCTTGTAGAGTAATAAATTTAAAAATATAATTTTTTGAGATTGACATATTACAAATGAAATGAGCTATGCATAAAAATGTTTGGTTATTGAATCAATTCTCATAATGCATATTCTTTTTAACATTTTTGTCTAAGGTGACATATTTAATACTAAATTATTATAGATCTATTTATTGAATTGATAGTTTGATAACATCTATTTACTAACTTATTTTTTTAGAAGTTATATAGTCACCAAATTATAGCTGATAAGGATTGCAATAATTTATACATTATCATATGCTCATTATTGTATTTTAGTATGTTGGGAGTTAATTATACCTTTTACTAATAATAGATTATGAATAGGTATGTATAACTAGTGTAGAATCTTATATTATTTTAGATGTTCTACTTTATGATTTTATTTCTTATTCTATCATATGTGTAAGACATATTTAATTAAAAAAATAGTAATAATAAAAATAAATTTAAATATAATGAATACTATTATATGTTAAATCTTAATCCATAATTTAGTTAAAAATAAGATTATAAGTTTAGGGTCTTGACATTAGCATTCACAAGAACATATGTAATATAGATATAGATGCAAATATATACTAAATATGATAATATGACATGGAACTCCTAACATTGCAACAATTATTTGATAGCTCAAAATATGTGGAATTAGAAAATATGCTTAATGTCTCATTAACAATCATGAATCTAGAGAGAGTAACAGGTAGCAAATGTTAGTGGTTAGATTTATGTTTAATGGTGTGTTTGGATTTGGAAGATGAGGGTTTGCGATGTTCTTGTCACTTGGAATGCTTAATACAAGAGTAGCCAACTTTTAATTGAACTTTAAAGTATATGTATTGATTTTTTTTGTTGTGTCACATGATTGTCATATAACAATGAGCTACATAGTAGTATATATGCGACAATCATAGACATGACATCACTTCAAATTTTATCTTTATAGATGCTTAATTTAAGTAATATGTGACATCACTAGCTAACTGTTTTGAAGATTTTGTTGCCCATGCAATATTGAATGGGTGTGCATGACTCAAGCATCAACCACTGTTCACTAGTTTAAACATTTTATAATTATATTTAAAGTGCTTATAATGGTGAAATTTATCTTAATGTGGAAGAGCTTGATGCTAACAAACACAACACCAACAATGAATAAAGATGATATCAAAAGCAAGAAAAATAGCTTAAAGGTATTTTGGCTATATGTATTGCTCTTATAAGTAGTTATGGAAGTCTACGATAAGATGGGAGACCTTTATAAGAAAGTTCATCATTTATTGGCACATTTTTATAAAGAAATTTTCATATCTAGTGGAAAATTTTCTTAAAGAATCTCAACTGTCCATTACATTATTGTGCAATTCTATCGTTCTTGTAAGCCTACAAGCAAATGATGGATATTAATATGTCTATAGGCTTTTTGCATAACTTCATGACTTCTTTTGTTGAATGAATCATGCTATACATTATATTTACAAAGAATGCTCATAAAGTTATACATGTTTGTTATAATTTGTAATATGCAATCAGCATTTATAAAAATGTGCTCAACATAAAATTTACAACATACTATACATTGTCTATATTCATGTCAATTTGCACATCAATATTAATTTTTTATACGATTACAATATATAGGTTTTTAATAGTTTTACAAATTTCTTGATATTCAATATGCCATCATTGTGCTTTGGTATAAAATTAAGAAAATGTGTAAACAAAAGGCACATGTTTCCAAGGCTTCCAAACTCATTCATTTAGGGTTTAAGCTTAACACAGATAAATTTGTAAACAAATGTTTTAAGTTAATTATTAGTGCTCCTCATATTCTTGCATAACTATCAATAGGGCCAAGAATTCATATTTATTCAATAACATATATTTTATGCAAAACGATGTCAAAAATAATCCCTATGTCATTCATTTCAATGTTAGAGTTTGTTTTATTGTAGCAAGTTATTATCCTCTTAATCATACATGTTAAGATTTTGTTTATAATAATAGTTACAATTCAAAATAAAGATAAAATATATTTTTAAATAGTATTTTTGAAAAATGATATATTATTAAGTAAATAGAATTATCAAAATTGTTTGTTAAAATTTTTATCTCTTTTACATAAAATATAAAGACATTATGAAATACCAACTAATATATGACAAAACCTTCTTCAAAGAAATTAATAGATGTAATATGACATCTTTTTATTTGTGCTTACTCTCTGAGTAATGCAATAATATAATAAGTGATAAAAATCATAAAAGTTGTTACAAATATCTCGTATTGAGATCCCTCAAATGTGGACTCCATCATTTGCCTACATAAAAAAATCTCATTGATTATATTATCACTAAATAGTTTTGTCTCCAACTCAAGAGTTGCATGGAAGCAAGCCACCTACTTTGTTTGTTTGATAGAACTATAGTGTGAGCAAGGTACAATGACAGTTAACTAATGCATTAAATAGGAGAAAATGTATATATATATATTGGGATAATATTTCCTTCACATCTTTGGTGAAAGCCTCGCATATAAAAACGTTTTATAAGTTTTCATCACCCACTTTCTCAAGATATAGACAATTTTAATAACTTGAACAGTTCAAAGTCCATGCAATAATGGAAGACAACTACACGTGTAAGGGGCAAGGCATGCCTTACTTATCACGTGAATGGGTGGCATCATAAAATAATAATTTTGAAGCATTATGATGTTGGGCATAATTAATAGCTAAAGCTTCTTGTTGCTTATAGCTCTTCTCTGTTGATGGCTAATTGTGATGACTAATAATAGTTTATTTAGCATGGCATGGTATGGTCCCTTGGGTGGTGAAATGGATGAATGGATGGGATGGAATGGTATGGTATGGTTAACATGGCGCCATGTGGGCATTGTGCTAACTGTTGTCATGTGATGTTACAACAATTGTTTTCAATCCGGATCAATAAATGGAAGGTCAAACTTTTTTAAGAAAGAGGAATTGTTTGTCATGAAGGTGAAGATAGCTGGAGAAATCTATTATAACAAGGTCAAACTATGGGAAAAACTCATTCAATTTCATCATCTTTTAGGAAAGCATCTTTGTTTTGAGTGATTTGGTTAAACAAAGCTTCGGTTATAAGGTTGTAGATGAAGCTCATGAATATAGTAGAGCACTTGTTGAGAAGAAGCATAGAGAAAAAGATAAAGGATTTCAACATAAACATTCAATTGCATTGAGCAATTATGTCATAACAACGTTTGGGAAGAATACGATCATTTTGATGGCTTGTAGATTTTGTGGCAAGTGCACATCATTATTTATAGTTTCGTATCATTTTGATGTGCATGCTCTTGTGAAGTTCCTCTTTTGGAGTTTGACAGCTCAAGTTAGGGATGAGTTAAAGAAAAATCATTGGTTAATAGTTGTAATTTTGAGTTAAAAAAATAATTATTAGGTCACACATAAATCATACCAAATTGCTTGTTATGTGTAGGTTACAATAGATAATGTATTTTGGATGAAAATTTTGAGACACAAGTTGTCAAATATTGATTATATTAGATTAAATAAAAAAAATTATACTTTTTTGTTGCTTTATAAATGTCATTACATTATGAATATTAAATTTTCTTATCTTAATAAAAATTTTATTAGTTGGTTAATTGCATTTAATATCATTTCGTCTTTACAACCATCTCAAAATTTTAAAATAATAATATAATTAAAAGAAACTCATAAAGATGATACCAACAATGGCTACTTATAGGAACTAGAGATTATTTAGAATATGTATGAATTTTTAAAAATAACTAAATGCATATTATTTAAAAAAATATTAAATGCATATTAATTAATAGGTCAGCTCATTTAGGAAATGATTTAAACAAGGTGAAACAATAGTGAGGGAATACTAAACTAGAAAGAGGAGAGAGAGAGAGAGACTTGTTACTTGAGAGGAAGGGAAAATTATGAAAGGGAGAAGCAAAAAAAGCAAGAACGAAAAAAGATGTGTAATAACATGTCTATGAGAAAAAAAAAAAAAAAAAAAAAGAGAGAAAGACAAGCTTCAATTTGAAAAAATTTGTAATTAATTTCACGTTTGGTTGGAAAATATATTTTTTTAAGTTATATAAAGGAGTTCATAATTTAAAACAAAGTTATTTTCACAAGTTATGTTAACAAACTTTGAGTACAAATCTATTTTTGAAGCTATGTCATTATGAGAGACAAATATAAGTTTTCTATTAAAGAATTGGATGGCCTAATCCTCAAGATCAAATTGTTCAATTGAGTTGATATTATAAGTTAGGATGATTGAACTAATTTAATTGAATGAATTGATATTAGTCAATCAGTCTGACGATCAATTAGGAGAATAAACAGATAAAAAAAACCAGTTACAAATTTGTTATATAGATTGAGGATCGCTTGAGAGTGAAGAAAGTATAAAAGATAAGTAGAGAATATTATGTTAGGATGATGAGAGAATGAGCTAGGATAATATCTATAAATCAACCTAAAAAATAATTAGAATCATCTGGGACAACTACCTAGTAACTGTTTATTGGTTGTGTTGATCCTCCAAGATTGTTTGGACGACTGAAAACCAATTTTTAAAAATATGAAAGCGTGTAATGTTAGTTATATCTAATTATCCTGTACAATCGATAATCTTCTAAAACTATCATATCTAAGAGGAAAAGCCAATAAAACTAACAACACTTGTGCAAATCAACTCTAAGCATTATGAAAAAAATCTAGAATATGTGGTGCACATTTAGAATACCTGGATAGTTGCATACACAAGCCTTAATATACCAATATGTCAAACAATATAAATCATATACACACTTAGTGATAATAATATAAGTATAGATACATCTATCAAATATAACAATAATATTAAAATATCACAAAAATCCAAAAAATATATAAATAAAATCTACATCATTGTAGAAGCCTTTGGATGATTCTACAATTACTAGATGTTATGATATGGTAATACACAAATATTTCTTGATCTCCAAAGCTCTATCATATAACAAGATAGTGGAGAGCCTATTCTTTTTTGCTTAGTTTACTCAATAATTTTAATGAATATAAAATAAAAATAATAATAATAATAATAATTTTAAAGGTTTTATTTGTTACAGTTGAACTTTTTTGTATGTGTTATTTGCATGTATCAGTGGTTTAGGACATATGTTTTCCTACAGTTCAAATAACTTTTGTGTGTTTTTGCATCCATATGAATTACCAAGAAGAACTACCTGTGTCCAGGTCTGCATAAACAATCACTGCAGGCATTTGTACAACCATCTTTAAAGGTTTGCTCTTCAAAACTCTGGCAGTCAATCTATAAAATTGCCTCATGAGATTGATAGATCACATCAGACAATATTGAATCGCCTCAAAGAACCACCTTAAATCACCCCCCAGTAATCTTCCAATTGCTTGGTTGATCAATTGCCCAAGTGTTTGTGACCCAGTTAGGTTTTTGTTTTCCTTTTGCTATAACTTGCTGCCCGCACTGAGAAAAATGCTCATTAAGTTTCAGGCAAGCATGCGACTGTACAGAATACTAGGCTTTAGGCATTATTAATTGCAAGCCACCTCTGATCCTTCATTTAGTATGGTGGGATTTAATGCTCACATAAGCAAACACTTGTTATCTTCACGAACAAAAGAACAAACCAGATCCAACCATGCAATCAATCGCCTTATTATCTTCTCTCAGTAGATGATTTTGTTGTAAACAAATGAATTGATGACAATTAAGGGCATGCTTTAATTCTTTCTACAAAGTTGATTTCAACTAAAACCAGCCAAAACCCACTTTTCTTTTGGTGTTTTTTAATGCAAATATTAATTATGACACCAAAAAAAGTGATAGCAGGAGCATTATTTTCCTTTTTGCCATGGCTATCCTCGTTATGAGACTAAGAAAGTCCACATAATGGATAATAAAGGCCTTCATATTCTAAGAAGGCAAACAATTTATGGTTGCTCTTGTACAATATGGGAAAAAGAACCTTATCATTTATAAAATCCAAAAAAAATCAAAAATTTTCTTCGTCGTCAACAAAATCCAACAGAAACCGCAAAATTGCACCTTGACTCTTCATTTCCAAGACACCCTTCACCAGCCGGCAATAAAGCCTCTCGAGCAGTGGAGCTCCATAGCCTTCAGTGCGCTCCATCAACCGGCGCTTGACGGAGCTAATTTGGTCGGTGAACTCGGATTCGTTCATCTCCGAATCAAGCAGAACATCTTCATGAGCAGCGCAGGAAGCCATTCCTGATGCCTCCGTGAGCTCGGCTTCAGTTGGGTTGAGAGACTCATCAGCATCTGCCTCCTGGGCTGAGCTGAGGTTGGAGCTTGCTTTTGATGGCTCGGTTTCTGCTACATACTTTGACCTGTCTTCAGCATTTGATGCTGAATTCAACATGAGAATGCTTCAGAAATCATATACTCCAATTTGATAATGGATTACACATATGCGAAAATATCATGGTTTGAAAATGTCTCCATTAGGTAAAATTTGTTGCAGGAAGCAAAACTATCATGGCTCCAATGTACAAAGGGCGAGGTAACTTGTCTCCAACTTTTAAACGTTTTCTATAAAGAAAAATGTCACCCCAATAATAATGACCCTGCAGCCATTTCTTCCAAAGAATATTGATAACAAATCAGTCTATTGCTCCATTATGGCAAATGATAAGGCTGCCACATAACTATACTGTTGATTCATGGAACACAACCATGAAATCTGATGTTTCTTCTATTTAAGCGTGACATTTCTGTGATGTCTTTACTAGAAAATATTTCTGGCACACTTTTTGCATATGTTTATAAGTTTCTATACAACAGAAAATGATTTTGTCAACTACATAATATTGAACACCATAAGCTACTAATAAATAGAAATGGACAAAACAATCTCCGGTAACATTCAAAACTTGCTTTGATGCAGGTAACTGAATCTATAAAACATTCGAAGAAATATTGAAAGAGCACAAGCTTTTATTGCAACACAAAAAACTGAGCCAAGCATTTGTTTGTTTGATCAAACGAAGACATGCAAAACATACTAAGAGAATAATCAAATTGATAATCACCAAAAACAGTAAGCTCATAAGGCAACTCATAATAACAGTTCATTAGATAATAGGACAAGTCTAATCAATTTGCAAAATGATGTCCACAGTTTAGGATTTGCAAGGCGAATGTCAGACTGCATGAAGAAATGATGAACATCTTAAAACAGAATCAAGGCTCCACAAAATCATTCTAGTGCTTTTTCCAAGAAAGTTTTCTCTCTTTCAGATCTGCTAAAGAAGCATACCTTCAAAAGAGTTTATTTTATGTTATATTATTCAGCAAGCTAGTGAGCGTTCCCTCTCTTTTGTTTTCCAAAATAGAGTAGTGAAATAATCTCACACGCAAAAAGATAGAAACTCCAGTAGCCAGTTACTGACAAATTAACTTATTAAAACGGCAGTTTCTCCTTCAGTGGAAACTTTCAATGCAGGGAATCAAGTAATAGCAAAGTCAATTTTCTCTTGCAAAACAAATGGTTATACTTAACATTCTACCCTAGCTTGTGTATATCTTCCATCCCAATTGGCACAGTATACCTATCAACATTATAATTAGTTTTCAACTACCGGAAGCTTGCGAAAGGTAACAAGCATAATTATTTGCACGAAAAAGCAGCTTAACGGTATGAGGACATACCTATTTGCTCATTATCAATATTTTTCCTTGTCCTCTTTAATGCCTCATAACTTTGTGATAAGTTTACTTCCGGCTGAGCATTACGAAGGCGAGCACTTGACCGAGTAACAGCAGTCGTTTGAGCAACAGGTACCGATGGAATACATAATCCACCAACATCATCTGGCATGTGAGATGGACCACCTTGTTCAGCAATCTTCTCACAGGAAGAGATCAAAGCTGGATCCATTTGTGACAACATGCCTTGCACCTAAAAGACGATTATTACACTTCACTATAAATGAGACGAGGTAATTCCCATGCTTGATTGCTGAATAGGTTCAAAAAGATGATACCACATCTCGAAGCTCAAACGCCCTGCTAACAATCCTTGCTCCACTGTAGTCATCTCCATTATATGCCTATAATCCACTCATAGACAAAATAAATGAAGATGCTTATACTTTGTCAAGAGAAAAGCTTCAAAGTTCACAAAATGGTACTAAATAAGAATAAAGAAAACCAAATAATTCTTTCTGAAGTTTCTTCTGATGCACACATACCCTAGCATTAGAAACAATTAGGTCAACATCTTGTATAAAAGACGAACGTGTAATATACAGTCCAGAGTCCACTCTCTGCAAAATAGTAGCAACATCCATTGGATTCTGGATGATGGTCCGATAATTTGGTGCATCCTCATCAGAGACTGGGTAATGGAACACAGAGAATCTTTTGTCATACAAAATCCTGAAAGAAGAGATGAATTGCTCAAAAACAATATTCAATGGTATATAAATGCTTAGCCTTGCCAATACTTTCCAAACTCGGAAACCAATGGAAGCAATTTAAAGCTTCCACATCCATAGGTGAGATTCAATAAGTTTTATGACATCACTTAAACATTCTCAACTTGTTCTCACAAGAAAATCCACTGCTATTTCACAAACTGCTTAGCCAAGCTTTATCAACGTACAAGATATATGTTAGCTATACTTGATTCACAGAAGTAGCGCTTGATACAAGGAATAGCACAGTCAACACAAGTTAAAAATGCAGGAACAAGATAACTACACACAAGCAAATGATTTTAGGAAAGCAATAAAATCCATTACCTTTCCACATGAATTAAACACATCTACAAACAAGTTTTGATCAGTGGGTTCCAAACGATTTTGGAAGAGCCAGAGAAACGTAATTTTAGAAAGAATTTTTCTTTTTTGACCCAAGTAAAATTAAAGAACATACCGGTTACAGACATCACGAAGGCACATCCGTAACCGCCGAAGGCTATGCTGCTCAGCTTCTGCCTTGGCCCTTAATTCTGACACTTTAGGGCCACTAACTTCTTTTGGGGCCTTGGGAAGCTCAGGAAGAGAGTCTGATTCCTTGTTCTTGATTGAAGACCTTTCCATTGGTATGGAGAGGACAGTTTCAACAATTTGTTCAACAAACCTGTACCTGTCTTCTTTGGTTGGTCTATCAACTGTGTATCTGTTGTATTGAAAGACCAAGTTAGTTCTACTTTTAGGTTATAATAATTAAGTTAACATGTGTTAGAAGACCAATCACAACTTAAATGGTATTGGAAATTTCATTCCAGAAGATAGTGATGTAGTAATATTTATGAACATTACATATCCGTTTATTATCAGAACGCAAACATCAAGAACCACAATCCCACGCAAAAGAGCAAATGGTTCAAAAAATAAAATGCAAGAGACCAGTTAGCTTTTGGCATTAAATGGATTAAGTTGTTGAGCAGGTCCTTAATTTTGACACAATTGTAACCAAATAATTTTTACCTAGATTACTAGAATGTTCTATTATAATAGTATAGATTGCAATGGCATTAAGAGAATTCGTACAACTGATAACACCAACAAAAGGTTTGTATTTGCTGTGCCACAGTAATCTATCTTTTAATTGCAAAATGAAACCATGAAAAAAAAAAACTTTCTACATGACAGGAGCTTAACATGCAAAAGGCGGATTCTAACTATCTCCAAGTACTCTGGTTTCTCTCTGTATTTTGTCATTGATGTTTAATTAAGTACAAATTAAAGGTGAAAAGAACGACATGACATTTTAAGATAAAAGGCCATACTATCATCATATGCTTAGCACAACCTGTGCAGATGATTGGTTTCTCGTGACCTCCATCAATAAGAGTAAATAGTGGCACTTCAAAGATAGAACACGAGTTAAGCCTAAAAGAACGGATGTCAAAGAAGAATGTTCTAGTGATAATTTATCTACAATAATAACACAATACTTGCACTTTTCACAAGCACCCCATGACTATTGTTAATCTTCAATCCTGCATATTCCAACAAGAAAAAACAAAAATTTGCTACCAATTTTTCTGAAACTACTACAACTGTGCATGGAGAAAAAGTAAAAAGATTTGTGCTGTGCTTTCCACCACTTAAGGGTTAAAGAATCCGAAGGATAAATTATAATTTCATGAACAACATATACAACAAAAGATGTTGGATTAAAAAATCATACATATTGCGAGGAGCGAATATGGGAGTTGAATTTCCATCTATCTCCAACAAAGGTTCTGAGGAGGTCCCCAGTAATAGAATGGGAAGCTGTGATGGCAATTCCTCAAGAAGGGTCATCAAGACAGCCTTGAGTTGTTCATGAGCCTGAGATATATAAGCACATAAATCAGATTAATAAGTAATGCAAACAGTGCATCACCAATTAGTTGTTACTCACTGTCTCCCACCAAAGCTGGAACTGAGGCAAGAAAAGCACAGATGGAGTTGTTCGTCTTGCTTCACTGAATATATGTACCAAAGCCTCCTCAGGTGTCTTTGCGCTAGGATCAGAAAGAAGAGAAGGAAGCCCAAGAGAATGAACTGGAAATTTCTCTAGCTCGTGCAATACAGCTGGCCCAACATGATCCTGTTCAGCTAAAACATATGTTAATACAAGTATGTATAAAACGTTTCAGGTAATAATCTCTATTTAAAAAAACTTTCCAAGTAGTACCAGCCCAGAACTGTCATCCGCACAAATCAGAAGTCTAGGCCTATAAACAAGAGGAATTGCAGGACCATATGAGCATACAGATAGCGTATTCATTTCTGAATTTGAAAGGAAAGGAAATATGTCCAATATTTGTGTCATGATTCTCTGGACATGCTTTAGTAAAAATGAGGAGACAATTGGGGATAGTGGTCTAGAATGCACGATAGAACCCCGATGTGCTGCAGGCGTGATTGTAGACATGGCTTCCAAGAAGTGGTATTTTTGCACATTGATGGAGTTGACATCTATGACAAACTTTTCATCACTTGTGTAAACTTGTGGATACTTCTCCCTGAAAGCACGAATGGCTGCTTCCGTACATAAAGCTTTCAAATCAGCTCCACAGTATCCTACACAACTAGCAGCAAGTTCTCCTTTGAGCTCCTTTGAAGGAGGTTCCTTCCACTTCCGAGTATGAATGTCTAATATTTCAGCACGTGCCTTGCAACCAGGTAAAGGAAAAGTGAACTCTCTGTCAAATCGACCAGGACGCCGCAGTGCTCCATCTATAGCATCAATCCTATTAGTTGCTCCTATCAAAACGACCTGCCCTCTTGAATCAAGACCATCCATTAAAGCAAGTAGCGTTGAGACAATAGAATTGTGAATCTGTTCTTGTTTGCTAGACCTAACTGGAGCAAGACCATCTATTTCATCGAAAAAAATTATCGATGGCTGATTTTTTTGAGCTTCCTCAAAAAGTAATTTCAACTGTCTCTCAGCTTCACCAACCCATTTGCTAAGAACGTCAGCTCCTTTACGCATATAAAAGCTAACTTTCTGGCCGGCCTTTGAGGCAGCACAAGCCAGTGCCCTAGCGATCAATGTTTTGCCAGTGCCTGGAGGGCCACAAAGCAAAACTCCTCTTGGGGGAGTGATGTTATAGCTAGCAAAAAAATCAGGGTAGAGTAAGGGGAAGAAAACCATTTCCTTTAGTGCATCAATGTATTCTGATAAGCCTCCTATGTCATTAAAACTTATATTATCATCAACCTGCACGGGCTGAATATCAGCTCCTCCCTTTGAACTTGGTCCAGCCGTTTGAACACCAGAAGTCAGAGAAGCCAATGTGTCACCATGATGAGCCCAACCAGATGCAGCAACATTCAAACCCCAAGCAGATGTTCCATGCATATCTAGACCACCAAACAGCCATGGAGCCCCACTTCTTCCACTTCGCAACCAAGGAATTGCAGGACCATCATCTAGTTCGTCTACAAGCAAAGAATCATCAGAATCATCAGCTCTCGAAAAACGATGCCTCTTGTGAACTCGAGTTCCTCCTTTCCTGACATCCCTACTGGTTTTGGTGCCCATTCCATGATGCAGTATTCGATGATGTGTTCGTTTTCCTTCTTTCTCAGGCGAGGATCTGCGAACCTCAGCTCGGTTGCGCAAATCATATCGCCTTCTCCCATCATTTTCTTCACCATCTTCATCATCCTCATCCATTTCAACCTCATCCCCTCCACCATCTGCTTCATCTACACCATCCTCTTCAACGGTGTTTCCATTTTCTACTTCATCTGGTTCAGCATGTGCTTCTGAACTTTCATGTTCATCTTCCGATCCTTGGTACGGTTGAATTTCTACCCCTCTAAGAGATTTTCTTGGTCTCAGCCCTTCACGTCGTGGAAGAATTTTGGCATTCAATGCCTTTTTATTCCTTGGAGAGGTGGACAATTCATCATGGCTTACATTGTTCTCTACCTTGTTTCTTGAGGAGCGGTATCTGGGGGCCTACACAAGTCTCAACAAGAAATAAAATGAAGGTTAATAACTAAAATCCATCCAACAACTCTGGTACTTGTTGAGAATCGATAAATAAGAGTATGAAAACATACCATTAAATCATCATCAGTTCTGGAACTATCCGTCTCATAATCCTCTAGATTAATTGAAATCTTTCTTTTTCGTGTAGAGCGTCGAAGATTTGTCACAACATCCTGCAAGAAATAAAACGTTGCAACAACCTAAGGTCACAAGACAACTATCTAACAAAATTTTCATTAATTAAGATAACTATTACTTATCATGATGTTTAATGATCTTGATAAAAAGAAGATTAGATAAAACATGCAAAATATGTAGGCTTAAAACAAGACAGATATCTATGGCAAGCTCCCTTACATTAGTCAAATACACCTTAGAAACAAAGGTGAGAGTGGGTAATTTAGGGCTCCAATATATGACACAGGAATGGAAATTTATACAAACCAAATGCAACAACATGACATGCAACATTTGATAATGAAAACATTTTTAATTTCTTTGATACACAAGAAAACAGTTTGAACGGCCAAAGGAATGTGTTGAACCCCATGAGCTCTAAAGAGAACATCTTATTTTGAAATAACAAATCTTTTAAATATTTATATTATGATTCAACATGTTTATTTAATGTGTTACAAGTGATCATAAGATAGATTAATTAATTATTTATCATTGTGTGGATTGAAGGAATTTCCAAAGTCACAAATTAAGACACTTGAGAACATGAAGGAAAAGAGTATCCAACATAATGATTCATATGTCAAAGATACATCTCAAGAGAGTCTACAATTATTTAGAACATATATAGGGATTCAAATTTAATTTACCAACTATTTCAAGAGTTTGCACTTCACCTTAAGCATTTCATCCAAGAAAATAAGGTTTTAGTGGTCTATCCTTAATAGCATGCACAAAGAGCTTTTAAATTATATGTAAATGATCTTGTGAATAAAATTAAGTAACGTTACAAGAATATTCATTAAAGAATTATGACAGTTAAGTTTAAAAAGAAAAATGAAAAATAAGTTGCAATTAAACTAAATATATGACACGTTACTTTGAATATATAATATATCTAGTATATCATGAAGAATACAAAGAAGAAGCCGGTCTGCCTAAATGTTTTAAATGATACCTTAGGCTTGCATATAAGACATTATTTTTATTATGCAATATATTTAATTCAAATAACCAAAGCACATCAACAAACAGATTGTGCGTTAAAGGATATATAAGAAACCTGAGACTAACATATGCTACGTGATTTAATTGCATATAGTACATTTAGTTCACTAGACAACCTCTGAGTATTCGTGAGCTTAAAATGCAAAATCTTGAGACTTATGTATGGTATGTTATATATTAAGTACTACACGTTTAGGTCAATAGATAATCTATGTTGAAAGGACAAATAGTTTTTAGTGTGATATATTTTTATTGTTACTAAGTTATAGTACGCATTCTTCTTGTATACAATGTGTAAATATAAATTGAATAAAAATGGTTAACTAATAATTACATTGCACAAATCCAAGACTTTTGCATGGTATGCTACTTATTATTGTATAGTATATTTAGTCAAGAATGATTGATACACAACATTAATTGAGAAAAAAAGAGACCAAGGTATAATATGTTTTGTTAATTATAATTCATACACAACAATTGAAAAAAATCAAAAAATGAGTAACATTTTGTTATTTATTAATGTATGATAAGCATTGTACAAAATGTAAGTAATATACAACAAATTCCTTGTAATGTATGAAATCGATAAAATGTGTAATGACTAGTTTGATTGTAGGAAAAAAATTAATTTTAATAGTTATGTGAACATTGGAGATCACATAAAGATATCCTTTCTCAAAACAACTAAAATTGATTGATGAAGGTTTACTAAAGAATTGACATACATTAGAGAGCATTTGAAAGAGCCATGAAACTACCTTGCTAAATCTATACAAGAGAGTACAAGTGTGAACGGAATTCAATTCCACAACAATTAAGAAGATTACTAGTGCATGTGCAAAAGAGTTTGAAGGAATTACATTTGACATCATTTACTATCTCCATCACAAAAAGCCCTTCAATAAAGCGATAACATTTATTGTTAATCCATTAAAATTGTATTTGTACTTGTACATTAGTGGACCTAAGCTTCATATCGTTTTATTTGTTGTTCTTTTCTTGGCTTATCTTCATACTGCATAGTGTGGAGTGGTTAGCCTAGCTTCAGGTCATATAATGTGGAGTGGCGGGCCTATCTTCGAGTTATTTAAGTGTGAAGCATTGATTGTGTCTTATCTGGTCACTTTATTGGATTTCTCTACCTGGCTAAAGCAAAACAGTATTAAGTTAGTGGTGCTCAAGTTTAAAGGCTTAAGAGTAGACAGATTTTTGGATTCAATCGAACTACTTAAAAATCTTAGTATTCTTTACATCATTTATTTTTCTTTATATTCTTCCTTATATCATTGGTAATTTTATATAATTTGAGACTTTTGCAAAATGTTATTGCTTAATCATTTACAATTTACAAAATGCTTAATTAAGCATTGTTTTGAAAAAGAATTTTATAAAATCTTATAACGCCAATTCAATGGTTGAGTCGAACTACTAAAAAATCCTAGTTTTCTTTGCATCATTTATTGTGCTTTATATTCTTTTTTATAGCATTGGTAATTTGATATAATTCGAGACTTTTGCAAAAGGTTATTGCTTAATCATTTACAATTTACAAAATCCTTAATTAAACATTGTTTTGAAAAATAATTTTGTAAAATCTTAAAACACCAATTCAATCCACCCCTCTTTTGGTGTGCCTCGTTAATTAAACAAAATTTTTGTTCCACATCCAATATAAAAACGACTTGAGAGCAATCAAAAGTAATAACAAAAATATAAAATCATTTTCATTATCTTCAAATGAAACATCCATAAATATATATTGTTCAACAATATACAACTAAAGGAAAAATAGCATAACTATTATAGTAAAATACTCTGATTTTTCAATTATAATTAACAAAACAAACCTAAACTTTCTGCCACACCAATTCAAAAAGATATAAATGAAGACAACTAAATTATTTATATAAGTTCATGGTAGTACATGAAAGGAACTTCCAACTTTCAACTCGACTCTGGACATCTTTATTAACATCATCACAACTATGGTTAGTACCTTTGTTATTAAGAAAAATCATCTATCTTAACATTCTCAAAACAATTGGTGTCAACAACAACTAAGTCAAACATTTTGTATAAATTCTATCAAAATTGCCATTGGTCCACAACATTTTGTTAAGATTGCTTTCATATTTTGTTACTATTATATTAAAGCTCCATCCCTCCACCTTCCTCTTCCACTCCCTCTCGACCCTCGTCCTAATCTCTTTACTTAAAGACCATGTCACCACGACAACCATACTAACAAAAAAATCAAAACAATAAGATCTGGCTTAATTGTTGTAACGTTAGTGCTAGGACTTCCCCACATCTTCGTCATCGCCCTCTCCACTCATGCTCACCTAAACGCCTTGGAGGGATCCCTACTCCTTTTTCTTTTTCTATATTCTAAAATACCTTGATTTTAATTTTGAAATCTCAAACAATAGTGCTATTGTACCATGAGTGGCTATGTTAAGCAAACGTGATTTTTTCTATTTCTAAATTTGTGTGACTTGAGTGATATTGCTTGTTCAATTTATGATTTGAATGAGAGCATCAAGCTATATGAAAAAGTAGACTACTCTTTACAATAATGGGGACCATACCTTACAATCATTGTGTTGTAGGTTTGCACAAAAGACCATTTTTATGTTTTGGGGTTGATGCAACATGCAAGTACAATAGATTTGATCATTCCTTAGACTCCTAAATGAATTTTACTGAATTTAAGATTCACATTTACTTTTTTTATTCTATTTTGAAGTTTCCCCATTGGGATTGACAAGATTTGATCATTCCTTAGACTCCTAAATGAATTTTACTGATTTTAAGATTCATATTTACTTTTTTTTATTCTACTTTGAAGTTTCCCCATTGAGGTTGACAAGGTTCCTTCTTGAGGATGATTGCAACTCCATTGGTAATGACTCCAAAGGGAAGTTCCAGTACCGGTTTCTCAGCTGTCCTATGCTAACTAAATGAAGGGAAGCAAATGATGCACATCATACATTTTCATAATTTTGTTCCCTGCCCGCCTTTAAATCCCATCAATTACATCTCTATTTTTTTAATGCATAGAAAAGAATGTTTGGCATATTAAACTGAGTAAATGTCAAAAGAAGCTTACTTCTAAACATTTGAAGTAGATTGAATTCCTACAAGAACATATTTTTATTCAAAAACATGGAGTGAATTTGGAAAATAAATTTATTGAGGGCCTTATTGGGATGCCTTTGTGTTGAATGCAATGCATGTCAATCCATCAACACTAAATCTAGATTATATCTTGAAAGATGAGTTTCTCTTGGGGAGATCCCTAATATAAAATGCTTGCACATTATTAAGAGAATTCCTTGTTGATGGGTAAGTAAAAAATTCAAGTTACTTTAGAAGAAATAAAATTTTCAAAATACGGTAATACTTTTTGACTGATTTTATGGGATTTTTTTTTCCTTATTTGAGAATTGCCTCCATTATATGAATTTTCCATTGAAGAATAAAGTTTCTCTTTTGAAAGATTTTCTTTATTAGAAAAATTAATTAATTGAAAGATAGATTTTTTTATTGAGAGATTTCGTCATTATGGCAATTTTCTAGGTTTCTAAATGCATCTATTTCCTATGAAGTGCCTAGTGTGGATGAATAAAACCAAATATTTTTATAACAAATTTCTTAAACTTTGTCATGGTATCAAAGCTCCAAGGAAAATAACCTTTGGAAATTTTTTTTTTTTTTACTTTCATTGCCTATGAACCATAGTTCTTTTCTTTTCATGTTAGCATTCATTGTCATCATTGTTCCCATTAGTCTTCATCTCCATAGCCTTTTCCAGTGGTCTTCATCTCCATACCCAGCATCCATCACAACCTTCATCACTATCAAATTACATCAAGGCATCCATCACAATCAAAGCCTTCATCAACTACATCTCATTTGTTGAAGTCGTCTACAACAACATTGAGTAAACACCAACAAATCCAACACTAGAGTATTACAGCAAATCAATGTCATCAATCAACTCAATGACAATATTATTTCAAATGGTTGCAACTAATCAAGAACATTTTAAAGGGAAAACATAAACTCAATCATATACTTGAAACGAGATCCAAGGAAGGAGACCAAAATTTTGTCTCATCAAATGAACAAGAATCTACAGTTATGTCATGGCTTTGGAACTCTATGTCACTTCAAATTAGCGTGCATGATTCTACCAACAGGAGAGGGTCAGGAATCAAATTAGATAAACCTATAGCAAAGTAAAGGATGCTGCTTCAATTTATGAGCAAATAATCAAAACAAAGTCAACCAAATAGATAATTGGAACAGTCATGAAGTATGTTAGTTCACTAAAGGGATTGCACATGCACCAAAATAGTAAGGATGCATCCAAAAATAAAGGCATTTATTGAAAGGGGAAGAACCTAAGATTTTTAATCAAGGCAAAATGCTGAATTTTAAAATTGTGAGAATTCAAGTCTTGGGCAAAGCAATTTTTAGTCTGTAAATGAGGTATCAATCATTTAAGAAAAAAGAGTAGATGAAGAAGATGTCAAAACCAAAACCAACAAAAGCTTCAACTATGCTAATTAATTCCGCAAATTGTGAACCAAAAAAGCACTCAAATAAAGATAGCAATAGAAAAACCTAAGATAATAAGTGACGATGACAAGGATTTTTTGTTATACTTTTTGCAACAAATCAAGACATAATTGAGAGCAATGCTAGAGGTTGCAAAAGAAACCATTGGGAAACAATGGTGAACAAAATAGGTAATAAACATGACAAGCACACCAAGTGTTAGCACCACAAGGTTAGGAAAATTCTTTAGAGTCAAAGTACTTCAAAGAGGAGATCATGAAACAAAAAAAAGTTTTTGAGTACCTACTTACTGGCACATATTCAAGTAAGTTTTTAAAATCTCATGGTTTAAATACTTTAGATAGTCTATTGGGAACTCATGAATTACTGATCTAAAAGTCACATATCATATGACCCATGCCTTTTAAAATTAAATGCACAAACTGTCTTACAATAGAAAAATATCTACTATAATGATTGATCAACTATAATAGCCAAAATAAGACAAACTTAATCTATAATTCACCTTAAAAAAGCCCTTCATATTCAAAAATTATCCCCAAACTTGCTATCCATCACCAAAACCTCATGTGACATAGATTGCAAAGTAAATTTTCAAGAATGATTTAAAAATGAAGACTATACAAGCTAATGATGGATTGTATTATCTTGAGCCTAAGAAACCAAGTGTTAGTAAGCAAAATCATCAATCGGATGTTAATAAAACAAAATTATTCCTTAAAACTCCTATCAAAACTCCACTCTACAAATAAAGAGTAATGAAGACTTGATATGGCTTCATCGTTATAGACATGTTCATCCCTAAAAAGTTTTGAAATCATGCTTTCCCCATTGTTTAAAGGATTAAAAATAAATTCTTTATATGTGATGTGTGGTAGTTTGCAAAACGTAAGCGTGAATTTTTTTTCATCAATTAAAGAAACTATTTGTTCCCTTTAAATTGATTCATGGTAACATATAAGGTCAATCCATTGTTCCTAAGATTCTAAAGCATGTTAATTCGTATCATTCATTGACAACTGTATTGGAATTACTAGGATTCTTCCACTCAATTCTAAAAGCAAAGTAAAGTCTTTCCAACTTTCCTTTAAGGTAAAAAAATCAATTAGGTACTCAACCTAAAAAGTTTAGATCAGTCAAAGGATTATTCCAAACAAATCTTATTTACCATTTTCTAAAAGGAACTGATTATTTATGAATCATCTTGCCTTTTGATAAGACTTTGTCACTATGGTTAAAAAACAAAAGCCAAAACTACGATTCTTTGCCCAATGGATGAATAGTCAAGGAAGAACATTAATATGGATTATGCATAGATCTTTTGTGGTAACAATATAGTGTCATAAACCAAAAAAAATCATAAAATTATAACTTATAATCAAAAGATTCTAGGTCCTTCACCTATAAAAATACTTCATAAGATGGAGTTGAGTAAATTCTTGGTACTTAAAAGCCCATTTAATCACCCTATTACACTTTTATTCTCTTTTAGAAATTTTGTTGCAACCCAACCAATCAATCAAACTTGTGATAGTACAAATATCTTCCACCACTTTTGCCAAGGAAACCATTTTTTCATCCAAAAAAGTTTTTATTGATTTGCAGTCTAATTAAAAACCATACTTAATTGCCTATATATCAAGTCTATAATGGAAAGTTAATTCGAACAGCCTAGATGTTATTATTTTATTTATTGACTTAAAAGAGGCCTTAGTTTGTTTTTATTAATGACATGAATCACATAAACTTTGCATCTTAAAGTCTAATAAAAATAATCCTTTTTAATAAATCAAGCTATTCAAACTAGCATCCACATTGATTTCAATCTAGTCTTTTCTAGTTTACTTTAAACATTCATCTATTCTTCTCCAATCTTGTCATCTTTTTTTGAAACAAGAGAACAAGCTCCCAAGGCATCTACAATGACATTTCTAATGTTATCAACTCTATTATTTTGCTTTTTGAACCTATGCACACCAATCTACTTATACATGATCATGACATACAAATAATAATCATAAAATAGAACTTCCAATCCATCAAATTTGAGTTGCCTATCAGAGCAAAGATTCAAATTTAGATTACCACAAAAATAATCTAGTTCTTCTAGCTCAAACAAGATCCTCCATCTAGGTAACAACAACCCATTCCAAACCCCATGGGATTTCACATATTCCTAAAGACAATGCAAATGAGTTTCTTTCAACTTCAAAACTGACACAAAGGATCCTTTCTCATGCTCCATCTTGCAAAAATTGAGCATATGCAAGAAGCTTGCCACAAGGTCTTTGCTTTCCAAGTTTGTTGTCCATGTCTGATAAAAACTTGTAGGAAAAGGCTATTGAGAATTTCATATCCTCATTTTTCCAACTAATTACAGCATGAAATTTAACATTGATTAGCATCACTTTGCAGAAGATTTGGTTAAAAATGCCTCTAAGTGGATATCTCTCTGACAAAGCCTTTTTCCCCTGACTTTCTCTTGTCACAGATCCACTCAAAATCCTGTTACCTTTTTCCACAAGTAGATCACTCACTGCTTTGCCTTGGAGTGTCCTTAGAAGATTCAACTAATTGCTGTTTAGAACTTCACTTTTGTTCCTTACATATTACCTGCTTGTTGTTTCCCAATGTGCATTGCCTTACAAATATTAGTGCAAAGTTTTGAGTCAAAACTATTACGTTTCTAATCATTAAAGTTGAACTCCCTTTTCTTATATTTATCCATCAACACTCTTGTCCAAATCTATTTTCGAGCACGCCCAAAACAAGCGTCATAAAAATGCCTTTTAAGTGCACCAGACTCCTGAAACCTCTTTGTCGTCCTCTAATTTGCCCATGATGCTTCAAATACCTAATAAGCAAGTTTCATAAAAAAATACCTTTTGTAATACACCAAGCCCCTTAAAACCCAAGCTCTTCTCTTTGTCTGGTTTATACATGGTGCAAAAGTTGATAAAATAACATGTTTCTAAAGAGTTGATTAGTAGTTGTTATACGATGACGATCTTAACTGGGAGTAAATAGATAGTTTGTAAAGGTCCATCTAACACTTCAAGATCATTAAAATATATAAACTTTTTAAAATGAGTTTTAAATAAAATTAAGTCTTTATTAAACACCCTTAGTCTTATTACCAACAAATTTCTAAATAAATTAAGAAATCTATAGATAAAAACAAGTCATCATGTACTTTGTCTCATAATTGAAAAGAATTTGAAAGAATTTTGGGACATTGAGCTTTATCTAATCATTCTTCTATTAAGATACAATTTACGTTGATTAATTTTATTATTCTTTTCTATGACTGTAGACAAGCAAAAATACTAAGTATTCCTTTCCCTAGAAACGACTAATTCTTGATTTATAGAACCAAAATAGTTTTTCCATGAAATAAGAATACCTCCAACTCCTTGATGAAGGCTTCCTCCAACCAATCAACGGATTCCTCCCGTGACTTTGGATGCTTCTCTAAATTTAGAAAATTGTGGATTTTGGCTTTCTATTGTTCGATATTGCCAAAACATTCCATGTTCAAAACTCCATGACTATTTCTAACTTCATTTAGATTAGTTCCAATTCTTTAATGATCACTCGAATAGGTTTGGACAATTGATTGGATGACTTTTATATGTGGCACACATCATTTCAATTTGAAACCATCTCTTACTCTTATTCTAGTTGTCCCTCGCAATGCATTTACATCAAGGGGTCTCATAATTCTTGGGAACGTATTAAAATCAATGATTTGATTCGAATATAAGGAGCACTTTGAAAAATGCTTCAGAAAAGTCAGATCTATAATTGACATGCAAAGACACCTATCTAGTCTCTTATAAAGTATTGCAAAATTATATTTTGTATTCACTATGCCAATCACAAATTCTTGATGATGCCAATTGGGCTAAGGAAAGTATATACTACTTTTATAGATTTGATAAACCAAGTTTTTCTTATTTAGATCAATTTGTCATAATCTTTATAAATGGCATCCTAGTCTATTCTAAAAACAAAAATGATCATACTCAACCTATTGCGATTGCAATACAAACATTAAAAGAGTCTAAGATATGTGCCAAGTTCTCTAAGTGTGGGCTCTATCTTGAAGAAGCTGTTTTTCATGATCAAAATAAATGTAATAGAAATATCTATTGACTCTCACAAAACCAAAGTAGCGATTTAACTAGCAAAGACATAATAATGTCTTAAAAATCAAAAGTTTTCATGTATTAGTTGGTTAGCATCAAAGATTTGTGGAAGATTTTTATTGTATAGTTGCTCAAATGACATAAATGATCCATAAATCTATTAAGTTTGCAGGATCAGAGACATCGAATCAAAGTTTCCAAAAACTTAACGATTAATTAGGAACTTCTCTTGTTCTTACTATTCTATCAAGTATGGATGGATTTCAAATTTATAATGACGCTTCACTCTAAGAACTAGATTGTGTTTTGAAACAAAACAAAAAAGGTGGTTATTTATTCCTCTAAGTAGCTAAACGTTTAGGAGAACTATCTTACTCATGACCTTAAGTTGGTGGTTATTATCTATGCCTAGAAGATATTAAGACAATATATTTATAAAGTTTGTTGTGAAGTTTTCATAAATCATAAAAGTATAAAATATATTTTACTCAAAAGGAATTAAACCTCAAGCAAAGGAGACTGTTGGAATTACTAAAGGACAATGATGTCGATATTCAATAATACCATAGCAAAGACAATATGATAACAAATGCCTTAAACAAGACATCAATCAAATCTACAACATGGATGTTGGACTAAGACAAAGATCAATCAAAGAAATGAAAAAGTAGCAACTAGAAGTGATGTGACCAAGTCAAGCCACCGTTTGTATAAGAATAACCATAAAATATTCTTTTTATATGAGATCTGAGCTGAAACAATAGAGGATTCTGAATTGAAGAGCCTCAATCGATAAGTCCAAACTACTTTAAGGCAAAAGTTTGCTCTTGATCAATCAAGTACATTTAAATTTAAGAGTAACATGTGTATTCACAATAACTTGGGATTTCATCAAGAGATTCTTCAAGAGGCACACTCTTCTTGTTATTTTGTGCACTTTAATAATACAAAGATGTATCATGGTCTCAAAAATCACTTGTAGTAATCAAGGATGAAGAAAGGCATGGTTGAAGTTTTTGCAAAATGTTTGATTAGTAAAGTCATTATGATTGGGCACTAAAAACCTAAAGGGTTATTAGAATCATTACAAACGTCAGAATGGAAATGAGAACATATAGTGATGAACTTTGTGATAAATTTACCCAAAACCATCAAGAAAATGATGTGATATGAGTGATTATTGATAGACTAATAAAATTTATACATTTCTTACCAATCAAACAAAGCTTTTCAGTTGAAAAGTTTGTAGCAATTTTGTCAAAATAATTATGCATTACAATAGCACTCCAATGGCTACCATTGTTGACCGAGTTATTAGATTTGCATCAAGATTTTGGAAGAAACTACATAAGATAATGGGTACAAAGTTAGATATTAGTACAACATTTCACTTACAAACTATGAAAAATTAAGCATACGACTCAAACCTTCCAAGTTTTATTAAGTGCTTGTGTTTTAGATTTTAATGGTAATTAAAAAGATCATAATCCACTTACTGAAATTTAATATAAATACAATTATCGATGGAGCATTACTATGGCTACCTATAAGGCTCTCTATAAGAGAAAGCATAGATCCTCATTATATTGGTTTAAACCAAGTGAAAATGATCTATCGAAGCAACAACTAGTACAAGAGACCACCAAAATGAGTTATCTTATTCAAGAGCGCATTAGATTAGCTCAAAATAGATAAAAAGAAATATTTTGATCAAAAGCATAGGAAAGTAAAATATGAGGTAAGCAATCATATTTTTCTTAAAGTATCACCAATGTGAGCGTGGGCTATTAAATTTGGATTAAGTGGGAAATTCAAACTGAGATATATTGGACCATTTCAAGTGATTGAGAGGTTAAACATGATTATCCTCATTGCAAAGAAATGTGCACGAAAACTTTCATGTAATTCAAGACAAGTTTAGTATTAGGTAGGATCAAACTCATGAAAAGGGACTACACTTATGCTTGATTGTCACATTCAACAATTGTAGAGACGATCCGTTCCATATTTACAAGTACTTTGGAGGAATCAATCAGCTTGAGAAGCTATACAGGAGATTAAGGAAATGTGAGCTAAGTATCCTCATCTATTTCTAGACCAAGGTATAAATTTGTAGAGTAAATTCCATATAAGATGAGAAAGATGTAATAACTACAGATAATAACAATAATAATAAAGAAATGAAACCTCATTGTGTCTTTTGTTTCTAGAAGAGGTAAGTAGTTACCACGGTTTTGGTGGGGGTAATCAAGGTTATAAAAAGAGTTAACATGGTTATGATGAGAGTTACCATGGTAACAAAAGAGTTACTACAAGAGTTATCATGATTATGAAGAGAGCTACTATTATGATTAAGTGAGCAACCATGATTCTGAAAAGACGTCAACATGGTTGAGGGAATTAACATGGTTAAGGGAATGACCATAATTATGAAGGGAATTATTATGTTTATGAAGGGTGGGTTGTCATAGTTATCAAAAATATTGCCTTCACCCTTAAGTAAATGTAACAAGTTATCATTTGCTTGGGCTATTTAAGCTCTAACCATGATGAACAATAAAGGAAATCCAACAAAGAAAAACTATTTTGTTTGTTGTGTTTTCTTGTAAGAAGATTATCATAAGACAAGACTTAATTGCTGACACTGGTCGACAATGACCAATGGAGTCTTCATAGCAAAACCGACTCGGGCAAACCCAATTTTAGTTTCCTTAGTAAAGGCAAACATAAGTAGTAAACTGTGTATTGTCATTTTCGTGATCATTCATTTGTGATAGAAATATATTCATTGACATTAATAAATAAAGTTATGCATTTATACATTATTTATCATTTTTTTTTCATTTTATCTACCTAGTTTACATGGCTTTATGTATATGATAAAGAGAAATATTAAATGTTTATGTTATATCATCTTTCAATCATAATTATATATAAAAATTATAAAGGATAAATGAATGATATATCATAAAAAAACTCAAGAGTAGAGCATCATTGCAAAGTATTAAGGAGTGAAACTTTTTTACTTGGTTAACACAGACAACAAAACTTCTTTGTATTACTAGATTTCTAGAAAAGCAACAAGGTAGGCTAAAATTTCTTGCAAAGACAAAAACAAAGCATCAAAGATTGCTAAATCACCTCGTATCATAAAAAAGGTAACGAAAAAAAAAAGTTATATGCATAAATATTTATTTTTTAAAAATTATTTATAATATGATTTACTACATAAAATTCTTATATATTCTTTAGCTATGTTTCCTACAAGCATGGGTTAATCTTAATTCCTATTGAGTTGAAAGCTCACTCATTGAACTTTGCAAGTTGAGATGGATGACCTTGGAAAACCTCTAGAAGTCAACTTATGGTCATGGTCTACTTTATTATTTCATATGATGTTTTCCGAATCTTGATGAATAAAAATAATTGATATCTCAACTATTGTTAGTGAATGTTATTTATGGTACTTATCATTTAATAAGAATAATTATCAATGCTTGCAAAACTTGTAAAAAATATAAGTTGTTACACACACATATATATATATACACACACACACACACACATTGATGATTTAGAGATTTGACACTAGAAATGTTGAAGATAAATAATATAACAAAATAAGTCACCCCAATTAACTTAACAAACTTTTGGCAACAACTAAGGTAGGTGGAACACACAAACTTGGTATCCTCATGCATATAATGAGCTTTCCAAAGATAGCATTTTCTTTACCAAAATTTTAGCATTGAATGTTGAATATGCATGCAAGCAATGCTCTACTATGGTTTAAGGTCCTAAAGTTATTAACTCTAACAGCATTATCTTGGTAAGCAAATCACACTAAATGAAAATCATTTTTGATGTCTATAAGGTCATTTCTACAACCAATCTCCCTAATTCCATTGGTATATAATTCAACAATCTAATGCCAACTTATCTTTCAAACAACATAAAGATAATAGAGACCCATGGCCACTTAGTTTGTGCTTTCTTAGTGTTGGACACACTAGTTCTTTGTGAAGATCTCTAAACACCTCAACAACATCACTGAAGGACTCTCACCAATATCTAATAAGAACATATCAACATTCACGCTATCCAAAATCTCCCAAATTATACCTTCTTCCATTCCTCCATACCTAAGTGTAATTCCCACCCAAGCCACTAACTCTCCAAATGACCTAGACTTAGAACACCATTTAATGTCTTCCCCTAAATTTGCTCTTCGCTTTTCATTAATGCTTCTCTTAACGAGATAATCTTTCACCCTAGACCTACATCTCTCTCGTTCCTTTACCATGCTCATACTATTAGTTTCACTTTTGTTCAAAAAACAATTTCTTAATGCAATTAGGTACTTGCATATCATTCACCTGCATAGGCAATTGAATGATTTCAAATGGATCATTTATTGCAAGCAATAGAAGCTAAAATTCTTCTCATAAACCCTAAGTGTTCATTAGAAGTTTGATTTTTTTTATGTTCTTAGGAATATTGTTTTTCACCGTGATAAGTAATTCATGAGTAATGTTTGGAGGAAATTATGAAAACAATTCAACATTTTTTATTTTTCTATAACATATCATCCTCAAATTGATGATCAAAATAAAATTGTAAATAAGTCTCCATGATTTATTGAAATGTCTAGTAAGTGAGCAATAATGTAGCATAGGATATGACATTAGGCATTCCAAAGATAACAAACAATAATTCTATTAATCAATTTATTAACATTAGTCCTAATTTAGAACTACTACTACCTTTTGTTAAAAGGTTGGAGTTTAAAGGAGTCTACTTCTAAGAAATCAACTAACAAAAAGATGAGCCCATATCAAGTTAAGAAGGATAGACGAAAGTGCATGAATTAGAAAAAACCAATATATATTTGTTATTAGTCAAATATTCAATGTATGCAATTTAATTCTTAGTCTACTAACTCATTTCTTATGGCTTCTTACCTTACAACAATGGATACATAAATTGTATCTAGCTTTTGTACAATTGGTTTACTCCTATTGCCATACCTATGGGGCATAGTTCATCTCCCATGGTTGATCCATTATTGAGTATTGTATTACAAAACTTCTATGTCATTCATAGATGGATCAACTATAACATGTAGGCTATTTCTCTAATCATCATCATCTCTTCAACCATGCTTCAAAATATGTTTAGATAGAGGAGATATTAAACAATCAAACTTATTATTCCAAAGAGAAGCTAGCAGCACTACCTGATTTGTTAAGCTAATATTCTACCAGCTTGAAGGGAAATTCATTTGATGAACCTAGGATCTTGATAGCCCTAATTAAACTAAAAGAAGCACACAATGCTAAGGTGTCCCCAACTCTATTTACTTTATAAAATTCTTTGCATACCTTTAATTTTTGTTTATTTTCTTGATAACACTTTATAATTTTATTTGCATCAAAAAGCATGCTTAAATTGAATTAAGTCATTTGTAACACTATAATTTAGGATTTCAAACATAATAAGGTTTTAAACATTGGCCAAAGCATACAAATTGCACCTTAATTTGGTAACTACAACTACTAAGAATTAAGATTCTACAATAAGGATCTTAACCTATAGTTTTTCTTTATAAGACTCACCTAGTTTATGCACAAGACCTCATTCAACTAATAAATATAAACCAATGAAGATTAAACTTGAAATGACTTATAAGAATGTAATTTTAGCATGTGGTTTGTCAATAGTAATGCAATACAATGTCTTGATATTATTATAGTCATAATTTTCTAGCTTTAATTGCAATTAGAAACTATAAACAATTTCCCAAGCTTGGGTATGCAAAAATTCACAATAATCGGGAATCAACCCAAAACCAAATGAAATTAATGAATTTGGGTTAGCTATAGTAAGATTTAGGCCAATTTTGGTCTTAAACTAAGGGAACCAAGTACGTAAGGTTAGTTCTAGGTTTAAACAACCAATAAATTTAGAATCAAACCAAAAGCAATAATAAAATAAAACATTGATGATAAAAAAACACGTGATTATTTTGCATCTTAAATAACTACTCCTACCTATGGATGGAAACCCAAGGCACAACACATTCTTACTATCTCAAGAAGCAATGAGCTCACTACTTCTTAGAGCACTAAATTTACCATAGGCTAAAGAGGCTGTAAGACCCAAACGGAAGCAAAGGTGCTAACTCCCAAGTCACAAGATGCAAGCCCAATGCCCCAAGGTCCAAGATTAGGAAGTCAAGAAAATAGTATTTTTTTTTATTATTTTTTTGTTTTAAGAATATCTAAAGTGAGAACTGGATTGATTTTTTTTTAGTATAGTAGCACATTAATTCCTACAAGCATTGATTTGGTTTCGGTTCTTACATATTGGCCCTAACTCGGTTCAATTTTGGTGTGGTGCAAGCATACAATTGAACCAACTCAAATCAAACCAAGTAGCACAATAGTCCCATATGCTAGTCTTGAATCATTTCCTTTGAATTTTCATATTCCACGTAAAATAATGGCCATATTTGACTTATTATTTAGGTCTACACAGGATTACAATGAATTGCCTACTTAGCTTAGTGATTGAAAAGTTCAATGGAGTTGGTAACTTCCCCATACCACCTTTAAATCTGCTGTATAACACCATGTAACAGCAATATTTTTCTTTTCTAATGTACATATATCCCCGTCAACCAATTTCTCCACTCCACCAGAGAGCACAACCTAATATCCGTCATCAACATAGAAAAACGACCAAGTACGTCTCAAGTACAAAAAAAAGTTAATAACTCACATCTGTAGGACGTGCACGGATTGGCCGGTTCCTGGGCCGCAGCATCTTTGCAATCTGTGAAGCCGCAGTCCTGCTCTTGGATTTGTTCTTCTTCCGTATCACCGGCTTGTAGTATAAAAAAGTGCCCCGGCCAAATAACTTCCGCCTCTGCCGCAACCGATCACTTGTCCTAAGTGGCCCGATCGCCACTCCATCCCTCTTCGAATCCATCTATCCCTCCCGATAACACAGTAGGCACTAACTGAACTGCCAACCAAACCGAGCTAAACTGGCAAAAACAGCGCTGCAGCAACAAGACATGGCGCCAAACCCTAATCTCCCCAGAAACGATGCCCTAATCGACAATAAGCCATGGGTATTCTATCCCAAAGACCAAAAGGGCGCCGTCCACCGCGTCATCAAGAACAAGTAAGGCAACAGCACACAGAGATAGCGCGATTGCAGCGAACGCGAGGCAGGAGAGAAGAAGTGGAAAATGCACGGGAAGCACGAAACCACACACAAAAAATTTGAAATTATGTAGTTTGGCAAAAGAGTCTCTCTCTCTCTCTCGCGTAGACAGACAAGTCAGGTCAAGAGGAGGAGGAGGAGACGGAGAAAAGAGAAGGTGAGCAACCAAGCTCTGCTTCCAGGGATTTCCTTCACACCATAATGCGCCAGAAACCCTTCCCTGCGTCACGTGATAAGCTCGTGAGCAAGTAGTGGAAAGATCAGACAGCTCATATTTTTTTCATTGTTTTCCGTCGAAATAATATTTGATCGGATGGTTTACAATTATTCGTAGTACATAAGTATTGTGCAACCCAGTAGTGCATTGCAATGAGTAGATTGCCTGTTTCGACCGTTGGTTTAGGTGTTTAGAATTTATTTAAAAAACCTTTTACCATTTTGAGTTCCTGTCCTAACAACTTTTTAAAATTGGCGCAAAAAACATTTTGCCAGTGGAGCTCAGATGGGGTCCTTATTGGAATGGTGTCGAGCAGACCGTTAATGAGGTAATAATAATGAATTTAAACACAAAATATAACTTTGGTTATTTATTAATAACATAAACATTTAATATTTTATTTCAGCTTTTACATAATGTTTGTTTGATATATGCAACACCACCGTTGATAGAACATTGTAAAATTTTCATTTATCTTATTTATACTATTCAATATAAATTTATTTTGATAAATTTTTTATTAGAATTAAAAAAATAATCATAATTCTGTCCTAATAATTTTTTGAACATGTAAAAAAATAAATCATATTTTCAAAAAAAAATGCTTCGCACAATTTTTTTAAAAAAATAATTTTAATGAAAAAAATTAAAAAAAATGAATATTAGAAGACAAAAATTAATGACACAAACTATTAGAACAATTTTTTTTAATTAACGTTGCAATCTATGCATTCTTGTACTTTATTTGAAATTTATATGAGATAATGTTAGCTAAAACTTCCATAAAAAAATGTGTAACTGATTTGAGATTGGTTTAATCTTGCTTTTGATTTTTTGAAAATAAAGTTTTTAATAATAATTAATATTTAAAATTCCAATACCTCTTTTTTCTTCCTTTTTGCGTAGCATAACTAGCATTTATGACCTCCTAAACAAAAACTATTATCATTTTGGATGTTTTTAAGTCTATACAAATACTTTTTATATAACCAGCTAATTTATTTTAAAACAATTAAAAAAATTTACAAAAGTATAAATATAATTGTCCTCATCAAATAATACATATATATTTGTTGTTAGTATATCAAATATAAAAGCCCAACATATATAAGCATGGCATGTTTAATATATAAAATTATATTATTTAATATATAAGCATGACATGTTTTAGTATTTATATCGAGATCAAGGCATTGATAGTTGGCTCATGCATTAATTCAAGGCAAAATTGTAAAATCTAATTTTTCATATCCCTTTGGATTATGTTTCTTCTTGAGTGTATTTAAAATCTCAATAATATTAGTGGGTATCTATATAATAAATGTTTCTTATTAAAACAAACTTCTTTTATAAAAATTATGATATTTTAATCTCACTATATTGAGATATTATCTTCTTAGATTGTCTTATCCTAACTCATATGAGCTTTGTCCCTTAAAAATTATCTTATTATTTTAAGATTTATGAGTTTACTAAACAAAAATTCAAGATTTTTTATTCTCTGATCTAATGTAGTCGAAATACAAAATAAGTAGAAATTAATGAGCCTATAATATTAAGGACTAAAGATGATGGGTTGGAGGATGTTCTAAAAGAAAAACCACTAAATAAGAAGTAGTCCTTAAAGGACTTCTTAGTAAAGGAATGCAAGGATAATTATCCTACATTAGTTACTAAGAAATTGATTCTAATATTTATATAAGATTCTAAGTCTTTAGACATTAAAGTGCATTCTAAGGATAAAACACACTTAAAATGGGACAACTTAAGGGAGCAATACATTGACGTCATTGGATTAATATACTACATTTTATCAAGGCTTCCTAAGAAGGATTAAGAGAACCAACCAAAGAGGGCAGATGAACATCTAAAATATGAGGGTTAGGAGAGATTGATCTTGTTTCAATTACAAGAGAAAAGGTATTAAGCTTTAAAGTAAATCATAAGCATTAAAATAATAGGACACTTTTTGATTTAAAACCCACTTTAGTTTAGACAAAGTGGCCCAAATTTACAATATTTCAAAATAGTAAAAATAAGATGTCACAAAAATAGTAGAAAAACTTCATACTTGAAGCAAAATAGAAATTCAAGTTTATCCCAATGCAATTATGTTATTGAAACACTTATGTAAGAAACCTTGTCATTTCAAAGTTTAGTTCTTGTCTATTAAAGCAAGTGTGTTTGAGGACTTGCCAAAAGTAATGGTCGTTACTTGAAGAAAGTACAATTATATTTACTATAAAAAGCAAACCACCCCTACATGCAGACTACATCAAAATAGGCAACAACTTGTCAGATAACTTTTTAATCTATTTTTAAGAAAATAACGACAAAATTTGATGAAATGAAAGTCCAATAAGAAACTAGAAGTGGCAAACGAGAATATTTACTTATCACAATGACTAGATATATGATATTTCTGATATATAATCATTGTGTAAGTTTATAATTAAAAGACTAAGTATTTAATTAATCGTTATACAACTAAGTAAGATTTATGTTTTGAAGTCAGAATATAATAATATCATTATGACATTATCTCAAAAAATGAAACTTTTTGCAAAATTGCACTTAATATCAAAGTTCATTGTGAATATCATAATTAAAGGAATTTGTTAGGTTTTGCATTATTATTTTCAAAATTCAATTAAATTTATTATGAATTAAGAAAAGAAAAATTGATAACATATATATATATATATATATATATATATATATATATATATATATATATGGTTGAAGTTGGCCCTATTAAAAAATAGTACTATAGCATGAAAGAATCAATTCAAGAAGCTTTAGAAATGAAGAGAGAGAAGCAACCAATAAGGGAAAATAGAATTGAGAAAAATAAGAGAAGAAAAGGGGTATGGAATGAGGATTTGAGTAAAAGAGGAGGAGAATAGGAAAAGAAGAGAAAGTTTTAAGAAGTAGCAATAGAAGGAATGAAGGTTTGTAGCAAAATAATCATGGAAAAGGTTTGCTTTAAGGTGATTTTTATGTCCTTAAGCACCTCTTGAGTGATGTTTTTGATACTTAGAAGACTATAAAACTTTTGGCATTATCTGTTTGATTGGGTTGAAATCCAACAAGAAAATACCACTTTTTTGTCTCTGAGGATTGCATTTCAAGAGCTAACATATTGTGTGTAAGCATGCAATATATTGTATAAAGCTTAAAAGGAAAAGAATTTAAAATTCTTGAGAAAATCATATAATACGAGAATAAATACTGAACAATAGAATCAGTTCAACAAAATAGAGAATCAAATTCCAAAAAAAATCATATGATACTCAAATATTATTTTGTATAATATAATAAAGCTAAGAGGAAAGCTGTAATATCATTAAATCAATTAAAAACCACTTCCACAAGTTTAATGTACAGTAAATTATAAAGAACATAATATGATATGTTGATAAAGCAAAATGAGTTAAATATGATAGAATGTATGAATTATAAAAGAAATTTAAAAATAATTTGGTATAAATTATTTTGCGTCTAATTTGTGATGTAGATATCAAAAAAAAAAAAAAAGAAATCTTGAATCAAAACCCACCCCCAAGATTGTATTTGTATATATGCAATAAGATTGTATTTGTGTGTGTGCGTGTGTGTGTGCATGTGCGTGTGTGTGTATATATATGTAACAAGATTGTATTTGTATGTACTAATAATCCCTTTGACATACAAAATAAAAGCAAAAATATGATAACAACAAAAGATAAGAAAAGAAAAGAAAAGAAATAAATATAAAAATAGACTAAGTCATGAGATAACGAAAGAAAATAAGAAAATATTATCCCAAATGTGCTATCTCACGATGGAGAAGAAAAAAGAAGAAAAAAAAATTGGCATTAGTAGTAAATCAAGCCAAGAATGAAAAAAAAAAGAAAACTAAAATTGATAATAAATTAGGACAAGAAAAAAAACAAGCCAAAATGGTTTTTTAAAATGGTAGAAATCAAAATCACTTCAATACTAAAGTTCACAAGTTTATTTAAAATCATGTTTGTTTACGATAACAAGCCAAACATGTTCATGTTTCTCCCCCTTTGACAATTGTTCAAATTGAACCTCTATTGCCAACCATGGAGCACCATTTCATTTATCATTATTTTATTGTATCTCCTTGAATCTCTAAAAATAACTCAAAAGAGATTTTATATAAGAATAAAAATAAAATTTTTGATAAAATTTATTTTATCAATTAAAACATAAAATTTAAAACTTAATTGTTAACAAAATCTTTATTAGTCCTATTAATATCATTAATTGTTATTCCAAACAAGTAAGATTTACTTTCATCTCTTTAATCCAAAACCAAACAAAAGCTTTATTCAAAGAGATTAAAAAAAAACATTTCAATAAATTCTACTAAAAAAGCAAAACTTTTTTAATGTCTTTTTCCAATTTTCACAAACCAAAATTTTGGGTTGCATAGAAAAATTGACAAAAAAAAATTATCATTTAATTAAAAATAAAACTTTTATGAAAAATACGTTAAAATGAAAGTCTAAAAAATATTAAAAATCAAACATACCTTAAACAACCTGCAGCATACCAATTGTTGCTTTCAAACAGCCAGCCACTCTTACATGAAACCTAATACATATTTAAAACTATCTTCAACAGTTTCAACTCAGTTTCTAAGATAGCCAAATATCCTCAAGGCCAAGCAATTGAAATTTCTTTGTAGCATATATTACCCACAAGCAACCCACTCTTAAAACGCAACAAGGCATTACGATGAACTGCATTCCGAAAGCACTTTTGCAACGCAGTCACATCACAACAATAAAACATATTCTCCTGTACTAATAGCTATATTGCAAATTTGTCACTTAGAAAAAAAAAAAAAAAAAAGAAAAAAACAAATTTTCAAATTAAAATTTTCACAACTGGGAACTTAGTACAAAAAGCATTGAGGACAAGTATGCATCATTACATGTATAATTTTGTACATTTCTTCAAAAAACATAAATATGCTTTGCGAGAATGTATGATATCCTCATTTGTCTCACCAATTGCTTACCAACAGCTTCTAAGTTCTAATCCTTGAATAAGCTGAAGAAGTGCCCAACCATACCCAACAACTCAATGCTACAATGTGAAAACTTAGTACTCCTTTGCCTTCCTTCTCAGCTCGTTGAGCTCACGCTCAATCTCTGCATCTCGGAAAGGGAAGGCGGTGCTTGAGCTACTGACTGTAGATCGACCAGCGGGAAGCTCTCCTTTCTGTTGAAGAAAACGGTGACATTTAAGAGAAGTTAATCTGTAGCCCAATGGTTAATAAATAAACTTAAAGCCTGTCGTCAATTATTTAATGGGTATATCATGTATGAAACATCTACAATATGAAGAAATGACGTATGGTAACCAAACAGAAGCTACCCAAAAAGAGAGTAGCAAAGCAATCTAAAAAGATGAACATGCAATTACCCAACACAGGAAGTCACCAAAGCATTCCATTTTAGGATTTTGCCTTGCTTAATCCAAACAACTGAAGCATTTCAACCCATATCACAAATCTCCAATGGAGATTCGAGCGGCTCGTTTGCATGCTAGTTTCCAACAAGAATAAACCACGCATTTCTCTATGCCTCACAGCACAGCATTCATCAAACAAAAGAAATGCATAAATTAATCGTGTAAATGTTTAGTGAACCCATTCACATATCAATTTCATGTTATTTGAACGTAAATGATAATTTTTTGTTAGTACTACTTTTCAACATTAAAATGTTTGATAACTACATTTACACAAATTTGAGTAAAAACCATATTAATATTATGTAAAAATGTCAAAACAAGCATTCAAAATCTTTAAATTATACAACATAACATAACTTTGTCCATATTGACGATTGAAAGCAAGTAGCAATAAAATGAGCTCTGAAGGCAGATTTCGTATGTATCAACTAAACTCGGAATAATATCCTAAGCAGTTTTGCCACAAATACTCACCAACCAAACAATCATCGTTAGTCTTTAGCAAATGAGCAAGTTCTTCAACAGTAATTTCAAGTCTAAAGACTTAATAATGCTCATAAAACCCTTCTTATAAAATTTATTAGAAGTCATGGTCCCATCCCAAATTTCACATATCTGCCAATGCAGTGGAATTATCTCCTAAAGTAGAAGAATTGTTTAGCTTGCATTTTAGATATTCAATATTTGTCTAGTCAAATATTTTACGAAATAAACGCACTAAATTGTTGAATACTTTCATTGAGCAATTACTTTGGGAAATGCTAAGGAATCAACCTCCATTAAAAACCTGGTTGAACAACCAGGCTAACATGAAGAGTAAATATCAGCAGCAAAAACAAAGATTTAGGAAGTGGGTATTGCACAATGAACCAACATGATTGAGCATCATTCTATATACGCCATCTAGCAAAATTAATCTCAATGCAGAGAAAAGAGTATAGACAACCCAATAAGATGAATACTTCATTTTCACAACACTGATAAATTTGCAAGTTATTTTTTAGCTAAAACATCGTATGAAGTCTGATTGACAAAATAGAAAACGTGGTAGAAAATACCAGAGATGCCCCTGGTAGTTCTCTTTTAAGCTTAGCTAGATCATCATCCACTGAAGAGCTCTCAAGTAATGCAAACTGCAAAAGCAAAAAAAAAAAAAAAAAAAATACTTTCATATGATTTAATTGCTAACCTAAAAAAGGAAGGCGAGAAATATACATATTAGGGGTACCACCTTTCCTTCAAGGTCATCTGAAGTAAGCTGATTTAAGGCCTCTGCTTGGGCCTCCATAGCCATAACTGTTTTTGATGCATTCTCAAACAAAAAGTAGAGTCAGGACATCAAATGTTGAGAACACACTTGCATAAGGCAAGAAATATTATACCAACATAATATACGTAAGTCAACCAAATCAAAACTAAATATTTACACATGGGATTTTCACTGAGAATCAAAAGTTTAAGCTTCATAAGTACAGGCTTGCTAAACTGGGATATGATCATCACATGACTCTCTGTAATCCTAACATGGGAGTCCACCTAAGATTCAAATAGCCAAAATACAAAAGAACACAGCTTAAATTTGATGCCACTTGAATTTATCAATTCATGTCATGCACACACTCATTAAAATGGATCACATTTGCCTTGACAATGGCAACCTGATCATTTTTTAACAAAGCAACTTCGACATCTTCATTCTGAATAAATGTAACTTTAATAAATAAAAAATTGTAAAATGGACAATATTGTACCCATATATATACACTCCATTATGTTATAATCCATACATTTATTGAATAGTTTTCCCATCTTTGTATGTATAATTATTGAATTCAGTTGAAATGACACAACAGGACAAGGTAAGAAATTTGTCAAAGATTTAATTTGAAATACATCGTAGTTGCAGTCATAGAAACTGAAAATGCTTACCCTTCTCCTCCATCTTTTCAAATGCTGAAAGAGCACTACTAGTGTTGACATTGCCCAACATCTCGCTTACCTTTGTTGCGGTTCTGCAAAACACAAAAATACCATGCCATGAGGATCACATGAAAGAAAGTAAGATCTAACATCATCATTTGAGAAGGAAGTCAGACTTCGCAGATTGTGCACGAGCTTTTAGCGTATCTTTCTTGGCCCTAGCCTCTTGTATCTTGCTCTCTAACAGCTACAAAAGCAACAAGTTTATTTCAACCTTTACACTCGAATTGGAAGCATTTTAAAAATTAAGCAACCAATAGAGAAAAGAAAAGCCATCCAAAAATTGACTTTAAAAGGTCACCTAAGTAAACGAAAAGCTTATCGGAAAGTAACATTTCATAAAACAGAATGACAAATTCCAACATGGCAAACTTGTGCAATACACAAAAGTAAAAAAAAATTTAAGAACCTCAAACCAAACAAGAACATTTGGCTTCGGAGAGCCAAACCTGAGTATGAGTAAACCCACAATAAAGAGTACAAAAATAAATTCAAACAATTACATTGAAAGTACATGTAGCATCTCTTTGTGCAGGTAGCTATTTAAATAATTAGATTGCATTAAAGTGGATGCAGGAATACCAATTTTCAAAATAGGAAAATTCACATAATCCAGAAACAATAGCATTCTTGAGTTGACAGCAGTGAAGAACTAAATCGTTCCCCTCATCTGCAGCAGGATGCTGCAAGATAACCCACAGATTAAAAACCCATTGTGTTGGAGGAATAGCCCTTGCTTTCTGACAGCAACAATAGGATACCTTATTCTCACTAAAAAGGCTTGGCTACGTGAATCAATTGTTGGAACTGCACATTATTGCCTTTCCTTCCATGATTTCTATTTCTTATTATGGTAGAAAGTAATCGGCAGTTCAGTATACACAAAATTAACAACATAACCATATCAGCAGAAGCAATCCAAAGACAGCAGCACGTCCAGTCCATCTAGAATGTAGCTTTGAACTTAAAACAACTGATGGAAAAACAAGATAAATTTCCCTAATGACTCTCCTCTGGGATTAAGACAGAAAATCTATATGCTAGATAAATTCTACAATAACTAATAGAACAACTATAGCAAGAAATAGAGGAAAGTATGCATTTTTTTGAAGAGTTGCATCAATTACAAAAAGAGAAGAAATGGTTTTGAGGTCAGTAACCCTAGATTGATTGCTGAAAAGATATGTGGAGAACGTAAACTAACAGAAGAAAAAAATAAAACCAACAAAATGAGTTTCTAGACATACCCGCGTGTTAGAAACAAGATTGTCAACCACGCCTTTCTGTTGCTCTAGCTGAGCTTTCAATGAGCTGGCATTATCCTGTCAGATTAATTCACAAAATAATCAAATACCAAAGCAGTAACAAAGTCTATACCTTCAAAAGGAGACAGTAAATTTTTTTTTGCTTCCACAAATCTTCAATTATACACAATTAAAATGACAAAAAAGTAATTATGATTTTTGATAATCTATGTGGATTGACTTATTTATTTATTAAATTTTAAGCATCCGTACGGTTTTTATTATAAAAAATAAGCTAAAAGCTGCAATGCAGACTTGCTCTTAATTTTTCTCAACTAAAATGGCATCCATGACTTCCACCATATAACAACTTTGGCACTTATGCTTAATAGAAAAGTTAAGAAACCGTTATTTATGTTTGAAAGAATATGCAGCATAATGTAGCAGTGATCCAATGTGCATATACAGGTGATACAGAAACAATATCCACAAGAACATAAATTTATTAGTGGTGAACAGTCACACAAGAAACAACATTTACAAATATGAGCAGACAAACACTACTAAAAAATTTTAGAAAATTTTTATGCAACAGTGAGAATGGAAACCTCCAGCTATTGAAAAAGATCAATAGGCGCTAAGATAAAAAAAAAATGCCCAAACTAAGTCAGCTGTCATAGATGACAGCAAAACTAGCTGTTCTAATGCAATATAGGAATTTCAACTGGTATGAAAAAAAAATGAGAATGTACATAAACTGCAGATAGTCAAATACAAGAAAGCCATTCTTTACAGAGTACTCAACTACTCAATATCTCATGTATGAACCATGTAAAGGTCAACTCTACTTTTAAACTTATGAGATCATATGTTTAAAAAACAAAAAAAAAACATTTTTCTCATCTATCCCATGTTCACACTGAAAAAAGCATGTGGAGCACCAGCTAAAACTATTAAATTTTCTTAAAAGAAAAATATAGGTATAAGATGGTATATTCAATTATTAAGACTTTATTTGATACATCATTTTCAAACTTAGTTTTTTATAAAGTTTTTTCAACCATGATTAAGCATCCATCTGATCATGTTTCAAAACATACTTTTTCAATTCAAAGACAAAAGATAAAATAAAAAAGTACAAAAATAACATTCCAAAATAATATTATAATAATTCATTTTACTTTTTCACCAAAAGCTCAGAGAGATCATTTTAATTATTTCAGAATTTTAATCATTTTATTAAGCGTTTATTGAAAATTTATTTACTAAAAACACAATAAAAGAGGCATGATATCTCATATAGGATTGCATAATGGGTTGTCTATAATGCATCCTCTCAAGGCATAACTTAATATGAATACCATTTGAAATAAACAACAATATTTACAGAAAGTAAGATATTTATATATATTCAAAACTAATGATCTGGAATTTTCTGCAAAATGTAACATTTCAAGTAGAGAGGAAAACCATCAACCAAAATTTGCTCCATAAGCAAGTTCAAAGTAAATTCTTTTAAAAAAAACCAAATAATTTGTGAGCTCAAAAGGAAGTGCTTCACCTAATAAGGAGGCTCAAAAGAGATGTCTAGAATTAAATACACCAATGACAAAAGAGATCTTAATATAAGATAATGAATCATTAAAACAACAAATGAAAAATAAGGCATCTCATCATCAAGTTCTTTGACAGGTATAGATCGCATTATTTTGAAATGCAAAGACCCCATAATTGATAAGAACAAGACACCTTCAGCCAAGTAAATCTTTACTTCTAATTTTCTTCATAATAGTCTCTTTCTCATGCCTTTCTCTTGTATTCCTCTTCTCTCATTAGATAAGGAAACTGTTATAATTTATTCCACCTTATTGAAGCATCTATCTGCGAAGGATTTACATATTCAAATTATCTAAGTTAACACATCCTAAACTTGTCTAAAATTTGAGCTAACCTTTTTTTTTTATAGGTGCACGCCTTCTAATCATTTGTTTCATATATAACCACTGATCCACTTTAACCTCAGCAGCTTAAAAACATTATTATATTTATATAATTGAGGTTTGAAGCCCACATTGTGTAACAAAAGCAAAAGGGTAAATAACAAAATGAAAAGAAAGAAAAAATATTAAGTTCACAAATAAAGGCAGCACAGCTGCATGCATATACTTAATTACAAGCACTAGTTTTGGGACACAAATTAACACTATGCAAAATTAACACAGATTAACACAAATTAACACAACCGCATGCATGTACTTAATTGCAAGGATTCCTAACGAAAATTTAAAATGCACAGAAAGAGAAAAAGGTTGAGGAAAGACAGAAATCACAATGAAAAAAATTCAATTAAAATAACTAGTATTCTTGCACCATTGAAGAACAATGAAACAAAGTGCTGTAGCAACATATGGGATAACCACGAAGGAATCACAATGGAGCCAATAGTACACCAGATTCTTTCCTAAAAGAACCTTAGCACAAATAAGACCAAGAAAGATGACAGATTTCTTAGGAGAACCATAGCACGAATTAGAGAAAGCAAGGTGGCGGATTTCTCTCCATACAATTAGTGATGCAGACATCATTTCATGTTGGTCACAAGACAAAACAAGCTAAAGCAAAACTATTAAAACTATGCAAACCATCACATATGGAATTGACAAAGCTATTAAAACAAGAATGGGCATAAACTAAGAATACCAAAAACAGATACTCACAAACTTGAATGTATAAGAAATGAAAATGAAATATTTTTGATAAAGATGTGGTTCATTTGATAAACTGTTTAATGTAAATCGTAGCAAGAGGCAAAGGGTTACATCTTTAGTTGAGTTCTTGCACCTCAAAATCAACTATCATATACTTTCCTGTTCATAAGATAGTTAAAGTACAAAGCTTCCATTTCTACCATACTCTCTCATAGAAATAGCCACATGCCTGTATACACCAATGCCTTCCCTTTTCTTTATTCTTGGTGCCCACTTGCATAAATGTTTAACTTATTAACACAGATCCCTGGTAAGCCATTGATCCTTGTGATTTAATTTAATGAAAAGACAGTCTTGAAAGTAGATAAGTAGTCTTTCAAAAAGTAACAATTCACTGAATAAAAAAATTGACGGGTAGGCGTGCATAAGGAAAGACACTTTTGTCAAGATATTACACACCAACTGGGCTTCAAAATAAAATAATAGGTTTCTTAAGGAAAAACAAAACAATGAAGACTAAAAGCAAGGAAATATCAACCAAAATTGTCATGAAGCACCCACCTCATAGGATTTTCTCCGTTTTAGGGCCTCACGAGCAAGATTCTCATCTCCTTTCTGAAGAGCAAGTTGTGCCCTCCGATACCTACCACAAATTGGCAGAAAAAGTTTTAGATGATTAAAATGTTCAAATATGATAGCTATTACAGGAATTAAAGGCCAACAATGAAATTACCAATCATCAGAAGCTTGTTCCGCAGCTTTATATTTGTTCTCCAATCTTTTTTGGGAAGCCAATACCTTCAATTTGGATGACCAATCATAATGCAAATGAAGCAAGAAACAAAACTGACTGCAAAAAGTGACAGCTGTGCAAGATTTGCTGATATACAGACAGATCCAAAAGCTTAGCTTTTAATTATTCTGGAATGCATGTAGGCATGTGATTTTCCTTGGTTTTCTGGTACATACAAGCCACACAAAATAGTCGCTTACACCAACAAAAAATTGATGGATAAAAAATATTACGAAAATAGCCATCCTCTTAATTCAAAGTAATTTTTGCAAAAGTTTGAAAATTTACAAAATTTCCACTGGTTTCAAATTAAAAGTTTTTCACCCTTAGATAAAGAATTTATACCATGAGTCCAACATCTCAAATGCCACGCTAAATAAACAAGAAAAGATCTATCTTTTTCCTTTTCCATACTCATGCAAGCAATAATTAATTTCTCAAAAGAGGATGAAGCAAATAGTTCATGACTGTCACATCCTAAAAAAAAAACTTGTGGCCCAACTCCAAAATAAATAAGCAATGAAACACAGCAAAAGTACGAGTAGAAGGAAAGGTTTGATCCTATGCAACTTTGATCCAATATAAGATCCAGAACATCAAAGTATAATAAGCACTTTAAAGTAACAAGCATTAGACAAAAGAAAAAACCACAAATTTGAAAAAAAAGCTTAAATATTTCAAAACATAAGCATCTTTTATTTATTTTATTTTCATAAATATCTGTTTATTATTAACCTTAACATTTTTTTAACAATGGTTATTCTAATAAAACATATGAAAGAAATAATATTTTGTGAAGCAATGCACAATGCCCAAAACTTGATCAAGAAAACAACACATCATCTGCACATTTTTGTCTGTTTTGCTCTTTAAAATGCAAACCTTGAGTTATGCTACAAATCTTTAAGGCTATTCCATCAATATCCTTTGAATCATGAATTTCTTTGAAAATATCACAAGCAAGATCTCAGTTAATCAGCCCATTGTTCAAATTACAAGCATAATATAATGCCTCAAAAAAAGAGTTTATATATCATGAATAGTATGCACCAAGTTCTTAACTTTTAACTATATGCCTGGAGAAGATTCTTTTTGTACTTGTTTGAGAATCGTCATCCCGAATGAGTCCCCTCATAAAGCATAAATTCTTAAAAAGATAATCCATGCTTAAATTAAAACCAGGGAAACAAACCAAGGATGGATCTCATGAGAGCACTCATGCAACAGTAGACTCCAAACAAAAAAATTAGAATCGAAACAGATGGATGGAAAAAGAATTTTAAAATGGCTAGTCCACACGTGGAACTGATCATAAGACCAATTTTTGAGAATGGCCAGAGTTACATAATGTTGTCCCTATAGTAATGTAAATTTAAATACTACACACCTGACAATTAGCTTAACTTGGCATAAATAATACAAACAGCAGAAATTACCTGGGCTGTGGCTTGGCGCATCTTTGTCAAGTCATCATTCATTTCAAGAACTGCTTGATCCAAAATTTTTTCTGGATCCTCCACGTTACTAAGGATTGCATTTGCATATGACTGTAGAAAAGATATGTCAATGGAATATATCTAAAAATGTCAAAAGGTCCCAAAAAATCAACACAACAAGACAAGGACCAGTAACAGTTTATACTGCAACTAACCTTGATTACCCTTGCTAGACGATCAAACAAATTCATCTGCACGGTAAGAGCTCCACCATTGTGTCCAACACATTTTGCATTGTAATTCGCTGTTTGAATTCTGGCTGCTTTCAATCTTACCACTGGCAATGCAAAATAACCAAATATATTAGAAAACTAGCATCACACCACATTTTGTCTTTGTCAAACAAAATTTAAAATATGCATAAATAGCATGCCTTGCACAACTGAAAAGTAACCAAGTAAAAATAGATTTTAATTTCAAGAACATGTGAACTTGTCTATCAGTAAGATTAATAAATATTCAAGAAGAATATAAACACATTTGAGTTATTTAGCAAGTTCTCTTTAATGCTCTTGGAAAAAGTATACGATCTGAAAATATAAGATGGCCTTTTGCAATCAAAATACACCCTTGAACATTTCAATCAAGGTTAATAGATGCACCATCAAATTGGTGACAGAAGCTTCCATTTAATCTTAGTTCATAGTATGTCTTTACAATTATTATTGAATAGGTGTAATCTCTCTGAAAAGCTTCATAAAATTAATTCATCCAAATCAACCATTTCATTATAGTTAAAAAAAATTGAGTTACAGCAAACAAGGTCTGCTAAAAGAAAAAGAAATCATAAATGTACTAAAATCCCAAAAATCTCCATCTAAAAGGCTATTACTTTTTGCTATTCAAAAGAATGAAAAGGAAACAATTAAAACAATTTCCCTTCATGAAAAGTTCTGCAACCATGTTATGATGCTTTACTCAGTCAGCCCTCACACAAACCTTCTAATATTGGTTTTTGTTGCGAACAGTTAAAGCATTACAGGCAATTCCCTCAGCTTAAGCATGAATTAGACATTGTCTTTTGACAAGACCATTCCTTGTAGAATCCAACATTTTTGAGGACCTTCCAATGACCACATAAAGCAAGTAGAGCACAGCAACATCGTCATTCTAATCATGATGACAACCACAAAGGCAATGTCTGCCTGGACTTTAGATAGTTCACATCCATACCAGACTAGGTGATACTTCAACTGTTCCAAGAAATTGAGAATAGTTTTTATTATTTTTGCTTTTTAGTTCATTTTATCCATTGTAGGTCCAATGTGATGTGTAAGAGCTCTTGACCAATAGGGGAGCTACATTTTTTTTATCAGTTTTGAGTGTATATGGCAAGTGGGAGAAGTGTTTAATCCCACATTGCATAGGTTTCTTTCCTAGCCTTAAGAAATTCTAAACAATCTCATATCGGTTCAAAGGTGGCTGGAAGTGGTACATTTACCAAATCAAGAGCTGTTATTCTACAGCTCAGTCATCTCCAGTGAAGCATGGTAACAAAGTTTAGCCAGGAAAATTGAACACTTGCAGTACCTTTTAGAAAGCAAGTAGTATTTGATAACTAAAGCCCATAAGGGAAGAGAATTACATAACTTGCAGTTTACGGGATTTGCTACACCAATGTTAAAGTAGGATGAGGAAAGTCCTTTTAAACTCAGTGGAGGCCGAAACACGCCTAGATTTTCCAAACCACAGTTAAGTTCATTTTCTGGAATTGTTAGGGGATTAGGCAGACCTCAGTGAGAAATTAAATGTTGAGAAATATGAATAGTAAATCTCTATTGTTATCTAAATGACTAGGAGAAAAAGTTAAATCCAATACTCGTCAAGAGAAAGATATGTTGGTTAGTAGAAACCAAGACTTTGCTGTAGTCCTGTCAATGGGAAAGTCAACTGTTGTTAAAATGTTTTAGGTGCCTCAACTTGAAAAGGTATTTATTGTCCTTTCTCAAAATTAACTTATCTCCTCAACAATCAATTATTTGGATAAGCCAACCTAGACAATTTATGGTGTTTATGTCAAGGAGAATTAAGTTCAAAGAGAGGTGCACTAAGATATTATTGATGCCGCCTCTTTGACAATTAGAGGAAAGGGGGGAGTTCATTGGGGGTAAAAATGAGGTGGGAAAACCTTTATGTCTAGCCCAAGAGCTAGAGAGTTCATTAAGTTTATTAGTCTAACAAACTTCAATGACTTGCATTCATTTGAGCCAAACTTGTAGCAAAAAATGAAAACGGGCTTGGATGCAAGCTATGTTGGAATACTAGGACTTTAATAAATAGAAAAAGCATACAATTTTAAATTTTTGACAATTGTTGGTAGGTAACTCTTTATTATAACATAAATAATAATATGATGAGTTCAAAAATTAAATGAAAGAAATAACAAAAGAATATCCAAAAGAAAAAATTATGATATCTACTAAGCGCACAACACCTCTTTGTTGCACACCATGCTTCATCCACATCAGAAAACCTCAATCACACAGAAATAAAGCAAGGGAGGAAAAATCCGGCTAAATTTGGCGCATTTAGCCAAGAACAGATATAAAAAGACCCCTGGGCTCAATCAAAGGGCATGGGCATTCGATAGATGCCAATGCTAAACCTCCTTCTTCTTCTTCCTCCTCAAAAAATATGAGTCACAGCTAAGGTTCCCAAGGAACCTTGTTGAGGAAGAAGAAGAAGGAAATTCTGCATTGGCGTCAATCAAATGCCCTTTAGTTGAGCCAAGAGAATTCTTATAACCATTCTTAACTGAGGAGCCAAATCCAGCTGGACTCTTCCTCTCTAGCTTTATTCTTATGTGAGGTGTGAATAAAGCGTGGTACATGACAATGAGGCATTATGCACTCAATAGGTATCATGGCCTTTCTTTTGGGTATTTCTCTTTTTGCCTCTTCATTACAGTTAAGGTTTTACTTCAAAACCCCAAAATATTCAGCCAAGTGAATTACCTAATCACAAGCTATATTCTTTTAACATTTAATACGTTGACATGATTACGCCAAAAATAAGTGCTTTCACTCTTAAAAGGTTCTCTTTTTTTCACACTTAAAAGCTTCTTTATAACCATAAGTTATATTTTACTACCAAACAACAAATTGATCTAACGCAAACCGATCAAAACTTTAGCAATCCCTAATACTCAACATAGTGGAGACCAGGAAAATCCTTCTTTCCGAGCCTGGCTTTATTAAAAATTACTTCAACTTTATTCGGGCACCTTAATCACCTTCAAATATGGAGTGAATCAATGGAATATGCCCAAATTCGAATAAAAAAACGGCACAAAAATCACCAAACCAGCTTAATAACTAATCTGCATCGCAACGCACAAGAAAATCCACAAATTCGAAAAAATAGAAAAGCATAAGTGCGGAAGCATAAACTTCAAACCTCCGCCATTGAAAAAGGAGGTTCGAAAGGTCGGGAACCGCACGAGTACCGTCTTTAGAGGAGGGCCAAAGTACAACGGCGGGCTCGTCCCGCTTATGGGCGCTTTCATTGCCATTTCAGGAAAAACCATACCTCTTACTATCCTGAAGAGAACGAGAAACCCCACAAAGAAGAAAACTTACGCTCTTATAAGACTTCAAGCCGCACAGTAGTTTCTTTCTCCCTTGCCGATAGAGAAGGATAGCTTAAGGACGCCGTGATTTCAATCATGTATCTCCACAATCACATGATACAAAACGAAGGTAGATTCTTTTTCTTGGGTAAATTCGAACACTGCTCTCAGATCCAACACCTCAGCTAATAGTCAATAGTCAATATTCAATACTGGTTACTTCAGTCACTCCCGTCTCCCTACATCGTATAGTAACTTACCATAATTTTTCCTTTGACATTATTTCGATACTTCGAAATTTGACAATTAATATATTAATATTTGTTTCATAATCTCCTCAAAACTTTATTATCAAAGCAAATATCACCCCAATTTTACCAAATTTTAGTTAATACTCATCTTATTCTCCACGAATGCCAATCTTTGTTTTCAAAAATTTGTTATCTAATTTACAATATTATGTAAATACATCGATATAGATATTGAATAACAAGCCTTATCAAACATGGAATGCAGGTGTTTACCCCAACAGATGGGTGCGCGTGCTATAAGATAACAAACACTGTAAATTAAAGGAGAAGATAACACCAAACTAGAAGTTGTCCTTCGCTCTGCGTATGATCCCCAAGGCCTCAGCATCGCTGGCCGTTGCAGGAATGCCTAAGCTGCGGCGTATTTCTGCGCTGCTGCTTCGCAAAAATGGATTGCACTGCTTCTCCCTCTTAAGTGTTGTTGGAATCTAAGGGCCATGGCAGAACAAGTTGTGAAGATCTTGTGTACACGTGATGGAAATTTGAACAAAGAACATTGGTGGTTACCGTTGGAATGTTCTTGCTGCGAAGATTGGCAATGTGATCAGAATACTCTATGAGGTGCTCATTCTTGGGTTCTACTGACAAGGCAAACTTTGAGTTGCTCTGTTAAGAATTTAGTGACCACCCATTTAATAACCATAAACTTTAATTCAAAGGAAAAAAAATATATAAATATATACCAAAGTATACTCGTGACCACAGTATATGTTTGTATCATCCGGCAAGGACATGATTTTTTTAAGCGAAGCAAGCATCTGCAATTAGAAGAAACAAAAGGATCACATAAGGGCAAAAGAAAACGAGCAATTAGGTCATTCGTAAAGGAAAATCAATTCATCTAAGATCTTATCCAGAGATTGGTTAACATCATTATAATTTATAATTTACAGATAGAACATAACATGAAAATTGACATGATTTTCACAATAAAAAAATTCAACTAATGTAAAAAATTTAACTTATGCACACTAGAACAACAAAAAATTCAGTTATTCAACTCCAATGTTTGCAAATGTGACAATATAGAAATCGAAAAAATAAAGTTGAACCTCGGCTCACAACCAAATGAATCCAGAGCTCATCTGAAAGATGTGATTGGTATGCACCAAGCCACAAACTATTCCAGAGCGAGGAATCAAAGCTTTTCATTGAATTGTTCATTAGAGCAAGGTTAGAATTGAGACAGATGAAACAAAGAAAGTTGAAGACGATAGGAGTGCTTCAGTTGAGATACACGGCACATGGATATGACTACCAATAGTGCAATTGTGGGTCTCATTGCTCAAAGAAGCTATTCTAAACAGCTTCCGCCAAGTCATGCTTGCTTGTATGCAATAGGAGGCGAGAATTTACGACAATTATGTCATCTCAATGAAATCAAGGTGTGAGAGAGCATGAAAATAATCTGTAAACAAGCTAGAAAAAACATGTCTTAGATTATAAAACCTATGAAAGCTATTAAATTGTGTAGTCAATCTTATGGTGTTACCAAATATTCTCGTGCTTGACTCAATTGATCTGGATGACACTAGTAAATAGAAAGGAAGGGGGTCACATGGTACAGCCGAAAACAACAATTCAATCTTGTTTTTGCAGCTTGTTTATTATGCTCACGACGAGCTAAGGTACAAAAGAACATTTCATAAATAGTTTGGAACATTAACATGGTCCCTGAAGAAAAGAGTACCTGGCCTGGGGTTCCTTCAAAGAGCTTACCGCATGACAAGCTAAACAAAGTGTCACCTGTAAATATAGCTCCAGATGCTGCAAAGTAAAAGCTCACGTGACCTATTCCAAAGATTCATAAAGGTTATCCTCCAAAAAAAATTCCTTCAGAAGATTCATAAAGGTTGATCAACATAATTAGAGGATATAGAGAAATCAGTATGCACCACTTAAATCACCAGTCTAAACTACCTGAAACATTACACAATCATTGCATGAATTTTCAAGGAGACCACCGTATTTAAGAGCATTAGAGCCAATTAAACTAGGAAAACTATGCAAGAATGAATAGAAAGGAGTAGCTTGCAACTAAGTGGGCAATTTCTAGCACTTAACCTGTTTTGTGAAATCTACAATTTACCTTTCTCATATTACTGGACACTAATGTTATCTTTAACATTTGTATTCATTGGATCAAGACAGCTAGTACCTTACCATATGCCTTGTAATCCTCATCAGATCTATATGAAGTTCCTTGGATATAGAACACAAGGAGAAAATCAGAGTTTGGAAGACAGAACATAAATGAATGAAAAAAAGAAAAATAAACAATTTAAGAAATTCTAGGACCCTCAGGTGACAGTCTTTTAACGACCAACCCACTAAACAAACGAGTCTTGCAACTTAACATCTAAATATCAAAAATCATATTTGACTTAAAGAACAAACTTTAAACAAAATATAAGTCTAAGGAAGTCTATAAATACTATATTAAACTTTCAAATAACAAAATCAAATAATTCATAATTCTGCAAGAGAGTTGTAACTCAATATGCCTTAGGGGAAATGATGCGCATCATCCTTCACTCCTTTTTTGGGCATAATTGGTAGCTTCTCACTCTCAAGATCAAAGCAAAAGATTACATGCGCATTTTCATCATATCAGCATGACATATTTGGCTTAAAAAAAAATGCCATCACGTCTTCTTACAGCTATTTTCATCAATTGATGGCCCTAAAATGGAATAAAACTTTCACCCTAACAATGAAACCATCAATTGTATTGTCATTACAATAGCCCACAGAACAATAAAGAAAATAGTTATGGCCGTTGCCTCTAAATTGTGAGATGATCAAAATGAAATGCCTATGTGAGAAAGAATAATGCCCAAAACCATGATAAAAGATAAATCTACAAGTTACTAAGATCTAAACTTTCTCATATCCAAAATCAAACAAAACTATAAGAATTGCTCTTCCTTGGATAAGACTATAAAAAATATACGAGCATGATGTCCACACAAGAGGAAGAGTGGTCTGTGAAATCGCAAATTTTGTATGATATCAAGAATTGCAATAGAAACCTTTTCTATTTCTTAATTAATCTTTTAAAACTTATTTTGAAAAATTATGTTAACTTTAAAAACTCTTTGTGTGACGAGCGTAAATAACAAAATCAATCATGATTCTTAACTAGTTCGATCTAACACCAGATCTCCATCCACCTTTGACCCAAAGATAAGCTCATACTAAAAACATTTTTTGCAAAAACAAAAAGACAAAAACTCACATTAAATTAGAAGACCTTACTAACATCGAGCCAGAAGGATCCTATAAAGCACCAGGCCAGAAGAATTTATAACATCGACCCAAAGGAACATATAATACTAGGCTAAAGGACTCTACAAATTACTGGGCTAAAAATACCTACAACAGTGGCCAAAAGACTTAGGGTGGCCAAAAGACCAATACAAAATTAAATATAAAGTTCCAACAACAAGACAAAAAACTATAATAAAAAACTCAATTTAAAAGTTCTATAATCCAATATAATTTAATCAAGAGGCATACTAAATCAAAGTTAAAATAATGTAGAAAAGATATGCAATTTAAATCAATATTTTCACAAGAAAGAATATTATAAAAATAACTTGGGAATAATATGCAATTTAGCTTAATGTAAATATGAGCATAAAGACCAATACAAAATTAAATATAAAGTTCCAACAACAAGACAAAAAACTATAGTAAAAAACTCAATTAAAAAGTTCTATAATCCAATATAATTTAATCAAGAGGCATACTAAATCAAAGTTAAAATAATGTAGAAAAGATATGCAATTTAAATCAATATTTTCACAAGAAAGAATATTATAAAAATAACTTGGAAATAATTTGCAATTTAGCTTAATGTGAATATGAGCATAAAGAAAGTTACGAGGGATAAGAAAGCCTTAGTGATAAAGCATTGATTTTCTTCTTGGATTAGATATGATTTTCAAGTAAAATCTTATCTTATAAATGTGCAATAAATCATTAAAATATGCTCTATGTTTACACCCTTTTATATAGGCACTATCAAGCTCTCTAACAACTTTAAACAATCCCTAACGACTATAATAAAATTTTTTGAAATTCTCTCAAACTAGCCTTGACATACATTTCCTATATAGATTATATGATACGATATACGCAGATGAGTTGATCATCTGACTCTTCAAACTTTATTTGATTAAGTTAAATCACTACTAATATATAATCATACTTGTAAAATAAAACCATGGCAAATGTACAAAACAGATAGATCTTCTTTATCCTTAGATTCAATTTGTATCTCTTGAGTTTTATAAGGATTGTAATGGACGATAATGAAAATCATACTTATACGAAATCCTTGGTAATTAAGATCCTCTTTGTTATCACATAAGCATACAAGTACCATTAGGAAAGTCATAACTAAGTAAAACTTTCATCTCTATTAAATGCAATCATACATATAAGATATAAAAAATCGTATTGTACAATAAGCAAAAACCCCAACTAAAACCTAAATTGCTCAAATCCGAACCCTTGTCTAATGATAAATATGAACTAACCAAACTTGTGTAATATGGATATTGTATTGTATGTTTAATATAATTTTTTCATATATACTTGGTTCATATTTTTTAAAATTTTTATTTGATTAAACTTTGAAAAAATATCTAACCTATCAACTTTGCTCTATAATAATATATATTTATAAAAGACTTAAATAAAATATATGCATTAAGGGTTCCTACAAGAGTGAAATATTTTTTTAAAACTTTTATCACTTATAATTCAATCTCATTAAATCCTAATATCTCAAGTAAATTGTTATGTATTACATACTAATACTAATAAAGATGACCTCAAAATAATATTTCTTTATTTAAACATTGTATTTCTCTTAGTGTCAATTACAATTAATTCTAAAATACTGTCAATATGCTATTAAGTCAAAACTAAACTCTCCAAATTGATTTATTTATTAAATATTAAAATTTGTGATCTAAAACACTTAAAAAAATATTAGAAAAATCATAAAATGATTTGTTATCATCAAACAAATAACACATGAACCAAAAGTTCCACAAAGGCAAAGGGAAACAAATAACTAGTTGTTATGCGAGCACTCGTCTTCCATTTCAAACTCTATTTCAAATGTTGATTGCAAGGAAATGACCTTTTGGTTGGATCAGAGGGCCATGAGAGGAAAACTACTGCAAGAGGCTTCTAAAGCTATAGACGAGGAGGCTAAACCAGCCAGATGGCTAGTGAAACTTAGCAGTGGCAGAGAAGAGAGATTGAGAAAGTTCAAAGAAAATCTACTTGGCTTCTTTCAGCTGAGAAATAAAGCCTATATACACAGAATATACAAGGATTTTGAATTTAAATTCGAAGTTCGACTCTATGTTAGCTAAAGACAATTCAATTTCAAAACATTCCTTACCTTAGATTACAAATTAAATTTAATCCAACATGTACTTTATCCAGCCAGTTCGACGAACACTTCTGGGTTGCTACGCAAGCTAGCTGATTGCAATATACATGATCTTGCTCAAACAGTCCAAGCACATAGCCTTTTTTCTAATCATGTGAACTCCAATCAATGGTCAATTTGCGCTTAAAGGTCCATATTGGGAAGGGCATTCATCTCAATGCCCCAAACTTTGAATCAACACCGCTGCTTAATTGAAACAAAACTTGGTGATTCAACATCAACTCACCTGATTTCTCAATCCTTTGCAAGAAAGGATGTACAGATTGAGAATAATGTTATCTGTCATATCAATCATTAACATTGTTAGTTAGATCAATAGATAGACCATGTTCCAATCCAAAGATCACAAGAAACAATGTTATACTGTTTTCAATGCAATTATGCCTTTGGATGGATAACATCAACTCTAAACCCAATCATGAATTCGCTAGCAACTGAAGATACAGCTTAAGCTTATGCATGGAAAACGCATAGAATTCCATATGAATCAAAAGCACTACATATAATCATCATGAAAGAAAATATGAAAAAACAACACAATACAAGGTTAAATTAAACGACAATATCAAAAAAAAACAACCTTTAGTATGGCCAGGAGTTTCCATGACAAGCACCTGATGATCGCCAAACATCCATCGATCTCCACCATGAAGAGCTATGTCAATTCCAGGAATTCTGTCCTTATCCTTGGCAGATCCTACCACCTATTTTCAGTTGATTTAAGTGTCAGCTAACTACAAGCTGAAGTACCCTTTGAGATCAACTAGTTAGACATATTTAAAAGAATAATCATACAATATCCTCTTTAGTTTATATGTTGACACGTGGACTTAAAATGCATAACCTTGAAAGGCCTACTCCTAAATAACACTTCAATGTACAAATTATGAATGCAATTGAACTGCTCAGACAATAGAAGAAAAGTTTATTACCCAACATTGAACACCAAGAAACATTGAACATCTAGAAGCACTAAGACCACCTCCAGTAAGTAAATCAAAGTTTGGGATGCCAAGCTCCTAGCATAAACTTTTTGGGCAAAGAAACTGGGTTAGATATCCAAGGACAACAGCTCTCAGATTGTGAGAATTAGGCAATACGTATCCATCCTTAGAAGATTGTGGATGAAATCAGGAGGGTCTTGAACACATGTTTGATTGTTCAGTTACTTCAGATCTCTCTATGACATGGAATCCTCAGCGTCATTGGATTCATGTGATATTTGGTAAAAATTCACTACCCAATGCCTTTCCAGATGCTTCTTTGTATTTTGAAGAAAGCTACTATCCATTTTTAATCCTAGATCAATGTTACAGAACTGAAAAAATGAAAGGCCTCCCCCCTAGCTTTGGTATTGTGGTTTGGATTACCAAAATCAAATTCTCTATAAAATAAACATATTGCAAAGAGGAGGTTTTCAATTAACAATGATTCAGATCACATATAAATCAATTGCATTCAGACTGAGAATATGGTTGGGATAGACACAACTCCAATCCTAAACGCATGATGGTTCAGATTTTCATCAACTCAGGATCCTTATATTCTATGAATTATTATCATAAGTAGAAATTACAATAAAATAATAATAAGGATGTAAGATGTCAAATTTATTTTGGATAAATAAATGTGATCATCTTAAAATCAATAGTTAATTAGTCACTTTGACTAAACACTAAAATATCAATGTTTATTAGCTATCATTATAAATGTGAATAAATGGGGCAGTGTTTCCTTGACCGGCATCCCACCCAACAAGTAACAAGTCAGGTTAACAAAACAGATCAAGTCAACAAGTCAAGAAAAAGGGTCTATTTAGGGGAGTAAATCATGTCAGATTTCAGATCAAAATGGGTCATGCATCAGCTTTTTACAGGCCTACCTCCAGCTCCTATATCTCCATTCTCTCGCTTGAGAGTATTCCTTTCAAGATTGTCCAAGTCTCATAGTGTTGACTGGCATTTGAAATAGAGAAACACCTGCAATTTGGTCATCATTATGATATCTCTGTTACTATCAGTTGCATCCAAAATAGAGGAAAAACTAATGCAGCACCTGTTATTTGGTAATGCTGCTTAATTCCTCCACAGTCAAATGGTGAAGTACATAGGTTGGTTTCAACAAGAGTGCTTAATTAATCCTATTAATGAAGTCAAATGATGCGATTCTAATGGTTATTGAAAAATATAAGGCCTAACAATGTAGTTAGATTATCCTACCCCCACAGGTGAAAAGGTAAGAAATTATTCCCATAATTGATCATCAAATACAAGACATACATATATTTATTAATGGCATAGTGGTTATTTTATTGCAGTACCCAATTTCCTCTCTCCCTTGTCCTCATTTACATTTAATGCCTTCATCCTCACAGACCCCATTTTCCCCATCAGTCCCTTCACAATTAACCTTCCTCCAACAATCTACACTCATTATCAGATTAATGCTAGTGATTTAGGGGACTCAACATAATCATAGAAATTCTGAAGTAAATAAATAATTTCACCAAAATCTAGACATGCCATGAATTTAATATTACAACATACATTTGTTATTCCCTAATTCTCAGAGAAATGCAAAATTTCTGACATCTGGGAAGCACCAAGAAGTCCTAGAGAAGAAAAAAGAAGACCTAATAACAAAAACAAAGAAACAAAAGGAAAAAACAATTTGGAGAAGGCGTTTCTACGGACCTTTGCTCCATACCTTTCTTTCAACTCCATATTTCCACCAGTGTGATCATAATGATGGTGAGTATTTATTATGTAAGTTAAGCTTTCATTTCTTTGTGTTAGAACATCAACAACAGGTACAGCTTCAGAAGGATCAATGATTCCAATGGTACCAGTGTTCATGTCACGCAAGAGATATGCATAATTGTCACGAAGGCATGGAACCTGAAAAAAACACAAATTTAAAATACTACAAACTCATATGAAATAAAAATAAATATGGAAATCAAATCATAATTGTTGTGATAAAATATGAAACTTGAACAAAAAAAACTCCAATTATAATTATTTTTGTTTAATAAGTATAAAAGTGAATATGCTCCAAACAAAAATTAAAACACAAGGGAATAAGTAAGAAAGTCATATCTAATACAACATGTATTAGTTGAAGTTGGTGGCAAATGGAATGGCAGTTAATGTTATGGAGTAACAAGAAATTGGGTGCCATATTATAGTTTTAAAAGTTGTATGTTTGTGACACAAGTTTCCACAAAAACTAGAACTTATTTATTTCTCATGCTTGATTTGATGAACACTGGCACTCTTTATTCTCATGTTCTGTCCTAATTCAACCTTTCTCATTCTAACATCTTCCATACTTGTGAAATGGTTAAGAGAATATAACAAAAGATTATCATACAAGAATCATAATCATGAAACACTTCACCAGATATTATCTTGTAACTTGTCCAAGATTTTGAGTCTACACATGGATATACATCCATCATGGACACTTTGCAAGGAACCATCAAAGAAAATATGAAAATTTTCAGTATAGAAAACAAATGAGAACAAGTTCATTAATTTGCTTGTATCTCATAAAACATTTAGTGCACCACATTCTAGCTCCAGCTTTTTACAAAAAATCGCTACCATGGTAATTTCTTAATTTAAATCATCCCTCTCTACCACTCTTTCACACCAACTACCATCCCCATACTCCAAGTAGTGGATAAAAGAGTATATAGAGTAGTGTAAAGTGAGAAAAAAAGGTGACGAAAAGAATGAAGGAAATTTTAGAAATTTTAAATAAAAAGCATAAGTTATGATGACTAGAGCAAGACATTATTAAGATCATAAGTTAAAAGAATGTGCACTTTTCATAAAACTCATGGAACCACAATGAAATTTTGCTAAATTGACAATAAGCAACATTATGTGAGTTGCTACATTGTATTTACATAGAATGCACTTACCTAACATGTTCTAAAAAACAAAGATATTTGATAGAATAGAGGAAAAATAAAAAAAGTAAAACTCCATGCACATTGGTTGTGAAAAGAAATGCATTTCCAAAAAATTGGTTGCACATTAGAGCTACGATGACCATAAGTTGATGTGACTACATCCAAACTCGATTTGGAGATTTAATATTTTCCATGTTAGCTAGTCCCATGAATTCAAACAAACTAATTTTAAAATGTTAAATTACATGATGCATAATGAACCCGGAGTGTCATATTACAAATCACACAACTTAATACCCCTCCAAGGAACCAAATTATTTTATGAAAGACAAAGGTCAAAATAATACTGTTCAAATAAGATTACATATATTGAATGGAAAATTCCCATCAATAAATAATATCTAACAACTATTATGATGCTAGACGGTATGTCATACAAGTTAATTAAATATTATAAATGTAATAAATTTTAAGACTAAGTTCAAAGAGATGGTATTTATCCATATTAAATTCACAAATTAAATCTCAAATGACACCAAGAAAACTAAACTATTTAAAATACAAAAGAGTAAAACAATTGGTGGGCTAAGAAACCTATCAAAACTAGGAATCGCACACACGTCTAAAAGAATAGATCAAATCCGAATGTGCATGGCAGTCCAAACCAACTACAATAATGTATACATATAAAGTAGAATCCACAAAAATGCAGTTCACATAAGTAGAATCAAGCAAATATCAAATCCAAATCATGCCCATGTGAAAATCAACAACTTAGGACAAACATGTAAAAGAAAAACTCCCCTTTCATAAAGTGCACACCAAGAGGAAGTACAGAACAAATAAGAAGTTTTTTAGGTCAGAGGGCATTTGTAACGATGGGAATGCCTAATGAATGTAATGATGGCCATGGGTTATGGGGTGGGGGTGAAAACAATGAAACTAAAAAATGAAAAACCTAGAACTCTAAACTATTCAACACTAAAATTAAAGGCAAAAAAATTAGAATGAAAAGGAGAACAATTTTAAAAAAAATATTAGACTTCCTATCCCTTTTAGGTCCTACACTTGCTTTCTCAGCGAACTATTGAAATCACACAAAGCGCATTTGACTCCCCAATAAATAGAATTTATACACACTTAAAGAAAATTTGGTGACAAAATACCCAATATAACATAATCATAATAGCCATCCTATTCTCCATATATGAAGTTTATCTTCATGAATAGAAGACTCAAAAGTGATACGAGACTATTAGAAATGAAAATACAAGCATGAACTAACAGCTCTCTCTATATAAAATTCTCTTGCAAGTAAAATCCTCATCTATATGAGGTGGACTAAAATATCAAAATATAAAAATTACCAATACATTCTACATAAAGAGAACAAAAGAAAAAAAAAAGTGAGAATGGCAAGCAATACAAGCACTCGACCCAAATGAACAACATGCACATGCAAGGTAGTCTCAAAAAAAAATGTCAACTAATGGAACAACGCTTGCAACTAAAGGGATCACGTGATAATATTCAGGCAATAATGTCGTCCACCCTAGCAGTCCAAATGTCGTGCTAACTATTTTATTCAAATGAAGTTTACTCAAGAACAACTCCAAGCCTAAATTGGGTTGCGTCTACCATGAAGATCTCTAGCATCTCTGAATGCTCCTGAGGCATATTGTTTCAACATTTTACAAGTTTTTCCTTTAAAAAGGGTCTTCAAATATAAAAACATGTCAAGCTTCTTCCAACAACTCTTGAGACATGGCACAAGATGGAGAGATTAGTGAGTGCCACATGGAAGAAAAATTACTAATACCTTGCTTTTAGGGTTAACCTAAATAAGTGTTCCTTTTGCCAAATTTATATTCAATGCCTATGTGTGATTAAAGTTCCAAAATTATGGATTCTCAAAATTGATTGATTAAGCTATATAATTTTTTTGGCACAGCATTTATGTAAATTACCTTTGGATGAAAAATGACTAGTAAAGACAATTTTGTTAATAGACTTTTTAGAATTTTTTAGAAACTTATCACTTCTAAATCAAAAATCACCATGCATACTATAGTTTCAAAAAGTAAATTAAGTGCACTTTAAAATTGTAACAACTTGACATTCAGAATCAACTTATAAATAATTTTAAATTTGTGATCAAGATATAATCAAACTAAGGATGGAATTCCAACTTGAAAAATTTTTAGGAACATCAAGACATTCATCTCGAGGCAAAAAGGCATTTTGGTGGGCACGTGCATGTGACAAGCATAGAGACTACAAGATCAAAGCAACTTGCTTCTCTCATCTAATTGGTAAGAAGTTCCACCTACAAGTCGCACTTGCAGGCTGCACCCTACCACACTAGGAAGCCTCATTCCCACCCCAAGGCTTCCTAGAAAGGGGGCTCCTTACCTTCAAATGCTTCCACTTTTGACTCCATGATCTTTTCTTTTTCCCTTGTCAAAAGCATAGCAAGCCTAAGCACCCAAAATGGTCTCGAAGTCAACATACCAAGAAGTTGTTAGACATGTCTTGCTTAGTGGGCAGGCGCAATAGCCACATGGACCCCCTTTATGTTCTTGAGCAGAGGTGGAAGTCAATTTGATAGCTAGATATCATCTGCAAATTGATGTCTTTCCAAGGCATTGGTCCACTAGGCAAGTTAGCCCTTCACCAACACTCATGGAGAGGGAGCATGACGAAACTCAATCACCCCCAAGGAAAATTTAAGTCAAAACCATTAATCTGACAGAGTAGAATAACTAGAAAAAGTAGTGGAGTTAGAAAGCCACATGACACATGGTAACTATCTTATACAATTCGGGATAATTTTTGGATATTAAACAAAATTTTCTAGATTGTAATCTTAATGTCACCAATTTACCTTCTTTTACAGTTAGTTTTGTTACAGAGTCAACTATTCTAGCTAATTGTTCAATCTTTTTTATGAATTAAATGCAAATGAAAACTAAAAAAATTTTCAAGAATTAAAAACAGATAACAAGATTCAAAGAACTACAGAAGTCTTAAGTTATCTAATTCAAAATAGAACAAAATAAAATAGAAACTAAAGTTTCAAAATGCTCAACTCACTACTTTCAGACTTCAAAAAATTCTAGGATTCTAGAAATTTCGGATTTTTGCACTAGGTTAGAAGGCTTTGAAAAATTAAGAAACTTTCAAATTTTAGACTAAAGTGTGATAAAAAATTAAGTGAAGGACCACACAACATAAGCCAAACTCACAATAATAGTTTAGTGATTGATCATGCAAAGCTCTCAAAAATTGAACTTCCATCAAACAAACTAGTAAAAATCATTTTAGAAGAAGGAAATGGAAATAAAAATTCAAGAAATGAATGCTAAGTTAACCAACAACTCGACATTACATAACACATTATTCTCAGATACTCATTCCATTGGAAACAAACCTTCAATTGTCATTGAGATCATACAATGACTAAGAGATGAAGAGGATCCCAACTTCATAGAAAATGAAGTCTCCATTGCTCTTGTTGAAAACATGCATTCTAAAATCTCCACAATCAAACTCATGGGGGAAGGGACAAGCAGGCCATAGCTTCTCGCACAGACAGTTCCTAGGGAAACAAACCTTCAATTGTCATTGAGATCATACAATGACTAAGAGATGAAGAGGATTCCAACTTCATAGAAAATGAAGTCTCCATTGCCCTTGTTGAAAACATGCATTCTAAAATCTCCACAATCAAACTCATGGGGGAAGGGACAAGCGGGCCATAGCTTCTTGCGTAGACAGTTCCTAGGGATCGCTCCTTGGGTCATTAGCCTACACTTGGTGGTTGTGAGAAGACTGTTCAAAGCAGCCACACTTATCACCATAAGCGACCGGTCTATCTCCAAACATCCAATATGATTAATTGTTGATGTTTATTATATATACTTTGACCTTCTTATATAGTCAAAAAACTACCTAGGAAAGTCCCAATAACTGATTAAACGTTAGAAATAAAAACATAAAATAGCAACCCGTGATTTGATTGGACATATCCAAAGGTAAATGTAGCAAAAGACAACTTTACTATAACACAAGCATAAATGATACAAAAGATGGAACTATCACATTGGTATAGTCCTGATGTGCCACATCAAGTGGCTTTAGGTGGCAAAAAACTTGGCTCCAACAAGTGTTATGGGCACATCAATAGAAAAACCTCTTGTACATCCCTTAAGGTTGAAACAAATCACTACCATAGCAATGCTTATGCAATCACGAACTTCTAGTGTCAAATTTGTCATTGTAATTGGCAAAGTTTTGTGATCTAAAGAATCTAACTGCAGAACATGAATGAAATGACACATTTGACACATGCACAAACCTAAATGCAACTGTCTAATAACAGAAAAATGAACACTATGATAAAGTCAATAGTGAGGGCATCACTGCTTGGCAGCAGACATCTATGAAAACCCAAAATAATCAACCTAATACAAAAATAAATTTCTAGCCAATCAAGTGATAGTATGCCTAAAAGATCTAGAAGCTCACTAGCATTCTATAAAACCAGAAACTCTATAGAATTGTAATTGGCATAGCTAGAAATACTATGGTAGAACTATAAGCTATATTGTGAGGTAATCTAGCCACTAGCAGGAGTACAACCTTTGAACTAGCAGGTGAAATAAAAATTTCTAAACTATATGGTAGATTGTGAATCACGGAGTGATAGGAATCACCAAAATGAAAATGAAAACAGTAGAATCAAGTTCATCAAAGATGTGGGCAAGTGTACTTGAGCTCCCCAAAGGAGGAACCTCTTTTCTATCAGTATATATGGATTGATCACAAGCCAAAGCATGGTTAAGGTGCTTATATGTCTTGAGCTTAAACTTCATTTGGTGAAAACTCATCCAATTTTCTAATCTATTTGATAGACAGCAATTCCAAGGAGAAATTTTCATCAACATGAAGTATTTAAAGCAGATGTACAGATCTGACTAGTAAACCTCTACGTCAATGTTGGAGGGGAAAACATAGATGAAATGCAAAGAGAAAACCCATGGAGTTTTCTTTGAAAATGATTGCAATCTTTTAGAACAATCATATGACATTCCCCCTCGGCTATAGGCTCATCTTGCTCAAGATGCAATCTATCATCTCCCTTATATAATAGTAAATCTATTTAAGTCTCCTCCAATCACTAATATAACTCTCCCAAGCAAGATCTCTAAGCTATTTGTGTCCCTAGCAATTAAATATTGACTCGAGGAAGCTATTACGATAAGGTTTGCAGCTGATTTCTCTGAGCTTTCCTTGTAATGCTTCCATCATAATGTTCTACTATAAAATCTTTCACGGAATCCTCAAGGACTCTCCTTGGGCTAGGAAAAATTAAAATGCAAGGTGCTTCTCATCACGCGGTTCTACAAGTTTCAATTCTTTTTTGTAGGCTCAACAAGAAGGATGAGTATCTCTTGATTGGCACATTGAAAAGCATAGTGACTTATTCCCCTAAATTTAAAATATTGGTTCTACACAAGCACTAGCCCCAATGATAGTTTTTCCTTTATCAAGGACAAATGCTTTAATTGTAAGCAATGTTGTTATGGGCATAATGTGACGATTCTTTGGATGAACATATAGTTCAATTGTTTAGCTTTTGTACTCTATCACTTTCAAATTTAATTCAAAATTGACATTTTATCACAAGATTTCCTTTGCAATATTAGAGCATATCCTGTATTGAACCAAACAATAGTCAAATTAATCAACTTGTTCAGCACACAATGAATAATGTGCTCTTGAGATATCTTGCCTTCAGTAATCCTATAAATCTCATCTAGCATCTTCTTATAATAAATCAAGGATAAATATTGTTCGTTTAAAATTTCTTTTATTTCTTCCTAAGTGCTAGCAACATCCACATTTCAATGTCCTCTCATTCTCTCAAACCCAATGCAATTGATCTTAGCTTATCCCACTAGTTTGTTCTTTGAAAACCTCACTCAATAACGCTAAGACATATAACACTAATCAAAATATTCATCCATTTTAGTCAACAAATCGATGAAGCCTTCATGTCACCTTACCAATCAAATGCTATGCTTCTACCTTAACTAGTTTGGTGATGTCATCATCATCCTTAAGAAGTCGTTGATAATGCATTTTCTCACCTCTCTTCTTCTCTCTTATAGCCTCATGAATGTCCCCTTGGTTCTTGAAAGAGTCTATGTTGTGGGTTTTTGTGATTCATATCTCTATCCCACCAATCATTCAAGTGGTCATCAATGGGCTGACAAAAGTTGGATGCAAGACTCAATATTTCATTCTCTTAGAGCATTCTTAAATAAGGGTTATATGTAAGGTATTCTCTTACGAGATTTGTTAACAATCAAATGCCTTTAGCAATAAAACCTTTAAATTCCTCTAGTTCTTGCTAAGCTATTATGTTGTATATATAATGATAACATGATTATGATATTGCATATCCATTCAACAAAGAGATCTAAAACAAAATTTGACATTATAAAAGATCAAGGAATCAATACATGCCATGGGCAAGGGAATTTACAAACACTTATATTTAAGGTTAAACTAAATAAATGACTTTTTTGTTAAATGTTAATTCAATTCACAAAAGTGAATAAAGTCTCAAAATTATGAATCCTCAAATATTGTTAATTAAGATTCATAATAAAAAATTTTCTAATAATTAGAATCACATTTAAATGGATTAATTTTCGGTAACAAATGGCCAGATAAGACAACCTTGACTAATTTTAATCTAAACACAAATTTCAAGAATTTTCTTTCGAATTTTTAAAGCATAAGCTATTGATTCTAAATTGATCATGCAAGGATAAGCAAGTTCTAGAAAATAGGATGAATGCACTTCAAGATTGTAACAATTCGATATCCTAAAGTTAGATCTCAATAATTTTAAATATGTGATCAAGAGTCGATTAAACAAAGGGTAAAATTCTACGCATAAAAAATTTCTAGGAATAACAAAACATAACTATGGGGCTAACTTTACCATTTAATAACCTACAATCTAAAAGAAATTAAATGCAAAAGGTACCTTATTATAAAGTAGATTCAAAGCATTATAAATGATCCAACTTTAAGCAAAACAAAATAACATAAAATTAAAACTTCAAAATGCCTCAAACTCACTACTCCAGTACTAAAAAATTCCCAGATTTTGGAACTTCTAGATTTTTGCATGAAATTGAGGGCTTTGGAAAACTAGTTTAAGAACTCTCAAACTCCAAAATAAAGTGCTAATGCAAAGTTCAAGTGAACGAAAACACGACATAAGTTAAACTCACACTAAGGGATTGACCATACAAAGCTCACAAAGATTGAACTTCCATCAAGAAAACCACTAACACATTCTAATAGAAGGAAAAGAAAGGAAAACTTGTACACAATGAAAGCTAAGTTGACCTCCAACTCAACATCAGTGTGGATGAGCCTTAGATTGCCTTTGAGCATTACATAGAACTTCTCAATGGCTAAAGGACGAAGAGAATCTCCCAAACTTCAACAAATTAGAAACCTGCATTGCTCTCACTATTCAGTATAAAATCTCCATAGTCAAATCATAGTCAATTTCATGGGGTTGATGAGGGAGACATCAATGGAGTAGACACCAATCCAAAGAATCTTAGAAAATACAAATATACAACAACCACCTTACATGATTGACTATCAACCCAAGTGGTTCATAGAGAACACCTCATATGGTCATCAGCCCATAATGCATAGTTGTTAAACGATTGCCATTGGTAGTTATATTGACTACCCAAGAGGGTTAATTAACCAACATGGACAATTGGTTTATCTCCAAATGTCCAATATGGTCGTAACCACCAATAGTTATTGTGTCTACTTCAAAAGTTTGGTGTGATCCAACAACTATTTAGGATAGACTAGGTAATACAATAAATTCTAAAAAATGACCCCAAATGTGTCATAACTTGTGATTCGAATAAATATGTTCCAACGTAACATTGAGGCATAAACATAAAATACATTGTAAATACAACAAAATATAAAAAAATATAACTACACGATTATACAAAGCTTTTTTTGAATACACTCATTTCAAATCACATTTTTTAGAGTATAATCACTAATCTTTACAAAGCCCTTTTTAGTTTTATGTCTAGACTTCAAAAGCCTATAAAATTATTCATCTCAAAGCAACTATAAAAAAAATTAAATTTGATCTCACAGGGATTGTACCCATCACACAATAAACCACAAATACTCATCCATTTCATCCAACCCAGTAGGATTCTATTAACAATATCTTGATTAATTTTTCTATCATTTTGAAATTTAGATTTGAGATAACAAGATATTTTATTTTTTAATATTTTATAATTATCAATAATAATTTATACATCATATATATTCCCTTATTACATCCATATTTCATATATTCAATTTTGGTTAAAAAGCTCTTAGATTCTAAGATCATTCAACATAATTTCAACTTGATTTGAACTTATTCTCTAATCATATCCTCATTAGGTGCACTACCATCATCATAAAGCATTTAAGATGTAAGTCAAAAGAGAAATTTATTAAATTAAATGAAGATTGGCATTACTAAATTAAAAAACATCCATATTTGCTCAAAAAACTATGAACAAACTAGCAATATCTTAGCAAAGAATGTCAAAATGTGTATATTTCTTTGAAAACCCAAACTGAGGATAACTAAGTAATTATCCAAGCCTAAGATTTATTAAAGCTTTCAAGAAAATAAACCTAAGTTTAAAAGAAGAAATTTGGAAAGTCTAACAACCATTTAATCCTCAACCCTAATCGAAGGTTAGCACATGAACAAAGAACGAATGTTTTAGATCAATTAATAAAAATCAAATAATGCAAACACAGAATATGAAAGACTGAAAGTTATCACTATGCACTTAAGAAATAAAAGGTTTATGTCAAGCACGAAGAAGATATAAGGTAGCTAAAGTACCTTGCTCCTTGTGACCCCATTCTTAAGGTTCACTTAAGAGTTCTTATTATGCTTAATTTGCTTGAAATACCTACTTAAGACACTTCCAATTAAAGTGATTATCAACTTTAGGTTTGCAAAAAGGTTTTAGAACGATACAAAACTAACCTTTTGAAACCTTGCAAAACTTTTAAGAATAGTTCCCTCACAAATCAAGGTCATCCAGATTTAATAATCACATCAACTAGAACATTCTAATCATTGTTCTTAAAGTTTTTTACTTGAACAAGAATTTTTTTCCTCCCTAATTTTGACAAGTTTATAAATGTCTTTCTCCTTTTTTTAGCACCAAGATTTCTTAAGCATCTCCACTACATATCCTTGCAATCAAATGCATTTTATAACAAATATTTATCTTTTAAGTTTTTTTTTTTTTGTATTTTAAGTTTCTATTACCAAGTTTATTTGTAATTTGGAACATGTCTTTAAAATTTATAAACCACACATTTAATTATCTTACAAATACAAAACAATACCATTCCACATAAAATTAACTCCCTATTACACTCTATTCTTAAAAACATCAACTTCTAGTACCAAAGAAAACAAATAACACCTCAAAAAACCACAAAGATGTAGAATATTTCTTCAAGCAACGAAGGACTAGAAGTTATCAAAAAGCTTAAAAAATGGAAGGCATACATGCTTTGGAGAAACTAATTAGCATCTTTAGGAAAAAGAATCTCATTAAATTGCGCACTGCTGCTCTGTTAAACTGTTGCAATATCACGACTGAACTTATGTTGCTCAAAAGAATGTCAAATTTAAATAAATATTTTGAACAACGATAATTCTAACTGCTTTGAAAACCATTTTTTGTAGCATTGTCAGGTCGTAAGCAAAGTTCAAAAAAATAACATAATCGGATGGACAAACGAGTAAAAAAGATCCTAAGAATTTGCGAACACATAGATAAGAAAAAGTATGGTAACAAGTTCCAAACAAACACAAACACTCACCAATTCTATTTTCAAAGACTTTGTGCTTGAGCTACTACAGAAATTGGAAATCCCCAACAGCTGAGTACTAGCACGTAGCAATTTGATGGGTCCTAAGGCAGCAGAGCCAACCCCAAATGACAGATTCTTTCCCAAAAAAGTTTTTCTCATATTTGGAAACATATAAGCTTCTCTGGTTAGCTGAAAGTTCAAAAAAAGTACAAGCGTCAACATAATTTCACACTTCAACAACAACGTACAACAAAAAGCAAGCACATCAAATTATAAAAATTTTAAAAAAAAGAGTTAGCTTGGAGGTTGAAAAAACAATAGAAACTACTCTTCTTCATAAAACCCTCTCTTAAGGTGCAGTTCAGCGTAAATTTTATAAGCTGCTAATGACATCTTTCAAAAGTGATCAAAATTACAAGACAACTAACAAACTTGAAGATGCTTATCAATAATATATCCATCTTTGAACCCCAGTTTGAAAACTGGCATCCTACCCGTACACAAAAAAGAAAATATGTGGAATTATTGGTGCCTTAAATAAAAGGCTACGAAGGAATTAAATTATATGTTTCAATCAGCAATCTTCCATAAAAAAAATGAACAAGCACACAAGCAGTAACATAACCAGGCAAATCCAAAATAAGGCATGCTGAATAGAAAAATACTTGTTAATGTACCAACTGAGACTCTTTTGTACCAATTTATGCATCGTGATGAATTCAACAATGAAGGAAATAAATAAAAGGGAGGTCGAACCCTAGCACACGGCAGAGAAGCCAGAAGGCCGACAGTGGAAATTTTGCAGAGCATCGCCTACTGCAATAGCAGTGATAGGAAAATATAAACACCAACGCAGAGCTTTCCAAGCTCCCCACGCTTGCTCACCCCTATCACTCTTCCTCTGCTTCCCTCTCTCCCACTCAGCAAGCGATCTCTCGTGCTCGTGTTCTCACTCTCCCTCTCGCTGTTTCCCTCACTACGCAAGCAACCCGTCTTTGTTCTTACATTTACGACCGTGCGATCGCCATCTATTAAACAAGAGGAAGATGAAAATAGAACCATTGATGGCACGTGCTTGCACGTGACGTTATGTGAACAAGTATTTAATATATAACTATAATTATGTATTGATACAAATAATACTAACGATAATTATACTGATAAACAGGAAAAGTGTGACAATTAAAAAATATTTTTTACAGAAGTAAATTCATTTGCAACCTTAGCTATTAGATTAGGCCTGAATTTTAATCATATTGACCATGATAATGCACATTATAGTCTTTAAAAATTAAAAAGTACTAATTTATTTGCATAGTTTTGATCCATCTTTTTGGTTACTTATAAAATCGAGCACTTATCCTCCAACAAAACTTGCAACTTTTATGAAACAAAAAAATATATATATATATATTCCAAAAATAAAAAATTATTTGTAGATAAAAGTTTGGAAACAAAGAAAAATTATATTCATTGATTTTATAAATACAAATGTCATGTACATTTATAATGTTCTTTAACCACATAAATTATACAATATAAAATATTTTTCAAAAATAATTGATAATGAATTTTGCAATATTCTTTTCATATAAAATAATCAAATTTGTTGTCATAGAAATGAAAGTATTCTTTTTTGTAATTTTTTAAAAACTATTAGATAAAGGTCTTCAACATTATTTGTTTAGAAGATGTTAAGTGAGAAGAAATAACAATTCAATTTTTTTTAATATTGATTTTAAATAATTATAAATGATTTAATAAAGAAAATTGAGATTTTAATATTGTTTTAGATAAATGTGATTAAAATAATAATTTGAAGTTCATAAACTATGTATTTATTAGTTATGTTAGATTTAAAAAATGAATATATCATTAGATCGAGCTGGTCGAGATGAGTTTGTAAACGTTTATTTTGTCGTCATCAGAATTTATTTGGATTTAATTATTTAGAGAAAATTATTAGTAATTTATTATTTACTAATTAAAATAAAATAATATATTATATAATAATAAGAGGAAAAAAAAAATCTAGCCTCTTTTCTTATCTTTCCCGGTTCTGCTTTGTCCTCACTGCCTCACTGTCAACCAATTTAAGAAGCTCTAGTGGATATGATTAGCGGAATCGGCAGGAAACCCTAACTTCTTCCAACACGTCGCTTCGTCGCCCCTTCACCATCAAACATGCAGGTGACCTCCTTGGCTTTCGATCCTCGTCATTGTGCAGTCGTGCAAAGTCATTACGGTCAAGATTTGAGACTCGCAAGCTGTTATTGCTTTAATGTCTCTTTTTTTATTCAACGGGAAGAATATAGCAGCAAATAGATCATCGAAAAAATAAGAAATGCGACGATTGAGTTCAATTTTTGTCTAATTTCGTCCATAATGTTTCGAGAGAAGTTGAAAGGAATAGAATTATAGGGTTTTGCATCCAAATCAAGATGGGCAAGAACTATTTTTCATAAATCCAAATCCTAGAAATTTCGATGGAATCTTGTGCTTGCAAATTTACATACAGGAAAGGGAGAATAAGTAAGTTCTTATACATTTTTTTTATCTTCGATTCACAGAGGAAAAATTTAGTGAAACTTAAAAAGATTATTAGGTAATATTAGAAAATTTTTATTATAAAAGAAGAAAGTTTGAAAGTTTTTTTACAAACTAATGTAATATTTTTATTATAAAACTTAAATAGGTAATGTTAAATTCATAGATTTTTAATTATTATTTGAATCAATATTTAGTAATTGTATAATTATAATTATTTTTAATCAGGTGTTTAATTATTTATTTACAAGAGGCTAAAGAAAAAAAAATTAATACAGAAAAATTTTCAAGAAAAACAAATAGGTATATTTTAAATAATTATAATATAAATATGATATTATATTATAATAATTCAGTATTTAATATTATTATGTATTATATTTTTTTCTTTTTTCACCATTTTCTATATCATTATGACATGTGATGAAAAATAAAAATAAAGAAAAAAAACAATTGATCGATTTAGTGATACTATTGATGTGAAATGTGAAAAATGAATAAGAAAAAGAGAAAAAGTATATAAGAAATAAAAATTGAAAAGAATAAAGTAAAAAATATATGCTTATGACTTGAGATTACTTGAGTATCTAATATGATTCAGGTTATATGAACTTTATTCTAATAATTTTATCAGTGATTGTATTAATGTGTCATAGATATTTTATTGCTATAATGAGTAAATATGAAATTATAATATTTGTTCAATGATATTAATTCTAATTGTCATATGCTACTATCACTACGAGTGAAAATGAAATAATATGATATCATTAACATCACCCCACATGATATATATGATGAGCGGCTTATTGTGTGATTTTGTAACTAAAGATGATATTGGTTGTAATATGTACATGATGTATGATGAGCTGCTTACTGTGTGATCTTACAGGTAAAGATGAGATATGTTATGACGTAAATACAATATATGATAAACTACTTATTATATGATATAGTAACTAGAGATAAGATTCGTTATGATACAGATATGATATATGATGACATACTAGTTATGTGATCTAATATGAGATATGTTATGATGTAGATATAATATATGACGAGCTACTTGTTGTATGACCTACTAGCTAGAGATGACATGTTATGATATAAATATGATATATGATGAGTTGTTTATTGTGTGATCTAGTAGCTTAAAGATCAAATCAATTATTAAACGAACATGATGTGATATGCTTGTAAGTTAGGTCTATACACTATGATGCGATGTCAAATGATATGATATATGATTTGCATGTTGTGTATTTGATGCAAACATGGTGTATATTTGACAAGATCTCATGATACTTGAATAATGATCAATCGGTGAATATTTAGGCTCTAATAATAAATATAAGTATTATGTAATATATTAGAAATACCATTGTGATGAAAAAAACAAAAAAAATGCTAGAATTAAAATAGTTTAGAAATAATTAAAAATATGAGATTTCAAATTGATAAAATAAATTATAATAAGCAAAAAATATGTTAAATGTATTACAAGTTAAAATTCTATATCTCTTTTTGTGTTGATTTCTTTATACATTTTTATAGTCTGATCACATGGTCATACATGTTTATATATCTTTTTTATATCTTGATACTATGTTTATGATAATTTATTTTATATATATATTTAGATGATGATCATAAGTATTTGTTTAATATTATTTATTGATCCCTTTATATTTTATTTTGTTATTATATTTTATCCCATCTTATTATTTATATGTAAATTTATCTATTAAGCTTTTAAGCTCATTACGTAGTTACATTACTCGTCAAAATCTTAATGCATTAAAAGATGAGAAATTTTAACTACACTTAAGTTTGATAACTTTTTTTAGTAGATTATGATATTTCTATTTTGTTGTTTTAAAGGATATGTAGATGGTTATATTTGATGATGTATCGATATATATCTTTATATCTGTATCATTGATAAGCTCAATTAGTTTAACAGATTTCATCTAATACTTCATGAATCGATGGTAAAATTATAGATTTTGTTATGCCATAAAACATTGATAATTGTGATATCTTTTAGAGATGAAATATTTGGTTATTTGGGTATATTATGGGTTTGATTATGTTAAGATTATATTTATAGATTTATCGTTATCATAATTGTTATATATCTCTTGTAATTATTATTATCAACTATTGACTTGTATAAAGAAAACATGACAATTTTAGAGAAAATCCTATCATTTGATCTCTAAAGCATAATATTCTTATGTTGGACTTGAATAAGTAGGTAATTTAAACAAGAAAAAAATGAAATTGTATTGTCATTCCTTACCTAGTTAGGTGTTAGTGTCCTCTGACTATGTTGAAAGTTTGAATATTCTAATCCTAAAATTATTATGACTTATATTAAAGCAACATGTCAGGCAGGGCATGATAAAGGGTCTTAGATTTTTTTATTTTTTTCTTTAACAAGTATTATTTTGTTTCCAAAAGTGAACAAAAAACAAAATAAATTTCATACACACATATAAGCAATGTGATTAATGAACCTATTATATTAACATATAGATGTGCACAACTCAAAAGTAATAAATACAACAATAATGCATGGAATATATATGACCTTGTCACATAAGATTGGGTTTTTCTTTTTTCACAACATTGAAAGCTCTAAAATATAAGAAATTAAAGAGCCCTGCTAAAAACAACAATTAATATCATTATTATGTCTTTATTTTAAGCCAAGAGAGAATCATTACTACTCTAAACAAAATGACAATAGGATCCCATTTCTAAATAAAAGCTTGCAAGCCAAGAAACAAACAACAAATTTTAGCACAAGTTCTTTTTGTAAATCTTGTTCATCAACACAATGGTTCATATTACCTTCGATATATTTGTCAATTTTTTAATTGATTAATTCAATAAATAAGTGATTTTTTCTTATTTCTTGATGTGTGTATTCAATAAATCAGTGATTTTACTTTTTGTCAATTTTAAGCGATTTACAATTGACATATTTTAATATCAATATTTCATTTGAATGATTCATTTCTCAAAATAATGCTTGCATAATATTAAAATACATATAATTTTACATTTTGATATTTACATATCTTATTTTACAACAATAGCCAAAAATTAGGATATTATAATCTTCTTTAAAATAAAATTTGTTCCAAATTTTAAAGTTAAGATTTTGAGTACCTATTTGCACTCACATTTTTATATAAGCATGATTTTTGTTATAATATTGCAATCATAAAGATTTTTTTTATTTTTAGTGCTTTATCACTTCTATTTAGAATCAAAATTGGTGTCTTCTGATAAGTCATACCTAGCTAAATTTTAATTCCTTTTGTATCATACTTAGATATGTAATTGATCAAAAATTTATATTTATTAAAAAGATAGCATGAAACACATCATGTACTCCAATTAACTATATTAGTAATCAATTTTTAAGATAATTTTATTTGTTATTTCTGTAATCTAGAAATGACCAATATAGTTGTGTTTTAACTTTCATATTTTACCAAATGTGAACACACCTTTCAAAGAATTAACTTCCATAAAAATATACTCTTCTCCTTGAAACTTAATATTTGTAGTTTTCTAATTATTTTATATCTAAATAATTAGTTTTAATTTTTTTAAAGAAAATAAAATAATTTCCAACAATTATTGAAGACATTTTAGGAAATTTCACCATCATTATAATCTCATAGGTGGTTGATTGAAAGGAGAGGCAATTAAGAAGGCTTATAAAAGGAGTCATAAGAGAAATAGATGAAGATTGAGATGGAGAAAGAAAAAAATATAAGAAAAGAAAAAATAAATGAGAAGAAAATATATTATGAGGTAAAAAGAAATTTTGGGATAATTCGTTTAAAAGGATTTGGGTAATAAGTTGCAATTAGAAGATAAGGGAAAGCATTGTAATAAGGAAAATTTATAAGAGAAGCTAATAATTGAAGAGGTAAGTATAATTTTAGTTTTTTTATTAATTTGATTGATCTTTTATTAAAATAAGCTAGAGTTTAGCTATGGCATGTTGTTAAAATATGTTTCTAATGATTACAAGAAGTTGGGTTTTGTTTAAAGTGTAAACCATTTTAATTTGAGGTATTTTTATTATTATAACATTTTAGTCTTCTTTAGGGTGGTATTATATTCATTTATTGGACTATTTTTTTATTATCCAAGGGGATCTTTACTTGGTCACTCTTTTCAATACAATTTTAATCTAAATATGCTTAATCATAAAGTTCTCATGATATTTAGGATGAGTTTGCAATCAAAACGTGATTTGTTATTTCAAGATTTATAATTTTACTTATAAGAATTTAAATATTTATTATTATAGTTGTAATTGTTGCAAAAATCTTATTATGAGCTACTCATCCAGTAATTTCTCTTTGAGACATCACTTATCAATCACTTCTCATTCTCTTCAATCTTGGGTGTTACAAGCTTAATAAGTTTTGATTTATCTTTGAACCACATTGCATTATTGAAGATACCACTTTAAAATCATATCATAGCATTCTAGCTTTTTTTATAACGTGTTGTCCTATCTTAATTAAGTTTTATCCTTATCCAAGTAACGTTTTCTCCTTGATCACCCATCCAAATACTATTACAATCCAAGCATACATAACTATTAAGTTCTCATCAAATATAATGTGAGTTTGTCTCCAAAAAAGGACTCATTATTTCAAGTCTTATGACTTTCTTATAATGAACTCATGATTTCAAGTCTTATGACTTTCTTATAATGCTTGGAAACTTTTCTCTTATAATCAGTATGAGATTATTTATTATTGTATCCTTTCTTTTCTAAAAATTACTCATTATCTAATGATTCTTCTTTGAGACATCACTTAAAAATCACTCCACCTATTTCGATCATTGGTTAGCCATGTTATTGTAAGATCTTCAATTCTTAGTGCTGATGACATGTGTGATGTCTTGAGTTTATTATTATTATTATTATTATTATTATTATTATTATTATTATTATATATCTATATAATAAGAAATTCTTTATTATGTAATAATGTATTTTTTTATTTAATAAAATTGATATGTTAAATTTTAGATATGAATAATTATTTTGATCATTTAAAAAATATTCCAATTAATAAAGTGACTCAAAAGTCAAAATTAAGTATGTTTAAATACAACTCTTTAAAATAAATTTATAAAGACTTGTTTTGTAATTTTTTAATAAAATTTTGATTTATTATAAATTTTTAAAGCTGAAGAAATAAAAGATTTTATTTTTAGTAATTAGGTTTATAATATCCTTAAAAAGTGGGGTTAGTCTTGGAATTTTACTTCTAAACACTTAAGCACCATCAATTATGTGAGAATATAAATACAATATGCTTGTGATGGAAGAAAGACATAAGAAAAAATTAGCTTTAGTCTTTTAACGATGTAAGAAAAAAGGGAGGATGCTAAGTAAGAAGTTGAGTGAGATTATGAAAAGAACAATTATAGAGTTTTAAAGCAACTATGGGAAGGATTTATGCTAAAGGAGCCCATTGTAAGAAATTCTAATATGAATATAAAGATTAAGTTTTAACTAGAATCGAGAGAAACATAGGAACAAAGAGGAAAATAAGACTATTAGAATAAAAAGAAGTTAGTGAAGCATTTGAAGAATAAGTTGAAAATCCTTTTAAAGCATTTAAAACACAAGTAATAAGGTTGTCTATTCATAAAGGCTTTTTGTTCAATCTTGCTTCAACTATCCTTCCTTCATGGTTAAGAAGCTTGTGTAGTTAGAAAACTTTGTTTTAGATATTAAGTTGGTGATAAAGTTAAATTTCATGAGATTTGTTGGGATTGGAGTGTTAATTTGAGAGTAATGGTGCATAAGACCATAGAGAATTATTTTAGATGAAGCTTAGAATTAAATGGAGTATGAAATAAAGAGATTCAACCTATTTCGTGTCCATCTTGATTATGAACATATCACATTTAAGAGTTTCATACAATATGCATAACACAACGTACATTACATGAATTAAATCAATAGTATGGCAAGTGAGGTTGTGCATAGGATATAAACTTAGCACAAAGTATCATAGAGTATCATATAATACATCAATTTTGGCATATAATACATTGATTATAATATATCATTTGTCTCAACAATTGAAATATGAAGACTTGTTTCAATGGAGGAAAATAAAAATTTGTGCTTAAGTCAAAAGTGTAATCAATGAACTTATGATAGCATTAAAGTGATAAAATATGATGATTTGTGCATAACTCTCTTTTTTTGTAAGAAATTAAAAGAAAAAAATAAAATTAGAATAATAACAAAAAAAAACTCATGCAGGTGAATTTAAATCAATTGTAATATAAAACAAAATTAATTGAGCATTATAACATTAAGTCTTTATCTTGTATATGTGTGTTTTGATAAAATAAAAAATAATACATATGCATTATATTTAATGAAAAAAATTATTAAAACATAGGAGAAGTACAAAACAACATATAATATAAGAAAATAATAAGTAAATATTATAGTTTAGTAATATGAGCTTCATATGTATAATGCTTAGAATGGTTTTATATTGTAATAAAATATATGATTTTGAAAATAAGAACACTAAATATCCACACAAGATTGAGTGAATTGTAAAAATTATATATTTAATAATTCACAAGTAACACAACAAAAGGTTTTTAAAGTTTTTAGTTATTCTTATAAACGTTATTTTAAAAACTTTTGTAACTTTGAAAACTATGTTAGGTATGCAACAAAGTAAATGTAATATAATTTTTAAGTGGTTAGGTTAAAACCAATCATTTCCCTAATCCAATGACTTGAATTACTCCAATAATTGTCTTTTACCTAATGACAGATAAGAATATCATCATAATGGGTTCAAGGACCCAAGAAGAACTACGCAAAAATAGTCAACAACACCCAACAATATAATGCCAAAAAACCTAACAAGAATCAAGTAAAAATCTAAATAATAAAATAAAAGATAAAATGTAAAAATTTAAATATACAATGTCTTATAAAACAATACAAATATTAATAAACACACCAAAATATGTTAACATTGTATAAAAGATCTTACCAACTTACTTAATACTCAAACTTGTATGAAAATTGCGAAAAAGATATAAGTAATGTTCTTTCACTTAAGCTTAACTCCTTTAATCAAATCCTCAAGGTAAATAAGGATCTTTGAGAATAATTCTTTCTAAATGATATACAAATATTTATTAACCATTTTTTAATGTTTGGAAACCATTTATAGAGATTTTGCAAGGTTTTCAATGATACTCTAGTAACTGATTTACTACTTTTCAAAATATCGCCAAACTAGTCATTACTTATATAAATTGTATTGATTATATAATATGAGTCTCATAAACTAAGCTATTTTTATTTTGCGATTATAAGATACCATACTGTATAAAATTCTCGGGTTGACTTTTAACATAAAAATTATATCACAAGTGATTAATCATATTATATAATAAAAATGATTATAACATACAAAGTTCTCAATATTTTGTAACTTAGAAATTGAGTATTTTATTTTATATTAATCATATTATATGAACCTTTTATGTTATCTCACCAATGGTATTGTTCAACAAATACTCTAATGTCAAATAGAATTGATCATGCAATACGATAAAGATATTATACCATATAAAATAACTCTAAATATATACAAATATTAAATACTCAACCTTATGAACTACCCACATATATCCATCAGTTCGTATAGTATAATCATTTTTGCATGTAATTAAGGTTTTGCATCATAGGTATTTTGATCATGGTTTGTTTATGGAGACTTATATTTTTAATATTTGATAAACCAATTTCAAATGTAAAGAATATATAACTAAATGATAAGATATGTAGAACATACATCTTAAAAATGTTTTGTTCATCAATGTTGTCTTAATATCTTATAAACATTATTATAATTCTTGAGATTATAAAACAAATAAAAATGATTATAAAAATATTCTTTTCATTATTTGCTCGAGCTTCTTGTTTTGTATCAATTATGATTTACTCAAAACATCATCAAATATTCATTTGAGTCAAGACTATACTTTTTAATTTATTCACTTATTTAATATTGAGATGTGTATTCTAAAATATTTTTAAAAAGTATTAATGTAATAAAAAATAATTTAATTGTTATTAAACTATTAGAGCAAAGATTAATAATATAATAACAATATAAATGAATATGATAATATCAAATAAAAGAAGAATAAAATATAAATTTTTTCCTAAGTTATTATCTTATGTCTCTTATTATATTTGACAAGCCATTATAAAATGATGTTGGACTTGGCAGGTATTAGTTATATACTATGTTATGTAATGATATGAGATATACATTTTCGTTGCCATTAATACTTTTTATAAGGTATGAGATACGAAGATGATATAATCTAGCATCCTCAAATATGACTAGTACTTTGTAATATCTTGAAATTTTAATGAGAATAATTAACATTTTTTTGTGAGAAGAAAGATGGTAATATGAGAATATACAATACTATTGTAAGTTGAATAAAGTTATTATGAATAACAAATATCTGTTACTTAACATTAATGAACTTTTTAATCATTAGTAAGTGAAAAAATATTTTCAAATATTTATTTATGTTTTGGATATGAGCATTATAATTTTTTTTTTATTATTTGGGTTAACAAATGCTTTAGTAATCTTTTTGGACTTAATGTATAAGGTATTCAGGAAATGATTAAATCGATTTATTATTATATTTATTTATGATATATTGATATATTTTAGAGATAGAAAAGAGCATACACATCATTTGCGTAAGCTATTGCAAAGATTGAAGAAATATCGACTAGCTGTATGCTAAATTATAAAAAACAATTTTTTGTTGTGTAGTATATCATCTTTGAGACATGTTAGAAATAAGGGGATTATTATGGGTTCATAGAAGGTCATGGTTATTATTGAATGATCTAGTTTAATTAATGTAACTAAAATTAGATGTTTTTTGTTGACATTATAATATAAAAAATGTTAAGATATTTTTATATATTGATGTTCATTTAATAAGACTCACTTAATTGATCATTCTATTTGAGTGGAATGTGAAAGAAGCTTCAACATACTTGAAAGATTAATCTCTACACCTATTCTTAGCTTAAAATTAAAGCTAAATTTCAAGTGTATTGTGATGCGTTATTGCAAGAACCATAGAGTGTGTTGATATAGTTTAGTAATGTGATCATGTATGCTTATAGATAACTTGATGAGACAAGTTATCTAATTCATTATTTAGAGCCAACTATTATTGTTTCAACTCTAAACATATAAATACATTATCTTTATTGTACGAAGCACTGAATATTAGAGTTTATAATATATTTTATATAGAAATATTTGAATATGAGATAACAATGGTGGCTAGAATTAGTTTTTAATCATGATAAAAAAGAATGATTGTCATCTAGGCATAACCAATGTAATATCTAATGCATTAAGTCATAGGGTTAGTTTAGGCAACATATTGACTAACCTAAAAGAAACTTAATTAGTTATAAGAACAAATCAAATGGAGTTAAATGGAATATCATCGACTATTAGAATTTTTTTCAACTATCAATTATATTAGATTGGTTATAGGAATTAAAACAAGGTTAATATAAAGATGAAAATATTTAAGAATTGAAGAAAATTTTGGTGAAAAAGTTCATAAGGCAAGGCATGTGGTACATCTAACTATAAACAAAGATATATTAAGACTTGTAACAAAACTTTTAGTGGTCTGACATGAAGGAAGATGTAACTACGCATATCAACATATATTTAATATGCCAATAAAGGTGAGAAACAGATACTTAGTGAGCTATTGCAAAGACTCACTATTTTTTATGTGAAAATGGAATGGCATATTTATAAACTTTGTTGTACGATGATCAAATACTAGCAAGAACTATGATGCTATATCGATAGTTAGAGATAAACTCCTAAATTAGCTAATTAGAATTGGTTTGATGAAATTATGAGATTACATAGAGTGTTTATGACCATTGTGATGAATATGGTCTTTAAATTTATATCTCATTTATGTAGTAGATTCCATGAGGTTTTTGGGCCTCAACTAAAGTACAACATAGCCTTTTATCTACAAATTGATGATTAAGAAGAAAGTATCATAATAACATCAAAGGATATGCTAAGATAATTCATATCTAACTATGATGGCCATTGGGATAAGTATTTAACTTAGTAGAATTTACTTATAATAACAATTATCATGTCAACATTGAATGACACCATATAAGACTTTGTATAACAAAATATCTCAATTGTTTTAATATTAGTACCAAGAAGTTAGAAGCAATGAATTGGGACTAGTGATTGAGGAGACTACAAAAATATTAGAATGATTAAAGAGAGGATCTAAATGTATATGATAGATAAAAATGTACTTTTATATTAAGCACAATAACATATTGTTTAAAGAAGAGAGCATTATTCGTTCATGTGAGCCTAATGCGAGGTGTGATTATATTTGGGAAAGGTGACAATTTGAGGTTGAAGTACATTAGACCATGTTCAATTATAGGAATGATTGGTGAGCTTACTAACCAAGTTACTTTACTACCTTCTTTATAAGATTGTACAATATATTTCAACTCTTTCAACATGTCGATGGCAATCCATTAGAATACAAGGCAGTCATAGTCTTTTGATCTACTGGGTCTAATGAGTCGAGGAAGATCTTCCTATAAGGCGATTCCAGCGATGGTGGAACCACCGTCGCCTTGGCAACATAAACCCACAATAAGTTAAGAAAGAAATTCATATTTATAATTATGATAATATGAACAAACCAAATAAAAAGAAAAATAATACAAGATTAAGAAGAGGAGATGTTAGAATGATAATCTAAGTCAATTTAATTTTAAGAGTAAAATTTTCATAAAAAAAGATTATAAAGTGCTCAAAATTTTATGGTGATAAAATTATATTAATATTTTAAAGTTTATGAGAGTTTTGGATATCTTGAAAAATATGTCAAAAATATTGAAAATGTTTTTGAAATATAAAATTTTTATATAATGATATAGATCTTATAAAACTCATCCTAATTGTCTATTTAAAGTGGTAACTTGCTCTGTGCGTTATTATGCAAGCAGCCCGTGATACGGGTGTTTCCTGTTGCCTGCTTTCTGTTCCTCGCGCTGGTCTGCCCCGATGCAAAATCCTGAACCCTGATATTTTTCCTCTCCGTCCGGCCAGTGATACGCCGTGAAGAGAGAGGCAGTGGATTGAATGCGTTTCCGGCAAGGAGATTCCGTGAGTTTTCAAACCCTAAATGTCCTTTCTTTTACTCGTGCCTCCATAGATTAGGTTCAGCCACGAGATTTGCATGGATTAAAGTCCTAGCCGAGTCACCACCTTAGCATTTAGGGCGCGGGATTGTAGCCCAAAAAAACGACAGCAAAAGGAGAGAGGGAACATAACGAGGAGAGAGGAAAGAGAAAGGAAAAAAAAGAGGAGAAAACAAGGGGAAAAGGGGCTTATGTGTGAAGTGCAAAGTGAAGGCATTAGTTATTAAGTTCTATTCAGCCGTTTGAATCAATGCTTAGAAAACACGCGAGATTTATGACACATTTTCTTGTATGATTTGTAGGGAAGGAAAGAAAAATAGTTTTGGGAGCTGAATTTTGGATTTTCTCTGACTACAAGGTAGACACCTAACACATTTACTGTATTATATGTGTATATATTCCGTGTATTGACATTTGATAGCATAGACTTGTGTAGCATGTTGGCATGTTATTTTGGTTCTTGTGTCAATTTTTGTTATTTATTGTTATGTGTTAGCATAATGTGAACTACATATGATGCAATTGGGCTGTTGACTCATACGTTATACTTGTTCTTATATTTATTGATAAGTATGATATTGATAGGTTAGATATGTATAATTAACTGGGGAGCTCATTGAAATTCCTAAGAGTATGGTGGTGCAAGTGCCTCCTAGGATTGTGTAGTTAAGCATGCGAGCTTAATGAAATTCCTAAGGGTGCGACGTTGGGAGTGCATCCTAATATAGTGTAATTGGTCAGAGAATTTTAGTGAAATTCCTAAAGGTATGGTGCTATGAGTGCCTCTTAAGATTATTTGATTTGGCCAAGGGAGCTCGATGAACATCCAAAGTGCATAGCTCTAAGTGTCTTATAAGTTTGTGTGAACATGTAAAGAGGATGACCCATCAATGAGAAATGAAGTAAGAATGAATGCCAATAATGCTGATTAAATAAGAAAAGAATTGCGAGTACAAATGCATCTAATAAGCTTGTATACGTATGCTAACAATGACCTTACATGCGACATTACCGAATCTTTTCTAATGTTTTTCAAGTTTATATTGTGTTATTTAGCTTATTGAGCCAATGATGGTTGACTTTATTTATTTTTTAGCACTAACATTTCAAATGCATTCAGGGTTTAACATAATAGATGAAGAGTGCATCTAGAAAGGAATAGAAGCATATACCCTTGTTTTGGATATGTTGATATATGTATATCAATGTCACATCAAATGTAAACTATGCAATCTTTATTTTGTGTTGTAGGATGATAAATAATTGTAAATAGTATTTATGGTCGGTGGATTATGTTATTTAATTACATGGATGTGAAATTTTGATTTGTTTGTGATGTTGATGCTTATGTATATGAAGAAATAAACAAAATTCAGGAGAGATTTTATCTATTTAAAAATTGGAACATGGAAAAATACTTGATTTTAATTTGTTTAGGACCATGAAATTTGGTCCTAGGTGGGTGATGAGAGGTTTAGGATGTAACATGTTTTGTATAAGGCCCAATGTATTATAAACATAATATAATTGATATGGTTAGCCAGCTGCAATATGCTTTATTTCGGATATAATGATATATGTTAATGTCTCTTTAGATGTAAACCATTTAATCAGTATTTATTGTTGGATGATAAATAGTTGCAAACAGTATGAGTGGTTAGTGAATTATGTTATTTAATTACATGATGTGACAAGTTGGTATGTTTGTGATTTTGGTTTTTTTTTATATAAAGAAATGAAGAAAGTATATGAGAGATTTTATTCATTTAAAATCTAAAATATAGCTAGGAGATAATGGGAGGTTTCAGACATAACATACTGTGTAAGGTATAATATATTGAAAACATAATATAATTGATATGGATGACAAGTTGTAATATGTATACAGATTGAGATCTAGATATAATGTGATAAAATATTAAATAGAGATGAGATAAGTTGTGATTATAAAAAAGAATCAGATATAGATAAAAATGAAATTAATAATGTGTAATTATTAAAGGTCATATGACATCTATGTGAAAATATAAAATATCTATTCGTGTAGATATATGATATAGAGAATATTACTCATTGTTTATTTGTGATATATTTACTTACGAGTATAGTAGATATTTCATATTTGTTTTTATTATTATCTTTTATTTATCATATTATATTAAGATACTTTCATATACAAAATCACTTATTAAAACTTATTTTCTTGTATCATTGGTCATGTTATATTATGTATAAAAAGAGGATTAGTAGAGTGTTATTTAAGTGATCTAATATAGAGATGTTTGTGAGAAATGTTGTTGAGATTATATCTATTGTGGTATTAATATTTGTTTTAGCAGACATGCGTATAACATTATAGCTTTTGTTTTTATTTATAATAATTCATTTTAGATTTTGTTTTATCATCATCCATGTTTGAGTATTAGGTTTGTGTTCTCTATATTGCTGCTATAATTTGGTTTTTACTCAATTTGATGTGATTTTATGTATTATCGGTAGAAACCATAGGCATGGAGTGACAGTAACAAACGATGACTATAACATTCCAAAACTTGGGCAATTATTTAAATAATTATTTGTAAAATTTTGACTTATCACAGACTCAGATTGAAGGAAAAATCATGATTTTAGGGATTGATTTAATAACTTTTAAGGAGGGAGGGTTTGTAACATGCCAAATGTGATAAAATGAAGTTTATTAATTCAAAATTATTTGTATTTTAAAGATTTTTTAAAAAAGTTTAGGAAATTTTTTATAATTATCCAATGAGTTGTATATTACAAAACAAGAGATAAAATGCCTCGAAGGGGGGAGGTTTTTTGAGAAATTTAGTGTATATGTTATTTGCAAGACAACGACACTAAGTTGGTGGAATTTGAATATTTTATAAATTAAAAAATGGATTTAAAATTTATAGGAGTTTAATTATGAGTTTCAAAAAATATTAAAAATTTGTAAAAATACTCGATGGACTTGTAAAATTATGAAAATTTAATGGGATCTAGATCTTATTGCGATAAGCTTAATAAAAGTTCTCAATATAAAAAAGGAGGTGCGATGAATGTGAGATTAAAAGTCGATGAAGTTTTAAAGGACAATATTAGATAAATATTTTTTTGAATATTTTAAGTTTGAAATATTATAAAAATATTGAATGTTTCAAAACATTTATGAAATATGATTAATAGGAAAGTTTATTATGAAGATTTAAGTGAAATTTGTCAATCAATTTTTGGATTAGGATTATAGAATTTTAATTAATTCATAAATCGCAAATTTCTTTTCTTTAGTGCTTGCATAAGCTCAATGGCAGATTTGATTCAATGAGGAGTCAATTTGACGGGAAATTGCCATATTCCAAGAGGTAGGAATCTGAGGGGTAATTGGGAAGGGGATGACTATTGAAAGACAATGAGAAGCTAGGAGTACAAAGGGATGTAGATCAATTATAAGAGGGTGACTGTAGTAATTGGGAGTTTTTGGAAAAAGATTAGAAGTTACAATTGAGAGTTTAGAGTGAGGAGTTGTTTCTAGTGTGTTCCTTCTAGCAGAACAAGAAAATAGATAAAGAAATTCAAGGAAATTAGGAGAAACATTGCAGTGATGCTATGGCAGTTCCATAGCAAATATTGTAATTTGGGAAGAAGAAGGCACAAATTTTGAGATGTAATTTGAAGTGGGTCCACTACAAAGTGGAGAATAGATAAGCATGCTTGTATTTACATATATCTGATTGATGCGATGTTTTTTTGATAGATTTTACATAAAAATTAATATTATATTTCTATTGGTCATTTATATGTTATGTTACATGTATGATATTAACTCGATATATAGCTTGACTAAAAGTTCTTGCTTTACATATTTATGCATGATTTTATTGTTAAGTTATGAATTAGCTCACGACTTAACATTGTTAGGACAAGATGTTACCAAATAAAGGTTACTTTGGAACATTGAGAGATGACATTGGTAGTACTTAGTCTTGATATTGTCAATTTTTGTATCAGTTAGACATCTGTTTGTTTTAGTTAGACATGGTAGTTATCTATTGTATCTGATTGGACATGTTTAGCCTTTTCTTTACCAATGTATGAGCAATGTGTTTTGAAGCAATATTAAAGTTTATAAAAATCTTTTTATTTAGATTTTTAAGCAAAGGTAAAAGTTTTAAATAAAAAATGCTTTCGTTATTTTTTAAATAAGTTTTGAATTTGAGCACGATTTTTAAACGTTTTTGTTATAATTTTTTTTTCAATTTCAAAGGAAAAAGGAAAAAATAGATGACGTGGTATCGAGCCTAAGAAAAGTAGGTGAGGGGCACCACAATGACTTAGTTCATCATCTATCTTTGCTCCACAATGACTTAGTTCATCATCTATCTTTGCTCTAGTAATCATGCTAAGAGTTCTCTCGTCCAAACTTTCTTAGATAGGGCATCCTCACCCCGGCCTCTTTGCCTATGTGGCTCAATTGCCATATCCTTTAGCAAGCTAAGCAACTAAAGTCTAATTTTTTTGTTGATGTGTTCTTAGCCTATTATGGCCTCATTTGCCAGACAAGCTTTTGCCATGTTGTTCATTAGTGAATTGGCCCCCCTTTCATGTTAAACCCCCCATTGGTCTACTTATTGATGCATGCATTTTGTCATTTTGGGACCACTATTCGCTAACCCGAATCCATGTCATTAAATATGGTGTCCATCTTTTATTTAGAATAAAATGAGATGTCACTTAAATTTGAAGTCTTTTTTTTTTAAGAAAATCATGTAATTCAAAATTTCTTTTTAATATTAAATTTATTTGATTTAGAAATCATAAACCAACAAATTTCTTTTTCAACATAGAAAAATTGCATTTTGATTCTTTTATTAGAACAAAAAAATATAACTCATTTTTAACATAAATAAAAATTTACTAAAATTAATATTGCTTAAACAATATAGTCTTATAGTAGAAATAAGATGGCTAAACTTATATATATTTTATTCTAATTTGTTGACATAGTCACATTACTATAACTCAAATACTCCAATTTCTTCTCCTTCCTTTTTAAGACTTGTGTTTGACAATTGTTGCTAATTTTGTCTATTTAAATAAATTATAGAAACATAATAACACTTATTAAAATTTAAAAATGATATTTTTCATATATCATAGAAGATTAAAATTTCTCCTTTTTTCTTATAGAATTCACTCAATTGTAATTTATCAAAATATAATAAGTAATTAGTTTCTTTAAAAAATATTTATTTTTAAAAATAATTAATTAAATAATTTCTTATATTTTTTGGGATGTTACAGTAATTGAAGTAAAATTTTCTACCAATAAATAACTTTAGTTATGTACACCTGATCAAAGCCCGTTTTCTTGTCGTCAATTCCAACATCTAAAATTGATCATTTGTTTACAGTAATTGAAGTAAAATTTTCTACCAATCAATAATTTTTGTTATGTACACCTGATCAAAGCCTGTTTTCTTGTCGTCAATTCCAACATCTAAAATTGATCATTTGTTTACAGTAATTGAAGTAAAATTTTCTACCAATCAATAACTTTTGTTATGTACACCTGATCAAAGCCTGTTTTCTTGTTGTCAATTCCAACATCTAAAATTGATCATTTGCCTTTCTTTATAAGATCCTTGTCTTGACCCATGGAAGGGGCATTTTTCTTTACTTTGGGCTTCATTTTCGTGTGAATCTTATTTTTTTCTTTTTTTTCCCTATTATCCTCTTTAGCCATTTCACTTTATTTAAGGGATTTATTGTTTTTTCATGCCTTGCATTTTCTTTTATACTAGCTCAAGTCCTGACTCTAAATTTTACTTTTGCTAAGTGTAATTGTAACAACGAATCCTTCCATTTTGTAAGACAAATAATGTTAGAGCTTGTGTCATTTAAGATCATGATTTTTGTCCCAACATTCTTTTTAGGTGCTATACTATGAATCTTGTTTTCTTTCTATTTGTGTCGTAGCTTTTATCTTGGATATGTCGTGTTTTTAGATGCATATGGACTTATGTTTGCTCATGTTGTATGTGGTTTATAGCTTAATTTTTATATTTATCATTTTAAAATTAATATTGAAACTCTAATTATGATTTATAATTTTGTTAAAATTATTAGAAAAGATTTAGATTCGAAAAAGTAATTGTTTGATTACAATATTTGATTATCATAGACTGTTCATCTTCTATATATCCTTGACCTCACAAGTTGTGGAAGAACTTCCATGTGACCATCGTTAGTAATTTTCAGGTTTCTTTTTCTTATTTTCTCTCTCTTTTACATTTGTTAGCTTTTCGTTCTGTATCCATGGCTCTTGTGCTCTTTGCCTCTACGCTTCTTTTGATCCACCTTTAAATCAATCATCTACTTTAGTTTATAGCTTTCTTTACCAATTGTCTTGTGGATATATTTACGCTTTCTTCAGTGTTGACTTTGTCTTAATATATATATTTTATACAAACATTTTCTCTGATCCATGCCTCAATATAACTTCAATGGTAACTATCTATGGCGAGGCATTTTGTAGCTATGCTCAAGGTTTCCTATTATTTTCTTCGCTAGCCTTCGATTTCCTTGCCATCCTTATTTTATCTCTCTATTGCCTCAATTTTGGATTAAATTAGAGTAATATTTTGATTTTGTATTACTTACCCTTTTTTAGCTTGTCAAAACAGCCAAGACTTTGAGATAATTCAACTTAATTTTATGGTAGTAATCGAATATTTTTTTAGGATAAATCCTGTACCTATTAATGAGGGTAGCCCATCTAGAATTAGCTTACCAATCTTTAATCCAAACAGATTCTTTTTGTTATGATTATCGTCATGCCTCGTCACTCATAACACTAGTATTACCTCTTGATCGACGACAGAGCAGACTTTATGTAGTTAATTGTGAGGCATAAACCACTGTAGACGGGGGTGACAAAATAATTATACAATGATTTTTCTTTAATAACAATTATGCTGATTCATCACAGCAAACAAAAGTTCATAAATACTTGTTTTGTTCTATAATGATCTTCAATAACATGATAGTAGATAAAATCAATATATATAAGAGTGTTCACACACCTCACATGCCAATGTAAATTTGTGACATTTCTTATAGTGTAAATAGGGGCGAGCATAAAAATACTCAGTAGGTGAACTGACATGAATAACTAACAAATGTATGATAAACATAATATAATAATATTATGTCACATGATATGTCATGAATGTTCAAAATATAAAAACATAAATAGCAACATGTTGTACACACATCATATATGTACACGTTTTTGTTCTTTTCTTTTGATTTATTTATTTTATTTTATTTTATTTTTTATTTCTTTCATTTTTGTTATACTTGTGTCCCAATCATGTGTCATCTCATCTGTAACATCTCATCATCTCTAGACCTCTGCTTGTAAGCGTGTCCGTCATCTCTGTCCCTCGTACCTACACTAAGTGCAAGTGTTATCGAAGGAGGTCTCTGACGCCATCTCATCTCATCTCATAGCCCAGTATCAAGCCAGTGCCTATGATACGGAGCATCCTGTGCTGGTGCTTATCATATCTCGTATAATATCATAGCCCGGTATCAAACCAATGCCTATGATGCATAGCATCGTATGCTGGTGCTCATCTCGTCATGCCCGCACCTTGTGTTGGTGCTCATTACATCTCAAGGGATCACAGGGATAAGTCTAGGAAAATTTTATGTTCTATTTTCATATCTTTTTCTATTAGGATATTTAATCCTATTATCTTTATCATACAACACATCATGTTATATGCTTATCTTTTTCTTTTTATTTTATTTTTCAAGGTGTATTATAATATCGATTTAACCAACATATGCATTATGAATATCATGTCATATATAATTTAAATCAAATCATACCTACTTATATTATGAATAATTAAATTCACCTATATTTGTTCCATATGTTCCTTTAATTTTTTTCTTTTTCTTTTTCCTTGCATTTTCTGTAAGTAATTAAATATTTAAATCAATTTCCTATATTTTCATGTATCAACATCAATTAAATACTGAAATATAAACTTAGGTTCCTGCCAACCAAAATTATGTTTTCTTAGCTTATTACATTCAAGATAACTTTTCCTTTGCATAAAAAGATTCCATCGATTTTTCTTTTTTTTTTACAATAATTTGCTACAAAATACAATACAATTTTCTTAATCCTTTTTTTCATTTTACATTTGCCTCCAAATATTTTTTGTCATATTTTTCTCCACATTTTATTTTTTCCCTTTTTCAGATTTCTTTTTTCCGCTGGCTGGCGACAAAACAATATCGCACTCTCGCTGGCGGGAACCTTATTCCGTTCAAAAAATCCGTATGCAACTGGAAAAAATATGAAAAATCAACAAAAATTACCTTTTCTATTTTTTTTCCTTCCGTGCTTTGAATCGAGGCCACATCACTTTTTTTCCCAATTTTTGGTGACGGGAGACCATGATGCCCACTCGATTATGGTTTCAATCAAATAGCTCCGTCGAATGACTCTTCTCGATCGTTAACCCTTTCAGACGTCAGCTCTTTCCTTTGCGACGTTGGCTCTTTCCTTTGCGTCAGCCATACGGTGACCGAACCTTGCCTATTCGCCCCCGAAATCATCGCTCTTGGAAAACCTAAAGCACTGGGGAAGCCGCATGTAGGAAAGGATTTTCGGGATACACTCGAATTGTTCGGAACTTTCGGGATATTTATATCCTGATTTTTTTTTGTTTTTAATTTATTTAATATTATTTATTAGTAAATCAAAAATTAATTACAATTTATTCAAGGCTCATAAAATTACGCGTCAAAAACCAAAATTCGTAGTTAAATTCACTCTATTCAATTTTATATTTACATTCTAATTTTAACTATTAAAAATTATTCTACAAATTGCATAAAAACTCGTACCTTTAGTTGCTTATGACGACGAGTCATTGCAATTATGATATATGAAAATGGAGAGAGTTCAAGATAATATTTTTTTAAATTTGTAATTTACCAATAAATTTTTTTTTTGTCAAGATGGTTGGTCTATGAGGATATGCACTTGTGTGATTTAATTGAGAAGTTTTTGACAATAAAGTTCTCTTAATTTTTTATTGATCTAGTGTAGGTATTCGAGAAAATACCAAGCGAAGTATTATCTAGAAAGAACTAGCTTTGCATCTATTGAAATTAATGAGTATGTACATTAAAATGCAAAACCTTGTGCGTGTTCTCTAGAATCTAGATTATAGTTTGATTTTTATCAAGTCTTTTTATGAAGTATTTGTTTGTTTGCGCAAGTTATAAATGGTTTTACTAGTCAAATTTAAGACCTTGTTTATAAATTTGGAGACTGGTTTCTGTTTTTCTTGATTTTTTTCATGAATACACAATATTGAGTATGTGTAATGGAGGCGTATTCGGGATTGAAGTTCAACAAAGTACTAATGGGGATCACAACATATCAAAGAGTTGGAGATTTCTTTATCTTGTTTTATGTCTCAAAATGATGGAAAATGTAATAGAATTTTTTATTAATAAAATCGAACCAGATCGGATGCAATAGAGGTAGTTTTATTATGTTTTGCAATCAAAATGCTGCACTTGAGCTCAAAGGTAACTTTCACATGATTTGTAGTAAAACTGACTTTAAAATGTAGTGCATGATGTTGGATTGTGAAGTTTAAATGTGCAAATCAAATAAGTGTTGCTGACATGTGGATATTGCAATAGATTGAGTCGATATTACTTGCAAGGAAATGATTAAAAATTAATGCCTTCAAGAGAAATTTTGTATTATATTGATGGACAATAAGTTTTGAAGAGTCACTTAAGATGGTTAGGCAGCTTAAATAAAGGTCATTTAATGTCCTTGCAAAGAAATGCATGTTAAAATTTTTTTCTATAAATAAAGAAATATCAACTCAAAAAGATGTGGTAAATGATTGTTACAAAGAACCAAGTATGATTGAACATAAATTTAAAGTTTTTAATGAATATAATATAATAGAATTAGAGGATTAATGTAGTTCATCCCACAGTGAGAGTAAGTCTTCTTTTTTAATTTTTTTTGAACCATCGCATGTTGCAACTAATGCTAAATATTGTGAAGATTCATGATTCAAAGCACTTTGCTTGATTTGGATCGTCATATTGTGATGTTAGCTGTGCATATCATGTAAATTTTTAGGAAAACTAGTTGTCCTTATCCTTCATCGTGAATTTTGTGATGATCTGTCAAAATACCTCATACATTATTGCTACTATGGCTTGTGTTGTTGTATCGAATAAACTATTTCTAATTTAAGAAAACAATGGAAAAATTGCCATGTTATTGCTTTCACTGGATTGTGAAGTGATATAGGGCTGCATATTTTTATCAGTCTCCCTCTTCTACGTTATGCTTTCAAGTAAAAATTTTGTTAAGCTATTTTTTCGAAACTAAAGCTGAATAAAATCTTCATGAGATGGAGCTTTACTTTGAGTAGTGATACGTAAGTCTTTGTTTCATTCTGTTTTGGCAGTGTTGGCAAGGTTGATGTCCAGCTGTGTCAAATGTGTCCTAAACGTTACTTGTCAGGGAATTTGAATGGATTTCTTGGATGAAGCAGGTTGCCAATTCTGCCTCGTATATGTATTCGTACAGGATCTGTGGGAGGTGGGAATCTTTAGGGTTTAGACTTCACAATCTCCACGGCCTTTATATTGTGAATTCATGAAAAAAGTTTATGCCATTATTTTGGGGTAGTTGAATTGTTTAATTTATCTATATATTAAAGGAGTTGTCTAAAATGTTTTGAGTATAGACTTATGGATTCAACACTCATCTGCTTGTTAAATGAAGTTTTATGTTAGTGATGACTGAGGTTTTTTGGTCTTTTGGCCTTGTTGATCCATTTGGGGCTTGATATATTCTTGGAACCAAAATTTGAAATTGCTAGAATTGAGGAACAGGTAAATGCTAGTATGAATTAATTATCAAAAGAATTTGAATAAATTTGATCTGCAAACTGTAAATAGGCGTTATCACATTTGCATGAAGAAATAGTTGGGTTCTGTTCTCAAGTGGCTTATGCATACTTCGTTTCTGTTAGTTTTGGTTTTTCTGTGTCTATCTGTGAAAATAAATGCTATCAGATGTTTTATATGCAATTTCCATTGTCAAAGAGGAGTTATTCATACTTAAATGGACAATTTTTATTTGTCCAAACATTATCTAGTTTTTAAGATGTGCATGACACTGACTGCATGATTTATGTCTTCGTAAAATTAGATGCTTGACTTAATCATAGATTAATTCCTCTTCAAAAAAGCTTTTAATTTCATTTATTGGTAATTTTTCTGTCTATTCTGCTTATTGTTACTTTCAAGGCTTATAAAAGTTTTTATAAATATTTTTTGTGCTGTGCTTTCACTTGAGACCACGTTGATCATTCAAGGCATCTAAGCTTGATTGATGTACAGCATAAGTTTTCCTTTGTCAAGACAATTTTCTTCATTCTTTTCATCCAGGTTGTTTCAAGATACTGTCCTCAATCAATCATAATAGATTTACACTTCACCAATTAAGATGGTAAAGCTCACCATGATTGCACGGGTAACTGATGGACTCCCATTAGCGGAAGGGTTAGATGATCAGAAAGATGCAGATTTCTACAAGCAGCAAGCAAAACTTCTGTTCAAGAACTTGTCAAAAGGACAGAATGAGGCTTCACGGATGTCAATTGAGACTGGTCCCAACTTTTTCCAGTATCCGATGCTTTCTTCATCTTTATATATTATGTCTAAACATAAAGAATGGTAGAAAGTACAGCTAAAGTTTTCTAAATGTTATTTATTTATATGTTTAATTAGTTAAATACTCGACAAAAGTTCTTAACTCATATGCTTGTGATTTATGACCTGTGCGTACGTTGGATTTGACTTATTAGATATCCTAGTTTCTTTATGGGGTAATAATAGGCTTGTATAATTTTAGGGGAGTAATACTTTGGAGGAGGTTCAAGACAAGTATATACCCATTAATAAAAAACCATAAGCTATTGAATTAGGATTATCACTTTTTTATTTGAATATCGCAAGTTCTTTTTTAAATATTCTATGTAAGATTATTCTTTATATATGACTAAATAAATCTTTTCTCTCATATGAGAATCTGGCCACAGCAAATTCTCTTCCATCCAATGGAAGCCTATTTTAAGCATCGACTGCATGCATCATTGGTTCCGTTATTGTCGACATTGTTGACTATATCAACCATCGCAATTGACTTTGTGTGCCATTTTGGCAATGTGCCGCTCCAATCAGGTTTGCCAAATTATCATAAATTTAACTTTGTTTCGCTATGCAAACTTTGTGGAATTGTCATTTTCGACTTTGCATCACTATCACAAGTTGTCCATTTTGCCTTGTTCCTTTTACCATACTGTATCAGCTTTGTTGAACTCTTACCATTGGCTCCGTCGAATCATCGTAAATCGGCTTGGCCCTGTAATATTGAATTGGTTCAACCCACATCTTTGACTCTGCCAAACCATCATAAATCTGATTTGTCGCACCATATGAGTTCTGCTAGTTCAACAACTTTATCAAACCATTGGTTTTAGTTCTACTAAACCATTACAAATCTACTTTATTATCTTATCGGCTTCATCAATTCATCATCTAGTCCCTTGTTTCTAATACATTGAGTGACACCTCAAGGACCTAAGTGGGCCCCATTCACAAACATATTCATATGAAGTTAAAAATCTTAGTTTTTGAATGTGGTTCATTACTTTGTATATCGATGTCATTGTTAAATATTTAATATGAAATTATTTTTCACGTGTATCCTATTATAAGACTACATGGATATTCAATAGACTCCAAGTACACGTATTAATCCTTTAAGGTTGCATTTGATGTAGCTGGTGTCCCAAGAAATTTTTGTCCTATGTCTTGCTTGCTACATGGCTTAGACATCTTGATGTCTTTGTTACAGGCTATAGCTCTGTATGGCTACATAACTCTTTAATAGAATGAAAGACCTTTATACCAATGCACTCTGGTTGGTAATCTAGACTTCTTATATGATTGTTTTAATAGAATAAATATCGATTTTTCAACAAAGCTATCATGAGAATTTAGAAAAAGTCATGTTTGCAAGAAACATTAAGATGATTGTAGCAATCGATTCCCAAGAGGACTAGGAATCGTTTTTCTTATCATTTACAGTCGCTGCATCTGGGTAAGATTAACTTTAATGAAGGAAATGATATGCATCTCCAGTTTAAGAAATTCCCATTGTTATATTGTTTTAATAATTTCTTTCACATTTCTTCCTGGGAAAAATATTTTATCTGTCAGTTGAAATTTGGAACATTGCAAATATGGCAACGTTGCTGAAAAATATTTTGATCAACTTTTGCTAGATTAGATTGGTACGCACTCTTTCATGGCATATAAATTTTAAGTGCTTATGGATAGACTTCTGCAATTACAAATACTTTGGTGCACTTTTCTACCACATTGCCGTGTTGTTTCCATGACTGAGCTAACAGTTATATAATTGAAGGCCGTGTTTGCTATCTGACAATGTGTGACCGTTCTTATCCCAAAAAACTTGCTTTTCAATACCTGGAAGATCTTAAAAACGAATTCGAAAGAGTTAACGGTGATCAAATTGAAACAGCTGCAAGGCCATATGCATTTATCAAATTTGGTATGAATATTTGTATGCATTATGCACTTTTTTGCCGTTCAATGTTTGAATCATACTTTTTTCGTTGTTATGAAGACACATTCATACAGAAGACTAAGAAATTATACTTGGACACACGAACACAGCGTAACCTTGCAAAGTTGAATGACGAGCTTTATGAAGTCCACCAGATAATGACTCGCAATGTTCAGGAGGTTCTTGGCGTTGGTCAAAAGTTAGATCGTGAGTTTTTGCTGATTTATTTGTAAATTTGCTTTTTATTTTCAATCAACACTAGCTCAATTTACCAAAATTCATACACTAATTCATGATCGTTGGACTTCTTAGTTAAGATTGAGGCGTTTGGCATCTACTTTCACTCAGTAGAATAAATTGAGGCATTTTATGCACATTTACTCTTCCAAATAGTTCGTACAAGTCATTAGCGATGATGAATGTGTGTTTTACTTTATCAACTGCTATTTTGAGAAGTTGTTGAATCATAGAATCATTTGTTTATGCATTTGTGTTTACTGACCCGGCCCAATTATACTTTATCTTCATAGTGTCTTCAATAGGCTCTTTTACCAATTAGGATAAACATATACTATTTCTGGTTTCTGGGATTAATCCATGAAAGAAGATACATCATACAGTTCATTTATTGCCATCTTCAATTATATTTAGATATTGCTCTATATAGTATCTAGAATTTTGATTTTTTTTTTATTGCCTCTCCTCCCTGAAGCTTTTGAAAATATGCAGCTTAAAGTTGTGAAATGAATTGAGAAGACACATAATTTTCTTTATTGAAGAACCTCAACGATTCTTTCCTACAATGCAAAATAAAGCTATTGTGACTCTAGAAAGATTGATAAAGGAGTAATTGATTTATTTTGCATAGAAAAAAATATGGATAAAAGATAACTACCTTTTTAGTCAATCAGCATTACCTCATATTGTATTGGCCTTGTCTTGTAAATATTAGCATAAGGTATTATTTTGAACTAAAAACTCTTCTTATAAGTAGAATTTCAAAAACTAATTTAGAAAATTAAAGATGGTTGGGCATCTAATTTCACTTTATATGAAAATGATATTTTGAGATTTAAAGGACATTTATGTATATTTAAACAATAATTGAAATAATTATTATTGAAAGAAGTTCATAATTCTAAATATGTTATTCATTTTGATGGAATTAAAATATCAAAAATAGAGATATTAGTTACTCAATATTAAAAGATATGTAGCAGAATGAGTTAGTAAATATATAATTTTTTAAAAAGTGAAAAGAAAGTAATAAAAGTCCAATGAATTTTTACAACCTTTGCCTATTCTCATGTGAAAATAGGAGACCACAGCCAAGGATTTGATATTTGGGTTGCTTAGATCATCGACAATGCATGATTGTATCTAGGTGATAATTGACACATTAACTAAATTTGTTATACAATATGTATCTTATTTTTAAAAAAGATGCATTAAGTTTTTGGTATACAATTAAAATTTTGTATAATTTTTCACCCACAAACAAATGACCAAACAAAGAGTAATTAAAGTTTTAAAATATTATTGAGATTATATGTTTCGAATTTTGGAGAGGATTAGGACTTATTTATGGTTAATTGAATTAGTATATAATAATACTTATCAAAATAGTATTAAGATTGCTATTTATGAAACATTTTATAAAAAAAAAATATCAATCTTTGGCTAGTTTGAGGGTGGAGAGACAAAATTGGGTCCGATTTCGTTGAATTTCAAAAGATAAAATTAATTAAAAAAATAATACGAACTGGGCAAGATAGACAAAAAAATAGTCTTTCAATAGTAAACATAAGAATTTTAAATTTCAAAAAGATGAGCGTGTCTTTAGAAAAGTTTGTTTAGATTTGGCGAAACAAGAAAATTGAAATCTTAGTATATTGGTCAATTCCATATTACAAACATGGTAAGGAAAGCTGCCTATGGAATTGTTTTGTCGTGTTGTTGATCGAAATGCATGTTGTGTTTCACGTATCTTTCTTATGAAAATTTTTTATCCATCACATAGATATGATACAAAATGAATTAAAAATCTAGCATATATGACTTATTTATTGTGAGGATTGAATTCTAATTTTGGGTAGAAGAGATAAACCATTAAGAAACAAAGTAATTTTTATGGTAGGAGTATTGTGACAAAATCATACTAACACATAAGCAATATGAGAAGTAGAAGCAAATATGAAAACTCAACTTCATTATTTATTTTAAATTTGTGGACAAAATTCTTTTAAGGGAGATCATTTTGTTCCAATTTTTTTATAATGTTGTAAAATTAGGTATGAAAAATTCAGAATGTATAACTATGTGTGTTTTAATATTATGTGGATGTCTTTTTGAGAATTGAGATATTGGAATACAATATTTAATCATTTAGTCATATCTTGCAAAATGTGTCAATTACAAATAGTTTAAAATTTGAATATAAACATGTATTTGGATAGAGTTTATTAAGAGAAAAATATGTTTTTTTTTTGTAGACTATTGGTCTCTTTTATTCAACTAAAGGAAGAAATTAGGTGTTATGTTGTTTTAGTGCAAGAAAAGAGAAGTTGATCTTTAGCTTTTGGGCGGATGGAGACTTTCCCATTCTAGGTATTTTACTTAATTCAAAGAGAAGTAATTCCATCCTTGTTAAAGATTTATTCATTCATTTTTTTTTTTGTTCCTTTTAAGTAAACAATATATCTAAGAATTTATTTAGGAAAGAAGATAAATTCATCATTAACCTTGCTTGTTTGTTGATATTTTGCTTTCTTATAAATTTGTGGGTTTATTTTGGGGGTGGGTAAAGGAGGATGCCCTGAGAATGTTCTTCGGCTATCCAATGCAAAAGTGGTACTGTATAATTTTCGTGTTTGTTTAAAAAGTTGAAGTGGAAGTTTGTGTGCAGTGGTGATCTAACAATGACTTGCATCTTAGTGGAGGTTTGGAGACGATAACAAAGGTTTTGAGATTAATAGAGAAGGGACCCCTGGGATAAAGAAAAGTCGATTGATTCGGGAGAATAGCTTACCAAGGAAGGCTAGAATGATATAATATGATATTAGAGCAGCACCTCCTCTAGTTTGATAAAGTTCTAAGATAAACTAATTAAAAACTGGTGAGCTTCTATCACCTGAGATTGAAGATGTTGGGGGGTGATTGTTGGATGATATTCTAAAAAGAGGAATCATCAGACAAAGACCGTCTTCTTGTAGGTTTCTAAGTGAAAAGGGTTATAAGGATGAATAGGTTCTATATCGACTGTAAGAGGATAGATTCAAAATTTTATAAGTAAAATCATAGGCCTTAAAATGTTGAGACATTTTGGGGGCAACTTGGACTTTAAATTTCTTGAGAATTTTAGGGATAAGTATGTTGGAGTTAGAGTAATTTTTGGATGAATGATCAATTAACAAGGGATTCTCTTGGGTAAGCATAAATTCAACATTATATCTCCCCACTAGAAGCTCATTAGGAGATTGTATTTGTCTGATGGTTCCTTTCTCTGGGACATCTGCTTGCGATCACTCTTTGTCCTTTTTTATTCTGGGCATTACAATTAGACCAATTTTTGTTTGATTCGCCTTTGAACCACATTGGACTATTGGAAGTATCACTCTGATGTCATATTGTAACATTCCAATTTTCATTGGTGAGATATTGCCTAGAACTAATCAGTATTCTTATCCAAGAAGTCTTTTTTTGTTTGGTCATCCATTCTAAAATTACTTTTAATTTTGCATGCTTAGCCTTGGATTTCTCACAGGATACAAGCTCGGGATTTTTGCAAAAGACATCTGACCATTTCAAGGGTTTTGAATTTACTTATAAAGTTTAGAAATTACCTTCTTTTAGTCGATGTGAGACATATTCATTCTTGTATCCCTCTACTTAGAAGACTGCTTAAAGGCACTTTTTGTCCGATAATTACCCTTTTTGGGACATCAAATTAGGATCATTTCTTGCCTTCTTCGGTCTTGAGTGTTACCCATATTGTTTTTTATAGAATGTTGAGTCTCGAGGAGTGTAGCCCGAGATTCAAGTTGTAATGTACTTGTTGGATCTACTTTAAAGTATATAAAACCTTTGCTATACATAGCCTTTTATTTTGGTTTAATTTATCAATTGACAGGGTTTTGCAAATGGTTTCTTTGGTTATCAAGCCATATAAGCAGTTTAATATCAGTATCCTTATGACGTCATCCTCAATAAAAAAATGGTGGTTTGTTTAAGTTTAACAAAAAGGGAGAAATGAAAAGAGAGGTCTTTAAGAATCATGTAATTCTACTCTTTGTAGAATTTGTAATCCCTCCAACGCTTTGTTGAATCTGTGATTATACAAAATAGCGACAAATAATTATAAAAAAAATCTAATTCCATTATGGCTTTTTAATGATCACTTTTATGTTACACGTTTGGTCGATTGGCACATTTTTGCAGATATGAAACATGTACTAGGATTGATGAATCAAATAAACTTTTGAAAATGGTAGACGAAACTGAACATTCCCAAACTAAATTTGAACTTCTCTCTCCTTTTTAGTTCAGTTCTGTTGTTCAATGTGTGCTGGTTAATCCGTGAAGGCATTGGATGTGCTTTGATAGGTTTTTAATTGCACCTTTTTATAATTTTTCATGCACATTTTCTTTTGAGAATCTTGATTTATGAATAATAATGATGTGCTCGCAGAGGTCAGTGAAATGTCAAGCAGGTTAACATCTGAATCTCGCATCTATGCCGACAAGGCTAAAGACCTTAACCGTCAGGTATATTCAAAACTTAATGTGCCTTACCTCCTCTTCCTCTTTTTTAATGCAGCATGCCTTTATTAACATGTTTTTAAGCTTTGCTTGGTGAACAATCATTGATTTATTTATTCAGACTTAGTGTTTCGATATATTCTAGTTTAGTTGGATGCCGTATAAGTTCAACATGGCTTTGGAAGTTCACAAATCTTTAGATGCATAAAGATTTTGCTTTTTCAAAAATAAAAATGGCAATATGAAGCCGCTTTCAAGAGTGATATCCTGATCTGATTTAACCTGAGTCGCTGTATGATTTGTACTTTGACTGAGACTCGGTTTTAGCTGGTCTTCTGACCCATCGTTTCCCAAGGACCAGTGCCCAGCACTGCGGGTCACTTGGCCCGAGCCTTCGGGCTTGGCCGAGCCGTACGCCTAAGCTAGGTTCAGGAGTGAAGCTCTGACCCGACTCGGTTTCAGCCAATCTCTCCTGTCCCATGGCTTCCCCAGGCCCAGTGCACAGCCCTGCAGGTCAATGCGGTCACGGAAGGTTAGGCTTGAACTGGACCTTACAATTCCTGTTGTGTCACAAGTGATAGATGATGGTGTGACGGAGTGAGTGCTCAGGAATAGTCTACTCTAGATTTGAATCCTTCACTTAAGTTGCTTTTGGTGAATACTTAAATTCTCACTTTCCACTTCTTAACATCTTGACATACAAACCCTTGTGGCACATCAAGAAGTAAAAGTCATTTGTTCATTGAATAAAACTGTTGGAAAATTAACAACCATATCAAAAATAATCTGAGCCGCAATGTTGATGAACATGATTTAGGGGAGAAAAAATACAATAAAAAACTTTGTTCTAAAATCATTTGTTTGCTCTTGGCTTGCAGGCTTTGATTCGGAAATGGGCTCCCGTTGCCATTGTGCTTGGAGTTGTACTTATTCTCTTTTGGCTTAAAACAAAGATTTGGTGATGAATAGTAACTGTTGTTCTTGAGCTTTCAGGTTTGTGAATGTTAATTTATGCGGCTCTTGAAAAAGTTGAGGAACCCTAACTTACGTGACAGGGTCGTCCAGATTTCATGTGTCATTGCTGTATTTAGTGCTTTTGAGTTTTGCAGTTCTATATGTTATTATAATTGGTTCATTCTTACACTGATCTATATGTTTATGAAAACATAATGCTTGTTAGAGAAAAACAAAAAAAAAAAAAACAAAGAACAATTTGAGGTCTTCTCACTTAGTGTCTTACTAAATCACAAAGCTGAAGGTCTTTATCTAAAATTTTCTGAAAAATTACAAAAAAATTGTCATTACTGTGGCAGTGAGTTTGATTATTTTTTTTAAAGAATGTGGAAAATTTTATCATCAAGATTTTTTATTTTATTTTTTTGTATTTTATAATTTTTGTGGTGGAGGAATGTAATAAAGATGTGATTTTCTGGCAAAGATGAAGTGTTACATAAATGATTAAATATTAAAATTTTGAGTTATTTAAAGTTGAGAAAACTTCGTTATTTGTTTATACTGATGTTTTAGCTTTGTAAAAATTGCAAGTTTTGTTGGAGGATAAGTGAAAATTTATGTGTTACAGCAAAGATGGGTTGAAACCATGCCATCAAATTATTATTATTTTTTTTTATTTTAAGAGACTAATTTGAATTATAATGGTTGATGTTATTAAAATTAAATCTAATCTTAATAGCTAAAGTTGGCAAATTAATATATTAATTTTGAAATAATATTTTTATTTGCCCATTTTTCTTTTTCAATCAATATTATTGTTTGTGGTATTATTTATTATCAATATATAATTATAATTTATAAAATATTTGTTCGTACAACATCAAATGTAATGCACGAGCCATAATGGCTCCTTTCTTGCTCTTAGTTTACTAGATGGTGATCTCATTGCTGTAATATTTCAATTGCAAAAGCTAAAAGAAAGAGGGTTTGCTTGCATAAGGACGGAAAGAGCGAGAGGAACAACGAGAGAGCAAGTGCATGAGGTATAGTTTAAGGATGAATGAACTGGAAACTAGTTAGTTTGTAACTTTGAGGTCAAAATAGATTATAGAATGATAAGTGATATCTTAAGAAGATGAATCATCAACTAAAGAGCATCTCTAGATAAGCTTTTAAGTGGATTTGTACAAGGATAAATTTATTCTTATCTAAATAGTCATTTCTTATTTAGTCATTCATCCCAAAATTATTCTGATTCTAACATATTTAATCTTATAATTCTCAAAAGATTTAATTTTTAATTATCCCCAAAATGCATCTCATCATTTCAAAACCTATGACTTATAAATCTCGATATTTTGCCCTTTTGTAGTAAATGTGTGACATATTTATCCTTCTCTATTTAGAAGTTTGTTAAGAGATGCACTTTGTTTAATAATTCTCTTCTCAAGAACATCGCCCTTTGAACGATAATGTTGCAAATAATAACCATAGAATGATAAAATAAATCATAAGTGATCAAATAAACCAATAATTATAATAAAATTAATCTATATAAAAGTATGTGTTTTATTTATTTTTTTTGTTAATTTTTAGTGTGTTGTATGTTTATAATCAAAATTTAACTTAAGACCATTATCTAAATGAATTTAGAATTAAAATAATATAATCTCTACCACTAGACATAATAAACCATCATTAATTTACATGAGGGTAATACAAGAATGATTTTCAGCTGAACTTAATGAAATAACTTAGAATAGAAGCCAATAAATAATGAAGAACGAAACTTACAATTCTAGCCTTGCTTTTTCCCTGATCTCCTTAATACGTGTGATAATCTTCAAGTATAATTTTTTTCAAATGATATGCAATTAATCATTAACCTATTCATTGTATTTGAACCTTTTTATTTAAAATATTTAATATATATATGTATTAATAAAATAATAAAATAATTTTGTTATTATCAAACTAATGATATATGAATCAAAGGTTAATTGTAAAATTATTATAGTGATTACAACAATTACATTAAACTAACAATCAAAGCTTCAAAAGGTTTTAAATTGATTCTTAAGAGACTGATCAAGTTGCCACTAAAAGAAACACCTTAGAAGACGCTATTAAAAATCATTAAATCAATCAAAGAAAAGCTCCAAGTTGATAAAGAAAAAATAAGAGAAGGTTGATAATAAGTGATCATAGGAGGATGATAACTACATTAAAAATATTTGACATTGTTTATTATTGTTTGAGCCTATATTTGTATATTTGGTGTTTATTTTCTATTTTTATTTTATTATGTAGTCAAATTTGGTTGGCACAACAAATGTTTAAGCTATTTATATTAGATTGGTTGTACTTAAATATGGAATCAACTTGAGCTAGTTAATTCTTACATTTTTTTGGACCCAAATCAAAACCTAATCTCAACAAACCAACCCTAAAATAAAAAAATATTTGCCTTAATTTGACTCAAACTTTACTTGGATGAAGTAAAAATTAAAAAAAAGTATTATGATTATGCCATAGAGGAGTGTAATCAATGACATATTATGGCTTTTATTTATATGCTTATTGCATCACGTGAAAAATGATTGAAATGGCCTCAAAACCTAAACCTAGTATTAGAATTAGTAGACAATTCTTTGTTGATTCTCCAAGTTCGAAAATTATTTTAGATTGTCATTGTAATAAAAATATGCTATTTTTAATATTAATTTATTATATTAAGATTTTTCGATAATATGTAAAGTTATAGTGAATCAATAGTGCAATATACCATTGTCAAAAGTCTCCCATTAGACTTTTTTATTATACAACTTTTAAATTTTTAAATAACTACATTCCTTAACTTGGTTATGACATGTCAAGATAGTTTTGAGTTATCACATTATTAGAGTTTGAAATCAACTCAACTTGAGTTATTTTTCTCGTATTTTAGACATAGACTCAACCAGTTGTCGACTAAAATTGATGGGATTAAACAACATTTTTCTTACTCCCGAAGGCATTTTGTGTGATACATGAAAAAACAAGCATATAACTCCATGTTTTAGAATGAATAAAAGAAGTTCTTAGTTATTTATACTAACAAGTCATGTAAATAACTCTTTCTTGATGGAGAAAGTATGATTGCAAGTTTTTGCATTATTCTAAAGCATATGCGAAATTTTTTCATTCAATTTTGTATTACTAAAAAATAGAATATTATAAACATAAAATCATAAGATATGATATCATAAAACGAATTAACAAATTAATATTTAAGAAACATTTGGTTAAAATGTGCATTAAAAACTAAAATATAACAAACATCACTTCCATTGTAAGCTTTTGGCAACAACAAATGCGTTACATGGGTAATTTTCCCTTTACTTAATAATGCTAATTAGAAAATAAGATTCGATTTATTTCATCAAACATTGACAAATTTAAGTATTATTTTATCAACAGAAAGCAGCATAAAACCACACAGACATCATCCAAAGGTCAGGTGGTTTCATCCATGGCCAGAATGGTGCTCAGATTCATGGGGGTCATGTACTCGGTTGAGCCGGTCATGAACCGGCTCACGATAATTCGGTTTGCCCTCTCCGATGGATGGAACGGGTCCCAAAAGGCATACAAGTTCCTGTTCGGGCACAGATTCGACGCCAACGTGCAGAGCCCGAGCCCATTAAACGGTCCTTGCCCACAGCACGCCCGTTTCGAAGTAACAAACCCTGCACCACCAAAACCCGAAATCGATCATATATTAACGAAGGAACCGTTAAGGAAAAGATGGATACGAACCATACGCCTGTGGATCCGACACGAAATCCTGGTGCATCCTCGCGGTATTGGCCCCGATGAAGACGTTCGAACCGTACTGACCGTTGAGCTGACTCAAGATCTGAACCAACTGCGGGTTGAAGAGCTCCGCCGCTCGCTGCAGCTCCGGATCGCACGCTCCGGTCCTGCTTCGCAGCGCAAGCTCAGCCGGAACGCACCCCAGCGGCCCCGTCCCGGTCACCAGAACCCTCCTCGCTCCCATCTCGTATAGCCGCTGCGCCACACCACATTAATTAACCCACTGCGCGTCCGAGTGTCCGACCGAGCAGAAGCATTAAACGAAGATAAAAACTACCGCGAGGATTTTCTTGTACTCGGAGATCACGTATCGAACGTAATCCGGCAAAGCGAACTGGCGCGACCTCGCCGAGTACGGCACCAAATAGTAGTTGTTGACGAAGTCGTTCCCGCCGAGTGTTATCAAAACCAGCGCTTGGTTGACCAGCCTCTTCGCCTGCGCCGCGCCCACCAGCGCGCTCAGCCTCTGCTGATACTGCCCAAAATACTGCAGCTGCTGCGATATCCGTATGATGTTCACCTGTATGTTATATTTACGCATACACTTTATCTACAGTTTTATATAATAGTTTAGCTAATTAGTTAAAACGTGGCATATATACAAATTGGATTCCAGTGTCATTGAGGATTCCAATCCCGGCAGAAGCGAAGTTGGCTCCGACGAGAAGCTTCTGTCCACGGAAATCTGGGCTCAGGTAAGGCAACGTGGACTCGGCACCAAGGTGCTCACCTGCACGTGCGAAGCAACAAAGTTTGGTCTTACTTTTAAGTTCTTCATGCATGGAAACAAGGTTTGGGCGGCTTAACTGATAATGTCGGGGATGTTGAGACCGTTAGAGAAGCGACCCGTGGGCCGGTGGGTCGGGTAGTCGATTCCGTAGGGGGGCGAGTCGGCTCGGGCCGTCGTAGCGAGGTAGTTGTTGTTGCCGCTGTCGACCAGCGAATCCCCGAAGACGAAGAATGCCCGAGCTGCCTCGGAATGAGTCGAGACGGCGCCGAGGGCGATGAGGAAGCAAGCTGCAAAAGGAATGGAGACGGCCATCGACGAGCGATGGAGGCGGAAGCGTATCGGTTTGGGTTTATATACATATTAATGCGGGCGGTTGATACTTGATTGCTTGCTTCGTCCCAAATCGCCATAACGATTACTGTTAAGGCATCAATTATTGAATGCTGTTGGGGAGGAAGGGAGGAGAAGGATCTCCACATGCATATTAGTTGAAGATGTGAAGTTTCGGGCCGTGAATGCATTTATGGACCGTGAACGATCGACACTTTATCGCCAGTTAATTTTTGGACCGTGAATATAGTCATGGCATCTGCAGCAAAATTGAATGAAATATAAGTATGAAGTCGTGTTCCATCAGCTATTATGTGAAATCATCGTATCTAAAGCCATGTAACTTTACTGAAATCTAACTTATCAATAAAAAGTTCCAGAAAATGCCACTATGAAGGTGCTGAAAAGATCAAACAACAAAAAGATCACTTGCATGTGAAACATTTTATCGTATGGAATAATGACGAGAGAGAAGTAGTTGAAATCCATTTTTGAGCCTCTGCTTTCCTCCGAGCTCAACTGCTCTGAAAAAGATCTCTTAAAATAGTCCAACTTTAATGTTTCTCTGCTGTTAGTCTCCTGCATGAGCATTTAGTGGATTTATATTACAACATTAACACCTATGGCTGAAACTTGAGGACAGAATGTTAATAATGATGAGATTTCAAATTTAGTCTTGCAGTGGAAAAAATGACTGCCAAACAAATTTTCTTACTTTTTTGGATGTGGTTTTTGAACCCATGGTTTTTGATTGAAAGACAATGACTTAAATGTTTGATCTCAATCTTAAGTAACTACAATTGCTTAAATCATTGTAACTATTGTTCTACTAAAGATCTCAGATTAAATCTTTACAATAGAATTTCACATGCTATAATTTAATTCACTATTATTATTGGGTTAATGGAATTAATTTAAAGTTTTGTCGATTCAAAATAACAATGATAATGATTTAGATCACTTACATTGTTTAAAATGAATGATAATGATTAAACTGTTATTATAATATCTTTATTGAATAGCTAGGTAAAACTCTCATCCTCTAATTTTATTAATTTCACTTACTCGTAAAACTTAGCCTTTTTCAATAACCTGGTTCCATTTCTAAAACTACATATCATGAGTTTGCCGAATTTTGTTAATTTTACTCGAACCTTACTAAAGGCTTCCTAGGTGTTAGTTGTGCATTTGTTTCCTTTCCTCAAGGCTTTGAACATTATGTCATTTGAGGTCCATTTGCTGCTTGTTAGACACCCATCTGTCTTCCTGCTGCCTTCCATGTCACTCCCTCTCCAAACCTTTGCCTTCGACCTCACCACTACCAAATTCATTAACTTATCCCTTGATTCGCTCTTCGCTATCTTCCTTTTAGGCAATTATGTCCTTTTTTTTAGTAGATTTAACCCATGGACTCTCCTTAGCATAAACTCCCTCTTAACTCGAGGTTGTCATGACATCATTTGAAGTAGCCACTCTCCCTCACATAATATTGTCTTAGTGTATTGCCTAACCTTACTCACTACCCTAAACTACTCCTCAGCTGCCTATCAAGTGGAGACTATTGCAGTTTGTCACTCACAAATTCATCACATGACTAATTATTGCTAGACTATTCTTTTTTTACAATATGTAAATGACTTTTTAAATTTTTTTAATATATTTACATTGTATATTTTTTTTATAATTGTACATATGGTATATAAATATTGTAATAACATTTGTTATTGATAATATATAATATATGTAAAAATTCCTATTCATAAACTATTTTTATGTTGGCATGTTTTTGTATTTCAAATGCATATTTGAGTTATTTTAGATGATTATCCTTATATATATATATACATATACTTTTTTATGTATTTTATATCATAAAGGTTAATTATCACAAATAATTTATGAATGATCCAATTTGGTTGGTTTTAGGAATTCATAATGGACAACTAACATAATTTTATGCTGCCCATTTGTAAAAACATTAAATATATCATTATTCTGTTTTTACATGTTTCATAAAATTATTTCTAATTATCAAAGAAGATTAACAAAGTTGGTATGTAGATTCAGGTTTTTCTCGTGTTTATGGATAATAGAGTTATTTTTTGAATAAAAAAATGTTTAATCTGTATCTTTCAAAAAGAAAAAAAATATCATTGAATTTATAACTTTTTACATTTACACCATCCATCGATACACCGTCCTTTTTTTTTATATATGAAATAGAAGAACTTTGCTCTAATATTGATTGTTAGGAGTTAAGTCAAAATTTTTAATTTAACTTTTCCCAAGATGATTCTCACAATGCAAAATATGAATATATTGATGAAGATAGCACAAAAAAAAAATCACACATACAAATAAAGAAAAAATAATAATGCATTAAGAAAAGAAAGGACAACATTTAGGAAAAGATCACTATCATGGTCTGAGAAATTTCAATATGAAAATAAGATTTTTCAAAACAGATAAACAAATATTACATGCTTTCCTGTCTATAAAAAATCTTTAAAAATACTTAAAATATTAAGATTATAAAGATTTATATTGATCTTTTCATTACTATCGATTCCAAATGGCAAATTCAAACTACATATAATTCTTAAAATAAACTCCAAATCTAATCAACAGAACCACCTGCTGCTCCAAAAAACATCAATTCTACAAATATTATCTTCTAATTACATCAAATGTTCAATATTTTTATCTAACATAATGATTTTTCATGCTGTCATTTGTAGAAATCAAAATAAATTAGATGCAACATTTTATATAACCACTCGTTGAAGTTAAGAATGTCATCAAAGCCAATTCTCATTGTTTAGGGCACCTTTTAAGGCGTTGATCCACCCGCCCTCTAATTCGGTTTCCATTGAATACAGCTTGAAGAGATTTGAACTCGAAGAGTCCTCTCACCTGCCTGTTATGGCCATTGAATTCGCCTGCCTTCCCTCGTAGGCACCTATTGATTGGTTTGTGACCTCATCTAAAGGTTGTAATTGTCCTCTTCATAAATTCTAGCTATCATGCAGAGGTACGGTTCTTCCTAGTTGGTAGGATTGTTACTGTAATAACAAACAGCTATAAAAAATGATTAATGTTTGTATGAAGTTATTACACAATGCTTATGACATTGGTCTTTAAATTGCTTACAAATTGGCAAAAAATCTGAGTTTTGTTGAAAGAAGTCCAAAAAATAATGAAACAACCATAGTGATGGTGAAGAGAGCGAAAAAAATATCTTCATAATTTGTCTGATGTGTACTTTTTTTTAACAAGGTCGAGAGATGAGAAACATTTGAAGTGTAACCTTTGCGATTTGATGATCTATGAATGTTTTGTGCTTTATTTTACATAAAATCTAGTTAAGTTATTCAAAGAGGTTTGGAATTAAGTTGGAAACAAAGAAAGAAAATGATGATTCAATCAATATAAATGTTGGTTGATGTTTTGTTTTATAAGGACATGTAAGTGATTAGTAATGAGCATATTTTAATAGATTTTGTATAATTTTTATCTAGGAATTTAGAGAAATAAAAAAATAAAAAAGAATATCTTTAATAAAATTATGAAATGAAAAGAAACAATGAAGGAAAAAGAATGACATTAAAGTCATCATATAGGTAAAGTAAATAAATATGATGTCAATAGGATGAATTGTTAATTTTATTAAAATATTATAGTAGAATATAATATCGTGTAGATATTTTATATGACAGAATTATTTGTATATGTTTTGATTTATATGATTATATATTATTATTGTTATTATTATATATATGAATATGTGTGTATATTTATGCATTTGAAATTATAAAAAATTAAAATATATAAGAAAAAAAAAGGGTTATATAAGTCTAGTAATATAAAAGATCATGAAAAAGAAAGAAATATTAATATGTAATATGTTATTTATAACTCTATCATGTAGTTACTCGATATGAGAAATGAAAAACTTATCTATTATTTTGGATACTCAAATGTGAGGACACAACATAGTAATACCTCCATTCTCATCAGAATGATAGTTAGTGCTCTTTATTTGACTACTTACTCTAATAATTAATCTGATATTAATATTGTTAAATGTTTTATTGACTATAATAATGAAGTGAGGCATGACATAAGTCCTTAGAATAAAGGCTAGATATTCTTTTAAATTAGGTTAAAACTTTGAACAATAATCTCATATGATCAATGATTCTATTATTCGCTTCCATCTTTGGATAATAACTTAAAGTGAAATACACCCATTTGACAATATAGTGATTTCTTTTTTTAATATAAGTGCATTATTCTTAAGAATTAACCTTTATTTACCTTTTGTAGTCTATTTTTAGTGCCTTCAAAAATGTTATTTTATTTATTTGAATAAAATAAAAGTTTCCTCTTTTTTTCTTTAATCATATGCAACTAAGTGACATGTGCTATGTCATCGATATTAAAAATATTATGCCAACTTAAAAGGTAATAAATTACTTTTAATATGTCTATATAAGAGTAAATTTAAAAGAATAAAATAAGCAATTAAATCTCTATTGTATTCTTATTAAGGCCCCACTTAATCAACTTTCATTATATAATAAAATAATAAACTTTATATAGATAAATTCATAATTAAAATTTAAGTATATCTTAGTTCTTGAGACGAGGATCTAATGATAAAATAATTCTATAAAAATATTTTATACCAACCATTTTCATATCATGTTAAAACTATTATTAACTAAAATATCTAAACAAAAATATAATTACAAAATCTATGTCATAAGAAAGTCATATTAAGTGAAAAATATAAAATATCAAACTAAAATATTATAGTCACCAAAATATAAAACATAAACTCATATATACAAAAATTATCAATATCTTAACCATGTAATCGTTTAATGAGTAAGATCCTTGTGTATAACCAATTCTCATCTTGATGTGTGGTAGATGTATAACATATGATGTAAAAATTAAGAAAACTCTAAATATTTTGACAAATAAATTATTATGATTATAAAATATAAAAGTATGATATGATATAAAAAAACAATTTAATATAAAAGTAATAAAATGTAACCAATAATCATAAATAAAATAAATTACGACATAATAATGCACTTTTATATTATTTAATTTTTTAAAAATTTTCACATATTATATATATAATAAGACCCAATTTCTCTTATGATGAATATTCTCTTAATATAATAACCAATATCCATAACTATATAACTTCTACACATATGCATTAATAAATTAGCATCAATCTACATAATAACTATTTTGCATAAGGTACTAATGTCATTAGTCATACATATAATGGCACCTTGACTATAACTACATAGCACAAAAAACTAGTGGCATGATCCAATGAGGTCATAACACCAATAACAAGAGTATCTTAACATTTAACCATCTTACTGATGTTGGATGCGTAATAAACCATGGTATAATGAGCAATAAAAAATGATTAACTTATACTTGTTTTGATCAAAGAAAATATGAAGGATGAATATGAAAAAAATTAAAATAGGAATAAGCAAGATATACCCGTCCAAGGTGATCTTGATTAAGAGGGGACCAAAACTAACACAAAGGTCACTCCATATGCTAGGTTGCAACAACTTTGGCGATATAGAAGCAACGTAGTTAGAAATGGATTAGGTGACATGAGTGCATATCAAAAACATTAAATAATAATAATAGATCCTTGCAAAAAAACCAAAGTAATATGGTAAATGTATGCAAAAAGGTGATATAAAAATAGTAAAGAAACTAAATTAAAGGAAATATAAAATGTGATGAAAACTTGAGATTCATGTATGGAAGTATCGAGTAAAATGACAGTGAAAAAAAATACGAGTCAAACTATTAATGGTAGTGTGAGAACAAAGATTTATCATATTGGCAACAATAGAAAGATGTTGTAGTTAAGTCGATGATAAATTAGCACATTTCATTACTTAGGCCTCACACCACCCCTCCAAGTATCGAAGTTCCAAAACATCAAAGTTCTTGTCACAATTAATCTTTGTCCTCTTATATAAGGATAAGCCTTCCATTTTCATAGTGATTATAGGGGTATACTGGTAAAAGAGTTTGAAATAAAAAAAATTTAAAGATTTAAAGATATGTTGTTATAAGTTATTCTCAAATAGCTTTTTGGAACACTTAGATAGGGGTTCATTAGAAACCTTGATTGACTCCTTGTAAGCCACCAAATCTAAGACATTAAATATATTGTTGATGCCATAGTAATCTAGTAGCTCCACAATATATAATTTTTATCTAATCTTTTGAAGATTCGAAGTGAATTGACATCTCTTGTATGTAACTTGGTTAGGGCTCCTATTGGGAATCATTTGGAATTAGAATCATCATGTAGTCTTTTTTTGAAAATTCTTTATGCTTACAATGTGTAATGATCGATTTCTTATATTGCTTGCAACTTATGCTTATTTTATCTTTTGTGTAGTTTTGATCTCCTCTTATATTTTATGCAAATTCTTGTGCAGACTCAGATGTGCATGATTGAATAGGTAATGTGATAAAGTCAAGTAAGCTATGAGTTATGTATCCATTATAAGCTTCAAAAGAATTTATTTATAAATACTTATGGACTTTTTAAGTGTGGTAACATTAAGTCCCAATTTTTCATATTTTCTTCTACTAAACATCATAATAAATTTTCTAAGTGTAGTAAAAAATATTTAAATCATATTGTAATAAAAAAAATTGGGGTGTAAGATAGTCCAAAAAGCATATCCAATCATTTATATAACCCATTATTTCATCCTCTTATGTGCTTTTTATAGTTAATGATTATTACGCCACATTTAATAGACATTTCTTTTTATCTTATTAATATGAGGAATTTTCATGATGAAACTTATCAAAATCCCTTTAACAATTAATAATTATGTTTATTTTCTTTAAACCTCTAAAAATTATAAACTATCATTATTTTCTTGAAATTTGCTCACTAGACTAATCATTATTAATTAATCATTGTTAATATTTTGTTTTTTAAATAAAATCACTCAATGAGCTTTACCTATCGTTAAATTCTCTTAATTTTTTTGTATTATTTTATATTTTTCATAGAATTTTTAAAATAATATAATAATTATTATATTATTTTCTCTTTTTTAATGTTCAACCTTTCTTTTTATAGTTGCCATATTTTATGTTCATGTTCAAATATTATTAAGTTGAGTTTATTTACAAACTTTATGTTTGAGTAAAATTATAAACTATCATAAGTCCATATTTTTATTTAAATTATTATTAATTTTAATTAATTTTCTATCTTTTGTGTTATAATTTATGCATTTTTATATTTACTAACTTGGTACTATTAGATTCATAATCATTCATATTTTAGTTTTGAAATTTGTCTTCTTTTTAGACATTTTTTACTTTTTTGGCTATGTGCAATGTTTGTATAATTTTAATAAGTTTTAAGAATTTAATAATAACTATAAAATTACTTGGTAATATATTTGCTTATCTCTATGTGTGATTATAAATTTTTCTCCTTTATTGTGAACTCTTATCAACCTTATGATTTTTATAATTCATCAATATATTTTTTCATAACTTCTTGATGTTAAAGATAATTATTTAAATAATTTCTCTAACTTTTGATATATTATATTTATAGTATTTTTAGATAGATGTTTTGTAGTAAGAGAGATTTTTGCTTTGGCCATACTTTTTTAATTTACTCATATGATGTCATTCATAATGTCGTGTTGAATGAGTAGCAATATTAATTAGATCTTTTTTTTTAACATAACTTCATGTCCTATACTAATTAATAATCTACTAACCATTTAAACACTAAAGCTCTTACTTTGCATCAAATATCAAGTTTGAAGCAAGTTTTCGTCATCTAAAATTCAATTAATTAGTGCTTATTGCTCTGTGTAATAAATATAAAAAATAGTATCTCCACTCATAAATGCCATACACAAATTGGACATACTAATTGTTATTAGCTACTAATAATCTCATATTCTATAAATGATTCTAGGTTAATATATAACTTTTGTGGTTTCTGATAATGATAAGGTAATTTAAACCCTACAATGTTCTTAAAACTTCTTTATATAATGACTTATGATTACAATCTATATCAATTAAAAACAATACATCATCTTTTAAATTATCAATATCTTTTTTAGTGATAATATTTAAGGCACAAACAAAGTACAAGAACAATCATATATTTAGATTATGTAAAAGTCAATAATTTGTAAATACTATAAAAGCTAATTCTTTTATTCATTTCAAAACAATATAATTATCATGCTCTCATTCTTTGTGCAATAATAGTCAAATAAGAGAATTATATACTATAATGAACATATTTGAGAGTATATAATGCTTATATTCGTTTTAAACCCGTTTAAATATCCATTTTAATAATATCTAAGGGCACAATTTATTATAAATTTCAATAGATCATTTCTAGCACATGAAAATTTGATGTTAAACTTACACTTTCGACTAGACTAAAATCAACTTCGTTGGTATAAAATCTCAACAATATATAACTAACACTAATTTTTCATGCAAAAAATATGCTAATTCATAATGAATTTTAAAAAAAATTAAAATAATTTGATAACATATATACACACACACATATCATAAATACGAGAAAAAAAGCTTGCGAATGTTTTGATTATTGACCAAACACTAGCAAAGACAAGTATGAAAGGTAGATATTTATAATAGATAAAAGAAAAAAATATGCCATCTAAGAGTATAAATTATTCATTTGCCTATTTAGTAGATAAATAAACATTAAATTATGAAATGATATATGCTTTTTTAATTTATATGTATATAATTTTATGTATATACATACAATTATCTATACATTATTTATCATATGCATATATTAATTAATTTTATATATATCATCAATTTTATGCACTTATACTTATTACATTTACATATGTATATTATATATATTTATATATATATATATATATATATCTGAAATTATAATTACATAAAAGTACATATATTACTGTTTGAATAATGCATGTATTAATTATACGTGCAAATAGCATTGTAAAAAAATCCATGAAATCTTCCATTCCAAACCGTTTGCATTATCATCACAAATATCTAGTTTGTTAAATTGTTTATATTATTTTCAAATGTGATAAAATTATAAATTATTTTATTATTAAGTTGTCTTTCATTATGAGACCTTATTAATAATTGTTTATCCTTAGTTTTTTTTAATTTTATCTGTAAACCGCAATTCATTCCATCCACTCGTCTGTTGGAGCTGCCATTGCCCTCTCCGTCAGCCATGGCCGCAATGGCTGCTCCCTTCTTCATCGTAGCTTGCGCTTCCTCAACTTCTCCTTCAGAAGGTACGCTGTCTGTGACGCAAGCCGCTGCTTCATTCAAACTCTAGTTCTGCCTTGGCTTCTTCACCATTCTTTAAATTCTACCGCGCAGGGAAAGCTTCGAAGGTTGCGAAGCCCAGGGATGATTGGAGGAAGCGGTCAAAGCCGATTCGTCCTGGTGGAGTATATCCTGCCAAGGAGCATTGCAGGTAACTGCTTGTGCGTCTCTGCTCTCTTAAACGGGATTACGGCGTTGGAATCGTCACCACTTGTGCCTTTTTCAGCCGCTGCGGGCTTTGCGACACCTACTACATAGCACACGTTAAGGACTCATGCGCTTTCTTGGGAGACGGCATGTCCAGGATCGAGGTTAAGTGTCTGATTCATCGGCTTTCTTCCATTTTTCAGGGATTTGCGTAGGACTTAGAGCAAGAAGCAAGCATTTGGTTTGAGAGTTTGTTTTAAGAAAATGGAGCTCTAGTTTGCGTTCATTTTTCAATTTTGGTTGGAAGATTTTCCTTATCATGAATCATAGAATTATGTCAATTATAAATTCCTTTTATTTACTCATTTTAATGCAAGCCTGAATAATTCAGCTAGTAGGACACTTTATTTATTAATTTTGATTCTGCATAGTATAATATCCATTTAAAATGCAAAGTATTGGTCTCGGGTTGTGGAATTTTATTTGTTGATGATGTTCTGTTCTGCTGCTTGCAATTTCTACTGTGATGTCAAAATATTTTCTTTACTATTTATCATTTTATTGAATCTACTTTTGCTTTAGGATCTAGAACCAGTTGTGCATGGAAGAGGGCGAAAAAGCAGCTCAGAAGAAATGTATTTTGGTGTGCATGAGGATTTGATGTATGCTAGAAAATTAAACCCTGTGGAAGGTATCTGAATTTTGAAGCCTGTGACAGGACCTGGAGTCTTTTCAATTTTATTGACAAATTTTCCTTCTTTCATTTTTAAAGTATACAAACACTATTATTTATTGCCTGTTAACAAATCAGTATGCGTGTATATTTTTTGTTAAATTCATTTGTGCTATGTTTCTTCTATCTCTCTCTCTCTGTCAAGATATTGATAAGTGCACATTTTGTTCTTTTTGCAGTATGAAAGCATACAGTTTATTTCTTGTCAACAAATCAGGATGCCTGCTTATTCAACTTTAATGGCACAGCATGGGTTGGTTTGATGCAGTTTTAATGATTGAAATAGGAGTTTTTAAAGGGTTTCTTTTTGGATGAGTGTTTAAAATATCTTTTTCGCTACAATGGTCTTACTTCATGCTGAAATGGGAGTGAAAAAGCACCTGATAAACTGCTTTTGAACATGATTTCCAGAAAAGACTTACGTGCTTCTTTTCAGTTGCACATCACATTAGCCTGAATTTGTTTTATTTGCATCTTATTTTGTGAAAGATGGAACTATGAAACAATTTTTGTCCAACTGTGGGCAAATAATTCCATCTTTAATTTTGATCATTTTAGTAATTTGCTAATTTTTATTTCTATTTTTTGTTGTTTTGTTATTGCAAGCATCTTTATTTGGTTTTCAGAGAGAAATCTACATCACCCAATGTTTAATAAACACTTTCTGACATGTGGAGCTTGATTTTCTATGTTCCATAATATTATGCATCACTTCTAATCGATTTTGTAGTGTTGTAAAGTTTAATATTTGTTCACCTTGGATCTGATCTATGAAAACGTGGGTACGATATAGTGATTTGCATGTGTTACGATGCGGAGTGATGATATGGTAAATGTCAAAAAAGTAGATACTAGGATACATGAATTAAAAATGATAATAATGCATTTACATGAATATAAATATAATAAACTTATCATTTTGTCATATACAAATGAGGTTTAACTTTTTTATTAAAGTGTTTGTGTTTTTCTAAGCAACATACGTGAGGTTTAGATTATGACATATCAATTAATATTACATTCTAATTATTTATACGTATCAAATTTGAAAACCTCAAAATCAAAAAAATATCATCAAACTAATATACAAATGTAAATTTTTAGAACTATTCTAATTTAGCTATTATATCATAAAATATGATGGTTTTGATAATTACCTCTAGTTTAAGAAATTTATTGGACAATAAGGGTTTTGTCATTTTAGTCAAAAAATAAATACAAAACTCATACATAACGTTGAAGAAAGTTGATTTTTTATTTCTCTTTTCTTTCATGCTTATAAATGATTGTATTTTTTTTTCAAACTTGCTTTACCTCACAATATACATGATATAAAGGTATGGTTGAATGGTATATGATTGTCAGTTTAGTTTTCTTAGTCCGATATACCACATGGAGTATTGAGTACATATTGAGCCAACATCATGAAGTATTGATATGGGTTACATATTCAATATGGATAGATAGGCCTCAGTGAAGTATTTGTGTTTCATTGGATTTAAGAAATTGCAAGATGCTAAAGAGTACTTGAGATCACCATGCCTTTATAGTTGAAGTATTTATGAACTTTCATTCTTTTGGTTTGTTTTTACTCTTTCATTTTACCATTTTTGCTACGTATTAGTTGGTAAATGTGCAAGGAATGATGACTTTTCTATTTAATTTTCTTGCTATAATATCTCATCAGCTATTGCACGTTGTCCTCTAGGTATTTCTTGTAAGGAGTGTATTGTTGGTTTTGCTTTCATTTTTAAACTATTGCTTTCTTCCACCAGTTTTTATTTAAAAACAAAAAAATAACTTCAAGAAACCAGAGTAAATATAAAAAAGTTGACCAATCATTTGTTTTGGTTATTTTTTTCTTGTAGGAGCTCAGTGGACTGGGATTGTGACAACAATTGCTGTTGAAATGTTAAAAGCCAATTTAGTTGAGGCTGTTGTTTGTGTTCAGAGGTTAATATTATTTTTAGTACATTCTTATTTTTGTCCCTTAATATTTCATTATAGCCATAGTATTAATATCTTTCTTGTGCAATATAGTGACCCAGAGGATAGGCTAAGTCCTAGACCTATTCTAGCTAGGTAATTATGAAGATTTCAAGGTCATAATTTATCATTAGGGGTTTTACAATAAATGTTTAAGTTTATTATTCATCATCTTATTTTATTCTATGTTTATTCTTATTTCATAGGACACCCGAGGAAGTTTTTGCTGCAAAAGGTGTGAAGCCAACATTGTCCCCCAACTTGAATACGCTTGCTGTAATTGAGGTGATGAAATTCAATTTTTTTTTTTATTAGGAACCTGATGCTCTATCATTTTATGAGGATTTTTTTACAATATTATGGCTTTGATTTAGTTAATTATCGTTGCATGTTTGTTGATTAGTCTACAAGAGGTCTATAAATCAAGAGAAGATTAATTATGCTTTATGTTTGGTGATAGATTGTCATTACTTTGAAATATTGAAACTATTATGCCAATAGAATTAATGCAAGGATGGTATGGGTCATGTTTGAATTTTAGTTTTTTTTTTGCTTATTCCTTGCTAAGTGTTTGTTTGTCCCACGGTTCTCTTGTTACATGAATCCCTTGTTCAACTTTAGCATCCCTAATTGTAAGTTAAGTGACTTAGTGAGATAGATGCATTATCAATTCGAGAGTCTAGGGAATATTCACACCTTGGTTCCCTAGTAATGTCTCTAGTCAAGTCATCTAATAAGTAAAATAATCCACGGAGTTAAGCTCATATTTGCCGACTAAGTTTTCTATATACTTTTCATTAGGTGCTTGCCATGACATGGTCATCATGAACTTCTTGGATTATGTTTCTAGTAAGAATTTTTTTATCAGTAATTGACTCTCATCTTTAGTTGTTAGTTAGTTATTGTTGTATCCTCCATTGCATTTGCATCTATGTACTTTGCTTGGTTTTATTGAATTAGTTCAAAATTTACATAAATCACATTTGCATGATTTCTATTTGCATAACTTGGATAAGAAGGTTGACAAGTGACAATGTGTGAAATATGGCATGGTTACCTTTAGTACGTATTCATACAAGGAAATTGTAAAACTTAATTAAGAAACTTGTGTGATTGCCCATTGTTGTTCCACTAAAACTAATTTTTGGAGATTTAGGTTGCTGGCATATGTTAGTACTTAGTGAGTTGAACTTTAACTCATTTTAGTTGTCTCTTCAAAGCAAATTTAAATTTGATCGATAACTTACATTCAATCAGCATATTATTTCCACACATCCCCCTTATGTGTACCTTCTTCTCTAAAGCAATTAAGTAGTGGAGGTTTAGCCTTATAAGTTCCATTAATTTCATGCTCAGTTTCATTGGCATCCTTCCCCTTTTAGACACGTCCTTGGCTAGACTTAAACTTATGATTTAACAATAAATTCATTTTGCATTTTCTTGTATTCCTTGGTTTAAGGGTTGGGCACATAGCACATACTTCTCTATATTCCTATTCAATTTCATTATTTTGTTCCACCTTTATCTCCTGATAACTAGAACCTCATGATCAATTCTAGATCATATCTTCAATTTTCTAGCTCATATAATCAACAATAATGCCTTTCATTGAAGAAGAAAATTTCTAAGTGGGGGGAATTGATGCAGGTCAATCTTGATCACATTTTCTTGTTCAGAGCTATCAGACATTAGAATTTTTGCATTTTATGGTTTTCATTTTCTAGGTACAAAAATAGGGCCCAAGGAACAAAACTTTACTGCCCAAGAAGATACTTTTAATATTAAGACTAAATAAAGAAAGGTACAAAGAGTACAACATACAAATAATCTCCCATAAAGTCATAAGAAGATTTCAAAAGACAAAAGAATACAACACTTGAAGAGCAGTGAACACTATCATATATTGCAAAGAAATAAGAAATGGTGCATAAGAAGCACAAGAGTTCAATATGTTAGGAGCAGGTTGGAAAAACAATAAACATGAAGGAATGATGAAGGAAACCTTATTTAAGACTGGCGGTTGTGTCGATAATGATCTAAGCAAGGGCAATCTACCATGGAATATCCGAGTTTCTGAATTTTCTGTTATTTTTTGTGGTCTTAAGATGACCTTGTTCACCTTGGAGGTGATCTGCAATAATGAGAAATGTGATGACAAAAGTGAGGGAACAAGGTAGGTATATTAGAGCAGCTTACAATATCTATCGTTTAAAGATCTCATAGCAATTGTAGAATCTGAAAGCTCGAGCCTTCCTCCCCAATTGGCTATGCAAATATTGATATTATATCAAGTACTTCACTTTTTGAGCTGAATGAAGTTGATTAAATTTGGATGCATTATGTTGCAGAAAAGGATAACATATAAGGAACGGTATAATGATTTTGTTAGTTCCCCTAATTGTGTCCTTGATGTAAGAATTAACAAATGTAGTCTACAATCCATGGAGTTTGCCAAAATTGAATTCCAGTATGCTTATTTCTTCTTGTCTGAAAGCCACAAAAAAATTTATAATTGAGGTACTTAACATGCATCCAATTAGCCAAAAAGATACCAATGAAGTGAATCTTAATAATAACAAATAAAATGTGGCATGGTAGATTTTGAAAGCCTCTAGAGTACCCTAATCGCCAAGTTTCTTGAGAATTTAGATATTGTACCATGCAATATTAGTCCGTTACTGCTTAGTGTTACCATGCATCATTAAACAAGTACACATGTCAATCTTCCTGAGGACACCTTTTGGGATGGATAAAACTTGATAACAAAATGTATTATGGTTGAGATGGTTGTTTTAATTAGTTCCTAACTGTAAGAGAGTGGTTGATTATTTCAATGGCTGATTTTGTGTTCAATAGAATGGAGTAGAGGGTCATAATCACCATCTTTAATTTTCCTTTAAGAGAGAGCAAGGATGATTAATGAGGAGAGCCATAATTAGGAAACTTGTGTAATAGGTGAAGGTGATGCTGGACAATATGCAAGTAGAGTTATTTGATGCAATGATTCAAATAGATTATTAAGCCAAGCTCAATTGCACAAACATGTTAACAAAGCTGATGAAACTATTATGCATATGATGGCTAAAACCAGTCATTAATGACTCATGTAATGAGAACGGAAAAATCATAGTGCCAAAGGTTTCACACATGTAAAATTGAGTGAAACAAGTGGAATCACAAAACTAGCCCACACAATGTGAGGAGCCATCTATTCCATATGTTCGAGAGAGGGCCTTTGATGAAGGATAGGAGACCTTGATCAAAAAGTAAAATTCTTGAATCTTTTAGAGGGAGAAAATTTTGAAAAGAGAGAGAAAGTGGGGTTGGCAAAGAAAAGTTTAAGGGATGTTAAGAGGGTCTTTTTCTAAGGAGATTATGAGGGATTTTGAGGAAAATTTGGAGTTCAAGGATATTAGTAAAGTGGTGTATCTAAAGAAAACAAATTTATAATTTGTTTGAAAGAGGGGTTCTAAGAGACTTTTGGACATGAGATTCAACAATAATTAACACTAGATGTTATATTTTGAGATGGTTTCGGTTTATTGAAATTTAGAATAGGATTTGTTAGGTCTCTTGAAAGTGGAGGTCGTGAAATATATGAACAGAAACAAAGCTAGTCTTAGTTTTTTTGAAAGATTCCTTAGAAAGGATTAAATAGAAGCGTAAGGTGAGATTGTTGATGCATTAAAGGATGTTTTATAATGAATGGAGGTATTAATAAGGATGAGAATTTCCAATTGGCTTGAGAGTGTCAAAACAGAGAGAAAGAGAAGGAAGGGGTTATAGCCAAGAGGTAATGAAGGTCCTTGAGGGGTTTAGAGTCCAAATATCATTATTTTAGAATTTAGAGTAGTTTGGTTTAGTAATTAAGAATGAAGTTGCCTTAAGTGTCGGCGTTGACGAAACAATAAATCAATTGAGGTAAGGTGTGTAGTTGCTAAATCTATTGGATATCTAAATTCCACAAAATGAAGATATGACCTCCTTGGTGAAGATTAAAACTATGACAATTTTCTTTCATAGGAAAAATTTGAGACTTGTATGTTTGTTTCTTAACATCATCCTTATGTAGCTTGGTCTCAACAAAAGCAAGAATATCACACATGCGACATTTGACCAAATGCTAGCACTCTTAAAATCTTTGAGTTATCATGCCAACCCTGAACATATTAGATGACTATGAAAGGCGTTTTATTCTTGAGAAAGAGGAGAAACATCACTTCTCCTCAATAAGCAAGTGCTTGTGAGGGCTATACCCTTTCTGTTTTTGAAAGTTGTTTTAGAAATCTTCTCCTTTTACTTTCAACTAGTGATAGTTGGATCTTAGATTTATTTTTGAAATACTGTAACAATTTGTTGTTGATTACTTAAATTATTGTTTTTTGATAGAGGATATTTATTCTTAATAATAATTATATTTAGTTATGTATTTATTATAGTCTAAGATTATCATCTTTATTCTTAATAAATAAAATATGTGTTTATCATAGAGATACATAGGGTCTAATAAAATTTTTATCTTACCTTTAAATTTAAACTTCGATTTTCTATAATCTTTTAGATTGCATTCCTTATGGAGTTTTAGATATAGACTTAACTCTTTGCAGTAACTGAATTTTAAACTCATTTCTTTATTTGGAGGAAGTCTTAGTAATTCCTCTAAAAACACATTTAGATACTTACATGTTATTAGAACATCTTGAGACTTTTCAAATTTTTGATTTGTAACAACTAGAGATGACAAACATGCTTCATTCCCTTTGGTTGACAACTTTTGTACTTCAACATTGATATAAAAGAAACATTTCTTTCCTTTTTTGCCATCTAGGGTTTTTATTTTCATCTCTTTTTCTACATAATCAATCTTAACTTGTTATTCAGCAGGCCAATCGATACTTAATATAATATCAAACTCTGTTATAATAACATTATTAGTTTAATAAGAAAACCTTTTTTTTTAATTTTTGCATATCCTTTGACACAATTTTTAGCTTTTATTTCATTGTCATCAAGCAATTTTTTTAATGATGTATTTTTTATATGTTACAATTTTATAGATAAAACATCACATATATATTGAAGAATAAAAGATTGTGATGCTCTCCACATTAAAATAGTATCTTCTAGCATAAACCTGTGGCTAACACCTTTTACTCGTGGCCTACTCTCGACCAGCTCCTTCTAAAACAACAATGGATGAAGTTCCTCTACCTCTACTTAATGTATCCCGACCCACCTATAGTAAAATTAGGAGGTACTATTTTAGATACTATTCCTTCTTGAGGACATGCTTTGGCTATATGGCCTGTCTTTCCACATGTGAAACCTCTAGTTGTCTCTCAAACTTGTACATACATATACCTCTATGGATTCTATCACATTTAGCACATTAAGGTGTTTTCCCATTAAATTTCACATCGGTTTTGTTATTGTTGGCAAGTGAACCTGCTTTGCTAATATCAAATTTACCATATCTCTTTCTTTTACTCTTTTGGAAACTGTTTTCAAAACCTTTCTTAAAAAAAGTAGTATCATTAACTTATCAAGATTTATTTTTTCTTTTTCCGTCTTTTTTGAGATTTCGAATAGTGACCGCAGCTCAATAGGGCTAGAAAGGGGGAGCAGTTACTTAAATTCCTTCAATGGCTATTAAAAAAGCAAATATAATCCTTAAATCCCTTAGCTTTAAACAATTCAAAACAAATTCACTTGTGTTTCAAAAATTGCAAAATACATACCCAAGGATTCCTTGTGATGAGTTCTTTTCATTAATATGCTCTACATAAAAAAATACTTGCATTGGCCAATTTTTTTGAAATACAGTTTATAAAATTTATTATTTTATTATAGCATATCAAATTTTCAAAATAACAACTTTATTACATCAAATACATATTATTACGTACTTATGCACGAGTTTCATATTAATGCTCATCAAACAAAAGTAAAAATCTCAGGACCTTACAACATTTCATGTTGATTGATGTGATATTACAATGAAATTAGACTTAGTTTTAATATGTTTTATGGCATCACATTACAGGCTGCTGGAGTTAAGCGTCTTCTTTTCTGCGGTGTTGGCTGCCAAGTGCAAGGTACAACGTTTTTTAATTCATATTTTATCTGAACATGTGGCTTTTGTAATTCTTATAACTTGCCACCATTGATATGCAGAGTGATTTCTTTCCTGCAGCACTAAGATCTGTTGAGAGATATCTTGGTTTGGACAAACTTTATGTGCTCGGTACAAATTGTGGTAATTGGTTGTTTTCAAGAACATTTGTATTATAGTTCTTGCCTTGTAATGTGCTTTTGTTTTCTGATGGATCATCAATCCTTCTGCATAGCATATACTTGTAATAATGATTATCTTTAACCTTTGTTAGTGGACAATGGAACTCGTCCTGGGTTAGAGAAATTCTTGAAGGCTGCGAGCAGTAATCCAGAAACAGTTTTGCATTATGAGTTCATGCAAGATTACAAGGTCTGTTAACTTCAATTTTTTTAATAGAATGGACAATTTGCTTAATCATGGAAGATGATCTCTTTTATTAGTGCATTCGTTTTGTACCTAATATAACACAAGAATATATGGTAATCACTTGCAATTAGAGCAGATTATCCTTCAAAAATTGGTTCTTCTAAAGTCACTAATTGCCTATATTAGCTGTATCCATCATTAGAGCAATTATTTGTAATTCTCTTTATCTACGTTAGCACTTTTTATTTATAATAACACCAGTAATCCAAGTCTAGTTCAAGGTCACAAGATAGATGATTCTTGTATTATCTTATTTTTTCCTTTTAAACTTATAATCTTTGCAAAATCGCACTTCTACATTAAAGAATTAATTAAATTTGTCTTCATCTTGCAAATTTTATCCATGCATTCTTATAAAATACCATAAATATGAGAAATAATATCATGCACTATTTATTTGTTTGATTATGCCAAAACTCATATAGTAAAACTATACGATACATTCTATTTTATATAGCAACTTAAATCTCATATGTTACATTCCATTTCATATAACGAAATAATTGATTCATGAAACAAGAAAGGAATTAATGACCACATTCTGTTGGCAACGTTGCATGGTGTTTTTTGTATAATCTTCACTCGTAGTTCGTGATGATGTAACTATGGGAATTTGATAAGTGACATGTGAACCTGATTAAAATGCTCTTAAAAATGCATTTTGTCATGAATTCACATATAACTAGAGGATTACCTCAGTCATCCCCATCCTTTGTTTTTTTTAAAACCTTAGCCTTCCTTGCCCATTTGTTTTTCATTATTTTTCTATGGTAAGTCAAACACAAATCTTTTTTACTTTTCTTTCATAGGGGTAAATGATCCGACTTAGTGACTTTGACCATTGAATTTCAGCATTCATCTGGATTCGAACCATTGACCATTATATATAGTAATTTGAAGAAAATAGCTAAACCCTTCTCTGATGTCAACTCCTTTTCCATCATCATTCATGATGAGAATGAATTAGTAAACACCGTTATGATCAAAAGGTTTTCTCTTCATGTCTTTGCTTTCTTGTTCCAACATATTTTCTTCTAAATACATTAGCCATATTTACAAGTGACATAGATCATATATGAAAGTTACAGTATCGATTTGCTTAGTGTTGTTCAAATTTGAATAGGCATATTTCTTGGAGCGTTTAACTGGGTTTTTCTCTGTCAACAAACATGACTTACATGATCAATGGAGAAATATGTAATTTATTGTTAAGGCAAATGAGATTATCTTTGAAATTATCTTGTGGGTTCTAGTGGATGAGAAGTGCTAAATCAAAACAAGTTATGTTTCTGGTTGGTAGACACTTTGCTTTTGATGCAATAACTAAAGAATATCTAGTTGATAGAAGAAAAAAAAGAGGGTTTCTAAAAAAAATAGGCAAGTAGAACAATAATGTCGAAGGAATTGTACAAAACAAAAGGGTGAAAAAGAAAATTAAATAATCAAGATATATGCCATACAATTGTGAGCTATAGCTTAAGTAGAATAACATTCACCCTAGCAACAAGCATAGGGTGGGGGACAAGAACAGTCTTTAAGAATCTTGATTTTCACAATTTAAAGTTATCAGAGAAAAAGTTAATAAGATTAAGATAACATATCACTTAGGTGTTCACACTCTCTTAGTGTTGTAATTATAGGTAAAATTCCATTTCATCCAATAGCCATTAATATTTAGACCTTATAAACTTTGGTGGATTAGCCTTTTGTTTCTACATGAGTGAACAAAATCATGGTAGCATTTTATGTATGCTCATGTTTTTGTACAGAAAATCTAAATAAAGTTTTAGTTTGCAAAATCATGTCAATGTCATTTATCCATCACGCTATTCACCGACAATTAGAGAATGCAATATCTAATTGTGAATTTATTTTGAGAGTTCCCATGGAAATGGATAACATAAAAATGGAACTAAATGAGAAGGATTAGAGAATAACTCTAGAAGGGAGTCAAAGGCATTGAAAGCCAACATATTAGAAATACACAAAGAAGTTATTAACTCCCAAGCTGGTTTGGAAGAAAGGACAAAGGATTGACATCTGATGTGGTTTGGGAAGATGCAAAACGCCAACATATTAGAAATACACAAAGAAGGAATCAACTCCTAAGCTGGTTTGGAGGAAAGGACAAAGGCTTGATATTTGATGTGTTCTAAGAAGAAACAGTGCAAAGATGCAAGAAAAAGATTGGATGAAAAAAAGTTTGTCTTGGAAAAAGAAAATGTAAAATTAGGTTGTATTTGATATTATAATTATTGAATATTAACTTGATTAATGAAAAATAGTTTTGAATAGCATTAGTGTTAAGTGATATTAAAAATTTGTATTTAATAATTTATTATTTAGAAAGGCTTTTTGAAAAAGTTGACAAAACTATCATGTATTTTATTGTTGTGAAATAATACGAAAAAATATTGATCGTATTATGAGAATAAAAATGTTTTTTGAAATATAAATAGTAATAAAAGAATTATTATGACTTTCACTCTTTGGAAAGTAATTAAAATTTGCTACATTATTTAATTTAACTTAAAATGACCATCTTTGTGTTTAGAAGTGTTTATTTTAATATGTACCAAATGCAACCTTGGCCAACAAGCAATGATGGATAAGAAGAGAATTGAATTATTGGTGTCAACATTGACACTTAATAACAAATCTCATAGTGTTTGCAAATGGAGAATGAATTAGCTACAAATTCATACTTCACTCAAATGGAGAGGACCTCATGAAGTCTTTAAGAAGACCTATAGAGCTTTTTAAAGAATTTGAAGATTTAGCTAGCAAAGTTTGGATGCAATATAGCTACACTTGAGAAATCAAGGGTTGGTCATTGAAGACTGACTACAAGAGCTAGATCTTCAAGCTCTTGCAATAGTAGTTCAGCTAGACACATACTTGCTTTAGACGAGGATCTTAAACAAAGCATACAAATGAACAATTTAACTCATAAATAATAAGGTAATCGATGAATGATTTAATACTTGTGCGGAACAAAAGATGTAATGGAACCATTTTTTGATAACTTTTGTAATGTTTTGGATCATTGTATTGTGAATGCTCTAATTGTTTAATGTCATGTTTATCTTTTATATGCTAAATCTAGTTCTACATACTCCATAAAACAATCCTATAATCATAGCATACTAGCATTGCTATACTAATGTTATATATTTGTAATGTGATGCATACGATTAATTGCGTTGTTAGCACAATGTGTATAAAGTGACGTTACTCTAACATGGAAGTTTTGAATTAAATAACATATAGTCGATATAAATTGTTATTGTATTTTAAATCAAAACTATTGTTATTGTTTTTATGTCATACACCATCTTCTAACTAAATGAAAATGTTATGTTTTTCCCCAAATTTAGTAATGTGATGGAAAATAAGTTTTATATAGATGACGATTTGAGCTAATATAATGGGTGATGTTTATGTTTTTTTTAGTTTAGTGATATTTTTAATTCATTATTGGCTATGATGAGTTATATATAAAACCATTATCAATTTTTATTTATTTCTATGTTTTTTCTTAGTTTTTGTATTTTTTTTGAATGAGCATTTTGTCATTTATTGCTTTTGAGTCTATGGTTTAGTATTGTAATTTATTTAAACGTTTGCTATATGAATGGATAAAGAGGAGAGATCTTTTTTGTTTAGCATTATCTCATCAAAATTTTGGTTTTTTTTTTCGTGCATGTATGCACATTTTAGGGTTGTGATATATATACATATTACTTTGTGTTGCAATATAAAGATATATGAGGTGAATTTGGATCTATATTTATTGTTGTTGTTATCCTTATTTTCACATTCTCTCACCCCAGATCCCATTATGGATTCCTTATATCTCCACCTTTAAATTGGTATCAGAATATAGTTGAGATTTAGTTTTAGGAGCTTCAATCCCGCCTCCATCAATTTATTAATTGAGTTTAAGAATCATGTTGTCCTAACCACCTTGACAATCTACCACTATTGGCCTCTTAGTTTTTTTTTTTTTTAAATTTTTGGCCTCCTTGGATGTCTGGAGTCTGGTGGTCATTTGGTTGAATCTATTATTACTTTTCCTTTCCTACTTCCATTTGCTTGACCCCTGCTAGCATCAAGACCCTTCTAGTCGCCACTTCATGTGTGATTAACAATGCAGCACGTGCCATATCCCTCCTTTGACTACCTTGCCCTCCCGTTAAAGTATAGAAATATGGTTTGATACGACTTAAGCCTACTAAGTAGAGATGTAGTTGCAAGATATTCTTTCACATGTTGAAAATTTGTTTCTCGTGCTTTTGCCCATTCCAGATTTTTATTTTTTTATGCTTGAAAGATGGTAAACATTTGTCAACTGAGATTTAAACAAAATGCCAGGACTAACCAATATTCTTGTAAGTTTTTAGATATCTTTAATAGATTTAGGATAAGCCATCTCTAAGATAATGCTCATCCAAGTTTTGTTCTAATCTTTGCCTTGGTATTAAACATCTAAGGATCTTTCATGATGAATCTTCAAAGATACATTTCAATGGATTTAGTCTTATTTGATAGTTGGGTATTACTTCAAATATTTCTCACAAATCTTTGTAATTGTCTTCAAGGATTTTGTTTTTTATAAGGTTTCAAACTTTTCTATCTCATTGAAATCTAAAGACTATCTTTGATGCATTGATCTTACATTTTTTAGTTCAGAAGTTATTATTCATTTAAAGTGGTATCATAATCTGTCATAACGACTATCCTTTTTTCATAATGATAGACTATACAAATTTGATGATATTTTGAAAAAACATTAGAATACCTGTTATTGAATAACTTGTAGTTGAATCAACCAATTAATAAATATGGGACATAGAATGACAATCCTTTGAGCATGCATTCTTCAAGTTCATTTATAATCTATGTGCATTCTCTAGTTGGCATTACCTTTCTTCTCAACTATTATATGGTCCAACCATCCAAAATACTTGACTTCTCATGAAATTGGCTTTCAAGAGCTTATCAATTTTTTCCTTAATTGCTTCTTTCCTTTTGTGGTAAGCTTAAATATTCGAGTTCATAGAGAATATTCAAATTGTGCTATGTAACTCGTGCATCAATTATGAGCATATCAATAAGCATTTATGCAAACATATTGATATACTTTTTAAGGATAGTCATCATAGTGTCCTCTTAATTCTAAATCAAAAAGTTACAGTAGTGTTATGGTCACTATTCTTCATAAGGAGAGGAATATTAATACTAAGCATCGTGATGCATACATATTTACATCTTCACCTCCTTAAAGGTGAATAGCATTACAACATATTTAAATGATATTTATAGGATACTTTAAAGTCTTCCTTATGTATTACAACACTTATGACAAAAGAAAACTTAATACAAATATTAAAGGGTGGTGCCACATCTTTAAAATCATTGGAGAACGTCCTTCCCATAACAACTTGATATGCCAAAGGCTATCATAAATTGTTGAGCAATGATGTGGGTAATCTGATAAACTTCCCTACCAAGAGTTAGTGGCAATAACACTATCTCCTTAGGATCTATACACTTCTAAGAATCCAAGCAAATGTTGTTCCTTTGGCATGATACAACTGATATTGACAACCATTTGATCAAATGTTGTACTAAAAATGATATTCACTGAACTTTGTGTATTGATGAGGACTCTTTTGACTTAAATATTTGCAATGATCACTAAAATAATAATCCCTAGTTATATTAGTGTCCACTTGAAGTTAGGTCATACATTCTAGAAGTTATTGGGAGTCTTGACCATTGCTGTGCATTACCAAATTTTTATCTATCAAACAGAAACAAAATTCATATGATTGGTTGGTGGGCTGCATAGTAGTTCCTTCTCTGTATAATATGAATGGTATGCAAAGGATTTACCTTATTAACTGATTTTGATGCTGGCATACTAGTCAATGATCTCTGAATAGATTTTGGATGACCAACCATATTTGATATGACCTGATTGGGTATGTTTAGTGACCTCTCTGTATTATTTCGCCCATTGATCGTAGCAAATTCCTTAAAATTACCTTGATTACTGAGGATTCATATCAAATTCTTTAGTGCCTTGCAATCTTAAGTCAATTGCTCATTTTCAACATAATTAACAAACTTTACTAGATCAAGAGTGTTCATTGTCACTATCATCGGTGATGGTGATCAACTTAATTTTTGTTCCTTGATAGCAAAAATGATCTCTTGTAGCATGCAAAAAGTAAGAAGATATTGGTTTGTTGGTGAATTCTTGCTTTCCATCATCAAATTCTTTCTACTACTTGAGCCATATAACTTCATGATAGATTCTTTTAATTATAGAATTGTGTAGGAAAAATTTATTTGGCCTCTCCACAATGCATTTATGTAGGCTTTTTTTTTTTCCTTATACGCATGTTTCTCACCTTAACGTATAGTCTACTCACCTTTTCTCTTTGAATGTGCTTTTGAGCCATATCAAAGATTTTAGAAAAGATAACTGATGACTTGCTAGTCAGTTAAACTTTCATCTCAATGCTGCAACCCATCACTTAAAGCAAATTTGACAATATCTTGGGTGCATTCACAATCTTTATGAAATCAAAGATTAATCTATTCATAAAATTACTTGAGTATTCATCTTTTCTTTGCAATATTTTAATCAAATCTTGATGTATTCTCTAAGTCTTTGATGATTGAGAAATTAGAAATGAAATTTCTCTTCAATTGGCAAATTGAACTTTTGAAAGTAGTAGGAAGGTCCTTTTGATGTAGAAGAAAGCATGTTGCACTTACCTTTCTCAGGGATGCGACAAAGACTTAAAGACATCAAAAAATGGAGAAAAGCTATAACAATTTTTCAGAGCATCTTGTTTTGAAAATATTGCATGTCAATGTGGTATGGCTCTTCTTGCCACCTAGTGATAAGTCTCTATTAGAATAGAGAATGGTTTTTATGCTCTAATTAGTGCCCATGTCCCCTATTGGACGTATGACAAGGGTTATAGAATCTCATTATTCGAAGGTAGTTGGGGGAGTCGATGTAGGTCGAAAGGTAAGAGTAGTGACAAATGGGGAGAGAAAAGGTGCTAGTAGAGTTAATGATGATTAAAAACAAGGAAGTTCATTGGTGGTTGCTATGGCAATTAAGAGGAAGTTTTGATGGTAGGATCATATAAGCTAGACAACGTAAGGACAAAGAATAATATGATAGCATTGTTGGTTAGAAAGATAAAAGAGCAACTAACATCAATGATGAAGATTAAGGTGGTTTACATTATACTGCTAGAAGATTTTGAATAACTATGTTGATTTGTTCTATTTGAGATTGAATCATAGCTAGGTAATCTTTACTTGATAGTTAGCATGCAACTCCCTAGCCAAAGGATCATTTAAAGATGATTGTTGCTTTTGGTTATGAAGGAAAATTTGAATTTTCCACGAAGACATAAAAAATACTGATACAATTTTCCACGAAGACATAAAAAATACTGATACAAGAAAAGGTAAGTGTGGATCGTAGTGATCACAACAGAAAAATGGAGGAAACTAGAAAATGAGAATTGATGAATATAGAGATTGTTTTTTGACAAACACATTGAACGAAGAAAAACTATGCTAGTATTATATTGGGTGAAAGTTTCACCATCTTTTGGTATTGATTACAAGTAAAATTTAGGAAGAAATAAGTTAACAACTGTGTCTATTTCTAACTTTTAAGAGAAAGGGAATTTAGATATCTCAAGCTAATACGGAATTAGATTTTAGATTTCTAATCCCTTGATAAATGCTGGGTATTTCTTTGACTTAGAAAAATTAAATAAAAACAAAAGATACACATAATATGGTCTAATACAATACAAACTATCACTAATTAGGTAACAATTTTTTTTGCATGCATTATTTTACTTTTTTTCATAGCCAAAAAGTTGGTTATGTTTATCCATCTTTTGGATGTGTTTTGCAAGTTGTGATGGTTATCTATTTAACTACATGTAGTTATCTTCTTATTTTTCATTATCTAGGAACTTCACCAACTAAAAGCACTTGAAAAGTAATATAACACAAAAATCTTAGTGTGTATATATATATATATATATATATATTGTGTACCAGTCATAACATAGTTGTAGCATTGTTAGTTCACAATATTTTTCAACATATGAATTATATGTATGTAACAATCATATTTGTAGGTTTTATTAGAAATTTTATGTCTTATAATTTCATATGTTTATAAAATTATACATTAATTGGTAATTGTATCATCTTGAATAATACCATTTATGGTATACTTGGCTTCATATTGCAAAATAACTACTTTGCATATCATTTTGTTACATACAACTACACGTTTAGTATACAACATCCCATACATATGATTTTCAATGCATATCATTCTAACACTTGGATTCATTGCATTTTTAGCATTATCTTCTGGCACCTTACAAAATTTGGTATATATGAATTCCTTCATATATATGATCATCATATAGGATATTTATTTTGAATTTTTTTAAAAAAATGAAATTATTAATATTTTCTAAATATTAAATAATATATGAACCGTTTGGATGACACATGTTATTCAAGTTTTCAATTAATTTCTCTTTAATCCATAATTTCTTTTTCTTTGTGACACTGTATATACTTAAATATCTCACCCACATTTTCTTTGGGTCTATTATTGGGACCACTTCAAGTATTTGTGTCACTGAAATATTATACTCATTTTAATGTAAATCATGGTTGTTTGTACTGGCATAATCCTAGGGTTTAAGTTTCGTTAATGTTGTGTGGGTGTCGTAGGTAGATAACTTGAATGCTGTCCCAAGCACCTTCCGTTATTATTTGGTTTAGAATTTTTTAATATTTAGTCCTTCCGTTAACAGGTTCATCTGAAGCATTTGGATGGTCACATTGAAGAGGTAGGATGTTGTTTCCCCCGTTTTAGAGCTACGTGCTGCATTTCTTACGCCTGAATGGCAAATCCTTACGGAATGTAGGTTCCTTATTTTTGCCTACCAGCAAATGAACTAGTTGATGTCATTGCTCCTTCCTGTTACAGGTACTTAATGGCTTAATGTATTTTAATATGCTGTATTTTTAGGAAACACTCCAACTGAGATTCTGTTCATCCTTTTGCTATTGTTAGCTTTGTTTACAAATCAATAAATTTGAAGTATTGTTGCATCATTATCTTTCTGTGATGTTTGGTAAATAGACCAATTCTGACTGGATGTTATGCCCCATATTAGATATTCATTACCTGAAAACGAAATTATTTGTGTTATAACCAAATAAATCTTCTGAACTCAGGGCTTACGGAAAACATTAAAGAAATAATAATTGTACCTGGTTAACGGTGAACCTTTAGCGTTTATTCGATCTGACAGACATCGAAGTTGTTTTTACTAATTTGTGTTTTGGTCATAGATGCCTCGTGTTTGAAGATACTATAAAATGCCTTTCTATTATTATTGGTGCCAACATCTTGTTTTTACATACCATTTCCTTGGGTTTTGACTTTTCTTTGCTCAGTTCATGATATCTAGCTTGGAACTGGTTTTTGTACTAACGCTAACACTTCTCTATCTTATTTGCTTTTCAGCTGCTTTGACTACACAAATGCATTGGCGGTGAGTCTGCTGCATAGTTTCATCATAATTACTTCAATTTATTGCAAGTTTAATTGACAAAAACTCATCAAGAAATGCTCTGTTTTTCAAACAAAACTTGAATTAATTCATTTTATGATTGCTTCAGGTGTTTTGAACAATCCTGGGAAAACTGCTGCATTAAGAATCCCAGCTTTGATATGTGCTTATATATGAGTTTAAAGTACTTTGATTGTATGTATTAATAAAATCTTCCACAAATGTTTCTAATTGATACTTGAAAAGGGAGTTTTAGTCCATATGCATTTGAGGAATGCAGAGATATGTTAGGGAATAGCCGAAGCTAGTCGATAACATCAAAAATAAAACAAAATAAAATAAAAAAAATTGGGCAAGAAACCCAAATACAAGAAAAAAATAATAAGAATCACATAAGAATACAATACTTTATATGAAAAATGTTAAATCCAAAACCATGCCACACTTGGTGAATTTTCATTATGAAGGTGGGTTTTTTCTCCCCAAAATGATAACTAGAGTACTACTTTTAACCCCTTAAACTTGGGATAAGCTCTAATTAGGGTAGAAGTTACAATAATACTTTTTTAAAGAATAACTAACACTAGTTCATATATTCCGTCATGTCTTGATTAAATCATTTAGCTGTGATTTTGAGCAATTTGAGACACTTATACCACTGAAATTAATATTCTATCTCCATTTGCACAATGCATGTGGGATTATTTGTCTTTTTTAAAATCAGAATCTTAGTGTACCTCATTGAACACTTCTCATGCTTCACCAATTACACTTTCATCTAAGTTTATGGACAAAGAGTAGTTGCTAGGGTTGAGGGAGTATATCTATTAATGTATTCTATATGCCCTTGTTTTATTTGTGCACAAAGTTGAACCATTATAAGTATGCCATCCATTTCATGTTTTGAGTTTATTGTAATGGCTGGTAGTTCGAGTGTACAGTTGTCTTCTTGTCGAGGATGTATGGTTGCCTGTGCTTGATTAGCCAAATAGTTCTGCATGCCTTTTGTAACATTTTTGGATAGTATGCTAGTTGTTTTGTTTCTTATATTAATATAGCATCAATAGCATATTGAAAGGCATCTGACCTTAATTTGTTATGAAAGTTGGGTAGAGCTAATGCAAGTGATTTATCGATAGTTTCCTTCATTCTTCATGATGTTGTTTCACTAATCCCTTTTTATTTGAACTTCTAATTTTGTTGTGTTGAATGAAATGGTGTTGTTGTTTCAGAGAATGTCTTGATGAACTTTCTTAATACTAACAAGCTTCCATAAAGTTTTTGATGATAATGATGCTCTTCAACTCAACCACTCTTGTATGGCTTTATTGCTATAGTCAATGCTTATTTCTTTATCCCCAAATAATAAGGTTCCTTTTTCCAAATTGTGAACACATTCACATGTTGAACATGCTCCTTCACGTTTTGGTTATAAATGACCATATCATTGACATAGACAATTATAAAAGTACTCTTAGATCTCAAAATATTGTTCATTAGTCAAGTGAATGTAGTCATTGCATTACATGAACTGAATAACATAAATGACCACTCACAAAGCACTACTAAGTATTGAATGCATTTTTCTTATTGGACTTTTAATGAATCCTCATTTGGCGATATTCAAACTCATATTAAGCTTTGAAAAGATTTGGGTATGATGGAGTTGATCTAAAAAATCATCGAGTCTTGATAATCGATACAAATTTTTAGCAAGCATCCTTCTTGATGCCATTACCATGGTTCAACAACTTGGCTTTTACTTGGTTTCAGAGCACTATTCTCCAAAATCTGCTTTGCTTGCTACTTAATATCTTTATTCTTTTCACTTAGTTTCGATGCATGCCAATGTTTGGCAAGGATGCATTCGACGCTAGAGTAGTCTCATGATCCATTACTTGTTTTTGTGGGAGTTCTCATTTTTGTTCAAATATGTTTAGGTATCTATTGATGATCTCTCTTGTTAGTATTGTTGACTCAACGAACTCCTTGAGATCTCCATTAGGCTTTTCTAATCAAATGAGTAATTGGCGAATCCTAAACCCCCCATTCGCTTCCAGAAGAAATCGAAGAATTTCCCTTATGGAGAGCAATCCTAGTGTCGACAAGGGTAGAGGTGATCCTGATCAGGTAGATTATGCAATGAAAAAGCATAATAAATGAGTGTTTTTAAAAGCACTTTGTTCTACATGCTTAAAGATCAAAATGGGCTACTTCCTTTCTAATATCATCTTCTCACAAGATATTACTCAAGTTGGTAGATAGCACCTCACAAACCATGTATAGAAACAATATAGGGAGACATAAATCTCTATACATAAACCTACTAACTTTTTAGATAAAAGAGTATGCTCCAACTTTTGCCTTATGTGCAAATACCCTTTCCTTCTCAAAGCTCTATAGTGCAATCTTATCTTAGAATTTGAAATCCCAAAGGCTCTCTTAGAATCTCTTAAAATCTCTGAAGGATTCTTGATCCTAACCCTCTTAAATTTCATGGGATCTTTCTTACTAGGCCTCGCACCATAATATTCCTAGATCATAATTTTTTATTGAAATCTCTCTTTGCTTGACCTTTTCTATATGAGATTGCAATTAATTATTGATTTCTTATACCTCATGGGTTTCATTTATAGTTTAAAGGTCTTATTACAAGTTTATAAAATGATGCAACAAATCTTAAGATTTAAACGTCATCCATAACTTTATCCAATACCATATATTATATTCAAAATTATTTTCGAAGTTTTTCAAATCCATTATTAAATCTTTAACAAACTCCTAGAAGTCATTGGCTTTCAAAATTCGAACACAATCCCATGTCAACTGCTTCGCTTAGCTTGATCAGACAATTCTTTTGTTAAATCAAACAATATGATCGGCTTTATTCATAGAAGCATCACGAGTTAACCCTTGGTTGTCACATTTTGATCATCTTGATTGGACAATCCAATCGACAAATTAGGCGATTTCTTTAAGATATTGTTGGAATTTGCTTTGTGTTGCCACTATTTGATTTATAATCGCATAAGTTGATTTGGTCCAGCATTTATATCATATTTTGGGTCTTATTAAGGTTTTTCCTTCTATTTCCCAAATCAATGCTGATCTCTTAATTAAATAACCCTCTAAAAAGTGACTCATTACTATGAATCTCATGCTTGTAGTTGTAGAAGCCAAAGTGTTTACAACGCCATTAGCACTTTGGCATCAAATGGCAATTGGTAGTTTGCAGCATTCACTTTTGAGGCTCCTTTAAAGGTGGTGTTCCTTAGTGGTCAACCTCTACTTGTTCTTACTCTTCATCTTGTGTTATGACCCTCCTTGGTGGCAAGATTGGCATCTTTTTCACACCACACTTGTCATAGGCTTCTTTTAAATAGTTTATGTTGATTTTTATCAAAAGAGAAAGTACCCATTATTGTAAATTGTGTGAGACAAAACGTACATGAGGGGTGAATTATGTGTTATTTAAAAAAAATTATTTTGAAAAGTTAGAGAAAATTTTTTGTGCTTAAAAAAATTAAATTTTGTTTTTAAGAAACTTGTCATTGAAATGTACAAAGATTTTTTAGGTGATTCCATCAAAACCCATGCCGACATCCACCCCTGATCATTGATTAGGATTCCACTAATCACTTTCTTTTGTCGAAGCCGGTAGTAGTAAACCAAATAGAAATTGGTGTTTCAATGAGACACCAAAATCCACAAAAATTAGTTATACGAAAAAATCGAAAGCTTTACAAAATTTTTGTATACAAATTCCTACACCTTTAAATCTTTAAAACAAGAGTGACAATTAATTAATGATGAAGATGTTACCAGGATGATGTAAAGAAAAATTGTAGAAGGGAGAAAAAGTAATGATTGAAAGAACCCACAGCTTTCATAAGCACGCAGAAATTTGTTTCTCTATTTTGAACTTCACTTGGACACTTATGAAATTTTTTAAGTTGATTCGATAATTATAATTGTTGGTAAATGAACTCTATTTATAGTTGAAATGAAAAACACCCAAAATAATTTCCCTAACGGCTAGAAGTGGCTTTTCTGAAAACTAGCTGTTAAAGGTGATGCGAGACGAAGGTGAAGTACAATTGTCGTTCGATTCTATGTGGACAGAGCAGGAACCGTCCGATCGGAATCATAGATAAAATATCTAATTGCAGTGAGACAAGATTTGGGATGTTAGATTCTAAAGTCAGATGGATTGTTATGATGATCGGGTTACTGTTAGCTGTTTGATTAACCAATCCGGATGAACGGTTAGATGAAGGGGAACTGTTCACAAATGCGGGTGTAATTCAGACTGTTCGATTGTAAAAATGCACGATCGATCAGTTTAGACTAACTCAAGTTTGGAAAACAATTTTTTAGTCTCACATTGCGAAACAGCTCATGTGATTTGAACTTATATTACTTCTACTACATTTTATAGACATCTTAATGGGGTTGGCTACCTTCTGGTGCCCTTATGATGTCATTACCTAAGGCCACCTACACGTAATATTAAATCAGGTCCGACCCAACCCAAACCAAATACTTAACATTGACGTGTCTAATTCGACTCGTTACGCCTAAGCCGTGCTCTGACTTGATTAACCCAAGTCACTATAGGAACCGTGCCTTAAACCAATACTTAGGTCGGACCCGTCTGGGTTTCAGTGCGGCTCCTGGTTTACAACTCTGCAAGGTCAGTGTCGACACTACGGGCCACTTGACAGGAGCACTTTGGGCTTGACAGAGGGGTTAGGTGCTTTGGTCGAAATATTTTTTTTAATTTTATTATATATTTTTTCTATTTGAAAACTTATAAGAGTTTTTTTAAAATCCAAATAATTTCATTTTTTTAAAAAGATCCAAATGACTTAATTTTTTTAAAAAATCCATATACAACTTAATACTGATGCGAAAATACATGAATCATCATAATTCTAAGTATCATAATTACAAAGAAAATAAAGATTTAACATGTTAATCATATAGGTTTAGAAATATAGTATTTGTGAATTTGTCACTCTATAAAGACTAGTTTTTTACTCCAAAGTCTGCAAGTTGAGTCATCAAATTTCATTCACCACATTTGTTATAATTCTTGTTTCAATAGACCTAAATTACTGCAATACTTTTTGAGATTTAACTGAAATAATACTAAACTCAATATTATATTAGTAATTATTTAACTTGATTTTATGATCATCACATCAAAGGGTACAACACCCATTTTTAAAAAGCTCATCTTTTGTCATGTTGGATGTAGATGATCCCACATGTACTAGCTGCCTAGAATAATTTGAAAAGCATTAAGAGCACAACATCAGATACAAAAAGAAAATAATAGGTCAAAATAATAATCAAATTTCGAAATCAATCAATAAATTTTTATCTTTCAACAGTAGCTTTCATTTTGTTTGCTATAGTGATAAATCTTTTGTTGGGTTTGTTGATAAGGTCAAATGGAATCTTTACATTAAATTACCCACTAGAGTCCAAATACCAAAAGATCAAGTCAAAATATTATTAAGAATTTAAAGGTTTTATTAAAAACATGCAAGTGTATTATCATTAAATCGTTCTTTGCAAAACATGTTTTGTGTTTCAGGCAATCCTTCCTTTCCAATATTCCTGCAAATTGTCATCTATCATTTTTATGTCCCATTTGTCTCTGCCTGTGATGCGTTTGTAGGCCCTTTTTTGTTTTTTGAATTTTTCCTTTTCCTTTAGCGTTCAAGTGACTTCTACCTATAAGGTTTAAAGATTGATCACATTGTTTCTTTAGTCTTGTTTCCTCTTGAACTAGCTAACTTATTGTTGCTAGTTCATTTATATTTCACTTATTATTCTTTGTGTTATAATTTATTTGAAGTGGCCCATGTTTGGGAGGAAGCAGGTTCACATTGAAATACACAAAAAAAAAATGTCCTTCACTGTTATCCTCAAGGTCTTAAGCTTAGAAGTCATATTGGTCATTGTATAATATTCTCTTGTATGCCCCTAGGTTCATATTTTATGGTCGTAAGTTCCACCGGAAGAGTTGAAGAAAGTGACCTTTCAGCAAAATTTAATATATCTTTCACATATTTCATATGTTCTTTGGCACTGTTTGTTTATTCGTCCATGTAGTTGTTAGTAATCACTCATAAAAGCATGCTTTCTATCCCATTATTGTGTTTCCAGGTTTAAAGATGCAATTTTTCTTTTTTTTGGTAATAACGCCACAAAAGTTCTTATTCCTTCAAACCTCATAAATTCTTTAGCACTTTTTGTTTAGCGAATATTTGTCCATGTTGTTCATAGCAGTCACTCATGAAAACATGATTCCTATCCCTCCATTGCGTTTCCAGTTTTACAGATGTAATTTTTCTTGCCACGTTCATTAGTAATAGCACCACACCAGGTTTTTCTTCTAATAATTGTAAATCAAGTTCTCCTAACTGAAAATAGACTGTTCAAGTCAGATAAATTCAATCAGTAATCACAATCAAAGATCCATCGTGTGGCTGAGTGGGGATTTTTATATAATAGAATAAGGCTCATTAATAAACTTAATTTTGGATTCAGTTCAATGTATTGAAACATATAACTAACCTTTGTGCAAAATTATTACATATTGACTAAATTCCATATCTACTTTATGAGGTGAATTAAACTAACTCTTTTGTCTTTTGATTAAAAATTTGATTTACCTTTGGACAACCGAAATTTTTTTTGTTTGATTAAATTTTAATTTATCATTAATAAAAACGTTATTGATCTCTGGGTTATAAATGGATAATCAATAATTTCTTGAGTTAGTCTAAAGAAAATAGGATTAAATCAATCATTTCTTCATATAATATTACCTCAACTTGTTTTACTAATACCTGGAAGTTTTGTGATGGCCAATCTCCCTGCACCACTAATAATTGGAGAATTTTGAGTCAGATTGAATGTACTACCTTGATTTTATCTTCTACATACGTTGAATGAATAAATAAGGTTGTTTTAGAAAGTAAAACTTTAGAAAATATATGAATTGTAGATGCCATCGTTTTATTCCTACTTGAAGCTGGATATGATTCATGCTGATTAAAATCTGCCTTGATATAATTTTAGAATACAGCTGTTATTTTGCATCTGTATTTGCTTTCTGTTGATTAGAACACGTGAAGTTGTAGGACATAGTGGTGGGATATATGGCAGTTCCAAAATACTCAGGGGTATCAATGACAGAGCATCCGCAGTACATTACAGTCAGGTGCAGAAGTACATTTAGTTTTATCAAATTGTGTTAGTTTTTTCCTTCATTTTTAATATTTCTACTAAATATATTGTGTTCAATGGTTTTTTCCTGAATCCATGCTTCTCTCAAACAAAAAGCACTTTAATGGTTTTTTGCTTTGCTGGCAGAAATGAACGTGGAAGAGAGATGCTTAATCTTGTTGAAAATCTTCTGGAAATAACACCTACAACCAGTAGTGTAAGGGTGCTACATGCACACGCGGATATTTCAGGGCCCTTTGTCATTTGGAAAGTGTGTTGAGTGACTATAACCTATGGTTTATATGTGTTTCAGGGAAACCGAAAACCCTTTGTTATGGAGACGGTGAAGGCAGATGATAAAGCCAAGCTAGGTATGTCGTTCCTGTTTGATTGAGTTTAAGCAGTTTCTAAATAGAGTTCTGTTCGGGCTTGAGAGAATTCGGCTTCACAAATTGCTTCGTTTCCTATCATCTCATTTTATGGCAGCCTTTTTGTTCATTTAGTTTGTTAGGGAAACCATATTACTAACTAGGAAGTCCTTTGGGGAATTTGAATTGAATCATTTTTGTCTGCTCTTGAGCTATTATGACATTGTATCCTCCCTGGGTTTGGATTGGTTGTCACCAATCATCCTATTGTAAGTATAGACACAAGTTCTGGTGCTTCATGTACCAGATGTGCATGATTGGTTATTTTTACTACTCTGTGCGATGTTTACTGAAGGGTGACCGAGTGCTCTAAAAGAACTAATATATAAAGCATATGCTCCGTTTACAACTTTCAGGTCAAGTTCCTTCCCAGCGAGTTCCTAGGTTTGTTGGTAATCTAATTGCATTCATCCTAAATTTGGTAAGTATTACTGCCAAGCTTTTTTTTTTATTTATTAATGAATACAATTATATTCTTTTTATATGCTACAGGTTGGACCCAAAGGCCTAGAGTTTGGTCGATATTCATTGGATTACCACACCATAAGGAACTACTTGTATGTAAAACGTCAGTGGGGAAAACAAAGGTATCTATGTCTGGGTTCGATTTGTGAATTTGTTTGTCTTATTTGCTTTTCAACAATGCCTTCAAAACCTCATTTAAGTTGTTATTATCAACACACGGATCTAGTTATTCATTTGTGTAATAGTAATGGCGATTTAATTTCAAACAGCTCAAGCAGCACGTTAACTGTGATACCAACCAAGGTTTTAAACCGTTCTTTTTGAGTCTGTTTTGTTTGGATAATCGCCTGATGTATCAGGATGTTACCCTTTTTCGCCTGCAGAGCTGAAAGACACATACCCTCGTATTCAAAGAAAATTGTTGATGCTTACAACAAAGGTGGGCGTATTGATGAGATGATTTCTAATGGCATATCATCTTAGGAGGTATATCGGATCTCTTCTTCCTTGAAAACATATTTAAGTACTTAAAGCTCAGATGTGTATCTGTGTTATTTCTTTACTGAATTTTTAAATGTTACTTAACAATTTTCTTTTGCCATTTCATCTTTCTATTTTCCTGCAATGTTAATAGGTTTCTAAATTTGCATGGTGCATGAAATTTTATTAATTCAATTTTAGATTTAGGATGATACGAAAGATAGCAGCATATGATCTTCTTCGTGTTGGTCTTTGCAAGATAATTCCTGATGAGTTATAATGCATATGATCTTCTTCGTGTTGGTCTTTGCAAGATAATTCCTGATGAGTTATAATACGAGATCTTCCAGGACACTGTAGACAAAAAGAGGTTTTGGAGAGCTTTAGAAGACTGAGGTTGAATGATATAGTGAGAGCAAACATACTATCCAATCATATGATCACAAGAGACATCATAGCACTTGTTTCTTGGCAAACATAGTGATCTGATCATCTGATATCATGATCAAATCATTTGGTGAAAGCTAGTTGTTCTTTTATGTACCAAAAATTTGTACAAAGAATAGTCCTATTTTGTAGCTTTAATCTAAAACTTGTATTTTTGATCCACAGTATAGAAAGGTATGTAGTTGTCTTCTTGTATCTTATTCAAGGAACTCTTATAGATGCAGTTTTATGTTTTGAAACAATAAAGTTTTGTTTTGTTTTCCATAGTCCAAGATTGTTGCTTCTGTCCTTACATAGCCCTTTCAAGCTATTCTTATTGTTAAGGTTCTCATAGAATGGCTTGATCTTTATTTTGAACTTGGGAGTTTTTCACATAAATCTTCCTTCATTCCTTTTGTAATTATTCTTTTATCATTATGATTTATCAATCATTTGTACTTTGATCTATTTTAGTTGCCATTAGAGGAATTGTTCTTAGGAAGATTTTTTCATTATCTCCCTTAACTAGCAACAAGTATCTTAGCAAGGTTTTTTGTTGAATCAAAAACAGTGATGGAAACAATAGATATTGAAGTAAAGGTTGTTCTGTTTGAAGGAAAGAATTTTGGATTTTGAAAGATAAAGATTGAATTTTTATGTTATAAACTCCTAATAAGAGAAAAGATTGGCATTATGAAACAAAAAGAATGGGATTTGTTTGATAGAGTGCCACTGAGTTTGATTAGTCTCACTTTGCAAAGGAATTTGTCTTTTTAATATTTCATATGACAAGCACAGCATGCTTGATGATGAGTTCATGTAATATTTTTTATAAGTTTTTTATAGCAAACATTATCTATATTATGCATTATTTGTTAAATCTTAAGTAGGAACAACCATGATTGATAATGCCAATGTGTTCATTGTAATTGTAACTTGATTAAGTTTTGTGGATGTTGGTTTTGATGATAGAATAAATTCCTTTATGGTATTTTGATTTTTTTCTCATACAAGGGTGAAGCATAATTGTAACTATAATGAGTAGCATTTTGGGTTAACAGTTGGGTTCTGAAAGTTTGGGGATTGGTTTTTAGGATAATTGTAAAAGAGACTCCAGTGAATACTGTGAAACTATTTTTGAATTTTGCATTTAATGTAGAGACTATGAATTAATACAAGGAATTGTGATAATAATGGTAATACAAAAAAATGCAAAACATTTAAGAAAATGATAAATCAAATTCAAGGAGAAAATTCTTTGAATGCAACATTAAGATCTCTTATAGGATGCATTTTGGTATTATTGTTGGTAGACTACAAGAGTTTTGGAACTCAGATTCAAGAGTAGTTTTTCTCTTTACACATTTTATGGAACTATAACTTGACAATATAAGTTCGTAAAATTCTTTCTAGTTGGCAACAAATCTGTGAAGATTACAGTGTCGAGTGGCTTTCATTTTATTGATACAAATGGATATTTACAAAAGTTGTATGAAGGAGTTATGCTTATGAACAAAAAAAATGTTCATTGAATTATTAGATAGCTATGGATGCAAGACTATAATTGGGGATAGTATTTTGAGTGTGAGAGTTAAGAATTTTTCTAGGGTATTGAAGAGGCAAGCTTTATATTATAATTATTTTAGGCATAGGAATGGACTCTAAATTGTGCCATTGCAAACTTAAGGCAAGAAAAAGGTGCTATCAAGAGGATTGTTATTCTAACGTTTGTGGATGTAGACTTTTGTCAAAATTGTGCTTTTAGTGAGTAGAATGGTATAGTTTTTCAAAGATTGAAGGAGATGAAGATGAGCAAACTCGAATATTTTCACATGGGTATTTAGAATCCAAATATATTGCATGCTCTTGGAATAAGAAAATATTATGTTGCTTTGATTGATGATTCTACCTAGAAGTATACATTTATTGTTTAAAAAACAAATGCAATGTTTTTTCAAGAATTAGTCATAGATTAATATAAATAGATCAACAAAAAAAGTTGGCATGGGGTTAGTACCCTTATCCCACTTGAAATAGTTCAAAGCTTTTTTGTGACATTAGCATTTATAGTTTTGAATTGATGAGTAATTTTATGGAACTCAAACAAAAACAAAACAAAAATTGTCATAATAAAAAGCATTAGAATTGTCATGAATATCATCTTGGGTGGTGCAAGCAATGTTTGACAACACAAGCGAAGAAGCATCACAAGTGTAGTTTTGTCTTTAGAAAGGGATGACCATAGCCAAGGCAAAGCCTTTTCTAATGGGACCCACTTGGCTACCCTTAGGACTTTTAGATGTGAAAAAATGTCTTGATCTTTGCCATTGAATAGGAAAGTTGCTTTTTGGGCACTTGGAGGGCTTTTATAGACCCCAATGAGGATTACTGATGATTATTTTTTCCAAGATGGAGGATTATGATTGCTTATCACATGGTCCTTGGTTGATCAGTGGTTAAGTCCAAGGTCACTAGACACCTTAAATTAACACTCCTTAAAGCTACTTTCATTTAGTTACATTTGTCAGTGCTACTTTTCCATTGTTGGGATGAACCTATCTTCCGATTAAGACCTAAAGTAGGTACCTCATTGTCATGATTAAAATGGAGAGAACTTCATTTTAAAGAATGTTGGTCAAAGCTGATATGAGTAAGCCCTTTTGTCTTAATGCTTAAGTTGAGGAACATCGAGGGAGGTTTTATCAGAAATTTGCTCATGAAGGTTTCTTAGTCTTTTGTTATAGCTATGAGAAAGTTGAGTAGTTTGCTTATAAATGTCAATGCTCAAGCTTGAGCCTGAGGTCATTAATGCCCCTTCTCATATGACCTTTATCCTACCCCTTTTGATCAAAGCACATGGTCCTCAAAAATCAATCCATATTCGTTATTGTTTATTTAACCCTTTTGAACTGTTTTCTAAGGACTATAAATCATTAACCCTCAACCATAGTCTCATTATTCCTACTTATATGGTCAATTTCATCCCTATACTTAAGGAGCACTTAAGGTAAGCTTGGTTATTGGATCCTAGTTTCCAGTAGGAAGAAGAAAAGCCTTAATAGCACCAAGAAGATCAATTAGGATTTGGAATGAAGACATCATTTTGAAAAATATTAGACCTTACACCGTGTGGCATAGACTAATAAAGAGGGGCGATGACCTAAGTGAAGTTTTATTTGATGCTTAAGAATCCAAAGGGCTAAATCTCGACCAGATCTTCTTCTATTTAGTCTATCAACCCAGTTCATATGATATTGGCCCCCTTATTGAGTGTTAAAATTAGTATTATTTCTCCCTCTTATTATAGGTATGAGTGGAAAAAAGACTTATGATAAGACTAAGGTTAATGTCTCCACAATTTAGGAGCCTAATAATAAACACAAAATGATTCTCCTAACTAAGAGATAAAGGAAATAAAGTGCTAAAAGTTTATGAGGCAACTCTCTCTCCTTTGTTGTTTGTAAATTAGGTAGTGTTCTCGTGTTGTGTTTTTAATCTAATCTTTTTATGTTTAATTTACTGCTCTAAGCAAGTTATTTCTATTAAAATATATAATGACAATGGTTTGCCACAATAGTTTATGCAAACTACAAATTGTCATGTGGACTATTTTGGTGGCTATTGTATGTGATTTGATGATTTCTCCTTTACTATCAAAGAGAATTTAAATTGCATTCTTTCTCCAAATAATTAAATCTCTAAGTTCCATGATAATCTCATTGTCACATTAACTTTAACTTCTTTCCCTTCGCTTCTTCCATTAATTATTGAACACCTCAATTTAGCCAACAAGCTGAGATGTGGGTTTGGAAGACATTTTGATTTCCATTTTTTGAAGCTCGAAAGCTATTTCTTAATTTCTAGCCCATACCTACTAAGAGCTCACCTAACAATGTTTTTTAATTGTAAATGTGCTCGAGCCCTTTGGTGTCCTTATTCTTGGAGTAATGAGGGTGTTGGTGACATCTGGCTTTCAATAGCTCCCTCAAAGACCAAATTGAGTAGTTTTAAAGTAAGAATGTTATCGGCTAGGGTCTCTTTAAGAGTGCTCTTTGCTTCTTTTCTTTATCACTGAATATAACTTGCCTTGATAGCAATAAATGAAAGTGTGTTGGCTTGCATTATGTGATCAAAATTTTACTTTTTTCACTAGACACCATGGAATCTATTTTCTTGAGAATGAGAATGGCCTTCGTGTTGAATTTAGTTGAGAAGATGTGTCAAAGGGTTGGATCTGGTCAACTATAAGTGATTAAATTATGATAAAAATGAATGATTTTGTTATCATTAAATAAGTGATGTAATAATTAAATGGTACAAGAATTATAAATTTTATCAAAATGAAAAATTAAAATAAATTTGAAATTATAAGAATTAAAAAAAGAAGATGATCTGTAATGTTTGTTGCATGATTGGCACACATGTTACAAGCTATAATGATTATAAAAGTTTTATAATTTGATAATTGATTAAAATATCATTCTTTTAAAAACTTTACCTTAAAATTATGGCTTTGCAATTTTACAACCTTTTTTTTGGAAAAAAACAAATCTAGAAATTGACTTAATATTATCATAAAAAGCATTTTTGATAGAATTTATTTTGCTTATGCTACATTGTTAGCTTGAAATCAAAATTTTCTATCGATTTTGATTTCATTTTAGGGTAAAAATGTGGGTTTCATTAAGTTCATCTGAAACTAGTAGATTTTTCTACAATTATTTATAATTATTTTCTAAATTTCAAAAAATGTTTAAACAAGGTTGAGCTTTTAATTTCAGTTAAAAGTTTTTCAACTATTAATTTTGATAGTTTGAATATTGAAGTTTTGGATTTTGAAAAATGGCCACCGGCCAGATGGTTGACCGACACTTGAGGTGTATACATAGATCGAACGGCCAATCGCGTCTCGAACCATCTTGGTGGTGCATCCGCCTCGGTGATGCCAGCTAACCGCTCGCGTCATCGACGACTAATGATGATTAACTTAATCGAACATCTGGTCGGCCTAATTAGAATATTCAATTAATTAATTATGTCATTAACCTAAACACCAACATATAATTGCCCACCTCACAGCTTATATATAAACGTAACCTTCGTTTTGAAGCCATTTGGTCTTCTGCCCGAGAACCACCTATCGACTGAAACGACAAGAAGAAACGATGCAGCTTAGTTTAATTTTCAAACTTCACGGGCAATAAATTTTATTTAATATAATAACAAAATAACCCATCTTTATCATAAAGTCCAAATCTTTAATGTAAACAAAATAACAAATGACATAAGATCTGTTTGAATAAATCTAAAAGATCGTTTTTTTAACAAACCCATCTTCAACTTCCTGATCTGTTATTTAAAAATGCTGCATTCCTTGGTCAGCTCACATCAGAAAGCTCAAATCTTCAGATCTCTGAAGGCAGCTCGTCGAGGCCTTGTTCGCCTTCACATGAACAATTCTCGCCGTTGAAGTGATGGGCTGCAAGGCTCAGGCAGTGGAGGTGGAGTGCTGGGTTCTTCCCTTCTCGCGTAAGGCCACCTTCGCCGGCCTCTGCCGACCGCGCAGGGCAGCCGGCGGGGAGGGGGTGGAGAAGGGATGGAGAAATTGCCAGAGGAAAAGGTTGGTGTCAAGTAAGAAGGAAGTCTTGAGATGGAACAGAGCAGGAGCCATGGGCTGGAAGGTGAGCAATTCAGTTTGCAATAAACTTTTTCATCATAGCTTTATGTTTGAATTCAATTTGTTCTTCATAAGGTATTGTACTCCGGCAACAAGGTTGAGGCAAAAGACCCGGTTGATGATTCAAGCTTGAAGAAAACTAAACTGAGGCTTGTCTGGGATGTGGGCAGCAGCTCTTCTTCGCCATCGTCACCATCATCTTCTTTGTTGATGTCCATCAAGAATATAGAAGACCAAAGAGTTGTTACAAAGAGGGCATTAGGTTCAGACAAACCAAAATCTAAACCGTATGGTAGAACCGGGCAGTGGGTTACAACTGATTCAGATTGTAAGTTCAATTGAACTAAATTTCATGACCTGTAGTGAATAAAATGACATTGATGAGAGATTCACTTGACCTGCTTGCTTTGCAGTTGTGGTGCTTGAGCTCTGAGGATTCCCAGGCAGGAGAGAAGGACTAATCTGCAATTTCATTCGTTGATGCATAAAAAAATAATGGGTTTTGGATTTTCAGTAAGTTTCTTTATGTAAAATGTAGAAATATAGTGTTGAAAAAGGAATGCTTTGTTTTATTAAAGTGAATTTGTTTCTGTGAATTTTACCAAGAGCTTTAAGCTTTATCCTCATCTCAAAATAATAATAATAATAATAATAAATAAATAAATATAACAAACAAAGAAATGCAGTTACTTAAAGATATAAGACTGCAATGTGGAATACAAATCAAAGAAATGCAGTTGATTGATAAATGCATGAATAAAATCATCACTTGACAAAACATATCAAGATTTATGTAGAAAGTTAAAAATTGAGAAAACATATAACATTAGGAGCACCTTCGATATCAAAATTGGGGTTTCTTAACGAAAAGAAAAGAATAGAATGGTTATATTTCTTTCTAAACTTTAGAGTAAAAATAGAAGTCTTAGATTGCCATTAAAATGATGATCTTCCTTTTAACAAAATGCCTCAACAAAAGAATGTATGATATCATCCCATTGTGAGATTAGATGGCCCCAATCTTGTTGTTTACAAAAAAAAATGTATTTTGTCGCCAATATTTGACATGGTCGATCTCAGAGCCTTCTAAAGCCATCTAATGTCTATTTTATCTCCTATATCCAACATTTTGAACTTATATTGAATTAGTAGAATTGTCATCCAATCCACACCTTTTAGTCTTTGCAGGTCGTTCTATTATTATTCAATCTTAAGAACAACTAAGACAATGTATAATCTCAATTCTGAAGTACTAACCATCATGGTAAAAATGCCTGTTGAATTGCTAGAGTCCAAGATTTTTACTAGTATGATGAAACTTCAAAACTTAATATTTTCTGCATAAGTGAAAAACTAAATTCCTAGCAAACATACCTAACCTTTTGCACTAGACAATACAATATTGTGTAGTTCTTTGCTACTCAAAAAAATTTCAACCTTACCATCTCCTTACCAACCACAGAGACAATCACATTGTAAGCTCCTAAAAGTTATTTTACTAAGTATGCACAATAAGTAATTAGTATATATATATATATATATATAGTACACACTTGTATATATATGTTTGAGATGAATGTGATGATGCCAAAATACTATGAAAAATATCAGCTTTTTTATTTTAAAAATAAAAATATATTTTTAACTTACATAACAAAATGAGTCCAATAATTATATTTTATTGAAATGAGTTTATTCAAATTTATTATCAATATTAAAAAAGACAAGATACATAACTTTAAGAAATATTTTTCTAATCGAACCACCTTAGCCATTGGATTAGATGTCGAAATGGAGAAGGGAAGCAGAAAGAGTAGAGAAAATTGTTAGAAGGGGGGGCACAATGCAGGAGAGAAAAAGAAAGACTTAGAAGATTGTTGGGAAAAATAGGAGAAAGGTTGTCGTAACTAAGCAAGGAGTTGAAGTCTTTTAAATAAGATAAGGGTTTTTTTAAAAAGATTTTTTCAATTTTAATTAGATAATTAATGGTTTAGTTTGGAGTTTGAGTGATTTAGGATTTGAATCTTATAAAGTTTTGGGTTTGGGTTTGGGTTAATAAAATAAATTACAAAGAAGTTTGGATATTGGGCCACCATCATTGTTATTATAAAGTTCTTAGATAATTCAATCAAATCTGTATAATCAATTATATATAATTGATTGGAGATTAGAATAATCTAATATTTAATTAAGTCCATCAAACAATTCGATCAATTGTATAATAGATAAATTAAAACAGTTAAAAAATAAAATAAAACTTTGCTTTTTATTTATAAAAATCACATGTTTCAAGCAAATGATCTGATAATTTGTTTTTAGGTCGAATAATCAGATTGATAAAAAGAAATTTTAGAAAAACAAAAAAATTAAAAAAATTATGATGAAAATTTTTTTAAAAAGAATTTTCATAAATTTAAAAAATAAGTGGAAAAAATATTTAATTTAAACAAATCATTTCAAAAGTAATTTGACAAAAAAAGATTTCAAGATAAACTAAGATAAGTGAATTTATTATCCTATAACACTTAATTATTGTGTTGTTTGATATATGAAAATAATTGACGTTGTTAATTACAATAATTATCATATTTTGTTTACATATTTTTATAGTACTATATTATTGAACTAGTTTTGTTATTGATAATAGTTACGTGATGGTATAGTTATTTGTGTTTTCCAATTAAGCTTTATGAGTCTTCGCCAAATATGTTTTGGATCCAAACTTGATCATACAAGAAATCAATCTTAATTGGCTTCTATTTGAATAGATCGACATCGTCTATCTTCATTTGAAGTAAGAGTGTCATTAAACTATCTACTACATATTAATTATTTTATATTGTTTGATTTCTATTTTCTTAATTAATATAGTTTATTTTTGCATGATCATATCATATAAGTATATCATAGTAACATATTTGTCTATTTATTGAAATGAGGAACTACAAATATACAAGTAATAACTATCAAAATTCTTCATATTACCACCAATGTGGTCTAGATGCGCGCTAAACAAGTCAGATGAATACGTGCTAATAACCGAAATCATGAGTCATCAAGCTATCAAGACTCTTTGATGAGAAAAGACAAGTGAGAGAGAGAGAGAAGAAATAGAGGATAATAAAGATTAGACAAGGCAACCACAATTTTTGAAAAATGAAAGGAACCCCTAGCATTTTTTGTGTTCACAAAAACTTTGTTAATTCACTAACAAGAATGTCCAAGAGAAGAAAAGTGCAAACACTTCGAAAAGAAAGGAGAGGTAAAGATTTCTAGATGTCACGACTAATGCCTGTTTACACTACTATAGCATTATAGCATGGCAATAATTTTCCATAAAACTAACCTCTACCCAATAGTCAAGGTGTGTATGACCAATATCTTCTTATGGAAAGACATAAGAGTAATAAACAATACATCTTAAGAAATCTATGACACAATCTTCCAACCTTGACATCCCAACATATGAATAGTTTAACATCCTTGTCATCATTGACACTTGTTAATATTCATAGAGGACTCATTGCCCTCAATGTGACTTTCCTTAACCATGAGACTACACCTCTTGTTAGTTGGTCTAACAAAAAACAATTATCGATCATGAATCCTTGTCTAATTATAGATCTTGCCACTTGGGTCTCATCATTGACTAAGCAACATTTTTATTTCAACAATCAAAGCCCCATCATGCCAAAGAGGTTTCTTTTCACTCCAATGACAGCTTTGGTGGTTTCGACAAAGAAGGTTCTAACAACGTCGGTTTCATACACCATAACACAACTATTTATCACAATAGTAGGAGGAACTTTGGAAAAAAATTTATAGTTAAACTTTGTTTTTGGATGCTTAGATGTTGGGGGGAAAAATGACAATTAAACACTTACCAATACATTAGCAAAGCTCACCATAGTTCTCCTGACTAATATTTGCAAGATAAATTATTAAATCTTTCACTGAATTCTATGAGGTGCACAATAGATGCCATCCCAAAACCCTAAATTATTTCTCAAAGATAAATAAAATAAAAGTGGCAAGTCACCAATCAGGAGCACAGTCCATGATGCAGCTCACCAATAAACTCAGAAAGAAAATTCTTCAGGCAACTCCTTGAATCTACCAGAGAGGAAGCTCTTGTACTTCTCCTTCAGGTCATTTACTGCCGAGGCAAATTTGTGCAAAAAATTACTGTGGCTCTTATTGCTTTCATTTCAAAAAAACAAACGTTACCTTTATCATCATTAGCTGCTGGCTGACTCTTTGTTAAGTCTTTCGACAAAGATGACTTGACCAACTTCAGCAGATCTGAACCTGTGTTCTAAAACAGTTCAGTAACTGAAGCAAATGGAATGTTAAACTTTTGAAAATTTTTGCTGTCTTGATGCACCTGTAATGAACTTTCCCCCATCGTTTACATTGATTAGGAAGGATGGGGTGTCTTTAGTCTTCAACTGTGGAAGACAAAACCAACAAAACTGATAAAAACTGACTCAAATATACAAAAGAAAATAGGCTTTGGTTCATACTCTCTCATGAAAATCCTTGGCTACTGTAAGGGGATCGAGGAGGTATGGGCTGTTTATATATCCAGGTACAAATTTGCCATCATGAAACCCAGCAAGGTAGTGATATGCAGCTTGCTCAGGAGAAAGCTTAGAGATAGAAGGCAGTGCACCGGTGCTGCAGTGATGAAGTAGAATAACAATTCTCAGTTTCCAGCAAAAAGAGATCCTTTATCAGCTTTTGTTCAACAAGATCGTGGGGACAAATATGATTTTGTGTGTTTTAACACTAATATGAAATCAAAATAATACAAGAAGTGGTAAATTTTACTATTCATCTATCTCAATCAATATAAAATCTAACATACCATTGTAGAAACAGAAGCAGTTGTACAAAGGGAGCAAACAGCTTTGGATAAGAATCAGGATTTGTTTGTTTTGGATATAGCAGTAGGAACACAGTAAAGTGGGATTGATGTCGAAGTCGGTTAGGTGACAACATGAGATCAAAATGCAGAGACATTTTACTAAATTGAGGTTCAAATGTATAAAGACATTTATATGGGAGTTTTGGAGTTTTTAATTTTTTTTAAAACTTGATGGTGGTCAAAATGTAATTTCCTAAATTGAACTATGTCAAGGCATAGTTTAGTGAATTCAAACAACAATGGTTGGATCATCACAAAAAACAAAGCATTTGAAATAGATGCTAAATTGATGTAGGAGCAATAAAAGCTAAAGCATGGAGCATTTGTTATACATGAAATAAAAACTTAAAATCCATCCCATTTGAAAACGAAGATGTACCGATTCCAGGTACCTGTCAGAAGATGCAAATACAACAGCCGAAGGCTCCTTGAGCACATTAGGCATTGTGGGGTCTTTTGCACGGAAGAATGGTGTGACACCATCAGGTACAAGAACTGCTCCAATGTCCAGTGAAACTAATGCAGCATGGAGATCAGGGCTGTTCTTGGCAATATCTTCATGTGCAAATAAAAGAATTACAGAATCACCGGACACAAGGATCCTATCGGAAGAAACTTAAAAGTAATTAATAGCAGTATTAAGAAGTTAGAATGTAGAGGAAAAGGCTATTCCTACCTTGTGCAAAGTGGAATGCCCCTCTTTCCAGATATTATTGGGGTAGCCATAGTAGATAATGCAACTTTCACAAAGTCGATATCAGCAAAAGCATTACCACAAAAAATGAGAGATGAATCACCAATGACACCAGCTGAAAATGCAGTAGCTGACTGCGATTCTAGGCCAATATCCTCCACAGTTTTTGGACTGCCAATAAGCAAAACAAAAAAAAAATGGTAGTACATGAGCAGAGAAATGAACCAAGCCAAATGGATAAAATAAGCAAGAAAACCGTCCTTTTGAACCTTCATATGATGAAAAATGATGACAAGAATGCCTTATAACCATCCATATGACAAAGCAAAATGATAGCATAGGCACCAAGGGATGAGATGGACTACTAAAGGTCCATTATGATAGCATATGGCTAGAAAACCCTCTTACAATGACATAAGGTTTACACTATTGTGGATTAAGATTAGATACATTTGATGAGCTACACTCAAAATACACGGAATTTATTACCATTCTTCCAGATCATGACCTGCATACCATAATAGGAAAAGCATACCCATTGATCGATGATTGGTCTTATTGAAAAAAACCATCAAGCAATTGCTAGGACAAGAATAATGCATGAATCACGAGGGAAGGTAAGTTGAAAAATAATTAACAGAAAAAAATAATAGCCCACATGTGTCAGGAAAGAAAGGATTAAGAACATAGCTTGAACTTGGATCCAGTTCAACAATCAGCTCTCAGTTCATTTGAATGGCAACGAGCAAGCTTGAGCAATTATTTTGAGGCTGTTTACCAAAAGAACCCAACATGAAGGAAAACTAGCTAGTTTTTATTAATAAACAAACTCCATACATAGGAATGGGCCTTCCTTTCCTTTTCAGCACCAGTATCTGCCGCTTATTCCCTACCCAAGCCTGTAGAAGGGTTAGCCTTTCCTTGATATGGGAGTTTCCCCTATTGTGTTTCCTTTTTGGCCTAGCATTGGGTTAGTTCAAGATAACTAAAGTAACCAACCTAAAAACTGTCAGGCAAATGCATAACTAGCAAACAAACCTTGACCCGTGTAATTGTCTCAGCACACTCTCAAGTAATCTCATGGAAAACACCACAATAACTCTTGACATTTCTCTAGTCTAGCAAACACAGAGCTTAATATTTCTTTTTGTATGCCTTCAACTCATCCAATTGTTGTCCACGATGGCCTTGAAGGCATAGACAGGCAATTACTTACTCTTTCTTCTTTCCTTCCTCTCAAATTGGAAGAAAACTTCCTTTTTTTGATCCTCTCTTTTCAAGTCCAGTAATTCCCAAACATCATGACATATATGGTACCTTTATGGGTAGTGGCCAGTTCCTTCTCAAGGCTATCAAATGGCTGTTCAGACTTTTGAATCCCCACTTCCAAGTATGCAAGACTTTGTCATTCCATATTACATGAGTGGCCGGATGATTTCTACCCACCTAATTATGGAGGCAATATAGTACAAATGGATTCACTCCCTTGCCCTTTTCTTGCCTCCTTTCTTATTCCTTTCATGCCCCAAACTCACCGACAAGAGTGAGGAACAATTTTAAGGATAGCCATCATAACTAGAGGATAAACAACTAATTCATAACCTATCATGGTCATTGGTATGGGACTGAACTTTGTACATGGGGAGAAGTCTTTATTGTGCTTGACTTAACTTGAAGCCCACGATCTTCCGGCCCTTGCTAGGCATCAATAAGCACAAGAGAATGGTATAATCGATAATTCCATGTCTCATGATTCTAACATCCAAAAGAAACTACCAAAGAAAAGCATAAACATTAGAAGGCACAGATTGCATGGTAGGCCACCCCATGGAAGGGATCCATTGCATTAGTGATCACAAGGAATCCACTACACAACTGGCTGCAAATTTGTCAATAATCTCACTTCAAGCAATTGCTCTCATCATCTGAAGATGCAATAATCAATTTGAATCACCTTGTACCATCAATCAAATAAGCACAAATGAACTATAAAAAAAAAACTTAGTTACATAAAGATCCAAACTAGAAAAGCCTATTTGCTATTTAGCTTTTCATGAATTGTTAAACTCACTAAGCTGCTAGAATACAAATGAACTTCGTGTTATAGACTATATTTTACCACAATAAGACCCAATTAAATTTCTTGAAGACATAATATTTATCTTATATACATCATGATATTCACTAACTCTAACAACTTGATAATTAAATTATCAAATAATTCAAGTTGCCACCTTTGATTAAAATCATGAATTAAATGTATTTACACCCATCAATTAACAATCTTGCCAAGTAGATCTTAAGCTATTAACCCGGGCATTATTTAGCAAATTTTGTTTGCCAATTTTAATTGAGTTTAATAACAATAATATCTAAGATTAGTTTTCCTATACAAATGCAAAACAAACACTAAAGATGTGATCTAATAACATATTGGTTTTAATACGTTAATTTCAAGATGTTAGTTTAGTATAGTTTGAAGATCAAATTTGTTCATTGACTAATAAAAAATAATTATAGAATCTAATACCATTCTAATGATTAAAAAATATTTAAAGCAAATTAGCATGTCCATATAAAAGTTAAATGACACAAACACAAATAATGAAGACTGAACACTTCAAAAAGTGTAATCTATTAACCATGGAGCCTTATTATGCTATGACATTGCCTTGTGAAAAAAACTACATGATAGAATAGTACCAAAAAAATACATAAGATACAGTGTGAGATGGCTAAACCAAAGCCAAAGGAACCTCATTAGCTACACCCAAGTTGTCTTTAATCAATTTAGTCAGATTTTTTGAAAAAAAAAAAACAATTTGTGTTAGATTTAAAAAAAAATCAATTTTGGTTTGATATCTCCTCAACTAATTTCTATAGCAATAATAAATGGGAGATAGACATTATAAAAAAGAGATCTTTACAACTAACTATCGTGGAAGACTAAACATATAAGACTTCTTTATTCTCAAGAAACTAAACTTATATAATAAGAGTTATGTTTTAGACCCTATTATTTGCCCTCAATTTCTTTTGACAAATATAACAATGTACATACAAACTAATTTTAAGACAAACTAATAATTGATCCTATTATCTCTAAAGAATATTATTCCCTCCTAATAAGAGCCTTGTATAACTTATGCCACAATCGAGTTCCTCAGTTCTTTTTTTCATAGATTTGTCAACTTCTTAGTTATTCTTGAGTCTAATAAACCTATAGAACTATTAGAAATCACGTAATGTGTTATTAAAGGTCCCATTTGTCACATCAAAACTTGGAAAAAAAATATTCTCACTTCAAATTTTTTGTTGGATTGCTCCCTTGCAACATTTATATTTTACGATTGAAAAAAGTTCTACAAGCTAATCTTAAGTGAATGGTAAACACCTCGAAAGATATAATTCACACTACCACTATCAAATAATAACAAATCTTAATCCAATCATAAGCAATCAATAACATAAAGTTGTTGATGTCAATGTATTTTATCCATTAACAACTCTTTAACACCCAAACAACTTAAGTTCTTTCTAACATTCTCTTAACAGTAGTGCTTTGACCTGTCTTTTCTCAAGTTTATATAAAAAAAAATTCAACTACTCAAATTTCCTAATAAGGATATTATATTACTTCATTCAATATATATCTAAATCATCTAAGTCAATGCTCGTTAAAAAAAAATAAATCTCCCTCCAAAGGAGAGGCCTAAGGTCTAAAAAACAAATAAAATGAGATGATCAAACGGAGAACCAAGAGAAATGTCAACTTCCAAAGAGAACTTAAGTAATTAATCAAAATGGGGCTGGTTGAATTCCTAGAACCAATTGGCTAAAATGCCAAACCAAACGAGTAAATAACTTCTATCATTTCACCCATTTGGTCGATTCATGAAGTTGACATTGACCAACCAACTAGAGCATCAATCAACCTTAACACTCAATTGAAAATACAAATCTAAAGTGTGTTTAGAATCAACCAAACTATAAGACATCATTTCCTTCAAATATATTTAGGAAAATAGTTTATTATGTTTTGTATTTCTTTCATATTTATGATATGCAAAAAAATTGCATGGTCTTCCTTGGGAATCATTATTACACGATCTCCACGTAGAACGACATGATTGATTGTTACCACATGCAAGGGTTTAGATAACATATAACATATAAGACAACAATCAAGAGAGAAGTCTTATTTTAGTTGTAGGTTTATTCAAGAACATCTTTTAAAATCTATTGTTTTTAATTTTATTTATGTATAAGAATTAATTATGTTTCCTTAATTATTGTTCAATTGTAAAGCATTGGATTCCAGTTGTGGTTGATCCTGAAGGAATAATTATGAATGTTTAAAAGTTATTATTTGTTCCTTTTTTTGGAGATTTTTTTAGCTTTCCTATTAGAAAATTGTTCATGTTGTAATATGAAATCTCTATCAAATGTACAAAAAAACTATTCTTTTCTTCTAAAAACAACACTTGGAAACATCTAGGGTTTCTCCTTCTTGGTCTATTAGATTGTTGTAAATCTAAATACCAAAAATCAATAAAGTAATCATTCAAAGCCCTTTCTCCTCCCTTCTTTGCAAAAGCTATCAGCTTATAGGTACAGAAAGCAGTAACCAATCATTGGTAACCTCACTTAACACAAACAAGTAGGAAGGAGTCCGGTGATAACTGTATGCTATTAAGAACTATATATGTATAACATTGCATTCAAATTAAAAAAGATGCAGAATATAAAACCTGATATTCTGCATTCCAAGGTACACAAACCTACTTCCCACCCCATAATTTTACATTGTAAGGACGCTGAACATGACTGACATAGCATTTTCAGTACACTTTCCTTCTGACATGTTCCTTTCTCACCAAAACCGAGTCTTCCATAGGCCCATGAACAACTAAACACTCAACTAAAGAGAACCAGAATACAATAGATTCCACAAGAGAGATTTCAAAAAACAGAAAATGCTAAAAAAACTAATAAATTCAAGCATGCATACTTAGGTCTTTGTTTTTTTTTTCAAATAAAAATCAACTTATCCTACCATCTTATTTCAACTTTACATCAACCACAAAAAGATCCCAGATGCATTATATATAGGGAAAATTAGCATGATTGTTACAGGAAAACTATTGACAAGAATACACAAATTGTCTACCTTATAGAGCTAGCAACATAAGCTGTTAATGAACAAAGACCACGTGAAATTTCTTGAGAAGATGTGCTCCAGATGATATCAGATAGCGGCAACAGCGCTGATGGATTATCACTAATTATACGAACCTTAGCATCATATTTTGGGGATGAACCAATGGCTCCATCTTGAACAAAAATACTCGAAACTGATGAAAGGTGAGATGTAACCTTGATGAAACACAGACAATGAAATTAGCTACAATGAACTAGAAATATATGCCATGGCACAGCTACCACAACAGTGCATACTGGAATCATTAAAAAATCACTAACAAGATACTTTTGCAAGTTAACAAGATACTTTTGCAAACAAGTGACCAACAACTAACAGAAATGTTATTTGAAATTTTGAACAAACCAGAATTCTGTACATTTGCATTCTACAATTACTAATGTAGTACTCTAAATTCAGCAAAAGCTTCATAATAAATTCTTATGTACAAACAACAAATATTCTAAGCAGAACCATGCTGGCCAGGCCGAAACTAAAATGGTGGACAATGTCAAAAAGTTTCTGTTTTGTAACACAAACTGAAAAGCATGACAAAAGCTTCTACGTTAACAGGAAAAAATGATGAGTAAGGGTGAGATGTTAGATCGATGATATAAAATCAGTCAAAGTTCAAATCAAATTTTAGTTTGAATCAAAATGATTGAAAAAAGTCATGACAGAAATTGGCTCAAATCTTATTTTCAGCTGATTTTGATCCACAACAAAATTGGCTTAATATTGCTCAAAATTGAATATTTCCAGCTCCATGTTACATATAAGTGGTAACAGTTCCAGTGGAATGCACACATTCTCTATGCACATTACACAATACAGAATGAATGGTAAGTATAATATGCAAGCACAATCCATCCACAGATCATGTACATTCCACGTGATCATGTACCTATAAAATTATATGTTTATAAAATACAATATAAATTAAAAAAAAGGATATTAAGCAATTGAGTCAGCTCTAAGTCAACTAATCCCAATTACAACTAACTAGAAATCGATCTGATCAAACCACAAGCCAATTTTGAACTGATTGTTAGGAGAAAAACCAATTTCGATCAAGACAAAGCTCGATCCAAAATCAACTCAATCTCACATGTCGTGATCACTGATGAGTGGATACATTATCTATTACACAACAACAAATAGCCTAGGAACTGAAAATTTTAATCAGCTGAAACAACAGAGCTGAAAGATACCCGTTTCAAAAGCTTTGAAAATTGCAGCATAGAAATGTCGAGTGCTCCTCCATTGGCATTATTTCTCATGTAGAATGGAAGACCAGACAAAGTTTCTATAAATTCAAAAACATAATCTTCTGTAAAAGTTCCAAAAATTCCCATAACCGCTGCAATAAAGGTGAATCTTGAAACAACCTGGTTTGCAAGCCCCAAACTTTTGGAGCTCAGGCACCTTCAAGTTGTGATAAGCTTTGTCCTTCACAAAAACACCTTTGGCGTTCAATTTCCAGTTTAGCTCATAGGAAATTCCCAAACCCTCCCTGCATACAAGCAGCAAAATGTTTACTAACAAAATCATTACACCTATTATACAATAAATACTTCCATGTTTGATATGTTAATTTAATTATGGAAGTCACAGACCAATATTTTCACAAACGTCTAAAGCAAACATGTTTCCAACTATGGATAAAGATATTCTGTGCTGGAGAAATTAGGTTTAGAACAAGAAGGATAGAATTTGCATAAATAATGCCCTAGACATGAAACAAGAATGATATTTGGTATTTTTAATTGAAATTTTCTTGGCATATGCAATTTGAAAATTTTATTTGACTGTCATTATGCTAATTAGAAATTGAGTCAGAAAACTGATGATAAAAAATAATTTTTTTCAAGCAATGGCAAAACAGCGCCTCATGGAAGGCCTTTCTCAATGATCGAAAGACAAACCATAACATCTATTAAATGTGAAACACTGCCATGAAAACAGACTTATATTCCATTTATTCGGACAGACAAATATGGAAGCCATTGATCAGTTGAAATCTAGCCAAAGGGTACCTGGGAAACGTGACCATTTCTGCTTCCTCATCAACAAATGAGGCTGGAACTGCAAGCTAAATAGTGCCAAGCAGTAATACCCGTTAATTCAATATATTGATTATATTTATTAGATATGAAATTGAACACAGACTAAAGATATCCAAAATACAAAGAACTGCATAGGAATAAATTATTAAGAAACAGAACATGCTCTCTTTCAAAATATTCACTAAATCAGAATTTAAATCATGGAATAAATTTTGATCAGGTCAAAAGTCACAAATAATTTGAAAAAAAAAATGATCTTCCATTCACAGGTTAAAACACAATTCAACAAGTTATTTGCTCATACATTAAAGCAAACACATAATTCATATAGGGAGAAACTATACCAGTGCCTAGACTGATCTGTTGACAGTTACCATGTAAATTGGACGTAGCAAATGCTCAGAAGTTCCACTTCGTAAATATTAAAATATTGACCAGTAAATGGCATAGCAGTCAGCTAGGCTTCGCCTCATAAGAACTTAACAATAACTCTGGTCCAATGATCAGTGGAAACAGAAGATTTCAAGATGAATTGTCACTTGCAGGGGGCTGTGCTTCTCTATTAAATGACTTGTTGCCAATTAATTTGCATTTTGGATTTATAAAGGCTGCAATTTTTTACAATATCATGAAACTAGCAGAAGGAAGGTCAACAAGAGATGTGACCTCATACTTGAAATTCTGTAATGGAACAGACCAGCAAAAGACATTGCAAATGAATAAAATTGGAACATAAAATATTTTGTAGCTTGCCAGTTACATTATTTCAGGACATTACTAACATAAGGTTAAAACCAATCATCCTCAATTTGTTCTGCATTCTCTCATCCTAGTGTCTAATCACTAGTTATAATCCTTCTTTAACTGCCAATGGCTGATAGTATCTTAATAATGATCCTGATGCCTTAACTGATTATCTAGCATGCTTAATCAATGGGTGCTTGGTAACATGCCTACAGCACTAAAGATTTGCCACAAAAAGTAAGAACTTCTTAATGCAAGCGCATCTTTAAACATTCAGAACCACCAGAATTCAGCTGAAATGATTGAACGTCCATCATAGAGAACCACTAGAATTCTGCTGAAAAAATTGCATGACTATTATGGTAGGTAATTGTTGTGCCGTATATTCTGTTTTTTGTTTATTTATTATTGTATTCTAAGTGATATTCGTATCATACTGTAAAGCCTATATAATAATATAAGTTATCAAATATAATTTACGCTTGCACAGCCCATCTCTTTATAGTAGAACCTCCTTTATGTTTCATTCCTTTATAATACAATCCCTTGTAAGATAATGTACACATTAATGGTTATGATGATGCTTCATTTCTTGAGATTAATATTAAGAATTAAAAATTAAAGATTTGCATGAAAAACATCTACCAACAAGGAAAAACTATGGTTAGATGTCAAAGAAATTCACTAATAAACAGGTTGATTACAACAAATTGAGAATTGTAGGGCTCTTCTACGAAGTCCCAACTTGAAAAATGATGCTTTTGTGCCTTAGACTGGCTCCTTTCATCTTCTCACATTAGCCTTTGCTCCTTGAATGCACTTAACATTGGCATAAAGATATTTGTCTTCACAGCCAAGAAAAACTTCAACTCAAGTGGGAGTTAGTACAAGGAGGCTTATCGCCCAATGAAGACTGTTAGAGCATCTACATGTCTGATAAAGTTCACAAAAAACCCTTGCTCAGTTATGGGGACATGTAACCTTTGTTGTCAATGAAGAAAGACTAATATTAAATCAAAGATATTCAAAACAGTTCTTATAAATTATTGAAAAGCATTGAGAAGGTGGGGGCAATCTTCAAGGAAAACTGTAATAAATAAGCTCCATGAGCTGAACCATGTATTTAAAATACAAAACAAACATACCTTGCTAAAAGCATCTTGAAGAAATCCTGTTCGTAAGAGCTGAATGGTTAAAGAGAATCAAATCAACCTCTCAAGAGTTTGAGCAAAGTATCCACCACTTGGGCTTATGAGACCACCAAACTTCTCAAATTGCTTTTGAGGATTTGTTGGTGTTTAAAAGTTTGTTGAGTAAATTTGTTGTAATTATGCAATAAAGTGTAATTTTAAGATCACTAAGAATGAATTGAGCAAATAGTTCTGTCATGATTAAAATATGATGTGAATTACTTGATAAGATAGGTTATTTAGGTATTTATGTTGAATAATAGTATTAAATTAATATATAAAGACTATATTAAATTAGTTAAATTCAACAATAAATAGGGAAGTTTCATTTGTGACAAATTTGGCATTGAACCATAGAAGTATTTTAGATTCCAAAAAAAAAAATTAGCATTAAAAAACACTCAGTAAGACAAGCCCAACAAATGTAACTTTGTAAAATTCACATATAAATTGAACGCTAATGCAATTATGAGACATTCAAAAGTATTAATTATATCTATATGTACATAAATATATATTCATGTATAAACAAAAATAGCATTTTATCACCAAATTGGGTGTATTCATATATAAACAAAAAAAGCATTTTATCACCATGTGGAACAACCCCACACGACAGTTGTTGCAGTGACTGCCACTTAATGCTGTCGATGAATTATAAAGAGGATTAATGTCTTAAAAAAAGCTATGTAACTTAACATAAAAAAAAGGGCTGATGAAGCTTAGAAGACTAAAATAGCAAAATTTCTATAACATATTAAGGAGTGATGGCTAAAATAATAAGACTACATAAAAAACTTTTCAAAAACAAATGTTTGGGAGATCCATGATCTAATTTATTCAATAGGATATTTTAAATACAAACAATTTGAAAATTTTATTTAAAAAAATTCTATGCATAATATTTTAAATAAAAAATTCATATCCTCAAGATTTCCTGCCCTTGAACATTGATGAGCTTATAGGAGTTTGGTCCAAATACTAATATTATCATGTAAATATCTTATTTGTACAAATGTTCTAACTACTTATCTCCAAAATATTTCACATTTCTCAATATTTGGTCCATAGCATAAATGGTTCTCCAATGCACATCCTTGTTAAAGTATTTTTCAATGGTCCTCTTTCTTTGCTTCTTCTTTAAGTCAAATTTCAACCAAACCTCTTAAGCTTGGATATTTTCCTCGAGTTATGCCTCAAGATTTTCGTGACTAGCCACATGAACTATTGAACTCAAGGTGAGGGGTGCTCTTATTCAACCAGTAGCATTGCTTCTACTACATAAGTTAAGGAAAAATCTTTTTCACAAAAGGTAATGGAAGCAATTGTTGAACACGTCTATAAGATTGAAGGAAGTTGATCATCCCATTCCTCTTACTTTTCCTTAAGACATTTCTTCATGTAAAGTGTTTTAATTATTTGGTTTTGGCTTTCCATTGGACTTGGGGTGCTTATTTGAGGCATATCTTAGAGGGTAGCCTTAGGATCAACAAAATAATAGCAATTCCCCTATGATCAATCACGATGGTGATAGGAAGTTAGAGACTAACAAAATGATTTCCGACTAGGAGAATTTATTGACTTTCAATTTCGACTTATAAGCCATAGCTTTTGCTTCAATACACTTAGTAAAATAATCAACCGATATTAAAAAAAACTTCTGATTGCCTTAGCGAATAGCCAAAAAACGATCATTAACTTTGGTAGGTTAGTTGTTCGACAAATGATGCATGAATTTGACATTTAAAGAACTTTTTCACAAAGTTGATTTGCATCATGATGAACAATAAACCAATAATATCCTTGTCGAATTATTTTTTGTAAAGAGATACTGTGAGGACTAAAGTTTACTTGTGGAGATTTCCTGCCATCATATTAGCCATAATTGGATCCATCCAAATGTGAGCTCGCCATCCATGACCACGAGAGATTCAATGCTCGAGACAACCAAAATAGGGCAATTAATAGAATCTTTAAATTTAGCAAGAAATCTACTACTTGGTTTTCTGTCCTCAAAATATGTTGGATTTTGATGATGTCAAAGTTCTTGAAAAGCGAGAGAACAAGTTTCTAGTACCTTTTAAGCACATTTCAAAGGAAAATTCTCCAAAATCAGCATCTGCATGAAGCATCTCTTGCCTCAAAGGTATCCCACATCTAATTCACAATTAGTTGAGAATCATTATTCATGATCAATCTGTTTGTGGCCAAACCAAAGGAAAATCTTAATCCAGCTATAAAAGCCTCGTATTTTTCTTGATCGCTGGTGGAAATAAAAGAAATTCAAACAATCTAATGGATTACTACTTCTTAAGGGCTTGATAGCACAACTCCAATGCTAATGTTATGTTCTCCCAAAGCATTATCTACAAATCTTAACTCACTTGAAAATTAGTCCCTAGCCTCAAACAATGAAGAGATTCTATCAAGAATAAAAATTTATGAGATCTTCAACTCGAATTGCATGTCAAGTTTAATGGAGATACGAATTCTCAAAGCTCTACTATCCACTTATTAACCACTTATGAACCTGTCCAATTATATCCAAATAACAAAGAACTTGCCAAATAAGATATCAATCAGAACAATTATTTTGCATGCCTAAAAATACGATGGAACCTCCTCAGAGAAATCACAAGTGACAAGGAAAGCTTTTCAAGAGACCAATATCTCATCTCCACCAACTTCATCACATACCTCATTTAATAGACTAGTTTTTAGATTCTACCTTTTTCTCAAACAATAGTAAGATTTTAGAGTTCTTGAAAACTACTTGATACAAATACATTAATTTGTCAACCACTAGTAACTTTGAATGAGATAAGATAGGTTTCAACTACTGTAAAGCATCTTTATATTCAACAAATCAATAAAGTTTTATACTATCTCAAAGAGCCTTAAAAAACTTTTTCGACTTATCACCAAATCATGAAATGAATCTGTTCAGGCTACCAACTTCCCATTTAATTTTTGCTCCACAAAGATTGATCTCAAAGATGGCATAACAATGATAGCTTGTAAGGCCTCGGGGCCAATTTTGATACCCTTTTTAGAAACTAAGAATCAAAGAAACTTTTCCTATGAAACTCCAAATGTGCAATTGGTTGGATTTAATCATATATTGTTGCACCAAAAGGTTTAAAATGTTTCTTGGAAATCCCAAAAATGATTGGAGAAAGACTTATGTCAATTAGGATATCATCAACATTAATCTTAATATTTAAACTCTTTTGGCTTGTGAATATTTTATCCATCATATGTTGGTACATTGCAACAGCATTTCAAAGACCAAAGGACATGAAGGTACAACAAAAAGTGAAAAAGTCGATTATTAAAAAAATTCTTCATTGTGCTTTGCCATCTTGATTTGGCAGTACTTGAACAAGGAAGCTTAAATATCAATCGTTGATAGTCAAATTGACAAGTGCATCAACTAAGGGAAGAGGATAAGCATCTCTTGCATTGGTGCTCATATAAGTATAATCAATGCACATCCACCATTTTCAATTTTCCAATTTCATAAGCATGACATTTAAGACCTACTTAGGATACTAAAACAATTGAACATAAAACTACTTATTGATTTCCTCAAGAAAGATAAGTTATTTTTCAAGACTAAATGGCCTATTGAACTATAGAACTAAAAGAGTTACTCAACATTCAACATTTAGTGATTGAAAACTTCAAGATCAAAACTAGGTACATTCGATAAGCTTCATAAAAAACACATCAAAATTATCTGAATTCACTAAGAGGGTGGCTTTTCTCTAGGGTTCATTACAAGAATCAATAATATTTCCAAAAAATTCAAGCATTTCTAAGCAGGTTACATCATCATTAGGCATACTACTCAAAAACCAATTTTTGAACCATCTCCAATTGTCAAGCCTAAGCTTTATCCTTCGTTTAATCCAAGGCAACAATTATTGAGACTACAGAAAATTTCTATATTTTAGAGAGTCCAATAAGTTTCAAAAACTTGATAGTTAAGTAGACAATTAAAACAAACACTTGGAAGCAATTCAAAGTGCTTCTCCCAACAACATCGTCGTTGGCCAAGGAAGTCTCTTTGTATCTCAAGACAATGGATCTTGTTCTTCTAGTGGAAGTAATAGAAAATCTCTCAAGAATTTAAAATGTAGAGTAGGCCAATTGAGGTTAAATCATATTAAATGTTTGTTATCTTGTAGTGTACTCTTCTGCAGTGATTTTGTTCCCTCAATATGACTCACAAGAATTGTAGTGAGAACCTTTTCTCTGACATATAATCAAGTATACCTCAACAAATAAACAATTCTCAAGATCATTAGCAAATAAAATCAAAACCTTGACATAAGTATAATGTAATAGCCAAATATGAAGATGTTTACAAGTGGTTCATTTGGATAAATGAACTTGGAAATCACATTTTCCAAGGTGACAAAATTAATGAAATTCTTTCATTTGTTTAGAAGAACTTTAAAATCCATGTAAAATTCAAAATCATTATTTTTTAAACTCAAAGATCTTGCTTTTCCATTGAAAATATAGTAGAAGGAAATAATGTTTTTTTCAAACCACCATCGTGCCAACCAAAACTTGTCATAAATTGGCATCACCTTCGTTGAACCTCCATCACCAAATTATCATCATCTATCGGTGTTAGACCTCCACTCCCTGTGGACCACACCAACCATCCATCTAGTAGTACTATCATTGGCACCTGACAACTAAATGATCGAACAATCGACCACCACCCACCAGTCATGAAAGCACTGGCGATCAGTCATTGGTTGACAAAAGCCAGTGGTTGCCAGGCTTTCAAGGCTAGGTCACCAGTGGCAAACCAAAGGCCGTTGGTTCAACATTTAACAATTGCAACAGCCAACAGCGGTCCAGAGGTGACCACCAATCCAGCATCCAGGCAGTTCAGTGATCTGGCAGGCGGTTCTTGAGTTGCAAACTTCCATTTTAATTTTGGAAAATTAAATTTTAACAAGAAAACAAAACGATGACTTTTCATTCACAAACATAAATACTTCCAACCAAACACCGAAGAAAAACGTAAAACTATCCTTGAGGCTATTTTATGATCTCAGAACGTACAAACGGACAATCACTGCCCATCTTCAATATCTCCTATAAAATAACATCAAAGCTGAACAGAAATTGTTCCTCTTAATAAAAAGAATCTGAAGGAATCACATTAGAACAGACTTTAAAAATAAATAAATAAATAAATAAAAAAATAAAAAAAAGTGGTAGGTTAATGGGGAGAACTTACCGTTCTGGAAGAAAGGAAGGAAGAGTTCGTGGAAGGCCTCGATCTCCAGAGGGCAATGGAGGAGCGAGATAGATTTCTGCGAAGAAGGGCTCTCATTTTAGAAGCAGCGAAGAGTCGACTGCAGCGGTGCAATGGACAGCACGAAGAAGAGGCAAGACAATCCAGAAAGGCCAGGTGAGTAATCTAATCGTCCTGAATCGAATCACCGTAAAAGTTGAGGTCGGAACGGCGGCTACAGTTGGAACGCAGTGTGGTGACCCAGATTGCACACCCACTTGATTAACTGTGATCAAAACACTATATGAAAAATTAAATGAATATATAAACAAAAAATTATTTTTTTAATTTTTTAAAACAATATTCCATAAAAATATAATAAGTATAAATGTTATATATTAATTTAATTAATTTAACACGTACAAAAATTAAAAAAAAAATGGTGCATGGCTACATTTTGATCATAATATTTTAGTTTGATATCTAATTATTATATATTTGTATTCATACAAATATCAATATTAACAAAATGGGATACGCGATTTCTTTAAAACTCAGAGGTTTTATTACTTGATTTGCTTTAATAGAAATCAAGTATTATTTTTGAATAAGATAATGAGTGATGACGAAAAGATGCTTTAAGAGGAGAATCACTAGATAATGAATGACTCTTGACAGACTTGTTAGTGAAGGGATACAGAGATGAATAACCTCATAATGATTACTTAAGGATCAATTCAAGTGTTTATTATTATGAAACAAGATCTTAATATATCAAGATACTTTTTTAGGATAAAACCTAGTTTAGTTAGGATGAAAAAAATACAAGAGAACATCTTGATATAATAAAACTATGCTATCATAAAAAGTGCTAAAAAATATTAATTATGATATTATGTTCAAGTAAATTTAGTATAAAAAAACTTTATTAGGAGCTTAAGTAAAATATCTTAAATTTTTTCTTTATATAAGACACTATAAATTTTGATATTAAGCTAATATGGATGTAATTATAAGCATTTAATGAAATGAAGTTAACTTTTTTAAATATTAATGTTATTTAATCAAATATTATTATAAGTATTATCTTGAAAAGTATGTTAGGTTTCTAAATAAAGTTAGGAATTTTATTTTAATATAATGTCAGAAAGAGTTTTTTAAGAAGACTCCAAGCAATAAGTTTCTAATTTTTTGATATCTAAATAATTTATTATGAATTTATGAAGAAAATGACATAAATATTGTTATGAAACTTGTTAAAAGAAAATAATAATTTTGTAAATAAAAGTGTATCATCATATTAAGGATAAGGATAAAAGATAATTTTGACTATAAAGAGTTGGTCTCATAAGTTAAGAAATCAGTGAAAAAAATGAAAGAAAAAAAAAGAGAGGAATGTTATAATATGATATTAAAAAGAGTAAAACATCTTAAAATAGAGACAAATCTTGAGCTTTATAAGTAAAGTTAAAATATCTTAAAATAAAGAAGGTCCTTTTAAGGGCAATTTGGGCTTAGATCTTATGAGAAGTTCATCATTAAACATGTTAAAGTTAGAGAAGTTTTATGATTGATGACCAAAATATAAAGGGCCTCTTAGATAAAGATAAAACTTGATTAGTTTTAGAACAAACTCTCACAAATAAAGGTTGAGATATTATAACATAATATTAGAAAGTTATCTCATTTAATCTGATGTGATTTAAAGATGAACAAAGTTCAAGTTAATATGTTATAACCGGTAAAAAAATTATATATTTAATCTTCAATAATTCAATTGTGGCTTGGATGATTTCAGATCGATAGTAGGATGAGCCAAGAGCTCAATTAGAGGCTATTGGAATTTCTGAAATTTTCTGGGGATTTTTCGGAGCACCGTGATTTTTTTTAAAACCGGAATTTGGTTTTTTTTTACGCGCGTGAACCGGACCGGAGCTGTTCAGCGAAGGCGGGCGGTTCGCCGAGGTGCGTTTGCGCGTGCGTATGGATAAGCCGCAGATAAGCGGATCGGACGGACGAGATCAGCGGTGGAGATTAACCGGTTGATCGAGTGTTAAGCGACGTTTTTAGAAGGTCAACCGGCGCTTAATGGGTCTTAACGGGTTATTACCGGTTTAAGCTGGGTATTTAACCTGATTTGTTCGGCTGTTAGGGTTTCGAACGGCGGCTAGAGGCGAGGTGTTCACGGCGAACGGCAGTAAATTCCGGCAGCCTTTCAAGGGGCTTTTGGTAACCGGAGGTTCGCGGGACAGAGACGAGCATTTTGGTACCGGTTTCGTTCGGCGAGGAGCTGCGGTTGATCGCGTGCGAGCTTCACCGTCGCCGGCGACGAGTAAAGGTAGGAAATTCAGTTTTAAATTAGTTAATTAGTAGAAATTAAAAGCATGGAATATTTTGCTTAATGAACACAAGCATGTGGATGAAAAATCGGACTTAGTTGAATGCTAATCTGCGTCTTTTACAATTTTTGGATTTCTGGAAAATTTCCCAATTCGCCGAAAAATTTAGTTAATGCTTAGGAGCATGTTAGGGATTTGTATTATCAGTTTGTCATTGAATTAGTTAATTAATTGTTGGATTAATCTTACGGCAATGGCGTACGTGCGAACTCCTTCGGCGGAAATTTTAAATTAGTGGCATTATTGAAACATTAGGATAGTACGAACATCGAATTTTGTTTCTCCTTGTTCGCGTTCGCCGGAAATCGACGGAAGGAATTGGATTGGTCGGCGATTGTGTCAGTTAGGGTTCGCGGGCGTCGGACCGAGGAAGGAGAAGGGTTTAGATTAATTACGAGTTTATTTAAGTAATTAATGGTATTATATAATATTTATTAGTAATTATATTTATTTAAGCATCGACCGATTAATGGATTATTAAGGAATTGGTTCGGCGGTGTCGCGGTTCAGCGCGAGGTTTCCGAACCGGAAGCGAAAACCGGTTCAGCGGGATTCGGCGCGGACGAACGGCGCGGAGGAAATTTAATTCGGAAATTAATCCGAATTTTCGGAAAAAGGATATATGTGGAATTTAAATTTTAATTGGAAATTTATTCCGAATTTCGGAAAATGGATAAAGGGCGGAAATTGAATTTTTTTGAATTTAAAAATTTCCTGAAGTGAGAAAAAAATGATTTTTAGAAATCACGTAGCCAAGTTGAAATTGACTGTTGGAAATTACCCATAAATTCAGTGCAGCTGGATTAGTTGGAAGGAAGTGTGACACTTGGGTGCTACCAGAATAGTCAGAATTTTGGTACAGTTTGTGTTGCTTGGATGGCAATGACATGGATTGAGTCAGTTTACTCAGTGTTGGCATATTTCATGGATTGGCATATTGGACCGGACTACTATAGGCCCTATATGATGTTTTAGGGTAGTTGTGGTAGGTAACTGTGCGGTACAGACTTAGCTTCCACAGTATACATGTGGACTGGTATGCGCCTTGTTGTATCTGGACACATGTTGCCGAATCTTGGAGTTAGAGCTTGGCAATGACTGTAGGGGCGTGAGCTTCTATGGAAATTGTGGGAGAGGACTTCTTGGGACGGTGGCTGAGTCGATCTCTTCTGGTCCATGAGTGTAGGCCTGCGTGCCTGAGAGTGGCAGTGACAGGGGTGACTCGCCGTGGCTAGCCAAGTGTGTAGGCCTGCGTGCCTGAGGGTGGCAGGGGTGTCTCACGTTGACTAGAGATCTATGTGACTGGTTCTGTCTATAGTCTCCAGAAGATTGATTGACGAGAGACGCAGCTGTGTCGGGTGCTAGGCGTTGTGATGCGTGCGCAGAGATGGGCGTGTCCCGTTGGCATGCTGCCTGGGAGCATAGAGGAGAGCTACTTTGGTGTGACTGGGGGTGACTGTGGTTGGTCAGAGTCTGGGACTGAGAGTGTCTTTCCACCATACATTGTTATGCTGTATTCCTATACTCTTGCTATTATCCTTCTCTTGCATGTGAGTTTTTACTAGCTGTCTTTCCTACTGGGCGTAGCTCACTCCTTTATTATCTATATTTTTCCAGCGGCTCGACAGCCTTGACGCCACCCAGATTAGGTGGGATCGTGGTCAGCAGGCTAGTGGAGGATATCTGATCTGTGATTTTCTGAGACATTTTGGTTAGTGTGATTGATACTATTGGATGTATTCAGGGAGACTGTTATTCTTATGTCATGTAATATGTGAGGATGATTCTGACTTATGTATCTAGTTGGATGATATTGTATTTGTTGGACTTGGATCTTATTCTTGTGATGTAGTTTCCATTCACTGTTTTACTTTATTGTCTTGGTGGTATAGTGTGTGGAGTGCCATATTTTATCTGTGGATGTTATGTATCTTATTTTTGATGGTGAGGTCATTACATGACTATGGAACTTTACCGTGGGGATTCAGACTTCTATTAGATCGATTCTCCTACCGGTATGGGTTAGGAGTATGGGGTCTAGTAGGAGTAACATTGCGCGAGTCCATCTGTTAATTCAGGAGTCATGAACCTGATTTGACGGTGTACCCAGGAGATGGGATCCACATTGTTAAGGAAAGTAGGTGTGTAATGATGTGTTATATCCTATGTTTTTCGTAGGCTACTCAGGTTGGTATGGGACGATCTGAGCTGTCTATATGTAAAAAAAATGTATGCCAAAAATCAGCCTAGGAAAAAAATGGGGTGTAACATAATAGGTTTGTAATCTCTAAGATTGAAGAGGGCAGAGAGTGACCTTCAAGGTGATATCTCATAGATCAAAATCATCAAACAAGTAAAGGCTCTTGGTAAGATTCTATGTAGAGGGGTGCAAGGATCAATAATTTTTATATTAGCTATAAGAGGGCAAATGTTGATCTTCGTAAGTAAAGTCATAAGTATAGAAATGGTAAAACACCTTTTAGTGACAACTTAAGCTTGGATCCTATTACAATTTCATTATTAAGCATATTGGTATCAGAGAAGATTTGAGATTAGTAACTAAGATAGAAAGGACCTCTAGGATAAGGATAAAACTCAAATTGCTTGGGATGATATCTTACTAATAAAAGTTAGGATATTATAAGGTATAAATAATTTATATTTTTTTATTGATTCAATCAATTTTATCTTAAAAAAATTATAAAAATCTTAGATATATATATAAGTTTTAAAAATGTTATTTTTAAAATTAAAGTAGATTTAAAATTGAATTATAGTAGAAACCAAGAGGAATTTTGACATAGTAACATCCAAAATATCATATAGAGATTTCACTTTAAGATATATTAATCTTATTTGAATTCAGATTTGTGTTAGGATTAATTTTATTTTTTATTCGTCCTTATTATCATTATCATTGTAGAAGACAACTATAATTAACCCTCATTTATTATATATTTTAATTTGTTTTCATCAATTTGTCATGTTTTGGAATTACCCAAAAATTGTAGAATATGTCATTTTTAATATTAAAGATCTTTTCCCTTATAAAAAATAATGCTTAATACCTAATGAGTCTTTTGAACCTTCACCATTATTATCAAGTAAATATATCCAACTTATATATTTAGCCCATCAGTGTGTTGAGAGATGAAGTAGAACAAATCTTAGATAATCAAATAGTTTTTTTTCAAATAATCAAGCACAAGAAAGATTTTTTATATGTTACGAAGGCCATCTTACCTCTAATGACACTTGGATTACTAAAGAGAAACTTCACTACCTAAACCTAAAGATGTTATAGTAGTATTTTGTTACTCCACATACCTATGATAAAATACATGATAGGGTTGATGATCATCAATTTAATATGATTAAAATAGAAACTTCTATATTTTATAGTAGTTTAGTCCCTAAAGTATATCAAGATTAGGAAATAAAAATAGAGCATTATTTTGATTATTATAATATTATTGAGCATCGAAAGTATCAATTTGTAAATATTAGTCTTACATCATATGCTAGATTATTTATTCATATATTAAAAAATGATATAATCACTTATAATATCTTTAGGTAGCTCTTGTATAAATATATTACTCTACTCTAAGTCTTTAATTATTTATAAGTTAAAATAAGTTTTAACATATCATCCTGCATCAATTTGATGTTGTATTCCCATTTAAAATGGAAAATATCATACATGTATTATCCTAAAAGTAGGGATGAATAATTTTGATGATAAAATATTAAAATAAAGAGTATTAAAAACTATTGATGACTTTAAAGAAAGAATAATGTTAGAAAAAATAAAAAAATAACATTGATTATAATAGAAAATATATTATAAAATTTTAAAAATTTTATTAAATTATTTTAGAATAGTTTAAGATTAGAAGAAAATAGATTATACAATATGATAATAGATTGTATAGTATAATAAAGAGAGGAGTAAGAATCAAAGCTCGATTGAGTGCATCATACAGTACAATAAAATGCATCATATATTAACATTAAATCTTTATACCTAAACTAAATTAGTTAAATAAGATCGACATGAAATGGATCATCATCTTAAAATGATCAAGTGATAAACACAGCATATCAAGGCATAAAACGAGTCCAAGAGAGTGAGAAAATGGATGTAAGATCATACTTATAAAGATAATCTTACTATATATTAACGTGAGAGAAAAAGGTGAAGTTAGGAAGAACTATTGCCAAAGATGAATGAGAATTGCATAGTATAACAGAAGCTATCATACCATACAATCAAGTAAGAAAAGATGAAGAGGGTTGTAATGTGAATGTATTTTGAAAAATGGCTTAGACTTATTGTATAATATAATAAATAGATCATATAAGTATGATTAGGATATAAAAGTATAATATATAATACTATTATCAGTTATCACTTAATAAAGATATCCAAGACTTAGATTATGCAAGTACGACATGCGGTATCGTTGAAGTTTATAGAGTACCTAAAATTAATTAATTATATGGTGTTGTATAGTATAATGAGTGAAATCATATAAATATGATTAAGTGAAGATTAGAGACATACATGAAATCATTTATTATGATATAAGAGAAATATGCATTAATAATATATTATATAAATGTGATTATATAACTATATTAATATGATAAGAACTAATAGCATAATTAAGCAAATACGAGTGTCATATAGTATGAAGATATGAATCATATTAGTACGATCAAGCAAATTTTAGCAGTATGCATGAAATGATCCACTATGATGTAAGTGATATGTGTATTAATAGTGTATCAATATAAACTACAATAATTTTAAAACTCAAAATGGCAAACAATCAAGAAAATTAGCTTAGTGATAAGTTTAATCATCAAGAAACTCTTAAAAATGAAGGGTACAAGATGAAAAGATATTCATATAAATGTACACAACTGTTAAAGACATTTGAAGAGTCAAAAATATAAAAAATCATGAGAACAAATATAATAAAGAGTTTATAGTGACATAGAAATATTTTTTTTTTGAAAAGCTACTACAAAAAATTTCATTCTATTATGAATAAGTGAAGAAAAGAAAGAACGGGAATGCTTATAGGCAATTAGAAGTAATCTAAGAAGAGTTAGGCACATGACAATAGCAAAATCGTGCAAAAGGTTCATTAGTCTTATAGCTTGGTCAAATTCTTAGGTTTTGGAGAAGATCGTTACTTGGTTTATAGAGGTAAGCAATATTGTTTTTAATGTTTATGATTTGCTAAATGTGAAATGTAGGCTAAAAGCCTTAATGACATAAGAAAAGTTGGAGATGATTATATAAGTAGACTTGTCAAAAGTATATATGATATAACACAAACATTTCAAAGAAGGAAATCTCGAGTAAAGACACACTTTAATAAATTATTTCTAAGCAAAATAAGATCTAAAGTCTTTTTGTCAAACTAATCCTTCCCTGAGCTTAAAAAGTTCTTGCTACAACCATCTTTAATTGAAGCTTTGCCTACCTAGCCCTACAAACATAACTATTTTCCTTTTCCTTCCTCCTATGTTCTTCTTCTCTTTCTCTCGAGCCCTATTCACACCCAAAGCATAGTAAAAAAAACATTAAGAAGGATATTCTTATCCCTCTTATAATAATAAAAATGAATAAATAAGAATGTTTTTTTATTTTAAAATTTTATAAAAAATCTAAGTCATTTTTAAAAATTATAAATAACATATTGAAAAATTTCTCATGATGAGACATTTCCAATAATATATCAAAATTTCAAATCTAGTTATGGACAATGTGATGTGCTTTTGAGGCTCATAGAAATATATCAAATTCTCAATTCAAAATTTATACAATCATAATCCCTATTAAATTCTTATTTAAGTACATATTTTGTATAAAAAAAATTAGGTCATCACAATTCTCCACAAAAGAAAAATGTTGGCAATTAAAGAGTAAGCATATGTTTAAGCTTTGAATTTGAGTTTGGAAACCTTCAATTGGGCAATAATGGATATATTTATTGTTGACAAAAAGTGATAATATTGTTTTGTACGAATGAAAATTACAATTGTTGTTAGTCTAGCCAATTGTAATAATCTAACCCCTTAGGGGCAGATGCACACCTATTGTTAATGAAACACAATTAGTTATAATGATAGATAAGGGTATGATTATTATTGACATGATAGAATTAGTTATAATCATTAGATAAAATTATACAACTATATATGAATTCTATCTATAAACAATCTTAAAGAGTATATGTTAAATGAATAATATCAAATGTTTGGCTTCAAGAGCTTAGCCTTAAGAGACTATATGCCTTTAGCAGCTAGGCTTGATAGTCCTATTTTGTAAAATTGGTTGATTGTCATTGATTTTTGTCACATGGTTACACTTCAAACCAATGATTGAGATTTATTAGAAGAATTTTGCATATTGTTGATACAAAGAAGGGATTTGAGGAATAGAATCTTACTTATGACAACAATGAAGAAACTCAAATAGATGAAATTCTCAAATTTTTTTTTAAAAAATATTGAAGCACACCTTTAAAGTAAGTTAGTGTGATTTGGCAAAGTTCTGATTCAGATGTTGTTATTTGAGTAGCTACGAATATGTGATGCTATTAAAATATATATTAACAATGTAAAATACAATATGTATGTTGTTGAGATGGTGTGATCTGATGTAGCGATGACTTAGTTGGGATCTGTTGTGACTTAATCAGGACTCAGCTTGGACCATCAGCAGATCGACCTTGACTTATGAATCAGCCTGGATCGAATGAATCAACCCGCACTGATGACAAATCTAGTTGATTGGCGTCAAATTGGCTAGATGGATGTTGAATCTACTAGTTCAACGATGAATCGTTGGGATCTACGACGAAGTGGCTAGATCAGTTGTAAATCGATCGTACGATATAAAGTCAGATGGTTTGGCTGAGAATTGGCTAGGGTGGCTGTGAATCAATCGGGAGCGACGACGGGTTAATTGGGTGAGCTTGAGTGGGTGTTGGTTAGTGCGGGTTGGCAAAGTCAATGGGGGTCGATGCTATCATCGTGTGTTGGAGGGGTCGACACTGATTAACATGGTTGAAGCAGGTGGACTAGGGCAACTTTTTAAAAGCAACAACCAAACATCATAAATCCCTAATAATACTTCACTGTTGCCTACACTTGAAAAGACACGAGACTTTCACCAGCAAAGAGAGAAAAGAAGTGGTAAGGGTGTTCGAAATCACGAGAAGCAACGAAGATGCGGGATCAACGACGAAGGAGAAGAAATTGACAAGGCTTCAGGTGAAGTTGGGACTGTAGACGAAGAAAGATGAAACTTGTTCGAAAGAGACTCGTCTTCTGATCAATCTCTGGTATCAACTGCAAATGCTTCAATGACACTAGAGGTGATTCTTGAAGCTTTCTCTTCTTCTTTCTTTGAAGTCTCTTCTGCCCCCTTTGCAGTTTACAGGAAGGGGAATCTTATACTAATGCTCTCTAATGGCATCAAAAACACGTCGGATTCCCACTTTCGTTCTTTAATCTCACACGTGGGCTTTCCTAGGGAACTTGGTGAGTGCGATAAGTTGTTTGCACCACTTTTTTTCTTTTTTTGGCAGGCATGGGGGCAATCATCATGCAAGAAAAAATCTTTGTGAAATTTATTTCTCATAATTTAGTGTATGATTGATTGGGACATTGATTTGATGATAATTATTGTTGAAACATCATACATAGCATCAAATACTATAATATATAGTTGTTCATGAAAGAAAACAAATTCTTGTATGAAAAATTAAATGACATGCAACTATAGAAACACTATCAAGCAAGTCATGATGAAGACAGATTTGAGTGAAAGACATCAATATTCAAATGGGCTAAGCCTGATTACTTAGAACGTAATACAAAGCTTTGTGAAACAATGTTGACTGGGTTCCCTGTGGGGCTACAAGCTTGTATGGTTGTGATCGGCGTGCTCCAGTGGTGATTAAGGCATGGAGGACTCTACCATATATCAGTCTCCCATCGTCTCCGGCGACCTCCGTGCTCTTCAGCATCGGGAAACGTCTGTGGCGGATCCTACTCTGTCCCCGTCCCTTCCATCCCACTCGCAACGTCGCTATCGAATCGGTTTTGCCCTCCCCCCCAAGAAGCAGCGGAGCTTCCTCCGTCCATCCCTTGTATCTCTCTCTGGAAACCGCGGTCTCGACGTGCTTCTCATAGATCCAGCGCTTCCGATTACAGCACAGGGCCATTTCGATTGCATCCTCCACAAACTCTACGGCGAGCCCTGGACTTCCAACCTACTATCCTTTTCCTCTCACTACCCCTCCGTCCCCATCATCGACCTGCCTGACGCTGTTTCGCGCCTCCAAAACCGCATTTCCATGCTCAGTTTTGCCTCTGATCTTCGCCTTTCTTCCTCATTTGCCACCGTTAGTGTTCCGCGCCAGATCTTCGTCCACGAACCAACTTCCTATCCCGCTGCCGATCTCCCCTTTCCCCTCATTGCAAAGCCCATCGCCGCCGCTGACAGCGCCGAAGCCCACGATCTGACTCTCGTCTTCCGGCCTCACGCGCTGCTCCGGCTGAAACCGCCTTTCATTCTCCAGGAGTTTGTCAACCACGGTGGTGTTGTTTTCAAACTCTATGTTGCCGGCGACCACGTCCGGCTTGTTAAGAGAAAATCCCTCCCGGATGTTGTTTCCGATGACAATTCCGAGAAGTTCGCTGACGGCTGGCTGCAATTTTCTCGCTTGTCGAATGTGACCTCAGTGAACTCTTCAGATGAGGCTGCGCGGTTGCAGAGTGCGGAAATGCCACCGATGAGCTTCGTGATGGAGATTGCAAGGGAGATGAAGAAATCTATCGGGTTGAATCTTTTCAATATTGATTTGATCAAGGATGAAAGGTTTAGCAACCATTACCTTATGATCGACATTAATTACTTTCCAGGATACGAGAAGTTGGAGTCCTACGAGACCATGTTTACTGATTTCCTCTTGAATATTGTTTCCGAAGATCCGGTAGAAAACCATGCAGGCGTGTGCCCAGGAGATGAAGAAAAAGTACAACTTTCTTATCTTGACATGCGAAGTGGGTAGACTTGTTTGATGTTTGGACCATTGCCTTCATCAGAGTGCGGTTTTCTTTATTAACGCCACGAGGTGAGTTTTATTTTTGAGGTAAATTAAAACACGAATTTTTGTTTGTGTGCTAATGTGTTTAGCACTACTCTGATTCAAATGAAAAGTATTGACTCATAACATGAGTGGAAATACATAGTAACGAAGAATTTGCAGCTGGAACCTTAATTGTACATGAAATATGGTGCAAAATTAAATTTGTTAAATCATTGGGTTGATCAAGCATTAAATGAACAATTTTTTTGTTTTGATATTGGTGACGTAGATGAAATAGTCTTGGTAGCTCTTTAATGCCCTACATTCACATTTGGATTCTTAGCATTAACTAAAAAATTATACTGGCCATCAACCATCTATGTCTCATTTGATATTTGAAAAATATCAATGTTCCTACTTATTTTAGAAAATTTTTGTGATATCCATCTAACAAGACATATTGCATGTAATAGGTTTTATAGAGAATTTACAAGGAATGCTATAATTATAAAGATAGTCCTAGAATAAAATAGTTATATATTGAAAATGGTATGTGCACGAGCTAGTTTCAAGGCTTTAGAATTGCGGTGATGAAAATTATATGTGCAGGTGGTCTTCGTAAGAGTTATTGACAGAGCTAGTTAAGGATATTGGAAATGATATGACATAAGTTTATACATTCTGTAGATTACATATTTTTATATTGTTGTATTGAGTCATAAAATGTATATTTATAAAGGTATGGTGTACATTATATATATTATGTACCTAGTACCTTTAAGTCAAAATAGTCTGGGTTTAAATAGTTGAGCAAAATTTTCGTTTTCAGCTCCAAATATTTCAGATGCACCAAATACTTGACACACACATCATCATATAAATCATAGGAACAAGTAGATACAACAGAGAAAAAATGATAAAACACTATGACTTTACAGTAGCCGGATATTGTCTGAAAATGTTGGATAAGCAGTTGCACTACACTGATTGAAACCTTGTTGGTATTCATATACTCATTTTGTTGCTTACAAAATATCATATGCTAGTGCAAGGAATCAAAATCAACACAATCCTTTGTGGTCATGGGGATTTGGCAATAAAAAACTGTGTTAGTATTATTGAAGTTCTTTAGGTGAAATCTATCTTATTATTTAGGTGTTTATCATCTTTGCATCCTATTTCTACATTCTTGGCAAGAAAAAAATGATAAATGTGATTAAATGAACGTTGTTATTTTCAACCTCTGTTTGAATCAATTTTTTCTTGCTTATTTGCACTGAAACTTATCACTTTAGGAAATTTTTTATTCAAAATCTGGAAAGTTTCATAGTCATAAATGTTTTCTAAACAGAATTGTTAAAGTTTTGAAGTTGCATGAAAATGTTTGTTTTATTTTAAAATTCCAACACTGTAACATTGTTATGATTGTAAATTTGGTATAGGTTTTACGACAAAATTTATTTCAAATTAACCAAAACCTATAGAAAAACTAGTTTGTTGCAAATTTCTACAATCCTAAACTTCATAAAACTTTTGGTAAACACCTTTTACAAATTCCATGCGTCCCCATAAATCTTGGAAAAGTAATTCCTCAGAAATTTCAGCTGTTCTAATGCCTCTTTGCTCACATCATTTTAGTGTGAGAGCCCCATAGTGTTCTAGTTATTTTCACTTCATTCTTTCCTTCACTACAATCAACAATGACTTTCACTTGGCCTGCAACCAAGCTTTTGACTATGGATCACAAGCATGTCATTTGTTGCACTCATCAAGTCTTCTACTCGATGCCGCTCACACTAGAGGTCATATGTCGCATTCATCAAGTCTTCCATGCAATGTTGCTCACACTTGAGGTAATTTGGTGAGCTCTTCCACCTTGACCACTATTTATTATCATTCCATACTCGTGATGGCATGATTGATTTGGACCATTATTTGTTAAGATTCAAGATCCATCTATAAGTATCCCTTGTTTGAGGGGATACAATGTTGAGTGTTTACATCTACCTAGGGCATGGTACCGAAGTCTCCTCATTGGGTCTTGCTCCCAACTTTTCCATTATTTTTCTCATACGCTTCATTATTACTACCAACTTTGGCCATCAAGAGGATAAACTCCTCGAAATCAAGCACAGTGAAGCTGAATCTTTTAATGATATTAATCGTTTTAAAGGTGCTCTAGTATAGGTTCATGGCAATAACAACTGAGATAGCGAGCAATGTGCTATGTATATGATGTTTGGGATTCTTTTGAAAGCATGTGCCAAATTTTGTGGGAAAAAATTGTTGTTTGGATTTTGATGTCAAAATATTTTTTGAAAAGCCCTAGCTAGATGAATCCAATTGCGATAGTTTTTTTGAAATTGAAGTCTATTTGGAGATACAACAAAATACCAAAGTAAATATAGAGTTAAGGTAAGAAAAAATCATTATTTGATCCACAACTTATTTACCAAGTAACAAATTAAATTAGAGATAGAGGATAGGACTGTTGTACAAATAGCAAAATAGGGCAAGGAGACCAGAGATGCAAGTAGCTGCTAGAGGAAAAGAGAAAGAAGGAATTGTTGCAGGAAAATATTTTGGAAGAAAAAGACATTATCATGAAATTCATATTAACTTAAAAAATGATTGATTAGTTTGGGTAGTTAGCTTCTAAGTTATGATGAAATGCATTTTGCGGTAGCATCTATCCTTGATAACTTATCTGAACCAATAAATTTAAGTTCATTCATTGTTAAATTCATGGAAAAATGTTCTCTTTTTGTTTGTCATGTTTCAACTTATAGCTTAATTCTCATATAATTATGAGCTTAACTCAATTATTTGGTCATTCCCAAAGAAACCATAAATAATTTGGATTTTATGACTTTTGGATGGATTTTACATTTCGATGGGAGTTTGAGGTAGTTTTGATTGTAAAAAAGTTGAGCACCACCTGACAGGAATTTTTATTTTTCTATTTTGATTTCCCATGCTCCCATTTTAGGCATCATTTTCTCAAAAGTCCTGTCAACCCAAGCCAAGTCTTGAGATTCTTAGGCTTTTAAAAGCCTTTTTGATCATGGACATAAAACCTTAACTAGATTACGTGAAGCCATGGAGGTTAAAAGGGCAACTTAAAAGTCTAGTTTGATTCCACTTGTTGGCTTATCACTGTCGTGAAAATAAGCCCTTATAATCTCAAGCATCAAGTGGCTGGCTGGTATATCTGAATTAAGCATTTATATTTTGTCTGTTTTATTAACTTGTTTTGCTTATTTGCAGCATCTTCGTGTTGAACTCTTATAACGAACCAAAATTGGTATGGGTTTAAGGTTTGGTCTTTGTCTGTATTAGCATTATTAGTTCCGTATCAAACATGATGCATGGGATCCCTAACATGTTTTGTATTGAAAATTGTACGACTTTGTTTGTACTTAGGATCAACTATAACTTAGTTAATAGATGATAACCTAATAACATGACATTAGGAGCATGATTATGAGCTTATTGAAAATTGGTATCATTTTTCCTCAACTTGGATTTAGGTTTTTTTTTTTACATATTTAGCTCACAATTATAGAGGTTTGACAAATATAAGATTCGAGTATATATGAACTTAGAAAATTTTTAGCTCATATAGGTCATAGAAATAATAACATAGAATGTATTATAGTAGTAATGTTATACACCATATGAGCATGCATATAATTGTCTTACAAGCAATGATAATATGTTGTTCATAATGTGTTCAAGTTAGGCTAATAACTATGTTGAACATCATCCTGTTTGCATATCATGAGATGTGCTGCGATCTAATTACATAAGTTATTCGACGTAGTCAGGTAAAATAAAGTTTACAAATGGTAAGTTGAGAATATATGCATGATACCTAAACATTGCAGCATTGACAGCATTGGAAAAATGTGCAAAACATCATTTCATTTTTTGAAAGGACTACCTTGGACAACATCTCATGCATATGACACTCCAATAACTTTTGCATTACAAATTCATGCTCCACTTCATGGTCCTGTCTAGGCTCATCTTTGATTTTTTGAATCACAAGAACTTTAAAGTGGATAAATATCTAATATTTATTGTTATGTTATGAGGACTAGTCAGTTCGTTTGTCTGCCATGCCACTGAACTTTGATAGTTCTAACTTCCAATCGTTAGATTCCCTTGATTTCTTGAAGATGTCAACAGCATTACATGATGGCTTGAAGATCTCCTTTCCTATTGATTCAGCTCAAATTTGGCCATCATCTCGTCCTGTTCTCTGTCTAATTTCTCTAATTTCTGTGGTTGGGCCTCAATAGCAGTTTTGATTGCTTTTATCTTGTTGTCTTTTGTGTCTACTTGTTGCTTAGAATTTTCCTTTTCTGAAGGAGCAATCTTTTCTAATATCTTCTTTCTTCCAATTTCCCATCTGTCATGGAAAACTTTTCGTGTCTCTACCTTCTCTGTTCTGATTTCTAAAATATTATAGGTCTTGTAGATAATTCTTCCTTCATCTTCGTCAAAGCTTCTTCAATGGCCTTCATTTCTCTAGAGAAATTTTCTTCAGCCTCCTTTATGGGTTCCAAATAGCTTCATCTTTTCCTTGTACATAATTTCCCCAAAGTTTCTATTGCATTCTAGAACTTTTTGTTGGCATCGTATTGTATAGTTTACCAATTTAGCATTACCATAATTTTGTAAAATAAAACAGTGTTAGACCTTTCATCGATAAGAATTTTTTGAGTACATATAGGATAGTTTCTACCTTTTAAACAGAAATCATCATTAGACTTGTCATATTTCGTGGGTTTGTTTTGTCCCTCTCCTTCTGCTCCTCTGATGATCAAGGCCTTTTCTTGTTTCGCAGTAGTTTGTTACCAATCACCTCCCTTCAAATCATTTATTGTGGTAGAGATTTCCAAGTGAAAAAGTTTTTCTATAAAGAGTTCTTTAGAGAGAAGGAATGTTTCTTGAAAAGTATCATCTCATTCTTGTCCTGCTCACTGAGATGGAGTCATGTGTCCCTGCTCATCCCAGACCAAATGTTAGATTAGTCTAGTTTTCTTATTCTTTTTCCTTTTTTTTTTGTTGTTATTGTTTTATCTCTGTATTAGATCCTTGCCGTAGTCTATTTGAAGGCCGGAATGTCAAATGTTTCATTTTCTTCATTGATTATTCTCTTTTGCCTCGTATCTACCAGGAGTTCCTCATGAGTTTCCTCCAAGGATGTGACCTAATATGTATAACATTTGGTAGACTAACGCCTTCAATCGTTCTTTTCAATTTGGTAACAAGTTTCCTTCACATAATCTCTTGAGATAAAGATTGAGGGGAAACCTCTGGAATTTGTCCTATTTGCTCTTCTTCTTGGTGCTTTTGTTTATCTCCACTCCATTCTTCTTCATCTTCTTCTCCTGGCTCTTGTACTCCATTTTGTTTTGTTTTTGGGGGAGGGCAGTTCTTCTCGAAAACAGCTGCAAACATCATATTTTATTAGAACATCATTTGACATTACTTCTCGTTTGAGTTATTTGTGCTTGCAAATTTTGCTTATTCTTTTTAAGTACAACTCTTAGTTCTATGTGTCCATCCTATTTTTTCAAAGATCAAAATTACTTATTTTGCCCTAAGTTCTAGTATGGCCCAAAAACTCTTCCTTTCTTTAGGACACTTCATATCTTTCAACATATCCAAAAAGTACTTACCTCTCCATTTCCCATAAGAATTAAACTCATTTACAAAAGTAAACTTATCGTTGCTACAACATCTATATAATAGAAGGAAGAAAAGTACACTTTGGGCTTCTAGAGAAATTTTTTATTGAGCTAGGGGCTTGAACGAACCTTCGTCAGGATTAATTTGCATTCCTAATCAATCTAAACAATGAATCAATTTACTTTCATTAATGACTCACCGATACTAAAATACCTTAAAATTCAATAAACTTGATTCCATTAGGCTAACTACAAATGATGTTTTTTGTAGCCTTTGTCTTCATTAGTCTTTGAATGCCCCAAGTGAATCCAATGATCCAAACATAAGATGATGTTGGGCTTCTATTGATGTTTGATTGGCAGAGTTCACTTAGTCTTTTCGGTAAGATCGACTCGAAGACTATCAACTTGTTTGCTTTGTCGTCTCCTCCAATCTCTCCTTGGTTGTATTTTTAACACCCTCCTCTTTATTCGAAGCCACTTTTATCTCTTCATAAATCTTAGTGATTGCTCCATTTTACCCCTAGCAATGTTGGCATCATCTAACTTATTTTCCCTTTGTCCTCCTCCTTCTTACCTATAAATTCAATTACTTCATGGACTAGTCTTATAGCTGTAATAAGAGTATCATATGATGCATTGTGGGTTTCAATCTTAGGGATTATTCTTGGTTCATTATGCTTGGTTATTTTAATTGTAACAGCTTCTCTCCTTCTAGAACCTCTATGCTTTGGGTTGCAATATCCTTAAAGTTCGTTTCCTTCCTCACATTCTGAATTATTGGTCACTTCATTCCATAAGTCTCTTTCTCTCATAATACTGACACAGAAATTTCTTATTGGAAATCTATTTTTCCAATCCTTCTTGTAAGGAGTCCAGAGTAAGTAAACATGTTCATTCGTAGAAAAGGTGATTAGCTATGTGATGTAGGGTTTGTCAGACAAAACTCTTGGCAACAGTTTGACAGTTATGAGTTAAAAGGGTTAAGTAACTTAATCATTAATCAAAATACCAATCAGCATTTAACATCAAATTGGGTTAATTGAAAGGTTAATCCAGTGTGATGATTTATCCTTGCTAGTCACCCCCTTGTGTTAAGCAATTATCCTTCAAGGCACATCTTAAGCCTTTCTCTCTCTCTCTCTCTCTCTCTCTCTCTCTCTCTCGTTGAGGGAGATGGAGAGGACATCGATGTCGTCCTTGATGGTGACTTCAAAGGGGATGAGGATGTCAGCATTGAAACGGTTGTCGTCGATAGCATCACGATAGGCCAACAAACCATGTACATAGCGATGTGGGCTCGAGGGTAGCTTCCCTTTGTGATGTCTTTGTTGTATTTAAGTACACTAGCATCGAGAGGGTGTGTGGGTTTCATTATCAAGTTTTATTTTTATTTAAATATTTTTTCTCAACTTTCATATAGTTTTTTATAATATTTTTTTTCATGTACATTATAAATCTAAAAATAGGATTTGAAATGGAGAGTTTTTGAAAAAAGAATTTATGTAAAAAAATAAAATTTGAAAAGAAATAAAAAAATTGACAAAAAATGAAAAAAAAAAAAAAGAAACTTGAAACTAAATTTGTTAGCACGTTTTTTTTGTTAAACATAAATACATTTTAACACTATCTAACCTAAACAACAATAAAACACAAAACATAACCAATTTCTTTTAAGATAATAGTCAAACAATATTTATCCGTTATATTCACTAATTTAGGGATAACTGAGTTACATTAATCTTAGTTAACTCTAGTTGATCAAACAAGAAAAAAAATCTCAATAGAAAATATTTTTTATTGGCTTAAAGGGTACTTTGTTGTTTGAAAGTTACAATGGTTATAGATACATGCATCCAATGTGTTCAAAGATGAAGGTTGGGGAGCATGAGTGTGGATTTTGAAGGAAAAAGAATGACTTTTGAAATCATTGATGTCTTTAGCACATGAATCCTTACAAAGTGAATATTTTGATATGTATTGTTAGCATGAATAATACATGTCATAATACAATATTGTTGAAGAGGGTTAATCAAGTGTTTTGGAAATGACATGGTATAAGGTTATCATTCAAACTTCTCTTTAAGAATACAAATATATGAATGTGTGTGTACACACACACAAAGTATATGTTATTCCTAAATTCGATAATTATAGGTACACTACTCATTAGAACATCAGAGATAACATGATAATCACAAATAAATCATTCAAGTCATTAACAATGATCATAACCATCCATCAAATATGTCAAAAGTGTTGGAAGAATTAATTAGAAGATTAAATCAGACACAGGTATGCAAAGAAAAGTAGTCTAATTAATTATGTTTTTTATATAAGTGACAGTAATGTACATATTGCTTATTCTTATTAGACAAACTATTGTTGTTAAAAGGTATATTTAACATTTGTAAAATAGGCTTGGATGTTTTGTCTACAATCTTATTCTTTATCTTCCAGAAATATTTTACCATCTTTTCTTTTATGGTGTTATGTTAACATCACAGTTCATCAATTGTGAATCAATTTGCTTGTACATATAACAACTGAACAAGATAGCTGATTATTCCATGTTACAAGGCCAAGTTTAGAAAGCTTACCTTATCATCAGCTGTTCTTCTTCCCCAAAATCCATATTGAATAAGAGATTTTTGTGTATCATATCAACCAAGCAGTTGATTATACAAATTATTCACATTTAAAAAAATGAATCTAATCTGATATTATTTACTGTTCAACAATTTCATAATTCTAAGCAATGGAGTACAAGAAAGTAGAGTGCTCATTGCAAGCAGTTTATTTAATGCAATGGAATGTAGATTCACACAATATTCTAACAAATGCTAAAAAGGAATTTTCATGTGAAACCCAACAAATCTATCAAAAACGTTAATAAAAAAAAATCCTGAGCAGTTACAATCATTCTTTTAATAGATAAGTTGAGCTCCATGACATCTTTCATGACAAAAGCCATTACATTCATACATCAAATCTTCCATAATATTGCATCACTCATTTCATTATAAATGCATGAAATTTAAAATCCAATGCAGGCTAGTACAAAATTTAGAATTCAATTTAGAAAGAACTATCAAAATGGAAAGACATCATAAAGGAACTATCAAAATTGTGACCAAGTTCATAAACAGCATATAAAACCACATCAATGAAAAATGCATCAAAAATGAGAAATTGTTTCTGATCAGATCAATTCAAGCCTGAGCTCCAATAACATCTGTTTCAACTGCCATGGTTTCATCCTCAGTTGGTCTATCAAGTTTAACACCCAAATCCTCCTTGTAGTCACCATGCACCTGATAAGTCCCACAAGTAGTGAAAATGATTGAGTGGTAAGAACAAATCACAATACATGTTTTAAATTTAATGCAGAAAAACTTCAACAAGCATACCTCCATGAGCTTCCCAAGATCAAACTTAGGGGCCTTAAGAATCTTGACCTTGCGAATAAAGACATTCTGCAGTGGATAGATGCTTGTTGTTGCCTTTTCGATCTCCTTACCTATGACCTCGGGAATGAACTTCTTCACCAATTCCTTGAGATCACAGGACGAAGCCTGATTTATCATTATCTCTCTCATTTTTCGACGAATCTATAACAAACAAAACGGGAAGCATTTCAGACTTTGATGGAGAACCAACGATCGATTTCAAAGGTTTTCGAAGGGGTTCCACACCTGTCTGATTTGGCTAGATTGAGCATAACAGGTGCGCTTAACTTGGTTAGGACGTCTTTTTGTGAATGCAATGCAAAACATTCGTAAACTATAGTTGTCGGTTGTCTTAACATCTACATGAGCTTCAATGAGAGTTTGCCACTTTCGGACAAGAGACCTTAGCTTATCGGTAGTAAAATCCATGCCCTATAGCAAGCGAAACAACAAAGTAGTACAAAAACATCAAGCAAAGGAGAATGATGTAAAGCAAAGTGTAATTTCTGTGCAAACCTATAGAATCAAACTTTTTGGCATATAACCTACCCAGAAGTTAGTGAGGACATTCTTGCCTTGTACATCCTCAGCACGCAACCTGATCTTTCTGTAAGCTTGATCCTCATCATTCTGGAGATCGGCTAGAGAGACTTCAAAAACTCTGTGCTTGAGACCCTCTGAAGCAATCTGAGGCCAGAAAGCAAAAGCAATCAGATAAGTTAGGTCTTGGGAAAACATTTCTGTTTGGCATGTGATTTGATCATGAAAGAAGTAGAAATAAGCTGTGATATGAAATTATAATGGTTTACATCAAAATACAACAATTCAAGCCAATATTAATAACACCTACAGAAGACCTACAGCCGAAAAAACATCACCATATATGAGATCTTCTAACATAGTATGAAACCTTATGTACATATCTCAAAAAGTTAATTTCTTCTTAGTTTTAAGCTAAATCTATCTCCTAAATATCGAAGTTTTATTGCTCAGGAGTTACAATTTTGAATATTAAACTGAGGTAACTTCAGCAACATCACAAGATCAACTTGGAGACCCATAAGCATACAAAAGCTTGGTTATGCATTCCAACATTTACAATAAGCTTTGCATTCATCAAGGAACTCCTAATCAGATTGACACAATTAAATCTTACGAATTTATCAAAAGAACCGAGGGAGAATTCCTCACTAATTTGGACTGGTATTGGCCAAAATAAACGAAAATTTTAATAAATCCGAAAACATAATAGAACAGAAAAGATGAATCGCATGAAATCTTCAAATGAATGTCCCCAAAAAAAATGTATCGCATGAAAGACTTCAAATTCAAAACACAAGTTCATGTGATCGGAGAAGTTATAGATCTCGCCTTTGTTCCCTGAGTCCTCGATACGAGAGTCTTGCCGATATTCCTGACGTCGAAGAGCGATGGGGCCTTGATATCATACCAATCCTTCTTGGAGAATGGATCCACACTGCACAGCGTCGTTCTTTCAGAAAAGGAACCAAATCTAGGAAAAGCAACATGACGAGAGGAAAAAAAATAGCCAATTGTGATCATGAAATTACGTTTTCTTCTTGCCCCCCTTTTTACCCTTCGATATCCTCTTGTTCTTCCTGCGAAATTCGGAATCAGAAGGATTTCTAATAGAAGCAGAGAAAAGAGAAATGCAAGCATGAAAAGATGGCCTAACCCGACCGCCATGTCGCAGCGCACCGATCTTAATGCAATCTAGGGTTTCGGTGAGCTATAGAACAAGTTGAATATCCACGGAACAAGTCCGACGCAACCTAGGGTTTACTGGTGAAAAGAAGGCATGAATCACGGGTCCAACAATATTTATAATTTATAGCTGATATATGTCGAACCAAATCTGTTGTATTATAACTTTATAATATTATTTTAAAATAAAGTGGGTTAGATTTCTATTATGCGAGAACTTTTACTAAAATTTTAATATTTGTTTATATATAATTATTAGGAACCCATTTTATTTAAGCTCCAAAGATAGAAGGTAATTTAATAATTATGTAATAACTTTATTTGAATATTACATTTTAATTTTAATTCAAAAACTATTATTATGCCCTTATCAAATATCTTTATCTCATTAATTCATTATGTTCTCATTTTTCATCTCATTATATTTCTATCATAAATATCTTTTTTTAAGATTTACTAACAATATAATTATTGTGATCTTATATAATAAGTTTTATAATAATTAAATAAAGTTAAGAAATACAAAATAAATTTATTTATATATTTTTTGAGATGTTAGATAATCTTAAACATGAGTTTATGCTAATATTTGATAAATTTAGATATAGATGTTCTTAAGTTCCAACCTATAATGACTAAGACTTATGTGAATAACATGTGATAAGATTAAAGTGGAAGATAGAAATTGTGAAAGATAATGTTGTGAGTTTTTTTTCAACTTGCCTATTTCACACATTTTTAAATGTTCATTTCTTTAAATTAAGTCTTTTAACAAATTTTTAACAAACTATATAAATTATAATGTTTGAAAATTTTTTTAGAAAAAAATCTTTAATTTTTAATAGGTTAAATGAGTTGTTTTGTTTATCAATTTATTTTAAATTGGTAGAGCTCTAATTTTTAAATTTTGTAAATTTAATAAATATATTTGTTTAAGTTTTTCATGATAATTTAACTACATGAAGCTATTATTAGATAATATGGTAGAGCCTTACGACACAGGAAGGCTCACAATGTATTAAGATACATTAACTAATTAAATGTAGTACTTTTCTCATAAAAAAGTCTCCATTTTGATTTATAGGATCAACTTTAAAGAATATGGGTATATATATAATGTAGAACAACAAAATAATTCATTTTAAGACCACTAGGTAAAAAGTCTAGGGTTGTCATTTATATAACCTTTATGAGATGGTTAAGGATAAATAAGATTAGGACAAAAAAGAAAGCAAAAGCTTCCATCATAATATAAATAGCTTTGTTGAGGTATTTCCCAAAGTTGGTAATGCTAGAAACTTAATTTTCTTTATGTCTTGACACCCTTTCATCTCGAGAATTAATTAAAGTTGTTATAGAGTTAGCTCACCCAAGAAAGTTGAATATCGCTCAATTATTCACAATTTTGTTTCCATAGCTCAAAATACCTTACCAAACAAACCAAGAAAGTCTAAACAAGTAAAACCCCCATACAAGCCATGAATACCAAGTAATGTGAGATCTATTAATATTAAACAAAAAAAACCTTCTATCATGAAAGATCATCCGTGTTAGAAAAACACCACAATATGCATCTATTAGCTAACTATTTATCATAAATAATGAGAATATATGTGATCAACAACAATGCTTACAACTACCTATTTTTTGTTATCGCTAAAGCTCTATTCATAATAGCATACTCGTATCTAAACAAAAGTATCCAAACAAAATAGAGACTCATTAATATAGAGCTTTAAAACCCTAACAAGATACATAATCACTTATTTAAGATGTCATCTTTTATATAAAAAAGGTCAAACAAATCACCATCTATATATCGAAGTTTAATTGACTTATATAATATAGATGGATTGCATTGAGCATCAAATAATAAAAATATGAACTTGGATATTCTAAACTAAGAATTTAGGGTGATCCTCACATCATATGAGATTAAGACCAAAAAGAAAGGAAAAGATTTTTATCATTTGTCAGCCAAGTTTGTTTTGGGTATTTTCACAAATTGATAATGCTAAAAACTCTACTCTATAGGTCTTGAGGTCTTTTTTGTTTTTTTCTTTCTTTCAAAGGAACATTTGCTTTGAACAAATTAGAAAATGCTATCTTCCCACCTTTTGTTTCTTTCTTTTATTTTCAACTCCTCACCTTTATATCTGTAGTAGAGGCATATGGTCGACATATTTGCACAAAAGAGGAGGCTATCCCAAAAAAACAAGATGTGCATAACGTCAAAAATGAAGAAGTTTCACCTACTAACATTCATTTCCGTATTATCTCTTCTAAATTGAACTTAAACAAAACTTGTTCACATTTAACAAGCACACTGCTTATTGATTTATAACTCTAAATATTTTTTGTTATGTTCATCCACCTTCCTCTCATAAAGTTCCAAAGAAAAGAAAAAAAAAATTAAAAGAACCTAAAGAACTCTGCAACAGAAGATTCTTTATCCTCTCACATGAAACGCTTGTTCTCCTTAGCTCATGTGTTCATACCCTCAGCTTAGCTGCAGCTTCCTTGATCTGCCCGATGTTGAAAACTCCAAAGAAGTCGTCATCCACTACTGCATTAACTACTGCAAAAGCAACATCATCAACACTTATAGGTGGTGCCAATAAGAGATCAGAAGCAGGGAGTGAGGACAATGGCTTTGTAAAGTTTTCAGTTGCATTTAAAAGCCTTTCCATGGGCTCCCCTATCAGGTCAAGGGGGACCTCAAAGCCATCAACCTTACGCTTCCCATATATGAATCCAGGTCTAAGGACAACACCTGAGCATGTAAATGACATCAGAAATCTTACAGAACATCATTGAGCTGTAATGGGAAGGTAAAGTTGATGTTTTAACAGTTAAAACTTAAAACCTGATGTTGGGTACTTCGATAGGACCTCTGATTCAGCTTTTCTCTTCCCTGTGAAGTACCCAGAAGACAGCAAGAAGGATGGAAGATTGTACTCGTGCACAGATATCAGCACAAACTTTGGGATGCCTACATTTGAATGGAAAGGGCAGCTTCTCAAGCAAAAGCAAAGTTTGATGACAGTTGCAAGAAGAGAATTATCTTGGTTAGCAAAAAGTATTAACCATAATCCTTGGCGGCACCAACAGCCAAGATGTTTGCCTCCCCATTTATCTTCTTCATTTGCTCCTCGTTTCCAAACCCTCCAAGAGTCGAGACGACTGCCGTTGCACCGACCAATACTTCATCCCAATGCGCATAAAAAACATCTCCTGCACAAATTGGAGTGATTAAAGCAGCTTTTAGTCTAATAGCGATGAGATGGAAGCCAATGTTTTCAGTGTAAATGCAATAATGGATTCGAAGTATGTTATGAAAGGCAATTGAGTTTACTATCTTTTAAGTCCTGATTGAGACCAGCCAACAATTAACAGGATAAATTATACAAGTGATCAAGAGACAATAAACACTAGTGTAAGAAAGATTTTTCGCTGTCCTTCAAAGAGCTTGATCGCCAGTAAGAGCCTGTGATCATAAATAAGGATTTCATGCACAAAACATGGAAGCATAGGTTATCTTCTTTTCAAGCAAAGACATGTACCAGATAGTTTTTTTAAGGGAAGGACCTTCAATGTTTTATGGAACACACTCACATGTCCAGCAAAGCTCAATTAGAAGAAGGTAAAGTAAAAAAGGAAGAACTTTTTTCTATTTCTTATTCATATGCTAGAACAATTTACGTGGTTAGCCGTTTCACCCAGGAACAGTTCATACAAATTAACTCAAGCAGACAAATTCGATCCCCATAAAGTTAAGTTAGCTTGATTAAACATTGCAAAGGTCAGCATCTAAGAAACATTCTATAAAGCAACACTTAAAAGGTTTTGGACTTCTTATTATTCTCTATGCTTTTACAAATTCATTTTACTATTTTCCTTTTTATTATTCTACGTGCCAAAAGGTATTAAAGTAAAGAAGATAGCTGAGGACAACTTCATGGATACTTCTTTAGATGAAGGAAAAAGGAAGAAATTAGGTCACTTGTTTTTCAGTTTAAAAAAGTTTAACAATACATAAAGCAAGCCAATGCAATACCTGCCACCCATTTGACCTGATCAACCCATGTACCTGTATATGCAGTCCTCCCTGACCTGCAAAAAGCTTTCAGAAGTCAGTTTCCCACCTTAATGCAAAATAGCTTTAAGTTCAAATATGGAGTCAAGCAAATGACTCTGCAAAAATAACACTGGAAACATGCTACACATTTTAGAAACTTGGAAAATCACAAAAATATTTCAAAAACATCATAATAAAGGTACCATCAAAAACTTCTCAAGCACCTGCTCAGACTAACCACCTCAATGCCCTTAGATACTGCAGCCTTGCAAATTGCAGAACCCACAAATCCAGAACCTCCAAGTACAACAACCTGAAAATATATCATCATACTTCATACTGAAAAATAAATGTACATCTTTTGACAGAATGGAAATACCCTTTCTGTTTTGACATCAGCTACAACATCTATTGGTACAGCAGAGGAATCATCACTGATAGTTGGTGAAGCATAGCGGTTGTTGACTCTAACTCTGCACATGAGAGCGTCAAACATTACATAAACAAAAGCTAGATCTACAATTGATCCATACTTGGAATGAAATCAAGAGTACTATTGACGATGTGGGATTTACAGCAGTTCTTTAGCCTATTGAACTCTGTAAATAGTTTATTCCAAAGGGTATTGTAGATGAAAACTAATCAATGCAAGCATCAGAGAGAAAATACTAGCTATCAAAAGAGATCTAATTGATTCTTAAGCAGTTTTCAGAGTATAAAATGATCAATCCACTGCATTCAAGACGCCCACATACTTACTACCAATATATTCATGTAAGACAGCTTGCCAATTTTGCATAGCTAACACAATGGATGTCATGATACATCACATTCATCTGCCAGATACTGAGAGGAAATAAAAAGGGAATCAAAGCAAAGCATTTGAAACTACTATCAATATAAACCATGCTTAATAGGAAAAAAATATGACCAATTAAAAATTATTTAATTGGAGATCCATGGAAAGCAGCATATACAAAATCAAGGAAGAAAAGGTTGTCATGTAGCAGAGAACTAATAAAAACCTCCAATGAGTGTTTAATGGTGTGAGACAAACTGATAGTGGCACTCATATTAAAACTTTTTGAATCTACATTCAAGAATTATGTGTGAAGCTAGTAGAAGAGAATGACCCTACCTCTACACTTCCTCGACGAAGTCTGATAAAGCCATATAACTAGTAATCACTACATAACAAATTTTCTGGTCTCACAACCATATCAAATTCAGGACTCAAATAGAAAGAAATGAAGTGATAGGCAAACCATTTGCATTGTAGAATATCTTAGCTATCAGAGAAGATGGAACATGTGTAGAACAGCAATTTAGAGTAGTTACCAATAAATCAATATAGAAGCATTAGATCCAAGTAATTTTACACGCACAGCATACAAAAAAAGAATCCTGGGTGGTAATAATTTTGCATGCACAGCATATGAGGTAAAAAAAAAAGAGTAGCACAAAGAGTGACCTTACATAAGATATATTCTAAAGATAGATGATAAAAGTTATATTGGTCATGCAGACGATTAGAATCAAGATAGCTGTACAGAGCCTAAAAAAAAATATGCCTGTTAACCAAAAAAAGATCTTTTTGCACCTCTTTGATTGAATTGATTTATATTTAGATTAAATTATATAGATGTGAACGATATGAGATTAGAGAAAAACACAATTTATTATAGAAAACTTGTTGAATGGAAAAAAAAAAAAACAACATTGACAACGTGCCCAAATACCTTTACTATCTTATTCCTAGGTTACAAGTGAATTAAGAAAGTCTCTCAAAGACAAAGCAAGATATTCCCTCTTGAATTACAGAATAATTATTCATTTCTCAATCACCCTTCTCTCAATTTCATCTCCCTCACCTTCAAGCAAAAGAAGCCCTTTTATAGATTCTCGGAAATGACTTTAATACTTCATGCCATTGATTGATTGGAAACGGTAGGAATTATAATTGCTTCTTAATTGATGCATAACTCGTGGGATCTCTAGCTCCATAAATTCTATAATAAAATATGATTGATTCAAATTTTAATGCTATGAAATCCAATAAAAAAAATTAAATAATTTCTAACAAACTAATAAATAATCATTAATGAACATTGATCACCTATATTATTAGCATAATTAACAATTGTGAAGTTTGTATATTGATACCGTACCACAAAGCTAGTGTAACTATACCTAAGAGCACACCTCACAATAGAATCTCATTCGTGCTTCAGTTTTTATGCTAATCATTAATGATTATTGACCACTTGTGTAGGCACAATCAATGACCATAAAGGTTTACATATTGACATCATAACATAAAGCCAGTATAATTATAGTTTAAACCCACACGATCCAACTCCTTATAAGAAAGTCACTTTTGAACTTTACACCATAGTCTTATATTTGTACAATAACTTATAGGTGGACATTAAGGTGCCATTTTTTAGGATTAGCAACAATGTCTGAGATTAATAATCAAAAACATTCATGTAAGACCGATAAACCATTACAATAAATGACAAAAAAATCCCAAGACTCAATCCTCTCGAAAAACAACCTAGATTCAAACTATCATTCTCAAAAATCCAACCAAGACTTAACACTCCTGGCATTCCTAAGACCTGAAATAGCTCTCAACTAAAATTGATTCTCTCCACCTCTCAATCACAACAAAAGATGAGAACACTCAGCTAAACTCCTACACTCAACTCATGCATCAAATATCCCCTTAAAACATAAGAAAAGAGATAACAAACTCCTAACAAAAAAATACAAATTCTAGCCGTTTAAATTCAAAAAATCTTAGTTTTCACGATATTGAAATTAAGAGTTCATGTCTATCCAATTTAGCCCACACTTGTCTTGGACAACCTTGAAAAGAAGCCTTTTCGAGTCTTACATTAGACCTCTTCTCAAAACCATCCTTGAGTCCTCCATGAGTATCATTTGACACGAAATGTCCACTAGACTCTTCTTTCGTTCTCTAAGTATATGCCAACCCCTTCGAGACCTCTTCATTCCTTAGTAGGTCATTCTCTAACAGGTCACAATATCACATTTGGAGAAGCTCAATTTTGATCAAAAAATTATGGAGCATCAACTCAATGTGAAATAAAAAGTCACACCAATCTGATAGCAAAAGTAGTCCCTTAAGTTTTCAAAACAAGTCATATTCCACTTGAAAGGTGAGAAGGCCCATCAAGAAAAATTATTCTAACTTGAATGATATCCCGAGTGAATTTTCAATTTAAATAATGCTCATCTCTAAACTGGTAATACTCCCTCAAATCAACACTCTTATGGATTTATCTGTTAAGAATCACTCTTATTTTTTCTAAATACATCCTCATGATATTACAAAATTAAGCTATGGGAATTCAACAAATTTGTGGATGTAGTTTGGGATGTCCCAATTAAGACATGAAATTCAATCAGGAGAAAACAATCATCATTGACTTTGCAAACTTCCTTATACCATCATCCAACTAAGTGTTTAAAATGCTACTCTTATCAATGAATACTGGATATGTCTTTCGATGTGAGAAAGGAACATCAAATTTTTGCCAATGACGTCTTGGGGAAGAGCAAAACCTTCAATCAACTCCTAGGACAATTGCAAGAAAATCTCGAGGCTTGTAAAATATTATGAGGCTCAACCCACTCAAGCCTATGTTTAAAGCCATATTGAAAGGTTTCTTAACTTTATTGTATAAAAAATGTGGTTCATAATAAATTCTAAAAGTTAAAGACATTAAATGACTTATTCAAAGAAAACTCGTGAAGTTTAACAAGTGCATAGAAGAATGTTACATCTCAAGCAATTAGTTTTTTGACCTCACGAATAAAATCGAGAAAATTTTCAAGTCTCTTTTGAGATTGAAGGAAGCTCAAAATGGACAAAATATTGGAAAGAGGCTTCTAAGCGTTGAAGAAATATTTATTGACAACTTATATTTTGAGCAATCCTTAAATCGAAAAGACACTATCTTTATTTGGTTGCCTCAAAAAATGTAGTTTGCTCAATTTTAATTCAGGTCAATAATTTGAAACCTATTTATAATCCATTTTTCCTTTTTATCATCACTTCCATTGCTAGATGTGCCTTCTCCACCACCATTGGCTCCATAAAAAATGATAAAACAAGCTCACTAATGAATTAAAATACTAAATAACAAAATCCTATGTAGACCCATTGTGTGCAATTGTCGACAATCAAGTCTATGGTCTATCATGAAATGGGATCTCTTGTGTCCTGAGCTCCCCACAAAATCCGTTTGACACACCTAATGTGTTACATCAAAAAGTGTCATAGTCCTTAAGATTTGTTTAAAGAAACAATGATTAAATACAAAAAAGTGCATAAGGAGAGGCATAAACCCACAAGTTCCTTAGTTTCCAATCCATCTTAAGAAACAAGTAAAAAGACACTAAGGAGAGACGAATGTCCAAGAGAGAATCTTCAAGAATTGTCTCCCAAAATAAAAAAAAAGGTTTTAAGGAGAGATAAAAGTCCACACTTGTTGATACAAGACAAATTCGAGGAACCTTATAATTTAAGTATAAATACAAGGCTCTTCAAAATTGTCCATCAAGATAATGCAAAAACTAAATAAACCTATAAATACATGTCATGATCATTGAATGTCTTTAAAAATAATGTAAATAAATATAAAGTGATGGTTATAATTATTTAAAAAATTCTAACTAATCTTAAATCTATTCATTTATGACAAATCCACAATAATTATCTTGTTGTGATGTCAATATAACTCTAAATGTAACAAACATTTACATTCATGTTTTTAACCATCAAATGTAGCCAATGGAACAATCAAGTTTTGCACTTAGTTTAATTAAAAATTTTGCCCAATACAACAAATTAACATATCATAACATGCTTTTAAGCAAATTGCAAAAGATAATTAGGTTCTTCAAAAACTAAGTGTTGCTTTCACTTATCCAAAATACAATAAAAAATAACAATATTTTTTTAGTACAAATGATTTTGCAAATTTCTCCAATCATGCAGTTTAATTCAATGAGAAAAATCAAAGAAAAATAATAATCTAATCTAGCAGCAATCGTTACTGCAATGTAAGCATAATTTATTTTTTTTCTAGAAATTAAAGCTCAAGAGGATGGCATAGAAACCAAGGAAAGAATAAAAAAAAGCCACCACATGAATTACAATGTGGTAACAAGAGATTTCAATAGAGAATAACAACAAAAAAAGGATGTCAATAACTGGATCTTCAAGGCTCCAACATCAATTGGTTGGCAGCAAAATAGAGTTCTCATCTTCATTACTTCTTCAAACATAATGAACAAACATACCCCTTTTCTTGTAGCAAAATGCCTTCTTATAAGCTTGAGAGGTAGTGTAACAACAAGTTCCAAATAATTCCAACAAAATCCTGCATAGTCTACACATTTTGCTCATCATCTGTGCATGACTGCAGTGCACATCAGCACGACAATGATCTCTGGACAACCATTATGCTACAATAACATCACCTAGACATACGAAACCCATACACATACACATGGTTTGGAATCAAAAAAAAAAATACACATACACATGGCTATCATACCAGTAACAAACTATGGTTGTCGATACAATGTCTCATATAAAATGCTTAATTTGTTGGTGTCTAATTTTGAAGGGGTGGCCAATCGCTGATGTTACTATAAATTGTAGTACAATCTATCGACCAGTATTCCAACTACATTAAATGACAAGCATAAATCCCACAGTAGACATTCCCATGGATACAACGATGAATATAACCTGAACAAAATATGTACAATAATCGCTCAAATATCCTCATAAATGTAAAATAAAATCATAAAATCATAAATCTAGTAAAAAGACAGCAGAAAATGAGAATACACATAAATTGAGAAAAATATTAAGGCCACATTACATTAGGCACCTTGATCCTAAAGGTCGCTCATCAAGGGAAGGGAAATGACAATCAAATAAATGAGCCATCAAGGCATAGTCTAAAATGCTATATGTGCCCTAGTCCTCAAGGTCCTACAGTAGATGATAATGGATATCAACACCAACACTACGGACTGAAAAAACATTTCTTATTAAAAGAATTATGAGACTAGGGATCCAAACCCAAGCTTTGAAATTTTACTTAGCAAAATTTTCTCACTGATTTTATTATCAACAATAATTTTATTAAGTTCAACAAAGAAGTTTTTCGAACAGGAGTAGCTACAAATTGCCGCAGAAAATGAAATTATCGAAAAATGGATAGAAGCACTATACTATAAAAGCCTTCTCAAAAGGCATTAAAAAATCTTAATTCACAAATCAAAAGGTATTACAAAAGATCCTTCTCCACAATCATTATTGACAGCTACTCATCCAACAAAAGATTGAGATTCTTACCCTCAATTCAGGCAACAAAGAGCCCTTTACAACGAGCAAAATCTTGAACATTCTCAAACAATTTAGTTTTCCAAAACTTCACCAATAGTTCTTAGAGAGACAAATACATTGTAATTAGTGCTTTATATTCAACTATAAATGTAACAATAAAAGAGACCAATTTCATAGTCATCTATCTATAGATTAATGGCATGTGTTTGGTCATGTTTTTAGAGAATCTAAAAGGAAGATAACTCCTTTTGTATGCAACGTACAAACAATTCCTAGTGAAAACAAATTGTGGTCTAATGCATATCATAACACAAACTCTTATCAAGAATTCACATGATACTTATGAGCATAGGTGAACAATTTATATTATTAACTAAAATATATCTGTTGGATATGACTAACGATGAACATCTTTTTGACAAATGACATGTAGAATATAATTAAATTGACATCGCCATTAATATTAAAATCCATGAAGCTCATTATAACTTCATTCAATTCATGAAACTAATTAAAACAATATTCCTTGCACATAAAATGGGTGAAAAGATATCTATAAGTAAAAGAATAAAGGTAATTATCACACCATACCCAAAAATCCCAAATAAACCTGATAAATACATCTAAAATATAATCTACTAGGTAAACTAGAGATAGAAACAAAAAACTGAAGACATTAATTAATCAAAATCAATGACAGAGATGAAAATAATATTTCAATTTTCCATATCAAGTATAATACATCTAAAAGAAATAGCATAGCATAATATATAATGGCCATAAAGTATAAAAAACTGGAAAGAAACGTTGATACAATATTCTAGACATAAAATACAATTATTCTCACATACATGATGTCCATTACTCACTCGCAAAATACAATAAGCTCTCACTTAAGACCCTGAACTATTATTTAAGACTCCTAACTCTATGAATATCAACATCTTGATCTATAATATAAATTAAAATGATAGATGCCATCGTTTCAACTATGTTCAAGTTTGAGAAACTTACAGAAAAAGAAAGGATGAAAAGATAATCAAATAAGTTGATTATGAATTCATCAAATACAAGAGATAATCTATAAAAAAAAGAAAAAGAAACAGTGTACATAAAAAAAGCAACTGCTTTACTTCTCTTTAGCTTGGTTTTTTTTATAGAAGTTTAGTTTCTATTTTTAAGTCCTTTGTAATTTGTTTAAATTCTAGACAACATAATCTCATTTAAATTTTTTGTATAATCTTAAAGAGCCAAACACTCTATCAATATAGCTTTTACAATTCTTGATCAATAAAAAGGCAAAAAGAAATAAAAAAGTCAAAATGGCTACCACATCACATGCTTTGTCCGCATCTCAGAACGATGTTCACATAGAAATGAATGGAAGATGAATGCTTTGTCCATATCTTAAACCTCAATCACACAAGAATAAAATGAGAGAAAAGAGAGATAGAATTAGATTTGACACCATTAGTCTGGAACATTTACAAGTCCCTCTGACCTCGATTAAGGAGCATTTAACCCATGTTAACATAATCTCCTTTGTCTTTCTTAAAGAAATCATCGAGAACCCTCATTTGTAAAGAACCATTAATTCACTAGGAACCCTACCCATGTCTAAGCCTTTTGATTGCCTGAACAATTAATCTTGCCAATGCTTCACAACAGCCAAGCACCTAAAGTCCACCTCTGCCTAAGCCCCACTCAACAGAGGGCTCCACTACAATTTGAAATTCTACACTGCTTAAGTCTCATTTCACCTGACGGGCCTCTATCCAAAGCCTTTTCCACTTCCCAAGGACTATATTTTTCCTACATGAAGGCTTTACTACAGCTCAAAGGAGTTCACCTCCACCTAAGCTTTAAAATTTAAAAATCTACAACCTTATTTTCCCTGACCAATCATCGAGCATTAAACGTTACTCTATACACATGGTACTCGAATGCCTTATAAGCCGCATAAATGCCCTATAATATGCTCAAATAATCTATAAGCTACTCGAATGCCCCAAAAAATACTACAAACTCTTGTAAGCTTTTTGGATACATTATAAGCTGCACTAATGTATTATAGGCTACCTGAAAACTTTGTAAGCTACCCAAAAGTCTCTTCTTTGTCAAGTTTTCAAAAACAACAAGCTATAGAAAGCTTTTATAAGCTACTCAAAGGTGCTCATTACTCATAAGAACAACTTCTTGCTCTCCCACAAAATCACACTTTTGTTTAATCCCTTGAATTCCTTCTTCGTATCAACAACCAGAATACCCTCATTTTATTAGCTTAGTCAACTAAACTCATGTTCTAAAAAAATAATTAATCAAAAAGCAATAAGGCAAAAGGCAGCTAGAAATAGAAGTAAATCTTGAGAAAAAAAATTTAAAAACACCTTTGCAAAGTTTGTTGACATGGCCATCAATACGTTCATCATCAAAATTTGCTCTCACTGATCGCATCGAATAGTTTAAACAATTTCTTAAGTTTCAACGATCCAAAACTTCTAAGTGCGCATCATCCCAAGATCTCAATACCTGTAGTCAACAAGGTGAAAAAAGACACAACGGGACTAACTGTTATAGGAGAAGGATTAAGACAGGGAAGTCTTAGATTTTGGGCAGTGGTTGATATTCATTAAACATGGAAGCTGAGTTTGTTTCCTCATATTAGTCTATCGTCGACTCAATATCAACCTTGACAACCTTCTCAAGCAATGGTTTCTTTGTCGCCGATAATTCTCCTTTTCCAATTGATTTCTAGCAAGGCATGCCCTTTCTTTGGGTTGTGACAAGCTTGATTCACTACATTCCAACATTAGCATGAAGGTCAAGAGAACAAATCAAGTATTTCTTTGTTGGTCTATCCAAGTTAAATAAATCATCAAGATATCCTCTCCCTACCTTTGAGTTTAGTTGATGAAAAGCCACTTTTATGCTTCAATACAAAGTTGATTTCCAATAGAAAAATGTTCAAATCACATATTCAATTCCCCAATTCAAGTATAAATAAATTAGCTAAAAAGCTTGATTCCTGGCTTCCTCTTCAAACATACAACACCCAAGTATTTTTCGTTCTCCTTTAGATGGAAAATGTGTGGTAACCGATCGAGATTTCACAACTATTTCTCAAGACAATAAATGATTGTCACAACATTTGATACCAATTGTGCATTTACTATCCCAAAGTACTTGAAAGCATCCAAGAACCATTTTTGAAAAGGGAACAGAATACCTCAGTAAAAATTCAATTATGACACAAACCTTACTCTTAATTTGATATTTTTGGATTTCCCTTCACGCTTAAGGCATTGTCTTTGATCTCAAAAAGAACCACAAAGACCTTTGGATTCATTATTAAGTCAACAAAGGTGATTGTTGATCAACTTTGGCCAGAATTTAAGAGTAAGTTTATGAACAACTTAGGCATGATGCCACAAAGTAGGCAGTGAGTAAGAGATGATGAAAGAAATAGAAGGAAGTCCAAAGTAAAAAAGCGAGCATGGGACAACCCAACTCAATCACTACTTACATACACATGGGACACCCATGCAATATACCCTCCTTTTGAGAAGTCTAAATGGCACAACAAACAATAAAATATTTTTAATAACATAATAATATATGGCACCTCGAGATACAATTAGTTACATACAACATTCCAAGTTTTGAATCAATTACATACATCATTAAAAGTTTTGAATTTCTAAAATTTATGCTACTAAACACAAATCAACTAAAACTTTTCCAACAAAAAATTTGCCCAAGGTAAAAGTTAACAACCATGAGAAATCGATTTTCGAATAAAGGTAACTCTTTTTTTGAGTCAAGATGAATGATTTCAAATGAAGAATGAATGAATTTTCAAACAAAAAAAAAGAATCTTTTACTTAGCCAACAATATATCTTCAGTTGAATCCTCGATGAATAATACATTTTGGAAAATTTCTTCATAAGTTTGGACGTTAACAATATCACCAGCACTGTTGGAATATTCGAAAATTTTTCAGCCAAAAGTATTTAAGAAAATGAAACTCATTTCAATATCAAAGAAAAAAAGAACAATTAAATCAAATTTTCACTCGAAAGCCACTTGGATTGAGGTCTTTTATGGCTTTCCAAATGATCCATTGTGAAATCTAATATTAAAATAGTTTATTATCTTCCATTTACTAAAGCCTCAAACTGAGACTGCCAACACCCTCCTCCAATCTTAACCTTTTTCAAAATGGCATGTTGATCTTTATTTTGAGTCTTTTAGTTGAGATCAAAGTAAAGTTGAAGACCAAATGGAGAGGAGACCCACCCTTCTCCATGGGATAAGGGAAAAAAACATACTCTTCAAATCTTTATCTCCATTTGAGTCAAAATTAAGAATACTTCCACTACCAATCATTCCTTGAGTTTAAGCATAGGACCCCTCAATTTCTTTATGAAGGTAGGCAGTTAACACAAAATTTTGTTCTATAGGGGACATATTTCTCAAGTCATGCTTTGTTTGTTCATCTATCATCTCTACGATGAAATTGGTAAGCATTCATGAGCTTTTCTCATTTACTAACACATTGTTCAACAAGAAATTCTACTCACTATATAAAATCTTTCCCCCATTTTAATTAAAGAATAAATCTAAAACATTAAAATAGTCAAATTGTCTTTCTTAAGGACATCTATTAATCTAGCACAAAATGCAACAAACAAATCAAGTAAAATTTTGGAGGGAGTATTAAGTGGTAATTAAATCTAATAGAATAAGTTCTTAAATTAAGACAAATGAAGGAGGGGTGACTACCATGCTGGCATTTGGTGATTCTTTTATTTTACTTTTCCTTCTCCTTCTACAATTGCTTCACTGCTAAAGCCTTGGCACAAAACCAACTAAAAAGTTGTCTATTTCAATACTTCTTAAAATTAATCAATAAATTTAAGTGCTATATGGCATGGGCTAAATATTTATATAAAAGGTGGCAATTAGCTCCTATTTGCACAATTGTATTTTGAAGGGCTCCAATCTCAAAGCACTACGTGCCATATGTTGGGTGAGCAACTCATCAACTTCCACAAAAATTAAGAATTGATGTGTCAAGAAAGCAATAAAAACATCAAAATTGATAAGACATGATTACGAATGTCCATCTCTTTAACACCGCCTACATGGGTAACACATGTTCCTTGGATTCCACATATTCTGAGATAAACTAATCATAACTCTCATCAAAGCAAAGTTTGTTGACATCCTAACACAATTATTAACACAACACAAAATTTCTGACCAAATCACAAATGATTTATTAATCATCGCCAAGCTCTTTCCCAATAGAACCCAAATCAATTTTTCAAATGACTACTACCAAGCAACAATCCCTCACAATGACCACACTTCCATTATTTGACAAGGTCTGCTTTTGCAAAATTCATAATATTCAACCATGTCACCAAAGAGTTGTTAGACCTTATAACTATCGAAATTCTTGGAAGCTTCAATGATTATGCCAAGTGTCATAACTATAGCCATATCTAAAAAACCATAAAGAACCCATCCATTTGGCAATTTAGAAACTCCTCAAGATTCTTTGGGGTCTAAACCTTTGACATCTATCGTTGTATTCAGAGAGAGAGAAAGAGAAAGATTATGATATTACCCTAGTATTAATCATGTTTTACAATCATTATCCTTTGAGCAAAACTTTGCTCCTTAAATAATTATTTTTCTAAGATCTATTAGGTACATGCTCTCTTTCCAAAATTCTCCTCAATGTTTATTGACTATAGAAATAGGTAATTGGAGCATTATTGCCAAAATCTCAGAACTCAGAGCTTCAAAAATAGTTCAAAAGAACAAGTCAATTGTTGATATAAAAGATTGCTATCTCTCACTTAGTATATGATGGTGCATAGAAATCTAGGGGTTGTTTTCTTGATAATTGTAGGGTTAACTTAAACCAACTAAGAGAACCAATAAACTATTTTGCTTGACATTAGTAGGGTTAACTTAAACTAAGCGAACCAATAAACTATTTCGCTAAACCAGTGCTCTATACCGACTATTGCCACTAACAACCTTTCTGACTTACCCAATCCTCCATGCGTTAGTGAAGTTCCGTCTTCTCCTCCAGCAAGTTATCTCATACACCAAGCTCTCTCCTCTGTGTGAATCTGTTCTTCATCGAAGTTCTCTAATCCAGCAGCATGAGTAACAACGGAGAAGGCTAGGATCTGGATGAATTGGGTTAACAACCAAAAGGAAATCGAATTAAGTCATACCAAGTCAGGTTAACAATAAATAGTAATTCATTATTTTCATACCTAAGCTAAACAGGTAATAAAAATCCAAGTGACTTAAGCCCTAGAGTTCGCGAGGTGAAAAGCAAAAGTTTTTACTAGCAATTCCATGATTTTCAAAATTTCAGCATCAGACCAGGACATTTTAGGGGCTCTGAAGCAATCTAATGGAACTCAGATAATTGATAAAGAGAAGAAAAAACGAATACCTCCATTGTTCTTTGCAACGGATAAAAATAGAGGTGAAAGAAAGAAGATCAGCCGACCTTGACGTAGTATGAGAAGGGAAACGCCACAAAGAAGAACGAGATACCGTAATCGGCTTCCGTCTGGCAAGGGCAGGCACAGAGGGGCAAATCACAAAGCTGGACATTTGCGGAGGAACTCCTATGAAGTGAAGCACACTGCCCAGAGTGACTCTCCTCACCCTTTCTTCTGCTGCCCTAAATTTAAAATGGTCGACACGTGTGGCTGTCCATTGTTCTCGCATTTTTCTTAGAAATTACATCGTAAAGCTTTTTGTACATTAGCCAAACATACGTCTTCCTTCTTCTCCACAGAATTGCTAAAGGAGTCTTGGTTCAAATTTTGGAGGAAAAACGTGGCAATGTTTTTTGGGGAGGGACGATTAATCAAAATCATAGTTGCATGATATATGTCATAACAATATTTTGAAATAAAATAATTACATTAACCTAATGGATCCAAATATACTATTATGTCTCCTATATGATCAATATTAATTAAATTTTTTGATAGAATTTTTTATTTATTTTTCTCATAAATATATTTTTCATTCCTCTTAATATTGGATTAAGTATTAGCTTGAGCTCAAATTGAGTTTTAATAAAAATAATTGTATTTAGCTATAAAACAAAAGATTTATTGTTCTAGATAGATATATTATTATAATTAATATGAATGAATTTTTAGACTTAATTAATATTAGTAAATTTAGCTAAAAATTAATAATTAATCCAAATATGCTTATTTTTTATTGAATCAAAATTGAATTTTTAAACAACTAAAAAATATCGATTAAATTGAATTATTCCTATCCAAAATGTAAATATATTTGAGATCAAATAGAGTATTTCCAAGTTAATCTTAAGACATAATCATAATAACTCAAGATCAAATTATGATATTTTTATATGTAAATTTTATTTTTAATTTCCTAAATTTTTATCCTTATCATGATACTATGAAACATTAAGATATCATTTAAACAAATCATAATCATTCTTACAATGATTTCAAAAACCCTATAAAATAGGCTCGAAATTGTAAAGCTATGTAATCATTAAAATATTTTATTTTGAATAATATACAATTTATCTTTCTCTTTTATTTTTCTTAAATATATATCCAATAATTATCTTAAAAATAAAAATAATTATTTTATAATTAAATTATGAATATTTGTATATACTTATTTTGATGTAAAATCTCATGTGATTCAAGCAGCATACAAATTTAATTTATATTTTACACATCAAGAAATTTTTAATCATATTAAAAATATTTAGAATAGCATTTTCCAATAGTTAGTATAAACGTGCTGCGTTTCGAAAACCAGAGGGAAGAAACTGCCACATGGCTTCTACTCTTCTGCACTTTAGTCCATCCTCCTACAAAACAGCTACATCACAACGACCTCCTCCTCGTCATCCCTCCCCCTTCGCCCACTCCTCCTTTCTACTGCTCGACCTCTGCTCGCAACCAAAAGAAGTCCACCAATCCCTCACCCTCATCATCAAACACGGGCTGTACTCTGACCCCTATACCCGAAACAAGCTTATCGCCGTCTTCTCCCGCTTCGGAGCAATTCACGAGGCCTCCATGATCTTCGACTCCATCACTGAGAAGCCGGAAGAGGTCTATCACTGCCTTCTTCGTGGCCATGCTCACCATTCCCCTTTAGATGTCACCCTTTCCTTCTACTCCCAGATGCGACTTGCTGGAGTTCGACCATTGGTTTTCAGCTTGACCTACATCCTAAAGAGCTGCGCAGATCGCTTCGACCTCCGGATGGGCAGGGGGGTTCACGCACAGCTGTATTGCAATGGGTATGGCTCCAATGTTCAGGCGATGACCTCCGTGGTTAACATGTACGCCAAGTGTGGTAGGATCGATGAAGCTCGCAAGATGTTTGATAGAATGCCCGAAAGGGATCTGGTGACTTGGAATGCCTTGATTGCGGGGTATGCCCAGAATGGATTTGCTCTTGATGCGCTGCAGATGGTTGTTGGGATGCAGGAAGACGGGCAGTCACCGGACTCGATCACGCTTGTCTCTGCTCTTCCTGCTTGCACTGCTGTTGGGTGTTTGCCGATTGGGAAATCAGTGCATGGGTTTGCTGTTCGAGCTGGTTTTGAATCACTGGTAAACATCTCAACCGCAATCATCGATATGTATGCCAAGTGTGGTGCAATTTGGCTGGCAAAATTGGTGTTTGAAAGAATGATGATTAAGAATGTGATCTCATGGAACTCGATGATTCTTGGTTGTTTGAGTTGCAGTGAACCTGGGGAAGCTTTGAAGCTATACAAGCGGTTTCTGCACGAGGAAATCAATCCTACAGATGTCACCATGATGGGAGCCTTGCAAGCTTGTGCTGAACTTGGTAAGCTGGAAGAAGGAAGGGAGGTTCACAAGCTTCTTCTGAGAAATGAATTGGGAACTGATACCTCAGTAATGAATGCTGTGATTACCATGTATTCCAAGTGCAAAAGACCCGACCTAGCCGCTGAAGTGTTTCACAACTTGCATTGCAAGAGCCTTGTTTCATGGAATGCAATGATCTTATGTTATGCACAGAACGATATGCCAACCGATGCAGTGAACCTCTTCTTGAAGATGCAAACGAAGAATATAAGACCAGATTCCTTCACCTTGGTCAGCGTAATTCCAGCACTTGCAGACATCTCTCTTCCTCGCCAGGCAAAATGGATCCATGGCTATGCTGTCAGATTGCTTCTGGATTGCGACATCTTTGTCAGGACTGCTCTGATTGACTTATATTCCAAATGTGGCAATGTGATCTCCGCACGATCTCTCTTCGACTGCATCGAAGAGAAGCACGTGGAGACATGGAATGCCATGATTGATGGCTATGGAAGCCATGGCCTAGGCCTGAAGGCAGTCGAAATGTTTGCAGAGATGAAAAGGAGCACGGTCAAGCCAAGTGATGTCACGTTTCTCAACATGCTCTCAGCTTGTAGTCATGCAGGCTTGGTTGAGGAAGGGAAGAGATACTTTAGGAGCATGAAAGAGGACTATGGTTTGGAACCTAGAATGGATCACTATGGAGCCACGGTCGACCTCCTCGGCCGCTCAGGGAGGCTCGAAGAGGCATGGAACTTCATTGAGCAAATGCCAATAAAGCCAGGCATCAGTGTCTACGGAGCCATGCTCGGTGCTTGCAAGATACATAAGAATGTGCAGTTGGGCAAGGCAGCTGCAAAGAGGCTATTCGAGCTCGAACCAGAAGAAGGTGGTTACCATGTCTTGCTGTCAAACATATACGCTTCAGCCTCACTGTGGGAAGATGTGGCCAAAGTGAGGAGTATGATGGAGAAGAAAGGACTACAGAAGTCACCTGGTCTCAGCTTCATGGAGATTAAGAACCGGGTACACACATTCTACTCTGGAATGACAAATCATCCACAGGCAAAGCAAATATATGCAAAGGTAGAGGAATTGATCGAGGAAATCAAGTTGTTTGGATACGTACCAGATGAGGATTCAGTACGAGAAGTGGAAGATGATGTGAAGGAGAAGTTGCTGAACAGCCACAGTGAGAAGCTGGCAATTTCATTTGGGTTAATAAGCACAAACCCTGGAACTACAATTCAGATAAGAAAGAATCTCAGGTTTTGTAGAGATTGCCATAATTTCTCAAAGTTGGTTAGTAGGGTCACCGGGAGGGAGATCATCGTTAGAGACATGCAGAGATTTCACCATTTTAAGGATGGTAAATGTTCGTGCAGAGATTACTGGTAGCTTTCGTCTACCATCAGATTCTAATTTCATTAGAACTGGAGGCAGAACAACTCTGTTATGACTCCGCTTCCTGTAGGTAGAATGTTTAATGAATACAGTTCTTTTGTACTATACCAATACATGAAAACACACACAAACATACACATACATATAATTATTATAATTTTATTTTATTTTATTCTTAAAAAAAAAAAAAAAAAGACATTTAAATTTAAAACTATACATTTCAGCCAAATCAAAGAATATGATCTAAATGTTTATCCCAATTTTTATGAAAGTTTCTTAACTGCAGCTCAAGGCTGATTAGTGTCTTTCAATATACGTGAAAATATTAAGCTGCTTGAATTTTTGTGACGTTAAATTAAAGAAACCATGAAAAAAAAAACAATTAATAGCAGTTGAAAAGACCAGGGTTGCTTATTCAGATATATATATATAAGTTATGCCTGATGAATGTTTCGAATTGCAGCATTGATGCTTTTGCAATCAAAATCCATGACCTTCATCCAGTTCTCAAAGTCTCCAATCTCCTGCAACGATATCATAAAGATTAGAAGGCAAGGAACTTTGCATTGATGAGTTATAATTCATATGAATTTGATCTTTTCCTTTAAAGACATGGCCCAAACTTCAAATTTAGGGACAATCCTAAACTTTCTTCGAAGAAAAAGAGATTGAATAACGGTTACCTAAACATGAGCTCAAGCTCAAAGCTTCAAACAAAACGAGCTTGAAAATAATCTGAAATGCTAGAGCACGAGAAGGTAAAATGCAATCAAGCTTGCGTATGACCCAAGTTCTAGCAATTATAATTTTCTTGTGCGAAGTTCTAGAAATTATAATTTGCAAGATAATGAAAAAAGGGGGAGACTTGAGAGGGATGATTTGCCTACCTCCCTTCCCCTATGCATTTAATAATAGAGAGGCAATCCATCTTCAACGATTTAGCGGGGTTGCCAAGTGCTTTGTTGTTAAAGCCGGACTCACTATCTCCCATTCCTTCCAGAATGAGAAGCTCCGGCAAACGCTACAGCTTTCATTCTTTGCAAAAAGGGTTGTTTCCTTGACACCTCTATAATCGATAATTCCCATGAAAACCCTAATGGGCTGTTGCCGCCATTGCAAAGGGTCTTCATCACCACTATTTTGTTGCGTGATGCACATCTTTGTCGTGAGAGCACTAGGGCCATAATTCTGATCTCTAATGTACTTGTAAGGTCCTAATTTGTTTTAAGAGACATGAAAATAACAACTATGGACTTATGACTTGTGGACTAACTTCTAAGGGGAACTCCAATAGCTTAATATTTAAAGTGAAAATTAAAGAGTGAAAGATATTAAAGGAAATGGTTTGGGAATGGAGAAAGGAGAACAGATATGATCAAGATGCTTTAGTCCAATGTTTTGGGAACATTTAAGTGAGATTATTAGCCTCTGATTGATAAACAACCTTGGTTGTCACTTTAATATTCTCTTGACTGGAAATATACATCCACAAAATAGGTCATCCTAAATGACAAATGGAACTCAAACAAGCCTTCAAATATTATTGGATTTTAACTGATTCTTTTGAATTATAAATTTTAATATACCTCAAATCTTGATAACAACCTTGTTATGAGAATACAGAAGAGGTTTTAAGGTTTATGGGTTTGATAAAAAGAGAATTTGAGTGAAACCTATATAGTTAAGTATATTAAAAAATAAGGGACATCTCAAGACAAAATCAAATGATCAAATATGTATAAAATTTAATTTAGATATGAAAGAACTTTGGGTACGAATAACTAATTGGATTTAAGTTAGTCCGAATTTTACCCAAAAATTGTAGGTATATGGTTGAGTGGTTTAAATTCAAAAAAAAAGATAAAGAAATGGTCAATAAATTTACAAGGTTTTGTCTAGATCAAAGGATCAAATATGCATGAAATTTAATTTAGATATGAAGAAACCTTGGATACGAATAACTAATTGTATCTAAACTAGTGACAATATCGAATTTTAACCAAAGGTTTTGGGTATATGATTGAGTTATTTAGATTCAAAAAAAAAAAGGATCAAGAAATGGTCAATCAATTTACGAGGTTTTGCCTAGAGCAATTTGGATATGTACTTTGGGTCGACGTAGGCATTGCGAATTTGAAAGACCTCTAAAGTAATTTGAATTTGAGAAGCCATTAGGGTGATTTAGATTTGAAGGTTCATGGATTTAGATTTCAGAAAACAACTAGGGACATTTTTGATTTTGAGGTGCCACTTGGGTGACTTGGTTTTGAGGTCACCAGGGTAAACGTAATGATTTTAAGAGATTTCAAATGGTAAAAAAGGTTAACACATGTATTTATTAGCTTTATTTATCCACTTGGGAGAATTTCAAAAACCTTAAGGGGCATTCTTTGATGATCTCCACTCTTAATGGTATTTTGATTATTTTACTTGATCAAGAGAGTTTCGGATTATTTTGAGAATTTTGAGAGCTAAAGAGGTTCACTAAGATTCTATATGTGACATTTGAAGTGATTTTATAAACCTATAGAAAATTTCATCATTTTTTGCTCCACAAAAAGAAGTTTAGTAATTTGATAGCTTGAGGATATTATGGAAATTTGAATAGTCAAGAACAAAATGGTTATAACAAAATTTTATAGCCTTCGAGACAATCCTTGAAAGTTCAAGGATGAATTTTTAGATTAGACTTAATTTATATCATAGGAGCATTTCAATTATTTGATACTATTGGTGGCAAATTAGTAATCATAAATGGACCAAGGCATTATAAATTACAGTACTATCTAATGAGAAAGCCTTGAAAGTTTGCTATTGATTTAGTTGCATTTGAGCTTAATTTGTCACCGAAGATGAATTTGGTCATTTTGCCAATCAATGGGAAAGTCTTGAGAGTTTGTTATTGATTTAGATGTATTTAAACTTTATTTGTCACCGAAGATGAATTTGGTCATTTTGCTCTTCAATGATCTATTTAAGAAATTTCAAGATTTAGAAAATATTTAGATCAATTTTATAAACCATCATGAATTATCTTATAAGCTCAAGAATGAAACGTTTTACGTATTTTTGATTTTTTTCAAAACAAGACATTTTTAATTTTTTACATCCACGACGACATTTTTTGCAATTCCAACAAAACTCTTTAACTTGACAATGGTGCCCAAAAATATCAAAGGTCATTAGATCTAATTCCAAAATTTATTATTAATATAAACTTTTTTTTTTGAATTTTACCATTATAATTACATTTTTGTTACTACGTCACGAAGAGCAATTAACACTTTTAAAAAAGTTTGAAGGTAAAAAGAGATGATAAATATTTTACAGAAGTCCCATAGAAATTTTGGATTTTTTTTCAAATTTTTATGATATTTTTTTGACATAAAGACAATTTTATAATTATGTACAGAATCTAGTTTATCAAACTGATATATAAAACTGTCGAGTTGTAAATATGATGTAAATAGAATAGGAAAAATCAAGTTGTTAAATCCCTTAAATTGAGGGATATTCGGTTAGCCTATTTTCTAGGAATAGGATTTGAGTTAGTTTCCTTTTTATCTCCCGCAAATCTCCTATATAAAGGATTGTATTTCTCATCAATAAAAGGAGAATACAACGATTTTCTCAACATGTTATCAGAGACAGGTTTCTTTTTGGGGTCTCTTCTTCCCCTTCTTCCTCAAGCGGCCACTACTACAGCATAGCCATTCTTCTCAGCCTTCATTGCTGGATTTTTCCCTTTTTTTCTTTCTTCTTTTGTGCTCTGTTTTACCCTTTTTCCTGAGATCAAAACAGAGCATTTTTTCCAGCCTTTATTGTTGCGAATTTTTTCTCTTCAAACAGCCTTCATTGCTGTATATTCCAGCCCTCAAAGATGTCAGCCTCAAAAGTTCCCGTGTCTTCCAACCAGCCTGAAGAAATGAACTCTGCTCAGAAAACTAGAGAATTGCAGAATGTTCGGGCCTCAAATCGGCTCAATGGAAAGAACTACCTCAAATGGTCTCAATTCATTCGTACCTATCTCAAAGGCAAGGGGAGACTTAGCCATCTTCTTGGAACAGGTCCAACTGAGAATGATCCAAAGTTTGAAGCATGGGATGAGGAGGATTCAATGATCATGTCCTGGCTATGGGATTCGATGGACCCCATGATCAGTGATGCATGTATGTTTTTTGGTACAGCAAGGGAGATTTGGGATTATACTCGCCGCACATTCAAAAGCCAATGATGCAGCGCAAGTATATGAAATAAAAGTCAAAACAACAGCCACTAAGCAAGGAGACAAATCTGTCACAGAGTATGCAAGCTTACTGCAAAATCTGTGGCAGGAACTTGATCATTACCGAGTGTTTGAGATGAAAAGTCCAGAGGATGCTGCCATATTGAAGAAATTCATTGAAAAGGACCGAGTCTATGATTTTTTAGCTGGATTAAATCCTGAATTTGATCAGGTAAGGATTCAAATCCTTGGCAAGGAAGAGACACCACCGTTGGAAGAAACAATCTCACTAGTCCGTGCAGAGGAAAGCAGGAGGGGTGTCATGCTTCAACCACAAACCTTGGACGGCTCAGCCCTAGTAGCAAAAGCAAACCATCGGGAAAAAGGAAGGAGTGACGCTCCAGTGCAATATCAGAGTAGAGAAGGTCAATGGAAGGAGAACAAGGACAATCTTTGGTGTACTTATTGCAAAAAACCGAGGCACACAAGGGATAAGTGCTGGAAACTGAATGGGAAGCCACCCAGTCATGAGTGGGGAACCAGAGGAGGGCAGTCACGGCCTCAAACATACATGACAGATCCGCCGAGGCCACAAGCACACATGGTGGAGCAACCAAAAAATGAAGAAAAAATAGCAGTGGCCGTAGGAGAATTCAGCAGCGAGGACATTGAGAGGTTAAAAAATCTGTTGGGGTCCCTTGAGAAGCCTTCCGGTACCTATTCTCTAGCCTTGTCAGGTAAACCTTCCTTCCCTGTTTGTATGAATGTCTCGGAAACTCCTTATGCCAACTCATGGATAATAGATTCAGGTGCCACAGATCATATGACTCCTACCTCTAAGCCTTTTCACACATATACCCCTTGCCCGAGCAATAGAAAAATTGTAGTGGCCAATGGATCCCTAGTGACAGTGGCCGGCTTTGGAGATATACATCTCTCCCCTGTACTTATCCTTAAGGATGTTCTACATGTCCCAAAATTATCAGCCAGCCTTGTTTCCATTAAAAAACTAACACATGATCTTAAATGTTATGTCATTTTTTTCCCTTCTTATTGTGTTTTTCAGGACCAGGTCTCGGGGAGGAAGATTGGACTTGCTAAGGAAAGGAGCGGTCTTTACTACCTTGAGCCATCTCTGATTGCTAGGAGTGATTTGTCTTTGTCTTTCTTTAGTTCCTCAAATAAAGATGTCATTTGGCTGTATCACCTATGTCTAGGTCATCCATCTTTCAAGTCTTTGAAACTTATGTTTCCTCATTTATTTCAAGGATTAGAGATTTTTGAATTCCATTGTGATACATGTGAATTGGCAAAACACACTCGTGTATTTTTTCCTATTAGCAATAAAAGAAGTTCTCATCCTTTTCATTTGATTCATAGTGACATATGGGTCCCTCTACTATACCAAATATTTCTGGGGCTAGGTGGTTCGTCTCCTTAATTGATGATTGCACTCGGGTTACTTGGCCTTTTCTACTTAAACACAAATCTGAAGTGAGCACTGTTGTACAAAATTTTCACTCAATGATTCAAAACCAATTCGGGGTAAAAATAAAAAGCTTCAGAACAGACAATGCTAGGGATTACTTCAACCAATTCCTATCTCCATATTTTCAAGCCCAAGGCATTATTCATGACTCATCATGTGTTAACACACCTCAACAAAATGGGGTCACCGAAAGGAAAAATGGACATTTGCTCAATACTACACGAGCCCTACTTCTTCAAGGGAGTTCCAAAATCCTATTGGGGGGAGGCTGTCCTTACTGCCACATACCTCATAAATAGACTTCCTTCCCGTGTGCTAGACAATAAAAATCCCATAGAGCTCCTTAACAGTTTCTACCCTCACTTTCGAACAACCAATGGCCTTACACCCAAGGTATTTGGATGCACTGCTTTTGTGCATAATCACAGTCCCCATAGAGACAAATTGGAACCTCGAGCCATCAAATGCATATTCCTTGGTTATTCATCCACTCAAAAGGGATATAAGTGCTACAATCCTTCATCTAGAAAATTCTACATTTCGGCTGATGTTACTTTTGCAGAAAATAAATATTTCTTCTCCAAGTCCTCTCTTCAGGGGGAAAATTCGATAGAAGATAGTCCTTGTGAGCCTTTTCACACACTTGACCTTCCGCATCTTCCAGCCCGAATCTCCACATCCGAGTCTCCTGTCCTAGCCGAGACCTCTCTTGTTCCAAATAATCCTGATCCTGTTGTCGAGTCATCCCCTATTCCAACCAGTGTCCCTCATGATTTTCCAAGGTTTTCTCAGGTGTACTCTAGGAGAAAGGCCGTTCCAGACTCAACACAAGTTCAAGAATCCAACTCAGACCCTGGAATTGAGACCACGGTAAGATCTGACTTCTCTCATCAACCACAACCTGCTGAAATACCTACCAATCCCACAAACCTTGACCTACCCATTGCTCTTCGGAAGAGAACTAGAGAATGCACAAAAAGACCACTATACCCCTTATCCCACTATGTCTCTCTAAACCGCCTATCACCAACCCACAAAAAATTCATTGTAAGCCTGAATACTATTATCATTCCTACCACGGTCTCTGAGGCTTTGTCAAAAAGGGAATGGAGAGATGCTATGGCAGAAGAAATGAGAGCATTGGAGAAGAATAAGACATGGGAGATTGTTGATAGACCCAATGGGAAAAATATTGTTGATTGTAAGTGGATTTTCACACTTAAATACAAGGCTGATGGATCACTTGAAAGGTATAAAGCAAGAGTGGTAGCTAAAGGGTATACTCAGACTTACGGGATGGATTATCAGGAGACATTTGCACCGGTTGTAAAAATGAATACAGTAAGAATTCTCTTGTCCTTAGCTGCTCACTTTGGCTGGCAGCTTCTACAATATAATGTTAAGAATGCATTTCTTCATGGTGACTTAGACGAAGAAATTTACATGAACATCCCTCCAGGATTTGAAAAAGACACAAGCAATCAAGTGTGTCGGTTACAGAAAGCACTTTATGGGTTAAAACAGTCTCCTAGGGCATGGTTCGGGAGATTTGCAAAAGTGATGAAAGAACTTTGATATAGACAAAGCCAAGGTGATCATACTCTCTTCATTAAACATTCGGCTGCAGGGGGAGTCACAGCGCTTTTAGTCTATGTAGATGACATCATAGTGACCGGAAATGATGAGCAAGGAAAGGTTGAGTTGAAGAAGAAACTAGTAAAGGAATTTGAGATCAAGGAACTGGGTAGATTGAGGTACTTTCTTGGTATAGAGGTAGCTTACTCTACCCAAGGGATCTTCATATCTCAGCAAAAATACGTATCGGACCTACTGACCGAAACAGGAAAGATTGGGTGTAAACCGGTCTCTACACCAATTGACCCCAACCATAAGTTGGGAGAGGCTAAAGAAGAACCAGTTGTTGATAAACGGATGTACCAAAGATTGGTTGGTAGACTCATATACCTTGCTCACACTCGGCCAGATATAGCTTACTCGGTAAGTGTGATCAGTCAATTCATGCATGACCCGAGAGAACCTCACCTACAAGCCGCTTACAGAGTACTTCATTATTTGAAGGGGAGTCCTGGAAAAGGAATATTATTCAAAAGGAGCAAGGATCTGGTCTTAGAGGCATACACTGATGCAGACTATGCAGGTTCTGTGGTGGATAGAAGATCAACTACTGGGTATTGTACTTTTCTCGGAGGTAATCTGGTGACATGGAGGAGCAAGAAGCAAACGTTGTGGCAAGGTCATCTGTTGAATCAGAATTTAGAGCCATCGCCCAAGGATTGTGTGAACTACTATGGTTGAAGATTATCCTAAATGATTTGAGAGTCAATCTAGATGGTCCAATGAAGCTCTACAGTGACAAGTCTGCCATCAACATTGCACATAATCCTATACAGCATGATAGGACAAAACATATTGAGATTGATAGACACTTCATCAAAGAAAAACTGGAGGCGGGGCTGGTGTGTATGTCCTACGTACCATCCGGATACCAATTGGCTGATGTCCTAACTAAGGGGTTGAACAGTGCAAGTTTTCATGAGCTTATAGTCAAGCTGGGAATGGAAGACATCTATTCCTCAGCTTGAGGGGGAGTGTCAAGTTGTAAATATGATGTAAATAGAATAGGAAAAATCAAGTTGTTAAATCCCTTAAATTGAGGGATATTCGGTTAGCCTATTTTCTAGGAATAGGATTTGAGTTAGTTCCTTTTTATCTCCCGCAAATCTCCTATATAAAGGATTGTATTTCTCATCAATAAAAGGAGAATACAACGATTTTCTCAACAAAAACAACTACTATTTACTAACAATTTAAAACCCAAATAGGGACTACACTAAGAAATTCAATCCATAAAAATTTGTATGACATTCTTTGCCCAAAAATATGGCCTACAAAGGCATTCTAAAACTTGGTAACACAAGAATCTAACTCATCCTATACAATTTCATGTCACACTCATGAGAGAACCCAACAATACAAAAACACTTCTCATTGAATTCAATATACTTTCTAGACCTCCAAGCCAATGGTGGATTGGATACCATTGGAAGAAATCAAAATTACTGCCCATGAGTGGAAGGCCTCCAACAAAAGTAAACACAGACAAAAATTTATCACGAAGGTGGAATAGCTTAAGCATTCTCACAAACATTTGTATGGACACTTTTTGAGGGCAATCGTCAAGTTAGTGGAATTGGCAAAGACATGGATCTTTATGATATACAGCTTGCTCCCAACGTTTCCCTTACTGACAGGAAGTAAGATACAGAGGAATGATGGACATAGAGCCTCTGCACAAATGGATTAGTGTTCAAATGATTTATATGGCTGGAATAATTCCACTGTTGCTACAACTGCTTTGAGGATTTCTCCTCATAGTCTTTTATTTTTTTTGCCTCAGTTGTTGCAGTTTTTCTCAGTAGTTGTTTGCCTTCAGTATCAAGTCAGTTGGTTCTGTTAGTTATTTCAGTTTAGTGGATGGACTTTCCACCAATAGGAGGTAGAAACTATATATAGCCTTCTTTGGAATTATTATATAATGATGATTAATAAATAAAAACTAGTTGGCAGATGATGGTTGCATGAACTCCGTGACAGGAGTAGTGAAAATCTTCAATAAAATGCACTATAATACAAGTGTCTTAGACAACTAAATCTCTGCCAAATTTCTTTCATATGCATGAAGGCCTTAATCAAATGCGCTCTTCATTCAACAGTAAGGGTAGATTTTTCGCTGCTAAACAAATGTTTTACAACTGGTGCTCGACAGCAATTAGCCATCAAAGAGCAAGAAACGCGGATGACAAATATTTGTGTAAGATTTATTGGTAAACTTTGTGGAAATTAATGTGGCATGAAATTTAGATCATAAAACAGAACATTTAGCAAAAAAAGATAAAGCGAGATTTGATAGCATGTTGAAGAAATGTTGAAAGAAGAAACCACGAAAAGACCATAAAGGACCTTGTTTGATGGATGAAATTCCATCTCTAGACTTCAATAATTCAGTAAGCATGCCAATCCGTAATGGGAAAGATATAGCAATGCTTTGAAATGAGCCAATTTCCAATATTTGTAACAAACAAAAGAACAAGAACAATCTTTCATGCTTGAAAACATGCAAGGCTCCAGGAATTATCTTAAAAAATAGGGTGGGTACAGCATACCTTTAAAACTGAACTCATTGCATTAGAAGCTGAAAGCCACTGATTAGTCTGTTTTTTATATCTGGCCACGGTATTGACTAGGGAACGGATTTCTAACTCAATACGTTTCTCGTTAACAAATGCCTCTTCTACTCGTCCATTAACTGTGTCAACTAGAAGCTCTGAAACCCGTACTGCAGTTTTCAAGGCATCTTTTTTTGCTTTATCTGTGAAATAAGTGCCCTGTAAGTTTTCTTGTATTCTACTTTAAAATAAATATTTAGAATGTGATAAAGCTGGCAAATGACATAAAATCGATAATTAACTTAGATGAAAAGATGTAATGGTTGAAAAACATGGCAAGCTCGAACATGTATCGTACTAAGATTATTGTACTGTTATTGCTGTATTAGATGCTAACAGAGCACAAAATTGGAAGAGGAAACAGCAAACAAAAGCATTATACCTTAGTAGCAATACGAAAGTACGACATCTACCAAGAACTGGCATGATCAATTTGGTATTGCATAACGTTTTCATGACAAAAGCTCCCTTCGTATAAGTGAAAAGAGTAATAGCTTTATTGTTCAGATCAAGGGATTGATTCAAAGATCCAAAAGTTAGCTCTTAAACTCATGCAAAAAAAATAAGAATAGAAAAGGCCTCACAACTCCCCCACGGAACTGATCGGACACAGTTACGTGAATAAAGAGTTATGTGCATGCACAGCCCAAGCAAAAGATGAGTTGTTCAATGTACTACTTGCATGCATAAACAATTTTGTATGCTTATAAGTAGAGGAACACACCAGCACAGTGTAGACGTGTAAAACGTATGAACATTTAAATTCAGTGCACACATAATGAGCGTATGAGCATTCCAATTTGTACAAGCAATATGCATATAATTAAAATTATGCATATATAAATACATTGCACAGAGTCCTTCAATACATGTAACAACAGAATTATGCACACATTATTCGGTGCAAACTTCATGCGCATACTGCAAGGAATTGTGGGCACACGACTTCAGATGCAAAAGAGAATCTGCATGCATGTACAAGAGACTATGCACATGCAAGCTCAGCCACTTGTGGCAATCAAACATATTATGTTAGAACAGATGTTCCAATCAAACCTTCCAAACTTAAGCCGAAGGAATTGCAACTTTCAGGCAGTACTCAAGTTAAAAAAAAATTTTAAGATTTGAATTTCAGTATAGCTAGTGCAGTCACTGATCTAATCCAGATGTTTAAGAGAATAGAATGAAAGGACATTAGATGATGATTTATGCTTATCACCTCAAATTTTCCCCAATATAAGGATTTAATTGAATTTTGAGAAACCTATCTGTAATTGAAATCCAAGTGTTCTTTACCCTATAAAAAAAATCTTTGATGGGGATGAAAATTAATCCCAAAAATGTCATCATTGAGAAGGAGAGAGAGAAATAAAGTATTCCCCTAAAAGGTTGGAAGTCTAGCATTGTGGGATCCATGGAGGTTAGGATCGGGAGTTCAAGGGAAAAGCCATAATGAAAATCCTAGGGGAGTCTAGACTTTTGAGATTGTAGGAAGGTACTTGAGAGCTTTGACAGGCAAAAAGGTTACCACCAGGAAAGGTACCAGAATGAACCCTTGTAAAAATGAGTTAGATGGAAGTTTTTCTCTAATAAATACAAACATTTCCTTGCAATTTTCTGGTGTGTTTGCCACTACATGTTTTGCTTACTATTTAATCTAGTTTATCTTCTTATATCTGAGATGAAAGTTCATGCCATTAACTTTCCATTGAGCCACTTAGTCAATTGGGCCACCTTGACCTTTAGTGTAGACTTCACACTCTTGAGGAGGATCAAGGCAACATACAAATCTAGGTTTGATATTAAAGTGTAGTTTTTACATGTCAATTTAGAATTTTGGAATTCTATCCATTCTTCCTCATGTGGGAGGGTATTGTGCAATTGCAAACTGGGAGAATAGTCAAAAGGGCTATAAGAAATGAGAGAGAAGATGTGGCTTTAGAAAGGGGCATGCACATAAAAATGGGCAAGACTTATTATGGCAACAATACCCTCACCAAATGGGCAAGACTTATTATGGAGATAGTGAAATGAGAGACAATAAAAATGTTTTCAAACTGCCAGTGACAAAAGGACAATTTACCTAGAGAAGGGAGAACAGCAACAAGACACAAAGGAGAATGACCTCTAATCCATTGCAGGAAGGACCACAACCATTTTATAACTCCAATGGCCATATGATTCCAAGAGGCAATGACAAATTGCTGACAGAGGATGGCTCACCTCAACATGGAAGGATGACAACAAAGGGTAGAGGAAAGGGATAATTGATTGGTTAAGGACCACGACCGTCTTGCAACTGCAATCATGAAGCATGCTAAAAGAAAAACATTTATCATATAGGAAGCATACTAAATGCACAAAAAACAAAGTAGTTGTATCTTAGAAGTTTATAGACAAGAAAATGAAAAACAACAATAATTTTGTACAACTGGAATTAAATATTTGCCTTTGGGTCTAAGAGGTTACTATCAATTGAATTCTTTATATTAGAGTTTTCATAATGGAGCCATCAAAATTACACAGACAACTAGATGTTAAGATAATGAGTGAAGAAGAATGTAACAAGCTATGCTAAGAGTAAATATAAAAAAGGATATTGAACTTGGAGCATGTCTGTCAACTTGATCCATTTGACATCTTGAATCTGACAGTGGAATTGACAACTGTTCAAGAACAACAAAGGACATTGATTTGGTATATCCCAAGTTGTATATCAGCAATTATTAATTTCGATGGAGTCAAAGGCATTCTCATAAGATGAGTTTCACAAGGTTCCCCATTGGGAAAGAACAACTAGAATTTTGCTAAAAAAAATTTTAGAAACCTAATCAACAAGTTCCAACATTGACCACAATGTAGATATATGGGTTACACTAGATCAAGCAAAAAAAACATTGAACATTGATCTTCAAAAATTGAAAATCACTTAATCATACCAATTTATGCTCCTCTTAATTCTGCTTCATCACATTTTTGCAGTCTCTTAATTTTGATTATGTTCTCCATGCATAGTTAGTCATTCCTTTCTTTACAATTCCCTTAAAACTTTTCTCGTTGTTTTTAAACTTCAAAATTCATCAAACAAATATTTTGAGAAATCTTTGAGGCCTTTATTGGGTTTGTCCCATTAGACTAATAGACCTGCAAATCTTAAAATCCAAACTGAATGAACTATTTGAATGTAAGCTATACATACTTTGAAAAAGTCTGAGTCATAGAATACAAATTGCTACGTTGTAGCATATTAGACTTATGAAAGGCATTTGTCCCATATTCATGGATGTCTTGAAACATATACTTATAGGAGTAACTCAACAATCATGTTTGCGACCTCAATTTAGTCCATTGTTTGTGGAGGAAGTTGGCACTTCTCTTCAAAATCGTACCTATCATCAACTATAGAGCATGCAAAAATCCACAAGCATGCCAATCAAAAACTATCGAAATAACAATCCAAAATGAACCAGCACATTCTTATCAAAAAGACATTCAGATTCTTCACTCATATTCCTTAGCTAACATAGCGCAAGAATGGCCACATTTCTAAGTCAATTTATGGACATGAAAAGATAGTTACAATCTTGCCTTATCATTTATAAACCTCTTATTTAGTTCAACAAGTAGTAGCAATGATATGCATTGCATTTGTTTTCATTTGCCAATTTTACAGTGATGCAAGTCATGCATCCTAAAACAAATTCCTCAACATCATTAATCATATAAATCAAACACAAATAGTATTATAGATTGTTAATTATTTTGTTGCATCAAAGTAACCTATTATCCTAGACAATTAAACTTTAACGCACTCTATCTTTTCTCCATCTTGGGATATGCAGCATTGTCGTCCTCAATACAATAATCTACCTCAACATAGAATTTGGATGGCTTCATCGCCTTGAACTCTCCTACAACTAAAGCAAAGCAGATGCACCTTTCTTATTTTGATACAAAATCTTCCCATTGCTCCGCCTACTCAACAAAAGCAAAAATGATTTGCTCAAAAAGGCCTATAAAGCATTTGACCAATTTGAACTACTGAGAGTAGATCATCCATCTCCTTCATGTGACATACTTCAATTTCAAATGAGTTAATAGATATTTGAGGGATTAATAGTCAATGATTTGTAAGGTCTTCTAGCCTAGTGTTCACAAACCCTTATGGACTAGTTTGTGGAGTCTTGCCTAGCCACATCCTCAAAAAAGGTGGTTAGTATTTGCTGTTTTTTTATCAGGAGTGAACATAGATCTAATTTTTTAAAGAAATCACCCAAAAATCTTCTATACATTTACTATATAGCATCTATCATACAAAATGATTTTAATGTGAAGTAGAATTTTTTTAATAAGGTTCTAAAAGCAATTGTGATCAAGAATTTTTTAAGTCTCTTGTATTCTTGATATGAGATTTTTACAATTCATCCCTCTCTTGTGAACATCTCAACTCCCATTTTGTAATATATCATAAGTGAAAGATACATGTTTATATAGTAATAACATTGAGTGCTCTATTAATCAATAGCGTATTCTCCATCCATTATCTTTCTTGTATACCATAAAAATAAGCAATTAACATAGTGAACTAATTAACATAAAAACTCCATCCAACAACACCTTCACATGTTGCACGATCGCTTAGTTCTCCATTATTGAAATTTGATGCATCCAAATGTTGGGAAAAAAAGCATCTCACAAAAGGATGATCTCATCATAGTTTTTCGAAGAGAGTTTAAACTTCATCCACAAGCTTTCTCAATTTCTTTTTTCAACTAGGTTTTGCATGTGAACTTGTAATATGGCTTCTCTAGTCTTACAAGTAACACATAACTTTGGTTAGCATTTAAGAATCTGTACACCAATTCAATACCAACCAATTCCATAATATGCAATCTTGATCATGATTAACAAGATAATCCCTTTCATCCTTGGTGAACTAATACCTCCGAATTCATCCATAATAGATATTTTCTCAATACCACAAATAAGTGGATTCAAGAATCACTAAGCAAATATTGAGAGTTATGACCTCACACATCATCTTTTAAACATATTCTTTGGTGAATGAAAGGCTAAGCTTATGTTATCTCTCAGTAATATTCCCAGCATCCTTTTACGTCAATTTGGGAAACCAAGGTCGCAAATGCAAAATTATATTTAGATAAAGCCGTTCTACCAGACTTGTCAACATGAGGTTATTAATTCTCGATATTAAACATGACTATTATGATCTCTTTCCTTCCTAAAATTTGTAAACTGAACAACTCATCTTGAGATTTCGCTTCACAACAATCTAGAAACCCTCCTTCGATAAACCCATCAAAGAAAGACTAGGATTAGCTTGTTACTTAGACTTTACGACCTGTTTGTGAAGTGTTCTCCTCTTGACTCCTCGACAGAACGAATTTTTTTAGAGCCGCAACAATGGAAATTGAAGTGTGACAATGACAAGGAACTAAGAAAAAAAATAAGAGGAGCTTTGCAACAAAAAATTGAAATTTTCAAGAAATTCAAATTCACAAAATTCTAAATGACTTTATACGTCATTCTTATCCCTTTATATAAGAATGTAGATAAAATATTTCATTACAAAATATATAACATGTTAATTTTAAAAAAAATCATATGATTTTTGAGTAAAAATCAAAAATTTCAAAAATTTTGAAAGTTAAAAAGTCTGCTTGCGCTCACAATAATATCAGAGCACTGTTCACATGCAAAGGTACTATTCACGTGCACATACAGACACTGCGCATGCACATTAACTATGTCAACACGGTAGGTTAGCCTATCGAGCATCTGGATCGTGTGTGCAATAAGTGACCAACACGTGCACATGTAGCACACATGCATAAGTCCAAGTGTGACTTGCATACTACAGTGCACACTCTAGCGCGCTTGCAGCAAGCTTCTACGCTCAACCTCCCAAGTAGTTTTTCTACATGGTGCTATTGCGACAGTTATCGTCTCTCTAGATTTTCTTCACAATTTTCAAATTTAATGAACCTAGAATTGAAGCCATTATCACTTTAAAACATAATCCAACTGAGCCATGATCATATTCCTCCTCCCTTTTTTCCATTTTTATTAAATTTCTCGAGAAACATTGCAATTATACATGACCACCAATTCTACAATGACCATAGTGGTTGTTGAGCATTATCGATGGTGAAATCAACATAGTATTTAGTACTACAATTGTCTTTAGAAGAGCCCTTGTTGAATCTCTTTCCCTACACCTTCAAAGTCATATCTTTTATAATTTGCCATGTTGGCTTCTATAATCCTATTTTGTTCTTCTTAATCATTAATTTAAACAAGATGACCATACTAACAACCACAAAACAAGGTAACATGAGCTCAATATTCCTTAGGTGATATAAATTCAATGTATAGTAAATAATCAAGTTTACATTTCATCTAAGAGAATACTAAGTGACACTACTACAATCACATAATTGTGGATCACCTAGCCTAGCACATGGATTGTCATATTCTCAATTTTTTTTAAAGATACATTATACAATAAACACTTGTTTGATTAGCCTTTTGAAATTATTCCAAAATGCCTCTTGTTGTAATCAACTACAAATGTGTGTTTCAATACCATGACAAAACATAACCCATAAGTTTGAATTTGGTAAACACCACGTTGACAGACCTATTATGATAACTTTGAAAATTATTATCTACAATCGTCATCGTCCCCCTCCTCTAACTCTTCTCAGAAAGTACAGTTCACCCAAATTTTCTTTTACTAAAATATTTTGGGCACTGTGGTATATAGGGAATTTGCTCTCTAGATTACTTTCGGTGATTGTTGGCAATGAATAATATTTCAAGAAATCATCGTTAATACATGGACACATTGTGATAGCTATGCAATTCATGGTTCCAAATTGTGGATAGACTCTCCCTCTTGTGCCACAGATGTTTCTCCTCTTGGTTCTCTCTCCATTTGAAAAAATGGTGACTAATCGCTTTCTTATCTTCTTGTTTTCAACAAAAAAGAGTGAAGAATTTTGTATACAAAAAATATGATTCATCTAGTTGTACAAGTTGGACAATGGAATTAAGAAAAACTACTCAAGAAAAGAAACAAAACCCGATTTTAGCATTTGATTCTACATTTATTCATCTTTAATATTTCAACAAGGATAAAATCCACTCATTATCAATAAAATGCATAGTTTACCACAATCTTCTATAAAAACAATTGGATCTTGGATTTGCAAAACTATATTGCATGCACTATAGCCTTCAGATAGCATATAACACGATATATATTGAAACAAAATCAACTTATTACCTATAAGCAAACTAGAGTTAAATACACTATAAATGCAAAGAGAGTAGAAAGTTTACATAATTATGAATATAAGCCTGTTCACAAACTAAAAGTTTCAATTAAGTTTTTATGATATATACAAATAATTATAAATTGGATTTCATGTTGCATTCAAGAAATGCTTTGGTTATAATGATGCATTTTGTATGTGCTAGGTAAAATTCCAATTTTATCAATATTTTATAGCCTAAGATAAATGAAGCTGTTTGTTTTTTAGGAAATGTTTGTCTCATTCAATAAAAACTCAAACAATTGTTCACTTTGATGCCTGAAATTATTGCATAAAGTCAATATGTTTTACATGTGTCTATCTCCATAAACCCTTGTCAAGGAGAAACATAAACTACTCAAGTTTCACAAATTTAGCATTTGGTCAATTTTCTACATTAGGCCATCCTAGCATGTAATCTTTCTACAACATTTTCTCGTATCCTATCTATGCTAGCAGAAAAGCAATATTTTTTAGTGTTAACTTGCTACATATGAGGAAAGCTATATGTACAAAACAACTGCACTATACTTGTTAGTCTTATCCTTGTTAATAAAATTCTTTAGTTCTAACATTCCTTCAAATAAAACCACAAATTTAACAACATTTCAGTATTTGGTGTACTTCGTCGGTGTACTACGGGAGATGACAATCAATATAGAATTAAGGATTTGGCTTCCTATGACATGAACATATGAATTTCGTGAACCCTAACAACGGAAAACTGACCAGCACTCTCACGGATTAATAGTGCTCTTTGCTGGTGCTCTTGAATGATTTGGAGTAGAGATGATTCCAGATCAGTCGTCTCCACCTTCGAACCCTCCATTTTAAGTGTTAGACGACAACCTACAAATCCCAAAAAAGGTAAATATATAAGAAAACGAAGTTCATGTAAAAAGGAGACTTCAATCGATAGAACCAAACATATATAAATGAGGTCCTTCACTATAACATGCTGATATTCGAAGTACACGAGGGCCTGCATTTACAAATTCATACGCACCTCATATCTGTCAAAGAACTTATGAATGATCTGACTGGATCAAAAGCCGCCGGATTAAGCTTGTAATGCAGAAAACTTTCAGCCTGCCTGTAACTGCAAAGCAGGGGATGCTAACATACGTGGGTGTTAGACCTACCTAGGAAGGGGCATTCAGCCGTCCGTGAGCGAGCAAGAAGAGTGAGAGATCGAAGAAGAAAATGAGGAAAACAACGCGGCCGATCGTTTAGAGTCGACACCGGCAAGAGCGAGGCCGAGCTATCGAGAAAGACGACATCAAAGAAAACCAAGGAGTGTTTGGAATGTAGTTTTGAAAGTGCAACAGCCAAAAAACATAAGAAGGAAATCTAATCCAGCTTCAATAGCTGATCCCTCGTTAAAGTAACCTAAAAAATAATTAATTTTAATAATTTATAAATAAAATTTTAAATTGATTAAAATAGAAATATTATTTCTAAAACTTCAGCAGATTCTGAACAATTTCATACTAATTCTACATATTCCAAATTAGTATTTGTTAATAATAATTAATATTAAAATAAGACTTGTTGAGATTATTAAGATAAAAAAATATTTTAATCAATTTTAAAAGTAATTTTATGATTTATTTTATCAGATGAAAGCAAGCTTCACTAATAAGATATACATCATTAATTTGACGTTTTTTTATGCAATAACTCATTTGAGATAGGATATGTTTAGCATAAATTAAAAATAATAATTTTTATTTATCAATTTTGTATGATTTATATTCATGATAAAGATAAATATTCTTTTTGATAAGCTATATTATGTGCGAATATCTAAAAAATGAATGAATAGCATAGCATGAAGACATTGAATAGAACATCTTCATAATAGAGTTTCATGAAGACCAAAATTTTCTTACAAAGCTTAAAAAAAATAAGCAAAGTTTTCTTTCAAATATACAATATATAAAAAACAACTTTAGTAAAATGTAACAAATTAGTTTAAACTCCTTTATAGAGATAAAGACCAAGTTTCAATATCGCAAACCTTTTTAGCATGTACAAACACGTGTATGCTTATGCACATGCGTACATTAACTACATATATAAACTCTTGATGAATTTTGATTGTTCTTAGCATTTTATGGACTACCACAAGCGCTCATATAGGGACAACTTTTCTTTTATTATCTAACTCACGATATTTTTTATGACAGGGATAGCAAAACTATACCAAGCAATTCATTAATGTCGTTTATGGCATTATGTAGTTCCCACTTTTTTTTTCATTTTTTCTCTTATTTTATTGTTTCTCTCTTCATCTTTTTTTTTTTATGTTTTCTCTCAATTATTGTTCGCAAGATCTATCTTCAAGATTTATGATGTTCCACTTATCAACTTAAAAAGAAAGTGAATGCTCGTCTATGGTTATCTGATATATGATGAAATCCTAAAAGTTATTTTAACTTATAAACAATTGAAAATGCTTAGGTTCAAGCATTGTATCCATACAACTGTCTACTTAAATATGTTATAGGTTTAGAATATAAAATCATAGGATCGTTGGGTAAAACTTTTTTAAAAATCAAGAACTAGCATCAATTTTAACATAAGGAAACTCAATATAAACAAAGTTTAGTTTTAAACAATACACACCCAATCACTCACATTGGTGGTGAAGTAAAAAGATACACACATAAGTGAAGTTTGTAGAATACTAAACGAGAAATCACATGGGCATATGCATAAACAAGAGAGTTGGACGCAACGAATAAATTTTTAAAAAATTGAAATAAAATAGTAAAGAATTTTTCCCGATGATTTGGTAATTTTATGAATATTGGATAATGGGTTGGGATCCCCCTTTTTAGACTCTCGCTTTACTTCTCAAGGCACATCGAAAATTACATCGTAAGATTTTTCGCACACAACGCCCTTGTATCTCACAAGCTTGGCGATAGTTCTTCGTTATTTCATTTAAAAGTTCATCATTTACAACATGGTAAGGATTCCTATTTATAGAGACCTCAATGGTACAATAATAGTTTATTAACTTAAAAATATAAAAAAATAGAATACTAAGAGAAATATTTTTGAATTCTAAAAGATATTTAGAATTCTAAAGGTCACCACAAATAACAAAATAAATATGTTGAATTATGCTTAACAATTGGAAAAAATGACTTAAAAGTTACAAAATTAATTAAATTATACAGTTCCCAAACAAATATGTTGTTTCGGGTGGTAATGGCGAATGATGAGACGGCGGGTAATGCAGTTAGCATGGTGCAAGACAGATTGTTGCATGTCACTTTGGGTTCCGATTTTGGTAGGTGACATGAGAAGGGAGGCGTTGAAGCTTCAAGTCTACCTTTGGGTTAGAAACAATAAGTGCATGTGGACGGGTCGACACTTTCATGGATAGGGTGATGCGGACATCAAAGCTTGGCGTTGCACGAACAACGGGGGAACAATTTTTATTTAAATTTTCAAAATATTTTTTGAAATATTATGAGGTAAAAAATGATGCAATGACGTACGCGCCGAAACATGGATTCCGGAACATCTTTTAGAATCGAATTCGGAGTTCAAACGGACTCCCAGGAGCCAAAATTGCGCGAAAAACACTTTTCCTGACGCCGGCTCCTTCCGCCGCCTACGGCTGCCGCCTGCCGCGCCGTCCGCCGCCGGAGCCGCCGCCGAAACAGACCCGGGTTCGACCGACGAGCCAGACCCGCGCCCGAGTCCCGCCCGGGCTCGTCAACCCATACCAACCCGCCAACCCGCGCCGACCCGCGCCCGTGCCCACCAGTGCCAACCCACGCCAACCCGCGCCAACCCGCGCCGACCCGCACCAACCCGCGCTCACCCGCGCCAACCCACGCCGACCCGCGCCAAACCCTTGCCGACCAGCCCCGCCGCCGCAGCCGTCGCCGCGCCTCCAGCCGTTTGAAATTAGGAGTCTTTTTGTATTCCCATGAATGAACTTAATTTTCATTATTTTTAGGTGACTTTTGGTTTACCCATGTGTCCTTTAGTATTCCCATGTTATGAGTCAAATGTCTTTTGTACCCTTATGGATTCCTATATAAGGGAGAGTCCTCTTCTGTTGTAAGAGGAGATTGAATAGTTAATGCAAGCTTTTGAGTTTGTTTGCTTCCATTCTGAGCGTGAGTGCTCTGAGTGTCTTTGGCGTGCCGACTCGTCAAAGCTCTGATACTGGGAGGAGGGACGTGAGGTCCAAGTGGTGAGACGCCACTCCAGTTTTGGCGTGCTGATTCGCTGAAGCTCTGGTACTGGGAGGAGGGGTGCAAGACCCAAGTGGTGAGATGCCACACCAGTAAGTTATCCCCGACACTGGTTCTACTATCCATCTTCCTACCCCTCCACCAAAATCCCAAAATCTAAAGCTTTTACCATTTCCCTTTCCTTTTCTATCTACACACACAATTCTCTTATCTTTTCGTGTCGCCATACCCCTTTTTGTCCTACATCATAGGGTCAAGAGGGTTATTAAGTTAAAAAGTCTACACTGGTCAAATAGGTTACTAAGTTCGAAGATCAGCATGGGTCGAGTTGGTTACCAAGTCAGAGGTTGACATAGGTCAAGTGAACATGAGATGAGAGGGCGGTGGATGAGTTTGTTGACAGTTGTGTTAACGACAATAGTTAGTAGTGGCCGACGGACAACTTTTGGTGGCAAAAACAACAAAAAATTCAATTTTAAACCCTTTTTAACTAACTTTCAACCAAAATTTGTACCGACAGAATTACAGGATTGCCAAAGGAATTTTTTATAATTAATATAAAACTGAAACTATCTGAAAAGTTATCAATTGCTCTTCAAAGGACTGATACAAACATGTATATGTAATTAACTTAACAAACTGATAAAACAAATTGTAATGTGTAATAAATAGGGGTAAGATGTAATTGACACCCACAATGACAATAATAACAAAAACTAATGAGGTAAATAGAGTCTGAATAGGACTAGTACGCCTTAAAATGGAACCTTTACATGATGCACTGGATGCTACTTCATTATCCTCCCTATGTGGGAAAGAGCTTAACTACGTGGAGCTAGAGTGAAATCTTTAATACTGCTTTAACATATCTAGGCTTAAGCTGTGAAGCTCCTCCTTAATAATCCAAGTGTTGTCTAAGGTGGAATGGCCTTGCCAAAGTATTGAAAATCTTTGTTGTGTTTGATATTGTGTAAAGACTGTTTTATCATTTAAAATTTGCTCCACTTGGTCTCTCAACTCACGAGATGGGGGGTTCAATATAATGGTAAGATAAATTTACTCGATAATGATGGTGAATGCTTAAAAGGCTCATTAGGTATTGGGCATGCTTTCCTATAAGATAAAGGATCCTTGATATTAAAGGTAACACTTATTCCATAATCTTTGGATAAATCTGTTAGGTCATCTTTGCTTTTGATGATTCAAGTCATAAATGTTTGGCATTTTGTTCTAATAAACTTATTTAGTGTGACACAAGTTTAGCTGTGAAGGCCAAGCCATGCATTTTTAATGATAGTGAATTAGTAGTTTTCAATGTATATTAAAATGTTCACCAAGCTTCAAAAATTAAAACCATTCACATAAAATTTTTTTAAAAAAATATTATGAAATAAAATATTAACTTATTAATTATTAATCGTAAGATACATATCTCTATTCATATCAATTTTAAAATCTACTCAAGTATTCGATTATTCAATCATCTCTTTGATTTTTGAAATATAAAATTCTATTTTTTATTATTTCTTAGTTAAATCTTACTTATGAATATTCATTAAATTTCATGTTACGTAAATTGTTAAACTTTGATTAAATTAAAAAATTATTTTTATTATTTTTTCATGATTAAAAATTTTATCTTTAGCCACATCCCAAGCATGACCCCAATGTAAAGCACTTTGAGCAAAACAAGCCCGAGCAACCTGGAAAGCCTAGAGTTAGAAAAGCAGTTCAAACCAAGTTTGGTAAGGCCTGAAATTGGGCCTACCCACCTGCCCATCTACACATACATATATATTCATATACTTGTTCTTCTTTACTACCATATCATGTGTATTCATAAATAGTTCTTAATTTCAAACAAATATCTAAATATTATTATACATACAATAACTTAATATATACACATAAATTCATGATGTCATGTTATGCAATTTAATTCATATAATATACAAAATATAAAATATTTATTTATATTGAAATTAATTTAATATTTATTTAGATCCTTGAAAATGTTTCTCTTATCAATACAAAAGGGGAAAGGCACTTGTCTTAATGTTGATGATAAGAATTTTAATTTCATCTTAGAGAAACTATGGAAGCTATAATGTTTCTTTCAAGTCATCAAATGATTGAAGTCAATCATCTCAAGTGAGATGCCAAAAACAGTATAAGCACATTGCGTACTGGATTATTTCTTAGGTTTTTGCAATGAAAACATGACTTGAATTTTTGCTGCTTCTTTGCTTGTGCACCTTGGGCAAAACCAAGTACTTTTGCACGTTAAGTTTGGGATTAAATTCAACACAGAAAACTTGAAACCACGTATCACACAAATTAAAAGCAATCGATGTATCAAAAGTTAACTCTTACTTGGCCATTTGTAACTTAAATATTTCACTGCATCTTCGCCACACCAGCCTTCGATTAACCTTTCATCGCTTTCCTAACTGCAGCTCCTTCCGATATTTCCCCATGTTTTACTTGTTGCAGCTTAAATCTTCCTCGAATAATAGCTTCCTTGCTTAAATCCGAGGACCTTAGTAAATCCAGCTTCCCTAGGTGATTCTTCGGCCCTTGTTTCTGACTGCTACAATTCCAGGTGCAAATGGATTCTCCTTGCTTGTTATCATACTCCAAATAGCAACGGCTCTTCTCTTTCCGGACCCATATTCTGTAGGATCTCAATTCATCGTCCAAAGGTTTTCGTTCTAAGTCAAAGATTGCAAGCAGGCTATGGCAATGGAGGAGAAGAAAACTGTGCTTGTAGAGGTTCGTCTGTAGCCAGTAGGACAACCCAAGCACGAGAACATTAGAATGCACAATACGTGACGAAACCTTACGACGGAGAAATTGACTTGACGTGATGGCCATTGGGGGAAAAGAAAACAAGGAGTGTCGCAAAATCTTCCTCCTTCCAGCCCCTACTTGCGATCCAAGTTCCGGCCCCCAAACTGGACTATATCATCCTTTCACTTTAGTAGCTCACCCATCGGCCATTGCTCTTCTTCGTCGTACGGCTTTAGCAGTACCCCTTTCCTCGACTGAGGGCTTGAAACCACCCGACGCTCCTATCGAGAGGGGAAGCTCCCCATTGCCCGGTTACGAAATCTGTTTTTTATAAATTTGTTGTTTTTTATAATACTTATTTAATTCATAATCTTAATACTTTTATTTGTTTTAAAAATTTATATTAAATCCAAATAATTTTTTATTATAATAAACAAATATTAACGTATTTATCTTAATGAACTCTATTTGATAATATATTTATTTTTTAAAACATAACTTTTTATAATAAATAATTAACAACAAACTTATCTCAATAAACTCTATTTGATGATATATTTTCTTTATTGAAATTTAAAATTTAAGTTTTTTGATCAAATTATTAGAGGTATGATCTCAAATACAAATAAAATATACTTATAATATATTGAGATGAAATAATAATTTTGGATTGTTATATAAATGGAGAATTAACATTACTGTCATAAGATTTATTTAGTTAAAAAAAAATGAAACCAATAAATAAAAACACATTAAGAGAGATAATGAAAATAGATAAAAACTTGTATGTATATGTTTTTTTTTTTGTGACTGTGATATATCCTAATATAGCATGTTATGCTTCATGTGATATTTAAAGTTTAAATGAAACATTGATTTTTTATTCTTTTATTTGATAGATATGATTTGGATCTTACATATGGCATGAGCTATTGTTTGTTTTTTACATATATTTATTTGTTACATATAGCTTATTAAGTCTATGATAGTTAGCATAACCTATTTGTTTAGCATTAATATTTTAAGTATATTGAAATCATAATGTAAGGATAAATAAGCATAAAAATGACTTGCTAAAAATAAATGTTATCGTGAAATATTTATAAATAAACTCAGCTTGTATTTGTTATAATTTTTATATAATATACATGTGTATCTATATAAATATAGTAGATAGTTGTAAATCTATATTAATGAATATTATATATGTGAGTGGATTTACAAATATTAAAATATATAATTATATGGATATCGATGTTTAGGCATAAACTATGCTAAACATTAGAGGTGTAATATATTTTAAATTTGAAGTATATGTATATCAAAAACAGACAAAATATATGTAAAATGTGATTCATTTAAAAACTAAACTTAAAGAAAATATTTTTTTTATGAGTTAGGATTGAGTAATTAAGTTAAAATAATGATAAGCGAGTTGACTAATCACTTAACGTTAGATTAACTTAAATGGATTTATTTGGATTAAAATGATGACAATTGGACTTGATAAACTTTTAACATTAATCAATCTTGGTCAAGTTTAAGTTAAATGAGATTATATAAAGTGATAATTGATATTATCATAATAAGATTTATTTAGTTAAATATAAACAAAGCCAATAAATAAAAATACATTAAAAGAAAATATGAAAAAAAAAAATAAAAACTTATATGCATATGTTTTTTTTTTTTTGTGATTGTGACATATTATAATATAGTATGTTATGTTTCATGTGAAATTCCAAGTTTAAATGAAACATTAATTTTTTTTTGATATATATGATTTAAATTTTATTTATAACATGAATTATTATTTATTTTTTTGCATATATTTATTTATTAGATGTAGCTTGTTGAGTTTATGATAGTTAGCATAGCCTATTTGTTTAGCATTAACATTTTAAGTGCATAAGAATTACAATATAGAGATAAATAAACATATAAAATGACTTGTTAAGAATAAAAGTTATTATAAAATCTTTTGAAATAAGCTCAACTTATAACTGTCATGATTTTTGTATAATATACATATGTATCTATATGAATATAATAGATAATCATAAGTTTATATTAATGAACATTAGAATGTGGGTAGATGCACAAATATAAAAATATATAATTACATGGATACAAATATATAGAGATAAACTATGCTAAATATTAGAGGTGTAATGTATTTGAAGTTTGATGTATATGCATACTAAAAAATGGACAAAATATATGTGAAGTTTTATCCATTTAAAAGCTAACTTAAAGAAAATAAAATTTTTAAAGGGTTAGGATTGATTAATTAAGTCTAAATTATGATGAACGAGTTGAGTAATCACATGGGGTTGGATTAGCTTAAATAGATTCATTTGGATTAGAACAATCACATTTGTAATTGATAAGCTTTGGTTAGCATCAATCAATCTTGGTCAAGATTAAGTCAAATGAGGCTTGGTAAAGGTTTTGTGATTAAGATAGTTTGAGTCAATAGAAGTAAAATCTTGCTTAGTGGAGAGAGTGGTTGAGCTAAGTTAACCAACATTGGTGGCTTATAACCTTAAAATATAAAAGGAGAAATAAAATGATGATGGCTAATTATATAATAAAATTTGAGAGTTATTGCATGATTTTAACTTTTTAGGGCAACTCATTGAACCCATTTATATGATGTGAGAAGATTAGGGAGGATGAAAACCATAGAACTCATGTATATAACGAATCTTATCTAATCAACATGGCTTCTATGTTTTGGAAAGCTGGGAGCATTATTAAACTCTTACATTTTTACTAATAAATGCATAGTTTGAACTATAACCCAAAGACAAGTTTTTTTTACAAATTAAATCTATTCAATTGATATAAGATAGTTAAAAAAGAATAATATATTGAAATAGTATAATAATGGCTCATAATTTTAAATTAGTTAGCAAAATGGTTAGATTAATGCTGATTCGTTACTAATTAAATGGATAAACTAACGTGTTGTTTAACAATATTAGCTATCTTAACGTAGGCTAATTTGTTAAAGAATTTGATATTTGAAATAAATTTGGCATGTAAAGTTAAATTTTTTTAAAATAAAAAAAAATAAAAACATTATAATTTTTAGTATTTTTATTTTTTTAAGAATGACATAATGTAAGATTCATGACTAATGATAAAACATAATTTTTCAAATAAAATTATCTAAATGTAATTTGAGGTTACAATTGTAATTATTAAAACTTTTAAAATAAACAAAATCCTAACAAGATATTTTTGTCTTTTGATCTGTGGGTTTCAAATTTTTTTGGTTTTAATGATATTAGTTGGAATACAAAAAAAAAATGAAAAATGTTTGATTAAAATATTATGAAGTTTGACAAATTGAAGTAAAAATATAATTTTTAAAATGAAATAATTTTAAATAAAATTATTATTTTATAAATAAATAATGCTAACATATAATAATTTTATATATTAAATAATTTAAATTTTTGTAAAACTTAACTGGGATCTAAACTAAAAATATGATATCAATGAAGGCTAATTCCGCCGTCATCGACGATAACGACGATATTTGACGCCTGACCCTTGACTTGTTGATCCTTATGCTAATCATTGGCAGTGTGCTGGTCTGGATCTCCGATCGGTTCGAATGATTCATCGTGCGAATAGTGCCCTCTCGAGATAGAAAGATAGGTTAATCTTTCTACTTTTTTTACTCGCTTTCCTCTTTGTTAATTTGAGAGTTACTATTGTCGCAAGCGTTTCGTTGCATTGTATCACTCAGGAATCGTGCCGAGAACTTTCGATCTGGCGGTCTCCTAACGTGATTCCTTTCCCCGATTCTGTTCCTGTTTGAATATTCTAGACGGGGTATGAGTTTACTGTGAGAGGTTTTGGATCATGGGAAACAGCGAGACGGACGCTCCTGCCAAGGTGCCTAAGACGACAGCAGCGCAGGTTGGGGATCGATAGATTTCCTTTGGTGGTTCGTTTTTGGATGTTTTATTGATTCACATCATGCGATTAAATTGGATCGTCTTTTATTTGTCTTTCTAGGAGCAACCTTCAGTTAGCAGCACTGGGCCGGCTACGGCCGTTTATCCCGATTGGGCCTTCCAGGTTATTTTCATTGAAGTGTTGTATTTTTTTTGCTCGTCAGTTTAGTAGTTTATCACCTATTCTTTGTAATGAAATGATCGCTTTACTGTTTGTTTGGCTAGGCATATTCGCCAATCCCGCCTCCCGGGTTCTTCCATTCTGCCGTTGCTTCAAACCCGCCACCCCCTCCTTATGTGTGGGGAGCACAGGTGTTTTTTAGTCTTGGGCAGTTTTCATCGTAACAAATGTTGAATTTCGAGCCGATATTTGTCTCTACATTTTTTTTTATTTTAATCTTCTGTTGACTCAAAAAATGATGCCAACTGGATCGATGCCGATACAAATCTGTACAGGAATGTAACCATAGTGATTTGAGAAATAATAAGATAATCCTTAGCGAATACGGGGCTTTTGTAGTCATGGAGAAAACCATAGATTGCTTTTCTTTTGAAACAACTTTTTCTTATTTAATGCTTTTCATAGTTTTTATTCAAGCAGTTTCATCATGATCAACCCTTAATGATGATAGATAAGAAGTCCCAAGAACCTCTATTAAAAGTAATGGTGGTTATAATGATTGTTGAAATTTGAGGCTAGGGTTGTCAATGAAGGTTTGTGGGATAGTGTTATACCACCTCTTCTTGTTTTATGTTGAGCTTTTATCTAGAAGTACTTGGAATGAAAGCATCAAATGCCAAATGGCATATGGCATGTATGAGCATATCCAAAATAATAAATAATGTAAGCATGGTTTTATAAAGAATGAAAGAATAGTGAAGAACCAAACAACATAGAGTATAAAATAATGAGGATATGTGAATGCATAATCATGATGCATTTACTATAATGGTTACTCATCTAATATTTTGGTTTAAATTAATCTCCTAGTTTATTAGGCATGATCATTTATGAGTATTGAAGGACTCTTAGTGTAGAGTAATATGATTAATTTAATTTTGTAGTTAAACTATTAAATTTCTATACTTATAAAGTCATATTAAAAATAATATTTAGAAGTAAAATATAACTTAATTAATCATTAGTTTAGTTCAATATTGTAAAAAAACTTTTGAAATTTACATTGCAAGTATGAGTTGTAAAAAAAGACATTACATACACAAATATCTTGAAATGGACCATTGGAATTGGATTTATAACCACTTGTAGGTTGTTAATGGGAACTCTAGGTTTTAAAAGATTTGAGAACTAAGATAAATTGAAATAGGCATTGATGACCAATTTAATAGTAAGATTCATTGTGAGAAACAATACACTTGAATTTTTGTTTAACAATTTAATAATAAGATTCATAATAAGTTATTTGTGATATTTTTGTTTAACAATTATGTGTCAGTGAATTATACTTCCTAGAAACAATACGCATTTGAGTTTGGGTAATGCTAATGTAAAAGAGAATTGCTGTCTAAACTTGTTGTGCTATGTAAAATATAGTTAACAAGTCTTTGAAATCATCCACAACAAATTCATTCAATGAGAGAATAATAAAAAACACTTGTTACTATGATCTATCATATATAACAAATATTCAAAGTTGCATAAATTGATCTTAGTCTTTAACGTGAAACATAAACTCTTTAACGTGAAACATAAACAAGTACTCGCAAAGGTTAAATGATGTGAATAGTATCAAATTTGTCTTGATAGTGAAAACTGAGTTGGACATTTGCAAAAATATATAGATGGTTTACTCTTGGAGTAAAGCTAATATGCATATCTATTTCATATTTACTTGCCACATAATGAAGCACAAATAGCAACATATAAAATTTTTTATGTAGTTTTATCTTTTGAAACTTTGAAGTCATACAATATATTTTGTATCAAGCTATTATTTTGTGGTCTCATATGATACAAAATCACCATATTCATTAAACTTTCTACTATTTGAATACCTAGTTTAAAAATGAGATAGAAAGTGCATAAAATGTTCCATCATAAGATCATATGAGTATCAAAAATGTGTACAAAATAGGTATATTAATATTTTTTTTGAATTACAATGTTTATCGAACATGTGCAAATAAACTTTTTTAATTGTTTCAAGTTTTAGACCTTTTTTTCTAAGATTTCATAAATAATGGTCGATTAATTTGAGTATTTATAGGATTGAAATTATTGATGCTAATTAAATAAAAATGGCAACTAATTTCGTGGTATTTAGTATTTACATTTAAAAAATCATATATTTTTCTCACATATACACAGAGAGACATACGCATACAGACATCCACATCCACATAACGCCACACACAAATACCCACACACAAGCACACACACACACACACACAGGCACATCTATCCATCCATCCATTCATCTAAAATGAATATTACAAAAGTTTCTTACCTTTTTGGTGGAGAGTGGTGAATTGATATTTGCTTGAGAACAAATGCCATAAAGGTTGTGAGGACGATATATATATATATATATTGCATGCATTTTCTCTATGTGTAATACTAATGTGAGTAAATGCAATTGCATGAATGAATAATTTCATCATTATTACATAAATACTTTAAAGAAGAAAGAACTAAATTATTTTCTTTATCACAATGGTAAGAGATATAGGGCTTATAAACCCAAGAGAAAATGTTCATAAGTTAAAGCATTGTACATGTCAAAATGAATGCGTAATACTTCATCCTTAAAATAGCATATCTTTTGAGAAAAAAAGGTTGCACCTTCACTCAAATTTACTCGATAATGTTGGTAAGGTTTTTGATTTAGCAATTATTTTGTTAGTAAATATCATTGTGTTGGTAATAATTAGTTTGTTAATACAAGTTAGCCATGTTCATGTCCATCATATTGTAAAGTGCAATATTTGCCCATTTATGTGCACTATTTGAAATTCAACCTCCTAATTTTAATGCAAGATTAGATTGCATTAACTTTCTTGCACTTCAATTATCTAAATTTCACTTACGAGATGTTACTGTTATCTATCATTACTATGTCCTTTAAGTTTGTAGTATTTCCCATGTTTTATTGATACTAAGCACACAACTTAATGTCAAAGTTGAGCTATAATTATATAATGAATTTATGCTTTCTAGATATTAGTATACCCAAGTAATGTCACTAGATTATACTAATATATATTGGTGGTTGCTGAGTTATATTTGAACCAATGTTCATAAAGTTTTATGAAGGCCCATTTGAACTTCTTTTTATTCATTAATAACCATTGTTTGAGTGGAAAACCTTTCCTGTAAATTGAAAAATAGTTAAAAATAATAACGTGAAAAGTGTAGCTTCCAACAAATCCACCACTTGGTGACTAAGATTGTTAGGGTTTGTTTCTATTAGTGGTTTATTAGTAGGTGATGTAAAGTATCCCATCTATTTTGAGATTCTCTGGGATTATCAAGGCTTTGGTGCTTGTGTTTCCTAGACTTCACCTTGATTGGCTAAGACTTTTAGGGGACTCAAAGCAACTAGGGCTTTAGTGCTTAGCAAACTGTAGGATTTTGCCTAGTTGAGCAAAGGCTTTGAATGATTCTTTGGTTTTTTAAGATTTGTATGATCATCGATCAAGTTAAATTTTTTTTAGAAAAGAAAAATAGAGCATTTTGGTTGTTTTCCAACTACTGAGAGTCAGAGCAGTTTGGACTTTGTCTAGACTCTCATTGAATCAATTGCATCAATCCTTAAATCGTTTAATGGAAGTACTTTTAGCTCTATTAAAAAGTATCCGAGTTATGAACTTTGTTATTTCCTATAGATTGATTGTACATAAATTAGTCCATATAATTATAGTCAAGCTAGATACATTACATAGCCTTGCTCTCCCTCTATGGTTTATGCCCATTCACTAAGTTACAAAATTGAGACAATGACTTAGGGGTTAAAAGTATACGTTTTAAGGATGAGAAAAGTGGGAGAAAGAAAGAGGTGAAGATTTGTATGACATTACTCTAAGGTTGTGGATGATCCTTGGGTTGTTGACAGGTGGTCATCTTTCTTAAGCCAAGATCATGATGGTAGCCTTGTAAACCTTATAAATTACTTAAAATATTGGAGATATGGGTATACTTGAACTTGTTGGCATTATTTACTATCATTTCTAAAAATCTTCTATTGAATAGTGCAATTCATGTTGAGACATGTTTATTTCTTTTGTTTATTTGGATTGATGTTAGGCCTTATATAGCTTATTCAAAGCACCTTAAGTTGCATGGTTAAAACATTGGGCTATAATCAAGTGGCATTGAGGTGGTTTATGGTGCATAAGGTAAAACTTGTTTTGTTGTGTGACTTATTAAGCAAAAATATTCTTATTATAAATAGATTCAAATGCAACATTTTGAGAATAAAATACGTCAAATGCCATATTGGATTCACAGTATTAATTGCTAGGTCAAAATATGTTGTAATATTGGTGTAATATTGTTTGCTAGGTTAAAGTGTGGCTTTATGAATAGATTGGCAAATGCTATAACTAATGTAGGAACTTAATTACAAAGCACATTCACCCTTAATGGGTTAAATATGGATGAAGGAATATGTCTAAATTAATATGGATGGACAAAACTTAGATTGGCAATACTTGGGAAAAGATATATAAGAGTAATGTTAACTTCTACCTATAATGAGTTGATGTAGAAGGATTGGCATAGTTTTGTGCTAAGCAAAGGACATGGTTTAGGTGAATATGATGAGTGAAAGAATTCATTTAAAATCTTGTACATACTAAAAATCAAATTTGCATGGTTTGATACAACTCAAGGCAAGTGAATTTATACTATAATGGTTCCAAATGACTTTCTTAGGCTCAAAGTTTTTCTTCTCAATGACTTAGGTTATGTAAAAATGAGCCAATGGAAAAGGAATTTGTCGAAGAATTGTTGTGGTAGTGGGCCATTGTTTATGACAAGTAGATCATGACAATAAGGGTGGTCTAATTGGGTTATTGTTGAATATGACCAAGGTTAATACAACCATAACAAGTGATAAGGCCATAACAATTCAACTTAAGGATTTATTAGTAAAATGGTGGATGATTTGGGGTTAGATTATGACTATAATGGTTCTATCATTTGGAGTTTGGAAATTGTTAGTATCTTGATAGAAACTTGCAAGAGGTGGAAACCTTTGATTTGTTTAATGCATTAATTGTATGGCACTAAGTGGTAACGTAATATGGCTATGACTATTATTGGCATGGTATGTTATGGCTATGTTTTGCAAGATACACAATCCTCAAGAACTTGGAGGTAAGGTCAAGGTTTTTGATAATTGGAGAGAAGCTCAAGAGTAAGATCCAAAAATAGTGTTGAATGAGAATGTTGAAGATAATTTATTGGTGGGGACTTAAGAATGTGACCATTATTTGGGTCATCAACTTTAAATTCACTAGCATTTAGAATAAAGGTCGAAGCAACTATCAAAAGTACAACTATGATAGTCAAAGGTAAACTAGAAACCATAAGGATATCTTGTTGATAATAGAATTAGGATGATATTATTGGAATCTATGATGAAATTAAGGCAATTAAAGACTTACTTGTACATAGGGGTGAGCTTGCAATATAATATTAATGTGATAATATGTTAGTAGCATGTTGAACATTGAATCTTTGAGGTTTATGAAGCTTTAAGGGTGGTACTCATTGTGCCATATATTGTGTTTAATAGTCATGGAGTGTATTTTAGCTATGACTTTTAAATCTCTGATATATTTATAATAAAGCGTGACTATAATTTTTGAGTTTGATGAGAATCCTATCTTATATTGTGTTTAAAGATATAACATTGACAATTGGTTTGAGAATGACAATGTTGGTGTCACGCTCTGCCTGACCTACTATCTGATTCTATATGATAAAGCTTACAAAATTAGGACATATTAAACTATATTATCACATTTACAACATTAAAATAGTGCAACAAGCCAAAAGATAATAAAATATTACTCTAAAAATATTCCTAAACTATATTAATTAGAGATTATCAAAATTTCAACTACTATTTATATATATTCATACCACAAAATTGGTACAAATATGTACATTTATATATATCTCTAAAATATATTATATAATTTTTTAGAAAAAAGATGTTATTTATAATAAGTGTATTTATCTCCAATATCCAAAAAAATAATATTATCTAATAAAAATATTAATGCAATATATTCTTAACACTCAATTAGACTTCTCTTATATGCCTATGAACTATGACTTGTAATGTAAATAAATAGTGAGTTGACATAATTCAGCCAATAAATTATTATTTATAAGAAACAATGTAAAATGAAATATAATAATAAGATAACTCATGATAATGAAAGAGCTATAACAAAATATAGCATTTGTGCATTAAAATATACAATTATACGAAATTATAAATGGATTATAATTCATAATCATATCTATTCTTTAAGCATGTCCATATCAATTTCTTTTCAAAGCATCATGACTTTTCACTCCATATATTTTTTTCTCATACTTAATTTTTTCATTTCATTTTTGTCATTTTCTTATTTCATATTTATCTCATATTTCTCATTTTGCTTTTATCTCAAATTTTTTATTTAAAATTTCTGATATTTATTATTTAATATCCATTTCACATTTCTCATTTTTATCTTTCTTTTCCTAAGTTTAATTTTTCCAACCAACCATTATCTTATTTTCTAATAACTTCATCTCATTTTATTTTCATTTTGTTTCTATTTAGTATATCATTATGTAATATTTAGACCTCAGTTTGTATACATATCATAAATGAGTAACCATCTTAGTTATATTATCTTTGCACATTATGTCCATAGTATATTGAGCTCTGTACAAAGTACTAATAGTAGTTGCAAGCATTTTAATCTTATAATCTTTGTGCATCATGTATACCTTTTTAGTTAGTTAACCTAGATAAGATTTGTTTAAGCTCTAAGCTAGCTCAAGTTATGCCTTTTTGCTTCTAGTTGGTTATTTAAATGTATTTAAATTTTGAATTATATGTTAAAGTTAGATTCAATAGTATATTAATTAGAATAATTCATTTCTAAGTAGTTTAAATCTTACCAAGGTTAAATTCTAAAGTTTGGTTTAGATATCATATATCTTTAACTAAAGTTTAAATTTTGAATTATGATGATTAATATGAGTGGCTAGGGTGAACTTAAAACTTCTTTATTTTCCTCTAAATCATGAGATAAGGTTTCTTAATCGGTGTAAATTTCCTTAAAGCTAATATTTGAGAGTTGGCTAAGCATAGGATTTGAAATTCAAATCTCCATTGACACCTACAATTTAGGAAGGAGATTAAACAATCAAATCCTAGTTGAAATATTCTTAAGGTTCCTTATAGTTTGAGAGGGGGCTTATGAGAAGCAAGAGGAGGGACCTTAGCTGTGAGAAAGCAAGGATTAGAAACAAAAAATTTAGAGCTTAAAGAGAAGAAAGACGCACATTCTTTGGTGAAATCTATTACACATTTTATGGTAGGATGAACCTCAAGCTATACATTTAAATTAGATATTTATGTAGGTTTAAAAAATCAGATATTTTGATAATATTGCACAATTCTACTTCAATGTTTTCTTAAGAAGATTTTTTTTATACAGATGAAAAATCTGAAGTTATTAAAGGATGACATGAACTTGTTTAACTTGATTTAATCCATGTTAAGATTAATATTATCATAATTAAATTCATGTTTTGACAAGATAATTTCTTAAGTTTTGTTACGATGAATTTGTAGTCACATTTTATATTGAAAACTAAAATTTATTATTGGATATTATGAACTTATGCCTTCCCATGATTGAATCATGACATGATTTAATTTGTAACATGTTAATTTAGCACTAATTCTTAATCTATGCTATGTGACATGATCATGAAATTTTGCAATTTTCTCTCTTAAGATCAAACTCTAAAGATTGAAATTTGTGGCCAAGAGAGGCTTGAGGCCTTGTGTATGTCTTATGAGTTGATGCTAAGGTTCGGTTAAGTGTTTTGGATGAATAAGGGAGACCTCGGAAGGACGTTAGATAGCTTGTAAGGCATGTGGAGCTCTTGGGTTTCCATGTTGGATGTTTGAGGAATTTGGGCTTGGCCTTAAAAAAGAAAGTTAAGGTTGAGAGAGGGTCTTGGTAGGTTTTGCATGAGGATGAAGCATTCGGCCAACAGGTTTTGTACTAGTTGGTAACTAATGAGACTCAAGTAATTTTAGATTTAGGTATAGAAGTAGATTGAGACTATTTGGTAGTTCTAAGATTTAAAATTTAAAGGTATTAAGGTTTGAATTTTGAACGTATTAGGATTTGAAATTCAAATTTGGATAAGTTCATGGGTAATCCTAGAAAGAGAAGTCTATGGTGAGGAACCTTGTAAGTAAATCATGAAAAATGAATTTTGGTAGCTTTGATTTTGGCTTGTGAAGGTGTTTAGGAGTTGGTTAAGGTATATGAAATTTTTAAAGCATGATTTGATGTTAAGTTTGAGAACTCGAAGCTTTTGATGATTCGTAAAGATTCCTTAAAGGAGGCCTCCAATTGGAGAGACTTTCGGATTAGACCCTAGATGGAGATTAAGGCTGACAAAGGTCAAAACCATGAGCCAATGTGGATGAGCTTTTGATCAATAACACTTCTTTTGAAGCTTACTTATAGATCTAAAGGAGACTTTTGAGACTTATAGAAAGTTCAACCTTAAGCTTAACTTGTCGATACACATCTTTGGCACCTCCTCGGGTATGTTTCTTTGCCACATGGTATCGAGGGAAAGTATCCAGGCTAATCTAGAAATGATAAAGGATCTTCTAGACATGCCTGCTTTAATGACCCATCAACATTTCTAACGTTTTATGAGGTATATTATAGGACTTAATTGCTTCATCTTCAAGACAGGAGAGAAGGCCTAGGCATTCTTCATACTTCTTTGCAACAAATCCAAGATTTAATGGATTGACCATTGTGAGAAAGGACTTTTTTAAGCTCAAAGCTTACATTTGTCAACCCTTCCTCTTAAGTAGACAACACATGGGGAGCCATCGAGTGGACCTTACTTAGATCCCTTTAGAGTAAGATTAGTAGGCTAATTTGTTAGCTAAGGGGACCTTTGAGGGGACTCTCGTTCACTCGATTGGCTGTGTAACCACAATGATACTAGTTCTTAACCTCAAGAGGCCTCCTTGTTAGATAGACCCTTAAAACATACATCAAGACAAGTGTCTTATCTCTTATAAAGCTAACTGCTATAAGGATCAAGTGCCAAGTCAATTGATATATACTGGTTGAGGGCCAACTCTATTGAAAATCCTTCCATCTAGGGTTTAGTCCGGGAGTCTCACCAATCCAAGACCTCCTTTAATATATCCTTAAGAACTCACCAAGTCTTCAAGTTCTCAGTTTCAACCTCAAATCATGTTTTACGAATTTCACATGCCTTAACCAACTCCTAAACACCTTTACAAGCTAAAATCGAAACTATCACAATTCATTTTTCATAGTTTACTTACAAGGTTCTTCACCCTAGACTTTTTTTTTCTAGGGCTACCCACCCATGGTTTTATTCAAATTTGAATTTCAAATCTTAGTGTCTTTAAATTCAAATCCTAATGCCTTCAAAATTCAAATTCTAGTGCCTTTAAATTTCAAATCTTTAGGTTACCTAGTAATCTCAACATACCACTAAACCTAAATGTACGATTACCTAGGTCTTATTAACTAACCCCAAAGTTTCTAAATCCTAAAACTCATACTTAGCTGAACTCTTTATCCTTTTGCTAATCCTACCTAAGACGTTCTCTCAACCTTAGTTTTCTTCTAAGACCAATACCCAAGATCCTCTAGCCTATTATAAGGACACCTGAAAGCCCCACATCTATATAAGGTCCTTTCAAGGTCTCGTCAATCCCTCCAAATCTCTTAACTGAGTCTCAACACCAATTCCTAAGGCATAACTGAGGTTACAAGCCTTTCCTAGCTGCAAGATCCAATCTTTAGAGTTTGGTTTTTATAAGAGAAAATTGCATAGTTTAATGGTTATGTCATATAGTAAAGACTAAGAACTATTATTAAATTAAGATATTAGAATTATATCATCATGATATGGTTAAATCACTGTAATGCATAAGTTCATAACATCTAATGATAGATTTTGATTTTCAACATGAAATGTGATTGTAATATTCATCTTAAAAGCTGGAAAATTGTCTTGTTAAGATATGAATTTAATCATGGTGGCTTTCATCTTAACTTGGATTAAATTACAACAAACAAGTTCTTGTTATTATTTAATTCTAGATTTTTTATGTGTATAACAACAATCTTTTTAGGAAAACCTAGGACTAGAATCATGCAATATTATCTATGTGTCCAGTTTTTAAGCTTACATAAATATTTAATTTAAGTGCATAACTTAAGGTTTGTCTTATCTTAAATTGTGTAATGGACTTCACCAAAGGATGTGTCTCCTTTCTCTCAAGTTCTCAGTTTTTCCTTCCTCTTTTATCTTTCTAATAGCTAGGTTTTTTGCTCTTACTTCTCTTGACTAGGATACCTCCTCTTGCTTCTCACGACTAAGTTTCTAAAACACTAAGAGAATTGTCCCCAAATAACCTTATATAGCTGTCTCATTCAAGACTCTTAAATTTAAGACATCTCAAGAATATTTTGGCTAGAGCTTGATTGCTAAATCTCCTTAAATTATAGGCATCAAGGGAAATTAGAATTTCAAATTTTCTGCTTAGCTGACCCTGAAATCCTAGTTTTAAAGAAATCTACACTAATTAGGAGATTTTATCTCATGGGTTGGAGGAAAATAAGAAAATGGCAAGTTCATCCTAGTCACTCATATCAATCATCATGATTTAAAATTTGGATTTTACTTAAAGATATATCATATTTAAACTAAGTTTTAAAATTTAACCTTGGTAAAATTTAAACCACTTGGAAATGAATTGTTCTTATTAATTGAATATAACTTTAGCACATCAAGCATTTAAAATTCAAAGGCATTTAAATAACCAACTAGAAGGAAAAAGTGATAACTTGGGTTGGCTTAGAGCTTGCAAAAATCCTCTCTGGGTTGATTAACTTGAGAGGTGTAACACATCATGTCCCTATGACAGTGGCCCTATGCAAGTTCTAATAATGATTAAAGACACTTTGATTATATCTTCTCTACACATCAACTTTGTACAATATAATAGAGGTAACAAAGAATAATGTTTATGATGTTATTTCATAACATGATCTATAGTCTGTTTTTATCAAGCTTTGCACAATATGCTAGAGGCCAAACATATTTTATGATAGTAATGAAATAATGTCTCAAGAAAACCTTATTTCTCTTATTATATCATATTATTTAATCATACTATTAAGATTTTAACATATCTTATCAATATGATCGTTGGTATACTATAAAGCTTATATGGTTAAAATTATATCATCAACTAATGTCATGTTTTAATGACACATCATTTGTCAAATGACTTTATTTTTTTCTTATTATCAACTCATTCTTTTCATTTTTTATAAAAACTCACTTTTAATGTTCTGTTATACATATTATAATTAAATGCATTATCTAGAGTCATCAACAATGTTATTATCTATGAGGGTGAGCTTATAATACAATATGGTTGTGGACAAGGAGTCACTAGCTATTATCATTGAATTTGTAACATAATATGACTATAATTTTTTTAGATTAATTAAGCTTTAGGGGATTGGGACTTAATGTGTCATTTATTGTGCTTAGGAATCATGGAGCTCAAGGTGATGTATGGATTATTGGTATTGATAATTGGGTTTAAGAAAGCTTGATGTAGAGTTCCTTGAGAGGTAATATGAATGATCCCCAATTGCCCATATGTCTAAATATGTAAAAGTTAGGTAGACAAAAAAATAAATAGTAAATGCTTGAAATTAAATAAAAGAATTTTGTTATGTTACTATTCTTTCATAAATGATGTCAGCATTTGTTGTTGATGATCTAACAAAAAATTTTTTCCTCAATGAGAGTACAAAGAAATTGATACTAAGAATGACATTAAGTCATTATCAATGCAATTTTGTTAAGCAATAAAAACACAGTGATTGGAGGAATAATGACATAATTTTTAGGGAATATTGTGCTTATTATGTCAAGAAGAAGAGCATGTATTATATTTTTTTAGAAACCATAATGCTCTTCTTACATCTAAGATGCTTTATAATGACCAACCCCTAATAATGCTAGAGGGGAGGCCATTTGCACTTTTACAAGAATAATCTTAGAGATAAACTGTGAAAGTTGTCAATTGTAAAAGTCATTCAACTTTTGTTATTTGACAATCTATACTCAAGGAAGACTGATTAATTAAGAAAATACTTGATTTCATTTCTATTATATCAAATGACAAACCATTACTTAATGTGAGAAAGCCATTGTCTTTATTGGCTGCACTGATTAACTTTGGTGTAGAAAGATGAGGTAAAAATGACTAGATTATATGAAAACTCTTATTAGTTATTATAAATTATGAGAAAAATTATCATTATTGATTGATTGCCAAGCTGGCGATATCCTCGTCAATTTACCTTCCCGAAAATATTCTATCTCCTAGACGTCGGAGAGAATTTCGAATTCGAACTTGTTTAAATTCCCGGAATTGTAATGTTTTGGATAGAAATCCAATATTTTGCAATGAAAACAAAATAAGAAACTGTGGACAATTTTGGAATGGGGACAAGCATATTAATACAGATACAAAAAATTTAAGGAAATTCAAATTGTTTCTTTGGCCACATTATCGATTAGAAGATTTAGCTTGTATGAATCGATATTGGTTTGATACCAATAACGGCAGTCGTTTCAGTATGTTAAGAATACATATGTATCCACAATTCATAAATAATTCAATTCCATTTCCATTCCAATGAGAAATGCAAAAATTTAGAGTAGATTTCATTTCCTATATATCGTATGACGTATTCGGTAGATGAAAGCCGAAATATATACACTGTGTAACATTATAAAAATAAGTAAAAGAAAAGTAAAAAAAAAGAAAAAGAAAAGTCAAATAAAAAAAGAGTAAAAATAGTGAAGAACAATGAGAGATGGTAAACATGAAGAATTTTGCGAAAGCTAGTCTAGTGAGCCTAGAGATCTATGGAAGAATTAGGAAATTGTGAAGTGTTTAGAGAAGAAGGAATTAAGAGAGGAGAAAAGAGTTGTTATAGTTTATAAGTGGAAGATACAAAGAGGAGCAATAAGAAATGGTGACAAGCCTTAAAGAAGGAAGATATCAAGAGTTTGGGAATAAGAAAGTGCTTTAGTCTAGCATCTTCGAATGATTGCAAGAGGAATCAATAGGGGGCTCGAGTATCAGCACCAATAGAATGGGTGCTGGGATAGCAACGCTGCCTTCAGGACAGAATTTATGAAGACCTGAGATCCATGCTCTAATATGGTGAAGCCATGGAGATCTCTCTAGAGGTTTAAGAGAATCGTGCAGAGATTAGGAGGTGGAAAGAGTGTGTGGCGGCCCTTGGGAGAAGGAGAGGCTAGAACTCTTTGCTTGTTTACTCAACTATATTCGAGGCAATGGTCATGAGAGAGGTTGTGTAGGAAAGCCGTACCATCTCCTCAAAATACAAATCCTTCCTCTTTTATTGTGCGCCAAAATATGAGCTTTTGCTATCTACCAAGTGACATGTTGAACGTAGTAAACAATGCTAGATGAAATACAGCTTGTTTGGGCATATCTAAAACAGTGCTTGACATAAGGATGGCATGGTAAAAAATGAAAGCAAACCGAAGAACAAAATAACATAGAACATAAAATAATGTGAACCTATCTAAATAATGTTTATGTGAGCACATAATCATGCCACTTGCACAATAAGAATAAGTTATGCCAAATTTGGGTTTAACATCTATTTTCTTTATGAAACTAAAGGTCTTAACCGTGTTGCTGATGCATGCTTGCTTGGCTGTATGATTTTCTATGTTGAATTTTACTGCTGCTTTAAGTTTTAATGTTGACCTTTCAAAAGCATCAAATTTTGAAGAATTATTTGTGCTATAGGAGGCATGCATAGAGAGTTTTATTTATATATTATTTGTATGGTGAACAATTGTATTAGCAGTTCTCAATTTAGCAAATTTTTATGTTAGGGCTACGTTTTTGGTTGCCTTAAGGTTTCCTTGAGTGAGGCTATAATGGTGTGGGTCATATCAAAGATAATTTAAGCAAAGAAAATGAATTTTATTTTGAGAAATCTTTTTATAATCAGCTTTTCAGATGCCTATAGATCATATCCTTCCATAATAATGTTTAATTAGCAAAGATGCTTTAAATGCATGTTTTAACTTGTATGAATCATGGATACCATGAAAGAGTGATACCAATATGTAACATCGCCACTAACTGATGTAGAAAATCTTAAAATATAATGGAAATTATCTGTCTTAAGAAAAATGCTGTGCATGTATGTGATTATATGCACGTACTTTTGTATGTATTTGCATTTATGTAACTCCATTAGTTCAATAACCAGGCATGTTGTTTCATAATTCAAAAGGCAGAATTGTATTTTCTATCATGTTACAGCATGCACAAATTAGGAATATTTAGACCAACAATATTTGTAGAGTGATGATTAATGAAAAGACCATTCAGAGCGAAGTTTATGAGATAATTTGAGCAATTGATAAAGGAATCAGCTTGCTTATGTGAAATAACTTTTAAATGGCCACTTTATGTGTAAGGTGTCCAAGAAGTGTTGAATAGGAAAAAGGCTTGCTATTGTACACCGACATGATATTGCCCTAGTTGGAACTTTTTTAAATAAAAAATTGAGTCCTTTTGAAATTTGGGATTTAAACTTTAAACTAATCTGAGAATTAATAAATATCTTCCTGTTTTAGTTTTGATGTTTTTGGTGTAGCATGTATATATATATAATGCATACTCAAGCTACATTATTTCCACTGATCATGCAATCAATATTTTAATGCAGTTTTGTTTCTTAATATGGAAAAGTTAACATTTATATGATTGCATATTGTACAATCTCATGCAGCGATTTCAATTTTTGAGGTCATAATCTTGTTTCTTGAGTCAGTTTTTTGAGTTTTTTTTAATATGTTTGAAATATTTACCTGTTGGTTGCAATTAAAATGTATTTTGTATGAGTGGTAATTTCAGTTTTTAAGATTATAGTCTTGATTCTTCAGTCATGCTTTTGAGGTTTTTGGTTGTCTTTGAAAATATTTACCTATTGGTTACAATTAAGACTCATTTCACATGTTTTTTCTAGAAGATGGGGTTGGTTGATTTCTTGTTTTATTATATTTACCTATTAATTTTCTCTGCTTTAATAGTGGCTGCTGATAATTGCTTTGTAGGCTTTTGTAGAAAAGTTATTGTCTATATAATTTGTTTAAATTCTTTCAATTTTTTTAGAACTTATCGGATTTAACCTTGGGTTATTATTGTCATTGAATATTAATTTCTTAGCTAATTATTTGATCTCATATTATAAATTTTTTAAGTCATGTCTTAGTAAAAGTTGTTCTATGCCTTCTTCACTTAATATTGTTTTAATTACGCTTTTATTTCCACAGTTTATGACTTATGATGGAATTGCTGTTTGAAAATCTTTCCAATTTCCCGATGCAGCATCTCATACCTCCCTATGGAACACCACCTCCGTATGTCATGTATCCACATGGAGGAATTTATGCACATCCTTCAATGGCGCCGGTATGCTCCAAGCAAAGTATATTTGCTTATAGTCTGATGCAATATTGGATGAATGCCTTAATTTTGCTTCTTCTATCTTTGAATTTGTGATGGTTCAATGAATTTAGCAGGGCTCACACCCATTTAGCTCTTTTTCTATAGCTTCTCCCAATGGAAATGTGGAAACTTCTGTAAGTCACTCTATGTGATATGCAGTCATTTTATACTAAATGTGTTCTGCTTGTCATTAACCTCAGCAATTTCACTTGCACTGTATAGGGTGCTGTTCCTGGTAGCTTGGAAGCAGAGGTTAAGTCATCCGAAGGTAAGGAAAAAAGCCCCATTAAGAGATCAAGAGGAAGTCTTGGCAGTTTGAACATGATTACAGGCAAAAATGGCGATCTTGGAAAAACATCGGGAACATCGGGAAATGGTGCATACTCACAAAGGTTATTTATAGTTATATTTGAAGCACTCTTTGATGTTGGTCAATTTTTAGAAAATAGCTACTAATCCAACTCTTTTTGTTCAGTGGAGATAGTGGGAGTGAAGCATCAAGTGAAGGAAGTGATGCTAATTCCCAAAATGTAAGGATGTGGTTTGCTAAATTTGATTAAACGACAGCTATCTTGATCGATATGAACCATTGGATAATTTAGAGGAAAACTACACAATTTTTTCTGGTACTATGTTTTTGGTAATCTATATTATATTACCCTGTAAATGCAATATTTATTATGTTTACAACTATGTAAGTTTTGATTATCTAAGGGCCTTTTTGATAAAGAAATTTTAATACAATTATTTCTGTTGTTTGCCTAACTAAAGTGGTATTCAGTATTTGTTATATTACCTCATCTAGAGTCTCCATGACAAGCATGAAAATGCCATATTTATGAAACGCATACTTTTAATCCTTTTTGGATACAATGGCTAATGTTCTTACCGAAAAGCAGGATTCTTCACAAAAAGCAGGTGATGCTCAAAATCCTTCTGATGGTAGGCACTTGAAAGAACCTTACTTAACGGTTAAGGTAATTATTTTGTTGAAATACTCAATGTAGTTTTTGCTATTATCAGCTGCCCAACAGAATGGAAATGTAGCCTATGCCAATACTGCTCATGGTTCTCAAAATGGAGCAGCTCGAGCATCATCTCAGCCAATGATTGGTCCAGTAATGTCCCTTATGCAGGTTCCAATTTCTGCTGCACCTGGTGGAGCAGCGGTTCCCACAACAAACCTGAATATTGGGATGGACTTTTGGGGTGCAACAAACCCAGCAACTATCGCTTCTATTCGTGGTAAGGTTCCTTCGTCGGCTGTTGCAGCGCCCATCGTTCCCAGTTCCTCATCAGAACTATGGATCCAGGTAATTAAGTGTTAATCCCTTGTGAAATTTTACTCACAAATGGTGCATTCTAGGACTGGAAATGAAAGCAAAGTATACTTACGATTTTAGTTGAATTTTTTGGAGGCTGTAAATCACTGTCTTTGTCACCCATGCTTATTTGTACTTTTTATACAGCATTTGACTTCATGACTTCTTCTTTTGCGGGAGCAGCCCTGCCACTACTTTTTGTATATATCTTAGTGCTTTGGTTGTTTGTGTAAATAATCAAGCAAGGTTTATCTAGATCTAAATTAAAGTCTATTTGGAGTTTCCACATTACAATATAAAACTTTAATTAGAAAGTAAAATAATGATAATAATGATGAGATCAATATGGACTTTAAGGTTGAAAATAGATTTTCTTTGTATAGGTTGGGTATTCAGTAGCAAATATATGAATTGACCTCTAAAAGTTGTAGACCATGTTGAGTATCGCTTTGTGTCCTATTATTCCTATTTCACCGTGATGGTTCAAATGTTCCTGTTGGTGCATTTTAGCTGGTGGATGCCAATATAACCTCGATCAATCCACTATTGCGAAATACATATAACTGTCTAAGACATGATCTTGATAAATTCTTTTTTGGACCTTGAAATAATGGTCATGATGGCTATCAAAAAAGAATTCTTTCTTGTTATCCTTAGTTCCTGACCCCGCTGCTTATATCATATCATGTATTTTAGTGGTTTGCTGCTTAATAACACTACCTGTCTGCATTAGACAATAAAATCAATATGTCACTAATCCACTGATTTTTCTTCTAGGCTAACATTTTAATCCTGAATCGATTTATTTGGTAATGACATGACCTGCTTGAGTACTTGATGAAACCAAGTTTGCACATAAAACAATGAGCTACCTAATAAAAGTGCTAGTTTAAAAAGATTAAAGCACTTTTGGTTACAAAAAGTTCTTAACAAGTTAGACTTATTTTCATGATTTTGCAACTCGTTATTCTTTAATTGTTCTCAGCTTTTGGTCAATCATTGAAGGGAATGTATTTTCACCTTAATATTTCTGGACTTCGACGTGGCAGTCACGCATTTTATTACAAAAGTGTAATAGAGAAGAAGATAAATTTTAAGGATCAATTTCAATTTCAACCCCACTAAGAGGGACTACTATTTGTTTTTTGTTTTTGTTATTATCATTCGCTTAATATCAATAGTATATGCCCATGATAAGACTTTTTGTTCTTTTGAGTCAAATTGAAGCTCCTGCAAAGGGCATCAGAGTTTTGCAAAATCTGCATTTTCTGGAAAGGGTTGTACCAAAAACGTTTGCTGTGTTACTCGAACCTATGACCTCTAAGTTACATGGCAATGGCCTTTGCCGTTCCATCATGGCTACCCTTCTAAATCACAATGCATGCAAGCATTTGGAAAAACTTCATTGTAAATTTGAAATGCATTATAATTCACCCATCTTTTTGGATGCTTGACCTTTTATGTTATTTTATTGCCTTAGATTATTTTTGATCAATTAGGTGTATCCAAAGGGAGTATCATTACTATTTAGAATGTATAAATGCTTTATATAGTTTTTGTGCATAATTTAATTTTATTGTTCTTCGTTTATGGTTTGCTTGGTTTAAATTGCTATTCCACTTCAATTCGTGTCTTCTTAATTAAAGGATGAAAGAGAGCTTAAAAGACAGCGAAGAAAGCAATCCAATAGGGAATCAGCAAGGCGATCTAGACTACGAAAGCAGGTAAGACACTTGCATATGCTAAGCCAATATCTTAATTTGTTTTTCTGCATGCAACATTAACAATAACAGTAATCTCACTAATGAGATCAACTATATTAATCCTTTGATTTATTTTTTGATCTATTCTTTAACAACACTTCTTTAATTTGTAAGGATGTCAAGTCTTTTCTAGTAATTTCTTATCACATTTTTTTTTCTCTTCCTTTATTCACTACAGAAAATTTATAACTCACATTTCATAATAGGAATATTAAAGGTTTGGTTATGTATATATATAGATAGATAAATAGTGAGAGAGAGAGTCTCCGACCATCTTTTAGTAATATATCAGACTCTACTGAAAACCAAAATTGGCTAACCTCTTGTGATTTAACCAATATATCCACAGGTATTTTTTGGTCATATCTCTGAATTGATCAAAGGCCAGATTCATATGTTCTTTTAGATGCAGAATATGCCATATTGACAGATATCCAGATTTCCACATTTTCTCATCCTTGTGAATATGATTATGTTGTTGTGGTGATTTAGCAAACTTTTCTTAGAAAAAGTAGATAAACTTCCAACTTGTAGATGAAAATCTATATAAACTTTATGTTTAAGGTTTAAATTAACGTTTGATAAATACATTTCGTTTTGGATTGCACTTGTGATTGTGAGACTTCATGGGAGAGAATGAACAGATCGAATGGTTGAAATGCCCAACATTTCTCTTCACCATCGAGTATTCTAGTTGTCACCATCATCATCTTCATGCACTTCCACTTCCATGGATGATCCCAACTTCTATTGTGTGACTCTGATTCTTGTTCTTCGTCGATGTTATGCCTTCGTTGGATCTACCTATCTGCAACATTTTTTTAATACCTCTTCAAGATCGATAAATCCAACAACTGGCATTCTAGGTTTTGGTGTAGATCTGTGTAATGGGTTTGTGATTTTTTGTTTTTCATTCAATTTGTATCCGACCTCTTTACCCATTTCTTCCTTGATTAATCTTGGTTCAAATTTTAATCTCATTCTCTTTTTTCGTTTCCCGTCAAATGACACATGTTCTTGGAATTATAGTTCCTTTGTATTAAATCTACTAGAATGAAACTCCTTTGATTTCATGGTTCAACAAAAAAGAACTCCAAAATGACACATTAAATTTTTGTTCAGTAAAAACATCCACATCTATAGCTGAATACATGAATCACTTCATCATGCTTTTGCCACAAGACTAATATATGACTATCCATGAGCTCAAAGGCTGAATGCGAGGAACTGGCTCATCGTGTTGAGGTTTTGAAAGAGGAAAATGGTTCCCTGAGAGCAGAACTGAACAGGATCAAGAAGGAGTATGAACAACTTCTTTCACAGAACACCTCTCTCAAGGTAGAACATCTTCCTGAATAAGTCCATCTTCTTTCTTAACATCAAGTCCATTAACATTAGCTTCCAATACTCCTTTACAGGAGAGTCTCGGGGAAATTCCTAAAGGAACAGAGGAATTGATCCGTGAAAGAGTTGAAAAGCCCTCTGAGGATGATGGCCTCAAGAAGAATGCAAACTCTGATGGGCAAGGAAGAGAAGCAGATATTGCCCAGCTTTGATTACAGTTTAAGGAATCTGACTAAATTATACGATGGAATATGCATTAATTATTCCCCAAAACGCTTTTTTTATTGCTTTTTAGTTAGGTAAACTATGAGTTCTGACCTGAGAGCAGACCCTTACTAGGTTTTTAGCAGTCGTATCCAAGAATAAGATGAATTCTAAGCCTGGAAGCCACTGTTATTTCATCTGCTATCATGTGGCTTATGAAACATTAATGTGATCGGTTGCACTCCTTTTTTTTTCTGGGAGGATGTATTATATACTATCAGATAATAATTCAATCAGTTTTGTGGTAGATTTTTTTGCTGTACGAAGATGCTTTGGTTTTAGGCTTTTGTGGATGTTTTCATTCCAATGAAAAGTTACAACGTTCACCATGTTGCTTTTTTATTGTGTATTTGATACAATGTTTTAAAATTCTTTTTTTTATTATTATTTTAAGTTTTTTTTATATTTTTTTTTCACCAAGTGATGATTGAGAAATATCTTTTTAGAAACATAAATCACTTCAAAAGGTTTATTTTGCAATTTTTTTGTGAAAATTAATTTTCAAACTACAATTATAGCACCAAACCAACCCTGAAGCATGTAAGCTCTGAGAGAAGCTTGAATGACTGGTGGAATCACCAAAAGATTCAGCAAAATGTTAACATGTAGGAAGAAATTATTGCTGTAAATTAATAATACTTGAAGAGTTTTTCAAAGATGATTATATTTTATAGTTTTGGCTGCTTTTTTATTATAGATGAGAGTATATTTTGAAGTATTGATATGAGTTTTTTTTTTGTTAATACTATGTATTAAGAAACTTGAAGATCTCTTGTGTGCAAGAATTTGGATAACCAAAGAACTTTCCATCCACATTCTTACCTTTGCTATTTTTTTTTTAGTTTATCTATTTTCTTTGATTGCTACTTTCCTTGACACACATTTTAGGATTACAATTGAAGTATTAGTACGAGTTTTTTGTTAAAACTATGTTGATAAGCTTGAAGAGTGCTTGTGTACATAAATTGAATCGAATTCTTTCAAAAATTTGGATCATCATAGTACTTTCCATCTAATTTTTATCTTTGTTAAGTTTTTATTTTTTTTTATTTTGTAATTTATCTATTTTCTTTAATTGCTATATTTCTCACCACCCTTTGAGGTTTATAGTTGAGGAGCTCGTCAATGAGTTCACATTGAGTACAAGATATTGTTGTTTTCTAGAGGATTGTTGCCAATAAACATTGCAATGAGGCATCGGCTCCAATGGGCAATTTTATGAATTTTAAGGTCTATCATTATGGTCACTCTTCTAAAGCATAAGAAATATGCTCAGTGAAATTTTTTTTTGTCGATGCATTAGGCAACAATTTAGACACGAAGTTTGACTATCAATTATGAAGGCGTTGCATGTCTAACATTGCTTTTTGTGGCTTGTTAACGAATTTTGCTCTTGTCAAAAGTGGCGACAACTTCTAACTAGTATATAACAAGAAGATTATTGATGAAGGAAAAAAAATCTGTGTTCTAACTAAAATTCCTACTTTTGTTCCTTTATTTAAGTTATTATGAGTGCTTGCAAAAATTGTTGTTTTTTAAAGTTTAAATTTTCATACAAGTCTTTTTTGCTGTTATTTCTTTTGTGCTTGGTATTGATTTTCATAAGGCTACTACGAGTGTTTATCACAATCATTATAAGAGTAAAAACTAAGATAATAGCTTTATAAACTCTTTATAAAGTTGTAGTGGATATCTCTATGAGAGTGCTCATAATTTTTCTTAAATTTAGACTTCTATGCAAGTTTTGTTGCTAATATTTCTTTTATGTATTGTTTCTTCTTTCTCCTTTTTTTAAAAGTATTTGATAGTTATCATATATTCTTTTATTATATTTTTAAGTGTAAATAATGTTGTTATAACTAATTGAGTATAGGACATATATATTTTCAATTATTTTAAAGAGTTTTTTTTTTGTAATGTAATAAGGTCTATCTTAGATATTTAAGAGTCATATTGTTCAACAAAATAAAAAAATATTAAATGATGTCATAATGATTGGGGTATTTATGCATCAAGAAGTCTTAAGAGTCCCTTTAGAAACATCCTAACCTAAGGCAGGTAGTGAGATCTCAACATGCTTAGGCAAATGAAGTTGAGATTAGATGATACTGAGTGAGGTGTTAAGGAGAACCTACAAAAGGTAATGAAGCCTAAAAAAACTTGACCAGAGAGGGAGTAGGTGTTAAGAATGCATGTTTAGATCATAATCAATCCAAATAGAAAGAAAGTTTGAAGTCAAGCTAATTAAATACCAATGATAATATCAAAAGATGATTTTGTATTATATATGATATTTTGCACATCAAGAGATATTATAAACAAAAGAACTCTTGCATTTTGAGAACCTCTTGTTAAGAATAAATTATCAAAGAACTTTTACAAAAGAAAGAATATCAATGCAATAGTATCCAGTACATCACGTAGATGATCTACTTGAAAGCATATTAGTTTTATTCGGATTTGGAGTTGTACCAAAATTGGCCTCTCTATTTCTCATTAATCTCTGTCATCATTACTGTTGTGGGGGTTAATTACAACAGACTCTTTATTTATTATACATTTTCATTTACTTTCAACTGTTCATTAAATTATTTGCTTCCATTGTTTTGTTTGTCATTTGAAGAACATTGGATAGCTTTTTGGATATTTTAGCTTTAAATTAAGTACGAGTCATCTCTTTAACAGTCATGTAATTCTATTGGTGCAAAAATTGGTAAAAATGACTTCAAAATAGCTTAAATTGTTCTCATCGTCGTACCATTACTGTCAGCTCCAGTGCAGCAACTCGCACTGAACCGCACCATATGCTCGATCTGTGCCTACCCATCAACACTTGTAGACCCAATCCATGAATGCAAAAGACCCACGACACACGCATCGACCTATTAACATGCACTAATTCACTTCAACCTCTACCGACCCAACAACTGGACTCAAGGCATCACGCGGCTCTTTACCTGCATTGTTCGTACCATCCCTTGTCTCGCTATTACCGTCACGTTAAACATATATGTTGTTTGGAAATTGCTTAATTCAATTAGTTTTGTATCTTTTAAGTCAGTTTTTTCCATTTTTTCGGGCCAAATTTAGAATATTTATTTTGTAATTTTTGATGACTTTTGGATTTTTGAAATATCTTTTAGAATTTCAAAATTATGTCTCTTAGTATTTTAAAATATCTATTTGTATTCATAAGTTAATAAATTACTATTATACCCTTGAGGTTTTTATAAATAGGGATGCTCACAATATTATAAATGATGAACTTTTTGAATGAAGTAATGAAGCATTGTCGCCAAACTTGCATGATACAAGTGTATTGTGTGCAAACGACCTAATAGTGTTATGCTAGAGATTCAATTGGAGAGAGAGTTAGAGACTCAAAATGAGAGATCTCGACCCATTATGTAATGTAAAAAACATTAAATTAAAATGAAAGTCTTTAGCTAATTAATTTTATATTTCAAAAAATTTTATTTGTCATATCCAACTCTCTTGTTAATGCATGTGACAGTGTAATTCTTTATTTGACATTCTATAAACTTCATTTGTATTTGTACCGTGCTACTTCACCACCAACGTGAGTACTTGAGTGTAAGTTATTCAAACTATTTTTTTAAATTGAGATCCCTTATGTTAAAAGTTAATGCAAGTTCTTAGTTTTTTGGAAAGTTTTTATTTGTTCGATGATCCTAGGGTTTTCAATTCTAAATTTATAATACCTTTGTTTATGTCATTGTATATATATAATAATTAAATATAAGTTTTTCTCAATTGTATTTGAGCTAAAATAAGTTTTAACATATTATCTTACATCAGATATGTTTTGAGATATTTTTTGATCAAGGTACATTTACAACCATTAACAAAGTAAAAAATAAACTATTTTTCAAACATGGTGAAAGAATTTCTTCTAAAATGAGATATGTTAATATATCTAACACAAAATTAAAAACTATTAATAATTTCCTACTTTTTAAACTAGTAAGATTGAAGTATTAAAACCATTAGATGTTCTTATAATATGATATTCTATTGTGATGCTTATGTTCCTAAAAACCAATTAAAATTTTGATATCATGACTTTATTTGGTTTTATGACATTAGAAGATAATCTTATTCTAGAAGCTATTTTTCTATCTTAGTGGTATTCTTCATGTTTGACTCACCATTCACAATTTATAAAGCTTTCTTTTTTTATTTTTTTAAATGATTATAGTACTTCAATTTATGATTATCTAAAAAATATCAAAATAATTTTGCCTTTATATATTATTTTTTTCTAACATCACATCTTAATTGTAATAATCACATGAGAATCGTTCCAATTTTAGTTTTATTTGTTTGAGAGTTTCAATTATTCAATTAAAAATTTGATATCATGACTTTATTTGGTTTTATGACATTAGAAGATAATCTTATTCTAGAAGCTATTTTTCTATCTTTGTGGTATTCTTCATGTTTGACTCACCATTCACAATTTATAAAGCCTTTTTTTTATTTTTTTAAATGATTATAGTACTTCAATTTATGATTATCTAAAAAATATAAAAATAATTTTGCTTTTATATATTATTTTTTTCTAACATCACATCTTAATTGTAATAATCACATGAGAATTGTTACAATTTTAGTTTTATTTGTTTGAGAGTTACAATTGTTGTGATTAAGATTCACTATATTGCTTATGAGTATAATTATTTTTATGTTAAATTATATTTCAATTGTGAGTGATGAAACACGTTAAACTTTTAAATAAGTTATAATTTAATATTTACAATTATTATTATTTTAAATTAATTTTTTGAAATATCAACAGACAATGTGTTTTATAAATTTTTTATTTTTAATATGATATTTTAGCCATTGTTTAATAAATATTTTTTTTATATTGACAATAAATTCTCATTATTTTTTTTAATAATTATCGAAACAAATTGAATTGCAAAATGTTATTGAATATGCTATGTTTTGATATCTTTAAAATGAAAATAAAGTTTATATTTTTTTTAAAATCATAAAAGTAAAATCAGAAGGACTGCGTCGCAGAGGCTTGTCAAATGTGAAGGCGGCTATGGACTTTTATCAGTTCAAATTTATTGACCATTTCTCAAGCCTCGCTCCTGACAACTCATTTGATGAACATGCCGTGTCACCGACGTCGTTCAAAGGTGTTCATTCTAGGGCTTTTGCAAAGACCACTGATCCGGATGACGATTTTTTGCATCCAATTCAAATACCTTGTCCGGCTTCTTCCTACCCTTTCATAAGTGGGGTTCCATGTCCGCGGCGGGAATCACTGGTGTTGAAAGTGTACGATTTGGTTCGCTCACCGCCGGGAACGAATTGATGCTACTCTACCGTCTGTGTTATTCGGTATAGCCGAGGAGTTTTGTGTGATTTGCGAGTGGGTCTGATGTGTATGCCTTTCTAGTAGAGAAAGGAAAACTGGCTTCTTGTCTGATGTTAGAAGTTGGCAAATAATAGGTTGCTTCCAGAAATGGCTGAAACCCTAGGAGGGAGAAAAGGTAGCTGGGAAGAGTTGATGAAGAGAATCTTAGCACCGGGACATCAAATCCCGGAGCCTCCAATCAATCTGGACTATTCCATTGCCCTCGAGTATGATGGTCCTCCAGTGGACTATGATCTTCCCAGCATCGATCCTGTCAGCCTGAACTATGGTTCTATTTCTGCTGCAGAGCCTCTTCATGAAACCCGTGGTCAGCCAGAGTTAAATGGCGCATTGCAGTTGCCTGTCCTGGAAGTACCTCAACTCGTTCCCCACATCACCAGCGACGCTGGTTCCTCTCAACGGAGCCGAAGAGTCTCAAGTGGCTCGGAGTCGGTGGTTTCAGTCTTACAGAACCAGGAGTTTTCAGGTGAATCTAATTCCGTATCACCGGGCTCTGAAATTAGTTGCGGTTCTGCCCAAAGTTCTCCTTGCCGGCCAGCTAACCGAGGGGAAAATGAGGCAAAGAGAGTTCCGGTGGTTACATTTGAAGGCATTGAAAAACCAAATGCAAAGGAATCATATGCTGGTGGAATGGCGGCGCTTGAATACACCGGAATTTCTCGTAAGGAGAAAACGAGTGTTTGCTGTCGATGTGGGAAGAAGAAGTGGGAGAGAAAGGAGTCATGCTTAGTGTGTGATGCAAGGTACTGCAGTAATTGCGTGCTGAGAGCCATGGGTTCTATGCCAGAGGGGCGTAAGTGTGTACAATGCATTGGGCATCCAATCGATGAATCAAAGCGGTCAAAACTTGGGAAGAGTTCTAGGATATTGTCAAGGTTGCTTAGCCCTTTGGAAGTAGGACAGATTTTGAAAGCAGAGAAGGAGTGTGCAGCTAATCAACTAAGACCTGAGCAGCTTGTAGTGAATGGATACCCTCTGCGGCCTGAGGAGATGGCAGACCTACTTAGTTGCTCTTTACCACCTCAAAAGTTAAAGCCTGGAAAATACTGGTATGACAAGGAATCTGGGCTTTGGGGAAAGGTAATACCATTCATCATTCTAATATGTATGCTTATGCTGTGTGTTTGTTGAGTTGGTTTCAAGGCCTTTTGCTTGTTTTTTGGCAGGAGGGCGAGAAACCAGATAGAATGGTAAGTTCAAATTTGAATTTCACCGGAAAGCTTGCAAGCAATGCAAGCAATGGAAACACTCAAGTGTATATAAACGGCAGGGAAATTACTAGGACAGAACTGAGGGTATTAAAGGTCGGTTTTTTAATCTACTTTTTGGATTCCTTTGCACTGATTTTTAATAGATTTTTTCACTGAAAGTTGAATCTAAAAAATTTATTATAGTTTCATTAAGATTTGAAATCATGATGTTTTGGATATGCACTTTTCTTATTTTACCAATACTAAGAAATATTTTTCTTATAGTTTATCAAAATATATTAGAATAATAATATTTAATTTTATTTTTTTTGTAACACAATTGAATGAAAGTGATGCAAAACATATTAACTATTTTTGTGACTTGTCTTAAATTATTTGGCTTATCCACCTTTTGTGCACATTGAGTATTGAACAATAACATGCATCTTTTCTAATTTGATTTGTCTTCCTAGCAATCTTTTTGGTTCTACTACATTCATGTTTATTATAATAATGAATCATTCAAGTGTCATCCTTTTTATAGGTATTCTTATTTTGATTTTTGTCATTTGGGCTGTGGAGTAGGCAAACCTTGTTGTAGTTGTGCCTCCTTTAAGAACAAGTTTGTTTTTCTTATTGGGCGGCTAGCTAACATTTGATATATAAAAATATTTGTAGATCTATTTTTCTACGAAGACCAAAGGTGACACAACAAAATCTAATAGGTTAGGAGAGGCCCATTAGTTCAACGAGTCACACGATAACCCAATTGAAGCAAAGAGTCAACATAGCATAATAGTAACAAGGTCAACCTACAATGAAGGGAATCCTATAGTTCAACCACTCAGCCGACTAAGATAACCACCTAAATAATCAAGCATTGTATTGGTGCATTCTTACCCTATGACATTAGTTGCACCATGATGCCAATCTATGATCAGCTAGAATGTTAGGTCCCTATTCAAGAAGTGATAATGGATCTTTTAGGCATGTTAACCTTGCCTATATCTTGGTGGTTATTGCTTGTTTGTACTTATGGTGTCATTATCATCATGGCCTACCAATTTTCATAAATTGTTGGTACTAAAAGGTGAGTGTAAGATATTGTGGACTGCATTCATTATCTTTATTTTTTTACTTTCTCTCTCCCCCCATGAACTCCATGTATTGAGGATTGTATGTCCTCCCATAGTATAAGTTCTCATTCATTTCACTTATAAATTCCATCAATAGTTATCTTTTAGAATGGAAAGCAAATTGAAGAACATCAATAGAAAGTGAAACATGGCCATGATAATAGAATCGTCTACACGTTTTCAGCCTTGGTGTGTGCATTATGGCCCGATGTCCATTAAATAGCCTTTTCATAGCATGAAATAGTAGTTGGAGTTCATTTGGGACATTCTCAAGATGATCACATAGTTGTTCTGGGATGTGTAAGTTATTATAGTCCATGTTCCTCCAATCATCACTTGCGTTTGAGTAGAGGCCAATGATAGCATAGCTATAGCAAATAGTCAAGCCAAGTTTAACCTTCTTTCTAGAAAGTAGTGGCCATTCCACTCACTCCTAATAAATGTTTATTTCTTGATCAAAAGAATCCAACCCCTAACTTAGCTCTCAGTGTGTCTTCCTACTTGGCAAAATTGCCCTGTCTCTTTGTTGTTGCTCTTTGATGAGATTCTCTGGGTGGAGTTAAGAAGAACAAGTTGTCAAACATGGCAATGTTCCACAACTCAGTGGATCCAAACATCTATTTTCAATAATTTTAAATCACAACGACAATGTCTGTAGTGTTGGATGTCATTTGTTGTCATCTCTATACAACTTTGTTGAAGCAGCTACCCTTGGAGTGGTTTTGGGGGTTTGCACTTGATTCCATTTTTAGGTTCAATTCCCTTTCTTAAGCCTTCACCATTAGGTTTATTAATTGTTGATAACTTAAGCTTGCCAACACTTCTTTCTTATCTAGAAGAAGTCTACAAGCTTAGGAAATACTTTTATAATAAGTTATGAGAAGTTGGGTCAACCAACTTGGAGGTTATGTGAAATGACATCCAGATGTATATGTTCTTTGAGGAAGATATGAGTAGGTGGTATTTCAGTAAACGGGGACACATGCCTCTTTGAGGAGACAAAGCACCATAGTGAAAGAGACCACCTCACATTACTATAAGGGGTCGTGATAGTATGACAGCCATCTTTCAAGATGTGGATATCTTTAACATTGAGATTGTAAGAGGATTTTGGTAGTGATCGAAGGGGAGAACAATACTTCCTTGATTGAAGGGTGTGAAGGGTGAGGTTGAGAGTATGTGGAGGAGAGTTCTTCAGAACAGGATCATCCATTGCATCAAACATGGGGAATGTATGTCGTAATATTGTATATGTCATTTCTAGGGGTAATGGGCTTTAGCATGGTGGTTGATGTTGAAGCAACTTGAATTGGCATTCGTTAACTACTTATCTCCAAGTTCACCTTGCTGGCTTTCTATAATGTTTAATACCGTAAAACTTCTTTCTCTTCAGAATTTTTTTGATGATGCCATCATCATCATCATCACAATGCATACTACAAATATGGATGTAAGGACAACACTTTTAAATATGAAAAACTCATTCAATATGTTATTTATTAATGCATTACATGGGATTGCCCTTCAGCGCATTCTTTTGGTGTTTTATGTGGGTGCCTTTGTCCTTTTTGTTATTTTGGGGATGTAGCTCAAAGTAACATTTTTTTCTCAAACTTTGAGAAATGAAGAAGGCCCAATTATGCATATGATGGATTTTTTTGGTAATTGTAGCCAATTCAACGTTTTTTTTTTCAAACAGATAGCTCAGTTGTTTTTGTGCTTGTCATATGCTGTCATTTGTTCTTGATATTGGGATACTTGGTGGGTTGGTAATGATACTAGGAGTTTCATTCAACCTAAAAAATGCTACCTTAACTTTTTCACGTTGAAGAATGAAGAAAATTCAACTCCTTAGTATTACAAGTATCGTCAAAGTCAATAGATGTGTAATTTGTATTAATTGATTGCATTGTCTTTTAAAAAATCTTAGACATTTTTGCAAATTTGAATGAAAAGTTTAAAGGTTTCCAACCTTGATCTCTTAGCATATCACATGTATTTCTTTTCATGGGCCATGGCCAATATATTGGATATGAGAATGGATGTTTTTGGGCATCATTTGAGTGTTATGTCTGGATCTATTCTTTGTATGAGAAAAAGAGTTGATTTAGTCCTAAGAAGGAAATTATTACGTTAGAAGTCAAGATGCTATTCAAGGCCTCATTCGTTTAGTGTAGCACCAAGTCTTTGAAAATGTTTTTCTCATGAAGAAGAATAACTGAGCTGGATAGTCTTTATTGACTACAATCTCTTCACCAACACATGATAGATTCTTTCTAGCTATCGAGGATCGATGATTTTGTATACTCTACCATTGGCTTTTAATAACTACGTTTTTCTAGAAGTCTTCTTGGGCACAATCTAATCTGAATGCATGAGCATAACGAAAAGAAGTTTTCCTCCATGTTTTCAAGAATTAGATTGGAGCAAAACATGGAGGCATATTTCAATGATCTTTGCATCATAGATAGAATTATTGATGACTTTGTGACATTAGAGAGATCTTTGATGCTTTTAGGTGGAATAAAATGCATCAATCATCATCTTGCAAATTCTTTGAATTCCACTTTTTCTTACAATTTATTGAAACCAAATTTGACAAGTTCCAAATGATCTTAGAGTTGTTGTTAGAGAAGAACTACAAAAACTAGAGTGTAGGATTATTGAACTCATCTCTTGGATAGTGCTAGAGAGATTGATGCTCTTTTTCATAAAGGACTAATGTGCATACATTTTTTGGTCTAAGTCATATTACGTTAGAGGTGAAATGACAATGCATGATGGGTTACGAGAGCGATCGATGGTGTTGTGGGTTGCACAATTCTGAAACTGATAGGACGAGTCAATCTAGTGTAGGTGAAGTCAACTTACAATGAAGAGACCTTATAGTCAGTCAACCTGCAACAAAACATACCTAATCGGTCTAGCATTGCTTCAATGTTATTTTATTGAAGAATGGAGACCATTGCATCACCACTCTATGATGTCCTAGAAGGTTAGACTACTGTTAATGGAGTGCCATAGGATCTTTCAGTTGAATTTTGGTCATGCATGTCTTGATGGCTATTGTGGATTATCCCTCTTTGCTTGGATCTGCCAAATCCTCGTTTCCATGTTTAACCATTGAGAAGTCCTTTCATTTGGAGAGCAAAGGCTATTAATCCCATTGGTTACAATCAAATTTTTTTCTTGTATCATGTTGTCCACATCTTAAACGCTTTATTACGACTCTCTTGGCTTTGAAACCTACATATTGTGTAAAGGCTTCAGCTCACCTCTTTGAGCTTTGAAAGTTTTGATGCTCACTGTTAATATACTCCTTAGTGTTTGCTCAGTGTTTTTTTCTTGTTCTTGAGATTTTTCACTTAGAAATCTTTTCTGCTACTCTGCTGTTTATTCACTTTAACTCTTTTTTAACTCTCTTTCCTTTATGCTTCACATATATGTGATCTCCTGTGGTGCAAATGGGACCCTTCTCATTCAATTTGTAACAAAAAATTCCATTAACAATGAGAAAAATAGGTTTCTTCTTAAGACTTTAACTTGACATTTTAGATAAAGGGACAGTTTTTAGTTACCAAGTGCCATATGGTAGTTTTTTGACTCCACATCATCTTTAGAGAAGTCATGGCCTTCACAGAAGTTTATGACTTAGGCCTTTTCATAATTTGGTTGTTTTATCAAAGAGATTCGTTTAATCTACCATACACGATGTTTGTATTCCATGCTTGTTGAAGATTAAGATGGATTTTTCGTCAACATATCATCTTATGATATGTTTTGTAACTCGCAAAATGTTAAGATAAGGTCTGCATAGGATCACTTTCTCAAACAATGTTTTGGGTAAATTATGGGTTGCAAATTTATTTAGTTAGTTGCTTGCCTTATTGTGTTAGTTCATCATTTGTTATTTTGTGTTATTTTAAAGCTACAAAGGACCATCTTACTCTCATAAACAACCATAATTGTGCCTTCATTTTATTGTAAATATTTAAAGGGCAATTTGACCATCATACTATAAATTTACCCTGTAAACATTTTTTAACAGTAGATTATCAAATACAATTTTTTAATATCACTTTAAAATAATTTTCCAAACTTGTTTAATTATTTAACTATATTTGTGCTGAAGGAAATTTTAAAATCGTTAAAATCCTTGTATATTATAATATACTTTGTTGGATGGATATCTTGAATGGCTGTTGTCAGTACATTATCTGCTGAAGTCATTGGCAAGCCAAACATATTCATCATGCCGTTAATTGTTGGGATAATATTGTATAGCTCATTCAGCTAACCATAAATCCAGAAATTAAGCTAGTTGTCTTGTCAAAATATTTATGCCATGCTTTTTTTTTTTGGAAAAAGGACACAATATTTATGCCATTCTATTCCAAACATGCTCACAGATAACATGTCTAATATTTTTAATCAGTAAAATATATGTTTGCTTGCATGCTGAGTTAGTTGTAACAAACTTAATTAAATTATTTAAATAAAAAGTTTTTTTTAGCCCAAATTTAATCTGAAATATCCAAAATTTAGTTTTATCCATATTGTGTCAAATATAAATACTCTGCATGCTTCTGCTTTCTTGATTCACTTTGTCAGTCATGTTTGTGCTTGCTTAGTTTGTCTTGTTTAAATTTTGTATGTTGTTCTTTTTGCAGCTTGCTCATGTGCAATGCCCACGTGACACTCATTTCTGGGTGTATGATGATGGCCGCTATGAAGAGGAAGGTCAGAATAATATCAAAGGCAGAATATGGGAGTCGGTAAATTTGTCTTTACTTCTTTCTGGATTTTTGTAATGATTGATCATAAATGTATTCTCTTTGTATGAGAAATTTTCCAGGTTGAAAGTTCGTATTAACACCATTCTGTTGCTCTTTGTCATGCAGGCATTGACACGGTTGGCATGCTCTTTGTTTTCCCTACCTGTTCCGCATGCTTCTTCTCATAGACCTAGAACTGATCCTCCCTATTTAGCTAGAACGGTTCCTGAGTACTTGGAGCCCAAGAGGATCCAAAAACTTCTGCTTCTTGGGTCACCAGGATCAGGAACAAGCACCATCTTTAAGCAGGTGAAATAATGCTTATTCAGTTTCTATCTTCTTTCATGTTCATGTTAAGGAATTGTCACAAGTTGCTATGATGAAGTATTCATTCTCATTTTCTGCGATTAAAATGCCTGTAGAAGCTGAAATCCCTGTCAGAATTGCTTGTAAACTGATGCATGTAGTGTAGGTGTTGCACGAGGTGGTGGTGTTTTCTTTCAACTATCTTGGCGCTCGATGGAGCCCTTTTACAAGTATTGTGATTATTCATTTGCAGTAATACTCTATAGAGCTAAGCTAATCCGCCCTTTTTCTTTGTATTTTATGATGTTTGAGATCTTATCTTTATCTTTTTAAACTCCATTTTGTGATTGATCTGATTTAAATAATTTGTTCTATGTACAAGCCACCACGTCGCCCACTAAGCCTACCTTCCACACTTAGTCATGCCCAGGATATTCCCCCTTATTATTAGTTGTTTTATTCAACGGAAAAAGGTTTGCTCCCTATTGGTGTTGTTGACTTATGTTTGTTGGGTGAGGTAATGATTTCAGTTGTTTACTGTTAATGTAAAAATGTTGGTTTTGTTGTGTGATTATATGAAGGCATTGGGTGCATGTAGCGAATGCTGGATGGTTATGTTTGCATTATTTTATTTTCCAATAAAATTCTATGTGAAAGTACGAACAATACATATATTTCATACAAAAATTGACGATTCAACGTCATCGAGCTGTGTTCCGTTTGGGTTTTGTAACAATTGTTATCATAGCTGATCGTGATTGACAATCAACATCTTTAGTGATTTGAACTACACAGTGATTTGGTTTTATGGTTTAGTGGTTGAGAAGTTGTGCTTGTGGCGAGAGATGATGGAAATTCTAAGGTTTGAAATTGTTTAATTTTGCAAAGATGGTAAAATAAATTTCAAGAAATCCTAAGTGCTTCTTAATCTTTGTCTCCATTTATTCAATTGATATTGTTCTTCTAGAAGACTAGGATGAAGTGGGTTGCATGCAAGTGCGATTGATATTAAGTCCTCTAGGAATCAGCTGGCTATTAAGCCATTGTGGAAGTTAGCTCCAATGACCAGCAACATGGAAAAGTCCAACAAAACCAAAGCTTGCAAAAGAAACTCATTATTATGGTTGACCACCAAGGTGTTTTCATTGATGTTGCCAAAGAGAAAGAAGGTAAGTTTTTTTGCAAGTTCTGTTGAACGTTGAAGGGCCAATGGGCTTCTCTGCTGTCTCACCGTTCACTTTGTTTTACTAGAGGAGGTTGACACTTAACCATGTTGCCAGCACACCAAGATGGTCATTGATGAAGATGCTGTTATTTCCACCATAAAAGAAAAATAAAAGGATTGCATGTTGTCTTTGAGGGTGAGGATGATTTTAAGGTGGATGCTATGCTCTAGTTAGGCCACCTTCTTCCCAGTACATGCGTATTCCCATGCTAGTCATTTATGTTCGAGCTATTTCTTATGGGTATCATCTATTTATTCTCCTGGAAGGAGTTGTGTTTCCACATAGTATCATTGGCTTTTTTATTTGTTGTAGCGAGCTAATGATATAGGTGGATTACTATTAAGAGAGATGGTGGTTGTGTTTTATGCTTATATTAAGGGAAAGGATTAATGTATCAATGTTGAATGATCGTGTTATTTAAAATTTGCTTTTTGATTAAACTATATTCAAAACTGTGTCCACCACATACTATTTCCAACAACTTGACAGGGTTAAATTGTCTATCATTGTCGAGCATTGTGATCCATTTTGGGTTAGTAATGGTTGATATTAGAGCTGGTCACATTCGATCTGCAGTGTCTTTTGACTAATTGAGCAATGAATGGATTCGATGGTTCAATTGTTGGGTAGATTGTGCTTGCAACAAGAGACGCTAGAGAAGAAAATGATGAACATGGCTCAGTTTTTCGAAAATGGTGATGAAAATCTTAAAATTTCATAACACTTTTTGTCTTGGTCAGTCTCTTTGATCAAACTGGTGCATAGTTGTCTGTGAGCAAGTCAATTGGTGGAAAGCCCCCAGGAACCAATTGATAACCAAGATGGTCGAAAAGTTTGCTATGGTTAAATGAAAAGGTCAGTATGGAAAATATGCTAGATTTTTTAGTTGAGCAAGTCAATATGTTAGATTTTTTCATCAAAAATATGATTGGGTTTCGATATGGATTTTTGTTTGATTGTTACAATTGAGAAATGTTGATTGACAAAAATTCTATATTCTTTAATTAGCCTTCTAGTCCACATCATCTTACAAGCGAAATATGCCTTTCGTGGGTATTTAGTTTTAGTACTTTATCTACAATAATTGTTTGTTTTTCACTTCGGAATGATAATATTTTATTATGTAAAAACTCAACTATGTAAAAGTTGACTTTTGATATTTAATCAACTCTTCATAGTTAGCATTGGGATAACTTTCATTTTGTAGGTTTTTGTACTATGGCACACTAGCTATTTTCTAGAAAGTCTAATAATATATCTCAAAATTCTTAAGACAACATCACAATCTTTCTTTGGATTTCACGTATATTGTCTTATAGGCGCAACAACCGATGAAATATTAGATTAGTTGTGAATCAAATAGATAAGCTTATCATTAGATAATGTTGACAAAGAGTGTCTTTGAAGGGTTTTGATGAGTCTTTATAAAAAAAGTCATTTGTTTTGTGCCTTGGAATTCTATTTTCCTTGAAGTAGTTTACGACAATATTTTTGTGGGAGAGAGGAACATCACTTTTGTTTTATGCAAATTCATATAAGGAAATATTTTGGACTAAAATTTTTAATAACAAGTATCTTATAAGGATAGTGTTTAATTCTCTTAATGTCCATTGTATAATTTCAAGAAAAATTTTTTCTACATAAAATTGCAAGAATCACTATTCTTGAGGTATGTCAAATAAAAAGAGTGATCAATTGTGCTGCCTTATAGAACGCATTTAACTAGGCACAACTATGTCTTAAACCATATGTGGTTTCCTAAACCTTGTTTGCTTTGAACTCCCCTTGAGCAACATAGCTTGGAGGTGCTTCATATAAATTTATTTATAAGGAGTATTATAAAGAAAGACATAACTCATATCAATTTAGAGTAAGGGCCATTCTTAATTAATGAATAAGATGAACAAAGACAAATTGTGCCACTAGAGGAAATGTTTTCAAGTATTAAATATCATGAATATTGATATATTCTTTTCCCACTGAACGAATTTTGTAGTGTTTGGTAGTTCCATTTTGATTGAAACTTAATCATGAATAGCCATCTGTAAGGAATGGGTGTGGGATTAGTAGTAGTGAAATCAAATTTCATATATAATGTTCAATCCATAGTTCAATATCAATTTCATGCTTCCTGTTAGCATCAACAAGTGCTTTTTGATACATCTTGGGAATTAAAACAATTGAGAGAAGCGGAGCAGAGTAATTAACAAAGGAGAATAACTGAATAAATGAAATAGAAGACTATATAAGGTGATGAGTACTTTGATGTTTACTTTTGAAGAGTGATTGACAATTGTAGCTCTTGTATTGTATGTATCAGCTATAGATGGTGACATGTTGAGGGCATATAAGTGTGAGGTTGATAAAGATATCAAGTATAAACTTATAATGGACAAGAGTAGGATAGGGAGCAAGAAGTGGAAGCCAAACACTATTGAGAAAATCTGTTAAGAAGAGAACAATAGAATAGTAAGGGGATGTTATCACAAAGACGAAACATACGTTTGTTGAAGGTTCATCTCTTTTTACGCTTGTTGATGGTGACATGTTGAGGGTATATAAGTGTGAGATTGATAAAGATATCGAGTATAAACTTATAATGGACAAGAGTAGGAGAGGGAGCAAGAAGTGGAAGCCAAACACTATTAAGAAAATCTGTCAAGAAGAGAACAATAGAATAGTAAGGGGATGTTATCACAAAGACGAAACATATGCTTGTTGAAGGTTCATCTCTTTTTAAGTTTGATAATATTTTGAAAAATATATTTAATAGCGCTAGGATAAAATTTGTCAGGTATGGATGAAAGAGATTGAATCATACATAGCAAATAAAACCTTAGTGGTTAAATGAAAAAGAGGCCTATTTGACTGAGCAAGAAAGAATTTTTGAGATCCCATTTAGGTAATGAATGATACTTGATTTCTTTAACATTAATTTTTGAGAATGGATCTCCTTAGAATTGCAAAAGGTACTCTTGTAAAACATCAAGTTGTAGGTAGCATCAAGGTGATGTTGATTTTACAGTCAATCACACCATTTTGCTACGAGATATATGATGATTGTTATTAACACAAAAAGATTGAAAAGTAGATTACATATATTCTAATGTATTTTAAAAAAATATGAGATGTAATATAAATAAAAAATGGAACTTTTATTTTCTAATAAAATTATTTAAAGTCATCAAATATTGTTGATCAAGACTTTAACATGTATTGTGACTCTAATGTAATCATAAATAAAAGTAGCAATATCCCAAGTGGGTTATAACATGATTAGGACCTTAAATATCTATTTTGCAATCAAATGTAGCTTGATTATGAGAGGAGATTGATATAAGAAAAGGGACATGGTGTTTGGCATCTCACAATTATTATAATGTAGAGAGTGAGAAAGAAATATGCATAAATCCATATAAATGTTAAGGAGGATTACAATGAAAATGTCATGCATTAAGCTAGATGGTGGTTGAGAGAATATGGAATTAGAGAGATGATAGATATCTACTATTTCAACTTCTTTTCTAATCATCTTTTATATTTTGAAATTCTAAAACACCATGAGAAGTAGAGAAATATATAGATTATTTGAAAGATTTTGTAAGAAAGTGGATAGATAAATTAATTTGGAGGTTTAAATCATAACAGATTGTCTAATGCCATTGAGTGTGAGAGGTAGATGAATTCTTTTTTAGAAACAGGAGATCCATCGATAACAATATTAAGTGGGAGGGTTTGTAATGTAAAAGATGACATTAACAGGTGATCGCTAGTCATGTGTGAAAATATATTAAAAGATCCAACACAAGTTAAAGTAAGTTGTTACAGTAGAGCCTAAAACAAAAAATACATGGAGTAGTAGGAATAATAGGTGATCACTTTTCATATGGGAAAATGTGCTAGAAGATTCAACACAAGTTAAGAGTAAGCAGTTACAGTAGAGCCTAAAACAAAAACTAAATGGAGGTAGTAGGAAAAGGAGTACTGTAGTGACTTGTAGTTTTTTAATTAAAGGTAGCAAACTTGTCGAGTAGTCAAAGGATGTCCAAACTTTTCCCAACTACAATTCTAGGAGTGATTAATTCCTTAATAGAAGTTATGTTTATGTTCTAGTCCAATATTATGCCTTCCTTTAATATTGCTAGCAAGTGCATCATTGTCAAGGTTAAAAGAGAAGTGAATTGGACTCGGAGAAAGTGTGAGGGAGTCTTTGAGACATTGGGGGCGATATAGTCATAACCTTCTTATGTGCTTGGATAGATAAGAGCCATGGATGAAGGCCAAAAAATAATTTCCCACAAGAAAATCCTTATTTTGTTTTCTTATAACAGTGGGAATAGTGATAATGAAACTATATTGAAGTTGTAAAATAACCTTTTAAGGTATTATAATAACCTTGAATTAATTGCTACTTTGTTGTAAAATGAAGATGTCAAGAGCAAAGAGCCTATACTCGAGATATGTTACTGTCTTGGAAGTTTGTAGAATAATAAAAATTCTATATTTGTTTGGTGTTCTATTGAAACATGTTGATGTTTATAATAATAGGTTGAAGACTATTAAGCAGCCAAACGAGAACCATACAATCGGAGTCCTATCGTTTGGCATATTTGGTAGTACTCGATTTAGCCATTAGAGTTTTTATATGATAAAGTTTCTTGTAAGATCCAAAAATAAAATAAAATGCTTGAAATCACGAAAGATAATTAGTACAATTGAGTTTAATAGTGATACTAATATTCGAGGAGAGCTTCAATTTAGAGAGAGAAATCGAGAATGTTATCAACAAGCACCACAAAAAGTAAATGAGGAATCAATTAGACATAGATTAAAAGATTATTTAATGATAAGAGCATATATGAGTCTTATTCAAACACAAAAGAGAGAGCAATAGAGCATGGCATGGTGGAGTAGAGTTGCTACCAAGAGAGATGTCATAATGCAATAATATCAATTCATGGGTGGCAAGCATGAGTGTAGCAAGAGAGAAAAACAAGATTCAAGGTTCTTGAGTCATTGAGGCTAAAGTATGTGAGGAAGGTGATGAGATTAAAGCCTTTGTTCATGGGAGCCCTTGTTTGGGATGGTAATGAGCTTGGTAGTTACAAGAGTCAAGTATAAGATGGGTTGAGACAAGAAGTTAAGTTGTGGGTGAGGTTGATGAGTGTGGAATAGGAACTCAAGGTTTTTGGGGTCGGGAGGGGTCAGGGATGACAAGAACGAGATGTGGGATGGCAGATTCATGTTTAGGGTTGATGTCAGGGCATAGCTTGAGTGTGAGTGATATTAGAGTGTTACAATGCATTTACGGGAGTTTGAGAATTTAGTTTGGAGTTGGCATTGTTGGAAAGGGTGAAGATCATGCAATGATAGAAGTTGGAGAAAAGAAAAAATTATTTTTTAATACTTAAGAGGAGAGTCTATAAACAAGCAAAATAGAATAAGTATAAAAAAATAAAAAAATTAATATTTGTTTGATTGTGTCAAAATAATAATAAAATATTTTGGAGATGTTTTTGTAATTATTTTTATCACTAATATTCTTAATATACAAATATTCCCAATAATAGTTAGTATGATCTACCATTCAACAACATATCTATTGCATTACATTTTTCCTTTCAGGAAAATTTTTTTTAACACCTACGGATTTCTAATGTGTGAATGTTGCATAGCCTATAGAGTACACATGCAACCGAATGGAATGACAATCTAGTTAGTAAGATTGTATACAATTATTCCACTTGTGTATTTTTCTTAACACTTACATAATTATAGCTTTCTACTTTCACTCAAAATATACTTCTCTAGGTTATGCTAATTTAGAATATAATTTATGATGCGTCCAATGTTGATATTACTAGATTTTTTTATTTGTCCTCTACTGAATCATGGATGCACTGTAGCATATACCCAAGTTAATAATCATAGTGGACGTGCCTTGAAATGCTTGGAATTCCTCCATTATACCTTTGTAGCTTAGTTCCAGTCATTGTAATAGTGGATATTGTGGCTTTGTGGCTATCGGTTCCAATTATCTTATTAAGTGTTTCACAACTATATATGCATAAGAAACCTATATAATTGATAAAACTCTTTTCCCAAGCACCAATTTCTGTAAACCTGGACTTTGTTGTTGTACTCCCAAAAAGATCTATAATCCTCTTGTTTTTGTCTGCCATGACTGACTTTTTGAATTTGATTATTGGTGCATGAACATAAATATTACAGTTCAGTCTAGGATTTGTTTGTAAAAAGCTGTTGCATTAGAAAAATATGTGATCTCCTTATATGGCATTGTTTTTTCCCTTGCTTCCATGTTGCATATCAAATTCATCTTATTAATCTTTCTTTTATTTGATGCTTGATCATTATGATTTTTTTTTTTTGATTCTATAAAGTTGTTGTTCTAGCCTTGATTGAAGAAGGAATCAAGATGAATGTTTCATAGTCAAGTTTGAGTCTAGTTTGCATCTTTAGACATCCTAATATACTTTTTTAAAATCCAAGCTGCAAATGATTATGTTCTTGGTCCACCAGATTGGTAGCCATCTTTGGTGTTTTGGCAATTGGCTTTATATGTAAAGTTTAATTTGTTTGGAAAGCATCTACAGTCTTTAGAAACAACAACATTAGTTTCGGCATGTTGTACTATAGGATGGGTCATGTCATAGCTTGACTTAAGGTAGCTCGTACCTGAGCTTTAGGATACTCAAGCTTTGAGTAGATTGCCTATTATATTATTCAAATGAGCCAATTGTATGTATTAGATATTTTTCCCTTGTTCTGATCAAAGTCAGCTCACTATCTTATGTTATTGAGATGGCCATAGAAGGTTACATATTTGATTTATAATTATCATGGATATTGATTTACGATTAGCATGGATATGGTTCTCACCACATCCACTTTGAAGTTCTTTTGGCTATTGGGTATCTTAGTAAAAGACATGGTTCATCATTAGCCAAGCATATATAGTGTATAACTAACTTGTTCCTCTTTCCACTTGTGCATTTGATCATGCCCATGCTTCCTTGTCTTGTGTCTTTCATGTTTTTGCCTTGCGGAGGTTTTGCTTTGATCATGGTTTTGTTGAGTGAAATGGGGTAAAATTAGTCTTATTGACTATAATAGTCAAACAAATTATTAATTTTGATAGTTTTTATTTATAAACATTGTACTAAGGATGAAAAAAATCAGAAGAGTAGTTATAAGTTAACGAGGGTTTTGAAAACTATTAAAGTGCCAATCTAGCCATAATAGATCATTGAGACGCCGTGGGAAATGCTTCTGGTGGCTAGAAGTGAACACTCAATTTAGCAAATGGATTGTATCCAATCAAGTTTGTCAAATAAATCACTCTGCATTATTGTTTGGGTGATTTGAAATAGCTCAAAGCCAAAATTGATCCATAGATCCTGAGCATGAAGCTTATTTGGGTTAGCTTGTTTTAAGAACTATTTTGAAATTGTTTAGGCTCTAAAATGAATACTTTTACATCGATTAAAAAAGAAAAATTGTTGAATATATATATATATATATAATCCTAAGATGTTGAAACATTTTTTTGGGGGGAAAACTCACTTTGATTAGCATGAAATGGTCAAATAGGGGAAAGGAGACAAAGTTGTACTTATAATGTAATATAGTTTGAGGACAGATTAAGTAGAAGTTAATGAACCTATGATACTCTGGACTAAAGAGGATTAAGAGTGATGACCAAGTGATATCTTAAGGGTTGAATTACTAGGTAATGAGTAATTCTTGATAGAGTTTTAAGCGGAGTATATGGATAGATAATTTCACATATTTTATATCAACTAAGGAAAAAGATTTTTTGGATTACATATATATGTGCCTTAAGATTGCAAGATGCTTTTGGGAACAAAACTCATGTTGCTCGAAATAAGACAACCAAGGGGGAATAATATCTCGTTATAATAAAGTCAGATTTTGGCATTTTTCTGTTTAATAAGATAACCTGGTCTAATACTTTACTTTTTGTTGATGTGTTTTTCCAGAATAATCTGAAAAATCCAAGATGGGTGCATGCTGAAGTTTTTACTTCTTTTTATGCTGCAATTTTGATTGTTTTTTTGGAGATTTCTTGAGCACGTTATTGAAGTCATTGTACAAACATGACTTTTTTGTTGCTTGTTCTCATTTAGCTGATAATTTTCTCTCTCTTAAGAATCTCTTTTTCATAATCTTATTTACTATCTCTGCATTTGAGTTCTTAGTTCTCATTACTCGCCTGTTTCATGCTGATTGTAAGGGACAAGTGCTATGTGGGTTTATTTTAGCATTGAAGTTCTCTTTTTCTTCCCCCTTATTTATGTCAGTTGTAATGTACTGTTTTTAGAATTTTATGTTGCTTAGGTTCTTTTTTTACTTAATATTTAGCTTTATAATAATTTTTTGGTATTTGCAGGCTAAACTTTTATATGGAAGTAAATTCACTGAAGAAGAACGGGAGAGCATTAAGCTAATGATTCAAAGCAACATGTACAAGTACCTCAGCATTTTACTTGAGGGAAGAGAATTCTTTGAGGAGGTGGCTTTAACTAAGTTAAAAGAAAATGGTTCACTTGATCCGTATCTCAATGATGGTAATTTAGAGGTTTTTTTTTTTATACTGAGGCTACTTTATTTTGTATGAACTTTTTTTTTATACTCTCACATGACATAGAATGTCACTCCTAATGTACGTGTTGCAATGTTTTTTGAGTGGATGTTTTATCAATTTAACCTGCTTTAAAGCAATAGAAATCTTTTTTGTGCAGCACTCATTTCTATAATAAGCCACCTTTGATAATTATAGTTTTACTACCATGTTTATGCGACTGAAAATACTTCAAGTCTAGCATGACTGCTTTGTTCGTCTCAGGTGGAGGTAGAGGTGATGAAGGTGGACAGGACCAGCAAGTTTATTTCATTAATGGGAGATTAAAGCAGTTTTCTGACTGGCTGTTAGATATCATAGCTACAGGTGACTTAGATACCTTTTTTCCTGCAGCCACACGAGAGTATGCTCGTGTAGTTGACGAGATTTGGAAGGACCCTTCCATTCAGGAAACATACAAGAGAAGGAACGAGCTTCATTTTCTTCCAGATGTTGCTGCATATTTCTTGAGTCAGGTTCATTTCTTTGCGTTTCCCTTGAATTCAGTTACTTTATGTCATGCACATCTATTTTATTCCCTTCAACATGAAAATGGATAACTGAATTTTCATTTGAATTATACATCCATTTATTGGAAATCATATTGTCTATATATTTATGACGGCATAATGAAGCTTTCTTAGCTTGTTTAAATTAAGGCAATAAAATAGTTTCATGGAAAAAATTTTCTGCAACGTTTTTAGTCATGGTCATGGAAGGAAGACTGGAACTTCCTTCTTCTACAATCGCTTGGGGATCTTCTTTTCTTAAGGCTATGTTGGATTGAATGAAAATATGAGGAATGAAATTGTTTTTCAATCACAGTTTCATTTTTTTGTTTGTTTGTTTTCAATAAATTCAGGAAGAATTTCCATTATTTTGGAAATCAACTTTTATTAAAAAAATTCTTAATAATTCTTATCATAATCTTGAGAAAACTTAATAAAAAATCTTCAACCTCCATGCTATATAGAAATTAATCTGTAATTGTAAAATGGAAATTACATATCAAAATTCTATCAATTTTTTTCATTTTCATATCCACTAAACAATCCAAGAAAACAATTCCACTTTATTTTCATTTCTTTTACACTTTGATTTTTTTGTTTTTTTTCTTTTATTTTGCTAAAAAGGAGCATAGCCCCATGTCTTCCTTCTGTCTTGCATGCACTGTTCTCCATTTTTCTGAAATTATTTTGTCAGTTTTGTCGCTCAATTTTCTAACATAAAATTTGTAAAGTGCATGGGTGACAGAAGAATATCATACTTTGTAGGCAATTGAGGTATCAAGCAATGAGTATGAACCAAGCGAAAAGGATATTTTATATGCTGAAGGGTTACCCCAAGGTAATGGATTAGTTTTGATAGAATTCTTACTTGATGACCGCAGCCCAATTCCAGATCTCTACAATGACAATCCGGATGTTCATTCCCAGCCTCTTACTCGGTGAGCTTCCCTTTTGCTATTGGCACTTATAATTGTTGGACATTAAATGCGTTTTGTTTTCTTCTTGTTATTTCAAGAGGTTTTTTGTCAGTTGCAAGCAAAGGTATTGGAAAATGTCAGCATGTTCTAGGTCTTGGGAGGATAGTTGTATTATTTCCCTGATTAATAGTGAAGGTCTTTGGGTTTTAGAGTACGATAGATCAACATTGCTTGAAATCTTAGCTTGAGCAATTTCAATAAATCCTTAGCACAAAACTTTTTGTACTAGGTTCCTGCTTTATGCTTCACAAAATACTTTTTTATTGCACTAGGTTTTGCTCAATTGCTATTCCTTGCTTGTTTCAATAACCATGCGAGTATAGCAAACGCAAAAAATAATTAGTTCAAGTATGACTAACTACAATTAAAAGTACAACCTGGTGGGTACTGCAGACTCTCAAGTGCAAACTGACCAACCACAGAAATGCCCACAAGATCACCCAATCAGCAACATGGATTCGACCCACCCAATTGATAGAGATAAGCAACAAAGCTCAAAAGAAAGCATGCAGATAACTTCCCAAGCTGTTGGGTTTTCATGCTACTTAATTGTGATGCATCTCTAGAGCTTCTGCTGATTACTATAAAAACCTTCTTCTTGAACTTCATTTGCCAATGCATTCCCTATGTTCTAACGTTAAGCAATTTGAGCAAAGTCTTTGTTACTACGATGTATAGTTACCTCTCTACCGATGGGCTCTGTGCTATGTTGATTTTGTTGTTTCTTAAATGCTAAAACACTTCAAAAGCTTTACCAAAAGTTCGCTCTTTCTCACCTATTTTGTCCTCTGCAAGGATCACATAGTTACAACACTTGTGTGCTTTGAAGTTCCATTAAAACAGAACATATTTATAAGAATTGCATAACCCTTGCAGATGCATTCTCGAAATTGTATATATATATACATGCAAAAGAATCTACGGGTGCTCATTACGTTCTTGCACAGTATTGTATTCTTGTTGACAATTAAGCTGTGAACTATTTACTATTTTTGCTCTCCATAGATATCAGTTGATCAGGGTTGGTACAAAAGGCATGAATGAGGATTGCAAGTGGTTGGAGATGTTTGAAGATGTTCACGCAATAATATTCTGTGTCGACCTCAGCGACTACGACCAGTACGGTGCTCCAGTGCATGGGAATAGTGAGTCTCTGGAGAATAAGATGATGCTAAGCAAGAAGCTATTTGAGACAGCAGCCAGGTACTATCTAGTTAAAGTTTAACTATTTGGAGTTGATTACCAATAGATATCTCATGTTTCCTTTTATTAATAGTCATATAACTTCTTATTAATAGAACAACTTGGTCTTTGATCTGTTTTTCTATATAAGTTATCTTTTCTTTTAATTGTATAATTATATAAACAATAATTTTAGTTGTAGTTTGGAGACATCAAAAAAATTAAAATATCTAATTATTATGTGAATTAAATCATAAGATTTTTTTTATTATTAATGAAATCTGTTGGAGGAGAAAATTTGCCCCAGGTGTATCTCTTCAAACGCTAACATATAGCATAGTTTATGGCTATAAACCAGCTTTTTTAATACACATTCTTACCTGATGATCTTTGTAACAGGCAACCTTGTTTCCGAGATACACCATTTGTTCTTTTGCTGAACAAATATGACCTACTGGAGGAGAAAATTTGCCGGGTACCAATCTCAACCTGTGATTGGTTTCACGATTTCCGTCCCCTGAGGACCAGTCACAACAACCAGTCCCTTGCCCACCAGGCCTACTACTACATTGCGATGAAGTTTAAAGATCTCTACTTCTCCATCACCAACCGAAAGCTCTTCGTTTGGCAAACCCGGGCATGGGAGAGGTCAACCGTCGACGAAGCTTTCCGGTATGTGAAGGAGGTGATCAAATGGGAGGACGAGAAGGATGACAACTATGTCATGGAAGATTCGTTCTACAGCACCACCGAAATGAGCTCATTCATCAGGCAAGTTCCATGATCATAGATAGCTTTCACCTGGACAATTAAGTATTCTCATCTCGTTATGTTTGATGGCGTATTGAAATTGATCAAGTGTTCATAAGAGGGGTAATACGAGGCTTGCAAACTAGCCTAGGCAAAATTACCACGCTTTGTATCTGTATACTACCGGCAGATGCCTGTTGTATAGTTATGTATCAGACGTTATTAGTGAATGCAGTAATGATTTCTTTTAATAGAATGAACACTGTCCTTAAGTTTAAATGCATGTTTCATTTTAGCTTTACACTTTCCTCTTTCTTAAAGAGGTGTTTGGTAGAGCAAGGAATTGATCAGATTTGGGTATATTGAACGTTAGAAGTATGACAAATCATTTGTTGTTAAAATGATGAGATGAATAATATTTGATTAATTTAAGTAAAATTTATTTTTTTGGCTTTTATAAAAATAATTTTAATTAAATAAAGTGAAATATTTAAAATTAAATTCAATGTAAATCTAGCAGTAGCTTGCCATTCTAATTGAGACGATTTTTATAGAATTTTATATTTAATCTTCTTCCTCTCATAATTATCAGAATTATTTATCTAAAAATTAAAAATTAATTTAATAAATTTTTAAAAAATATTTAATGAAATTAATAAAAATATAAATTATTTATAAATGTGTAAATTTTTTTTAGTTTTAATTAAAAAATAAAATGAAAAATAATAATTCTATTTTGTGGAGATACTAATAGAAGGAGAAGTAGCAGACTGCCAAAACTCGACTCATTCCTTCACTGCAATGCTGCTTGCAGTTGCATCATATAGTTCAGTAAAGCAAAACATTTTTGAAGGTGTAGTTTCATGGTCATTCCTTTCGTTCTTATTCATTAGCTTTCACAGTAGAAACTTGGGAGAAGTATTCACACATCTAGACAATTCTCCTTGCCTTTTTAGCTTCCTATATTTCGATCTTCTTCCACAGTGCATTCATCGAGCAGCTCGATGAAATCGTTCTCTGGGGTACTAATGGAAGACACGATAGAACTACTCGTCGGTGCAGATTTGTGCCTTCTTCGGTTGCTCTCTTTGCCTTCGAGGTGTGTTCCTTCCTTCACATCTGAGAGGCCGCCTCTCATTTGGGCACTGGAAGAGGACATCTTTTTCTTGCATATTCTTCCATCCTGCAAGCAGCCATCTTCTTCTCTTTAACAACAGATTTAAGGGTAAAGAAAGCCATAGTTCCAGGTGCAATAGATTAGGTTGAAAGAAGATGGAATGTCCAATAGAAGAACCTATCCAACATACACCATTTGACACATGGCTAAACATGGATTTAACAAGAATAAGTTAAGAGTAGCACTTTAGGTCTACTTGCATTCTATTGTTAAAGATTGTTTTTTCCAATTTGATTTCTATCAAACTAAGTTTACAAATATTACATTTCTATTTAAAAAAAAATTCTTAAAATCTTTTTCAAAACTTCTTTCTACACACATAAATTGCTATCAAACAAAATCTTAAACAAATTGAAACAATTACATCACATTACCACCAATTTTTATGTTTCTAAAAATTTGTCAGTCTCAAATGCTATTTCTTAAAGCCACATTTGATATAATTTTCGTTGAATATTAAATTGATTGATAAAGAATAGATTTGAAAAGTGTTATTAAAAAAATTGTATATAACAACAACCAATCTAACAAAAACTCCTACAACATGCCGCCTTTCAAGAAACCAAACTTAAGTGTTATTTTGCTATGCTGGGGAGTGAATGTGCTACCTATAGCTCTTTTAAGATAGAACAATGTTACATAAATTTACATATATAAGTTGAGAAGTTATGCATTGAAGATAAGTATGGGCTGAGGTCATACAATTTGAGCAATTTGAAATGTGATTTAAGAGCCAAGCATGATAATATAAGAATCTGGGGAGATAAAAACTACAAACTTACCTTCTTGAGTATTGAAGACTCAAGTAAGGGACAAATGATCGGTTGATCGTAGTTGATGGGCTCAATGGGATGCTCAATGGGTCTGAATTCCAAATCTTCAATTCCATGATGGCCAATAGTAGTCATAGCTTTACCTATTTCACTGTCTTTTGGTGATTCTTCAGTAGTAAACTGAGTAACATCAATAAAAAACAATAGAAGTTAGGCTAATGGATATTCTTTGTGGCTTCAATAGTTAGAGAAAATTAATATAAGGTCAAAAAATTAACAAGTCACAATAGTTTTTACAAATACTCAAGAATATAAACTTATTGCGAATAAAAAGATTAAAATTTTAACGTCTAGAAGATACACAAGTTGACTAAAAGACATGTTTTCATAAAGAGAGGTAGATATGTCAGAGTTAAGAAAATATGGAACAATAGTAAAATTGGCATACCTTTGTAGGTAAGGACTCATTTGGTATTTTTCCTAAGTTCAAAAGATATTTTTCATAGTCATGCAAAATAATAGATTTGACCATTTAAATAGATACAGTTTGAAATCAAAATAATCATTAAAGTCAACAAATTCTATTAATATAAGTATTATAAGCGAGAACCAAATCATTATAAATTATCACAAGAATTTTATTCAACTACATAACATACAAATTTGAAAAAATATTGATTTGGACCATAACAAATTGAAACATCATCCACTCTCAAATGGACAAAAAATGTAGTAGTCGTCAATAAAGCAAACAAAGAAGCATGGCAAAAGAGAAGGCCATGGAGGCTGAAATCAAAGCCCTAACCTTTACACTGGGAAGCCTCAATGTTAGAAAAAGCTGCACTTTTAATTTGTAATTGAAGGAAGAGTTTATATAAGGTATTGCCAATTTATGCTTTATCATGCTTTAATGGTTTGAAAGTTCATAGATTCAAATTAAAAAATTCCAAAAACCAAACTTGCTATACATTCATCAAAGTATCGTATAGCTCATAACATAGAGTCATCCTTGATCCAAAGGAGTAGCAAATTTGTTGCATTTGGCATAACTAAAATGAGTAAGGCTTAATAGCAAACAGATTTAACCCTAATGAAAAAGTAATCAAGCAGCAAATGATCACGCTTCTTATCAGAATAAAGCACAACATACAGACAGAGCATCACAACTGAAGTATCCATACAGCTAAAACAAACCCTATTAAAATTTTCTAGTATCGGTGCTTGGTGCGGAACGATAGGTATTACTAACAATCATCCAAATGTTGTGCATAGATATTGCAAGAGAAGAACAAAATTACTTCGAAAGAGATGAAAGATCAACTAGGTTTAAATGTAATGGAGGCCACAGAAGCAGCAGCTTACAAGCATGAATACCCATCAAGAACTCAAAACTTAATGGTAAAATCACCATTCATCAATAAAATCTGAAAAAATCAGCAATGACCTACATAGACACATGGAATCACCTCCAAAACACCGCAATGCTCTAAGAATACATACCCAAACAAAACCCGAGTTCATACATTGATGAAAGGTTGAGAAATAGTTACCGCTGTGTTCTGCGTAGTCTGAAGACCAATCTTCCCACCGGAAAGCCGAGAGAAGAACCCCGCCATCCTAAGCCCTCTACCTTCGCGAGTTTAACACCCAAATATCTCTCTTTGTCCCGCACTATCTTAAAGAAGGGAGGCCGGTTGTCGCTAGTAACCCGCTATCGCAAGGCTTGCTTGATTTGGGCTCCCTTTGTATCGTTTTCTTCGCCGTCTTTCCTTCCTTCCATTTGTTATTAGGCAATGAATCCGATTCTTCTATGCCCAGAATCTGAGCGGGCACAGGTCAGATGAGCGATAAAGAATAGAGTTGGGAATTGGGGAAGTTGGAAATGGTCGATGAGGCGAAATGGGTAAGTTGGCAGGGAAGCTCCTCGTCAAATTTAAAGCACTCTTTATAAGATGAAAATTCCATGGTGTTATAGTTAGCTTGATCTCTGATAACATATCCATGGTCCTAATTTCAGTTAATAGATGCAGGCTTTCTCTTCATTTCACTCTTCTTCTCGTTATTGCCTTCCATGTCAGTTGCAGAATTATTTGAGAAGAGCATCTCCCTGACCACCAGGGTGGCAATTCTTCTGTGTTATTCTTCATTAAGGTGGCAATTTGAATCAAGACCCATTACACATTCCATGATTAACATATAATTCCATGGTTAGATCCAACATATAGTGTTTGGTGTTCAATTTTAGCCTTCATTAGATGCCTTGGATCTTTTACAACTTAAAAATTAATGCCTTTTAACTTCGGCTACTCAACAAGATCATGACACTTATTCCAATCATTCGCCATTAGCTTTAGTAGTGAACATAAATAAACTTGAAGAACGTGCATTGAGCTCCTCTTTTAGAGGCCATTCTGTTGAATAAAATGGCCGTTTTAAGCTAAAAGAACTTCTCAATTAGTCTAGAATTACTTTTTGTTGTATTTCAATTATCCTACTTTCTTTTCATCTTTGGCTTTTTTCTTATTCTTTGTTGTCAAAAAAATTATAACATCTTCAAAATTTTGAAATAGGTTGCACAAATATCTTGGGATCAATTTGAATGTCTGGAAAGTTTTTTATAAAACATGTCAAATGTGGTTGAAAAATAAAATACTTCAAAATATGAAAATATATATGTTTATCGAGATGAGTTTAAAGACATTTGTTATTCTCAATCTAAGTTTGTTTGAAATAGTTATGAATTATTATTAAATAATTCATAACTTTAATAATAATAAATATTATATGTTACTTTAATCTTAAATTTTGACTTAACTCGCCCTCACTCTTCTCTCTCATCTAGATTATCTTCTTTCTCACATGGTTGATCATATGAAACCCTATTATCAAGGCCTCACCTCATCGTCTTCTTAATCAAACAATAAATCAGAGGAATTGTGTCGATAAAATATCGAGTAAAGATAATAAATCATAGGTGAAGACCTGCCTATGTGACAATTCTCAATATCAACCAAAATAAAATAACATAAACAAATTACCAACATAATGTAATCCAAATACAAGTCATCAACAAATATGTAAAAAATTTAAGATAAATTAAGAAAAAATTGATAAATGCATGATATGAATATGATAATCATATAGGTACGAGTAGTAGTAATTGAACATATTTTAAAACTCTAAACAACAAACAATCAAGAAAACTAACATGAAAATGAATTTAATAAACATGAAAGCCTTAGAAATGAAAGATTAAAATAAAAAAAAAACATTCACATAAAGGCACACAATTGCTAGAAGCCTTTGACAAATTATACTTGTGAAAAGTAAAAAAGAATAAGAATAAATAAGAAGCTAGTTGTGACTTGTAGAGTTTTCGTTTAGGGGTATTTAAGAGGTCCAGCACTCGACAAAGTCAATGGAGGTAAGAGGAGAAAAAGAGAGTTTTCTTAGAGATTTGGAAAGGACTTGTGTAAAAGGTAAAGATAAAAATGAAGAAAAAAAAAACTATTAGATACTATAGTAATCAATACTTAGAGCAAAGATTCAAGTTTTAGTAAGACCATTACTTAGATTTTGGAGGTTAACATGAGTTGCATAAATTGTATATGATTGATTAATATGTAAGGTTAAGTTAAAGACTTAAATTGATAAAAAAACATATTATAGTTAAAGATGCTTTCCACTATTTATTAGAGTAATATGTTACTATGTATTATTTATTATATAGATTAATTACATGCTAAATGTATATTATGTCATATTTATTAAAAGTTAAATTGGGTGATTAATAAATATTGATGTAAAGTGATGTAACACGAGCAAGATATGAGACTTCAATAAATGTTTTCAAAGTTAACTTATTATTAGATTAATATGTTTTCAAAAATAAGTGTTTTACTATTTTGATTAAAACATCTCTAAAAATAAGACTATTTCTTAGATTAATGTGTTTGGGAGTATTGTCAAAGAGATATTATTAAACTATCTATAATTAAATATTCTAAATGCATACAAAAAATATTTTAAAAGAAATTAATATGATTTCTTAAAGAAAAAATTAAGTTTCAAATAAATATAAAGAAATAAAAAAATAATATTTTTTTTTACTATTTATATTATTATTGATATAGATCATGTATATAATTTGCTAATAATTACTTGTTTTATATTATGCTATATATTTTTTCTTAATGAGTTAGTACTAGTTGGTTTAATTCTATTATTGCATAAACTTTTAGATCAAAGAAAAACATTTTATGGGGCTATTTAGATGGAGTGAGCTCTAGCATATTATAAATTAAAAAAATACCATAATTATCATTATATGTGTAATTTAATATTTATTTTATTTTTAAAAAATGATATATAAAGTATTTGTTAATATTGATTGTGTTCGTATATGTGCTTTTAAAAAAAGAATATGAAAAACTTGATACTTTTACTTAATTATAAAAGGTATTTTCATAACTTATTTTCAAAAAAATACAAAATTTTCTTTACCTATGATTTTTATAGAAACTAAAAAATAATTTTTATGTGTTTTTAAAATGTTAAAAATAAAAATAAAAAAATAAATATTATGACATCAAAATATTGTTAAAACAATGAGGGGTCACTACACCCAACCATCCAATAAATCGAAGGTAAGTTAGTAAGATCTCTAACATGACCCATGCATCCCACACTCAATCATCTTCTTGGTCGAAATATAACTAGTAAAAACTCTCTAAAAGGCCAATTATCGTATCATTTAGTATTATCTCATCTTATAGTATTGTCTATGATTATACTTAGCCTCATTGTATAGAGTATTAGTGACAAATATAACAAGATCTCGAGTATTATACTTAAGCTAAGGATAACATCATAAGAAAACATATTTTTCTTATTAATGTAACATATTAAATTATGGTATCACATCATAAATTATAAATAAAATGCTATAACTATTATCTTATATAACTTATATATTTTTCTTTTTATCAACATGATAATTGCATACAATTGAGCTTATTTATCAATAGATCAACTAAAATTGGTAATCATATAATAGAAGATAAAGTAAATTACAAAATGCTTATAAAATACAAGCCTATATAAGAGTCATCTATTAGAAGCACTAGTATATATTACTTAAACGTCACTAGATGCTCAAGAAATATTTTAATAATCAAGTAAACTTATATCATAGTTATACAACTCATCTAACCTATATATTGAGAATCCACCTCTTTAATAGATTTGTTTTTTCGATCTTATATAGTAGAAATTGCAATTCTTGAGTAATCTAGGATAAAAGTGAGCAATTGAACATAAACATAAAAATCATGGAATGCAAATATAATTTGGACTTAAATGGCATAAAAAAGTACATATCATGTACCCATAACATGAACCATAATAAGGAGAACACTCATTCCCCAAAGGTTAATTAAGGAAGAAAAAATTAAACAACTATAAAAATTAGTAAATTATTTTTTTAATCCAAATAATGTTTATAAGATAATTATGTAGCTTGATATATGAAGTCAAAGTGGTAGGTGACTCATGGTATGTGACATATGATTAGTATTACTTTAATGAAGATGTCCAAAACAATTAAAAATATATGGGCATGAAAGTCTTTTTAAAATAAGTTAAAATATTATTTTTACATTAAATAATTATTTATAATATTATATTTAAATAATTTTTTATAAATAGATGAATAGTGAATTTGTTATGATTAAAAAATGTATCACTTGGTAACTTAAGTGTTTCAGTTGGCTCAATGACATTTGTTTGGATTTAATTTTCTTTATCATCAGCTTAACTTTATTTTCTCATAATTTGAGCTATTATAACAGTACTATAGTTTGTACACTTAAATTACTTGTCTACTTGTTTTACATGCATAAGGCCTGATCTGCATTACCTACATATTTTGTTGTCCGAGTTTATGTGCTAATATAACCCCTCCACAAAATAAATAATGCTATCCTATTTGTATTTCATATTTAAGCTTCCACTTGACATAATCTCTTTCTTTCTACATCAATAGGACTCCTATATTCTTTGTTGCATTTTTAAGATGTTTCATAAATGCTCATCATGTCCATAAGTTTTCAATCATGCACAAGTATTTTTATGAATTATTAAATTTCTTAATTTATTCAAACCAAACAAAAGAAATCAAATGCACTATAAATAAATGCCACTTTTCTAACTTCTCATTTAGATCTTTAGAAATTCATTTTGAGAAAAATCAATTACTTTTTTCTCAAGATTTATTCCAATCCCTCAAATCTTATCAAGTATTCCTCCTCCCTTCTAAGGCTAACAAAGAAGCCTATGATTCTTGAGTCCCTTGATTCCACCTACAAAAGCTCATATTCTTGAGTCAGTTTTCAATAAACTAACAATTCTACCACAAGTTTGACTACACAATAAGCAATCTAAAGCTAGTGTCAAACCTTAAAATTGATGGCTAATACACAAGGAGAGACCTAAAATTGCTATCAATTAAAGTTTTTCCTTTCGTTTCATAATTATTCAAAATTTATGGGTTCTCAATTGGAGAAAGTTTGTTAGCGGCACAAATTAAGAGTGATAATGATTGAGCTCATAAATTCCTTACTAATGAAATGATCAGAAGAAGATAGAAAACTATGGTGTAACCAAAAGGGAAAGAAGTTGACTCATGCAAGTGAGGGATTAAGAGATTAATAAAGGGGATAAAGACTTTAGCTAATTTATTTATTTATATAACTATATATATAATGATCATAAATGAATATTTTCTTATTAATTTAATTTTTAAAATTTTTAGCAACTCCAAATAATCTTTGGTTAACTTGTAACAAATATATTAAACAAATCTCAAAGAGTTTTATCCAAAAATATATATATTTTTAATATTTTAAAACTTTTGCTTTAGTGACACTTTGTGATATATGTTATAAAAGTCTTTTGATTTGCTTTTCAAGCAAAGTTTTGTTCTACAAATATTTAAAGCATTAATCATATTAAGTATATATTACATGCCTAAAAATAATTTTATCTAAAATTAAAGTTCAATGTATTATAATATTAACTTGCTATTTATAAAAATATGTAGTAGTAAAAATATGATTATTGTAAGATTTATATAGTTATAAGAAAATATTATCTATAAATAAAATTATATTAAAAATAATAACAATGAGATTGTATGTATATATATATATATATATATATATATATATATATATATATATATATATATATATATATATATATATATATATCTTTAATAATGATGACATATATTTGTAAGTATAGTATGATACTATTCAATGGTTATGATAAATGCTTTTATTGCTAACTTTTTCTAATTTAATCTATGTGATAACTATCATGTTACAAGGCTCAAATATTTTATTATTTCATATACAACAATTGTGTTAAATTTAAAATAACTATTATGTGATGGTAGCTAAATTTATAAGATTGCATCACAAACATATAGAGAGCATATGAATAATATACTAAGTTATTACAAAATATAAAAACTCTATATAATAATTAAAAATTATTATTGTGTTTTTATAAGTCAAATCTTATGATTACATAGATTTATATTTGATATTGACATTGATATATAGTAAATAATTATGTCGATAATATTGATAACTATATTAGATGTTACATATTATAATTGTATTAGCATTTGATGTGCATGTACATTAAAAAATGAAAAAAATAATAAAGAGATTCTATCAATATCAGATATGAAATATGAGAAAAATAGATATAAATTATTTTAAGATTATAAATTTTTATCTTAAATTTATGATAGAAGGATGAAAATATTACAAAAGTCTTATAACATGATAAAAGATTCACTTATGTATTTATCTAAGATAATGAAACCTTATTCTCTTGATATTAAAGTGGTGGCTTTCCTTATGTTTTTTTCATTTCATAGACCTTTTTTTATTATTTTATTTTCTATTAATTTTTTCTCCACAAATTAAACTAATATATTTTTTATTGCATCTTCTATCTTCACTTGCATACAAGATTAGTTCCCATATGCCATAACGATGTTCATCCCTGATGATAACATCGTTCTTTAGACAAAAAAATTAAAGAACTTTTTTTTATTAATAATTATTATTTATATAATCAAATTCATTACTTAAAATGTTTTAACCATTATGAATTTTCAGAGCACACCGCCTCGCATTTCAACATTGTTAACAAGCACTTCTCATTTCTGATTGAAGACGCCGATATGGGTCGTGAGCACGACGTGCGGTCTAGGGTTTCTCCGTCGTCGTCTCCCTACCTCCCCGAGGATCGCCGGTCGCGTAGGAACCCCAGATCAGAAACGCCTCCTCGGGGCTCACGCAGCCCCGCTCCAATCCATCTCCGCCATGATGGAATTCACCGACGTTGGTCTCCTTATCACGACCATACGTCGCGCGGGCCGGAATTTAACGATTCCTCGTCCGACGAGGATCTTAAATCCCTGAGCTACTTCGAGTATAGGCGGATAAAGCGACAGCGTCTCAGAAAGAAGCTGAAGAACTGCATCTGGAGGACCACCCCTAGCCCTCCCCGTGGCGAGAGGATGCCATCGGAATCATCAGATGAGCAGCCCGAGAACGCAGATCTGCCAACGGAGGAGGGCGGCAAGGTACTAGAAGAAGGGGAAAGGAAGAAGAGGGGATCTGATGGCAGCGATCGTTGTTTTGGTGATTTTGATTCGGGGTCTGATGGTTCACGTCGACGGAGGGGGAGAAAGGAAAGGAGCTCAAGGAAACGTAGGAACTCCGATTCAAGCGAGGATGATAGCGAAACTGATAGTGATGTCTCATCCGAAGATGAGGATTCTGGGAGTTATTCTGATTCCTCAAGTGATTCATATGGCGATTCAAGGCACAGGAAGAAGGGTTTATTAAAGAGGAGGAAAAGAAGGGAAACTGAGCGTTTCCGTAGCAAGAAGAAGAGAACTTCCAGAAGTAAGAGAAGGAAGAGACGCAATAATTTTACATCGGATGAGAGCGATGCATCTGATTCTGATTCTGATTCTAGTCCTAGAACCAGGAAGAAGAGAACCTCAAGGAAGAAGACAAGCAAGCAGTCTAAATCTGAGAACTTGCCTGGATTGGATGCTGACCTTGGAGCTGCTGATGCTAAGAAACCTGAGATCGATCCCGAAGCACTTATTTTTAAGGAGATGATCGAGTCTCAGAAGAAGCAGGCTTTAGAAAATGAGCCATCTGTAGGCCCTATGCCTCTTCCTCGTGCAGAAGGTCACATAAGCTATGGTGGTGCTCTGAGGCCCGGAGAAGGAGATGCCATAGCACAGTATGTACAACAAGGAAAGCGTATTCCAAGAAGAGGAGAAGTCGGTCTTTCTGCTGAAGAGATTCAGAAATTTGAAAGCTTGGGATATGTGATGAGTGGAAGCAGGCACCAGAGGATGAATGCTATCCGTATTAGGAAAGAAAACCAGGTTTACAGTGCTGAAGATAAAAGAGCTTTGGCAATGTTTAACTATGAGGAGAAGGCCAAGCGGGAGCACAAGGTCATGGCAGACCTACAAAGGCTGGTGCAGCGGCACATTGGGCAGGACATGGGTCCTACGCATGACCCTTTTGCGCCTAAGGCCTTGGATGGTGGTGACGCGTGACATCCATCTTTTAAGTAAGTATGCTGGAGTTTAATGATTCGTTATCCCGCTGCCGTGTTTCTTATGGTCATTGGTTATATTGGATACTGATGAAGCATGACCTCTCTTAAATAAGTTTTTTAAGAAAGGAAAAAATGTTGTGTTTTGTATAATACGCCTTTGGTCTTGATTAGAACATTTGTTGTACTGAGGTTTTACTGTATGTGTTGGTGGTTTAGCTTTTCTATTTCTATAGTTCCATTGATTGGGTCGTGAAATGTGTGTTTCAGGTGCCTTAAATTTTGGATGCAGAAAATGCATGAAATATTTTGTAGGAATTTCAACATTCAAAGCCATTTGTTTGATAATAAATCTTCTAATTGCTAAATAAGTTCTATCACGAAGCTTCCTTTTATGTTTAATTTGACTGAAACATAGTACTCCCTGATTCTCAAAGTTCTGAGATTTGTTGTTACAAAGCTAGCTGAATTACATTCATTAAAATTAACTGTAGAGGGCCAGCAAGAAGCAGCAGAACGGTTGCTAATATGGGGTTCATTTCATTTCATTTTCTTGAACTCTAGAAGTGTCAATTTTTTGAAATGCATAATGGATGCTATTCTTTGTTCAAATTAGATTAGCATTGCACCCATCTGTTGTTGTCCAAGCTAGAAAATCATGTTAAATGTACTAGAATTCTTTCAATTTGAAATGGAAAGGTTCTTGGATGTAGTAGTTTAACCTCAAACCTAATTAATTCATGCAGAGCTCTTATGTGATGGATCAACTAACGGATCATTAGTTTGATGTTTCATTACGACGGTTTAAACCATGAGAGATATGCAAGGCTATAGAGATGCAATACACATCTTTATTATCTTGCTAGTGAAGTGGGGCTAAAGAGATCTTGTTGAACTTATTGTCAGCCTGGCCATTATGCTTAGCTTTATCATCATCAGTTGTGAACCATTCTGTTGTATTAGGGCACCTTGCATGAAATCTCTTATTCCTCTGCTGTATTTTGTTCTGAGGCATGCAAAGTCATATCTTTCGGTTTGGGGACCATATACCATACATTTTATGACAAGCTTTATGTTTATTGAATGCATCATACCATCTTATGTAGTGAAATTTGTAATTAGGTCCTTCAGAATGATTTACAATGTCTAAATGTACCATATGTTATGTCAGATATGTCTCATATGGTAATATCAACATACCTTGCAGTAACACACAATACACCATCATGCTGTCACCAAGAGTGGTGCAGCCACATAAACGAGGGAGGAGAACAAGAGTGAAATGTTTAGTAGGGAGAAGAGTGCAGGAATTCTCTGGGAGAGGATGGGAAAACAAAAAGAAAAGTAAACAAGATTTCTTTTGGTTATGCAAAAAATATTAATTAGGAAAAAAACTATGGTTTCATAGGAGGCAATAAATGCTTTTTCTATGTTCTTCATGTGGTTTCTGTCACATTTGAGCAGTGATTTGAATTCCTAATAATTTGATGATCAAACATGATTGATGAGGTTTGTTGATTTAGTATGAGGATGATGTGTATTAGTTGAAGATCCAGGACAGGATGTTAGGGCATTGTATAGAAGGCTGTGATGTTGATGGGAATCAAGGATAGTAGGGTTGACTATGCAATTAAGATAAGAAAATGCAATTGATGAAGAACTTCTTAAGAAAGTTTAGGAGTAGGACAATTTCTATCGTGAGATGCCAATTCTTAGCAATTGAAGGTGGAAGAAGAACTACAATTATACCACAACAAAAGTAGGGTTCGAGTGATTGTGTGTAGGTGTGTGTGCGTATGCAATATTGGGTATGTAGAAGAATGTGGGAATTTCTTCTCATTGAGAGAATGGAAAAAGGAAAAGAGCAAAGAAGAATTTTTTTTTTAAGTGGAAATTCAAATTAGGAAAAATTAAATAAATTATAGTATTGTGAGAAGTATAAGCATTTTTGTTATATTTTTGAGGACTACATGAGGGTTTTTTAATAATCTTCTCAGAGAATAATAGAGATAAAATAATAAAGCCATTAAGTTGTAAGAGCTAATAAGAAGTGGTTTTGCTTATGCACACTCACCCATGTTTGTTCTATGTTGTCTCATATTCATGTTCTAGCTCAATACTTATAGTTAAATGCCTAATGATAATTTAATAATTGAACATATGGGTGTGTTTTATTGATTATGAGGATGATGCACATGTTTTGGTTAATTTAAGGTAAATTTTGATATCGAGTTGCATCTTGTGTATTACATGGTTTGTGACCCAAAAAGAAAGAGTAAATGTTTGAGATCACTATTGTCAACGAAGAGGAGTTGATCTTATTGAGAGTTCTAATGTTGATGGAAATCAATGGTTATATGGATGATGTGCTAGAAACTATGGGAGCCCATGGGAATTTTAGTAATTTGAGTATTGCTTGTGAAAGTATAATATCAAAACATTCCTAACCTTATACCCTCATTTTTGCTTATGAGGGGAGGAGAGGGGAGGAGAGGGATGAGGTCAACGACAGTGGATTCAGACTCCTATTGGCTGGGCACTTATGGTGCATTGCAACAGCGTGCATCGTCAAGGATGCGAGAGCACTCTTTGAGAGTTAGGCGAGCTCTATGGAGATATGCTAAGGCTACAAAATAAGGAATGTCATCGCGAGGGACTTAATGACGATAGTGGAAATGGGTCTTCCACTGATGAACATATCTCTCAGGGAATATTTCTTGTCAAGGAAGAGCAATAGGAGGTCGATGTTGTTATGGAAATAATTTATAAATTCTTATCTTTTATGGGTATCTTGTGTTGTCAAGTTGAAAAGAAATAAAATAAAAAAATTTTAAATAATGAATAATTTAAATAGATTATCAAAATTTTCTATTATAGCATACATTTTCTTTTTTATTTTTTTAATGTTTTATTGAATTTTTCATCATATTTGGCTTCAATAAAGAGGTTCATAATTAATGTGGTCAACAAATTTTTGAAGCAAGCGTTGACAGAGAAAGATTAGACATCTATCAATATTTTATATCAATGTTAATGTCACATTTCTAAAGTTAATATTATATTATCATTTTTGTATTTATTTTGTACAATGCCGCCCATGGAAAAGAAATGGTAAGAGTGGTGCCCTCTGTGATACAAAAGTCATTATATATCTATATATATATATATATATATATATTTTTTTTTTTTCTTTGAACATGAGAAATTTAAAAAATTATCCAATAATATCATATCGTCAAAAATATATTTGTTGATTTTATAAAAAAATATCTTTATAGATAAAGATTTTTCCTATATGAAAAATAACATTGTCGAAAAGGTCACTTCACTGAATGCTTTCACACATTTTATCCTTATCGTCAACTTATCAACGTCAATGCCTAGATATATTATTTGTGAAAAATAAATTTATAAGTTTATATACATAAAAAATTATTTTTTATATGCCTTTTTGTTAAACAAATTGCCCATTTTACCAACAAGTTGACGTAGACTATAGCATTCAAAGGAAAAATGCATTCTTGTTGACTAATTAAAATAGAAATATCGCTCAAAGTTATTTGGCCCATTTTATTTTATTTATGCTTTAATTATAATTAATTTATTTAATTACAATGAAAAGAGTGGGATTTATATGGAAGACGCGGGAAGAGGTTAGTCAAGTAACACGTCGTATGTTTCGCCAAGGTGACTAACTAGGGTTTGCGAGTTTGCTGCTTTTGGATCAGCGATATGGCCAGCTTCAACGTCATCCAGAAGGTGAGGCGGGCGAGGATACAGGAACGGAAAAGGGTTTTGCAGGGCGACCCTGTCACCCGGAAGCTGAAGAAGAAGACTGATAACATCCCTATCTCCGGCAAGCGCAAGCGGAAGCTCTTCAAGAAATGGCGAAGGGTACTCGGTCCTTTCCTTTTTCTGCTCGATTGATTGCGTGTTTACATGTTCTCCTTTTCTTAAAACGTGGTGTTTTGGTTTGATCAGGAGAAGAAAGGGGCACTACAGAAAGGTCTGATCACGATGGAAGACGTTGAAATGGCAGATGCAGATGGTTCGTCCGTTTTTGTTTGCGATATATGATCATTCTGTCCCCTTTATTTTTGTTTTGGACGTTAATCTTGTTAGTTTGGGAGTCTCGATTTTCCTCCGAAAAATCGTTGATCTTGGAGGTTGAATTTGACTGGAGGCATCCGTTGTTACAACGGTTTCTTAGGCAGACAGCAATTTGACACTATGGTTTTGTTTGCCTCCCTTAGAAACCGTTGTCTTGTTGGTCTCAATCGTAGTCTAACTCAACTTGTTTAATAGCACCAAATTGGCCCATCGGCCTCAACGACAACCTTGCGCATTACTTGATGAGGAAGCTGTTGTGCCTTAACACGCAATATTAGAGACAGCCACATCTTTATGTTTTATGACAATGACAAATGGAGCATGCATGTTGAATTCGCCAATCTTAAATGGCTTTCTTCAATTTACTTGCGAGTTGCTCTTGCTCAACTTTTACAGATCCTTATTCATGGTAATATTATTTAAAAATGGTACATGATGAAGAAAAGACATTGTTCAATAACTTATTATTGCAAGGTTATTCCTTTTGGTCTCAAGAAAGCAAATGTTGCTTCCTAATGAAACATTGACAAAGTGTTCATGAACAAGAGATCTTAATGTTGAAGTTTTGTGGATGACATATTGCTTAAAATTTGGACCTTTGAATATCATCTTTATGACTTTTGAGTTATTTGAAGATTTGTGCAAGTTCGAAATGAAGCTTACCTACTTAAGTATTTTTCAATGGCCTCATTGGAATTTCTTAGGATGTCTTGTAAATATAATTAATGCTGAGAAGATAAGAGCATCCTTCACATGACACCTTGGAGCTCTGGGCATAACAAAGGATATTTAGAGATTAATTGGTCGGATTGTTGGATTAATTAACTTTATATTAAAAACTTATGAAAACATTTGCAAGTTTTTTGGGTCTTTCAAGTTTGCAGGGGACACAACATAAGTGGATCCTCAATGATAGCAAGTGTTTCAAGACCTAAAAAATTAATTGATGCACTTTCTATCCCTTAGCAAGGTGAAGGTTTGGCAATGCATCAGTCTTTATCTAACAATTGTCGAACAGGTTGTCAGTTTAGAACTAATCTAAGTAAAAGAAATTGAGAGATTGCCGTATTACGTTAATCATGTTCTAAAGGATGTTGAAACATGGTGCTTCCCACTTGAAAACTTTTCTTTAACATTACTTTTATCAGCTCGATTTTTTTATGACTTTACTTTCAACTTTATGTTATCAACGTCACCTCTAATTTTATCTTTATGTTTTGGTCACGTCATATTTGAAATTTAGAGAGATTATAGCTATGGCCATGTAAGTTCACAATTACAATGTCAATTACTTTTCTTGAGTAGTCACCAAAGCAAAGCAACTCATTGATTTCTAGGTTATGCATGTCAATGATGCATCTAGCATAGAACCTTAGGAAGTTGGAGTTTTTACTCACCAGTTTCCTTTGAATTAAGCTCCAACAAATAGCATGACCAAATTTCCCTTTTATCAACATTTCCATTGAGTGTGAAGCTTGATTTTCATAGGTCAATGGTTAGTTGGCATTGGAAAAAACACCTAAGTTGTAGTTATTCTTAACTCGTTGTGAACCAAGTAGAGGATGTTTGATGTCTTTTTTTAAATGAACGGAGGACATTAGTTTCTAACTCCCTCATTGAATGTTCCACATAACATCAATGGGGCATCAATTATAAAGGATTGAGTGCTTGATACACTTCAATTGATTGATATTTATACAAAGGGTAATTCACTTATCCTTATCTAAATTCCCCATGGTTATCTGACACAAAACAGTTATTGCGGTCAATGCATTCCAAGAATATCAAGTGACGTTGTGAGCACTTGGGTTTCCTTGATTTTCAAAAAAGTGTTGCTGGTCGCATATACTTCGTGATGATCATTGGGATGGCCAATGTGTTCACCTTAAACCCTGGTCTTAAACGTGTAGAAAACTGAAACATCATGCATTGTTTATGGGCCTTTGTCATGTTGGTGATGGACTTTTGAGGACTTTTTTTCTCATTTCAGCAAATGCAAGATAGGCTAGACATGGTAGAACATTTTTTTAAATAGAATGAGTCCAAAGCCACATCACATCCAGCTTTGCTAGTAATTTTAAAGTTCTTATGGTTTGATATTGTATGTATGGCATCTTGTTAATTGTCTTTATGGAAGATGATTTGTCATTCAATAACTGGATGATCCTATTAATGATTTTTGTAAACAAATGTATTTATTGAATCTGCTAATGAGTGGATCCTCACATCTTAGGAGTTAGATTCCATAAGATGTTGACTTGTTGAGTGAAAGAGTTCGTAAGAATGTTATGAGTTGTTCGTACAAAACCATTCGCAAAAGTACTCATTGTTGTTTAACTAGAATGGTTCCTCCCCAGTTAATTTTTTCTTAGAAGATTGAAGCCACTAGTCGGAACAATATGGTGAATCATATCTAATTAATGTCAATCTGCTTGAAGGCTTGTGAAGCATCACTTTTCTATCAATAGAAGAGTGATTGATTGATGTTTTGGCAAACAATTTAACCTCATATATTCAAAAAAGGGGCCTCAACTCATGGAAACATGAATCCAATCAACATTGAGATGTTAGTGAAATAATACTTCAACATTCAACCAAGGAGGTCTTGACTTATGGAAACTTGAATCCACTCAACATTAAGAAGTTATTTAACTAATAATGAAGTGATTGAAGGGCCAAACACTTACTAACTTAAATCACATTTAAGGAAAATGGTGCCAAGGACCTAGAGGGAGAAATGACTTGATGGTATTTTATCGTTGAATGTTCATAAAAATATTAAATGTGTATTATAGCTTCATATAGTATACATAGACTTCAACTTTTTAGTTGTACAACTCACAGATACAAATGCTATTGCACATGCAAGAACTTGGGAAATTCAAAACCCAAATGTACCATTGTAGCCAGCATTACCTTTCATTTTATGTGATGTTTACTATATAAGTAGAGCTCTTATCCTCCAATAACAATGCAACTACTTTAATATTGTGCCAAGGCTCCACTTGACATTTTAGGTGAGAAAATGCTTCTATTATTAATGGTTTCCTTTGATAAGTTTATTATCTCTAAGGGCTTGTAAGCATCAAGGGCGATGTTGCAAGACGTAAGAAAGAGAATGAAAATTTGTGGTTGTGGAAGATTTTCTAGATTCTTCATTGTGTTAATATTCTCTCAATTATGTCAAAGGAGCTCAAGGTTGTCAATGATAGCGTGGAAGGAGACCCTTCATGGGTCATGAGATTCCCATTTGTTGGTATTTCTCATAACTTATGAGAGGCCCAAGGAGCTCATCCTTGCATTTAAATTTTTGTTTTTTACTTTGACACCTATATACGAGTGATGCTATTAAGACTTGAAACCCTTAGAAGGGTTTAAGGGCCACTTGGAGTTGTAGATTTCTTCCTTCCTACACAATTATGCTTCAATGACACCCTTTTACCAATAGTTCCTACAAATCCCCACTAGTCAACATGACTTAGACTATTTCTTGGGATGAATTTTTGTGACGAGACTATTTGTTCGTGGTTGAACATTGAAACTTGATTGCTTAAGATGCATTGGAGGTTCCTGGATTGTGTTCAAAATTCTACTTAATCCGTGGTTGTGTTGCCTCAAAAGTTCCAAAAACCTTGTTGAAGTGCCTCCTTTTACTTTGAAAGATGATTGATGGGACAACATAGGTTAGTCAATAATTATTATAGAGTATCTTCATAACATTTTTAGTGAGTTCGGGGTATGCTTATAAAATTTAAGCACAACATATCTAGATATGTTTTTGTTTATTGTAGAAAAGCTAGATTAAGTGAATATTTGGAGATTGAGTTCTATATAGAAAAAGATTGTTGGTTAAGATGGCAATCCTTCAAATGTCTCGGTTAGTTTAGAAATATCAACCTCGATATAGAAAAGGACATGCATCACCTAAAGGCATGATCATCAAGGTCTATATGGATAAAGATCTTCATTACCTAAGATTGTAGGCATTCAAAACCTTTAACTAGTCTCAAAAGGTCAAGGTCAATGTAGAGAAGAATCTTTGTTACATTAAAAAAACTAGCTTTCTAATCTCTCAGTTTAATTTAGGAGTAACTTCACTTTTGAAAACATGTTCAATAGGTACACATAATATTCATGCTCTCACACACAAAAAAATGTAGAAAAGGATTGAAATTAATAATTTTTTTTTCATAAGAGCATGTGCTTTCAAATTGCTTGGGTTCAAATGAGAGTGATATAGGACCTTATCGTATTGTGGCATCCTTGGGTAATTGAAGTTAGGGATCCTATACAATGTAATCCATGCAACGTCTAACTTGGAGCTTTCAAACGATTGTGGGTGAAATTTATGCATAAGAGGATAAGATCTACATACTTATGAGATATGAGATTCCTAGAGATGTATTGGGAGAGAATATACTTGCCAATCGCTTTAAGTGCCAAATTTCAATGAACTTGACTTCACGGACTTGCATGAAAAATCTAAACATGCAAAGATAGTGGGCTTATTATAAGGCAAAATTGATAGGAGCATTTGACCTCAGTAGTTGTACTACATCTCAAAATCACCTTATTGCAAGTACCATGTTATTTTTAATATAAACTATAATTGCAGCTCATGAAACTTATGACATAGAGTTCAATAAGAAGTCATTCTACATCTTACAACCATGGGATCAATGACAAGTCAACTCTTTGTTTTGGCTAAAGAATAATACAAAATCTTGGCTTATGATGTCTAGGCAAGGCCCGATCAAACTTCCATTCACAAACAACTTGTCTAGTATACTTTTAGAGGTTTTGATCATGTCACGCAAGATATGACTAGACACTGACGATTTCTTACCTCTTGAGCTACCTTCCAATCATGCTATTTGCAATGTATAGTGGCCGACATGGCTAGTGCAAAATCGTGTCATGAGCGAGATTTTTGTTTTCAACAGCTTGCAAGTATGCATAGTATGTTCCTCTTGTAAAGTTCAATCCCAAACCAATAGGCAAGAGTATTTTCAAGTTAGACTAGACAATGAGGATACACTACTTTCCAGTCATGCCATTTGCAATAGCCTGGAAGCATGCATGTTATGTTCCACTCTTTTAAAGATCAATCCCCAACCAATGGATAAGGGTATCATTGAGCATCTAAATCTAACTTCTCTAAATTTTAGTCTTGAACTTTGGCATGTCTTTATTTCGAACATTTATTTCTGTGTCATTAAGTTTAGCATCGAAGGACCCATTTGAATGTACTTGTATGGCTTTTCCCACTAGTTGGCTCCATTCATGCCAAGCTCTTATTTGACCAGCCAAGGATCAAACAACTTTCTAGCCTTGTCTCCATTTTGTTTCACAACAGGTTTCTTTGTAATTGTTATCCAATTTTTTTGTTGTGCTCTATATTGTGGCTTTCTTTTGTAGCATTTATTTGTTTCTCTAGATTGCAAATATTATTATTGGAGGGCAAAGCACTAATAATGAGGGGGATTGAAACCAACATTTATAATAATTCCCAAGGTCTTTATCAACTAAATTAGCTTGTACCATGGCTTTTTTTAAGGGTTTTATAAAGCTTTGCTCTTTTTATTTGTTGGTGTACATTTGGTTTAATAGTTTGAGACTACATTTTGTATTTAAATCATAATAGCTCAAAAAGCAAACCAAGTCAATTTTTTCAATACTTTATTTCTACTTACATTCAAAAAATTTTTAAAAGCTGCTTTCTTGAAGTACCTTTCAAAATGTTAATTTCCAAATTTAATTGTTTTGCTAAACAATTCGTTAGTGAAGCAAAATGGCTTGTTAGAAATTTACTTTTATGATACATTCCAGACATATGCGACCATTTAGTCAATGTATACCATTGATGCCTAGAGTCTTGTATATTTTTTCAAAATGGGACTAGTGTTCCTTTGTGTTTCTTATACTTTTACTTCTTGGATTGAGTGCATTTAAAAATGTAGAGAATAGAAAGTTTAGTCAGATATATATATAATATTATGCTGCCATTTTTATTTTTAAAGTTGGGAGAAAGGAAAGAATAGATATGATAGTTGTAACTTTAAATAAAAAGTTTAAATGACTCTAAATTTATGTGAGCTTTGTCTAAAAGGAATTCAGAAGATTGAAATGTATTTTGTAAATGTAACAGGAACTTGAATGTTTTTTTTAACATACCTAGATTGAACTCTTTTAATTATAATCTGGTTTATTGTTGATAAGTGGAATACGCCATTGTAATTGGAGAGGTGATAATTAATGAATATTATTAATTTTTTAGTTTGTGGTTATGTAATATTGACTTAGAGTGATCGTGAACTAAGCTTCTTAGATGTTTGCATAATGTTATTAATCATCTTTTGTACTTTTTCACTATATTTTTTTATTCTGCTTATTTTTTATGAGGGATGAGAAAGAAGTTATTTTCACATTTAGGAACTTCTCAAAATGACAAGGAAAGTACAAAGATGAAGTTTCGATCGAAGAAGGCCTTAAAGCTTAAAATAAAGAGGTTAAAACGTAAAGGTATGTTATTTTATAACTTTTGCTTTATTTCTAAAATCTCCAACTAAAGACTACTTTTTGTATAACATTTGTTTGTTTAGTTTGCTTATCAAGTTTTTTTATACATAATTTTGTGTAAGTTGAGGTTTAAAGATTTTATTTTGTATTGTGAAAATTGGTTTGAAACCTTTAGTCCAAGGCAACTTTCAATTTACTGAATTTGATCTTTGGAAATGTATGTTAATATGCATAGTATTAGGAGATATTTTGTGGTTATATTTTGGAATGGTATTTTTTATCTAAAAACTTGATGTATTGTTTTAGCTAAAGATAAATATATAATATTGTAAAGCATGATATGTGCGAAGGATTTGTTGAGCTTAGTAGCTCATAATCTACATCTTCTCCAATGAGGTGTCCTTGCAATAAGTGACATTCAAATTACAAAATTTCATTGATTTTATTTTGGCTATTGTTTGGATTCAGAACCATTTCTCATTAGATTGAACCACTTGAACCTTGAGCTTCAGTATAATTGCAAAACGATAGGTTTACTCTAATAGCACTTGATACTTTGGAACACAAGGTTGATCTAAGAGTTGTTGAAAGCATATTTGTTTGAGACCTTGAGAATTCATTCACTATCATATGTCACTCGAGATATACTTTGGAAAAAAGGTGACCATCTCTTAAGATGTACTTGGGGTTCAATGCAGATGATTTCTGAGATACACTTAGGAAAAGGTGATCATCTCTTAAAATGTACTTTGGATTCAATGCGAATGAATCCTTAATGATAGCAAAATAGATGTTTTTGAAATTATGACATATAGAATAGTCTTATATTATCTTATCAAATCTCTTCATATGAACACCCATAGGATATAGGTAATAAAGTGTCCAGCTTACTCAAGGAATCTACTAGTTTATTTTCTACAAAGATTGTCTTTGGAAAAAAATATATACTTTTGTAGCAATTACACCTATGGTTCCCAATAGGGATTTTAATGGGGGTGTCAAGAATTCAACTTTTGTGCTTTGAGATATCGGAGTGCTTGTTATTAGGATTGAAACAGAATGCCAATTCATTAAACAAAAGGGAGTGTCGATAGTATCGCAAAGCCTGCATTACCGCATGGACTTACGATCATATGTGGAGAGTATCTTTTTGGTCGACATGAAGCTTCTTGTGAAAGCAATGATATGGCCCTCCTTTCATTGAGGACACTTACACCTACGTCAAAGGCATCACAAGCTACTCCAAGAACGCTTGCCATATTTGATAACCTTAGCATAGGTACTGTGATGAACCTTGTATTGATATGTTGAATGCTATAGTGGGAGGATTAAAGGTTTCAATAATGCTCGTGAGTATTAAAAGAATACTTGAGGGATATGTGAGCATTGATCATTGGAGGGGGTGTGGAGGGAAGGGGGAGTTTGGTCCTCTTAAAGGTTTCTACTGGGAGGGTAAAGTGGATGAAGTTACAGATGGGTTCACAAGGGTTTGTCGAAGGTGGCGAAGGGAGGAGCTGGCTAGGGGAAGTCGTTGTGGAAAGGGGAAAGGGATTGCACTGATTATTTTGCTAAGTCATTGTTGTTGTCATGCATTGTTTATCTTTCTAGGGTTTCATTGATTAGGGAGGGTAGAGCAGGCATTACTGGTGGAGTTCTGGTTGACACTAGATGGTATGCTTTAGTTTCTGGTGATTTTTCAAAGCCCTGATTGATGTTATGTTTTGTTGTGGCTTCAAAGAGGGCAAGGATGCAATGAGGTAATAGACTCTATTAGTTGTGTGGGTGTAGGGGATGGTGCAGGGAATGCTAAGTGCTACTTTGGACACTGCATATTCCAATCTACATTCTATTGACCGAATTCGCATTATGACTACTCTAGCATCTACTCATGGCAGGATGTCCAGATCATTTGTGTTGGCAAAATAGATGGTTGCAATCTGAGGTACTGCAACTTTGCAATTACTCTAGCATCTTCTCATGGCAAGATGTTTGGATCATTTGTGTCGTCAAAATTGGTGGCAGCAATGCAAGGTACTGTAGCTTTTGTTAGTTGCACTATAGACTAACTCTTTCTACTATTCCTCAGACTAGTTTGGCAATAGGCGTAATGATGAGGCAATTTGGTTGCTCTTGTCTGCTCGATTAATTTGTGCAATAAGGTGACAGTGGTTGTTGTTGGGCCTATTCAGCCTATTTATTGTTCCTTGTGCAGTCGGTGAGATGTGCATGAGCTAGTGTGCTTTTGCTGCTTGCAGGTAAGCTAGATTTTTGTGGATAGGGTGAACGATGGAGGGATTTTACAGGGCAGTGCTTTGTCACTCTCCCCCTCAATTTTTGGTGCAGTTAAGGGGTTCGTTGTGGAGGCTATTGAGGATATTTTCAATGGAATTTTGATGAGATCCCAAAGGAGTGTAACCCTAACTTCAAGGGCGTGATTGATAAATGGAGGGTTTGGCTAATGATAAGAAGGGGTTTTGTGCCATTGTTGGAGCTATCATTCATCCTTAGTGCACTAAAATGATGGTTTCTTAAAGGTTCACATAAGTTATTCAACAATTTGCCCCTTTGACAGTGCGGAGGTTCTAAGGACAACAGATCTCCTATGAGGACACTTTAATGGTCACTCCTTTAGTATAGTTGAGGGTTGGCCGCTAGTGTTAGCAGCTTGGATCCAAGCCAAAATTTGCTGCATTCATCTAGTGAGTTTGCCTTGGAGGTATGCCAACTTTCTCATGATTCAAGGGTGGGGCATGGGTAGTGGTTACCCTAATTCTCTTCCCTTGGGGATGAGCAATGCTCGAGGATATGGAGCTTGCCTTGTTTGATGCAAATTTGTTTATAATGTCTTCAGCACATTGTTGGGTTCTGCTTTTGTCGAAGATGTTAGCTCCCTTGCAGATCTTCTCTGATTTGCTATTTAATGTGTTGCTGCCAACCCTATCACTCAGCTCTAGCACCTAATGACTGCATTGTACCTTATCTTGTAGAGCTGTAATGGTAGAGTTCATGTTGGGCCCACTCCTCTTGTAGTGGTTATTGTGATAGTTATCTTGGTTGATCCCTTGGGTGGCCCTTCTTCTAGTTGGATCTCTCCTTAATTGAACTTGATCAAGTTCAACTTTGATGAGTCTATTCAAGTGGATGACATGATAAGTATTAGGTTGGTTGTTAGAGAAATACTTATGGGGGATAGTCATAGTTTCAAATGTGGCTTAGCTCATCGTACTGAGGGAAGTTAAGCTCATCATGAGAACGTTGCTTGATGGGCTATGGATCGAGGGAGACTTGTTTGTGATTCTCACTATACATATGGAGCTTCATAGGGGCCACTTAAACGAGGCTATATAGCTTGTTATCTTTGTACTTCATACTTTAGTCTACTAAAAGATTTCACATGTACATAGGAGCATATTGAGCATTTTGATTTTGATATTTAGTGCACATCTCTCCCAGGCTAGTTTTTTAAAGGATTATAAATTTTTATTCAGATTTTGATATATATCACATACAAATTATGATCAAAATTCAAAAGAAAAAGTTGTAAGGCTTCCTAAAAGCTTTTCACCATTACAAATTAATAAGGTTATAATTTAAATAGAATCAAGGGAGGTCAAGCTATTTGAGCTTGGCTCAAGCACTTGAGTTCAATTGCATTGTCTTTTTTGGAGCTTGAGCTTGAATATTGTGAATGTTGTTCAAGCTTGACTTATCTAAATCATTAGGAGCTTAAGTTGGGTTTTAGTATGGCTTAAGCTCAAGTTCATGAAACCATTAGATTAACTCATTGAACAAACAAATAAGTTGAGTAGGTTATTTGTATGATAACTAAAAAAATGTAGCAAGCTTATTTATGAAATTATAATTAAAACTTAAATGAACCATATCATGTGAGACTAATCAAGCTTTAAATGGGCTTACAAATAAAGAAGTACAAATAAACATATATCATTAAACCAAGTTTTTCAATGTAACATTTGATACCTTAATGAAGCACATATGATATTCATGAACATAAAAACAAGCATATGATTTTGATGTTGAATGTCATTTTCATTAATGAATGTTGTCAGGAGTGATGTGTTTGTGTAGATGTGCCAGTAAGATTAAACACAAGTTAACAAGTTATTAACATAAAGACACCAATCACACAAGAGGACATAAAGATTTAAAAGACTCTATGGCAAGTTACACGTGTGTTTACAGGACGAGAGGATAATCTACTAACAAATGAGGATAATGTATAAAATATAAAGTGTAAAGATTACTATTTTGCAAATTTCATAATATATCCAAATTCTCAATAATAAGTTTTCTAAATTTCTTTTTGCTTTCTTAGATTTATCATAAAGAGAAAATACTTAAATAAGGTTTCTCAACAAAAAAAGAAATATTTAAACAAATAATATATCAAATATCTTGTCTTCTAGATCAATGGAGAAGAACTTTTGCATGCAACAACTACACTAGCACAATACCTAAAATGCAAATATAGTTGTTTCAAGCCATCTACAAAATTGACAAATGGAAAAAATCACTAAATGGATCTCAATTTGTTATTGAAGTTCATGGCTTCAAATTTTTTTAAAAAAATATCTACAAAAGTTGCTCTTATACAACCTTGTATATTTAACAATAAAGTGATATATATGTCATAGATTCTCAACGGCATATAAAGCTCTTATATTTAGTAACCATCATGATGATGTGTGTGCATGCATGCATCTATGTGTGTGTGCATGTGCTGTATTAATTTATTGTCATACTCAAATTGAATTATTTAAATATCACTCTAAACTAAATCAATCTTAAGGCCTTTTCAATGATTCTTTTTCTAGGTTCTTTAGTGTGACTTTTATCAAAGTATATCTTATTTGATTCTTCTCTAATTTAAGCTATCAAGATTTTAATGGGTTGTGTATTATGCAACCTTATAAAAGCTTGTTCATTTTAGACTTAGCATACAAAATCTTAAATATGTATGATTTTAATTTCTTGTATATAGAGTTGTATATGACTAGTGGACTTTTTACATAATTTTCACATCTTAGAGGTGGTTGTCCCCATATCCTAAATGTTGTTATGGTAAAATTTGAATGATAATTATCACATTGACACATGTAAATAATGTTTTTGAAGTGTGATTCAATGAGAGGTGGGTGAATTATTTAAAATAATAATTAGTATTTTATAAAAAAGTTTAAGAAAATATTTAAAATAATTTTTAATAAGATTTAACAAATCTCTAAAATTGATTTTCTATAAATTTTAATTGTATTTTAAAACATGTTAATTTTTATAAAAGTTGTGTAATAGAAAATTCAACAATAATTAAAAAAGTACATAATCGAGTTTTAAATTGTTCGGCTTAAAAATAAGTCTTCATCTACCTTTGACAACAACTAGGAAAAAATAAACACTCAATATAAGTTTTTTGTCAAAAGAATGATAGGTAAAATCCTCATTAAAATGACACAAAATGGATAGGCTACTACGACCTTATAACGAAATAAAATGGCAATAGGAGAAAAACATTCGACTATGATTTATGAGACAGGAGTATTTTAATTAAATTAATTAAGAATAAAAAAAGCTGATTGCTTAGCGGTTGGAGAAGAAAGTCGAATTTAGGAATATGACGGTTGAAAGACGCAACATATGGAAGCGACAATGACCATAGGTTGCTAACATATTGCATGTAGCGGCTTGAAAATTTTCTTCAAATTATGAAAAAAATTATCAATTAATTTTTTTAAAAATTTTTCCTATTTATAGATATTTTTTAACAGTTAAAAATACTTAACAAACATACTATATAGTTATTATATTTCAGTATTTTTCATATTTTTAATTAAAAAATTATTAATTAAATAAATATTCTAAGTGTTCAAAATAATGATTAAAAGAGTCGTTGTGCACTTGGGCTATTAGAAGCATCCGTGACCATTTGATCGTGAAAAATGTGTGATCGGACGTACAAGATTCACTTGGTGCTGTTTAGAAATTCAATTTGATCAGGACCATTGGATTTGAATCGTGATCACACATTTAGATCTTGATTTTATAGGTTGATAAGATATTGATGGTGCAATCGCGAAATTTTACGATTGAAAGGAGGATATAATCAGGCATTATATAAAGGCAGATGAGATCAGGATTGTTCGATAGCGAAGTTGCTCGATCGAACGGCTTTGATTACTCCTACGATTCGAAAGTATACCATGCAAAAACAAATATTTGTTTTAGTCCCACATTGCAAAGGGGAACAACGATATATATTTTTTTAATGCTTTGCGTGATCGTTTAAGGCATTTGATTTGGGGTTGAGTGCACCTTGGTTCGATGGGGAGGTCATGAACCATGTGACCAATGAAGCATTATACTTGATTTGTGGATGCAGGATTAATTACTTGATCTAACAAACTTTAAATCGGGTTTGGGACTGATTTCTCAAATCGTTAACTAACCCGTTAATTGTATTGTACATTACCTAAAGCAAGTTATTGTAGATAACAAGTTAACGTGTTAGGTAACTTAAAATTTTTTTTTTGATTAATTAATACATCTATAATATATTTTTTGCAATAGGTTAATCAATATTTTTAAAACTCTTAATAAGCAAAATTATCGTCAAGATAAGATAGATAAACAATATTAAAAACTTAAATATTGTTCTAAAATGATTAATTTTTATTTAGTTTGTATGTCTTATAATAAATGTTTTAATCAAGTTTAATATTTTAATTAAAATAAAATTGAAATATTTAAAATTAAATTCAAAATATATCTCTTGATGGTTTGTCACTCTTATCAAGATGATTTTTATGAGATTTCATCTTTGTTTTTTTCTTTAAGTTCTCTTATGAATATAAGCATCAGATATCTAAAGTCTAAAAATACAAATAATTAAATTTATTAGAAATATTTAGAGTTTGTTATCATCAAACAAAATACCATAACTACGAGTCAATAATACAACAATTTCCTTTTTTTGATGATAACAAAACTTTTAATAAAATTGATAAAACCATAAATTTAATTTTATACAAAGAATGTACAAAACGTTTAAAGGTAAACTCTTGTTATATATTTATCATGATTAAATTAATACTCCCTTAATTTATGCTCATTTCTTTTAATTTTTTTTAATTTTTTTAATTTTTATTCTCCTTTTTTGTTATCACTCAAAAGGGACTTAATTTGAATTTTATTAATTGTTTATAACCTTAAGATTTTATTGAATTATTAACCAATTGATCATTTAGTTTTTTTTTTAAAAAATAATTTGTTTTAATTATAATTTTATTCAATGGTTTAGGGGTCAATTCAATCCTTTTCAAATGATTTAATTAATTTTTTATAGGTAATATCTAAAACGTATTATTTAAGATATATTGTATTACAATTCATTTAAATTTGCTACAAAAGATTAATTGTGATGATAAAATTAATTTTAAAACTAGTCATAATTTCACCTACGACTTGTCTTTTGGAATGATGCTAAATAAGCCTTAATGTTTTAGGATTTTTTTCAATTATGTATTTTTTTAATTTATTTCATTTGAAGCTTTTAAACTCATTTCTCAAATCTTATTTACTTCATTTTATTTTAATTATTAGATTTGTTAAACCAAGTCATTTTAAGTTCAATGTATTTATGTGTAACTGAGTTATTATTTTTTTTTACTATCCATATAAAAGTAGAAAATTTGGAATGAATATTAGTTATAATCTTATGTGTATGTAAAATATGATCATATTGTGTACGATAGTAGTATGTAATCTTATGATTATAACCATGTAAAATATTAACATGTTTATTTATTTTAATTTTTTTAGCATATGTAACAAAAATTTTTCTATTAATTGGTTTTGTCTTTGAAAATAAGTTAGTAGAGGGAAAAGATTTAAAATCACTAAATTTTTTAATTAAGGATTTATGCTCATTAATTTTTTGTTTTAAATCATCCTTAGTCTTTTTCTTATTTGTTAAATAAATGTCTACATTTTCCTTAATTTGTTTATAATGATTTAGATATTTATTATCTTATTTTAATTTTTTATATATTTTACATAAATTTTCAAACGTTTCACAAATATAAAGTAATTGTTTAGCCAATTACTTTTAGACTAATTTTACTTCCTCACTTAAAGATATCTCTTTTTTTTTCTTATTCTCTAGTCATGTAAAAAAGTCATTCATTGTTTTTTTTCACTCGTGCTAGTCTCTATTGACTCGCTCAAAATTGTTTTCGATATCTTTTACCTTTTTTTTGCCCTTTTTTTTTCGTTCTTTTCAAATGACCTTGATGAGTTTTATTTAACCTATGTCAAATTTCATAAACTGCTTTTAAATTCATAATTATATTAAATTCAATAATATTTTAAACACAATACAAAATATTTATGGTATTTTAGACACAATACAAAATATTTATGGTCTTGTCATTTAATAGTATTTTATATTTTTTTTATTTATTTCACAAAATATTTTACACATAAAAATATTTTGTGAGTGTTTTAATGGAAAAATAAAAATGAATTTTTATTAATTCCCGCATTTATCTATCAATCTCTTTTAAATAATTAGTCATTCTAGTATTTTAATAAAGATAATAATCACCACAAAAAGTGGTGGCTTATTGGAAGATGCACTTCAGCCAAAATCGTTGAAATGTCAATTTGTGTCATAGATGTTTTCAATAATTTTTTTTCAAAAGAGGGTAATCGATCTCTAATACTAATTAAAGTGTAATTAAACAAGATAGGAGTGAATTGTTAGGAATAAAAATTTTTGTTTTAATGATAAAGTTTTAAGAAATTGTAAAATAGAAAGGTACGAATATTTAAAAGTATATACAAGTGATTTCTAAGTGGTTTAGTTTAAAATCAAACTTATGTTGACCAATGACAAAAATCAGGCACAAAAAAGAAGTATATAAACTTTTCGTCAAAAGTCAAGTATGTTAAACCATCACAACAAGAAAACAAAAATAGTCTATAATAGCTTTACAACAAAATAGAATTGGTAAAAAGAGTAACGGAAAGTTATTATGAAAATCCGTACAAATTAGTTCCCATGTTTGACAAAATACTCAACGAGGCACAATTATTTTAATTTAATGAGTTAGAAATTTATAAAATATACACTTAGCTGATTAGAAGAAGAATAAGAAAGTCGGAGTTCGATGAAGAATGGCACAGCATAAGGAAGCGATGATAAACAAGGGTTGCTAATGGATTAAATATAGTGGCTTTAAAATTTTCTTCAGGTTGTGTAAAAGTTCATTAATAAATTTTGCTAAAAAATTTTCTTATTAATAGACATTTTCTAACAACTAAAAACATTTTCCAAACATCTCATATAGTTGTTACAGTTCCATAGCTTTCGTATTTTTAATTTAAAAATTATTTATTAAATTAAATATTTAACGACTCGAAAGAATGGCTAAAAGAGTTGTTGTATAGGAGCGAGATGATCGGTAGCGTTTATGACCGTTCAATTATGAAAATTTTGCGATCAAACGAATGAGATTGAGCTGGCGTTGTTTACAAATTTGATTTGATCGGAATGTTAAATCTAAATCATGATCAGATGGTTCGATCTTAATCTTACAGGCGAATAAGATATTGATTGTGTAATCGCAAAATTGCATGATCAAATGGAGGATATAATTTGGCATTTTATAAAGGCAAATGATATTAGAATCGTTTAATCGCAAAATTGTGCACTCAGATGGCTTTGGTTGCTCCTTTAATTTGGAAGCAGGCTGAGCGAAAACAAATTTTTGTTTTAGTCCCACATTGCAAGTGGAACAATGTGATTTTATTTTTAATGTTTAGCGTGAGCACCTAAGGCAAATGATTCGGGGTTGGCTACCCTTCATTGGGTCAGGAGGTCATGACCTGTGTGGCCAGCTAGATGTTATACTTGATTATAAATGCGGGATTAATTGCCCTATCCAACACGCTTTAAATCTGGGTTGGGACTAATTTCTCGACCCGTTAATTGTATCGTACCTTACTCAAAGTAAGTTACTGAAGCGAATGGGTTATCGCTTTAGGTAAGTTTAACAGTTTTTTTATAAATTAATTAATACTATTATAACATATTTTTTACAATAGATTTATTAAGATTTTTAAAGATCTAATTAAGATAAAATGATGGTCAATATAAGATAAATAAAAAATATTGAGAATCTAATTATTTTTTTAAGATAATCAATTATAATTTAATTTGTGTCATACAATAAATATTTTAAGCAAGCTTAATATTCTAATTAAAATAAAATTAAGATATCTAAAATTAAATTTAAAATGCATATCTTGGTGATTTGTTATTCCGACCAACATGATTTTTATAACATTTCATGTTTATTCTTTTTCTTTAATTTCTCTTATTAACACAATCATCAATTATCTAAAATCTGAAGATATACTTAAAATAATTAATTAGAAATACTTAGAATTTGTTATCATCAAATAAATTGTCATGACTTGGGGTCAACAATATAGTAGTTTTGATGTTTTCTTGTTGAAAGATGTCATAATCTATTCTAGAACCCAAATTATAGTCTTAACTTTTTTTTGTTTTTTTAAATCTTGCAAATCAATGTGGTATCTTAAATATAATAAAACCAATGCCTCATCAACTAACCTCACTCCCAAATTTCTCATACTTTTGATGATGCAATTAAACTGAAATGAATGTCATTTAGTGTGTACTTTTTGCATCTAAAATTCATATGGTTTCTACATAGAAGTCACCAATAAACAAATTGTTGTTATGGTTTTTCAAAAGTTCTAAACATTTTGAGCCGTCATCCAATAGAGATATAATACCAATTGTTTTTAAAAGAGACACATTTGTGCAAAATTACTAGTAGGATCAAATTTGAATGGACAAACTAAGATGTTAAGATTTATGACTCAACTACAAATCCATTCTACTTGCACAAAAGAAGATAATTAGTAACAAAGAAGCTACAATAACATACTAAAGGTTGAAGTCCCAATTTTCAAAATTCCAAAGGTCAATTTAATCATTTGCATTTAAGAAAATTTTTAAATTTCTCTCAAAATAAGGAGGTTTAATAGGAAGGATATAAGAAGAAATATTAAAAATTTTTACTTCTAAATCCACGAGGAATATCATGTGAACAATGATTATTCCATAATGAAGCACCCAATACCAAGTTGTTGGACTCTTAAGTTGTCTCCAAAATTAGCAAGCAAAAATGTTAGATGTATCTCTTATTGAATTTGAACTACAAGGCCACTGCATTCCTCTATAATTCCTTTTAAAAGGGTTTGGGCTAAAGTTGCTCTTATGTAATCAATTTAAGGAGTGGTTTCTTATTATAAATCTTTTGAACCAAAACCAGAGACCTTGATGTATGTGCTTCTCTTATGCTTAGTGACCTATTTGGTGTTTGCCCTATTACTTGCTTGACTAAAGGTTTGCTATATTTCTAGTATGCCCAATTATCTTCATGTCAATTTTTGGGCTTGCAACTGTTGCATTATCGGAAGCCAATCTCCTTTTTCTTTATATTTGTCATGATTACACTATGTAAATCTTTCTTGTTTGAATTGCACTTTCATTAAGGAGACTTAGACCCTTACTAACCTAAGTAACTCATTGTACTCTTCTTTAGTTATGGTTACCCATCCTTCAGGTAGATTGAAATTAGCTTTGATTATTCTATTAGGTGTAGGCAAGGTTATCCTGAAGTCGGAAAGTATGTTAGAATGCTTTTGGTTATTAGTAGATGAATGTATTCATATGCTATATGCATTGTGGACTTGTAGGCATTTTTGTTTGCACCTCGTCATCACTTGTAGGCTACGGAGCTCTTGATATTTGTTTGAAAAAAGATTTTACAACAACAATTGATGCCATTCATAAAAGCCTTAGTAGTTCATCAATTTACCTACAATATTGTTTGTCTCTTTTGTTAGTGCTATTATCTCATACTTATAGAAACATCAATTATGCTATCATCGTTATGACGAACAAGACCTTTGATGTGATATGCTTGGAGATAAGATGATTTTTGTAATATCCTAGATGAAGATTATAACTTTTTTCTTAGCTTTTTTACATATTAAATTGATGCTTTTTTAAAAAAGAACAAAAAAATTTATGTCACAAAGTCCTCGAATTAAAACCATTGTTTCTTGTTGCTATTGTGATTGCATATAATATAATATATATATAATCATAGTCTCATATCTTCTCAATTTTTCATTATTATCTTACATATTAAATATCTTTTGTCCTTAAACATATCTATTTGCATATTTTTTTTATTGTTATTGACTAAAATTTAAATATTTAAATATTAAATTTGTGATCTCTCATATTGAACTTTTGATGTCTCATTTCTTCAATTGTCTATGGAACTTTATATAGAACTTAAATCCACTTGTATGTGTGCACTAAAGCAATACTATGTATAACCATTAATGATTAGAACACGAACATTTTCAAACTAGTTCTTTAAGGAATCTGAATTTTAAAGTGCATTTTAAGCTTATTTACATACATCATTTTATTTCTCTTTAAGTGAAAGTTAAAGTATAAAATGACTTGAATCATTTTTCATTTTGTGTTGGATTCATCATAAGTGGAGAATATCATCGCATCCCAATTGCTATATTTTCCACTTTCCCAGCTTCCTAAAAAAATCATTCCCTTCCAATATCATCTTAGAATCAAACAAACAACATGGTATGACAAAATGACAATTTCTCTACTTAGCCACCTTTTCATAATGAATGCCTCACGTCTCTCTTGGTGATAATGAAACAAATGGACTTTTAGTTGCTTGCTGACTGATTCGCTTCTTATTTGCAGGAAGAAGCAAGAAAAAATCACATGGGCAGCCAAATGGTGCACCAAATGATGCCATGGTAGAATGAACTAATAGTTAGAGCGTGTATTTCCCATGTTAGTGTTTCTGTGGTAGCATCTGTGTGGCATAAAACTCTTCTGATAGCTGAAGGACTCTGTAACAGCATTCACTTAGCAAAACTTGATGCATTTTGTTGTTTGTGTTCTCTCGTGTTGTTGTGGTTATTATTTCACTCTTTAAGAAATTTAGATAATATAGTTAAATTCTATATTAAATCAAATTTATAATAAGATGAAAATAAAATTTCTTAAGTTCTGTATGTTGTTGTTATTTGATTCTTCAATATCTAATGTTGATAATAATAAGGTGAAGCCTGGATATAATTAAATATATTAATTAGTATGGGGTTTGTAAATTTGTGCAAGGCGATAGTTTAGTGTTCAATGTCTTTTTAACCCCTCATTTTATGTATATGAATTTTAAATATATTTTTATCTTATTTTTAAAAATCTTTTTTTATTTAAAAGGCATTAGAATTTTAGGAAATATTTTTTATTAAATTATTTTTTCGTAAAAAGCTTTTTGAAAAAAAATCCAAATCTCCTGATTTGATTCACAAGGCTTGAGCAAACGTTGGCGAAGGACTTAACGTCTTCGGGGACAGATCTACGCACGCATCTACAAATTGAGGAGGAAAATCTTGCAGGAAAGCTCTCGGCACTCGAGGTTCTGTGAATACTAGCGTTTTTGGTTGTGGGAGGGGAAGAGTATTAAGGAAAGCAGACCTCCGAGGTGTTGATGGCGGGAATGAATGCTGCCCTTCTGCTTCTCATGCTTATCTCTTGTGGTTTCGGTGCCGAGGCCGATGTCTCGGATCACAAATATAAGGTCGGGGATAAAGTTCCTTTATATGTGAACAAAGTTGGACCTTACCGCAATCCAAGGTGAAAGGCAGATCTTCCTTAATTCTATCGACTTCTGCAGTTTTTGGTATCGGTTGTTGGAGTAGATAATGCGTTCATTTAATGTGTTCCTGTGAGTTTTTGGATTGGATATGTCGTGTTTTCCTTCAGATTTGAGTTATTCTATATTTCTCGAAGTATTTCCCGTTCGATTGATCTCAGCGCTACAATTCTTTGGATTATTGGACTTCTCCTTTCTTAATTCATTGCTGATCTTTCGTTGGGATGGGTGTGATGTGGCTTCTGGTTCCTTGTAGATTAGTTGTTTATTGATGGCAACTTTTTGTCATGATAAATTGATAACATTTATGTTTATTTTCTCTCAACTTCCTATATTGACTGTGAAGTTCCTCTTTGCTTATGCAGTGAGACTTACAGATACTATGATTTGCCATTTTGTTCTCCAGGTTTGCTACTCGTTTCTTTCTAGATTTCTCTTTTGTACTGTGAAATAAAGAGCTCTTTTGCAAGAATTTTAGCACTTTACAGATATACAACTGAGTTTTCTTTTGTTTGATCTTTGACTCATCAATTATTGAATTGTTGCAGATCACGTAACTGACAAGAAAGAAGCCCTTGGTGAAGTGCTGAATGGTGATCGCCTAGTTGATGCTCCCTATGAATTAAACTTTGCGGAGGAAAAGAAGTCTAGGAGTTTTTGTAAGAAAACCTTATCTAAGGATAATGTTGCCAAGTTTCGGGATGCTGTATCAAAGGAATACTATTTTCAGATGTTCTACGATGATCTACCATTTTGGGGATTTATTGGAAAAGTTGATAAGGAAAAGTTTGATCCAAGTGAAAGAAAGTACTTGCTATTCAAACACATCCACTTCGAAATTCTCTACAACGATGACCGTGTGATTGAGATAAATGTTTACAGTGACCCAAACCTATCAGTGGATATCACAAATGATAGCGAAGTGGATGTGGACTTCTCATATTCTGTAGCATGGAAAAGAACTGATATCCCTTTTGAAAAAAGAATGGATAAATACTCAAAGATTTCCTCCATGCCACAACATTTAGAGATCCATTGGTTTTCAATCATAAATTCCTGTGTTACTGTTCTACTCCTTACTGGGTTCCTTGCTAGTATACTTATGCGTGTGCTAAAAAATGATTTCATTAGGTAAACTATATGTCTTGTATATTCTCTACTTATTTGTTATTCCGTCTTTCAAGCTTTTGTTCTTCAACTTTTCAAGATACTCGCATGATGAGGAGTCTACTGAGGACCAAGAGGAGACTGGGTGGAAATATATTCATGGAGATGTCTTCAGATTTCCCAAGCAGAAGTCCTTGTTCTCAGCTGTCATTGGCTCTGGTACTCAGCTCCTTGCCCTGTAAGAATTCTACACTTGCCTTCCTCCATAACATCTACTTACGTGATATCTTCTAATACTTCTTTGAACCAGTACCATGTTCATCTTCCTGCTTGCACTTGTTGGTGTATTCTACCCATACAACAGGGGGGCTCTTTTCACAGCTCTTGTGGTTATTTATGCTCTTACTTCTGGTATTGCGGGTTATACTTCATCCAACTTGTATTTACAACTAGAAGGATCCAATTGGGTATGGAATTTCTTTGGTATTCAATGTTCCGTATTTGAATTTATTTTAATATGTGACTAGAATAATTTTGTACTTCTTAACATCTTTTCAGGTGAGAAATTTACTACTGACTGGCTGCTTGTTCTGTGGACCACTGTTTATGACATTTTGTTTCCTCAACACTGTAGCAATAGTATACAATGCGACTGCTGCCTTACCTTTTGGCACCATCCTGGTTATTCTTCTGATTTGGATGCTTGTGACATCTCCATTACTTCTGTTAGGTGGTTTTGCTGGAAAGAACAGCAAAGCTGAATTCCAAGCTCCTTGCCGCACCACGAAATATCCAAGAGAAATTCCTCATCTTCCTTGGTATAGAGGCACTATTCCTCAGATGGCAATGGCTGGGTTCCTCCCCTTTAGTGCCATCTACATTGAGCTTTACTATATATTTGCGAGTGTATGGGGTCACAAAATATACACTATATACAGCATCCTTTTCATTGTTTTTATAATCCTTATCATTGTCACAGCATTTATCACTGTAGCGCTAACGTACTTTCAGCTTGCTGCTGAAGATCACAAGTGGTGGTGGAGGTAAAAGCCCAAATCTTGCATTTTTACATTTGAATGAGTACTGCACAAAAGCCTAGCACATACCTCATTACCTCCTCACCTTTTTCGGAGTTTTGGTTTATGTAATTGGTTTATGTGGTATTAGTTCAAATACTAATGTTTATATGCATTGGTTTGAAGACTACTACCGGGCATATATTTGGTACTTGCCTTTATATCTTCTTTTGTGTCTCAAGTGAACAATCGATTTCTTCTAACCGTAACATGTATGTTGTCTCCTATAATGTCATGTAAATTAAGCTTTTCAAGTACCCAAAAAAAAGGCCTAGTTAGTTTGGCTCGATAGGCTTTGTCAGAAAGTAAATTATAATTTCTAAATAGGTACTAATTCCAGTATGAAACCTTTTAAGCAATATCGGGTCTTAATTTGGTGGCAAACCCTTTACTGTGTTTGATGTGCACTTCACCTTCTTATTTAATGTTGTTTTGTATTTCAAGGAATGCTTTCTGTTTAGGAGTACCAGCTTTTTGAATTTCATGTCGCACATCTCAAAGACATCATAAGTTTGTGTTCCTAAGTCATACTTTTTGCTAATGTGGCTTTTCAATCACCTCTTAGCATGTTCAGAGCATTCTGAAGCACTGGTTAATCATTCTGTCATCTCCAAAACCTTGCTTTTGTAAACAAATAGTTAAAGTTTAATTCCATTTTTCTCTATTCAGGTCGGTTCTTTGTGGAGGCTCCACTGGTTTTTTTGTTCTCTGTTACTGCTTCTACTACTTCCAAGCTAGATCAGACATGTCAGGCTTCATGCAGACATCGTTCTTCTTTGGTTATATGGCTTGCATCTGTTATGGGTTCTTCCTCATGCTCGGCACCATCGGCTTTCGTGCCTCGCTGATTTTTGTGCGACATATTTACCGCTCAATCAAGTGCGAGTGAGGTTTGTGTGATCTGGATAGCCTATGTTTCATATTTGGTGTTGGGAAGCTCCATTGTAATCGTAGCTTTTGCTTCATCTAATTAATATCTTTAATTCTTGGGCAACCTATACAAGTTTGTGTCTGGTACAAAACTAGTTGTTTGTTTCAACTCAAGATTTGGTAAAGAGATATTTTGCAGTTCGTAAAAAAATTTGGGATGGAATTTTGCTTCAGCATGATTGAAGCCTTAGTTGCCCTTTCTATACTTTTTATGCAAGTCAGTTCGTGATCAATGTTAATAGAATTATTAAGGTTTTAATTCTATGTTAAAATTATTGTATAAAGTTTATGTTTCTCTTATTTTGTATTCAAAAGAATGCGCAGGCGGATTTATACTCTAATTGATCAAATGCCCACACAGCACAATAGGTAAATGCAAACTGATTGAAGGTATACATGGTTATGTAGAAGATTGAACACTCTTTCCAAGCGTTCCAGGTTTGTCTGATCTGGGTAAAATAAAAGACTCTGTTCCATCTGTTTGGATTTGGATAGAAATGTTTTTTTTTTTTTGGTTTTTTGTTTTCAGGTTATGCTTTCTTATCCAGAAAATCGAATGATGATCTAAATTTTAGTCTAGGTTTAGTCAAATTGTTTTTATACACTTCCTTCTTCGTTTAACCTTGAATCCAGATTCTAATTCGATCCAGAAGTTTACAATTTTGATTTTTTTTTTTTATTTGGTTTGATTTTGTATCAAAATTCTTTGTTCAGTTTGGTTCTCTTTACACATTTGTAGAACCAAAAACCAAAGCTAAACATTATTATTGTTCAGGATGGCATTTGATGATGGTAATTATTAAGTATTTGCTACTTACTACAACTCTTTGTTTGTTCTTCAAGTAAAAGTTGAAAATAGAAAATAAAATGATTGTTTATATTATTTGTTCTTTCTAATTGGTGGAAGTTAATTTCTTCATATAAATTATGAGTCAGCATAGAGTTGTTTGAGGATTAAAGTTGATGAAAATTAGGGTTACTTTATATGTTGCAATTTTTTCCTATCTATGAAAGGCCATCAAACTCTTTGATCTTTTGATAGGACATTGATTTTTAAGTTCATTTGTTATTGATTTATCCATACAACAAATGACATTTTGTCAACATGAGATCTCAACTACCAATGTTAAATCATAAGAAATTTGAGATATTGACTTTTACAATGTTTCATTGGTTGTTATTCTTTTATAAAGTCTATATAGTGATTTGACTGCAACCATTATCGTAATACATCTTTGGTTGTGATCTTTCGTCGATTATTCGTAATATCTTTATTGAATGATTGCATGGATTATCTATTGTGGATGATAATTTGTGACTCTTTAGTATATAAAAAAGCCTTTTTTATCTAGTATATATCACACCAAATAAATCAAATCAATTGATACAAAAATTTTATTCATATCCTTGAATCACATCAAGTTTGATAAATATAACCCTAAAAATAAAGACATGTTAATTTCTTAAAAGCAATTATTTAACTTGTGTTAGAATTATTAATTAATCCTTCTTTTGAACATCAATCAATGGTTTTTGCATTGTTTAAACCCTTTAGCTTTCCAATTCAACTCGTTTTTTTATTAATTTTAAATTTTAAAACATATAAAATTTACAATAAAGTTAAACAAAAAATACAAAATATAGTAACATTCTTTGAAAATAGCACATTATGAACAAAAAAAAAGTTATCTAGTTTTAAAATTCAGTTCTTCACATTTAATAGTAAAACCAATGAATGAAAACCTACATGTGGTCCTCTGCAGGCCATGCCTTTTTCTTCTTGGTACTTGATATTTTATGTTTAAAATATTAATTTAAACTTTTTTAAAAAAAATATTATATCTTTGGAAGTAAATAAATTCTTCTTTCAATTTTAAGAAGGGTAAAAAGGTGTTTTTAAAAGCCTTTATTAACTTCTTGATAATACTTTTTGAATTTTAAAAGAACAAAATAGATTGTTGGTTTGATAATTGTTAATCTAACTTTAGAAGCATTATCACTTGCCCCTAATCCCGTGTTTAATAGCATATTTATGACAAGAAGCATGTTTTGTAAGAAAGCTTTGGTACCTAAAAATGGTTCAGATGTGTTAAGGAATATGACTTTTACTAATATTGGATGTAATAATCAAGTTATAAAGAAATATATAATAGAGAGAGAGTGATAATATGAGAGATCTTAGTTAATATCTTCAAGGAAGAATGTAGGTTGTGCGAGGATATGATTTTTGGGCGACTAGAGAGAGAAAGTAGTATGGAGAAATTTATCTTAAAAATTGGCTTGGTTTTAAGGTTTTTTTTTGAGAGAGATGTGAGGGTTAAAATTGCAACGATGAAAAGAGAAAGCTTATGAAGATTAGGAGTGAATGTCATAACTTTTGAAAGAGAAAATAAATTAGTTTAGATTTAATATTTGCTTTATGAGGTTCTCTTAGGATAGGTGATAAAGAAGAGCTTGGATTGGTATGGAGTTAAAGTTTTAAGGACAAGATGAACAAGATGTTTTGTGGGTGTTAAGTTAGTGAGAAAGGACTTAAAAAGTAATGAAAGAAAAATATTAAGAGATATGGGGTTTTCTTGTGAACCAATTTTAGTTGAAATATGAGTTGGTCCTAATTTGGAAAGATAAAAGAGATATATTCTAAAAAATATATAAGTGAATAAGGAAGAGAATGAAAAGAAAAATAAATCTCTTATCGAGGAAAAGAGTGAAGGAAGAGACACTTTTTACTATTAAATTAGCATCGAGAATCAATTATTTTATTTTATTAATTTATCATGCATATATATAATTGAAAATTTGAGTAAAAACTTTAAAAAATAAGTTATGAAGCATCATGTCTAATTCCAATAAAATTATTAAAAATCAAATGGAATAGAAGCCTATTACTTTTTTGGTGGCACCTCATCTATGTTCTAAGAAGGTAGTGTAGCCTTAAACGTATTCGAGAAGACTTATAATGCTTCTAAACTTTCTCACATATATCATGTCAAATCAAATAAACAATTTTAAACTCTTTAAATTTGTTTTGAATGCAATTTCTTTATGTGTTTGAGCTTTGATTTAGCTCCAAATTAATTTTAGATAAAGCTTGACAAACATGGTCTTATAACCATCCTTTTTATGGAACATGTTTTGCATGTATTTTAACTATTTTTGCAAGTCATGTTGGGGAAGTTGTCTTATATTACAATGCTTTGGCCTGATAACGACATTAAAAACAATATTACAGCTAACTAGACAAATTTTGCTATATAAAGTTGAAATTGGAGTAGTCTACGAGCAAGTCTAGTATAAATTTATGCAGATCATTTATAATCATCTATTTATTCATTGAAGGGGGTTTAGTCTTAACATATAACTAAAACATGTGTGGTTCATCATTTATTTGAGAAATTACATTAATTTAAAAAAGATTTAATACTAAATTTTTAATTAGCTTTACATATTTTGAATCATATACATCAAAGTTATTATGCAAAACTCATCTATTAATTTTACCTTTAAAAGATATTTATGCTATTTGATTTCAAAAAAATAAATGTTCATGCCTATTATGATTTTTTATTAAAAAATAAAAAATATTTTATAGATGACTTCAAAATATTAAAAAAAAAAAAGAAAAGATAAATATTGTGATACTAAAATCTGATAACAGACGACTGAAAATTGGGGTGTCACATTAACTCTTCCAATTCTTTATAATTTTCTCTTTCTTTCTATCTTTTCTTTTTCCTTCCTAGCTTTTTTTGTCATATAAAATCTCACAAATTAGGGTAATAATTTAAATAGATATTTGAGGTATTTTAGTTTATTAGGTACTTAAACTAAAAAAAATCCTGATTTTTTAGTTGGTTGGAGAATCCTAAGAATTGAGAAACTGTAACACTCTAGTTGTTATAGAATAGAGTTTTATAAATAATTTTGAAGTATTTGTAAATTTAGATAATTTTGAAGCATTTTATAATATAAGGAGAGAAGTAAATGAAATTTAGAATTTTAATTATGAGATGTAAAGTTGTTTTATAAAAATAATAAATTTTATTTAGAGTTTAATGACATATATTTCATAAATTCTTAACATGTCTATAAAGTTTATATCATGAGAAATAATAGTATTTATGTGATTTTTTAACAAAAAATAAATACATTAAATAACGTAAAAAAACAAAAAAATTTAAGAATGTAAAGTTTTATTAAAAGTTTATTTCACAATTTATCAAATAGTTTTTATAGGTCATTTATTATTTAAGTATTTAAAATTTGTTCATGAAAATAGTTATTTTGACAATTCGCAATACATTTTTGGGATTATTTTTGTGATGTGATAAAATAATCATCTTGTTTTATTGTCCTTTTCTTGCTTTTATGACATAACATACTCATACATAGGATGAAAGAACGAAGTGTTATATTTACATAAACATCTTTAATAAATTGTTCTTTGTTTAATTTAAGAGTTATTTTGACATGATCATCGCGGTTTAAAACAAAACTTTATAAATTTTTATGAGACAAAGCTCTTGTAAAGATTATTTACATCTCAATATCAATTGATAAAAGAAAAATTTAAATAAATCTCTTTATATGGGACCTTTTAAATGATATATCAAACATAATCTCTTAAAATAATTGAAAAAGAAATCATCATATTTATGTGACTATATTTAAAATTTATAAAGTATTTATTTTCAATTTTTGTCATAAATGCCTACCAAGATTTCATGTATGTTTTTATTTTAAAAAGCAATCATAAAGTGAGTTGACAACTCTTTTTGTAACCAATTATCATGGAATGATACTAATGAGAATAATTTTAAGTTAAATAATTAATTATTGCCTGATGTAGATTTGATTTATTTTTCAACTTATAATACATTCAATTATTTATCACCTTCAATAAAGGTGAAATGTTGACAATGACTTATTTTTTTATATATTGGTAAGTTCTTTTAAGCTATAAGTAGATGTATGAATAGTTAAAAATTGTCTACAAAAATAATTATTCTAAATAATATCAATACTTATGTGATAAATAATTATCTTATTTGGGTATTTTTTTGCACTTGACAACATGACTATGACGTGACATGGTTAGGGGTAGGATAGTAATTCCAAATGGATAGAGGGTTTGCCTGTAAATGTGCTTCCACCTATTCGCTATGAAGTTCCTTCTTCTATAAATTGTCGGAGAGAGAAGATAGCTGAGATGTAAACATGAGGTTATAAAAGGGCAAGAGAGAGAGAGAGAGAGAGAGAGACAGAAAAACGACGAAGGGGAGAAGAACAGACGAACACTTCGGCAGTCCTGGAGGGGCAGGATAAAGGAGGAAGACGATAGAAACCCTAAAATCGTGAGAGGCTCCTATACTACTGTATTTATGTTATATCGCCCTTTGCGTTGTTGCTTTATGTATGAATCTGAGCCGTAGATCTATGATTTATGTATTTTTTTCAATGAAAAAGATTCTCATGAGTGTTAGTTGGGAGTTTTGGTGTGAGTTTTTTTGGATACGATTCTTTTGATTTATAATTTTTTCACTTAGCCGTTAATTGGTCGGAGAAATTTTTTCTGCGTGGCTGTAGGTGGACTGGAGGTAGATGTTTTCTGTAATTTACGTAAACTGGAGCGGTTTCCCTTGAATTGGATTTGGACATCTCTACTCTTTCCCTTGTAGGAGATTATTGCACTTAGGGTGGGGTTTCAACTCAATATAATTGGTGGTGTAAGTATACCAATTCGTGGGCTCGTTTTGAAAGGAATAGTGGATGGAAACTTTTGTTTTCTGGTCGTTTACTTATTACTTTCTATATTGTCAGTTAAAGATATTTATTTGGAAGAAACAGTATCTTTGCGCTGGAGCGGTTAGGGATACCAGGAAGCATGTCATCTTTGAGCAGGGAGCTTGTATTCCTCATATTACAGTTCCTGGACGAGGAAAAGTTCAAGGAAACCGTCCACAAGTAGGTTCCTTCTCTGCAAATAGGCATCATTACTTGTGGAGTTTTTCCACGTTTGTCATTTGCTAATTGTTTGTTGAAATTCTTTGTCAGGTTGGAGCAGGAGTCCGGGTTTTATTTCAACATGAAACATTTTGAGGACCAAGTTCTGGCGGGTGAATGGGATGAAGTAGAGCGGTATCTAAGTGGCTTTACTAAGGTTGAAGACAATAGGTACTCCATGAAGATTTTCTTTGAGATAAGGAAACAGAAGTACCTTGAAGCACTTGATAGGTGTGTTTTTACTCTTTAAAGTTTTTTCTGCTAACATAAAGCATGGATGTTAACTTTTGGAAAATTTTGACACTCTGCAGGAATGACAGAGCTAAAGCTGTAGATATACTTGTGAAAGACCTTAAGGTCTTTGCATCCTTCAACGAGGAGCTTTTCAAGGAGATCACTCAATTACTTACGCTTGAGAATTTCAGGTTATCTTTTTTTTTTGTGTACAATTTAGGAAGTTAATGCATTCACAATCTGTTCATTTTTTGGTCTCGTGTCTACTCTCTGAAATGTTTTGCAACTTATACTTTGCATTATAAAAGGGATTTTGTTAGACACCCTTTTTACATTTGTATTTATCCTCTGCAGGCAAAATGAGCAGCTTTCAAAATATGGTGATACAAAATCGGCACGTAATATAATGCTTATTGAGCTTAAGAAACTCATTGAAGCAAATCCTTTGTTTCGTGACAAACTCACTTTTCCACCTTTTAAAGCTTCAAGACTAAGAACCTTGATTAACCAAAGGTATTTGATTGAGTTTTTTTTTCTTTCTGCATTCATGACAATACTTGTTGAATGGGCATATGATCATAAATTGGTCATTAATTTGTGTGATTCATGTTAATCCACTTGTCACCTAGCTCATATATTTGTGCATGGTCTTTTTCAGATCCTATTATGTATAGTTCATTGCATTACTGCGTTCTTAAAGCATGTATGTTCAATAAAATATATATGTTCATTGTTAGGAATGGTAATGAAGTGGGTTTGGTTTGGGTTGGGCTGAACCATACCTGCCACTCTTATGTGTTTTCCAATTCTGTGTTTGATACTTGCTTTCGACCTGCCACACTGCACCCCAAATTCCTTCTTCTATGACTTATATTCACCTTGACCCATCCCAAAGCTATTGAATCTACTACATGTATGGAGCAAAAATAGAGTTATTATATACACAATCTTCAACTTTTTTCTGAAATTTCATTTTTTTGATTTTTTTTAATTTCATTTTAGTACTTTGTGTTAGGAGACAATTAGGATTATGGATGTGTGAGGAATTATATAAAGGTGTACTGAAAGATAATGGATGAGGACTTGTTTTTGTTTTAGATTTATTCTTTTTTATATATTAAACTTGTTAATTAGTGGCATGGGGTGGATATTGGTATGTTAAACCTAAACCCAAACCCACCCCATCCCATGATGGGTTTTACATATCTAAACTCATTCTCACATGCGGGTTGACTTTTGAGACTTTTATTCATCCCATTAGGGAATGGTAGAGGCTTGTTAAATGGATGTGTGAAAAAATGTCCTAACTGAAAGAACTTTCCAATCTCTAAAACTTCTTTGTTTTATTCACATAGCTTCTTTACACAAATGTGATGCATGGTGCAAACCTTTCACCTTTTATTTATTGTGTTGTCTGCATAAAATAGCTGAAAAAAGAACCATCCAATCTTTTAATGGAGAAGGATCCAAGTGCTGATCTTTGATGAATGCAGAGGGAGTTGTGGAGATAAAAGGAGAAATAGCCTTTATCTTTCATTTGGGCGAGAATTTATTCGGTATCCAAAAAGGAAACAGGATAATACTAGAGTTCATATATTAGTTATATAGAATTTGTTCTACCAATGTGGTTGCATACGTATCCAAAAAGATGCAAAACATCAAAATTTCAGTGCCTAGCAAACATGAGAAGCAGTTTTGTAGTGTTTTGTTTTAACTAATAAACAGTCTATGCAAATAGAAGCTTACCTGACATTGTTTTATTTTAAAAGCTAATCAGTTGCTCTGAATAGTAACTTGGCCTTTACTTGCTTGAATGACATTTAGCATTGGTTTACCTTGTTAATGGATAATAGCATTCATCATATTAGTTGAAACCTATTCCTTAAATGTTGTTTCTTGTATTTAAACCCATCTAATTTATTGAAGTTTTAAGTTCTGATAATCAAATAAATATGAAGCCTTAATCATATTTGTGTTTTTAGTTGTATGAATTTTCTGTTTCCATTGTACTATTTCATGCAATCACACATTAGCTCAAGCTATGCAAGGTTCTCCTTAATTTTCTCTTAAAAAATGGCTTTCCAGCATTGGCCTTCCCCTAGCAACTTGTAAATATGGTGTCATTCTGCACTCTTTACTGCAGAGTTTTTCAATTAATGTTCAACATTGTTGAACCATGTCTGTCATCTGTCCCTGTTCTTGTCTTCAGTTATATATATATATATATATATATATATATTTGAACTTTCTCACAAATGCATTCATTTTTAATAGTATCCTTTCATTAGTAGGGCTTAGCATATTGAATTCTAATTTTTTTTCAATCCAATATTTCTGTATTAAAATTTGACTGGCTTAATCTTTATTCCAGTAATCCAATGGCTGTAGCAACCTACATAGGTTTGTAAATGATTTATAACAAATGAGCAGATTGAATCTGAATTGACTTGAAGTTATTTCCCATCAGTCTTAATTGGCAGCATCAACTTTGCAAGAATCCACGCTCCAATCCTGACATCAAGACACTTTTTACTGATCATTCGTGTGCGCCAACGAATGGGACTCGACCTGGTCCTCCTACCAATGGTCCCCTTGTTGGGCCTATCCCTAAAACTGGCCCTTTTCCTCCAATGGTTGCTCATAGTGTAAGCAATTAATATCATCAATCTCTACCTCAATTCTTTCATACATGTAAGGTAGCTTGGCTAGCTTTCTTTTTGTGCAGCCATTTCAAACGGTAGTCTCCCCACCTTCAAGTGCCATTGGTGGATGGATTTCGAGTGCTAATCCATCATTACCACATGTTGCTCTTGGTCAAGGGCCCGCTGGCCTTGTGCAGCCTCCAAACGCATCAACAGGTTTAGGACTGTTTGTCAAATTAAATGTTATATAGCTTTAAATGTTCACCTTTCTGATTTTGTCTTGACTAGTACCTTTTGATATGCATGTGTGTAGCTGCTTTTCTGAAGCATCCTAGGACTCCTACAAGTGCGCCTGGAATGGAGTACCAAACTGTTGATTCTGAGCAGTTGTCAAAGAAAATTCGAGCTGGACAATCTGATGAAGTGCGTAACATCTTTTCTTGAAAATTGTGCTATTATAATGGATATTAAGTGGTTTCTATCAAAACTACAAGTGTCCTTTGACAATTTGATGGATTTGTAATCCATATTAGGTGTCATTCCCTGGTGCAATTCATCCAGGTAACATGTACTCTCAAGATGATCTTCCTAGGTCGGTGGTACGGACACTAAATCAGGGTTCTAGTGTTATGAGCTTGGATTTCCATCCCCAGCACCAGGCCTTTCTTCTTGGTAGATGCTTCATTATTTTTTCCTTTAAAAGTGATTTTCCTTATTTTGTTTCTCATAATCATTTTAATTTTTAGTAATAATTATGTCTTATTAGTGACATTTTCTTCTGCTATGGTTACTTGACATTCATTGCTTGCCTTGTTGAGCATTTTTTTTTTGTTCTTTCTTTATCTGATTTTCTAAACATTATAATATTTGTAGTTGGTACAAATGTTGGTGATATTTCAATTTGGGAAGTTGGGTCACGTGAAAGAATAGCTCATAAGGCCTTCAAAGTCTTGAATGTACCAGCATGTTCACTGCCTTTGCAGGTATATAATTTCATTACAACAATGTTGTCAGGTTGTGCATGTGAAGTGCAGTATATTCCATGCTCTGTCAAGATACTCAATTTCACTTTCTAATAAGGATAAAAAATTTTGTAGGCATCCCTGATGAAAGATGCCACAATTTCTGTGAATAGATGTTTGTGGAGTCCAGATGGATCTATCATTGGTATTCTCTAAATTAAACGCAAACTTAAGCTTATGTGGTGCTAGGTTGAATTCTCACTCATGGTTGGTTTCCCATATTTTGCTGTTCTCTAGGTGTTGCCTTTTCAAAGCATATTGTTCAAACCTATGCTTTCAGTCCAAATGGAGATTTGAGAAATCTGTTAGAGGTTTGTATTTTTAATGTTATTTTTTTTATCTTTTCCCTATATACAGAATTCTAACAGGGGTTAGGGTGTATTTATCCTGCAATAGTTCGATGCTCATGTTGGTAGTGTAAATGACATTGCATTCGCACACCCAAATAAAAGTTTGTCAATCATCACATGTGGTGATGACAAGATGATTAAGGTATGTTGGACTAGACTGCTTGTTATTCATTGTATATTATAATTGGAAATAATAGTTTCAGCTATTTTTTACATGTTGCAGGTGTGGGATGCCACGACAGGACAGAAGCAGTATGTTTTTGAAGGCCATGAAGCTTCTGTGTATTCAGTTTGTCCTCATTACAAGGAGTCTATCCAGGTTTTTTTGTGCAAAACAAGTTCATTTTTTGTATATTCTAGAGGCAGTCTTTCGTGCTGTTAATTCCTTTTGAATTGTTTGTTTTTACGTTTCATGGATTTCTTTTTGTTTTTTTTTTTTTCATTTTGAAAGGGTTGTTGGTGTGATCTCGTTTAGATCCTACCTAATCTTATACTCTGTATGCAGTTTATATTCTCTACAGCTATTGATGGGAAAATAAAAGCATGGCTGTATGATTGTATGGGATCTAGAGTTGATTATGATGCTCCTGGAAACGGTTGCACCACAATGGCTTACAGTTCAGATGGTTCAAGGTAAGTTTTGTATTCAATTGATTAGTTTTTTTTGTACGCTAGGTAATGTAAACTATACACCATTTCTTTTAAAGAAGATTAGTATGTAATGTGCACTTTTTGAGTTATGTCCATGGATTCCTATTTCATGCTTCTTGTTTATTGGTTATGTTCTTGAAATGCATTTTTTGAGTCATAATGTGTCCTTCAATACCCCTTTACTATGCACTTTCATACTCAACTTCTGTTTTGTTCTGCACTTTATGATATGTGGTTCTTGTTGACACATTGTCATACTCTTTTCATTGCCAAGATTATAACTTTTGCAGACTCTTTTCTTGTGGAACTTGTAAAGATGGAGAGTCTCATTTAGTTGAGTGGAATGAGACAGAAGGGACAATTAAAAGGCATTACCTTGGCTTTAGGAAGCGCTGTCAAGGTGTAGTTCAGTTTGACACCACAAGAAATCGTTTCTTAGCCGCTGGAGAGGAATTTTCGATAAAATTTTGGGACATGGATAACACCAGTTTACTAACAGCCATAGATGCAGAGGGTGGACTGCCTGTTAGTGCACTATCATGTCCTCTTAATTTTAACATGTTTCAAGTACCAGTATTGCAATATTTACTTCTTTTTCCTATATTCATAGGCAAGTCCTCGTCTGAGATTCAACAAAGAGGGATCGTTGCTTGCTATTACAACAAATGACAATGGGATAAAAATATTGGCAAATGGTGATGGACAGCGTTTGCTTAGGATGCTGGAGACAAGGGCATGTGAAGGTTCTAGAGGTCTTTCTCCACAGATAAATGCCAAGGTGATTGTATCCTCAATTTTTTGCTTGGATAATGCTTTTAGAACTTTTGTGTTTAGTTTAATCATTCATTCAATTAGGTTATGCTAATATTACTAAGCCTGAAATACTGTAGATAATATCCTTTTTTTTTGGTTTAATACATTTTTCAACATCTTATAAAATGCTAGACCATCTATATGATATGGTTCAGATCCTGAGTTGTACTAGTATGAAATATGAAATATGGAATTGAATATACATAGAAGTTTGACAGTGGGTGACCTTGTACTGAGGAGTAAGTCAGAATTAGACCCATTTCATGCATAAGAGTTCAATATTTAGAAAATTGCCAGTTTCTCAACGTGAAAGCCATGTCCATTTTTTAAACAAATTTATTCAACTAGTTCAAATTATCTCAAGTCTCTCTAATTCCATGCATCTAGAAAAATGATTGTTTATTCTTTCCTCACAATACTCTTTATTTCATTTACCTAATCAGGAATTTTCTTGTGGTATATGTTTTAATTGGAGAATGAAAACATAAAAATGATTTTATTTTAGCTTTAGTATTTCTTGTGGTATTCTGTTCATGAAACTTGTGTGAGATAGTGCAGATGCTTTTGTGAAAATATCATATAATTTTCTTACTACTGCTCAGCATGGTATTCAGGTTAATTTATCTTTGCTACTATCTTCTCATGTAGCCTTCTTCCAACTGTGTTGTTAATCTGTTTTCTGCATTCAAACGTGATGTTCAATATCATGTTCTTTTTTTTATTCGCAGTCCATTTTTTTGCATGATGTGAACCATTTGAACTATAGAATGTGTATTCTGGTTCATGTGGTTACATCTGATATTTACTTCATAATTTTTCACAATTGCTAATGTAGCTAGTAAGATTTCTCCATTTATTGTATTTCGATGGTGATAACAGATTTTTCTTTGTGTAGGTGATATAGCAAACGTGCTTTTTGCTATTTGAGAATTTAAATATAAGAATGAATATGGAATCTCGATGAAAGAGTTTTCTATGTATTCTTCAGCTATGACAATACTGAGCTTACAGTTATGATTTTAATAGCACCAATGTTTCATGGTTGTTGTCATGATTTTCTAACTGCTGTGAATTGGTTGAGTTTAGCTTGCGAGTTCTCCACCATAGAGCAGTTCTTGGCACAAGTCCCGGCTAAATCCTTTAGTATCTTTCATCTTCTTAGCTTTGACCTCTGCAACGTATTGTTCAAATAATTTTTATAATTATTTTGTTAATTTTTTTTGTATTACCATTCTTTCCGATGTCTTTATTATACTCTAAGTTTTTTCTGCTTGTTTTATGCCAAAAGATTTAAACCAAAATGCTTTGAAAGAATGGAAAATACTATAAATTGACTAATCAAATGATTTTATAGGGGGTTTTGAACAAATGCATTAAACATTCTGAATGCCTTTTGTACTGTAGAAATCACGATTATGTCTTTATTGTACAAATCAAAACTTATTTTGTGAAATTGTGGGTTGATGCATGATAAATGGAAGCTTGTTGATTGATAACGTGTTCCTAGATCTAGTTGATGGTTTTTTAACTCTTCCAGGAAGCTTATCATTAATTACGTTATCTTTTTGGTTTTGTAGCCTCCAATCGCCAATGCCTTGTGTGTTGCTCCAAGTGTTTGCAGCCCACCTATGACTAGTACACTTGAGCGAGCTGATAGAATTCCTCCTGCTGTTTCTGTGAGTAATCTGGTAAGTTCTGATTCTGTAATGCATTTGTTGAAGTGTGAATACCATTATGTTATGCAAATGAAGATGAAAATGCAGGCTATTGTTGATGGGAGGACAGTTGATGTGAAACCAAGGATTGCAGATGATTCTGATAAGATCAAAAGCTGGAAATTGGCTGATATTGTTGATCCCGTTCACCTCAAGTCCTTGTCCCTACCAGATTCCACAAGTAAAAGCAAGGTCTGGTTTTTTTGAATTGTAAGCAATGTTATAAACATCTTTTATTCTAGGGTTATACCAATAATATCACTTTAGACAACTGCTTCCTTCAATGTTAATTATAGTGGTTCTTTTAGATAATTGCTTGAAATGCTGTAATTGATGAAGTCTTGTTATATGGGTTTTTAAATAAATTAAATTTTTGTTGACTTTCATTGTAACATGCCGTTTGAAATAGATGCATCATCACCAGAAGTTTTTCCCAAATTAACTTGGCTTTCATCATAAAATGCAGTATGGTATCATTATTTCCTTTTTGGCATGGCATAAAAAAATGTTACATCTGTCATGGAACTCTGAAGTCTTTTACATTATGTAGTGCATGGTTATTTTCAGCAAAGTTGTTTCCTGAGTGCTGCCTAAGGATGCTCATTGCTCTTCAGGAACTAGGGACAGGGATCCACGTTTTTCATGATTAAATTCAACTTCTTTTATACCCCACAACCATTTATTTTCAAGCCGAAGTTCCATTAGCAGGAATCAAGGCATTTCCAATGGTGCAAATTCTTGTAGAATTTCGACGAACTTGTGATAATGTATCAGCAATGGAAAATATGTTGTATTACACAGTTCTTTAGAAGGTTTTTTATTTGGTCTGAGCTAGTTTTATTTTGTTCCATATTAATTCTATTTTTTATGGGGTTTATATTTGCATTAGTGTCTGTTTTTATGTTATTGACCAAGAGTAAAAACTATGGTTAAAGCTTGCTTGAAACTCATTAAAAATTGACTCAATTAGTAGTCAATTTTTTATTTGAGTGTACTATAGAGCTAGATTTGGAGCTCGTTGCCTTTTTGAGTTGATTTCGAGGTAACCTTGACTTAGTTGATCTTGTTTTGATTAGCTTTATATATACTTAGTATGTATAAAGTCTCCCATTAATACCATGAATAGTCTGCTTGCTTCTTTGGTTTTTGTCTTATTTTCCATCTAAAAGCATTCAAGCTTCAATGACATGAATGCACTGTTTTTTCATTTTCTAATTGTTGGATCGCCTATTCTTAACTCCTTGGTTGGAACTTCCAGCCCTAATTTCTTCTCTTCTCCCCTTTTAATTGACAATTTGTCCAAAAACTCACTAATTTACTTGTCTCTCATGAAACTTTGGCTTCATATACCTTCTTTCTCCACTTGACTGTAATGATTAACCCTTTCTTTGCCCGAATCTACCCTCCAATCTACTTTTATTTGATGACCATTTGTGAGCAATGTAGCGAGGTTTTTGTTTTCTTTTGGAATTTGAATTTGGTAAGCAATGAATGAAATCTAATTAGCCTAACTTTTGTTTGTGATTATGGATGCAATCTTGTGTGTTTGTCATGTATTGGGTAAATTCTCTAATTTCAGTTAATTCTTTTCTTTGTTGTGGGTGATTTATGCAGTGCTTTTGACCAGCGATGAATATCAAAAAATATAATCTTACCCTTGTTTATTTTGTTCATGCGCTCTTTCTTTTATCCTTATTCCTTTATGTTTTTCTTTTTGGTCTTGAAGGCAGAAATAGATATTATACGGCTAATGAAAATGTGCTTTAGCTGATGTTGGTAATTGTTTATCTTAAATAGTTTTAGCATTTTTTTCTTAGTACTTTTATTGTTCTATTAGTTTTTTTTCTAGCGGAGATTTAATTATCTAGATTGAATAATATAAAGTTTTAGTTAGGCTTTTAACAAGTTAATCAAACCTGTTATCTCTGATTGGTATTTGTGGGATGATAGCCTGGAATTCATGTTGTGTCAAGCAGAAATACTAATTTTTGGGTCAAAATTATGCATTTAGAATTGAGTTTAGCTATTGATATTTGAGAACTTCTAGTTTTAGGTTCAACTTGATCTGGTTTTGAGTTAGCTTCAAATCAAATAATTTCAATTTGAGTCGGCTCGAATTTGAACTCAATTTTTCGAATTGAATAGAACTCTGTAATTTTAATTTTTGAGTGCACCATGGTTTATTTAAAACTTGATCCAAGTTCATGCTCGATAATGATTACTGTGACTCGCTTGAAAATTGATTCTAGTTCGCTTTACTTTTGACTTAGTATCTGTTAGTTCTTTGCAGTGACTGGTAGCCTATTTTGCATTTGAGTTTTTTTAATTCAGGAACTGTTAGTGTTTTTGCAGGTTGTGCGACTCCTATACACCAACACTGGAATGGCTTTGCTGGCTCTTTCCTCCAATGCAATTCATAAGCTCTGGAAGTGGCAACGCAGTGAGCGGAATCCATCTGGCAAGGTCAGGAAATGCCCGTGGTGTGAACTGTATAGTTTTTGGAACTCCTTGCAATATTGCATTGCCTGTTTTCCACTCACTACTGACGCATGCGTGTCCTGTGTCTCTTTGTTTCTATTAGTCTACCGCTTCTGTAGCACCTCAGTTATGGCAACCTCCAAATGGTTCTCCTATGACAAATGAAACGAATGAAAACAATCCTGAAGAATCGAGTGCATGCTTTGCTCTCTCAAAGAATGACTCGTATGTTATGTCGGCATCTGGTGGAAAGGTTTCATTGTTCAACATGATGACATTTAAGGTACCTTAATGAGAATGAAATTAGTGCAAATATATGTGTTATTAGATGCATCTTAAAGGTCATCCTACCCTGTACCAAGGTTGTCTATCCTCCTCACCGTGTGCCTTCCTACTCGCTACACCTCTCTTCACCCTTCACCTTTCTGACGCTGCCTCTTCCAGGATACCAATCTAATTTATTGTTTTCCTAGGTTATGACAACGTTCATGGCTCCGCCTCCTGCAGCAACTTTTCTGGCATTCCATCCACAGGATAATAATATTATTGCTATAGGAATGGAAGACTCTTCCATTCAAATTTATAATGTTCGGATAGACGAGGTAATTATCTTATTTATTCCTAACAGTACTTGGTCTTTTTCAAATTCAGTTCATGCTTGTGTATGAATGTACTTTCTTACAGTACAGGTCAGCTAGGCATTATTTTGTGACAGACAGAACTCACTCTTCTGCACCTTAAATTCAAATGATTAATCATCTGCATATACCCTAATGAAGTATGCAATTATTTGTTTTTGGGAATTGTTTTTTTATGATAGTTTTATATTCAAATTTCATGTATCAATAACACTTTTTTACTGGATGATGCTAACTTCATGATTAACATATTTATCTACTATCTAAATCAGATAATACTGATGCATATAAAAATTGTCTCAGCAATCTTTGTCAATTTCACGATGACGAAGTCAAATCGGTGCTTCCAAATATTTATGAAATTTTAACCATCTACATATACAATCACATCTACACTATTCCCACATCACTTTGTGTCTAACTTCATTTGTTCCTCGTAACCATCAAACAGATAACACCGAATGGATGTTATTTTCACTTTTGCTTTCATTTTTTAATTTTATATTTATCTAGAGTTGAAGTTTTAGTTCATAACATTTGAAATGAGTTCGTCTTTTTCTTTGATGCAAACCAATAAAATGCTGCTGTGAGACGCTGTTGAAAAACCACAAAACAGCTATCTTTGATTGTTAGTTCCTCATACAAACCGTACTCGCTACCCAATTATTTTGGGTATGCAAATTTAGGCTTCTATGCATCCCTCCCAAGGCAAAGCTAATGTTCTTATTTTTGTATTGGTATTTTTTTGTGTTTTATACTTATTTGGTAATGTTGAACCTAATGCTTAAATTGTCTTTTATCTTTTGGTTAAAAAGAGAGACTAAATGGAGGTGTTTTTGTCCTGAGCCTATCACAACAGACCTTTTTAGAGTAACAACAACAGAAATGGAAACATGATAATGATAATGAACAAAAGAAGAAAAGGAATGAGAATAAAGTTTTGTTACAATGAGTTCGAATGTTTCAAGATATTTTCTTTCAAGGGGTTCGAATATATAGAATTATAAATTGTTTTATACATATTTCCCATCCATTTATATAAAGATTTGAATACGATATTTTTATATAAAACAAAAAAACATGTGATTTTGATTACAAATATAATTATTTAAATTTTGCTAATTCTGCAAATCCCAACTTGATCCCTTGTGTGCTCCCGTGTGTTCACATGTGTGCAGACATGCTAGGGCGCTATTGACTTGCACAGATAAGTCCTTCGTGTGTACGCTGATTGTTGTGATATACGAACTTGTGCTCACGCATGTGTACACAGCCATGCTTTTGCGTGCGGCTTAAAGCGACACTTCTGTAGCGTCAACGATTTTCGTTATTTTGTCTGATTTTTTTCGTAGTTTTAGATTTAATGAGTTTAGAATTGATCTCTAGATTATGTCTCTTCTTTTTGAAAATCAAGTTCAATCAAGTCTTTTTTTTTGAACTGATTCTTTTGCAGATCTTGTTTGGTTGTATTCTTTAGGAGGTTGAGACTACCATTGGTTCCATCAAGTAGATTCTTTGATTTTGTTAGTAGCGTATATCTTTGGCAAGTGTTCACTTTTCTTTTTATTTGGTTTGTATCAACAACTCTTTTTGTCAATGCTTCTTTGTCTTGAGTCAAACGTAAGTATTGTTTATCCTTCGTAAATTGATACTGTTGTGCTCTTCGATAGTAGACGATATCTCGATCCAATAAGTATGGATTTTTTAGTATAATTTGATAGGTATCTAAAGGTACTACTTTGCAAATAATCTCTTCAATGTAGTCCTTAGTGATGACAAACTTCACATTGTATTATTTTTTCAACTTTCATCTCGAAATCTTTATGAATCTATTTCAGAGAATAAGATCTTAAATGTGTAGTCTCTAATTTTAGCTTTTTTTCCAGACTCTTTGATATTAAGATCTTTATGACTTGTATTTGGATGGTGAAGAATTCTTCTTTTTGTTTTACTTAATAAGATTTTTTTAGACTATCATAAATGATAAGCTTTCAATTTGAAGTTGAGTTTCAAGTACTTTTTCTTAGTGTTAGTTGTACTAATATTTTATTCTTTTTGATTTTTTTAGAAATAGTTATGGATGCAATTTTCAACATTTTTCTCGTATATATTCTACCTTTTTGCAATGATCACAGTATCTTTAATTTTCTCCAATAGAAGTATTGTTAGTTGTGATCATAATATATTGTGTTAGAGCATACTTTTCCTTTTGTTGCTAATATTTGTATTTATACTCAGACCTCCTGATATTTTGTCATTTTTGGTTTTGTCCTTCTTTATTCATTCTTTTTTTTGTAGTTATTGTGGATGTATGAGCTTGTTTTAAAGAGTGAATAGGGGAAAAAATAATTTAGAGACAATAAGATAGCATAGATTTATAATATTCTTTGATAATGGCTGCATCACTTCAATAGGTGTTCCTAAACTCATGATTTGTTATCAAAATTTTGTGGTATATTCTTGTACTGTTTGTCGTTGTTGATGTTGTTGATTATGACACTTTTTTTACCTTTCCTTCATGTAACCTGTGAGGTAAATTTTTTTTAGGATTAATTGTTTAAATTGGCTTTAGGTCTTTTTTGTAATTGTCATTTCTCAGTTGAGCATTCCATTTGGCTAAAGTATAAATCGTAATTTTAAATCGAGCATATGTCACCTTATCTGTTGATGAATAGTCGTACAGAGAAAAATGTCTTAGTTGCGTCAATCAAATATCTAAATTCTTTACATCTAGTATATCATAATTAATTAGTAAATCAAATATGACATCTACTTTGAAAGAACGTTAATTTTCGTCTGTCGAAAATGTGAGATTGATGTTATTCTCATCTTTATCTCTAATTATTTTGAGATTATCATTTAATCTAAAATTCTTTTGATTAAGTGTATTTTTTTTTGTTGATATTTTTTTGGTTCCATTGTAGGAAAGGATTGAGAGTTTAACACTATATTTATTAATACTTGCATTTGGTGGTTTAATAGAACTGTCTATACCTACATGTTTGATAGTGTAATAGTTGGCGCAATTATCTCGATTGAAACTTTTACAATCTCCTGATTCTATTTTGCTGCTTGCTCTTTAATTTTCTTCTTTGCACCTGCCATTAGTGTTGAATTGAATCGCTCTTATATAAAAAATAATATGATTTGTTTACGAGGTGTTCTTGTCCTTAGATCTTGACAACAAACCTTTTTAGACTAGTGATAATGGAAGTGAAAGGATGATAATGGCAAGGAACAATAAAAGAAAACAAAAGAGAAGAGGGTTTTGCCACAAGGAGATTGAATTCTTCAAGAAATTTTACTTCATGGGCTTTTGAATTCATGAAGTTCTGATTTTTAGAATTTTGAATTTTTTCATATATCATTTTCAACCTTTTCTATAAAGACTTTGATATATATTTTATGATAAAACAAAGAAACTTGTGATTTTGACTACAAATACAAAAATTCTCTCTGTTCTACAAATCTCGGCTGATCCCTTGTGTGCTTCAGCTTCCCTTGCACGCGTACGAACGTGTCAGGGGACTGTTCATGCACGTATGTTGACCATGGTGGTGCGGTAGGTGACTGAAAATTCGCAAGTGCAATGCACGTGCGCCCGTCCCACTCGATTGTATAAGCCAACTGATGTGGGCGTCTAGTGTGCCACACCCTTCTGCAAGCACACATGCTTCCGCACGCGACTCTTGGCCAACATGTTGCAATGTGTGCTTTAGCGCACTTGCAATGGGCCACCACACGTAGTTCAATGTGTGACTTCATTGTTTTGTGCTGCGTTGATGATTTTAGTCGTTTTGTTTTATTTATCTCTTGATTATTTTTCATAATTTTGGATTCAATGAGTTTGGAATAGATCTCTTGATCACTAAATTGATGCATTTGAGTCATCACATAATCGTGTTATTAACAATGTATTTTACTTTTCGTTTTCGTTATGAGTCTGATAATGAAATGCGAAAATTATTTGTAGGTATAGTGCTTCTCCATGTGAAGTTCATCTTTTCTTGTTAGTGCTATATTTTATCTTATTTCACGGGTATGCTGTGATTGTTGGTTCTTGTAAGATTTTACTTTCTAGTGGTGATAAATTTTAAGGAAAACATTCCCTGGTGCCTGCAGGTAGTTATTTATTTTTGTGCTGTTTATTTAACTCCTTGTGAACATGTTCATTCTATGTTTATTCATATTTATCTTTTTAAAATATGTTAAAAAATTATTTGTACTTATTCCATTTCAAACAATGTAAATCATAATATTCAATCCATGAGCAAACCTCCTTGTTAATGATTTATTCAGCATTATATTGGTATTTTTAAGTTTGGGGCTCCTTTTAAGTAGGAACTTGTAATTATTATGTTTTCTTATTGGCATGAATCAAAATTATCCATTTAGTCAAAAAATGTTAACATGTTACATTTTTTTTTTTGAGTTACAATTATAAATCATGTGAAATGAATAAAATTTTAAATAACATTTTTCTTAGCACAAAATTTTACTATCTTTTGTTAGGGATGCTTATGATTTGGCCTTTAATCGATCTATTGTTGGCTCAAGATTAGATTAGTCTTTTTATTTGACCTTGATTTAATCCAAGCTGTGGACAGGTGGAATTCAATCTGAGCTAAGTTTGTCGTATTGGTTGTCAGTTTGAGCTCAATTCGAGTTTTAAGTCAAATCAATTTTTTATTAATTTTTTAATTTTGAAATTAAATTGTTGGTTATAAATGCTTTTATACATTTAATTATTTTCAATTCTCTAATATGTGCTGTTAGAATTTCATAAATTTATTTTTTTATGTGCATTAATTTACTTAAATTTAATATATCATTGTGTTTGTATATATGTAGTTATTTTAATTTGATTTTGAGCTACTTCATTTTGATTTTGGATCATCTTATAATCAGTTCATAGTATTTCGATTTGTGCTGAGTTGGTTTCCTAATTGGCTTATTGTATTTCAATTCTAGCTTGATTCAACTCAAAATTTAATTCGATTTTGAGCAATCTTTGATCTTTTAGCTAACTTAACAGTCTAATCTTAGTCAAACAATCAAAATTAAATTATGGTGGAGGGCCAATGAATGGGTAAAAATTTAGTCAGTTGTTCAACCACTAGTTGCAATTATATACGAGATAAAGAAAGGATTAATTGACATAAATTCTATGCATTTTACCCATTTATCTCTAATAACTCTTTTGAAATAAATGCCAGTGTGCCCAAATTTCTTACCAATCAGTTTGTGGCTAAATAGCATACCACAATCAATATCATAGCAAAAGTAATATTAGAAACTCAAAAGATGACTAGGATGAATTGCAGTTCTAGATTTGCATTGTGGTACGATTGTATCACAGTTTCATTAGCATTTCCCAAATGTTTAATCATTCATAACTTTGGAAATTGTGCATTGTTTATCGATCCAGCGACACAAAATTATCAACACAATTTTAATCATAGGTAACCAATTTTTTTTGCCATGGTTTCATTTGTTTGTCTTGCTTTTCTTGATATAATTGTAGTTTAGCTGATAACAACCATAGAAAGTGCTCACTTGCGCCTTACATGAATGATTTTCTCCGAATTTGTCATCAACTTTTATGATACAGATGTCGTTTTAAATTGGAAATAATTAAGGAAAAAAATTGAAGACAAATGCATAACTGTTTTGAAGATTGAATTTTTTTTTATAATATTGTATATTTCCATCATCCCCCTTTAATTTTTTTGATTGTTTTAAAGTTTGAATTTTTTTATTTCTTTATGCATACTTTGAAGAGAATCTTAGTTTTAGAACTTTCTTTTAGAAAAACACTTTTAATTTGAAGTCTCTCATTGCTTTGCTTGTGTAAAGAACCAAAAATTAAGGTACTGTTATTTCTTTGACTTTCTATAAAAGTTATATTAGTGATTTATGTTTTAGAATATTGTTTAGTTATTTTATCATAATTGTTTTAGTCTGTGCTATGATCGTAATGTATGTATGTGTGGTTGATGGTTTTATTTTTCAATTTATTTATATAACTCCTTGGTATTTTGATACATTTCATGATATGCTGGGAAAATTTTTTTTTTTTAAAAATTTATCTCAACAATGGGTTGTATATATTAATTGATTATTTAACCATTAATTTAATTGAAAATATTAAAATGGATTTGCTAAACTTGCAATGCACTGGCATTTGAGTTGTATAGGCAAAATTTGGAACCTTTATGTGCAGAAACATATGCAAATGAATTGAAGCTTGTCATTGTTTTTGTGTTCATGCTGACTTCTTTGGTTTTTGCATGCCATCTTTAATCACACAATCATTCCAATCAATTTCGCTTTGACTTAGCTCTTCAACATTTGATTGGCCAGGTTTTTATAGTTGGGCTATTTTATATCTGTATCTATACATGCCTGCAAACCATATGCTTGTTTGTGTATGTATATATATGTGTGTGTGTATATATATATATATACATATACATATATATATATATATATACATATACATATATATATATATATACATATATATATATATATATACATATACATATATATATATGATTGGAAGCCCTGTTGAATTTTGTTTTTTAATTCTTATATCTTTGACTGTTAGAGAGTTTTTGTGGATAGTCCTGCAGGACTTCACAAGTCTTACAGAAAGAATGACTTCACTAAAATTTGCCATGCAGTTCATGCAGTGAGAATATATGTAATGTATGGTGAGAATTTGCTTGTGTTGCTCCCTTGATCCTTAAGAGTTGCCAGCTGTTATCTAATATTTACTATACATGGGTCACCTTGTAATTTTTCGTTTTAGGATTCATATGAATAAAACAATTTCCATTAAGTAGTATATTCTTTGGCTAAATTTGTCTTGCACGCAGGTTAAGATCAAGCTGAAGGGTCACCAGAAGAAAATAACTGGTCTTGCATTTTCTCAGTCGTTAAATGTTCTTGTTTCTTCTGGAGCTGATGCTCAGGTGCGCAGGATATTAATTGCTTCAGCATCATATCGAACAGGAAACTAAATTCAACTAAGTTTGAGGCTTAAATAGTTCTAATATGGAATGGAAAATATTGTTCTATTGGAACTTTCTTTTCTAGCCCAGTTAATGAATGACCTGAACTTTTAAATCATCATCCGTTTATTAGGATCTTTTGAACTGTGTTGTCTCATTTAGCTGTGCATTTCAGGCACTTGTTTCCTACCTAGACGTATGTTTGCTTAGTGTATTTCTCTATTTGTTATTAAAGCTATCAAGTGTTTAGTTGATGATTACAAAACGCAGATTTGTATGTGGAGCATTGATGGATGGGACAAAAAGAAAGCAAGATTCATTCAAATACCACCCGGTCGTTCAGGACCACTAGTTGGAGATACTAAAGTTCAGTTTCACAATGATCAGCAACATCTCTTAGTTGTCCATGAAACCCAACTGTCTATTTTTGACAGCAAACTTGATTGTCTCCGATCTGTGAGTTTACTTGTCCGCACTTCCCTTTTATGACTGTTAAAGATAGATTCTTGGGCTTGATATCTAAAGGATACTGATTTATTCTTTCGTATCTAAGAAATATTTTTCTTCTTCTCTAATGCATCTCTTTCATACAGTGGTCTCCTAGGGATACTCTGCCTGCACTGATCTCTAGTGCTGTTTACTCGTGTGATGGTCTGTTGGTATATGCTGGGTTTTGTGATGGTGCGATTGGGGTTTTTGAGTCAGAAAGCCTAAGGCTACGATGCCGAATTGCACCTTCTTCGTATATTTTCCCTTCAGCTCCCAGGTATGTGCTTGCCATCCCATCTCTAAACTCTGCCTAACTGAGATATCTGGTAAATTTTCTAGGCTGGAAGTTAGTTTGTTTAGATAGCATTACAAGTGGAATGTGGAATTTGCCATTTTTAGTACTGGATGTTGGAGGGATACTTTTGACAATGCTATTTGGTTTTTTGTTTGGTGACATACCAGAACATAAAGAAAGGGAAATAGGGTGGCAGTCTGGCAATAAATGTTCCATTCTATTAGACAGAAGTCATTTGGGCTAAACAACAATAACAACAACAAAGAAATCAATCCCACTGGCAAAAATGATTTCACTTAGCTTGCATGTGATGTAGGGAAGATCATGAGATGTTAGCTTGTTTTGGCTAGGATAAGTTTAAATTTTGGCCTCCAGATCACGTATTGTCTTTCCCTAATACTGGATCGAACATTAACCTAATTGAAAGCCAGGCTTTTGTTTGACAAACAGCTTCCACTAGAAAAAGTAGATTGAAGAACAATGGCAAGGCTATTGTGATTGCAGCAAATGATTGCATTGTGATTAGAGGTGGAGGACAATACATACAACATATTTTATGTACAGCTAATAGTGACATGAGAGCAATTTGGTAACAATAAGCTCAACTTGATTTTGAGTTGATTATATTTAAAAATAATCTTAAAAAAAGAGATTGGATTTGTTGTTGAAAGAGAAGCATTAATTTGTTTGAATGCAGAAAAGCCCAAGGAAAATGTATGGGAAACCATCAATGATTATACTATTAGAAGTTCAAATCAAATGAAGATTATTTCGAACAGTAATTCGAATCCAAGCTTTTAGATTCAAATAAAAGTGTGCTTGGATTAATAGCTTGTCATATTTAAAAATAATCTTAAAAAGAGATTGGATTTGTTGTTGAAAGAGAAGCATTAATTTGTTTGAATGCAGAAAAGCCCAAGGAAAATGTAAGGGAAACCATCAATGTTTATGCTATTAGAAGTTCAAATCAAATGAAGAGTGTTTCGAACAGTAATTCGAATCCAAGCTTTTAGATTCAAATAAAAGTGTGCTTGGATTAATAGCTTGTCAAGTTTCATTTGTGTTATTTATTCTTTTAGCAAACATGTTTTGACAAATAAAAGAAGAAAAAAGATGTTGCAACAAGTGACAAGTGTCTATTGAATTGCGAATAGAATTAGATGTGTTGGAAACAAAGAAATATCATGAAGAGATCAAAGCATACAAAGGTGAATTCCTAGACTTATGGTTTTAGGTTACCACTTAGACTTATATCCATAAGAGATGAGGTATTTTATGGATAGAGAAGTCATAAAAGTGGTCTACAAAATAGTGAGGGAAGAATCGTTTCTTAAATCCCAAATTATGTTTGAATCCGCATCACCTAAGTTCTTCATGTAGTTATTAAGAATAGATAAAAGATCTAAATAGTCTAGGTACCATAGTTATTAGCTTTTCGAATCAAAGAGAAAGATTTCCCATGCACAAATATGTTGAAACTTTCGTGAACCATGGATAGCAAGTTAGAAACTTCATTTAATCTCTAAAATTAATGAGTGAAACAAATCACCAAATTGTTATTTGAAGGTCATGGCCTATAAGCATGATCATGATCGTCTTATACTTGGTTAAAGGTTCTTCTTCTTTAAAGTATATCCTTTAATTAGCCATTCCCATTGATTTTTTTAATAGCTATGTCATGGGAGCTCTTAAATTTCTAACGAATAGTGAACCATTTAGGCATCGATATCTTTTGTAGATATGCTACACTAGAGATCAAGCTTTGCATTATCTAATTTGTATACCATGAGATCTTCTTGTTCAATGAGTCAAACCTAAATGATATCATTCATAAGAATCTTTTAATTTTTAACGAGCTAAACTTTAAGATATATTTAATTTTTTTTAAACAATAAATATATCTTTGTACTAACAAGCTAAAGTTAATCAATCAAATATTTAGTTTTTTATCTTCAAATAAATTATATCTTAAATTCAAAATTTGAGATAACACAATTCACTTATCGAATTTATGTTGCGGCTATTCCTAAAATATGTCATCTTTGACTCCTTTCTAATGGGAGTTATAAAGCTTGCAAAACCCTAATTGATTGGGGAACAAACAATCTCTTATAGCTCATTTCCTTTTGGACATTGTATGTGGGCAAGAGACATCTTAATTGTTTTCGTTTAATAAAATTATAGATAATCATAGTGCACTTATCATATAATTATTGTATTCCAAACTAGATGTCTACTCTCTTTGAATGTTGCTATAGTACAATCTAGAAAAATGAATGACACATTACATCGAGATCTACCACCTTGAACTCTCAAAATCTTCTTCTCAATAGATGTTTCTTAATTTTCATGAACTTCAACAACCTCAAATCTACTTTTATGTTTGATGCTTCACCAAAGTAGACAATGATGATAATATTGAAGAAACTTTCCTCATATTTGCTTCTTGTAATGCATAGAAGTAACCAACTTACATAATCTTCATTACAATTGATGTTCCTTTGCAAACTCGGAGTACTTCATAATCTTTAGAAATTGATATCCATTTTAACTGAGAGCTCTTAAAGGTATAGGTTCTTGTAATGCATAAAAGTAACCAATTCTCATAATCTTCATTGCAATTGATATTCTTTTGCAAACTTGAAGGACCGCATAATCTCTAGAAACTTGTATCTATTTTAACAAAAGGCTCTTGATGGTACAAGTTCTAGTAATGCATTAAAAATTTTATATTCAAGTAGGTAAAGAGCACAAAGTAGTAGACTAAGGTCCTCATTATCGATTTTCTAATCTAAAATCTACGTATGTATGTGACTTAATAGGCTTACCCTTATAGCTTCTATTTCACGTAAAACATATTTGAAACAATCTTGATCACTTATAACAATTCCAATTTGAGCAATATTTCCTTCAAAATAATATGCAAAAACCTTATATGTCAAACAAAGATGAATTGTGAAAAGTGCTTTTACATCAATCTTCTCCTCTCATTCATGATTTCTACTATATATTTTTTTTCCCATGGGTTCTTTCACTAAATGGACAAGCAATCTAATGTAGGAGTAAATACAAGGGACGTTATTGTTTAAGTTATAGTTTCTTTTATAATTATCCACCATATAAACTCTAATATAATACATAAATTAAATCAACCTAATAAATGTATTTCATTTTTGTAAATTATGCACTTAAAATAATGCAAATAATTTTGAAGTTAAACTAAGTTGTAACAATTTTATTCCTAACTCTAAGTTCATATGAGTTCATGATAAATGCATAATGTTTATGTCGTTTCATTTTTAATATGATTTGAAATGCAATGAAACTCCGTGTGCATGTTTATAACAATCTAATGCAACTGGTGAACCAAATCAAGTTTTATGTTCTTATTGTTAAAATGGTTTATTTGACAAAATAATTCAAGTTTTTGTATTTTTTAGAAAATTGCTTAAAATAATTAAGGTTGTTAATATTTTGGTTTTTTTGTTTCACTTATTCAAATTATAGTAAAATGACATTTAGTTCTAGTACAAATAATTATAGAAAATTCCCTTATCATGTGCTTTAATTGAGGATAAAAATTATAGAAAATCAATAATATAATTTAACATCAATTATAGAAGCAATATAAGGACAACGAATTTTATTTCCTTATGATTTATGTTAGCATTGTTATAAAATGAAAATAAAGGGAAAGTTAAATCTATGTTTTGATGTTGAAAATTGATGTGGATATGATTGTACCGGTTATTTAAATGCTATGATGCTAACAAGGCATGTGAAAAATTTCTAAAGAAATACATTTCAATTAATTTTAAGGCACACCAATCTAGAAACACCAATTTGTTGATAAGGAATTTTTGGGAAGGCTCATAATCATAAGTTAACATACATGACAAAATGTTATTTAAAAGACTATTTAAACTCAATATATGGTGGTGATATTTAATCATATAGAGTGCAAAAGAAAAGATAGAGCAGATAATATATGAGAAATATTTCAGCTTTGTATTGAACTGGCTTTTAACATGCACAAATAAAATCATACAATTTTTTTAGATGAACAAAAATTGTCTCATATGGTGGTTCGATTGCCATAAGTAGTTTGTATGAGATTTCCTAGATAGCCATTGGATTTTCACCCCAGGAGACCATTGAATTGCCCCAAACAAGTTTGATTAAATTGTTCCAATCAGTTTTAAAATTGTCTTGTGTGTTGTATGTACATAAGCATATTCTACTTAGAGAGAGAAACAGATGGAAGAGATAGGAGACAAAGAAAGAATGAGCAGGTAATTTTATTAAGCATAAATTTGTTTTTTTTTTTAATAATCAAATAATGATAGGCTCTCTCTTCCTTTTGCATGCACCTCAATACCTCCTCTCTTAAGAATTGAACCAAAATCTATTTACTAGGTTTGGGTTTGAAAATCAAACTAGTTATGAATTCTTTGAAGTCTTAGTCCCCATATGTAGAGTCCTTTAAGTAGTTAGTGAATTGTTTTGATGGCATGAGACTAAAGATAAAGGAAATCATGTTTGAAAATGACAAAAAGTGTCTTTAATGGAGTTCTCTTATAAGCCAAGAGCTACTTTACAAGATGTGGGATTAAAAATATTTAATATATATGAAAAATATGCGAATAAAAAAATTGAAAATAATGTTTGAATATTTTTAGGAGATCGGTGAAGAATTATCTAAGGTAGTTTTGTGGTCACTTCTTCATGGTGTTGTTTAGGGTGGTTTTGATCAACCCAATGATAAAATGAGGTCTCCAAGATGTGTTGGAGTCAACTCATGGTTGATATAGCTAGCTTTTAGACATGGTTGTCAAAAGTTTATCGCTATAAACATTTTGAAGGTGTTCTGAGAAGGCCATGTGCATCTCGTTGAGTATATATCCCGAATTAAAATAGTAAAAGTTGTTGCTTCTGTGGAAAGGTTAACTGATGCCTTCACCAACTCTCCTGTCATGTGGAGAAACTCATCGTTTATGAGTGTAGGTAAAAGCTCAATTACATCATGATGATGAATTAAGGACTTGCAACTACTTTTACTTATCTTGGTATCCTTCTCTTTTGCTTTTCAATTGGGGGGCGTTTTAGAGGTATTTTCTTTTGTTTATTGTGAGTATACATATATGTTTTTGAGTCATGGAAAAGTAGAGAAATGGAGAACACCAAAGCCTACAATTGCAATGTTGCCTCCGCGCGAACCTTCAATCGCAAAGCCAATCTCGGTCGCTCATAATAACATAATCTTAATCAACCTTCTCTGTTCTACCCCCTACAAACACAAAGAGTGCTACAAAATCATCTCCCATAGTTTAAACAGAAAATGTCCTGCAAAAGAGTTGTTATTCTTTTCATAGCTTGGAGGAGTTTCTCTCTTATGCAACTACCAATATCAATTCATTCATATGTACCTTACACTAGTTTGAAGATGCCGCAAATTGGATGTTAGAAAATAGAATATGAAACTCTCTATCCTTGAATTTGGAATGGATGGTGGAGCTCCATACAAGCGTGGTCCTAGTAATGTTTTGATGCTAAGAAATGCTATATAATATGGAATTGCAATCTTAATCTTTGTTACAAAGGTTGTATGTCAATCAAAACTATGGTGCGTAGCAAATCATATTTGAAAAATTAGATATGAACCTTGTGGTTCATTAAATTTGGAATGAATGGTGGAGCTCCATACAACTGTGGTCTTAGTAGTGTTCTGATAAGATGGGCTATTTGGTGACATTGCAATATCTATTTTTCCTGGAAATATTTGGTGTTAATTACATCTATCTTGTGTTGCAAAACAATGCATAAAATAAGGCCGAGTACCAAAATCAATGTGATATCACAACCAGCCCAACCAAGTGAATGTGTGCATGGCGTCTCATATGCAGAGAACTTTATACAATTATTTAGAAAAATAAAAATGTTTTTGAAAAATCCTATATATATATATATATATATATATATATATATATATATATATATATATATATAATCTTTTATTGCTATCACATTTTCATTTTTTTTTAAATTTTATAAAATATTTTCTTAAAGAAAAATTGAAGAATTTTATCCTTAATCTATATAGTAATCCAAAAGGAAAATAGTACTTCGAAACAATTTTTTTGTTATAGTTTTTTAATCTGATTATAGGCTAGTACTACTTTTTTTGTGCAAATAAAAAAATTAAATGAATGAAAATTTTAGTTTTGTTGTTTTATACAATGTGAATAACTTTGATACATTTTTTTTTTATCTTGATAGCAATTAAAAGGGTAATATGAATAAGTAGCTAAAAGAAGGAAATTTTAGAAAATTGGAGATAAAAAATAAAATACTAAAATTTAATATCGATATTATATTTTGTAATTGTAAAATATTAAAGAATGAGAAATTTTTAAGCTTGGAAATTCAAAATGTTAAAGAAAGTTTGTAGAGTTTTCGATCATAAGATTCAAATAGGTTTGTAGAAACCAAAGAATAATTCTTGTGGATTGAGTAATCAAACATCTCATTTAAAATTAAAAATAAGTTTAATAAAATTACAGTTTGCTAAAAAAATGTTATAGTAAGGGTATGCATAAATACCGAAGAAATAAGAATCAACTCAAAATTAAAATGAATTGATAAATGTGTGTTGATAAACCTTTTTAGTTTGCAAAAATAGTGTATAAAGAAGCTTAGTTATGGGCCTTGACTTCACATGAACTTGGTGTGTGATTTTTTTGTTTGATCTTGTTAATTTTGCATTTGAAGTGTTTACTATGCATGGAAGTTAGTGGCATATGCGATGGTTTAGTAGAAATTGAGTTTTATGCCAAAACCCTAGACTATACAGGGAAGAATATGACTTCTTAGTCATTCAATTGATTCTAATGGGCTGACATGCTATCAATAAAACCTGCTATTTGCATGATTACCCAAGATAACCCTCAATCATTTGGTTAATTTTCATTGATTTAACATTGTTCAACCAATTAATTAACCATTTGCTTGAGACACTAGGTTTAAGGTTGGGTATGACCAGTTTGTGTAGGTGATTTCCTTCCTTGATTTTTCTTGGATTTTGACCTAAATAAGCGCTTATTAACGGGTGTTAAGCGAGCCACCATATTATCCATCCAAACTCTGTATTATGGCTGTTTGGTCACTGAATCCGTAGAGCAAATTGATTTTCAGTTACAGTAACAAATTAAACGGATTCAAATTTTGGCAAAAAATTGAAATATTATTCTGGTTGATGGATCAAATATAGGATCTTTTTTTTATGCCATTTGGAGTGTTCATCTAGTTTCAGTCATCAAAACCCCTTTTGCTCTTGCATAATAAAAAGGAACCCAGTGAATTGATGGATACATGCAGTACCTGGTTTCCTTATTGTTAGAGATCTCCACCATGTGCAAGAAACCTGTTGTTGTTTATGGTAAGTCTTCTGTTTTATCTTATTTCCTGCGTCTCTCCATTCTATCCTGCATTCAAGGGGGTTATGGTTGACAGATTATTTCAACTTGTTATAAGTAGACATTATTGCTTCCATTAGGACTTGGGACTTGGGACTTGCTGGAATCTGATTAGAGTTTCTCTAAAATAAAGGTCTGAAAAGAAGTTATTGGAAGTATAAAATGCTTGGATTTCACAGAAAAACTTGTTAATGGACAAATGCAATAGCATCAAATTATTCATATAATTGACCACATTTAGTATTTTAGAAGAACTGAACCAAGAAAAAGCACGACGAGAAAGTTTTTGAAAGATTTGATGTGGGATTTTTCAGTAGTTAAATATATAGAAGCAATAGCATCAAAGGATTCATATTGTTGATATCATTTATTGAGATTAAAAAAAATCTAAACATTGTTAATGTTTGGAGCATAATGATGACAATTTTCATGTAGTAGTTGATTCCGCTTTGTGTAATATAGACTATTATTTTTCTGGTAAAGAAGAACCGACCATTGGAAACATGTTCCCTTTTGTCAAAACTTGCTTCGCTTGTGTTGGCATTTGGGATGAGAAGAGACGCTCTTGAGAATAGTGGTTAATTGTGTGCTAGACAGACGCTTCTCTGTTCTATTTTTTTTTTTTTTTTTGTGGGTTTGAAAGCTTGCGGTTTTGATTGTGTGAAATTCTTTTTTGTTGTACCTCTATGCAGTGCTGGATCGATATATCCAAATGTTGTTGCTGCTCACCCGTTAGAGGCAAACCAGATAGCAGTAGGCATGAGTGATGGAACAATCCATGTTGTGGAGCCCTCTGATGTCGAGCAAAAGTGGGGTGGTTCTGTTCAGGTTCAGGAGAACGGTGCCATTCCTTCCATTTCCTCCAATCCATCCTTGAGCAATCAAGCATCTGACGCCCCTTCAAGGTGACGCCAAGGTGAAGATTCCAACTCTAGTATATTTCTCTCTCTCTCTCTATATATATATATATCTATATATATTTATATATATACTAATTTTATAGCTCCGTAGCATTTCTTTGGATTCAATATTTCTTTTGTTCTTCATCAGAAAGTTCCTTTGGAGATTATGATGCTTTTTTTTTTTTTTTCAAGTTGTAAAGTTCCATTTGCAATTGTCTATCCTTTTTGCTTTTCACTTGTTAGGATGGAAGTATTAGGAAACTTAGTTGTATTGATAGATTATATACCTGTAGTTTACTTTTTTTGCCTTGTGACATTCATGCTTATATTTTGGTATGATATCTTATCATCCACTCTGTCTCTAGTATTTAATCTTAAAAAGCACTAAAAAAAGGTGATTTTTATACCACTGTTGTGTAGGAATTATAAGAATAAATTATTAGATGAAGCCAACTTAGGGTAGAGGAAGACGTTTTCTAAAGATTTTGTGTTATAACAGCACAGTTGTTTGACATGCCATGTATGTGTCCCTTTCCTAATGTGGTCATTGAAACTAGTCTCTTTTGACTATCAGCCTACTCAGATTCATTGCACACTTGTTGCCTCACCCAGGCCACCCAATCAAGGAGTTCGGTCATCTTGATTGCTCGTCTTGTCAGGCTTTGTCTTTTCTCCATAATGTTGCAACAATATCAGGTTTGGCATCTTGAGCTAAGTTTTGGCCATCTTTCAGTGAAGTTGGCCACTTTTTTCCTCAGGCTAATCGATATACCATTGTATTGTGGCCAAACCACTCTACACAATGAAAAACCTTTATGTGCATCAAGCTTTTTGAGGTGCATTGTATATAGGTTTGGGCTTCCCTTGGTTGTTATCACAGACAATGGCTGATCATTTAACAATGTTGAGGCTTGAGACTACAGCAAGAAAAATGGGATAGCCCTCAAGAATGCCTCACTACGCCACGTCTTGAGCTGGTCGACAAATCTTAGATATACCTTGCACTCCTTTGAATGTTAAAAAGTTGAGGTGGGCGAATAAGCTTCTTCGTATACTCTTGGTGTTCTACACCACTTCCAACACAGCCATTGGTCAAACTCTTTTCTGGCTATTATTGGTGTTGAGATCATCTTTCTCATAGTGACAGTTCTCCTTGAGTGTTGAAGAATTGGCGAACTTTCTCGAAAATCAATTGGCCACTTAGGATGCAAAGAATGTTGAGCATGACTATTGAACCTTGAACTTGGGGAAACAAGCTACAAGTAGCCTTATTGAAGCAACAATCTGCCAGCACATAGAGAAGTACTACAATATGTATTTGGCCAAGGGACGGCTGGAGTTGGGAACCTTGGCCAAATGTGGGATAGATTTTGCGTCATTCAGGCAATAGTCAGCCCAAATGGTTATCATTTGCAAAACTCTCTTGGTGAAATCTTCTCACATGCTTGCAGTAAGAAAAATTTGTGAAGGTTGTATCATGTTTAACCTTTTTACCCATGTTAAACTTGGGGATTGTTCTAAATTGCCAACTTAGTTGAACTGTCTTTATTTGACATGCTCTTTCTAAATCAATTTTACTTTATTAAGTCTCTCAGTCTAGTTGCCAAGGTGTCACTTTCTAAGCATTGGCGACCGACGACTGAGCGAATAATGGTTGAGACTCTTGGCTTCCGTACTATGAGCATTGATGTGTTGTCCATCCATGAAATTCGTCATCATGACCTACTCTTAACCATGATTTGAGAGGAAGCCAACAAGAATTCTTAGCACCATGGAGCCATCAAATTTTGGCTTAAGGATAACCTTAATTCCTCCATTGGTCTTGAGGAGGACGAAGTGCACTCTGAAAAGAATTAGGTCTAGTATTGCCTGTTCTATTGCAAATGATCGATTAATTCCTTCACAACCACAATAGTATTGGACATTATCTTTGTAAGAATGAAGTCATAAATGCCTGAAGATATCCACTCAATGTTGATTAAAGGGAAGCTTCATTCCATTTTGTAGAGATAGCCAATGAAACAGTAATTCTGTGTCCTCCCTGTGTTCAGCCTGTTCCTTAAATGTAACCAGACCAGTCTAAATACCTGGTGCTTCAAGTTGTCCTTCAGAGCAGAAGGTCGAGCCTTGATTGTTGTTCTTGGTGCAACCTTCGTCGCCGTTGGAGAAGATAGTGGTGGGAAACGTGAAGTTTGTTAGATTCTAAGAAGATTTAAAGGCAAAGTTTTGCAAATGGTAGAAATGTTTGTTCCACTTAGTTATCTATATCCTTTCCACTGTTTGGTCCAACACGATGGCTCTGTTCTTGCACTCCTTCGTTTCTCAATCTTTTTTTTGTTTGACGCAAATCAATTCTTTTGTCTTAATTATTTTGTATGATTTTCAAACCACCTTTATCTTTTTCTTGCTCACTCTTTTCACCCAAACCCTAGTATAACCTATTTGCATAGGTCTTTTAGTACAAAAACTTACAAACTTTTCAATGGCTAAAGGTGTTGCTCCTCAATGTGGCCTCCTCTTGGTCGCCTATCCACTTGTCATGATCACTTGCTGGCCAACCTCATCAACATGGCGCGGCTGCAAGTAGCGACCAAGCTCTTCTCTTTTAGTTCCAATTCTTTGTAGGAGATCAACACATCGGCTAGAATCTTCATCTGCTTGTTCTGCTGCCTTTGCTCGCCTAGCCATTGGTCAGGGCGTTGTGCTCGGAAATGATTCATTATCCACATTGATGGGCAAGAATTCCTAGTTCAAGCTTTGTGCCACTTCTTCGGGGCATGTCTTTGCGTTGGAGCCTCTCATTCAGCAAGAATAATTGCTTCTCCAAGTTCCATTTAAGGACACTGGTTATTAGTGGTCTGCCTATGCCCCTATTGTTCTCCTTCAGTTGTTCGATCATGGCTTCATTTGCCCATTTTTCTAGCATGTTTGTTGATACAATCTTTCTTAGGTTTGTATCTCTAGTTCCACTACACTTTGGCAATCTCACACAAATGTCTCACCAACCTCACTGAAGGACTTACATCAGCCTGAACGCTTTGCCAAATTTCTCTTTTCAGTAATCATCCAATTGGTGCTTCTGGTTATTATTATTATTATTATTTATGATATTAAATGATTTTTATTTTAATATTGCTACATCTCTTTCTGCAAGTACCACATGTTTTGTTTATGAAAAAAAGGATATATGTAACTCGTGCGTTTGCCTATCGAACGACGCATAGCTAAAATTAACGTAGGCACGTATTTACACATTTTATCGAAAACAATTTTGGATATTAAATTTTCAGAAGCTTTAAGTGGCTCGATAGTTTATTACTGTGATTTTAAATGATTCATAAAAAAATATAATAAAATGATGTATAATAAAATCAGAAAAACTACTTAATGTGCCAACGAGGTGTGATTAAAATCCTAATAAGTATTTAAAATGGGATTTAAATAAAAAGTTCTACGCTTCATTGGGCATTGTCAAATGTAATAAAGCTTTTTAATAAAAAAAAAATGGGTATTAGCTTATATTGCTGTGGCAATTGCGACGTAGTTACCATTCAAAAAATAAAACAATCGTGTATACCATAAAACCCCAGGTGCAGCAGGCTTGTCTTTGTATTGAATAGGTAGATAAATCAAGCAGAATAGCTTCTATTGTTGATTTTATAAATTCTTAAAAAATAGTTTTATAATAAGCCTAAAGGACAAATACAATTGTACAAACTAATCGACGACGCCTATGTTTAGCTGTTTACAAAAGAGATTTAATCAGAAAAATTAAAAAAAAAAAGCTGCTTGTTTCATAACCACTTCAAATTAACAGACTTTATATTTTGCATTAGAAAAGCTTATTGGACAAGATCGAGCACCAGCAATCGGTGTTACTTAAGTGGGCAAAACCCAAAGTAAGTTCTTGCTACCTCGGCTTGAATGAAACCAGTTTGGGTCAAGTGTAAAAATCCAAGATTATTTATTTCACAAGAAATATTAAAAGAGAAAAGATTGCCCAGGGAAAAGGATGAACAGAAGCCATGTGTAAAAATCAGTCGATGCATTTTTCCTTCTTCCCTTCAAGTTAATATTGGAAGCCATATCTATTTCAGCAGCTCAATTGGTGGTAATGAACATTTTCCTTGGGTATATTTAGAATGAAGGAAATACTTACGAATGCAAATGTTCTTCCACTTCGAACCCATTGGGGTCAGATGGGCTCGCACCAGGCCTGAATCAAAACAAAAAACATAAAATAAAAAAAAAAAAGTCAAACTCCCTCATGGTAGAACCCTATTGGCAGAAAATTGGGAGAAAGGGTTAGTTTGACACGAGGACTACTGATTCAAGTTGGTTCGAAAAATTGATGTAATTAAATCAATTAGGTTTTAGTATCATGTAATTGAAAAATACTTGTTTAAAAAATTTAACCAAATGAAATAAATGAATCCAAAACTATATAATAAAGCAACTGGTTTTAATTTGCCCAAAACACCTTAAAATGATCACTAACATTAACAATTCATTAAGAACAAACCTCTTATTGATGGTACAATAATGAAACTTGAGATTTCCTGCCTTAAAATCCTCAACATACTGCAGCAACATAACATACGGAAAAAATAACATCAGTGAGTGATTGCAGCAATAATAAACTAAACTTGGAAACGCCAACTGCTATGCTAACCAATTTGCTTGCTGCATTTATAATGCAAAATATATTGATTGCCTGACGTAGGTCACTAAATAGTTCAAATATTAGTCTTATTCCCCAAGGTCGTGTGGTCACAAAGCCATACTTGTTATGTCATATATGGAGTAAATAGCTCGTGTAGCTCTCCCAAGTCGTATCATTTGAAAGTTCAACAACGAGCAAGGTAATCGACGGGTATAAGTCGGCACATTTTGTGTGGCAGAGTTTGTTGCCCGACACGTGCAGCTTTGTCAGTGAAACTTGCTGAAAATTATTGACTTAATGTTGAAGAAGACAATGAAAGGGGGGTAGATTAGTAGAGGCTGTATGAAAACTAAAAAAACCACAAGTGACTTAAAACACTTGTTCTAATTTTGCATGACACTAAAACATTAGGAATAAATAAGCCGTCGATGAGAGAAAAAATCTCGAGGAACTTGCAGGAAAATACCTCATTGAATCTCTATGAAATCCAAGGAAAATCATTTTGAGTGCGATTGTGGTTTTCACTAGAGATAGGTTTTTACATAAATCTTTGTATTCTTTATTTTTAGCATTCATGTTGTTTCGGTGGTTCTAAATCAATGCAACTCTTCTATTATCCTTTAACAAGGGATGAATGGTGGTTTGTGGGAAATCAAAGGATTATATTGAAGGTTTAATTGTTTTCGACAAATGGATGTGTTTCAAAGCGAAAGTTGATAAATTTTAGGGCTTAAGCTATGATCCATTTTGATGAAAAAGATGGAGAAGAAAACAATCAAGAATGACAATTTTGATAGCAAAACTTTTGGTTTCTAAAAGATGAATTTAAAGAACCTCTATCAACGATAGTTTCAATAAAGGCTAAAAGACATGAAGCAAGACAGTTATGGGTTGCTTGGTCAATAAGTATTAGACTTGGTATAACTTGCTTAGATTATAGCATTCAACTTAATTAATAAGGCGTCAATCATGGCTTCAATGAAGGCATTGTACAGCATATACAAGATAGCATCAAACAAGGAATATTTAATGCAATGCAGAGTTTGCTCAAACCTAAGTATGATTAAAGGTGCTTCTATCATTGACCGCAAGTTCAAGGTTATCACCACTTGGTTTGAGTTTGGTGAATTCTCCTTTCCTCTTTGCCACATACTAGGAACATGATCATCATTGTGGTGGGTACACAGCAATGCTTCCAGATACCAAAACCTAAAGTTACATGAGTTACAAAATCTTAATCTGAGTGCGGGCATTCACTGGAAGAGTCATGAAAGATCACGGTTTTCTTTAAAACGCAAAAATGAGGAAATAAAATTTGAACGTATTCAGTCATAAACCAAAACAAAAACGCAGTTACTGGAACCACGACAAGGACACTTGAAACTACTGTAAAACCCTAAAAAATGTAAATATGCCTCAAGAGAACATGCTAGACCATTGACCAAGAATACTAAGGATGCCTTAGTAATGTTTATTGATGGTTTATTTGAGTCATGGATTTTTTTCAACTTGAAAGCATCACTGAAGTCAATGGGATCTACAGACTGAGAAATGTATTCCCAACTTGAAGAGGATTCCCATCACATTTGGTCAATTAGATAGTAAGAAGTACAAAACTTTATTTTGGAATGCTTGAGGAAGATAACAAAGGATGCCATGATCAGAGCACAAGGTATCAACATCGAAACTCTTTATATGGTTGAAGGCCATAAAGGCTGCGATGTCATTGTTGAGTTAAGAGATTGATCCAAAATTGTGGAAATGCATATTTGCCAGTGTGTAAGATTAGAACGCAATTGATGACGTGGAAAGGTCTCTTGCATAAACTCAAATCAATAGATTTTGTCCACAAAAATTGTATTATTCTCGATAAATAGATTACAACAGCTTCACCAAGACAAAACATGAACTAAGGTAAGAGAAGCTCGACTAACTCAATTAGGATGTGTGGGGTCCAACATAACTGAATGCAATGAAGAATAGTTGTAAGAGAGTCACCATAATATTGAGTCAAATGCTTAAGGTATAAATCATCAAGTATGACTCAGATCATGATTCCCAACTTGTGTTCTTTTGCAAACATTAAGTTAGGAGTAGAAACCAGATAAGACTTCAATTCCTACGATGCTTCATTGGCACTAAACTTAAGGAGATCAAGTCATACCCCTCAGCCATTGCAAAGGTATTCTCTTATGTTCCTTGCTTTTTACTAGTGCTAAAAAGTGAAATAGCTTCTTTGAGGATCAACAAGTAAAGGATTCGATGAAGTGGGATCTAGTGATGCATCAGAGGATCGCTTCACTTGAAAAGAATATAACATGGGAATAAAAAATAAATATCTTACATTCATTATTAAGCACAAATGTCCAAAACTTGGTCAGCCTCCAAGTAAAATTGTTGAGATGTCAAGCGTAATTAAGCCTACTAAAGAACACACTTAAGCAAGTCATATTGCCAAGTCTTCTCCCAAGGTTTTACAATTACAAGCTCATACTTATAAGGTCATGGCAATGAAGAGGTTGAAAACTTGCAATACTCTCCCAAGTTATGTTATTCTGATTATGATTGGCAAAATGCTAGGACATGACCAAGGGAATAATAATGAGTATGTGGTATGATGATCCTCCGTTTGAAGCACAAGTTCGAGTTTAGCGTCACTAGAAAAAACATATAATTTTAACATGATTGTAATAATTAAACCATCTAAACAATACATCAAAAGAATGTGAAAATAATGTTGGAGATGGGATCAAACGCAACAAGCCAATCACATGGATGCTTCAACTATTTACTCGACCACTTGGTTAATGTAAAGTGTTGTCTCTTGATTGAAAAGTGGTGATAGCAAGAAAGAGTTTAGAACTATAAGAAGGTCAAATACATTAAAAAGTGTTAATAAGATTTTCAAATGCTAAGTAGTAATTTTTTTGATTGGACCATCTAATCTTGCAAATAAATCATCCAATTAAATGATGGATTAGAATTTCATATTTTGAACAATAAATACATCTTCTTTTGAATTCTCAATATGAAGTTTCAAATTATTTCAAATTAATTCAAATGATTGAGGTAATTATCAAATTTATCATAAAAAGTTTTAATATAGATCAAGGAGAAATTAAAGATTCATGTTATTTTCCTCTATTATAAAATTATAAATCTTAGAGTATTATATTATAAAAGGTACCCATTGCTAGAGGTTAAAGGATTCTAACAAACATCAAAAGAAGCATCCAATAGGAGAAATCTTTAAGATTTGTTTAATTGATCATCTCTAGTAAGAATTCTCTACTAGCTCAAAAGAGTAGGTCAATTGACCCTATTTGAAATATTAGATCTGTAGAGAAAGAGTTCAATATCTATTACTATTTAAAAAGTCATTGGTAAGCTTTTATATCATCAATAAAATTTACTATATCCACTTCTTTATTTGCATATTTTTCATCCTACAACTTTTGATCTTCTCAATGAAACTCTGTAAGGAAGAGTTCTTATTCTACAACATATCTTTAAGATTATCCATTCCAAATCCTTGTTAGTATATTTGTTTATCTCTTGAAAAAATTTGCTAAGATAACACAAACTTTATCTTCTGGTATTTGCTAACAATGATATGAGTCACGTAGTATTAAAACATAGATTCTATCTATGTTGAATACCGTTTGGTATCAGAAGGGTGAAAATCAATGTTTTACAATTTGTATCCATAATCTTATATAAGAGAGATAATATCATAAAGTAAGGCAATATTCGAATGCCTCTATAAAAGACATCTATTATGATTTTGATCCACCAAGTACAAGCATTGATAGACATGTTTAAGCAAAAGGACATCAATGGATTCCATGAATGTAAGCCAAAGTAGAACCCTATTTTGTTTAGAAGAAAACATGTAGAAAGAATATCTATTGATGACCTTGTATATGTCACAAATCTCCTTTGTAACAACAAAGTAAAATTGTTCGTACTGTCATGTAAAATAGATAGATGCTAACAAAATTAGTCCTTGGTTGAAACAACTAGATATCTAATTTTTACTACATGGGTACGATAGCAAAAATAGTATTTTGTTTACTCATTTAAAATCTCACAATCAAGCATATGCATAACAAAATTACCTTTTAAAGGCAAGTCCAAGAGTTTAGTTGGAATAAGTTTAAGAACTTTTGCACAAACAATAATAGCTAATGGGGCATAAGTGAGGGCCATGGAGGCATTGTCATTGTTGGTGTAAGCAACAATAGCAATCCATACATGATAGTATTCTGAAGTTTTGATGGCAAACATTTGTGATTGAAGTGAGTTAGAAGAGAAAAAAATGTTGACCAATGCATGCACATTAAGCTTCAAATTTGCATCTAATCCCAGTTTAGGACATTAGCCAAGAAATTCTTTTGTTGTGTTGAAAATTGTGGATTGAACATTGTTGAAAAGGAGCATGGTCACAAAAACGAAAGTTCCATGGGTAATGATAAGAATAATAAGAAGAAAAAAATATTCTAAAATGAGCTTTTCTAACATTATATAAGATTCTATGAAGGTCTATAAGCATTGCAAAAAAAAAAATCCAACGCTTCAAGGAAAACTGCCAAGAACTCCATCCTGAATTAAAGCCTAGATGGGTGAAGGAAAAACTACAAAAGAAGAAGGCTGACTTGCTTGTGGGTAGTGATGCCCAATTAAAGATAGTGCAATTAATCATCCTTATCTTTGATAAAAATGCCCAAAAAAGAAGAGGTGGATGTTGTTGACTTGAGAGAGGAGCTACTCTTTGTCAAGATTAATATCAAGACAAGTTCAGAAGAATAATTTTCAATATTGTGTTTTTCACCAACATAATTTTTGCAAGTAAAAAAAATGAATTGGGCTTAGTTATAGAGCCACATAAAAACGTATGTTTGGATTGGATTACTAATAATGCACAACAAGAGGTGAAGAGGTAACGCACATTCAAGTTTGTCATCTTGAACGAATTTATAAACGAGAGTATTTGTGATGTGGTTTTCCGCAATGAATACGACATGATGTTTGGCAGTTATTATTTATAGGATAAAAACCATATCTACCACCATCAAACTCACCTATATTGTAAGAATAGCTATCCCACAAGAGAGAAATGAATTGTGTCTCTTTCAAGTATTTTATCACTTCATGCTTATCACTAAATCAAAAGCTTATAGTTGTTGCATTTAAAAAGTTCGTTTGAAAATATAACAATGTTTAAGCGTTCAGCACAAACACAAGCCTACATCTAACCCCAGTCACATAAGATTAGACTCGCTAACACAATCACCTTTTATGAAAAAATGGGTAGGTAAATACCCTTACAAGCTTATCCAAAAAGATCTAAAAATGACTCAAAAGAGCCACAAAGCAATCAACTCAAATAAGCCAAAATATAACAATTCTTAGATGAAGACAATGGCCAAAAATGTAATAGCCCTTTTACAATAAAAGTTTATATAATATATCCTATAAACAAAGTTTAATGTAGATGGCACTCTATAGAAATGATTAGAATGAAGTCATCGATTTTTACGAAATGAATACAGTTTTAGAATAAGTTTCAAACATATTTGCGGAAATGATTGCAATAACACTATTTGATCATTGAAGCTTGAAAATACTTTTCTTGAAGATATAGATTCGATCATTAGTTATTACTCTTAAAGCATTTAAGGTCTTTATAGGCATAAGCCCTTTACAAGGTAGCCTAAGACAATCCCAAAGCCTAAATAATGGGTATTTTTTTATTGTTACTAGCTATTATGTAATTTATGCTCACATGCATACTATATGTTAGACATAAACATAACATTTGTTGTACAGATGATGAACTATGCGCATTATATATTACTAATTAACATGTGCCCAGATCTCCAAATAAAGTTTTAATAGAGGAATGTTTACAAAAATGAACTAAACATAACATACACAAATAACGTACCACACATTAGTCTCAGGCTCTATATGTTCTGCTCAACGGACCATATGTTTGCCTATATGCTTTTCTATTTGAACTAGATGTACTATATGTTAATAACAATATACCGTAACTTAAGCTCAGATTCCCCATATTCATTCAAGCATACACTCCACCTATAAGCTTACCAAATGAACTATATCTATTATATGTAAGTAATACAATATCATACATAAGTCATTAACTTAATAGCCTTTGATAAAGCACAGTGGAACGTATCGTACGTTGATAAATAATACGTCGTACGTTCAACATATTTTATTATGATTTAAAAAACACGTTTTTGTGAGATCTACTAAGCTAAGGATTGAATGATGAAGAAATAATTACAAAATTATCAATTTTTAAAATACAAGATTGCTAAGGAAATGAAATTGAGTATGCATAATGATTGAGAATGATCCTAAGTGTCACATGTATTTGAGCATATGTTTTGACAATCTAACTCACTACAATACTATAGAGGATGCCCAAAACAATTGCCACACCATCAAGAGCAAGGAATCATCAATGACTCCAACAGTGCAAAATTCTCTAGCCCTGATTTTTCGCCATAGCAAAGAAGTTTGCCAAAACATCTCTTTTAAACATCATCTCGTACTATTCCTGAGAAAAAAATCTCAAAATAAAGCAATACTAAACCTTAACAAATAATGTTGTTATCATCAAACTCTCATATAAGACCATAGGATTAACATAAATTGTCTTAAGAATAATGGCAATAATTCTCCTATCACTATAAGCCCTCAAAAGAATAGAGCTAAACAACAAAATAAAGAAATGTTTTCTAATAACTTGTTTTGTAGGAAATTTTCAATAATTAGAACTAGAGTTTAGAGTTGCATAAAGAGTCAATGATTTTCCACCTATTACGATTTATGCAAGATGAAATCAAGAAGTGCATCGATATTACAATGGGTTTTTAGGCTTGACTATTCCACACATGGAAGTGAGTTCTTTCTTTGAAAGGGAAACCTAAGATCAATGGATGTATGATGATCTTAAATTTGTAAAACATGTTCAAGTTCAAACATCAAAATAGTTTGACTATAGTCTAGCTATAATGATTGGATCGTCTAATTACAAAACAAAAACTAGTGACAATAAGGCTAGAGATGTGTTTGAATCAACAAGAAAATGAATGGATAATTCAACAATTGATCAGATTGTCTAATAATTTGATTGCAAGATGGTGATAGCGTAGAGAGTTTCCAACAAATTTAAGACATTATATCGTTCAATCAATTCATTGAAATCATGGGCAATGGTAACAAGGAGCAATTCCCTCATTGAACTTCCAATATGATAACGTATCATTTTTAAATGATGAATGTACTTTCATATTTTAAATTTGAAGTTTCAAATTACTTATTTATCAAATCTACCTTAATGGGTTATGGGATAGATCTAAGGGAAACTAGACAAAGATTCAAGCTAACCTACCCTAATAGAGGTAAGGTACTAAGGTTTTTCAAAATTTAAATTATGATCTTTAAATTATAAACTCTAAGACCTTGTATTACAAAAAGAACTATAAGACCAAGGGCATACCAAAAGAGCATTAATGAGAGTAGCTTTTAAGATATGATGAGTTGATCCCTAATTGAGAATGCTCTTCTTATTGAGGAGACAATCATTTGTCTTAGCTTCATAGATTAGTAGATCTCATTGAGAACAAGTGTTCCTTGCCTGCACCACAGATTAGAAAGATCATTGGTGAGTTTTTATAACACTTGATAATTTTTCACCTACTCTATTGTTGTGCAATTTTCATTCTATAATCTACATCTTCTCAATGCATTTCTATAGGAAAGAGGTTTCCAAGTTTTATTGCTCCACCTCATCTATTAAGACAATCCTTACAAGTTCTCATCACGCAATATCTATCTCCTGGAGGGATTTTTAAAGTACAAAAATCAAGATAATTACGAGACAAGTTCAAGTGGGCACATCATGTGGCTATGTTTAAGCAATGCTAATGGCTTTGTAAAAGGGATTTGCTTCGATGATGATGGCTCAAAAGGCCTTAAAAGAGTATCAAGCTAACACGTGTGGAACCTAAAAAACATCTATAGTGATCTAAAACCCTAGTCCTTTTTCTTGTGATGTCAAGATCACAAAAAAACCAACAGCAAGAGTAAAATAATAAAATCTCGTAATCTATGGGTTTAAGTGAAGAACTTTTAGATGCGACTGCCTTTTCCAAAGAGTTTAGGTTCATCATGTAAATCTCTATTATTCTTCTTTTCTAAGCTAATTATGTTCTTATGATGATTCGTGGTGAAACTAAGGTCCAATTGATTCAATTATGAGGGATCAAAGATGGCTCATGGGTAATTGATTAAAGGGTCACCAGTGTTTTACCCAACAAACTAAGCATTAAATATGAATAAAATGAACAGAAGATGACTAAGATAAATATAGTTAAAACAAAAAAAAGTAAATGTATGACACATTTCTTTACCATTTTTAAGGTGACATATATAGATGAAAATGCCAAATACCCAAAAGGTATATCGTCCACACTGGTAAGCAAGCACTCTAATGATTCAGGTCCTGGTGAAAAATATGCTTTTTTCAGTTTTGCTCTGAATATGATGTAACTCTGTGCTGCACATAACATGAAGACGGCATGAAGTAGGACATAAATGAACTTGCATAAATGATAATCTCTCCCACTTTATAATGCAATTAGCTTTCTAAGTAGCTTAGATTACTCACTTGGCCTATAAGAGGAATATCTACATGAGCAAATGGTGAAATTATCTCAACTTCAGCACATGCTTCCTCTAAGGTTTCCCGGGATGCTCCTACAGCAGCAGATTCTCCGATTTCCAAGTAACCAGCTGGTAAGGTCCTGTATACAATTGATGGTGAATATTGCACAAGACTAAAATGCAGATGACAGCATTCTAATTAGTTTCACCAAATGCACCTTACAGAACTTTCTTTGTTGTTGATACTTTGCTGTTGACAAGGGAAGCTAGTGCATGCAGTTACCTACGTCACACAGTTTAAATAGGAGACCCAAAGTACAGGTGGTGTTTCGTTAATACTACCAGATCAGTGGATCAAACTCAACGGTAGAAAAAGGATACCAAGAGCAACTCATGAAGACACAAAATATATTAAACAGTAACTTTTGGGCGATATTTCACCTTGATTACACTGGAATTCCATCCAAACAATACGCTAGAAAGTTGTAGAATATCTTCTTAGTTTTCTAGCACTTCAAAAATCATCAAAACATAAAGATTTTATTAAAGCATTGAATTAGATTAGATGACCCATAAGATAACACAATTTCGCTACCAACAGTTCAATTTCATGATCAGATTGTCTGAGGGGAAACAAATAGATTTGGTATCCAAATTTGAATACCACCAATTTGAACTTTCTTGGAGATTTAAACACAATCGGAGGTCAATTTTAAGGATAAATTTGTCTCTAAACACTGGGGATAAGATTAGGTTTGAGAAAATTATTCTTATTGAGAAAGATATGTATGTTTGTTAAATTTGTAACGAGTTCTCTTGTGCTATAAAAGGGGTTCATCTTCATCTCATCAACTGTGTTTGAAAGAATTGAGAGATCTTCAAGTGAACATTGGGATAATCTAGGAGAAGGCTCTAAAAATATTTTAGGAGATGAAGTTCCAGTCTAAGATTTAGGCTTTAGCTTGAAGGAGCAAGAACATTAGCCAACAAGGATCATCTTGGTCAGAGCTTTTATACTAGTGAAAATCAACAAAAGTTTTCCATGATGATAAGAGTTTTTCAAATATTTTTCTATGTTATTCTCTATAACATGGTTTTGATTTATCTAAACTAGTTACATTTCTTGTGAGAGGAAAGAATGAATCCCACACCTTGATAGTTGCCAAAGTCTACTCACACATGGGTTTAAGGCAAGATATGGGTCAAGATTTTGGTATAAAAGCATAAATCTTGCATGTGTGGGAATCTAGGAGTTTGGTAATTCATTAATTCTTCCTCTTGTAGGAGAACCAAGAAAGTGCCCTCTATGGTAAAATTGAGAAATGGTAGAGTTATTAAAAGAGACAGCATCAACATAACAGAGGAAACGGCTAAAGAATGGGAGCCATCAGTCTTTGAAGAACAAGTTGCTTTTCTTATAAAACAAGCACAATTAATTATAAAGATGGTGACATATAAAAAGCCAATAATGGCTTTCTACTGAAGATTGCCAACAAAAGCAAAATGGTTCATCACAAGTAGGGAGACATTGACAAAGGGAAAATTCGAGGGAATTTTAGTTAATGGCAAAGAACACCACAATTACCTTGCAACTTTAATAGGAAACAATACAATCAAATCTTATAAAGTTGAGGCTAAGATTGATATTCCAACCTACAAAGAAGAGATTGATGCAAAGATGGTTGAAGCATGGATGGAATAGTTGGAGACACATTCCTCCATATTCAGCTATAAACACTTCAATTAAGTTTCGTTCAATAGATTGAAACTTACATATCACGAATTATCATATTGAAACAATCTTCAACATTTGGGTACTATGTAAGACCACATTTTCGATGAGAAGCCAAAGAATAGGTACAAAAAAAAAAAAACAAGGACCCTTCAGAGGAAGATCATCTACGGCTTAAGGTTTCTCCAAAAATCGATCAAGGTCATTGCTTTGGTAAGACACATTTTGAAACTAGCATTAGAACTAAGGTTTTTTTTGTGGCTTTGACCATTTTAGGCAAAATAAGGCCTAGATTGATGAATTTGACTAAAATTACTAACTTATTTTTAAATCGACACACATTTATATTATTAAATAATTAGCATACCTAATAGCAAAAGCCATTATCGAAGTACGGTACAACCCAAGAAAGCTTTAGGCCCATGGTCTAAGCCTCACCTCTGAACCCTTCATGGTTTTGAATTTTTTAGCGTTAAATTATTTTTATGTAACTACATAAAAATGGTATTGTAATTGGTTAAGTGTTTTAATTTTTCTAATATAAATGTCGAGTTAAATTCATAACAATTTTATAATTTATTTTCAAATCCATTTTTTATTTTATTTTTCAACTTATTTCTATATGTTAATGCAAATATTGTATAGTTCATATATTAGAATCCTTCAATATAAGAAAGAATTTGAGTATGATAACTATGTTTCATATATTGTTTATTTAAAGAATTATATTTTTTTTGCTCGACTTTAAGGTGAACATTAAGACAATTTTAAACTTTATTAAAAAAAATTTCAATCTACTAAAAATTTTTCAATTTAGAATTTTCATTTTATGCTTTGAATTAAAGTTATGTGAAATGATATTTTTTATCAATAATATAACATGATTAACATTTTATAGCTTTTACTTTTTACCATACAATTTTTTTCTAGTACTTTTGAAGTCAATAAAATAATTGATCTAAATCAAAAGTTCAAACCCAAGGCACATATAGTTTCCCTTCCAAGTCAACTTCAGTTTCATGCTAAAACTATAAGGAAATATGGCATTTCAAGAGGGAGTACATGGAGATAAGCACAAGAAGGATGTTGGAAAAGGGAAGAAAATTATTAATAGTGTTGTTGAGGAAGGAGATATGCTTATTTAAGAGTTTAAAGTGATTGACCTTAGCTTAGCAATAACACACAAGAAAAGAAACAAGGCTGCAGAAAAGAGCACTACTATGAGCCTTGGTCACAAAGAGTTGCTTGCTTCTCAGATTCTAAAGGAGCCGATGGGAGATTCTTTCTTTTTCCAGCACTACATAGAAGACAGAAAATTCCCCTCCACTGTGATTTGGGTCCCAATTAGTTCTTTTAAGGTTTGAGTTGGGTCCAAGTCTAGCATATGTGAGAATTAATGAAGTTTGGTCAATTTCACATTAGACTTAGAATTGTCCTAACCTAAAACAACTAAGCACCACAACAACCAAACCCTATTAAATAACTTTATAAATGCTACATTAGCAACCTACAATCAATTAGAAGCATAAGACATTATGGAAGTGTTGAAGAATTTGTTAAGGTTATGCATCACAGAGATTTGAAAACCAAACCTACGACTATCAACTTAACATACTTTAGGTCACAGGTAACGCTCATTTAACTTAATATATTTTTATATTATTTGATTTTCTTGAAATTACTTTAAGCTAGTCTAATTTAATAATTAAAATATTTAATTTTAATTTTAGAATTAATTATTTTTAACCTTAATTAATTGAATTTAAAATTAATTTATTTATTTTAAATTTTAGATTAATTTGAACTAAATTTAGAAAAATAATTTTTAAAAATAAATAAAGAAATAAATTTCTAAACAACTAATACTATAATTTAAATTTTTACCCTAAAGTTCATGCAATACACAAATAAACATTCAAATCATCCTAATTCTTTATTTCAAACAAGCGATTCATAATAGTTTGAAAATTTTAGCTAGATCATACAAGGCTCAAATTAAAAACACATCATAAAAAACAGTAAAAAAGTCTTAAAGGATTATGAAAGGTGTGCATAAATCCCAAAGTTTTAACTAAAAAACCATTCCATACAAATTTTTCAAGAAGCATAATTCTTAAACATATGTAAAAAAAATATTTTCAAGCATATAAGAAAAGAAAAAGAATACTAACAAAAATCCATTTTTATAATTAGATGATTTAATAAAGAAAAATAAAAAAATACGAATGGTGATTGTATTCACATATACAAAAGTACTACAAGAGGGCAATGCAAAAACGATACCAAAAGGAACGAAAAAAAAAAGACAACTCACAACTTAACAACTAAAAATACATCAATAAAAAAATGATGCCTTTACCTGGTGGTGGTGGTGTCCGCACATTGACTGTATTGAAATCCACTCCAAATCGCACCAATCTCTCAAATCTTCTTCATTAAAAATGTCACATAATTCTAAGATCTCCAAATTTGTCCAAAACTACCATTTCTTATAACAAATCAAGCACCTTTTCACATCTTCCCAAGCACTTTCCCATGAATAGTCTCCTCAAAACTAGATGTTCTACAAATTTACAATTCACGTGCACAGATCTTGCAAGCAATGCACCAACATAACCTCCCTAGCATGTGTTAAGAAATTTTGCACGTTCATAGCAGGCGCATAAGGCATGAGAGCAACAAGAGAACGAGAGGCAAGTGCGAAAGCAAACATGGGTGTGAACAACCATGGGCACTACAATAAGCAGGCCATGTGACTGTAAATGCATGTTGTTGGGGGTTCCATAGGCAGGGGTTACACGACAACAAGCACACTTGCGTGTAGTCAACACATGGGCCAACTCATGCAGCAAGCATATGGGTGCATGCACAAGCACAAATCCACTGAGACTTGTGCCAATGCCTCTAGGATATTAACCTGTTATATAACCTAATCATGGATATTCCCACCCATATCAAATATAAGACAACAGAAATTTCACACACCATAAAATAATTTTGCAAAGAAAAATAATACAAAAATAAAGTTCAAATATGTAGATAACTACAAAAAAAAATGCATCAAGCTTGATTTTGGCCCATGAACACAGATCATAGTCACCTATTTGGCAACGAGATAGAATGCTTTGCATAAAATGGTTCTCTACTTGCACCACGATGGTCATCATGGGTCACACCCAATATTTTGCACCTAATGTGCCAACATTCCCATATCACCTCAAGCCTCAATAAGTTGTCATCAATAGTAGAGTATGAGTAGACCTAATGGAAGGAAAACATATTACATCAAAGCCTATTCAAGCCAAAAAGAGACAACGTCAGACCAAATCCCCAAATCCTCACTATACCATCCCAAGTTTCTCATGCCATCCTTCATTATTTGTTCTAAAGTCTGTCCTTTCCACAAAGGCTCAAACCCACTTCTTCAACAAACTATTCCATAATTTATGGAGAAAATTGATATAATTGACACTAGCATCGTTGTCTTTCCATTATTCATGGTTTTTTTTGCATAAAATCATTTTCATATCATCTCTACCTCTCACACCCCCTATCTCACAACACCTTAGTTTCACCTAATCCACTCATCTTCACCTTACCCCCAACCCCACCCCTCCCCTCCTCTCCTAAATGTGAGTATATCCCAGATCATTCACACATCTTAAATATTGAAAAAGCATCAATAAAACCCAACCATTTTCTTCATATAATTTATCATAAAATTTCTCCAATAACTTTGTGTTTCATTAAAAGAGCAAAATATGTCATGTGAATTTGAAGGAAAAAAAACTAATAATTGCATATAAGAGTCCATGCAAAAAACATTTTATGGAACAACAAAAATTTGAAAAACATGATTAGATATGCTTTAGGATTTCACTAAAAGAAAAGCGTGATAAAAATGTAGTTGCCTACCATAGTCCATAAGATGGCTGAATCTTCCGTTTGCATAGCAAAATCTTGCCATCATGCTCTACTATGCAACCAACAACCTATGCATAGCAATCCAAGGTCAATCAAACAAAATGGGAAAATAAGTATGTAAAGGTAATTAGTAGGGCTAATATAGGAAAAATCTAAGTTCATGCATTAACAATTATCAGTAACAGAAAAACATGGGATACTTAAAAGGATACCTTATGTTTTCAAAAGAATAGGATAAAGAAGGAAGATGTGAGATTTATGTTTATGACTGAGATCAATACATGAGAACTTAAAATTACTCAAAAGAAGAATCAAGTATCCATGTAGAAGAATTGATTAAATGCAAAGTTAATTACTTGTTCAATAGTTAATAATATCTTTATAGAACAGGAACATATACAAAAACATAAGAAAAATATAAACCAAGATTGAGATTTTTTTTTCTTTCTTTTGAATTCTACAAGCAAAAGCAATAGGACATACTGTATTAAGGTGATGTGGCAAATGGTAGGCTGATATGCTTTGAAGAAACCAAATATATTTGATATTCATTGAAGACTTCTCCAGACAATTTTAAACACTTATCAGCCACTGGTCTCCAAATGATAAACGTACAAATCACTGCAAAAACTAAATGGATATAGAGCAAACATAGCAAAATCCTGTTCTTTCAATAATATAACAGACAACTAAATAACTAAAATGAAACAGAAAAATTCCAACAACTTGGTTTCACACTAAAATTTATATGGTTCTGCAATTATTAAAAATTGTAGGAGACCTCTTAAGAATGTAACAACCTTAAATAAAACCACAAGAGGAAGTACTTGGGCTCAAGGTATACCCAACAATATCAGTATCAAATATCTCCTTTAATACATTAGCATCACCCACATAATATAGTAGTTTTCACAGTTTCACCACAAGCCATCATCCAGGAAAATAGCTAAATACATTCACTATACTTCAATTATAATGAAATAACTAAATTCTTAAATGGTCAGGAAATTGCTTCAGAGCAAGGTGGAACAATGGTCAAAGCAATAATTGTTCAAAAAATCCTTTCAATTTAAACAATTAACAACTAAATCCGTGGTCTGAACTGTGCAATATCTCGTTAAAATAATGAAAACATTTCCTGAGTTACTTGAAGGACACATAAATATGTCCTAGTTTACACTTCATACAGATAACAAAGACGGTCTCCACGGCCTGGAAGAACTGAAAACTCTTTGAAGTTCAACAATAAACGAAATCACAAGAAATCAACAAATAAAAAACCATACTGCTCGTGAGCCATACCATCTTCGGATTTTCATAGTGGATTCTTCCGCAGCACACGCAAACGGCTCTCACCTTCTCCTCTCCTTCCGGTATAATCTGTCGAGTGGTGCCTCCGCAAGAATGGCAGAATCTAATAGTCGGCACATGCGCCTATAGAGCATGGCAGAGACATAGTTCAAAAAGCATGCGATTTCGAGTTGTTATCCAAAAAAAATGTTCCAGAATATTCGGCAGAGGTCCATAATTAGCTAAAAAAGAGGCTACCACCATGATCGGCTGTGAGACGGAAGATCCTGCCTCCGTAGTGGGTTCGGAACCAAACGAATAACACATTCGAAGCGCCGACACCGCGTTGATGCCGATAACTGTGGACTCTAATCTGGAGGAGACTAAAATTGAGCTTCTCTCCCTGCGCGAGGTAACGAAGAATCTGTGGAGGACCTCAGAGCTACTGCGGAAGAACGCAGGTGCCCCTAATCTAAGCAGACAATGAGGAGAACAGCACAAGAGCATTCTTCGGAATCTTAGGGGATTGACGGCTATGCCAAATTAAGCAGAATGATCGTTGGAGTAAACCACACAAATTTAAGGATTGCATTTCATCCCTAATTCAAATTTCTCGTCTATTTCTTGCAATTAAAACTCTGTTAAAAAAAAAAAAAAATCAAAGCACCTTTCTAAATTCACGTATTTTTAAAATAAAACTTTAAATGATTTTGAAAAAGGTTTTCTAGGAATTTATATATTATCAATATTAATACAAATGATGAATTTATACAAATATAATAAAGATTTAATTTCAATTAGGATATAGAAGTATATTATAAAGTTGGGTAGAAAAAGTCAAAGATGAGATTAGCATATACCTATAATTATTAATGAAAAGAAATATAGTAAATTCCATCAAATAGAAAATAATGAAAATAACAAAAAAATAACTCATTGTGGTATGAATTTGATTAAAATTAATTGGTTGCAAGCAACACATATGTTTGTTAGTTGTTCAAATTAGATCTCATGATAATTTAGTTATAATTGAAGAAATTGATAATATAAATTGAGATTATTTTTATATTTATTAATATGAATTTGATCTTAATAATATTATAACATCTTAAAAGTTTCAATAAATATATTCAATTTGGTTTAACTAATTCTATTTTTATAACAATATTATTATAAATAATAATATCAAACATTCTTATATATGAATGATCTAATACAAATATTATTTTAATAGATATATTTGAAAGATTTTTAAATAAAAATTATAAATATTATTATAAAAGATTAAAATAATTAATTTTAAAATATATTATATTTTAAGATACATAAAAGGTTTCATATGTTATCCCATAATGAGATTCTTATATAATAAGTAATTTTATTTTCAAATTTTTATTATTTATATTTAAAATTTTATTATTAAGATATTATATAAATAGATTAGATCGAATCTCCACACTATGCTTTTAGTTTTATTATTTGTTTTTAGCATGTCATAAATCAAAAAAGTATTTAAAAAACGAAAATTTAATTGAAATAAATCAAATAATCAAATTTATTAAGATGAATATATTTAAAAATACAAAATATAGAATTTTTAAAAAAAATATAAAATTTATAATTTATATTGATTTTTAATCACATATAACTAAATGGGACTTTGCCTTTCTATTTATATAATTATTATAACTTTATTTACTCTTTTTTTAAAAATCAAAAGAGGATTTTGTATTTATCTAATTTCTACCATCCCTGTTAGATTAGAATCCAATTATATTTTTGTCTTTTAATCTTACGTGTTTTCAAAAAAAGGTATTTTACGATAGAAGAAAAAAAATTATAAAAGTTAATTGACAACTGGAAAGCCTGTTATCGTCTGTATTGTTGTAGACGACTCTGAAGTCTCGTGCCCTAGACGCCGCCGCGTTCCCAAGCCGTCAACGGCGCTTTTCTGTACGGAATGGTCGATACTTCTGATTCCTTCCCTACTTGTCCGCCTAAGCACGAATCCTTCAACCATCGCATGGCCGACGGTGGGTCTCCAAGAACATGGAGTAGAGTCTACGGCATCGAGGATGGAGATCGGAGGTTTTCCGTACTTCGTACTTACTCTTTCAAGCCCGATCTTCCGCGGAGTGATTCCTATATTTCTATAATCCCTTTGGAGGGCGAAGGTTTACCGAAAGGTCACAGGAAAGCGGATTTTGGGAGAGAACAGAATACTTCTGGGACGCTTTCTGTTCTGCATTTGGTTGTGCCATTGTTCAAGGCTATAAGATCCGGAAACCGGCTGGCGAGGAAACTTGCGCTTATGCTTTCGCTTAACGTGGCATGCTCGACGGTGGAACTGGTTATTGGACTGCTTACTGGACGTGTTGGTGAGTTTATTGTTGTTATTCCTTTTTTATTCAGGTTTTGTTTGACGGAACTTAAAATGGGTTACTATATTGGAAACATAAGAATGATGCGAGTTGCCAATTCACGTGTTTGGGTTAAACCTTTTGCTGTTAATTCTGACAGCCCAGTGGATCTTACTATCAATTAAAGTTTATTTACTTCTTTCCTATTATCAAATTCAAGAAGTGTTATTAAATTTTATAATACTGACCCTAAGCATAGTGTGAAAGACCTCGAATATTGAATGTAAATGTTCTTTTAAGAGTTATAGTAAATAATGTTACCTCACCCGCTCAACTAAGTTGTTACTGGGTGCTTATTATTATATTATTATTACTTATTGTCATTGCTATGAATTGCCTTGTTATTGTAGAATTCTTATCCATTTTTATTGTAGAACATTTTTCACTGGCAATGCTTCTCACCTATTCTGTTGGTTTGTGTTAGGTTATACTAAAGAAATTAATGATTTTGTTGCAAAGAAATTTAGGGTACCTATTAAATATGCTTCTATTTTCATGAAATCATAAAAGAGTTGAACATAATGCATGTAACTATTACTTGTAGAATAATCACAGAAAATAAAATTTTTAAAATTGTTATTTATTGAAAATATTTATTAAAAATGACCTTAATTAAAAATGATGCTGTGTTATTGGTATATTTTTGTCTTTTATTTGATTTTATCAATATATGTTTTATTATCTTAGAATTTGAATTCTCTTGTTTCTTTGAATATGAAAGTTAACAGTTTTTGTTAACAAAATGTTTATACGTCTCTTTGGAGGCATCCAATAAAATTGGAGCAAAGTGTTTATATTTTGTCAGATATCTCTAAAGAACTATAGCTCGTATGGTGTTGACCTTGCCCTCAAAAGGGAATGTTGTAACGGTCAAATCTATCATAACCTTAACCTTGAAAAAACTTATATTTCGGTGTTTTTAATTTAAGGGTTACTTGAATGTTGGTTGATGCCAACTAGGTCTAGACTTGATTAGCTCCCTCTAGAGTTGAGCCAACCCTAGCTCAAGGACCCTTAAATTTATTGATGCAATAGGCTCAAGAAAAAAGTTCTTGATAAATCATGGTTTGAGCTAAGACTATGTATTTTAATCTTTTGATTCAATTTTAATGATTGATTTGAGTGAAATGTTTAGTTTCCATTTATTATTAGCTAGGGTATTGAGAGAAGCACTGTAAAAATCCTCCCAATAATTAAGATACAAGTTTTTGCTCGTTGATGAAACAATTGTTGGCACATTCTTTTTGTTCTTCATTGATGGACCTCATCATATATATAGAGATACTAATTGCAATGCTTATACATTATATTAAGATACAATAAATAGAAACAATAGGAACTATTGAAGATGCTAATCTCTTTAAAATATTTATTACACTTCAATTTTTTCAAGATATAATAATAGCTTTTGTTGTATGCAATATGGCATTAAAGGTTTAATGCACTTGTTTGTCAGGAAAAATATATTTTATCCTTAAATAATGTTAGATATTTTGATTTGCTAAATATACATTTATCTATTTTATTCAATTTTTTGGTGAAAATACATGATATCTTTACTTTTTTAAGCACTAAAAAATCTTTTAATTAAAAATTGTCAAGCTTTATGCTTTGTATGATGATGGAGAAAAAGCAAATGGGATTGTTGTTTTTTGACCAATAGCTTGCCACCTTCAGATAATAATTAGGATAACTAAATTTCAAAAAGAAAATGGGATTCTTGATTTTTGTTTGATAGTTTTCTAAAAAAACTAGGGGATTCTAAAAATTGAAATATTGATAATAGATAACACATTCATAGTTATATAATTTTGAATTGCTGATGGGATATTCTTAAAAATAAGTAGAAGTAATTATCTACAAGTTCAATTGTATAACAAAATCAACAAAACTCCCAAATCAATTAGGTTATGTTTGGTACATCATTTGCAAACTTTTATTTTTACAAAAATGTTTTTTGAAACACTAGATATTTATTTGATCATGTTTTGAAACACAATTTTTCAATCCAAATAGCCAAAAATGTGGAGAGCAAAAAACGATATTGTCCTTCAAAAATAATATTTAATATTTTTTTCATCTTTTTTATAAAAAAAGTCAATGAAAATGTTAATCATTTTGCAATATCAATTATTTCAATAATTGCTTTTTAGTAATGCATTTCAATAGTATTAAATAGTATCACTTTTTAGTCTTATTTTTCTACATAATGCTTAATGATATTTATGTTAAATGTAACTTTAGTTAATTGAAGATTAGTTTCCAAATTAGATTTGAATACTTTATGATATAATGTAATCTAATTTTTTTATATTTGTATCAAACAATTATATGCTAAACTACTTATATTTGCTTGCAAGTTTGAGAATAAAATAATATGCTACTTAATTATGATACTTATCAAATACTAAAAAAATATTATATATTATCTTTAAATGATATAATAAACTAGTTAATTTCATAATCTAACTACTTAATTTTATAGATATGTTTTCAAGTTTATGAAATTTCAATGATGTGATATTTAATTTCCTTAGAGATCGAAAGGATGGGAAAGGAATCTTGGAATATTTGCTAGCTAGAAGTATATAAATTTAAAGTAATTGACAATTTGAATATGCATGAATTATTCATATTAATTCTATTTATGTATATTATTATATAGGTGTCATAGTAATTGATTGTCTCCAAATGTTCCTTATTTATGTAAAAAAGAGAAATAAATCATATTTTTCATTCTACTCATGTTGCATGACTTAAGGTTAAAATTTTTAAGACATTCTTTGCAATAACCACTTAAAAAATTAGGTTGTCTGTCGGTAGTTTTTATTTAAATATTATGCTATTTTTGTTACAACATTTCTAGACTTAATTTTATGTGTACTTATTTTTGTCTAAATATGAGTCAAGTGTGTCATAGATGGTTTTGTAGATCTATGATCAATAGAGTAGTAGTTGATGATCAAATTTTTGTTGTTATTGGTTTTTTCAAAACACTATTTCAAAATTTTTTTTCCCATTTGATATACTTGACTTTGAAGTGTCTTTAGACTAATGTACTTCATTTTTTTTACTATAGGTCTTATTTCTGATGCCTTTCACTTGACATTTGGTTGTGGCCTTCTAACATTTTCTTTGTTCGCAATGAGTCTTTCTCAAAAGAAGTCTGATGAAGCGTATACCTATGGGTGAGGTTTTCATTGATGTATATTTAACTTACACATAAAGGCAAATTATGGTTGTATGTGTAGACAAAAAGTTAATATTTTTATCTTGGTTTAATAAATGACAAATTGTTGAGGTGCTATTTTCCTAGATCTTGATCATTATGGTTTTGTTATTTTTATTGACTTTTGTTAAAAGGACCTAGTCTTGTTAGGAAATTAAATATTGTTCCATTTGAACTTTATGCTATTCTATTTCACTTAGCTTGAAATATTGTTTAAGTAGGTTTCTAAAGGAAAATGAGTTTAATATGCCTTTTACTTCTCTTGTTTTTCATCAGGTACAAGAGATTGGAAGTATTAGCTGCTTTTACAAATGCTGTGAGTATTGAATGCTTAACCTTTTTTGTTGTTTGAGCTATGGTTTTAGGACGATACTACTTATGCTTCTTAGTGGATTACATTATCTAGAAAAGATTTATTTATTAGAAGTATTGGTGTGGGTGTATCCTATTCAAATTTTTGTGTATTGGATGTGCATAGCAATTATGAAGAAAGTTGTGATATGTGTGATGCGGATAAAAGATATGATTGTATCATGTACCAAATACCATAGACTTGCATAGAAAATTGCTATATTGGCCAAATTTTTGTTTTGGATTATTGAAGTCCAACCCATCGTTTATAGCTATTATGATTTTCCTATTGTTGGTTGGGTTGCCCATGTTGCCTTGCTATTGTTGGGTTGTTATGAATCTTGTTTAGATTGGTCTATAGGTGGGGTTGGCATTGTGGACCTTAGTAATTTTCTTCAAGTTGGTATGTTGATTAATGGATGATATGACTATTTTTTTCTAAAAAAAATTGTATGTGAGAGGCATTCATTATCACCCTTTAACTACAAGAAGTCGTACATTGGTTGTGGAGTTGTTCACTCAATATAGTGGATGGCTAGGGGTGATGACCACTTTGCCAAGCAATCTAGATCAGAAGAGACATGTTGGCTAATAATTTACTTGTTAGACATTGGGAGATCGTTATAATTTTACTAATTCATTAGTGGAAAGTGCTTTTATAGATTGGTTTTTTATGGCGTTTGAAGAAGCCAAGAGGTTAATGACAAATGGAGCAATGTAGCCCAAGAGTGTATGCTTTGATTGTGGATGGATGGACAACATAAATAGTGGTTGCTCTATGCGTCTTGGATCTCGTGATAGCTTGTTCGGTTGATGTTTTGTTGTAGTTGGGTGCATTTATAGTGTTGAACTTTTAATTGGCTTGGTGTGATTGGGTGTTGCTGTGCATGGCCATGTCTCCTTTTTGCAAGATTTGGTTTGTTTGGAATGGGTGTTAATCCTAAGTAGCATTTAACTTGTTGAGTATTGTTGGCATTGGCTCTTCCTAGTGCTTGGTTTGCATAGGCACCGCAAAGAACTCGAAGACCTACATTTCTAATGCCATTTGCTCCCTTGGTTAGTGGATGTTGTATCTTCATTCTTGCCCACCTGAGTTGTAAGGTTGCAAATTTTGGTTTTTTTTTTTTTTTTTTTTTTTTTTTTGGAAAAAGAAGCCAATGGTTTGCAAGAAGGATTCCTTGCTGATTGCTACAATTGGGGACAAAGTGAGGTTTTTTTCTATTGTCTTACAACCCCATCAAATTTTTAGTGAGCCTTGGGTTGTATGGAAGGGGGTGCATCACTACCTCGACTTAGGTAAGCAACACCTTCTACTTCCAAATTTCTTTGTTAGGTTGCTTACACATGATGGTGGGTGGAAAGTGTATATATGCTCTCCATATTTTGATAGCTAATTGGTGCAATGAATCATGTGCCTTAGTTGAACTAAGCCTGGGACATTAGACCTCCTTGTTTTGGAGCTTGATAGAATCATCCCGAGCTAACAACTTTGTTTCTCTTCGCCACCTCCTAAGTTTGTTTGATATTGATGGTGCTTGTGTATAAAGGATCTAAGCACGACCAAGGGTTATTACATCCTCTTGCCTAAATCATGGTGCAATTCTTGCGAATCGGCTAGTTGATCTTGGGCTTTCGCGATGAACTCTGTACCTTTAGTGTGGCAACCATCTCAAAGATCTAAGCCATGTGTTATTGATGCATTCTCATTTGTGTTAGTATTGCCCTTTTTGCCCTTGGTGCCAATTGATTGGTCCTCTGCATCATCTAGTTCAATGGTACTCTAGCTCACGAAGTGGCATATTTCTTCTGACTGCAATGATGGTTCATCAAGTTTATTTGTAATTGTTTTATATCATCTTTGGTTCAATCATAAGATAGCCACTCTAGACCCATTCTCTTCTCATTGATGCTGCTTAGATCCATTTTGATAAGCTGAACATGTAGTTTTCTTGCTCCCATGGAGCACTGGGAGCCTCCTAGGCCATTTGGCCCCTTTCAACCCTCTCCTTTTTAGTTGCTTCCCCTTTCTCTTGGTTAGATTAAGGTTAATTATGATGACTCAGTTTGCACTAGTGTTATGGTCATCATTGGGGTTATGATCTAGGCTTATAATGGGGAGCTCATATTGGGCACTTGGTTGGGTGCCTACTTAGCAATTCCACTAGTTGTGGAGGAGAGGGTTCTTCATGAGACTAGTCTACTAGCCCAATGCTTATTTCGTTCCACTACCAAAGTTTGAATTGAGTGTGATTTTGCTGAGGCTGCTCGGAACTTGACACATGGCTTGGATGGCTAGGATAGTGGCGATCTCCTTACAAGATTTTCTTGTCATCCACATATTTTCCAATCACAGGATCATGGATGTGTTTAGGGAGGATAACAGTCTAGTCGATTAGGTTGTATCTTCTGTGTTGTATGATTGTATATGGGCTAGGGGTATGCCCGTTCTCATTGAGTTGGGCTGCATCGTGGAGGAAGATGCTATGTATGAACCTCGACTTCTTAATACTGTAGGTCGCAGCCATTACTTTGGGAAATAGAATCTTAATGTTGGTTCTTCATATTCTTGGTTTGAGCTAATGTTAATCTTTAGGACACTATTTTTAGTTATTTTTCTCACTTTGTTCTTCCACCTTAAGTTAGCTGTGCCCTTAAAGAATTTATTAGCTCATAGAAACAAAAGGCTATTCTCTGTTCATTTTGTGATATTCTTTTGCCATCCATCTTGGTAATATTTGAAATTTATTTTAGCTTAGAGGTCATTTCACTTGATCTTCTTTTTAACTACTTGTGCCTTATGCATCCTGTGAACTATTTGTTTGATTAGCTTTTGAAGTACATTTTCACAGTAGCTTTACCATTATTTCTTTGCATTAAGAAAAGCATTAAGCAAAAACATATTTGTTGTTTTTAAGTTGCAATAGTAGAGGTTCTACCTTATCGGCCACTTTTTTTTTTAACTGCTTCCTCAAGTATGTAATTGTTTAATATCACTTTGTTCTTCCGCCTTAATTTAGCTGTGCCCTTAAAGAATTTATTAGCTGATAGAAAACAAAAGGCTATTCTCTGTTCATTTTGTGATATTCTTTTACCATCCATCTAGGCAATATTTGATATTTATGTTAGCTTAGAGGTCATTTCACTTGATCTTCTTTTTAACTACTTGTGCCTTATGCATCCTGTGAACTATTTGTTTGATTAGCTTTTGAAGTACATTTTCACAGTAGCTTTACCATTATTTCTTTGCATTAAGAAAAGCATTAAGCAAAAACATATTTGTTGTTTTTAAGTTGCAATAGTAGAGGTTCTACCTTATCAGCCACTTGTTTTTTTAACTGCTTGCTCAAGTATGTAATTGTTTAATTGGAGTAACTTCAAGTCGTGTTATCTCAATTATGTGTTAACAGCTTTTTCTACTGTTCATGGCGTTCTCCTTAGCAGTGGAAGCGTTACACGCATTTATACAGGATGAATCGGAGCACAAGTATGTGTAGGCTATTTATTCATTCATTTATCAGTTATGCTATCTTATGAAATAATAATGGCATCAGTATTTATATGGAGATTTTTGTTTGTAGAGTTGTCTACCCAGTATAATGATAATAAAATAAAATGTTGACTATGTTAGTTTTCATGTTACATAAAACATGATAAGTTCCCAAAACAAGGTTGTTAGATCTAAAATGAATATTGAATGCAAGTGAAGATAATAATACTGATGTTATGGAATATAAGATTTTTTTAGTTGTCATTATAAGTGGGTATTTTAAATATTTTTTACTTATTGAAGTTCAAAGGGTTTTACCATTAGAGGATAAGGGGGTTCATCTTGGTAGCTCTAAATTCAACATACTGAATACAAGTTCAATAAAAATAAAAATGTTGATATTATGAAATGATAATATCATAAGTTGGTATTTTAAATATCTTTTTTATATACTATTAAATATGATATTCTTATATATTGGGTTATTGTTGACAAAAATAGAGTTCAAAGAGTTTCATTTTCATAGAGAAAAATAGAATTTGTGGAACATGATTTTTGTTAAGGTGAAAATGATAATTGATGATCATGTTATCATGGGAGATTATTAATGCATGTATCTTTGACCCATCTATAAATAATGTGGAAGTAGGTGATGATTTATTATGAACCAATCTAAGTGAAATGGGGAGTGGGGTGTATTATTGTACATTTAGAAGTTTTGTTAGGCATGTGATTTTTGTCATGGCTTTAAAGTTTGTGATGGTCAGGCAAACTAGCGATATTATTAGTGTTCATAACCTCAGCATTGGATGTTACAATTGAGTAAACATTTTCGGAGTTATTACGATGAAATTGTACTATACAAAAAAAAAGTAAAGACTTGAATGTCTTTTCAAGAAGACAAGGAGTTGAAAATTTATAATGTGGTTATGGGTTAAAACTAGTAAATAAGAAAGATAAAACTTCTTTAGAGTATTTTATTTAGCATATGACCTTTTGATTGTTAATACTTCCTTTAAATGATCGGAAGTGTATTTGATTACTTCTAAGAGTGGTCCTTTAAGAACATAGGCTGATTATTTGTGAGAAAAAAGATCATTTGGATTTTAAAGATTGCAAAATCGTTCTTGGAGGATGTTGAAACAACACTTACGGAGAAAAAAAGAGTTTTGCCCAAAAATCATTCTTGGGTGGTGGAGTTAATATTATATAACATTCATGATATATTAAGAGTAAGAGTTTTCTCCAAAAGTTTTAATTGAACAATATTTGATCAAATTCTAGCTTGAATTGATTTCAAATTTAATTGATTGAGTTGGGTGCAAGCCAACAGATAGGCTTGGACTGTATTGCAAGCTGATTTTGAGTTGTGGTTAGATTCATTTGGCATGGCTCAAAATCAAGTCGTTTGTGCACACACGCACATGTGTGCTCGTGGGCTCGTTTAGACTTGCAAGTGAATGATATTGTGAAAGTATAATAGCGTATAATTGTTCATTGAATATTAATATAATTATACAATACTTATTTGTGACAAAGAATTTGATTGAAAATGAAAAAATAATTGAATGCCATCTTGTTTTGGGCTCGAATTGATATCAAAATGAGCCCTTCTCTTCCAAAACTTTGTTCGAATTGAACTTTGTTTGATTGGACCTATAGCCAAGATCAAATTGACTTGAAGTTAGCCTTGTTAGCAACTCGAGTTGGATCGGTTGACACTAACATGGATTCGACCTAGATAACATTTAGATTAGATAAAATATTACATCAGATTGTGCTAAATCTATCTATTAAATAATGTGGAACTAGATGATTTGTTATAATCTATAAGTACAATAAGGAGTGCATAGCATATGTACTATTGTATCTCGAGTAGTTTTTGTTAGGCATTTGGTTGTTTTCCTTTGCTCTAAAAGCTTTGGTGGTCAATCAATCTAGGAATATTATTAGTGTCTTTAACCTTATGAAGCATTGGATGTTAGAATTGGGAAAAGTTTTAAAGAATTATTTCAAGAAATTCTACAATGCCAAAAAGATTATTGTTAAAGATTTAAATGAGCTTTTTAAGAAGTGAGTTAGGGTGTTGAAAACTTATAATGTGATACTGGGCTTGGACAGGCAAATAAGAATGGCAAAATTGTTTTAAAGTGATTTTTTAACATATAGTTTTATGATTATCAATATTTTCTTTAAATGATAGGAAGTTCAATTTATTACATGTCAGAGTAGTCCCTTTAGAAATAGAGATTGATTATTTGTGATAAAAAAGATCAGTGTGATTTTGAAGATTGCAAAGTTGTTCTTGGAGAGTGTTGACACAACACTTTTTGGGAGAAAATTAAAACAATGTCCTAAATTGGGGAGCCAATATCATATGATTGTATCATACAGTAAGAGCAACAATTTTGCCAAAAATTGAAGATTACTCAAATTTTTTATTGAATTTTAGGTTGAATTTAGGTTAAATCTGCTTGATTTAGTTTAGTTATGAGCTAGCAAATTTGATTGGACCATATTGCAAGGTGATTATGAATTGTAGTCAATTGGCTTTGTATGGAACAAGATTGAATTTTGTAAGCTCATGCACGTGTTTGATCATGTTTTCGCTTAGACTTGTACATGAATGAGTGTTTGAAAGTATAATAACATGTTTTAGTTCATTGAATAAGAATGATTATATAATACTTTTTTATAAAAAACAATTTGACAGAAGAATTTAAAAAAATAATTGAAATCAATGTTGACATTACCCCGAATTGAAATCAAATTAAATCAGCTTGTCCAAATCTTGGATTGCATCGAAGAAAGATTGAATTGAACTTCTACGATTCAACCATCAGCTGTGGTCGAATTTGCTTGAAGTTAGGCTTGTTAGAGTCAAGTTAGATTGGTTGACACCGTTACGGAGTTGTTGTGCATGAAATTTGGATCATATAAAAAATTAGATTCTATTAGAAATGACCTTTCTATAAAATGATGTAGAACTAAATGATTGTGTAGCTCTCAGCCCGGTTTTTCTCTCCTTCATTGACCCCAACTCTGGCTCAGCTGGACTGATTTCTTCAAACCCAGTCTAAGTGAAATGGGGAGTGCATTGCGTCTGCTTTGTTATACCGCAAGCAGTTTTGTTAGGCATCTGATTTTTGTTATTTGTTTTGAAGTTTGTGAGGGTCAAGTAAACTAGTAAGATTATTAGTGTCTATAACCTCAAGCAATTTTGTTAGGCATGTGATTTTTGTTATTGCTTTGAAGTTTGTGATGGTCAAGCAAACTAGTAATATTATTGATGTCTATAATCTCAAAAGGCATAAGATGTTAGAATTCAAAAATGTTTTAAGAAGTTATTACAAGAAATTTTGCTATTCTAAAAAATTTTATTAAATTGGCTTTGAAGTAGTGAGATGGGAAGTTGAAAATTTTTTATGTGGTTATGGGGTTGGACTTCCAAATAAGAAAGGTATTTTTTTTTGAAGTGTCTTTTTAGCATATGATCTTGTCATTGTTAATACTTTCTTTAAAAGATGGGAAGAGTGTTTAATTACTTTTAAAAGTGGTCCTTAAAGACATAATTGATTATTTTTGAGGAAAAGGATAATTTTGATTTCAAAGACTGCAAAGTCCTTAAAGAACGTTTACACAAGGATTATGGAGAAATAATAAGGTACAATAATATTTTAAATGGGGGAGCATATGTTATATAGAATGTATAGTATTGTAAGTGTGGAGTTTTACTCAAAATTGAAGACTAATCAAAGTTTGGTCCAATTCTAGCTTGAATTGAGTTTGTATTTGATTGAATGAGGTGAGTTACGAGCAAAAAAAATTGTTTTGGACGACATTGTATGTTGATTTTGAGCTTTTGTCAGATCATCTCAGCATGGCAAAAAATTGAATTGTATGTGTGCAAAAGCACACATGTGGGTTCGTGTGCTCGTTAGGCTTATAAGTGAATGAGACTCCAAAAGTATAATAGCATATATTAATTCATTAAATATGAATGGTCATCCAAAGTTATTTTTGATAAATAATTTGATTGAAATGGAAAAAAATAATTGAAAGCAATGTTGTTGTAGTGTTGAATTGAGATCAAATTAAATCCTTGTCCAAAAGTATCAAATTAAAGTTCTTGGATTTGAGCTTTAGCCAAGGTTTGGTTGGTTTGGAACTAGATGATGATTTGTTGTCATCCAAACTATGTGAAACGGTGGTGCATTGCGTGTACACTGTTTTATATCTAGTAGTTTTGTTAGGCATGTGATTCTTGTCATTGCTTTAATGTTTGTGATGATCTAGCAAATTAGCAATATTATTAGTTTTCATATCCTCAAATACGATGTTACAATTGATAAAAAAAGTTTTAGAAGTTTTTACTAAGAATTAAATGTGTTTTTTAAGAAGACAAGGAGTTTAAAATTTATAATGTAGTTATAGGTTTAGACTAGCAAATAGGAAAGGTAAAACTGTTTTAGATTGTTTTTTTAGCATATGATCTTATAATTTTAATACTTTAGATGATTGGAAGATTATTTGATTATTTGTAAGAATGATCCTCTGTGAACATTGACTGATTATTTGTGAGGAAAAGATCATTTTGGATTTCAAAGATTGCAAAATCATTCTTGTAGAATGTGACACAACACTCATGGAGAAGAAAAGAGTTAAAATAATTTCTTGGATGGTGGAACCAATATTATATGTAATGACTGATAATAAGAGAAAATTTTTTATTGAAAAATTGTTTGGATTGAATTATTGCTTGATTTGAATTCGAATTTGATTGATTTTGTGTGCAAGCCAACAGTTGGTTTGGACTGTATTGCTGGCTGATTTTGAGCCGTTTGGCATGGCACAAAATCGAATTGTAAGCAAAAATAAAATGAGTTTTGCTGACACTATAGATCAAAGCTGATTAGTTCGTCTGTTTTGTTGAATTTGAAATTTTATTTTGCCATTGTTCTCTTCTTCTTTTTTTTTTTTTTTTTTTTTTTTTGCCGTTTGTTGCTTGTTAAAAAAGGTGCTTACAAGTTTAGCATTATGGAATAGAGCGTCGCACATGGCTCAATTTTTATGAAGTGCAATGAATAGTTGCAAGAATCATGTTTGATTCCATCTATAATTTGATTATATATAATGCAATTAAATTAAAGAAATTGGATGGCAAAAGGTTCAGGGTTATATTTTCAAAATTGTATGATTTTTTAGTTTTCTTTACTTTGGGGACTGGACGACTCGGACGTGTTATCTGTAGTGTTGACTGCATAATAATTCTTTGTGCAATTTATTTCTTGAGATCTGGGCAAATATCTGCTTTTGTCCATTCCATTAACTGTAGAAAATACTGGATATGTGAAATTTCCTTTGTTTTGGGAAACCTGGATCTTCTTACGAGCATTGGAAGTTTGTATATATGTGTCTGTATGTTTGCAAAGACACAAACTCACATGCACACATAAACCTGAACTGTAAAGCACTGAAGCTTGTTGCCACAGTTGAATAAGACTAAGTTGATGTTGAATTGGAGTTTCAGCTTCCAAAAGGATTTTAGAAAATGCAGTTTTGTTTCATTAAGGATGAATACTTGCATTTTTATATGTTTTTTTATTGACTCAATCCTGTTGACATTCAAAACATACAAGCTTATTTTCTTTCTGCTATAGTTTCTTTAGTTTGACATTTTGTCATATGCCTAAAATGGCTTATTTATGATTGGTTTCATTTGTATAACCTTAATATAAACGTCATGTAACCTTTTATAGATGTTTAATCTTTCTCTATGTAATGTTTATCACCTGCTTATTTACTGATTGAACTGTTTTGTTTTCTTCTCTAATTTGCATGCTTTATTGTTCAGGCATTACCTGATTGTTTCTGCAGTGACGAACCTTTTGGTGAATCTGCTTGGTGTTTGGTTCTTTCGGAGTTATGCTCGCATTAATATCGGTAATGTGTTTTTATCTTTACAGCTAGCAAGAGCATTTGTTCATGTAGTTGAAAATGAGATGAAGCTAGTTTGATTCTTTTAGCTTATTTCTGAGCACATTATTTGCGGTGTAGTTCAAAATGCACGGCTTGACCATCTTTCTAACTTTGCAGCTTACAGGATGGCTGAAGATATGAATTGTCACTCCGTTTGCTTGCATGTTCTAGCTGATTCGATTAGGAGGTATAGCTTAATCATTTATGTGCAGAATGCAGGGAACATTTATCTTTTGCTTAGTTTATTTTTTTCTTTTCTTGAATTGTTCTGCAAGAGAAAAGCTTCATTCTAAGCCTGCTTTGATAATTGGACTCCAGTGCAGGTTTAGTTCTTGCTTCATGGTTACTCAGTCTAGGGTCAGTTTCTTCCATCGTAAGTTTTTCTTTTTTTTTTTGGAAATTTCACAATTATTATCATATAACTGCTGATTTATATTCCAGTATTGAGAATGCCGAAGCTTTGTGCCTTGGGCTTGTATCGGCTGCCGTGTTTATGGTTGCCCTACCACTCTTTCGAGCTTCTGGTGGTATCCTACTTCAAAAGGTCCCTGCTAATGTACCTTCATCTGCCTTGAGTAAATGCTTGAGACAGGCATGATTTCTGACTTGGATGACTTAGTTTATGCCTTCGTCTTTTAAGCATTGCCTTTCAGTTATTTGTTTCTTATTAATTATCTTTTTTAGGTAACTGCACTTGACGAAGTTTCAGAAGTTAATCTTGCTAGGTTTTGGGAATTGGTTCCTGGTCATTCTATCGGATCACTCTCTATCGTGGTATGTGCTCCTTTAAGCAAGCTAACTTCATCTTATTGCTTCATTTATCTGACCGATCCTTAATGGAAGTAAAGAAATGAATTTATTCACCCAGATAACAAAAACTGTGGCTTTCTAGATAATTAGATGAATTGCAAAATGATTATGCTTTTGCAGGATTGTTTGCGAGTTGGAATATGTTGCTCTGCTTTAGGATTATTGAATGACCTAATGATTAATGGTGCGTTAGGTAGAATGATTATTGAAGAGATTACCACTCGAAGTGACTTTTAAACAAAAAAAAAAGAAAAAAAATCTCTGCTTCATCTTTTGGAATCATTAATCCACAGTGTTTATTAACTAAGTGCCTTTAAGGTTTCAGCACTGCAACATTTATGATGACAATTCTTCTCTTTACTCTGATGAACCAGGTTAAAGAGGAAGCAAATGATGAAGCTGTCCTTCGTCGTGTGCATGAACTCTATCATGATTTGGGGATACAAGACTTGACCGTGCAAACCAATCACTTTTAGACACGCAGTTTTATAATATTTTTTACATTTTTAACAAATATGGATCTCATTATAGTCTCAGAAGAGCAATGCAAGTATGAGTGGTCCGGTTTTGTTTTGGACATCCATCAGATTGCATGCAGATAATGACTCGAGTTAACTTGATTTATACACCGAAGGCTACAGGATTCCAAGTTGTTTTCATGGGAAGGTGTTATGGTCATTAAAAAGAAATTAAAATATAACAAAAGTTGAATAATGTTTTTTTAATATTTTTTTTAAATCGTGGTTACAACAATAAAGAGGCTGGTATCGTTAAAATAAGTGTGCAATACAATATGTCTGCATAAAATGGAGTGTGAATTATAAAAATTATAATCTAAATAGTAAATTTATAAAACAATTGAAGTTTTGAGATACTTAACTATTCTTTAAAAATAATTTTAAAATTATCGTTTATCTTTAAAACCCTTATGTGGTGATTACGATAAAATAATTATGCACTAGATTTTAGATAATTAGATTTAAATCTTGATATGTGTCTACCTTTAGTCCAATGGTTAAGTTTATTCCAATAATTATATTTTTTTAAATAATAGATTGGTGAATACTTCACATATTAGACCAAATGACCTTGCACACTTAACCAAATGACTATAACATTGAACCAAAGTCCCTTAAAATCATTTGGCCAAAATACTAATAAAAAATCTAAGATAAAATCCTAATTACAAAACAAAAAAAAAATATAATATAAAAACCCATAAATACACAGCCTTATAACATAAGAACAATAACAAGAGGTACACTAAATCAATGTTGAAACAATATAAGAAATATTTTTAATTTAACTCAAAAGAACAATTTGGATAAATTATAGAGAGATGAAGTGTTTCCACTATTGTTGTAGCCAAATTTGTAAATGATCATTATAATTTTCTCTAAGGTTTTTTTATAAAATTTTAAGAAAGCTTTCAAAGACTCCAAATAATCTAAATAACTCTTTAATAGTTATATTAAAATATTTTAGATTTTGGTTAAATTAGATATTACTCATATAAAATAAACTAAATATATCATATTTTTCAAGGATAGTATTATATGTTAGGTACCAATTTGTATTAATCGTATCGTACATTAAATAAACTTGGCTCACTCTATGGTATCTATGCAAGATAAATTAAATATATTGTATGTTAGATATTAATGTATTATGCAAAAGTCTTGGGTTCAGATTAAATAAAAAATAGATTTTCTTATATAACATTTTATATCACATTGAATATTAATGTATTAATATATTTTTTTCATCTTAAAAAGTAGTTTGAACTAAATATATTATACATTAAATATAATGTATCATTCAAAAAACTACAAAAATATTTTCTCAACTTATTTAGTTGACTAAATGTAATATACTTTAATGGATAATTAAGTGTTTAACTTTTCATTCAATTCCTTCATCTCTTTATTGTTGCAACCCTTCTGATTGATAGCTTTCTCTTGTGCCTTTCATATGATTTACCCTTAGCTAATGATAAGTTACCACTAAACTAAGCCTATGACCCCACATTATTGTCTAGTCACCCAACCTCCATAATCCCCTACTCCAAACTTGGGTAAATCGCATTTTTATCTTTTATCTATCTATAAGTATGACTTACTCCATATTATTGATGACAATGAGCTCTGACAAACAAGAGTAGTTGGGAATAAGAGAGGATTTTATTTTCTTTTTCATCTGAGAGATAATGGAAACAAAATCCATAAAATACTTCTTGGTTCCTCTCCATTACATGAACAGGTTTGAATACTAGAAATGTTTTAATAACTTTAGCTTGAAGAAATTATTTATTGACTAAGTCAACCTTTACATGTTGCACGAAATGCCTATTAGCCAACTATAATGAATTCCTTGATCACATCTACTCCTTTTTGGTAATTGGTGTCTAGTCAATTTTTTTTTTCAAGTATGACTAAGTTTTTCAACTATATTGGTGTTTCCCTTATGTCAAGGTCTTTAAAATTATTAAAAACTAAGTTGAAAGAGTCCCTTCTCAAAGCTATACTTTGTGCAACACTAAGCAATTCTCCTTTTTTTTCTTACTCAATAGGATGTCTTGATACTTCTCCTTCTCATGATAGCTTTTTCATAAGGATAACATCTTCGATTAAGTCTTGTTAATATCAATGATCAGATCATCTTTGGGTGCACTTCCTTATGAGGTTCTTTGTGAGGCATATATTGGTTAAAATGGTTCAAGTTGTTGACATTCACTACTCTTAAAAACTCCATATGTGTTAATAACTTTAGTAAATGAACATTGTCATTGAATTTTTGCATTATTTTTTTAGGTTCATATCACATCGATTTTAGCTTCGTATCATTTTCTTCTAATCATTCCTTACAATGTGAAACCAAATAAGGTTATCATTTGGGAGTTTCTTCTCAACTCAATCTTATTCATGCCACCCCTTATATTTTTTGTTACGTTATATTAATTAATGAGTTTGAAAGATTGCATTGTTACTAATATATAGTTTAAATAAGCCCAAGAAGGAAAGAGGGTGAATTGGGTTTTCACATTTTAAATATCCATCTCAAATGACGCAAAAAGTATCATTTTTTATTTTTGAAATTAAAGCAATTTAAAACATCCAATAATAATAAAATAAAATGTCGAAAGTAAAATTCATCATAAATTTTTCAAGTAGTTTAACTCTTATTCAACAAGCTAATATCCCTAAACTAATTAGCTTGAGCCTAATACTATTATTTCCTCTCCTTCACAATAATTGGTGAAGAAACCACTTATAATTGAGTATTTTTCTTAAGTCTCAAACACAACCTCCTCTCTTTCACACGAGATCTCAAAGTAAGTGCCTTGCCTTCACACAAAGCCTCTAAGTAGGTTATATCTCTCCATATTCTTCAAGCATAGAGTAGGACTTTATAGTAATTTTAGAATTCAAAATATAACTCAAAACAACTTTTGAGTGCTAGAATAAAGAAAACCATCATGAATTAAATCACTATTATTGGGTGAAATCTAGAATTATGATGCGAAGAAGTTGGTGTGAATGTAGTAAGAAATTGAGGCAACTCTTCTAAATTGCATTTGTATCTTCCCAAAGAATGAAGCTATATAATAGCATGGGATTTCAATAAAGGATGAAGTATTTCATATTTCTAGAATTCAAAATTCTTTCAAATTTTGCTTTAGAAAATTTTTCAAAATTTTCAACTAGAGCATAAGAGAATATAACATTCCAAAATAATCCTATATACATGTAATATATAGCCAAATAAAATACTATTGCATTTAGGATTCTAAATTTAATGAAATGAGAAAATTTTCCTATAAAATGATATTCTATAAAAAGGTCATATCAACCATAGCATGTATGTCATTCCTAAAGAAAAAAAAAGATATATGATATTGTATTTAGAAGAGGTTAGAGGATAAAAAAATATTAAAATTATATTAAATCATGTTATCTTATTAAAGGTTACACACACTCATATTAAAAATTAATATAAGTAATAAGTGACCATTTGAGGTGGAGAAGAGAGAAAATAGAAAGGATATCTTAAGATACTTAGTATTATTGATAGTTGCAAGGGAAAAGATTTCATGCATGGAAGGATTGAGGAAACCAACATAAACCAAAGGAAATGGTGCAAGGAACCTTCATTTTATTATGAGGTGAGTCTTCTTGTGTGTTTAAATTTATTTTCATGAGATCCTTTATATATTTGCATTTATGCATGTCTTAATGGGTATGGAATGAGAAGGAAAATTAATAAAGTAGACCTTTTAAGCTAATATTTTTGTAGTGAATTGTATAAAAGTGATTCATATCATGTAGACAATTCTATAACTTTAGGTAATTATTGGATAATTTGAGAAAAAATAAGAATGAGAAAAAGTCTATGTTAGAAGGACGATGAAGGATGATTAAATGGTTCAACAGAGTGATGTATGATATATTAAGGGCTAGCATGTGGTAATAGTGATTTTTGGCACAAAGAGTCTTAAGTCTAGAGATTTTGAACTTGTGAAATTGAATAGTCTAATTGGGACCAAGAGAATACCAGATAGAGGATTAGATTTAAGCCCCATACATGTGATGTTCATCGAATAATTATTGGATTTTTTATGAAAGCAAATTAATAGTTTAATAAAGAATTGGGAGTGATTGAATGATCCATGAAATGTGCATTAAACATTTTAATAACAAAGATTAGGTGATCTAATGATGCTAATAGATGGTTTTATCAAAGTGAATCTAGTTAGGTCTTATGAGAAAACATACTCAAATAATGTTATAAACATAGTATAATAAGTTATTTATGAATACATAAGAATAATAAGTAATATATATGCTCTAAACATAATTACAAAAAGAGGAGCTAAAGAAAGAAGAATTGAATACTTAGCTCTCTAATATTGAAATAGGTGACTTATCACTAATATATTATGCACATGATTAATATATGTTTACTTAATTACCTAGATTTAGTCTCCATACTAATTTAGAGATGCATGCTCAGTGATGTTATAATATGATTTCATATGTCACGATCATTATTTAGAAAAAGAAAAGGGTTGAATGCTATGTGAACTAAAATTAGTGTGTGTGAATCCCATAAGAGGGAGATGGATTGTAAGTTTTAAAATATTTTTGCTAATTTTCGATAGTATTTATTTTTCTGATATATTTTTATAAAAATAAAAGTATATTATAGAAAATCTTGATATTTAAATTTATAAATAATTTTTAATTTTTATGATTAAAAAATAAAAAAATAAAATAATATATCAAAATTCTTAGATGACTAGGTTCAAACTATAACCTACATCTACCCCCAACTAAAGTTGAAAAAAAACTCTATTATTGAAAGAGTTATAACTTAAAATTTTTTCTTATAATTTACCTACAACTTATTTTAGATTTTTTTTTATATCTTACCACTAACACACTAACTTTTATAAGTTCAACTATAACATGAGTTTTTACAAGCTCAACCCCAACTTAGTTTTTTATGAGATCAAATCAAACTTGATTCTTTGCAAATATCAGGCCACCCAACCCTAAAGAAAAAAATAAAATACAAAAGGAAATAAATTTCTAATAAAAGCATACACATTTTTTTATTCTTGTTGAGGAATAAAGAAAAACACAAAGAACTAAAATTATAAGAGAAGTGAGAAAATTAAAGCTTAGAAGATTTAAGCTTAGTTGGAAAAATTTGGTATTTCAAATAGTACTAAGTCATATGTATTATCAAGAGATTATTACATAAGTGAAATATAATGCCTTTTTTTTTAAATATTAAAATATTATTCACATTTATTAGTCATTTTACGAATAATATTTAGGTATATATAAAAAAGCTTATCATAGTCATCAGAAAGTCAAGAAAAAACTATTTAAAAAGTTGCTCCTAAACTAATTAAAAACTTTTCCAAATGGCTAAAATATTTTTCCAAAATGGGTGTCTACAATGACACATATAATGGTTAGTTAATTAGCCATTAGTTGTTATTGACTGAAGTCATTGTCTCAAATTGGAGAAGTTTTAGATCGTGAGATCAATCATAGTAAAAGTAGATGAGTTATGGATGATTTAATCAAGGAGGATTAGATCTCGGATGAGTTCTAAATCATTTAATTGATCAAAAGTAAAAGTGAGAATGTTCTAAGTCATAAGATTCAAACATAAAGATATTTAGATCATATTGTGAAATATGTGGGGTAAAATGTGCAGAAGGAGAGGGGTGAATTATGCATTTAACAATTTTTTTATTTTAAAAGAACTTTGTTTTTTATAAATATTATCAACGAAATGAGATTACTTGATAATAAATAAAATATGCAAAGATTTTAAGGTAGTTTGGCCTTAAGCCATGCCTACATTCACCTCTAGTCTTTAATCGGGCTTCCACTAACTACTCGCTTTTGTTGAAGCCAGTAGATGCAAACCAAATATATGCTAGCACTCCAATGAGTCACTAAAATCACCAAAATTTTGATTATATAGAAAAATTTGAAACTTCATAATTTTCGTATACAAAAATTCTTTAAAATAATGGTGACACTACTAATAAATGATACATATTTTATTAAGATATGTAGAAAAAGATATTAAACAAAAATAGGAGAAATAGAGACCAATAAAAATCTTCAACTCCCATAATTGTGTGCAAAAATTGGTTAGTCACAATTTTGAACTTCACTTGACCTCTTATGAAAATTTTCAAGTTTGCTTCTATTAATTTTAATGTTTGATAAAAGAATTCTATTTATAGTTGAAATAAAAAACTTCAAAAATAAATCCCCTAATAACTTGAATATACTTTTCAAAAAGCTAGATGTTATAGGTGATACAAACGAAGACATTAGTGTAGCTACCGTTCAATCTTGGCACATGAAACAATCACCATTCGATCAAAAAAATTGATAAAGCGTCTAGATCTAATCATAGTGAGATACGATCTGAAACGTTAAATTCGAAAGTCAGATGGATGGTGGTAATAAATCAGTTACTATTCACAAAGGCAAAGAGACCTTCAGTCATTCGATCAACCATCACATATGAATGGCTAGATGCAAGTAAATTATTCACAAATGTAGGCTTGATTTGGACCATTTAGTCATGAAAAATGCACGATAAATGGGTGTGTAATAAGCAATGTTTGGAAAGTACTTTGTTTAGTCTCATATTACAAAATAGCTCAAGTGATTTGTGTTTATATTACATCCACTATGCATAATAAATAACCTTCTAGAGTTGGCCACCCCCTGGTGTTCTTAAAAAATCATGACCCAAGTTGCCAGCGTGTAAATACGGATCTGACCTGACCTAATTCCTTAACCAATTCACGAGTTTGCCTGACTTGATACGTCCAAGTCAACTCAGAAGTAATGCCCCTGAAACTATTGCCCAAAAAAACCACTACAAGGATGCCTTAGACCGAATCGATGGCCTAACCCATCTCGGTTTCAATCAGGCTCCTGGCCTGTAGCTTCCAAGGCTCGTGCCCAGTACTACAGGCCAATTGACCTGAGCCCTTTGGGCTTAATAGTAGGGTTATATGCTTGAGAAAATTATATATATAATTTAAAAAATTATTTGAATATTTATAAGATTTTAAAAATTCAAATGACTTAAAAAATATAACTTAAGGCAAACTCATATATGCATGAAAGATGATTATCATATGTATCATAATTATGAAGAAATTAAAGGTTTAACATTCTAATCATAAAGATTTAGAAATATAGTTCTTTGTGGATTAATCACTTCATAAAGACCATTGTCCTTGGTTCTAAAATCAGTAAGTCGAGCTATCAAATTTCATTCACTTTTTATGCTAAAATTCTTGTCCCAACAAACTCAGACTACTACAATACTTTTTGAGATTTAACTGAAATAATACTAAGTTCAATAAGACATTAATAAATATTTAGCTTAGTTTTGTGATCATCATATCAAAGGGTTCAACATATCATCCTATTTAAGGATAGATTATTTGAAAAATAAGAAATAATTAAGACTATCTAATTAAAGCAAATGTGATCATGGTTGTTCGATTAGAGTTTAAAAGCAAGGTTTACTAGCTGGCGAGCTTTTAGCTGTCTGATCAATGATTGGATGGTAAGCATTTATGCATGCTTTTAACATTGCCCTGTGAAGGAATTTTAGTCTCATATTGAAGTAATGATAACATTTTGCACTTTATAATAACTTGCACAAGTGAATAATACAATTTTGAGGCTGGCTCCCCCTTATGTGCTTGGGATTCACCACTCAACTACTTGTACATGCTTATAATATTACACGTTAAATGTCAATAGACCTTATGCTACTTGATTTGATATATGTCCTCTACCTTATCAAAATTGCGCCATTACCAAGATTGGGCCCAACCTGACTTGGTTCCAACTACTCTTCTAACTTGAAGCTTGGGAGTGCCTTCTTAGGCTGTAGCCCAAAGGCTTTGGGAACATTCTTGAGATGTGGTCATGATTTTTTTAATTATAAAAATTTTAACATAATAATTATTATTTAATTTAATCAAAGTTTCATAATTGATTTAACATGAAATTTGATAAGAAAATATATAATTTATTTAATCAAGGAAAGAATTGAGTGAAAAATAGAATCCATATGTTATTTACATTAAAAATAGAATTGAGAAAATTTAGATACTAATATTTTGTTAGATTTTAATTTTTTAATTTAATCAAAATAAAATTTGGTAAAGATTTATAAGATAAGTTTAACCAAAGAATTGATTGAGTAAAAAATTGAATCCTATATGTTTCCTAAACTAAAGAAATGATTTAACAAATTTAGATACTTTTATAGAATTTAAAAAGTTTAAATGATTTAAAAAGGGACTCTTATATTTCTAAAAATAAAGAATAGTTTAAGTAGGATTTGAAAGATTTGAATAGAGAAATATATCTTATGATTAATAATTAATAAGTTAAGATTTCATTTCATAATAAAAATTATATATTTTTAAATTTCAGGTATAAATATTTAATCTTTCAACCTTGTTGAATATTCCAAGATACTTTGAAGACCATTAATTCATCATTTTTAAAAGTATATGACTTATTTTTTATAACTAAACTTGTTTTATATTAAACAAACTTATTAGAATAAAACAATAAATATTTAATACTTGACTCATCAAGCACAAGGTTGACCTAACACTATGACATGAGCAAGTTGAAAATATATATACATAAGTACCTCGTGTGCAAGTAACAACTATAATGTATTATAAGGTGATGGTAGTGATAAGCCACCAAATTATGTAATATAGGTTGGGTTGTGATGATTCATGAATAAGTGTAATATAGCCTAGGTGGTGATGAGCTATAAAAAAGTATAATATAACATGGGTATTATGAGTTGTGAAAAGTTGTAATATAATCTTGATGGTGATGGACTCCTAAAAAGTGGATTCCATAAAGGGTTGAAAGTAAAGTGACTTAGTAGTAATCTTTTTGTTATTTATATAATTATTATTAACTAGTCTTTTAAATAATTACTTTCTTAATTATTTTTAAATTTTTTTAAATCAATTTATAAGTGATTAAGTAATAAGTAGAAGTATATGTGTTATAGTAATAATGCACGACACCAAAGTTTTAAGTGGTTTGGCCACCAATACTAGGTTTACGCCCACCTTTGGTTGACCCAACTAAACTTCTATTAAATGAATATCTTTTGCCAATTAACAAGTAGGCCAAAGCTCTCACAACACTCTAATCACCACAGATCAAATGACAACTTAAACAAGCAACAACTACAAGCCAAACAAGGCCATTAATGGCCTAACAACTTGATTCAATCACTATAACTAAAATAATAAGATATATAACATTTAAAATTGTTTTATACAAACACTTGCTACCTTATGCCTTCAAACAAAATGACATAATAAGTAGATGAGTGGCAAAAGATATTAATAAGCACCAAAGTATAAATAATATGCACATAATGCTTAAAATGATGTTGCAATTATATACCAAACTAGTAATAATAAGTGTGAAAAGGTTGCTAGATTTGAATCTTTTAATAGTATTGTAAGTTGAGTCATCATCAATGTAAGAGAAATACTCTTATTTATAATCTAGTTAAGTATTTCATTGATTATGATAAGCACAATGGTTATATTGACTTTCATGAAGTGATTAAAACTAATTTTTATTTCTTTTGGCAACATATCGTACTAGTGTGATATTATCATACAATGGTAATAATTAATATATTATAATCACCTCGATGATGCTTTAATATGACTAATGTATTTAGTTATTGTAAGAATATCATACAAATATGACACAACATCATACTATATAGTGGAAGCTCCATACACTTAACTTAAGCTTTTAAACCATCATACTAGATTATTACTAAGATTTTACAAGCACATTTTGTTCATTTTTTTATGTTCAGATTGATCGTATGAGTCTAATATGTGATTATCATTATTTGATAATTTATTTCATAGTATTGAGTTCTCAAAATTTTCCTATACTATATGAGATCATACAAGTATATTGAAGTTGACTTAAGAGTAAACAACATAAAATAACAGTACACACTATTTGTACTCATATAATATATGATATCATATTTATATGATGACATTATAAGATTTCTTTTTAAGTTCTTTAAGTTATCAATGAAGTGAAAGTAAACCATACATGTATAATATACTGCTTCAGATTATATGATGTTACAATTATGAATTACAAAGTGAAGTTTGATAAAAGACATTATAACAATACTGCATCTAATCTTACTAGTTAAAAAGTAAGTCATATTAGTAAGGTGGGTGCATTATACACGTTTGAACACATTAAAGATTATTTATTATTTGAATTTGAAATAAAATATATGGCGTACTCATATAGCGCAAAGTTTGTACAAGTATAATTGCATTTAATAACTCCTTTGAGAACATAGAAAAGAATCATACAAGATAAATATCTTATATGACTAATTTTGTACTTCAATTTTTAAAGATAAATGACCATCACATTTGTATGTTGATACCATAGTATATATATGACATCATAAGAATTTCAAATTCAACTGATAATATAAGCCAAAATCTAGACCATACGAGTACAATATTGCATATTGTAATGAATAAACATAAAGAAATAAAAATTACAACTTATTTCAAACTTAATTTCTTCAACTTAAATAATTGATTTGGATATGGAGAGATTTATATTGATGTTACTTAAGTTATAGGACAACTCTAGATGAATAATAACTAAAAAATAAAGGTATAACATGAATGCATGCATGTATAAATAAAATATAATGAAAGCCTAAGTGTCACATTACAAAAAAGAAATGTTTTAGCATTCTAACCATCAAATAATGTGGTAAATAAGGGCCTACAATAGATTTAGCCATGTTATATGGAATAAACCTAAACTACTCTATCATTTACAAGTTGAACTAGCATTTTTTAGCAATGGTCTTCAAGCTTCATTCCATTCAAAGGTATATGTGCCTTGCTCTTCACAGTCATCTACTGCACCTACTATTTATTTTTAAATATTTACAACACTTCAAATATCAATTAGTTAAGCTTAATTTTGTGATCATCAAACCAAAAGATACAATAGAAAGATATCTAAGAATGATATAGAATAACTAATGACTCACATAAATATCAAATTATGATGGGATTGATCATTTGTTATTTATCATGTTTATTATATTTAATTATTACAATTATGTATAAACTTATGACATAACCCTATTTACTAAAATGTTCTTATGTGATATTATATTTGTTTTGTCGATTAAGTCTCTTATAGTCACTCAACCTATGTGTTCTAACATATTACAAGTATGAATGATCGACACTTTGGACACAAAAGGAATAGTATAGAGAGTAGAGGATTGATGCTAGTGAACATGGTGTACGTTTAAAAAGTTAAATTATTGTAATCAAATAAAGATGTAATTAACTTTGTATGAAACATGTGAAACAATGTTGATTAGAATGCCATGTGATCCTCTACAATTTTTATTTATTTATTTTGATGAATAAAGCAGGAATTTTTCTTTATTATATTATAAATAAATGCATGTTGTGCAAAAATGAAATTTTAGTACATATATGTATAAATAGTGGTATTGAGTTTATGGCATACAAATCAAGGATGATATCACAAATTATTAACTTTTTTAAGCTTTGATAGACATTTATAGAGATAATCATATGTTGAGTTTCCTCATATTTAGATGGACATTAAAAATTCTCAATTTTTTATTGAATGTTTTGACCAAAATAACAAATTTCAAAACTAAGTGTTAAGTTGATAGTTTGTCCTTATTAGATTGTCAGTTCATCTTGTCAAATGATTTGTTTAGTTCAGTTATTCTCATTGGACTAACCATCAAATGGCTCAATTAACTTCTAATAAAACCATTACTTTCAGCTCACACATATTAGATTTCTTATTATGCTGATCATTGACAATTTGATTGTTTTTTCATTTTTTCCTAAACTTATTGGACTAATCATTAAATTGATCATCAAATTGTTTTGTATCAACTATGTTTTTATTAGCTAAGTTCAATAGATTGACCATTAGATAGTTTGATGCATTATTCAATAAAGATCTTTTTTTCTAATTTGCATCCAACTTTTTTTATACTTAATGAAATGCATGTTTAAATATTTATTTAAATAAACTCATGTATTCTTATTGATATACTTCATGAAATAAATATTTGATAGTCACATTATTTAATAACCTTAATGTTAATGTTGTCATATATGTAGTTTTAAGTATGCATATGCACTTAGCTTTTGATTAAGTTACATTCATAACCATTAGATTAATCTAATCATTCTCTTGTATCTCAAGTTATATATTAGGACCATAACAAATTTATGCAATGCCTAAAATGTATGAAAATAATGTAGCAAGTGAATGCAAGTGTTATGATACATTTTTAGCTCTTGATAAACCTAGTAATTTAACCTTTGCAAAAGTCCTCAGCTTCTTTGTCCATGTTTTGATCTTAGACTCATTCAATCTTAAAGTTCTACATGGATTGATCCACTTTCGTGAACTAATTTGACATCATCATATATCTTTTGTAGGTTGTGCTCAAGCTTCCTTTGATCTATAAGATGGTGATGATAATTTCAAATTATTTTAGTTGCTACTTAAAAAGTATGCATTAAATAGAACATAAGATTATCAAAATAAATAACTTAAATAATTTGTTAGCATCAAAATCATATTAAATCTTTTGGGATCATAGGTCCAACACTTTCTCAATGATATGAGTAATTACTTTTCAACATTAGAGTTTACATGTTGTACCCATTTGTGAAACCTTTGAGCTCTTTATAGGGTAGCACTTTCAATTTCTTTAGATATATGCAACATAACTCCAAGTTAAGTGAATTTTTTGGTTTAAATTGTATATAAGCTTCAAAGGGGTTCCTCAAAGTAGATTCATGCATTACTCAATTATATGCAAAATTCATGTAAGCAATACTCGCATCCTTTGTCCTTGGATGCTGAGTATTATAACCCTTAAATAGATGAATAACTTTTATATTCACTATTTTGGTATATATGTTAGTCTAAGGATGGAAAACTATACCTTATATCAAAGTAGTATCCAACATTTCTTATAATGCTTACCAAAATCTACCCAAGAAATTAGTATTCTCATCTTTAACATCTTTAGGTAAGAAAATTTATAAATTTTCTATTTTATAATTTTATTTCTATTTTGAAGATTATTTTTAAAAATTTGACAAAATTAATATATTAGCTAAAAAGAATGGGTACTACTCTTAAAGTAGAGAGATGAACTTCAAATATTGAAGTTCTAATTTTTAGAAATCATTAGTACCAATTATAAAAAAATAGACATCGTTTGAGAGAAAATTTTAAATGGAATGAATAATAATATTATAATATCTTTAATAATCATTGGAACATAAAATTATGAAAAAAAACTAAATGATGCCAAAAAAATATTTATGGCATATAAGACCCATTGTATACCATTTAATGAAAAGAGTATTTGTCTTCCATTTGAGAAGAGAGAAGTGAATTATAATTCAAGTTGATCAAGTGATCTTAAAACAACTTTTAAAATCTTATTCTTAATGTTGTCTACATTAAGTATTTCTTTTGAGAAATTGTTAGTTTTTTAAAAAAATTATGTGACAAAATCTAATGTCTTCTTAATGGTAAAACTTGCACAATAGATATTTGATCAAAGAAAAACCTTAGTGACACTTTAAATATGTAGATGGGAATATGTTATCAATAATAACTAAAGAAGATACGGGAACATTGAGAGCACAAACAGTTGTAGGAATGAATCCAATAATTCTAAAAGTTATGCACACTACTAGAATTCTAAAAGTAAAGCTATTGATTATATATATTTGCATTAAGTTTTTTTCTCTCAAAGTTTGTTAACTTACATATAGACATAAAGCACTCATAAGGTTAAAAAATATAATCTAAATTGTTAAATAATAATAACTGTAATCTACTTCTTGAAAACGTTAAACTAGTCATTACAGATTCTTATTATTGATTACACCATATTATTAACAAGATCATAGTGTCTGATGACATTAAAATGAACTATTAATATTATATAATGAATATTAATATAATTTTCAAAATTTGCAAGTTTAGATGCATGAAGGATATTTTCATATGCAAGACTTAAATGTACTATATGATAAAAAAATTATGACAATGTAGAAAAGCTTTAAGATTTCTTTTTTCATCTTAAAATCTTAATAGTGTTAGTAGTAATCATCATACCACACAACATTCTTAGAATTTTTAATTTTATTTATCAGTCATCGTTTAATGGTTGATCATACTGTATGATGATATGACAACATATTATATCATATTATGGTATTTCTTTTTTCTTGCTATACTTAGTTATGCATGACATGCTACATTAAGGAATGATATCAAGATGATTGAGTATAATATATAAGAATTTTTCTGATTTCATATTTTTAGTTGATGTTATGTTATAATTGATTATTTACAAGACTCTTATAGTTTTTAATTATTAATATATTTTTATTATTTTTATTATTTTACTCAAAAAGTTATTTTTTAAAATTTTTTAGACTAGATTTAGCATTGCAATATGTGTGAAGCTATGATTTGGAATGAGAACAGAGATGTTTTGCTTAGCAATTACTTCCAAAAACTATAGTTTCTTTATTATGCATGTGTACACAACCTTAGGTTGCGATCCAAGTTTTTTAGGTTATAAACTAACATTCAAGTTGTTATTCAAAATTATTTTTATTATCATCGTCATCCTCATCATCACTATCTTTTACTTAGATCATGTTGTAGATGTTCCTCTTTCTCCTTTTTTTATCATTTGATATAAGAATCTCATTTCACTCTTCATCATTTTGGTATCAAAGTATCTCTCATGGTGTTCTAACCACCATGATGATCCATCAGTGTTGTCATTTGGAAGTTTTCCTGAGTTCACTATCTTAAATTATTTCATACTACTTTACTATCCTTAAATTATGTTATTAATCACCTTTAATCTTGTGAATGTCATTACTACCTTCATCGAGTTTCTTGAAAAAAATATTTTTCTTGAGTTTTGTGACATTGGCCACCACTAGCCACATAACACTCAACTATTACAAATAACTATGCACACCTACAATAACTCTTGACTTCTCATATGAGTTGTATGCATTATGTCTCTTCATTGTCATATGCAACACTCATGTTTTCCTCCACCATGTCTATGTGTTCTACCCTAATGCTCCATTTATGTTTGCACCTAATTTCTTTCTGATGATTCATGCACAAACCCTAGTATGACGACCAACTCTTTCACATAAAACAACAAACTAGTTTTTGTATTGGAAACCCAGGGGCTTGAGTTGCACGAGTACACAAACTAGAGCTAACCCAATAAAAACTAACTCAATGCCAAAAAAATGAGTAAAACATGTTCAGACTTAACATCAAAGTGTGTCACCCAAACTGACTCAATCCATGTACTTCCAATCCAAACAAGGACAACTGATTAAGAAACATTGAATCACCTACTACAACACATGTGTGACTTGATGAACCACATCTTTTAAACTAAGTAGGGCCAAGATTGAACTATAGTAGAATTTTAGCTATTTTTTTATCAATTTGGAAACCACTCTTGAAAGTGCTTTTTAAAGGATTTTGTGTTATAATTTGTATAATTCATATTATACAATCCCCTTTGTTTCATGCCACTCAGTCTGATCATACAATTTGACATCCACAATCATAGCCATACAATCTTACTTTGCTTCAGTCGACCTACTAGTTCTAATAATCTTTTCATTTATTAGATAAATGTATAGTATAATTCCCAACATCATATTATTTGTTCCTTATTTAAATTATAAAAATGGTGTGCCCATCATTACATACAACTTTTGTTATATAATATTTTTTCTCATTATAGAGCATGATACCACTTGATTATATTGTTTGATTGCACTATAAACTACAACCAATCAATTGCACCTTACAATTATATCCAACATATAGATTTGATTGTAAGATTTTTCTTTAATGAATTATCTAGTATGATTAACTAAACTGTACATATGATTTGGCATATAAGATCTTCTGTATGATTCCTCTAACGGACCTGTCTGTGCATTAATTTAATCTCTTATTTCATTATACAGTATAATTTTAATCATCATATTAATACATTCATAAAACCATCGACTACCTGATAACTAATTCCTTCATGAGAAGGATCATTTAATATGATCCTCATAATCTTATTGATATGATAATCTCTTACTTAATCCCTAACAAACATGTATACTTATGCACATATGAAGAATTTAACAAATTAATGTTCAATAATGATACCCTAGTACCCTTATATGATAAACTTGACAAATATTAACATTATACAACTATAATATTATGATATTTTGGTCTCAATATATTAAGATATTAAGCTATTAGGTTGTCTCATACTAATTAAATAGAGTTTTGTTCCTATAAGTGTCTCGATAACTTAAAATTATAAAATTTTATATAAACACCAAGATTAATCTCTCAATAACCAATGTAAAAAAATTCAAGCCTATAGCCTTTTACTTTAAAGTTTACCATGATGTACTTATTGTCTAATGATTTTTGTCTTAAGACATCACCAAGTGGTAACTCCCTATACTTTTTAGTTTCAAGTGTTATAACTTATCAGCTTTCACTCAGTTTATCTTTAAACGACTTTGGACTGGTAATGTATATTATTTTGATACTAAAAGTGACATCCTAATTTTACTATGTTAAAGTATTACCTTATTGAGTTATCTCATGTTTAAGTGAGTTTTATCCTAAAAAATTATCTTAATATCTTAAGATCATGACATCTCATATAAATATCAAAATCAATCCTTTAATAGTCAATATAAGACAAGTCATCGCTCAACTCATTTGCCTAGAATCCTACTATGAGCCACTCATTGTCTAGTGATTCCTCTATCAGAATATCACTTGGTGATCACTTCCTACTCTCTTCAATCTTGAGTGTACAAATATATATGACCCTCGTAAGATGAATTATATAACTTTATAATTCATATACTAGTATGATAAAAGCTCATCAATGTATTAACATCTTATACACTACATAAAGGTTTCACATCCAACATCTATAAGAACACTAAATCATTAAGTGTTTAAATTCTACTACTCATTCTTTTGACAAAATTAATCATTGTAACAAATTTTCTAATTTATGCGAGTGAATATGCGATTTTTTTGTATTATAAGAACTCCACTTGTGTGTATCTTATCACTTCATCATTAAATTAAGTGCATTGGGTGTGGGTTGTTGAACCACTCTCTTTTTAGATTGAGATCCCTCGTATTAAAGATTTGTGTAAGCCTTAGCTTATGAAGAAGTTCCTACTTAATGATCATTATATTTTTTAGATTCAAAACTAAAAGTATCTTTGGGTAAGCCTTTATATAAATATATTTCTTAAACTAAAGAATTTCGTTATTGTCAATGAATTAAAGTTATGTCTTGGCATATCATCCTACATAAATACCCTAGTATGAGTCCTTCAATGACCCCTCATACATCCCAACATCGTATCCTTATGACCTTTTACATCAAACAGTTTTAAGCTTACCATACCATACGATGTAGACCATCATACTAATGAGACATGTATCAAAAGCCAAAATATCTCATTCTCTCAAATTTACTCCAGATCACAACTGATTCGCCTCATATGACATCCAAATATCCAAAAACACTTTTCTTACTTTAATTGAAATATAATTGTGTTGATATTTAGCAACAATTGAAAGAAAAAATGTCAAAGGCTTACTTGCTTTCTAATCTTCTCTCTTAGCTTTAAGAAACACAAGCTTCCCTTACCTCCTTTTCTGTAACAAAAGTTTCATCTAGTGAAAAATGACTCATCAAATATTTATAAACAAGGATTTCAAAACAAGATTTTATTAAACCCCTTGTAAATTTATTAATTATAAATTTGTCATTAGCCACATCAAATTTTTTTCTTCAAAATTTTGAAATTATAAATCGACAATGATACAAGCCAACATTTCTATATTTTATATATTTATCATTTGCAATATGGATTAGACTTAAGCTAAAATTCATGAAATTACAACTACATCTTATATGACATTTCAAAAATTATAATTATATCCAAATTTTTTAAAAAATTTGGATATAATTACTTTTTTAGGTCTCAAAAAATTACAAACTCATTATTATTGAATTTATTTCAAAAAGATTTTTCTATTGATATGATCAAATAATATTTTTAATTAAGTTTGAGACAATGATATAAACAATGATATACTTTCATGAGTTCTATCATTATTTTAATATTTTTTATATATAAATAACATATTAAAAAATTGATTTTACTAAAGTCAAACATACATAATAATTTTGACTAAATATGAGAGTTCATCTCATCTTAATTTGTTAAAAGAGGGCTATTACATTAACACTATCTTTGTTAATATTTGTATTTACTAAGTCAATAGAGTTACTTGAGGCTTGAAATTTTAAAATGAAATTATCAACATAGTCATCTTGATTGATACCTTCCCAATGTCCTATTTTTTGTTATCAACTTGCTCTTTAACTCTATTTTTTTTTTATTTCATCTATCATCATTAAACAAAGCTTCGATACCAAAATTTGATTTAAATGTGATAAATACTTCTTCTAAAATACCTAATGAAAAAAAAATTAATAGAGAAATAAAAAATGAAAACCAAATTCTTCCTAAGAGAAAATGTTACCAAAATCCTTAAAATATTACTTAGTTCTTTTCCACTAAATGAAAAAGGTTTAAATACTAGAATTAGCTAAATAACTTTATCCTAGTAAACTCTTTATCGATATGACCCAAGCTTTGTATTGATCAAAGAATGCCCGTAACCAACTTGAACAAATCTTTGATCAATCCTTGAGCCACTTTCATCCACAATTGGCTTCTTCGTCAAATAAATTGCCTGATTGCACAACCTAGACTGAACTTGACTATCTTTGTCTAGTCCAAGCTATCATCCCTGTTACCAACCAACCCTTTGGTCACCTCCTCTTGCTTAGAGCACTTCCCATCATACCTATCTCTCGATATCATCTATTTAATCTAAAAGCAACCCCATTTTTGTGTTAATATGACCCTTGTAAATTTGCATGTGCTTGATGATTGTCAATTTTCTTTTAGAACTAAAAATATTTTATTCTATAAGTTAAATTAAATTAAAATTTAAATTAATTTGATCATGATTTAATAAGTTGAAGGGCATACTTAAAACACCATTTTAAAACCCAGTAAATAGGACTCTTAATGGTTCATTGACTTGAAATTATATGCATTATATATTGAAACATGACCTAATCATATTGACATTCCTAGTTAGATTTTAAATAGATTGTAATGCTACAATGAGTTAAAATATGCACATAATATTTTTATATTTTCCACATCACAATTATGTAATAAGCAGATTTTTTATGTACTTTTTGAGAAATATTACACCACAGAATGAAAAGCCGATCGGCCTCTCCACTCGCCTGCTCCTCTCCAGATCCACTCTTATTTATTCACCCATCGACCTAACGGCGGGATCTCGCCCGCAACGGAGACGATAGCGCATCGGCCACCAAGCCGATAACATTCACCAGTTGATGAGGGATTCTAAGTAAGATGGAATTGGTAACCACCGTATGTCTCGTTTTCTTGAAAGGAAACCTAGATAGGATATTGCGGCAATCGTCTCTCCAAATTTGAATTATCGAGTATTTGTTTTACTGGATTTCGGCCGAGTGTTGAATTTTGAATTCAGGGAACGGTGGTTCAAGTGATTCTCCTTCGAGTATTCTTGATAATTCTTAGTCCTTCCAAAATGCACATAAGAGTCACCCAACGTGCTTGAACCGAAATTACGAGTTTTTGTCGGCACCAATTTTAATTATGTTCCATTTTAGGAATATTCTTCGAAATATGGCTTCGCAAAGCTGTTGCTGCGAGATAGCCATTCTTAAAGTCTTTCCGAAATGCACGCAAGAGTCACCCAACGTGCTTGAACAGAAATTATGAGTTTTTATCGACATCAATCTTAATTAAGGTCTATTTTAGTACTATTCTTTGAAATATATTTTGTAAAGCTGTTTCTACGAGATAGCCATGAAAAGCGGTGGTTTGGAAGCTAATTGATTTTGCTTGAAATCTGTACGAGTGCACCAACTCATGGGTGGTGCTGTATTTCTCAAAGTCATAAAAAAGAATGGAAAATATTACTAAACCTTTTGTCTTTTTCTGTTATCAGACGCCATAGGTCTGGAGTTTGATGGAGGACAAGTCTTGAGCCTAAATAATTCCTATTTTGTGTATAGGAAAGGGACTCAAGGTTTGTATTGTATTTTTTGATATGCACAACCATGCAGACCTATTAAACTTACTTAATTGATAAGCATATTGTATTATCTTCTTTTAATATGTGCTTTTTGAGCCATTCATGCAAAATTCATGATAGGTTCATCATGTACTATGCTTAACTTTTCATGTCATAAATTCAATTCACAGGTTGCTCAACAAAATTTTTGAGCATCAATTGCACTTATGTTTGCTTCAATCAGCCTTGGTAGTATAAGCCACTATACGATATTGTTTGTTCAATGTCAGGGTCCATCTAATAATGAAATGCCTAGAAACTTCTTTTCGACTTTTTTTGACAAACAGTGCTTTTTGAAACATTACTTCGTTCCAAAAGCATTTGGTAATGTGCTCTAAGAAAAAACATTTCTATATCTGATTCATTACCATTCAAGGAACTTAATTGAAATGATTGTAAACATGATCTATGAGCATAAAATTTGTAATTTATTCCTCATCCTAAGCAAATAAACAAAAAACTATGAATGCACAATGTTATAATGAGAGGAAGTTTTATGAACTTCTAAACTCAAATTGTCTGATGATTTTTTTCTCAAGTTTTTATTCATATCTAACTTAATGTGAATAATTAGTCCATTAAATTTTTAACGAAGTTAGTATCATTTATTATAAAAGTTTTTGGTTGACTAGAGATGTATTTGACATACATCACCTGACACATCATTGATATTTGACCAAAATTGATTTGGAAAGTGAAATTGTTGAGGACAAGGCGCAACTCATGCTTATGAATTTACATAATATGTGACATGTTATATGCAAAAGTGTAGGTAGATGTGTATATGTAGTTTTTAAAAAAAAATGTTGAAATTGTTTACATAAGTCTATATATTTGCATACTATGTGCACATGCTTGATTCAAATTTCAATAGCTAACAATTCTTGGTAGTTATCATACTTGTTAAGACAATGGATAGGTCAAACACAACTTGGTTCATTTAATTCTCATTTTAGGAAGCTAATTTTTATATTTATTACTTGCATAACCTTTGTTATTAAGTTAATTTTTATATGGTTGTAAGCAAGGGATTAAAGTTGTAGCACGCGTCTTGGTTTTAGGAATTGGTGGTTGGATATTGTATAAAGGTTTAAATCATGTTTGAACCTTTTCCTAGTCGGGTATAGCAAGTTTTTGTTTCATAGGTTAGTGCGGTTAAAAGAATGGGGTAGTGTGGGGATGCATTCTTTTCAGTTTTCAAATATAGTTTAATTGAGAACTCCAGTTAGTGGAGTGCGATTGGTTTTGATTTTGATTTTTTTATTATTGATAAAACTTCCTGACTTGAGCAAGTTCTAAAGAATTGGATGAGCCAATTTGATGGCCAATCTAAGCACCTGTAATTACTGAAATTGAAATAAAAAAGCTAGCAAATGGTACTCTGTTTTATATATGCACATGATTCCTTAACTATATCTGCGCTTTTGCTGGTATATTAGACACAACTAGGGATTGCTACAGTTAACAGGAGTTGTTAAGGGGAAAATGGTGAACTAATTGACTTGGATAATGATCCTGGATTGGGGAGGAATATTAATTGTATGTTCTGTTCTTTTAATTACTTTTTGGTATCTTTATAATCCTGGAGTAGTTGGTGATCTTGATCTAATTGATTCCTTTCTCTTTATCTCTTTGCTGCATTTCACAAGTTCGTGGTAAAAACTCTATTGCCTGCAATAAGATTAAAATTATTCCAAATTCACATGCTTTTGTAAAACATAACTTTTTGTTGAGTTTTGTAGTTCTTTAAGTACTTTTTGGCTTCTTTGTAATCCTGGTGTAATTGGTGATATTGTCCTAATTGATTCTTTTCTTTTTATCTCTTTTCTGCGTGTTAACCAGTCCATGTTGAAAACTCCATTGCCTGCCATGAGACAAACTATTCCAATCTCACCTGCATTCATGAAACATAACTTTTCATTGAATTTTGCAGATCTTTCATTTTTATTCACTAATAAGCATTTTTTTATGCCTTGCTTTGAAGAAAATATTTTTGTTGCCCAATATTTACAATTTTTTGGAATATCATATGTTAATTGGTTGGAATTCCAGATTAAAATTCTTTTGGATGCATTGTGCAGAGGTGGTTATAGATTAGTCAAAGTTGATGGTTGTGTTTGATAGTTCAGTTTATCATAAAACTGGTCAAAATAACACAACAGAAATTCTTTTTGGCAGAAATGTTTCTTGTTCAAGAATCTCATAAATGTTAGCTACATGTGAATTTTTAGTTAGTGAAAGCTCGAATGGAAAAGTGGAACAAAGTTACCCAGTGGCTAAGTAAAAACTGTAGGAATCTCTTCTATGATGTCATCTCCCTGATTGCTGGCTCTCGAGGTTAAATGTTTTTTTTCAATATTGATTCGGCGCTTTGTCTTAACTGAGATGAACTTTGCTTACTCTTTCATTTGATTTGACATTCAAGGCTTGTATTAGTTCAAATTTCCTTTTGTAACTTCCTACTAGTCATCCTCTTGATTGATTATTCTGTCAAAATTTATTCATTTTGCATTTTAATCAAGGCTTGCTTTAAGCCACCTTTTTTGGTTTGAAATTGTTTTTCTTTTGGGTCTATTGGGCTCAAATTTACTTATAGACAACAGTTAGTGGCTAAGCACAGTTCTAGAGGGAGAAATTGCTTTGTAGAAGAGGAAATACTCAGTAATTTAGTAGATTGAGAGGCTGACTCACTCTTTGATCATGAGGTTGAACCAAGTAAATAGAATTCTAGGTAATATGGGATTGCAGGGCTAAGATGTGCATTCTTGTGCATAGTGGCAAACCCAGTAATCAATTAACATGCCAAATCATCAGGCATTTTGGTATTGTTGCACAAGTTCATGTAATTTTATTTTCATTGCTTCTCCTTTTTTTTTTTTGGTTTCCTTTTGTTGGTATTATGCAGACGTTGATCTTGTTGTTAAGAAGCTATTAATTGCTGGAACTCGTTATTGGCTGATCTGTTATGCATTCCAAGGAGATTATTATGGTGTTAATTTAGCTTGGAGATCATTTTTGTGATCACAAGCTTTTTAATGCTGGAAATGAATGCAAACTTGTTAAAAACGAGAGCAAACCACCCAAACCAGAAAGTTGTTTTAATGTCAAATATAGAGGTGGTGGATTAGCATGACCTTATAAATTCTAGTGATGAAACTATAGATAATGTGTCACTTCAAATCAATGCCAGCAACCTGGGAAGATATTGAGGTTGGCAGCTTGGAATAGTGCTTGGCTTAATCATTTTAAAGCAAGTACATTGAACATTGAATATGTATTAAGTGGTTAATATCAACTGCAAAAGAACAATGAAAGTGTATTTTTAATCATATAGCTTTGGTTGTTTCACTGCAGTCAGTAAGCTATCTATGCAAAGATGTTATTTGACTAACCCCTAAAGCTTGACCGCTCATGAAAATTTTTTATTACTGCTTTTTGAACCTGTAGTGCCTAACTTTGTTGTTTTGTGGTTAAACTGAATTTGATTTGGCTGATTTAGTCTGGCTTTTGCTTGCTAATTGTTGTTTGCTTAATTTTTTGGGTACTGGGATGGGACATGTATTTCACCTACTTTGTTACTTGTATAGTGCTATTCACACGCTAAATTTGATGTAGAAGTTGATATTATCAGAATGTGAATTAAATTGCTTTTATATTAGCAAATTTTCTTGGTTTTGGTCTATGGTTGCTTCATGCGCCTTCTAGATGACTTGTTCTTCTGGTTTTTCGTACTACTTTATTGACGCTTCAGTTATTGTTCATCAAATATTTGGTGGTATGCAGGTTTGTCAAAATGGATGGTGGATCTAATAGAGGGAGTAGTACAACTCATGTGATTTTACCCAACTACAAGCTTGGAAAGACATTGGGAATTGGTGCTTTTGGTAAAGTCAAAATAGCAGAGCATGCATTGACAGGTCACAAGGTCGCCATAAAGATACTTAATAGGAGGCAAATAAAGAAAATGGAAATGGAAGAAAAAGGTACTTTCCATTAATTTGGCTTTCTATCAACTGTTAGACTAGATTTATTCTTCCTTCTCAGAAGATTGGGCATCCTCCCATGTAAAGCTCAGCTCAGTAACAGAAATGCATATGATATGTTCTCTTTTATTACTGCCCTTCAATGACTGTTTAACAATAGTATTATTACAGGATGTGCTGCAAATTACAAGGTTTATGTTAGGAGTGTTAATATCGAACCTGAACAAAAGCTTTGGTTTGTATTAACCTGTAAAATTTGGACCTGGTCTCAGCACATCTCTTGATAATTTGGCATTGTGCAGTAAATTCAAGAAGTACTTTAGTATTTTTTTATAAAGATAACATCAAATAATTTTTTTAATCAAAATTTGAATTCCTATGTTGGTTTGGGGCTTTAGCTGGTACTTTCAACTTGTTTAATAATTGAATTTGGTTTAGGTTGACTAATTGAGTCAACCCATTTTGTGTTAAATCTGAGTCTGACCTATGAAAACAAAAGAAACTACATTGTAGGTGATGTTATTGGCATTTAAGGTTTGATTAATTGCATGTAAGAAAGAGGAGTTTATAACTATCCACTCTTGGAAACCATGATGGGTAGGGGAAATAATTGTCGCATCCATTGAGTGATTACCCACTGAACCGTGGAAATACCAGAAACTGAAGCCATTATTTTAATACTTAATTTACATAGCTACTAATGTGAAGTTTATTTTAAGTGGTGAGAGGTTCTATGCTAATCCAAGTAAAGTTTGGTCATTGATTGCCTAGGTTGAATACACAATAAGGAAGAGAGAAAGGAGGAATACAATAACCTAGTTTGAAATCCATGTGCAGGAGTGGGGGTTGATAAAAAAATCATGATAAAAAAACTCAGGAAACAGTAACGATATTGTAGCAAGGAAACAGTGGCCGGAAAATAATAAATGCATGGATAGCATAACTTCATACCGTTGAAGTGGTGCATCATTAAGTCTAAATCACATGAAGTGGTTGGTTGGAAACACGTAAGCTTTCTTAGAAATTCTTAAGAAAGAAGCAAAAGTTTGAATCTTTGTTTCTATGACAAATATTGAATCTTAAGCATATAGAGCTATACATGGATTCTTGCAAAATAAACTTAATGATCATGGTAGCTTAGGAGAGTTTAAAGAAAACCAAATTATGTCGTACCTTTCTTATTTTTGACATATTGTAAGATATGTTCTCATGAATTCAACTTAATTTTTTTTTATATCAGTATTGTGTAACATGTGTTCTTGATAGCTTTGGAATGTGCTTTTTAAGCACTTCCAATGTCAGGCACAATGCTCACATTGTAAAATATATATTTATGTCTTATGAGGTATGTTAGTAACCTTGTAGATTTCTTTAATAGTTTTTAATAGGTATATTTCAACAATTTTTGTAAATGCAAATTATTCCTTGTGCAAGCTTGATTTTGAATATCCTCTTTGTTCTTGTAATAGGAATCAAAGTACTTTCTTTCATCACTTTCAAACTAATATTGAATATCTTTCTAAGTCTAAAGATATCATTCTTTCAAATTTTTTCATATATCAATAAGGATGTCAGTTGGTCTCATTGTTTTTCCACATTTGGTTTTTTGTAATGCTTTCTTCATTTTAATTTTATGAATACATCAATGTAAAGAAAATTGTATATTTTCTTTCATATAATTAGGCTCTTCTAAATCACGTATCTTATTACAATATTTCTTGAAAAGTATATGAAAATAGTTGATCTATATAGATTTAAAATTCCATCATCAATTAAAATTTTTTAATTGTTAGTCTTGATATATTTTAGTTGATGTAGTTCTCTTTTATTTTATGGTGCTATATATGTTTCATACTTTCTCTTTAGTTTTAAGTTTGGTTGATCCGAAAAATGGATTCAAAAAATTTATTCAAAAACTTAGGGCAACAACTAGGAAGCCCAAATAGATAAAATTCCCAAATTTTCTTAGAAGAAGATTAGAGCATACTTTTAGGGCAAGTTGGTGTGATGCGGCGAAATTCCGGTTAAGAGACATTGATTTGTTGGTATGTGGCACTATTAAAGGATGTTTGGTGATGTAGAATACATGGTTGACACTGAGATGGTGCGGTAGGATGCGGTAGCGACTCGGCTTGGATTGGCGATGGCTTGGTCAGAATCGGTGGTGATTCAGTCATGATCGATGGCGACTCGGTAGGGATCGGCGGCAATTCAATCGGGATTGGCAACGACTTGGTCAAATTAGCAGCAACTCAACTTGGATCGGGGACGAATCAGCCTGGATCTGCAGCGAATCTGCCTAGATTGGCGGTGTGTAGGCTAGATCGGTGGTGAGTTGGCTGGATGTGTGGCGAATCGGCTTGGATCAGTCTCGAATCACCCGAGATCTATGTTGAATCGGCTTGGGGGCGGCGGTGAATCTGTTGAGCTAGCTTAAGTCAATGTGGGCAGGCATAGCTTGGCTCGGGCCACTAGAAGTTGGCATGGGAGCGCGGGTCGACTCAAGCTGGCGCGAGCTAACTCGAGTATGTGCAGGTCGGAGCTGGTCGACGCATGTCAGCGCAAGTAGTGTGGGTCGACACAAGTTGCTACGGATTGGCGCCGGCCAGCGCTTGTCAACGAGGGTCGACGAGTTGTGGCAAGTTAGCACAGATGTGCAGTCACTACGGGTTGACATGTGTCGATTTGTGCAACAGACAGCTTTTTAGAAAGCTGCGTTGAAACTCAATTTTAAATCCCTGATATCCCCTTATTGTCAACGCTTGATAAGGAGTTTCTCCTGCAAAGAAGGAAATGCGGTGAGGGATTTCGAGGTTCATTAAGCGATGCAGACGTGAGATTGACGAAGGAGAAGAAATCGGCGAGGGTTCCAACAAAGTTGAGATTGTGGACGGAGGAAAACGAAGCTCACTTAGCTGTCGATTGGTCTTCGACACTGCAAAGGTTCTAACCGCATCGGAGGAGCTTCTCAAACTGTTTCCTTCTTTTACTCCCCTCTCTCTCTCTCTATCTCTCTCTCTTTGCTTCTGCTTCCTTTGGACCCCTCTTGGAATCAACAGGAAGGGGGATTTATAGGGGCACTTGGTGGATGGCGCCAAGACCACATTGGATTTCCTCTTCCGTTCTTTAATTAAACGTGATGGCTTTTCGCGATGAAGTGCGTTAGGTTGTCTGCACTATTTTTTTTCTGGAGATTTTTCTGCAGCTTCAATTTCTAAAATATATTTCAAAATTATGTATGTGTTTTTCTCTTTCTTTAGTATTCAATTTTTAATATAGATTTTCAAAAGCTATTTTCTTAGTATCAATGGTTATTTTTACCCATCTTATCATACTTGTTTATATCTATTTGGATTTTTCATACTCTTGCAATTTGAATCTCGTTTTATGGCAAAACTTCCTTTTTTTAACCTTGTATTATACTTTATGCTTCCATCATCAAGCTTTTTTTGTAATTTGGTGCCATTCTCGTAAAATCTCCAAGCACATTCTTTTCTACTTTACAAACATAACAAGCAATATTAACCAACATAAGATTTACTCCCTTTTCTATATTTCAAGAACATAGGTCTACGATTTTATTTTTGAATAATTTTCTACTTCGTTCTTAAGATTATACCACGTAAACCTAAAACATTATTAGATTTGTTCTTTTGTTGATATTATTTCTTTTTGGTTGTCATATAATATTGGTAATAGATATTGAGTGTTCAAACATTTGCTTGGTATGACATTACAATCTTTTGCTCATATTCCTTATGGTAGACATTTAACATTGGAAATCAATATTGAGTGTTTGAACATTTATTTGTTATGACTATTTAAATGATCTCTTTTCATAACTAAATAATTAATATATGTTCTAAATGTTCTACTCTAATAAATAATCAAATGTTGTTCTTATTATTAAAGAAAGTATTAGTAATTCGAAGATCATATGGTAAAGCATATTTTAGTATAGTTTTACTTCATTAGACTCTCCAAATGCAACAATTATGACAACTTGTAAATTCTTTTACTCATTATATGCATGTTTAAGTCTTATCCTATAAAAATATTTTCACCTTTCAGAATTTGTTACATTAGTTCAACATATACCAAAAAATTTCTTCAACAGTAGCATTCAATCTTAAGTGGCATAGACTCTAATGCATTGATAGTTTTGTTGCTATAATAATCTTTAATTAATTATTCAGTTCCCGATTCTCTTATAATTTATTACATGATCTTTCAATTTGTTATTTGGAATAATAGCCATTTCAATTCTATTATGCTTCTTATACGAATATTAATGTTTGAATTCTAAAATTATTTACTTTCTCTTCTAGCCACTTGTTTTTTTTGTATGCGCAATATTTATCTTCATACGGATCATAATATTATAGATATCTATTAATTTTATCACTTTGCTAGTTAAAATACATATATTTTAAGTTCTCAACTAAATTCTTATATCTTGAACTAGCTTCTTTGACCACATCTATCCCAAATGATGCAAGAACCTTACCCATTTAGTACGACACTTAGACGAAAGTGTAGCAGTTCCCACTTGCCTATTATTTATCCATGGAATGCTTTAACAAATTAAATTTTTTTTAAGGATTCATTTCATGTTGTTTCAAAGAGTTTTATGTTGGCTATTGACTACCTAAACACAACCCTTCACATTATCTCAACTCAGCTTTGGATTGGCTATCTATAATGTTTTATAAAATGACTTATAAATACCAAATTAAAATCTCATCAAAATTTTGATCCTAGGTTTTGTATTAACAAAGAAAGTATAAACATTTCACTTTTTATAATATAGGCATGAAAATCAATAATTGATAAGTAAATAACTTTTTTGAATAATACTCTTGTATTTCTCTTGATCAATATAAGATTCTGAAAAAAATATGAATGTACAAATCATCTGTTTTATAAATATTATAATAAATTCTATACAAAATTAATAGTGTGATTAAATTTGTTGGTTATTATGATTGCTAAACCTAATGTGGATAATTCAAAATTCTTAATCTTCGATGAAACACATATGATGCAGTAGTTGATTTTATGAAACATTTAACTATGACTTTGTGTGATAGGATTGCCATCAGTTAATGCTTGGTAGATCCTTTATGTCACTTAAATATTATGCCAAATAGAAATAGAAATGCAAATATCTTTTAATCAAAATTGCAAGAAAAATTTGGATGAGAAATCCATTTAAACTAAATAATGTGAAACAAAGTGCATATATGTAAAGGGTTGAATGAATAAGGATCAATCTTATGTGAATTATGGTTTTATGATTCTCAAATTAATCAATAAAATAGTTCTATGAAAGTGGAGAGAAAGTTCAAAAAAATTCTTGTGGCGCTAATCAAAGTGTCCAATTGTCTTAATTGAATATGTTTGGTCTATTAGCAGACACCCAATAGGATACAATAGATAATGGCAACAAAAGTTGGTTCAATTGATTGGGTCGTCAAATTGGTTTCTAGAGGACCATTAGTAATATATGCAAGTGTTCCATATTAAAAAATGGAGAATAGATCACATTGTTCGATCCTTGTGATTGGATCATTCAATCAGTTGGTGTAGGCTTGTAGATTTTTGTCATTTGAAATATGTCAATCACCATAGCTAATTCAATTGAATTACAGCCAATTGCGGAGCTATGCAAGGCATTTAATCTAAGATTTAGATCTTGTTGAAGATTCAAACCTTAGAATTTCTTTGTGGTTGCATTTATCTTGTATTTGAAATTTGCTTGTTGATGTTAATCCTTAAGGACCTGAAGCTATTAAAGGGAACTTGGAGGGGTTAGAAGGACTACTACTTCTAGTAATCTAAATTTTATGGAGAAACATTCTCTAACCAAGTTTTTGCTTTTGTGTAGTTGAAATTTAGTTTCTCCTACATCACTTCTTGTACTTCACTTTAATTCTTTAAGATCTTTGAGTTTTTTTTTGAGGATTTTTTAAGTGCCTTAATATTGTTGAAGGAATCTAAAGTAACTAAAAGGTTTTTGCATAAGAATTGTGGGTATACAAAGGTTTGTAAGCCTTATTCACCATAGAGGCACTTTGCTTGTGAATTTTGCATCTCAAGCCTATCCGCCTTGACCTTAGTCAGCTTGGAGTATGTCTCCAAAAAAGAGTTTGAGGCTATGACAGATTATTAAACTAGACCAGAGTAAGTGAAAAAAATTCTATGATATAAGCATTGAAATTTTCTTGGAGCAAACATGCAAATATCAAAACCAAAACTTCAGTAGATCAAAGCTAACATAATAAGAGGTGTGGGAATAGAAAGCTTCATTTAATTTAAGTCTCAAAGTGGGTAACCATTAGGGTTGTTTTTTTTCTTGAGCCAATCTGATTTTGGCTTCAGATTAGATTGAAGATTATTGATCGATCCTTAATTAGATCTCAAGTCAAGTTCATTATTACCAAAAATGTTATTCGACTTTCGCTTAATCTTCGAATTTTTAGTCAAATTTCTCTTTGTAAATAAGTTTATGCACTCTTTAATTTAATTGTATCAGCGTTTCTCGTTTGTTTTTATGAATTTATTTGCTTACGTGCCTAAACAAATATAAACACTAGTCATATGTACATACATACATAAATGTGTGTGTGTGATTCATTTTTATCTAATTTCAGGCTAGTTCAAACATTTTTACTCATAACTTTGCTCGCTCTTATTCATTCGAATTAAATTATGATCCAAAGTTTTAGCAAGCTTCAATCTTGGGCAAAACTCTCACCCTTAGTAACTAGGATGTATGTTTTGCATAATTGGAATCTATATTACATTGATCATAATTGGTGTGTTTTATAGACATAAAACTAATGGGAAAAAAATCTTTGTTGATTTCCATCTGTGAACATGAAGAAACATCAATTGTGCAACGGTATATATTTTGATAATTTAGATGATTTGGAAGCATCTAAATATTAAGTAGGCATTTGTAATTGAATTGTCTTTGTTTTTGTCTACATGCACATTGTTTGCAAATATCCTTAACTAATTTTTTTTTATAAATTATATGTTTTTTTTTTTGGACAATGGAATAGTTTACTCTACTCTTGGATGGATGAGTTATATCATATTTTATAGTCTAGTATGAAAAATCCTCTAATTGGAAAGCTGATACTATAATCTTCAAAAAAAAAAAGAAATAGATAATGGCTCCCAATTACATGTAATAAGATCAACCATAGTTCAAATTGAATCCCTTATAATTAGAAAAGGAAAATATTTGTTTCTCATCCCCATGAATGGAAATGATAAAGATGTGTTTGTTGGAGTAAATTCAGGCTTTTCAAGGTGGGTTAAAGATATTGTTCATCCCAAGTTTGAAGCATGGGTCTTTAAAGTATTACATAGAAATGTTTTTTCAGAATGTCCATAAATTAAGAACTTGTTGGCACGTAGACAAGATTGATTCAATTGTTTTCAATTTTTTTTTTTTTTGAAGTGATAATCAATGTTCACCTGCTTGGTCTTGTCATGATATACACAATATTGATAGTAGATTGATTATTACGAAAGAGTATCATAAGGTCTTTTACCTTGATCCCAAGGTCTTCAACTTGTTTGGCTATTTTCTTAAAATGCATCATTTCTTCTAAAAAACTACCAATGAATTATGATAGATGTTCTACCTTTTAAGAGACTTCACAAATAGTGCATGTTTAGCGTACTTTGGGTGTATCCATAATGCTTTACTACTCTTATAAACCTCTTGAGCATTGCTTAAAGTCATAAAGTGATCTTTTTAATTTGTGCTCTTGATTCTTAGTAGTTTGGTCTCAAAACTAATAGGAATCTTTAGATACATTTCTTTCTCCAATTCATCATTTAAGACTGCATTCTTTACATCAAGCTAAAATTGTAGTTAATCTAAGTTTTTTTGTTAAAGATGAAATAGCTTAAATAATGTTAAGCTAAGTCAGAGAAGCAAATGTTTCTATGTTGTCAATTCTATGAGCCTAAGTGAAATTCTTGGTTGAGATGAATTTATGCTTGTCAATACAATGTTTTTTTTATACTTAATATTTCTTATACTTTATAGTGAATTTATTTTTATCCAATTGAAGTTTCCTTGAGATAGATCTGTGACTTTCCAAGTTTGTTCTTCTCTAAGACATTTATTTCTTCCAAAGTTGTTGCCTTTTATAAAGAATCTTTAAGAGTATTTTTAGATATTGTTAGGAACCTAAACTGTATCTAGACCAATAACATGAATCCAAAAGTTTGGTAACATACTTTTATAATAAATGTAATTATGAAGGGGATGTTGAGGATTTGACCACACTTCTTTATTTGACAATGTGTCAATCCTAATCATGCTCAAGTGCCTTATTGGAAATTTCTTTAGAAATAGTGTGTATTCATTCATTCAAATTGGTTGGGCTTTTGATTTGAGCTTTTCTTTTCTTGGAATATGTGTAAAACTTTGTATTTGTTGCTAAGTCATTTTCATTTAGGCTGCACTTGGGAGAATTTGAGAAAGTATTTTGGGTCTTGAGTTCAATGTCAAGCTAGTTTATTGTGGGAGTTTCAATAACACAAGAGTTGTGAAGTAAAGTGATATCGGAGGTTCTCTACATCCCACAAGTAATATTTATTTGACCAATGCTCACTCTTTCAAATGACAAAAATGGGATAACATGATTGGTTTTCTAAGAAAACAATATAAATCAAGTGGTAGTATTTTCTTGTAGGAGTAAAACACTTGTATCCTTTTGGGTATTGAAACTATTCTAGAAATATGCAATTGTTTGCCATAGAATCCAATTTCTCATGATTATGGTGATGAAGATACACAAGGATAAAACATTTGAGTATTTAATTGGGGTAAGGGATTAAATTTGTTAGTGTGGATAGATTTTCAAGAGTGTTTCAAGTGGATTGAACTTGAGGACTTGAGAAGGCATTTGCTAAATTAGACAAGTGATTGTGAGGATAGTATTTCATAGAAATGTTATTGGATATTAGTTGAGAATGTGAGGGACTTGCCACTTCAAGAAGTTGTCTAATTTTTTGTTCATCAATCCCATTTGTTGAGTATCAACACAAGATTTTTGTTGAATAATTCCTTGAAGATAATAGGTTAGAATTTTTATTCCTGAACAAAGAAACCAACAATTTTTCAATGTATGCAAATATCAATTTTTCAAAAGTGCCAAAGCTTGACTTGATTATTAGAATTAGCAATGGGATGTTGAAAGAAGAATTTAAAAACCTGGAATACTTGATGAGCGTGTCCTCTTCAAGACAAATCCTAGAATTCGCACAAAGTTTTGGAAAATTTAGTGACACAATTGCAATTTTGTGTGAACTTGCTGATTGATGAAACATTGTTGTTCACATTTGGAACAAGCAACCTAAATGGAAGGTAAAGTTGAACTTCTCCATTCTTATTTTGGTCACGTTGGATTGAGTTTGTTCAACAATATGAACCAACCAACACATTGTACAAGAACTGTTTTTAGTAAAATAGTCTTGAATCTTTAATCATATAATTTGAAATCCTAAATCTACAATTCACATATCTAAGTTATTTCTAACATTGATAGCTTGTGTGATATTAACTTTATGATCTACGATTCTTGCTGCAATAATCTGGGAGGGGTTGTATCATGGTTGGCTAAAACATTTTTATAACAATTCCAATTGCTATTTGTTAAGGAGGTTATGAGATCATTATATATCTCTATCGTTGCTTCATGAGAATAAAATTTTCTCCAATTTCATTCATTATGGAAGTGAGAAGGCATGATTTAACTAGATTGCTTTTATTTTTTCATGATCAATACCTTGGATTCTCTTTCTTTGGTTGTGTAGCTTCGTTAGTAAGAAACTTGTTTCTTCCATTTTCAAAAATGAAGATTGAGTCTAAGACCACTGCAAATGGTTTTAGCTATTTAGTCTATTGCTAGTTATGATGAATAAGGATTTTTCAACCTATGTGACCCAAGAAGATTTACAATGATGAATGACCTTTCTTGGGAAGTACTTGTTTGATGTCATCTAACTTTTTTGAAGTAATAGTTTTTTTACTCTTTGTTAAATGACTTATAGCAGGTTTTATGGTACAACATGGACAATCCTCAAATAGAAAAGGTGATAATAATATCTCCAAAAAAAGATACAAATAATGGTCTTTAAATTCTCTTAATTACACCTTATAGGATCAAACTAAATCCCTTAAATTTGGAAAGGAATAGGAAAGGACAAATATTGTGTCCCTATCCTCAAGAATAGAAATAAATAGATATGAAATTGGTGAAATGTATTTTTAAACTATCAAAATTTGAACATTTGAATGTCAAGCAGCTTAGTTAAAGTATTTGAGAGTTATTGTCGATGTGTTGGGTTCAATTTTTGTTATTGTCAACTTTTTTTAAGAAATAAAATATCTAATTATTTTAATAGTTGTCAAATGGTTCAAATTAATAATAAAATCTCTAATAGAATAGATGCACACATTTACAACCATAGAATGGTTTGAAATTGTTAATACAATGGATGCTATGGAATTGCAATAGATCCATGTCGATCTAATGGCATGCTAAGGAATTCAATGTATGCATGGTTGGCAAGGCTAATAATGAAATGGAAACTGATTTGGAACTTATCTTGATGCATGAATTTAATATTGATGATACTTTTTTCTAAAAAACTAGTGAAGCATGTATTAACTTAAAAGAGTATGTTCAAGAACAAAAATTCATTTTTTTACAAGGAAAATAGATAGGTTTTATTGCAAAGAATTTAAGTTGAGGGAAAGTTTGACTACTCTACATCAGTTAAGAGAATTTAAGGAAATGCATGCAAAAATGGTGTCCTTGAATTAGGATTTAATTATGTGGTCTAAAGAATGAACATATAAATATCTTTAAAATAGAGTTTAAAGTTAGGCTGTTGGTATGCAGCAGGTGAAAGTATTCTTATGTGAAATGTTTTATTAATTATGTCCTTAATGTAAAAAAGGATGGTCGGTGAATCTAAAAATGTGCTTCAAACCCTAAAAATGCTGACTGGTGGAAGCAAGTAGAAGGATTTAAGTGTGTAAGGTATGTTAACATGAGAGAGATTAATTAATTCAACAGGAGTTAGAAAATGGAGTTATGGAAGGTATATAAGAAAGTGGGTATTGCAAAGGCATAAAAACACATTTTTAATTTTGTAAAGGTTAAAGAGAAGAAAAATATAGACTTAACTCAAATGAGGTGCATTTAGGAAAATGGTAATAAAAGAATAAACTCGGGACATTGATGTTTATTAGATAGCTTATCTTTGTTAAGCTTTTCAATACAAGCTGTGGAACTGTGATAATTTAAGGTTTGCTTAGTAATTAAGAGTAGAAGGATTTTTTTATCTATTTGTAAGCTTTAGGCTATAAAGTATTGAAGAAGTTAAAATGGGGATAAGTAGAAGCGACGGTCCATATCTCACTTTGATTTAGACCTGGAATGGAGGTATTTCTTGCTTTGAAAAGTTATTCAGTATGATCTTGAAGTCTGAGAGGTTCCCAAATCAATTGAGGAAGGGTAATTTTTTATAGGTATTTTAAAGAATTAAGTATTAAATACTGGGCCAATTACAAAGCAATAAGTTAAATGACCTTAATTCAAAAATTGTTGGAGAGGATGTTCAAAGTGAATATTTTACTAGCATATTTTACGAATCAACGTGTTTTTCTCAAATGTTGGTCCACAATTAAGGGAATGCATTTATTTAACAGTTTTGTGTAGAATTTCAGATAGTGAAAAAGATTCTCACTTAAATCATATTGATTTAGAAAGTGCATATTATCAATCTTGAGAGAAGTGCATCTGATGGCTTCTGAAAAGAAATGGTTTTATATTGCTTATGTTGAAGCGATGTGGAGCTGCTACACACGTCAATATAGACGGGAACAAATCAAGATTTTTCCCATTAAGGTTGAATTACTTTAAGACTCAGCTTTAAGGTTCCATCTTTTGGCGTTATAAGTATGCCTTCCTTGAGTTCTTTTCTGATAAATAATACATAGGGAGCTAAGGTGAAACACTGATTATGGAGGAAAACCTTAGAATTTATGGTTTTATTTGTTAGATATAAAACTGTAGAATGGAATAAACCTTAGATAAGAGGTTTTACTTATTAGATCAGAACCTGAGAGATGGAGTGCAAGTTTAGTTAGGGTTGAAGTGCTAATTTTGTGGAGATCAGGATTAATGACTAAGTTATCTTGAAGAGTTAAAGGTTTGGGTATTTCTGACCTATTGTATGAAATGAATGGGAAAAAAATAGTGATTACACTAACAAGTTCCTTGCAAACTAGGTAACGTGGAAGACAATTCGTATGTTTTGTGATTGTTTAGTTTGACTTAATGTTTAATGTGAGTTTCACAAGTCTACAGCAAGTATGTTATATGGTACAAACTCTAGCCTGCAAAGAAAAGTCATATTGTAGAAAGAGTGTTGCTTAGATGTTGCTTAGGGGGTTGTGGCTCAAAGTTATTATTGATATTGTTTTTCTCTTAGAGTTTGTTTGTTTGTTCATAAATGAAAGTTTGAAGTGGAAAATCAAGCAATTCACTTCCAAAGCTTGTCTTAGGAAAGACACTTCACACCACAAAAGTGGAATGTTATTTTTCACTTCTTCCACTTCAGTAATAAAGTTGTCAAAATTACTTTCAACGTTCTCATTCTTTTTTGGTTGAATGTGAGCTGACATTATTAGCATTTCTCACTTGCCATGTGTTTCCCACAATCCATTGAGTTCCATTGACTTGTTACCTTTGTTCTGTCACAAATGACACATTTTGGCTACCTGTTACCTAGCGGTGCTGCCTGGTTTGTCACTACCTGTGACCTGCTATCGCTGAATGACAACAGTAGGCATGAAGGGTGCAGCTGTGGGTATTGGTGGACGGCTAAGCAGCAATAGTGGTAGCAATGAGTAGTGGTGATTGGCTAGAGGTGTCCTTTAAAAATGTGTTTTCACTTTTACTTTCATTTATGAATGAACCAAGCAACATATTGTAGGAATTGACACTTTTATAATGGTTAGTCAAATAATATTCTAAGAATTGACTCCTTGAGTTACGCTATAGGATGTAGAAGCCTTGCTTTTCCCCTATTGACGACAAAACAAATGGTCTCTTAATGTGTGATTAGAGCTTCCAAAATTCATTTATTGCTTTGCCTCTCTCTCTATTTCTGCTCTTCTTTCTCCATGTTTTCTGAGTCAATGTGCCATCCAATCTATTAACTTTGATTATTCCCTGCTTTAATGCTGTTATAATAAAGCATGGAAAATGATAGCTTCAGGTGACCATTCTCCGAATGCATGTGCATGTTCTACTTGATATTATTAACCTAAATCCATGTTTATATTCTATGTATTGATTTTTCTTTCAGTTTCAATAGAGAATATATAGATTTTACTTTTGATTATGCTGGTGAGAATAACTGTTTTCATTGAGGTGAAAACTATATGAAATAACATCAAGAATGAATCCTTAGGAAAGAAGTGTTGTTGGCCGAAGGTCTAAATAAGTGATTCACATCAAACTTCTATATTTTTCAGTTATTCTTTCTTATCAGTAACATTCATGGATGCTTCGCTAGCTTCAATCTTCTGTTTTGAAATTAGTGATCTTTTTTTCTGGTTTTCTTTGTAATGAATGATCCTTGAATATTTTTCCTTATCACTTAAATTGTGTATTGCAGTTAGAAGAGAGATTAAAATTTTGAGGTTATTCATGCATCCACATATTATTCGCCTCTATGAGGTTATAGAGACGCATTCTGATATTTATGTGGTTATGGAGTATGTAAAGTCTGGGGAGCTTTTTGATTATATTGTTGAAAAGGGGAAACTGAATGAGGAAGAAGCCCGTCGTTTTTTTCAGCAGGTGAGCTTGCTGATCTTTCTTTTGCTCTTTGGTAGTTTTAGCAGTCCCCCAAAGTTAATTCCAGCAGCATTAGGGTCACTTGAGGTTCTTTGCAATCGTAAAAGTGTCTTCTGTAATGAAATATTCAAATTCTTAAAGATAACTCTACCAATGTTGAAAGTGTTCCTGATAATTTGTGTTGTTCCAATTGACAAACTTATAAACTATTGTTTGATGAATGTTATCTATGATTTGTTTTGATGTATGCAGATCATTTCTGGTGTTGAGTACTGTCATAGGAATATGGTAGTGCACCGAGATCTTAAGCCAGAAAACCTTCTTCTGGATTCAAAATGCAATGTCAAAATTGCAGATTTTGGCTTGAGTAATATCATGCGTGATGGACATTTTTTGAAGACTAGTTGTGGGAGTCCGAACTATGCTGCCCCTGAGGTACAACCGTCTATGGTCTTCTTTCCCATAGATGCCATATTGAGTTCATAAATGCATTTTATTTGGTTCCAGCTACTATAGCAAATCAATATGCAGGTGATTTCTGGTAAGTTGTATGCTGGACCGGAGGTTGATGTTTGGAGTTGTGGTGTAATCCTTTATGCTCTTTTATGTGGTGCTCTACCTTTTGATGATGAGAACATACCAAACCTTTTCAAGAAAATAAAGGCAAGCAAACTTCAAGATATCTTCTAATTGGTTTAATTCACATTCATTTAATTGCTTTAGTGCATTTTTTGTTGTTAGGGTGGACTATACACACTTCCTAGTCATCTATCTCCTTTGGCAAGGGATCTGATTCCAAGGATGCTTGTTGTCGATCCAATGAAGAGAATGACTATCCGTGAGATTCGGGAACATCCATGGTTCCAGGCTCAACTTCCTCGTTACCTAGCAGTTTCTCCTCCAGATACAATGCAACAAGCTAAGAAGGTATTTTACTAGTAGCAATGCAATATTTCTGATAATTCATTAAACAAACATGCAATGTACCGGTGAATAACTTTGTTTTAGCTAAAGTGTATTGATTCTTTATACTTCCTCTTTTAACAGAATGCTTATCAGCTGGTCATTCTGATCTGATTAGCACTTTTTTGTTGAGTTAGTTCTGAATTATGATCATTATACATGGTTTCTTTTGATATTTGATTTACAATGGTTTACAGTTAAATGTTACAAAACACTTAGATACGTGTATACGGAAGCATGATTATCCTACTGAATGGAGGGCAACTTGTCTTGTCCTCCCCCAAATCATTGACAGATAGAAGTTAACTGTTATCTTGCTGACATTTTTTGGTGTCACTATTTTTTTGTACTTTACATGCATTGAATGTAACGGGTGGTTTGCTTAGTTATATGGCCTTCCTTTAACATTAAAGATCTTTTATTATTGGCATGTTTTCATTTGACTGTATATTGATCCAACAGTTCACATTACTTGTGTAGATCGATGAAGAAATCCTTCAGCAGGTTGTTAAAATGGGATTTGAGAAGCACCAGTTGGTTGAGTCTCTTCACAATAGAATTCAGAATGAAGTACTTGATGCAACTGAAGCTTTGTCCCAAGTCATACATAAATTATTACTCACATTTTTTAAGCTTCTTTCAGGCAACCGTTGCATATTATTTGCTTATGGACAATAGATCCGGTGCTACCAGTGGCTATCTTGGTACTGAATTCCAGGAAAGCACGGTGAGGTTTGGATACAAGTGCTGTTGCTTGCTGGACAGAATCACTCAGCTTTTGCTGCTGCCTTAGCTGTTTTAGGTTGACTTGTTCCTACTACTTCTCTAGGAATGTGGTTTCTCTCCGTTGGGCACTTGCGACACACCACCTTCTGTTGTCAACTCACGCATGTCAGGGTATATGGATTCTCAAGGAGTGGGTTTAAGACCCCATTTTCCTACTGAAAGAAAGTGGGCTCTTGGGCTTCAGGTCCTTCAATTCCTACATCTCTGTACTTAAGAAATAGTTAATTTGGTAATATCTTGTGATATAAAAAGAATTATTTTGACCTTGCAGTCTAAAGCTCATCCACGAGAAATAATGATGGAAGTTCTTAAAGCCCTTCAAGAATTGAATGTTCGTTGGAAAAAGATTGGTCATTATAATATGAAATGCAGATGGATGCCTGGGGTTTACCGTGGATATAGTGATCAATCTGACATTATTGGAAATGATGATATTGTTGGAAATTCTTCTTATGTGGTTAAGTTTGAAGTTCAGGTACTCCAGATTCTTTCTTGACACATGCTTGTACAAACACAATCTAGTTAAATGCATCAAAATATTCATTTTCAATTTTCTAGGCCTTTCAAAATGATTCTAGTTGTTTTGAATCCTTATTGTTAGAGAATGCTCACCTTACGATTGGAAGTATTGTTTCTTATCCTATCGTCAACTTTGTGCTCCTCGATGCTGGTTATTTTGTGATCAACATTGGCGGACTGGCTTCAAGTTATTCATAGTGTAGGAGCATTATAAAGTCAGGTTAAGAACCTTATATAGTAGGAGCTGTTTAATTTTTTCTGTCATTTATTTGAGTGTTTTCTAATTTTGTTCAAGATTCAATTATCAGCTAGGTGAATTATATTCCTTATGAACTACTAATCAGCTGCAACTTTTTTAGTAGATGCCTAATGTTTTACTTTGCCGCATTTGAAGGCTTCAATAGTAATTTATTATTACTTTTGCAGTCTATTGGTTAATTGATTAATAAGTGAAGTATTTTTAAACATGGCTGTGATGCCCATGTTCTGGGGTCCATCTAATTTCTCCAGATTCGAGGCTGTTTTCCTTCTATTTAATTTAATTCCTGTGATCTCCAATCCAGGTGAAACGGCAGACATCATCTTTCCTTACATTTATCAATTCCTACATTGCGCTGCTGTCTTTCAATAGCATGTGTTATCCTGTTTTGCATTGCATCTGTTACCCTTGTTTTTTCTCTCCTCGAATAAGTGTTTTAGTTGTGCAGTTTTCTAAACTTTCATCATGTCATTCCCGCTCCCCTTTAGTTCATTTGTGGTGTGAATTCCATGTTAGTTTTTCTCTTTATATGCAGTACTTTATACCATTTAAATTTGTTTGCCTAAGGTTTAAATTTTGTGTTTTGCTTTGAAAGCCTTTAATATCCTTTTTGGACAAGTTTTATATAAGATATTTTTAAGCAAAACTCTTACATATATTCATTTGTTTTTCAAAGACATCATTTCTTATGTTTTATATATCCAAAGTAGCATAATTATATTATTGAATTCTTTATCAATTTTATCATCATTTTGTAGTATAAATTCAAGGTAATAGAATTTCTTATTCTTTAATATTTTGTGATCTATAATATTAATCCTTACATGTATTCTTAGCTCAATTAAATATGCATTAAATATTCTTAATTTTAGATTTGATAAGAAAAAATCTTTTGGAGTTGTTAGACCTATTTGACATTAGTACCTTCTCTAGTTTTATTAACTAGCATAATATTATTGTAAAAATTATACATCGAGGCATGTCATCTTGGATTTGACCAATGAAAGCAATCCATAACTAACACAAAATGATAACAGAATTTTTACAAAGCCTTAATGAAGACCAAATGTTATTAGAAATTTTTTAGTTAATCTTCCTTGGGTGTGTTTACAAATTATTTTTCTATTATACATATTCTTAATTATTTCACATGTTATCTTAATTTTTTCTCCACTAATATTTTTCAATACACTTCTCTTGGCTTTCTATCAATAAAAATTAGCTAAAGATTCTCTTTTCTTGTCCTGTGCTTTTTTGTTAAACCTTTTAGTAATTATAGTCATAATAGTTGATGTTTTGGCTTAAAATCATATTAATTTTGAGATTTATTGGTATCGTATCTTAATCTAGGTTAATCATTCTCCTACAGTTTCAAAGTATAGTTTATCAATTTAATTCTTCTATAATTAACACAATTAATAATATATTCATTATTTTTTATTAGTAATTATCAAAGTATTTCCCTACTCAAATGACTTCTTTTTTTCACTTTCGAAATAATATTCGAGAGTTGTTTTCTTTTCATAAATATTTTCATCCATATGTAAGGATGTAATTTTGTTTTTACTATTTATCCTCTAACATCATTTATGGTATCATTGAAAGCATATGAAAATAGTCAATCCAAATACCTCAATATCAGCTAAGAATTTTTTTTTTTTTTTTTTTTTTTTTTTTTTTTGTTACTTCTATATTTTACTTTCTTATATATTTGATTTTTTTCTTTGTTAGGATCCAGTTTTTTATATGAATGCTCAAAAGTTATTTTTAAACTACCACCATATGGTTCTTCTAGGTTATTTGTATGCTATTTTACCTCTGCAAATTCTTCATACTCTTAGAATTAGGCAATAATTTATAACGAATCTTCTTTTTAATCTCATCTTATATTTTCTGTTTTGATCATCAATTCTTGTTGTTATTTAAACACATTGTTTAGTTTTGCTAAGTACATTTCTTAGTTAGCTTACATAAAATTTTTTCCTTGATCTCTAACTCAAGAACGATGTTGAAGTTTTAGTTGGCGTTCTATTTGAAGCCTTATGAGAATTGTAAGATATTTGAGAACGGTCAATCTTTGGGGGAGCTGTGTACAAATGAAACCTAGCTTTTGAGTAGCTGAATTCTCTTAATTTAAATCTGATAGGTTTATTTACAAACTTCATATGTACAATATTTTCATTTAAGGTAACAGACCATTAAGGATATAGTTGGCTTATCATGTTGGTTTTTTTGTTGTTAAATTGTGTCTCGAGTGGCTTTTGCTTTGCATACGACAATAGCTAATCTTCACATGCTTTCTGTAAACATACCCACATAACCTTCTTTTGCCTGCTCTCTAAAAAAAAACAGTGACAATATAATGGCATTTCTCTCGTCTTTCCAGCTTTATAAGACCAGAGAGGAGAAGTACCTACTTGATTTGCAGAGGGTGAATGGTCCTCAGCTTCTGTTTCTGGACCTCTGTGCTGCATTCCTTGCACAGCTAAGGGTTCTATGATGACTTCTTCTCCTTCCCTGTTCTTGGTTTGTTTTGCAACCCACAACTCTCTTCTTGTTGTACAATCTCCACGCCTGATCACCTGCTCTTTACTCATATGCTTCAAAAGTGTAGTTGTATTCGATCTGATGCAGTGTGAATATGGATCGTTGTATCCGGTTTGCTGTTCCTTGTGTATTGGCTTCTTAAGGAAATGCTGCCAATGATTTGTAGACGTGATACACGATGCATGAGCAAAGTAATAAATCTCGAATTAATCTATGCTCTGTTCTATAGAATAGATTGGTTCGACTTTTAAGTGGATATGTTATTAGGCAATTTGATGCTTTTCAAGAGCTGATTTCTCTTATTTCACTTGAAAAGTTCTTAACAGTTAAATTCCAATTTGTAAGATTTTTTCAATACAATGTTACATTTTTTTTTCATATAGAACTATTTTTTTCATAGTTGTATTTTTTTCATAATAATTGTTATCAAACAAATATGCCATTTTTATCTAATTGTATTTGAAATTAGTTTTCAAATTGTCAATTAAGTGTTGACATTGGGTTTGTCAATATTTCAATTTAGGGTTGATATTTAGTGCAAGCTGCGTAGGAAAGAAGGAAACAACTTTTTGTTGAAGGTCTTGAAGAATCAATTGAAATTATTCACTTGTGGTTCACATGAGGAGTAATAAACTTAGTTTGTTATGAGGTTTTACATTTCCAACTTGTTGCAACTTCTATTCTGTCATGCCTTGAAGTTGTTTTATTAAGAATGTGGGATATTTAATTAATGTTTTAATTGAGAATCCATGAAGATTTAGTCTATTTGAGAAAACTAATTGATAGTATATTACTTTATAAAAGAATTGGGTATTGGATTAAGCATAAACAAGGAGAACTTGAGTTAGTTATTACATATGTTTCATAGATTACGTATAGTACTTAGATTTATGACATATTGCATGTTAATCAGTAGGTGGTGCATCAAGTTTGAGAGCATGGTATGTGGGAACCTGAGTGGACAATCTGTTAGGTTAATGGACAGTCATTTGTGCTTGACATGTGGTATATCAAAGCCAAAAAAAATTGGAAAAATTAGAAATGTAAGATTTGAAAAGCTTCGAGTAATTTTGCAAATTAAATGAATATGATTAAGAAAAAATAATATTGAAGCTATAAAATTATGATAAGTTGTTTATGATTTTGGTTTTTGTAGAAAAGCAAGAAAAAATAAGAATAGAACCAAAACAATTCTTAAAAATCTAAATAACTGAATTTAACTTAATGATTATATAAGTATTGTTAATAATTATAAAATATTTAATTGTTTGTTTGCATGATATTCTTCAATTATTATAAATATTTTGATATTTACTATAAAATATAATTGATCTAATATGATATATGTTATAAGTACAAGAAATTAAACATACTTTACAAGCATAAACACATGTATATACACACTTATTAAACACATGCACGTGTGCCCATGCACATATCAATATATGCATACACACATCCACACATGCACGGACATACATATATGCCCATATATCCACACGCATGCACACACGCGCGCACGAGCACACACATGTGCACACATACGCACACACATGCACATGCACACACACACGTAAACACTCACGCACACACACATGCACGCACACATGCACGCACATATGCACGCACATATGCATGCATGCAAACATGCATGCAGGCACACGCATGCAAACATGCACATGTATGCACACACACACATACACACACAAGTACATGCACACAACCCCAGATATACATAGACACAAACACCCACCCACCCACACAGACACACACAGAAAACAAGCACACAAACGTGTGCGCACACTCACACAAGTGCACACATGCACACACACACACATGCACGCACACACACGCACTCACACACACGCGTGCACGCACGCACACACACACACCTACGCACACCCAATACATGCACGCACATATTCACACACATGCATACCTGTGCACATACACACACAAATACACAACCGCGCACACATACGTACATATGCACACACAAACAATCATACACACATGCGTGTGTGTGCACATGCACACCCACCCACATGCACAAACAAACGCACAACCAACACACAACACACACACGTATACACACACACGCATGCACACAAGCGCATGTAGGTGCACTCACACACACATATATATATACACACATAAACACTCACACACACATGCATGCACAAATGCATGCATGTAGACACATACGCATGAACACAGATAAACACATACACCCACACACACAAGCAAACATGCATGCATGAGCACACAGGCACACCCACACTCACACACATATGCACAAGTACACATGCACACACATACCCACACACATGTACACACACCTACACATATGTAAACATGCACACACACATGCACACCCACATACACACACATGCACAAACATACAAAACCACATACAATGCACATATACTAAATTATTACATAAATACTTGTATGCATCATACTCATATATGTGTATTATCATCATATAATATTATTATCATATAGTATATATATCATATCATATTTTTTCTTTCTTTCATATTCATATTTATTTTATTTTCTTTTCTTGGTTTCTCAGTTTTTTCTTTATTATTTTTTTAGGTCTAAAATATCTCATATGATCATTATCCTTACTTATAGAGATTTCATATCATATCATCTATCAAGGAGATATTATCTTTTATTTCTAATATCTTAGTTGATGAGGATAAGACTTCTATCATATTTTTTTATCTATCATATAGCCATCACCACTTATTGTTATTATCATGTGCTAACAAGGATAAGGCCTTTGTTATGTCATGACCCCGCTTCTAAGTGCACAAAATAATATTAATGGTGATTTTTTTCTTATATCGAGTAACTACATGATAGTCATAAAGAAAATATTTCACATTTAGTGTTTTTTCTCTTGTGTCTTCCAAATCACCAAGCTTAAAGAGCCTTCCTTTATTTCTCTTTCTTATTTGTCATTTGTTTTCTTTCTTGTCAAGTGTTTTGATTTTATAGTATTATACACAAACACACACACACACACGTATTATTAATAATAAAGTATTATCACATAATTAAAATATATGTAAATGATGTAATGTAATAAAAATACTTGCATAAACTTTCATCCCATAATAATAATTTAAAGAATTAAATAAATAAACTTACTTATATTATAATTATTTAATTTATATACTTTATGATTTTGAGAGATTTATTCAACTATCTTTTTCTTTTATTTATGTTTCCATTTCTTTTATGCATAATTTTCATTAGATGTCATTAATAATGGTAATATTATATTTTTTAACTTTAAAAAAGTTATGTACTTATTTTCCCTTTTTATAATAGAAATACTTCCAAAAACTAGTCCGAATTATCCCCCAAATACCCTTGCAAAATCAGTTAAAATGTATTATTCTTGACTTTAGATTGTATAGTTCAATCTTCTAAATTGTAAGTTATGATCTCTAGCCATCATTAGTCAAACATAAGGTGAGAACGACAATCTTTGATATGCTTATTCTAAGTTAAATTGTATTTGTGTGACCTCTACATTGTATCATACAATCATTAGAAGTCATTAGTCACGAAAGAGATTGGATGAATGATCATTGCTATGCATTTTTTAAACCTTGTTGTATTTATTTGATTAGTCCATCATAATACATGATTGCTCGGAACTTCAATCTACCCAGGTATTATTTCTTTCATATAAGGCTAATAGACATTCACTAGCCCCTATTACAAAGATCATAGAAGTCAATTGGTCTAATTGCCTGATAAGATTGATGTGATTAGAAATAGCGAATGATTTATCCCACCAAGACTTCTTAAAATCCACAAAAATCTAACTCCACAATATCTCAAATAGCAAATTTTTTTTTGATGAAGCTATAATATATTAAAATCAAAAGTTGCATAAGTCATACAAGTATTTCACATATGAGATTCTCACGAAGGATCAAGCATGAAATAATACCTTTAATATATTACTGTCATAAGAACGAGATCCCAAATATTTTCCATCCTTTTTTATTTCCTTGAATCTCATAAAGATTCAAGCTGAATTTACTTGATTCAACAGTTTTCTCATGCTTCAAGCTCTTCAATAGCTCTCACCTTCCTTCACTTGTCACTTGAGATGAAAAGAATATATGTCCAAATTTAGTTTTACAATATCCTATTATTCTATTATCCATACATCAAAACAACTAATAAAAATTTGATTTTGTGATGAGTTTGACCCCTTTAAAATTTTTTGTCTCATGGTAATAAGATAATGAATTTTAGAATAACAAATAAAATATAATATTTTAGAAGTGATACAAATTAATTTAGATATTAACATAATAATTTAATGAAACAATATTAAGTAGGAAGCTATGAACGCACTAATATTAAATTAAAGACATTAATGATATTACAGAGTTGTTAAATTCAATAATAGTCAAGATTAAACAAAATTAAAAATATTTATTTGAAAAAAAATAAAATTTTCGATGGAAAATATTTGTTAAAAAGAAAACGAAATTTGAAAAATTGCTATAAAAAGATCTTAAACTATTCATATAATTATCTTTAATAAGCTTTTTCATTAAAGCTTTTAATGAGCAATTTTTCAACTCACCAGTTCAGCAAAAAAGCTTAATCTCATCATTATAGAGAACTAATTTTATTATAATCCATCATTAATTATAAACAAAAAAAATAACGCCTAAGTTTGCCTGCCAATTAGTTCATCTGCCGATCACTTCAAAGCAAAAGAGCCCAACTTAACATTAAATGCCCGGCCCCGCATCTCTCTATCGCTCGCGCGCTCGCGAGCTAGCGAGGCGGGCCCGCCATGAACAAATGTCTACGGTAGAATAATTAAACAATTAAAGATGGCAACGTCGACTAAATAACACACGTTTTGAAATATCAAACTATATGCATCCAAGTAATTAGAATGCATTTGAAGCATGTTTTATAGAGTTTTTTTGTTTATAATTTTATTTTCGTAAACAAGGGTTTAACAAATAAAAAAATATAATTATTTTTAAAAAATGTTTATTGGATATAGCAATTATTATAGCCTTTGTATAAAAAAATTATGAAATCAGTTTTATTTAAAGTTTGATAGACATAAATTTTATTAATCATATTATTATATTTTTGGTGTGATCTTTGTTTTCTTTTTCTTAAACAATTATCTCTCATATTTGACTCTTATACATTATGAGATAAGAGAGTATGAGAATTATAACTTTTGTAATTTTTACTTTTAATTAAAATATATAAAACATAATTAAATTTAACAAAAAAATATTATATAAAAATAAATTAACAAATATTATAAAAAATATTTTCTATACATATATACATATCTTCACATATGTACAAACACATCCACTAATATAACATTATTTTTGTAAGCATTTTTTAATGTTTTCAATTCTTGTAAAAATCTTTTAGTTACAACTCTATCTTAATTTACTAAGATATCATTCCTTTTAATCATAAACTCATATCATGTTATAAAAAATAACTCAATATCTTCAGAATTTGACTGTGCATGAATAATTCGTGTCTTTCTGTTCCTTCTTTAATATGAAAACTATATATTTAAAATTTTATGAGGAATCATTCTCTATTTGATAATTTCACATTTAAGATATCACATATAACTCATTTCTTATTCTTTTTTAGTCCCATTTTATCTTGTTTATCTTATGCTAATGATATTCAACGAAGCTAAGAATTGTTTCTTATCTAATACTATCCATTTCTAAGAAAAATTTACTCGCAAGAACTTTGGCCAAATAAAAGGAAAGAAAAAAAAAAGTATGTATACCACATTAAGATATAAACTTTTATAGATTTTGTTTCAATTAGGTCATCCAATTACCATTTTATTTGAATGGTTCAAAAAAACTTGTTGGGCAATGATAGAATTCCAAAAAAATTCATAATTATATAGGATTTTGTGCTCAATCATTTATGTAATTGTATTATTTGACGTAATTTATATTTTAAAATATAATTTTTGTAAAAAAAAAAGAGTAAAATTTGATTCAATAATATAATATAAAATCAGTGTAATATTAAAATTTTAATATATAATTAATAAGAATAAATTTAAAATTTTTAATTATCATACATCTAATTATATATATATATATTAGTTCTAAAATGAATTATCAATTTAATTTTTTTTTTTTTTTTTTGTTTATAGTTAGTCCGAAGAACGCCTGTTGTGTGTCTGTTGAATCGATCACTAAAGCGAAACTGATAGGCCAACAACCCCGCCATAATTCCTGATTCATCCTTCTGTTCCGCGCACGCGGTGGGCCCGCCATGAACAAACAAACCATCGTTTGTCCTCATTAAGCAAAATATTTAAATAATTAATGACGGCAACGTCAACCAAATCATTTTTTGACAACTGAAGGCTACAATTATATACATCCACGTTAATTAAAATGAACGCCCGTCATCCGCCTACTCACCGCCGCAGGACGCCATGGGCTCCCAACTGTCGAAGCAGGTGGAGCGCCGAAAGGCCATCGCCGCAGAGAAAAAGATCCTCTCCGACCTCCTGTCATCCTCCGGGGACTCCTTTCCCTGCTCCGACTTCCACCCCTCCGACCGTTCCAGTTGGATGACCTCCCTCTGTCCGCTCAATAAGCTCCGCCTCTCCCACATCGTGTGGCCCGGTACCCATGACTCCGCCACCGACCGCATCGGCGTCCCTCTCATCACCCGCCCCTTCGCCCAGTGCCAATCCCGCTCCATCTACTCCCAACTCGCCGTTGGCGTCCGCGTCCTCGACGTCCGCGTCCAACAGGACCGCCGTGTCTGCCACGGAATCCTCACCACCTACCTCGTCGACCACGTCCTCTCCGAGCTCTGCCGCTTCCTCGACGACCACCCCTCCGAGCTCGTCCTCCTCGAGATCCGCACCGAGTTTGGCCACGACGATCCCCCGAACTTCGAGTCCTTCCTCGTCGACCGCCTCGCTGACCGCCTCGTTCACCAGGACGACACCGTCTTCTCACGCACCGTCGCCGAGATCCTTCCCCGCCAGATCATCTGCGTCTGGAAGCCTCGCAAGGCCCCGCAGCCCGGCCATGGCGGGCCGCTTTGGAGCGCGGGGTATCTACGGGACAACTGGATCGACACGGATCTGCCCAACACCAAATTCGAAAGCAACATGAAGCATCTCGGGGAGCAGCCTCCAGCGGCGGAAAGGAAGTACTTCTACCGGGTGGAGAACACCGCGACGCCGAAGGCCGATAACCCGGTGGTATGCGTGAAGCCGGTCACCGGGAGGATCCATCCCTATGCTCGACTCTTTATATCGCAGGCTTTCGCAAAGGGGATCGCGAACAGGATTCAGGTCTTCTCCAGCGACTTCATCGACGGGGACTTCATCGACGCCTGTGCAGCCCTCACCCTCGCACGATTCGAAGGAAAAGCATGATGAGCTGCAAGTTGTATTCTTTGGCTTCCCTGGTTTGTAAATTAATCGTCAACAGGTTGCAATTCTGTGGATTTCTTTGGTGATGTTGTCGTTGTGTTTTGCTTGGTGTGAGATTAATGGCGGAGGATGAGATGTGGACGAATGGTAGAACGTTGCTGTCCTCAAAGTTTAGATCTTTTGGAATTTGATTGGATCCAGATTCACGCAGATCATCCAATTTGTCATCTTCCCTACAAATCCGTTATCTTTAAGCGTCTGAAACTATTTTTTTTTTTTTTTTTGGGAAATCTGTGGGAGAGAAAGGACAATCAAACAGAAAGATTCATGAGAGGTTATTGATTGATATGACTCCGAAATTTATGATAGAAGAAGCTTTTTTTTTTTTTTTTTTAATTTTTTTAAAATAAAGTTTTTAGATAATATTTTATGCCAATAAAACGTGATAGAATTATTTGAAATTTTTAATATTTTTATTTTTAAAATTATTTCATAAAAAAATATTTTTTTATTAATTGTTTTATTTTGTGTGTATGCATTGAATACTAATTGTAACATACATGATATATATAAACATATGTACTGATAAAATTAATTATAAAAAATTATATTAGTAATGTTGTAAACATCTGTTATTTTATAATAAAAAAATTATAATAAACATAACTTATTATCAAGTAAAAATAATCATCAAACAAGTAAAAATGTATTATTACAATAATAAAAACAAAATTATCGTTTCAATCAAAGCTCATATGTTTGACTAGTTCAAAGATAAGCAAACATGACCATCTTTTTAGACGCACAATCAACTACAACATAATTCACAATATGTGATACTACGATTCTCTTGTTAATCAATAAAAGGTGATAACTATTGTGATTGTGATTCTAATATTAATATTTATAAAATAAATTGAACTATTGAAAATTGAACTTAGCCTAAATGAGAGCACATGGATTGATTTAGTGAATATGGTAAGATAGCCTTAGAGGTTAAGTGGATATTATTATCTTGCTAAGCAATGATTCACAAGATTAATTATGAGAGTGAATAATAATAGAAATTATAATTATAATAGTAATTGAGACTAATGCATTAATTATGATTCCTCCAAATGTGATAGTAAGAAGCCACAAGATATTAAAGTTGATACTTAGTTTGGTCAAAAGCCATCCTGTAAGATTTTAAAGAAAAATGTCAAAAAGAGATTGAATCATCCCTAACTGGTGTAAGATGTCATTGAGCAAGCAACAAACCTTCTCAAAAATATATGCTAGAGAAGATAGCATGATCAAAGTCCACTATAATAAATCACCTTGTGACCACAAAAACACAAGTAGAAACATTTTAAACATTTAGCCAAAATTATCTTGTGACAACTCCATTGTAAACTCAACACAAAAAAAGTAACAATCTTAGTCAAATAATGATTCTCTAGTACAGAGACCAATTTCACCTCTACTGACTACTGATGATATGTATAACAATATCGTAGAGGGCATTGTGCCATTTAAGAGATGTCAAACCAACTCCTTGCTTAACCATAATAAAACTTGATGAAGCATAGAGCCCTTATCCATTTGATGGGGTTCAAATTGGATCACATGCCTATTGTCATTATATTATCTACACTCTTTGATAAACTCCCACACCACCATAGAAAGAGAACTTTTACATTCCTAACAAATCAACCTTCAAACACAGAAATCCCTCCTTAATGAAAATAAATTTTTTTACATTTATTAACATATCTATCTCGAGGCTGTCAACCAATATAATATCATCACCAATTATACATAAAAAAATCTCCCTATTTTTAAAATTTGTGAATACATAGATTCCTATAAGACTTAGGCATGACCATTTCTTACAAATTAAGTTGTGGATAACATATCTTTATAAATTTTCACTTTAAAGTAATGAGTAAATTATCTTCTTAATAGCTAACAAAACTCTCATCAAAATAAAATATTAGATAATATAGACAAATAACAATATGAAAACAACAAGAATAAATTGACTAATCAATATAAATGCTTTGACATCTCAATAAGATATCACGCAAACTATTAAATTTAGAATGATGAAAATAAGTCGTTGAACTTTAATGAATTGGATTAATTTACAAAAAGAACAAATATGAATGTACCACACAATCATAAGCCGAATTATTTTATCTCGATATATCATAAGACCAAATTGTATCATCTTCATCATAAAAAATTATATGTATATATATATATATATATATATGTGTGTGTGTGTGTGTGTGTATGTGTAAAATTTAAATTTAAAATAAAAAAAAGTTTTAAAAAATTTAAAATAAAAATATTCTTGGAAAATTACAACAGCAGGTTTTTCTTGATCACTGATGCAAAATGATACTTCAACATATATTATATAATTGCATGCCTTTAATTGGGGAAATCTAAGTTGTTTTCTAGCTAAATTATTATAGTTATGCAAACAATGCAAAATCTTTACGTTCAAGACGGAAACAGAGATGCGTGTGAAAAGAGAACTTGAAGCAGCAATCAAAGAGATGGATTTAACAAAGTTTATTATGTAATTAATATGCCCTTATTTGCATAGTTTACTCTCAAGTCAGCTTTTTTAAAAATCTTTTCAAATATAAAACTATTAAAAAATTAATAAATTGTTTTTTAACACAAAATCCCATGGCTTCAACTATATACAAAAAAAAATACTTTTTATCCAGTTAAATTTTTTAAACATTTTTTTCATACGAAGCGTGCCTATCATATCATGTAAACTCTAAAAAACTATATTCCCAATTAAATATATTTTAAAGAGAATTAATTTTTAAATGAAATAAACCAAAGAAAAGCTTATTTATGCTATTTCCGTCGCCCGCTAAATCCATATCGGGTTACCCAGAACAATAGCAGGTCATCTCGACCCAAACCCACTGCACAGTAGTCAACACTTCAAACCCATTAAAATATTAGGTACACATGGCTTCAAACACAGCAGTCGATTCCTATCATAGCAGCTCCGGACGGTGATCCCCGTCCCAGAATTCTCCACCACTCTACCAACACTGATCCGTCTCCCACGTCCTCCGCCGTCCGACGGAGAACGATGGCCGGAAAGTGGTGCCAGCGGCTGAAATCTTCCTGTCATAGTCCGCCTTCTTTTCGGGATCTGAGAGCGTCGAGTATGCGTCATGGACCCGCATAAACTCGTCTGCAGACGCACACTTCCGTCCGCAGGCGGCAGCATCGGGATGGCACTCGCGAGCCAACCGCCGGTAGGCGCCCTTGATTTCAACCGAGGTGGCGCAGGCGGTGAGGCCAAGGATCTCGTAGAAGGAAGGAGGGGCCGCGGTGGCGCGGCCCTCTGATGCTGCGGTGAACGCGGCCCCCGAGATCCGGACGGATGAGCGGGTGGAGCAGAACGGCCGGCGGCGAGAGGGGTCGGCAACGTGCTTCGGCAGGGGAATAGAGAACGCGGAGGCGAGCATCGGGTTGTGTTCGATTTTTACATTAGATTGACCATTTTGACTTTATAGAAATTGGACGAAGAGATGGGAAGGGATTGGGGAGGTGGGACCCAGACTTTCTCTTTTTACACGATCTTATCCGCGGAGACACGGAGGTGACTCAGCAAAGTACGGCTCGTTGGATCACTACGGGGTTCTCTGTGCGGAAATATTGATGAATCCGGACGGTCCCGCTTCAAAATTGGGGCAGTTCATCATTTTTGGTAAAAAAAATGGAAAACTTTTAATTATCCACCAAAACAGTATAAAGAAAAAAGTAAAAAAAAAATGAAAAAAATATTACACCGACCAAAATGGTAAATAAACAATTGTTATTTTTTTAGTTATTTAATTTGTAATGATTAAACTACCTCTAAACTATATATGACAATTAACGATTTGAAAAATCTATTTGAAAAAAATCTCAACCACTGTTTAATAATCAAATAAATGTTGAAACATAACACATTTAATAAAAACTTTACAACCACCCAATCAATAAAAAATTTATGACTTATTTTATTTTGTTACTATGAAAATTGTCAATTATCAGTCTCATTATTATTTATTTCTTTTAAAATTTCAACCCATTTTAATATTATTTTATTAAAAAAAACTCCTTATTGATTTAAATCGAAAGAATGAAGAAGATCTAATATTATCTATTTTTAGATCATTTGTGCTCTTTTTTTAGAGTTTATTTATTGGTAAATAATGCTAGCAACTTTACTAATTTTGGAAAAATGAAAATGATTAAAAAGAAGCCCAAATTAGGACTAATTACCACATAAATTATTTTTAATTTGAACGCTATAAACTAAAAATAGATAATTATTGGTACTTACGTGGTTTTCCGGAAGCCATGGGTCACTTGGTACGGTGACAATGGAAATGAGCTTGACAACAACGTGTATGCGTGGTCTCATGGATAACGATACTGTTGTGGTGGTCCCTACCACGTTCGATCAACTGTCCTTTTACGTTTAAGACGCCGTACGGCTAACGAATGGCTGTGATTATTCCGAAAATTGGCTGTAGATTTGTTTATAAATCATCAATGAGGAATGCTCAAAATTCGATATTGTATTTATTCAATTATAGTTCAAAATTAGATTATTTTTTTTTAATTTGATCCAATCTTTGAGATGAAAGAATCGATTCAATCATTATTTGAGCAAAAGCTTTGCTCATTGGTTGTTAGTTTAACTCAAATCATAAATGAGTAAATTCTATTTTCAAATATTTTTTAAAATTTTAATCATATTAACTTATCAAAAAAATTTATATAATTTAATAAATTAATTTTTTTTAATATTTTGATTGATTAATATATTAATAGATTTATATATATCTAATTATTTTGATTTAATTTTGAAGTAATTTGATTTGATCTAAACTTAGAATCATAATTAACTTCTAATATTCAATTTAGTGTATTTCAATTCATAATTGATTTAAGTTAAAATCTAATATAACTTCTTGACAAATTTTAATGTTTGAGCTAATTTAATGATCTTGTCATCATGTATGCATTAATAATTGGTATTTAATTATAATACAACTTAAAAATGTTATTACTAATGCCTAGTTATTTTAAACTACTATAATGCATATTTACATTAAAACAAATTATGTCTTAAATTCTATTGAGATTGCACTTCCAAACTCTACTTAAGCCCTTTAATACTTTCATAGTATTTGATTTTAATCATTGTGTTATAACTAACCTTGTTGAGTGTGTTATCTTATGCTTCGACACCAATCACTCTTACACCTCTATCATTATCACTGTGCTCTTGTTATTTCTAACATAAAAAAGGGTTTTTGCATTGATATTTTTAGTTTAATAGGAATACCAAAATTAAAAAGACTTACTCAGTCTTCAGATATGCTTTATGAATGACAGAAAACGTCAGTAAATACAACTCTCGCCAACAATAATATGGAAGAATGATCACTAGCAAGCTAAAAAAGAGAAATATGAAGAACAAGTGAGCACAATAAAAGCATGTGATAAATAATTTATGTTAAAAAACTCAAGTTTGAAAAAAAAATAAGGATTAGAGATACAAAAGATCTTATTAAAACTTGAAAGTGATTAGAAATTGAATATCATTCATATTAGATTATAAGAGACTAACGAAAAATATTTAGAACTTAAAATATACATATAATCTATTATTATTTAATAAGATAGAATTCTTCCTTTTATAAACATTCACAATCATTATAGATTCTATTAAAATATTTCTCGTGAAAAAGTCATAACAATCACTCAAAGCATGTATTGTGACAAATTTTATTTGTATATTTTGTTATCATGATATTTAATTCGTTGTTGTCACTGAGTGATATCATAAATTTTTGTCACTTTGATTTATATTTTTATTATATATATAAGTGGTTTTGAGAAAATAATATAACTTTTTTTTTTCACCCATGTATCTTGAAAGTTATATGATTAGATAAAAAAAAAAATTAATATGTTTTTTGCGAAATTATTTCCAATTATCGTGCATAATATCTTACGACGAGTACAGAAGTCACCTATGAAGTGGACTTGGTGATGGAATGCATGATATGACACTTGGTTCACAAATGGAACGTTATAAGGACTCGCGGAGGCACGAATCTTTCAGTAGGAGTGCCCAACTGGAAGAAGCCAAAGGTCAGTGGAAAACGTTGAAGCCGGACAGGAGGACAACAAACGTCGGTGCGGCAAATGGAAGAGAAGTGCTTATTTTGGTATTTGATTATTAAATATTGGAATAATTAATAAAAAAAATAAGAACTATTTTTATAAAAGATTGGTAAAAGTTATTTATTTAATAAATATATTATTGATAAGTATTACAAAAATGTTTAAATTACTGTTGAAAAGACGTGGATAAAAAATATAAATATTATTTTTAAAAGTAAAATTATTTGTATTTTTTATATATATATTTTTCATTGAGAAAATAAGTTCTTTAATAAAATAAGTCAAATATAAGTTGTGTTTTTGAAAAAAGTTTTATAAAATACAAGTTTGAAAATGATATATCAACTATAATATATGGTTATAAATATTACAACTGTTATTAAATATTAAATTGATCGATATTTAATAAATTTAAAAAATATTATTAAATACTATTAAAAATTCATGCCTTATGAATATGATATGAATAAGTGCTGACGAAAAAAATTAACATGGTGCTTGAGAACTTAAAAATATTAGGCTAATCCTTAATTATATTTTAAAAAGAATTTTTTATAATTTTTTTTTTAAAATATATACCTAATGAAGCTCAATATTATGTTTGGTATAGTTGAATAGTGGTAATTAGATTTAAAAAAATATTGTCATCACATGCTATTTAAATTGCTCTAAAGAAAAATTTAAATGAGCTTTTCAATATAAAAATATATTAAGGAAAAATATAATCCTATTAAAAAAAGTCATATCTATGTATATTGCATTTAACATGATGTAATACACATTATTTTCAATAAATAATGTGTAAATTAGAAGACAACGAAAGAATGGCTTGTGTCCTATAAGTTGGGGTGTCACATGGTGCATTGAATTAGACATATCGTACTTAGCTTCAATATGTAGTGCATTAATTGAGAAGCAGTACAAGAAAGAGTAAGCATATTTGCAACAAACTTGATTCTTTAGCTATCATTAAAGGTACAATATAAAAAATTATTATATAAATTTTTTCTTTTATTTTAAAATTTTTTATATTTATTGTATTATATGAAACTATGATATATATACATATATATATCAACATATAGATAAACATACAAAATAACTTTTATATTTCAAAACTTTTTATTTTAAAAAAATAAAAGTCTTTTCTTAATATTTTACAAAGATATAAGATATATCATAATACTTTGAACCAAAAAAAGATGCGTAGACATTGAATATTATCATAGAGAAATGAATCATTGAACAAGAAAGTGATTCATGATAGGTTTTTATGTTTCTATGAAAAAATCATAATCTTAAATTATTAAGATACTTGTAAGGGACAAAACCCACTTGGGGTATATTAACCTGATAGATATTTATCCTAATATAGTAAACTAATGATATTCATATTGTATTAGAGCCAACCTTTACTACTATGATGTGATTCAAGGATGAATAAAGAGAAAATAGGTGGGCTTGTGACAACTTAGATTGAAGAGAGCAAGGAGTGAATATCTAACGATTTCTTAAAAAAAGAATCATTGAGTAAAAAAAGGACTCCTAAGATGCTTCTAAGTGGAATGATAAAGGGATATAGCTCTTAATAAGCTTTTAATTAGAAAAGAACATGAATGAATAGTTCCATATTAGGTACTAAGAAAAAGTATTTGATATTTATATAAGCTTTAAGCTTAAAACATGTTTAGGAAAAAAGTCACTCAAGGCATGAACTTGAGGAGACAATATTTCGATATAGTGATATTAGACATGTGTTTCTCTTACTACTTATTATAGTTTATATCAAAATATCTTTATTAAGTTTCTTGAGTCAATTGATCAAACTATCTATATGTTTAACTTATTTTCTCTTAAGATACATGATATAAAAGTACTTAAAAAATATTAATAAGAAAAAAATAAGAGTTTTATTATCATTAAAATAAAATATTGTTTCATAATATATTTAGATTTTTGATAAGATCTAATTTAGAGTTTATAATATTAAATATACTCAATAAATTATTAAAAAATATAGAAAGATACTTTATATTAATTATGATTAGGTGGTGTGTAATACACCACGCGATATATTATTTTAATATCAATCTTAATAACTTTAAAATTAAAATATTTAGAGTTTAAATATAATTAAAAGATACTAATAACTTAACAAGGTAAAGAATGATGATAAAATGTACTCTATTTTTTGTTCAAATTGTCTAAATTAAATCAATCAAATTTTGTGTAAGAAATTATTATATCTCAAAAATCAAATAGACATAATTTCTTTTAAAACTATCCATATTTTCTTTATACAAGTTAATAATTAACAATAATAATCATAAGATAAAAACACAATTATAATCTTAATATTATCATATTTATAGTACAACTATATATATAAATATTTTATTTCTAAAATATCATAATTACCAATATTTTTGATATAACAAAATCTATAATTTAATTATTAGTTTATAAAGTGTTAGCTAGAATCTATAGAACTAACTAAGCTTATCAAGAATACAGATGATAAATAAAGCTTTATATTTTTATCATAATTATAATTTTTATCACTCCCTAACTCTTTGAAGATGAATAAAACTTTATATTTTTACCATAATTATAATTATTATCACTCCCTAACTATTTGAAGATAAATGAAATTTTAAATTTTGATTTCACTTAATAATACATATTTCTGATAATTAATGATAGAATCACAATTTTATTTATCTAAATAATCATTCTTTGTTAATAAAAATCTAGATTGTCATGCTAGTTTATTTTTATCATTTTTCTTTCTTCCAAAATTCTACATCGATTGATCATACAATATTTTCTTTTATCCTCTTTACAGTCTCTTTTTATTCTTCTCAAAATTTTGTCATTTTGATCATATTATTTTAACTAATTTATTTCACATGATTATTCTTTATCACTATAAAATAATTACAAAACTTTTATTTATCTAATATAATATTTTATTTATTATCTAAAAGCTAAATAAATTAATTTCTTTTTTTATCTCCATTGTACTCATTATCTTAATAATTTAAACTCAAGTTTATCTTAAAAACTCTCAACATCTTGTTTGAGATCTATGAATAAATTAAAATTACCATCAACTACCCATATAAAATCAAGAAATTTCATATCCTTAAGTCTAACTCTTGTGATCTCTCTTTACAATTGGTAAATTTTCTTTCACTTGATTTTTTTCTCTTCTAATATTCAAAATCATATCTTTTGATTTTATGTTGGAAAGATCCTAAAGCATAAAACTCCTTTTTTTTGTAAGAATGTAACCTCAAGATTCTTATTTGTTAACTTCAATCCTTTTAATTCCTCATTTTATAATTTATCAATAATATCATTTTTTATAACCTTAGATCTTTTAAAGATAAAACTTTTCTCTATGATATATTCTTTTACAATTTAGTAGATATCCCTATATTTAAAAAAAAACTTGTAATGAACAATTCAATTTGATAATGCCATTGATATATCCTCTACTAATCCCTCTGGATTGGTTACATCTACCTTTTTGGAAACCAAAATATTAGAGCACATTTCATTGAAAATTTCTCCAAGAGCATCTTGCTCACTATTTAAATATTGTATATTAAGCATTATAAATTTGAAGTTATTTATATCTCATAAAACATTTTAGGAGTTTCAAAGGTGATCCTTGTGTTTATTATTTCAAGACCCTATTCTATATCAACATTAAGAGAGTATCCTAAATTGGTATTCTTCAATATAATTTGGCTTCTTCAATTATAACATTACTTTTAATAACTTATTTAAAATCTCAAAATTATTCTTCAACATATTCAAAAGTATGCATTTTTCAAAATTTTTACTATAACATACTATTCCATAAAACTCACTTGATACAAATATTTTAAAAAATAATTATTATCAATCTAAAATTATGAACTAGTATATATTACAAGTAAATAATATAACATGAGCACCTTTCAAGTCAAGTTCACATTATGAATAAAATTAATACATTGACCAAATAAAACTATCTCATCAATGTATGCATATAACTTAAATAAAATTAAATACTCATTCTTGATAATAGTAACTAAAGTACTAAATAATTATGATTTAAACTTTTTTCTTTTAACATACTAAATCCATTTGTTATAACCTCAATCTTATCATCTTAACTTGCAAAATCAAAATATGTTTCTCATTCATGATGTTTTTCCTCATATTCCATTCATCAATCAATCAATCACTTTCTGATTATACTTATTCACCAAACTTAGTTCAACTATTTATAGATCTAATATAGTATTAAGAATCATTTTTCTTTAGTTCTTACTTACATAATTAGCATTCTACCAATCCTTGAAATTTATTTAAGTTATCGTGTCACTTTGAACTTTATCATTTAATCAAATTCTAAACAAATAATGGCACTGGTTAAGAATACATTTATTCTTCTTGCCAATATATGGTTTCTCTTATTTTAAATATCATGAAACTAAATAGCATTTGATTGATCTATCATAATAATTATTAAAAAAATAATTATGATCACAAAAGTTCATCACTTTTAGTCACCAAAAGTTATATTATTTATCGATTCTCATTACTATTATATCATAAATAATCACATTTATCTAATGCCAAAGTTGATATAGAATAAAAAAATCATATTCTTTAATACTAAAGTTGAATATAGTATATCCTTCAATGTGATGATCGCAAAATCAAGACTAAATATTTACTAATTCTTTTTTTGAGCTTAGTATTATTTTAGTTAAATCTCAAAGAGAATTCTAGTAGCCTATGATTGTTAGAGTAAGGATTATAACATAAACAATGAATGAAATTTGATAGCTCAATTTGTTAACTTCAGATTCAAGAATAATGATCTTTTAGAATTATTGATCTACAAAAAACTATATTTCTAAATATTCATAATTAATATGTTAAATTTTTAATTTTTTTCATAATTATGACATATAAGATTATCATATTTAATACATATGTGAGTTTGCAATAAGTTTTTATTTTTTAAAGTCATTTTAAAATTTTGAAATCTTATAAATATTAAAAAAAAATTAAAATTATTATATATAAATAATTTTTTTTAACCTAAGCACCTAACCCTACTATAAAGCTGAAAGACTTTTAGTCAAGTAGTACCTAGTATCGAGAACGAGCCTTGGGGAGCCACAGGCCAAGAGTTTGACTAAAATCAAGATAGGTTAGGCCTGAGAATTTGTCTGTCATGATTCCTATAACAAATTTTGGGTCAATCAGTTCAGAGTATTACTCCTGAACCAACTTAAGAGAAATGAGTAAGGGCAGACTTGTGAATTGGTTTATGTAAATGGGTCAGTTCAGACCAGTATATGCGTGCTAGTGACCAAAGTAATGACTTCTCGAGATGCCAGGGGGTAAACAACCCTAGTAGCTAAATGTAATGTGTAGTAGATGTATTATAAGTACAAAATACTTGGGTTGTTTTGTAAAGTAGTACTATTCAAACTACTTCACAAACATGGTTATTTAGCATGATCGATTATGCATGCTTCAGGATCAAACGGTCCAGATGGTGTCTACATTTGTAAACAATTAACTTGCATTTAAGCATTCATCCAAGTTGGTTGATTAAATGGCTGAATGACTCTTCGCTTTCGTAAATAATATCTATGTCTAATATCACCATCCATCTGGCTTTTGAATTAAACATTTCAGATTTTATCTTGCTACGATTAGATCTGAACCCTTTATCATTTATTCTAATCGGACGATAACTACTCTGTGCGTCCAATCAGATGATAACTATACCATCTTCTTTGACCATAACGACTAGATTTTTGAAAAGCTGATTCTAGTCATTGTAGGAATTATTTTTGAAGTTTTTATTTCAACTATAAATAGAATTTATTTACCAACTATTAGAATTAATTCAATCAAATTTGAACAATTTCATACGAGCCTAAGTGAATTTTAAATCTATGAGCAATAAATTTTTTGCACAATTTCTAGAGCTACAAATTTTTGTGAGTCTCTATTTCTACTATTTCTATTCATAATCATTTTTTATATTTTCTAATAATATCTACTTTATTCATTAGTGGCTTCACTATTGTATGAAGTTTAAGGGTGTAGGAATTTTTTCATGCAAAATTGTAAGATTTTGAATTTTTTTGTATAAGAAAAATTCTTTGATTTTTGTGCCCCATTAAACCATTGGTATTTATTTGGTTTACACATACAAGTTTTAACAAAAGAGAATGATTAAGGGAAGTCCAATTAGAGATAAAGGTGGAGGTAAGCACGAGTTTTGACCAAATCACCTAAAATCTTTATGCATTTCATTTATTGTTGAGCAATCTTATTTTGTTAATAATATTTTTATTTTAATTTTTAGAATAAAAAATTTATTAAATATACAAGTCACCACTTATTTCTTATTTACCTAGTCTTACACATTTTACAATAGAATATACTAAACAAAAAAAAATTAGTTCACATATGGTAAATGTAGACTTTTACTTGTATCTCATTTTGAGTCTATAATACTAGAAATTTTTAATATATTATTTAGAAATACTAAAAGATATTGTACAATAATTAAAGCTTGATAGCATGTGTGATGATTTAGAACAATTTAAATATTAATTTTTTAAAATTATAGAGTAGATTATTAAGTTGAGTAAGTGATAATACTTTAAGTATTAAACATAAAATTTTACAAAAAAGTTTTTATTACATCCAATTTTATACATATAAAATAAATAATTTAATACAAACTTTCTATGAAATACTTTAATAAAAAATAATAACTTTAACTTTATATTACTATCTAGAAGATAAAAATTGCTGAAAGTTTGCGTCTTTTTGACGATGGTGTGGTTGTTGGCGACTGTGAAAAATAATTTAGTTACCAGCTCTCTATGTGAAATGTCTCTCACCTTTGATCTTTTTTTTCTTATATGAGATTTGATTATTAGCCTTCATAGTAGAAGATCTCTCACATTTGATCTTTGCCTCTGAGAAGAAAAGTTGTAATCCCTCAAACTAGAGTTGGGTGTACAAACTTTATTCACAAAGGTAAAAGTACACAAATAAAAAAAATTTATTCTATCATTTTCCTCTTTAATATTATGAATATTGACATTTATAAGGACTTTAAATGTTCATCAATAATTTTTTTAAAAAATAAAGAATAAAAGAGCTACATGTTTCATTGACATTAACTAGTCCAAAATATGTAGTGTGTTTCAAGCAACAGTAATAGTGATCGATGAAACAGTGGGTGGCAAAACAGTGGGTGAAATAGTGTGAACATCCCTATTTTTGGATAAGCACGGGTCGGGCAGAACTACACAAGTCAACAAAGATTGGTGTGTTGGTACTGGTCGACACAGGTTAGAACTGATTGAGCAGGATTTTGCAAGTAATGGGTTAGTGCAAGTCTAGCAGATCAATTAGGTTCCTGAGTCAATCAGGTCACGTGGCCCGGCTTGGGAGGAGGCAACGACTGCTAAAGATGATATACCATAAAATAGAAAAAAAACTTAATTTTAAGTATTTTTTTGAAGCAAATTTCAACCAAATTTTATAGTAGTGGACTTATGGAATTGGTGCGACATCAGTGAATATGTATTTGTGAGCTAATGTTAGATTCTTATGCACCAAATGTTCAACACGAACAACCCCTATACGGGTGAAGCCCAATCAATCCTTACAAAAATGATGCCGTTAGAAAAGTATCATGGAAGGTTTTAAGAACTCTCTTAAATTAGATAATTATTCATTTGACTTATTACAGTCTAGACCTGGAGATCCTTTGTATAAATTTGAACACCAAAGCTTTTAAAATTGAACTAAGAATCAATCTATAACCATTTTTAAATACGCAGAAATTAGTATTTATTAAGATCTTTAAAATGTGCTACATCAATGATTGTCTTGCATAGGAACAAGTATATAAAAGATTACAAACACTTGGTATCACCTATTAGAGATTTTTGGATCAATGCAACAAATAGATACTTTTAATGAGTTTCTTGATTATTATCACACAACACTCCATACAAGGTTAAAAAAGGAGCCTTTGATTTTAGAGAATGAAATGGTTCTTATTTTGTATCTTATTGAGGTGGTTGCATAAGACCTAATGCACAAAATTATCTAAATAATGGCTTTTTATGATGTCTTATGAAGACGATCATCCAAGATATGACAATGTCCTTACATTCATGGGTTGTCTTATAAATGAAAGTATGTCAAAATGAATTCCAATATGAAAGAGCATATGCACTAGTGAGGAAATCTTTGATATTATGCCCTTATTTTACAATAATATCGCATTTACGTTAGTATCAAACGAGTTGTACCCATGATTAATATTAAGATTGCAATGTTACAAGCTTTTGTATACTTTATTATTTCAATTCTATCAAATTCTAAATCATAAATTGCTTTAACAAATCATAACACATGATGTGTTATAACATTGTATTCAATGGCTAATGACCTAACTTCATTGTCCTTTGGACTAGATACAATTAATATGTGATTGACTTTATTCACATATTTCATAGTACATTTGGCAATTTTGATCAAACCTAAGATGCTTAGTAGTGGCTTTCTTGTATACTAGAGTTAACAAAGAATCAATGTCAAAGGCCAAGGGCACACTCAGACATTAGGTGCATGATGAACTTTTGTGTATAGCTTTTTCATTATAGTAGGAGTTATGGTTGGAAAAGATTGAATATGATAAATATAACAATGAGAATTGAAACATTATATTTATGAAAGAAAATGTATATGAATGGATATTAGATTTATTTTTCTAAATGTCAATAATTACATTCAAGTGTCAAATGATTCAAAGGAAAAGGAAACATTTTTAAAAAGTATTTTAAGATATAATAATATTTATTTTATTTAAATTATCAATATCCATTCAAACAACTATTTTTTTCCAACAAATTTTTCAAAAATAATTTTTTCTAATTTTAACTTAGTTTTTTTTCATCACTCATGAGTCTTCGTTAAGTGAGGCTCACTCTTGACCATCGTTTTTTTGTGCCCATCGTTGACCAATCCTTCAAAAAGGTCTTCTTTAACACTGCTGATCCAAGCCTGCTGCCACGTCCTAGCCACATGCCATGGGCAGTTGCCACTCCTCATTGCTTTTGTTTGTCATCTGCCGCTTGCTACCCACAACTATGAAGAAGTAAAAAGAAGGTGGTTTTATCATAAGTTATTGATGTACATAAATTACATTTAAGAATAATATTTGAAATTGTTAAATTAAATTTTTAGAAGACAAATCTAATTTGAAAAGACATATTTGTTTTTATTAAGACATTAATAACCCAAATTAGAACATTTTTAAAGTAATACGACGAATTTATGCATTTATTACACATAATTTACTTCGCAGAATTTGTTGCCTGGACTGTAGGCTCTGATCCGGTTAGTCGGGGCTTCCCTGAACCATCCGGTGTCTCTCTCGTCGGTAATTCCAAAGCCAGTAGGAGGTAAGACAAGTTGAGGATCTCTCTCTCTCTTTCTCTCTCTCTCTCTCTGTATATCTTCCTTACAGGTGCCGGCGGCGGCATAGAAGGTACAGGGGCAGATTTGGTTGAAATTTTTTTGATGATGTTGGGAGGTATTGAGTTGGGGGATCGGTATCAATCGCTTCCCTAAAAAACGAAAAAATAGGAGTATTATTTGCAATTTGAAACCAGATTGGTTAGGAAAGGGGGCAACGAAAGGCAGGAAGGAGAAGAGATGATGGGTGATGGGGTTAAGCAGATTTTGGCAAAACCTATCCAGCTCGCGGATCAGATTACGAAGCTCGCTGACGATGCACACTCGTTCCGTTCCGAGTGCCAGGAGGTAAAGGCCAAGACGGAGAGGCTGTCGGCTCTTCTGAGGCAGGCAGCGAGGGCAGAGCTCTACGAGAGACCGACGCGACGGATCATGGACGACACGGAGCAGGTCTTGGACAAAGTCCTAACTTTGGTGGCCAAGTGCCGAGATAATGGAATTATGAAGCGTGTCTTCACCAGTAATCCCGCCGGCCCCTTCCGCAAAATGTCCATCGGCCTTGACAACTCCATAGGAGACGTTTCCTGGCTCCTCCGCGTCTCTGCTGCTGGTGACGAGGACGGTGATATGCACCTTGGTCTCCCCCCAATCGCCCAAAATGAACCCATTCTCTTCCTGATTTGGGAACAGATCGCGACGCTTCAAACCGGATCCCTTGACGCCCGCGCCGACGCTGCTGCTAGTCTCGTCTCCCTTGCCCGCGACAACGAGCGCTATGGGAAGCTCATTATCGAAGAAGATGGTGTAGGCCCACTTCTCCGCCTTGTCAAAGAGGGCCGGCTCGAGGGCCAGGAGAATGCCGCCCGAGCTTTAGGTCTTCTAGGTAGAGATCCCGAGAGCGTAGAACAGATGATTCTTGCTGGCATCTGCTCCGTGTTTGCCAAGATCCTCAAGGAGGGCCCTATTAAGGTTCAGGCAATGGTCTCATGGGCCATATCTGAGCTCGCTGACCACCATCCCAAGTGCCAGGACGTCTTCGCACAGAACAACATTGTTCGCCTCCTTGTCGGCCATCTTGCCTTCGAAACAGTTCAAGAGCACTCCAAGTACACCATCTCTTCCAAGGTTACCTCCATCCACACCGTCGTAATGGTCAGTAATACCACCAATACCGCCAACAAGAGCACAGCAGATACATCTTTGGATTACTTGGAGCAACCCATGGTTCTCCATCCCATAAGAGGCAAAACTAACACAACCCAGGCACAGAGCATCGTCCAATCAAACGTGGCCGTCCCCAGTAAAGATCAGGGACACATGCCTACCATAGCGCCGAACGTTATCGCCAACCATCAGGTCGCTCACCTGGTCAATGGTGGCCTGCCCAACATCTCCCTTACAGGCGCCAGCATCAAAGGCAGGGAATTAGAGGACCCGGCCTCCAAGGCCTACATGAAGGCCATGGCCGCCCGCGCTCTGTGGCAGTTGGCAAGAGGAAACTATGCCATCTGCAAGAGCATAACTGAATCGAAAGCTCTCCTTTGCTTTGCCGTCCTCCTTGAAAAGGGGGTTGATGAAGTAAAGTATAATTCCGCTATGGCCCTCATGGAGATCGCCCGTGTCGCAGAAGAGGATGCCGACCTTCGGCGATCTGCCTTCAGGCCGACCTCCCCCACCGCACGCGCAGTTGTCGACCAGCTATTGCGTGTCGTCGAGAAGGCCAACTATGACGACCTCCTCGTCCCATGCATTACTGCCCTTGGTTGCTTGTCAAGGACGTTCCGAGCTACTGAGACGAGGATCATTGGGCCCCTGGTGCGTTTGCTCGACGAGAGGGAAGGGGTAGTGATGCGGGTGGCTGCTATCGCCCTAACCAAGTTCGCCTGCACAGAAAATTTTCTCCACCTCGACCATTCCAAAGCCATCATCGCTGCCGGAGGGTTGAAGCACCTCGTCCAACTCGTGTACTTTGGTGAGCAGGCCATCCAGATTGCAGCTCTGATCTTGTTGTGCTATATTGCCCTCCATGTGCCGGAGAGCGAGGCTTTGGCGCAGGCGGAAGTCCTTACGGTACTTGAGTGGTCCACCAAGCAGGCATTCATGATGCAAGATGTTCAAGTTAATGGCATTTTGCAGGATGCGAAGGGCAGATTGGAGCTTTATCAATCCAGAGGATCAAGTGCCTATCATTGATTGTAAAGGTGCTGATCTCTTTAGGAGGGCCAAGTAAGTATGTCACCACCAATTTCAAGGAGACTGTACACAGATGTCACTTGCACATCTTGTTAAATCTTCAACTCCTATACTAGGACAATTTATGTTGGTTGGATTCTTATGAACTGTGGAAGATAATGAGAAGGAAGAGAAAAAGTGATGCACATGACCAAGGTAAAACCTCCTTTTGTTGATGAAAATATAGCACTTGTAGAGGGGAGAAGTGTTTTATATGTTAGATTGGTTAACTATTTACTTTGACTTGTGTTTTCAATCTAGCTATGTTTGATCTTTAAATCCACTCTATTTCTTAGGGCATGTTTGATACTTATTGTTTCTGCTTGATGTATAAAGTACTTGAATCTGTTATACTATTATCATGGATAAACGATTATATACTCTACTTTTGAATGAATATGAATACTCTTTGTCTAGTTTTTTATCTTGAGCATGTTCTAACATAAGCTTTAGGCTTCAGTTTTGAGGTGTTTTGCTATTACTTTACTAGGAAAGTAGATGTATCTACTGCCTTTAAAAAATATTTGTTTGCTATTAGAGATCATAGCAAAACATCCAGTTCATGGATCTTTGGCTCTTCATCATTCCCTTTACAAGTGATTATCTCCAAATTCTTAAGCTCTATGACCTAAAAATTGTTTTGATATATTACTTTTTGTTGGGTTGGGTTTTACATGGAAAATTTATGAGTGCAAGACATGTTCTTTGACAATAGTGTACTGCTAACAAAGGTATTCAACATTGAACCACCAAGATTTCATGGCTTATATCTTGGCAAAAGCCATTGGTTCAACATGTATTAAGTCTCAAATTGTGGCAATGTATTAAGAATAGGTATAATTTATTATTTCATATATTGATGTAATTAAGGGCAAGTATAAATTAGCAGTGATATGTGAATGTATCTAAGAAGGATTAGCTAAAGGTTTATAGACTTGAGGTAGTTTTCATTGTTTCTCTATTTGTTTGTCTTTTTTCATGATAAGGGTAAGATCTAAGTAAATTGGATGAAATGGAGTAATATTTCTAGTTGTTGTGTGATCTAAACATCTCACTTAAGTTTAAATCTGAGTTTTATAAATTTGTAAAGTCAGTATTATATATTATCAATAATTGGCATGAGAAATGCAAATATGCAAATAATATTGAGTGTTGTTTATATAGTAATGTTAGACGAATGATTGTATTATAAACAATATGATCAGAAACGAGTATGTGAAGTTCATATGGATTCGATTGAGAATAATTTTTGGAAGAATTCATCTTGATAGTTTGAACATGTTAGATATTAAACAAATGCTATTCGATACCCATGTTAGGAGGAGAAAATCGATCGAAAAAGTCATGACAAGAAGCTTATCAAAAAAGGTTTAATGTATTTGAATACTAAACAAGAGTTGTTAATAAATAAAACATAATCTGAATAATCATATAGCTGAAACTACTTTAGTGCAGCATGCTTGGTGTCTCTTTATTACTTTTGCATTGCATAGAGAATACCCATAACTATTTCAGTAGATTTAAGGATGAGTACAGATGTGCTCTACTTTTAAATGACATTCTAATTATACTTTTTTCATTGAATTGCTTTCCTCACAAATAATTCAATTTCAAATAGCAAGATGACATTCTAATTATACTTTTTTCATTGAATTGCTTTCCTCACAAATAATTCTCTGGAGACATTTTTGAATCAATAAAGAAAAAATACACCAATTATAATAAAATTTTTTTTTTTTTATCACAGATGGTCAGGCATAATAATGTTTGTACCAGAACTTAGGGACAGTAATTTTCTGCTGCAAGAGCATTGTTCTAGCCCAATTGCTTGGAAATTTATCAAATAAATATTTTTCGAAGAACTCAGTATGATTATCATATAAATTAACGATTCAATTAGATTGAATCTTATAAGTAGAGAGGAGAAATTACAAACTTAAAGAGGTTTGATTTATCATTTTGAAATTTTATTAAGCACTATCGAAGTTGAAAAATTTATTAAATTAACCAAATAGATAACAATTGTTAAAAAGGATTTACGAGTTTTAAATGAAAGAAAGGAGAATTTTGAATAATTAAGTATAAATTATTATGAATCAAATGATATAAATTTTGTAAAATTTGGATATGAATGAATCATAAAATAAAAGATTCAAAGTTTTAAAAAAATATTATAATTTTAAGTTATATATGATTTTTGGAGAAGAGAAAATTTCTAAAACACCAAATGATATAAACAAAATTATAAAAAGTTTGTTACAAGTAGTGCTTTTTATTAGTAGTTCAAGATGTAATTGTTTTAGAAATAGTATTTACATTGATTATAAAATTAGATGTCAATTTCATAATAAAATAATATTTGTTTAATATTTATATAGTTTTTAACAAGATTTTTTTAAAATAGCAAAACATATAATAAATTATAAAAATTTATATTTTATGGAGTTTGAAGAATATTTTTATTACACACACCCAACTTAACACTAGCTTAACTTTATAAAATACTTAACAATACGAAGTTACTAAGTAAATATAAAATCTTCAATATTATCTCAAGGATATAAATCAAAATTAAGCAAAGGTGATGAGAAATATTGCAAATCCGAAGAGCACAACAAAAAAAACACAAACATATACATCGACATGCACAAGTCTCAAAGCTGCTAATACAATAATATCAAGTTGAAACAATATTTTGATGCAACAATTGTCATACGAGTATATAAAATTTCATCACAAACAAAACCTCACATAGCTTGATGCAGAGTAAATTTAGACTTCTAAATATGCTCAATAAATTATTATAAAATATAAAATGATATTATATATTAATTAGGGTTAGATAATGTGCATGATTTAGAATTATTCAAATATTGATATCTAAAATTGTTACATAGATTATTAAGTAGAATAGGTGACAACACATCAACTATTAAACATGGAGTCCTACAAAATGGTTTTTGTTACATCTAATTTCACACATAAAATAAAAAATTTAAGACAAAATTATATGTGAAGTATTTTAATACAATAAAGAGTAATTTTAATTTTAGATTACAATATAAAAAATAAAAGTTGTTGAAAGAGTATACATTGATGCTTGTAGTTTTATTGGCATTGTCGTATGAAGCACCAAAGAGGAAAAAAGGGAGACAAGGTGGTGATCTGGGTTAGAGGGAAAGATTAGCTTAAAATTGTGATAAGTTAGTATGCTAGGATTTGGAGTCTTGTTGAGGAAGATACTGGTTTGGAGATTTGATCAAAAGGGTAAAAAGGTTAGTGAAAACTTACGTTTGTTGGAGGAAACAAAAATTTGTCTGGTTATTAGCTCTTCCGATGGAAAGTTTTCCCTTCAATCATTTTCTCTCACAAGAAAATTTGGTTGCTGACTCTCCCAGTAAAAAGTTTCTCATCTTCGATCATTATCTCTCAAAAGAAGGAGAAAAAATTAGAATCTCTCTAAATAAAATTGGGTATATACTTTTTGCTCATAAAATGAAATCACGCAAAAAAAAAATCCCAAAATATTCCTCTTCATCTTGTTGAACATCCATATTTATAGGGACCTTAAAAGTTCATCAATAATTTTAAAAAAATGAAAAAAACTATATAATTAATTTACGTTAAGCAATTTCTAAATTGGTTGTGCATTTCAGGTGGCAGTAATGATGAGCAGCAAAAGGGTCGAGGCATATTCGATGTGCCATGAGTGAAAGGCGTGACATTTTTGGTTTCGACATTAGTGGGCAATGCGAGCAGATTAGCACATTGTTTGGGTTTCGGTTTTGACGGGCGAGATGAGCGGAGAGGCACTGAACTTTGGGTCTACGTTGGGTTGGTGCTGTGGATCGGGTCGATGCAGGTCGAGTGGGTTCTAAGTTTCAAGGGTCGACATAGGCACGAGACAAGTGGCAGTGGTAGCTGACGGTGGCGATAGCGACAGTTGTCAGCAGTAAATGGTGGCGAAAGCTGTAAAAACTTAATTTTAAGTATTTTTATAGTAATTTTCAACCAAATTTTGTATCGATGAACTTATAAAACTGGTGCGAAACCAACGATTATATATTTGTGAGCTAATATTAGATACCCTTGCATCATAGCTCTTGATCGAGAACCTCTCTCACACAAAGAACATACTACAACCATTTAGAATCCCTAACTTTATGAATGTATGCATCCAAACTTATAATATAATTAGATAATGAGCATAATATATTCAATAAATAATTAGTCACTATAAAAAAATAATATAAAAATATAATATGTAACAAATAATAGAAATTGATTAGTAAATAAAAATGCATGACATATGTAAAAGTAAGAAAATATGTTGAGTCAGTGTATATATGTTTGTATACATCATGCTCATAATGTATATAATTATCATTTAATAGTAATATTATATAGTATTTATATCTTCTTTTTTTCTTGTTTTTAATTGTATATTCTTTTCATCTTTTTATTTTTATATTCAATTCCTAATTTTTTTATACAATTATTATTCTTATTTCCCTCAAATCATATGATACCTTTGTAGTATCAATCATATATTTGGACCTCCATCAATAGCTGGCTTAGCTATCGAAATCATCTCTCTCGCCCCATTGGCCTATGTCAAAGCAATAACATAAACAAGTTTTTGCTCTTTGTTGCTCATCATCAAAATCCTCACAACAAGAACGAGATCAAATGCCATCTTTATTATGGAATTCTCATCTCTCATAGCTCTAGATGATGTACCAATGATTGCTAGGTTTTTGTCTATGCTGGTTCTCAATTTATGTGCCAACAATAATAGAGGTGATCTTATAATAAAGGACAATCACAAAATACGATAATAGAAAAAATTTCATTATATTCATATTTTATCCTTCTCATGATATTTATAGATCATATGCTTGTTCAATTAATCATTCTCTTTCTTTCATTCATTTTAATTTTATTTATTTTTTTATATCATAATTATTCAGTTTATATACCTATTGGCTCTAAAATATCTCTTTGGCTATATTTTCTTTTCTTTTATCCATCTCGTTTTTTTGTATAATATTCATTACAAGTTATTAATATTTTCTTATTTTTTCAATCATAAAGCTTTCAAAAATTCTTAACTTTATTTTAAACTTTTTTTCTTTCATCATTCCTCAAAATTAAGTGTTTTTGATACTAAAAGCACTTACAATATGATTATTAAGAGTCTTTGAATCATTCTAAAATTTTGCTAAAACTATTGTTTATTTTCTTCTTAATGTATGTTTGTTTCTCTTGTCATATTATATCTTTCAATGTATTAAACATTATACAATATATTCTTTTTATTTCTATTATATGTTGACACAACTAGATAAAGCATTCCTCAATCATAAGCTTTTCTCCATAGACTTATTGTATAGTAAATTAACCACAATGTACATTAGGTTAAGCTCAATGCACCATACACTAAGGATTAAATGCATCATCTACAGTCATTAGAGTCTTGTTCCATGAAGTAATCATATAATATAGTTGAAAATAATGTATCAAACATTTTCTTAGGAGTTCAGGTGCCAAGGCTACTCCTTGACCAATGCTTTATTCTATGATACATTAATAAATAACATATCATCTATTTTTCTTTGAAAATGGTAGTTTTGAGCACTTATTTATAGTGTATATCTATAGCTCTCAATATGGTACATTCAACACTCATGTGTAACATGTGAGATACAAGTGAAAAATTATATCTTAGAAATCATGATCTAAATCCCATTTAATGAAAACCAAAACACGAGTAATCCAAAATTTATGATAATACCCTAAGGAAGGGAAATCTTAATTAAAACATACCTTTTTTTAACTCTTCCATCAACAAACAAGATGTGATATTTTTCCCAAGTTTTTCCTCTTCCACAACTTGAAATTTCCTTACCACAATTGCAAATCAAATAATTCTTGCTTCAAAACTTCTCTCCTTCTCTTTCTCCTCCAATGCTCCTAAGCTTTTCCTCTCACATGGTTCGTGATAGGAAGGGTAAAGGATAAGGGTTATAGATGTAGAAAATATAGAGCACACGATGTCTAGAGGAGAGTGAATTTTGTAAATATTAAACTTAATAAAAGTCAAACACAAGATAACATGCAAACCATTTTTTTTGCTTTCTTAAACCAAATTCATAAGCTCAAGAAACCTCAAAATACTTACTCAAATACTTTCTAAAATAATCAAAACAACTCAAATGATTTTACAAAGATAATTTTTTTTATTTTTCTTAATTGTTATTATGAACAAGTTTTAGAAAGTCTTAATAAACTTTGGCAAATCTTTGTAATGATAATGTAAAATAGCAGGTTAATTGAAACCAATAAGGTAAGCAAAGCATTTAGCAGCTTCTTGGTATTGAATGCAAAATAGTAATAAAATTATTTACTTATTAACTAACTTCAATCAATTCAAATAATCTTACAAAATAGATCAATTATGTATCTTAATTGCTCTTAAATAATATTTAGAAAACACTTATTACTTTACAAATATTTCTATGATAATTGTAACTATATAATAATATTATAACAAGTACATAAGTGAACTAAGTAAAAGGGGATTAAGAGTTTTAGATAGTTTGACAAAACATTTACATATATGCACTCCCAGTTGATCTAATCAAGCTTCTACTAAAACCAATATTCTTTAGCCCAATCAATATGTGTAAACCCTAAAACTACTCTCTTTTTGCTCATGACCAGGTAGAAGTCACCTTCACAAATTATTCTCTTTTTGTCCACTACTAAGTAAGAGTCATCTCATTCAACAGCACTCTCTTTTTTTCCTATGATCATGTAAGACTCATCTCACTCCAAGAGTTCAACAGTAGCTAAAATAGTATTACAATACTTGTACAAAGTAATTCATATAAAAACTTATATTATACACTTGAGAAAATAATATGACATAAGATCAAAATAAGTTGTAAGAAAGTTATCAATCAAGATTTTAAGCTTTAATATACAATAATTGAAAGATGATGTAGATGTTGGAATAATGTAGTAAGAATAAGAAGTTCCTTGCTTTGAAACTTAACCAATAATTATAAACTTTGTTTCACTTGTAAAATAATTTAATAATTAATTTATTAGCTCATTCTTTCTTAAAACCATTTCTATTTATGTGAATCGAAAAAATATAAGTAAATTAAGAAGTTTTAAAGGCTAAAATCTTATTTTTAAAATGATTTAATTAGTTGTCATGCTCTTAGAATACTTATTATACAATTACAATTATAAGATCATATAAAATATGTATTACACTCTAATCGTCCATACAATGTGCTTGTTTGATCAACTCATTTTTATATCTCACATGGTATTATCTTATATTATGTGTATATCATGTTATATAATTAGAACAAATCTACTAAGTCAAAATTTTAAGACCTAAAAAAATGTTGTACGATGAGAATTATACTATGTGATTTATTATACAAGAAGCTCATAGTACTGGTTAATAATAATCGTAGTGGTCTAATAAGTGGAGCATATTATTATTATATTAATCTGCATAATTAATGTGTTAAGGCTCTATCTTATCATCTATTGAATAAGTTATAAAATAAGTGGTTATGTGCTATTAAATTAATAATTGAGGATATAAAACTTTAAGATGAAATCTAATTATGAGACAAACCCTTTAATACTAAAAAATAAAACTACTAACTAACAATAGAATACTAACATAATAAAAGATTCAAATATAAAATTGCATATATAAAAGCATGTATAAATCTTAAACCAATGTTATATTATACTATCAAAATCCAATTCACACCATGTAATGCTCATATTCAAATCTTAAGAATGTGATCTTTTCTCATGACATTGAACTCCTAAACTTTTAATATAGTGGATACATGGTTTGTGATGTAAGTATTAGTAAAATTTAAAAATCTTAACAAATAAATTTAATAAATTAATCAAATATAAATAAAATATCAATACAAATAAGTAAGTATTATGAATAAATCAAAAATTATATCATAAAACTTGATAATAAACCATAAAAATAACTTTGAAACTATATCAACAACTATGTAAAAGTAGAAGAAAGTCGAGCATGAATGCTACTTTTTTTCTTATTTTTAATTTTACATATTTTATATAATTATTATGCTCAATTTCTTTTAAATTATTATCCTCTTTGAATTTCAATCATATTGTATGAAATATTATGTGAGTATATTATATAACATCTATTAATCATGCATATGCTATGACTAATAGGATAACATACTAGCATGAGCAACATAGATGTATGTGCGTGTGTGCATATGTGCATATGCGTGGGTGTGTATGTATAATTATGAGTATCAAAATATATAATAAGAAAAAATCAAATGTAAAAGTTAAATGAAAAGATAAATGGTGATTGTATAAGCATGATGATTTATATAATTATGAGAAAATTAAAAATGAAGAAAAAGTTGAATTTGTTTTATGAACTTATCTTGTGGTTATCTCATATAATGTGATCACCCCTATTATCATTAGCATTTTGATAAAGAATTATTATAGAAACTTATCTTATTATCATTTATACTTTTATATAGGATAATGTTAGGTGGAGATTTTATAATTGACATGACATTAAATCTTATTCTTGCTATTTGTTAGTACTTTGGTGTAGAAAAATGATAGGTAATGACCAATGTTTTTTAGCACTTCGATACAAATTAATGATAAATAAGAGAGAGATGTTTCGATAACTTGGTTAATTGTTGATGAAGGTTTAGAAATATGACATGAAATCATATGGAACAAGGGCAATTGTTATATAAGAAAAAGAGTATAACATATGAAAAATAAGAAATAGAAAGATGATATAAGTACTTTCTGTTATTAATATTATATGATGATATATGGATATATAAACATGATATATATATATATATATATATATATATATATATATATATATATAAGTATAAATATTTTTTCATATGTGCATTCTTATTAATACTCCTGTTGTTACTTAGATGCTATATACCACCTTTCATATTATTTTATTTATTTGTATCCATTTATTTGTCTATTGACTATAGTATATTTATCACTTATTTATATTATTGGTTATGATAGATATACTCAATATTGAAAATTCTTAATGATTTATGACACCATACTCTTACATAGAGTGTGAGGATATTTATGTTGAGAGTTATATGTAAACTTTTATATGAAATAAACATATGTTACATTTTTATAATAAATTGAAAATGTTATTTTAATATTTATTAATATTTTATTAGTTTTGAGATTTTGTATGTGACTATTTATTTACTTATTATATTTAATATGATATATAGATTTGTGATATTTTTCCTCACCTTTGTTTAATTTTAAGTCGTGTTATTAAGATTTTGATGCATGCTTTTACGTAGCCTAATGTTTTTGTATTTTTGAATATGCTATTGGGTTTATTAAATTGCTTCTCTTTAAGGGGTCATGTGGGTTGACATGTGCCATGACATCCTTCTCAAATAGAAAGATTCTTCTGTTAAATTTGCATTCACAATTTTTGTGGATTAAATCGATTTTCTTGATATAGAATATTGATGAGTACATGTGCCCCTAAAGAAACATGCAAGCATGAGAATAAATCATTGCCTTAACATCGACATATCAAAAGCATAAGATATCATGACTATTTTACACTCTTAGGATGGAACTCATTAGTTCTTATATCAACTAATAGAGAGTAGAGCAATAATGTATTAGAATATGATATACTACTAACATCATGATGATTTTTTGTAAGTAGCATACTTCAACTTTCTAATATACACATCAAGAACTTGTCATTTCACAAAAATAGAGAAAAATATTGACTTTTTTGATATTTCTTAAATTATTCATTTATTTTTTAAAATACTGATTTTACTATCATATATTTTTAAATGTATTTTTTTTAAGTTGTATATGTGTTTGTGTTGTAAGCAAAAAAAAAAAAAACTTTGAATCGTTTTTTTTAGGGCTTAAAGTTGTGATGATATGTTGAGTGAAATCACATAACATCGTCTTGGCATTTGTACTGCTATTAGTGATATCAAATGTGTCATTTTATTTATCACAAGCTATAGTTTTAAAATATATTTTTTTTCGATTTGTATTTTTATTTTTGAAATATAAATAAAAGACAAGTTATTTATCAAAAAAAAAAACAATACATTTCGCATCAATATCGCGTCGATCGAAGGGTCTGACTGTGCAACGATGACGAGTGTGCGGATCGCTGGATGCCAGATCAAGCCGTTTGCCACATTAATTGACAACTTGTCGATCACACGACACACCACGTCGTTCGGACAAGTTTTGTCTTCCAGATGGTTAACAGGACCTTCACAACTGTTAGAACTTAAAAATTGAAATTTATTTTATTTTATTTTATTTAAAACATATCTACCTTTTCAGGAATTATTGGGTAATAAAAATGGCTCAATGCCTAATAATTTCTCAGCACCAAACCATGAAGCGAAATATCTCTTGTTGGCTCGGCCAATGTGGTCCGCTGTAGTGAAGGGTGGAGCGCACTCGATTGCAAACTGAAAGGTGGAGGGCCGGCCACGACAGCGTGACGTGTGGCCGTTTCTCCACTGCTCGTCGACGGCCTGGGGGACGCTGCACCTTTTTGGCTCGCTTTGTCCGGCATTGCTAACTATTTCAACCCTCCGCGTCTTGGCTGCCGCTATAACGTGGACCTATATGCGGTCCGATCACAATCGGAAGACCAGATTCACCGCGTCGGAGCAGACAGCCGCCTGCCCAGGCTCGACCTAACGGTGTGTGTTAGGCATGAGCGGCAAAATATTAATAAAATAATTCGCCTTTGCTGCTTTCCTAAGGTGACGAAGGCGGTCCTGAGCGGAGGCAGGAGGAGGTTGGAGGAGCGAGATTCCAGTGGCTACGCTTCTTCTTCCGGCGATAACGAAGAAAATTGCGGTTAAGATCTCGTAGAAAGCCTGTTATGACTCCGATCTGTCTTTCTTCTTTAGTAAGGGAGTCGTCGCAGTCTTTTTCGCCTTCGGGAGTGTCGGCCATGGCGTGATTACTGAATATAGATATGGAGGGTTTGTAGTGTCGATTTTTTGGAGTTTGGAATTCCATGAATTTATAGATGAGCGAGCGATGGAGGCGAGCGGCAGGCACGAGGCTGGAGATGCTGGTAGCCATCGTTTTCATCTGGATCGAAGCAAAATCACAGTTCTACTCTGTGACAATGATCCTAAGAGCTCCAAAGACATTCTTCAGCTCCTTTGCAAGTGCTCCTACCAAGGTATACATATTCCGTCGCATTAGCTCCTTGATCTATTATCCAAAGGCTCCTGCAGAACAACTCACCAACTGATCTTCATGTCATGATGGAATATTTATGTTTAATTTGCATCTATATTCGACACCACATTTTTAGCTGCATTTAGATGTTAACTTTTAGTCATTACATTTCATACTTGAATTGTGTCTTGTGTTCTGTCATCATCTATATTTAACTTTCCACTGTCTATTGTTGATGCAAAAAATGGTTGTTGGGGAAAGATTGAGCAGGGACTTACTGAGCTCGGGAAACCACAGAATCAAGAGGTCACAAGTCAATAGGGGAAGAGATGTAATGGTTTGAAGAGTTATGAGCAGAGGTTATGGGTTCAATTCAATGTGAGCTTGAGGGGATAATAGTTACCAGATTTACACGAGATGTCCTCCTGATGGGAAAAACTTAAAAACGGAGTGAGAGGAGCTTCATTACACCTTTATCGATAAGACTATGATTACAAAGTTTTAATTGAGGGAGGAGCTATGGTTAGTACAATTATAAAAAGACTATCAACAATATTGTTAATTATTTCAACCTTATTCAATTCCAAGTTCTAAATAAGAAGAGTTTTATTTGATCTATATTGAGCTAGGCTTGGCTTGTTGGTTATCAGTTCAAGCTAGAATTGAGCCAAAAAAATGATCTAATTTTCGATTGACTCTTTGATAAATTCATTTGCTTATACATATATCCATCATGTATATAAATGATTCGATTTTGCATCTTGTTGGGTTGATCCAACCATGGATCAAGATTGGCTCACAATATAATTCAAGTACTCTTTTTGATTTGTGGGTAATACTTTCACTCCTAGTTTTCAATGATCAATTATCTACCAAGAATATATATGAGTAAATCTCCAATTACGTGATATCAATTCCTCTTATGAATACAAAGTTTACCTTATTTATTATGTTCTAGCCACTTTGTAGTATAGATTTTTTATTGACTATGATTCTTCTTGAATTTTTCTATGAAAAACCTCAGGATGTACATTTTGACATTTTTTGCAAATGTGGCCAATATCTTATCCAACATTTCTTGTGAATGTGGCTTTTTATTTGACAATGGTCATAAAACTTTCCTATTGAGTTAGATGAGATAGAAATTTTAGTCTTTTTTTTTTCTTCAACTTCTTTGTATTACTATATGGTTTTCCTCCATGCTATCCTAAGGATTTTCTCCTTATGTTTTATTATTGTTTTCAATGTCCATGATAAAGGTTTTGGCCTAATTCAAATCTTGAATTTGAAACTACTTTGTTCAATTGTTATTGGTAGTACAGATTTATTGTAAACTTCATCAAGGTCTTAATCTTATCCAATGAAATTCCCAATGTAATAATTTATCTTCTGAATTCACTCGTGTACTCCTACATGGTTTGTTCTTGATGATGTCATATGGTGTGTCATTGCCTCCATTGCTCTTTCAAATATTTAATATGATAAAATTCTTCTCAAATTTTCACCTTGAATTTACTCCAAGTAATGTCATGCATATCCTGTCCTTAATTGGACATTCCTTCAAGCTAATGTGTGACATGATAACTTTAATTAAGAAAATAAGGTTTTCTATAGATATCCATAGAGAGAGAAATAAGATTTTGATTGTTTTAGCCAGGTGTTTGTCAAGTTTTTCGACCTTTACTTTTTTATCATACATTAGTAGATCAATCATCTCTTTGACTTTAAATGGTTTTAATTGGTTAACTAATGATGATGTATTCCTTGGGTTATCAACATCTTTGCCTTGTTTCTCTTATCTATTTGGGTGTTGAATAATTTTGAATCTTTCTGTTGATTGGATAATTTCTAATCCTTTATGGATTCTCCTTTGATGTGATTGCTGCATTGGTTTGATTCTTCAAAAATGTTTCCATTAGAAGTTGGACATGTTGAGCTAATTGAGCAATTCGTTGTTCCTCCAAATCACGTTGATTTTCTCATTCTTGGATCATAGTTCTTTTGTTGAATTTTTTTTCCTTTTTTGATCGCTCCACTACTCTGTTACATTTCTCTAATATAATAAATTATAGATCTATTGATAGGAATTGATCTTTTCTTCAAATGATCATCGAATTCTAAGACTTTTAAATCTATACTTTAGCAAGAATACTTGAATGAATTTCTCTACAAGTCTTGTCATTTGCAAATTTTGATTTTGAAAAGTTGAAGGTTGAAGATTTTTTCCTTCAATTTTTTTCGAGATGAGAGAGAGAGAATTGGATATAACTAGTTTCCTTTCAAGATTAAGATTTAGAATCAAATAACCTCTCTCATTACTCTATGAAGAATTTATATTATTGTTTGATGGTAAATATAGTAAACTATTAAGGTAGTGATGATACGAACATTTCTTGAACTCAACTCCTAAAAGATTGTTTGGACAAGTCCCAAATTTGTAAGATCAAAGTGAACACTAGCCTTCAAGACCAAGAAGATCCTGAGGGAGCACCTTCGAGGCTAGTTTGGTCCTTGAAGAGTGATTTTTGATATCTCAAAAATGGTTTGTAAGTCAACATTTGCCTCGTATCAATGCTATTAAGACCGTAGAAGTTCAAAATGAGACCGTTGGAATGCATGTAAGGTGTCAAAAAAATTTCTTGATGGCAAACAACCTTCTTGAGAGATTTCTTCTTCATGTCCTCATCTTCATGTGGATGATACTAGTCTTAAGAGGACTTAAGGAAGGTCAAGAGATCATATTAAGTCTCAAGGTGATACCTCAAGAGAGTCATATTATCTATCATAAGGTTATTGAAATCTCTTGAATAGAACTTGTGATCATAAATCCCCTAGTCAAGAGGAAAGGATAGGCCATCTAAGATAAAAAAGGGAAAAATCTCTATATATTCAATCAAAGTGACTTGTTCGAATTCACCAAATGTTCGCATAATGAAGAGGCTCTCATTATGTACTTTATCACAAGTAATGAAGCTGGTTTATGCCCTTATTGTTGCATATCTTATTCCTTTGAAGGTTTTTTTATTACTTAAGATGATTTGCATGAACCTTTACTCCTCTCTGAAGAACCTCTCATTATGCACTTTATCACAAGTAATGAAGCTGGTTTATGCCCTTATTGTTGCATATCTTATTCCTTTGAAGGTTTTTTTATTACTTAAGATGATTTGCATGAACCTTTACTCCTCTCTCAAGAACCTTCACATTCCATGTGTACGTGGCTTTTGCACTCATGCATGTTAACGTCACTTCTTAGAGTTAATAATATTCAATCCAGATTGAGCAAAATCTCATACAACTAATGATTAGCAAGGGAATATAAATTGAAAAATATCCAAAGCAAACTAGGCATAATTTTGTAGAACAATCAATTAGTGAGGGAACAAAAACAAAAAACAAATCTTATATTTAAACTAGGAGGAATCTCATAATCCAAATCAATGGTAATTAAATTACTAAAAATTTATAATGATCTATCTTAAGAAAGGAAAAACCCACTAGTGAGGTAGAATGACCAATGCCAAAACAATATTTAGCAGATTCATAGGGTGGCAAAAAAGAAAGTATCATAGCAACAATATTTGAGTGGAGAAGGGGTCGATAAGACATCTATGCATTTTTGCACCTTGAGCAAGTTAGAAATAGTGAAAAGTTGTGATAATGAAAACAGCCTTATTGTCTTAAAGATTTTCAGATATAATGAAAGAGTATATCAAACATTAAAGACAAGAAGGTAATAGAGCTTCAAAGTTGCAAAGATGATTGTAGACAACCGAAGCATAATAGTAGGAGGCTAGATCCATGTCTTCATTATCAAAACAACACTAAGGTAGAGAATGGTAAGGAGTCTGATGATGTAGCCAAACACTCATTAGCATGCCCAAGAATAGAACTGTCATAAGTATTTTCTTTTGAAGCACCAACACTAGGGGATAGCAAGCAAAAAAGAATTGATAGTTAATTCAAATAGTTGGCGTATGCTTCTCCTTGATAAACCAAACAAGAAAATCTCTATATGTGTAATATAGTTTGTTGAGCCATTGGACATGATCCATTATAAGGTGTCGAACCATGTAGGTGCCTAGAGTTCCACTTCCCCTTAGTCCAAGGAAAATAAAAACCTACTAAAGGAGATCCCTTGAGCATTATGGAAAATGGGACAACAACAAACAAGGATTAGATCCATGAGTCTTGAAGTAGTGAATTGCCCATCACTCACTAGTCGAACACACCCATCTTATACCACCTTAAGGCACTACGTCTAGGAATCCCCCTAACAGATCTCAAAAATGGAGCTACTCCTATCATGCCTAGCCCTTATGCTCCTGACCAGAAAAAAGAATCTCTAGAAGCACATCTACCATCCCCAATTTGTAGGTGTACTTGACCTCTTGATCCCATACTAAGATATATTTGAAACTTGTGTAAAACTAAGATGTGCAAAATCTCATAAAATTACCTATTGGGGAGGAAACATAAATCTTAGTCATATCCAATCCAAATCAGATGAAATCTATTACGACTACCAACCCAGGTTGATTTCCATCTCCAGCCCAATTTTTAGGTGTGGTTGTCCTCTTGACTATCTTGAGATATCCCCAAATTAATATTTGGACACATTTGAACACATTGTTTTTTGCCTGGATTTTTTTTCTACATAATCTTAGACTTAACTATTATAATGTAAACTGGGGTTTGTTGCTCCAGCATCGTTCTAGCTATTGCACTTATCATATTATGGATAGTGCCAGGTTTATGGGTTAGGCCAGGTAATCTTAAGCTGTCCCAGTTGCCCTACTGTTTGCCTTTGATACCAGCAAGCAAGAGCAATGTCTTTGGCTGATTAAAGGCTTCTTTCTTTTAGTGCACTTCTTGTTTGTGATCTGTTGTCCAGTTTTTTGAATTTTATGATTGTTTCTGATGTAATGTTTTGGCTCATATTTACAGTTTTACTTTTGTGGATTTGTGATATTGCTGGAAGCACTTAATTTGTGGATCTCTGGTATTTCAGTAACTACTGTGAGGACTGCCAGGCAAGTAATTGATTTGCTTACAACTCATGAAGCAGACATTGACATTGTTCTTTCCGAAGTTGATCTCCCATTAGCAAAAGGCTTGAAATTGTTGAAATGCATCACCAAGAAGAAAAACTTGAGGCGTATACCTATCGTTAGTAAGGAACTCTTGATTTGAATTCTTGATGAAGCTCCTCAACATTTTTTTAAACCTTTGACATTGTTCATACATGCTACAATGTAGTGATGTCTTGTCATGATGAGGTTTCAGTAGTTGTGAAGTGCCTACGGTTGGGTGCTGCTGATTATCTTGTGAAGCCTCTACGTACCAATGAGTTACTGAACCTGTGGACGCACACATGGAGAAGAAGGCGAATGGTATCCAGAACTGTAATTTCACCTATTTGCAATGATTCTTAGACCTATTGGATAATTAAATTATTTTCGTTGCAAATACCAGAGTAACTATAACTTGCATTTCTTACCTTGGTAGCTTGGGCTGGCAGATAAGGATATCTTTGGCCAGGATATTGAATTCATATTGTCAGACCCAAGTGATATCAGCACTAATAGCATGACTTTGCTATCAGAAGAAACAGATGACAAGACTAGGCGTGGACATCCGGAAGTGACTGTAGAAGAGCAGAAGAAGCATGAGGTAATGGAATCAAGTCTCCTTCGGTAGAGTACCATATTTCCTCCTTTATGCTTGTACTTGCATTCTTTCGAGTAGTGCATTTAGATAGCAATATGACTGAGTTTTCAAGGAATGAAACTATATTAATTGGCAAAATAGGTTCACCCTAGAAACGTTGTATTTGTTCTTGACATTGTTTTGGATTTTAATACGTGCATAATTTGTATTTAGCAGCCTGATGCCTCTGTTATGGAGCCTGCTCAAAACATTATGGCAAAGGAGGCTAATGCTCTCGAGGATGCTGATCGCGATCGTGTTGGTAAGCACTTTACGTCTTCTTGTATTTTCTGCCACTTAATTGAACTCTCTTAGCAATACCAGAATCCTGAAGGATGTTTACTAGCATGCTCAGGACAAATCTTTTCATGGCCAAAGAAGACTAATCTTAAGATTGGCGAATCTTCTGCTTTTTTCACTTATGTCAAATCAAGTCCTCCAGCTAGATATTCCACCTGTAGCCGCCATTTACTTGAGACTGATGTTTTGAATGGACAAGAAAATCCCCTTATTAGAGGCAATGCTGATGACCATAGCAAACAAGGCATTCAAGAATATCAATATGGGGGAAAACCCTTCCCAAATAGTGAAAATGCTTCCACGGAATTACCCATAACATGGTACTCTACTGAGAATGCGCAATCTCTTTCAGGAACTGAGGGATATGTTCCTCGAATGCAGCCCATCTTCACTTTACCATTTTTTTTCCATGGACAACCATCATCCATTTATGGCTCTCAGGATACCTTAAACAATCTGCACGTGAAAAGTTCGGCATCCTTTAAGCCTCATCATGGTCATATAGTTCAACATTTTGCTTATCATCCTTGTGGCATTAATTTACCATCAGGTGATGCATCTCCAGCACACGTGTGGCCTGCATCCTCGGGTTTGCAAGTACAAGGACCAAAATGTGGTTCAACTGAAAGACGAGCAGCGGCCATTATCAAGTTTAGGCAAAAAAAGAAAGAAAGGTGTTATGATAAAAAGATCAGATATGTAAACCGGCAGAAGCTGGCTGAGAAAAGACCAAGAGTTAGGGGACAGTTTGTTCGTCAAGTGAATGGTATGGACGTACAACATAATGATTTAGCTACTACGAAAGATTATGATTGGGAAGAGGATGCAGATGAACCTTTATCATCCAGGGAATTAGAAATTGTTTCTTCGCCGGAGATTGATGCTTCAGAATGTTGAAAATTTAAAGATGCTCGAACGGCTAATTTGAACTTTGTGAGACACTTGGTAAATGAAAACCCAATGGACGTGCATGTGGCATATCTACTGCAGATTAGGCTGTCATTCAGGTTTACGTAAAAAATATTGGATATGCTTACGCAGCGCTCCATTGTCCTTTTTAATTACTAGGAATCAATTTTTTTCTGTTACAGTAGAATGTCTTTAAGCCATCCATCTTAGCTCTTTTTAGAGATATTTGAACGGTGTTAAGGTTCTTATCTCAGCAGCATTCTAAGATCCGATTGTTTTTTTAATCTTGTAAAGAGGTAATTCTGACATGTGGCTTTACTGCTATCGTTCTTAGAATTGAACATTTAAATTTTGGTTAATTTCTATTTTAAAATTTTAATTTATTTAAAGTTTAAATAAATATTGAAGAATGATAATATAAAATGCTTCAAATTGGTAGATAGGCCAAAAATTGATTGCAACAAAAAATGGCCTATGCTAGAGAAATAGGATTTTTTTTTCTAGTTTTGCATGGGTCTGGATCCAAACTGATGCACTAAATTAAATTTCTTGATTGTTATCATTTTGTCATTTGTTTAATGTGCTCAAAATAGATGGGAAAGATACATGCTCTAGTTAAATGAAATACCTATCACTGTTTTCTGCTTTGCAATCAGAAACAAAAGATCACCCTTTGTGGTGCGAATCTTGCGGAGGTTTGCATTTCAGCTTTCTAATTCATGCTTCCTAAATTTATTTAGGACAATGTAAAGAAAACCCAGAGGTTTTGATACACATTTGCAACTAATGTAAAATACTGGCTTATTATTATTGTTACAGTTTCATATTGGCATTTTTTAGTACTTTTATTAGTTCACATGGTTTATTGTTTGAGTTATATTCTTATTTTTTCATTCATTCTGATTCTCATCTATACGAGCCTGGCATGGAATTTTGAACTCATGAATCATGAGTTTTGTATGTTGTTTTTCTAATTTGTATGTAATGTTATATGATTTTATACATGAAATAATCATAATATATAATAATAATAATAGGTATTTTGAGGATGGGAATTTTTAGTGGGCAACTTTGGCTAGTTTCCCTTGCCATTGATAGATGATTAGTTGGAAAGGAATGTCTGTGGTGATATAAGGTGTGTGGATTCATCTATTTCATTGTTTGATATAGATTGCAATTAGTGGAGGGCTTAATCTTGCATTGTGCACCTATAGAGAGAAAGGGTGTTGGTTTTGTGAGGGCCTTACAAAGGGGTTGTGCGGCTTCACCTATTTTAGAGGGTTTGCTTGCGGATGTTTCGGAGGTGGATAAGATTATTGTGGTCCTGAATGGCAAGGTAGCGGTTTGCTCAAGTGCTTGTAGTAGGTTTATATGCATGCGTTGGTGTTTGGGTTGTATCAAATGGTAATTGAGTAGGTGAGTGTTGTGGGTGTTCAGCATGGGTAGCCAGGAGAGTTGTTTGCTAATGTTGCATTTGTGACAATAGGGACATTCAGTAATTAGGAGGGTTGTTATGTGATAGTGGAGTTTGGTTCACTTGTAATCAGTTCCCCTTGGTGGCTTCTTTGGTGTGCAGCCCTAACATTCAAAAGAATGCTTTGATGAGCTTTGCAAAGGGTTTGGCAAAGGGTGTGGTCATGTTGTGGGTGTGCAGCATGGGTAGCCAGGAGAGTTGTTTGCTAATGTTGCATTTGTGAAAATAAGGACATTCAGTAATTAGGAGGGTTGTTATGTAATAATGGAGTTTGGTTCACTTGTAAGCAGATCCCTTTGGTGGCTTCTTTGACCTTCAGACCTAATATTCAAAAGAATGCTTCGCTGAGCTTTGCAAAGGGTTTGGCAAAAGGTGTGGTCATCTTGATATGGAGCTCCCTTATGTGAACTTTTGGATTTTTTGGAAGAGAATATGCTTTTGTTGTGATGAATTTGACACTAGCATGTAAAATAGTGTCCTTGGCTTAGACCTTAACAAGATTAGCTACAGAGTTGTTGTCAAGACATTCTTGGCGTTTTGCCATTGGCAAGAGAGCATTGTCCTTAACCTATTTGCCAAGAAAAATGTCTATATAGTTGTGTATTTGTGTGTGTTTATATTTAGGGTTGTTGAGTTCAATCTTTCTCTTCATAATTTGTGAGGAACCCTTAGTCAAGAAAGAACAATGTGGAAATCCTATCTTTCATGCTATTGAATTGCTTGTTCATTGGAAGAAATTGAGTTTAGCTTAATGGTGGGGCATTGCAAGGATAATTGTGTATGTGAAAAGTTCTTTGTTAGGCGACCTTTATTGGGGGAGGATTTCATTATATAGGCCCATATTTGGATTTGTGCTAAAAATTGGGCCATATGGAGGCCTATAAATAGTTGATTTGGGTTCAAGTTATATTATGTTTTACTGTGACACACTAGGGGATAGAGATTTGATCTATAAAGGCAGAACCTACATAAAGGCTCTGTGTTGTCATGTGCATTATTATTTATCTATTAAGTTTTATTATATTTTATATTTTTTTTATTTATTTGATGTTATTAGCTTGTTTTGTGTTGACCATGTATATGAAGTGGTTTACAGTGAAGAAGTGCAATCCACATGCAAGAATGTTCAAATTATTTGGTGGTATTGTTAAAGACTTGTGGCTCAACTTTCACATATTTGAGTCGTGTATTTAATTTTTAGAGTGGCTATCCATCTAGAATTTATCATCTACTAAATAATTAGTTAGACTATTAAAGCCTCATAAGATGTATACTTTAATCATATTCTTCTTGCTCATGCATGCATATGTGATATTTTTCATCTTTCATGAGTATACATTTAGGTTAATAGTTAAATTGAATTTAGAATTTAAGTATATTATAGTTAAATCATTATAAGAAATAAAAAAAATAAGTTTTAAAAGAAATCAAATTAATATAAAGTATTTCATATGAATTACACTTATCGTACAAAACGATATCCATGTCGTGCTTGTCTGACCAGTTTATATTCCAATGTATAATTAATCAGACTCGCCATTTTAGTTTAACATGTGATGATGAGTATATCATACATGGACGATGACTTCATCGTACTGGTACAGCTCTGGTTTACCCAAGAGTTGGTTAAGCTGCAGCATATTCATAGTTGACAATGCCCATTATCAGCTTGCATGATATTGCTCTGCATTCATATGCCTTAAGAAAATAAAACTATTGTATATGACAATATTATTTACTTTTCCTGTGCGATCTATTTAACTTAACAAGCCTAGGTGGACTTAGAAAATTGAGCTGGAAACGTTGTACAAATATGATCATTCATCATACTTCTATGACTCATATGAGCATTGAATAATAATGAAGGTGGAAAGTTTCATATAAATACGATATGTTTATCATACTTATATGCAGTTCATATAACCCGAGAGTGCTGAACTGAGTCCCTGTTTTTAATGCGTCGTACAAGACAATGTGCTTCATCAGACTTATTTGATACCTTTTAAGTAAGCCAACGAGGCTAATCAGACATGGAATGTTCTGCCCAATTAATAATTTTTGTAATATCACACATGTATGATCTTTTTATAATATAAGTATGATTGTAACCTTTGAAATACAATGAGTAGTTAATCTTATTGTAAACTTGGATTTAGTCATTGGGAGATTCCTAAAATAATTGTTTAACCAGTTTAGGAGCATAAAAGGTATCAAAAGACACTAGAGAACAGATTAATGAAAATTACTACATCATTCTAAAGGTCTACCCAAGTTTCAGCTGTGTTTGGACCTGTGCTACTTCTTGGAGCTTTGATATTAAAATTTAGAGAGCTGCATCTTTCCATTCCATCTACCCTTTCTTCATTCTAATCCACTCTTAATGGGTAACATCTTGCAGTAGAATTTACTAAGTCTTGGACCAAGCGTGAATCTTTGTTCGTGGCTAAGCCACTTAAAAAATTCCTTGTATTCTTGGAACATTTTTTTTTACATAAATTTCATGCGACAAAAGTTTAAAAATGATCTAAAATGTGCATTTCACCCCCTTGTGGCTTAATCCAACATTATACGCTTGTAATATTATGAGACATGTTTAGATGGATCATAGATTGTTTTGCACATTTCAGGCCATTTTATGAGTTTTTTTTAAAATTGTATAGACTGCATCTAGCTGTTTTAGGAGCAGAAAGTGCATAATGTGTTAAGGTGTTTTACTGATATAAATTGCCCTTGGTATTTGTTTAATTGGACGAACAGTTAGTTCAAATTGCCTGGGTGATCATTGTTCATTTCTTTTGTTCAAAAACACCTTTTCGCTTTTTTTTCTCACCTCTTGAACGAATAAGAAAGAGGTTAATAAACATTGTCTACATGTTACAGAGGTTAATTAACATGTTTGATTGCTGAGAAATGGATGATTTCCTTTCTCTCTTTGATGTGGAGTTATTCCATTTAGAACCCCATTCGTCTGTGTTGTGGTGTGACGCTGCTACATTGAAGAAGACCAAGTCTTGAAGTATTGTTTTCATGTATTCACTGAATGTTATCTAGTGTGAGGATGATGTATCAATGGAATCCAAGTTGGTTTTGTTACATTTCAATATTCTTGATTGTGACATGCTTTGAAGATTATTGCTTCTTATTTTGCTGTCTATTTGGTTGAATTTTAGAGCTAGCAAATGGATTTCATTTGTTGTAAAACTCTTCAAATATGATCTTCGTGCTGTTTAAAACATTTTCTTAGTTGATAACTTTTGGTGATTTGGGCTTGAGTGCTAGCTTTAAAACCTTGAAGAAAAGCTATCCCTAGAAGTTTCAGATTTTGAAGCTCTGTAATTTGAGCTAGAATCCTATTGAAATTTTGTAGCATATTTTGAGTTTTTGTGCATTTGATGAAAGACGGTTTAAATTTCTTGAAGCCAAAGAGATTTCATCTCTAGAAAAATAATAAAAAAAATTATAATGCTTACTGTTTGTTAATTTGGGTTATAAAACATGCTCGAATTTAATTTAAATACTCGAAATTTTATATTCATTACATTGCTTTTAAAGTTGTTTCCCAAATTTTATATTCATTACATTGCTTTTAAAGTTGTTTCTTGGGAGTTTCATGTTTCGTAAGTTTGTGCAATGGGCTTAATCTTGGCATTTCATTAATCACAATTACTTGATGTTTTAATGATCATCTTGAAATATGTTATATGACTATTTTGGTTTAACTTTCTTTTTTTCCAACAACTAATGCTTGTTTAGTTTCATCTTTTACATTTCAGCAGTCAATTTCTTTGAATCATATAAAATTATGTTCTAAACATCAGATGTTCTCTCAGGACAGCCTTGGCTTTATTATAGAGCTCAGCACAATGATCAATCTTACATCAATTTATTCTGGGTTGGAAGCCAAATTGTTTTAACTATAGTGACAAAATTAAACTGGTAAAACTAACTTATATGTATCAAAAAAGTTGAAATGATCTTCAAAATTAACTAATTAGGTGATGGAAAAAAGACTCCTGATCATTTTAAGTTTTTTGCATTTGTTTATTGAAAAAGTGTTATAAAGTTTGCATTATGTATAATATAATTTCTAAATTAATGAAATATCGATTTTTTTATATTGCAGGTTTTTTAATTGGTTTAAACCAAGTAAATAAACATATTATATTGGTCACACTTGTGTGATTCCTATTCATTAATATCTTTTCATGCCAAAAAAGTTCTAATGAAACGGGACTTTTGCTTGCTAATTGAGCCAGTTGCAGGCTTCCTTCATCCAAAAACAATAAAAGCAGTTTTCTCAATCCTACTCTCTTTAATCATGCATTATATAAAATCTTGTTCGCAAAATATTGATTCAAAGGAATAAAAAAAATAATGAAGGATACAATAAATGCTAGAAAAAAGTTTACAAAAAAATTTATATGCCTACATATCTTGACCTGTGCCTAGAGATCATTGGATACAGTTGATAACCAAATCAAGCATGTTTGCAGTATTGGTTTGTTGATTTCACGACAAGCTAAATGGATCCACAATGTCTTCAGCCTAAAAGATGCTCTTATTTGAGAGTTGTCAATGGAAGATTACCACAGATATATGTACTCTGGCATGTCGAATTTGACTCCAATACATCCAAATGCCGAATTTGTACATTCAAATGTCAAAGTTGTGCTCTGTCGAACACGTGTAGGTATCAGGCGTATGCGTAGAAAATTTGAAGTTGACAATTTGTTTCGTCTTGTAAGCATGCTTTAAAGCTTATTTAAAGATCATTTTCAAGGGGACCTTTCGCTTCCGCGATAGCTTTGAAGGCCAAAATATTAGAAACAAGAACTAAGATGTGCTCACAACAGTGGCTTTCGTCTTTATTTTACTAATAGCCCATATGCTTCTCCTTAAATTTTTCATGAGCTTAAATTTAGTTTAAAAAAAATACAAAGATTCAAGCTCATAATTTAGGAAAAATTTTAACCTCTGCATTATTTTTAAGATACATTTGATTCTCATGGACTACTATTCGGTTCTATGCATTATGGAGCTCTCATAGCTAAGATCCTGTAGAGGTTAGAGCACATTCTCTGTTTGACATATATGGTGAAAACATCAAAATATTTGTCATATAAAACATATAATCAAAACATAACGACAATTAGATAAAAAAAATAAAAATATTTTTTCATTTTTTCAAAAATGAGATAAAACAATATTTTGACTATAATAAATGACAAGGATTCAATTTTTTTTTTTAATACTTTTATAAAAATCTAAGGATACTGAAACTTCCAGCGAGTACTGTAAGTGGTCCACTACTTGTAAATGCTCAGCTCATCAGACCAGTAGTGACCCACATGTGATCACACAACCTTTTTTCCATCATTCACAGGCTTATGTCCAATTATACCAACTTCTCTATTCTACATACTTTCAGAAAATTATACCTATCTGAGCAATGAAATTTAGGCTAAAAGCAGAGACCCACAACCGAAGGGGATGACATCAGCGTCGCCAATCTAATCTGTTCCCCATCCCTTTCACAATCTCCTTCATTGCACAGCAAAGGTTCAGTGCATTATTGAATGCTGTGGACCAACCTATCCACTAATCAGTTAAACAGTAGCCTTTTAGTACATCCACTAGTTCAACATAATTTGCACTAAGTTGTTTTCTATATGCTAAAGAACGCTACCAACCACGAATACATTTTAGGTACAACTAACCTATCCCAGGGGAAAGCAAAAGCATTCCAGTACAGAAACCGACAAACATTTCCTGCAAGCTATCTAAGAAAAGCACAGATAACAATCTAAAAGACATTACAAACAAAACAGAAGTCATGTTTGAAAGCATTCATCACAAAGCCCCCAACACAAATCTGTCAAGTTCAATAAAGTAGCAGGTGCAACAGCTAGTAGCGTAGCTGAAAAGAAAGCAACAATAATAGATAGAAGAATAACTTAGCAATAGAACATGACCCTCTTGACGTTGTCCTTCAAAGCTGGGAGAGGCCTAACTGCTCCACTTCCTGGTGCGCGCGTGCTGCGAGGTCCACCTCCAGCCATAGTTCGGCCAGCTGCGGCACTTGCCATCGAACCACTATCTGAAGTTTCTGGTTCCATATAAAACCGTGCCCGAAAAGCAGCAAGATGGGCGTAATATGCAGGAGGCACTGCTCATGCAACAGAAGAACAGTTGGATAAATTTGCAAGAATCAATAAACTAAAATCTCAAGGTGAAGGAAAATCACCAATCGAAACGGATCGAGTACACCTTGCGTATCTGCAGAGGGGAAGAAATTAGTCAGAAAGCCGATAACTGCAGCTCAAAAGAGTAAGATAACTAAATAACAGTGAAGAAGCTGAACCAATTACGTATAGCATAAGTTATTCGTGAGTGTCTGCAATTCATCTGCTGAGAATTTGTTTTCATCCCACAATACATGGTAATGAGCAGGCCTACTTGTACCCTGCATAGGTCAAGATATTGGGGGTTTGGATCAAGGAAATTTTAGTCCCAATAGAAAATCAAAGAACTTGGACTGGCCAAGAGAGATGCAAGCTTTTTAGGCAAACCTGGATTCCAGCATGACTACACAGGTAGAAATCAAACTCTGTTGGATGACAAATTTTTGAATCAACTACAGTACCTGCGTTCAAAGTCATCCACAGAGGCATATATAAGTCATGATCCGGTGAAGCTAGCACAAACTGTGAAGGATAAAAAACAAAAATGAGCAAACCTGGAAGGATGTTTCCGCTCTTATCAACTGAATTTAGGTCCCCGTGGTTGTTTGCAAAAAGCCTTAAATGGTGACGCTTCTGAACAACCACAAAGGTCACAGGTGGTTGATAACCAGGCTCCAATGATGCACAAGCCTAGGAAGATGACCAATTTAAGAATTGAAGTATCGATGAATTACATCAGGCATTAAAACAACCTTTCAAATGAGAGCATAAAACCGAGAGGCCACCCCAGAGATACATATTGAAAAAGAAGATGGTTATAAAATGGCATACTTTACGGATTGCATCAAGTTCGTGCAACAAAACCTGATAGAATTGGCCCTCACTCACACCATCCCTTCAGATAGAGAACAGCATAAATGGTGAATGAAAAATAGAGAGGTATGACAATAAGATCAATGTTACTGAGTAGAAGACCTATAAAATATAATTCGCTGTGGCTTTTCACCAGTTGCTTTTTTAAACGAGATGAGAAGTTCCCTGAAAACACATCAAAAAGAATTTGGTGAGAAGAGCATCAAATCCAATAGTAAAATACCGTCACAGAAAACACACCTTATCATCCCACCAGGAACACTTCCACGACGTGGATCCTGTTCTACTTTGAACAAATCCTGAATAAGCTCTTGGCGATGAGCCTGAGCACAAAGTAGCCCTGCATATTTGGTTATCTCTGGCCAATCTTGCGAAGCTACAACCTATTACAGATGACAAATGACAAATGACAAATGACAACTTAGTAATAGTAAAACATGAAGCATCATAGGTCACAGCACCTCAACAAACACATAAAATTATCAAACTTACTGCAGCAATCGAGGGGCTAGAATCCTCCCCAGGGTGAGGATGTGTCACATCAGCACCAAATATGATGGTGGGTCTGTCACTAACCAAAGGAATGCGCCTTGAAACAGCATCCACAAGCACAGTATTTCGACCACCAACCTTCAAATAAAGTTTACTTAACACGCAAAAAATATCAAATTATCCAGACAACCAAACAGACAAACCTTAACATTTATCTTCAAAGCAACATTTGCTAGGTACTGTTTGCTCATCTTATAAACATGTCTGGCCAAACAACACTGTGAAACTAGCCCAAGCTCGGTTTCGCATATGCGCTTCAAGTCCCCTATTATGGGTACAAAAGAATAATGAGAAAAATAAAGAAAGAATAACCAGTTCAACAGTCAAACATACAACTATCCATCAAAGCATGAAAAAAAAAAAAAAGGACCAAACGAGTACATATATCCCTACCATAGAGAGAACCGTTGTTGTCAGGCAATATCACAACGAGTAAATCAAGATCTTTAGACTGCTGACGCAGTCTACTCATTGCATCATGATGGTGCGCTTTTAAAGCTCGTTCAACTTGATCAGGTCGGGCAGTCAATGGAGGAATGACAGGATCAGGAGAAAATTCCTGAGATGTTAAAATTACAAAATTCTGGAATCAAAGCAAAGATTGGAAATTCTAAATAAATGACTCAAACAAAAACTTTAGTACCATTCCAGACGTCCTACACATCAGAGCCAACTCCTGGCAGAATCTATAAGCAACACTTTCTTGTACATTTCTAGCAAAATTAATGCAAGTCCAATTGTTCACTTTCCCACCATTAACCATTTTCTACATCAAGGGAACAGGATTGTTAGCAACACCACAAAAGAAGGAAATATCAGTTGACGAGTTCATCATGACAACACTGGTAGAAAAAATACTAATGTTGCTTAATGTAACTAATAATAAACTAAACAGAGTGGAGTGTAAAAAAGAAAGGTTACAGGAAATTAATCAAATTTAACACAAAAGTTAGTTTAAGATATCATTCGCACAAAATTTGCTCTGAGAAGACCTATAAAACAGGCGCAATAAATACCATCACACCTAGCACAAACTTTGAAAAAACAACAAACATACTAATATAATGCACCCAGTAGAAGGAAATAAAATATAGAATATACGGTACAAACACTAGAGTAAAAATTAATAGATTATATGGGAAATAAAAGGACGAAATTACTTACCTGATCACTTCATGGAACAGTTTATTTTATTTGCATAAATATTGATTACAACTAAGCCAATTTCATAGCTTCCCGTTTTGAATTGCTACCAGCTAACGCTATTGGAATGTGTGCAAACCCAAACAATGCCTCAGTCATCAACAGATGGGTGACAAGACAGAAGAAAACAAAAGATCAGCTTGACATTTTTCATTTTGGGGCACAGCAAGAATATAAACTTTGGGTTTGGGGGAGGAAGTTGATGGCTGTGCCCATGTCATGAGCTCCAATTCTCGACTGCCGTCAGTGGAAATCTCAGCTAGATCCATTCAAACCAATCAGGAAATATAATATTTATTAAATTCAATGTATTACCAACAGGACAAAACAACCATATAGGCATTAATATGAGTATTAATTGCAGTTTCCTGAAATAGTATAGCATGCAATGAGAAGAAACCATTTGATGATTTGCTTTATATGAAGCACAAAGATTTGTCTCAAAGTCATCCATCCATGCATGACACATGCATGGACTCATTAATTTCCAGGGTATTGTATGAATAATTAACAAGTTGTATTGAGCTGGTAATCAATCTGGAAAAATATGAATAACCGTTCAGAAATACATTGACAACAAACAATATAACACAGAGTTATCATCATTCAGAAAACCTTCAAAAAAAATGCCATATAAAAGATGGCCAAAATAAGAACAATGTCCTTTAGAGTAGAATGTAGTATAATACCTTGTTCATCATGTTCCACTGGCCAACTCTTGGTAAACATTCCTTATCCTTCCCAGTTTCATGGTACTTAAGCTGCAAAATTTAAGTATTTTATCAACTATTATGGGAACTGAATTAACGTGAGCATAATAATTACAAATAACAAGAGAATCAAATAAATTTTGCATACCAAAGGTGGAGGCAAAACACGTGCTTCTACAGACGCAAGTTTCTCACTGATTCTAATGCCAAACTCCTTCGCATATGGATCCTCATGATATGCATTATGATGAACAGTCTACAGAAAAAGAAGTTATATTTATATAAGCAACCATCTGAATTAATTTTAGGATTGCTATGCAATAAATAGTAAAAGTTACACATACAAAACTAAATTGCTGACATTGGGTCATTAAAGAAACTTACCTGAATAATGTCCCGCTCACGTTCATGTGGACGTTGGCACGTCACCTTTAAAAGGGCAGTTATTTGTCTTTCATTCAATCTCTTAGAATACCTCTGTCCTTCTACAATCTTGCAAACCTGCAAAAGTTTATCATACAAATGAAGACATTTAAGTCAAAAGTAAGACTTAACAATAAATAGAAATTTTGAAACCACCATACATATGTTCCACAAAATCTCGCTCCAGATGCACAGTACCATACTTCACAAACAATGGCACAACAAAATGAAACCACACTCACAAAATGCACGCATAACAGAAGCAAACCTCCATAGGCAGATAATTGGGCCTTTGTTGGTTGCCAACTTGCAAACAAGGCCAATTAGTGTGCTGAATAGTGAAACCATAAGTTTCTTGAAAATATTGCACCACAGATTTCATTGTTCCTCTTTCATCGACCGGGAATCTGGCAAAGTGGATGATATGAAAATAAGAACATGATGGTCAACGCTTAAAAAAAATTGAGGATTTAAAAAGAAAACATAAAAGAAAAAGTAAAGGCATACGTAAGCTCTCTTGTAGCTTGTGATGTTAAGCCAGATATACGATATTTTCTGCGCATATTTCCACGATGAGTAACTTCAACCTTCACACCTCTAAGGGCCTTTTTGATCTATATAAACAGCCACATGCAAATCAGCAATTACAAAACCACGTGTTGGCAAATACTGCTACTTATTAATAATCTTTTCCATAAGAGAAAGAATCCACTTGATCAAATGTAAGATGTATACATAAAAGAAAATTATGAAAGAACTTTCAGAATAGTACAAAAATCAAACTCACGATTGCTATTCAAGTTTATCAATAACGCATTTCCTTTACAAACAATAGAAAATAGCAATGCCTAACAAAACAGAGAATGGGCAATCATTTACAGCTCAAAAGATGTCAATCCTATTAAGGCACAACAAGAAACCTTTTAACACCTAGTTGAAAAAAAGCCCGCTGTACAAACATAAGAACTTCCTTAGCTTGACAAACACAAAATGCAACATAAAATGGAAGTAACTGATAAAAATCTTCAAAGACACAACAGATCCCAAACAATGGAATAAACCTGGACAGTAGAAAACCCGCTGTCAAACATAAAATTAGTTGCTCCATGGTGCAACCTCAAGGATTGCTAACAAAAAAATTTATAACAACACAAAAAATGCTACCATCAAGAAGTTGTGGCCAGCAAATGTGCAAAAAATTGCACACTATCTAAATCCAACATGAATTTATCATGCATGTAAGCTCACCAGCAAACATATAACATAGCATTAATTGATATATCAAAACACATAAAGAAAAACACATACAAACGCAACTAATCTCATTTAGAACCATAACTTGCCTACAAAACCCACCTTCACCCTGTCAGAATCAGACAAAGGCCTCGACGAAACTTCTCTAAAATCCCTAGCAAGAAGCTGAACTACAAAGTCGATAACTGGTAAAGGCTCAATGAAAGCAGTTGAAGACATATCTGCACAAGACAAAAGAATGAAACATAATAAACACAAAATAAGGTGCATATTTATTAAAGTGTGTGTGCACATATACATATATATAGTTACAAACAAAAGATAAATGTATATGCATGTGATATGGAACTTTTAAACAACTTGTTCAATGGCATAGCATAACACCAACGGCATAACATAACACCAACCACATCCAGAGTTCAAATCCATCCGTAGCTATGCTGGTCTAATAATATGATCCCAAAATGATTTGCAGTCAACTCTAGAGAATAGATCAATTAAAATTTCCAACGTCATTTCATAAAAAGCACAGGAAAAAAAAGCTAAAAATATAGCACGCAACATGTATCAGAGTAAACCAAAATCAACAACTGAATGACATAGCAATCATTTAGAAAGATTAGCCTCCAATACCATAAAACATTATTCCTGACAGCCATTAGTATTCATAGAATTTTACAGATAAGTGAAAATTAAGCTGTTCTTCAACACAGGCTCATAAAAGAAGTATGACAAAAGAAACATTAGAAAAGACTAAATAAAACCAAACATTCAATAATACAATAGAAACTCTGAAGATCGTTTGACCAATTTTGTACTTCACTTTTAGTCAACAACATTAAACACTAGACCATCAGACAAAAAGGCATCCATGCAATTTCAAGAATCATTTGTATCTGCATCTTTGTGGCTTGCACTTCCATGTCACAAGAGAAAACAACTTTTGGCCATTGGGAGCATTAAATGTAGGTAAGCAAACCAATGTGTAATTTTAGCTAACCAAACATTCAATAATACAATAGAAACTCTGAAGATCGTTCAGCCAATTTTGTACTTCATTTTAGCCAACAACATTAAGAACTAGACCATTCCCACAAAAAGGCATCTATGAAATTTCAAGAATCATTCATATCTGCACCTTTGTGGCTTACACTCCATATCACAGGAGAAAACAACTTTTGGTCATCAGGAGCATTAAATGCAGGTAAACAAACCAATGTGAAATTGTAGGTTACCAATGTTCAATGATAAGCCCATCTGAGTTGGTCTGATGCTTTGATAAAATCCTCTCCAACATTCCAGGCCTTCACCAAGCGGCTGCCTTCGACCAAGGTGGGGAGAATAAAAGGATCGACCAACAGGCGAATATCTACCATTTGATGGCACAAATATATCACGTTTTTTTAATTAATGTCACCAAGTTCCATAAAGCAAAAAACTTAGAAGTGAAGGCAATTACCTAGCTGTAGGCAGTTCACGCAAAACAATATCTAGAACTTGAAGAGCTTCTTGAGGAGCATCTGCTTGCTTACCAGCTAAAAACATACCCAGGTGATGAAGGTCTGCCCGAGCAGCAAACTTTATAACAATTTTGAAGTTCCTCTGCCGCCTATGCCAAAAAACAAACTTGACAAGTAAGCCCAAGAATCAAAACGAAAAATTTAAAGCGGCTAACAACTACCATCGCAACAAGGTACCTTTCAGTTCCAGAGCCATCATCTTCATCAACTAAAGGAACTTGAAATTCTTTGTTAGTAAATGGAAGGGGGCCTGCAGTATAAAGGCTCTTCCTGCCATCATATGCTGGAAGACGACCACCCAAATGAGAATCCCTGAACAACCTCACCAACTCTTCCATAACAGCACGGTTCACCCCACGAGAGGTAACTTCCGGAGTAATAGAAACCTAGTATATTTTAAGCAGTTAACAAAGAAATCTAATTAGTTAAATATTAGGATCATGTCAAAGGATAAATCAAAGATGAAATAACTTAAAACTACAAGTTCAACATTCCATTACAAAGAGTAACAAATTACATCATACTGATGAAGGTCCTTGTCAGGAAGCTCAGCAAAGAAATGGTTTGCCTTAACAACACACCTAGCACCACAGCTTCCTTTCCCTGGACGCAATGGAAATCTCATCGATTTGCTTGAAGCTGGAACAATAGCCTGACCAGCTGAAGGTTCACCCTTTAGAGACAGTTGCTCAACCTGCTCTGTCAATGTTACAACAGGTGACCTCAATGAGCTTGCCTCTTGCGAGGAAGAAGGCATAGCTTGGGATGGAGGTTGCGTTGCTTGGTGCAGCTCGGGAAGTGGCGTCCCACCCAGTTCAGCTGCAGACGGGCCAGCACCACGGCCACCTGGTACATAAGCAGCACCACTGGGTCCACCATAATAATGTTGAGGTTCACCTCTACCTGGCGGACCACCACGAGGGGGTTGTCCACCACGAACATGGTGATGACCCCCACCACGACCTTGATAATAACCACCACCACGCCCTCCTTGATGCTGTGGGTTAGCAGAAACCCATCCCCTTCCAGGACCTCCCCCTTGTTGCTGGGGAGAAGGTGAGTGATGAGCTCCACCTCTTCTGCCCATACCTGATTCCTGGGATCCCGATCCCTCACCAGAACCTTCACCATAACCCGGAAGATCAGTTCTTCGCTTCCTGACCATGATTGCACCTATAAATACAAACAAAACAACGATGCATGATAAAATTGAAAGAATAACATAGATAATTTAGTGAGAATAGTATAATTACAGAAAATGTAAAAAAGAAACAAACCAAAAGTAGACAAATCTCATGATGCCTTCAGTATATAAAGTTTTAAAGTACAACAAAAATACTGAAAACTAAGAAGACAATAAATTGTGGAGGATAAGTTTATTCCTAATTATTGTAATTGGCACACAAAGCATGCAAATTGCCCCAAAAAGATACATCATTAAAAGGAGTGTTCAATAGCTATTGCAATAGCTGTAAACAATGCCAAGCAGTGTGCACAAGCGCTAGTGTAACTCCAAATGCATTCACCATCAATAGTTTTACAAGACACGATGGCATGTCATGATCCACACAATACAAGCTTAACAAAGCAAAGCGAACAAGATACATATCAACTACAGCCGTTATAACAGTAACATCCGTTTAAAAACATAATCAGATAAAAACTCGTTGATGAGGATGATGAAAATATAAATAAATAATCAAACAAATAAATTAAACACCTGAAAGTGATGAGACGCAGCTGGGAACAAATAAAGACATCAAAGATCATTGAAGCTTTAACAATGCCAAAAAAAACCTGAATGGTATATCTCAGAGGTGAAAAACAAAGAAATGCAAGTAGAAACGCTATTAAATATTCTCTACAAAAATACAAAAGCCGGCAGGAACATGATCAAAATCAGTTCAAATCAACCAAACCCCAGCTGGATTTGGAAAAGAAATTGTGACGTCCATTTTAAGAAGATGCAGTACTAAAAGAAGAAGTAATAGATGACTAAAAAATAACAGAAACAGAAACATTTTTATAAAAATTTCAATTCCTCAGAAAATAATATACACAAATCAGTTGAAAATTCAGCAGAAATAAGCTATCAGAAGTATCCATATACGCTAAACTCACAACATAGCTTACGCGAAACAAAGAGCACTGCACGGGGATCTACAAAAAAATATATGTAATATCAATCAGATCTACAAGAGAAAACCGAAAGCCGGTGATCAAACTTATTCATGCACAAGATCCGCTAACACACACTACAATAAACAGCAATCATTTTAGCAGAGGATATAATCAAAAAAAGTTCGGCGTCAAAAAGTAATACCACAACGAGTGCAGTTGAGAGTTAGACCAAAGCACAAAACAATCGCTCCAACAGAAGAAGAAAGGAAGAAGCGAATGAACAAAACGCCTCACCAAGACTTTAAAACCGCTGATCGTGGCCTCAAACCGCCCGCTCCGAGGGGAAAACCACTTGGTAAAGTCTTTCCCCTTCCCTTTGTCTCTCTACTCCCAGTTAAGGAACAGTAGTAGGGGTGAGTAAAAATCGCGAAAAGGGCAGGGAGCCCCGCCTGCTCTATCTCGCTCTCTTCACCACCTAGAAGACGCCAAAAATGACGGCCTAGGGCAAGCCATGGCCATTTAAAGAAGAAAGACGTTCGAATGGTGTCTCAACTTTCAATTACGGCGAGGAAACGTCGTTAGGCGAGACATGGGACCCTTTCTTTCGGCATCGAAAAATCACTTGATTGCCCGCTGGGTCCACGATTCCTCTGGCTCGATAGCCGACAGCACAACACGGTCAAGCCTGCTCGCGCGGCCTGGTCCGATATTCGAAGCGCAGTGAACCGGATTTAACGGAGATGGCGAATAGACGTCCGAGTTCGAGGAGACCATTTAAGAGCGCCCGGTAGTTTTAATGATGTTTTAAAAACTATTAACTGATGTTGTGTAAATGAAACGTAAAGCTTATCTGGAACTGCAGCTATTTGTGTTCCTAAATATTAAACTTATTTGAAAACACAGTGGTAATATTAAAAATGTTACGTTTTATTGAACAATAAAAGTTAGAATAGTTAAATAATAATAATGTATAATCAAAATAATATCTTTTAGATTTTTTACAAACTTCAAAAATAATATTATATACATTTGCAAAAATAAAAGAATATAAATATATATATATATATATATATATAAAATATGTATAACTATATAGATATATATATATACTCATATATAAATATTATATATATATATATGTGTGTGTGTGTGTGTGTGTGTTATTATACATGCATATGTGAACAATAATATGTATATGCATGTATGAATATGTGTATATATAAGTTTATTGGTAAAAGTCGAATGATCTAAAATTTTATAGCATCTTTTTTTGTCTATGTTTCATCTTTTGTATTTACATTTTTGTGCTTCAATTATTTGTTATGATGTGAATTTTGTTTTATTTCAAAACCTTATATGTTCAATTCAACCTCATCTCTTGAGTGTGTAATGAGTAATACATTCAAATTCTTAATACAAACGCTATTATTGTTTGTTTCGAATCATGAATCAATAGTTCTCTTTATATAGCATTAATTAATGAGATGTGTGCATTTTCATTTTTTCATTTTGCACCAACATAAATCTAGTTTTGAAATGAGGCATCATAAAAAAATTTGAAAACCTTCAATTCCTTCTAGAAGAGTTAGGACATCTGAAGAAACTAAACAATTATTCAATTTTTGAAATTTCTTTCCACAATTCTCATTTTATTAAAATTTTACCAACTTTAAGTAAATCCATTGAGGCATTGCAATTTGAGATAATCCCATGATAAGCTTATGACAATAACTTATCAATGCCAAAAAAAAGAACCAAAAATTTTTATTAGTTAATGTCCCTTAGTTTGTCAACTTCACAACCATCTTTTTAGAGTCCAAAGAAATTCTATTCTCATCCATCATATGCTCAAAAATTCAAACACTAAACAACAATAATTCATGATTTTTATTGGGCATTTGCAATACTTGACACAAAAGCTAAACATGTTATTTGTAATAATTTGATTTTTTTTAATATTGATTTTAAATAGTTTTAAGTGATTTGATAAAAGGAATCGATATTTTGATTTTTTATAAAGTTGATTAAAATAATAATTTTATGTATTCTCTCATAAAACATGTATATATTAAGCATGTTAAATTTGAAAAATAGATGTCATTCGATCAAGCCCATCAAGACGAGTCTATCAACATTTGTTTCATTACAATTAGAGTTTTTTTAGATTTAATATAAATTTGTTAAAGAAAAAGAATTATTAATAATACATAATTTACAAATTAAAAAATAATATAATAAATGGAAAACCCCTAATTTTCTTTCCTCTCTCTTATCCATTTACATCACTTTGTTTCTTTTTTATGCATTAGGCCAACCACTTCCATCGTTTCATTTATCGTTGCCTCACCGTCACGTCAATTTAAGGGGTTTCAACTAATGTGGTCAACAGAATTAGAAGGGAACCCTAATTCTTTACTCTATCACTTCATCGCCTCGTTGCCTCACCGTCACACTAAGGAGCTTTGATTTTAGGATTTTATGTTGTCGCCTCATTGTCGTGCAACCTTATGGTGTTTTTACAACCAAGATTAAGAGCGCATGAGCTGTTATTACAATTTTGTTCTTCTTAGATTTAATGGGAAGAACTATCCACAACTAAGTCGCTAGAAAAAAAGGGAAATAAATTGATTGACTTCGATTTCTTACTTAATTTTGTTCTATTGTTTTGAGAGGAGTTGAAACAAATTGATTTTTAATATTTTGCATCCAAATCAAGATGTGAAAGGGTTGTTTGTTGGCAAATCCAAGCTTTAACAACTTTAGTTAAGTATTGTGCTTGTAATTTCTAATATAAGAAGAGGAGAATTAGTGAGTTATTGTATATTTTTTTACCTTTGATGTACATAAGAAGGAAATAAGTGATGCTTAAGTGTTGTTGTATAATATTAGAGAACTATAGTATAAAAAGAGGAAGCTTGAAGATTTTTCTACAAAATTGTTCAACGCTACAAGTTGAATCACTCGATTAAATTGAAAATAAAACTTAATAATGTAACTTTGAATTATAAGATTTATGAATACTATTGGAATCAATATTTGGTAATAATCGAATAATGGTTGTTTTTAATTGGGTGTTAATTATTCATAGCTAAAGAAAAAGAAAAGTTAATGTAATAACTTTTTTAAAGAGAAGAGATAAGTAAATTTTAAATAACTATAATATAAGCATGTTATTTTGTTATGATTATTTAATATTTAATATTATGGTAAATTATCTTTTTCTTTTTATATCATATTCTACATTATTACATGATATGTGATAAGAAATAAAAATAAAAATATTAAGTAATCGATTGATTTAGTGATACTAATGATATAGAATATGAAAAATAAATATGAAAGAGAATAAAAGAAATAATTGAGAAATAAAATTTGAAAAAAATAAAGTTAAAACAAATATTTATGACTTGAGATTATATGAGTATATAATATGATTCATTCTATATGAGTTTTATTATAATGATTCTATTAAGTAATGATATTGATATATCATTGATATATTGTGATTATAATTAGTAAAGTTAAAAAGACATTTATCCAATGACATTAATTTTAGTTATCATACTCTACTATCACTATGATTGGAGAAGAGAGTGTTGTATCACTGACATTAAACTCCACATGATATGTGATGAGTTGCATATTGTGTGATCTAACAGCTAAAGATGAGATCTACTATGATATAGATATAATATATAATGAGTTTCTTGTTATATGATATAACAACTAGAGATGAGATCTACTTTGTTATAGATATGATAAACGATGAGTTGCTTGATGTGTGATTTAATAATTAGATATAAGTTCCACTATAATGCGGATATGATATATGATGCGATGCTTTTTTATGTGATTTAGCAGCTACAAATGAGATCCTCTGTGATGTAGATATGATATATTGAAGTGATTCGTGCTAAAGAAATCCCACAAGAAGGGGGGTGAATTGTGTATTTAAATTCTTATAATTTCCGAAATTAAATTTAAAAGACTTTAAGCAAAAGTAAAGAACATTGAACACACAAATTTTCAAGTGGTTCGACTCAAAACCGAGTCTACGTCCACCCCCAACCGGTGTTGGGAAAAATCCACTAAATTCTCCGATTACAAGTGAGGTTTTTCTTACGGCTCACCTCGAACCTACTTGGGATTTTTATTATGGCTAATCCCAAACCTACTTGAGTTTTTACCGGGCTTAACTCAAACCCGGGGCTTTAGCACAAACGCCGGGACGCCCTTGCCCCAAAACAAAAATACGAAAAATTGGCAAATGACTTAAGAAAAATTGGAGAAAAGAGGAGGCACACACAATCGTCGAATTAGAAGGATAGAGATTTAGAAATGATTGAAAAACCTCTAATTCCACTAGCTTTCTTGCCGCTTTGCTTCTAGAGCTCGAATGCGCCGATTTTGCTCGGATGCTTGTGTTTGAGATCTGAAAATCTTTTGAAACAATTTAGCAAAGGTTAAAACTAAAAAATACATAATTTTTCTATATTTATAGAGCTCAGATTTGAGCTCTAAAAACACCCCCAACGGCTCCAAAAATTAATTAGCCGTTTGGGCAACGGACGGAAAGCAGCCACCGTCCGATCCGGGCCCAAAAACGAACGGCGCAGATTGTTTACGCATTTTACCGTTCGGGCTTAATCCAGAGCGTTGGATCCGGGCGGACTTGATCTGAGCCATTAGATCCCGCGCGCTGAACGAACGACGTTGATTGACCTCGCGAAACAGCCGTTCGAATTTACTCTCGCCCGTTGGATCTGGGCGGGCTTGATCTGCGCCATTGGATTGTGCGCTGAACGAACGGCGCTGATTAGCCTCGCGAAACATCCGTTAGAATTTACTCTCGCCCGTTGGATCTAGGCGGGCTTGATCTGCGCCTTTGGATCCGGCCGAAGTTATAAGGTGGGATTTTTTAGTCTCACACTGCAGAAGCGAATTCAGCGCACCTCTTTATAAGGAATTTTTGCCGTTTAACGTTCGAGCCACTTTGGGGCCGGCTCCCCCCTTCCTTGACCGGGATTTCATCACCAGGTTCGGGTTGACTTAGCCAAGCATTTGTTCATTGACTGTTGACCGCGCTGCAGTTTGACCTAGTCGAGCTCCTTTGGGCGGTCTTGGCTTAGCCAGGCACTGTTCATTTGACTGTTGACCAGCTCTAGCCGATCTCCTCTCGGCGTGCTTTGGGTCCAGGCTAGGTTTAGCCTTTTCGGGTCAACCAAATTTTTATTTTTTAAATTAAATTTTTAATTTCTAAAAGACCTGGACGGGCTGTTTTGGCGCCGGGTCGACCCGCCCATTGCTACAGTACATTTTCCCGAGACTTCGGCTGTTTTAGGGTATTTTTGACGAATTTTTTAGCCAAAAATTTGACTATAAGTGTATAAAAATAATTTTGTATTCTTATAGTATTATAAGTTAATTAAGTGGCTGTGAAAAGAAATTCGTAGAAAACGATTCCAAAATAATATTAAAAAATCAAATACCCATGTCTATACATTTTGTCAAATATGCTTGGCCCAAAAATCAAAATTCAGTATTAAATAATTTTATAATATTTTTAAATGTTAATACTACTAGTGTGCCTCATAATCACAAAGTTTGGACATATCAAATTCAAGAAAAATAAAAAGAAATTCAATTATAAAAAATCTTGCGCATGTCTCAAAATTCCTTGAAGTATGCCATGACCTCAAGGCCCTTAGAGACCATTATTTTAGACATCTAAAATACATGACTTGATTTAATTAATTATTAACAATTTTACTTAAAATCAAGCCCAAATAAAATATACACATTTATGCTTGACTCATCAAACACAAGGGTGTAACATATATGATGAGCTATTTGTTGTATGATCTAGTAGCTAAAGAAGACATCTATTATGATGAGGATATGATATATGATGAGTTACTTATTATGTGATCTAATAATTAAAGATCTGTTATAATACAAAAATCATTTATAATGAGCTACTTATAGTATTATTTAACATTTAGAGATATGATCTATTATAATATAAGCATAATATATAATTAGTTGCTTATTATGTGATTTAGTAGGTAGAAATGAGATCATATGCCTACATACTAGGTTTATATGCTATGATATAATATTAGATAATATAATATGAGATCTATATATGTGCTTGATGTAAACATAATATAGATAAGATAAGATCCTACTATATTATAATAATGATCATTTGATAAATACTTAGATCTAAATAATAAATATAAATATTATGAAATATATGAGAAATAATATTAAAAAGAAAGAGACAAATACTAGAATTAAACTAGTTTAGAAATATATAAAGATATTGGATTTTAGATGAATAAAATAAATTATAATAAATAAAGAGATATGTATGTAAGAACATATTAGAAGCTAAACTTATAAAAAATTTTGTGTTAATTATTTTATATAATTTTATAATTTGATCATATGCTCTTACATATTTATACATCTTTTTATAAATTGATATCATGTTACTATTTTGATTCATTTTATATATATTTTTAGAAGATTATCACAAGCACTTATTTAATGTCATTTATTAGTTTTTTATAGTCTATCTTATTATCATATTATATCTCATATTATTATTTAGATGCAAATTTCCTACAATACTTTCAAGCTCGTTACATAATTATATTATAGATCAAAATTTTAAGACATCAAGAGATAAAAAAAAACTTTAGTTGTACTTAATTTTGTAGCCTAGTTTTTAGGAGATCATGATATTTATATTTATATAATTTTAAATGACATATGAATAACTATATTTGAGATGATATATCAGTTATATATATATATATATATATATATATATATATATATATATATATATATATATATATATATAGCACAACTAGATATATAGGTTTAAGGTAACACTTCATGAATTGATGATAAAATTGGAGTTTTTATTATATGAAAAAATATGGGTAATTATGATATCTTTTGGAGAAGAAAATTTGATTATGTGGGTGCATTAAATATTTGATTTTGTTAAGATTATATTTGTAGATTTATCATTATTATAAATATTATTTATCTCTTATGATTATTATTCTTAGTTGTTGGCTTTTATAAAATAAACATAGGTCATTTTAAAAAAAAACTTTATTCATTTGTTTTTTAAAGTATTTAGTTTCTTATGTAATACTTAAAAAATTAAATGATTTGAACAAAAATTAGAATAAGCTTTTATGTCATTCCTCGTCTTATTAGATTGTTATTGTCATTTAATTATATTTAAATTTTAATTATTTTAATTTTAAAATTATTATGATTGATATTATAATGAAACATCAAATAGTGTGTGACACGATGATATCAAAGCAATTAACATCCTAGGGGTCATAATTAAACGTTTAGAAGAATTAAATTATTGAGTAATGATACCCAAGATTAAGGCATATACTTGAAAATTTATAGGTTAATAAGTGAGGACACCAATATAGTATACACATTACATCCATATATTACATTATATCTAACTTTTTTTAAAATTGTTTAACTTATTTTTATGTAGAAATTTTATAAATAGTTTTTATCACATTTAATTTCACACATATAAAATAAAGAATTTAAAAAAATATATATAAAATATTGTAATAAAAAAAATAATAACTCTAACTTTAGATTATTATACAAAAAATTAAAGTTAATAAAAAGGTACACCTTTTTTATAATAATATCTTGTAGTTTCATTAGCATTGGCATATAAAGCACCAAAGACCAAAGATGAAAAGTGGGTGATAAGGTGGTGGTTTAGGTTAGTGGAAAACTTTGGCTCAAATGGGTAACAAGATTGTAAACTATGATTTGGAGCTTTGATAAGAAGCATGGTAATTTGGTGATAAGATCAAAAGAGTGAAAGAGTGGGTGAAGAATTATGGGTATTAAATGAAATGATAATTTATTTGATTTTTTGCTCTTCTATTGGAAGATCTTTCGCCTTTGATCCTTTTTTTCCACAAAGGTTTAGTTAGTTACCAACTCTTCGAATGAAAGGTCTCTCATTTGATCTTTATCTCTCACAAGAGAAGCAGAAGTTGAAATCTCTCCAACTAGAGTTGGGTGTACTCTTTGCTTACAATAGTGAAATGCATAATCAAGAGAAGTTTTGTTTTCATTACAAGATATTCATCTTTCATCTTAGTGAGATCGAGTACAATAGTAATTTATTAATCTAAAAATACCAAAAAAAGATTTAAAAAATACCAAATGACATATTTTGGAAATCTAAATGATATTTTAGAATTTTAAAATTCATCACAAAATATGAAAAAAATATATTGAATAAAAATTAACTGAAAAAGTTATACAATTAATTGAATTAAGTAGTTTCAAAAAAGCTATGCATTTCTAGTAGTGGTAACAATCAGTGGTTAAATCGATGACAAAATAGTGGGGCACAATCGGTGCAACATAAGCAGAGCTTCTAGTTTAGTTTTGAGGTAGACACGAGTTTAAAAGAACAACGTGCATTGACAAAGGCTAACAGTTTGGCATGGATTGTCGTAGGTGACGGATCGACATGAATTAAGAAGAACAACTAGGTTCCAAATGTCACGTCAACCATATGGATCACATGTGAAGGCACAAACATCAATTATAGTTGCTTATGGTGTTGTTGATGATAATAATACCAAATTCAATTTTAAGCTTTTTTTAAAATAATTTTTAACCAAATTTTGTATTGATCAAATTATAAAATGACTAAAAAATATGCTTAGACTAGTAGAGCAAAAATAATGAAGATGATCATGATAAAAAATAGAGTGATGCATTCGACCCCTGTAGGTGATAAAGATGACTAATCAAAATAGGATTCGACTTAAATATGACTCTAAGTTTAAATGTAAGTGATGTGATACGAGTGGATCTGAACTAACATTAAATACTCATATATTATCCTCCTTAGGTGAGACAAAGATTAGCTCAATGCTATTAGGGTGATGGGTATAATAATGTTTCATCAATTGTGATGCAATATGGTATAAGTCATCATAAGTAATCAAAGAGTTCTCTGTTAGAGGCTTATCTTTTCAATGAACTAAATTTTTTTAAGATTATAATATTTGGTTATAATTATTGCATGATCTAAAACTTTTTCTATATTATCCTTACTTAGTCTCGGAACTAACGTAGTAATAAGAACGAGTTCACTCAATATGGGAAGATGAGGCACAAATAGCTCATTAAGTATTGAATGTGACACTATATAGGACTAAATCTTTAATATAAAAGGTTATACTAATCCCATACACTTGTAACAAATCTAACACATATGTATTATTTCTTAATTTTTGAATAATCCTAAAAGGTTCAACTCTACGTGCTTATAATTTCTTGTAAGCTCCAAGAGAAAACTATGCTAACTTAACTTTAATTATAATATAGTATCTTCCATAAAATTTCATAACCTTTTTTATGAGCATCTATTAGTTTCTTATTTCTTTTATTACTTAGATATTATTTTATGTAATTAATATATATGAGATTAAGGAAGAAGTAAAGATAGAGTCTGAAAGTTTACTAGCAAAGCAATAAGATCAATAAGAGATCTTGATTTATTATCATGAGTTTTTATAATAAGTAATGGGTCTGGTATGGTATTTTCTAACTTTTAAATTATAAGAAACCAAGCTAAGTCTCCTTAATTAAGAATTTTCCTAACATGGAGTAGTGTGATCAAGCTCAAATTCTTTACCATTTCTTATTCTTTATTTATGGGCTTAGAATTTTTTATAGATTTGTTAAGCTTAAGTAGAGTTTCACATGAGGTGGGACAAGTGTAATATGATAATTTTTTGTATGAAGAAAAAAACATGTGTTAGTTTTATCCTTCAAAGTCACGTCCCTATAAAAAAAGTTATGGTCTTCTAAGAATAAGATGACCTACTTACATAAGTATAATATTGCATAAAATCCCATCACTATACCTACCTAATTTTAAAGGTATATAATATCATTACTTAATAGATATATAGGCTTTATTTATCCATGTTATATAGTAAAGCTTTAAGTGTTCCAATAAAGAATCTCTTATTTGCTTAGCAGGTTCAGAGGATATTACAATGATACAATTACTATTATTTATGATCATACTACATGATTGTTTTTTAATTTTATATAATAATGTTAAAAAAGTTGGTATGTCTCCAATCATCTTACAATTACGGGGTTATAAAGGTGCACCTAACCATAATTTTTTTTTCATTTTTTATTCTTGCTTAGTTTTCTTATTAAATATTATATTTTTTATTCCATTGACTCTTTTTGTTTATTACTATTATATAGGTTCATAATCATAGATCTTTTTAGATAGTTATCAGCTACATGTTCATTTTCATGACACTTAAAATAGATGATTCTAAATTATGTGATTTATAACTTAGTAGGTTGGCTTAAAAAGGGTACAAAGAAGTAGATAAAATGAGTTTAGGAGGTTTAGAAACTATGATGAAGGAGATAGACAAAGTGCTAGTATAAGTGGTTTAAGAAATAATGGTATGGGCCTTTAGAGTGATTCGCTCATCATTTCTCCTAAAGTAAGAAATTTTACTTTTTTCATATTTTAATAATGCAATAAGCTTTCTTTAAGATGATAATATTACTCAAATTAAGCTCACTCTATATGTATTCTTTTAAATTTATCCAAAATAGTAAAGTATTACATACTCAGGTTCATTTATATCACACTTAGGTTTATAATTATCAAACTTATTAATGTACTTCTCAACAGATTTATTACTTTAAAAAAATCTATCATTTATTTAATAATTTAACATTATAAGTTATTGAAACAAACCTATTATATAATATAACCTTAAGATTTCATCAAGTTTAGGATATTTTTTATCATTGTTAGCATATTGTTACTCTAAGTTTCTAAAAAATCTATGGGCAATACCAATGGGTTTAGTTTTGATAAATTGATACTTTTTTATTCACTCATTTTGTGCTAGTTAAAATAATCATCCATATTAGTGTGTCTGTTTAAGTAATCCTTAAGATCAAAACTACCATCAAAAGTTAAGACATTCAATTTCATATCAAGGACATGCTCTCTCTCTCGATCTCTTAGATCATTTCTCCTCACTATACATATATAGATCATTATTTTGGTCTAACTTAATGGAATGTCCATTTCTTCTTCTAAGGTTATGATTTCTTCCATGAATATCTTGATTAGATTTATTAAAATGATCATCATGTCTTTTATGGTTCTTATTTCTCTTAGAGTTTTTTTCTTCTAGATCATTAAGTGTGACACTTCTTCTCTTTTACTTATAGGATTTATTTTATATTGTTGTTTCGAGAAGATTTGTCCAACCATTTGAGTGAGATGAGCTATTAATCGAGATATTTCTAGCTTGGGGTCCTTATTTAAGTTTTGTCTTTGAATTTGGATTGAATCTTAACTTTGATTTATCATTTAATAAGACCTATTAGATTTTGTGATCATATAGAGGTTTGTCATATGGGAGAATATAAAAGAAGAAAAATAAGATAAAATATTTTTTTATATTTTATTTTTAAAAAAAAATAAAAGAAAAATGACTTCAATTATAAACTACCAAAACTAAGATTAGGTGTGTTTCCACAAAAATGATGAGTGATTAAGATCTCACTTATGCTAGACCACCTTCTAGATAAAACTAGATAATTCTTATGAAAGATGATGGAGAGTCATCATTGTTTTTATACAATCTCCTAAGACAAAGTTTATCCAAAATCAACTAAGAGTTTTTTAATAAATACACAGTAAAAAGATACTTTTTATATTAAGTATAAATCCATACCCTTTAATATCAAACTTGATGTAGGATAAATTAGACTTCTACTAAAATTTAATTTAGAAGCTATAATATTGAAAATAATAAATAAATTATTAAGAAATACAAGAATAATATGTATTAATTAGAGCAAAGTGACATGTATGATATTTTAGAATTATTCAAAGTTAGCATCCAAAGTTATAGCTTGAATTATTTAGAGTAAGTGATAACATATTAAGTATTACGCATAAAATCTTACACAGTAGTTTTTATCACATCCAATTTTATACATATAAAATAAAAAATTTAAAGCAAACTTTATGCATAATATTTTAATAAAAAAGTAAAACTAATTTTTGATTACTACTTAAAAATAAAAGTTATTAAAATAATACATGATATAGGATAGATTTAGACTTCTACTAAAGGTTTAAATTAGAGCCTATAATATTAAAGATGCTTAATAGATTATTAGATAATATAAAAATATATTATGTATTAATTAGAACTACTTAAAGATTGGTGTTCTAAAATTATAACATAGATTATTAAATTATGTGATAACACCTTAAGTATTAAACATAAAATCTTACAAAATAGTTTGTCATATCTAATTTTATATCAAATTAAAGAATTTAACAAAAACTCTATGTATAGTATTTTAATAGAAAAAAATAACTCTAACTTTAGATTACTATATAGAAATTAAAAGTTGCTTTTTGTAGGCTTAGGTATTTGGAACAACAAAAGGTAAAAAGATGACATAGTAGTGACTTGGGTTAGTAGAAAAACTTATTTAAAAAATAATAAGGTGGTGGGCTAGAATTTGGAGTCTTATTAAAGAGGGTGTTGTTTTAGTGATTATATTAAAAGAGTAAAAGAGTGAGTGGAGAATTACTAGTGTTGGCAAAAGCAATAATTTATTTGATTACTAGTTCTCTCAGTGAAAGGTTCCTCACTTTGTTCCTTGTCTCTCATAAGAGATTTGGTTGTCAACTCTATACAAAATATCCCATCTTCGATCCTTGTCTCATACAAGGGAAATTGTAATCTCTCTAATTAAAGGTAAAAACACATATTTTGTTCATAAATGTAGAAGTAAACAAACAAAAGAAATTTTATTTTATCATTTTTTTCATCTCTTATAGACTCTTAAAAATCCCTATTTATAGAGAGTTCAAGGCTACAATAATAATTAGCTAACATAGAAATGCAAAAGGACATTCAAATAACATATTTTAAAACTTTAAAAGACATTTTAGGATTTCAAAATTTAACATATATTATAAAGAATTATTATGAATAAAAATTGACTTAAAAAGTTCTTAAATTAATTTAATTAAGTAGTTCTCAAACATATTGTGTGTTTTTAAGGTAAGGGTAACATTGAGCAGTAAAACTACAAGTAGCAAAACAATCGAGTGCGAACGGTGCAATGTGAGTGGAGGTCTCGACGTGTATGGTCCAAGTAATGGATCAACGTTGGTCTAATGGATCAAACAGTATTCTTCAATCACATAGGCATGTAAGTCAGCTTGGGTGGTGACAGCAACTTCTAACAATGGCATTGATGACGACAAATGGCGAAAAACGACGAAACCAATAAAAAAAATCAATTTTAAGCATTTTTTGAAAAAGTTTTTAACCAAAATTTTCACCGATAGACTTATAAAAGTGGTGCAATGCCAATAGATATGTGTTTATAAGCAAATGTTAAACACTCTTATGTCAGTATACTTTTTTGATGACAATGTCTTATAATTTTGTTGGCATTAGCATGTAAAGTAGCAAATATAAAAAAAACAATGAGATAATGGGTTTGGTTAGAGGAAAAACTTGGCTTAAAAAGGTAACAAAATAGTAAGCATAGATTTGGACCCTTGTTAAAGAGCATGATATTTTAGTGATTAAATCAAGAGAGTGAAAATGTGGGTAAAAACTTACAGGTGTTGGAGAAAACAAGAATTTGTTTAGTTGTAGACTCTCACAGTAGAAGGTCTCTCACCTTTGATTTTTATCTCTCATAAGAGTTTGATTGATTGTTAGCTCTTATAGTGAAATGTTTCTCACTTTTGATCTTTGTCTCTAACAAGAGAATGAAAAGTTAGAATCTCTCCAACTAGAGTTGAGTGTACACTCTTTGCTCACAAAAATAGAAGAACAAAAATAATCCAAGTTTTTTTTTCATTTTAAAATATTCATCTTTCATCCCTATGAATATCCTTATTTATGATACCTCAATGGCACAATAGTAATTTCTTAACCTAGAAATGCAAAAGAACATCTAAAAATATTAAATAATATATTTTAGAATTCTAAATAATATTTTAGAATTTCAAAGTTCAACACAATTTATAAAAGAAATATTTTGTATAAAAATTAACTTAAAACCTACAAAATTAATTGAATTTAGTAATTTAAAATAAGTTGTGCATTTTGGGCAACGATAAGAGTGAGTAGTAAATTGATGGGTGACAAAACTATAGAGTACAATCAGTGTAGCATAGGCTGAGCTTTCAGTTTAGTTTTTTAGTAGTCATGGGTCACGAAAAATAACACAAGATTATAACGGATAGTGGGTTGGTGCAAGTCTGTGAGGATCGAAGCAAATGAAATAAGCTATCACAAGTGATGGGTCAGTGTAGGTCAAGCAGATCAATCAAGTTTCATGGTCATGTAGGTCATATAGGCCACACGAGTAAGAGTGAGATATAGCTTGATTGCTAACAACATTTGTGACAATGACAGATGGTGACGAACAACTTTCGGTGACAAAAATAATACTAAATTCAATTTAAAGTCTTTTTTGAAGTAATTTTTAAGTTAATTTTGTACAGGTAGAATTATGAGACAACTAAAAAAATATGTTTGGACAAACAAAGCAAAAATAATAAAGATAACTATAATAAAAATAGTGTATGTAGTCGACCCCTATGGTTGACAATGATAACTAATAAAAATAAGATTCTGCTTGGGTACAGCTCCAAGTTAAAGTGGGACTGATGTGATACCAATAGGTGTGAGCTAATGTTAGATGCTTCTATGTCACTTATGCTCAACAATTTTGGATTCCATCAAAATCTTAGAGATACTTCTTCCTTCAATTTCTTTCCACTCTAATGCACTTAGTTGAAGCTAGTTGTTTTATTTTTTTTAGAAAAAACTTTACCAAGTTTAGCCTTAACCTCTTATATATGTGTCCAATATTTATTCACAATTTTGTTCATTCATTTTTTCTTAAAGATTGTGTTCTTTCAATTAATGCCTCATCACCTTCTTACCTACTTAGTTTTGATGATTTTCTCTTAGTTGGAGTCTCCTTGTGACAATTTATTTGGTCAACTTATTGTCTCAATCTTAAAATCTTTAAATTATAAAGCATCGTACACTTATGATCTTATTACTTCGTACCATAAGATGCCTGATATCAAACTTTACTATTAATTATATTGATCATAATTATATGTTGGTATAATCATACTTGAACAAGTCATTTCATTCACATTCTTATTATGTAATACCTAAACATGTCATTTTACAATGCTCATTGGCATAAGAGTATCTAACGTTAGCTCACAAATGCACATCTGTTGGTGTTGTACTAATCTCATTCATACTTGGAACCACACTCGGGTTGAATCCCATTTCGATTAGTCATCTTTGTCAACCATATGGGTCGACTATAACACTATGTTTTTCTATGATTATCTCTATTAATGTTGCTTTGTCTATCCAAGCATATTTTGAAGTAAAATATGTTATCATTAATGTAAAGTGATGTGCATGCTTCGTCTGCTATCATTAATCTAGTATCACCAAGTCATTTGCTGCTCCTGATTATTGTTGCTTGGTTGGCTAACATCACTTGGTCATCCCTTCAACTATCCTATAAGTTTGCCAATGCAAAATAATTCTTCGTACTGCACATTTCACTTTAATTTTGTTTTATCATCCAAAATAATATTTGTATACTACATAATTTTCTTAAGAATTATATTATTTATTACGTTGAACTAAATGTATTATACATTGAATACTCTTGTATTATATATTTCTATCAATAAAACTAAATTCATTCTATTCTAAGTGTAACAACCTCAGTGTTTCGTATGTTATTTTATTTTATTTGCTTAAACGAAAGAGCTCTGTGAGACGAATCCAACGATGTTTAATTTGTAATTTTCGGAGCTCTAATGAATAACTTATGAATTTTTGAAGATGTGGGATAAATTTGTAACGTAGAGGATAGATCTGTAATTTTTAAATGTCGGCTTAGTTCAAATCCGATTGGCGGAGGATATATTTGCAAATATAAAATTTATAAGGGGTTTTCTGCAAAATGCGGTTCACGAACGTTCGCTTTAGTCGGTTTCGGCAGCGGCTATAAAAGCCGACTCTGCGCGTTTGAAACGCGTTTCTGCGAAAACGGCGGCGAGGAATTTTCGTGATTTTCGGCACGCGACGACAACGACCAAAGAAGGTGAGAATTTTTATTTGCTTTGTTGTTTTTATAAGTTTTTCGGGGAGCGGCGGTCAGTTGGCCGGCGAGAGACGCAAGAAATTTCGAAGTTCGCCGGCGAAATATTACGGTTTCGCCGGACGCGAGAGAGAGAGGGGGGGCCGGCGTGAACCAGCCCAGGCTTTGGACCGGGTTACGCTGCTGAATCGGATGCCGAGCGCGCGCGGTCCATCACGTCGAGCGCGCTGTCCAGCGCGCCAAGCACGCCCGGTCCAGCGCCGAGAGCGCGCGGTCCAGTGACGGCGTTAAAAATTTGGGAATTTAGAAAACGCAGTTTTAGAAAGCTGTTTGGAAAAGCTTTTAGAATGTTTTTCTACGCGGGGGGTTCAACGACGGGCACGGGCGGTCCAGCATAGACCGTGGCCGGTCCAGCGCCTTTTGGGATTTATTTTGGGGTGTGTTTGGGAAAGCTTTTAGAAAGCAATTTTTGACTAATAAGCATATTTAAATTAATTATTTTTGTATTTTACGAGCTTGTAAGACATCAAGAAGAATCAAAAGTGAGTAAGATGGTTGGTACAGCAAATTCAAGTAGATAAATTCCTAACCCTGTGATATAGCACAATATTATGTGTTTGTTTTACATGATTTCTTTCAGTTATATGGTGTTTTTGTTGTTCTATATGTTGATGTTTATTTTATTTGCATGACAACTAAAAAGGAAAGAAATAATATGGTACAATATGCTAAAGAAAAAGACGAAACAATGTGACATGAAAGGACTTTTGATATGACATGGATTGATGTTTGGAAAATGACAAATAAAACAATGAAATTCCCAGATAACATTATCCTCACCACTAGGCTCAGCGTGTGGGATCGCAGGGTATCGATCTTCGGATCAGATATCTGCCTAGTGTTATGTGCTATGACTCCATGATGATTTACACCAGGCTCAGCGTGTTGGATCGCAGGGTATGGTACCATACCTGCCTAGTGGCACTAGGCTCAGCGTGTTGGATCGCAGGGTATCGATCTTTGGATCAGATATCTGCCTAGTGTTATGTGCTTGGTTGGATGCCGGCTAGAGGATAGTCATTGATGATTGGATCCAGAGGATAATGCGTCAAAGGGAATTGGGCCCGGTAATAACACACTATATAAGGAACTTGCATTTCTTTATGGTTTTCATTTGGCATTACCTTATATAGATGATATATGGTATGATTTTAGCTTGATGCCTATGATTCATCTTTATTGTTTATGGTATTTTGTTATGTCTTTTTATTTACTTGGTTAACTATGTGGAATTATCTACTAAGATGTATAAAATCTCATTTAGTGCTTACATCACAGGTAATGAAACCACTGCACCAAGAGATGGGAATGGTACTGCTACAAAAGAACCCTTTTCACGAGATGTGTAAAACAAAGGGAGGGGTTGGTGTGATTATTATAAAAACATGTTCGTGTTTATATATATTGTGAATTTTGGAGTGTGTGTTTGTCTTACCGTCGGGTCCCCACCTTTGATTTTTTTTTTTTTGTTATTTGTCCTCACTTGATGTAACAGCTAAGCAAATTTATGATAATATTGTTATATAATGGTACTTGGTTAGGTGGTGGCTTGACACTAAGCTTATTATAAAGTATCTTCCATGTTGATGTACTATTCATTAACTTTAAGAATATAATTATTGATATCAAAACACGATCGATCCAACTAGATTTTAATGCCAACTCTACAAGGGCAACACCAAAGCTTCGTAGAATCTTTTAGGCATTAAAAAAACACCACTCAATGGATATTCAAGAAATTAAAACCAATTCTAACATGCATTTTCCATGCTTTTGCCTTAATCCATCCTTCTTCTTACAACTACTTCACTATAGTTCTTCCTCTTTCTTTTGCTCTCCTTATGCTTTCATCCATACCTCCTTCTAAGGTTCTCTTTCTTCTCCCCCTCTCTCTCAAAGTTTATTCCAAGTTTCTTCTTCTCTCTTTGCCTGTTACTTTTCTCTTTTCATGCTTTCTAAAGTTTCTCAAATAATTTTCCTCTCAAATAACTACGATGAAGCCTTTTTGGATAAGCCACCTTCTTATACTGTGTGTGTATATATGTGTAAAAATTTCAATCCCTCTTTCTTAATTTGCAACAAATCTTATTGAGCTCAAAAATTGCAATCTAAAAATCAACATGTTCTTTTAAAACAATTATTTTCAATGATATATTTTCTGTAACATTAGGTTAACTTTGCAAAAAAAAATTATTTTTTAAAATAATATCAAAATGATATTATTATATTTTAATCTTAAAATATAAGTTTTTGTTATTTGTATAATGACTAACTATATATAATCTTAGAATTACAAACATTGTCAATAATTATATCTCAAGAATATCATAAGATATATAATAATCATTCAACATGATATCTTATCTCATACAACATGGCTCTTGAAATAATACTCAATCATCTTGTGAAGGTAAAGGTAAGCTCATGAGAACTCTAGCTAACACTCGTCATTTAGGCTTGGCATACAAGATAAAATAGCACCATTTCACAAATTGTGAAACAACCCATTTAAATGTATATATTTTAACTTAACTTTCTTCCCTCACCAAAAATGACCAAGACATGTGCCTCAAATTAGATGCAACAAATTGAATTACCATTTAACAACTTTTAATAAGAAACTTAAAAGTTATTAGACGTCATATTCTAATTAGACATATAACACTAATATACTAATCTGTGGGTAATGCTTATTGACAATATTAGTAACACGTCATAGAACTATATTACTTAAAATATGTACAAAAAATTTAAAACTTCTATAAATATTTCTCTTTAATTATAAAATATATATTAACTACTCAAAGTATGTTGCTAAAGAATGCGATAACAATCTCATGCATAATAGAACAAATGTACTTATTGATACAAAATAAATGTAAATTGCATATATAAAATTAAAATTGTATCATCTCTTGTAATTACACTCTAACACCTTATCATTCTCCTTAATTTGAATATAATGAACTTATAAAAGTGATGATAAAAATTTTAAACAAGCTAAATACCATCTTAATAAGCAAATCAAAAGATAATATAATGGCAAACATAAAATTTTTTACATAAAACTATACAATAACATGTCAATGAGATAAAGTAAAAATAAATAAATATGCATCTGAGAAACTCTTTTTTAATTTGGGGCTTAATTAGATAGATCTTTTTTCCTAATTAATCACTATACCACCCCTCATAAAACACCTTGCATTGCACCAAGTATGTTACCTTGCCACATATTGAGACATGGGCACATTTGATCACATAGTAGCATAAGTATTGTATGCTTCTTCAACACATGTTAAATATATACGTAGTTCCAGTTAAGTGGGTTTAATGAAATATATAGTTCTTTAGGCTAACATATCTTATAAATACATAATCCTTTAGATTTTGAGTTGTATTTTCTCATTTCTCTTTTATAATGCACATTATTCACTTTCATTTTATAACACATGATATGAAATCAAAAAGATTTAAATGCTTACACTCTAGAACAATAATGAAAATGATAACATCTTAATCACGTAACAATGAAAAAACATCACACCAAACAACATAAGCACATCAATCACTTTACTCTAAAATATCTAATAAATAATATGAGCTTTTATGGTTTAGACCATATTTTCTTATTTGTCATTCACAATACAAACTAATAACCTTGATTTTATAACACATAATATGAAATTAATAGGACGATAATGCTCTAGGTCAGAAAAATAATACAAATAGTTATCTCTATATCATATAACAATGAAAAAATATAAACACTAACAATGTAAGATAAGCACCTGACATTTTCATAATCATAGCAAACGTGAGCAACGTATTGAATCCAATATCGCATTTGTTTTGCAATTAAGCTTGTTAATTCCCATTTCCAAGCTTACTTTAGTTACATCACAACATATGTAAATATTTATGTATAATGTCTCTCAATTTAATGTGTAAAACTTTGATTCGAGCAACAGAAATTTTCTATGATATTTCATTATGTTCTTCACTTATTTTTCCTAATCTTTTCTACTGGAAGAACAGTCAAAAGGTAAACTTCAACTTTATTGTATCTTTTCCTGAAGAGATCACCTAAATCCTTCGCAAAAAGAACTGTTCTTTCTTTGAAATACTTAAGCAAACAGAACAATATAAGCCAGCAGGTGGCATGGATGCCTGATCCCACCAAAGGAAGAGGGGAAAAAGTCATGAAGAAGCAACGCCCTATGAAGAGGTGAAATATGATGCCCTCTTTGTAATATCCCAATAGTTTTATTTTATATAATTCATTATAAATATGAAATTATTTATTTAAATTTATGAATATTTATATTAAATAAGATAAAATTAATAATTTTAGAACTGGGTATATTACTTATAAAATAATTCATAATTTGCAAGAAATCTGAAAAAAACTTATTTTATAACTTCTGAAGTTCTACGTGATTTATGCTGAGTTTTCAAAATCAAATACATAAATAACTTTTTTAAACAAAATAGTTTTGGGATTTTTTTAACAAATAGGGTTAAGAATTTAAATTGAGCTTTAATCACTTTACTCAAAAAAAAAAAAAAGAAAAAGAAAAGCTGAGGAGCTGGCTTTAGAGGAGAGTAAAGAAGGAAAAGGAAAACCACTATGAAGAAAAAGGTTTGGAAGCTGTAGTTTGAAGAATCAGTAGCAAAAAGAATTGCTGCTTGTGGCTGCTGTTATAAGAGGAAGCTAAGAACTGCAAATGGAAAGAAGAAAACAGTAAGTAGCACTGGAAATGGGGAAGGAAAAATAAAGAGAGCAGTAAAAGGAAGCTAAGCGGCAGTTAAGATAAAGAATTGAAAAAGGTTTCTAAATTACTGCATGCATGAAAAGAAGTAATACCATCAGTTATTTTTAGGGCTTTGCATTTAATCATGCTTCAGCTATTTCCCAAATGGTTGAGAAGCTAGTTTAGTTAAAACCTCTATTTTGGGAAAATGAAAACTTAAATTATAGTTTTGAATGGAAATCACTGGGATTCTATCAAAATCATGTACTTTTGTGTTAACAAATTGATACAGGATCATAAGAGTTTTAGTTATGTAAAGATTAAGAATGAATTTAGGGTAAATTAGAGGGTTTGCAAAGTTTTAGAATTTGTCCAAAGTTGATATATCATACATTAGAATCGATTGACGGGACACCAAGATCATGCTTACCGTATGCCTAATCGACGGATTGTGCATGGCCTGGATCGGATTGTCCGATGCTTGGTCCAATTAGCTTTAAATTTTGGAATTTTGGAAGGTCTATTTTTAAATATATAATTATGATAAAAGGGAAATTAGAGAAGATGTTGGATTTGGTATTTTGATTAAAATGAAAATTAGTAAGCATGTATTTAACATCAAATTGATGAAATTGTGATGGTTTTACATAATTATCCTTATTTAGGGTATCATAAGAAAAGAGAAAATAAAAATAATCATGTTACATAACATTATTATATTTTTATATATTTTTTGTTATATATATGATGTAGTTAATACGTATTATTATATATGCTATAAATAAAGAATAATTATTAATTTCTAATATATACTAAGTGTAGAAATATTTGGATATAAAAAAAAAGAGAGCGATAATAAGAAATAAAACAAAAAATAAATAAAGAAAAAAAATAAATGAATGATATAGTGAATTATATATATGTCTTATGATTATATCATCTATGATAATGTTATAGTATAATATAATAACATGGCATTAAGATAAATCATGAGATAAAGTAAGATAAGGAATTATATTAAAGTTTTCTTAAAATATTATCTCGTGATTTTCATTTTATATGACTATCTACTAACACATGATATAGGACTTGATTAGCATAGGTTAAAAACCATACTCTAAGATGACATAAAAAGATTTAATTCTTAAATACCACTAATAATGTTCTATAAACTATAATATTTTAAGCTTCATAGCCATTAGTACTTTATGCGAAGTTGATCTATGAAGACGATACCATTAATTTGGTTAAAGAGCTATGATATGCTCGTGTATTGAATTTTAGATATAATATAAAAATATCTCAAATAAAGATAAGATAAAATAATAGCTATTTAGAAAATATGAATAATATATATTATTTATACTCTTATATATCACGATATCATATGTTGAATATTTTCACTTATATTATATATTAGATATGTCTATGTTAATAATCACCATTGTTATATAACATACAAACTATTTGAAGTTGGGTTCTATAACATTGAATTTGTCTCCCTATCAAATGAACAAAATTGACAAATTGAATTACAACAACATTTGAATAAATTTTCATATAAAGGATTTATACTTGAGAATTCATCACCTTGAGTTAATAAATAAAATCATTATTAAATATAATTTTCTTGATATTAAAGCTGGATGCCACCAAGCATCAACTTTTTGTGAGAATCACCAAAAATATGAATGATGCATTTATTGTCTTTCATCTTAACATTGAATAAGTAGTCACATGGGACAAAGTACAAGTGAGACCGTACAAATGTTTAATTTGATAACATATTTATTTTTTTAATCCTAATATTGCTTTTACTTTCACAATTTTTATATTTTTCCATAAAAGACTTTGAATCTAATGGGCAACAAAAGAAGAGTAATCCTTTTGGAGGATGAACAAAAGACAGAAATAGCGAGCTCTCTTACAACTTTGCACACATCGACTTCCAATGTTTTCTTCCTTATTCGCAATCTTCTCCAAACATTTGTGTTCTTTTTCTAAGCACATCTTGGATTTTATTGTTGGCTTTATTGTTCAACATAAAACTCTGTTTTTACCCTTCCAAATTCTCATGTGAATCCAAACGTTCAACGTCCCTCAATATTGTAGAAAAGGAAGAGATCATAATGAAAATTTCCAGCTAAATTAGTTTTTAATAAGTCCATAAAACATCAAATGGAGTAGACAAGAGTTTAAGAAGTCAATAAGGCTTTGAACTAGTTTTTACATGGGATAGGAAAGAGGAGGCACAATCGATTCAGGAAAGTTTCAATTATTTGGTTTGCTTAGCAGAACAAATTAGCGTTTTATTAAATTGGAACCAAACAATCTCTTAACAAGACAGATAGTAATTATTTTAATGGAAAACTGACTCCAGGCAACCTTGAATGACTTTAATTACTACATCGTCAAGGCCTGCAGCTTTTAACATTTTCTCCTTTAAAATTGGGTTCTTTGTTGGGTTCAGGCAAATAGGCCTGATGACTTTTAATATCCTTAACACAATTGGAGGCCCAAAAAACTTTAAAAAAAATAAAATATGTTAGCTTGAAGAATAGAATAACATAAGTTAATTAAAAATAAACAAAAAACATAATGTTATTATAAAACCATTCAACGAGAAGACTGAAACAAAATCGAAGCTCGATTTGAAACAAATATAAAATTTATTTTTTCTTGTATAAAATATTATGAGAAAGTTGACAAATATAGAATAAAAAACATATAAATTGAATGATAGAAATCACTATTCTATAATGGTTATAGTTGTCCCACAAGCATTTTTGCTTCTACTAGATATGATTGATATGATTGGATTTAGTAGTTTTTTTCTTATCAGGATGTAAAATAAGATGAGATGATCATCTTTGTCTCTTAAGTTCTATTTATTTAAAATTTATAAGTTAAAAACAAATGGAAAAAATATTTTACATAAGAAGTATTTGTGAAAATTTGATTAAAATTTATTTAGCAAATGTAAACTTTGTTGTTGTTAATGAAAGAAGCACATTTTAGGGGTACATGTTAATCGTTAAATACAAATATTTGGTGTTCTTATTTTAACAATGAGTTATTTTTATGAAAATGATTTAAATTCAATTTAAAAAAGCTCTCAAGAAAGATTAATTATACAATAAACAGTTAAGACAAAACACAAATAGTAAATCTTGTTGTATATAATAAATAAATAATAATCTGAAAAATATGTATTGAATTATCAAGAGTTTTTAAAATCAATTATTTGTCATAATTTGTTTAAATTAATATTTTTTTCAATCAATAATTCTCTTAAAAAATTTGTTAAGCTTCGATATAATCATAAGAATTATATGATATACTGAATTTTTTTTTATTTAGTACAAGAATTTATATTTGATTAAAAGATGTCATTTAAATGTATGTGATATTCTATTTTGAAAATTTTGTATTAAAAAATAAGACAAAAATTATATAAATAAAATCTTTAAAAATTATTAAAATATATCAATTACTCTTAAAGCCCACGTTCATCATTATAATATTGCAATCTAAAAATCGTTCTTTATAAAATAAATTTCAGTCAAATAGTGATATCATATGATATCACATATAGATTTTGTTTTTTTACTTTAAATATATTCGTAAATAATATGTTTTAAGATTATAATTTGATATTAAAAAACCAAGATGTAGTTGTCATCTAAATTATGACAACTTATGGATATTATGAATATTAACGTTAAAAAATGATCATAAAACTTTTAAATTCAAACAAAAAATTATTAATAATAATATTGATAAATTATACAATTTGGATATCTGTATATTTAAATATAACCTAAATAAGACTCGATCAAATAAAACTTAGCTTCAAATTTTTCTTAAATATTTTAAAGCATTGCTTGGGTATAACATTTCAAATTAATTTCTCAAATGTTTTTCTTTTTAAATTGTATTTCCATCATATGTTTTTCATAAAAACTTCATTTTCAATAAAAAAATCACATCCTTTTAAACTCATAAAATATTTGCCAAACGAAACATAACTTTACTGTAGAACTATATTATAATAATATTATGTTTGCCTTGTTACGTTCTATTATAAATCATTTTCTGCTGTAAAAAAGTCACCAGTTTAATAAATATGCACAATGAATTCAAACATGCTTGAGGATGCTTTGCCTTCTTTATGGAGACATTCCACCTTCGCTGATTGAAACATCTCTCTAAAGGATGTCCATCATCATCACCTTACAAGGCGTAAACCCCCAACCAATGATGATTAAATAATTCATTTCCTCTTTGATATTCCCCATCGTGACGTCCAACATATGTGCCCAAATAATCTCAATTCTAATCGAGCGCAGCAGCAGAATTCAACATCCACAGCTCGGCTTACAGATGCACACCTCACGCTGCATTCTGCACGACGCTTGTGTTGCGCCGCGCACGTCGCGCTGCATGTCCGAACTTTTATCTCACGTCGTTCACCCACTTGTCTGCTTGAAAATTGCGCAAAGATGGCCGGAGAAGGAGAACAGTGCACCTCGAGCATGATAGTTTATAGATGAGAGGGTTATTTACTTTTGAAAAACTTAATTATTAAAATATATTTAGAATAATATTTTGGATAACTAAATTAATATACAATCAATAGTTTATAAATCATAAAAAATAGTTGAATCAGATTTGGCGGGTTCTGGAGCTGTCCTTGCTACATCATTCCTACAGCAGGAATTCCATCATTCCATCTGCCACACCATTAATTCCGACAATTATTTATTATTGCCGCCCCCACTGTCCGTACGATTTGTCTACCTAGTTTGATAACTTTATATATATATTTTTATTCTCTCTCTCTCTCGCTAAACGCTTGAAGTTGCTCTAAGATTGGTGACAAGTCGTCGTACGCTTCCTTGCATGCGGAATTAGCAGAAAAAGGGTCCATCTTTCGTGTCCGACACTGTGGATCGGATCTTGCGATGGGATGTGTAGGCAGAATTTCCGCGTCCAACTCGGCCTTTTGGGATTGGATCGACTATGCAGCGTTATTAACAAGAAAATGTTTTTTTTTTTCATTGACGCATAATAATTGCTTTTCGAACACGATGCCAAACGGTGGCCGAGGCAGTTGGAGAGTTGCGTAGGTGAATAGCCATAAATAGGGCGAGCAAGCTAAGGGGAAGAGTGGAGATGTAGACGCCTGACAGCACAGCAAATATGCGGTGGAGATCATGACGAAGGCTTTGCTGTGTTCTGCTTGTTGGATGTGCTGTTATTTATATGCGATATGTTTAATAATGATATGACTTTGCAGCGAAGACTCATGAGTTTTCACCTCAAGTAATAGGTTTTCATGTGAGGTGTTTTGTTTATATTTTGTAATTTTTTAATATTTTTAATTATGTAATTATCATGTGGAGGAATTCAATTATGGAAGGGAAAGGATGTGATTTATAATCTGCTCCTCTAGTAATCTTCGTGTGAGAATGTTGCGTCTTCATAAGAAATGAAAGATTGCAATAAAAGTCGTGCCGCCATAAGAGATGATTAATTTTTCTAATTTTCACAGGATTTTTTTATCAGGCTTCTACGTGCTCGAATCAGCGAGGCAGGCATTTGTACTATGAATCTTTGACGTGGACTTGTCAAATATCAATGCGAGATGAAAGGATTACATGTGGATTTTGTTCTAAGAAATTAAATTTGTGGTTTCGAGTGAAAAAGAAAATTGAAATTTTATTCAATTATTGATGATTTATAAAAGATAAAATTGAACTTCATGATAATTTTTTGGAATACTATCATTTGTTAATCATCATATATAATAATAACACGTTCACCCAACTAAATATTCAATTGGGTTTTTGAATTTTAAAATCATGTTTTGTAAATTTGTAATTAATTTTACATAAAAATATTAAACTAAAAATAGACATGAGAAACTCAATATTGATTCAATGACAAAAATATGTATTGTTAATATAAAATAAATATTCTTAAATTAATATTAATGATTTATTCTTAGTAAAAATATTATTTTATTATATTGTATAATCATTTTTTTGTTATTTATTAGATGATTTTATATAAATTAATTTATTTTCTCATCAAATAATCATATGATATTATATATTTATGTTGTTTTATATGATTCTAAGTTTTGATGGATTCATACTTACATATGATAATATTGACACTTGTTTAATCATAGTTTTATTACTCTTTAAATTTTACATTTTTTTTGTATTTATACATCAATTGCTTTTGTAATATGTAATATTGTATTTCTTATATTTATATTTACTATTATGTATAATTATTTTTGTACAATTTTTTATTTATCTTGTATGAGTTTTTGTCTCTTTTTGTATTCATTTATGCTTTCACATTCATTCTCTCTCTTAAGTACATCATACAATGCATTATAATTATAATATATTGATAGCCAACTATGCTCTATCTTATTGATACAAGTGTAAAAAATTTGTTAAAAATAAAAAATAATAAATATAATTGTTGAAAGTAAAAAAATTTTCCAAGGATTTTAAATAAAAAATGTAAACTTTTAAAAATATAAAATGCATAGAAAGTTAATTAGACAATAGAGTTAATAATACTCAAATTTGTTGTTTTTTAAAAGCAAACCAAAGCTATAATTTTTAATTGCATTGTTGAATAGATAACTACTAAAAAATCCAATATTTTTTGCTAATATTAATTGTAACTAAATTGTCTACAGAAAAAAGGTTCAGATTAAGATGACATTCACTTTTGATGACATTTTGTATAAAATATAAATACCTAACTATTTATGCACTTATATTAAATGATATATACCAAGGTAGAACAATGTTATGTTACTAAATATTTGTTAGTTTTTTTTTTAGCTATCATAGAAATGAATATTCAAACTACATTTTATAATCTTATAAGAGCAAACAAAACAATCAAGTATGCATGAAAAAGCATAACAAAGCTAGAAGCATTTCAAGCATAGCAAATGTCAAAACTCTTTTTGAAAATGGACGACATGGACACAATTTGGTAAGAGTTGTGATTTGAAGAGAGATTTTAAAATCATAATAACAAAGCCACATTAGTGTAGAATTAAACTCATCTAATACAATAATGTCACATTAACTAATACACGTCAAATAAAGGATGTATGTGGAAATTCTATAACTTCACTAATGGAAAAATAATGACATAAACACATCGAGTACATAAGCTAAAGTTGTATGCAAACTAGAGATGCAAAAAATAAAAAATAAAAAACAAAACAAGAAGTCAAAATAAATAGTTAAAAACTGATTGTAACTTAGATAAACTCAAAGAAAAATAATCCTATCATAATTGTTTAGAATATATTATATGTTTATTCTATCCTTATTAAATATCTTACTATCTTAAACCCATTATAGTTTATTTTTGTGATTGGATGCTAATAAAGTATATTAACTTAAATGAACTATTAAGTATTAATCATTTATATGTATATATGATCAAATAAAAAAAATTATCCAATCATAATTATTTTAAACATATTATATATTTATTATATTCTTATTAAACCTCTCGCTATCTGAAACCTATTATAGTTAGTAATTATGTTGGATATAGGTAAAATTGTGGCTATAATTTGAAACTACAATTTCATTAGTTTATTGTTTATCACTAAAAGTAAGTGTATTATAGGTGAATTTTATGTTTTATAACAAATCGACAAATATAAAAAATATATCTTATATTGACCTAACAAGATAAAAAAAATATATTTTTAAAGTTCAACCTAACATCAAAATAATTATATTATCATTATTTAAATCGATAATTGTGAAAATTATTCAATTTCTCAATGGCCCACTCTACAATTATATTTTCCTCAAAAAGAAGTACAACTATCAATACTATGAATGTTGTAATAAAAAGAGAACTTAAGAACTAGATATAGAGATTCTTATTCCATCCTCAATTATATACCTCACAAGTCTTGTGTTTTTGTATCATTATTGTAATACATAACAATAAAAAAAAACGAAATATTGTGACATGTTTGTATCATATAAATTTATTTATACTATATAGTTTTACTATAGTCATTGATAATGTAATTTTTTTTGTTTGTAGAATTTTCTTGAATAATTTTATGAATATGATATAGTTGTAATTGGTTTTTTTATATTGTTTATGATTTAGATCTTAATGAATGATATTTCTTGTATTTACAAAATTTCTTTAGTCCATTTAATGTACTTTTTAAATTTTCTTTTTGGATATATGAAATACTGAATATTAATGTTATGAAGAATCGATTTTCCAACGAGTAATTATTTATTAGACACATCGTATAAATAATATTTGAAAATAACTTTTGATTCTAAAGAAAAATCATTTGTTTCTTTACTGTACGAAAATTCATTGTATTTTTGAAATAAACTATTTTTTTCTTGCTGGTCATTCTCTCTCTAACTCGTGTGACTCTTCCCTTTAGCTACTGTTTGCTGTCCTGTTGACCTTTCGTTGCGTCGGAGCTGAAGCTTACTTTTTTTGGCTAATTATTTTTGTATTTATGAATTTCTCATCACGCAAACGACTGTATGACAATAGAACTATATGGTAAAAATAACAAAAAAAAAAAAAAAAATTACTTGACAAATTGAATCATATTTCTCCAGAACATTGAATTATTATGAAGGCATCTGAAAACATTAAAACAAGCTGATATTCTTTAATGCTTTAAATACTTCTTTGGTAATGCAGAAATAGGAAAGAAAGGGTATAGTCTAGGAAGAGGATAAGAGAAGGAGCAGGGTAGTAAAGAAGAGCATCTGGAGAGCAACAAAATCGTTTGCTCAGAGATTCTATAGCCGTTTTGCTGCTTCTTTATCGTGAGCCATGACGTGTAGTTAGGTTACTTCTCTCTGTATCCTCTATCTCTTTCTAGCTCTATGGTCCTTTCCTTCGCTTGGTACAAAACCCACTCCCATCACTGTTTGATACGCAGTCATTATTTCTGAGGGTATACAGTCTTTTGCACAGATACAGATCAGCGGGCATATCAGAAATCTCGGCAGAACTGTGTTGTTGGGCTGCTTCCTGCTTACGCACTTGGCACTCTCCATCGATTGTTTCAGTTAGTTAATATTTAATTAAATGGAATTTAAGTATGTAACCTCGTGACCCGTGAATGCTGCGTTTATCCTGGACAGTCCCAACGATACCCAGAAAACCCATCAGAAGAGCAACAAATTAAAGTGACACTTGCAACAAAAGAGGAGAAGAAAGGGATCGAGAGACAGAAGAGACGCAGAAAGCTTCCATCTCGTGCTTCTTTTTCTCTTTAGAAGGGAAGATTGCGTGCAGAGTTCTTATAAAGGTGCCGCTTTGCTGCCCTCTTTTTTCTTCTCGCTTCTTAGGGAAGACTTAGGCAAAGGATAACAGCGGTGGAAGGAGATGGTTAGCTGTGGGAGGAGTGGAGCTGTGAGGCAGTACAACAGATCAAAGGTTCCCAGACTGAGATGGACTCCGGAACTCCACCATTGTTTTGTTCATGCCATTGAACGGCTTGGAGGCCAAGACAGTATGCTATTTTCTTCCTTATTCTTTTATAACTCTAAGCAGGCCTCGTCGTCGTGTCTTATTCTTATAAGGCTTTATTTTTGTGCTTTGAATCGAAATTTTCAGAGGCCACGCCCAAGCTTGTGCTTCAGATGATGGACGTGGAAGGGTTAAGCATATCACACGTCAAGAGCCATCTGCAGGTGTAGCAAATTTTCAATCGCTCATGATTCTTTCTTCTTGCTAGAAAAGATGTGACGGCTATTTCTTTTTCAAATTTTTTTCCTTCTTGCAGATGTTTAGAGGCATGAGAAATGATATAACTAGACGAGGTATTCACTGCATTGTTTGATCATTGCCCTCAGTTAGCTGTTTCAGCTGTCCGGCCGTACTTATTGAGCTTCTTACTTTTTTACCTACGATTCTTATTAATGGTCATTAATATCATTTTTTGGGCCTTTGGGATTAAAATTGTATGTCAACATTTAGCAGGCCAACGTTATATTCGGATTCTTTATCTTTCGAAGTAGTTTTGTTAAGAAACAGTCAGACAAAAAAAAAAAAAAAAAAGCAAGCTTTAGTATTCGTAGTAAGCTCAGTAGAAGTACGATTAACCAATAAAATGGTTTCCAATCACTTTGCTGGTTACTGCATTTTTCTTTGCTCTCCTTTTTCTTCCACTTGGTCTTCTTTAATGATTAATTCTTTATAATCTTCAATTTTAATGCATGCATTTTGTGTGACTCATCAGAATAAACAATGAAAAAAAAATGATGTGATGCTTATCCTCATCATTACAGCCAAGAAAGTTTCCTTTTTGCTTAAACTTTTTGAAATTTGGGCAGCCATTCCTACCAAAAATATCTACAAGGAATTGCTTCTTTGGTTTCCTATAACACTGTAGTTTTCTCCAGATCTGCAAGCTATTGACGAAAGGAAAAAATGTGAAGAAGATGAACTGAATGATGTTAATGTACTCTTGGCATCTTCAAAGCCAAATGAATCCCAGTCCCACCTCAAGCTCTTCTCTTTTCCTTCCATGAAAAGGTTGGTCATCGAAATTAAAGAACTTTACCTTATTAAAATTTTAATCGCTGTGTGTGAATAAATAGAGCTGGAATGGAGATGCATCTCTTCCCCATCTCCTTCACCAGAGGCATGGAGAACGGCCAAGGAATTCGTGGTATAGTCTCCAAGCAATACAACCTTCACGGTTACTTGCAGAGCGGTGAAAAAGTTTTGGCCCACTGCATGGCAGAAGAACCTCACACCCTCAAGGTAATTCCATATAAAGTGGAAAGACAACAGATATCCCTTTTTTTTTCATCACAGTGCCCCTTTTCTCCATCCCTCTTGATTGTTTCGTGTCTTTCTCGTTTATTGTAGGATAATAATGATGACTGCCTTAAAGCTAATGCCAATTCTTTTATTGAAAGCTGTGACCTTTATAGGTGAAACTAACTTTTCTTCGTCTTGTTGAATTGTAGCAGGGAAACCCGCCAATGGATCAACAACAAACACCTACCAGCACCATAACATGCAAATCTGATGAAGAAGACGAGTGCTCTCTGTCACTTTCTTTATCGGTTAGGACCCATCAAGGGAGTTGCGCTTCCTCTGCTGCGGAAAGTTACTTATCCCACGCAGCATCTGGGAGAAATGCCACAGAAAGATCGCATATTTTGAATGGATGTAGCTTGAATTTAGATCTGTCCATGTCTTCTTGGAGTAGCTAACGGGGCATGATCTGTTGCCTTCCCGGAATTGGACTTTGGATCTGGATAAAGTGCGAGGAAATGGTATTCGTGAACCTTACGTTACAAGGAAATATTCAGAAGCTGTTCGACCTTATGTTTCATTTCACTTCCTGCAGTTAGCAAAGCTGAAATGGCAGCTTATAAGTTGTTGTTTGGTCTTAGGTATGGTTTTTTATTTTCTATTGATGTTTGGATCATGAAATGAGTAGGCGAGGAGGAGCCCGCGCAATGCAATGGTGCAGAAAGGTCTGAACGTGAAGGTCATCAAATGGGAAGGAATTCTGTGCATGCTTTTCTCTCATAAGGGGAAAACGTTGCAATACAAAAACCCACATGTTGTTTTGCCAAGTTGTACATTTAGTGCAGATCCCAGCTATTGATAGCTTCGGTTTTTAATTTAGACCATCTAATTGTATTAACACTGCATGTATATTTGCTTGATATTAATGCAGGTACTGTAGTTCTCTCACAATTTTGTTTAATATTTATCACTTGTTTTAAAGTTACACTTGATAAATCTAATTATTCACTGTGGATATCTGACTTTCATTTCATCGTGCTTAAATGTGATTCATTTCCTGCACCGTAGGCAACTTTATCTCCCTCTGGCAAGGCACATTTAAGTGCTTAACATGGTCAACTGTTTCTTAGCAGGAACATTTTTGTCTCTCACTGAATTGATCTTTACTCAAGTCTTAGGTCGTGACATGTGTGTGTTATAAAGTTGAATGCTTTTGCTTCAGTCAATAAAATAAACTGCTCAGTCTTTAAGAAATAATAGATGACCATAAGGGACTGCATCACAATACCAACTATATTGCTTACAATTAGTAAATATTATACATTTTAACAATAGAACCAACCACTTCGCTTGTGAATTTGGTTCATTCTCTTGCTGTCAAAGAACCATTTGCTTCTATCGATACAAATCATCCTCCATCCAATCTTGAACAGAGCAGGAGATGCGACCGTTGTTCCTTGCCATTTCATGGGCATTGTTCCATTGCTATTATCTTGAACATGGCAGGAAATGGTAATACCTTACCTGCAACAAACAGTGCTATTTCTTTTGTACAGGCTGACTCATGTAAACTTCATTTGAGTAGAAATTTTCATGCTTAAGCCAATATTAAAAAAGTATTATCTGTTAGTCACTTCACCAACGACAATAATATATCCAAAGCTCCTTGATAGCTTGATCGTGGATTTTTCTTTCTTACTCACCAACGTTCCCTCACACCTTATTTGGCATAATTGCCTGTGTTATCTATCTAAAAGGACTTTGGATCTTATTCAATGCTGTTGTAAACTACCTTCCACCAAAGATATCAATGTTTGTCAACTAATCAGCAACTCACTTACCTTCTAATTATGTATACAAAATGCAATTGCAAGTTTGATCTTTGTTATTATATTTATAAAACTATGAAACAAAATTTATTAAAACAAAAAAAAAGTAGGTTTTCAAACTAATGGTGGTGACAAAAATATTAAATTTGTAGTTTAGCAATAAATGGATGTGTCAAACCTGTCTTTTTGCGTTATATACAGCGACTCCAAATGAACAATAGACTTTAAAGCATATAATTGAGTTGTTTGTTCATACTTTTCTAAATAATGTCTCATTTTAGTCTCAATTTCATCAAATTGAAATCGATAGCTTTGTAATTAAAGGATTGCCTTGTTCATTATATAAATTACCTTAAACATTTCTCTACAATTAAATCCTAAAATATTATCTTTTAGATTACATTATTGTCTATGTTACTAATGCCAAAAGCCTTTTACTAATTGCAAACAAGATAAGCAATCTTCATCCCTTATTTTTGTTCGTTTAGAGGTAATTACCAAACTTGAGCATGCATATTGATGTAGTAATGAAAGGGGATTTAGACATTTATTTGGCTCATAAGTTTTAGATGTGCTCAATCTTTATTCCAAATTCTTTTGTAGCTCTCCTTTTTCAAGCTTGGCATAATCTTATTACCAACTATTACAATAGAAGGTCAAAAGGAATCAAGTGAAAGATCCCTCAAAGAGATTAAAGGTTGCATAAGAAGCATAAAGGTTCTTTAAAATTTTTGAAGACCTTACAATTCCAAAAAATCATACATAGTTTTAAAAAATCCCTAAAAGATATTTGAAGAACACTAATAATCTCTAGAGAATTTTTGAAATTTCAAAATAACATTGAAGTTTTTTCAATAAAACCTTAAAGATTTCCAGTAAAACATGATTCTTAAAGATCCCTCAATTTATCACAAAATGTTATTTTCAAATGCTGGATTTAACACATGAATAATATGACGGTTAGCTAAACCATTATAGAGGTGTCCTAATAAATTCTTTTAGTGAATTCCTTCTATTTTTTGTATATTTTTTTTTAATTTGATGAGTAGAGTTATATATTAGTGAATTGCTCTCACTCTTAGAAAAAAAATTAAGACTATTTTTAAAAACATCTAATATAAATTAACACATAGATTTTAATTTGAAATATATAAGAAGGCCACAGTGATAAGTAAAGAGTTATGTATGACTGGAGATCCTTGTAAAATATGAATACTTAATAGTTACAGTGGTGATTATGGTGACTAAAAAGATAATAAAAATAAGCAAATACATCAAAACAAACAGAACATAAATAGTTTTGCTTGGGACAACAAGGCGATAATAAAAAGGCTAAGTTTTTATATGAATTGTAATGTAATCCCTAGAAGAAATAAACATAGAAGTCCTTAACTACTAATTCTTTTCACCATCCAAGGTGGCCTTTTAGGACTGTGATACCATAGCTTGGGGTTGCATAGTGTACACAAAGTTACAAGGATAGATTTTTAGAAAAGCTATTATTTGGCAATCATGGTGAATGAATCTTAGAAGCTTTTGAACATTAAATCTGTAAGGGATAAGCTAAATTAATTTATTTAAAATTTCATGTAATTTGGGCACTAGTGGATGAAATGACAAAAAACAAAAATAAAGTTCATAAAAAAAATAAATTTTGTATAACTAATAAGTAAGATGGACAATCACACAAAAATGATGAGAAGCTCCTAAATCCTCTGGGGATAATAGAGAGGGTTCAAAGAAGAGGGAGAACCAACATAAATATGATATCATTTGCATTTTTTAAATGAATATTTTATGAAACAACAAAAAAATTTTATCCAATAAAAAACTAAGTCAGATATGACATGATATACACTTATGAACTCTATAGAATTATGGATTCAAGATAGCTTTACAATACTCTCCATTGAACTTGGCATTATACATGTGCAACAATCTTGTAGCTCCCTTGGGAGTTTTTTATTGGACTATTTAGCAATTAGGAATATGAGAGCATAGTACCTACGTAAAAAGAATAGTAATTATAAAAATTTTAATCTTAAACAAACATTAGTAAAAAATAAATCAGACCAAGCTTGAGTGTAAACGCAGTCCTGAATGTCATTTGTCATACCAAGCCCATTTTGCTTTGCCCTTCTTGCGCAAGAATATATCATGTTCCCAAAGTAAAAAAATATTATTTTTGTAATTTAAATTAAAGTTTCACTCTTGACCTTCTAAGAGTTTAGTCTCTACTTTTTGAACTTCCACATGATTATTTTTAATATCTTTAATGTCTTGTAACCATATTTATGATAATTAATATTATTGAAAAATCACTTTGATTAGTTGCAAAGAAAGTATTCAACGTAAGATTAATCATTTCAATGCACAATCATGCTTCTCCAAAGTTGAAATTGCATTTTTTAAGCTTGCTTTTCTGCTTCACACATATGTCATAACATCGACCTTTTTTGGGTGATATATGTATAATCATTTATTAGTTATAATCATCTCCTTTTCTTCAAATTAAATTTCTTTTTTGTGCAAATATATTTAATACTCATGTGATCTTAATACATCTGAATTCTTATCTCATAAAGATAATATCATAAAAAAACTATAGGTTTTTTCAAAACTTAGCTTTTGTAATGATAAATCAATATATATTTGAAAATTCTTATAATATTTAGGTTATGTCAAAACTGATGTTGATTTTAATTTCTCTTTTAATATTTAAATATTATTTTTTATAGTCTTGATTTCATTCAAATGGAGTTACCTTTTAAGTTAATCTTATTAAGAAAACTATTATTTGAGAAAATCTTTTAACAAATTTCATTTAACAACCAATTAATCCCGAAAAACTAAAGATTTCTTTGACGTTTACAAGTATGAGATATTCAACCATCGTTATCACTTAATGAAAATCTGTAGAAAATTTGTTAATACTGATAATGTGTCCTGAGGACCTGACAATTGTTAGCAAAAAACTATATTTGAAAAACTTCACATATAACTTATTTTCCTTTAACCTTTGGAGTACCAAATTCAAGTGTTTTGCATATTCATCAGAACTATTGAAGTGTATGAGAATATTATCAATAAACAATATAACAAAATTATCAAATCACTAATACAAGACTCGGTTCATCGTATCTATAAATATAGTTGATGCATCATTTCGTTCAAATTGTCGAAACAGAAACTCGTAATGATTGCATATGATCTTGCATGATATCTTTGATATATCCTCTTTTTTAATCTTTAATTGATATTCTTCAAATCATAAGTCAATTTTTTAGAAAATCTCAACTCTCTATAACTAATCAAAAACTCATTTACTCACAATAAAATATAGTTGTTTTTCACATCAATCTAATTCAACTCTCTCGATAATCTATGCACATGTTTAGACTTTTATCTTTTTTTTTTACCAATAAAACTATGTGCTTCCCATAATAAGACATTCAGTTTGATGAAACATTTCTCAAGTAATTATTATAATTGAATATTATTTTCTTGGCACTCTATTATGTTATCTTGTAAAGTGCCTTGACATTGTTTTTACTCTAGGTATAAGATCGATGTCGAATTTGTTCACTTAATCAATAGGTTATTCTGATAGATCTTTGAAAAACTTGTTAGGATAATTTCATTTTATTAGAATAATTTGGAGTTTAGATACTTTCTCAAATAAAAGTTGCATTGAAGCCAACAAGCATTCACACCTTTATGTGTTTGTTTTTCTACTTTTTTTTGCATATATAAGGGGTACCTTTTGACCCTTGCCAAAGTAATGATCTTCATAACATCATCTAAGTAGGTTTTTACCTATTTCTTACAATTTATGATAGTTTTATAAGTTGTCAACTAATCCATACTTATGATTATGTCAAATTATCATATATTTATTATAATTAACTAAGGTGTGAAGGATTTTTCAATAATATTGATATTTTTTATATAATTATTAATATTCACTTTCTCTCTCATAAATATGATAACTAATAATAGAGAATCTAATATAAAATACTTGACTACTAATTAAGTAATAAATAAAGAAGAAGTAAAATTATGTGATGCTCCATTATGAAATAAACCTTCACAAGATAACATCTAGAAATGTCGGAAATTCCTTATAAGTAATTGCATAAATATGAGATTGAGCTAAACAAATTGCTTTTTCCCTTTTAATGATAAGCTAAATTTAAATCCTCTTATAAAAGAACCCCTATGCATAAAGCTCTTACCACCAACATCACCACTGTCGACAAAACTTCTTTTGACCCTCATGCATTCCTTAACAATGTTTCAACCTCCTCACAAGAAAAGCATGTGTTAGATTTATTTCTCTTGCACTATATTTAGTGATGCTTTCTGCATATCTTACACTTCAGTTTTTCTTATGACCCAAATCTTGTAGATTGTGACATTGACATGGATTTCATAAACTTATTAGATTTCTAACCACTTTGAGGAGAGAATGTCCCCTAAAAGTTTATTTTATGCATTTCATAATCCTAATGAAAAACACATACTATATTTTATGAATTTCATGTTGCATGCTTGTTGTATATGTTTTATCATTTGCATACTAATCTTATAAGAAAAATCTAAAAAATTGCCTAAGTAGAATAATACTAGAATTAGGTTTTATGTACATTACCTTAATAACCATAGTAATATGTGCAACATCCCAAAGGTTATAAAAATCTAGCTTTACAATTATTTTAAATTATTTGTAAATTTTAAATTTTTTTTAGAAATTTATCTTATTTTATAGAAAAAATCATATGACGCTATTAACAAAAAGACATGACATCTCAAAGGTAAGAAATAAATCATAAAATTAAGTATAATGATTATTTGAAATTCAATAACACCAAGTCAATTAAAATAAAAAAAATTAAGAGATTAAAGAATTAGGAATTCATCAAATTATATATGTTATTTCATTTTGTGTCTCATCTACGAAGTTTGACATAATCTATTTTTAAGGTTAACAATTTCAATGAATGATGATACGCAGTGTAAGACTCTTTACAATATTTTAGTGGAGACAATACCTTTGTTATTATACTTGTGGTTTTAGTCTTTTTTACATCATGATGTAAGCATTGCAACAATTATAGTCAATTATATGTTTTTTGACATGTATTAGATTTATATTTCATAGCAATATATAACATATGAATTTTATGTTTTTTAAAAAAATGTGATAGTGTATATGCCTTTTAATTTAGTTTTCAAAATATGATATTATGATTGTTTTGTATTAAAAAAATGGTTTTAAGAAAAACAAAGGCAAAAGAATGAGAAAAAAATCATGGCATTACCTATAAACGTAGGTTTAGTCATTATATTATGTGAGGTAGAGACTACTAAAAATGAACTAAAATAAAAAATTACATATAATTGATTTTTTTTACATATGTTACAAAGATTTCTCACATATAATATGTTCATAAAAAGGATTGAATAGAAAAAAAATATATGATATATTAATATTAATATATAATGTATTAGTTACCAATCCATTAATTAATTGTATGTTAACTTCAAGTATAATATGTTTACATAGACATGTTACACAGCCAATAGCATATAATGCATCAGCTTTGTAGAAATACAAATGAGAATAATTAATAACTTTTTATAAGAATTTTAGAGATTTAAAGTAAAAAAAAATGCTAAAAAATATTTGTAGAATTAAATTGGAAAATTTAATTAGGGTTTTGAGCAAAAAAATTACAAGGAGCTCGATGATGATTAAGTGAAGAAGAATTATTTTAGAAATGATTTAATTTTGGACTTTATTATCCATGAAATGTAATTTTTTTTAATACTTAGACATGGAATGCATGATAATATGAAAGATAGTGTTTGAAAATCTTCACATGCACGATGAACTAGGGGCAAGCTCCAACAATTGAATAGTGATGGATATATTATCTAAAGGTGAAGGAAACTAAATGAGATATTATAAATCATCAGTGTTATAATCTCGACGAGATATTACGTATCTTAGAAATGGGACACCAAGGCAAATATAAAAACGATATGCTAATGGAACAACTCTAGGAGTTAAATCTACACCATATATTAAATACAACTTATTTATTTCAAACTAAAGTTTGCCTAAAGAGAATTAAGATGTTTTTTATTATATTTTCTACCAAGAGAACAAGAATTTATCTTTTGTACTTCTAAGACTTGATAGGCTTATTATTCACTAGTGGTGAGGGAAGCTAAGATTTCATTTTAACAATAAACTCAATTCCAAAATCTTGTAAAAAGGATTTTTGAATATTTTTTTAGAATGATATGTTTTAGAGTTAGATAACGACAATAAGATGTCACTATATTAGACAATTTTAGAAAGAACTGACTATTATAAATTATGAACAAATTTTCTCTAGATAATCCTAATATGCTCTAAAATTGGTGATAATAAAGAAACAAAAAAGTCACTTATATTTCAAAATGATTTTAAACTCTTTTAAAAGAATATTAGTTTTTATGGATTATGGAAGAATAGTTACAGTGACACAACAAATTGAATATGAACGAAATATCATAAAAACGAAAAAGCAATTATTAAAAAAAATAGATATTTTGATAATGAAAAATGAAAATATCTAAAAAACCAAGGCAGTTAGGGTATAAGATGAAGTTGCAAGAGGTGAAGCAAGAGAAAACCAAATTGTAAGTTATATGGAAAAATCTCTAAGAAGAATGATATAAGAAGGAAGACAACATATTTTGTGTAAAGAGAATGGGCATTTTATCAAAAAGAATGTTTATAAGTCATGAGAATAATTACTAATGGCAATGATACCAATGATAAAAGCTATGCACCAATCTAGCAAACAAAGAGGGTTGCATGATATTCTAACATCATCATATAACTTTATTGAAATTAGGATGATATGTGAAAATTCCATTGATTATGACATATAATATCCTTTTATTTATGTTGCATGGTTTATAATCATGATAGTGATTCATAATTATGGGTTATGGTATTTACAAGGGGAATAAATAAACACGAACAACTACATAAGATGAAATAAGATAATATTTTAAAGGTATTTATCTAAGAGGAAGGAATGTGATTTAACATGTAATTGAAATGTTATAAATACCTTTGCCTTCAATATATTCAAAATAATAGTAATGGTTGTTCAAAATATATGAAGACATTAATAATAAAATATTAATGATTAGAATTGAATTGCGAAAAAAGTCATGATTAGAGTGACCTTAAAAAGAATGTTGGATCATCTAGGAAACCATAATAAATTGTTTATATGAACTCAAAAGAATTCAAGGATTAGCTAAGGAAGTATGTTATAAATTCTAGTGTATAATAAACTATGATAAAAGTATTATAAAAGTATAATTAAATCTAAGCAATGAGGAGAAATTAATTTTAAAAATAAGGAATTAAATTATAAAGAGATATTTATTAATTTGAAAAGAAAAACAAGTTGCAAACTAGAAAAAGAAAAATAATTATTTTTTTTAGTTTGGGAAATGAAACTCTAATAAAGAGAGAGAAATTTGTAATATCTCATAAACATAAAATTTATATCGAGAATTTTTAACAATGCTTTCTTGATAAATCAATAACTTAGTTGGATTGGAGATTACATGGGAGGAATTAAATTACAAATAACCTTAAAGAGAAGTACTTGATCAAATTGAAATTCAATTAAGTGTTATCAAATTTTATTGTGTTTCTTAAATTAACAAATTTGTCAAAAAATGAGCTGCGAGTTTTAAAAAAAGAGAGATATTCAAATAATGAAATCAAAATTATTAGAAATCCAATTATATAAATTTCACAAAATTTAAATATAAATTAATCATAAAATAAGAAATGAAGATTAAAGGAAAATACTGTTTTATAAAATTTTAAAAAATATATTAAAATATTAATTAATGTCAATTGCTTATAAAAGTTTTATGACTATTAGATATTTTATTGCGAGTCCAACAATACTAATCTTGTAAAAATCAAATGGATCTCAAATTTAAATGAAGTTAAAGAAAAATAATACTACTCCAATATTTATATGAATTATTTTAAATTAGAAAATTAAAAAAAATTAATAATAAATGACTTCAATATTTACAAAATTTTTATGACATGTAGAGTATAAAGAATATATTATAAATGGCTAATGAATTTCAATAGATTGTTTAGATTGGAAAAGTTAAGAAATTAAATTAGGATTAAGTCTTTTATTTAATTTTAAGTAAAAATTTGATTTTCTAATTTCTTTTCCCTAGAGTTAAGGCGAGACGACAAAATCGATGCTTCCAAAGAGAAAGAACGTTCGATGAGGTGATGAGTGAGGGGTAGTTTAGGAAAATTTTCCATGGGATTGGGCTCTAGTACGACAGAGAAGGGGAAGAGGAGTTGATGTTGCGAGAAGAAAGTGAAATTTTGGAATTTGCTATGGTTGCAAAGCCAAGCAAGGAAGGCAAGGAGGGATTTAAGGTTTGACAAGTTAATGATATTGTACAAGTAATCATGTTAGAATTTAAGGAATGGGATTTAAGTAGTTTTTTGTATGTTTAATTGACATGTGATGCATTATAATTAGATTATAATTAAGAAAAAAAATACATTTAGGACAAATAAATTTTCTTTATCTTTCTAATGTAATAAAATTTGGATTTCTAATTATTTATTTATATTTTTTGAATATTTTTTTGGGTATTTATTCAATTTTTAGGAAAAAAATATAAGTTATTAAAAATAGAAAAAGATAAGCTAAAATATTAAATATAGTAAAAGAGTAACGACAACGAGATTTATAGAAATTGAAGTTTTCTAAGGAATGAAATGGATGATTAAAGCTTTATAAAGTTAAATAATAAAATAAGTTAAATTCTTGAGATGTTTTAAAAATTATTATATAAATCCAAAAAATTCTGAAAATTGACCTAAGTGTAATCTCTATGAAAAGGTTTATAAAATTTTTTGGAGGGTGCAACTGAGAAAGTTGATGTTTAAGCAATTTGAAGGAAATTCTTCGTATAATTGAGTAAAGAAAGAAAAAAAAAGAAAGAAGATTCGAGTTTTCAGAAGGAAGAATTTGAGCATGTGGAGAGGCACTAAATTTAAGTTGATTAAGAAGGAACAATTAAAATAAAAAAATTAACGTAGACAAGCTTTCTAATATGTGTGCATATATTTGATGTATTAATTTTTTAAGCTTATGAACCTTACATAAGAACTTCAAATTTAATTATGAAAAATCGATAAATGAATAATAACATGACATATTATTTGCTATGTATTACATACTATTGCTTTTCCTTATGTTATATGAGCATGATGTATGCATATATTTGAGGGTATATTATTAATATTAAAACATTGAAGTGATAAATAGAGGAAAATTTTATTTTATTATAAAATTTAAATTTTTATTTAAGTAAATTGGAGAGAAATTGTTAGGAGGAGATAAAAAATAATGTGGTAAAAGAAAAAGGCTACGATTTCATAGGATTTAAAACGACAATCACAAATGAAAGTATATGTTTTTCCAAAGCATCGTTCAAATTTGGAGTCTATAGAATAATTTATTGAAGTTATTATGATATAGAGGTGTTGTCAATGGAACAATTTGTATTTCATTCCTAAGCATTTAAACTATATTAAAACTATACTAAGTCTTGTTGTTAAACTAAATTAGATTAAAAAAAAGTAAGAAAGAAATAGAACAGATAAATGAAAGATGGCTGAAAGAAATTTAAATGTTTTGTTATAAAAAATAAAGTTTATTTTAAAAAGAAAATGTTGATTTTATATCTATCCTTATGCTTGTTATTTTGCAAGTATGTTAATATATTGACCAAATATGTCACAATTAGCAAATTTATCTTTCTTTTCCTTTTTTTGATGATTTGTTTCTAAAGATGGAGCACAACTATTGCTCAAAGGTGAACCTTATCTGAGATACAAGCCACTGTGTTAGGCAAGCTTTGGGCATTGACATACCTAACCACATCAACAAGGGAGGGGGATAAAGGCTTGTAGATATTTCTATCAAATGTATTATTATGTCTTAGCATAATGTACTATGATAGTCATCAATGAATTCAAAAATATACTGTCATAAAAAATTTCTTTAGTGAAGGCATAATTAACCATTAAATCTTTTGGAATTAGTTCTTTGAAGATTCTTTTTTAATGAGAAGAGACATTTATGCCTAATAAAGAGATATTTGCATCATATCCAAGGCTCCATAATAAATGTAGCTAATAATCTAAACTAAGTGGTCCATGGGCAATACAGGCGCACTAAATTTCAACCAAATTTGAAATAGAATAAATAGAAACGCTTCCCTTGATTTCTTTTGTGTTCTTGCTGTACAAAGCACAGACTTGACAACTACCTAGCCAGAGGATATGATTTACACAGCTCGAGTTCATATGGCCATGTGTTGCGAAGCTTCATAACTTGGCAAGCTCTTTTTTTTTCCAGGATGGCCTTGGAAGAGATCTTCCATAGGCTTTGGGCAGCGTCATCAACTTCTTTGATTTACTCACGTATGCTCTCTTTGTGAAATTGTCATAATCGTTTGCTTCAATCTCATCTAGAATCTGACCGTAAAGAAGTAATGAAGCCCAAACCTGAGGCGGTGAACAAGTATTTTCAGCTAAATGCCGATACAATACATGGAGTTTATATGTTTATTTTATTTTAGAGATATATTCCAAGCATTATAAGGCATAAAAAAGAAAAGGGATCATTCTTACCGGCCATCTACTAGCTTGGCTGAGCTCATCGACACCTCTCTCGGCCTCTTGGAAGAACATCCTTGCTCTCTTGATCTGATTCTTCATGAAATGTCTCCACTTATCAGTCACCTTCCCACTAAAAATATCCTCATCTGACAGCCCAGCCTGGGCAAGCTCATCTTGTGGCAGGTACACCCTTCCTCTTCTTGCACTGAAGAAGAAAAACATCAGCAAATCCACAAGGTGCAAAAGCACGACTTTTGCTTGAACAAGTGTTGTTTAGGATAACTTACTCTTCACCCACATCCCTGAGTATGTTTGTTAGCTGATTTGCTATCCCTAAAGCCAGTGCAGCATTGTAGACGCTCTCGGTTGTTGCTCGGGACTCTGGAGCAATACCCATCACAGGAACACTCATCAAGCCCACAGTACCAGCAACATAGTAGCAGTAGAGATAGAGCTCATCAAAGTTGTTATATCTACACTTGGTCAAGTCCATCCTCATGCCTTCTACCATATCTTTGAAGGGCTGTGCATTACATGATTCTCAAAGAAAGAACACGATTCCATGAACAAACGTCGGCACACGGCCTTTGCACATACCTGGATGTCGACCGGGAAATTTGCCACAGTGTCCGACAGGGCGGCGTCAAACATGTCGTATGGCGTGCCGGCAAACAAGTCCTCCAGCCTCGCCTGCCATCGTTCGAGGGCCGATGGAGTGATGTGCGAAGCGTTGGGGCCATCCACCAGTTCATCCGTTCTTCTGCACCACACTTACAAGGAGAAGATGGGAGAGACATTATTTTAGTATCAATGCAGTATGCTGCTCGCTATGCTGGACAGATGCTATCCTTTTTGTCTTCTTGTAAAAGAAAAGGCAAGAAAACTCATATGATATCTTCTTTCAAATATCTTACTTCAAAACTGCCATTTGTATCAAACATTTTTACCAAAACATCAGATAGGTTTTTCAAAGACTTTTTTTCTTTATCTTTTTACGTACATTTTTTTTAAAAAGTATTTTTTTTAAGCAAAAAGGTTATGCTAGAAAATGTTTTCGTTGAAAATGCTTTTGGAAACAGCACCATTAGACTATTAAGTGCAATGGTGGCAATAATTGAAGTCACATAAGTGCTTCTTGGAATTCATTACCTCACCACCTCACGAAGTGGGAAGGCAACATACGCCACGGAACACCATTTCAAAAATCGAACTTGCTCATACCAAACGCATATCTTAATCAATCATAGTTAGGTAACCGAGATACATGAACTTGCCTATGAACTGAGAAATAATTGTTCCTTCTCGAAGAAAATTAATTACGACAAAGCGAACCTAAAGAGATTCAATAAAAGGGAATTTCAATCGAGTACCGTATATTGCCCAGATGGCTCTTCTCCTCTCTGGTGTCATCAACAGAGTTCCTGCAAGAAATCCAAGCGGTGAAGACCATCTCTATTTGCACTTCCATGAAGACTTGTAGACTAACAACAGAGCTAACCCAGGTAAAAGGTCTTGGCATACTCTGCGCAGATTTCACCACATCGATCATACGCCTCCTTCAGCAAGAAATTGGCTCCCGGAACGAATGCGACGGGCTTCACTTCAAGGGTGCTCTTATTACTCAGCTGCCTCTCGACGAGAGCGGCCTGTTTCAAGACCACATCGTACACCTTCTGCTCCGACGAAATCGCCGCTGCCTCTGGCACCGGATTCGCCACCAAGCTCGAATAAATCGAAAATTTGGAACCCTTCTCCGGCTCCGAGAAAAGGGAGTAGAGGCTCCATCTGTTCCGATTCCGATACCGAACCCTGCAATCGCTCCTCGGCGCCAGAGTCCGGCCGCCGGTTGCTTCCAAAGAGCAGATATTTGTGGAGAAATCCACCGGCATAACGAAGTGTAACAGAGCAACTGCCATTAAATCGAAGCGTAGTCCACGGCTCCTCTGCTTTTCGTCTCACGCAAGATGCACAGCAATCCACAATCGGCTAAGTTCGATGCAATAGGGAGGAGGAAGAGAAGGCTCAGTGGATTTATATCCACTCACCTGTTATCATGCGGATTCCACCATGATACTCAACCAATGTGCTTCTTACACGACAGCTGGCGAGAGAGACCTGCAGCACTGTACAACATTTGCACTACTTATTTCCCAAGAGATTTAAAAAAAACATTTTTTTCATATATTTTTTTTCTCTCTTAACAATTTTTGTTTGTTTTGCAGTTTTTAATAATTTTCAAATATAATAATATGCACGTTTTATATCCTCAAGGCGAATCGAGTTTTGAATTAAAGAATATTTTATATTATCTAATTTATTTAAAATACCACTTTAAATTATCATTTAATCATGTATATAACAAAAGGAAGTTATGAATATTATAGTAGTATATTTTTAGATTTTTTTATTAAAAACCAAAGAACACTGACAGGTTTATCATAATCGAAATCTTTGGGGAGGTTTCAACAAATGGTTAAAAGACACGTGGCTTTTTGAGATGGGTTTTTTCGTGGGTCAGCCACGTTCCCCGTCGGCGTCTCTGTCATTGTGACTGCACCAGTGCGTGGCAGAACTGTAAATTTCAGTTCCTAACGAACACAGAACCACGTGTGTTTAAGCGTCTTGTTTATTTTATTTTATTTTTTTTACAAACTATATGAAGCTGCAAAATGATTTAAAAACAGGATTTGATGTAGTTTTTGTCGATTAAAAAAGTTAACAAAAAGGAACTGTTTATTTTTTTTCATAAATTATAATTGAAAAATAGTTTTAAAAATTATAAATATTTAATGTATGTACAAAAGAAAATTTAATAATTTTAATTTTTATAAGATGATTTATCCACAACTTATGCATTCATAATTTGTTAGGTGGTAGGGATACTCACATGCACAACTTAATTAAAAAATAGTAGATTCATAGAACAATTTCTTCAAAAGAAAATTTTTATTTGTAAAAACTTAAATCATATTATTTTTCTTTCAATGCTTAAGTTACTCTATTCCTATTAAGTTTTCTATAAAGCCACTTTTTTGTATGATTATAGAAGAGTCATTGCTAATACAAAATGGGCACCATCAATAATAATAACAATAAGCAGACAACATTGATTATAAGATCAATAATGAACCACGGCTCAGGATAGGGATCTATCGCAAAAATGATAATCTATTATTGAATGAGTGGTATCTCAATCATATAAAGAGAAAAAAATATATTTCATATTTTATTATTTTATAAAACAAATTTATGAATTCTTTATTACATATAAAAAAATCGAACATTAAATGAGGTATCGGCCATCGATTTTTTTTAGTTGGTTACCAAACCGGCTCGGAACGGGCGGTTTTTTTTTTTATTTTTTTTTTAAGCTCAATTCGGCTTATTACTACTTTTTAAAACTAGTTAGATTTGTTTTTAATAAGCAGTGTTATGGGATTACTTATTTTGTTATATTACGAAATTTCTGATGTCTAATTGTTCTAACGATTGGTACCAAACAGACTCATGCAATATGTGGTGAGAAACTTGATGTTGATCCCCCGATCACCTCATCCACCATTAAGGAGAGCGCCTTCTTAGTAAAGAAACAAACCTCTAATGTGGGATTAGTACATATTTGTATGTTTGATAGTGTTGTAAAGACTTTAACTAAGTTAGGGATGCTTTAGAAGTAAAAATAAATTTTATTTTTCTATGAATACTTGATTTGAAGGGCCAAAATTTTTACATGAATGTGGAGTTGTCAAAGTATGTAAAGAGGCAATTATAATGACGAAAGACAAAACGGTTATTAGCTTACACAGACAAGCACTGAATGTGGAAATAATTAGTGGCTTTGTTATGTCTTAGAGGAGTGTTACGACAATAGAACAAGAACATGAGATGGTTCATCATTAGATTATATGCAAATGAAGACAAAAATGTGTGGTATTTATTTCATTTTTTTAAGATAGTTTAGATCTTTTGAGAAACTTTGAGAAATATCACACTGTATGATCATGAATAAAACTAAATTTCTCCAACAAGAACATACATCTTATTGATATAGAAATTGTTATATGTATTTGCTATATTTTTTATAATATTTATGTTTTATCATAATCAAAAGAGAGAAATTATTAGATCAATCTTATATTTGATTAGTCAAGTTATAAATATTTAATGTTTTATTTTAATAAATTAGTTTAATATAAATAAGATTTAGTTTTAGATAGCAAGTCATGTACCTTTAAAGATAGTAAATTAGTAGTATTTAAAGCACTTTGAAGGATTCAATAAGCTTCAAAGATTGAAGACATACACATCAACTTTAATAATTTTTTTACTATAAAATAAAATGTTAGCTTATTAATTATAAGACGCTCTCCATTCGTATTAACTTTAAATTTTACTCAAGTATCTAATTAATTAATCATCTCCTTGATTTAGTAGATAAATATAATTTTATTTATTTATCCTTTTATATTTTTCTTAGTTAAATCTCATTTATATATCTTTATCAAATTTCATATTAGGTTAATTGGTTAAATTAATTAATTAAATAATAATATGTCTATTAAAAAATAATAAAATAAAATAATAAAATAATAAAATAAAAAAACTATAGCCACATCCCAAGCTTGTGCCTAAATGTAATGCTCTAGGGTCGAGTAAGCCTGAGTGGAAACTCGCAAACCTTGGGTCAGGATGCAATCACCAAAGGATTAGTCCCAAACTGCACCATAGGAAAACATTTTCCACATTTAGGCTCACAAATAACACCCATACAAACATTTATAAAGGCAAAAAGTTTTCCTATGATGTAATGTGAGACTAATCCTTTAGCAATTGTCTGCTTCTAAAACTAAGAGCAACTCAGCACCGTTTAATCACGCATTTTCTCGATAGCATGGTCAAGATCACCTCTGTGTTTTAAAACTATGATCATGATCCATCCACGTCTGTCAAGAATTTCCTCTCATCTGATCACTTATCGGACGACTACAAAGTCATCCACTTATATCATTTGCTTTAGTGCTCCAATCAAACGAACATATCACATCTGACTTAAGCGAACAATCTTTAATATTTTTTGCCTTTTTGAATTATTTGTTTTTAATCACGTGGCTTCAAATTATCTATTTTGAATCCTACAGCTGTGGTCGTTCTCGAATTTAATGTTAATTAGTTGAGTGATCTAGATCTCATTCAACTTGATGGGATAGGGCATATCTAATCCATCTTTATTGTATTGTCAATAACAAACCCATTTTTATGGTACTAGATCTCATGATCTACAGTGCCTTCAATCGGATCCAATAGCTTTGGTCCATTCAGCCTAACGGCTAATTCATTATCTGTTGTGTTAACCATTTTAAAAAAATATATTTTAATATCTTTGGAAAATGTTTTTAAGATATTTGGTAATTACTTTTCTTTACTTTTTAATGATTATAATAAAAAACTTTTTATAAATGCCTAACTATTGTAAATGAAATGACTAAGTGAATCAATTTTTGAGATATCAACAAACATTAAATATTCTATTTGTGTAAAATATATTGGCAATAATTATGAATTATTCTTCTAAATTATCAAAATTTTTAAGCTCAACTTTATACTTCTAAACTTTTAATTTTTCATTTTTCTTCTTAAATTTAAGCTCATTGTATTTTATTTCATTAATTAATAAGTATAAGAGGTTATATGAATTTATAAAAATTATTTTTATTTTTTTATATTTTTTTCTTTTCTTTTAAGTTGAACAGTTCAATATTTGTAAAAGCTCGAGTTCAGTTTGATCTCATAAAAAATCAAATTGCACTTGAGCTAGCAAAAGCATAAGTTATAATTGAACCTACAAAAACTAGTAGGCTAAAGGTGAACCATATGATAAAAATCTCAAATTGTAACTTTTTAGTAGCATTTTTTTTCCAACGTCGTTTGAGGGTGAACATAGATTCTAGTTTGAATTGAACTATCTAAAAATTTTGATATATTATTTTAATTTTTAATTTTATTTTTTTATCATATTAGAAACTAATATATATATATATATATAAGGTTTTTATAAACATAAAATTTGTTTTGAAATATAAATATAATAAAAAATAGCAAAAAAATGATTTTAAATTCCATAATTCCCTTCTTTCTCCTCTTCTTGTAGTATTCGCATACTCATTTTCACTTCAGTAAGTTAATTTGTTAGTACCATATGTATTTTATATAAAATGAGAAAGAGTGTTCGGTATAACTAAATGTATCATATTGTTGGTTCAATGTACAATACATTAAGTGAGAAAGCCATTAAAGAAAAGGATTGTTTATATTATGAGTGAAATTTATATTATGTTATTTACAAAGTGCAATATATTAAGTTAAGGATTTGTCGAGGTTAAGAAAATGACAGTATTCTAAATGATAAATAGATAGATTATAAATTTATTCAATTAACAAGCAATTCATGTTCAAGAAAAACTTGAAGGTGGAAACATAACAAATGTTTAACCAGTGAACACCTGATGCCACTAATCTTACAACAAGTAAACAACTCAACTCTAGTCGGCAAAGAATAGGAAACAATATGGCAAGAGGTGTAGTAGTACGTGTATGAGCACATTGAACAATTGCACCTAGGAGTTTTCTTAGAATAACGTGCAAGGCAATGGACCATGAGGCATAAGAGCATGTGGGACTCAACTCACACAACAACTTGCATGATTGTTAGTTAAGGATTTTTGACTTATACAAGAAGAGCAGCATCATAAGATGCATGACTTAAGATAGTTAATGCACGATATATGTGATAGGAAAGAAAAATAATACACATAGAGAATGAACTCATCGTCAAACTTGTAGCATGTGTCGTGGTATGTGCACTTAATTGTACATGTGCATCACACATGCATGGTAGGTACATCTATCATAAATGTGCATCATGGACATGCGAAGAGTATCCTTTACCATCGCAAGCAAAATGCACATGTTGTATTTTTCACCACATACAGATCATGCATGTGACAACTTGCAATCCAAGCATGTGCAGCATGACATGTACATAGATTCTGTATGTCGACCCATTCAAAGTCAAAATGTATAAAACATACGAAAAATAATAAATAAATATTGGCTTATAAAATATTCTATTCATCCTCTATAAAAATTGGAAACAAATATAAAACAAAGGTGTTCCAAATATTTGATAAAAATAATCCTTCTTTCACACTTTTAATTTCTTTGTTATTTCTCATTTTATTCCATTACTATAACTTTGACATATGGTTTATTACCATGGGCTAGAACCAAGATGCCTCCAAGCCTTTCAATTTCGCAATTTCATTCTTATTGATGTAACTATAGTTACGTTTAATCAAATAGATGATACATTAGTAAGTAGGACCAAAGAATAAGAAAGATGCTTTTAGATTTATATGGGTAACAATAGATATGTTATATATAGAATTTATATACTTGCATAAAATTATAGAAGATCAAGAGTATAAAAATCTTGGACTATACCATATCAATTAGATTCAGATAATATATATATATTATGATAAGAGGTATTAAAAATGAAAAGTTTTATTTCCTTCTTTACTTCATGCTTTTTCTTATTACATGCTTACTATCACTTATCTAAAAAATGATCATTCTCGCTCTTTTGACACCATCAAAAGGGTGGTATAATTTATATAATTTCTATTGCATCTAATTGTTGATTTATAACTTGAAATTATTTAGTTGAAAGAGATTTCACAAATATGACAGCCAATTCTTATTTAGTTGGAACATATTCAAATTTTATTTAGCTTTTAACTATTTTATCTCTAATAAAATGGTATCTTACATCAGCGTGCTTGACCTTTGAAATGATGAACTTGATTATACACTGTGGTCGATAAGGTTATGATATTTTGCTTCTTATTTGGCCATGAAATTAAATAATTTTCTAGTAATTGACATGTACTTGAATTACTTTTTCTATCTATCCTAAGACTTATAAAGTCTAAATCGGTGTAACCTATATGATCACTTGAAAGAATATTTCTAAAGTATCATAAACCTAAATTCATTATATTTTTTAAATATCTGAATATTTATTTAATCACTTTTAGATGGCTTTTCTTAGAATTTGATTGGAATCTAACACATAAGCCCAAACTAAGTAAGATGTCTGGTCTACTCATCGTGAGATATAGTAATGATCAAATAAGACATTTAAAGTTTTTTATCAATGTTTTTCTAAATTTCATCTAAGTCTAAATAGATTGATTCATTAGAATATTTCTATATTTCATCCTTAGCACTTTACTTATGAGATTTGTATTAGGAAATGTACTTTTTCAAGATTTGTTAATCCATTAATAATATTAGTAAATCACATAAACAACTTTTTTATAGTTTCTCCAAAATCTATTTTAAATAACTCATAATTATGTGTAAGAAAAGTGATTTTTATTTCTTTTACTTGTGAAATATCTTAGTAAGTAACTTTTAATTTTTTTCAAATTTTATGTGAGATTTGTAAACTTATAACTTTATTAAATTCACATAAAGATATGCCATGATAAATGTAGTTAAGTACTTTAGTATTTAATCATGTCCTTTTCTTTTAATTACTACTAAGTTTGTTAAAAGTCTTGATTTTATTTATGCATGAATCTCTAGTTAAATCACAAAATTTCATCAACACTCTCCAAAGTTCAAAGTCAATTGATTGGATAAAAATTTTGAATCTATTTTTTTAGTTTGAATAAAATTCACCTTTAAATATGGTAGATTGACCAAAGAGGATCCTTCATCTATTACTGTACCATTATCAATAATGGATGAAGATATATTATAAAGCTTAATTTAATAAGTAAATTAATAAACATGTAGTTTGGAAAGTGCATAAAAATGATAAGAGATAGATTGCAAATAGTATACAATCAAAATGATAATTAATAAAAAAAAAGGTATGACAAATCACCCAAGTGATTTGAGTCAACTTTTATTGAGAATCTGCTTTGTCATTAATTAAAATAAAAATGAGTGTGTGAATCCTACAAAAGGAGATTAATTGTAAAACTTAAATTATTTTTTTTATCATTTTTATTTTTCAAAACTAATTTAATGCTTTTAAAAAACTTTGTTTATATATATATATATATATATATATATATATATATATATATATATATTTAATATAATGAAGAAAAATAAAAATAAAAATAAATATAAGAAATCAAATTTTTTAGGTGATTTGGTTTAAACTAGAACCTACGTGCACTCCCAACTGAGATTAAGAAAAAATACTATCAATAAAAATTTACAACTTGAAGTTTTATTTTACGATTTACCTTCAACCCACTTATTTTTATGAGTTTAACTATAACATAAGATTTCATGAGCTCAATACCAACTTAATTTTTTTATGAGATCAATTCGAATTTAAACTTTTGCAAATGCCAGGCCTCCCAATCCCTAAGAAAAAGAAAAATACAACAAGACAAAAAGTTTTTGATAAATTTGTACAATTTCTTATACTTGTTGAATAATGAAATAAGACACAATGGACTTATATTTAAAAAGAAAAAATAAGAATTGAAAGTTTAGAAGTGTGAAACTTAGTTGAAAAAATTTAATAATTTCAAAAGAATAATGCATAGTTACTGCTAGTACATTTTATGCAAATAGAATACTGAGTAGTGTTTTGTTAAGTTTTTTGAGATTTATTCATATTCATTCGTCATTTTATTTATAGTTATTAGATATTTATGAAAATTTTTTTATTAGTCATTATAAAATAAAAAAACTATTTAAAACGCTGCTAACTAATAGCTTAAAAAGATTTTCAAAACTGGTTAAAATATTTTTTTCCAAAACGGCTAATGCAATGGCTCATGAATGAGCCGTTAGGTGGGATGGATTAGATCCGTTGGATCTGATTGTAAGTACTATAGATTGTGAGATCTATTGCTATAAAAATAGATGTGTTTTGGACAGTCTAATCAAGACATGTTTGATATGGGCCATCCGATCAAATAGGATGGGATCCGAATCATTTGATTAATCAATGGTGAAATCAAGAATGATTGTAGTCGTAGGATTCAAATTGGATAATTTGGAGCCACACGATTCAAACACAAATATTCAAAAAGGCAAAAAACAGTAAAAATCATCCGCTTTTGTCAGATGTGATCTAGTTCGTTCGATCGGAGCACCGAAGCAAAGGATATAAGCGGATAAGTTTGAAGGCATGTGGTCTGTGATCGGATGTAAGGAGAGTCACAGCGCTGAATTACTCCCGATTTTTGAAGCAGGCAAGCACTAAATGATTAGTCTCACGTTATAGCATAAGAAAACTGTATATTATAATTGTTTGTGTTGGTGTTATATGCAAGCCTAATTGGGTGGTAAGCTTAAAAATCATATGAACATTAAAACATGGGATTAGTTCCACATTTTGCACTTTATAATAAATCACCTTTAGCATCCATAATCAAAATCCTCTTCAAGTTTAGCCCAACTATGGTGATAAGATTAAAATGCATAATTATTGTATTATCCCCAATATTTGTAAAAATTATTATTATATATTTTTTCAATTCTTAACAAATTATTAGATCTCAAAAAAATACAAACTCATGATCATTGAATTCTCCTTGAGAGGTATTTTCAATAAGCTCAAATAATTTTTTACTTTGCATAAAACTATGACACATATACTAGGATCTTATCAATGTAATAATATTTTATTAATAAATATAAAATTTTAGAAAACTAATTTTATTTCATTAAAAAATTCATAATTATACACATGCTCACGTAATCTCAAGACTTATATCATACTACACATAACAAAATTTTGAAATATTATAGGAAACTTATTACTTTTACTTAAAAGCTCCAAATGTTACCTTGAAAGTTTATTTACTCGAGTGAAGTGCACATGATCTGGCCACCTTAAATAATATTATGCAATTTGTATTAAAAGATGGAGTTTGAAGAGAATCCTCATACAATTGATTAGAAACAACTTGGGTTTAAGTTTTTTGACTCTAACGACTAGGTATCGAGTATCTAGCTTCAAGTGTTTGTGTCTCGAGGATTTTGTTTTGAGTTTTTAGGTCTTTAGGGTACATTATTGAGCACCTAAATCTCAACAGTCTAATCTTAAACAGTTGGTAGTTAAAAGTCTAATCTCAAGTGACCGAGTCTCAAGCATTTAACATTAAGTGGTTTGCGATCAATGTTTATTGGTTGGCTACTTTTTGAATAACCAATTGAGTATTTAACTTAGTGAATTATTACAACTTTACATTCAATATGGGGATGCAAGTTAAGGCATATAAACATAACATTAATGAAGATAATACAAATAACTTGAGATAAGGAGAAAAATTATCCATATTTTATAGTGATGTTTTTATTTATATAATTATAATTAAATTTATAATAATATTTGTTATTTCAAAATTTAATTTTCATATATAATTTACATTTTTGTAATTATATGAATATGATTTAATAAAACTTTATATATATTGGCTCATGTGGAAAAACTGTAATATTAATTTGACAAAAGAAAGAGATTAAACCTTTTTTTAATGAAAGAAATAGATGGTATCACTTTATAACACATGGGTGGAGAGGCGAGCTATTGCAAGTCTATATAATCTTTCATTCTCTTGATGTTTATTTCATATTAATTTAATATTTCTTCTCATGACTTGCAAATAGCGATAGAAATTTGGTTTTAACACTTTTTTAGATTGTCATAAGCTTGAATGAGGACGTCTTTCTTAGAATTCTTTACTAATGATAGTAAAGTCCTTAAATTTCCTTCTTTAGTTCTCTATTTGATTATGGGATTTCACGATCAGAACTTAATTTATTGGAAATTTCATGAAGACAGAGATTTAAAGTGTTGGCTTACAAATTAGGTAAGAAACTTCTAATTGCACCTATTATTCAACAATAAATCTTTAATTATGAGGATATCAAACTCACATAATACAATATGACATATGAACAACCACTACATCATCTTTAACCCAAACAATACACATATAAGATGACATGCACATTTGTCTCTTGTGTGAAAAACTTTAAGGTTATCTTATCTAAAAAAAAATGTGATGTATTTGATCTTTAATTAGTCGATTTTAAATGTTTGTATTATATTGAGTGCTAAAAATTATCATATTAAAAAAGTATGACAAGTTCAATTTATATAATTTATAAAGAATATTAAATACCAATATTACTTGAACATGAGTTACATCAATTACTATAATTCTTAACTTATTGGTTACAATACACAATCAAAAAAATATAAAAAATAATAATAAGATAAGTTTTATTATTTTTTGGTGGGATATATCTTATGTAGGATAGATTTTCTAATTTTTTTTTACCATATAATATAGTTTTCTAAAATCCTATATTAGGATTGTAAAATTTTCTAAAAATTTGACAAAAATGACAGCCTCAAATAATTTAGCTCAAATGTGTACCTCATCATAATAGTTCTACTAAAATTTGTTTAAATTAAATAATTTAAAAAAAATATTGAATTTTTATTGTATACTAAGGATTGATTGCACCAAAGTTGTCCTCTCTGTCTTGCACTTTTCTTTTTCTTCACTTTGATATCATTGAGGTATTGCAGGTATTACTTTCTAATTAAAATTTTCGGCAATCATGCTGACGTAAAAAATAAAAAATTGTTTATCCATATTATTACAAAACCATTTGAAATAAATGAAAAGGCTATTTATAAGATAATTTATTTTTTTTAATTGTTATAAACATAACTTGATAGTTTACATGATAAATAGTTTTGCAATTTTCACAAATGGTTTAATCAATATTTGTTCATTCCAAATATATTTTTTAAATTGTTTATGAAAATCACTCAATAAATTTTAACTGACTTGCTTTATTGTTTTCTTTGTTTTTATTTCAAAAAATAAAAATAAAAATTAATGTACATAACTTTCCAATAAAGTTTTGTATTTTTTTGCAAAAAAAAAAAATACATTCAATAACTTGTTGTCCAACAAATCATTTTCACAAAATAACAATTTATTTTTTTATTGTCATTGAATTTGCTAACCGTAACTACTTCAGGCAATTTGATCAAAACATTAGTCTTGCAATTAAAAAATTAGACTTGCATTAAATTATTTATTAAGATAATGTTTTTATATAGTGATCGTACCTTCATTTGACTCTCATTAAAAAATAAAATAAGTGACTAATATAATATTTTTAAAATAAAATAATGAATTATATATTCTAAAATTTACAATAAAATAAAATGATGATAACGTATCTATGCTGTTGTTTGAAAATGAGATCCGGCTCAGTGATCGAAAGAGCCTTAACCAAGCTTGATTTACGTCCTAACGGTACTTGGTTAAGCCCAATCAAAGGGTTTCTACAAGCACTCGTGTAATGAGAGATTTCATTTAATTAAAAAAAAATTAAAATTGTTAAAAAATCTGGCTGTGAAATAAAGAAAAAACAATATAAATTATTAAGATGCCACAACTCAAATACCTTGTTCAACTTAGTTAAAGAAAAATCTTGTTAAGTTTGACAAAAATAAGTTTGAATAAAATTTTTATATGATTTTTTTTGAAAGATATATCCAAATTATCATAGAAATTATAACAATTTGGTTCTAAATAAAATGATTTGGTCATTTTATGTCTTTAAAAATCCATCATAATTATTTAGAAATCTCTTTTATTAACTTCATTAGAACTCAAATATATTGTCAAATTATTAATAATTATATCTTTCTTACAAATTTTCAAATTTTTTCTTCCAAACTTTATTTTGGTTAAAATTCATTTCTTTCTTTTAATATCACACTCAAATATGTTTCATTTTAAAATTACCTACTCCTCTTATGATGTAATATTGTGAGAATAATTTTTGCATATAATATCAATAATATACTTATGTCATAATTATTAAATTTATTTTTTTTATAATAATTTAATCATTTTTATAATTTGTTTGTTTTTATTTTCTAACATAATAATCATCATATATTTATCTATTAATTTAACATACATTTTTTCTTTGGTTTTGCTCATTTTTCTATTTATAACGTATTTCACAGTAACTTTACTAATTGGACCATTTGACTCTTTTCATCGGAAAATCTAATCTTACTTATTATACCATTTTTTTGTTAATTGGAATATATAATCTCAATTTATCATACGATATGATAGATTTTATTAAATTTCTAAATCTCGTATTTACTTCAATTATTTATTAAACATTTTAGCTTGTTATCAAGCGACTCATTGGTCCAATGCAAATTAAATTAAAAAATTAATTAGTCAGATGCATATTGGATTGCCTAATCCAACAATTTTACCATGCAACAATAGTTTTGAATTTTTTTTTCTTGTATTTTGATTACAAACACCATTAAATGTTTTCTTATGAATTCTTAATCAATTCCAATAGAATTCCAAATCTAAAATAAAAAAAATATTTAATTTCTTTAGCTTCCTTATGAGCATCATGCTTTTCCTGAAATAAGCCTTTATTAGAACATAAGCGTGCGGCGTCCCTACAGGGGATCTAACAAGAAATCTAAATACATTAACTTGCAAAGCGGCTCAGGGAGAGGCACACCCCGTCCCCAGCTGAAGCTGGACCAGCACGCAGCACGCGCCACCCAGTCCGCCGGCGCGTTACATTCTCTATAAATACATGAGCATCATGCTTTTCACTTTAATTTTTATAATTTCTTCAATAACTACAATTCTCTTTCAATTTTATTTTCTCGATCTCATATCTTTCTCTTTCTATTTCTTTAACTTATCACTTAACAATAGTTGTACAAATCTATCAAGTGTTTAACTTCTTTTAACTTTTTTTGGTACTTTCTTGTCAATTGTTCTTTTAATATCTTTTAATCCCTTTCTCTTCTAACTCATTAATTTTTGTCTAACTCTTCAAAATAACTCTTTTTTCTCTTTCTTAGTTTCTATATTTATTTATCTTTATTATCTTTTTTTCTTTCCATAGTAATACAAAAATTGGATAAAGAAATTAATACAAGACGATAAAAGAGTGAGACAATCAATGCAAATCCTAAATTAGGAGCTTACTAAGGATTAACTTTTTTAATCTACCTTAAATTTCTTGTTTAATTATTTTTTATTTAAATAAAATATAATAAATTTATTTAACTTATAAAAAATTATAAAACATAAATTTTATTTGTATGATGAGTTCTTTTGATGTACATCCATTTTAAATATCTGAATTACTTTATGAATCAAAACATTATTCAAAACGTATCTAACAAATTAATATTTTATTTTTAACATATTCAAATTTCAAGATGTCAAACTCTCTTAAAAACACCATAATTGATATCTGTATATACATAATTTTGTTATGTATAAATTATTTTTATAATAAATTTTTTTTGATTATTATATACTATTTATATAATATAGTTATGAGACCATATAATAAGATTCAACTGATTCTTAATAAACTTAAATATGAAATAAGTAGACCAAATTGGCTTACACTATGATTCTATTGTCCAAATTTTATGAATGAATTGTTATACCAAATATATGTATGATATAAAACATGATAAAATATAATGAAAATATTTAAAAATGTAATATAACTATAATGTGATGTAAGAATCGAAGATATTTGTAATACATGAAATGGTTTTATTTTAACAAATATTATTATCTTTAAGGATAAAAAATATTTTGAAGGTTCATGAGTTCAATTTATGAAAAATATAATACTTGCAAACATAATAAGAAAATAAATGATACAAATTCTATATTTTATTGATTTTCTTGATAATATTGCCAAAAATAAACGTATTTTTTGAATGAAATATTGCTTAATCTATCCTTCGTTCTTTTTATTTTCATTAAAAAAATGCTATTTTTTTTATTGCATAAACCCACAGGCGCCAAGAGTCGGGGAAGCACGAGTGATGCAAGCATGGAGGATGAGAGAGAGAAGAGTGACAAAACCTCATTAATGCGAGTCGATAAATCCTCTCTCTCTTCATCTCCCTCCCCGTCCCCCTCCCCCTCCCCCAGCCCCTCTTCTCTTGCTGGTTTGCCATTGCTGTTGGATCCCATTCCTAACGGTCATCGTTCTTCCTGCTTATGTACTCACTCGCTTTCTCTCGCGGATCTACTACCATGATGTCTACGGCGTGAGGAGAAAAGTGTAGTAGTTCTGAAGTTCCTCTGGATCTGTAGATCTTCTCTTAGCTAGGGTTTAGCCGTTTGAAACTCGAGCCTTCCAAGTTGTGTTTTGTGAATGCTGGCATTCTGGTCTAGCATGGAGGCCGATAGTCGGCTTTACGGCTCGTGACTCCCCCTTTGGCCGTGTTGGCTGCTTGATCCGGGAGAAAGATGCGCATTCTTCTGATGTTTTCTCTCTGTCTTCTTCCACTAGCTCCTCACTTCGGTATATCCGACCTACAGGCTTCATAATTTTTTTTACATTCATATTTCTGCATAATTTTATTTTGATCCTTGCTAAGTACGAGAATAGGTTACCAGTCGAAATGTAAGGTAATTGTTGTGATGCTTTATGCATTTTTTTTTCTCTCATTTAGTTTTGGCTTCATTGCTCAGAATTGGTCTTCTTGGGCAATTTGAAACCGGAGTTGTGTTATTCCGAAAATTTTGCCATGCTTGACCAAATATAAGTGGCGGCATTGAGCTTTCCAAGCATAACTGGCAATGGTTTTGCCAACTTCAAATTTTGACGCCTTTTTGTTGCTTGTTACAGAAGCTGCACCATGTCATTTGTTCTTTAGCAGTTTGAGATATCCAATCCTTTTAACTTGTTTGCCGAGTTACACCTATATTTGTAGGTTGCATTGTTGTGGATAACATCATGGAGGGATAATTAAGATCAGAATTTTAAATTTTATATATTTTGTTGTCATTGTTTTGGTGCAATCAAATCACAGACTGTCTGCCTTGGATGTGATTGATCAAGCTTTTGATTTATGTAGGTACATTCCATTGTCTATAACACTTATTAGATGTGATCTGCTTTTGCATGGCATGCTAATTGTCTGTTTTGCATGTTCTCATACAAAATATCTAGGCATGCATTTTGAAGTGCCTCATTGGATTATTGTTGTTGAATCATTGAGATGTTTCAGTAAGATAGCTGTTATCAAGAGTGGTTAGGCACTGCTTTAGGTACATGCTTCTGCTTGGTAACAATTAGTCTGTTGGGCAATGACACTGGATTTGCAAAAAGGATGCCTGGATCTCATTGTAGTATTGTTGAGGATTTCTGTGGTTAATTAATTTTTATTATTTTCTTGTGGTTACTATTAATTTCAAACTGTGTAGCACATGTTATTTGCTTTGAAACACCAAGTGCAGGGAGATATGATACTTTTAAAACAAAAGCTTACTACTTGTAAATTCTATATACATAAGCTAGATGCATGGGACTTATTTCCTAGATAAACCATTGGGTTCATTGACCAGGAAAATTAAATACAGTTTACAGGCTTCAACCATTGAAATGGAAAGATACAAACTTGAACTAATTAAAATGGGAAAGAGGGATGTATAATGATTTTGTATGTGGTGAGAGAAACATCACTAAGAAATTTAGATATGGAAATTGTGTTGCAAGAGCTGAGAAAGATGGTGAAACTCTATTTTCTTTGCATCTTCATTTTTTTTTAAAATTCATATGAAGACAAAATAAAAAAAGAATGTATGAATCTAAACGGGAAAATAGAATGGCAGCTTGATGTTATGAAACTACACAAGTATTTGACTCAAGGGCGTAATGTATGTGGCTTTGTTGGGCATGGAATCCAAGTGAAATTTTTGTGAGAGCTGTTGAGAAACAATATATTATCATATATAAATATACCTTTCTCAACCCTTTGTGGAAACACCTATTGGGTCATATAGAGAAGGGTGATGAAGTCACAAGAATAGGGAAAAGAGAGGCATAAGATTTTATGTGTAAATTCTAAATTCTAAGAAAAAATATTGAACTTGAAAAATCTTCAATAGGGCTTAAAGAGGTTACTAAGAATACACAACCTTCATTGCTAAGCATTTTCAGTATTCTTTGGTCTGTAATTAGACCTTGGATTTCTTTTGTGATACATGCAATATTAAGGTACTTAGTGACTTGTCTTACAAGAGTGGCCAACAAGCTAAGGATGAAGAATGGGAGGCCGTGATAATGGAAGTTTATATTTTGAAGTGGTTCTTTCTTGATAAAAAATGGTGAAGGTAATTGTTAGAGATATTGGGCAGGGATTTGACCCCTTTTGTGAATTCATTTCTACTTTTTATATGACATTCTTGGAGGAAGGATTGAGCATGGCTTTGACACCTCTTGGAGCATTGATGGGGGATTTCTTTTAAAGATCAGAAGTGGATGTGAGTTTGGTGTTGTGGCTCTTCCTTATGATTAGTAGGGGACTAAGATACTATGGTTGTGAAATAATTGTGAAAGGGTCTATGGGAGTCTTTGTAGGGGGGAGTCATTGGATAAGAGCATAATAAATTTGGAAAGTGTGGGTAAGTTAATGAGTCAAACTATGATATTGAGTTATGGCATGGGTATTAGAATGTGATGATATTATTGGAGAGACAAGTATCATTGAGATGTGTCTTTGGAGAAGTTGGAGTAGACAAAACAAAACAAAGAAAATGATGGTGTGTTTTCTTCTTAGTTTAATGTAGGGGAATGCAAGTTAATGTGTGGTGATCTTGGGATGAATTGGGGAGACAAGATTAGATCATGAGATGAATTGTTATTAGGTCTTCATAAGGAGGGAAAGGGTTTGTGGTACTACATGGAAGGTGAAATAAAGGCTAATAGAGGTATCAAGGTGAAGATGACCTTATTGACCATAGTGTTGATAAGTTGGACTCTAAGAATTGTGGAAGGTGGTTCAAGAGGATGGAGGGGGTGGGAAAAATTAGCACTCACAAGGATATGGTGTTGGCATTGCAAAGCGAGCATAATTGCATTTGATGTGGTTGAGAAGTCATGGCTCATGCTCAAATTGAGTGGATAGGGATAGGTGTTGAGATTTAGAGCTAGACTTGTAGCTGTTTTCCCTTGACAAGAAAGGGCCAAGAGCCTTTTTGATGATCTACAAAGGTGTAGCATAATCAGTACTTTCTTAGAGCAAAGAAGTTGGGAGGTCCATGAATGTTGTCATGCTAAACATGTGTAGATTTTGAAGTTCAATGGCATGAAGCATCTTCTAAGAATGGTGAAGTGTGATCCATTTGGCATGTTAGGTAATTATGAGCAAGGGTGTAGTTTAGTGGCAAGGTTTAGTTTGGCAACAATAATGTCACTCATGACATTGATGGGGCGCACGTGTTTAGGATTGCTCAACACGTTTCATGGGCCTTAGGTTGCATAGATGGCTTGAAAATTAAGATATGTGGGTTTAAGAGGTTTGTGAGAAGTTGGTGGGGGGATGTATGGTCTTTTAGGATGCGGTAAGATAGAAAAAGGTGAATAAATTGTGTTATTTCTCTTAGTTGATAAGGTCTAGTGGATCTTGAGTAGTAGAAGATTCAACAAGACATAGGAAGGAGATGAGAATGGTATTTGGGAAAGAAATAATGGAAAGCAAATGATTGCAAAAGGACAGAGCATGTGAATAGTGTGGTGGTACTGGCAACTTGTGGCCTAATGGAGATGACAACTATGAGATTGTCAAAATAAATGGAACATTGTGAAAAATTGTGCTATGATGTCAATAATAAATATATTGAAAGTCATGAGCCATTAAGACCTAATATGAATAAATATATTGAAAGTTTGCGTAGTTTGATACAACTTTATGCTTTCATAATCATGGTTGAATCATATTACTTTGTACCCATGTCTTGAATTATGTAGCTTTGTCAAGCTTGTGTGAGCCTTTGATGAAGCTCAACACTCAATATTCTTTTATTTGGGGAATGGTCATATCTTGATCTATGTTGTTGATAATATGTTAATTGATTCTTCTAGAGCCATACTTCTATTCGGTACAAAAGTCCATTATGTTGGAATTTAACTTTAATTAGCTGCTTATAATTGTAGTAATCATATTTTTTGGATTCTTGCCTTAGAAGTTTTCTTTAATGATAACTCAACTTTTTTTTTTATTGAGGTCTTAATATGATGATAAGTTGTCATTTGTGTTAATATAAAATATAAGATTTTTGCAAGTCATGACACTTTGATTGGCATTGAACAAGATACAATTATAATGCTCAATTCTAACTCTCAAATAATTATTGGGCCATATATTCTCCTTGCTAGCATCTAAGATGTCAATGTCTTAAGTTTGTGGCTAAGGGCACCACAGATTTATGAAGTTATGACATTCGAATAGCCAATGCATCACCAATTATGAACATGCATCTCGAGGTACTTTTTCGATTGTCCACTTCTCTTAAGTTAGCACTAAAATGACTTTGCAATGCTATGCTATGCCTTTTGACGTATAGAGACATTTGATGTTCTCTATAAGATAGAAGTCATTTTATTGCTTCTTGATGCTAATGAGCTTAGTTAATAATATAACAACTAGCAATTCTTGTTACATCTACAATATCTATCCTTTGGTAAAGTATCTTTTTCATGTGTCCCAACTCTTGCTGAGTGCTCAGTAGCTATTATTAGCTCAATTTAAGGTTGTTCCTCAATGTAGTATCCTTGGTTTTAGAACTTAACTTTAAATTTGTTAAGCATCTTTTGAATGTACTTTAATTATGATACTTATTGCTTCTCTCACAACTTTTCCTTGAGATCGTCACCCAAGGAATTTGATTTGTAGTAATTTGTTCTTTAATTTCAAATTATTTAGGTAGTTATTCCTTAAGCTTATGAATTTTGTGCATGCTTGTTCTCATGATTGAAATTTCATCTACGCAAAGTAGCAATCATTGAAATTCTTATAATAACAACAGTGGTCCTAGTCCTAAATAGTGTAATTTAAAGCTCTTAAATTTGTTGATCACCTTTTGAATGTACTTCTATTATGGCAATCTTATAGTTTCCTTAAATAATTTCATCTTCTTCTCAAGAATTTGACTTATAATGATTAGATGTTTAATCTTAAATTATTTTTGAAGGTTATTACTCAAGTTTATGAGTTTTGTGTATACTCGTTCTTATGATGATCATTTCATTTGCATAGAGTAGTAATCCTTGTAATTCTTGTAATAACAATTGTGGTCCTTGTCATAGCTAATATAATTATGGTTATTCATTAATATGTTAAATTATTGATTAGGGGATTTGTTTTAGGTTCATCCAATTTTTAAATAATTCATTTTTGAAAATGTCTCAAGAAAAGCGTATTATTTTTTTTTTCATTTTTGAAAAATGACTCTTCGATGAAGAATTGGCAAAAAAAGGACCATCGTAGGACATGTGGTATGGGTCTAGCGTGGCAACCATGAACATGCATGCATGCACGCTTGGAATGTGTAGCCACATGCATGCACTTCAAAAGCTTACTTGCATGATACATGCACCAAAAGTAGTGTTGTGTGCTGCATGTAGGGTTTCCTGCACGTGCGCCTTGGAAGTGTACAATCTGCCTCATAGAACACTAAAAAAGAAGAAATTAAACTATTGCAAGTAAAATATTCTTTTTGCATTTAAATATTTTAGCCAACGATGTAACCTTCATTTATAAATAGATGCATTTTCTTAAGCTCATTCTTAGGCTTAAATTCTCTAGTCTCATCTTTTCTTTTCCTTTCTACTCTTGATTTTTCTTTGCTATAACTTTGAAATAAGATCATTATTGAGATTTTAGTACAAAACTTCTAAAAAATTGATATTTTGGTATCAAAGCTAGGTTCAACATCGATGGTAGGGAATAAGAAGAAAGAAGTTGAAGAGCTAGTTAAGAAAGAGAAGCAGGAGATTGGAGAAGCATTGGTAGCGATGAATGTGTCAACAATTTAATTATCATACTAAGAGGTTTAGGTAGCTCTATTAACTCAATAAATGTATGTATTAATGGAGATGATGTTGAAATTCTAATCGTCTTCAGCGATGAATCCAAAGGATAACTTACAAATCAAAAGAAATGTAGTCAATTAGAGGGGTTTTGGTTGGAACATTAATCCAAGGGTAACTAGAGACAAAAATGATGATGAAATCGTAAGTCTTGCTTCTTTGATTTTATCCGTTTAGGATAGAAGTTAAATTTGAACTATCGATTTGTGATGGTTTAGTGAATGTAGAGAAACTATATACTTGGTTAGAGTTATTAGAGATATCTTTTTCGTTGAAAGACTATTCATCATTTGACAATATAATTATGCTTGGTTGAAGATGATGAGTCATGCTTTAATTTAGTGGAATACCAACTTGAGAGTTGGTATAGTTAGAGAGGTGAAATGAAATCAATTCAAGAAATTAATTTGAGAAGGGTTCTATCCCATAGGATATAAGGAGGATTGTGGATTAAACATCATAGTTTATGATACTAACAAGGACAAAAGGTGCAAGAATATATTATTGAATCTTAATGATGAGTTGTGGTATCGGGGATGCCTATTGTTGAGATGGAAACGTTATCAAAGCACATCTTATGTTTGTTTTATCTTATAGTCATATAATATGTAGAAGTCTAGAATAATTAAAAAATGTGGCAAAAAGGGAGAGAGTACTCTCCAATAAGGTATATCACAACCATGATTATTAGCAATCCTTCTATAAGTGGAACATAGAAGTATTGTGACTATTGCCAGATGAAATGGTACATATGTGAAAAATGTTGGATTTTGTCTTGAATTGTTCTTATAGAAATTCAAAGAAGAAAAAGGCAAGGTACTCCTAGCAGTTGATATTGAGATTGTACTTAAAACTTCATAGAATACAAGTGAGAGTTGATATCGTATCATGAGGACAAAGGAATCTCTTATGAAGCCATGACAATGCAACAAAGAAAACAAAACTTCATCATTTGTATTTAGGTGAAAAAATGAGTTTATTAGTTTTATTGTTGACACTGGTAGTGAGAGGAAATTGATCTGAGGACAAAGAAATCTCTTATGAAGCCATGACAATGCAACAAAGAAAAGAAAACTTCATCATTTGTATTTAGGTGAAAAATGAGTTTATTAGTTTTATTGTTGACACTGGTAGTGAGAGGAAATTGATTTGAGAGTCTTGTGAAGAGATTGAATCTAGAGACTACACCACATTTAAAACTTTATTCTTTAGGGTGGATTTAAAAAGATTTTGAAACAAGAATCTAATAACAAAGGGAAATTCTCTATTAATGGATAATTATTGATGGCGTTCTCTGTGAAAAAATACTTTAGATGTCTAGCATATTATATTGGGATGTTTTTGCTCATGATACCGAGATGTCATGTATTATAGTTAAGCACAACAATATTAGTTCACAAAGGATAGAAAAAATTTATTATAAAACAGGACAAATAAATGACAACAATAAATGTGATTGGATTTGACTTTGTGAAATGGTTAGTAAACACATACCAAAACTATTTGTTATTAATTAGGCCTGATAAACCATTCATTACTATTAATAGAAGTATTAACATTTTGAGACCACTCCAAAAAATGATAAAAGTTTATCATGCAGAGTTGGCAAGAAATCTGGTTATGTTTGAAAAGAATTTGATGGGATTCAAGGTTCTAAGAAAATGGTTTTATGGTTAAGGGATTTGTTTTAGTTTATTCAAAATTTGACCAATTTAACTTTAAAGAGGTCTCTAGGAAAACAAACTACTTTTTAGTGAATTGGTAAAAAAATAACCATCGTAGGCCATGTAGAGTATTTGGTATGTAGAGTATTTGGTAGCACATGCAGAATTTGGCTCATATAACATAAGTAAAAAGGAATCTGTCATCATTAGATCAGATATTGTATCTAAAATCTAACTATTGTAACCAATAATATAATCTTCATTTATAAATGAAGAGATAAGGGATGAAACAGGGGTTCCATTTTGAAAGAAAAAAGAAACACATTTTCTTAAATCCCATTCTTTGGCTTAAAATTTCTCTCTCCTTTTTTTTTTTTCGTGACTATTCTTGATTTTTCACTGCTGTAATTCTGATGCAAGATCACTATTGATATTTTCAAGACTTCTCATAGATATATCAATTAATCATAATGTTGTTGTAGTGGTTGCTTTTGGTTGTATAAACTCTTCTTGAATTTGCATACAAGCTTCTCCTTCTTGATAACTTATGAATATCTTCTCTTTCGATTCACCATGAAGAGTTTCTGTTGTTACATCTAGTTGCTCCAAGTGTAGATCTTTCAGTGCACTAGCATTAATTTATGGATCTAGTTTTGATGAGTGAGAATGCCTCATTGTATTCGGTGTTTTCTTTCAACTAAAACCCCTTGATCTCAAGCCTTTCTCGTATAATGCTTATTTCTGTTACTTCTCTTTTAGTTTGTAGAACTTTCATTCCCTTTGGTTACTGGGTTAATTCCTTCCATTCATTTCAACTAAGGTGATCTAGTTTTACATTGCTTGCTTATCTCGCTTTAATTTAATCTTCTAGTTGTTAGCCTCAAAGAAATAGTTTTGCTCTCCGACTTTAGTCAAAAGAAAATAATGAATGGAAGGGGAATGTCAATGATGCTGTACGGTTTGGCATCCATAAGACTAGTTTAGACGGTGTTATAGCCTTTGTGCTTGTCCTTTCTGTTTTCATAGCAAATGTTGTTGTATGTATATACAACTCCCATTTTGTGATTGTAGATAATTATGATTTGTGGATCACGACTTGAGAACCACTCAAGCATGCATCTACATTACCTTGCACTTAATTCTTCATCTTATAATTGTATGGCATATTGATCTTTGTTAAATATTCTTTATTGAAAATGGAATCATATGACTTTCTAATTTTCTTAAGCTTTGCATTCCAAAAATGATATTCAGAATTATCAACACAATATCTATTGAAGTAGCACTTGACTTCTTTGGCATTGGGCTTGTCTTTGAGCTTTAAGTCAATGTTGGCATACACAATATATATGAAGATTCTTTAGATGCTTTGGATTAACCTTCTTTCATGTTTGCCCTTATTGTCCAATGGCATAAAGTTTTATTTATTGAACAAGCAAGTTATCATTTTATGGCTTCTATTCAAAAACAACTTTGGCTAGATCAAAATATGGTATCATGTTTCTTGCACATTTATTTATTATCTTTTCAACAGCTCCAATTTGCCAATGATCTATTTGAATCTCTCTGCCCTTTTGATTTTGTGATTCATGGCAAAGTCAAATAGTCATTTGCTCTTATATTCGTTACCACTGTCAGATAGTAAAGGCTCAAACTTGCAATTTGTATCTGGCTACCTCCTATATTTGTAACCATTATTAGACAATAAAGCATCGACCAAGGTGCCTGTATTTGGTTCCCTTCTTTTCCTACACTTCTTAAAAGAGTTGAACACAGTCAACTTTTTCTTCGAGAAATAAACCCAAAACTTCTTGGCAATGTCATTTATAATCATTATATAATATTTTAACCATTAGTGAAGACATTAACGGCCGCCAAACATACTTTCATGTGAATAAGTTTGAACTGTCTATTTGAGTTTAATGTCTATCTTGACATAGCTTATTAGTTGTCTTTGCTTTTCAAGTACACAGTGACCATAGACACCAACATTACTGAATTTGGGGTTAGGTAGGAGACCCTTTCATAACATGAGCTTCATATCCTTTTCACTTGTTTTGTCAAGTCAATTGTGTCATATCTTGGGATTATTTTTGTTGCTCTATGGGTTTGTTTATTTTTTGAAGTTATTGAGGGCATAACCTGATTTTATTATTGTAAAAGTCAGCAATAAACATTTTGGGATCCAAGCTTCTAATGGGGGAAAATCTCAGTTGCTGAAATGCTGGACCATAAAGAAAACAAAGCAAAATATGTAAGCAGTGTGTTATTGTTTTATTCTTATGGTTATTTGCCATTTTGAGAATTTTGATCTCAGTGTCTTGAATTATGGCTGTGCAACTTTTTTCTATGAGTTTTCTCAGACATTATTCTGTAGCCTATGTTGTGTAAGTGGCCGATTGGGATGAGATTTATCTTCAAATCAAGAATGCACCTTATGTCTTATAACTTTCTCCATGTGCAATTTTAAGTCATAATTTGCGTAATTTCTTTTACCTATGATCAAGATCACATTATCATGATTTCATGTTGAAAACTCTAGTTAATCTCTCCATTTTGTGGATTGAATCAATGCTTTTGAATCAAGAATCCATGACTAGATGGGATTTTTGACTCTTGACACTAACACATTCGTAGTCTTCTTGGTCATACCATTGGGTATGTTTTCACCTTAGGTTTGAACCATCTTCTATCGTAGGTCTTATGACCTCTTTCTGACCCTTTTTATTACAATTGGAGCATACACACTCTTTTTTACTATGAATTTCTACGATCTTCTGATTTAACCTGTCCATAAGATTATGACCTTGGTGTTTGTTAGGTATGGGCTTAGGTAGGAGACCTTTTCACAATATAACACCTATATTTTGTCTACTGACGTTGCGAAGTTCAATTGTGTCATATCTTAAGATTCTTGGAACTTGATAAGTTTTTATTTTTTTTTTGAAGCTGAGGGTATAACCTGATTTTATTACTATAAATATGGGTCACAAACTAACAAACTAGGATCTAAGCATCTTAGGAGAGAAAATTTGAGTGATTGAAATGCTGGACCAAAAAGACAATAGAGCAAAACATGGAAAGAGAGTGTTATTATTGTATCCTTCTGGTTATTTGTAATATAGGGAATTTTAAGCTTAGTGCCTTTAGTTGTGGCCATGCAAAAAATAGAGGTGCGAGCTACTTCCACTTGTTAGGAGTATGGGCTGAAAAAGGATCTGAGCGGCTGAGTTCAATGAAAGCGTTTAGATCTATTGAAGGTAGGAATGAAGACCATGATCTCCTTTCCTTCATTCGTTCAAGCTCATCTCTTCGCTCTTTTGAAGTCTCGGAGAGTAGTACGACACCTGGGAATTGATCTTGTCGTTAGGCTTCTTGCGCTCTACCCCGATCGTACTCTAGCTTGATAGTTTCCACTGCTTCTCTATGGTTGAGCTTTGGGATTTGATGGAGGACTTGAAAAGCCACCTATAGATTTTTTATGCCCAATCATTCGGATAACTCTTGCATCCTCTGTCTTATCGCTGCTGCTGGCACAGAGTTAGCCTATGCTTATCCCTCAGATACCGTCATCGCTTCTTCCCCGAGAAAAGAACCTTCTACATTTTTCTTGCGTTGTCCCAAACACAATTTTGTTGGCGATATTGTAGATAACCAATTGAGATGGGATTTCTTTTCGCATCAAGTATTTTTTTTTTTTTTTTTCGTGCAGCTTCCACCACATGCCATTTTAAGTTTTAAGTTGCTCAGCTTTTTTTCCCATGATCTATTGAGGTTCCTTTGGCTAAGAACACATTGCATTGATTTCATGTTACAAATTTATGTAACAAGACCCTCCAATCAAAACAATACATATGAATCATTAGATTGGATTTTCAATTCTCGGCACTAGCACATCCCCAACACTTCAAAATTTTTGGATATGTTTTCACCTTGGGTTTGAGCCATCTTCTATTATGGGGGCTTGTAATATTGCTTTAAGTGACCCTTGGTGTCAATAATCTAGCATCCCTCCTGCCATGACTTTCTACTATCTCTTATCTTTAACTTGTTCATAAGATTGAGGCTTTGGTGTATGTTTATGTCCTCTGCCTTTAGCACTCAATATAGATCTTAAAGGTCTTTTTCATACCTTCCTATGCATTTCACATAAAATTAGACCTTGAACTTTCTCAGCTTGAACTTTTTGTGTTCTCAAGCTTTGTTAATTAGACTAATTGTTGTATTCTACCTGTTTGTCAAAAAAGAAAGCGATTAATATGATTGTCTTCATCTTGTTTTCATAGTTAATATCCACGAATCTTAGTGGATTGTAATCACATTGAACTCTTAAATGAGATTTGTGAAAAATATTCCTTTTACTATCTTGAGATTAAATAAAAGTCACATCATGCCTATATGCTTGATGCTAAAGGCTTCTTGTACTTGTTGGATAAAGCTTGTATGGTTGCAGTCTCCTTGGCTACATTGAAAGCCATATTTCTTGTAAGGCTCCTGCTTATCTATCAAGCAAGCACCATTCCTCTTGCTTAACCGACTAGACTTTTTGTTCAAACATTGGTTTGTACAATTTCTTCTAACAAAGACCTTCAATCTGTATCTTTTAGAAACTAAATGTTTTTCCTTCAAATGTGTTGAAGTTTCTATCTTCCATGATCTTCTGGAATACATTGCACCAGTTAACCCTTAACTTGCACAAACTCTAGTGGGCAAGTATCCATGCCTTGATGCTCGTTATTGGAGATGAGCTATAAATGAAATCTTCATGGCAGTCATTGAGATCCCAATTATCCATGAATATGCTTCTTGTCACCAACTATGGAAGCAACTGTCTGCACATAAAGAAAAGGATGGGGAATAAACAAGAACAGAGATTAGTGAGGCACAATATTTTATGTGATATCTTTGAATTTTGGGAAAAAATCATGTTCATACTCAAAAAGATCTTTATTAGAACTTGAAATTATTTCAAGAAAACTACAAGCTTTGCTGCCAATTTTGTTAATCTTCTTTGGTTGGTGCTTGCATATTTGATGTCTTTTTAATGATTCTTAAGGGAAAGATGTCATTTAGGGCGTTTCTTGAATGTATCCTTACACTCCTTGAAACAGTTAGTTATCTCCTTTTATATTTATCTATGTCTAATGTCATCACTAGAATAGTTTTTGTTGACAAGCAGCATAAACGCATTTGCTCACTGATACTTGTCCCCTTCTTGTCCTAACATTTGTCAGTCGTTGCCAACTCTAATTATGTCTTTAGAGAAATATGATCTTTATCCAAATTCAACCAAATCTATAGTTTTGTTATGGTTTAGGCTTTTTGATCAAGGATGTTAAGAATTCATCCTTGTTGTACAATACAACCTATGCTCCCATAAGGATAGAGCTAAGTCATAAGATCTTGTACCATGACTGACATATGACTCGAATTATATAACTTATTCAATTCTATGTGAACCTCTGTGGCTTTTACCTGGCTTCACATCCAAACAATGCATTTACATTTTTGCATGAGGATGTTTCCCTGACTTGAATCCTCAACTTCCAAGTACAGGACAACAACTTTATCATGGTGTATGAAGAGAAAAAAGGGTGAATGAGAAATCATCATAACATCTCACTCAAAATTTAAAATGCAGACAACAATGCCAATTTTGTCACATCCAAGAGTGGAAAAAGAATTCAATGAGATTGTGGGCAACATTTTGATGCAAAGAAATATTAATTGAATAGAGTGTCAACAATGTATAAATGTTCTAGAAGTGTTAATGAATCCAAAAGCCAATGGTATTGTGAAGAAACAAACATCAATGGAATCACTAGAAAAAAGTTGGTAGTCAAGGGCATTTAAAAAGTTGGTGTTTATCTATATCCTGTTAAACTGCAATTGGCTTTTATTTGACCTTTTCATTTTTTTACCCACCTTTATAAAGAGCACTAAACATTCTATGTGTTTCAATGGTCTATTACCTTCTTTTTGACTAATTTTTGTTGTACTTCGTATTATATCTATTTTGCTTTTAGTACCTCTTGTTAAATTTCACTTTCGTTCAAAGTTTATATTGATAATAGTTAGCTTTATCTAGGTTGGATATATATGCCAAGTTTCATCTTCGTAGGTCAGTGAACTTTGTATATATATACTTTGTAGTTGATAGTAGATGCCTACGCATTAAGTAAGAATGCGTAAAGATTTATTTTCTTAAACAATTAATTTCAATAACAAAATTAGACAACTCATAAAGCATCAATATGGCTATAGCACTCATACTGGGCTATATTACTTGTTCTCATTTGCATATATCATGAGACCATTTTAATGATCAGGATTTTGCTTGATTCACGTTGTTATACGGATTTTTTAAATGAAAGTTAAACGAAATAGTAGTCAAAACTTTGAAAGCCTGGATTAGAAACCTGTGGGAAATAACTTGTAGATCCATGATAAGAAATTAGTTCTTTTGTAAAGGATGTGGTTTTTGCTTTTGTCTTAATTAAAATAATTAGCTTACTCATATCCCATAAAAGATAATACTGTACTACCTTAATTGAGTTTGCTTACTGCCTGCTTAGCTTGTGTCTTTGACTAAGGAAATGCATGTGATTGTAGCTATTATATGCCAGAAGTTGAATTAGATTTTTGCCACGCTGATAATGATCCTTTGAGAATTTGAATTTGCCTTCACTCACCAAGCAAATTTACTATTATTTTATAGATTCTCTTGGTAACTAAGTGTTCAGAATGGTCTTGATTTATATAATATCATGCTTCTATAAGTCATGTGTTGGCAGTTTGAGTATGGTGTTAGTCTGCTAAAGAGAAGTTCTTTAGTGTTACTGCTCTTTTATGGTGCCATACTGCCCCGCCCTATTATTTAATTGACGGTTTTAGAAGAAAGTTCAGTCTCCACTTTAACGTTTTTGTAAATTTATATGGCACTCTCACCTTGTCATTACATATGGTGGACAATGCTAACAGCCATTTAAGATGCGACCTAGCTATTAAGATGGTAGCATTCATTGACCTGTTTGGTAGACTGATTGAATGGCTACCTCTGTTTTATTGATTCTTATGTTGGTGATGGTCAGAAACTACTGTATTGTGATGCAAGCATCAATGGGACAATAATTATGTCCTAATCACAATGTTAGACAGGCCAAACTATTCAAGTTGAATATGATTTTTAATTTTTAGTTATCATAATGTAGTATTATAAATTTATACGTCAAAGATTTTTGTGTCACATCAAACACACAAGCCATACTTATTCTCCTTGGTTCTCATTTCAGTGATGGTCAGCAACAATTGTGATAAGATGCAGACATCAATATTTGAAATAACAAGATATTAATTACAGTATTAGATGAGAAAGCCAAACCAGTTAAAGGTAAATGCTTTAATTGGTAATTATGTTCTGGTAGTACTATTGCAAATTTACAAGTCAAATTGTCTATATGTCACCCCATAATACACACGTGCCTTGCTCATTCTCCTCAGTACTCATTTCAGTCATGATCAGCAACCCATTGTCAAATGATGAAGTGTCAATATTTGCGCGAACTAGCTCCTAATTACGAACATAGACACATTAGACGAACGACCCAGGTTTTAAATTATAATTGCCATAGATATGGTAATTTGGACCTAGTTAATAAAAAAAATCTTGGCATGCTTTTATAATAAAAAAAACTATAAAAATATTAAATAATCTGCCATATCGAATTTTTAATGTGGCAAGCTGTCTCATTAACTTGGTGAAAATTTTTACGTAGATTACCTTTTTTTGATTTGAAACATGTTGGTATGACCCATCTTATCTGGTTTATCAAAAAGACTGTCAGGTCTGATGAGCTTTTATTGGGTTAGCAGCTTGAACAATGTGATAGAGGATCTGAATCAAGTTGATATGGTTTTTATAGATTATGGATAGAACTATCACTCAACTCAACTATGAACTAGGATCTTGAAGAGTTTCCTTTTTCTGCATTTTTTTTAACTAAATTCATATTCCAAAAGGCTTTTCCCTTAGCTGTGGACAATGTTGAGCCAGATGAACAGAAACAGTACTTAGGGTACGCAATTATTTACATGTTGTTATGTTATTGATTTACTGTATTTCAGGTTGCCATAAAGTCACAAAAGGTTATATTGCATTTCTTTAGGTATAGGAGTTTTCATTTTTTTTTTCCTGGATGCAAGCCTTACCTGACTGGTTGGGTCAGTGTTATAATCTTGTTCCGTTGGAAAGTACTCGTCTCTTCTGGATTGACTAATGGTGACAGTGCTGGTTGGCTTGTGTAGTTTACGAACTACATGTTAGCAGAGCGAGCTTATGCAAAATAGGTTTTGGTCTCTTTGGACTTTTTTTGATGCTATATCAAGCTGACTAGATTCGTTCTTTCACATGTAAAAGTTTTAGAGAGAAGTAGATTGTTATGTAAATAGCTGATTAAACAAATAACAAAGCAATTCTTTAAAGCCATTAAATTTAAAGAATTAAAGCTGTCTAAGAGAGAATTGTAGTAACGCAATGATACTTGAAAACAATTAAATATGATACAACTAGTTAAACATGAGCTGGACACGACTGACCCTGCTCAAGGCCAAATCCTAAGATTGCCTGAATGAGTATGCTTAGTAGCAACGAAAAAAGTCCAATTATTTCACCAATTGAATTCACTATCTTATCGATTTTTGCCCTTTTCATTAGAATAATGCATGTTTATTGAGATATTAAAAACTTTAAGAGTATTTGGTTGTGTATTATTTAGATAACATTAAAAATCTAAGATATCAATGTTTTTTCTAAAATTTCTTGATATTTTTTTTTATTGTATAACTTAATACCATCTAAATTTCTTTTTATTCTAATGTTTTAATATTATGAATATCGACTTCTGCATGTTGCCTAAATTTGGCTGATTTTATGATGCCATTTTTTTATTTTTTTAATGATATTATTTAAGGTTTCAAAAGCTTTAAATTTAAAGAGACAGGGCAGTTTAGATAAGACTAGTGGTAACATAATGATAATTGAAAACAATTAATGTGATTGATGCAACTACTAAAACACTCTCGCCAATGCATGGATGACTCTGCCCAAGGCCAAATCCTAAGATTGCCTGCATGAGCACATTCTAGTAGCGATGACAAAAGTTCAATTGTTTTACCAATTTAATTCACGATCTGTTATGAAATCTCATTCATTCATTAGAATGATGCATAGTAATTCATAATAGAACACAACATATAGACTTAAGAACAAAAAGCAACAGGGATGGCCCTAACTTCTTCCTTTTGGCCTGATTTGAAGTCAAGTTTATCATGTGGCATATCATGGAAGAGCACATGCAGGATGACACAGGAACTGTTTCTCTTACACTGCCTGTGTTGTTCATGGCACATGCTAATTTGACCTCCAGTAGCAATGCTTGTATGCATTGTTTTTTGTGTGTTCATGTTTGCATTTCATTCTGCATGGTAGAGGTAATCTTCTAGCAAGGAGGCTTTTATTCATTCAGAGTTGCCATTCTTGTTGTCAAATTTGATGGAAATTTCGAAAATACTTTTATGCTGCCGTGCTCTTCTAGTGTTTTGAGACAATATTCCTTCTTTGATTTTTATATTTAGACTAATGCATATATCTGCTGTGTTTACAACAGTGGAAAATTCTAATCACGTCATGTTTTCTTTTTTGCAGGTGTTACTTCGCATGAACTTCAGTCCTACTTCCTCTTAAGATCGAAGCATAGATCAAGTACTACAGTTTATTCCTTTATGTAGTAAAAAAGAAAACTTCTAGATTGCAGAATATACAAATATTACTATTGGTGTATTCCAACTCTTTCCATGTCATGTAAATTAAGCCAATATATTCAAATCAAATTATATTTGTAGATGTATGTTTCTATGTTTATAGATCATACTCATTTTGGTAATTTATTTGTCTAGTGAAGCATAACTTGTATCTAAAATTTTCTTGAATCTTCCTAATTATTTTTTTTCCTTGGAAATGCTCATCTTTTTTGTCCTTTATTCAAAAAGGTAAAAAAGAAGCAATGGTTCCTAAATTTTGAGCTTGTTGTTTTACAGCAAAATTAAAGCCTGTTAGCCCAACGATAGCTCCATCTGGGGTACCTGCAATATGGACCATGGCACCTTGGGCACCAGTATCTTCACCAGCTTATCCACCACTATTTTTTGGTAATTGGCCTACTTACACTGTTGGTTCTCTGTTTTGACGTTGTAGTTGACTAGTCTCTTTCCAGGTCCTTCTGCAAGCACTCCCCATTATAGAATGCCTCATGTGATTTCACCAACATCATATGCTCCACCAAAAGGTGAATTCCTGTTATGACTTGTAATTTTTGTTCGGATGACCTATCAAATTTCTTGATGTTTTCCTTCATGGTTTACATTTCGTTATCTTCAATTAGTATTATGGCTAATTTTGAGTTGCCTTTTGGCCATTCATTGATATTCTTTTCTATCATGCAGAAAATTGTGAGCAAATCTCATGTTCTGATCCCCTGACTCGGACACCAATAGGTTCCCCTTGCGGTTGTGTATACCCTATAAAAGTTATTATTGATTTAGGGGTAGCTCCTATCCTACTGTTTCCTCAGATAGCAGAACTTGAGGTTGAGGTTGCATCTGGCACATTTCTGAAACAAAGCCAAGTTAGAATAATGGGTGCTGATGCAAGTGTCCATAGTCAAGACAAAACAACAGTTACCATTTACCTGGTGCCATTGGGTGAAAGGTTTGACAAAATGACTGCTTTGCTTATCTATGATAGGTTCTGGCAGAAAAAGGTTCAGATAAGCACATCCATTTTTGGTGATTATGATGTTATATCTGTGTTTTACCCAGGTATCTGCAATAGACCCGTCTTTTATGCCATCTTCATAGATGTTGGTATACTCAAATTAGTTATGTTAAAATTACAATAGGGCTTCCTTCCTCTCTGCCGCCTATGATTTGGGGACCTTCTGATATCAGTCCAAGTGGAAGTCAGCAGTACCCATTCACAGCAAATGTGCCTGTTAGAAAAAAGAAGGGCACGAACAAAAAACTAATTTTTATAATTGTCTTTTCCTCTATTTTACTTATTTTGGTTTGCGTTGGGATGTTAGTAATGATTCTCAAATTGAAGAAACTTGAACAGCTGCCTACGATTGCCAGGTCAGATGTTCCACCATATTTGAGCAAGAGATCGGGTATGATAGTTTATTTTAATTTGTTTGCTTCTATAAGAATCGTCCTTGCACGGAATGTAGTATGGTCTTGTGCTTTCTTTAATTAAAAACTGTGTTCCTGACATCGTTTTGCACTCTTTTGATGAGTTTGCTCCTAATGTTAACATTTTATCTGATAAAACTTTAAAAGAAATGGGGTAACTTGGTTCCAATTTTTGTAAATATCATTATGAATACTACCTAGAATGTATAAAAAAAGCATTCTCATTAAACACATCTTTTCTCAGTGAAGTCCTTATGCACAATGTTCTAAAGAGAGGATGTGTCCATTTAGTAGTCTCAGAAGAGGAAAATTGCAGCTAGTCTGATTACTGATGGTTTTTTTGGATGAATTGATAAAAATCGAGCAATGAAATCTTGTCTACCCAAAGGCAATCTGAAGCTAAGACGGGCTATTGATGAACCAAGAAAGTTGGAACATTACTGAGGCCAATGACAGAGTGACGGGGAATCCCAAGGGAGCTCCATATCAATAAGTTTTCACTGTTAAGCTAAGATCAAGGTCAACACCAGTGAATGCTACAAGTTCAAGGATGAATCCAAGTTAGTAGTTCTGGCAGTAGCATAACATCCAAATAACATATCCAAGATGAAAACAAAATTAGCATAGAGTCCAGCTACCTCTATACTCAAGCACATCAAGATTCGATGCAGGGAATTAAGATTTTCCTGATTTAAAATATTCACGTACATAATTAGATAAAGTTCTTAGATTAAAGTTCTTGATAACGAAATAGGAATTTTAGAGCCCATTTGGTATAGGCTAAGTTATTTGAATGAGTGAATTTATCCGAATCAACTGACCCTATTGGTTGGTTTATTTTTTGGGAAACATTTGTTTGTGTCTGTAGGGTTAGGCAATCTAGAATCCAAAATCCAGGAGCTTAATGCATAAAATCATGTTACAGTAAGAAAATTCCATGATATGTTGCATTGAACCGGTATATAGTAGGAGACGGTCAAATTTGTTGTATCACAATGCTGTTTAGATCTGGGACTATCACAATGCTGTTTAAATCTGGGACTATCACAATGCTGCTTAAATCTGACAATCTCACTATTAAGGAAAAGGGCACAGGTTAAAGAGGCATAACAAACACAGCATGCATATATTTAAAACTTTTCCACAGAGGAGGTCAATGAGAAGTTATTTAAGAAAATGAGGATGGAACTAGAGGAGATGAGTGGCGTTGCTTGACAATGAGACAGATAACTAAGTCACTGTTTTTACTTCAATTTGTTGGATGGGTTTTTAAAAGTGCATTTACTTAACTGGTCAAGTCTGTGCTAACAAAATCCAAGATTTTGAAGACCTCAAATTGTCTATTTGGTGAGTTCGATCAGGTAGACATAAGCTAACTCAATCTTAACTCTTAACAAATATCAATGCAAGGCTCTTTGCTTTTGGTTACAGTCATGGCAATTTTTATTGCTAACAGCATGATTTGCCATGCATGAACATCTTTTGGTGGGTATGTCTCACAGCATATTCCCTTAAGTGTAAATAATCCATGATTTAAACTACATATTTTTGCATTATTGTCAAGCTCCCAAATAGTTGCCAAGTTTGGATGTGAAATTATTTCTCACAACAAGAGTATGTCACATACACAATGTCGGATGAACTGGTGTGTAAGTTTCCTTGCTAAATCGACAAGAGTCCATTAGGTCAAACCATAACCATATGAGGGTGATGAAGTCATTTCAAAATTTTTCTATCTGCATCTGTGTGGATCCCACTATGTTCAACTTAAAAGCTACGCTTTTACAATTTTTCAAGTAATATTTCATAATTGCACTCTATTTGATTATGCTTTTTCTTATGGTAGTTTAGGTCATAAAATTCCCAAATTTTTCATGCGTGTCACAACTCGTTGGCATTGGTTTTGATTCAAAAATGGGTGAAGCATATTGCCGAATGGGTAAACTAAAAAAATCACTACAAGTGACAAAAATCTGATCCAGCTTGCTTGACCTGGAATCACCTTCAGTATGCACCAATGTCATTACATTGCAATGAAAATTTTCTATCAAGGGTTTAAATCAGCATTTCATGATGTTACTATAAATGTTGAAACATCTTTTCCATGATGTAGGAGCCAAGTCTATGATACCAAGCAGTTCAGCAAGTTCGTCTATTTCTCTTATCTCTACAATGGCGACTTGTACATCCTCAGTGAAGACATTTTTACTAGCTGAGCTCGAGAAAGCAACAGATGGATTCAGTTCAGAGAGAGTACTGGGTCAAGGTGGCTTTGGTTGTGTTTACCATGGGATTATGGATGATGGAAGTGAAGTTGCAATAAAGCTACTTACAAGGGAGGAGCAGAGTGGTGATCGTGAGTTTATTGGAGAAGTAGGAATGCTTAGTAGACTGCACCATCGTAATCTGGTCAAGTTGCTTGGTATATGCATTGAAGGTCGCACACGCTGTCTGGTTTATGAGCTTGTTCGCAATGGAAGTGTTGAGTCCCATCTGCATGGTATGCTTTGAAAACAAGCTATTTTTTAAAAAAAAAATTAAATGTATTTTTATCCTACTGGTCATGCTATATTAGCTTGTGTTGTTTTCTATATGGCAGAATATCCTTATTTTGTTGAAGGTGGAAGTTATTTTTTCAATTGTCTTGACATTTCTTTCTTTGTTCTTTTCACAAAAGCATATAATTCATTTACTAATGGAAATATTTCTTAGTTTTAGATCACCATTATGATGTTTTGAATATACTGTATGTACTGTTTATTTTCTATGATTTCTTAAAATTCCGTTGCTGTATTATTAAGAACTTTCCTTGGGCCCTTGTGCACTGTTGCAGTTGACCAGTACTGCAAATGCTTAGCAACTTAATAAGCATGAAATACAAATTGCTTATTATGACCATCAACTTTGACTAACCATGCAAATGTGACCATGAAATTGACAATTAAGAAATCCTCAGTAGGCCATATAAAAAGTTGACATGATAGGGCTTTGATGTTATTTTTGTGGGTGGGCAGTGTATCAGAAAGATAATATGTGGATATGCTCATAGGTGTTTTGGTGATGTATCTATTCTATTTTGCACTGTAAAGTATGCAGAGCCTCTTTGAACATATGATCGGCTTCTTTGGCATTTTCCTTATAAACTCAAGTTTAAGATATACTTTTTGATGATTGTTTTTCTTCATTTTGGTACTTGAATGCTATCCAAATAATATACATCAAAGTAGATCGCCTGGATATCCAAATGATATCTACTTAATTAATTCCTTAAGGATTGAGATTAGTTGCAATACTCCACAATGAGTGATCATACCAGAACTTTTTTGTTTGATGTTTAAGTTGATGCAAGTGTGCATTAAAGAAGTAGTCCACAGTAAAACATTGATGTGGGCTAAAATTGGATTTGAGTGACAGAATGTGTTAAATTAGTGTCTTATTTATTATGTTGTCTGTCAGTTGTTGATGGACATGGAATCCTTGCATATCTGATTGACGAGATGTTTAACTTGGAATATGACAACCTTCTAAAAGGGTTGATGCGCTTGGTAATAAGAATCGTCTTAGCTCTTATATTTTTGCCTACTTTCATCAGTTATTCTTATTACAGTGTTCATTCTTATTGTGGAAAAATGGCTAGTATCTTTCATCAATCTCATAAGGAAACATTTTTCATTGTGTAAATTTACTGTGATCTTTTAAGTTGAACCTATTTTGTTTAGGTCCCCGAGGTCCACTTTGGTTTTGCGACGAAAGAGAGCTCTCTGGGTTGTTTTCAAAATTAGGAGGAAAAGACCAATTTGAAATGATTTATAAATGTCTTGAACAAAAAATGAAAGTTTTTTTTTTAAAAAAAACGCATGTCTACATGAAATGGTTAACTATTCTCATGAATCTGGATGACACCCCTCAGAACTTTAATTTGATTTACTTAAATTGTAATCTCATGGGCTATTTCCTTTTACTACTGTCTATTGTCCTTATCTTTGAATTTGTGCAATTTTGTTGTCATAGTTTGTGTACCTCGCTTATAAATTTATGCAAATTATGTCATTCATGCATCCTGCTGCATATCTTCGGTTTAGCAAAATTGTTCATACAACCTCTGTAACGTGCTGATTATTCAGGTGCTGATAAGAACAAGGGAAACTTAAGTTGGGATTCAAGGATGAAGATAGCCCTTGGTGCTGCTAGGGCTCTTGCATATTTGCATGAGGATTCCAATCCCCGTGTTATTCACCGTGATTTCAAAGCAAGCAATGTACTTCTAGAAGATAACTTCACACCAAAGGTTTCAGATTTTGGGCTTGCAAGAGAAGCATCGGATGCTAGTCATCATATTTCTACTCGAGTCATGGGGACATTTGGGTAATTTTTAGTGACATACTTTATAATCATTGGCCGTTCTTTTTTTTTGTGTAGAGTATGCGAGTGCTGTCATAGTATGTTGAAGTCAACATGAAATGTCCTGAAAATTGGGGATTCATATTAGAATATGCTTTACCATTAGTATTCAGTATGTACTGTTATGATAGTTGACACAGTTTTAAAATATTTTATTGTTTGCAAAACTGTTTAATAAAGGTGGAATAAGAGAGTTAACTTCTGTTTTTTGGCATATGGCCTTAAAACCCTAATTCAAGTAAGACTGGATTTTGAAATTGATATTGTAGATTTACTTGATTAGTGTGGGACTTGTAAACTGGAATTTTAATGAAACTATAGTAGCTAAACATAAGATTAGTTCTATTAATCCAGATGTTATATCAACATGTGCCATTCCCATCAATCCCATTGCTGCATCTACACATAGCCATGCAACACTATGTCATTTGTTTTCCTATCAAGATTATGCAATAACTACAAAAAATATGATAAATTAAGTTATATCTATTTATTCTACTACTATATGCTCAAGATAAATAACCAAAGAGGATAAAGCATAACAATTTTATTATTTAATAGGCATGATAAACACATAAGGTTAAAGTAATTATCATACATAATTGAATTATTGAATCAAACTAATTAAGATTGTTCACAAGAATATGAAATTTTGAAAATGATAATATTTTTGAAGTTTCTTTTTTTGTTTTCCAATGAATGCTTGTAATCAATTAACTAGTTGATTAAAGAAATATAAAGAATCAAATTAGATAAAACAAAGTAACCAAAAATTTTGATATACAAGTCATGGAGGAAGAAGAGGGAAGAATAAGATCGAAGAAGAAGAAGAAGAAGAGGAAAAGGAAGGGTAAGAAAAGAGAACTTATGGTGGCAGCAGTTTGTGTAGCAATTGTCCCCAACAAAGAGGGGAGGAGGTGGAGGCTAGTGGCTTCAATGAAAAGGGATGAGGGATCCTTATGACAAATGGTATGTTAGAACGACAGCTTCATTGATAATAATGGTGATAGATGAGGAGGACAGTGATGCTGACACAAATTGAAATTGGGTAGCAGTGTGAGAAGGGAAAAAGAGAAGGAATATCGGGATATTAGATTATGAATTAGGGTATATATTAGTATGTATTATGTTTAGTTTAATTTGTTACAATTCATGTGAATTGAACCTGTTTAGGATATTTTTAATTTATTTAATTTTGCAAGGTTGCTATTAGGATCATTGAATTCTCTTCATGTAATTTTATCAATTATTGACTTTCCAACTCACTTATCTAATATAGAACTTCCAATTATGTTGTCTTTAGAGTTGTAAATTTTAGGGTGAGTTCTTGTAACTTACTCTCAACTTATTAGTGTCTATAGTAGATCTCAATCTCCTTTGCAAGATTAGTTGTCCAAGCCATTATTAGAATAGGATATTGATGCAAAAAAGATTATATATCATCAAACTGAACTTGTTGGTTCTCTGATTTATAAAGGCCATAGCCATTACAAACAGTCCTCTAAGGAGAATCGAACAAAAAATCAGTCAGCAACAGCTTGAGAAGCTGTTTGGGAAGAGGCATTCCCTAGTCCCACGTAACGTCATTTCTACATGCAGCGCGTGCAACCCCGTCCGCAGGGGCGTTGCCCTCACGATGCACATGCAAAATATGCAGCGCGCTGAGGCTCCCCGCATGTGCGATCGCCTCCACAAAGGATCCTCCTGCGGGTGGGTGCATGATCATGTCCTGCACCTCCTGCAATGCCAGAGTGCAGTCCGTCTGGATCTTGACAGCAGGGGAATCAGGAAACCTTTGCCTGACCAGGTTGAGGGCCTCCAAGATTGCCTGAGCCTCCATAGCCTCACTGGAATGTGAGAAGTACCTTCTGCCCACCATGAGAAGGGGCCTAACCAAATAGTCTCTGACCACAATGCCCACACCAGCAACATCGTCCCCAACAGTGGCATCGCAATTAATCTTTATCCATCCAGTTGGAGGGGGAACCCAGTGAGGGGTTACATTCAACTGCAAGGAGTTGTGAAGGTTCCCGTTGGGCTTGGATGCATACCTATTATATTGCTTCATCGTCGTGGCAGTAGCAATCTGAACATTTCGAATTAAGGTGGTGCAATTGATCACTAGCTCTTTGTGCTTCTATTCTCCCAAATGCAGTGAAATACTGTAGCAATCGTCGCAGTGTGTATCTTATCGTCGCAACGCCTTAGCCCGGATGCCGCCGCATATCTAAAAAAAAATTGCATGAAGTCCCCCCATCGTGCAAAGATGGGCCAGCGCCAAACGCCTCAACGGCCTCGCGCGCATGCTGCGAACGCCAAAGCTCCTACGCGCGCGGGCACTCCCAGAAAATATGGTCAAGCGACTCGGCGGTGCGAACGCCAAAGCTCCTACGCGCGCGGGCACTCCCAGAAAATATGGTCAAGCGACTCGGCGGTGATGCACCCCCGGTGCAATTGCTACAGTCAGCCAAGCCCCTCTATGCAAGCCACACCGCCATGGGCAAAGAGTCCTTCACCATGCGCCAGATAAAGAACCTCACCCTGGTTGCCACCCTCAGTCTCCAAATCCACATGAATTGGTTTGTCATATTTTGAGCTAACTGCCTTGTCCCTGTGAGCACAATCCATCAGATGCATGTAGAACTTCTCATTGTTGACCTTCATGGACCCAGTATGCGATTGTAGCAGCGTGTCCTTGTTATACTTTTGATTCTACGGCACATGCATTACCCTATCATACAAAATATCATCAGCCAAAGCGCGGATTTTGAGAACATCCCAGACCCCAGGAGCCACAAGGCAGTCCCCCACAAATGTTGGCCACACAGCATCCATATTTATATAGGTTGGCCACCACTTGATGGGGAGAAAGCCAAGCCAATTATCCTCGACAAACAGGGTAGAGGTGCCATCCCCTAGCCGTCAAACAAAGCAAGAGATTGCGTTCGACATTGCATCCAAAATAAGTCTGCATGCGTGAGATGCGCCTCGCTGCACTCTGTGAAGGTTGCGCACGTCATGGTATTTGTTGCGCATGATGTTAACCCACAAGCTATCTTCACACATTAAAATCCCTCTGCAATGTTTCATTTGCAGGACACGTTGCCACACGAGCAAATTATGAATACCCAGGCCGCCCATCTCCTTAGACAATGTGATAGTAGCCCAATCGACGTAGCGAATCGAATTTGCGTTAGAAGCACCACACTAAAGAAATCTCCTAATCATTCTTTCAACTACATCAATAGTGCCCTTCGGCACTATGCAGTGAGTGAGAACATGGCTGGAGATAGCCGCAAGAACCGAATTAATCATAACAGCCCTACCTGCCAATGACAGAGGCCTGATCCGCCACTTGGCAATCTGTTATTCCATCTTCTGAATGATGAAGTTAAAATCTTCCTTAGTAAGCATTTTCGTCGAAATGGGGACCCCAGGATAACTTAAATTCTCTCTCGAGACATGCATACTTTCTTTGCAATATTCTTCTTTCTTTGGCCCTTCATTGCCTTGCTGAAGTAAATCTTTGACTTGGCCAGATCAGCATTGAGCCCTGCGTATTTGCCAATTTTTTGTATAATAGAGCGCACCGCACACGCGGCGCCACGCGAGGCAAGCGCGTACAACAATATGTCATCAGCGAACACAAGGTGCGAGACGATGGGCACACGCTACGCGCAGCGAAATCCAAGCAGCGTGCGCTCCTCGTACTCCTGCATGAGCACCGACATGTATTCAGCCACGATAGTAAAGAAATATGGAGATAAAGGGGGCAGCCTTGACGTAAGCCCCTCTGCGCCACAATCCAGGGAAGCTTAATTCCATTAAGGAGTATCCCAAATCTTGGTGAGCAAATACATGCATTCACCTACTCGCACCAAACCTTAGGGAAGCCCACATATCTCATCATGTTAGTGACAAAGCACCACTTGACACTGGCATAAGCTTGTTCTATATCGATTTTGATTGCCATCGTGATAGCTTTGGAGGTCGATGAATACATTTTAGACGCTATCTCGTGTTACGAATATGTTGTCAGTGATAGATCGGCTAGGCACAAAGGCTTTTTGCTCTCTAGAAATAATATCAGGTAGGACTTGCTTCAATCTTTCCACAAAAATCTTGGCCACCACTTTATAAATGGCATTGCATAGACTGATAAGCCGAAACTGATCCGGTTTGTTGGCGCCCTGCCGCTTAGGAATCTGAACAATCAGTGTGTAGGCATTCGCTTCATCTAAAAAAAAAATCAAAACCGCGCGCACAATATCACTCTGAACAATTTCATGGTAACCATGAAGGAACTCGGCGGTAATCCCATCCAACCCTGGTGCCTTATTTTTCTTAAGACCCCTGATCGCATATATGACCTCCTCCTCAGTCACCATGCGTGCGAGCAGGCGCTCCTGGCCGTTAGATATGCAAGCAGCGGCAGGAATTGCCGCAAGGGGAAGTCCGCAACGCCGTTGCACCACTTAGCTTCAAAAAAATGGGTGATGATCTCGTTAATACCCTCGGCCGAAGAGGAAGTAGTTCCCGAGTCATCCTTCATGTACAAAATTTGGTTGCTGTGCAATCTTGATGTTGCTGCAGCATGGAAAAACCGTGTGTTCTTGTCACCAAGCTGAGCCCATTGCGCCTTAGCCCTTTGCCACCACCATCTTTCCTCCAATGTGCACTTCTTATGAAACTTAGCAATGAGCTGGCCAAGCAGGGAATTCTCCTCAGCATCCAAGCCACTCTCAGACTCTTTCATTTGAAGGGTATTGATTCTATCTTCCAGCATCTCATTGTTGTTGATGAAGCACATCACCTCGGCCTTGCTCCAATTACGAAGTGCAATCAGAGAGCGGCGAAACTTTGTAGCAAGTCCCTCCATTGAGTTGCCCCGAGTACGCCTCCTGCATGCAAGGCGCACCACCCTCTTCGAGTGAGGGAGCTCAAGCCATGTGCTCTCAAATTGAATTCTATTGTTCTTAGGCAATCTCTGCATTCCCCCCAGATCAATAATCAGCGGGCAGTGGTCCGACCTAATTCTAGACAAGTGAGTAACTGTCGTAGCTGGGAAGTCAATGCATAGCCTGTGGATTTATGAGTGCCCTGTCCAGCCTCTCTCAGATTCGCGCACCACCTTGTTTGCCATTGCACCATGTGTATTTGTTACCAATAAAGTCGAGGTCCTCAAGTTGCAATTTTGTGTAATAATTCTGAGAACTCCAACTGGCCCTGCTTGCAAAGGAACTTCCCCCCCTCTTTTCATCTTGAGACATGACTAGGTTGAAATCCCCTGCCACAATAAGGGGGCAAGCACGCCTAGCCTCTTCCCTTAACAAATCCCAGACCATCCTCCTTTTATGGGTCTCATTTGGGCAATAAACGACACAACATTTAATTTAGGCGCAACCCGCAGTAGTTACCTCAACAGACACCTCATGCATGGAACTTCTAATGACTTAGAGATTTGCCCAGCTTCTCCATAGCACAATAATGCCTGCAGACTTCCCAGCCGAGGGTTGCATTGCATACTGTCATTCCCTACCCAATAGCACATCAGCATCTCTTTGATTAAATCTTTGAACTCTGCCAGCGCCATCACAGCAACGTTTTCATCCCTAACGAACCTTTGCAAGTAGTACCTCGATTTTCTGTCCCGGACCCCTCTAATATTCCATATAGCAAACTTCATGGGAAGCAGTAAGAAGAGATGCCACCCCACACATCCGCACAGCACAGCCGCAACATCATTGCAGCCACAGCATAATTGCACCCACCGCCAATCATCCCGTTCAAAACTGCCATAAGCAACAACCGACAAACCAGCATAATGCGGTTGCTACACACCACGATGTGTAGCCGAGAGACTTCGCTCCCATCAAATGTTAGGTTGTGTAGCATCATATTGAGTGAATCCTCTCGCAACCTGAGTGTCCTATTGCATAATAGACTTTCCTTTCATATCCGCAGCAATTGGTACGCTTGCTTCCTGTCTATTAGTCATATTTAGTGAGGCCCCAGCAGCGCCACCTTTCTCCCTCGAATTCTTGTGGGCCCAGAATTTCCTATTGGCCTCCCTTCCACGAACAACAGAAAAGCTTCTACTTATTGTTGTAGGTCTTCCGCGGCCTCCCCTGTACCCAGGCCCCCTTGATTCTTTCCTGAGGTATTGGCCATCATGTTTAGTTATTTCACTGCTTCGCACATCCACACCTTGTCGTCGACGTCTTGGTAGAACTAGCATCCATGGTCCAAGCCCTTTGATATGCTATCCTCGGTATTCAAGCTAGGGCCAATGTTCTCAGATTGTTGTGCCCCCAACATTTATCTTTTAGCAATTCCATCCATCGAAGTTCTATAGTTGCTAGTGCAAGCAATGTCCAAGTCATGCATGTGCACGGGAACGTTCACTAGCGCCGACTCAATTGCGGTAGCAGGCCCATGCGCAGGCACGCGCTCATGAGCGGGCACAGGAGGGAGCGTGAACGCGAGAGCAGGCAAAGCCACGTGTACGTGCGTCAAGGTCCAGGTGTTGGCGCACTCGCAACAGCGCAGTTCACCCCCTGCTTTGGTATCTCATGCGAGTAATTACTAGCTTTGCACTGTTCCACAATATGACCTACGTGACCGCATGCAAAGCACATGCTTGGTAACCCCTCATATTCAAAGGGTTGAAAGTGCACCCCAGCTCACCACTAAGCCATATCCCAGGCTTAAGCAGTCTCGATAGGTCAATCCTAACTCAGACACGAGCAAAGGAAGACCGTTGAAGGTCAGCTATACATCCATCAAGCAATATGACATCACTAACATTTTTTGCAATCCTGATGATATTCTCGGTATCCCAATAGAGAAGTGGAAGCGTAGGGAAACACACCCAGATAGGGGTGCACATAACAGATTTCGCAAATTGGGCGGAAGTCCGGGGTTCATACGTCTAAACCATAGCTTGCCCCACAACTTGTCACGGGCCACCTAGCCAAACGGTATTCCTGTCCTCAATTGAGTTAAAATGCAAGCAAAAACACCCCGACGAGAGGTTAAGGACGTGGAAGTTTTTGAGGTGCCCCTAGCGCCTCAAGAGGAGTCTTGCAAGCAAAGTGTATGAGTTTCTCTATGATCTAAAACTAGTTCATGTAAATGGTTCGCAACCTTGCCACAAACCCCCTTAGGTAGGGTGGCCTTGGAAGAGAGATCTGTGCTTTGTATGACCTGATGAGTAAGAGAGCTAGTGCAGTGAGGTGTATTGTTGGTTCCAAATGTTTGTCATTGTTGTAGTCGTCTTGATCCTCAAGAAACTCTGACTTTGTAAGAGACTTATGGAGAGGATGAGCAATTGAGATGAATAGGAGAAATTAGAAATTTTTACAGAATTTACCAAAATTTTTCTAGCATTTCCCCCTAGATTTTTAGAGATTGGAGGGGATCAATTGAGTTTGGTTACTTCTAGTGTTATTCTCAGAACAATAGCATTCTTCAACAGAAAAGTGATAGCTTCTATCATTATGCCTAAGATCCTTGGAGAAATTAAAGAAATTTCTATGGATTTTACATCATCTTTCATATCTTCCTTGGATGATTAATTGCTAATTATTAAAATCACAGAACATCTCTTTATTTTTATGGACACTTGATGATAATAACGTTTACCAATTTTTAAAAATTAGAAATTCCTAGTCATCCTGAATCAGCATAATGAATGATTCATTCGTAGGCTGTTTAGTTTACACTGATTAGTACCAGCTGGATTTCCCTTGCCTGCACTATTTGATCCTCCTGGTTAATTAATTTGATCTATTCAGTTTTCTGGGTTTTTCTCTTTGTTTTTTTGGCTCCTTTGAATGTCCACCTTTGTGCTAGGTGGCTGATTCTCGACTTTTCTTTCAGCACTTATTTTCTCTACCTCTGGTAGTAAAATGAAGGGCCTTCAAATGTTCTTCCATAAAAAGTATCTCTAATTTGAATACATCAAATTTAATAATTCAGATTTTCTCTTCTCCTTATGGCAGTTAGCGAAGAAAATGGACCTTTTTGGGGTCTTTAGGAAAACACTCTAACCTAGAGGAAACAGGCACCACTTCCAATTATCACTTGTAAATATTGAGAGGGACCATGTCATAGGCTATCTTTTTGCCAACTTTGATGATGTGGAACTTGAATGTAAATTATTGATTAACTTGTGCCTTACATCATCTGCAAGACATCATGGATCTACCCCATCTCATTTTAGTCTGGGCGTAGCTTTGTCTCTATGCCTAATTCCTCCACTTGCTGAAATTAGGTTGGTTAAAATCTCATGTTGAAGATTGTTTTTTTCACATATTGAAGACTGTTTTTCCACATTCTTGAATTGCATCCTTGCGGAGGACAACTCATGTCAGTGTCCTTCCATCTTCATCTTCACAGTTGCAAATCTTTCCTTATGACCTAGTCATAAGTGATAAACTAAGATCATAAATGGAAACTTTCTCCTTTAGCATGCCATCTTCTTCGTTAATGAGCTTTCTCTTTACTGTTTTTGGCTTTAATGTCTCACAAAGTTTTCATCTTAATATGTTCAATGTGAAGCACACAACACTTCTCCGTGTGGTCCATATTTTATTTTGGTTTCGATATTTAAAAGGACTAGATGAGGTAACATTGTTGCCATCTTAGTTCTTGCTTTTGTAGTCAACCCATCTCATCTTATCGCCTTCAGTTTGTCATCTTCGATTCCCTCCTTTTCTTTTGCCATTGCAGGGATGCTTGTCTTGCTTGGACCCAGCAATGTGAAGTAGTCCGACTTCTGCTATTCAATGCTAATATATACTTTGCTAGGGCAGAAACATCATCCATGGACACTTAGAGTAAGGTGAAATTTCTATCTCTAAAGCTTTCTCTTTTGGTTCATCACGATCTTATTCTGCCTTCGTTTGTGTATGTACCACTTGTTCCAGTAGTCCTTGTATTCAATCTGGCAGAATTCTCTAAAAGCCTTTTAAATTACCTTCATGGTAGTCATTCATGGTTTCTACCTGAACGATAGGTTTCCACTACATGTACTTGGTGAGAAAGTTTTATGTGCAAAATGATTCCTTCTAAGCAGAATAGTAGCCACGAAAATTAAAATAGGTCATAATCTACTCGAATTATGCATTGAACTTTGTAGCATCTTGTCCTTGGGATGTTAAGTCCATATTACCTTGCGCTTTGAAAAGCATTGACTAGTGTGGTGTTTAGGAGGATTTCATTTTCTTTTTTGACAATCGTTCTCGCTGGAGATTCATGTGATCTTTCTGCCTCTGCTCTTGCATCATGCATTCTCCTTATTAGATGGATCTCTTTGTGACACTTCGATTGTATTGTCATTTGAACAATCCTAAAGGCGTCCTTGTGGATTATTGGTTGCATAAGTCGTAGTCTTGATGCTAGATGGAGAGAACAAGGTTTTGAAATGAATATGGATATATTAAGCAACGGCGAGGATTTTTTATTATTGAAAATAATATCAAGTTTTCAAAATTTGACATGGTAAGCCCCTAACTTTTTAGATACTGGAAGATATCTATTTGTTTTTTAAGCCTTTTGGTCTACTGCTTTAACAGTTCAAGAAGTTTACATCAAATTTCAACAACCTTTCTGTAAAATCTTTCTATGGTTAGGATCCTTGGAGGAAGTATGGAAACTTACATGAATCTTATCTATTTCTCCATATTTTATGCAGCCGGTTAATTTTCATTCTATTAGATAGTAGAATATCATTTAACCCTAAGGATATTTGTTAAGAAATTGAAATTCTCATGGCTTTGAAATAAGAAATTGTTGATATTCCAGAATTGAGTTGGTTTGACATGTCTATGAGGCTTATAGACCTGAAGCCAGCTTTTATTGCTACCACTCAATCCCTTAGATTGGACTGCCCAATCATGAGTGTTATGGAACAGGAGACTAAGTATCTGGTTAAAAATTACAAGTGCAGCCACATTGGAGTCAGGAAGAGTGAGAAGCTACTTGATAGAGTCAAAACAGCAAAACAAAATTACCCTTAGAAAAAGATTAAAAAATTTACAGTTTGATCAAGAGGAACAAAAGTGATATTTTGGAAATTTTCATTAACTTCGATTTAATTTCTATATTTTCTATGGTTAAAATGCATTCAATGATAATTATTCTGTTACTCGAAATTTCTTAGTTCAATCCCTCAATTCTCTAGTGGTCTAATCCCTTGATCATTATTCTGTCTGATCCCTTGATTGTCAAGTTAAAAGCTAACGCAAGCCAAACAACTTTATAAAGGAGCACTGAGCTTTTCCTAAGATCAAGCTCAAGCCATTACTAGAGTCATTTCATGGTTAAGCCTTAACCGCATGCAAAAACTCCATGAAGGAGCATAAAATGAAAATTAAAAAAATACAATCAACCAACTTGGTATAAGACATTAAATCTAACTTTCTTATTCTTGCAATGTAAATAAGCCCCAAAATATTTTAAAAGTTTGATTCAAATCTTAATCTGGATGAAATCAGCTTTTATGAATTAGATAATAAAGTAGAAATACTTGAGCAAACTAAATCTCAATGAAAAGTTTGTCACCAAGGAAGGTTTATGAAAAGAAAACATTCAAAGCAAAGCGTGTAAATCTTCTTAAGGATAATGAAGTATTCTTGAAAGCTTACGTAGAATATGATAAAAAGAGTGTAAAAATAAAATGTAAACTTCAAACAAAAAAACTTGCCTAACCAAACCTCTAAGGCTGCATTCTCCTTTAATAACATAGTTGAAGTTGAAGACTAATGAAACTTGAATGTGTTTGATCTCAGATGGATGTTGTAGAGAATCAAGAAAATCAATTTTGAAAAATATAAAATGAATTTTTTTTTTATTAAAATAGACTCCCATACTTCTACAACAATGTGTTATACCTATCTTGTTCTGTATATGTTTTACCAACATCAAATTCAATTAAGTCTTTTTAGATTTGCTTTTCTTGTAATTTTTCTATGACATCATCCCACTTTTATCTATTCTTTTTCCACAATTCTCCAAATCTTTTGAAATCAATTTTTTTAAAATCCATTTAACTTAATTGCTTAAATGTGATGTTTTTTTATCAGTATTCTGAGTTTATATTTTTTTTATGCATAATTGTAAAGTTCACCTTGTAGAATCCTTGCTGTAATCGATCTTTAATTTAGTTGTATTTTGAACATATCCTTCAATTCAGATGTCAAAATCTTTCGAAATCAACTTTTATAAAACGTAGACTTCAATTTTTTTTATGAATTTGTTTGAAATATGGAAAAATTCATTCTAAATGAAGTGGTTTTGCCAGTCCTTGATGATTTCACTAAGGATGCATGCATTTCGTTACTCATGTTTTTTGAAATGGGTGTATGAAATTGGTTGTCAATCATGGTTTTTTTGTTCCATCTGTTTGAAGCATACGATGGAACAATTATAAAAGGTAATAGAGTTTAATGGTAATGATGCTCGACATCTTGTGATAAAATAATTATAAAGTTCAATGAGGAGAGGTTGTACGAGCAATACTTATTGGGACCTTCATGGAGAAGACATAATGGCAATACTGTTTAAAGTCTTCATATGATGAAACAATAATGAAGGTTAATTAATAGAGGATATAAGGGTAATGATTTTTGACACTTTCGTATAATGAAACAATGATAAAAGTCAAATGAGAGGATGCAGGGTAGGTGTCTCTTGAGGCTTTAGTATAGTGAAAAAATTATGAAGGTTAATGAGAAAAGGACGAAAGGGAAATGCTGTTTGAGACTTTCATGAAATAGAATAGTGATGAAGGTTAATGGGGAGAGAGGATACAAGTGCATCATCTCTTGAGACCATAATAGAACAACAATGAAGTTAATAACAAAATTATGCAAGGTCAACGCCTTTTGTGACCTTCTTACAATGGAACAATGGTGAATGTTAATGAAGAGAGGATTCTGAGTCGATGTCTCTCAAGACTTTCATACGATGTAACTATGACAAAAGATTAAGCAAGAGAGAAAGAAAAGGTTAATTAATTGAGAATGAACAATCCAATTTTAAAAAAAAATATCCATCAATGAATGGCCTTGAGATAAAACTATTCAAGGATAGGCAAGGTGTCTCATGAACAACTTGCATTTCCATTTCTACGGTTTAAGTTTCAAAAGATGGTCACAGGGATGATGATGCGTGCTTGATAGCTCTGGACAAGGATAAATAAGTGATGCAGCTAGACTACTTTGAGGTTCTGGCCATGCCATTAACTTCTCTTCTACAGGAAGAAAATGAAGTTGTGGAGTGCTTGGTCATCAATCTAACAACCAGGCATGACAGTCGGCAATTAAGGGAATTTGGGCCTCATGTATTGGAGATGGTGAGGAGAAGGAGAAGCCATTTACCTTAATGTAAGGGAGTTGGCCCGCTGCCTCCGGTTTTCATTTTGATTGGTTCCCTATTGTGGAACATCCACTGAGTTAGATCCCCAATCTCAAGGAACCATCTTGCGATTTTTAGATAGAATCTTATTTTTCTCTTGGCTTTAGTGGAAATTAGAGTTTCAATTTTCTCATGTCAAGATGTTGACAGACTTTTTGGGAGGGATTGGGACTTTGTGGTTGAGCCCTCCATGGGCAATTGTATTGGTCCTATTCTACTCTTGTTGAATGTCATTAAGGTATGCATTATCCATCAATTTAAAAATGCTATTACTATTGAAATTGATGTAGGTGGGTGTATGCCTTGGATTTTTTTTGTTTTGTTTATGCCTCCAAGAACTATGTTATTAAAAGAGACATTTGGGATTCCTTCAAATCTATGACATTAATATCCTTACACTTGTTGCAAAGGTCTCTAATGTTTTTCTTTCCTAAGCTGAGAAGGGTGGATGGCTTTCTACTTCTCCATTAATGAAGAGGAATTCTCCCAGTTTATCAATGTCATTGATATGTACGACTTGGGATTCTTTGGAAGCATTTACACTTGGTTTAACAATGGGAGGGGTTCATCCCATATCTTTTTTGAGATTGAATAGAGTTTCTTTCAATCCATTGGAACTCCACTCCTTCCCTCGCATGATGGTACATCACTTACTTATATTGGGTAGGACCATTATTTGCTTCCAATCTAGTTCTAATATCTTGACTTTCTTTTCTTGAGCAAGGGCTTAAAATTTGAAAAAATGTGGCTTGCTTGTCTAGTGGCGAGGCACATGGTTTCTTATGCATGGTGTAGGCAAGCAAATGGTGGCACATCTCTATTAAATTTATCATATCACACTCAATGCTCTTAGTAAATAGGGAAACACAAATTTGGGAAGTCCATTGATTACACAAATTTGGGAAGCCCACTGAATCTAATCAAAGCATTGAACAAGAGGTTAACACACTTCAACACAAGGATGTGCGATTTGAAGAGAATTAGCAGCTTCTTGGTCTCATTACGTGGTATCGTAACAACCTTACTCTCGCAGTGGTATGGTAGTGGTAGCAAGCTAAGGCCAAATGGGCCCAGCTTGATGATCCCATCACCAACTTCTTTCACAGTGTCATTAACTTCCATAATGAGAACTTGATCCATCGATCCATTAAGAGTTAAGGAGACTTCCTAGATATAGATCTCCATGATTTTGCTTGATTTGTTTGCAAAATAATGGCTTTTGATGTTCCATGCACCCACTGTTATATCTTTGTCGTGTAAATGGCTCCCTCATGTTGAGAAATTTGAGTGATGAAGCTGAAGTAGACATAGAAACTGCTGGAGTCACAATGGTATCTCTCTGATCATCTGAAGTAGGAACCGCCTGGGAAGGAACCTGTAACCTGCTAGAAGTTCCCCAGAGGTCTTTCCCCAATTCTATAGTTTCTAGTTCCCCTACGGTCTCCCCAGAACCACTATGAATGTTCACCAACGATGTCGCCAAGTGCCTATTCAGCTGGGGTTATATACTGACCGTGTATGGTGTTGGTGTGATGTATTGCCTATGGATATGGCCCACGTCATTCTTGGCAGACTGGGGGGCCCCCTCTGGGGATCTTGATTGGATGTCACCATAATATGGAAGGTCTAGCACCTGTTCATTCAAGTGATAAAATGCACCTCATCACATTGAGGGATTGAGAGAGAGACCACCAAGGGCCTCCTCGGCATCACTTGAATCATCACACGGCTCCACGACGAGCTCTCTTTCGGGTTCAGCTTCTTCATCTGCTTGTTCCTCCTCTTCTCTTCCTCTCCTTCATGAATATCCACATTTAGTGCTTTGTAGGGACAACTGTGAGCATAGTGCCTGGCTTGTACTTCAAACCAGTGTGTTTATCATTCTATGTTCTATGTGTCCACAGGAGCTTTTCCAAAAAAGGCCTTTGTCCCCTCCCCTCCTTCGACTTCGCTTCGTCTCATGGCACCTATTCCCATATGCCTATTGGCCTATTCCCATATGCCTCTTGGCTTCGACAACTTACTTTAGATTCGATCTAGGCTCTTGAGATTCTCTACTGAGACTGACGTTTACTAGACCTCTGTGACTTTGCTTTGACCATGCTGTCTCCTTCTGCCTCCCCAGGCAGATTGGACCGAAGTGCGTCAGTCTCCCGGCCAGGCATCATTCAAGGCTGGGCCTAATCTATTTCGATAAATTGGATCGGATTTTGCAGTTTTTTCTTCTGCAGCACCTCGACGTGACATGAGCGTGAAAGAGGTGAATCAGTTTTCTTTTGTTTTTCGAAGGGCTAAAAACGAATCACTTCTTTTGGCTTTTTGACCCCATATTGTAGGGTGGATCTCAAAAGATGTGAAAAATCTCCCTCCAAGCCGTACATACGACTTTCACCGAATACGGCTTTCCACAGAATGAGATATGTATCTATGACTCCACAAAAAGAGGTGAATTATGAAGATCTCAAACTTAAAAATCACGAGTAAATAAGTATAAGTATTTTAGATTATTGAATGCTTTTATAATCTTATTTTAAAATTTTTTGTTAACTTTAAAAAATGTATGGGGAGTGTGATAAAAGAAAGCACACAAATGATTTTTAGGCTGTTCGATCCAACATCGGATTTAGGTCTACGTTTGGTCAAATGGCTAGACAATAACACTAAAAGCACATTTCACAAAACTTGGTTGGCAAAACCCCACCAATATCGTGTTGTAGGACCCTACAAACATTGGGTCAAAAGATCATGCAAATTATCGGCCAAACGAGCCTATAACACTTGGTCAAATGACTCTACAAAGAGGCTAAAAGACTAAGCGTAGATCAAAAAGAAAAGTCTCAATAATAGGATAAAAGAAATAATATAAAACTCTATCATAATGGTCTTATAACTTAATATAAGTATCAAGTGGCACACAAACGTTGTAAATCAATATAAGAATAATATTCAACTTATCTCAGTGATAAATCAAGATAGCAAGAAGGTTGAGATGGATGAAAGTCAATTTTAATTGTTCCAGTCTAATATTCCACCAAAATTCTTGAAGGTAAAAAAATGATATTCAAACTTGAACTCTTTCAAATGACGTAAAATGTTTATCAGTCTGATTCATCAAGTTTGAACCCTTTTTATGTAGTTATTAAAATACTCTTCAAAGGCTCCAAATATCCTCTAACGGCTCCTTAAGTTATATTCAACTTCATCAAAATATGGTAAAACTAGTCGTTTGTTACATAAATTATATTGATTATATCATACGTTTAAAGGATCATACACAATTTCTACTAATCATACTATATATCAAATATTAACGTATTATGCGAAGTTTTGGGCATTTGGCTCTCAACTGTATCTCATCCTAAATGAATTAACCATATTATTCGATAAATATTATCGTAACATACGAAATTCTTAGGTTCAGGATATTCACGATCGTTTTGTCCAAACCCCAACATATCAAACATTTGAAATAAATCGTACTATATGTTAAATATATTGTATGGTAGGAAATGTTTTTGAAAATTGATCGTATTGTACGATAGTGACATCATACTATATGATAAGATCATTTTTGTACAAATTTAAGATTTTGTATTTTTGGTATTTTAATTATGATTTGTTAATATAAACCTATACTTTTAATCTTTAATAAGTCAATTTAATATATTAAAAATGCATACACAAATGATGAGAGGTGAGGAAAATATATTTTGAAAAATTTGTCATATATACTCAACTTTATATTATTGTCTTAGTATCTTATGAATATTGTTATAGGTTTATACATTTTGAAGCAACCAATGATGATTTTAGGCATGTTTTTCTTTTTATTTGTTCAAGTTTTATGTTTGGCGATAGTTATGTTCTAACTAAATATCATCAATTAAGCCTTTAAGTTAACACCAAATTCTTCAATTGAGTTCATATATTTATTCTTAAGATGCATGATCTAAAACACTTGTAGAAAAATATTATGAAAATAAAAAATAGGTTTTGTCATCATCAAATTAGTTGCATATATAGACCATTGGTTCAACACTCCTAGCAGAAATGGTATTGTTATTACCATTATTATTCCCTTTGAAATTCGGCATGCTATTTTGTTTGTGGGCCCTAATTGCACGCCTGGCATATATCGTATTAGTGCATGTTTTTTGAAAGGCTCTTATGACATCACAAGGATAGATATAAACTACTTTTTTGAAAGGCTTTTGAGACATCATGAGGATAGACGAGTTGAAGGTGATTGAGGAATTTTTTTCACTAATTCATATATGCCAACTCAATGGTGTGATGCATTGGTGGTGTGCATTCCCAAGGTTTTTGTTGCCTCTTCATCAAGAGAATTCTACCCCATCGATCTTTACAATATTATCTATAAGCTTGTGACAAAGGTTTTAGTGTATAGATTGTAATTTTTGTTACATGTTTTTATCTCTCGAGTAGGGGGTATCCATTAAGGGTTGATTCATCTCTGACAATATATTATTGGCCCAATAACTTAGCCATTGCTTCGTCATCTAGGGGGTTGACGGCCATCATAATTGACAGAGAGCTAGTTTATAGCTACATCAGTTGAGATTTCCTCTTCGCCATGTTTTGTTGCATGGGGTTTTTGGACATATGGTGTGCGTGGGTCAGAGCCTGTGTGTTGAAGCCTAAATCTGTCATCTTATGCAACGACAACCATCTCTTATTGGTTATCATGATTTATTGGTTTTGGCAGGGGGATGTACTCTTGTTTTATTTGTTCATTATATGCTTAGAGTACTTCTCTTCATTGATTCTACTCCATTAGGCATAGGAGGACACCCTAGGAATTTGTATCTATAACTTGGGACTTATAATTACTCACCCATTTGATGATATTATGCTTTATGGACTTGTGTCAGCTCCTCTATTGTGATTTTGGTTTGGGATATCCTTCTTATGTTGCCAGCCAATAAGTAAACCATCAAAACTTTACTGTCATTTTCAGCAAAGGTATGAGTAAACAATTGTTTAAGATGATTGCTAACATACTTAAGATGAAGCATTGCTACTTGGGCAACCCTATTTTAGAAAAATCATCCAAGGCCACTTTGGCCGCATCATCTAACATGCTATTTATATGGTCTCATGTTGGGGGTCTCATCATCTTTGGTAAGATAGGTCTCATTAACATGACTCTTTCAGTAATTCCAGTCCACATTATGTCTTATTGCTTGATTCCTATGATGGTCCTTTCGGAGATTGGGAGAATCATTTGACCATTTGCATTGCGTCTTGTATTGTTTGCGAGACAATTGCTAGATCATAGGATATGGGTTGCTTGGGCATTTGCAAATTTAAGGAACAACTCATGGCTTTTGTGGCAAGGTATACCAGATGCTTCTTGGCTTATGAGGATGCCACTTAGATTAGTGCTTCACATGCCAAGCATGGTGGTCGCTCGCCTATCTTCTCCATTCATTGTGGGGAATCACATGTTTGGAAGCTGATTTGCATCATATGAGAATTGGCCATGCGTAATGCCATGTGGCTTACTGATTCGGCATGAGCATTTCTTCATACTTTGATAACTGGATCGTCCTAGTGGATCTTCAATCATGGCTCAACATGGAAGGATAGATTTTATGCACCATCACTAGTCTTCTAGATGAATAAGGTAATTGGAACTTAAACATGCTCAAGCATCTTTTTGGGGTAGATTTGGCATGACGAATTGTGTGCAGCTACCATGCAAGCCTTTGTTACGATGACCTCCCTATGCGTATGTGGCTTGCCATGCATTGGATGGGTGTGGACCTACACTGCTCGTGAGGATGCGCCTACAATGAATTGATTACTCTTGATTGCATGTGAGGATAGAGCATGCACTACTAAACTGTGTAGTGGTTAGGAGTACTTTTTCTATCATTATTCTTTAGTATGCGTTTGACAATCAATTCTCTATTTTGGATTCTATCTTACAATGGATTCATAATCACATGCTTAAAAATCGGATAGACAATGGTGCCATTATTTTGGATACATCATTATACTCTTTCTAGCGGAATGGAATGGCAAACTCCATTTGCGACCTTTTATGGGTTCAACAAACTGTACTATTGGGACTACTCGGGCCTTTCAGCTCATTTTTATCATCTTTCTTTTGGTGTCCCCACCCCTAGGATGGAGGATTTGTATCATCACCATGGACTTGGAAGGGTATCTCCTTCACATCATGGAAAAGGAGGAATACTCTATTGTTGCTAGTGTCATGGAAGAATGTGTTATTTTTGTGACCATTGAGCTACTATGACTCTTTAATCTTTCTTACAATATTTGGCTACAATTGGACTCTGCAACGATCATCATCTAGTTCCTCCTCACTCAATGAGAAAGACATTGATGTTTGCTTCCTTCAAGTGTTCTTTACTTGGCGATCATTTGTGGGTTCAAATTTTCTTATGTCTTAAGGAAGACAATGTTGGTTTCTTGGGTGACTAACAATGTCTTATCATATGATGACATGTGGGCTAAAGGTATGCCCCTGATGATTGATCTTCACTTTGTTTTGTCTGATGATCATTTGTATGATCCTTCGTAAAGTTAACATATAGCACATGCCAATCCCTTTTCAAAAAATTACTTATATATTTCAAAGATTATCGAAGATTCATTTTCAACATTATACTTCATATTGTCCCAGGTTATAATGAACGTCTGTCTTAAATTAGACTAGGATTCCAGTATTTCAAAATTCTATGTCTGAAAGCAGTAAAGAAACTTGTCTTCACTCTATTTTGCTTTGCTATGTTAAGGTCAAATACTGTAAGCTCTTGTCATTTAACTTGGCTAAAACAATGTTTTCAATTCGTAGTTTATATTGGTAAAATTTATTTGTTACTGACTGCATCCCAGTTTTGTTTGCTGTGTATATCTTCTTTTCTTTTTACTAATCTTCGAGGGAATTGTAAATTGCAATCATCATTTTTCCAGGTACGTTGCTCCTGAGTATGCAATGACTGGACATCTTCTCGTCAAGAGTGACGTCTATAGTTTTGGTGTTGTGATGTTGGAACTTTTAACAGGCCGCAAGCCCGTGTACATGACTACCGGTAACGAACCAGAGAATCTCGTCACTTGCGCACGTCCTTTGCTGTCCAGTAAAGAAGGGTTGGAGCAGCTTATAGACCCGTCCTTGAAAGGAAGCTGCAACTTCGACGATTTTGCAAGAGTTGCTGCAGTAGCCTCAATGTGTGTTCACCCAGAGGCATCTCACAGACCATTTATGGGGGAAGTGGTGCAAGCATTGAAGATGATATACAACGACATGGACGACACAAACGAAGATTCCTGCAGCCAGAGAGGCTCATCCTCTTGTCAAGATTGTGACTTCAAAGGTGATTTTGCTTTGGAAGGAAGCTGGTGGAGTGGGGGATCACCTTGCCTTGATTTCGGTACATCGGATCCAATTGAAGACATGCACAGGCCTCATTCTACTTCTTCTTTGGTTGGGAAGAAGATGGAATCCATTCTAAGTTATAATGGGTCTGGTCCTCTGAGAACAAAGAGGAAAAAGGCTGCGTTTTTTAGACTGAGGAACACAATGAGCGAGCATGGGATGGCTAAGGGACGGTTGCATTTGGATGGGTAATCTGATCTTCTGTTTGAGAAGAAAAAGAATCCTTCTCTGCTTCATATTTTTCTCATGTATAGCTATGCCTTTGTGCCAAATGTAGTTTGGCATAGCCACGAGTTTCGTGCATCCTATTCTCTTGATAGGGGGTTGTCGATGGCTTCTAATTTTGGAGATATCGATTCATTTCTTGTTCATCAAATTCGCCTAACTTAATGCAACATTACTGATGCTGACAACCTTCGTTTGTTTTTGTAGTAACATATAGATACTTTTCCTCATAATTCTTTGTTTTTGTGAGAGGGTTGCAAGCAGCTACAGAAAGAAATGTTAAGTAACTCTTGCAGGGGTGTGGATATGGCACGTAAGAAAAAGGGATCGAATTCTTTGTTTTAAAAGTTCATATCGCAATGAAAATGAATAAAAGCTGTAATGAGAAATGCAGATGGCGCAAATGAGATCGGTACGAATGTTGAAATGAGCTAAACCATGTTATGGTTTCAGAAGAGTGAAATCAACAGCAACAGTTACAATAAAAGTTGAAGCAGCACGTTTGTGAGTATCAGTAGACTTTTTATGATTAAATTTTCCTGCTTTGTACTATCAGCATTTTTTGTTCTTCTTGTGATTTTAATGAATTTTTGCTGATTATAAATGACGAAGATCTTATTGTTTGTCATTTTCTTTTATTCCTGATAAGCAAAGAAACACTAAGAAACATGTCCTGAGTGTGAGTTAGAGTTCTTGAAGGGCATGGCCCGATGGAGAATGAAAATGTCTCAAAGGGTTACAGCAATCATTGATAAAGGAATGACTTGGGAATGTCTGCAGAGTGCTGTACAATCTTTTGGAAGACTTGAGGAAGGTTCGATGGATGTTTTTGAGGTTGGTTGGAATAAGTATGTGCTAAATTAGGTAAGTTAGTGTATTGCAAACTATTTTTGCACCTGTTGCCATAGGTTTATGCTATGTTATGTATTAGAAAGTTTTGGAGATTTTTGTTAGTAATCCAATGATCCTTTGAATCATTGAATCATGGAAGAAGTTATACATAAAATATTGTAGTTGTGTTGGAGGATTTTGATGAGCATATATTTGAGATTTGAATGTCATAAAATTAATGTTTGGTTATTATGAATTCAAATAACTAAGATTTGAGTTTATTAGTGTCATAATATATTAGTATTAAGGCTTTTATGTTTATTTATTTTCTATTGGTCTAATGACCTTTTAAAATTGTAAAGTGGACCCTTGGGGAGATGATGATGCATACACGTTTTTATAGATTTTATAGATTTGTTGATTAGTACTTTTGTTGATTTAGAGTATTGGGAAGATCTACTCTAGGTTTCAGGTGTCATGTTTTGGGTCTAAAATGTAGGGATTTTAGAGTTTTTAGTCTTGAGATTGTTATTGAGAGATTTAATATTGACTTATGACAGATTTGTTTTACATTTTTTGTTTTATATTTTTTTCTTGCATCCTTTTTTTCTCCTCCTTTCATTATATATTTTCAAAATTTAATACATTGCTTTCCTTCTTTTGCTTCTTTAAAACAGCTTGCAACTTAAGAACTTCTTGAAGGGTTGTTTTCAAGTGATCTTCTAATATTCAGCTTTTGATAGCTTATTCTCAAGTTCATTATTTTCTCAATCTCTTTTCCTATCTTATTCTCATCATGAATCTTTGTAGCAAAATGGATGTTGTGTATGGCATTTTCTTTATGTTGACGAATGACATGATTGTCCATTACAATGCTAATGTAATCTTTAAAAAAATTAAGCCCCATTTAGGGCATACCTACATAAGAAAATTTTACAAAGAATAATATACATGGTGCTCCTTATCTTATAAGAAGCAAGGACTAGTTTGCCCAAGTTTGTAAAATTGATACAAAATTCTCCAACATCTACCAAATATTTTCATATCTAAAAGAATCACTATGTGGCACTAGTCATTATTATTACCTTCCTGTCTTCTAATAACATTAATTGGAGGGTAAAGAGAGTTTTAGAACGAAGTTTGTCTCATTCTTATCTTTGTAACTATGGATTAGTTTTACTTCTCCATCAAACCAGATTTATGTACATGGTAAGGTTATTTTCTTCATTTTATTCTCCTTTTCTTTTTTCTTGTGGAGCAATAATCTATATTAAGCCTTGTTTCGGAACAGGGTTGTCCACCCACTTATTCTCTTTAGAAATTTATATTTTCTTCCTCTTATGAGTCAGTAGATCCTTCAATTGCTTTATAGAGTAAACAAATTGTACAAATTTATATTAAGCCTTGGTTTTGCTTCAACATTTTTTGCCTCTTCTTCCAAGCAATAAACTCTTTTCCCATCATTTCTTGATCCAACTCAAGAGTTTCTAAAAGACCCTCGGTTGATTGGTCTAAAAGATTTATCTCTTCTTCACTGTTTTGTTCTTATTTGTCTTTTTCATAACCTTGTTCTTAGTTCTACAAAAAGGCATTGTTTTTATTTGTAACTTCAAATTACAAAATGAAAATATATATCAAATCGGTCCACCAAGTGGAATCACCTATCATATCAATTTTTAGTACGATCAAGGATTTCTCTTATTTTTGAAACAAAGTTTTCAGATCTAGTTGTATGTTTGTTTTCTCAAATGTTTGTTTTCAGATCTAGTAATCTTTTTGGGAAATTCTGTGTCTTTTCACTTCAGATCTCTTTTGATTAAAAAAAAAAAAAAAAAACCTATCTGCTTGTCCATCTACCATGTTGAGCTTATTGACAAAAACTAAACTTGTTGGAGGTTCACCAACCTAAAGAATAGATCAGTGGTCTCACATTTGAATAGCAAAAGTAACTAATCGATTACTTCACGAGTGGTTCATTTGCTCAACTTTCATACTCTATTACATATTCCATTATGAAAAATAAACTTTTAAAATGATGTTAAAAATTTCTTCAAAATTACCTAGAACAAAAATACATAAAAACAGGTAATATATTTCTGTATCTTAAGATTGAAACGAGTTACTTTCGTTAATATTTTTGTATAAGGAATCCCTTGGATCAATCTAGTCTAAAAGGAATCCCCTTTGCTTGTTATAGTACCTTAACTCTCCATGTCTCGGTGATAAACACCGGCCCCTCCCACCCCTTGAGGTTGGTTGAATGCCAACTTTGATGGGTAGGTAGTTTAGGTAGACTTGTTAGCGCTATTACAATGATAAGAGATCATTAGTATTGAACTTCACTTTTGTAATCACTATGACATAGAGGATTGGCACCCTTATGATTATCAGGCTAGTTGACATATCTATTGACCTATTTAACAAGATTTGGATCAATGAAGTTTCTTTAATGGAAAATATTAATATTATCTATCTGGTGCAAACCATCATATTGATAACAATTCAAAGATATAGTCTCTCCTTTTGCTTCTATTTAACTATAGCGTGCAAATACCTGTACTTGAAATCACAAATAGTGCAATTGATTTCTGCATCCAAGGGGGAACTCTTGATTGTTTGAGGTGGGATAGAGAAATGACCCTTTTCCTATATTTTGCCACAATCTGAATAGGGATCACGAGTTTTATTATTAGCCCTTGTTAACATTCTCTATAGATCTAAGTTATGATCAGCATTTAAAAAAAATAATCCCCAAAAAGATCAAAACTCAAACGGATAAAACTATTGATGACACTTGCACATTTCCAAAACCCATGCAAATTTTTGCAATGATTTCATAGTATAATACAATGCTATCCTAGCTCACATAAACTTTAGGTTATCATCTTTATGGAAAGAAACACCAAAATCTTACTGTTCATTGGAGTTGCTTTCGGAGCTTAGTTGCCGTCCAAGTAACAGCAAACCGACTAAAACAAAGGCCGACAAAACCGTAGAAGAATAGCCAAGCACAAGGAGTGCTCCTCTAAGTGACTGTAAAAACTCAAGAATATCATATTTGCTCTAAAAGAGAGACAGTTTGGAAACAGAATATGAAATTGATGACGTGGATTTCAAGTACCTTAGCAAGAATAACAGCATTGTCATTTGCATACTGAAACGAGCTATCAGGAATGTTTTGTATACCTTGGCTGAGCTCCCAGGAGAGTAAACTATTGTTGAAGACGTGGGCAGTTTAATGTAGTTGTTTTGAGGTTGAAATTAGAGCAAATTTAGATGATCTATTTGTCCAAGCATCAGATACAAGGAACAAGGAGAAGCATTACCCAAATGCGGCAGCAATAACAGCTCCAATGAAAGCTTTCTCAGGAGTCACTGCAACCTGAAGCTCTCCAAACTACAAAGAGAAAGAGGGCGGAAGTATCAATTTCCATGAAAATAGTGATAATGATGAAGGATGTTCGAATTTCATTACCTTAAATGTTCTGACTTCTTGGTTTGGCTTTTTCTCTGTCTCGACTATTGGACCTTTAGATAGCAGCTTTCCAACCTTTATCATTGCCTTCGCAATCTGCAATAAAACAAAACTTCAATTGTAAAAACCCCATGTCTTGCACATTGCGGACATATTTAGCAATAAGATTAATTAACCACCAAAGATCAGCTGAAAAATGTAGCATATAGAATACAACACATAGAAATAAGAAGAAAACAGAAAATATCCGCCCATGCGGCTGTGGAGATGCGAAGGTCTGGAACCATACATTGTTCTGCCGCATAAACTTGACCATGGTCTGTGAAGTCTTTTGCTACTTGCAGCATCATGCTGGCTCATCTAGCTTCATCGCGACTTGCTAAATGCCAATACAGCTTGCACCTCATCTGACCACTCTTGTCGGGATGCTCCACTTGTTGCTTCAGACGTACTACATTTGGAGGCACTGCAGCAGCAAGGTTCATGGTGACAACGTTCCTTCCAAACTCGGTCACTGTCGTGAATGTAATTCCCATTGATTTGTCCGGTCACTCTTCCGTTGATCCAAAGCATAGAAATTCATTTAGACCCAATAGACTTTACTATCCATCCATGGTATTGGGTGAAACTCAACTTGAAAACTATGTTTAGCAGAACGACTTGGTGGGTATTGGTTCTGTATGAGGGATCAAAATGGCTCTTCTTCAGCCAAGTGAAGCTGAAGTATTACTCTTGTTTTGTCTCTGTGGTTGAGTTTAGGGCAATTTCAGAGGCCATGCACATTGTCAGCAGGTGAGCAAACTGTATCAAAGCAATATGATGTTGTGAGTGTGACTACACTTTGACTACTATAACAGTTTAATACAGTATCAGGGGTGCATGTTCGGACAGAACTGGCCACTCATATTGTTCATTTTTTTTTAAACCTTTGCCAGCTTTACACTAAATGCATGTTTGGATAGAAATGCAGACAACGCTACTCATTTTGTTGCCAGTAGCGCAAATTTTGATTAATTTTATTGGGATGGGAGAATGACCCTTTTAGGTCAGTTCTAGGCAATTATCATCAACGACTGAGGTTTTTGGACTTGGCCCTTTTGATTAATTACATATAAGACCTGGCTGACTTTCAAGAAAACAAAAAATATCCCATCATTTATGAATACTACATAAGATAATCATTGGAAACAGAAATAATGATTAAGGTAACTGGGGCATAAAAATAAGAAGAAAACAAAAAATGTTCTAACATTTATAAAAACCACTAACATGGGCAAAATGAAATATTTGTTAAGGTAATCAACTATATTGCATACTATCATCAAAACTTCATACTATGAATATCATTACATTGTACGTTAGACAAAGGCACTAGAGATAATACTGAAGGATTGATTCTTAGGTTCAATGGAGAAATAGAAGAGCCAAAACATCGATTACAGTGAATTATTATATAGGCTGAGTGTGCCAAACCTTCAGTACAGATTGCTTTCAAGTGTAGCTGCATCATATTATGTGTGGTCAATTGTTAGAGACATAATAATCGTTTCTAAATTCTTCACATTTGATTCAACCTAAAGAACGTACCAAAGGTATTCATATAGATTGGTTGGCTTCTACACACAAAGCATATAAACTTATACAGGGACTCTTTTTTAAAATCTTACTAGATAATTTTTCTCATGATCTGATCTAATATACCAGAGGCAAAGTGCAAACTCCTTCACTCTGGATTAATTTAAGACGATATTGCTTTTGTTAGTAAAACTTTTTCCACTGCACAAATTTCACCACAGTACACAAAGTTCAGGGTGCAGAAGCTAAGTTCATCTATTGGAGAGCAAATCTTTTTCTAAAAATAACAATTTGTTGAGTAAAGATTGTTCTAAACTTCAGTTAATTATGAAAAGACTGTATTTCTAGAATTGAGAAAATCAGGTCCATGGCCTATAATATCCAATGTTTCCTTTCATAGACATCTTCACATCAAAGATGTGGTAATAGTTCACTTTCACGGTTAGTTACTAGTTTCATAGGTGGTTTCAAAACTATTCCATTATATCATTATGGGTGCTTTTCTAAATACTTGACCGTTTTCATCTTTTGGAATAATGAACATTCTTTTACTTGATCTATGTATTTCAATCAATAATATTTGAAGAAAACCACCAATTATTGTACTTACAAAGAAAAATACATAAATGAGTGATATCTTCAATGTATCCCAATGAATTAAGTTTCTTGAATATCTAACACTATGTTATAAAAAAACTTAATGAATAAATCTTATGCTCATTCCAGGTCCAACGTAAATTATTATTCTCAAAATAAATTTTTATACAAATTGAAAAAATGGATAATTGAATAAGAGTATCACTTCATTCAGTAGTTGTCCATACAACAAAAATCACATTATGAAAACAAGTCCTATGCAAGCTACATTGTCCTTAAAACCCATTGGTGTTATGACTTTTGTTCAAAGATTGATGGTCCTCAATTTAGCACTAAAGTCTTTAATGATTAATATCTTTTCCTTTGCATGTTCTTGTGGCTAAGTAATAATCCCTTATCATTAATTGTAAGTAGAATATCATCCATATATTAGACAAGGAAACAAATTTTTCTCACATTGACCTTTTGATATACAGAGTTATCCATGAGATTTTTGTTGGCCTAATTTGTATCGCCCAAGACCGAAGAAGTCAGAGAGCTTGGTTTTAAGAGGATTGGCCTAGAAGAAGTTGTCTCAAGAGGCTCTTGGTAAGTTTCTAGGTAGAGAGGTACATAGATAAATTATTTTATTTTGACTACAGAGGAAAGGATTTTAAGGTTTATATATATGACTTTGGTCTTAAGATGTTTATGTGTCTAGTGAGGATAAGACCTAGATTGATTATTTTGGAATGATCAAGGGGACAGTAACTCGACATAATGAGATCCGTTGTGACATGTGTTGAACCCTTGGTTGTGTACTACTTATTTGATGAACATAAAATTATTGCGTTGTGTTTCTAATGCTTTTTTTGAGTATGTTTTAAATCATGCTTCTCAAAATCAAACAGGATTTACTCAATTAGAGAGTTTAATCAAATAATTCATAGAGCATTCCATTTTGAAAGATTATGCCAAAGAGTGTTGGTGGTTTTGCTCTTAGAGATGCATATAGAAATAATAAAAATGATTTTATTAAAAGCAATATATTGTGTTTCTATTCAAGATCGTTTATTGTTAAATTAACCATGGATTTGATAGAATTAAGTGCTATAAAATAAAGAAAATCTTAAATGCATAATTTATCCCCTCTTGTGGGTTGTCAAATCATTTTCAACATGATTTTTACATAAAATCAACATGACATAATGATAATCGTTTTCATCCAATGTGAGCATGAAGGCATTTTGCCAGTTTAAGTACAAGGGATAATAACTTTTTAAACCATTACCTTCAAAACCTCTCAACCAATTTCTTTATAGTTTTCCACTTAGATTATTAGAGAAGCTTTGCACTAGCATATTGCCAACTACCCAAGAATTCAACAATGTAGCTTAGGCGTCCCAATAGTGAAATTGCCCATGATGTAGGATTGATCTATGTGATGTCTATCTAAAGCAAAGGGTAACATCTCACAACGATCATTTGAAATGTCGAGCATTGATGATCAACTACAAATGGGATTCTATCATTCCCACTTGAGTCATCAAATAATCAGATAATCGTATTGTGTCCTTATTACATCAACTACTCATTCATCTTGAAGAATCACTTTATCTCTTAGTTAGCCTTGAGCAAGTCTCCAAACCCCTATGAATAATAGCTCTCATACTTCTCTTAGGATACCTATAACTTGCTCTCACCTTTTGTCAAATCTTATTTCTCATATACAAGCCTCCAATACCCTCTTTGTACTCAAAAGAAGCTAATGGAATCCCTTTGCTACCATGTGCTTATAGTTTTTCCCCTATTCTTGAGCTTTTCCACTTAAAAGTTGTGTTCACATCTTCGCAATATTTTCTTTACTTATATTTCCATTTCTCCTAAGAGTTCTCTAGTTTCCAAGAGTACGAAGTAAAGCCTTACATACTCTCGAGTTCCATGTATCACAAATTTTTGAAAGGTATAGATCTTACATCAACAATTTTCAACAAAACCAAATAAAGATAGACATTATGGAATTTCAAAATACTAATACGAGACTTGTTTCAAACCATATATAGAGATGTTGAACTTGCACACAAAATGCTCACCATCATTAAACGAGAATTCTTTGAGTTCTCTCATATAAACCTTCCCCTCTATAAAGCAATTGAGAAATGCCATTTTCAAATCCATTTGATGAAGTTCCAAATAAAAAAGACAACTGGTGCCATAATGAAATGAAGTGAATCTTTATTAGATACAAGAGAAATAACTTAATATAATTGAATGCTTCCTTTTGGGCACATCCTTTAATAATGACTCTTATCTTACATCTCTCAATGTTGTCTATTGAATCTTTCTATCTTAAAGACTTATTTACAGTCTATAGATTTTGCACCATCAAAACCATCAACTAGATCTCAAACTTCAATAAATGCTATCAAAGTCATCTCTTCTTTTATGGTATTGTAACACAAGTTTGATTTGTTACAACTCAAAGGGCTTGAAAAAACATTTCAAGGCTATCAATTTTATGCAAATACATAATATAATCATTACCTTTCTTATTCAAGTAGATCTTCTTAATATTGTATCAAGATACTCCTAAGTATGTTTTTCAACTCATTAAAAATATTTGGTAATTGTTGAACAACTGAATCTATTAGCTTGTCATTAGTAGCTTGTGGAGATTTAGAGACTATTTGTGTAGCTTACACTTGAATTTAAGGTATATTTTAAATAATATTCACTCTATCATCTAAGACAGGAGGTTGAATTTCAGAATAGCCCATCTTAGAAACAATATTTCCAGACTAATAACTCTCAATAATCAAATTCATTCTCAAGGAACTTTGCATTTCTTGTTTCCACAATGCCATTGTTATAAGGTGGACAATGAAACATGTATTCTTCAAACCTTTTAGATATCCACAAAAATACTAACTAATGGTCTTTGGTATATTCTCCTTCTAAGAATTATAAATTCACTTCACGTAGCCATCCATACACGCATATATGTCACAAACTCAGTTTCCAATCTTTCAATAACTCAAAGGGAAACTTAAGGTACTTCAAATACAGTTAAATATATAAACAATAGTTTTAAGAGCTTTAAATGTAAGGATTTACTAAGTTTCAAACTGCTATGTATTCTCCAAACATATCCAATAGTGTTTGATTTCCTCTTTTTATTACACCATTTTGGTCCAAAGAATTAAGAATGACATATTAGGCAAGTATCTCATGTTTCTTAAGAAGCCTTGCAAATGGAACACCTTGTCCATTCCAATATATCCACCATAATATTCCCTGCCTTTATCAAATCTTATGATCCTAATTTACTTTTTGTATGTTTTTCTACTTTTTCTTTAATACATTAAAGGTATCTTATGGTTTAATCTTATTATGAAGCAAGTAGAGATATATGTAACATGAGTAATTATCTATGAAATAGAAAAGGTACATCTAACCATATGAGTCCACATATGAGCTATAAATGCATGCATGTATGATCACCAATATATCTAAGATAGTCTTGCCATCTTTGTTTGTTTTTGGATCTACTTACCCTTTGTGCAGTTCACACAAGTGTTAAAATCAATAAAGATTCGAAGCATTGAATACCACACGAATACTACATTTATCATTCACTTAATTTTCTCTATGGAGATATGTCTTAATCTCCAAATGTCACAATATAGAGGATTCTTCATTCATAATACAATGTTTAACAACAATATTATTATGAACACGTGTTTTGTTATAAGAGGTAATGATTTGTAAATTAATATAACAAAGACCATTAGGCAATATAACATTCCCAAAAAGATTAAATTTATAAAATAAATGACAAGATATCATTAAAAAGTTAAAGAATAATCGAATGGTACAAATTTTGAAATTGTAATCAAATTTCTAAAGAAATTTAGAATATCAAATTTATTTTTCAAGTTCGAAACAAAGCCACCACATAGAATTACATATTCTAATTGTTTCCACATGTGAGTGCATCTTAGGTCTTAAATGTTCAATTCCCATGAGCTTCAACAAGTTTTGCAAATCTGAAGGAATTTGAAACATGGATTCTAGAACTAGAATTAATTTATCAATATTATGACCAACATTGACCGTATCAATTTCATAACTAAATAAATGTGATTAGATTACCTTTTCTTTTCAAGCCAACTCTTAAATTTGGAACAATTATTCATTTATCACCTTGTCTTACAAAAGAAATACTTGGATTCCTTCTTAATTTTGGACAGACATACCCTTTCCTTTATGTTTACCTTAAGCTTTATACTTTTCTTGAGAAACTATATGTGATGCAACACAAGAGGATGCAATATAGCCCATGATACACTCAACCTCAGTTTATCACAAGCCTTGGATTAAGACCATAAGCAAAGGTTCAAAAAAGAGCATAAAATAAGTTTAAAATATCTTCTTTGAGTTATGGGTCAATCAGGATCTTAAGCGAACATTTATAAGAGCTGTATCATTTTCAAAAGGTTTTTGCTTTTCTCTAAGTGCTTTAAGAGATATGTACCCATTTGCTATGATTTAACCCATTGTTTTTGTCTTTTTTCTTACTTATTCAATTAAATTTTAGGTAGAAGAATTATTTTAGTGATTTGCTTTTCATAAAGGATGCAATTTGGAACTTATCTAATCTTTTGTTAGGATGAATGAAAATTGGCCTTAGTTTTTGTTTATTTTTAGGAAACTTTTTAAGGTTTAGCTTTGTAGCATATGTGCATAGGAAATTCCCTTGAGAAAAAATATCCATCCTTTTACTTATCCTCTTTCTTTAGAAAATTTTCTTACTATACTCCCACCACCACCCACTTCCTCCTCTCTCTACCTTTTAGTCAACCTCTTCCTCTATCTCATAGATAATTTTCTTTCTCTAAACTGACTAGCCACCCCTCTCTTCTCTCTTTGCACCAGCCAACCACCTTTGTCTCTTCTCTCTAAACTTGTAAGCCAACCCTGTCTCATTTGTACTCTCTTTGAATGCTCCTGTCCCTCTCTCTAGATAAATTCCCCTCCCTAAACCTACTCGACACCACCCCTTCTCTCCTCTCCCTATTGCCAATCACCCCTTTCTCTCTCTAGGTATCTCTCCCTCTAGTACTCTAAACTCGATGTCATTCCCTGTCTTCTCTTTCTACCATCAGCCATATTCTCACTATCTACATCCAATGCTCCTTGTTTTTCCAAAGGACATATGACACCATCATCAGTGGTATCAAAACTTTTCTATCAATGTCTATTTCCTCCCAGTTTCATAATCAATCTTTCTTTTCTTTGAGTATAAATGGTCAAAATATCATTAATAAACCATTTATCCTTATGTGTTGTAAGGTATTTTGATGAGATCATACTATTAATCCAACATAAAAATGCAATAGGAAAGATTGACGTCTCAACCTCAAGGGAATTTAATTGAGTCACAATATCCATCCTCTTCATATTGTCTTCAAATGCACCTCTTAAAATGGTTAGCTCCATCAATGATTATTTTGGTATCAAGGTGTTGATAAGCGCCTTATATTAAAACTCGAACAATTCATCAATAGCCTTAAGCAATTCCTTAGCAATCTTGCATTTAGAATTGAATCACAAAAACAAGGAGGGATTTTGATTTGTATGAACATCATATTGAGGTGATTAAATTGCTAGCATTTCTCATACACAACAATTTAATCCTTAATATTAGTAAAGAATAATTACAAGTGATTCATCTTTCTACATAACATAATTAATATCCATCTACTCTAATAATAGAAGTATAGTATCCTTTCACACCTTATAGTTATCCCTGCTCATATAAAAAATATCACATTTTATATAAGAGAAATGCACAAGTTGTATGACTACATAAAAATAATCACACTGCATCTAAGGCAAATAAACATATATCATGTTTTATCAATATAAAACATGTTTCAATAAGAATCAAATGACATAACAACTGCCTGTGTAGTAAGCTTACAATTCAATTAGATTTGTATATAACCTAAAGATGAAACTATGGAATTATGTTCCATTTCTTAAATCTAGTAGATAAATTAAGAAATAATATATTATTCATCCGAATATCATACTTATATAATAAAAACTCTAATGGATAAGATTTATCATACTAAATATGTTAAATCATAATGAATTTTATTATAATACAAGAGAACTAGAACTACTTAATATATAATTTAACATAATTAAAGATGCTGACTAATATTTAATTAATTAAAATAATATGGATCACTAGATTATTAATTTTGGGAAAGAAATTTATAAAAGAATACATGGATCCACATGCAACACACATTCTGAATTAATTATGCAAAACAATTAAACACATATGAATTTAAATGCAAAATTTTATTTGTAATTTTATTTTTTTAGTTTCTACATGGTTATGAAAAAATAAGGAATACAATTATTAATCCCAAACTAGTTTTTAAGTAAGTGGAAACTTGTTGCCTTTGTGACAACCAAAAGCAAGACGATTGCCAAATCATAAACATATGGCACATGCACAATTGTAAGCCTTTCTGTCGATAAATTATAAGATTACTCATAGATAAATCCATATTTTTAACATCTCAAGAACCAAGCCATTAAAATAGTTCCATTTTCAACATCTATTCGATCAAAAAGATCACCAAAAGACATTTTACGAAGCCAATTCTAAATTCCACCATAATAAGATTTCCCAAAAGTCATGCAATATTAAGAAATTTATGAAAACATAAAAAAATTGAGGTGAAGGCAAAACATGACCTCTAATACCAAATGTTAGAAAAATTTTGCCGTACTATAAACAACTTTAATACATAAAGAACAAGGCATAGAAATTAAATCAAGGCTCGAAATTGACCCCCAATCATTGTTGTGCAATTATTTTCCTACAATAGCAGTTTGGTGAGTAAAGGTACTTATAAACTTCACTTAGAATAATGTAAAATTTTAAAAAATTGAGAAAACTAGGCTTATGCTCCTTGATATCTAATGCATCTTTTTATAGACATCTTTTCATCAAAGATGTTATGGTAGTTACCACTTTCATGGATGGTTACCACAGTCATGGATGGTTTCAAAACCATAATAAGAAAAGATTACCCAATTATATCATTGTGGGTAGTTTCCTAAACAAATGAACCACTTCAAATCTTGGAAAAACCATCAGCCTTCTCATGGTCTTCTTTTTGTAGTCATTAATGCTGAACAAATATGAACTGGTTACATGTTTCAAATCTTACACTTGCATATCCAACACATTTTGTTTTTCTTTATTCTAATTTCTTGATCATCAGCACAGCAGTATAGTTTGTATTCTAAGCTAACCCATGAGTCCTATTTTTCATTGAAATTCAGTAGTGTAATTTTAGAGCTTTGAAGAACAATAATTTCTTGACAAGAAAACTACAAGTCAATTCCATAACTTAATGCAATCCCAGCATCAAACTCCTAAACAAAAAACAAGGCACGGAAAGCCACAAGAAGTGAACTGGCTGATAAGAATAAACAATTTTAGTTACAAAGAACAGATATATAGTCTTTAGTTCATACCTTTTGCAACTCACCTTCTCCATACTGGCCCATAGCCTCAAATCGTCTTCCAGCAGATAACAATCGCTTCCCAATTGCTACATGTTAACCAAAATAATTAACATAAACAGAGAACGAAGTAAATAAGATACAAATGGTGCAATAATTTTCATGTTTCTTGCCTTGTTTGACATCTTTGGTCAAATGATCATGCAAAGATGGAAGGTTATTTGCTATGATATTCGATGTCATCGTGTCAGCTTGCTCCCATGCTCGAGACAAACTTGAAAATAATTCGCCAAATTCTTTACCGCACTACATGAACCGTCAGGGATAGAATATTCATATTTCTGACTAATGCACTATAAGCTAGGAAAAAGAGAATATGCAGAGTTCTAAACAAGTTTCGTAGTTCGCAAATAGTACAAGGGTGTCAGAATGAACCATAGACTCCACCTTCTAACCCTAAGAGCGTACCTAATGCAACAAAGAGAAGGGTAATGAACAAAGAGTGACCAACCTCTTCAAAGACGGGGCCGCTTGCAAGATCAAACGCCGCATCATTCAGCTTCAGAGAGTTCAAAAATAGCAAAGGCAGCAAAATAGTCCATCACAAACCGCCAACCGCGAAATTCAAGCAACGAGATCACGTATTGAACGGCCTTACATCGAGCCGGAGGTCTCCAGGAAGCTTCGACAGGTAATCCGGGGGAAGACCTAGGCATGCCTGAGAGAAGGCTAACATGAGTCCACGAAAGAAGAGGAGGGACGAACAAGTAGAGGGGCTTACAGAAAGTTCTTGGAGAAGGGGAAGAATGGCCTCGTCATCAAGCGAAGCAGAGGCATTCGAATTAGTTAACGCAAAGGAGATTACGATGGAACGGGAAAGGGCGACGCCGGGGAGGCGATGGGCAATCAAGCATAAGGCCGACGGGACTCCACGACGAAGTGTAGCAAAGTTGGGTTTGAGAAGGAGAGGGAGAAAAGGTTGGAAGACGACCGACGCCATTGGAGCGCTGTGGGAGATCTGTAGAGTGGAACAAAGAACGCGAGACCGCGAACCTCGTGGATAAAAGCGGGAAAGTAACCAACTGCCAGCAAACTCTGCGGCGACAAAATAAAACGGAAAAAAAAAAAAAAAAAAAATTGCAGCTTGAGAATATTAAGAATTTATCGATTTTTTTATTTTTCTAAATAAACGTGATCTCTATTTGAAATTAACATAAATTGCTGCATATAAAATATCAGTAAAGAATAAACATCCTAATTCCCAACAACACTTTCAGACATGCTCGTGAATTCATAAACGTGTTGTCAGACATGCTATTGGATTTTGTAAAATTCAATTTCAATTTGATTTAATAAATGATAAAAAAATAAACAAGTGTGAAAAATATAATTATAAAAATTGCAAATCACGATTAAATCTATGAAAACATTAATTTATACATTTTTCTTGGTTCAACTTTATATTATCTTTTTTTATGAACTACCAAAAATTCTAACGCAAAAAATAAAATAATTTTTTATCTTTATTTATTTTTTATTAAAGTTATTTCTTACACAAACTCATTTGATAACATGTTTTGAAATTTGGTTGCATTAATAACAGTGATTAAAAAAAAAGGTAAACACATGAATGCCCTAACATGTATTACTAAATTTTTAAGGATTTTAATGGATAGATGAAAATTTACTTATACATCAAATCATGAGAAGGAACATAAATCCATAATAGACAATGTTAAAAGGTACAAAAAAATTAATGGTCAAAAAGTGCTTGGAATGCCTTCATATGGATTGTTGAATGTCTTGGTATTACCTGGGCGTGAGAGGATCATCTGCAAATTGAGTTTGATAGTATCAATTTTTGCTTGAACATTAAAAAACAATCAATAGTTTTGATGTCATACTTGTTCATATACTTATTATCAAAGGGGTGGTAAGATGCTATTTTTGAGGAAAAATAAAAGTGTATGAAGTATAAGATATGAGAAAAATGTCAAAAATTGCAAGTTGGTAAAGAGTTTGTATTAAAAAAAAATAAGAAAATTATGTATATTTGTTTTAAAAAATCATAGACTAAGGGCATATTTGTTCACATGTATAACAATAAAAAGAAAACAAAGAACAAATAAAATATAACTTACAATTTGAAATAAATTTTAGGAATGGGTTTAACATTTTCTTACACTTGGCCTAGAGATGATTATATAATAAGTTCTATTGAACCCTTAAATGAGTTTCTTTCATTTAAATTGATAAATTATATCTAAATTCATATAAACTTATTTACACAAAATGAAGGGTCTTGTAACTAAATTTTTTTCATTGTATTTATGTGTCTGTTTTTGTATATTTTATAAATAATATTAAAGTTCAAAGAAAAAACTCATTTGAATCTCGTAATTAATTAGAGACATGTTTTTGATATCTCAAAAAGTAACAAATTTGGTTCATAATAACTAGTTTACCTAAATAGGTTCATAACTTGGTTCAATTTGGCAAAGGTTTGCAGATCCAACCCAAGTTACAGACCATCTATTTAATATGAAACAAAATTAGCATTATTACTAGTCTCTGTATGCATACCTGATAATTCCCAAGTGTGCACGATTTGAAACCTGCCGCACAATACATGAAATAGTATTCCCAAGTACGTATGAATCTCTCGTCATATCCAAGTGCAAGAATCTCACTGCATATAAAAAATTTTTAAGGGAATTAAAAAGCCATTAACAAGCCAAAAATACATTATAGTTTCTTCTATAATTAGAATTGTAATGAAACAAAACTTGACTAATTAGGAATGACAATCATTTTTCTTTTTTATATAAATTTTGAAAATTCCTAATTTTATTCTACTCATTTGTCCAATCATAGAGAGAGAGAGAAAGAGAGAGATATACCTTTTGTTAGCCATTAAATTGTTTCTCCAACATATAAGTGTTTGGTAGTAATGCAAGCATATATTCTCCAAATGCTCTACGCTACATAATAAAACGAAAAAGGCATAAAAATCAAACTAGAAACTATTATTTCATGTGCTTCCTACAAACCAAGATTTTAAATTGTTGCCTACCAGAATTTAGAAGAAGAAGCTATGGAGGAGGTTATTCTACTCAAAGAAGGCAAGCAGCCGCCAGGAAAAATATACTCTTTTATAAAATCAGAACTTCTCCTATATTCTTCATATCTTTGATCTGGAATTGATATAAACTGTAAAAACAAAAAAGGTTAACTTGAATCAATAAAATCATTACCATCATAAACATACTGATGTTTTAAAAGCTTCAGGCTGAAGTTGAAGTTCATTTGAATGAGACAACAATAAAGTAAAGTAACCTATTCATGTTCATTATTTTGTTTGCTATAAGGTGCAAATTTTTTTTTTATCAAAAGTATGCTGGATTTTGAAGCAAGCATATTGACCATTCTTATGCTATCTTATGAGTTTGATATATCATTTACCAATCAAAAGTATGAAAGGAATTTTTTTGTGTGTAAAGTATGAATCTTAGGTACTTTAAGGGAACAAGTCAAGAAATAGAAATTTGTTTTCAATTTCATGAAAAAAATGTTTCATTAAGAAACAAAACCATAAAGAATAACAAAACAAACAATCACTATAACAATCATTTAATGAGAACAATTCTTAAAGGAAATCTACAATGATTTACCTTATTGATTTGATAGATCTATTTTATGTTGACAAGAATGATTCCATGAATTTAAGAGGTTTTACATTTTATGGCATCATGTTTGAATTTTCTCAATTACATAAGTTATGTTAGTCTTCTTAATGAAATGAGATAATTAGTTATGGCAACATTCAACTTTGTTGTGACATACGAGATCAATGAGGGAAGATAGTGAATGTTGAGTGTTTCTACAGAGGAATCACTAGAAAAATAATGGCTTTTGATAGGATTTTAAATAGAAAGGTATAAAGATGAATTGTCTTACATTAGTTATTAAAAGTGATTTTAATATTTATATGAGATATCATAATCTTAAAATATTGATATATCTTTTGAGGACAAAACTTACTTAAGTTGGGATGAAATAGCCTAAAAGAATAATATCTCAATATAATGAGACTAAAATATCACATTTAGAAAGAAATACTCTTGTGACGTCCTTCACCCAACATTTCTCGAATGTGGTGCCACGCCATCTAATTCATGTTCATTTTCCTTTGGTTTAGAATTATAGATATAGATATATACTCAAAACCATAGAAAACTCATTTTAAAAAAAAAACATTACATGCTTAAAGTTTAAAAATTATTTAAAATCATAACAGAAGTAATATAAAATTTTTACCATTTGAAATTCATTGTGAAAAAAGTTATAAAATGTCACATGCTTTTAAAACCCAATTGTTTATACAATCATAATAGAAAACTAACCAAGTCTAACTAGCATAGAGATATTAAACTTGTCCCTCATAAATCAAAAGCATAACTAGTTGACATAACAACTAATAAAATTGATAGTAATAATAAATCAATGTCTAGGTTAAGTACTCCTGATGTTAATAGATGTTAACACTTATTATTGTTTGGTAGTTCCAAGCCTCACCTTAGTTGAAAGTGTGAAGTCAAAAGCAGATTAAGCTAATTGTGATTAGCTTAGTGGCAAAACATGTATATATATGTAAAATAATATAACTTTGGGTTATGTTGCATGCTAATTCAATTACACACATATAACATAAAATAGCATGTGAATGTGTAATGTAAAAGAAATACTAATATTTATGTATTAGCTAATGATAAGGCTTTTTTCATAATAGATTGGATTTCTATATCACACTATTTTGAGTAAACAACCTTGATGATTGCTCATTTGGCTCAATTTTAAAAACATCATTCCAAAATGGTAGTTGTTATTTTGGATAATCATTCATCTTTTCACATTTTGAAACTTTTCTTCCATTTACCAACCTTGATTGTAATCTTTTTATGCTTTTTTTCTCTTTTCACGTTCTTATCTTTTCATTTTTCTCTTTGTAATTATTATCATAAGTTGTATTTTATACATAGTATGCTATGAATCAAGCAATTAGATAAACATATAATTATAATATGTTGAGTCAGACATAATAAGTCTCATGTCAAATAAAACATTGGCATCACTTGCAACATGACAATGTGTTAACATGGAAACAATTATCCTCTAATCAATTATTCAAATTCTTTTTCTTAAGAGGCCATCTAGCTTTTAAACAATATTACATCAAGTATCTACACATTAATATGAGCTTGCTTACCATGTTTGTATGTGTAGTGGTCTAGAGAATCGGATCTTTAAATGCGTAATTTCTTCACTTCCTGGGTGCTATAATATTACTATAGTACTAGTAGCTATAACATTTCCAAAAATCCTCGATTTCCCTTCTGGGTTCTTGCTAGACTCATCCCAAATTGCCTCCAACACCTCCTCTCTCTTTAATACTCAGTCAAAGACAAACTACTCAATTTCTCTCAAAAAGTTTTTCTTAGTAAGTCTTTCCCATTTTTACCACATGATAGCCTTTCACCTCTCTCGACTCCCTATCTTCAAATAATGAACGTGTCTATTCAAAGGATGCCTCCTCACTTTTATGCTCTCTTAAATCTGATAATTTTATCATCGATGAGGCTATCCTCCATTACAATTTCCTCCGCTCACCATTTAGGTTTTAACAAAATTATGATTTTTTAATATGTATATAATCATATCATATGATCCTTCTTTTCATACTGTATGATTTGTGATATTTTTCTTCACCTACAATATATGATAATATATGATTCCTTATTTGTACTGTCTGATGTGGGTACTCTTACATTCTTATTAGACTTGCAGACTTATTGTGGCCTTAGATTATCCAATAAGGCATTATACTTATACGACATTCCTAATCCAATTGTACAATACATTTCAATTTATTTATCTTGATATTCTCATTGCATCATATTTTGTGATGTCCATGATCATATTACACGATCTATTACTCTTGCTCACATATCTTATTGGACTTGTCTAACTTATTTGACTTTGGATTACCCAATAATGTAAATATTTATACGATGTTCTTAATCATACTGTACGATTTGTTTTAGCTTATTCATCTTGGTATTTTATTCCATCGTAACGTATCCTTCAAGTCTAAGCTTTTTCAATATACTACTCAACAAGTACTTTGTAGTGTCAAAATATTCTTTTTAGGCATCAATATAACAACTTAAGCATATTGATGCCTTACTATACATCAAATTATTAACATTTCTTGTACTATTTTATATTAGACCTTCACATATGTGACTAGCTAGTATTGGCAACAAATAGCATTGGACACCAACATTGTTACAAGAATCCTTTCTAACTTTTGGAAGTGACATAACAACACTTTCATATGCTATCAAACATAAATCATATGGTTTAATGATTTGATAAGAATTAAAAAATAACATTCATTGTTAAAGGTTCTATGAAAAATATAATTACAATGAAGATATCATCAAAGTCCACAATCCAATTACATAAAAATGTATACAACAGAAATTTATGCGCCTTACATAGCAGTTTTTCATAAGAATAGTCACATATTGTGTAATTATTTCATAGAAGATGAATCTCCTATATTACATTACAAAATTGATGGGTCTTACATCTAAAAAACAAAAAAAAAGTAGTTATTAAGTGACAACATGCTCTATACAAATAACTTTAGCTCATAAATTGAAAAGTATATTACCTTGAATAATAATGTTATAGAGTTAAGAAAATGAATGAATTTTGAATTCTAGTAAGAAAATATGCTTTTGACATATAATAATTCACCTAGTGAACATAATGGAAAAATAATGTTGAATATACTAAAGATAGAAATGTGGGGAAAAGAAACATTAAATTAGTTATGGAGAAACTATAAAGTACCAAATCAAAATATGATAACATCAAGGATAAATTTTAAGCACATATAATGTTCTAAAAGTTGCATTTGATGTGTTATATGCTTAGAATGAGATGTGTCATTTTTTGTTTGCAAAATGACAACCTAATTACTAATACTAGTTTTCAAGTAATAAGAAAGTTAAAAAAAATGTAGAAATGTTGAAAGTTTTGAAGATAAGTTCGATGGCTACATGACATGTAAATTTCAGGATGTGATGACAAAAGTGCTACTAAACTTGGATAATCAATCAAGTGAAACAAGAAGTTATAGTTTAATTATGTGGATACAATTGATCTATTTAATGATGAATATCGACAATAACAAAAGGGTCTATATTGGAAGTGAAAATAGTTAGTGACAGATCAATGTGACTAGAGTACATTATGGAGATAATGAACAAAATTTTAGAATTATGTAACATGAATCAAGCTTTTATGAAGAGTGGTGTCTACACAACACTATTTGAAAGTAATGTAAAATAAGGGGAAAATCTTTTAACTTGTTTGTTTGACAAAGCATTCTATCTTACTACACACAAATAAAAAACTTAGTTTATGTTGGTATGTAGGATACATATAAGAACTAATAAAAAGTCCAAATGATTTGAAATGAGGACGTAGGAAAAGGGCCTAGGTAACATTGATAGGTGTGCATAAAGATTTAGTTGATTTATGGTTAATGTCATGCAATACCTAAAACAAACAATTATGGACAAGATCTTATAATACCATATAATTGTTTGGTTGATGTTAATGTTCTTTCCTAAATATTTAACAAAAAAACAAAATTTCCTTTCAATTTTTAAGATTAGTTCCAAATGATCACAATTTCTATTAAATGATCTATAGCTGTGTGATATTTCTAATATAAAAGACAATCAAGTGATGAGTAGGTTTATTATGATACTCAATCATGATAATTTTGGCATTTAGGATACTCAAATGGCATAAATTATTTTTCCTACAAAAATTAGTTGTTTCTTTTCTAATGATAAAGGAAAGGTTTTAATAGTTTGACAGATTTGACTCTTTAACTTAAGCTTAGGTATAAATTAGATATAACACCATTTCCAAAGTCATCCATAAAGGAAATTCAAAAACAAAAAAGTGAATGTTCACGTTTATGTTGAAGAAACCTTTATCAGAATTTCCTTTTGTTTTGCATGGGTCTAGAAGTGGATCCAAATATTGCTTTTCGCGAGTAAAAAAGTTAACCAATGGCACAATTATCAATGTCCAGGCATATTCTTCTCCCTTCTATGCAAAATGAATTCCAAACTTTTAACAAAAAAAGGGATGTTGACAACCCACCTGCAGAACAAATAAGCCATGTTCAGAAAGGAGTTTATCACAGCAGCCAAAAAATTGTTCGAAGTATTCATGCCCAACTGCTTCAATCATCTCACTGAAACACAAGCTCAATTTGTTAGTTTCAATCATCTATGTCAATTGCAATGAAATGTTCAGAATATTTCGACATTTTACATGGTGGTTTTGACATGAATATAAATTGCTTGGTAAACATGGTCTAAGATTCATGAATTCTGCCAACATGCTGTGGATAATACTTGGTGATGCTGCTTGCGGTGATTTAACCATATTTAACTCATTAAGTGCTTCACAATTTAAACTTTAGCTGTCAAACTCATGAAAATGTCAGAGTTACTTTTCATCAATAAGGTTAGGTAGTTAATTCTAGTGCCAATAGGTTCTAACTTCTATCGTCTAAAGACTTCAAGGAAACTTCTAAATTGCAGTGAAACTAGCACTCTACATTTGGCTAACGCTCATAATTTTTCTAGTGTTCAAATCGCAAGTATTATTGCTGAATAATCTAATCGTTTCAAAGTAGCTTTTATTAAGTTTGTTGGCATAAATATATTGAACTTATGCTGCTGTTAGTTTTTTTGCATTTAGAGAAACTTTCAAATGTTACCATTGTTTCTATACAAGAAATTAAAACAAAAATGACCAGTTGTAATCAAGAAGCCACGAAGGCTCCCAAACCAATTTATTGTGGCTCATTATTCTCCAAATTTCAAGCTGTAAGATTTATGCTGCCTTGGTTCTTGTCTAAACAATGCATCCACCAATTTCCAATGGTCAGGGATAATCTGATGAAAAAAATAATTATCCACATAATGTAAGAGAAAGCTTATATTGTACAACTATGAATGTGCATCTGAATATTTGACAGTTCTAAGCTTGGCTTGGATGTACAATTCCATGTTATAGAACATCTATCTGTTGGCATGACCTTAAATATTTAAAAGTCAGCTATATTGCACGTCTCCATAGCGTATTTTAGTTTATCATGCAAAATAGGCATTATTTTTTCAACAATGTAATCTATTCGAAGCCTTCATCGAAGCATTATGAAGGTGATAAATTGCAGAAACTTCAAAAGAAAATCGTAACCAAACAGTAATTTTAATACATAGAATACAAAATAAATACTAAAGGAATACAAAATAAGTCAGTAGGCAGTACCAAGATATAATCCGGTCATATGTTTGAGTGTTTGGTAGCTGACGATAATCACACAACAGCAGTGTTATCTTGCCCTGAAATAGAGTATTAATTCAGCAATGTATTTGATAGTGGTTTAAAACAAGGTTTTAATGATGTGCTGTTTGGCATACATTGTAGCTAACGAATTTGTACAATTGCCATATAAATTCCTTTGCAAGAACAACTTTAAACAAAAATTCTTTGAAAGACAACTAAGAAAGAATAAATTATTATCCTTCAAGAGGTTTGCATGTTGAAAAGATCTTCGTCTAAACATTGAATTTCTTTGACCACTTAGATATGTCTATAGGGAATAATATCATTTTTAAATAATAATGTACTTTCAGATTTTATCATGCATAACGTACTAAACAAAGTCTCCAAAATACTGATCTATTATTGATTTCAACGTAAATAATAAACATCCCCAGATGAATGTATTGAAATGGTTCATCTTCTGAACCATGAAACTAAAACTTACATTATATTCTTCAATTTCATTGAACAATACAAAGAAGTTTAGCTGTGATGCAAAAGTTTGTAGCCCAAAATTAGACATTTCAAGTTTTTCACCATGAAAAAGATCAAGTACATAAAGGTCGAAATTTTTATTCCAAGTCTGTTGTAATATTTTCTACCGAATCTATTATTTTACATATTGTATTTAAAGCTTTTGAGATATGAAAAAAATTTGAAGGAATAAAACCAAGCTAATGTAGTTAGAAATTAGAGCATTGTGTAAAATACGGTTAAAAGGTCATATGTAGAACCTGCCCGAATCAGTTCAGAAACTTGGTAAAATGTTTCCAACAATCAGCACTAATGCCATGGAAAAAGCCTTTGAAGGAAGTACAAAGACCGTCCCTACTTGTGTGATTCCTTTTCCATAATCAGCTGAAACGGTTGATAAACTTCATTTACAAAATAACTAGAATTTCATTATCGTTCCTGGAATGCTACTAAAAAAAGTGATAGAATAATCCTTTTTCTCAAGTAAATTTCTTTCTGTAAAAAAGCTACTTAGAAATCTGATTGCTGATATAAAATTTTTTAAAAAACTTGGGACACTTCAAATTAGCTCGAAATTTAAAAATGTTCTAGTTAAGTAAAGTTTACTGATAGACTAATAAAAACAAAAGAATAATCATGCAATATTATGCAAACTTGCTATTTTTATGAGTAAGTATTCAAAACAAATGAATTTGAGGAAAAGAAACCTCTAAACCAGCATCCTGCACTTTTCTCTTTGTGAATTTTAGTTGCTCTATAGACAGTGAGATGCCAGTATATCTGCAGCCTGTTCGCTTAACCACTTCTATAGCAAAGCTTCCCCAACCAAAACCAATCTCAAGAATTTCATGGTTTGAGTCAATCTTAGCCTGAATTTTCAAAGAAATAGCTTAAAAAAGAAAGTGAAAGAGTGAATATGAATCAAAGATGAGCTAATGTACAGACAAACCTTTTCAATCAAAAGTGAGATTTTGCGTTTCTGCGCAACTTTTAAATCCTCATTTACAGACTAGCACAAGTTTTTACAAAAAAATCATCCGATTAATTCCAGGGGTTTATACTCTTTGAAGTTAAGAATAAATAAGGAAAAAATTGGCTTACCTTAAAAATTGCACAAGAATAAGTCATCGTCTCATCTAAGAATAAAGAGAAGAAGTCGTTGCTCTGTAGAACACAATATATAAAAGGTACATCAGTCATTTCATGCATTATTCTGGTGAAGCTTAGAAGCAATATTAATGTCTAGCAAAATTATACATTTGGAACTTGGGAAGACGCACACTTTAATTACATGCAAAGTATCAGTACAGTTGCTTTCAAGCCGTTCAGAAACCATATTATAATCTTAAATACATTAGAGATGTTACTAGAGAAAAACTTAGATATTAATTTAACAAAGCTGAAATAGGTAATTTTTCTCAACTAAATTTGAAAAAGCTCACTACTCAAACCTCCCAATAAAAGAATTACATGACAAGCAGCAATGGACAGTTACTCAAAATCAACATTTAACAATAACATCAAGACAATCTCACTAAATGGCATTGGATTTGCTACTTGAATTATCTTATACCTTCTGCTACTATCAAAACGAGCATATCACCGCATTGCACGCATATGTCAGTCTAAGTTCAAAATGCACGAAAATAAAACTCAGTCAGCTACCTCAAGAGCCCTTTAAACGTTTACTTATTACAGTGAGCCACAAGGAGGATGCAAGCAGGTTTATCAAATTGCAAGAGAGGTTTTGCCACATGATAATAGCGGTATACAAAAGCTCCCATATGTGAAGGATCCAAAAAAACTTTGGAACCAATTGGTCTATTGCATCAACACTTATCCTATAACTTGCAGGAGGCTTTTTTCATGGCTTAAACCCATTACTTTTGAGCTATTCATCGACAACTTCAACAGTTTTGCTAATGGCAAAGCCTCATGTGTCATCAAAAAATTTTATTAAAACTTGAAGAGGAGCTCTATAAGATATTGCTAGACCAATGTTGCTAAATTGTATAGATTGATAATACAATTATGGACATTGAAACTAGATTATCTAGAAAAAAAAGTAAAGAATTATCAAAATTAGACAATACAGATAAGGGAAAACAATGGCCAAATACAGGTGGAATCTAATATGAAGAAACTAGCATAATTACATGTTAATGAAGACTCATCATTTTATAGAATTCAAAAGAGAGGACATTAATGTAGCTGAACTAATCAGGATGACTAAGATTTGTTGATGTTTGAAGTATATAATTTGCCTTTTTATTGTTTCCAAAAGCATCAAACTTCAGAAAACCTTGACTTTAGCTAAATCTTGCATATAAATATACAAATTGATTGCCTAATAGTTGCCATAAACAATATGCAGACTCCTTATTGTTCTATTAACATCATCAATAAGCACTAACCAGATCATAATGTTGAGATATGTTGCGGCGGGCTTGCGAAAGGCTATTTGCTCTCGAGACATGAAGGAAAAAATATCTAGCAGATGAAAGAGTGGCTGAAAAAAGTAATGGTGTCCACCAACCCCTGCATAATTGAATAAACATTCTTTAGCTATTGTTTGAATCCATGAATCATGTCTTCATAGAGTAAATGGATAATGGATCATGTACCAACCTCTTATTTTGGTCAATTCTAGAAGAATCCCTCAGATCTCTATTGGCAATTAGAACCTGAGGGGAAGAAAAATATAAGTCTAAAATAAGAGCTTATTTGGTTAAATGTAATTGAAATTTGATGTAATTATAATTCACAAATTGAAATAACATTTTTTTTGTTAGAAGGGTATACTATTTTAAGAAATAAAAGTCCATTATTTGGTTATGTGCATTATAAAGCAAGAAATTTAAGAGATGTAGAAGAAGAAAAGAGAGAGAGGTGTGAGGTGGGGGAGGAGAAATTGAGGGAGGGAGAGTGCAAGATGAGAGAAAAGTTATGGATATGTTGAACTAAGCACAATGGTTTTAAATGAAGATCTAATTTTCACATCTTGTGTAAAGATCAAATCCTTCCTTTCAAAGGAATGTGGAGTTTAAAATTTAAGTTAGCTTTTAGACTCAATTAACAAGAACAAGACTTAAACTCATTAGTAAGATAAACTACATGAATTCTTTGAATTCATCATATTGTATGTATTGGCGACTCTTTGTGTATACCCAAGCATTTAAGCCTCTTCTAATTGTCTTTTACGATGTTTTTTTCTCTATTCAAAGGCAAAAATTCTAATGATACGCATCTTTTAACAAAAAAATTAACACCCATTAACATGTCTAAATCAACTTAGTTAACTCTCCCAAATTATTCTTAATTAACTTTATAAACAATCTCTTGCACAATCATTTATAATTCTATGCTTTCAAATGTAGTCATTCATCTATATTAGCATTCTCATCATTGCAACACTTATTTAGTTTGTTTGTTTGTTTGAATGTCATAGATCAATATTTTGCATCATATAGCATTTTCAATAATGCTACATTCATATAAAACAACATTTAATATTATGTAAGATATTTCAATCAAACAATAAATGTTTGGTTTTATACAACTTGTGTAGATATTATTATCATCTCATTAATTTTATCATCATTTTAGATTATAAATTCAAAATAATGAAATACCTCTTTATAAAATATTTTTTGATCCCCAACAATGACCTCTACACCATTTATAATATTATACTAACTAAATTACATTCTATAGATTCTATTTTAGACAAGATCCTATGGACTTCAGAGTCATTCTTCATAGGTCAAATTTGACTTTAGCCACTTCTTTAGTTTTATTGAAAAGTATATTATCATTAGCAAAAACAACATCATGGCTCTGACTATAATCAAAATGTCAAGACCCCCTAATTAAATTACATAATGTATCAATAATAGTAGATTAAGTATAGATAAATAAAATTAAAGGGCACATATTCCTTGGGTAGGGATTTAACATGAGACAAACCCAAGCCATACCAAATCCAATACATAATCTTACATAAACTAAAATAAAATTATTATTATTTAAACATTCTATCCACAATAAACCATAGATATATAATAATAACAACTAATATAAAAGTATCACAAGAGTATATATACAATTCATACAAAGTTATAATACTAATTCGATCTACTAATAACAGTGAGTGTGATCCTCATTCATAATCGTGTAAACTTCATCTCTATAAATAATAAAGTTATGACCTGTGATATAAATACTAATAAAAATTTATAGAGCTCGACAAATAAATCAAAAGAATAATAAAATATATTAGTATAATGAAATTGAATAGAACTAGTATTTAAAAACTAGCATGATAACCAATAACCATGATATAAAACTAGGAATATATACAATAATGATTTCTCATATCATATTCATATCCAAATAATCTTTGCTAGCAGGCATAAATAAAACTAACATCCATCTATAAAGGTATAGCCTCTAGACTTATATCTAGCTATCCTATACAAAGTACTATAGGCTATTAATGTACAAAGATGTGACCTCCAGACCTACATCAAATCACCCTAAACATAATACTAATGACTATTAATATTAATATCAAATTTAGGTACAACTTTCAAACTTATATCTTAGTCACCTTACACAAAATATTAGTAGCTATATATATCCATATGAATTAAGAATAATGTCTCAAGAGAAACCCAATTCTTATTTTTATTTCATAAGTTATAACATTGTTTATATGATGTGTTATAACCTAAAGGAGTAGGTCATTTCTTTTTTAGTTTATTTTATATGAATAATCTAGTATATACCTTTATTAATATATAAATCAGATAAATAAAATATCTCTTAAAAATATAAAATCACATGTCCATGAAATACCATCAACCAGTTTATTATGTTACATATCGAAGTAAAGTCGATAATAAGTAACATATAAAAACATTTAAATTAGGAAAAGTATCATGTTTAATTTGCTAATATATTTATATCATAGTTATCAAATTTACCTATTTAAAATTGAAATGAAAATTTCTTTTCCAAATTAATTTTTCTCCTGATTTTCAAAAGATACTATAATGAATAATTAAATAATCATTTTGTATTATTTATATATATATATCTTTATAACTATATAATCCTAAAAGCATCCTCTCTATTTTCCCTTCTTACTACATTACCAATGAATCGTCCTTTATCCTTAATTTTCAATACGTTTTATACAAATTTTTCATAATATATCATACATTACGTTGATCGTACCATACATTTTATCTAATCCTCCTATGATCCTCTATATAGTGCTTTCATTTTCATATACTTGATGGAACAATAACCTAAAATATTGTAAATTGTTTCAATTTTATGATACATTCTACATATAATCTTCTACTCTAACCACTTTTAATTTTTATTGAACCTCAACTTAGCATATTAGATGTTGATCCTATTATATGGTACATATAGTTCAATTGCATTATAATCTCCATCAACTGGCAAATAATCAGCCTCTTATCTTTATCAAGTTTCAATTAACAAATTATACTTGAAGCTAACACACAATACATCTAATTCAAGATACCATTCATTAACTTAACTGACTTTATGCCAAACAACTTTCTTAACCAGCTTAAACCTATATGTATTGTACTTTTGGTTCAACATATGATAAGTTTCCTTCTAAATGAAAATGGGAAATATCACAACTTAGTTTCTACTCCAAGTTAATCCAAATTAATCACAAAATTTGTAAGAACAGTATTCTTACTACTTAAAGCCACAAAAACCTCATTTACTTGCCATATAAAACAAATTAACCAAAAGAAATTTTCCTTCTTGACTCTAAATTCCTCTATTTCCAACAACAATTGCACTTGCTGAATTTCCTTTGCTCTTCTCACTACAACCAATTCTTCCTCTCCTCTGTGTGCAACAGTTGCTCCTTTAATTCTCTTTCTCCCTTTTCTTGCTCTTCCTCCTACCATTGGTAGTTCCTTTTCTTCCTTCACTCCTCTTCACTCTCTCTTTCCCTCTTCTATTGTCATTGGTTTTTTTCTCTACTAATTGAGCAGTTTAATAAATTTCTCTTCTCCCTTATCTAATTTATTCCATCTTTACTGAAGTAGAGAAATAATCATATGAAAATTTACTAAAACACCCTCAACAATTCATAAAATAACATTTATGTTATTTTTAAAAAATTTTATAAATAATTATGTTCATCATTAGATTCTTTTCTAAAAACTCCTTTTAATATGCTCAAATAAAAATTTTGATTTCCTTTAAAACATGAAACATCTCTCAATATAATATAGAAGTAATATAATTTTAATTAATACAATAATATTTCAAAGAACCAAGTTAATTTAATTAAAATACTCATATTTATAACCATATTGTTAAAATTCTAGGATTTACAATATTTAATACAAAGAAAAATCTAGTGATATTACATGAAAACTCTTTATTTAATTCTCAAGTATATACATGTCATTGTCTCATTATACACATTTTTAATAACTTCAATATATCCGTCAATAATCTTTTTCATAATTTAGATATTGTAAAGAATTTTGATGCTCCATTTATTCCTTCTCTCAATTATAAAAATAAAGAGAAGATTCTCTTTTCTAGCCATAAACATCCACATTAAACCTCTTAATAGATGTAAAGCACAAAAGATTAATTATAGGATACATTAACCTCACATCGTAATCTATACTTAATCACTTTATGCCATAGTTTCGAATAACATCTCATCAAATTAATTACTCCAGAATTTGCACAATTCTAAATATCTCCAGAATTTGCACAGTTCTAAATATCTCCTTCATTCTCATAATTAAGTATTAGATGACCTTTTATCTACTCATCCAACATCTTTTTTATAGTTAAAATAATATTGAATAAATAAGTGAGCCAAGAGATATCCTATTTTCCCAAGAATCTCAAAAATCTATAAAAATGGCATAAGATCATACTACTTCTCCACACTTCATCTTCATTTATGCTTCTTTCACTTTCATATTATCAACATGTTGCCAAAAAAAATTCCAAGCAACAAAGATATTCCAACTTAGTTACCTTATTGCAATATTCAAAAAAATACCATAAAAATAATTTACTATATCATGATCATTTACCAATACTTTCTTATTGTCAACCATGATCACTTGATCTAGATTCTTATCCTTTATTCTCTCTTATTTTAATAAATTTAAATATGTATCTCTTTCTTTAATATCCAATTTTTAAATAAACTCCCAAAAGTCATGAAGCATCACCAATTGTTATTTAGCCTTGAAGTGAACATCATTTACTTGGTACATCCTTCTACTTTATCTAAACCACGTTTTGGACCTTTTACGACAATATTTTATAAATTCAGTTAACCAAAAACTTAAAATATTCACACCTGTCAACATGTTTTGAGATTTAATTATCTTGTCGCAATATTAAAAAAAATACTATAAAAATAATTTGTTATATCATGAACATTTACCAATACTTTTTGATTGTCAACCATGATCACTTAATTTAGATTTTTATCCTTTATTCTCGCTTATTTTAATAAATTTAAGTATGTATCTCTCTCTTTAATATCCAATTTTTAAATAAACTCTTAAAAGTCATGAAGCATCACTAACTATTATTTAGCCTTGAAGTGAAAATCAATTACTCAGTACATCTCTCCACTTTATCTAAACCACGTTTTGAACCCTTTACAACAATATTTTATAAATTCAGTAAACCAAAAACTTCAAATATTCATACCTGTAAACATGTTTTGAGATTTAAATTAACCAAACAGGCCATTAGTAAAAATTAATGTTTTGGTTGAAAGCAACCAAAATCAGCATTAGAAAATGATCTTACCAAAAAGAGATCTAGAAGGCCTTCTTCCTTGTCAACAAACGAAAAATAGCCATTTATATAAGCATCTGCAAGGCCTAAGTCAGCTTCTGTAGCAATCTGTAGAAAAAGTTTATCAGCTATTTGGTTACAATTAATAATATACCAACAGACTGAAACATACAATTTTGAATTAAACCTTCCAGTAAAATAATGGATTATTCACTTTAAGGACAGATTTAGAAGAACTACTCTTGCAGGTTCCTTCAAAGACTAAGACAGTGCCTCCTTCTTCTAGTAACCTGCAGAAAATTGAAAGAAATTCTTCAAGCAACAAATGAATTGCATTTGTGATAGCTGAAAACAACAGAAAGAAAACTACTCAATGCAACAGTATTATAATCGTCATCATAATCATTAGATGCATTCCAGCTATTGAGGTCTGCTTTGTAGTTACTTCTTTGTTTATCGAATGTTGCATACTGGTTTGTCTAGGTTTTTGGAACTTTTAACATCATTATTCCCATTCGACCTCTTTAACATCCCTCCGTCCCCCTTCCAAACACTTCAATTTTTTTTTTCTATATCTTCTTTCATTTTGCATACTATTTTTCATCATAAACGTGGCCAAAACATCTAATTGGAGTTTTTTTTTTTTGTTTCAAGGAATCCTAATTCGATTCTTTGGCAACATTATTGCCAATGCATGTTACTTCTACTAGTGCTGAATTATTTTTCCAAGCAAGAAGCTGTAAACTATTATTTGTTGCTTGCATAGAAGCACTAATAAAAGAAAGGTTCACAAATCAGAACATGTGGGAAAAGTTGAACCTTACAAGTTCAGTAATTAGATGTTTACTGTTTTAAGTTTTGAAATAATGAAGTCATACAATATTTGCATTAGAATTCATTAAAAATTCTACTACTAACGACAAAAAATATTGATGAAAAAAACTTGAGCAATAGAAACCAAGAGATCAGTAGAGAGGCCAACAGGGCCTCAGGTGCATCCCCGAAGGCATTTTTCAAGACATTGCAGACCTTGAATGGTATTTCTACTTACATATGAAGAGCTTTGGACACTTGCAATCCATCAATTAGAGAGAATAAATGTGAGACATGTCCATATCATCACTGACTTAAGTACTTCAACATTTTTAACCATTGAGCTCATCTATAAATGCTCGATGATTGTAAAATTTGAGAGGGATTGCTTAGCACTAAGGAAACTTTCGTAGTATAACTTGTTATGTTAGTTATTTATTGTGAATTTCTCTCTCCATATTTTTCTCTTTTTTTCGTCATTCAACAAATTCAGAAGATCCACAACCTATGTTCTGCATCTTGCATTCATCGAAATTAAAGAATCAGAGAAACCTGGCCTCTAATTCCTATAAAAATCCCAAATCCAAAGGATTGCAAATTAAGCAATCCACTAAATTGAGGTCAACTCTTGTTGATGGATGACTATAGATCTGGTGATCATCATGGCAAAAGACCCATGAAATATTTAAGAGAGATTTAGTTACAGATGAAAATTGAAAGCTTAATAAAAGTAGTCCTATGGCGAACAATTTTGGATCTTTTCTTCAATCTACATCATCTTCAGGTCAAGCAATAACTTATGGAACTTGATGTGATTGCATTTCAACCAAGCTTTAAACTATAAAATTTTAAGTTTTCTACTTAGCTTTACCAAAATCAAGCTATTATGGAAGCTAGAAGAGTTGCAAATGAAAAGAAGGGAAGTTTTTCTCCACAAGGAGGCCAGAAATTTAAGTAAATTGCAAATTCTAGAACAGGGTCTCAAGCTGCAAGAACTGGAACAAAGGGGGTCCACAATGTAAGATATCTAGCAAATTTTACATAGGAGAATGCAAGAAAAAAGGAGTAAAGCCCTTGTGAAGGATTTAGATACTAGGCTAGTTTGCAAAGATAAGGAAATCAATCGAAGGAAACAGGGGTGGTAGAAAATTTAGACATGGAAGATCTTTTACCAAAACATCTATGAGCAATAATGCAAACAAAGGGAGGGTTAAGCTTCTACCAATCAAACTCGAACAACTCAACCCCAAATCTACACAATAAATCGGAAGAAAGTTCCATCATCTCCAAATGTTAGAACAGAACTTCAAAATTTTTAAATTAATCTATGGGAAGTATTATTTGATTGTGGAGTATTATACTTATTTACTTCCACCATATTATGGTTTTGTATATTTCATTATTGAGAGTTACCTATATGTATATTGCATATGTTACAATTTTGTGCTTGTAAATAAGATGATATTACTTTATACATATAATGATAAGTATTTAAATGGGATTTAAATGTTAGTTTATTCTCACTTGAAGAGTTAAGATATACTTTATTTACTCTAATTAAACTTATAAACATGCAATTATTTGTGAAAATCGGATAATAATTATAACCAATATGTAATAATGTGGTATCAAAGCCTGATGTTGGAAAAATTTTGAATTGGTTGAGTGGAACACTTGCATAACATACACATAATATATATGCATAAAGTTATATCTTGGAAAAATTTAAGAATTTATGTGAAATGTATGGTATAAGAAAGATTTGTTAAAAGGTATTCAACAATAGCTGAGTCTCATAATATAGTTAAAGGAAAAAATATTGAACAGGAAGCTGAGAATGAAAGCAATCCAATACATTTTTCATCTTCATATTTACAACCATTAGTGCTTTGAGAGAAAGCTATGTGATCGATAAACTTATTGAACAGTTTCATCAAATACACCCTCACTTTGCGAGAGGGTCAAATAACTAGTGACGTAAAGATGAGTGAAAAAAATGAGTAGAATTTTTAAAAGTATGACATGTCCTGAGAACAAAAAAGTAGCATTAACTACTTTGTTATTGGATTATGTAGACTTTTTGTAGGAATCTTAACAATACATAAGATTTAGAGATAGGTATGGTCATGATTAATTCTTATGATTTATTTTATGTAAGAATAAAAAGAGGAGAAAAATAGAAAAGAATCCCTCCTTAAAAAATCAAATAGATAAATTTATTTTAACTATAATATAAGTAGTAAAAATTTCATGAATAAAAAGTGCATTAATATGAGTTTTTATGTCATTATGTTATGGAGTTTTATATTGTCTAGAATACGTTGTGATTTTAGGAAGCATATTATGATATGATAATATGATATTAAGCTCAATTTATGTATATATATATATATACATACATACATACATACATACATATATATGTATGTATGTATGTATGTATGTATGTATGTATACATATATATGTATGTATGTACATACATACATACATATATATATGTATGTGTATGTATGTATGTATGTATGTATGTATGTATATATATATATATATATATATATATATATGTATGTATGTATGTATGTACGTATATATATATATATATACATAAATTGAGCTTAATATCATATTATCATATCATAATATGTTTCCTAAAATCACAACGTATTCTAGACAATATAAAACTCCATAACATAATGACATAAAAACTCATATATATATATATATATATATATATATATATATATATATATATATATATATATATATATATATATATATATATATATATATATATTATATGAGATATATAGAGTTATAAGCCATGCAAGCAATATGAACTATATGAATCTTATAGGTTATATGAATGTACTAGAAATAGGAATATGAAATGAAAATGAGAAAAAAAGAAAAGAAAAGAAAAAAGAGAGACGAGAGATAAAAAGGCACATCGAGGACTCAAAGAAAGCTTGGAGAGAGATAGATTACTTTATTACAGTATTTTAGTTGTTTTATTTGATCTTATATATCATGTAAAGGGAAGCTGTTATGCTAGCTAATTTAGTTTGAGATATATACTAATATTTACTTTATTTCTCTAGAAGATTTTAAAATTTTAATTTGGAAAATACTTTCTATCATTCTATTGTAATTATGACAACTAAATGAATTAGAAAGATATGATTTTTATTCCATTGAAATAAAAAAGAGTTTTGCACTCAACAAAATAAAAAAAAGGTTTTACAAACATCAAGAATTTTATTTTAGAAATGTGTGTATCATAGTTATTTTAAAATAAAGAAAAAAGAAATTTTAAAGTGTTAGTTAACTTTTTCTACTTACATTTACAAACAAAGAACTTTAAGGACAGCACAATTTCCTTTTCCCTTATGCTCCATGCATGCCTTACAAGACTAATAACATAAAACAATTTAATTATAAAACATTTCTTAGAAATGATTGAAAACAATTAAACTGTTTTTTCAAAACAAATACACAGCATGATAAACAATTATCACCTAAATATTACAATCAAAACTTTCAATCATCACATTACAATACTTGCACAAGACATTTTCAAACTAACTTAGATAATGTTTTCAATCTTATAAATTTTGCTAATTTAGAGCCACTAAAATTTATTGCATCATTTTATCAAGCATATGTGCCCAAGTTATATAGTACAATTATCTTAATTTGTATTGTAGTAGTCATGCCTTAGAAAATTGATCTTGACTTTAGAATTACTTTTTCGGACTTGAATTTCTCTTTATTATCACAATGAAATTCCCAATTTTTCCAATTCCTTTCACGAAGACAATTCTCCCCCTTTTTATAAAATTTTGAACACCTCTTAAGCTACACATCTCTCCTCCTCCCTCAAACAGTCATGCCGCTTCCTTTTCACGATCCTTGGTGGGTTAGTTTTAGGTAAAACAAAAAAACGATTACTAAAAACTTAAATATTTTAAATATTTTTAAAATTTTTCTATCCAAATAGCCTCTAAAAATTCATTAACTACTTTTATACAAAACTACTAAAGGAGTTTTAGCCATCACCAATTTTTAATGATTTTCTAGCTTTGTTTGATATTTTTAATAATTTTTTTCTCTAAAAAGTAATTTAAAATTGAGCCTCCTAACCTCTATACTTTAGTCTAATTTCATAATTTTCTGACACTTATTAGTATTTATCGTAATTTATGATGAGTGTTAGTTTCGTAATTTAAATTATTATTTTATTCATGATGTTTATCAAATTAGTATCATTGGTTTCATAATAATTTGTATTCATATCATTGTAGCTCACTTCCCTCCTTTTAGGTCATATACACTCTTTTTGGCAATGCACAGCTTTCAAAAAAAATCTAAAAATTTAAACTAAAATAAAAAAAATTAGTGAAAATTATTCTCTTTCATTTGAGATGCTACATTATATCCATAAGGGTCATTTCTTTTTCTTTCTTCTATTATTTTGGCTTTTCCTTTTCTTTAATCTTTTTCATTCATTACTTCTTTGTTAAAAATCATTTAAGTACCTTTAGATAATTTCTTTTTTTCCCATTCTCCATTTAAATAATATGTTCTTCTCTTAACTCCTTTCTTCAACTCTTGGAAGCAATTCTAGAGTGAACCTCTTTTGCTTCACCTGCATTTAGAAACTTACCCTCAAGAAAGTTTATAGTAGAAAATATATTCTCTTATAAATCTTATGAGTACAATTAAGTTGAGAAACCTTGGTAATTGCCTCTCTAGTAACCAATGGATTGATATCAAAGATTGCATATTTCTTGAAGAAAAAAGTATTTTTTGGGATCCATCAATAAATTTGTCACCGTTTGACTTTAAACAAAGTTCAAATGGCTCAATTATTCTTTCAGGTGTAGTTGATTCTATATCGATGTTGGACTGGGTTAGTCAATATGGAACTTTTTTGGAGATCTATTATACTTTGAGACTTTCTTCATTACACTCCCTTAAAGACAAAGAAAGACAAATCAACTATCCATGTTTGCTAAGAGTTAAGTGAACATCAAAAGGTGTTGAATGTAGATGAAACAATTCTCTCTCTTAGTAGTATTTATAACAAGTTTCTATACATTTTTTGAAATTTGACATTATTTTATTAATTTTATTTCTTAATTGGTCATAATTATATGTTTGACAAGGCAAAGGATTCGTGCTAATCCAAAAGAGATGTGTCATATAAGCCATCAGCATATTATTATATAAATAATCATAATATTCAAATTATTTTTTTCAACAAATTATAGAATTTTTTATCATAAAAGTTTCTAAGGAAGCATAACATAATGCATGCAAGATTATTATCTATCTTCTTGATGATTATATCTTGTTTGTATTAAACATTGTGATGAATTTTGTTATTGTTTGGCTAGCTTTTTCTATAGATAAAGAAGCTCAACACTTTTAGAAGGACATTAGATCTAGACCTGAGTAATTCCTTACTAGTTAGTTGTTTCTTGTTTCTTTTTTATTTTCTTTTGTCTTTTAATGATATCATCAGTAATAAAATTTTTCTTCTATCTATAACAAACTGAAGGTATACGAAAGTTCTCATCGTGTATTGGCTACATAGTTTTTCCCTATTTAAGATGGATTCTCAAGATAAATTCTAGTGTTCCTTCTTTGTTATGCATTTTCTATAATTCATTTGTATTATTAATCAATGATTATCCCACCCTTATTATTTGTTTGAAGCAACATTATTCATCAAATATCCCTAGTTTCAACAAATCTTAAGAAATTACTAACGACTTGTGTGAGGTCTCAATGAATATTATGAGCTTCTATCTTTTCATAATTACCAAAATGTCATTGCAGTTGGCATGATTAAACTATCCCTTTAAAGAAAATTTTGCAAAAATTGAGCAAAATAATCTATAAAATTTTCCAATATTTTAAGAATTTTTCCAATGGATATCAAAGATTGTTGTATATGTCTCATCTAATTTCACTCACTTAAAGCTGTCAATACACAAAACATTGTTGGGGTTTAAAAATTACCTAAACATACATTGGAACAATAATCGCAATAATTTTTCAAAATACCCTATTAATAATAAATTATTAAGCTTACCATATTATTCTTGGAGGCTTAAATATTACCAAAATGCTCACACTAATTAAGTAGATATTATGAAAAATATGACAAAATTTTCAAAAATAATCAAAGAACCATAAAAAATAGATAAATTAGATTTCTCATAATAATCTGTCTTTCAAATATTTCAAAATTCAAAAGTATTCCTAAAAATTTAAAATTGCATAAATAATTATAAGGAATAAACTTGGTAAATTACATTGCCTAAAAGGATTAATGTAATCAAGTGTTCAATTGACATGCAATAGCAACTTAAAATAGTACTTTATAAGGAATTGTTTTTTAGAGTGTGTTTTTTGAAAATATGGTTGAAGTAAAAAAAAAATTTTATGTTGATGTTTGACAAAAAAAAGAATTTTTAATACTACGTTCTTTTTTAAAAAGAGTTTTTAGATGAATTACCAAGCAAGTCCTAATTTTGTTTTTCTCCACCAGCACCATGGATACAAATAACCTCACCAATTTTCGGTAAGTGTAGATAATCTTCCAACATAAATGTGATTTAACCATCCTAACTAGGTTTTGCTATGGATCTCTAAGAATCTACTAAAAACATTAGTTTTGATTCTACGAACCAATTTTTATCACTCTTTAAAATGAAGGAGAATTTAATATTTGGAAAGAAAGGGATAAAAAAGACTTCAAAGAATCCGAAACAATATTTTTGATAAATAAGTTGTGCTAAATAAAATTATTTACCATAATTAATATGGCCATATCCCAACTTCTTTGTGTATGATAAAAAACATGTAATGGCTTTTATTTTTCTTATCCAAGGCATTATTTTAGAATAAAATAAACAATTTTCATTTTGCAAAGGAATGATTAGACTAACATTAAAGTACCAGTTGAGATGTAATGTTGAAGGAACTTTTTGACCATCACCTTTGCTCCAGCTTCCATCAACGAAGGTACCATATGCCTTGGGTTTTTCAGGAGTTTAAACTCCTTTCCCAATACATTGTGGGCAGCAGCTAAACCCGCCTAATATGATCAGCATATATGAAAAGGGATAATAAGTTATATAAATTCAATAAGCTTTAACATAGCAATGTGTAAAAGAAAATAGTATCTATTCTTGTCATTTACACATTTAATATAGAAAACACAATTTGTTGTAGTTTTCCTGCTAAAATTTTTCACCATAGGCAATTGATTGGAGAAGTTACCTTTAGTCCATCTTCATGGAAGCCATAGCCTGCAAAGAATTATGCTAATGATTTGAAGTTGTCCTTGAGAAAAGATTTAATAGCTTTTAAACAGCAACATTATGGAAACATGTAAGCTCAATTTGTGAATATTGCTTATTAAGTGATTTTTAAAGGAGTTTTTAACAAAACCTCATTTTTAAAATAACATCATAAACTCACAAACTATTCACAAACATAGCCAATATGGCTTGGAGACAAATTTCAATCCTTTTAATCAACAGACCTGTAACCCACCAAGACTATAATAAAGCTTCCTCAATGCATTGATAATTTGAAATTTTTTCTCCTGCGGACTATGATACACCCTCTCTGTGATATATTCTCACCATTTTCTCAACTATTTCTATCATTTCTTTAAAATTATATTGCTTTGATTGATAGTGATCAGCCCATTTTACCATTTTTGGCACAAAAGAGAAAGAGCTTTTGTATTCTTTGTAGTTAGATCTATCTCCATATAAGGGGTAGAATTGACTTCCAATGAAAAGTGATGCAATTAATCATCTTCTCTAAATAAAGTCTTAATTGTTATTGTTTGCTTTGATTTCTTTAATCATTCTTTCAACCTCTTAGCTTAGTTGTAATGGCATGGACTATAGCATTAACTTCAAGGCTATACTATATTATTTAAATAAAGGTTTTTTTAAGATAATGTAAATGTTTCAAATATAAGCTTAGGCTTCTATCCAATTCAAATCATTAGTTTATTAAAATATTTTCAAATAAAGACACCTTTAGCTTGTGACAACAAAATGTCACTGAATAATTAATGCACCCAAGCAACAAAAAATTGATAAAAACATATAGGCTATTAATTCATCCATTCTACCCACAATGCACATTATACAAAAATATACTAATTTTTTTGGTTCTTTTAATGAAATAATTGCTAGTTGTGCCTAATGATTATTCAAAACAAGTATTTGTTAAATTTGTATAAACTAAAAAATATAAGAATGTCACTTTTCAAATACATCAATAAAAAGAGGCTGTTGATAATATGAAGCCAATTAGAAGAGTTCTCCATTTCTAATATGACATGATTTAGAAATAAACTTGGCAACTACAGCAAAGAATCCTGTTCTACAATGTCTATTCCTTGGAGGAAATTTATAAGATAGATATAGAATATGAAACTTTTTTGAAATTTAGAGGCTATGGAAGTAAATTAAGGGAATTAAATCAAAAACCCAAGAACAATGCAAGGCGCTTGAAAAAAAGGACATTGTTCCTAATAAATGAACAGCCTTAGTTGGTAAAAGTTTTCCCAAACTATGCATCTAATATTGTAAATAATAGGCCACCCGGCAGCCAAATGTGCCGCTATATATATACTCATACCCTCTCAATCGAACAGCCCAACGGCAGTAAACATGCCGGAGAGGAAACTCCAACAATTATTGTAGAACATTATGATGGGTTTAACTATTGACGTCTGAAGAGTGAAGGTCCACAATGTGTATCCACCAATTGACATACTAGTTCATGATTTTGTTCATTTGAATATTAACAACATCAATTATGTTTTGTCTCTAGCTTTCACTACAATGAATGTAGTGTCAAGCCCCCACCTAAACCAGTACCTCTAAATAACAAAATTATTATTAGAATGAAGACAATAAACAAAACCCAAGGTGGGAACCCGACGGTCAGACAAACACCAACACCAAAATCCAAAATATATATATATAAATGCATGCTTTTAAAAGTTTAATCACCCCACAACCTCCCTATCTCACACAGCTCATGAAAATGACTCTTTTGTAGCAGCATCATTCTCATCTCTCGATGCAGTGGTTGCATGACCTGTGATGTAAGCACTAAATAAGATTTTATATATCTCAATTGATAAATCACAATATCTAACCAATTATAAAAAAGAGATATCAAATTACCATGAATAGTAAAGATGAACATATGCATAAAGATAAAACCATACCATATGTCTATATAATGCCAGATGAAAAACCACAAAAGAAATGCCAGTTCCTTATATAGTGTGTTATTATTGGGCCCAATTCCCTTTGACGCATTATCCTCTGGATCCAATCATCATTATGACCTCTAGCCAGCATCCAACCAAGCACATAACACTAGGAAGATATCTGATCCGAAGATCGATACCCTGCGATCCAACACGCTGAGCCTAGTGCCACCAGGCAGGTATGGTACCATACCTTGCGATCCAACACGCTGGGCCTAGTGTAAATCATCATGGAGTCATAGCACATAACACTAGGCAGATATCTGATCCGAAGATCGATACCCTGCGATCCCACACACTGAGCCTAGTGAGAGGATAATGTTCTCTGGGAATCCATTTTTACTACCATTTACAATCATAATTCCAAACAATTATACCATATCAAAAGACCTTTCTTTCTACATTATTTCTTCATTTTTATTTCATTATCATACCATGTTATTTCTTTCTTTTCAGTTTTAATGCAAATGCATAAGTAACAACCAAAACACCATGTGATTGTAAGAAACCATGTAAAAACATATAATATTATACTACATCACAGGGTTAGAAATTTATCTACCTGAATTTGCTGTACCAAATTTTCTTGCCCACTTCTAATTTGTTTTCTTGATGTCCTACAAGGCCATGGTCACAAATTAAAATATGTTTATTAACCAAAATTTCTTCCTGAAAAGCTTTTCCAAACAAACCCCCAAAATAAATCCCAAAATCGGCTTACGACGCTGGACCACCCACGCCGAAAAGCTTTCTAAAAGCTATTCTCAAACAGTTTGTTTTATCTCTTTATTTCTCGCTGGTTTCTCGTCGAGTGGACCGACCGCGCCCAACGCGCCTGGTTCAGCGACGTGACCCGATCCAAAACCTGAACCGGTTCCCCCCTCTCTCTCTCCTGTGCGTCCGGCGGAACCAAAATATTTCGCCGGCGCTGGACTGGCCGATTCATGCACTAAACCGGTTGATTTCAGCTCGACTTCCGCCATCTCGATCTCCGCCGCTCACCGGAACATAACCCTGACAACGAATAAATTATCTTTTACCTTATGGAAATCTTCGCCGGCCGTCACCGTCGCATGCCGGAATTAACGGAAATCCTCGCCGGCCGTTACTGTCGCATGCCGGAACTTTGCTGAGCACGATGACAGTTGTCGAAAATCTCGCCCTCGCACTCCGGCAACCTCCCCACAGTCGGTGTTCTTTGCAGAAATGCTTTTCAAAACGCACCCTGCTTCGGCTTTTATAACACGGTCGGAACCGACTTGCCATGAACCGCATTTTTGCATAACACCCATTACCAACTTTTTATTTACACAAATATCCTCTGTTTGGAGAAATAAACCTGTGTCAAAATTCCTAAAATTGCATATATACCCAAAGCAGCCAACAATTTTAAAAATACAAATATACCTTCCACCAAAATGAATTGAACTATGCAGACATTTACAAAATTACAAATATATCCTCAATATTACAAATCTATCCAAATCTTTAAAAATTCATAATTAATTCATTAGAGTTCTGAAAATTACAAACTAAACATCATTAGACTCGTCTCAAAGAGCTCTTTCAACAAAACAAAAAAAAATAAAATAAAGAAAAAGTACAACTGTTACATGTAGACTCTCTAATGGCATAGAGCTCAAAGCTTTTCCTTCCACTTTTTAACCAGGTGAATAAGATTTCTATGTTCTCCATTGCCACCACTATTTCCTCTTAAGATGGTGTGCATACATCTTATGTTCCTCTCTCCTATAAGGTAAGATAATATTTTTGAAGTGTCACTCTACTAGTATTCTACAAGTGGTGTTCCTTTATTAAGGTGTCACTAGATCAACATCATATCAAAAATGATGATGTTGATGTTCCAACAACGAATCTACATTCTAAAGTCACAATGCCAACACATACATTTTGATCACAATCTTGTGTGACTTGCCAAGTATAGCATCTACTTCCTTCATTACCACTTCTTAGATTAAGTTCTTTAAAGATGGGAGAGTTGATAAGTGTGGCCCTAATTTCTATTATTTATTTCTAATATTAGGACACATCATATGTTTTAATATTTATATATTCATAATTTGTTTAGGTTAAATGGTGTTCAATGGCATAGGTATATTTTGATTGTTTTGAGTACCTTTAATTTTGATCTTGTTTTTCTACGGTTGACTGAATTCAAAAAAATTTGTAAAAATAAGTTACATTAGATCATATCAAATGATCCATGTGATCATATTCACTACTCTATATGACTATATCTTATGAACTTGGATCATACCACATGTTAATATATGTACAAACTTTGTCCACCATTATCATGGATTTTACCAATATTGTCTTTGTTTCATCATATAAAACAAATGGTTTTATTGTATCATTAGATATTTACTAATTATAATATAAAATCATGAGAACATACCATACATTTTTAACCAATTGTTTGTGACATTATCAAATTAAATTACCACACAATTAAAGGCATTGATGAGTTGAACTAACTTTGGCTATTTTTTGTTCTTCATCATGTTAGGCCTATATAAGGCCTAAGTTTGTTGTTTTGTTGTATTTATTTTGTTGCAATTGACAAAATTTGAGATTTTTTATCATTGGAGGAGAGTGTTTGACATTTCTAATCTTCTTTTATCAATGAAACATTGTGATGAATAATAGTTGATACTTGTGATTATGCAAGGTTTGTTTTTGTATGGTTTAAGGATCTTATAATTATGTCATTAATGATGTTTTATTACAATTCATGGCTTGTGATTTTTGTTATATTATATTTCAATTAAATGTCCATTAAATATTTATTATTATTACTTTTTTGCTTTAAAAATTTTGATTTTTAAAAACACAATTGTTATATTGTTGATACATATGATCATGCAAGGTTTGTTGTACTCTTAGTCAGTATAACATTTGTTTGATCAGAATAAAACCATTATATTATTTTATTAATATTTTTCATAAGTGTTTTTAGTTCATAAGTCTCAAGAGCAAATCAGTTATTCATGTGAAGAGCTTAATTAATTAAATCAAGAAGCTTACTAAAGATGTTTGGGTGTAAATTATATGAGCACTAGAATAAACACATGCTTGAGTAACAAAAAAAATAGTATATTCATTAAGTCATTTTTATGTTAGTATTAGCTTATTAAAACCTATGACAATTTTCTTGAAGCACTTAGAATTTGGTGAGCTTTGAGTAAAAGTATTTAAATGTTATAAAATCATCCTTTATGTAACTTTTACTTAAGGCATGCATTTTATTCAAGTTGTTTAATTCTCTTAACATATTGCATAAATAATGAGTTACATCTTTTGTTAAGGCCAAAAGAGAGGAAATTGAGAAAAAATGAACTTAGTGAAGTATGCAAATTGCATGCTAATCATACACGTACGATGGGCTCAACTTACAAAATAATTAGTTAATTGAAACAAAGATTCTCTTGAGTGATCGGTAGTTTGGGTGGGTTATTATACTGATCGTAAATGTAAAATACCCTTATGATACAAGTACATTGATACTTTCCCAAGAAATGACTATTAAGGTTTAAAATATTAAGTATCGTACAATACAATACACACAATCATATTTATATATTCTTAAATAGAATCAGACCAATGATATTAAGTATGAATTAAAATCTGTATTGTTGTAACAGTACGACATAATTGTTATATAAGTATGATTAATTTAAATAAGTATTGATTAGTAAAGACTTAAGCTATGAGCATATTAAAATCTATAATACCAGTATGATATTATTTTCCCAAGAAGGCTTACTTAAAGGCTTATTGTGTCATAGAAGCATAATTCATTATTATACTAATATGATATGTTACAATCAATATAAATGAGCTTGTCATAAGAGTCATTGTATTATATGCTCAAAAGCTCAGTATTAAATTTTAAAAACTTTGTTCAATGTGTACTTTTACGATGCTTCATTATATAAGAACAATCTTTTGATAACTGAAAAATGAACTAATTAGACATGAGACTATAGGTTGGATGTTGCACGTAGTATTACATTATACTTGTATTATCTTTTGGATCGAATAGTACTATTAATACAAAATGTAATGACTAGTTTGACAAGTTTTTAACATAACCATTAAAGAAAGTTTTGCAACCATTTAAGACCTTGCTAAGGTCTATATAAAAATATCCGAACTTCAAAAAAAATAATACTAAATTGGAATATCTTTAAAGAAGAAGCACACACTGCTTTCATCATTTCTAAGAGAAGATAAGACGAAGACTTTGGTTCATGCATCTGTCTCATCTTCACAAACTTTTCTTCTTAAGCTAAGTTAATAATTTATCTTTGTTTTTTAATATGATTTATAATGTTTCTCTTGTTTAATTGCTCTTTTGGATTTAAAACCCTTATAATAAGCTTTTGTTTTGGTTTTTTTGTCTATTATTAAAACCTTCTAGTCGATCTTTTATTTGTGAATTTTTATTAAGCTGATATTTGTAAAATTTTATCCAGCTAGTATTTATTAAGACAGTGTTATAGGCTTTTACTAAGTTGGTATTATGTACTTTTATTAATTCAATGCTTTAGTGGATTGCTTTGCCTTTTGGTCGAGAGTAAATATAGATCTAATTTTGAATCGAACAACTTAAAATTATTTATATTTTTATCTTACTTGTACTACAACACAATAAGTTTTGCAAAGCCTAACAACATTTTCTAATACAAGTATTGTAAGAGCCAAGAAGTTTAAGAATAATAAAATTTTTATTATAAATTGAATTTTTTGAGTTGCCTCGAGTTTTGTAAATAATACAATTCACCCCTCCTCCCTCTTGTGAACTTTGTGCTCTTATATTTTTCATAAGACTCTTCTTAACATGATAGTGTCCTATGAAGGTGCTCTTGATCATGCATTGTCAAGGGTTCTTGTTTTGGATTTCTACCATATATTGTTTTTCATTATTAATTTCATAAAATATTAGTGACCTTAAAAGGCAAAAACTCCATGCTAAGTGCAAATTAAGGAGAACTCAACATTACATGAACACTCAACCATGGCCTAATAGATAGTTGTTGAAACAAGACCAATTATAATGTTGTAAAGAGCATCAAATTGACTTGCTTCTTCCTTCACTTCTTGCATTTCTATCTATCTATCCCCATTTCCCCCCAAACTTGACCTAGTTGGACTTTTATAATAGGATGCTTGACAAAATTAAGCTGAGGGTCAAGACCAGACTGAGACAAGGACTCAACCAAAAAGATGAGGAGAAATGTTGGGGTAATATTCAAATATTAAGTGTTTTTTAGATGTTAATTAAGCGAGATTTTATATTTTTTAAAACTAATAATTTTGATATATTGTATATGATATGTAGATTGAATTTTTTTTGCTTGATATCTCTATTTATTTAGTGATAAGTGAAAATAGAAAACCATGTGATTTTCATGTTAAAGTTTGATTCAACTAAATGAGAGGAGTCATTTCATTTTACATAAGCAAAATATTGTTTTTTTCACTTTTCTTCTATTTTAAAGTTGCTAAAATCACTTCTTGGTGTTTTCTTCCTCAACATTTTGTTGGCAATTTCCACAGGTCGATTGGCTCTTGACGCATATGGTTGATGACCACCACCATTGGAGACCCATCAAATGTTTAAAACTAGAAACCTTTGTCACTCTCATTGATGATTATCACTGGCCATTATCTCCTAACTGACATCCTTGCTTAGCGATCGTGATTGAAGCTAACGACCATTATCGAAGGTCATTGTCACCAATGATTGCTTATTGAAGATCATTGTCATAGATGACCACCAATGATTCCTCTCCCATCATCATAGGTCACTTTGACCATTATGTTATCAGTTGTCATTAGTGAAGACTATAATTATCACCTTAAAAGTCATGCTCTCTTATTTTTGTTTTTACTTATACTTTCATTTGTTAATCAATTATAATATTAATGGCAATTGTCTAAAATAGAAAATATAATTTTCAAATTTTAAAAAAAATAAAAATATTTTTCTCACCTTTGTGAGAAAACGAACCTTAAATATTATAAAAATCAATATCATTTAGCTCTGGACAAATCCAAATTCGATCAACATAATTCACGTCGTAAGCACCTAATGAAAAAATAAATAAATATCTAAACAATGATTCTAAATACACCACCTTTTAGATAGACTAGTAAAAAACTAAGCTTCTTTCTTTTTTTATTTTTTTCTTGGCCTATTTAGTAATATTAGATTAATTTTATTTAATATTAACTTAACCCAATTATCCTTACATTATTAAGATTATGAAAAAATTGTTTTTGGATGTTATTGCACATTATGTTAAGTTAAAATGATTTTGTGTTTGGCCATTATATAAGGTTAGGTTATGTTAAAAAAATCACCAAATATCAAAAATCATGCAACAAAAGAAATTGAGGGGAGAATAGAGTTAAGATTAGGAGGGTTAAAATTTGTTTACGGATTAAAATTCAAAATAATGCTATTTTAAGTTAACTTTGATCTATAGTGCAGCCAAACACTAGCTAAGAGTCCTCACCAACAGCACCAGGACAGCAGCGCACGATAGGTGTGAGATAGTTGGAGAAATCAAAGAGTAGTGTGATGGAGGAATCCAGTGCTTGACATGTTGCTTATGGCAACAAAATTGTGCCACAGTTAGTGTAGTTCAGCGATGAATGGAAACTCGAGGCCTGATTCATGTGGACTGTATCATGAATAAAGTCATGCATAAAGCTGTTTCGCTTGGTATTCTTCCTTTTTTTTCCTTCTGAAGAGAGTTTTGGTTAAGATTTATTAGACAAATCAGGTCTTGAAAGGTAATACAACACATTAAATAGACCTAATAAAACATAGGATGTAGGAGATCTAATTCATAAGCATAAATCATATTATAAGCAAACACCCTAAAAGCATTGAAAAAGGAGCTTTAGTAATTTTGTTGGTTTTATTGAATTTTATTCAATTATAATAAGTCATCTATGAGATATAAGATTGTTTCCTATTTTGTTCTAATATCTTTGTCTATTTTCATAGTTTTTTATAATTATTTTATTACTTTTTTTAGAGTGAAAGGTGTTTTGGTAATTTTATGTTTTATTAAAGTTTCTTTTTTACATTTTAGATAAACATTTACGATGGAATGAAAAATGAAATTTCTAGTTTGTCATAATTCTAAACAAAAAAAATTGTCATTTTGGATTTAATTTCTAGTGTCAACTATTTCTCATTTTAAACTAAATCTTAGAAATGGATATCAACATTTTAGAATTAGACTTTGAGATAAATAGAAGATAAATTTTAAGACTATAAGTAAATTATATGAATAGTTAAAGTGATGCTTTTTGGATTGTCAAATGCTCTTTGTAGTTTTATGAGATCTATGAATATAATTTTAAATTCTTTTATTAAAAATTTATTGTGACTTATTTTGATAATTTTGAAACATAGCCTTGATAGACTTATTCATTTGGAACATCTTAAGAAAAATCTTGAAATATTAAAACAATAAAAATTATTTGTGAATTTAACGAAATGTTTGGTTATGGAGACTAAAGTATTAGAATTATATCTTAATATAAAGTCTATAAATTAGCATAGATCAATTAATAAAGGCTTGATAAATATATATCTTTATCAACTCTTAGTATATCTTGAGAGGATCAATCTATGAATTTTGTTTTAAGACTATCACCTCCTATACAACATACTAATAATATTTTCATGATAGTCGATAGGATTTTTAAAATGATATACTTTATTCATTGCCAAAAAACAAATAATGCATCACATATTGTCAAAGTATTTTTTAAAGAAATTTGTTAGATTACTTGAGTTATTAAATAATATCATATTTAGCAAGGATATAAGAACTATCTCATATTTTTAAAAAGACTATGAAAAATGTTTGAAACGAAGCTAAAATTCTCCTCTACATTTCACCCTTAAAAATGCAAGAATTTTCTAATTTAACGTGGACTATCAATCCAAAAATGGCCACATAACCAGCATCGAGACAAATTGCTCAAGCACTCAAGGCTAGAACCTCGAGTCCCAAGTGCTCAAGAATAGATCTTCAAGACCTAGGTGCTCAAGACAAGACCTTAAAGAGCTAGGCACTCGAGGCCAAATCCTTGAGACTCAAGCACCCAAGGACAAAACTTAAAGGCTCAACCATTGGAGTCAACAATTAAATCCAAGTTGTTTAGGTCAATTCTATGAGAATTCTTCTTCAAGCTCTTGTATATTTTACCCATGGCAAATAAAATGTTTTAAGGTAACCTTTGGAGATTACCAATAATGACAATAACTCTCCCTCATGCACAAATGTAGCAAGTTATTAAATCAAAACAAATAAAATGATGATAACTCTTTCCATGTGTGTGCACATCGTAAGCAATTAAGCCACATTAAAAGCAATAGCTATGACTCTCACATTTTAAAAGAAAGTTGAGACATGTTCTCCATTTTGTCAACTATAAGGAAGCCCTCAGAAGCCCAATTTGGGGTGATCGACAATCGAAGAAAACTTTCTACTTTTATTCTATTTTCTTCTCCTTAGTTGTCATCGTCCTGTGAAAACTCGACTCTCTTCCTTCTCCTTGTTGTGTAATCTCGCACTTTAAATTCTTAATTAAACAAGCTTTTATTAAATTCTCTCAAGTCTTATTTCTATATTAATAATACCAAAACAAATGATTAAAGAGTAGTACTTAATAAGATGTTAAAAATTGTATTGAGATATTTAGTTGGTCAGAATATCAAGAATTGAGTTTTATATTAACTCATAACTAAATTTGCTTATAATAATATTTCCCTTAAGATAACAAAATTATCATATTTTGAAATATTACATGGTAAAAATCTTAACATACCTATAAATTTGATGAATATTCATACTCATTTTCATTCAAATTTTATATTTTCATTTACTAAAGATTTTTAAAATTTATATGAACAAATAAGTAAATAAATTAAATCTAATAGCTTAAAATATGTTGAAACTATTAATTAAAGTAGAACTTTAAAAGAATTTAAATGAGATAGATTATATATTAGTTTGTATTTGCCCTAATATATTTGTCATCACCAAATTCAAAAAATTATATGAGAGAGTTTGTATTCCATTGAAAATCATTAAAAAACTAAATCCTAATGACTATATTTCTAGAGTTATCACTTGAAATGTTTATTAATAATATCTTTAATGTTAGAGATTTATTGTGATATACAAGTGTTTTACATAATGAAAATTTGCAAACTAGCTCCTTTGTAAGTGATTCAAATGATGATCAATTTTTTCTACTTTTTTATTGTTGATAATATCTTGGTTGATGCCTATTTAAGTTCTAATATTCCTCGTAAGTTATTGGTTCATTAGCGAGATAAACCATCATTAGAGGACACAACTGACTATGGAAGACAATGAGAGATTAGCACCTAATCTATTGAGAGATTAGCATCTAATCTATTGAGAGATTGCTTGAATTTAATCTACACAAATTAAAGTTTTTTGTGAGAGATGGAGTTGATATGGTATGTCAAGTAGATATAATATAACCCATGATGTAAAATATCTAATTTTAATATAAGCCATTGACCAAATCCTAAGCAAGGCTTTAAAATGGGTTAAAAAAAGGTTTTATTAAGATTGTTGATATTATTAAGTTGTACTGAACTATTTGTAAAACTAAAGATTATTTATTATTTTGTTCCTACATCTCTATTTAATTTTATAATAGTTTTATTATAATTTTATCATTTTAGAGAGAAATATTTTGATCATTTAATTTTTCACTATGATTTTCTTCTTATATTTTATATAATTATTTATAGTATAATAAAAAATGAGCTTTTTGTTTACCACCATTCTGATATGAAATGCATGTGTACATAGAAGATCTCTCCACAAAAGAATAGGTTGGCATTCAAGTCATATAAGTTATGATATGGAATTATTCCAAAGTTCTATTGACGAGTTCATCGCCCCATCATCCTCCTCTCCGACGCTATTGGCAATTCTAATGCATTAATCATCAAAATAGACTCACCTATTGCTACAACTTTGCTTTGCAAGACTTGTTTGCATGTCCCAAACACATCAACCTTGCAATTCCCTCATCATTGCACCATCAACTGCTCGGCTGCTTTTCCACATAGCCAACACATGCACATTATCTTGGTTGCATCCTACATCTGATTTAAACTCATCTCACACGCTCGTGCCAGATTGTTCACACACCACTACATTCTGACCACTCACACATTCGCATGCTTATGCAATGCTGCGCTTGCCTATACATTTGCACTCTCGCTCACGCATCCACCTAATCTAATGATTTGTATAACCACTTGAATATTCCCATGCAATAGCAAACTCACACACCTGTGTGCTTGTGCATCAATGCACTGTAGCCCATGCATTTTGTGTCTTTACATCATGGCATTGCACCCCCTGCACTTGCGTTAATGCATTCCCATGCCTCTGAGAAAACTCTACATCATCAATCATTACAATTGTGAGCACAATTGTCATAACATACGACAAGCTATTGTATTGTTGTTCCCTTGCCATAGTGCTTTGTTTGATGATAACAAATCCTAAATATTTCTTATGAGTTTGTTTAAGTGAATTTTCAGATTTTAGGTAGCCAATGCTCATATTCGTAACAAACCTAAAACAAGATTAGCAAATGTAAAATCTTATGAAGATCATCTTAGTCAAAATGACAAACCATCGTGAGATATATTTTGAGTTTAATTTTAACTATTTCAATATTACTTTAATTAGAATATTAGATTTGATTGAAATATTTATTACAAGATACAAATTAAATTAAATTAAACATCTTAGAAAAATTATTTAAGTTTTCAAAATTTTTTATCAATCTTGTTTGTTTATCTGGATCATAATTTTTTTTAATCATATCTTTAAAAAACTTAATTAACCTATTATAAAATTATGTATTATTATCTTTGAAAATTTTAATTACAAAAATTATGTATTATGAATTAATAAAAAAATTCCATCTTACCTAACCAATTAACAGATTCACTACAATAAACCACTTCAAGTCAAGGCACCAAAATCTTGAACCCATTCAATACAGCGAGTGGGTCGAGAATCCAAATCCAGAACACGGAAAGGGTTATTTATCCTGCTTCCATAAATTAAGTTATTTATTCCGCATCTATAATTAAACCATAATGCATCGTTGGGTGCACAGGCAAATGACTTCTCGAGTGAACTAGGTGACAGCCAACCCCAAAAAGGCAACCTTTTGCAATGATGCAAAGCTTTAAAAACATCATCTATTTGTTATCCTTTGCAATTTGGGACTAAACCAAGCTATATTTTTGCGCAACATCTTTCCAATCATGCAATTTTGCGATTGAACAATCCTGATCTCCTTGGCCTTTTTTATAAAGTCTCATAAATCCTTCGTTTGATCAAACGGTCCAGGTCTATGACGCGCCTAAGATCTAAATTTTGTCATCTGATCACAATTTCGATCTAATAGTTCTGATCAAATCTAATTTCTAAATAGAGCCAAGTGAATCTCGTCGATCCAATCGCATAGTTTTTGCGATAGAACAATCCCGAAGCATTCCGACTAAACAGCTCCTGTGTAACGCTTATTTTAGCTATTATTTTGAACCATGATATTTTTAATTAAATAATAATTTTTGAATTAAATAACATATGTCGATGAAAGCTATAATGACTAATTTATATGTTTGGTAAGTGCTTTTAGCCATTAAAAAATGTCTATAAATAAGTTAATTTTTTTAGCAAAATAAAATGATGAATTTTGATGCAATTTATATGTTTGTTTGTTGTAAGAGTTTAACCTACCTATCTTTTGGCAAAAGCTTTATATTGAATATTTATTTTTGCCTAATTTTTGTTAGGGGTGGACGTAGGTTTAGTATTAAGTTGAACCAACAAAAAATCATTGGTCTACAATTCTAAATTATTGTTGATTTTTTATTACATAATTTTTATAAAAATTATCATTATTTAAAACAAAACTAAAATTTGTACAAAATCATTTTTTTAAGATTTGTTTAAACCTTTAAAAATACTTTTAAACTATTATTTTAAATATTTTTTTGTAAGAAATAAAATTTTTATTCTTAATAATTCACCCCCTTCTTGCTGACCACAATTCACAAACAAGCGTTGCATCTTGTTGCCAAGCCAAATCATCGACCACATCTCTATCAATCTTTGCTATCAAAACTAGATTTGTCCCTACACTGCTTCCATCATTAAGTTTTTGGATAATGGTCATTTAATTGTTAGTTTCAAAATAAATACATTTCCACTCTTAACTTTTAACTTATAAATCTTCTAAATGATTAAGTTGAGTGTCATGTCATATACCAAAGACACAAGTTGGTTTAATCCGCGCATGCTAACATGATTTTTTGTGCACAATTTCTTTGCAATGGGTATCCAAATTAAAATAATTATACTCAAACCAACACTAAGTGGTTTATGAGAGCTTGTCCAATACCTTCAAGTATTTTACATACCAAAACTTCCATAATCATGTTGGTTGTAAGGCTATTAACAACTATATCTTAAGCTAATATGCCTTGGGCTTAAGATTGTATCAAAACATTTTCACTCCATTTGATTTGATCAAAGTTTTGAATAAGTTCTAATCACTATTAAATCAAGCCAGATGTAGCTCATTGTTTATTGGATAAAATTCATTTCCATCTAAAAAATTGATCTAACTTTGGATTAATTTTTGTTTTTTTGAATAAATTCTTGGTCATGAATAGTTTGCACACTCAAATCATATTAAATGCACCATTATGTACTTTTTTTACATTTTTCACTTAAACAGCTAAATATATTATAACTTCAACCTCAAAAGTTGTGCTTATCTATCATCATTACATAATAATCATAGAGCTTAATTTTGTTCTCATTTAAAATATAATATTTATTAGATGCTTAAATTTGAAATCATATAATTATGACTAAAAAATTAAAAAAAAATTATAATTATAATAGACTAAACATGAACTTAGCTATAACTTTAACTCTTTTGATATTAAACATATATCGCTTATAACACAAATACTATAGAGGTCCTAAAAGTGATGATATTTTTTTTGAGTTCTTATTTTTGTAAGTTCAAAATTTGTATTGCAGTCTTAGTTATAGTATTTGTTTATGATTATGCCTTGAAGAGGACTCAAACCTCCACACTCTTTAGCACAAGATTTTGAATCTCACGTGTCTATCATTTCACTATCAAGGCATCTTGAAAGTAAATCATATCCCATGAATATGATATCTATCTAGTGTAACATATGGAATATATGACAAGGGAAGAGTGTCGGAGTATTTCTATCAATCAACTATGCTCTATAAGTTCGAGTTAGAAATCAAATTGCTTCAATTTGAATTATCTGAAGGAATATATTAAGCTATCTATAAAAAAGATGTCAAATCAAACATCTTTCTCCCCTCATTTCGTATAATTATAGATCAAATCAAGATCAAATTACGTAAATTTAATGTCTCAATTATTAATTTTTTGCCATTATTGTTTATGTTGGTCTTACTCATTAATCCCATAAGGTTTGATGATCACAAAACCAAGCTTGTATTAATTAATGGTTGCTTTAGTTGATGAGAATTTGTAGTGACTACTTGTGAAGGAGCAAATCACATAACTTGGAGTGGATTGAAGCTTCATGACGTTGCTCAAAGACTTAACTCAACTTGTTGATTTATAAGTCATGTGCACAAGCTCTTCATAACAAGGCTAAGCCAATTAAAGTTTCTCATTTATTACATTATCTATGATAGAATGTCAAGCCTTTCCCTTTGATGTCACTTAGCATTATTTTCTTACATATGTATCTTAGTTAAAACAACCTTTCATGAGTTCAAATAATCATGATTAATACAAATTTCTTTGATATAAAACAGCTTGGACTCCAAATATTTCATAAAGGTTAAGTAATCAAATTGATTCAAAGCATTGTTCTTCATTGTCTAATGATCGTACAATATAATACCATATTTCATACTAGTATAGTTTGCATTTTGGCCTACCTCTTAATTTTAATTCAAAACTATGTAAATGTATATATTTACAATGGCTTCACTGTATAGATATGATGGTTGTTTAGGTTAACTTGAGAAATATAAACTCGATCATATAAGGTATCGGTCATTTACAATTTCATCTTATGTTCTGAGTGTTAAGGTTTCTCATGTATCAAACATACACAAAACCTTTCTTGTACTAGCACAATAACAATTTTCTCTCAAAACATAAGTTATGATTAAGCTATAATAAAATAATACAAATACAACTATTGCATCATATTAGTATAATTCATTGTTGAAAAATTAGAATTAAAGCTTATGTGTCTCTATACTTATACTATATATGTATCATACATGTACAAAGCATCTGTAACTGTAACAACCCTAGTTTTCTTTATTTTATTTATTTTATTTGCTTAAAAGAAAGAGCTTTTTGAGACGAATCCAAAGATGTTTAATTTGTAATTTTTGGAGCTCTATTGAATAAATTATGAATTTTTAAAGATTTGGGATAAATTTGTAACGTGGAGGATAGATTTGTAATTTTTAAATGTCGGCTTAGTTCAAATTCGATTTGGCGGAGGATATATTTGCAAATACCAAATTAAGAAGGGGTTTTCTGAAAAATGCGGTTCATGGCAAGTCGGTTCCGACCGCGTTATAAAACCCGACCCATGTGCGTTTCAAACGCACTTCTGCAAACACGACGGCGAGGCATGGCGGCGAGGAATTTTTATGATTTCCGGCACGCGACGGCGACGGCCGACGAAGGTGAGAATTTTGTTTGCTTGGTCATCGGGTTGTATAAGTTTTTCCGATGAGTGGCGGTCAATTGGTCGGTGAGAGACGCAACAGATTTCGAGTTCGCCGACGAAATATTTCGGTTTCGCCGAACGTACAGGAGAGAGAGAGAGAAAGAGCAAAAAAAAAAACCGGTCCACGCCTTTGGACCGGGTACGCTGCTGAACCGGGCTGCTGAGCGCCGGCGGTCCAGCGTGCCGAGTGTGCGCGGTCCAGCGCCGAGTGTGAACGGTCCAGCGCCGAGTGTGAACGGTCCAGTGCCGAGTGCGTGCAGTCCAGCGCGCCAAGAGCGCGTGGTCCAACGTGCCGAGCGCCCGCGGTCCAGCGTCGGGAGCGGGCGCAGGCGGTTCAGCGACTGCGTAAGCTGATTTTGGGATTTATTTTGAGGTTGTTTGGGAAAGCTTTTCAAAAAGCACTTTTGGTTAATAAACATATTTTAATTTGTGACCATGGCCTTGTAGGACATCAAAACAATTAGAAGTGGACAAGAAACTTTGATACAGCAAATCCAGGTAGATAAATTCCTAATCCTGTGATGTAGCACAATATTATATATTTTACATGCTTTTCTTGCTATTATAGTATTTTGATTCTTGCATATGTTATTTATGACATAAAAAGGAAGAAACACTATGGTATGGATTATGCATTTGCATGAAAACTGAAAAGGAAGAAATAACATGATATGTTAATGAAATAAAAAAGAAGAAACAATATGTAAATAAAGTTCTTTTTATATGGCATAATTGTTTGGAATTACGATTGGAAATGATAGTAAAAATGGGATTCCCAGAGAACATTATCCTCACCACTAGGCCCAGTATGTGTTGCAGGGTATCGATCTTCGGATCAGATATCTGCCTAGTGTTTATACCAGGCCCAGCGTGTGTCGCAGAGTATCAATCTTCGGATCAGATATCTGCCTGGTATTATGTGCTATGACTCCATGATGATTTACACCAGGCCCAGCATATGTTGCAGGGTATGGTACCATACCTGTCTAGTGGCACTAGGCCCAGCATGTGTTGCAGGGTATCGATCTTCGTATCAGATATCTGCCTAGTGTTATGTGTTTGGTTGGATGCTGGCTGGAGGTCATTTATTGATGATGATTGGATCCAGAGGATAATGCGTCAAAGGGAATTGGGCCCGGTAATAACACACTATATAAGGAACTGGCATTTCTTTATAGTTTTTCATTTGGCATTACCTTATATATATGACATCTGATATGGTTTTCTCTTTATGCATGTGATTCATCTGTGTTATTCATGGTATGCATTTTCATTTATATTGGGTTAACTATGTGTATTTATCTACTGAGATGTGTAAAATCTCATTTAGTGCTTACATCACAGGTCATGAAACCACTGCACCGAGAGATAGGAATGGTGCTGCTATAAAAGAGTCATTTCCAAGAGATGTGTGAGAAGGAAAGTTTATGTGTGATTAAATGTTTAAAAACATGCATTTATATATATACTTTGGATTTTGGGAGTTTGTGTTTGTCTTACCGTCGGGTCCCCACCTTGGGTTTGTTTATTGTCCTCACTCTGATAATAATTTGTTATTTAGAGTTACTGGTTTAGGTGGGGGCTTGACAGTAACAAAGTTTAGTGATTCATATATTCGTACTATTATAATTTTGTATTGTACTAAACAAATCCTATAGCAAACTATTTATGACAAAACTTTATCGTACACATATGATTCTTATATCAGACATGCACGATCTCAAGACTATTAAACAACCTAATTATTCTAATTGTATAGTACTAGTACGATCTATATAATTGTCTTATACAAAGTCTATATAACGCAAGAGTTGGACATAAGTATGTAATAAGCGCTTAACCATATAATATAATGTACTCGAAATACTTTAAGAACGTTAAATTAACAAATTGGATAAAGGCTTCATTGGGGAGATAAGTTATTTTTGTTTATTTCCCTAGTACAATCTACTGATTGTACTTATATGAACATAAACCGAGACTATAACAGCTAGTTTGATCTATTTGGAAACTTCATTTTTAGCCATTAGAAGTGTCATAAATGGCCTTAAGCAATGTAATAATACAAATAAGAGAGTATTGGAGAAGAAGAACCTAATGATAGAAAATGATTCAATTGCAAACACATTAAACAACTAGACTTATCCTTTTTTTAAAGCATCAAATTGTTACCATTTCATGCTTTTTTATATTTTCATCCAGCCATGCTTCTCTTGGTCATTTCTTTTTTTTTTTTTTTTTTTGTTGCTTTCTCTTGTAAGACTGTCATGCCTATTTCCTATGTTTTTCATTTATTTTGTTTTGTTTTCTTTCCAAGTCATTTCCTTTCTTCCTTTAAAACTGAGTAATTGTGCAATACCTTCACTCTTTCCTAATGATCATAATTTTGTATCCTTTTTTTTTCTAATTTTAATCCCTTCTTGCATTAAAATTTTGAGTAATGATGTCATGCATTCACATTCCAATTAGATAAATTTACCCTCTTAGATGTTTCAGCCTATTGCGAAACATAACATGGTTAATTGAATGCTAAATATGCTTGAGCATCTACAAAAGATATTGATCTCATTTTTTAAGTTATCGATCTATATTCTGAAAGACAACTATGATTTTAATCTTCAATAGTCAGTTAAGCAAAGTCTCCAGTACCTACACATCTTTGTTTAATTAAGTTTTTCTATTCATTTTTTCCAGATAACAGCAAAAGGTACCCACATCGCAAGCTATCTACTATTTCTGTGCAACAGATGTATGCGAAGGAATCAACAGATAAAGTACAATTCTAGATTATGTATGTCTTATTGGCAAAGCCTAACTGGATAAACCTACTAAACCTCATGGAAGAAGGAATATTAGAGAATTTCATAGATATCTCTTCTTAGATACCTCAGATTCTTAGAATGCGTACCTTGATATGCCCCACAGAACCAAATTCGTCTTCTACCCTGGATTTGTTTGAGCTCAAGAGAAGCTTTTGATGCTGCTACAGAGGGTACAGGGTGACTATTGGTCCACCTAAGTACCTTCTTGTGTGGAATATAAGGAGGATTGAGAGTCACCAAGAATGGTGAACCGGCATCCCTAAGATTCTGTGAGAAAAAAAAATAAGAAATTACTGGAACTACTGATCAAAGTGCAATAGTCGATTAAAATGTCATAGAAGGACCCTTTTATTTTCTAAATTTAATAGCGGCAACTCTCCCACTTAAGTTTTTGCTTAAGCTGGATCTCAAAATGAAAAGATAGGGCTCAAAGTTTTTTAAGTTACGTAGCTTTATCATACATTCATTTTTCCATTTTCTATATAGAAGAAAATTTTAAGCCTATTGATTAGCAAGAGCAAAGTTAAGGTCGAAAGCGCTCCACATACCTGTAGCACATTCAGCCAATATGTGACGCAAATACCATTTTCTGTAGACCCAAGAAAATTCCAGGCACTCCATGCTGATGGGTTTTGGGGCATTAGCCTTTCATCCCGGTGAAGGTATATGTCGCTGCATTTTGAGAAATATTCTGTCATTTGTTATGAAAAACCATTATCTTGATTCTAGGATGTTCTTTTGTTTCAAGGAAAAAGGCCACATTTATCTGAGGTAATGCTAGGTATTATCTTTATTCACAAAATTGTAAAATTTTCAGACTGCTTGTAATCTAATGGCACATTGAAGTGATCGGAAATTTGTTAGTCATATCATTAATTACTTGAAACCTAACACCACTTGCACATTCGGGGATGAAGTCGGATTTAACTAGGAGGAAGCAAAGTTCCGTAGGTAGCTTGGTTGAGAATCCAAGGAGTCTCAAGTAATATGATAAAAGAATTTTGCGGGGGCATTGAAATTGTAGTAACTTTGTTCTCAAGATAAATAATGCCATTGACTTAGAATTCTGAGGACACTGCATGGGCAACCACCATTAATCAATTTCTGTCGCAAAGTCGAGCTTCTCATTTGTTTTGTTGAACTCGTGCAACGCACAAGCATATGGTGGAGTCGTACATGAAGTTAGTATTTGAACTCAATTCATAGCCGCTTAATATGGAAGAGGATCGATCATCAAAAAAGCTGAGCATAGACTCAAAAGAAAAAAAATTCGGACCTTGGTCAGATGTCTAGAGACAACGGTATAGGGAGGGAATTTGAAGTTCAAACCAGGGTAGTTTGGGAAGTGGGCACAATACTGGAAGAAGACGAAGGACCCGATTGGAAGCTTGCCTCAAGAGGAAAATTTCATTAGTTCATGCTGCGATGTCTTAATGGAAGGTTGTTATGAGATGCAATTGAAGACACAAACATTGACAGGCTTGGATGGAAAGTCAATAATAAAGGGTACATTGATGAAGATTAGAAGAAGAATGAGAAAGATTTAAAGAGGGAAGGAACGTTATCAGCCATAAAGAATAGGATGGACGGGCAAGAAAAAGAAGACGTGGAGCAATATAAAAGCTAGAATAACGATCAATGGAAAGAATACACAAGGAAACAACTGGGACAACCACAGAGAGCACGAGACCTAATTAAAGGAAAGATCATGGAATCAAACCAGTTAGCCATTAAGGATCTCAATCAAGAAAACATATTCTGGAAGCTTTCATAATTACTATGCTCGAGTTAATGGTCATGAATTTTCAATATCATGGTTAATTGGAAGCGGTTGTGTCAATGGTGTTTCGTGAGGAAGAGGTATTGTGAATACTAATGTAGCTTCTTGTATCTGAATGGTTCAACATAGTTGCCTTCTTTTTCAAATTGATTGCTTGGGCTAACGTGAAAATTTTCTATGCTAGAACGTAAGAAAAGCATGAAACATAAAATTTACGATAGCTATCACTTTCAGCAAAAAGGATTAAGACGTTCTATTTATCCAAGAACCTAGAATTGATGGAGAACGTATTGATGGTGCAACCTATAAGTAGAGAGGACTTGAATCTATCAAGGTGGATGCAATCAAAATGGTTGGAGGATTGTGAGTGTTTAGGCCTTCAAATATAGTGAAGATTACAACTAGAAGGTAGAAAGGATTTGCAAAATAAAAGAGTCAAATGAAAGAGACATTGAAGGAAGATACAAGGGACTTGAATCTATCAAGGTGGATACAATCAAAAAGGTTAAGAGGATTGTCGGTGTTTAGGCTTTCAAATATAGTGAAGATTACAACTAGCAGGTAGAAAGGATTTGCAAAATAAATGAGTCAAATGAAAGAGACAATGAAAGAAGATACAAGGGACGTCTCATACTCGAGAGCAAAAGGAGATTAATACGATAAAATCTTTTTGCTGTTAGTAAAATTTATGATCATATGCCTGTAGTTGGACATTGTTTTGATAAAAGATTTGCAGCTGGAACAACTCAATGTCGAGTTTGCATTTCTTCATGAATAATTTTAACAAGGCATTTTCATTGTGAAACTTGAATTTTGAATTATGTTGAAGCAAAGTATCCCAACTTACTATTGAAGAGGCAATGTCATGACCTACACCCACGAGCTTAGATCAAGTCTAATGTATTTTGTACATAATTATCTATATATTTGAACTTTATTTCTATATTCTTTTTCTTTACCAAATTTTTTTTTTTTTTATTTGCATGAGAATGCCTACTTAATATCTCGTATTTGTTATGAGTGGGAATGCCCAACGTTAGGTTATATAACGAGTTACATGTCCAAAGGTATTAGCTAAGGTTCCAAAAACTTTGTATGAGATCCAGTATTGCCCACGCATGCCCACAATCACACAACACGTTGCTTGCCTTTGTCTATTCGCTGCCTTTACTAGCCCACTTGCTTGTTGCACATGCGCCCAAAATTGCCTAGTGTCAGGGAGGTAACATGGGTGAGTGGCTTGAAAAATCCTCTCACACGAAGAGTAAATACATAAAAAACATCGTCTTAAGGAGGCTATCCATGGGAAAATGATTGGGAAGGTAGAAAAGATGCTTGATATGTCATAAAAAGGAAAGTTTGAGAATAGATTTAGAGATCTTTTACATATGTGATATTTATAGTAAAAAAGATTTGAAAGAATAATGCTATTTGAAGTGAATTCTAACAAAAGTGTCATCTATTAATGAGTGCATTTCCATTAGTTAACTTGAGTTATTGTGCCTTTTATTTATTCTTTTTACTCATATTTCCCTTGTCACTTTGTAGTGACTTAGTTAATGTGAATACGATGTTAATTTTGCTTTCTTTTTAACTTGCACGTCTCATTATAAAAATAACTTTTGTTGGTACTCCATTTTCTATCTTATTTGTTTGGAATTTTTTTACATATACTAAAGAATTAATTTTCTTGAGAAACTTTTATTAAAAGATCTTTTAGTTAAATTCTAATATTTATATGTATTTTTCATAATCCTTAAGACTTTTTATTGTAATTTATAAAATTCATTCATAATTTATGCAATATATAACCCTCAAATTATTATGCATTGCCTATAGCGTTTGACATCAAAAAATTGGAGTGGTTCAAATGTTTGCATGTACATCATATGAATTTTAGAGTAGAAACTAAATTGTAGTATAAATTATTTAGGAATTAGTTCAACTTTTAAAAAAAATTTATTTGTTTAAATTGTAGCCCAAAATAATTTAAAAGTTTAAACAAATTAATTAAAAAAATAATAAAATTTAAATTCAATTAATTAAGATTAAAAATAAATTAACTTTAAATCAAAAATTAAATATATCTAATTATTAAATCGTATTAACTTAAAGAAATTGTAAGAAAAATAAAAAATTAAGAAAAAGGCAAATTAAATTTAAAGCATTAAACATGACTTACAATACGTCAAGTTGGTAGCTGTAGGTTCAATTTATAAACCTTTATATTGCATTAGGTCAGTATTAGAGTCTTAGGTTTCACTATAGGTTCAATGGAAAGTTTTATAGTTACAATGAGTGGTTGATTATACTAAGACAATTATTAGACTCTAAGAACAAATAAAAGGTTTATTTAATATATAACCAATAGATAAATCAAGGAGCTACAAGCATGTCTAGATGCCATTAAGGATACCATGAATCTCTTATCAAAAGCTGGCACATCAAGAATGTTATCCTTAGTTTATGAATGGCCATATCAAGGAGGTAATCCCTATTACCCACAAGTGCTACTAGTACACACTCTGTAATAGTATCACTATGTTGATACCTTACAAGGACCCACCATGTATCAACAACTCAAGTAAGAGAGAGATTATCAAAGAAGAGAAGATCGGGATCTAAATAATGAATTGATGAAAATGGTGAAAATCAATGAGCCAACATTTGACAATCAGTTGAAACCAAAATTATTTGTGAATTGGTTGGTGGATATAAAGCACTATTTTTATCGAAGGCCTATGCTAACAAGAGGAGGTGAGATTTGCCCAGATGAAATTGATTGGGCATACTAAAATTTTTTGGGGCAAATTAAGAAAAGTATGTCGAGTGATGCAAACAAACACATATGATGAGTTAAGAAGAGAAGGAAAGTTTGAAATGTAAATATCCTTCACTAACTTACCAAGATTGCCTACTTGATAGTTAGCTGTTATTCGACAAAGATCTATGACTCATTTCAATAAGCTCTTAGTTTTATGTGAGATATTAGAGGACCTTTTCCACACAACAATTTGATTCAAGATTGGTTTATGGCTTAATTTAAGACAATAATAGTTGATACATCAACTTTATATCCTCGAGGAGGCTTTTCAAAAATCCCTCCACTTTGAGTAGTACTTGAGGCCTACAGGTCAAATAAATTGGGTCAACTAGGGAGGTTGCTAGTAAAAGGCCAAATCCAACACTAATGAGATGGTGTGAGGACAAATTGCACGGTTACTAGAGATGATAATAATAAGAAAATTATGGGAGAGGCTTTTACGTCCGAATCTACCCAAGCTACTTGTTTTTCTTGTAGGAAAATTGGACACTACATGAATCAATGTCAACAACAAAATTTATTAGTTGAAACATTGGAGGAAGAATTAGGCGAGGAGCCTCAAGATGATCAGGTCAACCTTATCTAGGATTCATTCTCAATGTCTACTTTGATAACATTTTAATTTACAATAAAACTCAAAAAGATCACTTGTCTCATATGCGTCATGCATTTGATGTATTTTAAAGAGAGAAATTATATGTCAACCTCGAGAAGTATTGCTTTATGATGATGACGGTGACCTTTCTATGATTTATAGCATAGAGTGAGAGAGTATTTGTAGATCCTGAGAAAATCAAGGCTACCCAAGAATGGTGAAATCCCATCATGATATATGACATCGATAGTTTTCATAAACTCATTACATTTTATTGTGTTTATTTGAGGTTTTAGTATTATTGTTTCTCTTATTATAGATTGCCTTAAAAAGGGAGAGTTTCAATGAACTCTGGTTACTACTCAAGCTTTTGAGACCATAAAAGATATGTTAATCAAGACCATAGTGCTTATGTTACATAATTTCAACAAAGTCTTTGAGGTAGCTTGCAATGCCTCAAGAGTAGGAATTGGAGGGATACTCAATTAGGAGGGCCATCCTATTATGTTTTTTGGCGAAAAGTTAAATAAGCCATGTCAAAGACACTCAAACTATGATTGAGAATTCTATACTATAGTGCAAGCATTGTACTTTAGCGCTACTATCTATTACCACATTGTGTTTGTATTGATCTCCAATAATCAAGCTTTAAGGTACCTAATTATGTAAAAGAAAAGAAGTTGATGTAGGACAATTAAACTTCTATCAAGGTCTAATTTGAAACCTATAAAACAAGAGATGCTCAATAGATTATTAAAAAAATTAAAGGATATCATACACTAATTAGGGTTAGATGATGTGTGTGACATTTTATAAGTTTTTAAAAATTAGCCTCCAAATTGTAGCATGGATTATTAAGTAGAGTAGATGACAACATGCTAAGACTTAAGCATAAAGTTCTACTAAACAAATTTATCATATCCAATTTCACATAGACAAAATAAATATTTGAAAACAAAAATATTGTATTTTAATAAAAGAAAAAGCAAACTTAACTTTAGATTATTACTTAAAAAATAAAAATAGCAAAAAGAGTACACTTTTTTTACGATGGTGGCTTATAGTTCCCTTTGGAGTTGGCGTGTGAAGCACCGACGTTGAAAATTGCAATGAGATGGAAGTTTGAGTTAGCGAAGAGGCTTGGCTAAAACAGTAACAAGATAGTAGTCTAGGATTTGGAGCCTTGTTAAGGAGGGTAGTAGTTTTGCAGTTTGATTGAGAGAGTGAAAAAGTAGATGACGACTTGTAGGTCATGAAGGAATAAGAAATTTGTATGGTTGCCGACTCTTCTAATGGAAAGTCTCTCACATATAATCCTTGTCTCTCACAAAAGGAGAGGAAGTTTAAACCTCTCCAACTAGAGTTTGGCACATACTCTTTGTTCACAAAGGTGGAAGCATACAAACAAAAGAAATTTTATTCATCAACAATAACATTATAATAAAATGCCTCTTCAATTTATAAATGGAGAGATCAATAACTATGCATGGGAAAAAAGAGAATTAAATACACCTTGAAAACATATAAGTATGGGAAAGATGAGAAGTCGATCATAAGAAAAAATAATTTGAGTTATATTATTTGAACATCCAAAAAAGATCTTTAAATTTTCAAGATATTAACTCTAAGTAGACATGAAAAAAGATAATTTGAAGTTAAATTATTTGAGAATCTACATGAAATCTTTAAAATTCTAATATATTAACTCTAAAGGACAGGTGGTTGACAAGTGGCCAAGCAATATTAGGGGCTAAGGAGCATCGAGTGACTTGGCGATAATGGGTGATCAGGTGATGTTGGGCAACCAGATGACAACGATTAGGAGCAGCATACAACCAGGTGATGAAGGATGACTGGCAATAACAGGTGAAGCACGCACAAAAACCAATGTCGATGATGATATATTTTCCTGCAAAATATGTTTAAACAAATAAAGAAAAATAGCAGCGATAATCATAAGGAAAAATAGAGCATTGTAGTCGACCCCTATGGCTGACAAAGAAGACTGATCAAAATAAGAGTATGCTTGGGTATGGCTCCAAGTTCGAATATGACTAAAATGATGCCAGTTGTGTGTTTATGAGCTAACACAATACACTTTTGCGTCATAAATGCTAGACATGCAAAATGGGTGGCATGTTTATAAGAGTATACATTTGTTCACAAACACTAAGTAGTTGTTGAGAACAAACCAATAGATGTACTTAATAAGAGGGTTACAATACTTCACATCATGAGTGTGAAGGTAATGGAATTTGAGAGGATGGTTAAAGACAATTCCAAATGTTTTGATTTTTGAGAGATATATTCCAATCTTGTAGACAACCTTACAACATAGGATCCAAAATATATGTTGTAGGATCATTACTTGTTTCGTGGTACATGGCATGTGTTCCCCTAGTCATTGATGAGGTAATTTCTTATATGAGAGGTCAGCTCAAGTGGGAAAATAGCACATTTTAAGACAGATAATATGTTAGCTATGTAGAAGACTTATTTTACTAGCATAACTTATATAGAGATATTGCAAAGATAGTGATGCATTACAATGTGTGTTAAATGACAAATAGTTCTTATAGAAGAGCAAGACCATACATGATCTTTGCTAATTATGCACTATCTTTGGGAGGACTTGAGCATGGATTTTGTCCTTAGATTATCTCGTACAACCTAAGGCGACAACTATATCCTTGTTGTGGTCAACAAATTCTCCAAGATGGTTTACTTCGTATCTTACTCTAAGACCTTTGACACTTTGAATAATGACACTATTTTTCCATGAGATGGTATGACTACATGGTCTCCTGAACACTATTATGTCTAATAAGAACATATGATTTATAAGTCATTTTTAGAAAACCTTGTGGTAGCAAATAAGTCCCAAACTTCTATTTCTAATAGCCTATCATCATGACAGATGCATAAATAAAAGTTGTTTGTCGAAATTTAAGAGATTTGCTTAAATGTCTAATTTGTATGTAGCCAACCAATTGAATTTGTATACAATAGTTCAATAAATAGATCTATAGATAAAAGTTCTTTTATGAAAATTACTAGTTATAAGTCTTAAAGTCAATACATTTACCTGAGTTGCCAGTACCTTATAGAAATGGTGAGTTTCATCTTTTGCACAAAATTTGCATGAGGATATTCAATGAAAGCTTTCTATAAATTATGTAAAGTATAAAATAGTTATAGATTCATATAAAAGGTTAATGAAATATTATATAAGAGATTATGTTATGATTCAAATTAATCTTAATAGATTTTCTATTGAAAAGTTCAAGAAATTAATAATCAGAAAGATCGAACCATACAAGGTACTTATGAGAATAATCTCCATTGCAAATAAGTAAGAGTTACATAGGAGCATGGGCATTAGCCCTATATTCAATGTAGTTGACCTCATATCATTTTATGAGTCTATCTATTACACCTCCCTTCATCCTCACTTATTTCCTCCATTAGTCATGGACATAATAACTCCAAAGACTGCAATCCTTGGATATATCCCCCTTGATAGTGGCAAACCATTCGACATCATCACCAACATTGTCATCACATATTCTGGAGGAGATTCTTGATAATAAATTGTTTTGACATTAACAATATCAGCCAACAAATATATTATTAGCTGTAAAGGATTATTCACATCAGAAAATTCTTGGACTATTTCTAAGGATTTACAAAAAGTACATCCTAACTTACTCAAGATCATCTACAATATCATTTGAAGGAGTCAAGTATTATGAGGCCCAAGAGGATTGATGTAGAGCATCTCCACATGTTGTCGAAAAGGCAACATTATGATCTGCATCTATGGGACTAGATCAAGCTTAATGCAGTTTGTATATTACAAAATCATAGTTGTGATGTCCAAACATACAAATAAATTGAAAGTTGCAAAGATAAGTTGAGAAAAATGGGTGGATATGATTGAAAAGATGTGATTAGTAATGAGTGCATTAGGGAGAGTTTGTGTTACATTGGTTGAGAATAAGTTTAGAAAGAGTTGGTTTAGATGATTGAGCACATTAAATGAAGTCTACTACATACCCGTGTTTGGAGATTCGAGTTATTGTTTCCCATAAAATAGGCAAAGAATTATAAAGTTAAATGATTATTAGAAAGGATTTAGTGTGCTTACATGTTATGAAAGTGTGACCAATAGATTGAGCTCAATATTGTCAGAAGATTCATGTAGTCAACCCCATCTAGCAGAATTAAATCTTGTTGTCATTATCGGTTCAAGCATGCCTAAATTATTTGCATTATTAGGTTGCTTTGGTTTGAATGAAGAATAAGTAAACTTTACAAGCCTTAAATTTTTTATGAGACTTTTGCTTTTTGTGTCATATTCTTTTATCTTTACTATTCTAATAATAAAAATTTATCATTGTCTTGTGCACTACCTAACATCAAATGATGTCTTTCAAGTTGCTCTTGATTCCAAAGATGATGGTCTGTTGATATATTTTTAACTTGACCTTGTAATCAAACAAAGGCTCATTAGGCTTTTAATTGACATTGAAGTTGTTCCTCTTTGGATCCAGGTTTCCAAGGAACTACGAGAACATGGAATCTCAGCTGACTTTTATCATGCAGAAATGGATGCAGTGGCTCGAGAGAAAGTTCATCATTGGTAATCATCAAATATTTAAGATTTAAATTGAAATAAATGTACTACTTGTTTATTGCATAATCTTTCCCATTGTTTTTTTTTTCACTTAAAACATTTGGATACATGCTAAATCTCTAAGGTAATTACTGCACAAGTTAATGGTGAATGATGTTATTTGTGGCTAGAATAGTTTAGTGATACATAAGGAAAATTGAAATATTGGGATTTTGAAGACAAGGAGATATTAGGACTAATGGGCAAGATAAAAATTTGGGAGTATATATATATATATATATATATATATATATAATCTTTCTGTCTTACACAAAATATTTTTGCCAACAAACTCAGCAATTGGTTTAAAGAACTTTTGGTAATGTTTGCTTGTTTTTGTGTTCCAACTCTTCAGAAAATAACTGACGTTTTTAATACTTTGTGTAGCAGATGATGTGACTGTCTTTGTTTTGGCAAAATAATCAATGGCTATTTCATATTCATAATCTAATTGGTAGTATCTGAATGTTCTTCTCATGCCAATCAAATGGAAATGCTGCTCGTTAGAACATAATGTTGGACACAGTTCCTTTATATATGGTTCATTTCTTTTAATACTCTTTTTATCATTTGGCAAGTTAATGATTGTTGCATATAATGTTTGTTTTTGATGCTGCAATTCAATACTTTCCAATGATTTTTATTTTCTTTGGTATTTTTTACTTCATTTTAACGTAGTTGGAGCAATAGTAAGTTACAAGTTATTGTTGGAACGGTACGTATGGTTTGTGTCCATATGTTCTCTCTTTTACTTCTTTTTCTCCTAACAGGTCAACGTATGTATATTGCAGGCATGATTTTTGAGAAGCTCTTAAATATGACAGGTTGCATTTGGCATGGGAATCAACAAGCCAGATAGTATAATTTTTATTGAAATGTTCTTGCCATGTATTTAATCTTCTTACGTTGATAATTTCTTTTATGTTTGTTGTAAAGCTTGTTTGTGAAGGGGAGCTAACAAATGTCATTGCCTTGCGAAGAGGATGCAGATTTGAGTTAGGAAATAGATTCTTACAAAATATATGCAAGGCTAAATATAGTAAACCCTTAATGCACCTCTTCTCTATTAAGGAAAATATTAATCAGTTAATTGTAATTATCTTTACCATTTATTATTGTATATCTTTTCTATAAATAGGAGATGGCATAGCTTAATTATAGGATGAGATTAGCATAATTATAGGTAGAGATTGATTCTTGTTCTTGTATATATTATGCATTTTTCTAATGAAATACACACATTACCATAAACCATTATCTTCTTCCTTTTTCAACATGGTATCAGAGCACCTTTCCTGGTGCTCTTGAAGCTTCCATTTTTTCCATAGTCAACAATGGGAGACGAATCATCAAAAGCTGGTAATATGAATCCTTCACATCCATATTACGTTCATCATTCAGATCAACCTGGTCACATGCTTGTACCAATTAAATTAAATGGAGCAAATTATCAGTCATGGAGTAAGGCTATGATTCACGCTCTTACTGCGAAGAACAAGTTGGGGTTCATCGATGGGTCGCTACAAGCCCCGTCCCAAGAAGAAAAACCAACGGAATTCGCATTGTGGAATCAATGCAACAGCCTAATACTTTCTTGGCTTACTCATTCTGTTGAAACAAATAAGGCAGAAGGTGTCCTTCATGCCAAAACAGCACCAAGTTTGGTCATACTTCAAAGATCAATTTTCCCAAAAGAATGCACCAGTAATATTCCAAATTCAGAAATCTATTGCAACCATCTCATAAGGCTCTATGTCCGTGGCCTCATATTATAGCAAACTCAAAGCCTTATGGGATGAACTCGAAAATTATCGAGATCCCTACACTTGTGATCATGCCAAGGCACATCAAGAACAACTTCAAGAGGACAGGTTGATGCAGTTTCTTATGGGTCTAAATGAATCGTATAAAGGGGTAAGGTCTAATATCCTTATGATGACACCGTTACCCAACGTACGACAGGCGTATTCCCTGGTAATTCAAGAGCAGACACAAAGACAATTGTCATCAGAACTCACTGAGAACTTCACCATTGCCACGAATGTCCAGAGCAAGGCATCCGGAATCAAAAATACCAAAACGTGTGATCATTGTCATCGTTCTGGTTACACAATTGAAGAATGCAGAACTTTGAAATATTACTGCAAATTATGTGACAAAAGCGGACACATGGAGGATCGCTGTAGGCGAAAAAACAACAAGGCCGGACTGCCGCAACAGAATCGGGCCTCACGTAGCAAGCCACAATCTACGGCTAATACGGCAGAAAATTCGAACATGAATGATGACAATTCCCTCATGGGTTTTTCGCCTGAATATCTTCAACAATTGGCCAAAGCATTATCTACCATGAATCAGAATTCTTCTTCTGGTAATAGTGATATTTTTGCAAACGCAGCAGGTTTGTTTTCAGCATCCAAGTCTCATGTCAATTCTGTTTTCACAAATTCTTGGATTTTAGATAGTGGTGCCACCGATCACATGACATCGCACCATTCCCTCTTGTCAAAAAGTCAACCACCTTTCTCTCACACAGTAAATTTACCAAATGGCACATCTGCACCGATTACACACACTGGCAACATAGTTTTCAATCAGGATATAACACTCGAAAATGTCTTATGCGTACCCACTCTTCGTTTAAACTTAATATCAGCCAGCAAAATTACAAAAAGTCTTAATTGTTCTGTCACCCTCTTTCCTGACTCATGTATTTTGCAGGACTTAACGACGGGGAAGATGATTGGCTCGGGTAAACAACATGGAGTACTCTATTACATGATGCCGAATTCCATTTCTCCAGCTTCCTTTCAAGTCTCAAATAGTCCTGATATATGGCATTCACGACTCGAACATCTTTCTTTTTCTCGTTTCAAATTACTTTCCCCTTCATTACCAATTAATAAAGAAATAGTCTCATTTCACAATAACTGTAGTATTTGTCCTCTTGCAAAACAAACGAGATTGCCTTTTCCTATCAGTTCTATCACAACCAAAATTCCTTTTGAACTATTACACTGCGATGTATGGGGACCTCATAAAGTTCCTTCGCATTCTGGGGCACGTTTTTTTCTCACCATAGTTGACGATTTTACTCGCTGTACTTGGGTTTTTTTTATGAAACAAAAATCAGAAATACCTGAATCACTCATCAAATTTATTCAGTTTGCAAAAACACAGTTTGACACTTCCGTTAAAATCATTCGCACTGATAATGGGAGTGAATTTCAGCCTTTACAAAATTTCCTTCTCAATCAAGGCATCGAGTTTCAAAATATATGAATTTATACTCAACAAATAAATGGAGTAGTCAAACGCAAGCATCGTCACATACTCAATGTGGCACATTCTTTATTTTTTCAATCCCATGTACCCCTTAAATTCTGGGAGGAATGTATCCTTATAGCCGTATATTTAATTAACCGGCTTCCAACTCCTCTTTTATCTAATCAATCACCATATGAAAAACTCTACAAAAAGCCACCCTCACTTGAACACTTGCGCATTTTTGGTTGCCAGTGCTACGCGACCAATGTTCACCCAAAAGGAAAATTCGATCCTCGTGCCGTTCAGTTCGTTTTTATGGGATATCCTCATGGCAAAAAAGGTTATAAATTATATGACCTATCTACACAAAAATTCCTTATTAGCAAAGATGTCTACTTCCAAGAGGACACTTTTCCATTTACGTCTCCAAATAATATGCAGTCATCACAATTTTCTCCTAATTCTGTGAAACATAATTTTCCTTTATTGCCAATTTTCCCAGAAGCAGAATCCAAGATATCCAAGCCACCTATTGCGTTGGATTCATCCTCACCCGCGCATAATTCAGCGCCATCTACATCTCCCCAAGATCCTCCTTTATTTCCTCAAAACAACCGACCTTTGCCCATTAATTCCACCTTGTCATCACCACAAACTTTCCCTTTGTCAGAATCTTCCAGTTCTTCACCACCTCAACCGAATGAAAATTTCCAAAATCTTCGTTGCTCAACTCGCGACCGATAACCTCCAGCCTGGCATCAAGAGTACTTCATGTTTGCTGCAGTCCATCATTCATCCCCTCGCACAAGTCCTCGTCGAAATACAAGGTATCCTCTGTCTCATCATCTATCTCTTTCACAATTTTCATTATCTCATCGTACCTTTTTAACCAGTATAACATCACAGGTTGAACCTACCACATATTCCCAAGCTGTCCAATTCCCTCATTGGCAAGCAGCTATGGATGCTGAATTATAAGCATTGCAACGCAATAACACTTGGTCTCTTGTTTCTCTTCCGGCCGGTCACAAGCCCATCGGCTACAGGTGGGTTTACAAAATAAAATATCATTCTGACCGTACAATTGAGCGATATAAAGCTCGCCTCGTTGCAAAAGGATATACACAAATTGCAGGTCTCAACTACAAGGAAACCTTTTCTCCTACAGCAAAATTGACAACTCTTCGTTGTTTACTTACTATTGTTGCTGCCAGAAATTGGTTTACTCATCAATTGGATGTACAAAATGCCTTTTTACATTGAAACTTGCAAGAAATTGTCTACATGGAACCGCCTCCCGAATTACGCCGACAGGGGGAGAACATGGTTTGTCCGCTCAACAAGTCACTCTACGGGCTAAAACAAGCATCCCGTAATTGGTTTTCTGTCCTTTCTGGGGCATTGGAATCCGCCGGTTTTGCACAGCAAAAGCAGACTACTCCTTGTTCACCAAACAGCAAGGTACATCCTTTACTGCAGTGCTTATTTATGTAGACGATATCCTTATAACAGGGAACAGTATGCAAGAAAATCATGGCCCTTAAACAATTCTTACTCAAGAAATTTTTAATCAAGGATCTGGGAAAACTTGGTTATTTTTTGGGTATAGAATTTTCTCATTCTAAAAAGGGTATTTTTATGTCCCAGTGCAAATATGCGCTAGATATTTTGGAAGATTTTGGTCACACAGGTTCACGGCCGGAGAGCTTCCCAATGGAACAAAATGTTAAATTAACACTCACAGATGGAGAAAAATTACATGATCCAATGAGGTACAGACGATTGATCGGTCGGTTGATCTATCTAACAGTAACGAGACCGGATATTGTTTATTCTGTGCGCACATTATTGCAATACATGCATGAACCGAGAAAACCACATTGGGAAGCAGCTATTCGGGTTTTAAAGTATATTAAAAGTACTCCGGGGATAGGTTTGCTGTTGCCGTGCGAAAATAATTTGAAGTTGACAGCCTTTTGTGACTCAGATTGGGCAGGTTGTCGTACAACACGACGTTTCATTTCAGGTTATTGCATATTTTTGGGAAGTTCATTAATCTCATGGAAGTCAAAGAAGCAGACTAATGTTTCTAGGTCTTCGACAGAAGCAGAATACAGATCCATGGCAAATACATGTCTTAAGTTGACTTGGATCCATTATTTGCTTCGTGATCTAAAAGTAAGTCAGACAGGGCCGGCATCTTTGTTTTGTGATAATCAAGCAGCATTACATATAGCAGCGAATCCTGTTTTTCATGAACGAACAAAACACATCGAGATAGATTGTCACATCGTTAGAGAGAAGTTGCAGTCAGGGATGATCAAACCACAGTATGTCCCTACACGATTATAGCTAGCAGATATGTTCACAAAGGCTTTGGGTCGTGAACAATTTCAGTTCTTGAGAAGCAAGTTGGGAATACAAAACATATACTCTCCAACTTGAGGGGGAGTATTAAGGAAAATATTAATCAGTTAATTGTAATTATCTTTACCATTTATTATTGTATATCTTTTCTATAAATAGGAGATGGCATAGCTTAATTATAGGATGAGATTAGCATAATTATAGGTAGAGATTGATTCTTGTTCTTGTATATATTATGCATTTTTCTAATGAAATACACACATTACCGTAAACCATTATCTTCTTCCTTTTTCAACATTCTCTGAGCCACATGGCCGTTGGTAGAATCATATAGCCTTTTTATTAAACCTTGTTGGACCTCCTTATATATGTTCCCTTACATAGATCTCAGGCAAATTGATTAAAATTTTTTAATAATTGATTAGCAGTTTATAATTGTTTAGATGATTATTATTCTTTGACATTCTGCATCCTTTATTTTCAATAGAATTTTATCCTTCCCAAATAAATAATTTTAAGATAAAAAATTTGTCTTAAATAAGATGGTTACGGGATGACTTTACCAGTAGCCCTATCCTTATCTCAAGAGTAAAGTAATTAAAATGGCTTTTTAATGATCCTAAATCCATCCTTAAAACTCTCCAAAAAAAAAGTTCTATAAGAAATTTTTGTTTTAGATGTTTCACCCACCGAAAATTTCTGATTGGTATAGCTCTTGATAAGAGCTGCAGTTTAGAAATGATTCGAAAACTTGCTTTTTAATAATAATCCCATATTATGATCAATTTATCATGCATTGACTTGAGTCACTGTTATTGGTTCAACTCAAGCATGCCTGAATAAACTCTTACATCACTGAAGACAATGTTTCTTGTGATGGCTAGTACCATTGCTTTTGTCAAATCAAATGCTGATGTCATTGTGTAATTATGCTTGTGTAAATATTGGATGTGTACATACATATGTTTATTTTTTAAAAAGAAATTTGGGAGCGATGCCATGTATTATTAATGATGAGAAACTCAAACTCAGAGAGTGATTACACATCTTCAAATCAACTATCATAAATTGGTCATATTATCTAGCAAGGGGATGGCACACAAGAGGAAGAAATGGATTAAGATGAAGAGATCCTCTAATATCAAATACTTTGATGTTCCAATGGGAGCAAAGCACCTTTGTGCTTTCAACTCCATGCACCTTCAATAGGCAATCTCTACTTAGATTCTATCCTAGGATAGCCATTATTTATCACTTGCAGATCACGTAGCTCTACCTACGTTCATCTTATCACATGATAATGTGCCAATGCAAATTTTCTCAAAGAATGACAATATCATTAAAGCCTTTATATCGAGTGGATCACATATTCACCATTTTATCCATTACATTGATTAGGATACTGCTACCAAGCATAAAGACTTGGGTGGATTAGGATTATACTAACTAATTCCTTAGCATATCTCATTGATAGCATGCCATGCTCGTGCTTTCTTTACTAGAGGTCTCTTTGGATGGCATCTCTTCATGCCAAGCATAGCAATTGGTCTAATGCTTTTGATTTTCACATAAGAGATCCCATGACCTAGAGGCTTACATGTTGGGCTAATAATTTCACTTGTGCAAACACCATGTACATATCAATAATGACAAAAAATGTCACACCCTTCAAAATAATTGGTTAGGCAATGAGGCTATTATGGATTGATTTGCCACACTCACCATATTTACCTCTCTTTCATTACATGCAATGGAATTCTTGGATTCCAAATGGAGAGTGAGACATAGACCATCTAGCTCTATACTTTGGGCCATAACTGGTAGAATTTATTATTTTCTCGCCCCATGCACCTCCAAGATCTAGTGATGCAATGGTATGCCGATATTTGGAGTACACAAGACCAAGCAATACAAGTTTGTAACTTCAATGTGTCAAAGTTGGATAGGAAAGATTGACCTTAAGGGCATGGCAATGGAGGATTCAAGATTAGTCAAGAGTATAAGCATTTATCTAAAGGGTTTGTCAAGCCACGGTTCCGACTCGGACATGGCTTGTTGCTTGAGGAATGGGACACTTCGCTACTTGCTTGTGATGCCACTAATTAGATGAGGATCTCTTGTATGCTTTATGGAGTTGACAGACAGTTTGCCAGATCTAGGAATACTTAAATTATCTAGATGACAGATTACACAGATTCACTTCCATGGGAAAACTATTGCACTAGGTGCAACATTTATTTCACTATTCGCATGACTTGCATTGTGTCTCCATTGCAACTTGAACACTTTACCTCATATGGAAGAATTGTAATCACAAAATATATGCCAAGCCTATCTCCACGATCATCATATTCTGCCCATTGATCATTCAGCCTATTAGGCAATTTCCTTCCCTTTGTTAGGATTCCTGGGACCAATAGAGGCCTCCGGTCTATGGGTCACCCTTCTCTCACTAGTTTTTTTTTTACTCCAATTGGATTAAGGTTAACTGTGATGCGGATATTCTAGACCACAACCACAACACCGTCGGCATTTGCTTTATTTTTAGAGATCACATTAAGAGATCTCTCCTTATGGAAGGTTGCACATGACTCTTTATGGATGCAAGGGCCATGATTGTTTTGGCTATCTCACATGTAGCTCATCACTTTCCCCACTTGAAGAGGTTATGAATTGAATCAAATTTTCATCAAGCCATCTCTTCTCACCGACATGTAGCATCCCAACATTCCGTCAAGAGCAATCATTTTCTCGTAGCATGGTGGGATATTTTTTGTTTTAGAGAAATCTAAATCACACATATTTTGCATAAGGCTAATTGTAAATCTAATTAGAAACAATTGTCTCTTCTGATTTTAAGTAGATTTGAGGTATGCCCCTTCCATTAAAACTTATAACTAATGTTGTATCTACCTACTTGTATGAACCAACTTAATTGACTTAAAATAAAACCCATAACCAGCTATGTCAAAAAAAATACATTCACTTTATATCTCATCAAATCAAGAACTTGATTGATGAGGGAGAATTATAGTAGAGGAAAATCTTTGGTAAGAAAAATCTAACTTATATATTAACGAAGGTGAACAACATCAATTAACAGAGGCTTTGTTCCACCTCAATTCACTTATGTATAGAATAAGAATTGGCATGTCACACTCCAAATGCAAAAGATCTAAAAATGATATTAATTCTCAAAGCACAATCTAGAAGCTACCAGCCTCTACGTAAGAGATCATTTAGGTGTAGAACCTAATACAAAAATAAAGATTCGTACGGGTGATAGACTATATACAAAAGCATAATGTTACAAAAATACAAAATATGTGTATTATGGATAGGTGCATGCATAACTTTAGCCCTATGTCATATGATACAGAGGTAAACTTTCTACCAAAGACCATGGTATGATATAACTATTTTGCAAAGACTGACACAGTTGTAAAGAAGTGCCTAACGAGTTCCAATGGTGCAAATAGTAGTATGGATGACTATTGTGGCTTGTTAATTGAAAGTTTTTGAGTGTGTACATGTGACTAGTTTTGCAATGAAAATAAAAGAAGAGATGTTGATTGAAAAACTCAATGAAGATGTTAGCATTCCATAAAAACCCTAAGTTTCTTTTCATTTCTTCCATAACAAGCTATTGTGAGATCATTTCAATGAGAGTTATTATCATTATTAAGCAAAAACTATAAAAGAATACTATAATCTCCTTTTTATGATTAAATAAAAATATTTTAGTCAATAGATATAAATTTTTCTTGGATTTGGGGTTTTCATATAACCTTATGTCCTTTTTTTATTAGTTTTTTTATAAGAACTATATGTCTTTTATTAATCTTATGGCTTTTCTTTTTTATGTTTTGTTTTCCAAAACATTCTTGTTTCCCTACATGACATAACTTTTTTCAAGTGATGAGTAATTTATTTGTGTAAGAAGATTTTATCTATACAAAAATCTCAAGAGTCTTTTGAAACCTAAGGTCTTGTTGTTTTGGTTTTTTTGTAGCATGCTATCTATTCTTCGTTCATTATGTTTTATGATGTTTTTGCATGACAAGTAGTTTATTTGTGGGTAACCAAATATAAGAGATTTATGTTTAAAACTAGCTCAAAGAGCTCATTTGGAACACAAAAGGGATTGTTCAAGTTTTTATTCTGTATATAAGGCATACGATTGAAATGGTATGCTTACATACACTTAACAATGAATTAGTACAATTAAATTTTGCTTAATTTTTATTGATAAAAATTAAATATAAAAGTTATATTAAGTATATTTAAAATGTAATTCAATGTACTATACCTAACTTACACAATAATAGTTTGGATTGTTTTGTTATGTATCTTTAGCATTTAATGCTTCGATTCAGTGAATGAAATTTTCTTAGCAATTGTCATGGGATTCCTCAAAGTTGTTGAAACTACTAATCTGGTCAAGCAAGTTGACATGGCACCCTGAGTCCCATCTTATGCACCTTAATGGCTTAACAGAGGTTGCTTTGTTGGCTTCTCCTGCATCCTAATGCCTTCAAGAGGGTGAAAGGGGGTAGAGCAATTTCACAATTGTTCTTACCTTCTTGTGCCCACCAACAAACACTTGGGAAGAAATTGATTAGTAAGCTTGTCAATTTGACCAGCCAAAGCCTCAAGCTTCTCTTGATATGCCATTTAACTTGAGCCTGCTTTCACTCAAAGGATTTGGATCATGCCGATTTGCTTGTAGCTTCACCCATTGTCTCTTTTGTTCTTAGTAATGTGTTATTCTTGCCAAGGATGGCCAGCTCTCTTGTTGACCTTTTGCAAGCTGTGGTTGCATGTGTAGCAACTAGCGGTGCCTCTGCCCAGCTTTGGTATTTCAGGACAGCAATCTACTACATTTGGTGGAGTTGCAACACCAAGTTACATGGTGATCCCATCTCTTATCCATCAATGGTTGCTATGAATTTCACATCTATGGATCTTTGAGTTGTCCTTTCCCTTGTTTGTGGCACTAAAATTTTCCCAATCCACATGGCTTGCCTGGCTCATGTTCCCTTAGATTGATTCTCCCTCTCTTGAATTAGACCAAGATCAACTTTAACAAATCCTTACAAGAGGATTGCATGACAGGCATTGGAGTGATTATTAGAGATCATATCAATGGCTTTTTGGGTGCTTTGATAGTCTAGGCAATCTTGTGTGTATTGAGGTCATTTAGCTTAAGAGTTTGAAGTCACTGCTTCTGCGAGTAGATGGGTGGCCTGCCCAGAGCGCATATGCATGGAGGGAGACTCATTGTTGATGGTCATTGCACAGTATGATGGGCTTAGTATGACCTTTTGAATGATGTATGTACCTTATCGCATTTTTACTATCTTTCTCTTGTAGACTACAAGGTTTCTCATGTAAATAAACATGTAAATAATGTTAATTTTCTTGCATTAAAGACAACTTTCAGTGATTTCCCTTAGGATAAGACCCTGTCTTGACTAAGTGATTTTTATGATATCCTTCATTAGAATGCAAGCTTTTGGACAATGGGGATTATTCGAACTTTTATTGCATACATTAGGCATACCAATGGAATAAGTACACTATGCGTCCTGGGATATCATCACCCTACCGAAGGCTGTGGGTGGCCTCGGGCTACGGGACCTTCGTACTTGGCAGTGTGTTCTACAAATGAAGCAATGCAGACAACTGCTAAGCCGCGAAGATAGCCTCTGAGTGGATATTATGAGACGGAAATATACTGTTGCACATAACACATCGAAGGCTCCTCGGGGAGCTTCTCATGCATGCAGGCTCATGCTAGAGGCTATGCTGAGCGCTATATCCAATTTTGTGTGGAGAATTGGCGATTGAAAGATGGCTAGGTTTGCGGAAGATAACTGGATTGGCTTCCTTTCTATTTGCTGCTGGCCTACGTTTATTAATATGAACACGGAGTGGCCGGCGAGCGTGGCCAAATGCATTACAGCGGTTGGCGTTTGGGATGAGGGGAAAATACATGCTTGGGCTAGCGAACCTCTGTTTGATAGAGTGATGCATCTTCCTTGGGCCCGGATGTCTGGTCAAGATACTCTGCTTCAATCGCACACGGAGACTGTGAAGGTTGATAACGGGAGGCTCTACATGCACTTGAGATGCAAAGCAAACGATGACATCAAGAAAAGAACTAAGAGGGACGCGGAACAGATGAGAGGGATATGGAAACTGAGAGTGTTGTCGAGGGTGCGCATCTTCCTGTGGCGCTTGGTAGGGGATCATCTCCCTACGACCGTTTGGATGGCACAGAGAAGGCTGCTTGAGTGTAGCGGGTGCACGTGGGGGTGCAATGTGGAGGAGTCGACGCAGCATGTTATATGGGAGTGCCCTCGCGCGTAGGAGTTTTGGGGCAACCGTCAGGCGCGCGAGGCCGTGGCCGCGCTCAAGCTTCCTCAGGGTGCAAGTGATGGGCTGGCATTTCTGCAGTGGTTTCTGGAATTCGTGGGCTCGTCGGGGGCAAGACATGGGGACGACGTGATGCATGCTGCTACATTGGCTACCATTATGTACTACATATGGGAGAGAAAGAACGCTAAGAGGCACAATGACTCCGTGGCCAATTGCTGCACTATGTTGCGCAAGATTAAGATTGAGATAATTACAGCAGCAAAGCACTGCAACTTATACTCATACATGTCTAACGGGAACCCATGCAGCTCCTCCAAACTGCTTGTAGCCCATATGTGGGTTCCCCCCTACTGGATGGATAAAAGTGAACTGCAACGTTGCTGTTAGGGAGGATATCGCTGGGCTTGGCCTGGTAGTGAGGGACTACATGGGGAAGCCTTTACTAGTGGTTGGAAAAAGAGTTGTCTCACAGGAGGGCGAAGCTAGGGAGGTTCAGGCGATGTTTGAGGCCTTTGATTTGTTAAGGGACACCCTCTCCCAGTATCACTCAGTGGAGGTTCAAACGGATTCGATGTCGGTGCTGCAGGAGGTGCGCACGCCCATCTCGCTCCCGCCCGTGGAGGGTTCTTTTGCTAAGGCTATTATGCGTACGCGGTGCTTGGAAGCGCTCAGAGTATCGCACATTTACAGAGAGGGGAATGCACCAGCTAACTGGGTTGCACGCGCTGCCTGTTTCTCTGATTTTGCATGGGGGTGGGGGTGCCCCTCCTCAAACTTCTGTTGTCAGATTTCATGTTTGATCCTTCGTGATGATCATTTGTTTGACTTTTTGTAAGGCTTATGCCTCCTTTTGAATCAAAAAAAAATATAGCTAAATTATACTTCATTTTTACTAAAAATAAATTTAAATATAGCCAAACTGTATGAAATATAGTATTAATGTAATTAAGCAAACTATGCCCACAGTACGCAATAATAATCTCGATTTTCAGCCTTGTGTCTTCAACATTCGATACTTCAATTCAGCGAATGGAAGTTTTTTAGCACTTGTCGTGGGGGTTCCTCAAGGACACCAAAATTACTAATTTGGTCGAGAGTCGACATGATACCCTTTCTCTCTTCTCATGCATCATGGCTACTTGACGAAGGATGGCTTCTTATGTATGCTAATGGCTTCCAGTAAGGTGGATAGGAGAAGCAATTTCACATTGACTCTTAACTCCTTAAGCCCACCAATGAACAATTCGGAGAAATTGATTGAGAAGGCCGTCAACTCGATCTACCAAGGTCTCAAATGTCTATTGATATGCCATTTACTTTGCAGGGGCTAAAACAAGTTAGGAGGATCTGGATTCCTCGTTAGTCCGCAGCTTCACTCATGATCTCTTTCCCTATACTGTGTGCTGCACTTGCCAAGAACGGTCACCTCACTGACCTTATGTAGGCTGTGTTTGCTTGTGTTGTGGTTGACCACGCCTCTACCCAGCTTCGACGTCGTGTGGCAGCCATCGACTACATTTGGTGTAGCCATAAACCGAGGTACAAAGTGATCCAATTTCTTCTCCATCAGTGAAAGCTTGATCTATGGATCTATTGAGTACTCCTTTCCAAAGTTTGTGATACCAGAATTTTCCCAATCCAAATGTTTTGTCGAGTTCATCTTCCCTAGGTGGATTTGCCCTCTCAAAATAGGCCAAGGTCAACTTCTATGACGGGTATTGATATACTACATGGGATATGGTTGTGTTTAAAAACAAACAAATTCATAAATCTAAACAGCAAATCAGATTCCAATGCAGAAGAATAGAGGACAGGAAGTTAACTCAGAGAAGCATACTTGAACGAACCAAGTATAGTAAAAATTACACATGCAATGAAAAGCATACCTGTCAACATACTTAAAGGAACCGAGTATACTAAGTTCCTCATATGTTATCTGCCTTCCAAGAATTTTCAAAGTGTCTGGCGCATGAGTGCAAATGATACATTCGTCATATTCTTCTTCTGAAAAATCTTGTGCTAGAACAATGCAACCTGCAATAAATCGAATAGTTTAGGATGACATTCATGCCATTTGATAAAAAAAAGTTCTTTAATTAATGAATATGAATCATGAGGAACGATTGTAGTTTCATATGTGGTGATAAGAACAGTTTTCAATGGGTTATCATGGATCATATTTTTTAATAATCGAAATAGTTCCACAGTTCAAGCAGATGTTTGATATCTTAATGATCAAAACTGATGTACGACGTCTAAGCTTGCCCTTTTCGGGTGTACTGTTGAAAAAGCCAAACAAGCCTACCAGAAATTACAAATTACAGCAAATAAACATAAAGTTGTTGCAGTCACACGATAATGTGGGAAATAAAACAGCTATGCTAATTACCTTTGGCGGTAGTTGATACCGATTGCACTGCACATCCTAATTTAATTTTGCAACATCTGTTCTCTAGCTGTTGCCTCACCTGCAAAACTATGTAGTGATTTCTTTCATAGATTTTGAGTAAAAAGGCGAAACTAGAAATGCTATAAATTGTAAGATTAGGTTTGCAAAAAAGTTACCTTGTCAACATAGTTGTGTGAACGATTCTTGACAGTAAGCCATTGAGGACGACCAAAAAGCTATAAAACATAGAGCAACATGCAAGAGAATATTTATTAGCTTGTTAGCATGAAATGCCTGCTTTAGTGAATGCGTGAGTACTGCATTTTGTTTATTGAACATATATTCAATTAATTAGTCTAGCAGAGTTTCGTAGGCAGGATATAATTGAACAAGAAAATTGTTCTCCACTTGAAGTGCCCAGCGTTCCACTGAGAGCCTGCATTTTTTTTTTCCATACGTTTTGTTTCTTCGATTTTTCATCAATATTTAAATTTAATTGTTTAAAAAAGGACAAAAAAGAATTTAATTATTTAGATTTTTATTTTTTATTACATTTTACTAAGCAGTTTTTATCACATTCTATAAAGAACTATGAGAAAAAATAATTTCTATCTTCGAATTATAAAATAGGCTCACTTTGATATAATCAAGATTGTCAACCAAACATATAAACTTCATTTGTTTACATCAAACATGCTCTTACAAAAACGGAAAAAAATTAATAGCTGTGAGAAAAAGTGTTTATTTGCACTTTTTCAACAATAGAATAAGAATTAAGGATAATGATTTAGCTGAACGTAATAACTATTTTATATGTATGTTAACTTCTTTTTTCTGCATGCTAGGCTTGAGATGGGGAAATTAGTCCTTGGCTTAATGGCTTGAAACTTTCGCCAAACTTAAAATTCGGTCCATTTGATTAAAGACAATAAAACTAACCTGTAGAAGGTGATGGTTGCGGCAGAATGACAACACACAGAAAGCAGAAAATTTCATTACTCCTTCCAAAGGACATGACCATATAGAAGCACATATTGGTATCTGCATGATGTCACAATTTGTTGAGAAAGCACAACCATACATGTTTTTTCAAGTTTTATGATGCAATTATAAACCTGTGAAGCTTAGTTGTATAATATTGGCTTGGCCAATCTATCCAAAGAACTTACAAGGTAAGCCTTTTGAAATAACTCTGAATACCCATGCAGATTTATAAATTGCTCCAACGTTCCATTGCGGTCCATATCAGGATTCTCTTCATGCTCCTTCAAGAACCTTAATGTCCAAGATTGTAACTCTTATTCAAGTGCAGAAGAAATTTTAAAACTAAAAAAAATTCTTGTATGAAAAAAAACTAACTAAATGGTGTATGGCTGAAGCATGGAGGAACAATAGAAGCGTTAGAATAAAAAGACATTTGCAGTGTTAAGAAGAATTCCAATAAAATATAAAGAACAATAGATCCCAAGTGGGACATTGATATGGACATTGAATTAAATTGTCGGCTCGAAAACTAAGGTTAATATACAAGTTATGTAGATATTAATATTACAGAAATGTGTATTATAGTTTTCGTCTATTTTATTGTTATATTGAAGATTTCTTGTTTCAACTTTTTAATAGGTAAATATTTAAAAAATAAATATTGCTCAAATTTAAAGTGGGATCAACAAAATCATAAAAATTTTAATGATGCTTTAAGTCTCTGCTTTTCTCTTTGTGTAGAATAGTTCTTCCTTGATCAAGTATTGGATCTTTGGAACTCCTATAATGTGCAACATGGCACGGACCAAAATTGCAGTTTTGAATGGAAAGCACATGGCAGTTTCATAAATGTCAATGTCAACATTAATATGGTAACAATGGCGCAATTGCTGTTGGCAAGCATAATCCGTAAGGAAAAGAAATGAAAGTACTAGTTTTCCAACCTTTTCATATAACAGTTCAACATTAATATGGTAACTATTATGTTGGCTGCAAAAGAGTTTAAGAAACTTCGAGGCTGTTTGATACGGATTCAAGTTTTGTTTGCAAGTAATACTTCCTCCTTTAGTTTAGGCTGGGAGTTGATCATATCCTAACGAAGTCAAGTTTAGCTAAGTCCTTCAAACTTTAAAATCGCTTAGGATTACACACCTGAAGACATCGTCCTTAAACCTGATTATTTCTCGAAGCATTCGCCAAAATTGTGGACTTATGATGTTGCTCTTCTGCGCAAACAAACTAGCAAATCCATTTCGGCTTCCCCATTCGCAACCTTTCCCTCCTTCCAGGCTTACTGAGAAAGACATGTCACTGGTCGTCATCTCTACATCAAGTTCCTCGAATAATTCCATCATGTTTGGATATGTAACCTGTCAAGCATACGAATTTTTTTTCATCTATGAACAAGACAAACAAATAGATGAAACATAATGGAAACGGGAAGAGGTGTTTCTCAGCACGTTTATGACTTCGACGTACCTCTAAGCTCATCTCCTTTCCTGTGAGGTGAGTTTTTTTTTTTTTTTTTTTTTTTTTTTTTTACTTTAGCTTTCTTTCCTTAATTCTCTTAATCAAAATACAACATCTATAAAGTCATTTTATTTTTAAATAAATTTTCCTCAAAAAAATCTATTTTTCTCCATCGAATCGAGTTTTCTGAAGGAAAAACTGGTCGACAAAACAATCCGAATAATTCCAATTCATTCCGCAAAAACAGTCGAGTTTTCCCTTTTCAGTGCTTTAATACATCAGACGGCACAAAATTTTGAACCGGATATGGAAAAGAAATACTGTAATCTCTTTTTTTCGAAATATATAAATAATTATGATCGAGTCCTACAAGATCACTCTTTGAGAAAAATGCCACGTGTAGGGCTGAAAACCATTGCTTTTCATTCCGTTCGATGTGAAGATGGAACATTTGCTAGTTAAATACAGTTATATATTGGGTTTGTTGGTAACTTCGTAAATGCGTTCCATCTTTTTTTAGTACTTTTTCGAAATCTTAATCAAACAGTTTTAGAACAGTTGCAAAAGAATTAATTATCATGATAATATTCTTTTTATCATGAACAAATTTGAACACTGAATTCTGAAAATTTCCATTCATCGATGCAAAATAGAACAGTCGGGACTACAACTCTCCAAGCATTCACATCCTTTTTCTTTAAATCGACCAGAAAAATTACTTTTTACCCCCAACGAGTATTTTATATTTGACCATAATTATGGATTCATTACCATTAACAGGATTGTTTATTGTGATTTTAAGATCAAAGAAGTTTTAAAAGATATAACCACCAAATTCTGATGGTTAATTCTTTTTGTTTTTATTTTTAGAAAACAGGCAAGTTCAAATATTATCCTTTACCTGACAATAAAACGCTATGGTTGCTTATCTCTATTTCCCAACAACCACCATCACAGATTCATGCCAATCGTGAACTCTTTTAAAACCTCATAATAAACCACTAACAAACACCGCCCTCTCTCTCTCTCTCTCTCTCTCTCTCTCTCTCTCTCTCTCTCTCTCTCTCTCTCTAGCTCTCTCTCTCTGTCTCACTCACTCAAATGAACCGGCATAATATAGACAATACGCGGGGGAAAAACAATGCAGATCAAATGAGAGAATAAAGAAGGAATCCCTTGCAAATTAGGGCATGAAGGAAGAATCCCCTGAGAATCGAGCCTTATTCTAAGAAAGAATATACTGATCTCAGACCTTCTATCCTCAGAGAAAAATTGAGGAAATGCAGGAGGGAGAAAGCGGAAGGGACTGACCCGATTGAAGATCATGAATCCGACATCAAGATCGACTCCATCGACGGCAAGGGTTCGGGCGTGGCCACCAAGATACTCCTCTTCCTCATAGAGCACAACCTGCACACCGGCCTTGGCCAACTCGTACGCCGCAGCGAGTCCGCTAATCCCAGCTCCGACCACAGCTACTCGCATTTTTGCACTCTCTCTCTCTCCAGCTAGGAATAACAGACAAGAACGTATTACTCTGGCGGGTAGAGGAGCGAACAAATAAGAAGCTCAAGGACTGCGAACGTGGCGATCGCAAAGCCGAGCTCTCGTTTATATGCGGAGACGGTGTGGTGAAAATAAAAACGACATCTTCGGCCATCGAAGTGGAATCCAGAGCTAGACTAAGAATATGGATAAAATATTTTAGCATTACTTTTCCATGGCAAGGACAAATTAAATTGAACACAGCATGTGGAATACCCATGGGCTTTGGGACTTCGGTTTAGATAAATTAATGATGGTTAATTTATCTTAATTATAAAGATCAAGAGAATTGTGAGTAATAATATTAATTTATCATAATTATAAAGATCAAGAGAATTGATATTCTCATAATTGCTTTAACCATCAAATTTTTAATTTTTTAACACATTTTTCAAAATTAACATTAATTTTTTTAAACATGCCAAACATACACAAATAAAAAAATGCAAAGTGTCGTTTCACAGTTGTAATTTACTCGTCTAATAATCGTTTCAAACAGAGCAGGGACCATGTCCATGTTAACGACAACAACATCCAATTAATAATGCGACGTGTAAACAAATATAATATTGACAAGTGCTTTGTCGATAAATGTAAATAAATGCTAGTGCCCTTTTTTAATGTATATTTTTAAACATTTTTTAATATTTTGTGAAAATTATATTTAAATAAAAACTTGTAACTTTATTAATAATGAAAAAGCATTTTTGTATCCATTATTGGCACACATCACGAGGTTGACGATAGAAGGAGAATAAAAAACTCTTACGAATTATAAACGAGGAAAGACTTTCTTTGAGGTAAAAAATAACTAAGGCACGGGTAGGTATAGAGTTGGATTACTTTAAATTAGTTTTATTTGAGTTCGAAAATGGTTTAAAAAAAAAAGAAAAAGATAAAATCGTTATGTTTGGCTCTAAAGAATTAAACCCCAAAATAATTGATAAATAGAATACTTGCAAAGGGTATAATTAAATGATATATTCAAAAAAAGATATTTGATAATATTTATTTGACATATAGGTGGCACTAAAATTTAATATTAGTGTTGAAGAAATAACCCCCAAATCCAAGAAAAAGGTAATAAAATTCAATCAAGTTCAAATACGATGATTAGAAATACTCTTCATTCAAATTCAACAATAAATTGAGATAGGATAGTAACTTTTTGGCCATCCATGATAATAAGTTTTGATCATGAAACTAAAAATATTTGTGATAGAATAATGAGAATCACCATCGCTCATCGAACCAAAATCATAATAAATTGTGAGTAATAATAAAGCAAATTTTATGTAGGGAAATGCATAGTTAATAATTTCTTTTATGTAAAGTGAAATATGTTTAACTATAGTAGGATTTGTACTTCACGAAAGTTAGCATACTTTATTGACAAAAAAAGATAACGTTCGATTATTTAAAAAACAATTACTATAAAGTATTCGTTATGTGATGAGAATCTAAAAATGGCCCACAATATACTTTCATAAAATTATCATTTATCTTATTAAACTTATGTAAGAGATTCAGTACCTATCTTATTTGAGAAATTGGATTTAATTAGCTATGTTTGATATTTTCATATTAAGAAAAGATCACAAAGACCTAAGATCTTATATATATATATAACAATACTAATTTGTGTGAGATTATATTCACTATTAAGTTTACTATATAAACTAACTTAAAAACAAAAAAAAATACTCCACGATCATGTAAAAAAAGAAGAATATAAAATATTATTGCATAGAACAAACTAACGAAGATAAGAGTGAAGACATTAGCATCATGCCCATTGTACTTATTGAGATCATATGTTATGTAATGAAGGTGATGATTTAATGAGGATGATATTTATTAAAGATGCTTGGTAGCTAATACATGAAAATGATCTTTCTAAGACAATAATTGATGTTGAAGAGGTGTCATAAACATTATAAGTAGCATAGACATTAACATACACACATTAGAAAGAAAGAAAATGTACAATAATAAATACAAGAAATAAAAAGATATAACACAAGAGGTACCAATTCAAGACAATCTTAGTAGAGAGGAGATAAAGCCACATAGAGGTCGATCCGTGTGATAGGTTTACAGCCTCTTCAATGGCACAAGGATAAGGTACTACAAAAAAGCTAGATAAATTGACTTCATAGTGAAGAAAATAAAAAAATATTACATGGACATAGATAAAATCATTAAAAGACTTTACAAGCCTTGTAAGAAAAACGAAATAAAGAAGTAACTTAATCATAAAAGTCATCCAAAAACTTACGAAAAATTGAATTGAAAGAATAGAAAAAATCAACAATATGCGTAAGTGATAACCCAAAAAACATAAGCAGCAAAGTTAAAGAGAAATGACTTTGCGAAGAAAATAATGAAGAAAGAAATTGACAAAGTGAAGGAACTACTAAGCAAAAATGATAAGACGGCGATGTCATAAAGTTGTAGGTAAATTAGCACGATACCTCACCACTTGGGTTTCGCACCCCTCCTCTTAGTATCGAAGCCCTAATGATTTAATAAGTTAAAGTTTTCACTATAATTAATCACATACCTCAACAAAATACAAAGCAAAAGTGAAAATTATACCTATTTAAGAATCATCATTCCAATACGTAAGCCTCCCCTTTTATAAGACCAAGCACAAAAAGATAAAAAAGAAAATTACAAAAATTATCATCAAAAGCCATTTTCAAACAGCATTTTGAAAAGTTGTGTTTGTGGATTTTGAAATCTATTTATTCAAAAGATGTTAACAAAGCTGTGAAAAAGTTAATACCAAACAACTTTCTAAAAAACTATCCTTTTGGTAAAAAAATCTATAGTCAAAGTTGTTGTCAAACAACTTTATAAAAATCTATGTTTTCGATTCAACGTCACCCAAGTTTGTGACATCATAAGTTAGATTTGAGAAGGTGCATATTCTGGCAGGCCTACTCTCTGTCAACAATGTCATAGGTTAGATTTAATGTCATGTGTCATAGATTGAGTTAGCAAGCTGGTGCAATGTCAACAAGTCACAAGTCAACGTGTCGAAGAGCAAGTACGTGAATCAATACAATGTCTTTGGCGTCACTAGTCAGCATGTCACAGAGTGGGTTGGTGGGTCGACACAATATCGATAAAGCCATGTGTTGAATAAAGTCAGCATGTTACAAATTATGTTAGTGGGTTGTTGTGACATAGTAAATCACATGAAGGTCATACAAACCCACAATCCAGATTGAGCCTAGAAGGCTTATTAGTTGATTATTTTAACCAAAAAATATATTGATTAGTGCATTCACTAATTCCCTTTAAGCAATAAAAACATCATCTCTAATGAGTTAATAGGTATAAATTAGCTCTCATAAGTATCAACTACATCCAAGTTTAGTCATTATAACTCCTCTTTTAATATAATTATCATTAGTGCCTACTTTACCTTTCTAATGAACTAGATGGCTTTTATAAGTTATGTTTTTGGTTAGTATAGCCTAGTCATTAAGTATTCTTTCAATTTGCCCACTCTTCTTATCATGATAGGATATTGGGTACTTAGGTAAGGGTTCACTCTCAAGGGATTTGGATAATGGCTCAATTAACTCATTAGGAATCACAAGTGGTTCTTTATAAACTACCAAATTTGAGATGTTGAAGGTATTATTGATATAATAATAATGTAAGATGATATACTAAAACTCATCTTTGGCACATTTACAATAGAGAAAATACTTAATGATGTAGGACTAGACGAAATTTGCTTAGTTAGTAAATTCGTGACTGATGCACAACAAAGAGCAGGGCCGTCTCCCTAAGGGACACACATCTAGATACGATGAGGGTTGAATGTAAAAGGCACCAACCAATGAATCCTAACTAAATTTAGGATCGCTAGCGGCTAAGAAGTCACTAAATCGATTACGGCCACACACTTTCAAACACGCAGAAATAGGGAGTACTTAGATTGGTTAAGTACCAGTTGAACTTAAAATATAATTTATAGTAGAAGTTGCACTTCGCAGAATGAAAATATATTGAAAACAAATTAATAAACTAGGAATGGAAATTACTCGTAAAAGGAAGACGAGGAAAACGAAAACTTCAACTTGAAGATGGTTGAGCGGTGAAGGAAGATGATAAACTGGAGTGGCGTCTCACCACTTGGACCTCACGTCCCTCCTCCCAGTATCAGAGCTTTGACGAGTCGGCACGCCAAAGACACTCAGAGCACTCACGAACTCAGAATGGAAGCAAAGAACACTCAAAGCTTGTATTAACTATTCCCCCCTTACAACAGAAGAGGACTCCCCCTTATATAGGAATCCATAAGGGTACAAAAGACATTTGACTCATAACATGGGAATACTAAATGACACATGGGTAAACCAAAAGTCACCTAAAAATAATGAAAATTAAGTTCATTCATGGGAATACAAAAAGACTCCTAATTTCGTTGGTTGGAGGCGCGGCGACAGCGGCGGCAGCGGCGGCGGTGCGGGTCGGCGCGGGTCGGCGGGTGTTGGCGCGGATCGGCGCGTGTTGGCGAGGGTCGGCGTGGGTTGGCGCGGGTCGGCGCGGGTCGGTGCGGGTTGGCGTGGGTCGGCGCGGGTCGATTGGGTAAGCGACTGGCTGGACTCATGCACAGCGGTTCGGGCTCCCGGATCTGGATCGGGCACGATCGGTTCGAAACGGCGGCGGGCGGCTCACTGTGGCGGCGGAGGTTGCGGCGGAGGCGGCAGCCGGTGGCAGGAATAGTGATTTTTGCTCCCGAGAAGCCATTCGGACTCCGATTTTGAATCCGAAAGTTGTGTTGGCTTCCAAAAGATAAGACGGACAATAATAATAGATTTTTTGTGCAAGACCTAGTCCTTGGATGACGAAAGTCCTTCTTGAACATGATGTCCTCATCACTTAAGTTCGAACAACATATCTATACCATGGCCTACACAAAGTGTCGTAGGTTTAGAATTAAAAATTGTAGAATCATTGAGAAAGTAGAAACTTTCTTATAAGCTAAAAACTTGCACAAATCTTTAGCATGTAGGATCTCAACTTAAAGAGAGAGTGGTTTAGCAACTCAAACCCAATACACTCAAGTTGGTGTTGAAGTGACAGGGACACACAAATTGAGTTATTAAAATACAAACGAAAAAATTCACATGTTTACTTACACAAACTAAAGAATTAGACATACTGATTAATCTTTCTTAAAATATAAAATAAATGATAGTATGAGTGATTTGGCACTCTTGTGGATACTATATAATGGGTTAAGAACACCTCTTTTAAGCCTTTTGTACTCCTTCTCATATCACTTCTGGAAAAGACATTATTAGATTGATTGCATATGGCACCATCATATTAAACAAGCATAGATTCATCTTATAAGATTGTAGATTTGGTAAACCAGATCTAGATATGAGTTCTATAGCTATTGCCAAAGCCATGGCCAAAACAACATTCTGAGAAGTCATCATCAAAGCTATTGTGAAAGAGCTCTATATTCTCAGCTCTACATGAGCCATATTTTTTAGTATCATCACAGGTCAGATCTAGGTTTACAAGTCATGGGGTGGGGTGACAAAACTTCGATAAGTTACAAGGTGGTGTGTCACAGAGTGGGTTGGTAGGTTAGAGCAACATCAGTAGTGTCGTAGAGTGGGTTAGCAGGTCTATATGGCGTCAATGGAGTCATATGTAAGAATAAAGTTAGTGTGACATGATTTCTTTCATACAGGTTCTTACTAAACAAATTCTAGTCGAAGGAGGGGGGACGACAGCTTAGCCAATCTACAAGGCGTTAACTATGTTGAGAGTCAGATCACATGCTGCTAGTCATGGACCAGGTTAGCAAGTTGGCACAACTTTTGCAAGTAGTTGGTCAGTTTGTAGTATAATAGGTTAGTGGGTCAATGAGATGTTAACACTATCGCATGTTCAAATCAAGTAAGCATGTCACAAATATTGTGCGGGGGTTAGTGTGGTATGACAAATCGCTCATAGGTTGTGCAAACCCACTATCCTAATCAAGCCCAAAAAAACCCATTTGGCAAACTATTTTGGTCAAATGTTATTGGTTTGGGTCGACAACAAGCAATGAAAGCGACAGAGGGTAGCAAAGCTAATAGAATATAGTCCAATATGTTATACTCTTTGGTGTGATGGTCGCAAAAATAACTTATTGTTATGCTTAGTATTGTTTTAATTCAATAGTTCATGTGTTTCTGTTGTGATTGGGTTTGTTAGAGCAAGAACTATAACATCTGAAATAGGTGAAAATTGAATAGTTAATTTGCAAATTTTATAGTTAATGACTAAGCTATTTATAGAGTGGTTGATCTATAAATAACTATATTCTTAAATATTTATATAGTTAGTATGTTAAATCTTTTTTTCTTTATAAGTATGGCACATATGATCATAATTATAGTTTATATATATTTGATTTTTTTGGGTGATGCATAAGCTTATATTTTGTCTTAAAATTAAGTTTTTAAATTTTAAATATTATAAAAAAGATTAAATTTAAATAAAAATAATAATAATAAAAAAGAAAGAATATTTAGGCTTAAGAACCCACTCCTCGGCCAAGCTCGAAAGGTTTAGGCCAAGTGGCCTATTCATTGGGCCTCGGGGAGTTGCAGGTTAGGTTCCAGCTAAAATCAAGTCAGGTTAAGCCCAATTCTCAGTCAGGGTACAGTCCTACAGTGTCATGGGTTAAATCAAGCTAGGACATAACTTATGAACCCAGCTTAAGCGTATCGAGTTGAGCTGGACCCAAAATTGTTACGTAATAGGATAGGATCAAGTTGAAGCTATGCAATATGCTCATAGTTTTTTTGGGTCATGACTTCCTAAGAGGATTGGAAAATAGCCTAAACTATGGTGTGGATAGATTGCTTTACTAAATTTCTCGATTATTACCATGAGTGCATAGTGATATAAATATGAGCATAACATAATATCATTAGCATAATAATAACATCACATAATATTATAATAACACTTTATTACTATTAATATATATGTTTTCTCAGATGCACACACACACACTCACACACACATGCACACACACACACACATGTGTGTGTGTGTGTTTATGTGTGTATACTTATTAGGCTATAAATTAGAACATAAGAAAAGAAAGAATTTAAAAAGAAAGAAAGTTATTATTGTTTCATGATACTTTAAATCATAATAAATAAAGAGTTATGAGACAATATTTTTCTATGACCTTATCTTATATCTATCTAATAGATAAGATAGGCAACACCCCTTTTGGCATTAGAATTGAAATATCAGGCCACAACACGATAGTTGCACCATCTTCCTCAGTATGTAATGTTGGCATTCAAAGGCAATGAAGTTATGATAGATAAGATAGACTTTGCCCATGCTATCATAGGCACTCAAAGATGGGTTTAGTACAATAGAAGTCTTGTACTTATCATCAAGCGATGTTGGTTACAAGAAGGCAATTGCTTTGCAATCATGGAAGAAAATTTTGGCCTAGAGGAGAATAATAAAAGAACGATGAGAAAGAAATAAAAAGAAATGAAACAAAATTGAATATGAAAGACAAGAAAAAATATGATATAATATGAGTACTATATCATATTAATATTATTTGATATTTATGTGTATACTTGAGTTGAAGGTATGCACAAATAGATGCATTGATATTGTGTTTTCATTTATAGATTATTATGTATTATTCTATTTACTTATCTATTTTTTTATCAACTTTATCAGTACACTTTCATATTATTTTATTATTTATAGCTAGTAGTTTGTCTATTTTGCATATCATGTTCATTCTTTAGTTATATTACAAGCCTGTATGCAGATGTTTATAAAGTTCAGGATCCGTAAATAATTACTTAGGACTTTGAGTATGAAATTTTGTTGTATTTTATGTGTTTGAGAAAGAAAGATAAAGAGACTTTTTGTACACGAGGATAGTATTTATTTTATTGTCTAATATAGTGTCATTATTACAACTTTTCATATTATAGACAATTATATATTATGTAATGCTATTTTCAGTTTGTTGTATTGAATTTGATGTTTGAATTTGAGATTTTTTTCATTAACTTTGCTCATTTTTCTATCAGTGTCATCGATATTTTACTTTTGACTTTATTTTGTTTGGTAAATTAGTGTTTAGATGTATTTTAACATATTTTATTAGATTAAAGTTAAACAAGTTATGATAATTAGATAAAATTTTTACCATGAGCGATGACATGCATAACAAAATGGACTAGATAGTTCACCATAGGTGGAGTTATCTCCATAAGTTATAATGGCATCTAATAATAACTGATGATAAAAGAGCCAAAAAAAATCATTATTTTTTATTTTTTTAATAAATTATATATATAATATTTTATCAATAACAAATGTTTTTATATTTTGTATATAATAATTATAACGATAGTCAAAATTTTTTAATTTGCATTATACATTATGGCAATTATAATTATTTGTTTTAACCTTATCAATTAATTTTATGATCATTGCATTTAATGATAATTGAAATTACATATTTTCTATTTTGACATCCTCACTTAAATTTATAAATTTTTGTTAATAACATTGCTAGAATATTTGTTATTAAAATGTTATCTTAATTATTATTTAATTAATGCAATCATTTTCTCTCAATTTAATAAAACAAGACATTTGAAAATTTGGGTTTTATCCTCATCTAAGGATCATTAAAATTTGATGCCATAATGCAATAATTATGAATGTTAAAATTCTCTTCATTACTTTTATACAATGGCTATGAAAAGTTTTATGTTAATTAAAGCAATTTAAGTTCTTATCCTCATAAAATACTTCATAACTACTAAAATCTGTTATTTTATTCGTCATAATTTAGTTTACATCATATGGTTATTGAACGTTCAAGATATAAAAGAGAACAAAAAATGAATTATGAATTTAATAAATCAATAACTAGTTTGATAAGCATATCAATAATTGAGACATGAATAAATATAACAAAAAGAAAATATAGACAACTTCTTTTTCTTCTTCATAAAAAAAAAGTTGAAGTGCATCAGTTGAAAAGAAATAATATATGCGCATATTAACAAAAACTCATTTAAAAAAAACCTATATTTTATTAAAACTGTTATAAAAAGGCTTTTCTTAATTTCTTTTAAAAGCTTTTGTAATATTTTCAGCATATAAACGCCCAAAGATTTTTTTTTATTTATTTATTTTTCTTTTATTTTTTTAATAAGGAAACCCGACGGCCACTGTTATTCCGATGCGGATCGGCGCGACGACGGTCCACAAGCGGTTCCGTGCGTAGGGTTTCCTTTTCGCCTGAAAGATGTCCGACCACGTCGCCGATCAGGCCGTCGGTCTCGTTCGACGACTATCCAGGCATCTTAATCGCAAAGTCTCCGACGTCGTCCTTTTCCTCCTAAATCACAAGGTAAGTCTCAAGGAGATATTGACTCAGGCCTCTTCGATCTGCGTATACCTTCTCGATTTATCCTTGCCCGCCATCATTGTACAGAATGCCAGTTCACTCGGAGCCCTCGCTGGGTTTGCGATTGCTGTTGTCTTCACCTGGAAGTACCTAAGGTCGCCGCCCAGTAGGCAGAGGCGGGGCGCGCCCAAGCGAAGAGTTTCTCCACCATCTAATGGCAGAGAGTCCAGTGGATTGGCTGCCGCAGCTGAAGGTTCGCCTACCGTTCCAAATTTAGTGGAGCTGGATGAGATCCAGGAGATTGACTTCGAGGTATCACGGAAGCTTTCGATCTAATCACGGTTGTTTGGCTATTTCTTTATTATTTTTAGGGGTTTTAACGATTATTTCACTTGGGAAGTTTAGTTAAACTTAATTTTGTGTATATACCTACTAATTCATTGATCTTTTTTTTTATAATACTTCTAAAACAGTATATTTTATAGCCATCGCCTAACTTTGATATATCATTCTATTATAGTAATATACAGAACTTTTAACATATAGTTATTATAGATATATCATTTTTAATTTATTCTAATAAGTAAATAGTTAATGAGAGAATGTACAAGTACCGTAGTATTAACTCTTAAGAAAGTTATTTATTTAATGAAACACAATAATTATAAATTTACAATTTCACTAAATTAAACTAAGCAAACAAGAACAAAGGATTGACAGAGGAAAGGTGCTGTTTAGAAGAGTCTGGCCAAAAATTACTCTTTGAAGTTGATTACGTTTAAATTATTCTTCTTTTTAAGAACTGTTTGCAATTTGATCTTTGGTCAAGCCTACTCTAGTCTGAGTTTGGATTGTATTTTTTCAATTTGATCTTGATTTGATCCAACATCTGAATAGGAAGAATTTAATTCAAGCTAAGTTAGCACATTTTGTTGTCCATTCAAGCTCAATCCAAGCTAAATTCAAATTGACTTTCTATTAATTGTTATTTTTTAATCAAATTCTTAACAATAAATTATTTTAAACTTAATGTTTACATTCAATTATGCATAATGTGAAAACATATACTATTAAAAATTTGTAAATTTAGTTCTTTATAGGCTTAAACATGCTTAAGTTGATGAATTCATAAAAATTTTCATAAAGAAGTTGTTAATTCAATATTATTTCATGCTAGTATGATCTTATGCTGGCTTGGCTCATAATTGATTTGTAAAATTTCAATTTCAGTTGTGCTAAGCTCATATTGGTTCATTGCATTTTGTTTCGAGTTGATTCAAGCCAAAATTCAACCCAATTTTTGAGTAATCTTTGATTTTTGAGTTAACCTAATTGTCATAGGTTTTTTCTACTTTTATTCCATTTTAAAATGTCATATTGCATACACACTACCCAATTCTTTAATTTTATTAGAATACCTCTTGGATAATATCAAATTACTTATTGTACTACTTTCAAAGTGTTATATTATCCACATACCATCTGCTGTTAATATTGGTAGTATACCACTTCTGAAATATCATATTTTGCATGTACATCATCAATTTTTTTAAAATTTGAATACATTATTTTAGTTAAATAATGTTATTGCAATAAATTTTAGAAGTAATTTCTTACTCTTTCTTTGATAACCCCTCTTTTACACTCGAAATCATGGGATCATATTAGCCTACTCTCTTGAATATTCATGTCCTACTGTTAGTTTGTATGCAGTACTGTTTGATACTTGCTCCAATAAGTTGTCACATGTTTCTTTTTGTCTATTTTCAATACTATTTGCGATCTACTCCAATAAGTTGTCACCACTTCTTGTTCTCACCTCTCATCTTCCAGTCTTTATTTTGCTTGTTTTATTTGATTTAGTGAAATTGAGACTTCATTTTTTGTTGTTATACTGAATAAATAAATATTTAAGTTAATATCATGACGTTTTACATATTATAATAGCATTTTATAGTCTATTTTATTGCTCATGAGCTTATTAAAATTAATGAAAAATGGTATATCAATAATTAATGGTGTATTGGCATTTATAACAAGTAATGAGTGGCATACTAGCAATTTTAAAAATTGTGTGCAGAATAAATAAGATAACATTTTGAAAGTTGTATAGAATTAATATTAAAGAATCAAGTGGTGTTTCTTTAAAATAAAATTTTATGAATAGTACTAGTATAAAAAATTTGATTGTTTGTGCATAAAATAAAATTTTGAAACACAAGTAAAATCTAATTTTTAATATAATTTTTCATTTCTTAATGAATTATATTATTTTTTTACATTTGTTGATTAATTCCAATATTTTGTTAATTCATTAGCCAAGTCTTGGACAAGTTGTCAGGAAGAGACTTGGTGGATGTCGTAAGGTATGGGATTGGCTCTTTTTGGCTAATTAGACTCATCTTTTTATGGCTTTCCTCAGTTCTTCATTCATGATAATTGCTAGCATTGCTTCAGTTGAGAGGCCCTTTTCAATTTGGACTGTAGATTTTGTGAAATAAGTTACTCTTTGCTATGTTTTTTCCCCCTTGAAAACAGTTTTAGGATTTTATTTTGAGTTGTACCTTGAATTTTTATTTTGAAAGAAAAGACCAATATCATATCAGCTATCATGCTTTCATGCTCTTTGATTTTTTGCAGGAAAAGAGATGTGTTATCACGCTTTGTGAGATGCTGCTTGTTTAAGATTATTTTATGTTTTTGCAAGCATTGCTTTAACATAACAGTATTGGGATACATGTATCATAGTTGTCCTGCCTATTCATTCATTTAACACCAACCAATTGTTGTTTAGATATGCCGATCTGGAGCAATTGCATCTTGCTGTTTAATTTTTTTTTTATAATGGTACCATAGAATCCTAATCTCTTGCATTGTTTATGAATGCTTTGTTAGACGTGAGTTCAGGATAGAGAAAAGGTGGAAATGAGTGGACTATATCTCAACCATTAATACACTTGTGATGCAATTATACATTCTTTAAGTCAGGAAAATTTTTAGCTTTGTTCTGTTGTCAATACTTCTAAGAATAATATCTTTTACATGGAACTTTGGAATTGCAACTGCTTGTCATGCATGTTTCGTTGTTCTCTAAATCCCATGGGTAAATCAGAAAAATGTTTGAGGTTTCTTGAGTTATTAGTACTTCTAAGAATGCTATCTTTCGATGGATCATTGCCTTCTCAAGAGCTATACTTAACATTCTGATTTCTTGGTAATTGCCTTCTCTTTTTCTTTTTTGATTTTTATGGTGACTATCCTACTTAAATTAAGTCCTTTTCCTATAGATCATGATGGTTTTGGATGTGATGACACACTTGTTTTTGTGTCTGAATTAAAAGCATATCGTATTTTATAATTTGTCTGTTGTATCCATAGATGACGTGCCAGCTGCTTGGCATAATTTTGGAGGAGAAATTGCCAGAAGATCTTCAGGTGACCATCTTTTTTTTGTGTAATTTTAAAACTTATTGGTCTCTTTAATTATTCATTCTGTCATGGCAGAAACAAGCTACTGTGAGACCTTCTGTTATTGAAGTGCTTCTTGAAATTGGAAAATGTTGTGATCTTTATCTAATGGAGAGAGTCTTAGATGATGATTCTGAGGTAAAAACATTGAATTATTACATCATGCGTTCTAATTATTGGTGTGCACTAATTTGTGTTGATGATATGAATGCACTTTGATTGTTTGATTAGATATGATTTTTGTAGATAAGAGGATTAATAAATTAATTATATTAGATGGGAAACTTGTAGAGTTGGTGAGCAAGCTATAGATGACATTTCATTTGTTCTTTTTTTATTTGCCTTTGATTTTTGTATGAGAAGCTTGACCATGTTTAGCCTTAGTAGTGGTTACAATGTTCTTAGCTCTTGTATGGGGATGATAGTGTATGTTGAAATGGTTATAAGCAACAAGTTTTATTAGACATCTAAATTTTTTCACCCTAAGTAGCCATTGTTTGTGCTCAAGTTAGGTTATAGGTGAATTAACACATGTTTGTTTTTACCTTGGGAACAATTATCAATGAGGTATCACTAGATTTGAAAAGGTTGTTTTGTTGATGGCTGTGACAACAAATAGGGATACAAATGGCAAAGGCTTATATTGGATTCTTTTTTGCATTAATTATGTTACTGAGTCAAGTCCTAGACAATCAAGTTTTTATGGCATGATGCCAACCATCCCAACCCACTATGGATGACATGCCACTTTGCCAGAGTAAATATAGAAGCACATAATCAAGTTATATTGGCACCCTTTAAGCCTCTTGGGTTATTATTACATAGTATTCTTCACTTATCTTATTAGATAAGCTACACACCAGTATATTACCAATGACCTGGTAATTTAAGCGACATGGCTCATGCATCTCACCAGCCTTGTTACCCTCCTTTGTGAAGGGATTATCCATTGTAATGTATATTTGGGAGGAGGAGCAACCTAGATAATAATCCATGATCCTACGAGTTGTCTATCAATTGTAAGTATGACTTTGTTATCCTCAATCGAATCATTATATAATGATCTCTCATCCTTTACAATTTAACTAGTACAAAAGGGTGGCTTCATCTCTAAAGTAGCCTCGTACTAAACACTTCATCCTCGTGAACAGCTACTATGTTGCTTTCTTTTTTCATGATAATTGCATCATCTTTCTTCTTTCTCATGAGGCATATTTCTATTGTACAAGCCTTATGACATGCCTTGTACTCACAAGCAACTAATGAAACTCCTTTTTGTCATATGAGCCCAGGTTTTTTTCCCGAAAATCCTATTTGTTATTATTTCTTTCTTTCATTTTCTTTTCACTTGTAGAGTTCTCTTGTTCTAGCAAGTATGAGATAAATCGTTATCTATTCTCTTGAATCCCAAGTTTGTTACAGACTTTGAAAGGTATAAATTTGTGCATCAACATCTTTCATGCATTGCTTATATGAATGAAAAGCTAATCAAAGAACGCTTTGAAGTAGACTGGAACCTCTTGCACTCTTGCCTCTCATAATCTCAACAGTTAACTTGTTTGTCCTGTTGACCTCGATGAAGCCTTTCAATCCCAAATGCTGCAATTAATGCAGTAGTATGCTGGTATGATCTTAGAAAACTCTAGTATGGTCACAGAGCAAGTCTGAGCACTACAACTCTTTGTGACTCCTCATTTGGTTAGATGATGTTTTGCTACTCCTTTCGTTACTTATGCTATTGCACCTCCCTTTTTTATTGTCATCTTATTGGCTTCATTGGTTCAAGCTTTGGGTTATCTATCCTTTTTGCTCATTTTTCCAAATATCGATGCCTCTTGCTCTTCATACTTACCTTGGGTTTTTACCATCAAACCTTCTGTTGTTTCTACTTTAGTGCATATTGGATTTGTGGAAGAGCAGGTTGAGTCTGTGTAGCATCTTGATAGGGTGTTGATGTGCTGTCCATTGTTCTCCATTTTCCCAAGATATCCTCTAAGTTGATGGGCCTAAAATTAATTTTTACTTAATGGCAACATTCGATAGAGTAAAGGATTCTAATGCCTATATTCAGAAATTTTGATGGGGCAATGATTAACTGTGTAGTGTTGAACAATGTTAGGTGTTGGGTTTTCCTTACCCTCCTCAAGGTTCCAACTCTATAGTTGTTTTATGGCTGAACTCTAGGTTCCATCACTCGCTTTTGTAATTATGTTCATGTGTTCTATATGTTGGTTGTACCAACAAGTCCATAAACCACTTGTTTAATGTAATGCAAGAGAAATATGGGCTCCTTACTTGATGAGTTGATATTGTGATGAATCAAGTTGACTCTGCTAGTGACGAGGTCATATGGGTAGCCCTCATTTAAGGTCTCCACCCAAACAATCTTACCAGGTCCATTAACTTTTTGCTGTGAACACCTTCCAAGAGTCCCGCAAGTGCAACATGTGCTGCATGAGCTTGGAAGAGGATTGCAAGAAAATGTTGCAAAAGGAAAGATGTTGCTTAGAGTGATCAAGTTCCCTTAAGAGAACAATCTTTTTGTCGATGTTTGTTGTCCTTAATAGTAGATGAAATAGTAGCGATGCCCCATGTAATCAAAGTGTTGTTTGATGTTTTTAAACACAAGTGCATGCAATCTTGTAGCTAAGATAACCTAAGAGGAGGTCTTGGCTGCGTTAAATAAAGAAGGTCAATATTGGCTTACAAGGACATGAGAGGGCGAAATCAAGCATGGACTTGGCCATTAGTGCAAGCATCATTGATCTTGTAGGCATGAGACAAAGGACTATTGTGCCTTTATCAAGGTTTGTCTTAACAGGAAATATGTCGGTCTTTGCCCGTAGCTACTTCTTGATATTGAAGGACAACCTTGTGAGTCTTCTAGCATCCAATTGCTCCTATTGTGCTTGTACTCGATCTTAGTCCCATAAGGGCTCAGGTGATAATGCAAACTATACATCTCCAATGAAAATCTCTTACAGATCCTCTCTTAACTAGTTGGAGGGAGTTGTTATCTACTAAGTAACTCCGACTTCTACCCTTCAAAATCCTATTATTTTTTATTTTGCAAATATGTTTGCACTGGGTAGCTCATATAATGATGCATTGGTGATCATCGCTCGTATTGCCAACCTAGAGTTTTGTCAAGTCATTACTAATAAAGAAGGTTTTGCAAACTTTCTCTTCCTCTTTTCATAAAAACACGTGAAGATGGTCAAAAGCATTATTAGTATTCCCTTTGGAGGTGCTTTAGTTGAATCCTTGTAGAGGAAGCCTATCCCAAGGCATAATCAAACTCCCTTTGACTATCGACGGAAAAGGAGGCTCTTTGATGCGCATGACCATTTTCTAGTTATCAAAGCACATTTCCGCTTAATTAGACTAGATGACCCTCAATGCCTTTCAAACGATTGCACCTGTTCTTGAATTTCCTTCTAGTAGTATGGTAACCATACATGGAGATTTGTTTGAAATTTGACATTGCTACTTGCTCATTCTTAAGGAGATGGAAAAGAAGTAGACTAAAGAGAAGGGGTGGAATATACCAAAAGAAGGTGTTGTTTGGCCTTGTGTTGGAGAAAGTGATTCTAGGGTTGATATGGAAGAAACCTCAATTTCTTTATTCTTAAGACTCCCGTGATTTGAATAATAATGTAAATATTTATTTTCTTTTGGAAGAAAATAAATAAGTTATCATTCTTGTCATTTTTGTAGACAATATTGATTTGTTTGCATTGAAACCTGTATATATGCCAAGTATGTGGCTTAATGTGGTTGAGCACCATCTCAACGCAAAGCATGGGGTTGTCTCCGTTCAATAGAAAAAAGGAGTGTTCAACACCAAAAAGCAAGAAATCATCAAGGTAAAGTCAAACGACTCCTTGATGGTTAGTTCATACACCTTGTGCGATATTCGGAGTGGCTCACTAATGTCATCTTTATAAGAAATTTTAGTGGAAAATGGCGAGTTTGTGTTGTCTTCACGAATCTAAACACCATGTGTCTTAAAGGTTCATACCCCCTCTAGAGCATCGATGCTTTGGTGGATTTTGTGGTTAGCTATCAGTACCTTGGTTTCTTAGATGCATTTTGAGGTTATCATCAAATTTCAATGTCTAAGCTATAAAAGTAGAGGATGTCATTCACAATTGATTATGATGCTTTTTGCTATCATGTGATTCCAATTAGTCTCAAGAATAGTTGAGCAGCTTAGTCTTTTGTAACAACTTGGTTAGAACCTTGATGCTTATGTTGATGACATTCTTGAAAAGAGCCAAACCTTCCATGATCATCTTTTGAACTAGATGAAAACTCCCTAGATGTTCCATCAAAACCAAATACACTTCAATCCTCTCAGTTGCCTCTTTGGATTTGCATCAGATAAATCTTTTAACTTCTTGGTCTCAAAAAAAGTTATTAAGGCCAACCTTGAAATGATCAATGCCATCATTAACATATCCTCACTTAAGACTCGGATCAACATGCAAAATTTGGCTAGCTGAATCATTGGGCTTAGCCTTCTTCTATTCATATATGTTGACCACTCCTTCCTTTTTTTCAAAGCCAGTTGCAATAAAGCTCACATGGACTACGTCCCTAAGTGCAGGCAAGCATTCTAAAAACTTGAGCATCTTACAATTTCTATGGTCCTCCATTGTCGGTGGCATGCAGAGTTGCTTCTAGTGTATCTTTTTTTAACATATGTGGTGGTGAGCATCATCTTTTTCTAGGAGCAAGATGGTGTGCAAAAGCTAGTTTGCCACATGCCTCAAGAGATTTAGGGACTTAGTTATCAGCATCTCAAGAGACTTGCATTTTGCTCTAGTCATTGCTTAATGCTGTCTATGAGCTACTTTTAATGCCACAAGATTGGGCTGTCTTTGACAGATCCTTGCATAAGATTCTTTATGGTGTCGAGGTATCTAGCCATCTTTTGTAATGGATTATGGAGCTTGAAGAATGCAGAGTCAATTTTGTCCCAAGGATCTCATCGGATTGAAAATACTCTCGATGAGAATAGAGCTTCATTGCTTGGCTGGTTGAAGAGAGCTCAGCTTTGGAATTTAACATCCTTGTGGAAAAGTGACTCCAAAGTAGGTGTTAAGCAACAAAAGGAAGCACTATACAAATAGGTATTTCAATTGAAATGCTCACTGGCATGTTTTCTCTTGTAGAAATCTTGTGTTATGCAATGCATTTCATAATGTTAGGTCCTTAATTGACGAGGTTTATGATCATTTGGCTAAGCATCTGTGAAGTTCAAATTGAGCATTGTAACTCCTTGATGAAGGTGAAGCATGACCCTAGGCCTCAAAGAGATAAATCAGTTGAGCTTTAGATTGGCAAGGAGGTTGAGAAGGAAGTGGTAGATCTTAAGGACCATTCCTTGGTTTTGAGGACCACTATTTAGTGCTTGAGGACAACTTCTTAGCCCTTGAGGAGGAGAGCTGGAGAATAAAGAAGTCTTGATATTGGCCTTGAGGTTGCCTTGCACTCCAAATAGAAGATTTGAGCATCTCTCGAGAACGAATATAATGTCAAGAATATTTCTTTGAATATTAGATTGTAGGAGTGGATTAAACCATTTTCTAGATTTGAAGGTCATGATGGTCATAAGAATTTTAATATTTTAGATAAGTGATCAATGCTTGTCTAATTTGAACTTTTTCATCTTTAATTATACTATTGAATGTTAATGTTGTAGAGTTGTGCTATAAAACGCACTAAAGATGAATCGTTGTAAAAGGAGAATAGACTAGGAGATTTGGGGTTTTTTTGTGTAGAGTTCTAAAACTCTTATTGAGAAGCAATAAAATTGCCCCTTCATTTTGCTTTGTGGTCTATTTTCTTTGTATTAACATCTAGCTTGAGAAGCAATATCTTGTAATATCCTCTTTTCTTAATTGCGAGCAAGAAAAATGTAGGTTGGGATGTGTCACCTGATATTTGAGCAATCTTTTTGAATGTTTATGATTGGATGTAGAAGTTCTATGATGGATAGGAGTTAACTATTCTTGAACCGATTTGAAAAAGAAGGGGACATAATAGAAGCCTATTATATAATGCACAATCAAGAATCTAGTTCATTGAAACAATAGATGGCATAACCAGTGTAGATTATTCACTCATTGAGGAGATTGTAATGTGGAAACAATCTACCTCGATGGTTACATTCCTTAAAGATTAGACTAGGAAGGAATAAATTTCTAGGTTGAGTAAATCCTAAGGGACATCGTCCAAATCTTATGAAATAAGTGCATGAATTAGAAGCTGATCACATCATCTTGGGATAATCATAAGTTGAAGGAATATAGAAACCTTTCAAGTTTGAAGCGAAAGTTAATCTATTGACTTATGAGCTACACATTTTCTTGGTGCAATGTTTATTTGAGAAGGAACACAAATTAAGAAGTATCTTATATCAATTGCAAGTGAATGATGCATCAAGAGTTCAATATTATGGTTTACATTTAGGAGATGACAAAATGGCATATCCTATGACATTATCAAGGATGAACAATATAGGAATATACTATTGAGTTTTATTGTTGAGCCATAACACTTGGTGACTAAGTTGTTGACATTGCGATGATGATGAAGTGTATTAAAACCAAATTGCAACTAAAATTTATGATGTTTCTTTTCACCATCCTTGACTAAACCAATTTTTACATTATGTTGACCATGAAAAAGAACAAAGGTTATTAAAAATAATAGTGATGGTAGCCTCCAAGAATTAAGGGACTATTGGGAATTGGGAGAAGGCAAAAGTTAAAGGATAATAGTAACAACAACAATCTAAGATAGAATCCACACCAAGCACCACAAAACATGGCTCGAGTAAATATTGCAATCATTGTTAGATGTGTGGCCACTCTAATGACAAACATTGGAGATTTCACTAAGAATTACATCCTATATGGAAGAATAGATATCAGGTCAAGTAGATAATGACTATTACAAACTAGAGAACCTAATCTCAACTAGCTTAGTGCGACATTTGGGACTTATGACCACTCCTTACCCTTAACTGCATTCCTATGAGTGCGTGCAGAAGATTCCTAGATGATGACATAACAACAATTTTGATAGAAATTCATTATTACTCAAGGATTCTATTGATGAGATAGCATGTGAAGTTGTACCTCTCAATGTTTGCTAGATCATGCTTCTATTTGCAAGATAGGTATGCTATTGACTATTGCCAATAACAACAATATCAAATCACAAACTATGCAAAGTTCCTTATTTGTAATAGTGCTCAAAGACTCCAACCTATTGATTTCGTAGTGTAGATAGGTGAAACAATTAGTCAGTGCATGTTGAGGCTAATTGTTATTTGTTATTTGTCCTTTAAAACTTGATTGTTAAGAAGTTCAACCATTGGGAGGCAAAGGAAGAGAACTGAAATTGCTCATCAAGAAATATGTCGGTCTATTCAAAAAGTGTCAAGGGTTACCTCAAAAAAGTAATGTTGAACATGAGAATACTTTCATGTTAGATTTTCTCTTGTTGATTAGTAAGATGTATTGACATGCGGTCATAGAGATTGAGAAGTTCAAGAAGCTAGTGATGGGGATGCTTGAAACAGGAGCCTTGAATCTGAATAGGTGGTTCCCAATTGTAATGGAAGGACAAAAAATGGCACTTGTGCATCTATTAACTTGCGGTTAATAAGATTACGTTAAGGGTTCGATACCCACTGTGATCTTTTAGATCTATCGAAGCATACATGAATATTTACTAAGCTAAATTTGGAGTTATTGTCTATCATCAATTTTGAATTAGTGAACTTGATATGTTAAAAATGGCATTTGCCCATGATAAGGACCATACAGGTGACTTGTCATGCCATTCAAATTTTCAATGCACTGCCCACCTATAAGGACTATACAGGTTTTTTGAGACTTTACATGTAGTTTTTTCATAATGTACTTGGATGATATTTAAGTTTATAATATATGTTCTGTTGACCACAAGAGTCATGCTACAATTGAAATTGAATCCAAAGAAGTGTATTTGGTTTTTCCACCATAATAGCCTCTTTTGGATTTGAGAAAGGAATTTTGGAAGTCAAGATCAACATAAAGAAAGCAAGATTTGCTTGAGATTATATGAGACCAGAAATTGTGACAAAAATAAAGGGTTTTGCAAAACTTTGGTAGTACCCATGGAAGTTTATTTAGAAGTTTTGTTTTAAGATAGTAGTATCACTTCATGACCTTTTTCAAGTCAATCTTAGGTTTAGTGTAAAGGATATTATAGAGTTGTCATGATGTTGAAAAATGACTATTTGTGAAATACTTAGTCCTTTGAGGTCGAGGTAGATGCATTGAGCTGCGCCATTGGAGCAGTGTTTCTATAATAAGGAAAGCTTATGGCATACTACTCTAAGATTATGTGGGAGAAAATAGAGCTTACCCTACATAAGTTAAAGAATTATTGGCGTTATATTAGACGGTGAAGCATTGAAGGTCATATTTTTGAGTAAGAAAACCTTCTCACACTCTAACATTGAAAATTGTGTTTTTACAAATGTTGACTAAGATGTCGCAAGCTTGACAATTAAAGTAGATTACTTTGAAAATTAAAACTTAGTTGTGAAGTACAAGAAAGCTCATAACAAGTTTGTTGACATGCTCCCAAAACCTTTTTTGAGCAACTTATATTTTTCTACTAATAATTATGTAGAGCTAATTGAGGTGGTGAGTATTATATGTTTGAGCTCTATAGAGGAGTGTGATTATTGAAGCATTTTGCAGGTGTTCACCTTACGAGATGGGTTGCTCTATCGAGGGCATCATCTTTATTATCTTCAAGAGTGAGATAAGGTGAAATGGATTAAGTTCACTTGTCCAAGGTAGTATGACATTTCAATGTTAACTAAAACTGTGTTGAACTTGTTAATATACGCCTAATCTAGGATTAATTATGATATGATGATGTTCATTCAAAACTATATGCTTTGTTGTACGACGAAATTTATCCACCAGAATTATAACGTGTACATGCTATTGCCAATTTAGTAGACAATGGAAAAACAACTCAATGGGCATTTTGTGAGGCTTGTCAACAACCAGATGATGATGTTGCATCTACTTGTTTATGATTGTTAATAGGTTTTCTAAAATTGTGGAGCTTATATTCTAATAGGAGATTAGAAGTGAAGTAGCTCAAGTGTTCTTTGAGAAGGCATGGATACATTATGGATCTCCAACCAACATCAATTCAGATCAAAATACTTGCTTTTTAAATGGATTTTGTGCACCCTTTGGTGGATGATGAATACCAACCTACAAAGTAGTACTACTCTTCATCCTCATACGAGCAACCAAATAGAAGTTGTTGATCGTGATAGCACACTTGTTGAGAGGTTACAACTCATCACCCAAAGGAGAGTTTAACATATGTCTATATTGTTTGCAATAGTTTTGTTGACCACAAGCTATTTGAGGTGTATTTGGTATATCTATCACACGTCCATTTTATATGGAATTTCAAATCAACACATCTCTAAAGGCCAAAGGAGAAGCACAACAGAGAACTCAAAAGTTCATGAGCACATTCAAAGGATATATATTATTATTGAAAAATATTTGGAACTTTCGTAGAAGTACTAAGAAGGGCATAATAAACACTATAAAAAAGTGGGCAAGCATTGGAGATCTAGTCTATATGTATCTAAAAGGTGTGCTTGAAAGGTGAAGGAAATTGAAGCCAATTAAGAATGGACCATTTCAAGTGATAAAGAAAACTACCATCTACTTGGCCTCTTCTCTTCAAAATAGTATTTCGTTGGTTCAAGAAGCAACATGTAAAAATTCTTATCTCCAACTGCACGCAAGAACGTCTGGACTAATCATTGTTCCATGACTTAAATTAAGTTAATTTTTCTCTACAATTTTTGTGCGAAGAATAAAATCGTTTGCCAATGTTAAGTGATTGAATATTTTTTTAAATGGATCTTACTATTTTTTTCAATATTGAAATTTGCTGTGTAATAAAAAAATTTAGTTCACTTCCTTGAGAATCTGCTTCTTACATGTACCCATTTAATCTTCTCATTTTCCAAAGTAGTTCTATCAAAAATAAAATTTTGCCCTAAAGCAAGCTTTTAAATAATGTAACTTAATTTTCTTGTCCAAACCCAGAACTCTCATGATAACCTTTTAAGTTCCTTTGCTCCACTTCTTGAATGGTTATTTAGCTCACCTCTTTTAAAATATTTTTTTGTGTAATGTGTTTCTTGTAGAGCTCTTCTAAACTTTTCTATATTTTTTCATCAATATCAGCATCTAATCCAACTTGAGGATCAGAGGTGCCATCCACATTAAAAGCCTACGTGACTAACACAATTCTTAAAGCTATGAGTTTTTATTCTTTTTCCTTTTTTCTTTTAGCGTGCACTAAAGCATCTCTCAAATTGGTACAAATTAATACCATTCAAGTTCTATTTCATTCTTACCTAGGTATAAGGCTTTGAGTCTGAAGTATCCCATCCACTTAATTTGTTGAATTTGTATCTTTCTTGAATTATGATATCTATTAACACTTTCAATCAATGAAAGAACTTACATATTAAGTTTCTTCACTAATTCTAGTACCTTGGATTAGATTCTTTTACCAACGTTTTCCATATTGACGTGAGAAACCTAGTTAATCATCATTATTCCCAGCATTGACAAAGTAGCCTTTACTCACTTGTCAATGTACTAAAATGAGGTGGTGCATCGATTCTACGATATTCCTTAACATGAGCAGGATTCTTTATTCATGTTAGTTCATTTAAAAATTGGCTTTATTTGACAATCAAACTTCAAAGTAAATTCATTGCTATATTTCTCTATTGAAGTTCATTTTAAGTCATTACTTTCTGCAATTATTTTGTTGCACTGGATAAGCATTTCTTTTCCATAGTACATAGAGCTAGGATGTTTTTCTTCATGCGTTGATATCTTTTGTTTTTTCAATCAAGACTAGTCTATTTTCAGGAAAGAGTTTTATCAGCTATGGAAAATGCTGGGTTGTTCCAGTCTGGTGGATTGACAAGAGACAAGGTACTTGAGAATTTTCTTCACAAATTTCATGTTAAGTATGAGTTATCATTAATGTTCATTTTTGGATTTTGTTTGATTTTACCTTGGGATACATGTTTCTTTGCTGTAAGGAGCATTCCTGCTGATCAGGCTTGGCTTTTCTTTACTTATTTTTTTTCCCGTTTAAACTCAACAGATCAATGGTTTAAATTTTTTTAATGAAGATGTGAATTAGGATAAATTGATTGCTGTGGATCATTTGATTGGAATGAAATTGGGAATGGGTACACTTGATGATATGAATCGCTTGAAAAATCAACATATTCATTCTAGTTTATATGACAATTATTTGGGAGAGTCCTATTGCACATGAACCTTGTTTCTATGACTTTATAGTTGTAGGGAGCATATCTGATAAATATCCTCAAAACTTGTGCGATTGGCCATTTTGTATGTTATTCCACAGAACATACATAAACTAAGCCTAATCAACTGTCCCACAATATTTTGTGCTGCATCACTTCTTTAAAATTATGCCACATCTTCCCCTTCCTACAAATAGCTTAGCATCAGAACAACTAACATTGGTTTCTTACTACCATATAACTTCCCAAATTGCTTATGAAGTACTATTTTGTTCTTATGTATTAACGCATGAGAGATGATTGAGTTTGCCATCTTAATCAAGCTTAAACACAGCGCTGTGCAAACTTCGTCATGACTTTTGAATGTGATTTCAAGCAATCAAGAGACCTCAAATATAAAATAGAAAATAATATATAATTGGTGTTCATTTCTTCTCAAAAAGTAATTGCATTTCGTTCACAGGTCAGCATGGTAGGCACTACTACCTGTACCTGTTCCAACAACTTATCTTCAACAACTTAAATTTCTCCAACAATGAAACTTCTTCAACAATTCTTATGCAAGTTGGTTATTTAATTTGACTTATTAGGATCATTCATCCTATTATTAAAATGGGATATGGTTTTGTTAATTGCATGACACTTTTTGAATCCTGGTAATATTATTCTTTTGACAAGAGGATCTAGATCCATATCTTAAAGAACTACCATCTAAATCTAAGAACTGGACGGACAATCATGAAAAAGTTTCTCGTTCAAATGGCTACCAAACCGCATATGGACATTTTTGACTGATGAACTCGTCATGATTGGTAACCCAATCTATTTATGTTCAAACAAGCTGGATTTCTGTTGAAGGCAATGGACTTGTTTATCATTGAACCTATAATTGATGGTCATATTAATTCTTATTAAATATTATAAGGCTCAATATTTAACAAGATGTATATATCTATTTGAAACCAAAAGAGAGATAATTAAAATTTTTTGTCTGAAAAGAAAATATAATATCATGTTCACATATTACTTTCAATTTAATTTTTTGGGTTGGAGCAAAGGTTTACCCAAAAACTTGACCTGTCATGTGTCATCGATTGGACTTGGGTCGGTTCAGATGTGAAATGAAATGGACGCACAAATCCTTCGACAGGCTTAATACATAGCAAGACGAGAGACATGCCTATGAACCTTGTATCCTTGCCCAAGCAATGACAAGAATGTAAACTACGTTCCATGGACCATAAGGGATGTTATACTAAAAAATAGATGGATCTAAAGATGCTTCTTACCCAAATTACATGAAGAACTTCACTACTTAGAACTCATATCTTTCAAATGAATTGAGGATGCCTTACTGGTGGAAGCGTTGAGAAACAAACTAATAGACCATTGTGGCTGATTATACCAGCATAGCATATCATTTGTCTTCATCTCATGCCCTGGTGAAAATTATGTGTTTGGGAGTATATAGCAAATTGCCCTCTTTCAGCATTTTATGTTATTGAGAATAGGTGTGCTCGTTCCCTTACCAATCCATGTGAATTATATGGTTTACTGCAATTTTAAATTTTATCGTTCTTTGAATGCAAAATAAAAAAAAAAAAATCTTAAAATGAGTTGTCTTTAAAATTAAAAATACTTATCTATTTTTCATTCTACAATCTTTACAAAATTATGTAAGTGAAGCTATGCATCACTTGCCATTTGAAGATCATTCTTACAACAATTGGAGAACTGTTGAGTGCTTCAGAGGACATTAAAAACTTATATGCCCACTTTATAGACCTCGCTTCCATATAAATAACAAACAACTGTTGTAAAAGTTTATTTCATTTAAATCATATCCCTATAGTTATGGCATTCTCCATGAAATTCATTTGGAAAACTTATCCTTGTTTCCATTCTCTCGGTATGAACTTTTCACTCCATGTTTTCAGTCTGAACTACATAAATGTGAAATATGGAAAGATTTGGGTTCAGGAAAAACTTCACAAAGTTGATCATCATTTTAAGCTAGCTTTATATCTGAGCGTACTTTTTAGCTTCAATATGACATGGAGTAGTTTTACTCTTAAGCTTTGGCTGAAAGCTGCTTAGCTTCTGTGCCGTTGAATTCTTATTTACTTGCACCGCAGGTACTATTTTGCAGCACTGAGAACGGGAGAATATCATTTGTTCGACAAATAGAGGCAGACTGGCACGCCGACACGAATCTTGATATAATTTCTCAACTCGCTGTAGGTTGCAAGTTGCATGTTTTCATCTCATTCTTTTCGTTTTCCTGTTGCGACTTAACGAATGTTGCTGTTTTTTTTTTTTCTTTTAATTTATTTTTGTTAGAGATTCATTCGGTGCCTACTTTACATCTCGTCTGATGTTGCGGGACAAATTGCGCCCAATGTCTTTACCTCTACAAGTTTGGAGCAATTTGTCTCACACCTTTAGAAAGAGAGCTCGACCACAAGGAATGGCATCTACTCCAGACAGATGCGTGAAGCTGTTTGGTGCTGCGTTTCTATTGTGTAATATCTTTCCATTGGAGGTAAATTTGCTTGAGCTATTGACAGTATGTTGTAAATAACAATCAAAACAGGCTCTTTACTTTTTCTTTCAAACGCCGTCGTTTGCCCTTGATCATTGATGCCTCTATAAACTATGGATGAAAATTTTATAGTTTTGTTTGGTATTTTTTTTTTTTTGAAGTGTTTATTGTTTTTTATGTACTGTCGTATGAAAAAAATTTGTTTCTGTTAAAAAAAAAACTTTTTTAATTTTTTAAAATATGTTCAATGCCATCAGCCTGTGTTGGACCCTTCGTTTTTTGTAAGGTAAAATGCAATTTTAAAATTATTTTTTTAACTTGCTATTATAAAAGATTCTTGTGATAATTTTATATCTCTTTAACATTTAAATTCGTTTTGACTGATCAAATGCAGGCGGCAAAAAAAAATGTTTTGGTTTTTGAAAATAAGTATTCCATGCATGGAAAAATAAGTTACAAAAATTGTTTCTAAATTTCAATTTATTATCAAATTCGTTTTATTTTGATTATTTTAGAGGGGTTGAAATGTTTTATTGATTTAATAGCATCAATTTATTTGGAGATAAATCTGAAAGTTTATCCCAAAATTTTTCACTCAGTAAACAAGAGTACAAAAAATTTCAACAATATTCATGCTTTGTTTGTTTTAGGATCTTCGCAACTGGAATTGTTAGTTTACACAAGATCTCCATCTGTGTATCTTTCTCCGTTTTCGTCAGCCGGGAAATAGATGTCTGCTTTTCATCGTCTTCCATGCAGACTACAATTGAGGTGCCATGTTGATATCATTTGATCCTTCCACAACGGGATACTCTTTTAGCAAAAGCTTGAAGTTGGAGTAGACGCTCTCGGTCGTCGCCTAGTTCGGCACACCTACAGAAGGAAACGCAGTGTAATGCGTCAGATCGCTGTCTAATTCTTTTAAGACCACTTCGCTGTTATGGTAAGAACTCGTAAAGTAGCAGTTCCGTCGTTTTGTTTCTTAGGTTTGCGAAAAATGTAAATTCTGTTAATTATCATATAAAATGTAAACCTTAAATTAATAAACAGCCTGTTCTCTTGACAAGAAAGAATCAATGAAATGTTGTTAAATTCAATCGGTCAGGATCTTCCTGCCGAAATCTATTTCAAATGTTGTTGAAGTTCTTAGAGAGGGGAATGGCTCTTGGTTGAGGTGGCCAGTGATTTGGCCGGCAGCGAAGGCGGGGACCACGGCTCAGGCAGGAACGACCAGGGCAGCAATGTTGACGTAGGGTAGGAAAGGTGGGGGCTCGGATGCTGACGGAAGCTACCGAGCGACAATTAACCGGGCATGGCTGTGGCTAGGCGTAGATTGGGGCTCAAACGCGATCATAGCTAGTGTTTAAGGATGTTGGACAAGAGAACAATCGTGCAAGAGGCAATAGCAGAATTAGGCGGTTGGGACTGTGGCAAAGTAGACGGCGGGTTAAGGGGTGAGGATGCGGACTTACCTGATGGGAGCTTACAACAGAAATCGGGGCTTCGGAATCAAGCTTCAAATGTGGATGACCATGGGTTGGATCAAGATTCGGGTAAGGAGATGGCCCTATACTATTTTCGAAGGAATTCTGTTGTGCAAATATACAACAGATCAATTTGGAGAGATTTTCAAATTTTTGCAAAAATTAAAGACTATATTCCATTCATTCTTTTAAATATTGAACATGTTACAAAGTTATGTCCTAATTGCAAATAAAAACACAAAAATAATCCTTAACCTATAATATAAATAAACATAAAATGATAATAAACATAGTAAAAGAATCATTATAACTAATTAAATCAAATAAATATTTTAAAGCTCTATTTTCTACTCTTTTTAGGCCTTGTGTACGATTTGGTTGACAGTTTATAATGAATTTGACTTCAATACATCTTAGACTCTTCTGAATCTTGTTGTGTTATTTCACAATTGCTCTTCAAAATTATGTAGAAACCTAAACTATTTCAAAGTTCTGTTTTTTTACTCTTTTTGACCCATTGCATATGATTTGGTTGATGGTTGGGCCTTATGTATAATAACCTCTTCTAGTTCTTATTTTGTTATATCACAACTACTCATTTACAAAATTAAGTGCAAACTTAAAACTCTATATTACATCATTTTTGCTTTTTGGAGTGAGTAAAAAACAACTTTTTTGACCTTCTTACTACAAGATGATTCCTAGATGCTCAGTGGTGCTTTATTCTTTCGTTTACTTGTTAATTGGACATTGTCTTACTTAAAAACCTAGGCTTAAGCATTGTTGTTTTATTATTCGTGTCATTTGTAGGAGAGTGTTTCATATACTTTATGAAACTTTAATTATCATTTGTAGATTGTTTGTCACATTTTATCCTAATGAACAAAAATATAAGTATTATTAATGGATCATAAATTGCTTCAATATCACTAATAGAATACTATATTAGACTTAATTTTAATAAGCTAGATTAGGTTTAAAAACTTAATGCAGAATTTGAATAAGCACACATCAATGATTAGTTTTTCATGGCCTAGCTCAAGGATGACTGTCTAGACCAAAATTTTGTTTAAACAAAAACCAAAATGAAATTTTGCAAGCTTAAATCTTTTTTAATTCATGTGTCTGGTTTTCTTCCAAATCAATGTGTTGGTTCAAAAGAATTTTGCATATCACTTGATTCAACAACACTACACTTATAATTCATTATATTATAATATAAAAAAATATTAAGATTTTGTAAGAATGGTTAACCACAAGAAAGGATAAATTATGATATTTGACAATAAATTTGTAATAAATTTTGAAAAACTTTGTAATAAAATTTGTAATAAAAAGAAAACCAAATTTTTGAAATGATTTGATTCAAACTCAAATTACGTTCACTCTGGAAAACAATAAGCGGAGATTGCAGGCGGAGGCGGAGATTGCAGGCGGAGGCGGAGGTGGGACTGAGACTCGAGGTGCAGGCGGAGGCGGAGGTGCAGGCGGAGGTGGAGGCGGAGGGGTTTGGAAAGTTAGACTCGAGGTGCAGCCCAATCTTGTGAAGGTACCGGAGGCGTAGGCGGAGGCGGAAATTGCGGGGCCGCGGGGTGGACCTGACATCGGCTTCGCCACGTGGCCGGGTGCGGCGGCGAGCTGCTTTGTCGTGGTGACGGTCTTCGGTCAACGGTCAGCTGCACGTGGACCGGGTTCGTTTGAGTTTGAATTTGAATTCTGGTCACGCGGGGTGTGCTGGGACAAGATAAATCGACTCAAGATCCTGCGGGATACCTGAACCTTCATCCCGGTCGTCGCGCCAAGGACCCTGCAGCCCTAATTTAACGTTCGATGGCGGGAAGTACACTACGAAGGAGTAGCCAGCGTGCAAGGACCACTGCAAGTAACTCCCCGGTGAAGGAGTGTGTTTCATCATCTTCTGAAGAGGGACAACCACTTGACGGGGGGCTTCCACACCCTGACGGTGCTACACGGGAGGTCGATGACAGGGTGACGAGAGCTGGGGTCGCGGAGGAGAACAATATCACCGGAGAAGCGGAGATGCAGTGGGGTGCGGAACACTTGCCTGCCAAGGCCAGCTTTAGAGAGGTTTTGACAGCCCGCAATATCCAGAATGGTAACTTGGTGAACTCGTTCATGCGGCCGGCTAATGTTGATGTTAAGGAACGTGCTGCTGCTATTCCGGATTTGGCGGAGGATGGTGATGTCCTCGTCTCTTCCGACGCTCGTCAACGGCGAATTGATTTTCACAAATATGACCTGGTGGGTCGTATATTCGGGAACACGCTGCCTTTTCCGATGATCGCCAGAGTGTTGCTCAAACGCTGGGGCCACCATAAGAATTTTAGAGTGTTTGATATGTCTTCGAATTGCTTCTGCTTACACTTCGAATCGAAGGAGGCACGGAATGACGTGTGGCTCGGGGGGCCGTGGCAAATTGCTGGCCAAGCCATTGGCTTGGATGTTTGGTCGCATGAATTCACTCCCGGCGACTCCCACGCGATGTGCGCGCCGATTTGGGTGCGATTCCCCGGCTTGCCCCTGATTTACTGGGATACGGACAATATATTGCGTATTGCAAAGGCTATAGGTGATCCGTTCCTTCTCGATGGGTGGACGGCAGCAATGGAGAGATCATCCTATGCTCGGGTCTCTATTTGTACAGACCTTTCGAAACCCTTGAAGCCGGGTGTTTGGCTAAAAGGGGACTATGGGAGAATCTACCAAAGTTTCGAATATGAGGGATTGCCGAGGATTTGTTTCTCGTGCGGCCGCGTGGGGCATCTTGCAAGTCATTGCAATGTGCAGCTTACAAAGGAGGTGACTCAGCCTGGACATGGTGAATGTTCTGGAATGAGGGCGAACGGGGATCAGAGGAATGGAGGAGAGGTCCTTACCGAGGTTACGGAAGAAGCGCATGGACGAGGGCCTTGGATGCTTGTTCAACACAGACGGAGGAAAACGGGTGCCGATGCTCGTAGGGGTCCGGCGGCCACGGCTAGCCATGGACCCAGGAATGACGTTCAAAGAACTCGTGGGAGGGTGCACGCTGGCTCATCTAGGGGGGTGAGTCGTCCCTCGAAGGAACGCGGGAGGAGCAGATCAAGGCGGGGCTCACCATCCAGGAGTCGTGCCCAACACTTGGCGGATTCCGGTGATCGGAGCTTGGGGGCGAAAGGTGCAGAGTGGGAAGCTCGGGGGGGCGGAGTTAAGGGGAAGCTGCTAGGGTCAATGACGGCTCGGGAGAAGGAGCCGCCCACTGGTGTGGGTGGCAATGCGGATTAAGAATGTGGATCACGGCTGCGCTTCGTGGGGCGCTGCGGCCATCTCTGGTGGGTGGCGAAGGTTTGGAAAGATGCAGTTGCATGGCTAAGGGATTTCTGATGACATTATCATTGAACATTATTGTGTGGAACATAAGAGGCGTCAAGAAGAAGAAGTCGAGGGGCTATTTGCGCAGGTTGATCCGTGAAAGGAATGTTGCTGTTGTGGCGTTAATGGAGACGAAGGCTGTGGGGTTCTCTAGATAAGATGCAAATTGGCTGCTTGGGGGGGGATGGGACTTTGAGGCACACCCCTCAGAGGGACTATCTGCTGGATTTCTGATTCTGTGGAGGAAGGATGTGGACCTTATGGTCACTGGCGCTTCATCTCATACTATGGCTTGCACAATCAAAACTTCACATGATGGCAGGATGACTTGCTACTTTGTTTACGGCCCGAAGTGTCATCACAGACGGCGGATCATTTGGGAGGATGTCCGAAATTCCTGCGGCGGCAATGAGCCTTTGCTTGTTGCTGGAGACTTTAATTTGATCTTGGCACCGGAGGAAAAGCGGGGGGGTCGGCGTTTCTTTTATGGCAAGGACCAGCAGGACTTTTCGGATCTTATGCAGGAGCTTCAACTTGTGGATTTAGGGTTTTCCGGCAACAGGTTTACTTGGAGCAATGGGAAGCAGGGGGGTGCGCGCATCCTTGAACGCCTAGACCGGGCTCTTATGAACTCGGCGGGGCTGCTTGCATTTCCTAATTGTTCGGTCCATCACCTCAGTAGGCTGGGTTCGGATCATTGTCCATTGTTGATTAAGATGGGAGGTGGAGATCAGCGGCAGCATTCCAGTAGGCTACTGTTCGACAGCGTGTGGCTGGACTTCCCTCAATCGTTCCAGGTGGTGGAAAAGGCTTGGAGGAGGACTGTTAAGGGCGACAGTATGGAGATTGTGATGACAAAATTTCAGCGGTCGATGTGGGCGTTGCGCAGATGGAGCCGGGAGGAGGTGGGGAATATTATTGATCGGAACAAGGTGCTGGAGCGGGATATTGACGAGCTCCAAAATAGGGAGTCTAGCGACGGTCTGTCGGAGGAGGACCACAAGCGGCTTGGTGATTTGGTTGCTGCCTTTCACCGGGGGTGTACTCACGAGGAACAGTGGTGGTGGCAGCGCGCTAAGGTGCATTGGGCGCAGCTTGGGGATTGCAATTCGAAGTTTTTTCACATTGCGGCATCGGCTCGTAAAAGGGAGAATCGCATTACATTCTTGCGGGACGTAGACGGCAACATTGTGGACTCTCCCGACAACATTAGGCGGCTTGTCTTTGAGTTTTTTGAACGGAAATGGGGCGATAGCAACCTGGCGCCATTGCCTCCAATTTCCCCGCTTTCGGGTTTCGTCAGTGAGGAGGCTGGTTCTGGCCTTTGCTGGAGGGTGACGGAAGACGAAATTTTGGTGGCTATGCGGGGCATTAAAAGGAATCGCGCCCCGGGCATCGATGGTATTACAATGGATTTCGTCAATGGATATTGGAAAGTCACGCAGCGGGACATCATCAAGGCTGTTTTGGCTTTCTTTGAGGAGTGTAGAATGCCGGAGAGTTGGAAGGACACTCTTGTTGTTCTTATCCCGAAGATGCAAGGTGCTTGCCGGCCGGAGCACTTCCGGCCGATCAGTTTGTGCAACACAATCTATAAATTGGTGGCTCGAATTCTTGTTGGCAGGCTGAAATTGCTGCTGCCTAGCCTTGTGTCTCAGGAACAGGCGGCCTTTGTCCCGGGGAGGAGCATATCGGATAACATAAATATTGCCCAGGAGATGGTAGCGAGAATGCGATCCTGTACCGCTGTTTCCGGCCTTATGGCAGTGAAAGTCGACATGGAGCAGGCCTATGACAGGGTTCGCTGGGATTTCTTGCTCGAAACTATGAAGGCTATGCGATTCCCTGTTACTTGGTGTAACTGGATTACTGCATGTATTTCTGGTCCTAGGTACGCTGTACTCATTAATGGTGCGCGTCTTCCTTGGGTGTCGGCGCGTTGTGGTCTCCGGCAGGGGTGCCCATTATCCCCCTTTCTTTTTGTCATGTCAATGGAATACCTGTCGTGCATGATGAGGGAATATGAATCCCGGCAGCTGCTCGGGTTTAGGCCGGGGATGCATACACCGCGGGTATCCCACCTCTTGTTCGCGGACGATGTGTTGATTTTTGCTCCGGCTTCCAGGGAGGCTGCGTGTGCTGTCCGCCGCATCCTGCGGGCGTTTGAGGACAGCGCTGGATTGAAGGCCAACTTTTCCAAGTCAAATGTCTATTTCAGCAATAGCTTCAGCAAGAAGAAGTCCAGCATAATTTCACGGAAACTTGGTATGGCAATTGGCCGATCCTTGATGTATTTGGGGGTTCCTATTACTGCGCGCCGATTGACTAAGGAGGACCTGAGCTCCCTTGTCCAAAGAATTGATAATACTGTGATCAGCTGGTGCGGAAGGGTATTGTCGCTTGCGGGCAGGGCTGTGCTGGCGTCCTCGGTTCTGTGTGTTATCCCCAACCACATTCTGCGCCACTGTTTGGTGCCGGCGGGAACCATTGCTGCAATTGAGCGCCGAATCAGACAATTCCTTTGGGGCGGTACGAATAGTGCTCAGACGCTACACTATGCATCCTGGGATTGCGTGTCTACGCCGAGGATGGCCGGCGGGCTCGGGCTGCGGGATCTTCGCATTTGGCACCAGGCCTTGCAGATGGGGAATTGTAAGCGCATCCTTGGGCGGGAAGCGGGATTATGGGTTGAGATTATGAGAAGGAAGTATGGGTTCATCGACCCATTGATGAAGACACCCCGGAAGGCCTCGGCCATTTGCAAGATGATCCTGGGAGCTATGCCGACGGCGATTTCGTGCTTCGTGTGGCGCATCGGCGACGGGCGGAGGGTGAGATTTACGGAGGATAATTGGCTTGGGGTTCTACCTATCAGCTGCTGGCCCACGTTCATTAATGTTTGCGCAAGCTGGCCGGAAAGTGTTGCCGAATGCATCAGGGACGACGGTGATTGGGATGTTGAGGCGATTTCTAACTGGGCGGGTGAGGAGCTTATTGACAGAATCAGGCATCTCCCGCGTGCTCGAGATTCCGTCCAGGACTGCTTGGTCCATACGCATACGGAGATGGAGAAGGCTCATAGTGGTTGAATCTACGCACAGATCAAACACGAGTCGTCCTCTGCTGGGGGCGGTGGTCGGCGGCGTGATGAAGCTACGGGGAGAATTTGGAAATTAAAGGTGCTGCCGAGGGTTCGGGTCTTCCTTTGGCGGGCTGCCGGCGAATTTCTGCCTACGGCGACGTGGAAGGCTCGCCGGGGAATTAGCCTCGATCCCCTGTGCCCTTTCGGCTGCATGGAGGAGGAAACCCTGCAGCACGCGCTGTGGGACTTCCCACGTGCCCGGGACATGTGGGGGACCAGCCATGCACGTCACGTGCTTAGGGAGCTGGGCTGGCCCACGGGTGCGGCGCCCGGGTTCAGAATTTTGGAGATGTTTATCAGGCTCTTGAGTTCTTCTGCGGCACGGCGCGACGTTGCGGTACAGCTTGTGGCTACAATTGCTACCACCTTGTACTACATTTGGTCGAGGAGAAATGCGCTTATACACAACGGCTTCGTGCCTACTCCCTGCTCGGTGTCTCAGACGGTTAGGTTTGAGGTCAGCACGACCCTCAGGAGGCATCTTATCCATTCATCTCTGTCCAGCGGGAATCCTGGCAAGTCTTCGGATTTGCTTGTCACGCATGGTTGGCTTGCCCCCCTACAGGATGGATTAAGGTCAATTGTGATGCCGCGGTTGGTGACTCCATAGCTGGTCTTGGTGTCGTTGTTAGAGATTGCTCGGGCAAACCTCTCATGGTGGCCGGTAAGTGGATGTTCTCGGTGGCGGCTGATATGATGGAGGTCCAGGCTATCATTATGGCCTTCGACCTTCTAAGGGAGTTTCTTCCCCAGTATCGTGCAGTTGAGTTCCAGTCTGATTCGATGACTGCACTTCAGGTGGCTCGGGATATGGTTACCAAACCCAGTGGGGAGGGGGTGCTTGTTGTTACTTTGCAGTATGTTAAGGCCATGGAGGCTCTCCGGTTTTCTCACATCCACAGGGAGGGAAATGAGCCTGCTGACTGGGCTGCCCGTAGAGCCTGCACTCATGAGTTCATTTGGGGTCCTGGGGAATCCCTTCCTCAGCCTCTCATCAAACTTATGCTGTCTGATTTTCTGTTTGATCCCCCTTGAGGATCTAACTGTAAAACCTGTGTGGTTTTGCCACTTTTGATATAATGATATATCCTTTCAACAAAAAAAAAAAAAAAAAAAAAAAAAAAAATTACGTTCACTCTCAGTTCAACGACTAAGTTTCCTCTCATTATTACTTTTTGCCAAACAACTAGTAGGTGAATATTCTTACAAAGTGATCCACACAGGATCAATAAGATGCCCAAATGGCTAATAACCACGATGACTCAAATGAGTTTGATGCAATAATTACAAGAAACAAATAGATAAAATTTACAATATGAGTTCTACAAGATAACTAATAACTTTTACCAATTTGCAAGTGGCACACTATAATGTAAAGGAAGTATGAAACAATGTTTTTACCAATTAAAAGAATCATTTGATAGAGAAAGATAAACTTGAAACTACTTTTGAATAGTCCCTTAAGCACTTTGTTGGAATGCAGAGGTGAAAAGAATGTTGAAGGCTGAAGCACAAATCACCTCTTTAGATTTGAAAATGATTGCATTAACTTGCTTTAACTTTTTCTTTTGTGTTCTTAAGGGGGGTATTTATAGATAAGAAATATTTAAAATGCAACTTGGGGCAACCCTAACAATTACTCAATGGTTAATTTTTTATTTCTAATACAATTGAGTAGTTATTGTGTGATTTTCACTCCCATTCGTACTGTATGATCAGAACGATCATACTATATGATTACCATAGAAGAACTATTCGTCTAGTATATCATATTAGACTTTTAATTTTTCGTAGTACTATTAGCTTGAATAATTGATTGTACTATACAATGTATATATATAGTATTGCATGGAACTCTGTGGCTCGTCTTTCTCTGCTTAATCTTCAACACATGATTGTACTTGTATGATAGAACATATAGTAGTGTACCATTGCTTTCTTCCTTTGCTTAGTTTATTCATTGCATAATTATATTTATGATATAACATCGTACCGCACAAAACTCTCTGATTTTTCTTTCTCTTAGGTTGCTGAACTTATAGACTAATCATATTTGTATAGTACTCATATATCATATTATATAAAAGTTTGTAGTTCTTTTGTCTTAATATGGTTAGCCAAAATACTAGTCATACTGTACAATGAAAGTTATTATACTTTATGAATGACTTGGAATTATCAATTAAAGTTTTGATCGATTGTATTATGTGATGATAAATTAGTCATATTGTACAATTAGTACAATTTTTGCCAATTCAAACTTGAAGTTGTTCTTTTTTTAACTCTTGTTGTGTTTCTAAATGCAAACTTACGAGAGTTTTATGAAAACACATGGTTTATAAGTGAAAACAAATTGACATGAAAAATAGTTTGTGGAAACACATGATTTATAAGGAAAATCAACTTGGAATACAAGATGGTTTGTCATCCTTAACATGAAGGTTAGCATAAATCTTGACTTTCTATCCCAATAAAATAAAATAAAATAAAAGATTCTTAAGATAGTTGTTATATTATCAAGAGCAAGTATCATTTATGACTTCCAACATGAAAGTTGTTAGTTATAACTTTTCTAAAATCATTCTGTTTATAATAATTCTAATAAAATCATACTCAAAGAAAAATATTAATAAACAATAATGTATAACTTTGTTATCATTAATGTATCACATTAGGGTATGAGGTTAACAATCTTCTCTTTTGGATGATGATAAAACCAATAGTATAATATTGAGTAATAATATGATAAAGAATCATAAAAACATAAATATTATTGATTTTTCATAAATCTTATCTCCCCTTAAATAGTAGCACTTTCTTCTCTTTCTTCTTGTTATCAATTAGAAGTGTTGATATCTCTTAAAGCCATTTTGATCGTGATGAAAACATCTAATGGTAAGGATTTAATAAAAGTGTTTTGCTAGATGTCTACTAGATAGAAAAAATATTTTTATCATTAATTTTTTATTAATTTGTTTAGATGTATATTCAAAATCATATAAATAAGTATTTCTTCAAATTTATTTAACAATATTTATTTAAATAAATTATTTATTTATTTAACAATATTATTTTTCTATAATAACTAGTTATGACATTTAAAACAATTATTAAAGCACATATAGGAAATACAAAACCTTTTTCATTTTTGAAGTAAAATGACAACAATTTTCAAGTTATACGCAAAAAATAAAATAAATACAACAAACAAAGTTTTCTTGTGTAAATTCTCTAATCTAGAGACAAGATCTGAATTAGTCCCAACAAATAAGTTGAATTGAATATAGGACTACATTTGGTTCTCTCAAATCATCTCTTACATATTTAGAAATCTCTGAGACATTGTAGCATTCAGTTGCTGAACATTTGATTGTTCTCCTTAATTCTTGCCTCTAGTGTTGCAAGTTGAGCTAGCAAGATTAGGAGCTTGTCGTTATTGACCTTTAGCTTGTGGGGGTTGTTCAACTAAATGTAGAGTCAACTAATCTTGAGGTGCCTCCACCTCTTCCTTTTCAGGAGTGTCGTGGCCAAAAAGTTGAATCCTTCTTATGTTCTCATCTTTAAATGGTTGTGGAATACAAGCAATTTTATTAGTCTTGATGTTATACTTAACACTAAGTATGAGAGCAATGAAATGCCCATAACTTATGTTTATCATTTTTTTGTATGTTGGGCTCTTTAAAATTATTATTTTCTTTTTTATTTGTAAAAATTGTTTTCCCAAGTCAAATGGTTCTCCCTTCATGCAATAGTATTTGGCTAGAGATATCGAAGGAGTGATGTGTTGTCTATCTCTCCCTTTGGGCATAATAGTGTTTTTTGAGGAAGTGTTGAAGCAGGTAAGCCTTCAAACTAGGTGTTTCACTTCCTAAATGTATAGATGAGATGGAGTGCAAGAAACAGTTTGATTCACTTTTTTCTAGTTGAAACTACTTTCTTACAATTTAGCTATAAAGATGGCCAAAATATAAGAATGTTAGGGAATCTATTGAGATCATCCTTTTTGATCTCAAGCTTAGTTCTGGAATGTATGAGTTGACGACACTAAACTCTTCATTTATCTCTAAATTGTTATAAAATTGTTTGATCATCACTGAGTTAAAAGAGTGACTCACTTGTAATACTTGCTTCATGCCTATTATATCAAACAGGTGTTCACTAGTTCATTTGGGTGGTACTCTAATTCAGGTTGTATTGACCTTTTCACATTCATTGCACAACCCTTAATTATCTCATATGCCTCTAAACAACTTTTGACCTAAACTAGGCTTCATCAAATTCATAATTTGATGATGTTGGTGAACACTTTGATTTGTGCAAATTGCTCATCTTTACTTAGAGAAAAACTCAGGTTCCTTTCTCCCTGCTCAGTCTTATTTTCAATAATATTCCCACAAACCTAGAAAAATAAGGACTTCTTCAACACAACTAGTGTAGAAGATGTTCCAAACTTTGATCATTAAAAATTTTAAAATATCTTATTACCTTAAGTATCATAATTTATGATGGGAGAAAAAAAAGGAATTTATTTGCATCACACTACCAATCAAATGAGAATGAGAGGTGACACAAACATGGCTTAGTGATGTGGAAGAGCTCAATTAGGAATCACAATTTGCTTGTTTATCGAAGAGATCCACACCAAGATAAAGTGTAGCTTAATCAGTTCACGAATAATATAAGAAATCATTTGGGACCTTTTGGCTTCCGCACTTAGTGTATACAATGCTCAAACAAAAAATCCCAAACATCCCCTCAATTTAACATATCATATTGCACAAATGATAATATCGTATTATACAATGGATATTAACTAATTTGAAGCCATGAGCTAGTACAACTCACTTGATAATATTGTATGATAAAACTTGTTACTAATCATTTATAATATTTATTTATTATTATTTTTAGTTGTTAAGTAATAAATGAATTCTCAATTTGGATTTTATACTTCTTCTCTATAATATGAGTTGTTTAATTCTTTTCTCTGTACATTACTCATTTTATGAGGATTATTTGTTCAGTTTTAAAGAAAATTTTTAATAGATTCTTGGATAGACATCTTGACTATTGGATACACATAAAGCCCATATATTTTTTAAAGGTATAACCTTGTCATTTGGACAATATTTTAAATTATTTTATATTTAAGGACCATAAGTAAGATAAATTTGTCCCAAATTCTGACAAAATGAGTAGATGGTTCAATTATCTAAATAAGGCTTACAAGTTAAAACTTGTCTTTATAGGTCCTTAGTATAGAGACAAATCGAAGCAACTATTTAAGCTTTTAGCTTAAGAACTTAAATCATCTTAGTTTTACTATTGGTTATTTGAAAATCATGTGATTTTACCATACATATTTTAGAAATTTAGAGTGAGCATTAGTCCTAATGTTATAATAAGCTACAGTGTGTCCAAATCTCTGGCAATTATGGCATTTGTGTAGAATTGAGACACAAATGATGAGCAAAAGATTTAGTTGCATGGTGCCAATGCTGAGATACAAAGCAATGTGCATGAATCCTTTTATATTCATTCAATTATAATGTTATCTTGGAAGTTTTTGAATAATAGAACTAGCAAATTTATCTCTAACATTCTTTAAATCATGCAAGTATCTCGTATTATTTTCGTTCAATATCTCCCATAAACTTAGATAACTAGTATGTTTATTTTTTTTATTTTCTTGTATTTATTTGTTAATTTCTCATATTTAAGACAAACTCTTATGTATTGATCTTCAAAATCTTCTTGGGTAGAGCAATTTATCTCATCATTTGAAATATGTGCAAAACCATCTCCTTTGGCGATCAAGCACATGAGTCCTTGTTTTTCTTCACTTGATGAAGATCCATCTATATCACTCCATTTAATTTTCATGGTTTTTTTCTTCTTTCTCTGACTTTTGATCCTTTCTATCCACTTAATATAACCAAGATGAATGCCTCAACTTCTTCATTCTTGGTAGACCATTTCATTCTTGGCTTGGAGTTTTTGTCTAGATCTTTGTTCTTTTCTTGTATATTTTCTACATTGTGACATGATAATAAGATAATCCATGAGAAATAAGTGCTATCTCATCTCTACTTGAAAACTCTAATCCGGAGGATGAGTAAGCTTTTAAAGTAATCCGGATAATCCATTTCTTGCCCTTGACCTTCTCAATCAAAATTTATTCATTATTTTGCTCGGCAAGTTCATCTCATTTGTCATGAGCTCATCAAGTGAAAGCACTGAGATGCCCTCAGTAGCCTTGATTGTGATGACTAAAATGTCATATTTCTTTGGTAGAACTTTGAAAATCTTTCATACCTATTCATCATTAAAAAAATAATTTTTTCAAAATTTTCAAACCATTAGTAATATTAGTAAAACGAGTAAACATGGTTTTAATATACTCTTAAAATGTCATTCTAAACGACTCATAATCATATGTTAACATGTTAATATTACTTTCTTTAATTAGTGAAGTATTCTCGTATGTAACTTTTAGTTTTGTCTATCATATGTTGTCCTAAAGTTCATTATTCTATTTTATTATGAAATGGAGATTCTACAATGTAAAATTTTAATTGCTTTCAAATTCAACTAAATTTTATGCTTCTCATCTACATTTAATTCATTAATAGTTTATTTAACCACTTCATCATTAGCTCCTCTAATTGGAAAAATTAATGAATGTTCAATGATATCCCAAACTTCTTGATATATTAACTTTAAAAAAATTCTCATCCTATTTTTTCAAGATAATTTTTTTGTTAATTCCTAATAAATAATAATATATGATTTTGATATTATCAAACTATTACATGACAACATAAGGTTAACAGTTTTGTCACAATAATATAACTTAAGTAGGGCATCACTTAAGGCTTATGTTATTTACACTTGGGTCTATCCTTTTGGAAGTTTATAAGAAGAAATTACACTTTCCAATTCCAAGAGTTTAGTTTAACAAACTAATTAACTAGTTTCAAGGATACTATTTTGTTATGCATTGGATATGTGAGAACATATTATTTGGGATTTTAAGGAGCAAAAGTGTGAGATTGACGACAATAGTGAGGGCGATGTTGGCTACCAGCAATTAGGCAAGCTCGGTATTGACTTGATGGCCTCCAACAAAGGTGATTGGTGAAGCAGAAATGACTTTGATAATTTGGAGCGTTTTGGCAAAAAAAAAGGAATCACTTCAATGAGTGTAAGAGATTTCTTACATTTATGGAAAACTTATGGACAACCAAACATCAATAAGTCACCTATCCAGTGCCCACCCTTTTCCTCTCCATTAATAGTCTATCAAACAAGACATTAATTTTCTTGAATGCAAAATTACTATTTAGCAAATTTGAGTATTATGAAGGACAGTAAACCCTTGATATCAAGGGCTAGGGCTAGAGAGTCAAAAACTTTTAATTTGTACTCGAACTTCTAGGTAACATGCTATAATATTGATATGCATAAGAATCGTTAATCAACTCTAGAATATGGATACCTCAAAGAGGATCTTCATTTGTTTACAATAATCTAGTAAATAATTTCAACAAAAGTTTGATTTCATTAGCCCAATATTAAAGATCTTTTGTAACCATTGCATTATATTTATTGACAGTTTTTTCTTGAGTTCCAAGTGCTACCATTGTTATTGTATTTTTGACATATTTTGGCCTTCCTATTTCTTTAGTGGCTAAAGGAAGTTGTAATAACATATTTAAATTATCTTAATTAACTCATCTTAAATTTATTCTTGAGATTGTTAATTTTCATGAGTCAACTTACAATTGGTATTAGAATCCAATTCCAAAATGATACCAATTTATAGAAGCTACATCAATTTTCTCCCATGTGTACGCATTTATTCAATTTTATTTATATCCTTTTGCTTGTAACCACCCATCAATTTTCGTAAGTTTCATCAATAGGTACAAGCTTTAATAGAAAATATATACTATGATATTTTATTTTAAGTTTGACTCATAAGAATCCATATTTAATACAAAAACATATAGATATAAATTGGAGCATTGATGAATTCAAATGCATTAAAAAAATGTGTATACTCAATTTTCTAAGAGAGCATACAAATGTTATGACTTTATTACACACAACCTTTATAATTGCAATACATGGATCATTAACTTTTGTTTATTCTAAAACCTATCAAAGTACTTTTCTTAGTACTTTATCATATTTTTTTTCAAGACAATGAAAATTAAGTTATATCTTATTTTCTAAGTTCTTCACAAATTATGGATTCTAAGATTTACCTATCTAGCTTAAAACCAAATTGGTTTTTAGTTAATCTAATATCACAATTTGTGTTTTATTACTCATTTCTTATTTTTCAGTGTATGACTAAACTAATTGATTCCCTTATTTAATACAATCTATCTCTTTATTCTTGTAAATGTGTATTAAAATTATTCTACATCCATCCATAAACTTTTAATCTTCAAAATAAAGTTATGGTGTATTAATATGCAAGCTTTGGAATATGTTGTGTCTTTTTCCTATTGAAAGTAATAATTTGCTTTGGGATAGACATGATCATATGCTCAAATGCCCGATATGCCTAGTTATATTTAAGTTACAAGTGTCATGAAAAAGTTATCTGAAAATTACCCTTAGTCCATTGGATCCCCACAAAATGATTGAAGCATGTGAGTAAATTTTGAACGATGTGTAGGATACTCGTAGGATGTGGAGGTTACTTGCTAATTGTGGCTGTTGTGTGGAATCTAAGGCAATATGATGTGTGAATCATTGATAATTAGTTAGCATTTTGTTGATCATCATAGTGGATAATACTCTTTTGATTGTTTTAGTACTACGTTTTATTTCTTAAACCATGATTCTTGAATAGGACAAGTTAGTAGACGTGCAAAGCAATTCTTAAGGCATACACAAATAAATGGGAACTTGCATATGATTCTCTTGATTTTGTTGATAAGTTGATTTGTTATGCCCTAATTGATTAGACACCGTGCAAAGTCATCATCTTTTAATGTTGAGTTCATCCATGGAGCTACATATTGATAGTGTTTAAGGACAATCACAACGTCCTACATGTACTAGGGGCAAGATCTCTACAATTCCCTTTGCAGCATCAAAGGGAAACCAAAGTCTTCTGTTTGGGATCATGTGAATTTTGCTTGCATGGTTCTCCCTATAGCTCTATTTTTTTGTTTTTCTATGTGATGATGTCAGCGGTTGGTGGCCAAACGAAATCATGCCAAGTGCAACCCTCACGTGTCTATAAGGAAGGTAGCATATTTGTGTTCTTGATCAAGACTAACCATACCAACAAGGACACTAGTAGGGGAAAATTTGTTTCTTTGTTGATTAGTCCTACACCTCCAACATTTTTGTTGATCCTCACTGGATATGCATATGTTTGAGCCTACTTATCATAGAGGAAGTCATTGTTGTGTATATAGGGTGATGACCCTTCTTGTTTCCATGCCAACACATATACTTGGGATGTGAATAATCCCATAAGATGGTAAAATGCATAAACCGAGATCTGGATTTGAAGTCCACAAACACACTTTAGAAGCCATTGAAACTTTCGTTAGTGTTTGTTGTCATTGTGCCTTATCTGATACCACCATTGAACACCAATGACCATCAATAATATCTTCTCCAACAACCAATTAAATGCCACCTCAATTGCTGCACATGTGTCATTAATTTGAAGTTTTCGTACTGGTCACTACTTGTCCAATGCATCTTTTCTCAAAGCAATATTGTGGATGACAAATTGATATTATGCAAAACCTTCTTGAAATTCTCCCATAAATGCCTCAAGTAATGATGATGTGTGGTCCACGGAATCACATCTACTATACCATATAAAGGACCAAAATATTTTTCACTAAAGATGTTTAGTACTGTCTCCTTTGTCAGCTCAATTCGATCTTTTAATCATGTCAAGATCCAATCCCAATAGACATTATTCTCTGCCTTAGCAACGCTAAAAGCTATGTGAAATAACCGATTATTGGTATCAATACCAATAGCAGTCAACAAAGTCCTGCAATATATGCTTAGCAAGAAGGTACTATCAACACTCAAAGCACATTTGCAAGTTTGCCATCCAAAAAGATTTATGGCCCATGTTGATTGGTGCTCAAACATATTTTTGGGGCTTTGTTGGATGCATAAATACTGCATGAAATTTAGATCTTATCATCTTCTTACCTAAGAATTGATAGCTTTTCGACGACCATCCCATGCCTTCATATAGCTGAACTTCACATTGATTTGGGCTATAATTTTAATGGGTTTCATGTTCATCCAAGCTTATATAGTATGATGAACTTGGACACAAAATTAGTTGTGCATTGCCTATTATTTAAATGTATGACTCTGTTATTGCAGATGTAAAAGCCTTCAACTTCCAGAATCTTCCATGCATCACCAAGCTTCTTGAAACACAATACAAATGACAAATAATGTTGACACTTAGAATCATCTAAATGCATGCATACCAAAGTGAACTTACTCCTATTAGAATGCTACTTGTATAGTATGTTTTTCTGGATGACCCAATCACTTAGGAGCACTACACAATTTCCACTTTGTTGAGGATATTATGCCAGGCTCTAGTGGTGGTGAGCATCATCCTTCAAATCTCCTTGTTGATCCCATTGTTAGTACTCTTTGACAAGTTGCATATAATTTTTATTGACTATTGCTTGGTTAGCTATTGCTTGCTTCAACAATCTTCTTCATCATATCCACTAATCTTTCGTGGTCAAGAAAAAAAGGAACATCCTCTCTTGTCTGCTTGTTATCAAACAAAGAGCTTGAGTAGCATCCATCGCTCATTGATTTATGCATGCTTGGCCCTTCATTGTCATCATGCCTTCTGAGCACATTAGATCACATGAGGAGCTTCTGAATGTCACCAATTATGCATCTAATAGACCATTGATTTTTATTTTTTGTTAAAGAGATATTATCTAAGGTAAGTATAGATGCAAGAATATTTACTACAAGAGATGGGATTTTCATTTTAGTATATCAATATTTAATGCTGACAAAAAAAATAAAGCAAACGTTGCAATCTCAAGTCTTTATTAAACTTAGAACTTTAGGTTTCATAAAATTGTTAATTATTTATTTTTTAAACTAAATAACATTCGTAGCTAACATAAAAAAATCATAAAAATAAATAGAACTAAATATTAAAGCAATATAAAAAAACCTAAAAATAGTAGAGCTTGATGATAAGAAGGCATAAGAGCTAAAAAATTGAGTGGAGACTATTAATTGAAGTGTTCCCAGTTTTACGACTTCTCTTATGTGTTGTGACTCAATCTATTAGTTGGTACATGGATTTACAAAAATAAGTAGAGTACAAAAGTTGTTATCCTCATCTAAGATTTACAAAAATTACTTAGGATGGATAGACACCCATCCCAACCTTTCAATAAGTTAACTATCATTTGTTACTAATCATATGAATGTCATTCCTAGATCTTCATTTGCAAAAGCAATTGTCCCTTTGGGACTTGTTGGTTGTGCTGTGGAGTCATAATTGCTAGCATAAAGTCACTAGTTTAGCAACAAATTGAGTAGGACTTATTGATATGACTCTACACAGTAGTGCTTAGCTATTTTAGAGAAGATGGTAAGATGTATTCAAGGCACAACCTAACGTTCCCAACTCAATTATGACACGACCTTAGTAGAGGGAGCATTCAAGGCTGGAATGGTGAGGATAGGATGAGTCAATGTTAGGTTTATCATTTTTTTTATTTACCTAGTTTCGTATTTCAACCGAAAAATACAAGATGAGATGAATTGTTTCTGTATTGATTGGGTATAACACTGCTTACTATTTTTCTTGCTTTTTAGAAATTTTATCTATTTTTATATAATTTGAATTTATAACCTGGCCTTTTGATATGGATGTGATATGTTAAATAGATGTTTTAAAATGATGTCATGTGGCCACCTATTTTCCATGTGTACATGTTGCTGTTTTGGGCATGAAAAAAATTGTTTTTATTGCCAATTTGTTTCAATTTTTTAGCTCATCAATTTCTAAAATTCGATTGAATTGTCTACATAATGATTGAAAAAATGCTTCTTTGAAACTAACATCCCAAGTAAATAGGCACTATCACAACCAAATGATGTACGATATTTTTGGTAATAATAAAGTTTGTAATGAAATAATGACCGAATGGCATGGTTTGATAGTTGATCAGTCAACATTTTAGTCATAGAATTAAAATGAGCAACATACGTGTTTGGTCGTTAACTATCAAAGAGTAAAAGATAGTTGTTTCAATCTTGTTGTTGCGTTGTCGATGTTTGGTTATTATGTTTAGCAGCTAATAAGAATTCGTCACTTGTTTGTTTCAAACATTTTCCATCAAATAAGTGATCAATTTAGTCAGAAGAAACAAATCAATAATTGGATTTTCAAATTTTTCAAAAGGATTTTTGATTGTTGAACTAGCCCACTTTATTAGTGTTTTGCTACATGCAAAGAGCTCCTTCAAATACGCAAGAATAAAGGTAGATAATAATTGAAATAAAAGAGAAATTCAAAATATATCTTAAAATGCTAGCTAACTATTTTGGATGGTTTAATCACAATAGGTGTCATTAATTGTATTAATTACTTGATTTCAATCCAAATTGGCACCTCTCCCAATCAAATATAATCATTATCCTACATGTTAAAAAGTTGAAGTTAAAATGCTCAAAGAATTAAAATACTAGGAACATTACAAAAAAAATGGAAAACACTCTAATTAAAAGAGTTTTATACAATGCTTTCTTTTATCAATGATTTGAAGATAAAAAAATAAACATAGAAAAATACAAATCGAATTTGGCTCATCTTTAAAATAATTATAATTATAATTTTTTTATAAAATTACTACAAATTTTTCATGTCAAGAACTAAAGATATTAAGTGACAAGAACTAGATATTCAAAAATTCTTTTTTTTTCTCATACAAATTATTTCTTGAAAAAAAAATTACAAGATGCTTCAATAGCTTTTTTCCAGTTCAAAATATTATTCGGTTTGATTGCTGACCATGTTTTGTTTTTATGGTAAAAAAAACAAATTTTGAAAATATATCTATCTTTTTTTTTTTTTTTTTTTTTTTTTTTTTTTTTTTTTTTTTTTTTTGAGAGCCAAAAGTAGCATCTTTTGCGCGTATGTTACACCAGTTTGCTTTTCCCTTGCGACATGTTTTAGAAGTAGGGTGATGCAAACTGCAGAGAAAAAAAAGGGATACAAAATGCAGAAAATAGAAAGCTATAAAAGTTGTTTGATGTAATTATGTTTTTCCATTTTTATATTCAACAATGATACGTTTTTTATGTTAAAAAAAAGGTACAGAAATTAAACATTTTTTTTTAATCATGAAACTGTTTGCAGGCAAATGCAGCCTTGGGCGCCCCACAGATCTCATCAAAGCACAGAGAACTCCACTTAACACAAATTTGTTGTTCCAGGAACAGGACTTTGATGCTGTAGACAACATACCTTTTTCTTTGTTCATAATATGCAAATAGTGCAAACACACCTCTCCCTTACAGCAATAAGTCTTTCCACTTTAAAAGGAGGAAAGGATAAGAAATTGCTACAAAACATTCTTTTCTTTGTTGATCTTAAGTAGAGGTCCTCAGCAACCACCACTGGACTCGAGCATGCTATGATCGCTGGAATAAAGAATGCATATGCGAGGCCATGAAATCATATGCCCACGAAGACATCACAGAGCCGCGCGTGCATGCTGTATTCAACACCTTTTTTGCCCACGGCTTTTCTTTGGACCAAGAAGAGTTATTTATTGTGATTTTATCCAAGATGTGTTCTTTTAATGATTTTTGGAATTCATAACTAGTTTGTCAAGTAGACTTTTTGTCTGACAATTATGTAAAGGATTGTTGAACTTTGGATCAACATAATTTGTTATACATGCAGTTTCAGTGGTGCATTGTTTAAGAAGTTAATTTTATGATTCAAGACTTTTATATTTTAGGGAATTTGTTGGGTTTCATGCCCAATTATTTCAAAGTGAAAAGCAAGACTTGTCTTCTATATTTTGGGGGATTAATTAGGTTTATATGTCCAAATGTTACCTTAGGTAACGAGGATATGAAAACATATATAGAAGACAAGTCCTGCATTAGAAGACATAAGAAAAAGAAAATACAACACAAGAATTTGTCGTCGGTATTCTTTGTGTTGCTTCATTAGGTATAAACATAGATGAACATACACACACAGAGTCGATCTTTCGGATTTTGATTCGAAGCTGTTTTACAAGTGTTGAGTTTATTTATTTATAAAAAAAACGGTCTAATATAATAAAATAATATAATCATTGTGTCCAATAAAGCCATCATTGGTCACTATTTGTTGCTCTTTTCTCCATGCATGACTCCAGATGTTAGCAGTTCGGTGCACCTCTTACATTTATGCTCTTCACCCGGCAAATCCAGATGGAGAATGATAGTTACCCTTTTATTTTTATATTATTATAAAAATTTGCACCTAAAATATTTAAGATAACAAAAGTCTTTGATATTTGTGCTCCAACAAAGAGCATGGGGGGCAAATTTGTATCATGCTTAGAGAGTGATATGATCACCAATTTTTATTAGTAGTCTTTCTCAATATGAGCTATTTTCCTATACTTTTCTAAATATAAATAACTTTAGAAATTTTATCTTTTTAAATTAATGTAAATCCTCTTACTTATCAGATAAATTATTTATGATAACTTAAGAAGTCATAATAAAAATTATTTTTAATGAAAAGACTCACAAAAATCTAGAATAAATAAGATAAGGAAAGAAACCTCCAAATTATATGTGTTTATTCTCTATTTGATAGTAATGACAAACATGGTTTGTCAATTTCTTTATTCCAAGTGACATGACATTTAAAAATGAATTAATAAATAATTTGTGGCTTAGATATATAAATTTATAAAGAGTGTGAGCTATAAATGATTAGTTTCAGATGTGAACAAGTGACAATCGTTCGGAAGAAAATGACTGCATGAATCATTAGTGGGTGTAAAAGTGTATAATTCATGCAAACTGCAAGCTTCTTCTTTCTTCCACCCTTTGAAGCTATTGTGTACTATTCGTTGAGTATTAAGTTTTTAGAAAGGTTTTTATTATCATTTCTAAAATTCTAATAAAGATCTTTCATTGTAAGATTTTGAATTTTTTCTTAAAGTTCTCTCTCTTTTTCTCGTATTTTTCTTCTATCTCTATATTATATTCAAATGTCTTCTTATTCCATTATAATTTCTATCATTATTTGAGTATTACTGAATTTATGTATGAGTAATAAACTATGAGTTGTATAATTTTTATAGTTTTTTTAAAATCTTTGTATGAAATTCATCTCAATTACTCAAATGGATCAACCCACACATCTAATATCAAAGCTTGGTGGCTTTGTTGTATTTAGAATTGAGCTTAGAAAACAAAATAAAAGATGAGAACTCTAAGATTGCTAGATACAAGAGCAAAACCCATGAATTGTAGAAGATTTGGATAGATAATCTCCTTTAATAGTAGAATTTGTCTATGCTACTATTTGAACCAAAACCCAAGTGCATCAGATAAGAACCGCTTGACCATCAAGCGTTGGGATGGTAAGATTAACCTTGATAAGAAATGTTGGTTTGAACACCTCATCATCAGCTGGAGACCCTTCACTTTTAAACTAAATTTATGAACAGAAACTGCAAAGTTTTTTTATGCAAAAGTTTTTGATTTTTCTTTGATATGACATTAATTCTGCTTACGTTTGTTCTCAGCACTAAACGTGTCTTCACCACTTGATCCACTAAGTGATATTCATTACTTTAATTTAAAGAGCACCTTTTGGGTAAGATGCGTTGCTGTTTAGCTGGAGCGCAAATGTATTTTTCATTGTCTTATGAATGGGCAAACAACTTAGCTTCTTGTCCTATGTAATAGTGATATTACATGGAATTAACAAAAATTATAATTTTATTACTAAAAATTAACATCTAGACATCACTCAATTTCAATCATATTTAGATATCGATCAATTTAATATTAAAAATAAAAATAATAAAAGTTTTATATATTGTTCAATCGATTAGTTTTAAATAATATTAACATTCAATTGTTAATGTTATGTAAATAATATTAAATCAAATATCTCTTTCATAAAAAATCTATTGTAAATGACAGCCCATCCTCATTTTAGAAGTGATAACAGGTCACCTTGCCCTTTTTTTTGGTTTTTTATTAATAGCTGGTGAGGCCAAAGCTGGCTTACATGGCTTGTTTCAGTGCTCCAGGAGACATTCTCTAGTGGAATCTTTTTCTTCCTTTCATCTGCTCGGTCTATCCTTTACCTGCTTCAGATGTGATAGTGTTCCATGCAGCATAGAGTCAATTTAGTTCACAAAATTATTTAATAAATATTATATTATGTTAGCTTATACTTTATACAATGATTTTTTTTTATTTCTCATTCAAATCAGGTTCATTGTTTATTTTTTTCAAAACATTTAAAAGAAGAAACTGTAAGCATGGTGATGCTATTGTAGTTAATGAAACGTTGGCACTGCTTTCCTTCCACTGATCAAGTGAATGAAGAAGCAAGATCATTGTTTATCCTGTTTCTTGTCGATTTCTATCATGGGTTTTTAGCTCTGTGAACCATTTTTATGTTAGGGACATCTAAAACCTTTTTCAACTAAAAATTACTGATAAAAATGTAATTAAAAACAATTTAATTGTGATACATTTTGTGAATGTTGGGTCCCAAATGTGATAACCTTAAGCTATATTAAACCACTAAGAGAAACCTATCAATTTGTATTATTTTAGGAAACCATATTTCTTTTTATTATATTTTAAATAAGATAATGTTTGTGAATAATTGTGAATTTGTAAAAAGATTTGAAAAGTATACATTAAAAAGATTTAGAGTTGTGATTTTGATTTCAATCTACACCTTAAAAATTAAATTTTTGTTATATTGATGATCATGATTGATTTTTTTTTTATGAAAAATAAATCTAATCCACATGACAATAACACAAATTCGCACATATTAAGTTCATCATGATGACAACCTTTATGCCAACACAACAAGTCCTTTCTTGGCTCAATGACAAGGAAGGTCAATGACGACTAAAATGAAATACCTGTTATCGTCTATTTTGAGTCAAAGTTAATCTCAAGAAATACACAAGTTTCACATTACATCTACTTTCATGAATCCCAATAATATTTTTGTCTTTGTTATACTAAGGAGAATGCATATGCAATGCTCCTAAATAATGTTCAAGAATTTTTGATATAAAAATTTATTATCTTAATCGTTTGATAATAAAATAAAGATATTTCTTACAAAGAATCAATTGTAATATAGTAAAAAATGTTTAAACACTATTACCAATAATCATCCTAGGTTTTGAAGCTATTAGTACTCTATCTTCTTTCTCAACTACCTTATTCACGAGTCTTAAAAATCTTCAAATCTCAAACTATATCACAGACAGTCATTATGCGTCTAAAGAGACAACAGATAACTAAAAGAACCTAATAAAGTATTAGTCGCTAATAAGGCCATACTTTTTCCATGCCTTCAATTTGCTTAAAACTCTCGAGTTCTTCTCCCTTCTCTCGTCATGGAATGGAGCATATGATAAACAATCTCATACACATGTTCATATCGATAACCAACAAATGTCAGTAAATCATTTTGAGTATCTAACATTAAATTAATTAGAAATTAACCTTTACTAATGAAGAATATTTAGATTTTTTTTTAAAAGAGGATGCTCCTCACTCATGATTGAAATACAATTTTTTAGGCCTCCAAAACAAATAATATTTTTGGCAAATCATTCCGTATAACTAATTGAAATTTCAATAACTTCCAAAACAAAAATATTTAACTTTTATACATACTTTTTAAAATTTTTCAAAACTATCCCATACCCAAAATAATTGTCCCATAAAATAATAATCGTTTAAAAAATAATCAAATATTTTAGTTAGTGAGATTGCTATCAAATCTCTGCGTGCGATCAACTTATTTGAATAAAATTATTTTCGCGTTATGAACATATATAAAAATCAGAGGCTTGCAAAAAGTAAACTTGTTGACAAATATTTTTGTCATATACTACACAAACCGATTTCTTTAAAAATATGCACAGAATTAAAATTATATCATTCGACGTCAAAATTAGTGTTTTATAGTAACAAATTAATAAAAAAATGATGAGTGCGTCGACTTTGGTATTTTATTTATGCGGTCAATGCGTGGTTGCTTGCTGGAACAGCTTTACTGAAAAGTCTCCCTTATCGTGAATATATATCACAAATATTCTTTTGGAATTGAAAATTAAAAAAAAAAAAAAAAAAAGAAGGGCTTCTTTTGCTGTTCCATAACGCGTGTATCTCATCTGATTTGGTCATCCGTGTTTTGTTAATATTTTTTTGTCATAAAAAAGTTTTTTTTTCAAAGAAATTTAATTTCTTATTTGCATAACATATTTCAATTATTTTTCAAAACTTTTTTTATTATAAAAAAAAAACCAAGATTCTATTACATTAAATCGTTTTGTTTTTTTTTTTTTATTTTGTAATTTTATTTTTTCATAATGAATTTATGTTATTTTTTATCTTTGAATATAGTCTAAATAATTAGATAATTCATGTAATCATTTTGTTCTTATATGCATGTTTATTTTTTTTTTATTTGATCTAAAGTTTTATAGTATAAACTAAGTTTTATCTAAGACAAGGGTGATATAAGCTATTTGTTAAAATTGTCACAACTATAAGACTTTCAATAAGATCTTTGTTTAAAATGGCACGAGCTTTCAATGACATTGGTTTTTATATACTTTTTCTTGCTAACCACTTGTTGATAACAACATTTATGAATTAAAATAAAAAACAAAGTATTAATGACTTAAATTATGTATTTTATAGAGCACATGTAAGATTTCATAATGATTTAATCGAATTATAAACATACCTCCATCTCCAAGTTCCTATTTGAATATTGTTGTTAACTTTTTTTTTACCCAAAAATTAGTCTATCATATAGAAACATAATAAAAATTCTTCTTTCACATTGCTTGAAGAACAACTCAATTGCTTCTATTCCAAGTTCAAAAAACACAACTCAAGTATGATGTATACTAAGTTTATAGTAACTCAATAACACTATATTAACTATCGAATCAATAACTCAATATAAAAATCTTATGAGGAATCGATGAATGAAGTAATTCAAGGCTAAAATTTCATCTCAACTTAAAGATGTATGATATAAGCGTAAATGATTGGGTAAGAGAGAATTATCAATGCCGAATAAAGGTAGTGTGTGTGAATATAACTTAAAGATTTCAGACATCCAAGAATAAACAATGCTTCTTCTTTAATAATAATGCAATTCAACCTTTTACTCAAGCTTCCATCTATTGTATATAATAATGGACATGAAAGGCCGTGGTTGAATATTTTTCAAATACCTAAGGTTTTTGGGTATTTATTTATATCAATATGTCTTAAAATGGTAGAATGATCAAGATTTCAAACAATATGACTATTTGAATTACTTTTAAAACATAAATTCATATCAAAATGCTGGTTTTATGAAGTTTATATTTAAAAAATTTATGTTGAATAGTTTTAAAATTCAAAAATTGATTTTTAATAATAATGGTCGATATACAATAAGTTTAAAATACAATAAAATTAGTGTAATTTGAAGAAAATATAGAATATATTTTATAAATTGTTTAGAATAATATTAAAATTAAAATAGATATATTGATATAAGATTTTTTCTTGACTAATTAAGAATGAGATAAAGTTAAGTTGTTAGAACTAATTATAGATATTAATGACTTCATATTGAATCACAAGTAAAGTTAAGTAGAAGGCTTAAAAAGATAAAAAATATATATATATTTTTAAAAAGTTATTATTTAATAAATTATCAAGGATATAAATCATATAAATTTTTTAAAAGAGATTTTGTTAATATTTATACAAAAAAGTAATATTATCTTTAAGATATGTGGATGTGAACACTTGAAATATAGTTTTTATAAATTACTCAAATATTGAATATACTAAGATGATATTTGTAGAATTATTATAGAATGTTAATTAAATTAATAAAAAATGTATGTTTAAAAAATGTTTTAAAATATTTTAAAATATTTTTTTGATAAATATGCTTGATTTAATTAAATACATAATTAAGATGATGAAAAATTTAAATCAATATTTAAGTTTTTAAATAAAAAATATATTTTAAAATATGATTAGACGAATATATTATTTTAGAATTCAAAAACCAATTTTATGCTTTTTTTAAACACGTTTAAAAAAAAAAAGCCGCGATCAAATGGATCTCGATACCTGTTCATTAAGTCTTTTAAAAAATATATTCTCTAATTTTCATGTTATTGCGTGCATTATTTGTTGAAATATAATTCTCCAAATAAAATATTTTTGCTAGTTGTGACAACTTAATAATTCAATAAGGCTGATCACTTTTTATAGTTAAACTGTTTTATTAAGATCCCCAAATGTCTGAGCTCGAACTAATTCAGAAAAAGAAATGTCGTGAAATTCAATTCATTTATTAAAAAAATATTTTTTAAAAATATATATATATTTTATTCTTTTAAAATATGCTATTTTTTATTTTTATAAAAATATTTTTTTAAATTCAAAACATTTTACAAATTGATCAAGTTTCCTAATAAATTTTTGTCAAAGAGAAAGAATAAATTTTGTTTTTTTTTTCTTATAATAATTTTTTTTTATCATAGATACTAAGTTTGAAAAAATTACAAGCTAAAAAGTGTTTGATGATGTTCATCACAATGAGAGTGTTTTATGAGATTATAAAATATTTATTGTGTGATTAGTAATAGTACTTAACAAAAAATAAATAAAAGATAAATGATTTATAATATTATTGTTACTTTTCATATTTGAGTGATCATCATAAAATATATAAGTATAATCAACAAAAAATAATATTTTTTACTAATTTAATATTAATTTTAAGATAATTATATATATATATATATATATATATATATATATATATATATATATATATATATATTTATGTATGTATATAAATACATATACATATATATATATATAATATTTTTTTTTTATTTTTAATGATGGTATATTCCTTGTCCTAATTTTACTGAGTATTGCAATATAACGAAAACAAGAGCATACGACCTCTCCGTTACGATCATGGCATATGCCAAAGTGCGGCTAAAAATAAAACACGAAGAGAAGTATTCCCCGTTTCATGGCATTTATTGTGAGAAGAAATATAATATTATTAAAGAATAGAATATTTTTCAAAATTTAATCATAGTTATCAATATATCTAATGTATTAGGGTCTAATTGTAAATTAGGCTAAAAACTTTATTTATTAAAAAATATTTATCAAAATTTTATTTTTTTCACATAAAACTTATTTTTTAAACGATTATTGTTGTCAGCTTTCTGAAAGCCAACTGCACATATCACATGAAGCTTACATTGGTAATAAAGTGACAATAACTGCAGAAACAAGCAACTACACGCTCTGGAGCTGATAATAAATTGTATTGCCATGAAAAAAAAAAAAGAAAATGCTTTTATAATTCAACCCTAAACATCCAATGTTTTTTCTATAGGAGATATCGATATTTTTATTTTTTTTTTAATTTTTATTGTTCTACTGTTTTTCTTATTGAAGACAGAAAGTGAAGAGGGTCATTATTGTAAAAGATTTAAATCAAATTTGCATGATTAAAAACGATTGAGACGTGCCGAAATTTTATTTTGAATTATTTAACATATAATTATATCAATTTCTTCTACATTAAAAGTCGTTTATCTACGCGCGAGGGATGTTCTTAAAAATGAGAACTCCGTGTGGTCGTACCCACTAAACTTCGCCCTTGGGTAGCTTGTTCCGGCGGCTCCAATATCAGCACGGCGCCTTAAAACAGTCGATTGTCACCCTTTTTGATCACCGACGTCGCCATAGTGCCCGCCGCCACCTCTAGGCGCCGTCACCTCCCGGTAAGCCGGTCACCATTTTGCTCAGACGATTCCTTCAAATCGTCCTCCCCATGAATAAAATAACGCACCCGAAAAAAAAAAAAAGTCTTGGGTGCTTATTTTAATGATATAATGCTTATATTGGAGAATTGGAAGAGGAAGAGGGAAAAGGAAAGTTGAGAGCTTAAAATGAAGGAAGACGACTTGAAATCGACGTTTTCTCAGTCCCTTCTCTGTCCTAACATCTTGATACCTTCCCGAGCGGCTGTCTCTCTTTGTCTATGTAGTTCTCGTCAAAGCTTCCTACCTCCTCGTTTCTTATTTTTCCATTTTTAGCCTTTCTTTTTTCTTTCACCGCGTAAGCTTCGCCCCCGTGAACACCAGCAAGATTTCCAGACGAAAATCAAATGGTTTCTCTTCTGCGTTGCATCTGAATCGTAAAAGCACCCCTTTTATGTTTTCGGGGCCCTATTTTTCCTCCCCGCACTGTGTTGTGATGGGAAGAAGGGGACGCTGGTCGGGGTCGGTTCCGATTGGGATCAGGTGTTTGCTGTTTATCCGCTTGCTTTGCTCCGCTATGTTGACTGCTTCGCAAAGTCCTTCATGTGACTTGGGCGACTTGACTGCACTTCTGAAGTTCTCGGCTGCCATGGACTCGGCGATCCTAGGGTGGGGAAGCAATTCCTCCACCTCGAACTGCTGTCAGTGGCCTGGAGTCTTCTGCGATCCAACTGTTGTCAACGGAAGTAGAGTGCTTGAATTGGACCTTGCAGGGAGGGGCCTTCGCGGGTTGCTCTCCAACGCCGTCGCTGGCCTCGATCATCTTCGAAAGCTGAACCTTTCTTTCAACTCTCTTCGAGGTCCTCTTCCTGCTAATCTATTCCGCCTCAGCCGTTTGGAGTTTCTTGATGTAAGCACGAATAAGTTGTCCGACTCTTTGCCACCAGAGATAAGCCTTTCCTCTGTCATAGTCTTCAACATTTCTAACAACTTTTTAAACGGAAGTATCCCAATCTTCAGTAGTTCCCCAAATCTCACAACTATTGATGTTAGAAACAACAGCTTCCATGGCCCTATTACTGCTAACATTTGCAATTCATCTCCCAAAATTGAATTGCTTATCTTCTCCATGAATTCTTTCTCTGGAGATGTTCCAGTGGGTTTTGGGAAGTGCCATTCGCTTGTTCAGCTCTCTCTTGATGTGAATAGGATTTCAGGAAGCTTACCAGACGATGTATTCCATTTGTCAAATTTGAAGCACCTGCATCTGCAGCAGAATAGCCTAACTGGTCCATTGAGCGCAGGTGTTGGGAATCTCACTAGTCTTGTTCAATTGGATCTCTCAGACAATACTTTCATGGGTACCATTCCTGATGTCTTTGACAGACTCAGGCATTTAGAGTCATTTTGTGCTGAGAGTAATGGCTTTAATGGTGTTTTACCTGGCTCTTTGTCAAACCTGACAAGTCTTAGGGTGCTTAATCTTAGGAATAACTCTTTGACGGGAGAGATGAGTTTGAACTTTTCTGGGATGCCCATGTTGAACTCCCTTGATTTAGGATCAAATAGCTTCACTGGTTTCCTTCCTGAAAGCCTTTCACAATGTTCAAACCTGAACTCCTTAAATCTTGCTAGGAACAATCTTAGAGGTCAAATTCCGAGCAGTTTTGGGAGATTAAATTCATTGTCTTACCTATCACTCTCAAAAAACAGCTTCACCAATATATCATCTGCATTGGCTATCCTACAACAGTGTGCCAACCTCACTAATCTTGTACTTACGATGAACTTTCATGATGGTGGGACTATGCCAGTTGATGGGATCCATGGATTTGCTAAGGTTGAGGTTCTTGTAATTGCAAACTGTGGCCTTTCTGGTGCCATCCCGCCATGGTTGGCCAGAAGCATCAACATGAAGATATTGGATTTATCTTGGAATCAGTTAAGTGGAACTATTCCTCCATGGTTGGCGAATTTTGATGGTCTCTTTTACCTCGATCTCTCAAATAATTCTCTTACTGGTGAAATACCCAAGAGTTTTGCTCAAATGAAGAGCCTTATTTCTTTCAATGAATCAATGCAAGCTCCTCCCACGCAGTTTTTTCCGTTCTTTGTAAAGAGAAATGCTTCTGGAAAGGCCTTGCAGTACAATAATGTTGGCAGCTTTCCACCATCTCTCATCCTGGGGAACAACAAGCTTGTTGGTCCAATACCCACAGGGTTTGGGAACCTCAAAATGCTCCTAATGTTGGATTTACACAAGAATAATTTATCAGGAACGATACCCACGGAGTTGTCGGGCATGTACAGCTTGGAGAATTTAGATTTGTCATACAACAATCTCTCTGGAAGCATACCAGCAACATTAACAGCACTGAACTTCTTGTCGAGTTTTGATGTGTCCTACAATAATCTGGTAGGTCCAATTCCCTCAGGTGGTCAATTCTCAACTTTCACTAGGTCTGATTTCATTGGAAATAAGGGTTTATGCGGATTTCACCTATCGCCCTGTCAAGCTGCAACCATTCCATATTCAGAAAGCAGGAAGCAGAAGATCAAAGCCACAATTGTAGGAGCTGCATTTGGAGTTGGTACTGGGATAATTCTCCTTCTTTCTATTGTCTACTTGTTTGTTTCAAGGATTCTTTCTAAAAGACAAGAAGACAATGCAAAGGTAGTAGCTGATACTGATGATAGTCCTGAGTCAGCAGGATCTGGATTGGTTCTTTTGTTTCATAACAAAGACAGCAAGGAGATCAGCATCAATGCTATCTGGAAATCTACCAACAACTTTGATCAAGCTTTTATTATTGGATGTGGAGGCTTTGGTCTGGTCTACAAGGCAACACTAGAAGATGGAAGAAGGGTAGCTATCAAACGGCTATCAGGTGATTTTTGTCAAATGGAACGCGAATTCCAATCCGAGGTGGAAGCTCTTTCCAGGGCACAGCATGAAAATCTTGTTCCTCTGCAAGGCTATTGCAAGGTTGGCAAAGATAGGCTATTGATCTATTCTTTTATGGAAAACGGGAGCTTGGATCACTGGCTTCATGAGAAACCAGATGGCCCCTCTAAGCTATCTTGGACTAAAAGAGTTAAGATAGCTCAAGGAACAGCTAGAGGTCTTGCATATTTGCACCAATCATGCCAACCCAATATAGTACATCGAGACATTAAGTCAAGCAATATTCTACTTGATGAGCAGTTTGATGCTCATTTGGCTGATTTTGGCTTGGCAAGGCTTATCTTACCCTACGACACACATGTTACCACTGAACTTGTTGGGACATTGGGCTATATCCCTCCAGAATATAGCCAAGCTTCGGTGGCTACCTTCAAGGGCGATGTCTATAGTTTCGGTGTCGTTCTCTTGGAACTCCTCACGGGTCGGAGGCCAGTGGACATTTGCAAGCCAAGAGGAAGTAGGGAGTTGGTGCTATGGGTACTTGAAATGAAGAGGGAGAAGAGGGAAGCTGAGGTTTTTGACCCTCATATATACCATGAGGAACTAGAACAGCAGCTCTTGTGGGTTTTGGAGATTGGAATCCTTTGTGTGAGAGAATCCCCCAAATTGAGGCCTTCAACACAGCAACTGGTTTCATGGTTTGACAGTATGGAAACTTGAGGGTAGAAGATGAGTTGAAGGATAAATTAACCTTGCCCACCAGATGCAAGATCTACTTTAACGCAGTTTTTGAAGTATATTTCATATGATGTTCCGTAAATTTGGTGTACATAAGGATCCAAGATCGAAGATGTAGATTTTTATTTTCTTGGGCAATATTCGCCATCCTCTAATGGAGGCGAATGAATTTCCCTGAAGCAACAAAAGGTATATAACACTGCACAATTTAGCTGCATTGTTATCTAGTTTTATAAATAAGGTTGAACAACATAGTACCGCATTATGTTTACATCTAAGTTCTGCTGGAAACTAGAAAACGATGTGGAAATTCATTTAAATGTATGCTTAACGTTTATATTTCTCCACATTTGTAAAGAACTGCAGTTGGGTATTGAGCAGCGTTGGTGCAAAAATGTGGTAGAAGGAGAAATGAAACAAAGGTTATCCTTTGCACAAAGCATAAGATAATTCGGAATAGGCAAAGGATTTTCTATAGCTAAGCTTAGGAGGAAGAAAAGAAGAGGGGGTTATGAGGAAGAGCCCTTAAGAAGTGTACCCATGTCTAAATTGTTATAAAGATTTTTTTTATCTATGTCCTAATATTTACTTTAGTAATTATATGATACTTATAATTTAAATATTATCTACATAATATTCATGACATATAATATTTCAAAATAAACACCAATTTTTATTTAATTATCTATGTAAAATTCTGAATTTAAATACTCTCATTTTTCACTCATAATATAAAGTATTACAAAGATCTAAAAAAAAATTCTAATTAAAAATATTTTTATTAATTGAATAGTTATCATGTAAAATTGTATCTTATGTGATTTGTACACATATAATAGATCAAAAAAATTTATGATATCAATCATATAATCTTTACATTAATAATTTTTTTAGATAATAAAATATAATTATCTGGGAACAAATAATTTTATAATTTACAAAAAAAAATATACGAATTTTTAAATTTAATAATGTTTGTTAGAAAAGAAACATAATGGCATAAAAAATTCTAGGTAGAGGAAAATAATTCATAAATATTTATTTTTTATTTTTTGAGTTTAATAAATTTTAGTTATGAATAGCAAAGAGGAGCCTAAAGAGACCATTTATAATTCAAAATACAACTAATGAAACGTTTACTTTATCTTTAAAACAAAAAAAAAATGTGCATAATAAAAACACTTTTTAAAATATTTTCAGTTTTATTATTTCATAAATTATATCCTCTTAAAGAAATTATTAATAACAAATTCTTAAAAAGTAATAATCTTGATGCAAGTTGATAATTTTTACTAATACACTATTTGATATTTAATTAAGCAGAATGTTTAAATATATGATTTTTATTGTGTTGAAGCTACCAGCCCACCCGAACCCAATCTCCGACTTGGTCCAACCATGGGAATGAGATCCGGGAGCATCTCTGCTAATTTTGTCTTAAATATGCTCTCTCTCTCTCTCTATATATATATTTTTTTTGAAAAGAATATATCATTATATCAAAAGTGGCAAAGTCACGCAGGTTTTACAGTTAGATCCTCAAGGGGGATCAAACAGAAAATCAGACAGCATAAGTTGGATGAGAGGTTGAGGAAGAGATTCCCCAGGACCCCAAATGAACTCATGAGTGCAAGCTCTGCGAGCAGCCCAGTCAGCAGGCTCATTTCCCTCCCTGTGGATATGAGAAAATCGGCAAGCCTCCATGGCCTTCACATACTGCAGAGTAACAGCAAGCATCCCCTCCCCACTGGGTTTAGTAACCATATCCCGAGCCTCCAGAAGTGCAGCCATCGAATCAGACTGGAACTCAACTGCACGAAACTGGGAGAAAAACTCCCTCAGAAGGTCAAAGGCCATAATTATGGCCTGGACCTCCATCATATCAGCAGCCACTAAGAACATCCTCCTACCGGCCACCATGAGGGGTTTGCCAGAGCAGTCTCTAACAACGACACCAGGACCAGCTATGGAATCACCAACCACGGCATCACAATTGACCTTGATCCATCCTGTAAGGGGGGAAGCCAACCGTTCGTGACAATCAAATCCGAGGATTTGCCAGGATTCCCGCTGGACAGAGATGAATGGATGAGATGCCTCCTAAGGGTTGTGCTTACCTCGAACCTAACCGTCCGAGACACAGAGCAAAGAGTGGGCACGAAGCCGTTGTGTATAAGCGCATTCCTCCTCGACCAAATGTAATACAAGGTGGTAGCAATAGTTGCCACCTGCTGTACCGCACCGTCGCGCCGCGCCGCAGGAGAGCTCAAGAATCTGATCAACATCTCCAAAATGCCAAACCCGGACGCCGCACCCGTGGGCCAGCCCAGCTCCCTTAGCACATGACGTGCATGACTGGTCCCCCACACGTCCCGGGCACGTGGGCATTCCCACAACGCATGCTGCAGGGTTTCCTCCTCCATGCAGCCGAACGGGCACAGGGGATCGCGGCTAATTCCCCGGCGAGCCATCCATGTCGCCGTTGGCAGAAAGTAGCCGGCAGCCCGCCATAGGAAGACCTGAACCCTCGGCAACACCTTTAATTTCCAAATTCTCCCCGTAGCTTCATCACGCCGCCTGTTGCCGCCTCCCGCAGAGGACGATTCGCGTTTGATCTGTGCATAGACTCGGCCACTGTGAACCTTCTCCTTTTCCGTATGCGTCTGGACCAAGCAGTCCTGGACGGAGTCCCGAGCACGCAGGAGGTGTCTAATTCTTTCAACAAGCTCCTCACCCGCCCAGCTGGAAATCGCCTCAACATTCCAAGCACCGTCGTCCCTGATGCATTCGGCAACGCTTTCCGGCCATCTTGTGCGGACATTAATGAACGTGGGCCAACAGCTGATAGGAAGAATCCCAAGCCAATTATCCTCCATAAATCTCACCCTTCGCCCGTCGCCGATGCGCCACACGAAGCACGAAATCGCCGTCGGCATGGCTCCCAGGATCATCTTGCAGACGGTCGAGGCATTCCGGGGTGTCTTCATCAACGGGTCAATGAACCCGTACTTCCTTCTCATCATCTCGACCCATAGTCCGCCTTCGCGCCCCAGGATGCGCTTACAATTCCCCATCTGCAAGGCCTGGTGCCAAATGCGAAGGTCCCGCAGCCCGAGTCCACCGGCCACCTTCGGCGAAGACACACAGTCCCAGGAAGCATAGTGCAGCTTCCGAACACTACTCGTGCCGCCCCATAGAAATTGCCTGATTCTGCGTTCAATTGTTGCAATGGTTCCCGCCGGCACCCAACAGTGGCGCAAAATATGGTTGGGTATTACACACAGAACCGAGGATGCCAACACAGCTCTGCCCGCAAGTGACAGAACCCGTCCGCGCCAGCTTATCACTGTGTTATCAATTCTTTGGATTATGGCGCTCAGATCCTCCTTAGTCACTCGGCGCGCAGTAATGGGGACCCCCAAGTACACCAAGGCACGGCCGATTGTCATTCCAAGCTTCCGTGAGATTAAGCTGGACTGCTTCTTGCTAAATCTGCTGCTAAAGTAGACATTGGATTTGGACAAGTTGGCCTTCAATCCAGCACTGCCCTCAAACATCCGCAAAATGAGTCGAACAGTGCGCGCCGCCGCCCTGGATGCTGGAGCAAAAATCAGCACATCATCCGCGAACAAGAGGTGGGAGACCAGCGGTGTATGCATTCCCGGCCTAAACCCGAGCAGCTGCCGGGACTCATAATCCCGCATCATGCACGATAGGTATTCCATGGACATGACAAATAGGAAGGGGGATAATGGGCAACCTTGCCGGAGACCACGACGCGCCGACACCCAGGGAAGACGCGCTCCATTAATAAGTACAGCGTACCTCGGGCCAGAAATACATGCAGTGATCTAGTTACACCAAGTAGCAGGAAACCGCATAGCCTTCATGGTTTCGAACAAAAAGTCCCAGCGAACCCTATCATAGGCCTGCTCCATGTCGACTTTCACTGCCATAAGGCCGGAAGCAGCGGTGCAGGACCGCATTCTCGTTACCATCTCCTGGGCAATATTTATGTTATCCGATATACTCCTCCTCGGGACAAAGGCCCCCTGTTCCTGAGACACAAGACTAGGCAGCAGCGATTTCAGCCTGCCAACAAGAATTCGAGCCACCAATTTATAGATTGTGTTACACAGACTAATCGGCCTAAAATGCTCCGGCCGGCAAGCACCTTGCTTCTTCGGGATAAGGACCACAAGAGTATCCTTCCAACTCTCCGGCATTCTACACTCCTCAAAGAATGCCAAGACAGCCTTGATAATGTCCCGCTGCGTGACCCTCCAATATCCATTGACGAAGTCCATAGTAATGCCGTCAATACCCGGGGCGCGATTTCTTTTGATGCCCCGCATAGCCACCAAAATCTCATCTTCCGTCACCCTTCGGCAAAGGTCGGAGCCAGCCTCCTCACTGACGAAGCCGGAAAACGGGGAGATTGGAGGCAATGGCGCCATGTTGCTATCACCCCATTTCCGTTCAAAAAACTCAAAGACAAGTCGTCTAATGTTGTCGGGAGAGTCCACAGTATTGCCGTCAGCGTCCCGCAAGGATATAATATGGTTCCCCCTATTCCGAGCCGATGCCGCGATATGGAAGAACCTCGAATTGCAATCCCCAAGCTGCGCCCAATGCACCTTAGCGCGTTGCCACCACCACTGTTCCTCGAGAGCACACCCCCGGTGAAAGGCAGCAACCAACTCACCAAGCCGCTTATGGTCCTCTTCCGACAGACCGTCGCTAGATTCCCTATTTTGGAGCTCATCAATATCCTGCTCCAGCACCTTATTCCGATCAACAATATTCCCCACCTCCTGACGGCTCCACCTGCGCAGTGCCCACATTGACCGCTTAAATTTTGTCATCACAATCTCCATACTGTCGCCCTGAACAGTCCTCCTCCAAGCCTTTTCCACCACCTGGAATGATTGAGGGAAATCCAGCCACACACTGTCGAACAATGGCCTGCTGGACTACTGCCACTGATCTCCGCCACCCACCTTGACCAACAATGGACAATGATCCGAACCCAGCCTGCTGAGGTGATGAACCGAACAATTGGGAAAAGCAATCAGCCCCGCCGAGTTCATAAGAGCCCGGTCCAGGCGTTCAAGAATACGCGCTCCCCCCTGCTTCCCATTGCTCCAAGTAAACCTGTTGTCGGAAAACCCCAAATCCACAAGTTGAAGCTCCTGCAAAAGTTCCGCAAATTCCTGTTGGTCCTTGCCATAAAAGAAGCGCCGACCCCCCTGCTTTTCTTCTGGTGCCAAGATCAAATTAAAATCTTCAGCAACTAGCAAAGGCTCATTACTTCCGCAGAAATTTCGGACATCCTCCCAAATAATCCGTCGTCTGTGATGGCACTTCGGGCCGTAGATAAAGTAGCAATTCAACCTGTCATCATGTGAGGTTTTGATTGTGCAGGCCATAGTATGAGATGAAGCACTAAAGACCACAAGTTCCACCTCCTTCCTCCACAGAATAAGAAGTCCAGCAGATAGTCCCTCTGAGGGATGTGCCTCAAAGTCCCATCCTCCCCCAAGCAGCCAATTAGCATCTTGTCTAGAGAATTCCACAACCTTTGTCTCCATTAACGCCACAACAGCAACATTCCTTTCACGGATCAACCTGCGCAAATAGCTCCTGGACTTCTTCTTTTTGACGCCTCTTATATTCCACACAATAATGTTCATTGATAATGTCATCAAGGAGCCCCTAGCCAAGCTGCTGCATTCCCCTACCTTCCGCCACCACCAGAAGTGGCCGCTGCGCCCCACGAAGAGCAGCCGCAAGCCACATTCTTAAGCCGCACCGCCCCCCACACCAGTGGGCGGCTCCTTCTCCCGAGCCGTCATAGACCATGTCAGCTTTCCCTTAACTCCGCCCCTCCGAGCTTCCAGCTTCGCGCCTTCCACCCCCAAGCTCCGGTCACCAGGGTCCGTCCCATGTTGAGCTCGACTCCTGGTTGGTGAGCCTCGCCTTGATCTACTCCTCCCACGTTCCCTCGAGGAGCAACTAACCCCCCAGGATGAGCCGGCATGCATCCTCCCACGAGTTCTTTGAGTGTCTTTCCTGGGTCCGTGAGTAGCCATGGCCGCCGGACCCCTACGAGCATCAGCACCCGTCTTCCTCCGTTTGTGTTGGACTAGCATCCAAGGCCCAAGTTTATGTGCTTCTTCCGCAACCTCGGTGAGGATATCTCCTCCATTCCTCTGTTCCCCGTTCGCCTTCATTCCAGAGCATTCACTCTGTCCGGGCTGAGACACCTCCTTCGTAGCCTGCCCAATGCACTGGCTTGCAAGATGCCCCACGCGACCACATGAGAAACAAATCCTCGGCAGTCCCTCATATTCGAAATTTTGGTAAACTCTCCCATAGTCCCCTTTTAGCCAAACCCCCGGCTTCAAGGGTTTCGAAAGGTCTGTGCGAATACATACCCATGCATAGGATGATCTCTCCATTGCCGCCGTCCACCCATCGAGAAGGAACGGATCCCCTATAGCCTTCGCAATCCGCAAGATGTTGTCCGTATCCCAGTAAATCAGTGGAAGATTGGGAAACCGCACCCAAATCGGTGCGCACATAGCGTGGGAGTCACTGGGATTGAATTCATGCGACCAAACATCCAGGCCCATGGCTTGGCCGGCAATTTGCCACGGCCCCCCGAGCCACACTTCATTCCTTGCCTCCTTCGATTCGAAGTGTAAGCAGAAGCAATTCGCGGACAGATCAAACACTCTGAAGTTCTTATGGTGGCCCCAGCGTTTGAGTAATACTCTGGCGATCATCGGGAAAGGTAGCGTGTTCCCGAATATACGGCCCACCAGGTCATATTTATGAAACTCGATTCGCCGTTGGCATGCTTCAGAAGAAACGAGGACTTCACCATCCTCCGCCACGTCCGGAACAGCAGCAGCACGTTCCTTAACATCAACATTAGCCGGCCGCGCGAACATATTCACCAAGTTACCCTTCTGGAAGTTGCGGGCTGTCAAAACCTCTCTGAAGCTGGCCTTAGCAGGTAAATGTTCCGCATCCCTATGAGTCTCCGCTTCTCCGGTGATATTATTCACCTCCGTGACCCCCTCTCTCGTCACCCAGTGATCGACCGCCAGTGCAGCACCGTCAGGATGTGGAGGATCCCCGACAAGTGGCTGTCCTTCTTCGGACGATGATGAAACACACTCCCTCGCGGGGGAGTTGCTAGCAGTGGTCCTAGCACGCCGACTGCTCCTTCGTAATGTACTTCCTGCCATCAATTAGGGCTGCAGGGTCCTTAGCACGACGGCAGGGATGAAGGTTCAGGTATCCCGCAGGATCTCGAGCTGATTAATCGTGTCCCAACACACCCCGCGTGACCAAATTTCAAAATCAAACCCGGCCACGTGCAGTTTGACCGAAAGACCGTCTCCCGCCCCTCGCCTCCGCTCCGGCCACGTGGTGGAGCCAATGTCAGGCCCACCCTGCGGCCCTTCAATCTCCGCCTACGCCTGCGCCTCCGGTCCCTTTACAAGGATAGGCTGCACCTCGGGTCAGGCTCCCGAATCCCTTCTCGTCCCATCCTAGACGAACCGCGACCCCCTCCCGGCGCGCCCCAGCCGACCACGGCCTCCGGCACTACTCCCTTCTAATCGCACTTCACCTGGAAGAAACAGCCATCCCTTCTTGCCCTTCGAAAATAAATAATGCTTCAATCTCTGATATTTTTTCCTCATTGCAGATATATATATATATATATATATATATATATATATATATATATATATATATATATATATATATATATATATATATATATATATATATATATATATATATATATATATATCTGCAATGAGGAAAAAATATCAGAGATTGAAGCATTATTTATTTATTGCATTTTAATTAATTAACTTGTTAACCAATTAAGAGTAAATTAGAAAATTATATTTGGCAATTTCTTTCAAGATGACGGCTCGTTGAAGACGTGGATCACCTAACTATTTAACAAATTAGCTATTGGTCAAATAATAAGATTAGTTTGCTTGCGTAGGCATCCCGTTGTAGTTGGCATGGAGCTAAAACACAAGATAAAGGATTGTTTATTATAGGTCCCGAGGAGAGAGAAAGAGAAGAGTAATAAATAAAAAAAAAATCAATGATTAAATAATTTATGCTGTGATATGAGTGACGGGGTTGGCAAAACTCAAATTGTTCACTCCATCCAAAATATTTGCCTTGAGAACCTAGATGAATTAAGAAAGATATTAATATTTTAAGAATATTTTTAATTATATATGCAATAAAAACTCTCTTTTATTTTTTTTTATTTTTAATAATATATTAATAAAATATCTAATAAAAATCAAAAAAATGTATTATTTAACTGAAGAATAAAATAATAATAATAATAACTCATTTTAAAAAAATAATAAAATAATAACAATTAATATATTATAAAAACTATCAGTCTAGAACAAAATAAAAATAAAATTTTAGATCTTATTACTCTCATATGTTAAATGTGAGATGTTTTGTCAAAAATAAAACCATATATAATAAATTTTATTATAAATTTATTCTAAGTACACTAATTTGGTAACTGAGTCGCTCCAACTCTGAAATTGAATTGCTTAAAACTATTTGTAAGGTATATTTTCTATAAAAAACTTTTATGGTTTTCGTCAACAACAAAAAGTCAAACAACCCGGTTTCCTAAAAAAAAAAAAAAAGAAAAAAGTCAAATTTCGGCAGTCGGCTACACTCCCCCTATACAGCAATTGAATATGTGATCCCCCAACTTTTTCCCACTCCTCTACATTAATGTCAGCCTCATCGCTGCTTAGTCCAAAGCTCTCGTTCTTGTAGCCATGAAGAAGTCGAACCAAACGTCTTCGATTTTACTTCTTTTCCTTTACCTGGCAACTGAAGCTTCGGCTGCAGCGACTCCATCTCAGATTGAGAAAGGCTTCAAAGCAGTCAACGACCCATCTTCTGCTCCTTTCGAGACTCTGCTCACCGATCCCACAACTGTCGTCTCCTTCGGTTTTCTCCAGGTCAACTCCACCCACCTCGACCTCGCCGTTATCCACCTTCCATCCGGCCAACCGCTATGGCGCGCAAATCCAGCCAACCCAGCGAGGTTGTCTGCTTCCGTCTCTCTGTCCTTCAATGGCAGCCTCGTCCTCTCAGATGACAAAACAGGGGTCTTGTGGTCCACCACTACGGCCACCGGCGACGTCGTCATCCTGCTCAACTCGTCCAATCTCCAGATAGTAAAATTTGACGAGCTCGAACCTGTTCTCTGGCAAAGCTTCGACCATCCATCCGATACAATCGTCCAAGATCAGAACTTTACCTCCACGGCTGCCCTGCATTCTACCAATCAACTTTATTCCATGAGTTTGGGCTCCAATTATCTCGCCCTCTTCATGGAGTTCGGGCCAGGTGTCAAATCCCCTATGTATTGGAAACACACAGCCATGGAGGCGAAGAACCAGATCATCCAAGGTAAAGGACCAATCTACGCGCAGGTCGATTCCTTCGGCTTTCTCGGTTTGTACCAAAAGGAAAATGCACCCGTGGACGTGTTACCCTTCGACAGCTTCAACAGGGAAATTCCAGGCTTCCGACGCCTCACTCTCGAGGCCGACGGCAACCTCAAAAGCTACTACTGGAACGACACTGTCTGGGTCACCGATTACGTAGCCATCTCCAATCTATGCGACCTGCCCAACCCCTGCGGCGCCTACGGCGTCTGCCGCACTGGCCAGTCGCAGTGCAGTTGCCTCGACAACAGAACGGATGGGTGCCTGCCGCCAGAATCCGGTAATCTCTGCCTTAGCCGAGAAAATTTCTGGGTGCTGAGGCGGAAGGGCGTCGACTTGACGAACAAGGACTTGTTGCCTTTCCAAAAAGTGCAATCTTTGGAGGAGTGCGAGGGATTGTGCGAGCAGAATTGCAGCTGCTGGGGCGCGATCTACAGCAACGCCAGCGGCTTTTGCTATCAAATGGATTATCCGGTGCAGACCGTTACCGGGATTGGAGACGAGAACAAGATTGGGTATTTTAAGGTGGGAGACCAAGAAAGCGAAAACGAAGGAGAGAGCGGGAGAAGGAAGGTGAAGGCACTGGTGGCAGTCGGCGTTGTGCTTGCCGCCGCGGGCGTGGGTTTCGGAACCTATCGAATTTGGATCACGAGGAGGAGAGGCAGGATAGATGGAAAGAACGGCTCGATGGTCCAAGGGCTCGCATCAGGGCCGTACAAGAATCTGAAAACCAATTCATTCAGGTCGATCGAGCTATCTGATTCTTTTGGCAAGAACGAAGGGATGCGGTGATGACCATGGCAACGATCATATTGGATTGCAAAAACAAAAAATGTGCGGTTGGGGAGGAAGAATCTGTCGGCCCCGATCGTTCACCGGATCAGTTTGAAAGGCTAATTGGTTATCGGCCAAGATCGCCGACCAACCTATCTTTCTCTTCTGCTCAATCTTGTTCATGGCTTCATGGGCAGCTCTTTAATTCCTTTCTCTGGAGTGACATCTTCTGTTTTTGCTGAGTGGCTTCTGTTTACAGTTCAGATTGAAATGAATTGTTACGCGTACAGTTTGAAAATCTACATCAAATTATTTAAATTTTAGGTTTTGTGCGAACTAGTTTTGACTTTTGCTTTGTTTTGTTTTGGTACTCTCCTTTACTGTTGCACCAACCAAGCCAATAAAGCATATATGCTTCAATTTTCAGAATGGTTATATATTATATATGTAAAGTTCATAATTTTGTATGATTGTGTAATTTGATTTTGTTAGTAATTTTATTTTGTCTTGGAATTTGGTCAATTATAAGTTACATTAGTTATGTTTAATGGTGAAGGACACATGTCAATGTTAGAAAGAACCAAATTTCAAATTTTGATTCATTCTTATAAAAGATATGAAAAACATAAAATGTGATATTTGATGTTCATAATATATAATAAGTCATATAATCAAAACAAATATATATAATTTTATAACATACAAAAAATATTCACAACATATTGTATTATATAACAATATTTTAATAAAATTAACAATTTAAATAATTTTATATCACAACTTGGTATTTTTTATCTTTTCGTTTTATTTCATTATAATTCTTATCATATGTCATCAATAGCATTATATTCTTAAACTTTAAAAAACATGCACTTATTTTGTCATTTTTTTATTCCTTCTTATTTCATAAAATTAATCACTTTTTTTTTAGAAAAAACACTTATAAATGTTATCAAAAACAATCCTCAAAGACTTGAATAAATTGATTGAGATCCATTATTCATAGCTTTAGATTGTATTATGATAAGATATTTTAATTAATCATGAATTATATTCTTTATAAAATTTTTCTTATTAGATGTGAATATTTTAGATTTCAAATTTAAAGATTCTTATAATATAAGCAACTCAAAATACATGTTAAGATGATAATAATCATATTAAAAAATTAAATATATAATTATGAAAGTCTTCAATAGAGAAATATGTTTGTATATAGTTTATAATTTCTAAATTTTTTTTGAATTTATTAAGAATTTATAAATCCAAAATACGAAAAAAGAATAATATAATTATATTTCATTTTTTTTATATAAGAGCAACTGTTTTGTTTTTTTTCTCTTTCTCAAGTGATCTTTTGGTCCTTAGTAACATGTAAAGGAAAACGAGGGAGATAAGAGAGTTTGAAGAGAAGAGAAAGGATGCGATTCAAATAAATCTAACTTAGATTGTAGCAAGATCCAATAAAATCAAAGAGTAAAAAAAAAAAAAAGATTTCGTACACCCCAAAGGAGAAATTTAAACTTTAAAATTTAGTATACAAATTATTTAATAATTAAGTTAATAAAAATCACTTTTTGAAGTATCAAAATGAAAGATTATTTATTAATAAGGATTTATGTAATTGTTTAGAAAAATTTTGAAAGTTAAAAAATATTCAATAGTTTAAAAAATAAAAGAAATATAATACATAGATCTTAAAATAATAAACCTAATAATTGTTTTGACACAAAAAGAATGTGCAATGAACATTGAACTGAAAGTTGAAAATGATTTAAAAAAAATTATAAATAAAGATTTTTAAGGATTTTAATTTCAAAAAATCATTATAAATGTTAAATATATAAAAAAATTGTAAATTTTAGCAAATCGATAGATCTCATCATGAAGATCAAACAAAATTGATCAATAATTTTTGGAGATCAAATTGATTGAAAAATTCAAAGAACAAGAGATTTTCTAACCTTTAATTGAAAAATATTATTTTTAGAAAAATCTTAGATCCTAAAAAATTGAAACAAATAGGGGAATTTGACCTAATAGGAACTAGTGGTGATAACTCTTGAAGAGGATGTAGAGAACCTACTCCAAGGAAGAAGGAAGGATGGGAAGATGAAGTCATGTGTGATAAAAAAAAAATTCAAAGTTATTAGAAGGAGAAAAGCACAAGATTTACTATAAAAAGAAAGACTACAATTAGTGATCGTATTTTTCAAAACTTTACTAAAAGAGAAACCTTAGTAAATAGCCCAGAGAGGAGAAGAGAGGGAGTATTGCTAAAATATATGAATAAATTTGAGAGAAGCCAAGCAAGATTCAAAAGAAAATTGGGAAAGGGTATTGTAACAATAGTGTAGCATTTAGGAAGGATAAGGAAGAAGATTGTAGAAAGATATAAGATATGAGATCTAGCTCAAGATGAGTCGATTATAATCCAAACATGGATAAATAAATTTTGTATATGAGTGTATATACATGCTATACAATTGAAATAATTGCTTAAATATCATACTAAAAAAGATTGATACTAAGAAAATGTTCAACTTAATTAAGTAGATGATTTGTCAATGTTTTGACATGTTATCCAAAGAGTTTTAAATTTAAAAAAAAAATAAAATTTTTAAAATACATACATTAAATATTAAGTGATACTTTTTTAAAAAAAAATTTAAACAAGATTTAATAAGATAACTGAAATATTAAATTTTACTAAAAATTCTAAACAATTTTAATAAACTCTGATAAACTCTTTCCAATCTTTGAGCTTCTTGATCTTAATAATTCTCTGCAGAGGACAAAAATTTCTACAAAAAAAATTAAAAAATTACAAAAAAGATCACTGATCAATGTAGTAACCCAGATAAATCAATAATGCCTTTTGGCTGTCAAACTTAGAAAAATAAAAAAGAAGTCAATAAAATGAACTAAACATCATGGAAGACCATAACTAAAGTCACAGAAGACCACAAACATGAAAATATGCTTAATTTTAAGCATATGGCTTGATAACAAAAGCTTGCAACACAAGTGCTCATTTGCGCAAGAATGAATGAATCAAAGTTAGCATACATAAAAGTAAATCAGTTTGACAGAAACATTGAAAACAATGAAGTGTACGTTATGGTTCATCTCTGATTTCAAAAGGGTTTACTATGTGAATCAAAAACTTATCTATATGTCCTTAAACTAGGGAACAATCATGACAAACCCAAGACCAAATAAGGTTGAGCAGCAATAATTTAACAAAGATATGGGGCAATGACATAAGTATTGCATTAATTAATCAGGAATGATACAAACTGAAGCATGTGCTAATGCTAAACAATTAAATCTGGAGATGACCATACCCAAGACACAACTTATCCAGTCCCTCTATCAGTTATTCACAGAGACTGTCACAGGTTTAGTTTAGGAGATTTTAGTGTTTCTATACAGCCATCACCTCACCAAGTCGATACAATATTGGATGTCGAGATCACTACAAAAATAGACGGCAGCATGCATAGTTCTACTTCCATGGCAATGCCATTTTAGCCACAGAATTCATGGGTAAAGCTTGAGGACCTAAAATCACAATGCCCAAAGACATTATAGGAGTTTCAAGCACAAGATTCATCACAGGCAAACTCTTATATGCCAAGGATAGTTGATGTGCAAAGCGCCATAAAACCAAACAAGTCCAATGCTAGCTAGACTAACGTATCCGGTAGCTATGTTAGCAAGAAGTTCCATAGAAACAGTGATTGGTAGATCTCCCCACCCAATAGTTTTAGTCTAATTTCTGAATCTTGAAATTTCAGTGTCTTAGTGTTTATTATGTTATATAAAAATATTGTATTTAAGATAATTTTGACAATGGTACATAAATACGTGTAATGACATTATCGAAGATTTTAGATGAATACTACACATTCATACATTTACCAAAACATTTTGGTTTGATGTCACATCATTTTGGATGCGTCTTGACAATTATCTGGGTTTTTCCTAAGTTCAAGATCTTACATGAATTGTCTTGATAGATCTTATATTATTTTAGTAATCTAAATATGATAGGTTGCTTTCAATAGTTTGCTCCACTCCCATTTGGTGGAGGGTGGCAACAAACATGTGGGTAGTTGAAGGACCACCCTAGGTCATCTCAAAGGACCATATGAGACAATCCTTTGATCATTGTATACAAGAGCTATCTACTAATGAGAAAGCCATCAAAGTGAAAGATGCTCATAAGTGGTTTAGTAGTATGGTAGAGGAGTTTGAGTCTTTACAAACAAAAAAAAATCACCAAACATGAGAATTGGGAAAGATTTAAAGGAAAGGAAACTATTGCTTACAAATTGGTTTATAAAAGAATGAAAAGACCTTTAAGAGTTGAAGATGTTCAATATAAAGTTGGATTGGTTGCTAAGGACTATAGTAAGAAATTAATTTAATGAAGTATTCTCTCCTACTAGTAAGCATAGTTAATCCATATGTTGCTTAATCTATCAGCATCTTGGGACTTATTGTTAAAATAACATGATGTGAAAAAAGTCTTTCTTCATTGAGATTTTAATGAAAAGATTCATTTGTAACAACCATGAAAATTTGAAGTTTCATAGAATGAAGACAGATATAAAAAATTTGATAGTTTTATTTTAATTCATGAGTTTTCTAAAATCCCTTATGATGGTGGTGCATACAACATAAAATTTTTATTTATCATCAATATATTTATTATTTTATATTGATGATATATTAATTATAGCAACACATGATTTGATGTGACGAATTTTAAGTGCAAGTTGAATACTGAATTGGTTATGGAGATCACAATGGGGCAAAGAAATTTCTTTGGATGAAGACTATCAGAGATAAAAAGGTTACATATTGTTTCTCTCATAAAACAAGCACATTTACAAAGTTCTTGAGAGATGATCTGCAGAAAGTTAAAACCATTAGTTGTCCATTGCATACTCAATTTTGTTTGCCAGCAACTTTGTTGCTTGGGTTAGATTAAGAGGTGAACCATATGACTAGTGTGCCATATGCAAGTGCAAGGGGGGAAGTTATGTAAGCCATTCTCTGCACGAGTTAATGTCTTACATGCTATCAATATCATTACTAAGTATATGGATAAGTTTGGTAATCCTTGTTGCAAAGTAGTGAAATGGGTCTTAAGGTATGGTGAGGTAATGCAAATCTGGGCTTTCATTATGGTAGGAAAATTTAATGGATGGTATTGTCCATTTTGTTGATTCAGATTATATAGTGATTGAGATAGGATGAGGTTTATGGCATGAAATAAATTTACTCTTGTAACTTTTGTTATTAATTGAAAGACATCTCTACAACCTATTGTGAATTTATTTACTACTAAGATAGTGTACATGACAATTGGAGTAATTAATAAAGTTAGTTGAGAAGTTTGTTAAAGACTTAGAACTAAACAATGATTGTTCAACTACTATTACGACACATAATGCCTTGCATCTTACTCAAAACCTAATGTATCATGAAAATATTAAGAATATTGATGTCATATATCACTTTATTAGAGAAAAAAATGAATGTGAAAACACTTCAGCTTTGAAAATCAATACAGTACATACTCTAACCAACATGCTTATCAAAGTTCAAGCTATGCATAAATCTGACTGGAGTTTACAATTGTTGATGTTCTTCAAGGCTTATCCAATTTGTTCTACAAGATCAAGAATCAGAGATAAAAAGAAAATTTATTAAATAGTATCTTGAATTTTAAAATAAAAAGGAAAATATTAATTATATTATTTTGTTAAACAAAAAATAATTAATTTGGTTGATTCAATTCAAAAGTAATATTTTAAAAGATATTAAGGAGAAATTCATGAAGGTTATTATTTCTCTAATTTAAATTTGAAGAACATAAAGCAATAAGGATAGAATGTTCAACCATGAATTGAAAAAAAAGGGTGAAAGATCCTTCTTGGAAAAGCTTTCAACTGGTAATGATTTACGTTCTAAACTTCCAATTTTTTAATTGTGATTTTCGAAAAAAAGAAAATGAAGATGATGAGGTTGTCATTTGATGACTTTGAATTTGAATGGGATATCAAATCTTTGGTAAGATATGTATAGTTTCTCTGTTTGGTTCTTGTACATGTTTAGATTCTTGTATTTTCATCATTTTGTATTTAATATTGATAGTAAATTTTAAATTTTTTCTCATCCTATGGATATAAGTTATTTTTTTACCAAATCATTTACAAAATTTCAATATCATCTTTTTTCTCTCGTGATTGTTAACTTGGTGTTGAGTATTTTGTTTTCGCTTAGAATCAAATCCTGGACAATCCCTTTAATATACATATACAAAAAGAGTTAACGCAACATGTTAAATAAATTATAATTCATTTTTGCAAAACAAACACATTTTCCATTTCAAAACTGGCAGATTATAAATTTTGGATGAAGCTTTAATGTGCAATTAGAACCTCACATTCATTAAGACTACAGTGTTCAACAAGTTAAAAGATCAATATAGGTTAAGAAACATGAGGCGCTTTACAGAAAAATTGCAATTCAAAAAATCCCAAGAAAATAGTAATACCTATGCCGGTATGGTGGAGGAAAACAATATAGCTACACCTGGAAGTCAAATTTTCCCAGTTAGAGTCCTGGTAACCACCACTTAAAAGCATCATGCAGCATACCGCAATCTAGCCTTACTTCCAGAGGATCCACTAACTTCAGAAGAAATCCATGAAATAGATGGGCTTCTCTGCTTCAGTTTATCTGCAAATAGACAAAAGAGAAAATAGGGAGAGTTCAACAAAGTAAAAAGTCCATACTTAGCATAACAATGTTTCAGTATGGTGAGCCATAGATAAATGCAGACTCATGTGGTCGAATCAAAGTAAATCACCAAATATATGTATACTAAATAAATGGCATGTACCACAATCATCCCCATGGCCATCTCAACGTGCTCTGCTGCCCTAAAATCGACAAGCACAACATTCCACATCTCTTTCAAATGGCCTAGCTTTTAGGGCATAACTCCATTTATACTTTTGCATGCTTGAAGAAGTCGATTGATTTTGCATTTGAGCCTAAAATAGGAAAGCAAGCATTTGCCCCTCCCATTTACTCCTAGTTAGCAGAAAGTACGAAGACTGATGAAAATCACCAATAGTCCCCACAAGAACAAAGCCCGTCCTTGATATGATGGAATCTCTTTCCATCCCTTACATTAATTTCCCTTTTAAAGATCTTGGAAACAAACTTGATGAATGTATGACAATCACCACATATTCGGATATTTTTCATAATCAAAATAGGCAACTCGGTGGATGTCTTTTGAAGAGCATAAGCAACAGCAAGCTTCTCACTGTGGTGCAAAATAGAACTCTCCTTTTGCTCTTCTTCAACATCATGAAGAGCAAAACTGGTGTCTGGGGCATAGCCTGAACCTTTAAATCTATCATAAAGCTCCTTCAAAGCATCATTAATCTCCGTGAAATGTTCATGCTTGTTATCCCCAGTGATAAAACAGTGCAGTTTGCCCTTTATCTGCATCCAGCTGCAACCTGGCTCTTTCCTCACACCAACTTCTCTCATCAACCTTCTTACCTTCTCAACTTCATCCCACATTCCAAGACATGCATATAAGTTGGACAGCAGTACATAGTTACTGCAGTTTCGAGGCTCCATAACAAACAACCTTTCGGCAGCCCTTCTTCCAGTTTCAGCATTCCGATGGATTCTGCATGCACCAAGAAGAGCACGCCACACTACAGCATCAGGTTGGATGGGCATATTGCAGATAAGTGCTTCGGCTTCATCCAAGTGGCCAGCTCGTCCAAGTAAGTCTACCATGGATGCATAGTGGCCATTCAACGGTTCAAGTCCGTATTGTTTGCTCATAGAATGGAAATAATGTCTTCCTTCCTCCACCAATCCAGAGTGGCTGCAAGCAGACAACAGCGGCACAAAGGAAGCATGGTTCGGTGAGATACCTTCAGCTTTCATTTGAGAAAACATTTCAATAGCTTTCCTGCCTAATCCATGCTGAGCGCAGCCAACGAGCATCGAATTCCATGTCACAATGTCACAATCCACCATCTCACCGAAGACACTAAAGGATTCTGTTGCACCACAATTGAAGTACATAGCAATTAAACAGTTACCAACAAAAAGCTCATAAACTAATCCCAGTTTAACAGCCAAGCAATGTATCTGCTGGCCCAACTTTGTGTCACACAAGCTACCACAAGCTGTAAGGAGACTAGCTATTGTTGGTGAGCATGGTGTAACCCCTTCAGCCATCATCTGAATAAATAGATTCAAGGCTTCACTCCCATGCTCAGCTTGCACGTAGGCAGAAATTATGGCAGTCCATGATACAACATCATGGCAAGGCATCTTCTCAAAGACAGCACGGGCATCCTCAAGCATGTAATTTTCAGACAAAGCACCAATCAATGAGTTCCAAGAGACCATATCTTTTGCTTTCATCCAGCTAAATACCCGATCCACATCTTCCATCTTCTTGCACTTAGCATACATGGTAATCAAACCATTATTTACAAAGGAATTAAGTTGGCAACCGGCTTTAATAGCAAGAGAATGCAATTGCCTCCCTTGCTCTACATCACCAATGCTCGCACAAGCACAGATTCCACTAGTAAAGCTGCAAAGGGTAGGCAGCATTCCATGCCTATGCAGATCAGATAAAAGTTGCAAAGCTTCTTCATTCTTTCCATTCTGTGAAAACCCTGCAATCATGGCGGCCCAAGAAACAGAATTTCTAAAAGGCATTTTGTTGAAAAGTTCCCAAGCTTCATCAAGCAGGCCATTTTGTGCATATCCTGTGATCATAGCATTCCAGGTCACCACATTTGGAGTAGGAATCTGATCAAATATGATTCTTGCATCATGGATTCTGCCACTTTGAGCAAATCCGGTCAGCAATGCCGTTCTGGAGGAAACCAACTTCTGAGGATCCCTATCGTAGAAGGAGATAGCTTCATCCACCTTCCCATGGTGAAACAGAGCAGATATCATTGTGGACCATGAATAGTCATTTTTCACTTGCATTCCCTCAAAAAATTTTGCGGCCAAGTCGAAGCTTCCAGTGTCCCTCGCATATGCATTCAGAATGGATGTACCCACAACAACATCGGCTTCGAAATTGGTTTTCAGGGCTACCGTACGGAGGTTTTCCAGTAGAACTAGGTTTCGTAAACCAAGCACTGTAGAGAAGGCAACTGTGAAATTGGATTGGTCTGGTCTAAGTCCAGCAGAGTACATGCGGTGGAACATTCTCCAAGCCTCACAATGGTCACCCATCGTAGCATAACCGGATATCATCACTGTCCATGATATCAAATCTCTTTCAGGCATCAGATCAAAAAGCTCCCGTGCTTCGTTCATCTGATTACTGCGGCAGTAACCAGTGATAATGCAATTCCAGGACGCCATGTCTCTTTCAGGCATTATTTCAAAAAGATGACGAGCCTCCTGAATGTTCACGCTGTGCACGTATCCACTAATCATAGCGTTCCATGAAATTACGTTTCGCCCAGGCATTGAGTCGAAAAGGAGGCGTGCCGCGTTAATCTGCCTCTCCCTGACGTATCCAGATAAGAGGATCGTCCAGGTCCTTATGTTCTTTCCAGCGAATACATCAAACAGAGAACGAGCCTCCCCAATCATGCCATTCTCTGAATAGCCAGTTATCATGAAATTCCACGTGATGACATCCCTTTGTGGCATCTGATCGAACAACTGCCGAGCTTCGTCCATGCAACCAAGCTTTGCGAGTTCACGGATCCTTGAGTTGAAAACAAAAGTCTCTCCCCTTCCTGGAAATTGGAAACTTGGTTGAGTGGAAGTTGTAAAACACCGATGAAATCGAGCCATGATGGGAGAAGCATGCAGAATCCTTTCCCGTGTGATCGTAACCACCATGGAACTAGAAGTGCGAACAGAGACGTCGAGCTTTACATTTGGTAAATCTTGCGTCAACAAATCAGAATTGCATTATAACTGATGACTTGCCGAAAATACCCCACGCATTGACAACGGTCAACTCTTTATATATCGACATTCCTGCCCACCAAACCGCACATCCAAATGATAGGGTGCAAACACCGCAGCCAAATAATAGTCGCCGTGGTTTAAATGTAAAATTATCCTTCGTGAACGGCAGAGGAATCCTTCACAAGATGCTCTCGGTGACGTCACTGCTGGACGGCAAATCGTATAGCCTGTGGAGGAGAAACCTTCCAATACCACCAGCTTCATGCTCGAGCTTGCGGGAGGTGGTGGAGCCGCCAGCCGATGCTCAACTGAGACAGGAGACCCGCCGCAAGACGCCGCTATTCCCTCCAATAGGCACGGCGAAGAGGGTGGTTCTGGTGAGGCACGGGCAGAGCACTTGGAACGAGGAGGGGCGGATCCAAGGGAGCTCTAATAACTCGGTGCTCACGGTTAAAGGAGAGTCCCAGGCTGAAACGTCCCGACAGATGCTTCTCGGTGATTCCTTCGACGTGTGCTTCACTAGGTACCAAATTATTAATGTTGCCTCTAGTTGCGTGGTTCAGTTTTATCGTAAAAAAACTTGAGAAGGTATGGTGGAACAGAGCTTCATTTCCTCAACGTACGATATATTTTCTTTTGATATCCATGACTCATTGTTTAAGCTCTTTTAGTCCTGTGATGGACGATTGTGTTTCTTCTACTTCAGTCCCTTGATTCGATCCAAGAGAACTGCTGAGATTATATGGGGCTCCCGCAAGGGGGAAATCATAATTGAACCAGAGTTGAGGGAAATTGATCTATATTCATTTCAAGTTAGTTACAATATTGTCTTCAAACTGTTTTGGTTATAATAATCCATTCTAAGTTGCAAATAGGTGTCTTTACTTCGACCTGTCGTAGGGTCTTCTGAAACATGAGGGCAAGGAGAGATTTGGTAATGCATATAGGCAATGGCAGAAGGATGCTGAAAACTTCATAATTGATGGCCATTATCCGGTGAGAGAATTGTGGAACCGAGCTGATAGTTGCTGGAACAAGATATTAGCTCATGAAGGGAAATCTGTGCTAGTAGTTGCACACAATGCTGTTAATCAAGCTCTTGTAGCCACTGCAATTGGTACCTTTTTCAAGTTGTCAATTGCAAGATAATCATACTTTGTTTGTTAGATTTCTAATCATATTTGTGCAGGATTAGGAACAAAATACTTCAGGAATCTTCTACAGAGCAACTGTGGTGTGAGTGTGCTGGATTTTATCCCCAAAAATGGAGATGGCTCTCCACATATATTCCTTAATCGGTTGAATCAGGTGCGTGCACTATGCTTTTCCACAGTTGTGTATGGCAGTTCAATTTTATTTGCTGACGTTTATTGCAAGACCCAGAATTGAAAATTTTGAACTTAGATTTCAAGATTTATCCCTTAGATCAACTTTTAGATCTATCGACTCGGAACATGTCTACAATCATAATCATTGCATGACAGCATGGTACAAGAACATTAAGTAAATAGAGACAGTTTATTGTGAAAAATCTATTTATTAGTGGGAAAACCTACCTTGTTGTCTTTGAGCCCTCTAAGATGTGTACTAGCTTGTGAGATTTGTATTTTAAAATATATCAGGAACGATTACTCTCTTAACCATCGATGAAGGAGGTAGGTAAAAGCAAGAGAATGTTTTTAGGTTTTCATTCAGGCTCTTATAATAGCCAACTTTTCCACTCTTTGTAAAGGATATCTAGAAAAGATGAAAGTTACACAAGTTGATACAATAGGAACTCATGGCTTAAGAGAGCAAATGCCACCTGAACATGTAAAAAGGGCAAGTTATTCTTGATTTGTTTAGTTCAAGATAAATTTATTTTATCTCCACATTTCTTAAAATATTCTTTTTTTAAAGATAACACAACATAATTATTTTTTCAATATTTATGTACTTATTAGCTATCACACAATACTAGTTTCACTATAACTATGATTGTAAGTATGATGTTTTGACTGCTGCATAAATATTATAATAAAGCTCGTGATCTTTCATTATAATTTAACCTTGTTATTTGGATGATTTATTCCTTTCTTATAATTCTATTAGTGCCAATTATAGAGGCTTTATTTTAGAGAAAGAAATTGACAAATAAATCAAATAAGACTAAAAAAAATAATCTAAGAAACAATTAGACATATATAAATCAAAAGATTAGCTAAAGGTGAGATGATGCAAGAGTCTTTATGCAAAAAAAATAGTATGAGGAAGAGCAATAGAACATAAATATATGAAGTATCAGATTTGCTGCAAGGAAGAAAGGCTCAAGTGCACCACTACCAGATGGGAAGCAATTGTGAGTGCAATGAGAAATGACAAAAAGATCTATCCTTGAATCACCATGGTGTAGAGAGGAGGGAGGTGACAATTGACTAATGTGTTGATTGGCATTGAAGAAGAAAGATAGTACTAGCATAACCTTCAAAGGCATCTTTTGTGATGACAACCTTGCTAGTCAATGTGTTGTCAACAAGGAAGAGATCGGAAGGAGCGATTGAGAGAGGGCATCAATCTTGGCAATTATTACTTCAGTGGGACGAGAATATCTCAAAGGCTCAAAATGACAAGAGAGGAGGTGATTTGTAGCAAGAGTTAGCATAATAAAGAAGGTTTAAGAGAAGGGGAAAAACTATTAAAGGGAAAAGGAAAGGAAAAAATTATATTTCATTGCTTGAAGGAAAAATCAATAAAAGATCAAATAGGAAAGAAACAAAATGAAAGGAATAAAATGAATGATATTACATAGTTATGATAAAATAATAAAAAAAATATTCTAGAGATATTCTTAAGAATATCTTTATAATTAATTTTCTTATCTATTTTTAGATATTAGAAAATTTGTGTTTTTATATATATTTTTATATTATATACATATGTATATTTATACATTATAAATATTTTAAAATGGTAGAATAATAAATAATATAAATTATAAATTATATAGCTTATAAATATTTATAAATATACATTTGTATCTATAATATATATAATTATAATATTTGTATAGCATTTGTCTAGGATAAGAAGTTCAATTAAAAACTATGGTTTCCAATCTCTTCTGTAGAGATTTCGTTGTTATAGTCAACCTTTTTTATTCATAAATATAATTGCGAATTACTATGACATAATTATCGGCAACTTTAGAGATAGAGAAAGTCAGAGTAGAGATTAGAGATTTTCAATCATGGAAAGAAAAAAAAACCAATTATTGGAATCAAATCAATGACCATCACATTAATACATAAGTATTCTTGCTAATAACTTTTAAAACATAGTTTATATAAAAGCAACTAATAAAAAATTGGAGATTATTGAGGAATAATGTCTAATACGAATTTGAGAGTTCATATAAAAGAGATGGTGCAACATTTGTATGACATTGTTTATTAAGTGTCAAGTTACAAATACATTAATATTATCAATATTTATAAATTGGTAATGTGTAACCATACAAGTGTATCATGAAAGGTACAAAAATAATATATATATCTATATATACATATATACATATATATATTTATATATACATATATGTATATATGTATATATGTATATATACATATATGTATATATATGCGAGCATTAGAAGACAAAAATAATGTTTTGTCTAACAAGTGAGCAAATGAATTGTTATGGTGTAAACGTGCAAAATTGTGGTGGATGTAAATTGTCAATGGATCTTTCCCGAGTGTGGAGAAATAACAACCTTTTCCAAGCCTATATAAGGAACAATAGTTTATACTTTCTACAAATCCTATGTATCTCCTTTCCATTTTGTGAAAATACTATTCTTTTGTCCTTTGTGGTTTTTCATCCATTGCTACTAGAGTACAACTTTGTGAGAAGAACCCCATGTATCTCCATTCCACCCTTTAAAACTATTATGTTATATCTTGTGTGATTTATTGCCCATTACTACTTGAGTGTAGCTTCTAATCTCTTTTAAATTCTAGTAAAAATTAGAGTGCAATTGGTGTTTTTTTACAAGTTTAAGTCTCCATGAAAATTTTTGTGTCCTTTATTTTGATCGTTTTCTTCTGTTCAATCTGTATAGCACATTCAATAAATATGTCTACAACTTAAATAAGAGTTATAATATTATATCTCTCAATAATGATATCATCCCTCATAAGAAAAATAAGTTTACTTTTAATACATATCTTTGTTTTACCATAGGATATCTATATCAAGCAAGAAGCATCGATTGAATTATTTTGATTCATTTAATTAGACCATTTTGCTGCTTGCATGATATTTTGTCATATTTTCTATATTGGTAATCCTCATAAATTAATATTTTCCTACTCTTAGTATCATTGTGATTTTAAATTTGGATTTATTGTGTATTTTAAATTTTTCTTAGTTGTGTCGTACTCATGCTTCATTAAAAAGTTGTGAAATAATACTCATTTTCAAATCACTAGGTACACTAAAATTTCTATTACAAAAGATGTTATTCAATTTTCTCTCTCCTCAAAGAAATTTATCGAATGAAGAGAAGATTTATGCTAATGATGTTCTAAAATTCCCAACTTTTAATCAATAAGGAAGATCATTAAACTTTGTTGGCAACTCTACATTGTCTTCAAAATCAGCTAGCAAGGGCCATGCTATATTCCTCTATTAATAAAAAAAAATTCTCTTATTCACATGAAACGATTCTAAAAACATTAGAGGTTAAGGATCAATCTTAAAAAGCCAATTTTCTTTTTAGAGTTGCCTTGAATAAGAGACCTTCTAAATATATCTACTTTAATCCAACATGGAATTGTACATAACCAAAGCATATCTATCACAAACTTCCATACCATAGATTTAATTGTCTCCTTGTCCTAAATGTTGCTATCACACGATGTATTACTAAGACTGATAAGTTACGTTGAGATCTATCGTCCTAATCTTCTAAATGTTTTTCTTCAACAAGTGCTTGATAACGTTCATTAATTCCAACTACAGCTTAAGTCAAACCATCATGTTTTCCCAAATTAGCTAAAGATGATTATACTAATACAATTTTTCTCATAGTTCTACTTACAACATAAGGTTCAATGAACTTCTATCCATCATGATAACTACTATTTTTTTGCAAACTTTAAAAGATTTACAATTCATATTGACAGAGAACACTCAACGATACAAAATTCTTTTTCAAATCTGCAACATACCTAATACTAACTGATTTCTAGTCTGCAACATACCTAATACTAAGTCTTTTCACTCTATCATGCTAAAACTAATTTTCTTTTAATCTGCATTCTCTCTCATGTAAATTTAGCTACCATCATATAACTCAGAAGCGTGAAACAAATCTATGTGAGAAGTATATAGTATAAGCAAGCTAAAACAACAATTCATTGATTTTACATATAGCTGATGCAATTATTGAAAGAACAATACACAAATCTAAATTCGAGAAATTTTTTATAACATTAGCACATCTAACTCGCCTTTATTATTTTTGCCTTGTTAACCCCTTCTCTTTAAAGATCTATAGCATTTTACAATAAATCCTTTCTTTTTAAAGCAAGTTGTATCTTTATATTTTTCAAGAGACTTATTTTTAATACGATAAATATTGAAATATTTCTCAATAGATCTCTCCTTCATAACTAATTTTTATCATAAGTTTTCAATTTTTGGATTATTGTGTGACACTTAAGGGTATATTTGACCCAACATAGGCCTTTATTTGATGAAACTCTCATAATTAATGGTATCAAAGCTGCGTTTGATTGAAATAAAGTATTTATGTAGTTATTCACTTCCATGTTGTTTCCACCATGGTTGAGCAGAGTTATGGTAAACTCATATTGTGTTTTCATGTATACATGATCAAGGCTGCATTGGTTTGTTCATGTAATTCATGCATGTCTCTCTTGAAGTGGTCATATATGGTAACATAATAGAAATATTTATTCACACGATGTAAAAAGCATGGTAGAGCATGTTTGCATCTTTTATGTTCAACATGACACTTCACTTTATTAATCAGAATAATTTAAGATAAAAAAAGAGAGTTATGGATAATATGAATAAGATTAATGCTTGAAGTAGAGATTATTCAATTCAAGTGAGATTAGGATTAGTCTCATATTATATGTCAAGCTTAGTATTAGAATATTGATATACAATTAATATGATCCCTTCTTAAGGACTTAAGTTTTAGAGTTATATTTATATTAGACCCAATTGGGGTCTTCATTTGAAACAATTGTATTTCAACCTTTTCTTTTTAATCTATTTTTTGGGTGGCTTCACCCTTTACAATTAAAAACAAAAGTTGATTTTACTGTCTGTTTTCATGATGTTGATTTTTTTAGTAAAGCATGAGTATTTTTTAAGCTATTTACTCCTCACTACACCTTAAGCTGCTCCACTATCTTCATCTGCACGCATCATGCAACTTCTAGACTTGTCAAATGCTCAAAGCTTACAGCCAAACATTCCTCTGGATAGGCCCCAACCTCAGCTCACTTAAACTGCTAATTATCAGTGTTATTTCAGTGTATCCTTGAGCAAATATGAAAATGTATCAATCACTAAATCAATAAATTAATAAAATAATGCACAACCATTACATTCCACTTTTTTCATCCGCATCATTGTGAGATTATGCTCTTAGATTTTTATTAAAAAAGATGAAAATCTCTAATGCTTTCTTGCATTTTCTTTTTTGTTTCAGACTCCAAATTCACCAGTATCTCTTGGAAGTTCTGGTGGAAGGAAAACTGATTTGCGGATCATTTTAGTCTGCCATGGGGCCACACAGAGTACTGAGGTATGATTGGTTGCTTAACCGTTCTTAGACACTTTAAGGTACTCCTGTTCAATTTCATCTTCCTCGTAATCCTATTACTGTGCATCTTGCTGGTCAATCATATTTGTCATAACCTATCTAGGTGTGAAGTGATTGCAAGGTGGTTTGTTAAAAGAATTGTCCTATATCTAAAAGAAAGCAAGTAATGGTTCCAGAACTGAGTACATGTTTGTTGGACCATGGTTTTAATTTTTCAAAATTCTTTTTGAGGATAACAACCGATTAAGGATTAGAGATTAGGGATGTTGGCTTGAGTCAAAATGGCATTTTGTTACACTTTCCTTAGTATGTTATTCTTAGGAATAAACATTGTGAAAACTAATGGACTTTTGATGTCCCAATGCTAATGAAGAGTGGGAGTAATAATGAAGTGATTGCCTGTAATGGACAAGCCAAAGAGCTGCTTTTGGCAGGCTTCTAGGTGAGGATATTTTGTGGGTGGTTGGGATGGAGAAGACTGGTCTCCAATGTGATCTGTATATACTTTAACATCCTTTACTAATTGCCTTCATTATCTTACCTAAGCTATTACTTATAGGGTGATTTTGCAATTTCGGGATATGAACCATTAAACATGCTTGGGGTTATACAGGTAATTCCTTTTTTTCCTCAATGGTAACGAATTGGTGGCTTTTAACTTTTCATTACCCGTTATACCTAATTATCCTAATTGTGAATGCAGTCTCAAAAAACTGCAGAGCTGCTTCTAGATTTGAAGGTTAATTGTATAATTTGCAGCCCGAGAATAGCTTCTGTTGACACAGCCACGGCCATATCTGAGGTGAATGCTGATGTTTTAATATGACTTACTTGATCAGGATTCAGCACAATCCATCACACAATTTGTTGATTAACTGAACGTGGCAGGTGTGCTTGTAGGTCCAAGCAGCCGCAGACTGCTTAGGTGTTGATTGCATTCCCCGTGATGTGGAAATGAAGAAAATGCTTGAATTAGAAGTAGAACCTATTATTTACAGGGCTCGCAAGGTAATTATAATGCATTATTCTTCCTAATGCAAAGAGAAAGTTTTGGCGATGCACTACATGGTGTTCTTATGCAAACTCTATACTTTGGTTCAGCCTCCACATTGGGTGTTTTAATGGAGAAAGTAAGAACTTTCATAACAGATATAGGTAGGAAAAACTGCATACGAAGACAATAGAGAGGAAGGGAGATGAACATTTCTTCAAATTCTAGTCTCTTTTGCATTGTTAAGGATTTCTTATTCATATAACATGGGGATCCTGTCACTAAAACTTTCTAAATAAGGTGCTTCAGGTAAGAAAGACAAAAATCTGATTTCCAAAGCAGCATGGAGTGAAAGTCCTCATTTCTCTTGGCTTAGACAACTGTATAAACATTTTACAAGAAAAATTCATGATGGATCTTCACCTTATCATCCAAAACTAAAAAACTTAAAACTTTCATCATTCAACTCATTTTAGATATGATCATGACCAACTCTGAATGAAATTTGGATTCCCACTTAAAAAATCCAGCATGTATTCCATCATCGAATTCTAGTTCTCATCAAACTTTAGCTGCTGATTGCTTTCATCGTCCCATACATTGTCACAACATGATTCTTACAATCTACGAATCAATAACACTGCTCTCCTTTGCTTCAGATTCCAAGGAACCCTTTTGATTTTCAGCTGGGATTGTCAAATGAGCTTGATGAGTCGAGCTTGGTAAAATTGTGGAATCAGTCAAGGATTGCTTGGCAGTCCCTTTTGCAGGAGTTATCAAATGGATCAGGAGAAGGAAGAAATGTTGTGGTTGTTGCACACCCGGCCATCCATGTTGCATTCATGGCTCATTGCTTGGGGCTAACAAAAGAATGGATGGATTCTTTCCATGTTGATTTGGGAAGCATCAGTGTGCTGGATTTCCCTGACGGGGCGGGGGGAAGAGGCGTCGTCCGTTGTGCAAACTATACAGCACACCTTGGTAGGTGGTCGATACCAGTGACTAATACTCAGGCAAATGATGAAGAATTTTAGCCTGTGGCAGAAGCAGTTTGAGCATAGATGAGTTATCTAGTTGGATGTTGCTAATGAGGTCGGAAAATGGTTTTAAAAATGACAATAGAAAGAAGTACTTTGAGAATGTTATTTTCTTGCAAGGAGTGAGGATGCTTCCAGTCTGTGGTGCAGTGTTTGAGAAGTTGTATAATGTTTTTATATGGTAACATTTATGTTTGCCCATTTGGCATTTGCGGTACAGAAAGTTGAAGATGACTTTATGCTTTATAAGTTTATATATTTTCTTTTAATAGATGATATACATATACATATATATATATATATATATATATATATATATATATATATATATATATATATATAATTTTGGAAAATTAAACGATAAATAAGGTGAGAAAAGTGAAGAAGAATAGACTCTCCATCATCATTGTCAATCTTTCTTTTTTTGTGTTTTTTAATACTTTAGTTGTGAAATTGATTATCAAACTTCTTTGTAAAGATGAGTTTTCTTTTGTATATACTAGAGATATTATAACATTTTTGTCATTTTAGATCTAGATATCTTTTATTTTTATTAACTTAATATCATGGAATTTCTAATAATTTATACTTTTATTTTTACATTTATCATCTCATTTATGTCATGTTTGACTTTGTTGTCATGATCCTTGCTCCACTTCTCACTTCATTATTTACTTAGCTTTCTCTTAAGTAACCCCTTGTTCATTTTTTTTGACAACTAATCTTACATGTTGATTTTTTTATGCTATAAAACGTAGTAATGAATTAAACAACTCAAATTTATAGTTAAAATAATATATAATTTTTTTTTATTAAACTAGTTCTTTTTATATAAACAAGAGAGCAGAAACATTCATTCCCTTATCTGCTCAAGGCAGAAGTCTTCAATTGAAGTATTGCACTTAGGAATTTATTATTTTTTCTTTCATGATTTTGAAATCAGAATGAAAATATGTATGATTATTTAAAAAGTGTAAATGATATTGGTGTATTTACTCGGCAAGCTCAAAAGAAATACTAATCAGCTTCAGATTGCATCCAGGTTGATGGAACATGCCAACTTTGAGATATACTGAACAATAACATTTTTTTGACATTTATTGATAACCTTAACCCTTATTCTCTTTCAGCGGCTTCCACAACATCCTCTTCCTCCTCAACGACGGCGCCTCCACACATCAGGACCATCATACTCATCTTCGTCGTCAGAGTCGCTAAACTCGTCCGAATCGTTCCCGTCTTCGCCATATCGTCCCCCTCCTCTTCTTCCTCTGCGGCCGCCACGACGGTTGCGATCATATCCGTCGTACTCATCTTCGCTTTCGGAGCCGCGCAGCTCAGAATCTCCGTAATCTGTGTCCTCCGACTCGTTTTCGTAATCTTGCCTTGCATTACTCCTTCTCCCTTTGTTCAACGGAAGCCGGTAACTTTTAGTTCCTCCGCTACCGCTTCCACCGCCTTGTCCGTGCCCACTGGCTTTTACTGTGATGATGATCTCTGTCTCAGCATGGCCGCCACCTCCTCCACCTCCTCCACCTCTTCCACCGCTGGCATAGTCATCTTCTTCGTCAGAGCTGGAGTAATCATATCTCGAATAGTTCCCGCGACGACTACCCTGCACACAAAAAGGTCAAATGAGAGACAGAAAGAGAGAAAGACAATGAGATAGAGAGAGAGAGAGAGAGAGAGAGAGAGAGAGAGAGAGAGAGAGAGAGAGAGAGAGAGAGAGAATTGACTTGCCATTTCTCTTCGCCTTGGTGGGGGAAGCCGGAGGAGACGATCTATTTAACAGCGGGCTTGGTCCTCCTATTGTGATATCGAAGAGCAGTTGAGGGTATTTCAGGAAGGTTTGTTTTGTTATTTATATTATTTTAAGATTATGAATTATTATTTTGTTTTTTAAATATAACATTGAATATGTTTGATTATCAAATATTTTTAAGAAAAAGTTTATTAAACAATCTCAATAATAATATTCTTCAAACCTATTCTTTAATAATTACTCCATGCTATAACAACTAGCAAATCATCATTCAATTTGTAAAATGTAGGTCGATTCATAAAAATATAAAAATTAAATAATTTTAATAAAAAAAATACTTCCATTCCATTTAAATTTTTATAAATACTTTATTAATATTAATATTTAAAAATTCAGACAAAAAAAGTGGACTGCGAACCCGGCCTTTTTTAAGCGGAGAACAAAGCTTAATCGTACCGGATGTAGCGGAAGCATTATTTGCCATCTTTTAACGGCAGATCCATGCATCGGTTGTCATCAAACAATTATATGCAATATTCAATGGTGACGAACGCGTTGGATGGCCGCTTGACTTTACCCCAACCCAAACCAAGTCAAGTCATTCTTTAATATTTGAGACTTGAATAAAACATTAATGACTAAAAATCAAAAACAAATTGGATAATGACATACAGAAGGAGTAATCATCACGCAACACTTTCCTCATTTAGCGAGCACAAAATAAATTATTTGAAGTTCTTAAAAAATATTTTGAAAAACAATTTCTTGTGTGAAAAGGCTTCTATCGATGTTTTTTATAATAGTTTAACAATATTCTTTTAATAAAATTTTTTCAGTAATAATACTTATTTTTCTATGGTCATCAGCATCACCTTGCTGTAGACATCACATAAATATTCCATTCATCAAAGAAAGATGCACTTGCCCTCATGCGAGTCTGCGTCTCGATTGACCAAGCAACTTGTGCAATGGATAGAGTTAGGTAATGTCAAGCCTGATCACCAAATTCATCAATAAACCATTCATGAATGTAAAATTTCCCATTTCAAGAAATCACTTCAGACGAACGTAACAATTCGTGAGAAAAAAAAAAACATAAGAAATATATATACTTCCAATCAATTTTCTTTCAATAATAAATGCCATTGCTCTTAAAATAACTTATGTACAATGGAAAATAACTCTCTTGAAGATGCAATTTATCATGGCTTCGGCCCAAGGAAAGTAACAACTGCAGAGTTTGAGCGACCTAAAGCAGTGCTTATGGTGAGTTGCAGAATGTGGAATTTAATTCGCCATCGGCAGACTTCGCAGCTTGCTGATCAACAGAGAAGGTTCTTTGACACTTGTTCAACCGAGAGGCCCTTTTCTTGTGTACACGGCCTCTTCTATGTTGCTCCCATTCATGGGCTCCCCGGAGAACCCGATTTCCACAAGCCTGAAAAGAAAACGATCATCCATTCAACACTAAACCAGTTTCAAAGAGGTTTGTTTTAGTGAAATCATCCATATTGAGTATTTGACTTTATAACATGTTTAAATAGCATTAAAAATTATGATTTTTCTCCACAAAAATGTCATCTAGATATCATTTAAATTTAACTAAAATCTAGATATCATTCATCTGGGAATAAAAATGAAAATAAAAATAAATACTTATTTAATTAAAATTAAATTAAAAAATTAAAAAATATTAAGAAAGTTTAAATAATACAGACATTTAGATGATGTTTGCCGTTTGGATGTTGTTCAATCTGATTTTCACACAAGATCGGCCATTGGGACAATTCCAAATCAATCGGGTTGGAACGATGCGATGGTAATCGTCTCAACCCAGTATCAACAAAAGAGCAATCAGCCAGTACATCAAGCGAACCTCTCTCGGGCGATTATTGTGCAATCATTCGCTCTATAAATCAAGTGGTTTGAAAGGATTGACTTGGCATGACAACCAATCGAAGTACCTCCCACCTGGCTCCATCACTACCTTTGTTGATTTCATCTAGATGTTTCAAGTGGGATTTGCTATCAAACAAATGCTTACAAAAACTATTTGAATACCATTCACTCAAGATCCCTTGCCCTAATTACCCACTAAGTCATCAAAAAGCTTTCCCCCAATTAGGAAGGTCCTTACATTATCAAAGAAATAGTTGAAACAAACGTTTATAAGTTGCAAACCAAGGACAATGAATCTCCCTTTCAATTGGAGCAAAAATGAACTAAAATTGCATTATATCCTTAGATAGCCTCTTATAGCTAGAGATCCTTCTATTATTCTACAACAAAAATTATTATTTACATTACACTTCATCACTATAACAAATACAAGTTTTCCATCTAATCCCAACCAAGCCCAAAATGACTGATCGAGCATCCTGATCATGTTCGCCCTTTGCACGCTAGTGAAGCATTATTTGGGGAGGTTGAGAATTGAAGTCCACATTAGCCCTCTCAAGGTCTCACCGCTATGCAATTTCCTTAATAGTCTTGAGCTACAAAAGAAGGGACCAGTATGGATTGCATAAGTCTCGGGTCATCTCTCAAAGCCTTAGCAACCCCCTAGCTCCTGACAAACATTGCTTTTAAAGGAACGAAACCCTCAAATCTTCGCTCTCTCTCTATACCTTCAATGCTTCTTCCTAAGCCACATAAGCTATGACCTGCTCATTATTACGTAAGCCTACTAAAGCCCTGACAATCCCAAGCAACTATTGAACACACTTTGTAAGAAAAAACATGATCTCTTACTCCATAAGTTCCTCTCTTGGGGTCGAGCTCCCTCCTTTTTCTAAGGCTTAAGGAAATTTCAAAACCCAACTCCATGCCTTTAGTATTTCGAACTAAAAAGCCTGGGCAATACCATACAATTTTTGAACCTAACATAACTTGCTATGAGTACTGTACCTTAGCCATTCTCTCTTCTAAAAGATCATTACTACCCACTAAAAGGTTTACAGAGTCCTCAAGTAGGCTTCATCTTATTTGCATGCACTCTATTGTAGGTCTTTCAACATTATTCAAGACCCAACGAATTAACACCTGCCTCAATAACAATTCAACAAAGGAGGCTAAAGAATTATCAACATGACAACTATATTCTAGGTTAATGTTTAAAACCATAAGCAATAAGCACACCAACAAGGTAACAAGGTACTCACTCCAAAAATATTTTAACAATTTGTTTTACATAAGAAAAAAAAAAAAAAGGCAATACATATATCTATGGAAAGGTCAACATATGGCATAGGGTCCTCACCTCCTAGCTACCCAAGCATGTCTAGATAGTCTTCCTAAAACAATGTATGAGATAAACACTAAAAAAAATCCAAAAGGTCCAAACAAGCAACCTTTATCACATCAATCACCTGAGCCTTTTACATTGTAATGTCTTTGTAACTTGTTAGAGTAGACAATTGTCAATACAACTCCTTTTAAGTCACACAAATCCTTGAATCGTTGTTACAGAAACTCATTTTTCCCTAGTTCATGAAAAGCTCCTTGTCTCCCATCTCTTCCTCTGTCAACCCTAATGGTGGTGTGAAGCCTATGGCTGTCTCTATGCTCCTCTTTGGTGACAAACTCTTTCCTCCACTTTACCTTCATCTTCAACTCCTAATCATAAACTGTTTGCATCTTCTATAATGCATACACCAAGGTTTCATATTGTTTTGCCAAACCATTTTTTTGCTCTTCAACTAGGGGTATTCTCCCTCTTCTATGATGCATACTCCTAGGTTTCATATTGTTTTGCTAAACCATTTTTTAGCTCTTCAACCAGGGGTTTCTCCCTCTTCTACGCCTCATTCTACCAGTTGTGATAATAGTTCGTCAACTCATTAGGCTCCTCCACAACTCCATCTGCTCTTCACTCATGCTCCAAGTCCCCAGCTTACCTGAACCTCTTCTTGGGTGATTAGCTCGAGGACCACTCCAACCTTAGGCTCATTTAAACAAAGAGAACGACTTTGCCAAGATGTCAAAGTCCTTTGCATCCTTGGTGTTAGCGTTAACCTAGGTTTCGATGGTAAAGCTACTCGAGCCATTTACAGGGACAATTTGTTCTATAACATCCATCGAGCAATGTGGTAGGACGGTTTCACCATTTGAAGCCCTTGAGGCTCCTTCTCTCAAGTTATAGGTGTCCCTTCTATAAAATCCAATATTGCCCGAGTCCTCCAATTCGATAACACCCACTTGCAAGTAGGTTAGAAAGCAACACATCATCCGCTTTTGCATCCTTGTTAATCTCCATCTACATCTTCTTTCAAGAAAATAAAATAAAATCAAATTATTAAGTCAATCTAATAATGTTCACCTAGCATTATTTAAGATAAACTTCACAAATAATTCATGTCTTATGTTGAGCACTTAAGGTACATAGGATCCCATTAAAAATGATATTATATATGAAATTTAATATAATAGTAATAATAATATCTTTTGTATAAAACCAAATAAAATAAAGTTTGTCGAGACTACAAATTAGTATTTTTGATGTTTTGTTGTTAATATATAGATTAAGTATGAAAAATAATAATAACTTAAAACAAGGAAATCCCAAAGTTTAAGAGTACATTGAGGTTGGCCCATTCAAACTTGCCTTACTAGAACCAAACGAGTGATCCTATTGAACTTGCATTAGCAATTGAGCATCCACCTCCTAGTTCATGGCCAACAAGGGAACAAATCCATCAACTCAAAATGAAATCTAAGATATATGTATAAGCTTTTAGTAGTAAAAGTAGTTAAACATGGGTAAGGAGTACGATAAATTATGAAAACAAATTCAACTAGTCTTCCGATTTCTATCCATCTACAACCACAACATCACCAAAATATCACCCCCACCCTCCCCAAAATGCCACATCCATCCCCAACACACACACACATGAATGCACAAAAACATTCCAATCACCCTCTTTACATCTTGGCCAATGAAAGAGAACCAATATTCAGATTTCAAGTTGATGTCAAGTCCAAAACAACTCGTTAAGAAATTTATGCCAAGTTTATTGTTCCTGGCCAACCTTTTCAATTAAATAGTAGGAAGCATGAGAAGTGCCCAAACATGACAAACATGGGCATAGAACAAGGATTTTACCCATCTGCGTCATATCAACAAGAGGTGGAAGGGCATTATTTTGTTTTTTACTTGCATCCATCTCCTTGCTCTCTTTAGGTTACATGCACACACTTGCCTTCAGGTCCATCTTTCTCACCATTACATGCTTCTTTCTCACCATTATTTTGTTTCAATATCTATTTATTCTATCATGCTAAGTTGTACTCTTTATTTTTGACCAAAAAGCTATTAAAGAAAAGTTCACCTCATGTTTCCAAAGCATCTAATCCGAAAAAGGTTGCTTTTGCAAAGCATATGTTTGACCATATGGTGGGAAACAAACATCAAAAGTTAGAAAAGTCGCAACACCCTTGTCAGATGTTTCCATAGCGTAACATCCAATTCCATAAGGATTGCTTCTGCAAAGCATAGGTTTGTCTATATGATGGAACAAAAGCATAGAAAGTTAGACAAGTTGCAACATTATGGGCCCTCATTAAATCATTGTTTATCCAGACTAAAGGTATTTGGTGCTTAGAAGACGTTGCTGCTTTTAGTAATTTTTCTTGTTGAGATGAGTATCGGGTCTCCATGGGTGATTATTAGTGGAAGATGGTAGAGGCCTGATTGCTTATAACTACCCTACAAAGAACTACCTACTTGCCCTAAATAGAACTATCATCAGGTAAAACAAAATGCCAACCAAGCCTTAACAACTACCAACAATGAATCAGTTTTAGTGTGTAAGAAATAGGATAAACAATAGATATCAACTACAGGAATAAATGATAAAAGTGAAGCAATGCAGGTTTTACTAGTCAGTTTTCTTCAGTTCTAGATTACTAACCTCACAAACATATTGTGTGCACAAATCCTTTGAGGTCAAATGCAGCACATTATATGGTGCTCCAGTGGAGGACAAGAAACCCGGTTGCTCTAGTAAGAATGACCTAACAATCTTTACACAGGGTTCAACAACCCAAACAGACCATGAATTATCACTTTCATCTGGATTAATAAGCGCATCGATTAGGATGCCCAAAACAAAGAGATTAATCATGATAAGCTGTGTACAACATTTGAAATCAATTAAACAAACCCTGAAAGGCTTTCGTTGCATCAATGTACTGCATCTTCCAACCAAAGTCTGACTTCAACCGATTTAGCCTTCGTCGCTTTGAAAAGACAACAAATAAACGAAAGAAACATCATTCTTGATAAGTAAAATAAATAAAAAATGTTTCACTAAATAAAGTTTGCATCATAAGCCAATTAACATTAGTGAAAGCAGGAGAAAGGGGCAAGTTACTTGACGGCGAAGAAGCTTGCGTGTATTAGCTTTGAACTTGTCTATAGCTTCGATTAATAAAGCCCGCAGAGTGTTGCTGTCATGAGAATTCAAAATCCCTGACAATTTAGGCTTTGTGAACATATTTGCATCATCTGATGAAACTTGATCATTGGTAAGGGAATTCACCCATGAAGAATCAGCTGCAAAATAAGCTCGAAAAAACTCATCAAATTCTCGAACACCAATTGCCTGCTTCAAGCCTCGAGTGTAATCAGACTTTGGTTTGTATATATCAAATACTTCATTTAACAAGCCAGCAGCAATCATACTATCAACTCTATCGTTAACATATCTATCCAAAAGAGGCAGAGCAGCATCCACCCAGATAAAACAACAGTTGTACCTGAAATTATCAGCACGCCCCCATTTCTGAGAAAGCGCAAGAGCCACAAATTACACTAATTGTTTAACAACAATAAAACATCAATGACATCATTAACTGTAGCTGGGAGCAATTCTAGAAAAAACTTAAAAATATATATATAATTTAACAACATGCCACCTTTCAGCAGCACAAAAAAATTGCATATTGATAAAAAAATATTAACAGCATCCAGTAAAAGAAAGCTATTTCAGTGATGCTCGGGTTTGTTATAGCGTGATTGCTTGCGCTCCAGCGACTTGGTGGCAAATCAGAAACGCCTTTTGAACTATGACGCTATTACATATCAAAATCATATTCTTTGGCATTATGAGCTAGCAAAAGTCATTTCCTTTAACTTGCACATCGATGTCTCATCCGCCTATAAACCCCTTTTGCACCAATATATATTCTCTTGCAAGCCATATAACAAAATGTTATTATGCAGGGATGTTTAAATCACTGTTGAAAACACCATGGCCACATCATACTATCTTTAGAGATCGAGGAATGACGAAGTCCATTGGAATAAAAGCAATCCCTTGCCTTTCAATGTAGTGACTAGTGTTGTCACTGCCTAGCTTCCCACTTTTGATACATAATGCTAACATAGAAGAGAGAATGTTATTGCAAAAAAATTGTATCACTCATTAGTGCAACATACCCTTGAAGTATCTCCCAGAAAAAGGGTGCTGGGGAGAATTCCAGAAGTAGAATATAAACTGAGATAGTGTTGTATCTGCACAAATACCAAAGAGTTACAAGAATTGTCCTTAAACATGGCATATGTAAAAGGGTATGATGGACACCCTTGTTGCATTAATAACGCCATATTATTTAGCAACAAAAATTGAATATACATTTTCTACAACATACATAAAATTAAGCATCCATCTAGACAAGAATACGAACACTCAATATAAATGTAATGAGATTATCCACCAATAATTGACATAAATGAGCAATGTGTTATAAAATGAAAAAGGTATTCAACGTTTAACAATGTTAAATGCCATTTCTAAACTGTAAGTTTCCATGAGCACTAAAAACCCCCCCTCTTAACACCTCACAAACACTAAACTCAACAAAGAAGCATGCAAGTGTGCAATTTCTTTGGCAAAAGGCCTCTACAATCTATGTGATTAAAGGAACATGAAGAACAATGGTACAATCACAATGTGTCTATTTCAATATACAATGTATGAAACACAAACATAACAACTTTTTAAAACAAGAGATAGACCCAGCATAACAAAAAAAATTAAAAATTTACCTAAATTGCAAATATAATAGCACAATTAATGATATTTTAAAAAAAAAATACCAAACATGAAGTGAATATTATTATCATGAGAGAAGCAAAGAATAAAGGATAAATAATAACAATGGACTTATTTGTTGTCAATTAAATTGGCATTACAAAATTACAATTTAAAACCTTATTGTCATCCCCAAGTTTAATATAACAAGTTATGTGACATATTTTCGCAATAGGCAATAATCATTTTCAGCGAGGTATTTTCACTATCTAGATCTTTTTTAATCTGAGACTTTTTCAAGTTTCTAAAAATAAAATCAGCATATTTAATAGCAAATGTATGACATTTAAATTCGTAAATGTCCTACAAGTGCTTATAAAATATGATACTTGATATGTATATTATAAAATAAATTAGATCTAAGAAAACAAAGAATTGTAGTGTTGCATGAGAAAGGAAACAAAAAGGTGGTTGTGCCAATGGATGAAGTAAACTACGACAAAGATGGAAAAGGAGAAAAAATTGCACCATCACCTTAATAAAGGAGCAATAACCTCGTAGAGAAGGAATATGGGTTTGCATCCTAAAGGAGGAAGCCTGATCAATGAAGGAGAAAGGATGAACCTTCAGCTAAGTTTAGATAGAAACACAGATTGACAAGAAGATCATTGTAGTGGAGGAAAGGAAGATGAATCATCACAGTGGAGGACAATTATGCATCTTAATGCAAAACAAAGCATTGAAAGGAAGATGAATCATTGCAATTGAGGAGGATTTCAAGGGTGGTAGACACATGATCTCAAATTAGTAGGAAAATCATTGCTAGAAGGTGCAAACAAAGAAAGTGGAGGTGGATGATCAAAGATAAACCCCAAAAGCTTAATGAAAGGACCTCAACAAATCACAAGCAAGTGATTTTCCCAATCGAGTCTCACAACCAAAACAACAAAGGAAATATTGTAAAAAATTTCATAAACCAAAGCATCCAATGAACAAGATTAAAAATGCTTTAAAATGAGTTTCTTCACAAGTCAAAACTCGTTTAGATAAGACCAAACTAAGGACAAGACTAAATCTAAATTTCAAATTAATCAAATCTCAAAAACAAACCTATATCTTCATGAAATAGATAAATATGAAGACTTAAAGTCTACATTAGAGTAGTTAATGAAGGAAACATAGCGCATCGATCTGCCAAGTGATGACACTAGAGGAGGGCCCCATTTCATGTAAATAAGAACTAGCTGTCCAAGCTATAGGTCAAGATTGGTCTTCAAAAAGTAACACATTAGTTCTTTCAAATTACACAACTCCCACATATATCCAATTTGATGAACTTCAATTTTTTATATGCATCCCTTTTGTACATAGTTTTCGTGCATTTCTTGCTCATATATCCAAGTTGGTTATGAAAAAATTGAAAACCTTTACTAAAACGAAACAAACCAGAGGTTACTAATTCTCTATGACTATTAGCCATATACAATTCTATTTTGAAGGCTATAAGCAATCACTAGTATATAATTCAAAATCTTGTATGTGTTGTCCCTAAATATGGTATGACTATTGTCATTGTTTAGAAATCTAAATGAATAAAATTCCACCTCATCATCAATTAAATATAAGTTTTCATCATGACCTACCACAAAAGCTTGTTGCAGCTAACTTTCCATCATGACCAAGCCCTTGGTTATAATCTCCTTAACAGCATTGATAAAGGCAAGTTATATTCAACATTAATGATGTAAGTCAAACTTGAGCCCACAACTTGTCGATCAAACAAGTCCCACTCCTCTTGCTTCATGGCCTCAAGTTTCATTCAAAACATGAGCTACAACACATTCTTGTGATAAAGAAGGTCCTCCATCTAGATTTTCCAAAAAAACACAGCTTGATATCTTTATATTTCAAATCTTCTCTACTGAACAAATTAATATCAACTTGCAAAAAATAAACTCTAACATCAAAAGTTCCTTCCATCCGCTTTGATTGGATCGAGCATTGACAGCAGTTATCGTCAAAGTATGCCTCTTAATTACTCGATATACAACCCATCGACTTATAGTCAAACAAGATAATGTCAAAAATAGACCTCACACAATCAGTCACACATATCTCAAATGTTTATCATTCAAGTCGCAGTAAAAGAAAAGCAGTAAAAATTGAATCTTAATAAACTAAGAAACAAAGAAAACACAAAACAAAGCACAAGAGAAACAAAAGACAAACAAATATCTGAAAACACAAACTAAGGAAAACATTGTTCACACTCAAAAATATATTCACTAGAACTTCGAAAAAAAAAATCAAAAAACTAATCTCAAAGATTTTCTCTTATAATAGTTGCAACAAAAACTCTCGCAAGGGCCATGATGAAGAAAAAAAAATAAGGTTTTCACTTAAAGCACACTATTTCACTTAATTATTTAACTCTTCTCGCTATGTATCCCACAAACGTGGTTGTCAAGTGTTCACATCAAAGAACAATTTTCTGAAAAGCCACAAACAACTATGTTATAAAATACCACACATTTGCTCAATAACTATTTGTCAAACCAATTTTGATGAAGCAAAACCTAAATTGTTTCCTAGCAATTTCACAATACAAGCATCTAAAAATGTATTCTATACACCCATGTAAAGCACTCCTAACGTCTTGTTGTGTCTGTCACGTCCATATGAAGCACATTGCATTTGTAACACTATGCTTGACATAGTGGCCAAACCACAAAATGAGCTGTTTGCACCCACATGAATGTACACACCACTATCAATCTCCAGGTTATAACACTAAGATACTCCCATCCAGTGGAAATGCTTAGATAAGGAGATAATATACATGGCCAAATGTGCTACTGTCTAACATATAAGGTTGTTAATTCAGCAAGTAATGTACGATGCTACTCCACTTGACCTCTGACAGAAAATGTTGAAAATTAGATCCAAGAAGCTGGAAAAAAACAGCGTTGAACACATATTTTATTCTGTAAAAACAGTAAAAAAAAAAACGATCAACCTAGTCCAAGAGGTAAGAAAATGAAAGTTTAAATGTTAAAGAAGCCAGAAAAAATTCTTTTCCATTTAAATATCGAAGAAAAGAAATGTAAACCTGAGCTGAAATCCTAGAAGGGGTCTTACTTTTCTTTGATCGTTTGGATGGATCCTATTTGCTGCAATGGGGTCAATCTCATTGAGAAGTTTAAATGCTGAAGCCGAGTTAATGTCGTTTAGGTCTGTTCAGCGAGTCCGATAAGAAATAGAATTTAGATGATAATCTGTTACAACCAAGTAAGAATCAAAAGCTCTCCTTTTTACCTACGTCAGTTAACCGGGAAATTCTCGAATCTTCTGCCATATCTTCCACCACGTCATCCGCAAGGTAAGGACTCACCAAAGCCTTTACATATACGAGAAATAAAAAAGTGAGCCAGCAAATTCGTAAGCATGAATGAGAAAACGGTGTATAGTCAATTAAAAACACCTGAATATAGTAATTTGTACCACCAACAATGATAGGAAGACGATTGCGGGAAAGTACATCGTCTATAATCTTTCCCAGAGAGCAGTAAGAATTACAACAGCAGTATGAATAACATCTCAATACATGTGCGTCAAAACTAATAACCACAAAAGTCTTACTGGAAAACTCACAGGGATAGCAAGATCACGAAAATCTTTGCAGGTAAACTCCACGGAAGGATCAATGTTACCCAGGAGATGATTGGGAACGCCTGCAATGGATTTTGGAGCCCTTGTTCCATTCGAGTCGCAAAGAACCAAACAATTGAGCGAAAACTAAAAATCAAGAATTAAGGAAGAAGGAGGACCTTGGCTCTCAGCAGGAGTAATCTTGTTAGTAAGAACGTCGAGGCCCCTGTAGACCTGCATAGAATCGGCGTTAATGATTTCGACAGCAGGAAAGTGGGAGGCGAGGCTTAATGCAAGCCGTGATTTTCCGGCGCCCGTCGCGCCCATCACCACTATCACTTTCTTTTTCACCGTCGCCACATCCATCTCCACCTCACAACCACCGCTGCGTCCAGTGTCCACTCCACTAGGGTTCTTGAGGAACGGATTTTTTTATTTACTGAGAATCAGATTACCCCAAAAATTGATTCGAATGCTACTGCAAGTAAATTTCAGGTTTGAAAGTATCTTATAATTAAATATTTAATAAATAATTGATAATATCAAATAATTAAAATAGTTTTTGAATTTTTTTTATAAATAATGAGGACTTTTTATGTAATTTTGAAAGAAAAAAACATCTTTTGTCCTCTTTATTTATTTGCTTTTTTAAAATTAAAAATATGTTTTGATGCATAGTTAGAGAAAGGTTTGATTGCATTTAATACAAATAATATATCAAATAAAAACTTTGAATTAAAATTAAATTTGTTTTACATACAAACAAAATATGTTTTATTATCATTAACAAAATTATCCATTATTTGTCTCTGTAAGTTATTAGTATATAATTCCTTTCTCTAGCCTACTTCATTATTTATCTCTCTCTTTAATGAAAACAAATTTATTTTTCCTATCTAACCCTCAAGCAATCAAAATCAATTAGAATACAATGTATATTTTTTTATTGATGGAATCATATGATTCAGGTAAAATATTTATTTTTTCATTAACATATAAATAATAATACACTTTCTTTATTAGTGATTTGCTCACTAATACATCAATTTTTTTGTTACAACCATTAGCCATTAATCCAAGAAGCTAATGTTCTAGTTAGACTATAGATTGGCTAGCTATCTATATTGCTTAATCAAAGCCTATTTCTAAAAGCATATATTATAAGATTAAATTGATTATTTTGCTTTTCTTTAGAAAAACGTTATTTTCAACCCATCTAGAAAAGTTTTTTTTTCCTCATACAATTACTTGTTTTATTTTAATTTAATCTGATTCTCTCTTGCTCTTATTACAACTTTAGTTTCAACATCAGATTCTATTGAGTGTTTTAATAATGATGATATACTTTATAAGAGATTGATAATATTGGAGTGTTTCCATCTTTAATGTTGATGTTTTCATACCCTTAAAGATTTTTCACATCACCATTTTGTGATGTCATACTCTTCTCCTTTATCCATCGAGCTTAGACATATATTTGTGCCTAAACTTGTATGCAAGTTAGTTTGACATAAAATAAAGACAAAAATCTAGTCATTTTTTTGTTTAACTATGACTTAAAATGATAACTAATGCATTAAACTTAGTGAACACATACTAAATTAGATTATTCCTAACTAATATTTTGATCAAATCAATTTTAATTTTAATTTTAATTTGACTACATTATAGCAATTTGATTGTGTGTTTTTGTTTAAGTATGCACAACTTAGTTATTAAATTAATAATCATAAGTTAAATACCTTTTCCTAAATAGTTATATAATTTGATCTAAAACTAAAACATCTACATTGCATGTAATTGTAGTTTTTATTTGTTATTTAAATCGTATTTTTGTGAGAGTGTACATGTGATGTCCTTAGCATTTCCTTATTAGAGTCGTGTCATGTATTTCTCTTATTGATTTTGAAATTTTTTTCCTCTTAACAAAATATTTAATTTTTCAATTCAAATAATGTCTTGAATAAAAAGAGTAATGAAAGACATCAAGTCATACTGTCTACTATTTGGGCACATAAATCCAATAGAGATTAGTAAATTCTGAATTTTAAACAAAGTGTCAATTATAAAAGTTGATTGATATCTTCTTTCTATAAAGCACATCAATTTCAATTTTTGAATTATCCACATAACTTTTAGTTCTATTATAACAAATGATCAAAAATCTTATAACTTATTATTTATTTATTAAATATTTCACTTTTTTAAAGACAAATTCTTAGATTTATATTATGATAATTTTATTAATTTTTTGTTTCATACATCTAAAAATATTAGTTCAAAATTTTCAATGCTGATCAAAGATGTTATTTCTTTGTAATTATCGTGATTGTTTTTTCATGAATATCAAAATTTGAATAAGCATGATCATATATTGAAAACCACAATAAAAGTAATCATAAAATTTCACATTTTTTTTAAACTTGATTCATACATCGCAATAGAATAAAACTCTAATACATATCCATCATTAAGGAAAATAAAAAACTATCACAACAACTTATATAATATCATAATATGAAAACCAACTACTAATCACATGTTGGTGTCATCTTTATCATCACTCTCTTGTAATCTCATGCTCTGTCTTATTATGACTTGAAATATTCAACCATAAAATAGGTTGCATCATTCTTCACTTGCTCGATAACAAAAATATTAAAACATGTATGTCAAACAAATATATTGGGGATTATATCACACACTAGATCAATCTTATATAATAAACATGCATACGATACGAAATAAAATATCATTTTATCTTTTTATTACTTGAAATAAAATATTTGTGTAAGAAATAGTGTAGATTTATTTTTTAACTTTTTTTCTATCTTTTCTAGGTTCAATTTTCTTTTAGTTGGTTTAATGCAAAGCTTTTCATCAACATATGAGCCTATTCTCCTAAAACATTTTAATCCCATAAGAATAACACTAATGATAACTATTTTGACTCATCTTCAAAACATATCATTCTATAATAACAATTACTATTTTGGACAATCAATATTTATGCACTTCTAAAATTAGACTTTACTTTTTTACAACTTTTATTCTTATTTTTATTCATTTTCTTTTTTTAAATGACATTAGGAATAACTAGTTTTTTTATCGTTTTAATCTTTTTTTTGTTTAGTAACCTTCATTATAATATTAACAACATTATACATTTTAATATTTTGATTATTTTTTTTGGAATTTAAAGTACCTTTGATGACATTAAAATTTTGATAAAACCTTTACTTAGTTAGGTTTAACTCTTGGATATATTTAAGTTTAACTCTTACATATGTAGAGAAATACTTTACACACGATACATCTATTTTATTGATCCCATGCCGCATCAAAAGAGATATAAATGTCATCTTTTTCCATAGGTGCCTTGTAAAATATTCGACTCAATGTAATCTTGCAATCAATTAAAGGTTATGTTCATCATGAAGGAGTGCATACATGAGGAATACTATATCAATGATGTTTTCTCTCAATTTTGAGAGGATCATCTAACACATGAATTGCCCATATCTTGTTTTCCACCTCATTTTCAAATGTAGCAAGAGACTACATGTCCTATAGATCATGTCATTGCCTTCTAGCATGTTGCCAACATCTAAATCATGCATAAACAAATGAAATGTAGAGTCTACTCCTACTTGTGGAATGGTTTTCTCAAGATGGATTCACGATTCTTTCCAAAGGATCAAACATGACCTTCACCACGAGAATACGAAGCTTTAACTATCAAAAACTAATGAACAACAAATTTAGTCAATAATTTGTGATTAAAGATGTTAGAGATATTTGCTTTCAACATTGTTTAAAAGGTCAAAAAATTAGCAATGGATTTGAGCTAAGTTTCCAAGGGATTGTTAATTTCTTCAACTCTAATTTATGAAAATCCATGTATTTAATCATTATCTAATCAATTCTTTTGTTGAATGAAAGCCTACTTTTAAGAGGAAAGTTCAAGGTGAAGATTTTCAAGAAGAGGTGGGCATCACTTTTCTAGTGTTTGCACATTAAACAAAATTATAGTTAGAAAAAATTGTTTTCCTCACTTGTTTTTATAATGATTAGCTATATGTTATAGGAGAGAAGTATAGATAAGATTTTAAAGATATGAAGTAGAAAAAAGTGGTCTTTTAGAAGTCTTTATTAAGCAACATTACCTTTTGGGTAGCTCATGCAACTTGCATAAGATAACATAAGTACAAAAAGGAGATTTATGAAATCAAAGCTACATATTGTGAAAAATGTTTGCCAATTTCATGCTCACCAAATGAGGTTCTTATGGCCATTAAGAAGCAAAGATTATGCTTCCGACCTTCTATGATGAATGACAATTTTTTCAAGACAACATAACCAATCCCATCACTAACATAGCAATCATAGACACTATTGAAGTATTGTATGCTCTAAACACTTTCATCTTGAAATTTTTGATACGGAGATACCATAAGATGTTTGTGTTGGTAGTGCACATTATCGAGGAAAATAGGAATAGATACAATTTTTCACACATTAATGCTAGGTCATAATATGTCTGTAAAATCATCATTATTTATCATACAATAACAACAAAAGCAACCAACCCTGATAAGTGCAACATAAAAGGGGTATCATTCCTTTGTTAGTTGAGCTAGTCATGTAAGTTGATATATGTGCATTTTTGGAGTCGATGGTTTAACTTCTTACCATTCAATGTTGTAGAGGAATGCTACATATCCTTTGTTCCTTTATCAATCCTATAAAAAACCATTTAAAGGATCATTGCTTGAGTGCATTGCCTCAATAGATAAACTAAAGATTTTGAGAAAAGTTTTTAAAGAGGAAAATGGACATCATTCCACAGTTGCAACTTGAGTAATTCAGCAATGATATTACTAGCTAAGGAACATTGGAAGATATGAATTCGACAGGCATTGCTTTACATGCCAATTCCACAATAATGGCTTGCGATGAGCCATGTCTATATTAAATCTAGTAGAAAACTCTTGGCTATGAGTTATGGTAGGAATGTATTTCTTAAGGCTTTTTCATATAACTCTTAAACAACTAAAGTATTTATCGAAAATGCTAGATTAATGCATGAAATGGATTAAAGTTGAATAATTGACTTCAACAAAAGGATAGTCATTATCGTGCCTGTATGGAATAGACTTGTCATAATTATTGACCATGGATACTTCAATAATAAAAAAATAATGGCTCTAAGAATTGCATGTCCATTTACCAAAAAAATGAACAAGCTGAGGTAGCTAATAAGCAAATGAACAACTTGAAAACATATATAAGAAAGGAAAGGGTTTACATACTAAGCAATTGTCAGCTATGATTTAGTGCTATACTACATATTATATACTTATGAGATAATCCATATATCACTTATGATACTGAAGCAATTATTCCTATAAAACTTGATCACATTATGGCAAGAGTACAAGTAGTACTAAGATATCCAAAAGACCAATTAAAACTATGGATATATTTAAACACTAAAGCTATATTCTTAGATCTAGCACCACTTGAATGGTTACTAGACTTGTCATTACACAAAAAGCAAAGAGAATGAAGAATTAAGAGCCGTTACAATAGACACATCTAGTAATGAGTGTTTAATAAATAGAATTTGGAGTTGTGTAGAATTGATTTGGGATGCTAGATTAACAATTAATTTGATGAGAAGATTCATATATCATAATAACTTAGAAAGACCTAATATACAAACTCATAAAGGAAAGATCTTGCCTAAAACTTTGAGCAATAATGACATGAATAAATTCTACGTTTAAAGAAAAAAAGAATAAAAAAAAAGAGAAGAGATAAAAATAAAATAAAGGCACGAAGGATTATGTTAAATGCAAATGGATCTATTCAATAGATATTTGCTTCCCTAAATGAACATGGTTGGGCTCTTGACTAGAATTTATATCATCCAACTATTGTCATATATTCTGCCCATTTTAATCAACATAAAATCGTTCCCTAATACTTTGCCTTGCAACCCTAAATGACGAATTGTCTTTTATTATAAATAATACAAGAGGTTCTTTTTAGGAGATCTTTTCGATTCTTATTGTCTTTCCCTGTTGACCTTCCCTCCATTTGGGTTTTGTACTCTTGTGAACTAATAACCCCCTTCTATAGTTCACAGAGTCATCAAAACCTTAGTTATTCTACAATAAAAATTGTCCCAAATCAAGTCACAAGACCACCCCCTTTACTTGTAGAGGGCATAATGGAACTTTTCATGTCATCAAGGCCTCAATTTTCACCTTTTTGAGGTTTTGCATGGTACTAATTGTTTGTGCATTGTGATTAACACAAGCCTCTTCAAGCTCTCACATCCAATTCTCAATCATAAATCACTTCCCATTCAATAGTCAAGAATTCTGACAGCCTCCAATAAAACTTCATCTATTCCTCACATTTTTCCCTCTAACATTAGCATAGTACAAAATGCTTAAGCAACATGTGGAACTCAAATGCAGGTAGTCCAGTCAATTAACCATGAGTAATCCATTTGCAATCCACAATGTAGTATCCAGTTAAATGGGGACATAACAAATAGCCCAGGTAACACGCTTATATTTTAGGGGTGGCAATATAAATCACATTATTGTCGCATAACACCAACACGCTTTGCAAACACAGCATCACAACTCACAGTAAGCAAACGACATGGAGGCAATGGCCTCAAGCTGTAACTGCAGCAGCAGTGGTTTCCTTAGCTTCTGATTCTGAGGCAGCTGAAGCAGCTTCCTTCGATTCTGATTCAACCTGCCAGAATTCTGTTTTCTTTCCAGTCCTTGAAACAGTTTGCAGAACTTCTTCAGGATTCACATTGCCCTTCACAGTCACTTTCTGTTCCTTCAGATCAACATCAAATGATTCCACACCTGTAATATGAGAACCACTTATCCTCACATTGTTGATTATTGCACATTGAAGAATTGATTTATACATCTAGAAAGTATATTTACTATATTAAAGATAATACAACAAAATGGGATGTATAGAGGTTGAAGGATAAGACCTTCCATCTTTGACAGAACCCTCTTTACAGCACCAGAACATCCTTCGCAAGACATCTGAACCTTGAGGACAACTGTCTGCGAAAAACAGTGCAGCAGCATTCTTATTGGCCAAAAACAAACAACATAAAATAATATATACTTTGCTTTAAAGTCAATGACAACAATTGAAGAAGAGCAAAGTCCAATATAGCCTTAAAAGCTTCCTTTGTTTTCTCAATTTGCTTGGTTGATGGATCTCAACATTTTCTTTTGATATGTGCGACTAATATCAATGACAACTTATACTAAATGAAGTTTGGATAATTTCTTTTTTGTTGTAGTTTTATATGCCAAAATGGCAGTAGTCTATGATGTGAAGTACATAAAAACAAAAATATTAAGTATGAAAAAAACAAACATATAAAAGAGAAAAAGTTCATTACCACATCACATAAATACATCTGATCTTTGTACGTGACATTCATAACTTTAAAAGAAACAAGAATTGCAGGAATAAACTGGTTACAATGCAGGGGAAAATAAAGAAATACTTTCAAAGCAAAGTAAGATGCATGAAAGCAAAACCAGCTTAGATGAGCTTTGTGCAAGAGGTCAGAACGCATTATATTTGTCATTGGCTGCCAGAACAATTCTTTTAATTTGTATTAGATTATGAAGTTGTCCGGCTTATTATTAACGATGTAAACATTAAAAGAACATATCCCTCATCCATAACTCTTTGATCGAAGAACATTAAACAAGGCATTGAAGCCAAAAAGGTAAGATGCAACTCTTATAATGTTGGGAAAATCCCTGAACAAGAGTGCTGCCCATATTTGTGAAGGTCAAAATAACTTTCACGCATCATATTTGATCGCACATCCAACAATTTCTTCATGGGGCTCAAATTGGGTATAATACACATCCACCAATTCAAAAGTCTAAGCTATTAAATGAAAATCATCATTTAGTGTATCAAAACTATAACTTATAATTTAATATCTAATGTAAAATTATTCTTCATATTTATCCCAACACATCTCACATATCGCCAAAATGATGATGTTATTTTAGAAAGCAACTTATGAAGATTGACATAGGCCTTAACCATGATTTAGTGTTACTTATATTAAAGATCAAATTGGAGGGAGAGAGGGAAGATATAATATACAATAGCCATGAACAAGAACCCATTGATTTGGATGGAATAAAGACATCAAACTTCACAAAGATATTTAGTCCGCAAGCTAAACATTCGATTATACAACATCACATAACAGTGCATATCTTCGTGATCCAAACAACCCTTATATCTACTGAAATCAATACCCTGAATCCAGAGCTTTCCATATTTCAAAGTTCAATTCTACAAGGTAAACAGAATGATTTATAGGCGAAACTGTTACATACGCCCACATCAATTTCCCGTTAACATTTCGACACTTCGGTGGCATAAGAACATTAGGTATAAACATGTGCACCTATAAAACAATAAATATCCATCCAATATTATTCTTAATACCAAATAGCGGAGCCATAAAATTGATGGAACCTAGCATTTAACAGCATAACAAATAGAACCATGCAAAAAATGCCTTCAAACTCTATAGCCAACAAGAGAAAATCGAAGAGACCACGGCCAGTTCAGCCTGACAAGAACGAAGCCCTAACTTTCGGAAGGAGGGAAATCTGGTCTTCAGAAATTACCTCAGCCATGATAACGAAGAGCTTCCAAAATAGAGGGGTAATTGGATCCAGAAACCGAAGAAGGCTAATGGATGAGAATTGAGAGATTGCAGGCGATTAGAGACCCTGCTCGCCATGGTTTAAATAGAGGCAGCCCAGCAAAGGTCGGTAAGAGGACGTCGTGAGATGCTTCCTTCAACGTGTGGTACTTCGAGGGGTATTCACAGGCCCAGTACTTCATCGGAAGCCGGAAGTACAGATTCCGTAGTACAGATTCGCGCTTCGGCCTTCGTGGCGGTAAAGAATAACCAATAAATATTTTCTTATCAAAAGATTATTTTTATTTGAAAGTTTTTTCTTAAAATGTCTTTTATCAAACGTTTTTGGACCATTTCTTTAATCTCAAAAATTATTTACAACCGATATTATATCTGGCTTGTTTAATCAAACATTATACATACATACATATATATATATATATTAAAAATAAAAATACATACAAACATTGATTTGATTTAATTATCCATCAAACTAAACAATAGGTTAAAGAATAATAATTCTTGAGAATTCAAAAATCAAATATCAAAGTTTGTATTAAATTATAAAGTGGTGTTTACCCAAATATTTGTCCCTTTTTCATTGCCCAACACTTGTTGTCCACATGTCTCCTCCTTGATATTTTCCATTAACATAATCTTTTACTCATGTTTTTTTTAGAAAATTTTTATTTTCTAGATTCCATTGTTCTCTATTTGTCTTTCTTGCTCAACTTTCTCAACTAGGTTTGTTTTGCCAATCCAGCTACTTATTTGGTACAATCCTCTTCGTCAGGCCAATCCCTTTTGCTTTAACCTTCTTGTTCAAATCACAAGTCATTCATCAAATTCTTTCTTCTAAACTAAACCTTTTAGACATTATCCAATAATAATTTTCATATATACTCACAATTTAGTTATGATTCTGACCTCATCAAAAATATTTAACTAACAATTATGTCTTATAAGAATCAAAGACATTAAATATTCATTTAATATAACTAGTTATCCATCAAAATTTTCATTACTTGATAGACTCATTGCTTTTTAGAATTATCATAGCTTAATAATTAGTAATCTACTAAATAAGTCTTATCATTGCCTTTGAGCCAATAAAAACCTATCAATAACTAATATAAATGACTCTTTTTTGGACTTTTAACTCTATGTTTTTGTGTTTTATTTTGTCTTCAATGTATGTACTCTTTATCAAAAACTTGATTTTTTTTCTTTTTGAACCATAGTTAAAAGTATTAGTGTAAAAGAGGTTCTTTTTATTGTAACGTCTCAAAAGTTGGAATAAAAATTTTAATAAATATTCAATAATTTTAATATATTTAATTAACAAAAAATAGTTATTTCAATGTTAATTAATGATATTAAAAAGGAAAAATTTGAAACATCCTAAATTTTGGAAAATAAAAAATATTTCTAAATTATTTATATTTTTAAGGATTTTTTCTTTTTTTTTCTTTTTGAAAATTTTTTAAAATATTCTAATTTTTTAAAACATAATTATAAAATACAACATGATCAAATCATATAATATTATTAAGTTAGAAATAAGAAAATATGATTAATGATATTATAAAATACAATTATAGATATTGTACGATATGATTTTGGACATTATATAGTACAATAAAAGGATAATATTTGAGATGAATAATCTAAAATGGATTGTATAGTACAATTAATAATATCATATAAGTACGATGCCTGATTAGACAGTCCAACATAAAAATGATTTTAACAAATTTAATAAGTGACAGAATATAGATTTTACAATATAAAAAGATAATCATATACTATGATATATTTAAGTGATATTAGAAGGTAAGAAAATATTATACATTATAAAAAAGAATATCATACAATATAATTAGTGCTAAATTAAACGTATGATTTATTACAATATTAAGAAAATTGTATAAGTTTGATCAAGTGAGATGGTTTAAACAAGAACAAGGGAAGAGAAATATCACATGTCGTATAATGTGAAATTAAAGATCATACAATATGATTATATATAAATAAAAAAATATTAATATTCCTAAACATTGAACAGAAAAGGAAAAAGACAAAGGAGAGTTCAATCTATAATAAATTATTGAATTTGAAGGGTAAGAAAGTGAGAAGACATCCATATGAAAGGATATGATCATCGAAAGAAGATTAGGGAACGATAATGTAGTGAGACATTGAATGAATATAAAAGAGGGGGAGGCTAAACATAGAAAAAATATTTGAGAGAAATTGAACAGTTTAGCTTTAACCAAGAGCATCAGAGGGAAGAAGAGAAGAATGTGCTTCCAAGATAGAGAAAAGAATCCAAGGTATTTAAAAAGATTCTAGTTGTGATACTGTAGTTATATTATAGCACCCAAGAGAAAAAGGAATTAGTACAATTGCAAAATCTAATTCATAGCATGACATTGCATACGAAAATAAGATAAGAAAGCTTTATATTATGTTGTAATACTTGATGTATTGTTGAAATGATAGCTTAAAGATTATACTACAAAGATTGCAATACGAATTGTTTTGAGTATGCTTACTTTTACTTGCATTAATATGAAATTTCATAGCATATATATAGATGTTAATTATTTTTATGTTTAAGTTGTGAGAACATGCTTTAATTTAAAGTATATGTGATTTGGAAGGGAAAAGAAAAACATCTCTTAACAAATGCTTATTAAATTGAATTGGAAAGGAAATGACAAAATGATGAAATAAGAGAGTAAATTAGTAAATATGATTAGATAAGACTTTGAACAATCAATGATTATTTTAAAAGATTAATTTGTTGTTTGAATAATATGTCTTCTTGGTTGACTTGTTTAGAATAAAATATCTCTAGAAGTAAAAGTGTTACCTAGAATAATATGTCTTCAAGAATATTGTTAAAGAGATATCATTATGACTATCCAGATAAATATGTTTTGAATAAATCCAATGCTATTTAATGAGTGTTAAATAGTCTAACATTATATTCCACTTAAATTAAAAAAATAAAATGAGAATTGACATTGGGAAAAGGCCTAAAAAATTTTATAAGATTTCTTAAAATAAAATATTTTTTAAATGAATTCAAAAGAAAAATTATTTGACTTTTATTATCTTGCAACATCACTCAAATATGTTTTTTTATATTTGTGTTACATAGTTCTTGTCATTGAGAATGTAACAATCCTAGTTTCACAAAAAATTAAATATGATAAATTATAAAATTACCTAATGTAATTTTAATGAGGTGTATTTTGATATGATACATCAAATTCTAAGAATATAGTATTTATACATAAAACTATCAAAATAGTAAAAAAAACTTTAAAATATATGTCATAATTTTAAAGTTAATCAAAACTATAATTTTAGTATATCAATATAAAGAGTTCTTGAAGATAGGTTTAATAATATTAAGTTTATAATTTTTAGATAAGTGAATAATTAATTATAATTTTTTAAAAAATTAAATATAATTATAAAATTTTGTGTTGCTTTAAAGGTAGATTTATAATTTCAAAATTTTGTCTTATGTCAAATCTGTTTTAATGGATGATGCATTTATCAATATTGAAATACTGGTTATGTAGAATATATTTGTAATTATAAAAGTTTTAGCTCAAGTGAAATCCATTTTAGCTAATGGTAGATATGTAAGCATACGAATATCGGTTACACTAAGGTAATTTCATTACACATTTTTCACAACATTTTGGCTCTTCTTTTTCAGCCCCAACTGCACCTATTTAAGGCTAAAAAAATATAACTACATAATATAAAGATGTAATTGAGATTTCATTCAAAGAGAAAGCATATATATAGAGTTTCTTTTTTATCCTATACAAATGATCAGATCTATAAGAATCAAGATTCGAAATTATTTGATCATTTTTCTTCGTTGAAGAAATGAAACATAATCAACTTGAATTTGAGACAACTATTCAAAATCTTAAGAAAATGCTTGATTTGTCTCTTATGTCTAATCTACGTGAAAAAGACCCATTAAGGGGGATAGTTTCTCCAACAAGTTGTTGGAGAAACTATGCAATCCAATGATATTGAGTATGTTTCCGATCTCTTCTCAAGAAACAAGGTATTTCTTTGCAAAATTGTACACAATTTCATATGTGGCCATTCCACAAAGATCTTTTCATTAGCTGAGGAAAGAATGTGTGCATGGTAAAAAGGATTTGTTTTTTTTAGTAAGGTATGGAATGTATTATCAAATATTTAATATAATTTTACAAGATCTATTTTTGTTGAACTATTTTGATTATGTATACATGAGAATTCTACGCATCATGTATTGATTGATCGAACACAGATGTTACACCCCAGTTTTTTTTTTTTTTTTTTTTTTTTTTTTTTTACATATAGACAGCTCAGATCGTCCCATACCAACCTGAGTAGCCTACAAAAAACATAGGATATAACACATCATTACACACCTACTTTCCTTAACTATGTGGATCCCATCTCCCGGGCACATCGTCAAATCAGGTTCATGACTCCTGAATTAACTGATGAACTCGCGCAATGTTACTCCTACTAGACCCAATACTCCTAACCAATACCGGTAGGAGAACCGATCTAATAGAAGTCTGAACCCCCAAGGTTAAGTTCCATAGTCATGTAATGACCTCACCATCAACAAAGAAATATATATAACATCCACCGATATGAAATGGCGCTCCACACACCATACCGTCAAGATAGAAAATAAGATAGTGTATAAAAATGTAACTCATATGAAAAATCACAGTCCATCAAATACCACATCATCCATCCGAATACATGAGTCATAATCACCCTCACATAATACAAGACATAAGAATAACAGTCTCACTGAATACATCCAACAGCAACAATCAACTAACCAGAATGTCTCAGAAAATCACAGCTCAGATCTCCTCCACTAGCCTACTGATCACGATCCCACCTAAAGCTGGGTGGCGTCAAGTCTGCCGAGCCACTGGAAAAATATAGATAATAAAGGAATGAGCTACACCCAGTAGGAAAGACAGCTAGTAAAAAAAAACTCTCATGCAAGAGAAGGATAATAGCAAGAGTATAGAAATACAGCATAACAATGTAAGGTGGAAAGGCACTCTCAGTCCCAGACTCTGACCAACCACAGTCACCCCCAGTCACACCAGAGTAGCTCTCCTCTGTGCTCCCAGGCAGCATGCCAGCGGGACACGCCCATCTCTGCACACGCATCACAACGCCTAGCACCCGACACCGCAGCGTCTCTCGTCAATCAATCTTCTGGAGACTATAGACAGAACCAGTCACATAGATCTCTAGCCAACGTGAGACACCCTTGCCACCCTCAGGCACGCAGGCCTACACACTTGGCTAGCCACGGCGAGTCACCCCTGACACTGCCACTCTCAGGCGCGCAGGCCTACACTCATGGACCAGAAGAGATCGACTCAGCCACCGTTCCAAGAAGTCCTCTCCCAACAATTTCCATAGAAGCCACGCCCCTACAGTCATTGCCAAGCTCTAACTCCAAGATTCGGTAACATGTGTCCAGATACAACAAGGCGTATACCAGTCCACATGTATACTGTGGAAGCTAAGTCTGTACCGCACAGTTACCTACCACAACTACCCTAAAACATCATATAGGGCCTATAGTATTCCGGTCCAATATGCCAATCCATGAAATATGCCAACACTGAGTAAACTGACTCAATCCATGTCATTGCCATCCAAGCAACACAAACTGTACCAAAATTCTGACTATTCTGGTAGCACCCAAGTGTCACACTTCCTTTCAACTAATCCAGCTGCACTGAATTTATGGGTAATTTCCAACAATCAATTTCAACTTGGCTACGTGATTTCTAAAAATCACCTTTTTCTCACTTCAGGAAATTTTTAAATTAAAAAAAAATCAATTTCCGCCCTTTATCCATTTTCCGAAATTCGGAATAAATTTCCGAATAAAATTTAAATTCCACATATATCCTTTTTCCGAAAATTCGGATTAATTTCCGAATTAAAATTTCCTCCGCGCCGTTCGTCCGCGCCGAATCCCGCTGAACCGGTTTTCGCTGCCGGTTCGGAACCCTCGCGCTGAACCGCGACACCGCCGAACCAAATACCTTAATAATCCGTTAATCGGTCGATGCTTAATTAATTATAATTACTAATAAATATTATATAAATACCATTAATTACTTAAATAAATTCGTAATTAATCTAAACCCTTCTCCTTCCTCGGTCCGACGCCCGCGAACCCTAACCGACGCAATCGCCGACCAATCCAATCCTTCTGTCGATTTCCGGCGAACGCGAACAAGGAGAAACAAAATCCGATGTTCATACTATCCTAATGTTTCAATAATGCCACTAATTTCTAAGGTTCATTCAAAATTTCCGCCGAAGGAGTTCGCCCGTACGCCATTGCCGTATGCGAGATTTAAGATTAATCCAACAATTAATTAACTAATTCAATGGCATCACTGATAATACAAATCCCTAACATGTTCCTAAGCATTAACTAAAATTTTCGGCGAAAAGGGAATTTTCTCGAAAATCCAAAATTTGTAAAAGACGCAAATTAGCATTCAACTAAGTCTGATTTTTCATCCACATGCTTGTGTTCATTAAGCAAAATATTCCATGCTTTTAATTTCTACTAAATAACTAATTTAAATCTGACTTTCCTACCTTGCTCGCCGGCGACGGTGAAGCTCGCACGCGATCAACCGCAGCTCCTCGCCGAACGAAACCGGTACCAAAATGCTCGCCTCTGTCCCGCGAACCTCCGGTTACCAAAAGCCCCTTGGAAGGCTGCCGGAAAGTACCGCCGTTCGCCGCGAACACCTCGCCTCTAGCCGCCGTTCGAAACCCTAACAGCTGAACAGTTTAGGTTAAATACCCGGTTTAAACCGGTAATAACCCGTTAAGACCCATTAAGCGCCGGTTGACCTTCCAAAAATGCCGCTTAACACCCGATCAGCCGGTTAATCTCCACCGCTGATCTCGCCCGTCCGATCCGCTTATCCGCGGCTTATCCAAACGCAAGCGCAAACGCACCTTGGCGAACCGCCCCGCCTTCGCTGAACCGCTCCGGTCCGGTTCACGCGCGTAAAAAAAACCAAATTCCGGTTTTAAAAAAAATCTCGGTGCTCCGAAAAATCCCCAGAAAATTTCAGAAATTCCAATAGCCTCCAATTGAGCTCCTGGCTCATCCTACTGTCGATCTGAAATCATCCAAGCCACAATTGAATTATTGAAGATTAAACATATAATATTTTACCGGGTATAACAACAGATTTAGTAATTAAAAGAGAAATCAATTGTTTGGGATCCTTCTATTCATCAAACTATTTTGTAAATGGATTAAGGATGCAAATGTCACATCAGTATATAAATATATATTATCCAAGTGATAGTAATGACGAAATTTATAAAAAATAATATTATTGTATTATTTTAGTGATGGTTTAAATTTAATAGATAATAATGTTGCCTTAAGCTCCTTCTATATATTGTTAATGGTGCATTATTTATGAACGATGTTAAAAAAATTATTTAGTGAGCTCATATGAGAGATTATTCTATTGAGTTTTTTTTGCATTAAAAAAACTAAGGGCAGATTGAGCTTCGTATTGTCTAATAAGAGTTTTGGTCAAAGAGATTTATCTTTCATGGGATTGAAGTGGTCAATGAGATGAGTCATGAAATTATTTTTTGGTTATATTAGTGCATCGTGTTGGTGAGTTTTAAGATTCTAGTGAGAGAAGGAGAAGAAAAAAGATGAAGAGAACATTGAGATTATTGAAGAGAGGTATGTTAGGTTTATGACGTATGAGCATCTTGTGTTAACTCATAAATACACACCCATTGGTATTGCACCAGTCTTATTCAAACTCGAAGCCATACCTGAATCTTATTTCGATAAGTCATCTTTAATAATCATAGAGATCAATTGCATGCTCTATTTTTTCTATGATTATCTTTATTGTTTTATTTTGTTTATCTAAATAAATTTTATAGTATAATATGTCATCATCAACATTGATTCTTGTGCATACTTTGTCTGTTATCCTAAGTCATCCATAATCACCTGATTGTCTGCTACTCCTAATCATTATTGCCTAGTGCCTCAACATCACATGATTGCCACCATCGTTAAGCCGCATACTGCTTCCCAACCACCCACCATCGCCTGGCCACCTATCAGTTATCACCCTCTGATTATCATCAATCATCGACATCTATCTCGCTCACTACTGACATCCTGGTCACAACATCATTGACGTTCAATCATCATGTTATTTGATTACATAATTTTTCGATGCATTTTTATTTTTCATTTAATGTGGTTGACTCACTTTGAGTTAATCATAGAATTCTAAATATCTTTTAGTTTCTTAAGTGATTTAACTTTAAAATAATCTTTATTTATATATTTTGTATTTAATATAGTTGATCTATTAAAAATTAATGTCATTTAATTTTAAAGATCTCTTTTGAATTTTTAAATGATTTTAACTCTAAAATTATCTTTTTTTTATGAATACTTAGGATATTTTCTAAACATGCATTTTTTTTTTTTTGATGCATTAAGCTCTCCATCTATAAATAAGAGAGACTCTCTTATTGCAATTAAGTTATTGATGAATAAAATTTTTCTTATTTGTGTACTTCTATATTTGTGAGAAAAGAGTATTCACTCAACTCTAGTTAAAAAGATTCTAACTTTCTCTTTTCATGTGAGAGACAATGATCAAATATGAGAAACATTCCATCATGAGAGTTCACAACCAACCAATCCCTTATGAGAGATAAAGATTAGAGGAGCGAGATTTTCTACTTAGAGAACCAACAATCAAATAAATTTTTACTTCTACCAACACATGTAAGTCTTCACTTAACCATCATATTTCTCATTGAGGTTCCTAATCTTAATTTATCATCCTATCACCCTTTTAAACCAAGCTTACCCACTAACCTAAACCAGCACCTCATCACCATTTTTCATTTTTGGTATTCCATATGCCAACTCTTATAAAACTATAAGACATCGTCAAAAAGGTGCACTCTCTTAATAATCTTTATTTTTTAGATAGTAATTTAAAATTAGAGTTATTTTTTTATTAAAATACTCAACATAAAATTTGTCTTAAATTTTTTATTTTATGTGTAATATTAGACATAACAAAAATTACTTTGTAGAAGTTTATACATAATACTTAAAATGTTATCATCTACTTAACTTAATAATTCATACTAAAAATTTAGAATATCAATCTTTAAATAGTTTTAAAATATCACACACACCACTAAATCCTAATTAGTTTATAATATTTTTAATATTTTCTAATAATCTATTGAGCAACTCTTATATTGTAGGCTTTAAATTAGATCATAATAAAAGTTTAAATTTACCCTGCATCAATTTGTTAGAAGAAGATGGGTGTGAGGTTCACTATAGAAAGAAAGTGATAATTGTCAAGAAAATTTTGTACTAGTATGATGTCATACATCTACAAAGGTCTGGATTCATAAATTATAAGGGTTTTCTAAAAAATCATACTAATATAAAGAGCATTAGACTGATAAAAGTTGGGTTAATCATATAAAGATGATATAGGGATCATATTATACTGTGTAAAGTAGACAATTGATAAAGCAGGATCGTATAGATACGATCTTGACAATCAAACTATATGAACAAATTGTGTCACATAAAATAAAAGAGATTGTGTAGTAGAATAAAGTGATCGTACAATTATGATATATGTTAATAAATTATTTACAACTAGAGACACTTTATGGTACTAGGATTATTCTTATATGATATAACAAACAATACTAATGTTTGGAGAATCGTATGATATGATTGGGTAACGTATAAGTATGATTCAGGGTTATAGCTTACGGATAAAAAATTGTATTATTTTAATTACTTATTAGGCATATTATAATTAGGATATATGTTGACCCAACTATTTATATGATATTATAAAAATCAAAGAATAATAAAGATTAAGAATAAAATATCATGTCAAATTTAGATAGATAAATCTAATAATCTATGATTTAGCATAATAATATTATTTTGAGTCTTTATTGAATGAATTTTGCTATTATACTTTCCTTTACATTAACTACTTAATACTTGTAATATCTTTATTATATTAGTTTTATCTTATACATGATTTTGATAAACATAAAATATAATTAAAATAAAATAAAATGAATATTAGCTTTAAAAATCACATTGTTTAACATGATGACATGAGTATTACTTTATTGGTTATATAATTTTATTATATCTATGGCTTTTGTATTACATGACATCATTAAGATTGAATAAAATATATGTAATTATAATATTTAGATTTATATATATCTAGACTAACATATTTATTTTGCATGTGATACTATATGATTAAAAAAATAACATAAAAATTGAATTCATAGAGATATTATCCTCAACATCAGACTAATATGTTAGATCATGGGATATAGTTATCATACATGTCTAATAATACTAGATCAATGTGTTGGATGGTAAAGTATGGTACCATACAGGTGTGGTGTTACTAGACCAATGCATTAGATCGTAAAGTATCAATATTCAAATCAAATATCATTTTAGTGTTATTTGATAGATTAAATAGATATAAATTGAAGATTATTTAGTCATATGTTTATTAGATTTAGAGAGGATAATAATTCAAAAAAATTTATTCCAATAATAACATAAATTATTAAAAAATAAAATTAAAAAGAAAATTGATAACTTTACATAGCATATGATTTTCTTATGTTATATACATAGCTTGTAGTTTAACATTTAATATTATTTATCATCATACTTATATTAGTATATTTTTTATAAGATTTTATATTTAACTATTACAGTTGATTTATCCATTGAGATTATTGTCTCACATAGTGTTACATCACAAATAATGCATCCACTACAAAGAGATATAAAGATACAGATACTATGAATGAGGATGCTACTAGTTAGCCATGTTAAGGGTAATTTTGATACACGATGAGTTTGGTGGTATCTCATAGATAAAATTATATGTTTAGTAACTTTAATATTATTGCATAGTTATAATAGTATAGGTGAATAATTTATTTTATTTACAAAAATTTATAATATTTTATGTTGAGTATATGTGTGGTTTGATTGGTTAAGTCTCATTGTTAAATCCATACCTATGTAGGTTTTTATAACCTTACATGTCATTTTATTTGTGCATAATAGCTAATTTACTATTCTTTTAAAAGATCGGGTTAGATGGGGTCCTAATAAAAGTAGTGATGGTTGACTCATATTATATTCATTCTAAGACTTTCAAATCAAAATGATGCTCAACATAAGATTATGAAGGAACAGAGAGAGATAACACAATATTTACATGTTAAAGAGGATATCTTACTTTTCTTGTTAGTTGTGTAACTATTATGTTAGCACTTTAATTTTATTTAATGGATGGATGCGTGTTAGAACTCTATTTTGCGATGTTGTTTGAAACTTGACATTTAAAAAGGTGCATATTGTTGTAGTTTTCAAATTTTATTTTAAAAATTGATTTTTTTTATCAAGGTTTTAACTTGCTTTAGTATGTTTAAAAAGTTTCAAATGAATTTTCTCATTGTTTAATTTTTATTAAAAGAAAAGAATTTTTTCATGATTTTTGTTAAAGAAAGAAAAATTACATGATTTTAAAAATAAAAAAAGTAAAGATAAAAGAATTATATGATGTGATATTGAATCTGAGAAAGGCCAAGAAAGGGTCACCACACTTACACTCATCAAAGATATTAGAATTTTTTTGCATTATCAAGGTATATTCTTACAACATATATAAGGCATGTATTTAAACCCAAAGAAGTTTGAGCTTAAGATATCTGTATTAATTTATTTTGAATTCATTGTCAAGAATGGAGAAAATCAAATCAGTGCCATAGTTAAGAGCCAAAATTAACTATAATAATTAAGAATAGAAGCTTAGTTGTCATGTCCCACTTGACCTCTCTACAAAATAGTATACCTATATTATCAACATTGAGTTAAGCATCAAAGCAAAGAGCCAAATTGAGGATGTTATTAATCACTCAAACAAGGGTGACAAAGAAACTAAATATAATTCTCTTTTCATACCAATTCAACTCTATAATTTAATCAAAATTGATCAAATTAAGAATTTAAATATATAAAGTCTCTTATGTACATGTCTATTTTCTTACATACATATTTTTACATATCCTAATCAATCACCATATATCATAATATATATATATATATATACATCAACTTTCTTAGGAATCGACTCATCATTCTCAATTCAAAATTAGTATAAAGAAGACCACACCATATTCCCATCCATGAAACATCCACATGTCCAAATAACAACCACAATAATTATAACATAAAATTATTGTACCACAACTCAACTAACATGCCCAAATAGTCTCTAAACATTTGAATCCAACTATTTGTATAATTATAACAAATAAAGCATGTCATTGTATAAATATAAAGTATCTACGTATTCAAACCTCATATATCATCACTTTTATAATACTAGGCATCATCAAAAAAGATGTAGCAATCATCTTGGTGATTATAGGTTAATATATATTGATATTTTCTTTGTAACTTTATTATGGTTTAAGAAATTCAAATCTAATAAGTTTTTTCTTATCTTAAACATAATTACATTTCTTAAAAAGGATATTACTCTCATCTTTTTGTATTTCATCTTGTCCTTTCACAATTGTAATATAGTCTCATCTCTTGTAATCTCCTTTCTTACCTTTTATACTTAGTTCATTCAATTCCATAATTTAGTTTTTTAAAGGCAACATAAACCACTTATACTTATGTGCATGCTAGTCAAGTGTTCTCACTCGAAAGCCATTATTACTTTTTCTAACATCTGCTTTAATATTACACTATCATGCCTCGCCCAACATCAATCAATATAACCCAATAAAATGTATCTATAATACAAGTCTATTAGGTTAATCAAAGCTTGCAACATAAAAATGAGGATGCGTATTATTAAAATGAGCAAGCGTCAAGTAAAAATTCATAATAATCTCGAACATTTCAACTAAAATAATAACATATAAAAAACCATTATTATATTATATGTAAGTACAAAATTGATGTTAATGCATAAAACTAAAATAAATATAGATATATAAATATATATATATATATATATATATATATATATATATATATATATATATATATATATATATATATATATATATATATATATATATACATACATACATACATAATATCTCTCACACTCAATAAATATATTAGTCTATTAACCCTCGATCTTAAATTATTATCTAAATATTCAAAATTTGATGGGTGTTAGCATTATGTCTTATAATGTAATTGAAAAATAAGTATAATATATTCAATAAAAAAATCTCTAGTTATATATAATAAAAAAATATAAATAATAAATAAAGTAGATAAAAAAATAAAATAAAATAAAATAAAAAATCAAAAATACATGATAATCTAAATCAATAATAAAGTAATAATATGTATATGATTATATGACTATATATATAGCTTATAATAAGCATATAATATATTTTCTTTTATTTTTTATTCTTATAATAATTTATTTTATTTTATTTTTTAATTCATTTTTTACATTTTTATTTTTTTATAGGCCTAGACTTTTTCATGACCCCTATCAACACTTGGGGTATCTAACATTATATCTTATCATCATAAGAATAACCTTACCTCTAAGCATCATGACACAAGGGAGTGAAATATTTCATTATTATTAAATCTTGCCCACAATGCTAATATCATGTGTTGACGAGAATGAGGTGCTTGAAATATCAAAGTCTCGTCTTTAAGTACCCACAACACCCGATAATGAAGTATCTTATCATTACTAAGTTGAGACCTCTATATGCCATAACTCTCTCTTTGGGTATCACTATGCTTGGGGTGACATATTATATATATCATATTTGTTAAGTCACTACTTAATAAAATCTTATACTTTATTAAGCTATATTAGTCTTTTTTCTTTTCATTTTATTTTTTTTTATGTTTCATATATTTTAATCTATAACATTGCATAACTTATATAGTTATACATTTAGAGTTATATACATAATTAATGATCATAAAAGTGTTATAATAAAATTAGAATATATGAGCAAAATATTATGTCATATAAATACTAACATCATCAAACATTTCATAATAATAATAAAAAATATTTAACAACTTACATCATAATTAATTAATTTATTTATTTAACAACTCAATGAAGCCTCTTTTATTAGTTTTTCTTTCCCTTTATTAGTTATTGTCATTCTTTACAATACTTCACATAAATGTTTAGTAATAAAAATTTAATTTTTATTATGAAAATATTTCTCAAAAGTTATGCTTAATAAACTGCTATCTTTTTTGTATGATATAATTGACCTTATTTTATTGTACCATCAAGTTTGTACAATGGTCAGACTACTATATTACTGTGATTATACTAGTTTAATATAATTGTTGTACGAGCACAACTTAAGGGGGATTAGATAGACAATCTTTACTATATTGATTTAATGCATAAATGTATTATTCTTATTCTAATTTAGTACAAGTATAATATGCTAACATCGTAAGGTATAATGCCAAATATAGTATTGTATGACGTATGTCTAATATCGATCGAATAGTACAGGAATAGATCATACTAGTTTATTTTTCTTTTTATATATGTTTGATAAGTAATATATTTCTACACTAAAATAATCTCAATCATAATTATTCAATAGCATAGCTAGTCAAATAAGATCCAAGATATTTTTTACTAGTATGGCCCATCTACTTCATCCTTTTAACAATCGATTGAGCATATGATCTTGATTAATAATATGTGCCCATTATATCATCAGATATATGGGTTGTACTAATATTATCCTTATATTTCACCATAATTACCTCAGAAGGCATTTAATTGACTCTCACTATAAGCTCGTACCAAAATACCTGAACAACTATTTGAGATAATCAATACAAGCTAGAATGACAACGATCTTTGTCCCCCATAGAGACAACTAGAATCTTACAAACTACATTTTCATACCTATCCAAATAGTCAATGTGTGCTTTAGGCAGCAAAAGCTCGATAATGTCTTACCTTGAAATGCAGTTTTTAAAAATTTGGATTAAAATTTATTCTTTTCTTGGAGCTTATCCTTTTCCTCTCTTATGTCGTTGAACTAGCGCAAGAACTTGAGATCTAAAAGCTAAAGAATTTTCCTTCACCTTATGAGCACCTCCTCTCCCTACTCTCTGGTTTCTCACCTATTTTTCAAACACTATAGTGGGCTTTTGAGGCACTAGAAAGAGCTTATCCTCTCGTTTAATATAAGAGGATAAGTGAGTTGTTGCTTAATGAATTTTCTCCATTTGTTGTTAAATATTTATTTTTAAAGTTTCACTAAAGATCTAAACTGTCTTAAAAAATGTAAACCACATATTTATGGATTTCTCACAATAAGATTTTTAGAATAACATGTTCAAATTTGAGATTTGATTTTTATCATCCTAATACACTTTTTGAGACAACAATTAGACGATATATTTGCATTCTAAAAGAGAAATACAGGTATCCAATATGTAAAAAATAAAATGTAAATTTGGGAGAAATATTTGAACTAAATTTATCAAGTTATTACGAGCATATTGTATTGTTATTAATCAATCTCGTAAACAAATCAAGTCTTCTTAAATATGTGGGTTTAAGGACATAGTACTTATGCTTGCAATTGGTTGAAGAGGTGGAGTCTCAAGAGCTCTATTTTTATTAGGAAGCTATCATAAGAGTTGAGTCTACTAAATAGATTATTATTTAAAACATCAAAAGAGTGGAGAAGTAACTATATTGAGGCTTTGAGTAATGACTCTTTAACTATGTGCAACATTTGGCCAATGTGGGATTTGATGCAATGGATGTAATTTGTATCAAAATAATGCACAATGTTGCAAGCATCCATGCATGCTAATAGTATTTGCTTAATGTGCATAATTGGAAATAACCCTATGGAGCTATTAACTGCACGATCTTGAAGGGCTACTTGTTTGGTTCTTAAGATTTAATTCAAAATGAAGATTTTGGTTTTCTAGATTTACTTCAAAATAAAATTTTATAGATATGCCCTGAATCTTAGTTTCTTTGAAGTCTTATCATATATGTTATTAGCATACTTAGTCAGATCTATTTTTTTGGATATATTTTAAGATTTTTTGTTCAAGAGCATTTTGAAAAATCATATATTTTGCATATTATTATAAATACTTTCTATTATTATGGTTTAGATATGTATCTTCTCTTCCAATCATCATTATTATTTTGTTATTCTATGATATTATTTTCTTTATACTTCAATTTTATTGTCGTTGTTCGTAGGTGTAACCCAAATCTTTAAATGAATTATACAAATCATCTTGTTTCAACATAAATATAATTATTGTTCTTCTAGATTTGAAATTTATACAACAATACTTTTAAAATGCTCCATTTTTGTATTCTTTAAGGTTGAATTTGATTGAAATGTATAAATGAGGTTTATGAAAGTTGCTTAAGATTTTTGATGTAACAAATACCACATCTACAAATAAAAATATGCATACTGGCTTATGATGAAGTCATATTGATACATAACAAGTTATATGAAAAGGTTGATTGCAAGCAAAATTTATTCGATTTGATCTATAATTAATTTAGGGTCACATCAAAACCAAGTACATGAAAAAAATCTCAAGGGAGTATTTAAGAAGTCCAAATTGGTAATCAATTGTAATAAATTATTTATAAAATTCAAAGATGTTTATTGCTTTGTTTGTGCATAATTAGTGATGCATTTGAGGATAATTCAATTCTTCAATGAAGCAAATTTTCTTTTGTTGTCTCCAATGCATGCATGCCCCTTTTGCAAGTAGTTATTAGTTAGAGCCTTTAGCTATATTATATAACTCATCAATCCAAAAGTTTGCACAAATAGACATCACACAAGAGCAGGATAAAGCTTCCAAAGGCATTGGATCATACTCTTCGCGCACTCTTCTCTTACATCCTTCATCGATGGTAGAGATGCATGCAGCTGCTTGTTTCCTGAAATCAACCTTCTCACTTAGTTGGAGCGACGAGCGCTGTGCTTAGCCTCGTCGTAGAGCTCCACAACCCTCCCATTCGGCGGCTGGACCGGCCTCGCATTGTTCTGAAACTCCTGATTGAGAGGAGATTTGAGCAAAGTTATTTGATCTCTGGCAACCTTCCTGACCTGCATTATTACATGTTTTAAACGAGCTTGAAACCGTTGTATCGCTTAAAAGTACGTCAATTGTATCATACCTTGCCAAGGATATACCAGGTGACGTTCTCGGTGCAAGGTGGCGTGGTGAGGGAGCCAACATATTTGAAGAACCGCCGAGTGTGGCGTTTCAGGGCCTTGGTACGCACTCGACCGACTTGGACCTGAGCTTCGTCGTCCACCGAGCAGCGTTCCTTTGCCAACTGAGCCAACGCATCTTTCAGCTGCAGAACACGTCGAGCAAACTATTATAAGAGCGGTATGCTCTGTGTCAATTCGTAGCTTTAATGTAATGAAAGGTTCTGTTTCAAACCTGGTAGATGAAGGAATCAGGGTTGCCGAAATCGTACAGGACAGCGACTACCACAAGTTTGCCGTCGTCGCTCTCGTGTACCAGCTGGAGCTCTACGGGAAACCTACCAAAATCGATCAATTGCATAAGATATCGTTCACACGTAAACTTATTTACTGTAGAAAAAGTAGTACACACTGCTGCTTATCAATGGTGTGTTCCGAAGGTGTATGCCAAATCAAGCGCTTGAGCTTGTAATTCTTCCCATCTTGCGTCATGAATCCTCCATCTTTCTCGAATTGCAGCTGTACCCAGGTTAAACAGAGAACCGTATAACTAGGGAAGATGATCGATTGTGTTAGATAGAGCACAAAAGAAATACCGCGACGTTGAAGCCAGTGTTAATGAGGGTGGCATTTGCATCGACATAAAGCCTGTCGAGATCGTGCAGTTTGGCATTAGGAGCGGCATCGTCTTGCATAATGTTTACTGGGGATTGCCGGTTTCCAATGGAGCAGGATTTGTACTCCGAGGAGAGATTGCCCCATTTGGATGGGCCATTTCCAGTATAACCAAAGCCGATGAATCCTTTAGAATACCACGAATATTAGAAGTGAAAAATCGAATCATGACTTGCTATTGATTTCATGTCATTTACCATTGTGAGCGTGGGTGCAGGCAACCAGAATGGAAGCTACTGCAAGAGATAAAATGGGCATGTTAAGGTCAGACTTAGCCATTCCCTTCTCTTGTCTGCTTCTCCAATGGTGAACAGGCTCTGCTTCTCCCTTCGTCGATTAATCTCACCCTTTTAAAGGGTTTTTACATTGGGAAAGGGTCTGTTTCGAAGATACCCAAATAAGTTATGATCTGTTGTAATGAGAACCTGCGGTTCTGAGTCCTCTACCTCCCGCCAATGGTGGAGGTTTCACCCAATTATGGCCATATACTATTTTTTTTAACCGTATCATGCTCTTAAAATAACCGTTCCCTTCCCCTTTCCTTTCATCTTCCTTTCAAGGGCAATGCTTTCACATGCCTTGATGATAAATTTCTTTACTGATTTGTTGTTTCTTTAAGATTGTTTACAGTTATAAGGTCATATTTTGCAACAATGAGGTATGGTGAGACTACAAGAAAATGAGTATCAGAGGCATTATAACTGAAGGAAACATGTAGAAAGATGTCTTCTGCTTTCCCAAATTTCATCATATTTGGGGTATTGCTGCCCATATGAAAGCTGTATGGGAATGGGCAGCACTTTACAGAGTCAGGAATAAAGTGCATGATAAGGTTCCACAAAAGTAATACAGAAAGATAGATGCATAGATTCTTACAGTGATCTTCTCAGCTCAGGCTAAATGGAAGCCAGCAGATCCAAATCACAGCAATCCAAGCGTTTCAACTCACATGCACAATGAAATTACAACTCCACTAAGCTGCTGCATTGCGAAGCAAGTTTTTGTTCTACTTCTTTTATTACAAAGGGGAGAATGTGCTTCACTTATAGTTAATTGATGCTGATAAGGAAATTTGTGCACAATACTGGAGGAGTTCTAATGTACAAGATGAACGATTGAGATCTAAATAGTTTTGCAGAAGAGAGAATAACACGGAAGAGTTTGGCATAAAGGAGCAGGTCAAGAAGAATCTGACATTGAATTATGGCATTGGAGAGTAGTACAGGATTTCTTTCTATCAAGGAAAGGCCATAAAGATCATTTGATTAGCTGAATGACTTCTACATGGATCTAACTGTAGGTGTAGACTTTAAGGTTTTGCATTAACTGTCAGGATAATTAGTGTTCAATGCAAGTATAATTGTGTTTAGCTTTATATTATAAGGTAAAATAATGTCAAAATTTTAATATATAAGTAATGAAGTAGGATGAGAAGCATAAAATCTATAATATTTCTTCAAAATTCTAATCTCAAGATATAAATTAATATAGAAAGTTTTTAAATAGTTCAATAAAGAATTATAAATTTTTGATGGATTAAATAAGTCATTATGCACTTATTTTAATAAAAAAATTTATTATAATTATTTATTTTAAGAAGATACAAATAAGAATTTAGAGATACATTAATGAGGAATTTTAAATTTGAATATTAATTTTATTACTTGTAGTATATATTGTTGATATGATTTTATATTGTCATTAATAAATTTTTATGATTCTTTTTATTTGAAGATCTTCATGATTTAAATTCTTAATTAACTTATTAAAATGTGGTAAATCTTATGTTTATTAGAGAATTAAAATTTAAATCATTGATTCTTTATATATAAATATTATTTTCATGTTCATGAAAAAAAAGCATATTGAGTTGAATTATCCCTTATTTGTACTTCATGTGAATTTCTTAATAAGAAGGTTAATCAACCAAATATTTCATGTGCATGATGGTTAATGGGACAACTAAAGAAGATTACATAGTTAGCTCATTCTCTATTTTCATTTTTTTTCTTCTATTTTGGTTTTTCTTTTATTTCATTTTCTTTTGTTCTTTCTTCTTTAGATTTCAAGTACTAAACCCATCTCTCTCATTCCCAAATCATGTCTCAAGGTTTTTCCTTGATTGCAATCGAACCCTAAACCCATCAAAGAATTCATTAACCCTTGGCTAAACCTCTTCTTTTTTCTCTTCTTGATTTTGTCACCCACATATTTCACCTTCTCCTAAAAACTAAAATTACTTGGAATAAGCTAGAAGATTTTGGTGAATAGAGGAACAATAACATTATATCCTTGATCTTAAAGACTTCGATACATTTAATAAGGGTTGAAGTTCAACATTGGGCTCTTGATAACGACTACATTCCCTATAATCTAAATATGAAAGATTCCATTCTTCCTATATAGTCTTCCCTATAAGGGATGTCCATGTCTCCCAAAATTTCCATTAGATAGATACATCGTGGTAAAGAAATGAATTATAGACTTGGGTACTATCGAGAGAAGATCCATGGCCTGGAGCTGGTTTACTTGGGCACCTGTGCGTACAGGAGAACCACACAAAAACATGGATATGACTGAAGAAGAAGAACAAATCCATCGCCTTCGGAAGACAGTTACGCTGTGCAGTATTACAAACAGTTGTTTACAGAGGAAAGCTGAGGGCCCTACAGGCGTCCCTTTCCTGTGGACAGCGGCATCAGATAAGCCTTCAACTTTGAAATGCCTTCAGATCTGCGATACACGTTGTCACATCACCAACTTTTGTAGTATCACCGTTGGAGGAGTTATATTTGAATGAAAAAATATTGATTTTTTATATATATTTTATGTTGTTTCTTCATTTTTATTTCTTTTATAAGAAAAAAGGTCAATTCGTCTTTGGGTTCGTCACCTGGTTTTCAACTATAGACGACCAAATGGAAGGTAAGGTTATAACATCTTCAATTAACTGCTTAAAATATCTTCAATCATCTATAAGTAGTTGTCATTATTCAGTTTCTTTTTTATTATATTGTCAAATATCATATTCAAACTACGATTTACCAAATTGTATAGATCTTTTTCTTTTTCAATTTCGTTAATGTACAAATGATGAGACACTAAATTAAATACTATCAAATTCTTTTTTAAAAAAAAAAATCTAAAAAAATTAATTATATTTTAATTGTTTTATTCAACCGTGATCATAGCATAAAACAGATTCCAACTAGATTGAAAGAGATGTTTTCATTATTTTGTTAAAACGAAGATGAATTGACCAATTCGATGAAGCGAAACTGCTGAAGTCTAATCAAGAAAAAATAACTCAGTTGGTAGCAACTTTTTTGCTGGCAAATTAATGCGAGATTGATGCTAAGCGAAAAAGGCGATTATCTATTAAAAAAAAAGGAAAAAAAAAAAGGGAGATCATGGTATGTAATGAAGGACATGATGCATGCTTCCTCCTCTCACATGTTCCCATGTAATGGCCATCCATGTGTGCATGCATTCTTTTAAAGCAAATGATTGAATTAGTTATATAAAGTTTTGATACTAGGGTTTATACTATGTGTATTTTATTAAATATTTTAATACAACAATATTTTGTCATTTAATAAAACAATAAATCATTCATCTTTGGAATTATTTTATAAGTTCAAAATGTCAAACACCTATAACTTATAACCTATAAAATGTTATCATATTATTATGGATCTTAAAATATAATATAGTATGATAAAAATAGTTAAAACTAATAAAAGTAAAGATAAATATATTTATTAAAAACATATGCTAAAAAATATATATTAAAAAAACTATATGAAAGGTTTAAGTCATGAAAAATATTTAAAATATATTTATATTATTTAGATATAAAACATATATAACATGATTTTTTTCATTTTTTTTTATTTTTCTATTGTTATTTTATATGAAAGTTTAGGATTTCTCACTACAATAATACTTGTGTCTATATGTATGTACGTATATGTGTACATTATCTAATATGTTATATGAATATTAGAAAATAACGGAGAAAAATGATATAGAACAATAAATAAAAAACATAAAAAAATAAATAAAAGAAAGTATATGATATGATATTATGCTATATGAGTCTTTCATCATATCCTATTTAGTCAAATCATAAATAAATCTTATAAAATACTTAAAAATATCAAAGTATTAAGTAAAAACAAAGTATGTAATAAGACCTTGAGGACACCATATAAAATCGAGTGGAGGTGATGCAAACATAATAATTTCATGTATTACAACAAATGAACTAAGAATATGAAGAGAAAGAAGATTGAATAAATAGCCACTTACATGATCTAAAACCTGTAATACAAAACAAAATTTGAAATAACATTCCTATATATTATATGCCAAACAAATACAACACAAGTTCTTTCTTATACAAAAATATCTTATAAAACTCTTAAAATAAAATATTCTCTTAGTTTAAATCCCAAGCTAATAAATCTGTAAGAAACTCTAACTTTATATATAATTAAGTAGGTACAAGTATAACATACTAAATAAGAAAAGTATTAATTACAATAGAAAATGTAATATGAAAATATAATATGCTTTTTTAGAAATGATACAAGAAAAATATCATAAATTATTACCAATTGAGTAGGTAAGGCCAACATGTACCCAATTGGGTCTATTCTTTCACTTATTTGAAAATGCGCAATATATCTCTGTCTTAGTTTTCTTAACTTGCCAAAACAACTCTCTCATTTTAAAAAACCAACTTTAACAAATACATACTCACCCTCTTCAAACTCAATATTTTTATGTTTATTATCCAAATACTTCCTTTGTTTGCCCCAGTAGTCTTAATTCTTTCTTTGATTAACTTCATTTTTTGGCAACTTCTTTAATGAACTTTAACCCTATAGTTATTTTTCATTGTCTTCAAACTAGCACAAAGGCGATTGATCTTTTTCATAAAAAACTTCATAAGAAGTCATTCTAATACTTGATTGAAAACTATTATTATTTACAAATTCAACTTAAGCCACTAATTTGCTTTGAAGTCAATCATGCATAATTGAAGTATTTTAAAGTGTTGATCATTCTTTTAGTTCATCTATTTGAGAGAGGAAAATTATGATAAAATTTAATTAAGTTTTAAATATCTTATATATTTTTCTCCAAAAGTTAGAGATAAGATCTTATTCTATTTGATGTTATACTTTTAGTATGTTATACTTTTAGCACCCCGTAAAGTTTTGCTATTTGTTGCACATAAATTTAAGAAAACTTTTATGCCAAATAAATGGATCAAATTGTCAAAAAAATATGATAATTTTGTCAAGCAATCTTATTCTATTTTATCATATTCCATATGATCATCCAATACAAATCACATCATCATACTATAGATTATTATTTAATTTTATTTATTTTATTTTCTAATTGACTTTTGACATCATCTAGAAATAATACTAATATGACAAAACATTGTATTATACAATTTGTTAACCAATTTGACCCCTTAAGATATAGTTAAATACCATATGGCAAAACATCATCCTAATATGATCTATTCAATAAACACCACACGACCCACTATCATAGCTTTACAATGCATGTTTTTGAGCTAAAGTTAGACGCTCCTGCTTCACTTTCTTGTTTCTCATTCATTCTATTAAGAATCTAAAAACATATGGATGCAATCAGATTTCACATACAAATTAAAATTATTTTGTGTATTCAATTATTCACATTGTATTTAATTCGATTAAATAATTGCTATCGAAAATCACATTAGCTATTATTCCAAACAGATTGAAAAGTCAGTGGAATTATAAATGATCACATCCTTTGACACCACATTACTTGCAAATCAATCATCTTCAAATTAGATTTAAATTAAGACAAAATTTTTAATAATTATAAATTTACCATAATACATTCAGTATTTTTATATTTGTAAACATATCATATGCTAATCGGATTTGACATAAATCAAAATCCTTAAAATTAGAAATCTAACCTAAGTGATTTTTTAATACTAAATTGAAAAGGCATCTATCTATATATGTATGAAAATAAGATGAAAAATTAGTATATTCTTTTGTTATATATATATATATATATATATATATATATATATATATATATATATATATATATATATATATATATATATATATATATATATATATATAAGTTTTATTTACTTATGTTATATTCTATTATCATTCCTTTGATGTTATTTGGATAGATATTTCATGTTATTATTGTGATATTGCTATTTTTATTTGATATTTCATTTGAGCATATTATCTATTTATATCAGAGGAAATATTACTAATGCATATAGATATAAGAATTATGATGGTATATGAGATAATGTCTTAAAAGTATTGTTATATGATGAGTTATGAGTAGACATATTTATATTTACAATATATTTTATAAAGTGTTATATGGGTTTTTTATTTTACAATTGGATATATGTATGATAAATATAATTATTGTATTTATATATTTCTTTGATTTTATTTAGATATGATAATAGACTAAAAGGAGGCACTTTTATTGTTTTGGTTTTAAAGTTTAAATGTGTTCTCTATATTTTTATTATTTTTTCTTTAAGTCATTATAATTGTATTATTTATATATCATTGGATAAAAGAATGAGATGAAGCATTACATCTTATTTTGATATATAATAATTTGTGGTTTTGATGCAACGAGTTGTAAGTCTAATCATTATTTTATGCTTTTGTGTTTATAGTTATCACTATTGGATTATGTTATATTTTTTTTTCTATGGTGTTATTTTCTTAATCTATTATCAAATTCAAATAAAACTATTTAAAAAGCATGACCAAGATTTTTTTCTCGATGAAAGATTTTCTCATTAATCTTATATTTTTTGTATTCCTTTTAATTTTCTCTTCTTTTATTTTATTTTTTTGTGTGAAAGCAATCTTATTTTATTTTATTTAAATCGAGCTAATATTTCTTATTTATAGACATATGTATAGAATAAGATCATTGTGTTGCAGTAAAGATATGAAAGCTTCAACACAATATTTGATTTGTTTCACGTAATCCTCATGCATTGCTCACTCAATTTAGTAACATTTCATTGGTTCAATAGAATCTTCTATGGAATGTAATATTTGCTTAATTGAATCGATGCTTTTCTTTTTAGAAAAAAAATCAAAGGAAAACATCAATTATTGATGCACAACAATTTTGAAAGTGATCAATCTCAAATTAAGTTGGATTTTATTAACCTATGAGTTTAATATAATAGTAAAGATTTACATCAAACAACTTATTCTTGCCAGTATCTTAGGTCGTGCATTAGGGTAGTATTATGCAAGCACATGTTATTGAAGCACTAAGATTACTTCTATTAATAATAAGGACAAAATTGTAAGCATAATTGTGTGACAGCAATGATCTACAAATAAAGTGAAAGATCTATAATATTGGCATCATGTCTTAACAAAAAACTATTGACATGACAAAAAAATAGAACACATGTAAGTATAATTCACATTTTATGTAATAATTCAAACTTGTTAAGAAGATACAAGATAACTTGATAACCATATAAGAAAGAATATCATTACTTTGAAGACTAAACAAAGAAAATTATACACTTAGTGAAGCTTAAGAGAGTTTTCTTCCTTATCTTTTATATTCCTTATAAGGTATCTTTAAAGGACTTTTATAATCTCATTGTAATTGAGATATTGTTAAAAAAAAAAGACTTTATAATTTAATGAGATACAAATATAGCATAATTTTATATTAAATATTTAATAACAAGTTCTAATTTTGATAAATAAAGTGATTGATCTAATCCAATATTTTAGATTTTTGTATTTTCAATTATGACTATTACATTATATAGAATTCAAATATTAAATTCAAATTAAGCTTTTTACAGCCGGCCTGCATTCCCGAGAATTTTATTTAATAAAATTAATTTTTATAATCATATTTGTTTAATTGGTAACTCTTTATGCAAATTATGATAAAGCAATAAAACCTCATTAATATGTCCAACCCAACTCTCATTATACTTTCCTTCGCCATGGTCCTTGCTTTTTTCATAAACAGCTAATATTTTTCTACGTCGACCCCCAAAACTTATTTTAATTGCAATTATTACGATAGCTGTTATTTCAAATTGCATCCGTAGCTTTTGAGTTCTGTGATGGACCGGCTGCCGTAATCGGCCGCTCGTTTGGTCAGCCCGACGTCAGTTGTCGGTTAAGTCAGCCCACCACCGCGAACGGCCGCACGGCCTCACGTTTCTGACGTCAGCTTGTCGGTGAAGTCGGCGCGACTCCACACATTCGGGCCCGAGATGAATAATGCTAATCGCCAAGGAGTCCAAGTTGTATTTGTCCTCGTTATCATTAATTAAATTCAAGGCATCGACGTAATGCACAGCTGGAGGTGGAATGGTGGATGAAGAAAACGGCGTTTACATATTCGTGTACACGTGTCCTTTTATTATTGGAGGATTTACGACGCGGGAGAAAGAGGTTATATATAAAAAGCACGGCGGAGATCCAAAGGGGGGACTGATCAAGAAGAGAATCAAATTGAGAGAGGAGAGAGAACGACAAGGGGTGGAGGAACAATGGAGGCGGCTGATCGTCTCTTCTGGCGATTCATCCTTCACTGGATTGTGCTCTCAGGTTTGAAACCTCTTCTTCTCCTCTTTGTTTTCAGAACATAGGAGACAACGATACCGGGGAATGGCTTTCTAGGTTTCGTTTTCCACTGTTTGAATCTGCAATTGAATCGCTACGATAGATGGAGATGAGAAGGGTGGAAGATTGGATGTGTCGATGAATTTTGTTGAATGAGGGATCTATCTCTTCTTTTTGCCTTCGCATCGCCCTGCTACGAGATCAAAACAGGTCTTAACTACTTTTTTTGGATATAGTTTTGTTGAACCTTCAATGTTTCATAAGCCGGAACCCTCCTAGATCTTTATCAGCTCGCAGTTTTCAAGACCGTATTAATTGATTGAGTTTTTCAATGGGTTTGGATCGTTGCTTCAATTTGGCAGAAATTTTAGATTCTTCTAGCTTACAATTCGAAATGAACGGTTGTAGACTTGTTAAAAAGTTGGATCTTTCGAAAAAATGTAATTTATTTGTGTATTACCTTTTGTTAAAGAAGAAAAATCTTTTGAATATTGTGAATATAAATAGAAAGAAGCCATGTTCTGCAGGTGTAGTGCTCCAAGCAACATGCCTAAAGGTTGGAATCAACTATGGCCAGATTGCGAACAACCTCCCTTCACCCACACGAGTTGCTGACCTGCTTAGATCCCTAAACATCAGCAGAGTGAAGCTGTACGACGCGGATCAGAATGTGTTGAGTGCCTTCCTCAACACAAATGTGGAGTTCATCGTTGGAATCGGCAACGAGAATCTTTCCAACATGATGGACGTCACAATAGCACAGGCCTGGCTTGAGCAACACGTGCTTCCTTACATCTCAAGCGCCAGAATTACCTGCATCACCGTGGGGAACGAGGTTTTTTCTGGCAACGACACCACATTGATGGCCAATCTCCTCCCTGCAATGCAGTCTGTGCACCAAGCGCTGGCCTCCCTTGGTTTGGACAATCAAATAAGCGTGTCCACAGCGCACTCCCTCACCGTCTTGGGGAACTCCTTTCCTCCCTCCTCGGGTTCGTTCCGCTCTGACCTAGGAGAATACATCCACGGCGTACTCAACTTCCATTCAATGACCAAGTCTCCCTTCCTCATAAATGCTTATCCTTACTTCGCTTACAAAGGAAACCCAAGCTCCATCTCGTTGCAATACGTCCTGTTTGAGCCTAACCCAGGAGTGATCGACCCATACACCAACCTGAACTATGACAACATGCTGTATGCTCAGGTGGACGCAGTTTATTCTGCGATCAAGGCAATGGGGCACACTGATATAGATGTGAGGATTTCAGAGACAGGATGGCCATCGAAAGGGGATCCAGAAGAGTTTGGGGCCAGCCCAGCAAATGCCGCAGCTTATAATGGCAATCTGTTGCGGAGAATAGCAAAGAATGAGGGTACGCCATTGATGCCATCTGTGCCGATTGACATCTACGTGTTTGCATTGTTTAACGAGAATATGAAGCCAGGGCCAACATCTGAGAGGAATTACGGGTTGTTCTATCCTGATGGATCCCCTGTTTACAACATTGGCCTACAGGGTCGCCTTCCAAACTCATCCATTTCCAGGCGCCAACATGTAAGGAACTGGACCCTCTCTGTTGATTTTTTTCCTTGGTTTTCCACAAATTTGTTCTTCATTCGTCATGTTTCCATTTCTTGTAAAGTCCGTTTACTTCAATTTGGAAAAACACGGTTTGGTGCAAAACAGATCATCAACAAAGCATGTTTAACTTTAATTTTCTCCTTTTTTGGTTGGATGATACTTAGGTAGGATGCTGTGAAGAAAATCCCTTTTTTTTAAAAATACTGGAGATAAAAATTTCAGTGGCTGTCGCCTTCAATTGTATTTTTTCCATCCAAGTCCTTAGATCTTGTATCCATGTTTACTTGCAGGCGATATCCGGGTTGGCCGTTTCATTAATCACGGCAGTGGTTGCTTATCTTCTAATCTGCATCAAAATGCGATGAATGAAGAATTCTCTTTGAAGGGATTCACAGCTGTGCCTGATGACCAAGTCATGTTTCAACAATTGCCAAATTAATTTAGCACAAGGTGCGTGTCATTTTATTTTTTTAAATTTTTTCCAGCTTGTCATTAATTTTGACCAGCCTATTAGACAGAAACTTTAGCTTTCCATCCTTTTTACTCGTCTCCCTCATTCTTAATCATCTATGGAGCAAAGTTGCATCAATGACACGTACGCCAGGCATGCAACTTGCAACCCATCAACATCTTATCGTTTCATAACATCTCTTTCTCTCTCTTTATATTAACTCTTGTGGCTTCATAATATCTCGGTGGAAACTTAGCACAATGCACTTTTAATATATATATATATGTATATATATATTACAATTTTTTGAATCAACCATTCCTTATCCATCTTGTTTGCAGGTTTGGGCACTGTACATCTCTGGAGCTCTGGAGTTAGTTTTTGGCCTGCGGTTTATGAGAGCCATCATTTTTTGTTCTCATGTTATGAGGGATTAGTCATGTGAGCTATAGGGAAATTGATTCTTTTTGGAAAAGTAAAAAAATAAAAATAAAAAAAACTTTTTTTAGAAAATGATTTACGTGTGAATGAAAATTAAATTTTTAATAAAATACTATATAGTTGCGGCAGATGGCACTTAGTCAATGCAAGCAAATGATTTCTAACATACGTCCAGAACGAAAGACATGAGGTGAAGAATTCTGCATCGCTACACAGAGGCTACGGCAAAAGGAGAGAAAAGCGAGGTGAATATGTTGGATAGTTGTGGCTTTAAGTAAACATTTCCCTGGCGTCGTTTTGCATGGACGGCAGCGGGAATGTGGAATCGACAATTGTTCATTTGTTAGATCGCCTATTGGTGACATTTTATGCGCGTAGGTAGATGAGGGCTCGTTTAAAATAATAAATAATAAATAATAAATAATAATAATAATAAATAATCGTTTGTTAAATGGTGTTTTGACTAAGCTTACAATCTTGTTCTTTCAACTTAATCTAGGAATTTATTTATTTCCAAAACAATTTGGCTATCACTATCCCTTGTTAATATTATTTAAATAATTTAGAACATAATTTGGTTTAGTTAAAATTCCAAAAATATAGATTGGTTAATTTTTTTAAAATAAATATAATTCAATAACAAATTGCTGAGTATATAATTTATAATAATAATATTTTTAAATGTGGATTTTATTAATTTGATTGACATCATACATAATTACATCAAATCAATGTTTACGTTGCATTTGGAATAATTTTTGTTACGTTTTAATTTAATTAACAAAAATAATTTTAAAAATACTATCATTAAATGTTATTGAAAAGTTATGCATGTAATAAATATGTTATGAGTAAGCATTTCTTAATGATAATTGAACAAATTTTTTTATGTTATTTTGAAAGGATAAAATATTGTTTTGTTATTTTCATATTCTTTTTATTTTTTATTTTTATGAATTGAAATGTGCATTTAAAAAATAAATTGATCAATTATCTTATATATAATTTGCTATTATTTTAGAATCAATATCTTATATATTAGATCAACATTAAGAGCTTAATCAATTATTAGAAACACTTCAAACAATTCAAAAACTACACAAGATGTTTAGAAGATACATTTAGACAATTTAATTTTGACTTTGAATGCATATGTGTAATGATGTTCAAGGGAAGATTTAGTTATTCAACATATGTCTCTCTTCTCTATCCTTTCAACCAAAATACCAATACTCAATTGTTTTTGTCTCCCTCCTCTTCTAGCCATTGTTCCATTTCAAATTAGATTGTCATGATGGGAATTGAGTGTAATCAAATTTGCTAAGACTAAGCTTCAAGGTCTAAATCTTGCCAGGAATCAAGAGGTTCCTTGCACACTATATGCACATCCAATCATTTTTTTTTTCAAAGTGAAATGATTCAATTTATACCAAGATTCACAATTTTTAATTTTTAATGATAACCCCAACTTTTAATATCTTAACCAATAAGTGGAGAGAGACTCTTTTGTAAAGCTTATTATAAAGCATATTTTATACTCTTACCTTTGCCTAATGATCAAATGAAACAATAATGGAGGCATTTACAACATTTTAGTGTGTCTAGAGATTATTGTTTTTATCCTATTATTGTAAAGTAATGAATCACAATAGATTAATTTGAATTTTACTTTTAGGTTTTAGGGAATCACTTATATTTGTAATTTCAAAGTGGAAAAAAATACAAATTTGCATCATGCAATAGGTGAGATGTGAATTTTGAACTTGTGTCTTACCTTTACCCATTATGTTTCATATTTTTTAAATTCATTATTATAAAATGATGGAATTATCTTTATTGTTTTATTGATTGGATTATTAAATTCACATGCAATTCAAAAAAAAACTTTGTTTTTCTTTGAAAGATGATAGAAAATAAAATTTCATTTTGTTGGACCACAACAATTTTGATAAAAATTCGTTATTGATGAGCTCCATAAGATATTGACACTATTAGATACTACTCTCTTCAATTTTCTTGTGGTACCATTAGATCGGTGACACGTCAAAGTTGTTATTTGTATTGATCACAATATTAGAGAATGTTGGATTGATAAAGAAGTTGCTAGCGAGATGTCATTAAAGGCAACAAACTGTTAACAGAGAATAAATGCTATTGGTACTAGCCGACATTTTAGTCTTATCAATTGTCATCATTGTAGATGATGAAAATTATTTATTAACCCTTCAATTATGTAATTTATCATCTACTCTCCATAATTCATGTTAACGAATTTTTAACATATTTTGTGCTTGATAGCAAAGATGCCACCACCAAAATATTTATTTTTAAAATACAATAATTCAAAGTTATAATAGATATATATTTATGTACATTCAAGAGAATGATCTAATATAAAATTGTAATTCCGATGTCTTTGAAATATCTAAAACTCACACAATAACATCAAAACATAACCTATGGAAGCAATTTTAAACCAAAATTAATGTAAAATGTGTTGTAAAATGAATGGCATGAAGTCCATTTATTTCTTTTAAATTTATTTTAAAAAACTTCTTTAAAATAAAATTTTACGAAAAACTGTTTTTCACCAAATGATTATAGTAAAATTGCTATTTATATTAAAATTATTCACTTTTCAAGATTTTTAAAAAAAAATATTCATTAAATCTTTTTTATGACAAACAAGGAGAAGTTTGAAGAATAGATTTAAAAAAGAATCACATATATAAAGAAATAAAATTTTGCTAAAAAATATTTTTTAAAATTTTCATATTTCAAACTTGTTTTGCATGAGTTTAAAATTAGATCGTACTATTGCAGAGCTCATTCTGATGAAGTAGCAGTAATTTTATTTCTTGCGCCTTTTTTATTTACAAAACAAAGTGGACTTTTCCCGACGAAATCTAATTCCGTAGGAGAATGGTTCCACCGCAGAGTTGCTTAAGCTTAATGGCCCTTCTTCTCCTCGCTGCAGCAGCTCTTGCACTCACATCCAGCCATTTTGCAGTTCGATGACCAGCAGCCATTTGTGATGCTTCAGCTTCAGTAGCATGCTTATCAGCCGATTCATCCCTCGAGAGTTCCTCGTCAACGGTCGAACAAGGAAGCAATGCATCAGAGGAAGCTCTTTTGTTCAGGTCTATGTCCAACCTGCCCGTTGGTTTCTCATCCGAGGCCTTATCTATCAATGGCAACACTTTCTGCATTGAACACCCGGCACCAAAATCCACCTCTCTGTCGTCCCTTTTCTCAGATGTAAGTTGATACGCCTTCGGCGTCTGATGAAGTAGAGAACAAGAACAGACGCAAGGCGGCCAACAAAATGGCTCACAGCGTGCCGCGGCTTCACCACGCAACCATTCTTGCGCAGCTGTAGCAGGCCACGGAGTCCACGCGACTGGAATCAACGGCGGCGCTGGTGAAACACGCTCGCTTGTGTGGCCATCTTTGCTGGGGCGTGCAACCTCCTTTGCTAACTACAGCCACGAATAACATTTAGTATATATGGCTTCCTTGTGCTGCTTATTACCATGAATTATACTTGTTTAATTATAACCTCAGCTTTTAATTGATTGTTTCTTCTCTTCAATGACCTGTACTGTTTCATGATTCCCTCCTTCTCCTGATCAATTAGACGAGGATAGTCGGTTTCAGAAAATCAACGAAACGAACAGTGAAACGCAGTTACCAATCTCATGCTCTGGTTGTCAAGTGAGAGGACGGCAACTTTCTTGGTCAAATCATCCCGGAGAGCCTGATAAATTAATATTCATGCAGATAAATTATGCGATGGCCATAAGAGATACGATCAAGGGAGTATATATGCACACACACACACACACACACACACACACACAACATACACACACCTGTCTTCGTCGAATCGTCTGTCGAGCAGATTCTCTATTAGCAAGCACCCTACGCATTCTCCTCGCTTCTTTCTCAGCCTATGAATACGAGTTAATACTTAGGTCAACAAAAGATCATTGCGTAGTACATTTAAGTTTAGAAACGGACAACCTCGGTCAGATTTTGCTTTGTCTTGTGTCCTGAACGACAAAGAAGACTTGTAGTGCAAAAATCATCAATGGTTGATGTTTCAGAAATATGCTGATCTCCAATTTTCTCTTGTATTGCAATTTTCTCTTCCTCATTATCCTGTTGATTTTAACGCAATAATCATAATTTTTAGCTATGGATTCAATAAGAAGAATGAAGACTGAAGAATCTGACAAACAGATAGGCAAAAAAAGGTAAACCATCAGAACAATAAGCAAGAAGAAGAGGAATAAGTCGGTTGGTTACGTACATCTGGAAAAAGCAGCAAGTCACGGGACTGGGAGCAGTCCTCCAAATCCCTAGCCGGACATCCGTTCTCGAGTCGCTTCCGCAGCCACCGCCGGCTCCTCCTCCGCACGGCTTCGCTTTCAAGGGCCGCAGTTTGAGAGAAACCGGCAAGGGCTCTCACCGCCTCCATCTCCATCCCTTCCAGCCTCTCCTGGCCAGCGTCCTCACAAGCCGGAGATTGCGGCGAATCAGAAGAAGATGATTCCGAGGAAGATGGATCCAGCTTCGATTCCTCACTGTCAATTCTCTCAATGCAGTCCCTTCGTCCCTCCGCCGCGAATTCCATCCCACCGCGTTCGGCACTCCGATACGATTCGGCGCTTCGAATCTGGAAGCGTGAAATAAAGCTCGACTCCACGTCATCTAGTCTTCGATGACAGCTCCATCGAAACACTATCCACCCACGTGACGCCGCTTGGTTGAGGAGCGCAATATGGGCAATGTGGCGTCCATGCAATGTTGGTCAATAACTTCACGCCACGTGGAAAATATGAGCCGCTGCCATGCACGGTACGGGGAGAAATGACCATTTTGGTATTATTCTGGTCAACGGTGAAGTGAGGATAACATTACGCAAAAAAAATAATATAAAAAGGTAATATCATAAAATCTTATTGTTAGTGCACTTGTATTTATTTATTTATTGGCACATGCAGATAAACGCTTCAGTATGTTTACTGCATATTGGAAGCGATTCAATGCAAATGGATTGGATTCCTCCGGAGTGTCACCAGCGCACCCAACCCCAAGTTCACCTTTGACAAGTCTTGGGCAATCTCCATCAACTATGACAGTATATACATCCGACACCATACATATATAGAATTAAATAAATATCCCATAACATGCTTAACGTAAGTCCCAACTTAATATCACTCGCTCCTAAAGACTTATGTTATATCATTAAGTTCTCTCAACTCTTTATGTATTTATGTCTTAAATTTTAGCATGAGTAATAAACATATTATATTTAATAAATAAATTGATAATTATAAGTCTTAAAGTAAGATAAAATATAATAAAAATGACTTATAATAATCAAAAAATATTAAACAAAATTGCAATACATCTTAAAAGTACTCATAAAGTATGTTACTAATATACAAATATATGAAATGTTTGTTTTATGCACTTTATGCCTTTCATCTTATAGTGATTTTCTTTTATTGTTTTTATTTTTATTATTTGACATATTTCCTATGTTTTTCAAATCATAAGACCCTAATTTCCTCAAATTATTATTATATTCACTCCAAATGATCTTACACCATCACACTTTTATTGATATCTCCACATATTTAGACCTTAGCATGTAAGAAAAACATAACAATTTAATAATCTCAATAATATTATGTTCTCCTGTCATTGTCTTGTATAAAGTATTAATAGTAACTAAGAAAGAAATTTGATAATAATATGTTTGTCAGGATCCTTGTACTTAGCATAATAGTATATCATCTCATCATATCAAACAATTACAAGATAATGTTAAAAGAAAATTATATAATCTATTTATCAACTGATATGCTATCATAAGATGGATCATTGGGCTCCTATAACTTAGTCTCAATCATTTTTTATGCATTTATACTTTTTTATTTCATATTTTGATATTTGTAGAAATTAATTACAATATACAAATATATAGGGTTTTTATTTCATTTGTGCAAATCATATAGTGTTAACAGCATGCTATATAAACTAAAAACATATGCACATAATCAATTAAACCCCTCCTAGTTTAAATCTACAAAAATATCAAATTACAAGAGTAAACAAAACAAACAACAATTATGGAGTTCATAAAATAAAAATGAGAGAGGATGATAAAAAAATATAATTCATAAATATCTCTAATTGAACATTCAAAGAAAAGCAATGCACATAATTCGAAATAATCATACAACAAAGAAGATTAAAACAAAATATTAATACAATAATTATTATAAAGAAACAACCAATCCTTATGTAAAATATATCCCTTATAGAATTTATAAAATATATCAACACCTTTTTTACTATGGGTCATAAGCTCTCATTTAAGAACCTTAGCTTTGTAGTGTTTGTATTATAATTTGTAATATAAAAAGATAATAAGCATGAAATACTTAGTGTGTAAATTATTAATTATAAGCATATATATATATATATATATATATATATATATATATGAAATCAATAATACATAATGAGTACTAAAAAAATAGTGCATGATAATCTATATAAAATATGTATATAATAATTATAACGTGATGTTAATATATATTATGCTCATGTATGTGCATAATCACTATAATAATATTAGTATTATATAATATTTATATTATAATATATTTTTTTACTTTCTTTCATCTTCATATTTATTTTATTTTTCTTTATCTATTTATTATTTTTTGGATAAAATATTTTCTTGTATGACCATTAACTTTTTTATGTCATCATCCCAAGTCATATCATTATTTATCATTGAGCCATAATCCCATATTATTAAAATTTTATGCTGACACTGATGTGGTCTTTGCTATGTCATGACCCTATCTTTATATACCCACAAATTGGGGTGTGATTTCTTTCTCATACATCACAAAGTCATTATTCGTTATTATCAATATGTTATGCTTAAAAGGATGAGACATTTATTATATCATTACTCGATCTCTAAATGCTCATGATAATAGGGTGTATTTCTTTTCTAATATCAAGTAGCTGTTAAATAGGATCATTTAGAAAATATTTTATAATCATATTTGTTTTGTTCTCATGATCTTCTAAATCATTAAATTTAATAGATTTTGTTTTTTTTATTTTTTTTCTTTTTTCTTATCACATGTTCTCTTTCAATAATAATATACATTTGTATCATAAAGAGACACACATACATATATCAATAATATTAATGTGTAATCACATAAATCAAAATATATGAAAAGGATTTCATATCATGAAAATTTCTCTAGACATATTATATTTTATAATAATATTTAAAAATAATAATAATTCAACATATTTATGTCATAATTATTTAATTTACTTATTTGATAATTCTAAGATGTTCCTTTTATTTATTACATAAATTTTATAACAAATCAAATTGACTTTTTAATTTTTAAAGAAATTTATGTATTTGTTTTTTCATTTTGTATTTTTTTATTTCACAAAGTTTTTCATTTTCTATAACAGAATATTAACAAAAACTATATTTCAAAGACCTTTGCAAATCAATTGAGATTCATAGTTCTCAGCATATGATCACTAGCCATTACTATTTGGTTGAAGGATCAGATAGGCTATCATCGTTGTACATTTCCTTAAATTAATCATATTTGTTTGATCACTATATGGTATTATACAATCACTAATAATTATTGAATAGACAAGGGATTAGATGCAAGATAGCTATTGCACTCTTCTTAAAGCCAATCTCACTTGTCGAAGCCCCAAATTAGCCATGTATGATAACTTATGACTTCGGTTGACTTGACTGTTATTCCCAACATATATGATTAATAGCCTCATTTCTTGCCTGATAATGTAGATTATTCAATATGAATGTCCATTCATGCTATATAATTGACAAGCCAACAATAACAAGTTGACGATATTTTGACTCGATCCACTTCACTTCCAAGATCTAACATTATCATTCCTTCATACAACAAATACTTGACTCAAATAACAGAATACTAAATTGGAAACACACCTTTTAGCAAATATTTTGGCAAAAATGAAATTGGAATTCCTTTTTTCCAAATTCCTCCTACTAAATGTAGCTCTTTACTTCACAAAGATTTGAGTCTAGTAGCCTTAAAACAATTCTCTCTTCTTCTCCTCGAGTTTTCTTCTCTTCTCTTCTTTGCTTCCCTCACATGCCATTTATGACCAAATCGAGCATAAGGGAAACATGGTAGTTTTCCTTTATAATATAAGGATTATTTAATATTATATAAATTTTTTTATTTTTGTTTTAAAAATGTATATAAAATTTTAATAACTTTTGAAAATTATAAACTAAATACTTATGAATTTTTCATGTTAAGATATTTACAATGATATGTTCAAATATTATACATGACTACTATTATTTTGACACATATTTTGAAGTGTGTATAATTTAATTTTTTTAGTTTCAATTCACATGTAATAAGAAAAAATATAATTAAAAATGAACTTTGTAATTAATTAAAATGGATTGTTACATGATCATCTAATGGCATATTATCATATTGATATCAATGTATTTTATAAATCATTAAAATCCTTTATATTGTATTTACTTTAGTTCACTTATCTAATTTCTTTATGATAATTTTTTTATTATTTTTTCATTATCTTTTATTTCTTACATAAAAATGTCACATAATTTATCATAAAATATTATTTTTTTTACATAAAAATATTAAGAATTACATATTTTGTTCAAATGTTTATTTTTTTATTTTATTTCTCTCTTATTATAAGGTACATGAGATATGACATAGTATATGTCAAATTTGCATCAAAGGTATACAAATCTTAGATAAGAGATGCTACAAACTACTCTCTCTCTCTCTCTCTCTCTCTCTCCTCTCACATACGTTATTTTAGTTCAACATATTATAAGTCAATCAATATACAGTATGTCCTATACCTAACATATTATATATTATATTCTAATATGTTATGTGTGGTGACATGCTCACTATTCTTAGTTGTGCTCAAATGTCTTTTTCTTTTATTAGTTTTTAAAAGCATTTAAAAGAAAAATCTTTTCACTTGTTCTCTGTCTTAAATCCAATTTAAAAACACATTTAAAATTATTAAAAATCATTTTTGAGATTTAGTTCATATATTGTAATTTTTCAACATTAATAAAATTAAATCAACTATCACAATAACTTAAATAACATAATAATAAAGAAATAAACTGCCAAGCAAAAGATTATGTATGATATACATTTATGCTCTCTTATAATCTTGTATTGTGTGTTGTCGTGATTTGAAATATTATGTTATAAAATAGGCTTAGTCGATCATCACAAATATAATAGCATAAACAATGTATTATTAATATAAAATATCATATGATATAGTATGTAAAAAATACATTGTAATCATATGAAATAAAATATCATTTTACCTTTTTAAAAACATAAACTTTTATTTCAAGAAATAAAAAAATTCATTTTACATTTTTTAAATTCTTTTGTAAAGTACTTTCTCTTTGGTAAGTTATAAAGAAAGACTTCCACATTTCTAAATCAAACTATGCATATTTCTTATAATATGTTATTCTAAAATAAAAATAATTATAATGATGATTCTTTTAATAATTCATTCAAAATATATTATTTTAAATAGTAGTCATAATCCTAAAATATGTCATTTTGAAGCACAGTTAAGCCTCTTTAGATAATCATCAACTATATAATTTTAAAATTACACTTGACCTTTTCTATTACATCTTATTCTTACTTTTTTTACTATTATTTCTTAAATTAACATAATAAATAATTAATAATTAATAAAAATTCTCATTTTACATCCAATTGTCATTAACATAATATTATAACTTTCATGTAAATTTAAAATGAAACATCTCATTATCAATACAATATATAATATCATATTGCAATGAGAAGTGAACAATCATCACTACCATTCTCTAAATTTTTAATATAAATTTTAACTCATAAAGGGCAATATGCATAAGTAAATAATACAACGATTATACATGCATATAATACAAACTTTGTCTATCTTAATTTTGATTCGTAATGGCCTCAAGTTAGGATTGATTTTCTCAAATTGTGTGTGTTTTTTTATGAATTATTTATTTTCTCTTTAATTTTTCATTTTCCTTGTATTTTTGTTATAGTAATTTCTCAAATTCTTTTCCCTTATCAGCTACAACACCTCATCTCTTTTCCTTTCCCTTACCTCCAAGGCAATAGGACACTTGGATTTTTTTTTTCACAAAATTTTCTAAACTCCTCCATGGCCTAAGGCCCTTTTCTTTTTATATGCATTTAGCACTTCATCACTTTTATAGTGTTTTATATTCCTCCAATTGGCCTTGTACCTTCAAAGGACTCTCACAAAATGCTATCTCATCTTCTTGTTCTTTCGATTTTGATAACTTATTGTTGATTAGACTAGTTGTGTCAATCTTCTTTATCATTCATTTAGGATCTAGGATTTTAAGAAAATTAGAAAATAAAATTATGATTAAATTAAACTTTTAAAAAGACTAATATTTTTTTAATTATTTTATCAAATTGATCTTCAAAAACTCATCAATTAATTCTTTATAATTCTCTTCAATCAATTTTTATATTGTTTTTGTGTTATTTAGTGTTTTATTGATTTTTAAACTTTAAACATCCTTATAAATATTATTTTATTATTATTTTAAAGTGATTTCAGTTTTTAATTTCGTGATTATCACACTACATTTTAACATATAAAAATTTTATTAAGTTGATATTTATATATTCTATATGACCTAGTTAAATTTTGTTAAATAGCCCAAATGCAATTCATTTAAATAAAAAAATCTTAATTGCTACTTCCATCAGTGTTCATGTCTTTGCCCTAGCTTGTGTTTTATGACAAACTACACAAAAGCATTTTTTCATATTGCGACTTCTTTTAATCATATCTTTTTTACAGAGCTTCGATAGGTTTCGCTTTGCAAGTCCTGCACAGATGGCGATGACCGTCGAAGGTGACAATCCCTTGTTGCTTCTCCTTATATTTTCTTGAAATAGTGGAAAGAAGAACAAGACCTTTTGTCATGGTAGCATCATCTTTTAAAATCAGTTATTTGTTCGTTAGGGCCTATAGAGAATCGAAAATGAGGAGCTTGGTGGATCAAAAGTTTCCAGACCAATTCTCTTTATTTCATGAGAATTTATGGGAAATTGAGGGTTAGGAGGGCACAGCTTTTCTCGTTGCACTTGCGTTGTTCTTTGGATTTCTATAGTTACCATGGGAGTTGCAAAATATGACACGGGCTAGATACCCAGAACCCTTCTCTTCTTAAAATTTATAATATTAGTCGATCTCTAGTTGGTTAATCCGGGATTATTGCTTATATTTGTATTCTTTTGTTGCATTCCAGTAAACTTTGTGAGCTTTAGATGCATATATAGGAGATAATGTGTTTGTAACTTATACATGAATAGATTTAGATCAATTACAGCTAAAATAACCATACGGATTCCATTTAATGTTTTTCATTTTACTTTTCTGATGCGTATATGCTTCCATCAGCCTGGAGGAATTGTTTTCTTCATGGTCCACTGTTTTCAGCATTCTGATAGGCATCAAAATTTTATTTATTATTAATAAATATCTATGTTTACAATGTTTGAATTGTTTTAGAATTGCATTGCATTATATAGTTTGGCGATCAAACAGCCCTTCAATTTTATTTTAGAATTTTTTGTATTTGTGATTGCAGTTGTTGTTCTGTTTGATCTTTAGAATGATTCTTATCTACAATTATGTCCTTTTCTTATCAACAGTTGACAATTGAAAAGTTTCATTGTGTTTGAATGCTATTGCGTTAAGTCATCTTATTTTATAGCTAAATAGCTGACATCTATGTTAATTGAGCTCATTAATGCTACCTAGCTTTAGTCTGTGGTTGCTTGTTATACTGCTGAAAACCTTAGAAGAGCAGATTCAGCTAAAATTCAGCTCAATATCTTGTTGTTTAGACTATTGGAAAGAAAATAAATATTGAGGATGGTTTCTGCACGCTGTCCATTGTACACTTTTTTGGACAGCACACTTTTTTGTTAAATTAATATTGCCTATTTATGAGCATTTGACGATTTTTCCTTTTTCTCTTTTATTGATGGTTCTTTCTCGGCACTGGTTCCTTACTGCGGGCTAATCGCATGATGTTTTTCAGTGTAAGTATGAGAAAGTAAACTTTGAACTCTGGCTTGTTTTAAGCTTTCTCATAAAATTTCTTTGTACGTCTCTGTTTGTGAACAGGCTTGCTGGACTGGCTTTCATGTTTTCGGCAAGCATTCTTTTGCAAATCCTGGTATAGTCACCTTTCCCATCTATTAAGCTTTCATCATTTTACAATTGATGGCCATTTAATGTCTATTTTTCTATATTAGTTGCAATTTTTCAATACTTGACTGCATTTTTTTTTGGGTCTTTTTAGACGATAACAGTTTTCCTTATAATAATCTATGAAGCATAGTTACTTTATGAGATGGATAAATATGATATAGATATGTCTATGGAATGTGTCAATAATGTAGGATACATGTATGTTAAGATACAATAGTTAAATGTGAATATTAAAAATAAGAAGTTTATCATGTTACTATATACAAAAAAAGGTGTAGCTCATTTGTAGAGTGCTCACTTTTTTCTAAACAAGCAATAGGAAGATTATTTTCTCACATTGAAGTTATGGTTATGTTCTAATGATTTATAAATATAAAATAATCTTAAAATCAAATCGTTGTCATCAATCTTATGATTCATGTTTAAATTTTTAAATTTTTGGAGCTAGTCTATTGTATGCATTGTCTCATAAAATATGATAAATTATGATTGCCTTGACTTTCAGGAATATGCCAAACAATACAATAACGTGTCACTTTTTGTCTAATATCATATAAACAAATGTTGAAAAAGCTTGATTTTTATTATCTTCTTTTTCTTCATATGTATTTACTTTTCAATTATGCTATATTGTGTATCATATACTATTTGAAGAAATGGACAACCAATGTCTGTTGAGAGTATCAGGTAAACATTATAGAGTGTTGATTCATTTGAATTTTTTTTTATGTCTATGCTATTTCTGAAGCAAGCATTAGAGAGCATCTGTTTTGGATATGCATTTAATATCTATAATTATTTGATGTGCATATATAAACTTTATATAGATATTGTTATTTTATATAAAATGATGACTAATTAGTTTTCATATTTTTGTATGAAGGTTTTATAGCAGAAGTTTGAACTAAATTCAATGTCAGAATGTTTACATCCCAAGAGGGTGGTTATCAGCAGTGAGGAATTGGTTTGCGTGCGTATGAATGGAGTTGTGTGTGTGAGCACAAGAAAACATGGAATCCCATGGCTTGTTCTTGATCAATTGTTACTCTACACAATTTAATCTATTAAATGTTATTGTAAACTTGGGTAAACAATAAGGGACCCTACATGGGGCTTTCATAGAAGAATTGAAGATGAGACATTTTGTGGTTCCCTAGTTTGATCACATGGTTAATGGTTGTGTTAACGAGTTAATTGCTTGACTTGGATAAATTGTGAGCCTAACTTCTAGAAAATAGCCATATTCTAGCATAGGAAAACAATTGGAAATTGGCATGAAAGACATACAAGTAGATTCCAAATATTTTTAGCATTAAATCTCACCTTTTGTTCTTCATATCAAACCAAACTAATAATCAAAATGGGATATTTTAGATGGAAAACAACAATTTTTGGTAGAGATATCCATTAAGAAGCAAGACCAAAAATTCATGATAACAAAAGACGAGCAATAGTGCCAAGGGTCTCTTCCTTGTAGCATTGCACTTTGATGCTGTTGTCCTTGTCCTATATCAGCTAAATGACGAATGAGTAGCAATAATTTTTTTTTCTCCATAAAGAACACTGAACATTACATGATATGAGTAGGTCTAGCAAAGAGCGAGGTTTGGATTAGGTTGGTTTATCCCAGACTTGGATCCTTCTTATTTCCTAATCAGGTTCAGTCAATGTTTGTTTTTCTAGATCCACCTCTTAGTCTGAGTAAGCCATAATCAGGTTGGATTTTTTAGCAAGTTGACTTAAAACTGTCATTTTTAAGGACCAATAAATATCCCTTGAATAAGAGGTTCCAAATTAGACAAACCACACTTGACCTTCAACCAATTGAACCATATTTAATCTGAAAATATCCCAAATGAACCAGAAACACAGAAATGCCAAAAACCACATACAGGTGTCCCATCCTGATCTCTTAAGGGGCTTCCTCTGGATTCTGTTTTCATTTATATTCCTTTAATTGAGATATTGATCTAGCAAGCTGTATTTTAAATTTGATGCATGCCAAATGTTGAAATGGATTTGGAAGTGGTAGATATAAAAGTTAATGCTGATGTGGATTCCTTTCTATGAAGAAAAGAGGAATCAATTGAAAACAAGGCCTCTCCCCAATTATTCATTCATTACACTACAATGCAAATATTTTGTGGTGTATTGTATGTGTATAGGATGGCATATTCCCAAAGTGAAGTTTAAAATAATTGAACTTGTTTAGCAAAGGATAATAGGTGATTAAAATTTAGTAGTTCTGAATTTGCTAAAAATTCAGCGATAAAGTTGCTGGTAATAGTTGCTAAACTCTTGCAGAAGTGACTAAAAAAATGGAAACTAAGAGAACCCTGACTGCCGCTCAGAATTTGGATGGGGAGCAAGATTTCAAATTTTATGTTAAATAGTTGGATCTGATTGAACTTGATCTACTGATTGTTTATCAATGTAACATATTCCTCTATTATTTGAAGCAGTTCACGAGGTGTTTTTTTAACAGGATTAGAAATTTGTATTCCATTGTATGTTTTATTTTGGCATTTGTTGTTCACAATTTGATGATTTTTATGTTAATTATTGGCTTCATTTTGTTAGTAACAACCTAGTGAAATGAAGTTAGATTACATATGAAAATAAATTCTGCCCCTGCATAAAGTACTCAAAGTTTTGAATGATACCTGTGGCAGTACAGTGTAATGGTTACTCGGTTTTTGAGTATTCAGTGGAAGTCCAGCACAGTTTCTGATAGTCTTATTTCATTCTATGTAAATAAGTTCTTGTACACACAAAAACTTTTAATTGGATGGAAATTATCTCTTTTTTTGGTGATTTTATCCATTATTTACTTGAATAATCAAAATATTGTGATGCTTCTGGCTAAAATTCTAACAATTCATTACAGAGGGTGGGGTCCTACTTTTTTTTAACCTTATTAACCAATTGAGGTTTATGAAATGTTAATTCTTGTAGGCTTGTGCGTTATACAATAATTGGTGGCCTATGCTAACAGGTGCATCACAACACCATAAATTTGCTGTGCCGAATACTATGAAATCTTCGACATCACTGATAGTATTTCATTAGTTGCAGCCCTCATGTACGTGCTGGTCCCAATGCCTTGCTTGTTTTTTGGAGGTGGCTCTACACAGTTCTTAAGCAGCAGAGAAGGTGGAGGGTGAGTTAAGATTATACATTATGTTTTCACTCTTAGTGTTTTGAAAAAATTTCCCTTCAATTTATTTATTAATTTACGTGACCATTTTGCATTTTACTTATCTTTGGCTTGAGGTTGTTTGATTTTCTTTTTTGGTGTGTGTAGTCTTCTTATTTGCTGCTTTTAGCATTTAGAAAATAAAAAAAAAATAGTTTTTTTTTCTACTCATTTGTGCTGACAGACAGAATTGTACAAAAAGGAACGCATTGCTGAAAACACCTAGGGAGTTAATTAGTTTGAATCCTTTTCTGCCATACATAAACAATCTAGCAAGTGTACTTTAGCACCATTTGAGTTAGCAAAGCTCTTAATCCTAACCCTATACTAATTGAACATCAAGTTATGAAACCATGCTATTAGGCAACAATGTGGCTCTTTTAGCAGGGGTGGCTTCCAAGAAAGGATGAAAACCATTGATTTGAGTTTGTGTGCATCACTGTTTTTGATACATTTTACATTTTAAATTTGTTTTCTGTTTAATAATTATTCTCTAACTTGAAATTGAAAAATAACTTATGTCTTTAACCAGGTTATTTGTTGTGCAATTCAATTTATGTATCATGTAGACGCCTACTATTGATGTTGTGCTCATAATTCAACTGAAAAAATTGGTAGCCTAATGTTAAAATTAGACACGGTGGATTTGAAAGTCCACGTTGGTGTAGTCAGGCCTTAATTGAACTGCCATGAGAACATAATATTCAGACAAATTTAAATTCTTATGCTGAAATCTTTATTATCTGGGCTGGGTTCCATCCGCCTAAATTCGTTGAACTTTTCAAACATGTGTGATGTAAAACATTATTACAGTGAAGCTGGTGTAGATATGAATGAAAAGTAGGGGAAGAATTGAGGGTCGCGTATTATATTTTTTTTAAGAGGATAAGACAGTAAAAGCGGCCCAATGCTAGTCTGTTATTGTAGTTAAGCTAGAAGCAAGGGTAGAGATGTTTTTAACAGAGATACTAACTTGGTAAATTTATTCAATTGTAAGCCATCCTGAGTTAACAAAAGTTTTGAAAGAGCAGCATAAGCTGGAAGAAGTTAGTAGGAATGTGGGTGACAAATAGAAAGGCCAATATTTGGTGGTGTGTCGGCTTTGTCTATTTGCTTTTCAAGGGAATTGCTGAATGGTTTTTCCATATTGAATTTTTGCAACCTTGCAAATCTTTAGCAAGTATGTGTAACCGTCTGAAATAGTGAATTTATGAAGTGATATAATATTCTGAAATGGCAGAGTTATACGGGGAAATGATCTAACTATCTGGAGGCAAAGATAAGGTTTCAATTTGTTGATGTAAAAGGAGTCACAGCTAATCTTTTGATAATTTAGATGGATGAACCTTAGGTTTTTGAACTGCAGCAGAAGATGTGATGGCTGGTTGCACCACCCATTGTGCAATTTGTGCGGACTCAAGCAGAAGAGGATGCAATTGACTGGTTGGACTCATTTTTTGCAAGTTGTGCAGATTGTTTAGTGGCAGCTGAAGTTATTGATGAGTCGGGAGAGTATAACAGCATCTTAGGGGTTGCTGATGTTAATTGATCCAATGACAGAATTATAAAATCCAAGTTTTGGGGCCTGCTATTCATCAAATGCGTATATGATACATATTTGGTTCGTAATTTCTAACTAGGTAAAAAAAAGCCAAAGAACAAAGAGCTACTAATACTGGAGTTATTTCTGAACTTAAAAGCGTCTGGTTTTATTAAAAAATTTCTTATGGAACTTTTTGATTTGATTTGTGGCCCTATTCATCACAATCTTTTCATTCTTTTCAAGCTCTCAGTATGTCATTCATTGTTTATGGTGGTGTGCGGCTCCATGGCACATGAATCTTATTATTTTCTTCTTATGTTGCGTTGCAGTTTTGAGTCCTTTCTAGCACATGTAGCACATTTCTTTTGAATGCTATTTATGTAATCATGATCAAGAATACACATTTTCTGTTAAGTCTATTTCGTGTTCCTGCAAGAATCACTTAATATATTTTGGAGTGGGTCAATTTCTAAGTCCCAGTTTTTGTTTTCCTTCAATTGTTTTTAGTTGGATTAAAGCTGCAAAGTTTTTGACGGGGGCATCAGCTATTGGAAGCATCGCCATACCTGCCATTCTAAGGCATGCCCATCTTATTGAAACAGGTGCCATGTTCATTGAGTTTACATCATTCTTCATTCTAGTGTGCACAGTACTGTGCTTCCACCGCGTTAGCCTTGACGAGGATTGGTAGTGCAGAAAAGACTGATGAGTCTTTTGGACCCAAGGAACTCACTTGCTGATGTAAGAGTACTGTACATTTATAAGAAGCACTCTTATCGTGTACTCTTTTTTTGAGATCTGCAATATAGGAGGCTTCCTTCTTCTCTTATGTAGATAACCGTTGTCATCCATACGGTCATGCATTTACTAAGGTGATGTGGAATTTTTATGCAATTTTGTTGGTAAGTTTGTAGTAAAAAAAAGAACTTTGTGTGCTGATTTAACCATAGTGAACAAATCTTGGTAGCTAACAGGATGATTAAGCTATATAGTTATTGTTTCTTAAATTGTTTTTGTTTGTAACAACATAGGTGGTTGCGTTATTCCTAGTTGCCTTTGTAGTCACACTGCTTTGCTACATGAGGGGAAGTAGGAAGAATTGGTAGGTTGGAGTTAGAACAATTACAGTTGTTTGCGTTTTTTTAATCTTGTGAAAATTCTCAAAGATGTTAACATTCGTAGTGATATGTTAACGTGGATACCTAACTTGGGGATACATGTGAAGGATTTCAATTCATGTAGGCAGAATGACAAAAGTATGGGAAGCAGCATGACTAAAATTTTACTGAAGGGATCATGCAGTTTTCTTAGATGCAGTCACCTTGTTCCTTCATTCTAAAGGAAGAGTTCTTTCCTTAAATTCTAAGCACCAAAATTTATAATTTTTAATTATAAATCATCTTAATTTTTTATTAGTAATATTTAACATTAAACAAAGCCTCAAAAATAGAAGGGGATCTCTTGGTAGAGGGCATTATGAATATGTTTTTAAAAAATTTATAAAATGTTTCTTTTAAAAACCTTTATTTAAAAGTGTTGTTTGATAGATCAATTATATTAAAATTAATTTTTATGTATAATAATCATATTTTTAAAAATATATTTTTTAAAACTAATAAGAACAATGTTTTTCAAAAATCAAAAATCGTTTCAAACCAGTGTTAAAAACATGTCAAGGCCCTGTTTGTTCATTGGTTTTTAATTTAGATTTGAAAAGTTTTTTAATTCAAAAATATTAATATCAAACACATTTTTTTTTCAAAAATTTTATTTTTATTAGCTTATTTTATTATTTTTTTTTTCAAACTTAGTTTTGCAAATAATGAGCATAAATTAAAATGCTTCTTAAGAAACCATTGCTCCAATCGTGACGGTAATTTTTATATAGCGTGGCCCAGGGCTTTTTCGTCAATCTACCAACGACTCATCTCTAGGGTTATAAACAACACGACGGCGGAAGGCTGTTCGCAATCGGAGTGGGGCGGGCAAGACTGGTGTGCCACCTCGTAGCAGTCATGGTAACAGATCTGAGGCTGTTGAGCCATGTTTCTTTACTTTAATTTACTCTTTTTTGAATCCTAAGTTTACCTTTCCACTGGATTCAAGTTAAACTATTTCGACACACTTGTTTATCAGATTTCTTTCAATATATGAATCCTTTGTTTGCTGCTCTTTGTTCTTCAATTTTCCATTGGTAACGTTCGAAAAATATTCTACTTTAGATTTGGTTAATGTTTCTATGTTGCATATCTTTTTTTTGTTTAGACGATTTTAGTTTGGCTTTAGGACCTTGATGCATTAAGTCTGGTGAGATCAATTGATATGTTATCTATTCTTTGGGTATATCGCAGTCAGGAAAAAGGAAGACCAAGGAACCCAAAGAAGAAACTGTAACCCTTGGTCCAAAAGTTCGTGAAGGAGAAATTGTGTTTGGTGTGGCGCATATCTTTGCATCATTCAACGACACTTTCATCGTGAGAGGATCTGAACATTTGATCTTTATTAATTGGTTGTTTGAACATATGCCGCTATCTTATGCTCTTGTTTGGTTTGCAGCATGTTACCGACTTGTCTGGTAGGGAGACACTTGTACGCATTACAGGTAAGCAAGTTTTTTAAGTGATGTGCATAACTTGGGAAACCTTCTTGTTTTAGTATGGCTATATGTTTCGTTTAGTTTTTGTTTTGCATAAATTCTTGTTTGATATGACCTGATATTGCGTTTGATTCAAGGGGTTGTGACATATTTCCTGCTTGCAAAGTGTATATTACACACACTTCCCCTAGTCGTTTTTATTACTAATATTATTTTTTGCACAATCACTAACATTTTTTTTTCTACTCACAAAAATTAATAATATACCAAATTCTTTGGTATATTGTACTATACTTATTGCATTTGGATTTATTTTGTTCTCTGTGCCTAGAGTTAATGTTTTTCAAAAATCTTTTTTGTAGCATAGAGGATTTCTTCGTTCTTGTTCCCAATGAAACAGTAGGCTAACCATTTATGCATGTTAACTATTGTTTGTAGCTCTGCTGTGCTGTTATGACCTACCCTTGGACTTTTTTAGTTGTATCTTTTTTGTAGCAGACAAAATTGCTTTGTTATTGTTCCCAATGAAACAGTACACTAATCATTTATGCAGGTTAACTGTTGTTTGTATCTTGAATGTGCTGTTATGTTATAATCCATTTCCTTTTTTTAGTAGCACCATTAGAAATAAGGGCTTAATATTTTTATGCTAATAAAAGTTGCTTTATCTTTTTGGCAGAGCTAGTTGGATGTTGTTACAGGTTGTTTGTGTCCATTGGAAGTTTTAGAGTGGATTGTAGGTAACTTTTATTAAAGCTAGTGTTTTGATAGAAGTAAGCTTTAGGCTTAGTTGCACCAATCACACTCAACCCACCACCCACCAAACCATGTTTAAACAGGCATTACTCAGCCTGCTTCACAAAAGGATGATTTCTTGGGTAATAATGATAATGACTTTTATTCACATATTCATATCACTGTATACACTCTATTTGAACTGTCCCTCGCATCTAATAATTCCATATGCATATACATTCCCATTTTTTCAATTAAGGAATACAATTAGTAACTGGTATCTGTTTTTTTTTTAACAGGAAAGAAAGCTACTAATGATTTAAATTAGAAAGGTGATCGATGCAATTGAAATAGGTGAAAAGAGCAACAGGGTAGGGTGATAACAAAAGATGAAATAATGACATGAGGTGAGCATATGGAATTATAACTTGAAAAATATGTGACTGGAATAAAGGGCACACTATAAAGTTAAATAATTTTATTTGTATTGAATATTCTTTTTCTTGACCATGTTTTAACTAGTTGACAAAAGTGTTTAATTAATAATTATATATATAAAAAGTAGTATAATTGTGATTAGTATAGGTACAAAATGGTGTTCAGCAATAAGAATGTATTAGGTGAAAGAAAGCTTTCTGTTCATATTTTTTATAAATAGAAGGATATATAGTTTATGTTGGTATAAAGTGTATGTAAATTAGTAATATTAATACTATAGATGATATATTAGTTTTTTTTTAATTTTCTAGATGGTTTGATTAATATATGATTTTTGAAATGGTTCGGCTAAAGCGCCTTTGATTTGTTGTGGCTGATGGTTATATCTGTAGTGAAACTCTATGTGAATAGATGATGAATAAAGTTTGATATGTTTTGGTGATGCTTTTGTGCTAGATGAACAGGACGTTCATGTTTTTTTTTGTTCCTTTTATCTAAGCATATCCTTTTTCAATTAGACGTTTTTCAAAGTTCTTAATAATTGGGAGTATCCCATGTATTTTGTCAATGCGTGGCCCTTAAGATCGACTTCCTTTGCTTGGGTGGAAGCGTTTTGAGTCATTGCCACGCAATAGCAATGTCTAGGTTCCAGAGTGTACTTCTTTGGATCCTTTTCCAACTGCATATTATTAGGGCTCTTTATTTTCAGCATGTAACTGTTTAAAATGAGAATTTGAGTATGGCTGGTTTTAGCTAGCCATTTTCTCAGTAGTCCCTTTTGAGCATTTCTTGCTGAAGATCACATCAGATGCTTTAGTGTGTAGAATTGGAAGATATTTGGAAGATTTGTAATCTTAAAATTTCTTTTTTTAGGTCCATTTATGGACTTTTCCTTTTCCTTACTTTTTTATTTATATATATGAAAATAGTTATTCTGTGGTTTTTATTAGTCAGTATAGGGATGAAGTAATTTTGTTAAGTATGATGGATGTATTGTGTGAGGCTTTTTTTCTTAATTTAATTTTTGAGCATATATGTTTTAGATTTGCTGAAATTTTCTTTTTTTTTTTTTTTGGTATGCTTTTCCATCTTCATATATGATAATATGAAATTTGTAATTTCTGGTTGTTGCGCTGTATGAAAAATACAGCCAGGCCGTGAGAATGTTCACATTGTGCTTGATGTGTCAGATATCTGAATTATATTTGGGCTGTCATACTTTTCTATTGGCGCATCTTATTTTTCAAGCTACTTTTGCAACTCAGCTACTATAGTGAAAAACTAACTTTTTGCCCAAATTGAAGCCAAACCATGCTAAGCTTGTCATTCTTAACATACTTTGAATGCTTAACTAGACTAATTAAATAGCTATGTTCCTTCTCTATTATTGTCACTAAATTTCACGGAAATGGACAAATTTGAACATATTTACTGGTTTTTTGTGTATTAATGTTTGTGGGAATAGATATATATATATATATATATGTTTCGTTCATTAAAGATTACAATTTTTTAAAATAAATCATAAAGATTACAATTCCAGAGTTTAAAATTATTTTACATGCATAATTTTGTGAAGATTACAGTTATAATTAAAGATCACAATTTATCACTCCTTCAAAGGTCTAGAGTTTCTCTAGACCTGTAATCCAATCCCAACCTGTTAAGACTATAATTCGTTTAAGTTTTTTAAAGTCACAATGAACCTTGTCCTAAGTTATGCAATTTCTAATGTATGCCTGTATGTATGTTCATTACATGTAGTAAAGGTTACAACTTTTTGTGAAATTTGTGCATCCATTTTTTGAATTGATTCCTTGCCGACCATCTCTTCAAAAGAATAATTTGCATCATGTTTAGTATTTTTTTTATTAGAGGCATGCACATTTTTAAAAAATCAATACTATACTTTCATCATTTCATCTCGGCTAATCTAGGTTCTACATGCATTTAATGTTCTTTTCCCTGATGTTCATATTTTCAGCACCTCTTATTCTTGGTGCCTTGAGTTCAATACTCCATTATTTTGGAAAGCAAACAATTGCAACGATTTGCTCACTCCTTCAATACATTAGAAACTCCTAAAAACCCTAACTTTGAAAGTCTTTAGAACTACTCTTGGCCGGTTCAAGTATTGGTTCCCTTGCTTTCTTTTACTACTTTTTATTCAAGCATTATTTTTGTGCATATTTTGTTAGGGTTTGATGATTTTTATTGGCCATGATAACCACTTTGATATATCATTAATCATATTCTGACCTCTATTAGCCAAGTCATTTGTATGTTTCAGAGTAAGGCTGAAGGATTTTACGGCTCACTACCCCTTTTCCGCTTGCTTTTTATTCAGTGGCAATCATGTCAAAAATTCCTTGGGAAGAATTTGATGCTTTAAAAGTTTTTCCTCCCTCATGGTTTTGTTGAATAAAAATCTAGAGATTATTGATTCCTTTAGTTGGTTCTCTGAATGTTAGAGATTTCAACTAGATATGCTATTGCATTTATTGTGGGGCTTTATATGTTTATTTTTTTGTAAATGATCTTATTAGGGCCCAATGATGAGTTGTGAATGGTCCAAATGAAAATTGCTGTTTAAGAAGTGTCTTGCTATTGTCTAATGACCTCAATCTCAATTTGATTTTGTCTTGATTTTATTATTTTTTCATTGTTTTAGGTTTCTCAATTAAATGCTTGTTATGATTGCTATAATGATATCATTTGCATGTTTAATTAACGTCCTTATGTATTTATGAAAGTGCATAAAATTAATAGAAAATAAATTTATAGTGAACTTATATTGGTGCTTATAATTTAGCTTTCTTAAAATTGTGTAACCTAATTTCAAAGTATTCTTTATTATTTTATATAATTCCCTTTTTACTAATTAATTGTGATCATTTAAAATTTTTGTTATAGTAAACATTTTTTTGCTGAAATTTTTCTTTAAAAAGGAATTTAATAATTATTGGTTTTTATTCTTATTCATAGGATTGAGGGATTAAGGCTAGTTTGGCCTTGCATTGAACAAAGAATTTTTTTAGTGCTTTTGGAAAGTCATGCTACGTATTTTCCAGAAAATAACTAATTGCATTGCCATTTTCCTTTGAAAGATGTATGCAATTATTGTTGAATTTGCATGTTTATGTTGCAATTGCTTGAAAATATTTTTCCTATTATTAAAGGCTTCCTTTAATTTTCTATTCTTATTTGGTGTGGGTATTTTTTTCTTAAATTTTTTTTCCTCTGGCTGTGTAATGCATTAGTATGTCTTTTTGGTCTAACTAAAATATCGAATGATCAAATAATGATTTTCATGATAATTTTAAAGGTATGCAAACAATTATGTCATCCTCTACATTGTTTCCTAAATACGTATGTGGAAAAGGTATTGCTTTCCAGTCCTCTCTGCAGTCATCTTTGGCTGTAGAGATTCCCTACTTATGTATTGTTTTTGTTTGTAAGTCATTATTTATTCAGATAGTTGAACTGTTACTCAATTCTTGGTAAATTAATGTTCTAATGGCTATATTCATACCTAAAAATGATTTAATATAATATGATGTTTTTCTATTTAGTTTCAGTATGTATACTTGTTGAAGTTAGAACATTCTAAGATATGTTTTTTCACATAAATGCAATTGACTTGCAGTTTTATAAGTATATATTAAGCTTATTAGTATATGGATTCATCATCTTTTTAGGTGGCATGAAAGTTAAAGCTGACCGGGATGAGTCCTCTCCATATGCTGCCATGCTTGCTGCCCAAGATGTTGCACTGCGATGCAAGGTGTGTTTTTGGTTTAATTTGTTATCCGTTAAAGGTTTTCCTCACATTGTTGTTTTTGGTGATTATATATCTACAGGAACTAGGCATTTCAGCACTGCATATTAAACTTCGTGCTACTGGTGGTAATAAGACCAAAACTCCTGGTCCGGGTGCCCAATCTGCCCTTAGGGCACTTGCACGTTCTGGAATTAAAATTGGGCGCATAGGTAACTTGTCTGGCCTACACATCTCCTTTTTTTTTTTTTCAAAAAATGGTTTTAAAAAGGATATTGTAAAGCATAAACTACAAGGAATTAAATTTTTCATATTATATCAAAATAATTAGCTTCCTTCTATTGTTAAATAACATGCATAAGTTCAAATAAAACTTATACAGAACTTTCTACTACTGTTTGTTTACAGTTATTTCATTAATCTTCATAATTATTTTTTCATGTAGCTCTTTTCAATCTGAACAGCTGTAAAAAATGCTTGAATAGTCAATCCTTCTTCTCACATGCTGTTCTTGCGTTGTAAATTTTCAATACTTTTGTTAATAATGATTATCTTCATCAATTTTTGTGGGTTGAATAGGCAACCGTTTTATTTTAATCATTTAAAGTTCTTTATTATATGCTCATGATTTTTTTGTTGTGAATTAATGCAGTGAATCAACTTTCTTTTTGGGATTGATACGAGAATTCAATTTTATCATCATATGTGATGTATTATAATTTTTACCGCTTTTGTAGAGGATGTGACCCCAATTCCTACGGACAGCACTCGAAGAAAGGGTGGTAGAAGAGGAAGGAGACTTTAGAGACTTCCATGTCTGTCAAACTGTCTCTGTTTCGTGTTCCTTTATCTTTCTAGAAGAGGAGACTCCTCTAGTATTTATTATCTTTGCGAGTTCTGTTTTTTTTTTTTTATGAAAACTTTTTTTTTTTAAATTGGAAGGTTTTAAATTTACCTGCTTGGGCGAATTCCTTATCACTGTTTTCTTTATCTGATTATATGTGGATTAATTAAATATAAATGTTAAATTGATGTTTCTTCATTTTATATCTAAATCAATTTGTGATTTTTTGTGAGAATAAATTTTACATTGTTGGTATTTCAATAATTCAATCAAATATCAATATAAGTTTTGTTTATTTTTAAGTCAATTTGTACATTTGTAGGGAAGAAATATTAATTAATTGATGTAAAAATTAGTAAAATGGATAATATTTTTAGGTTTGGAGTGGAATTTTTTTTTATGGAATCGTTTCAGATTGTTTAATAGGGGTTTCTTTTAGTTCGACGATAACAAGTTACTCTATCGGTACTCGATTTTGTTTGTAATTTATATTAATAATAAACAGAATACAACAACCAGAAAATACGTGTAGGCAAACAAGTTTTGGTTTCACATACATCCTTAACAAATGTATTTTTTTTTATTAAAAACGTGAGACTTTTGAAGGTAATTTGGGAAAAAAAATCTCTAAAAAAACCATTTCTGGGTTTGAAAAAAAAAGTAAAATCTTTTTAAAAAAATTCATCAAATGTGATCTTTTTTATGCCGTGAAAAATAAAAGAAACGGTGACGTCTAATCGAGAGGAATAAAACACATTTTTTTGTTTAATTTTTTCTAACACAACGAAGATGGAAAGGTTCATTCATCATGCAGATAATCAAATGGTGCTGCAATCTTTCTTCAACCAAGCCAAAGCCAATTTCGAAATTGGAAAAGCAATAAAGTATTATCCTTTTAAAACTTTATGTTCAAACAATGCCAACAAAGTATTAAATTTTAATTCTGGATAACATCAAATGTTTTGAAACCTTCGACGCTCGATTTAAAATGGAAGCTTTGAATGCATCTTTGCTTTATTTCACCATCAAAAGAAGCCACTGCCCCAATGTTATTAACAAACTGGATCCTTATTTAGGAACAGCAATTTCTGTAAGTAGCTTTCTAGATTCCGTTTATATAAGGCTTCCTCATTTCCCATGCTTTAAGCTGTGAAATTTCCACTTCTCCATCCCCGTTGTTGAATGCAAATAGGCGAGCATTAGATCCACTCGCAAAGCTTGGGTATACCCTAGACGTTATGCATGTTTTTCCACCGGCGGCGAAGCTCTCCACCACCGAATGATCGATCTAAAAGAACATAATTATTATGAAAAAAAAAAAAGAAAGGGATACACATGACATATACCCACAGGAGAGAAACAAACTCCATCTTATTTAAGCATACCAGACTCCTCAGAGAAATCTTCCCATGATTCTGAATTTCGACGTCGACAAAACCTCCATATATTGGTTTGTATAATCTCGAATTAAATGATGATCTGCATATACAAATCATTAAAAAAAAATTGAAAAGCATAATCTCTGCCACATCAATCTAACTTTAGATCGAAACATGCGTGGGCCAACAAATTGCAAAGTAGATACCTGGTGGGATCATGGCAGAAGAGAACGACGTGCCTTTTCTTGGCCTTGAAGATTCTAAAGAACACTGATGTCCTTTCCCTTTTGTCTCCTGTAGCCAATACATATAGACCAAATGAAACTCCACCTTTTGTGCCTTCCCCTTTCTCGCTACAGAGCTTTTGTGGGTTCGTCCATGATGGATCAAACTGCTCTGCGTTTTCCAAGCTCGACGATGCATCAAATGTTACCTCCACATCAGCCTGCTCATTCATTACAGAAAGTCAGCTAACCTGTAAGTTTTTAATCTGATTAGCTGCAAACGATGACGTTAATAAAGCCAACCTGTGAAGCCTGGATTCCTTGGATTTCAAATATGTCCCCAGGGCTAAGTTTCTTGCCATAAACTGCCACATGCTTATGCCTAAGCTTCTTCACCTCGTGGACGGGCCACTGCACCACCTGTCGGCCATTCTTGCTCAGCCACAGAGCTCTCGGGATCGTCTGCAAGCAGAAAATCAGAAAAAAAAAAAAAAAAAAAACAAATCGTCGGACGACTTTATGGAATTTCATCAACACGTACGTGGATCCCAGCCCAGCCTTTGGCCCAATCATCCTGGTTGCTATCCGACTCGTTCGACCAACCCAACAGTATCCTCCTCCTCTTCGCCCCATCATAAAACGTCTTCGAAGCATAGAAGTTTCCGTAATCAAACCTCAGCCCGGTGTTGTTGTCAGACGACAGGCCATCCGGCACATAACTTTCTCTCGCGTAATCGTATGTGCCTATCGTGTAATACTCATACCTGTCGACGTCGAGACTAACCTTGAACACGTGCTTCAAGCCGTTGGAATGAACAGAGTTATCCACGCCTTCAAATGGCTTCGACGACACGGGAAAGAAGTCGGGGCATTCCCACATGCCCGTACCATTTATCACGTGTAATGGGTTATGTTCCATTCTCCACGTTCGGAAATCCTCACTGCTATACAAGATGGCCATTCCCTGAGAGTCTCTTCGGCTTCCAACCACCAGCCTCCAGCGACCATCTGAGCCGGGCCAAGCCGTGGTCGGGTCTCGGAATGCGGACGAGTTAATGCCGTGATCTGGAGAGATCACCGGGTTGTAGTCGGGTTTGACCCAATCTTGGAGGTATGGGTCGGACAGGTTCTTGGGGAAGGCGATGTTTTGGACCTGGCGGTTGTCCGAGTCGATTCCGGTGTACAAGATGGCCGGTTTATTACCGGGTAGAATGGTGGCCGAGCCGGACCAGCAACCGTTGATGTCGAAGGGCCCGGTCGGGTAAATGGCCGGCTTGAGTGGTTTCCAGTTGATCAAATCCTTGGACACCGAGTGAGCCCATATTATGTTTCCCCATATCGGTTGCTTTGGATTGAACTGATAGAACAGATGGTAGACACCATTGTAATACATAGGCCCTGCATTTTTAAGCAGTTTTGCCTTATTTTACTTACAAAAGCTTTATAAACTTTAAATAATTTTTTTTCCCTTTGTAACAAAAATATCTTTATAATGATGAATTTCCAACTAAGAAATACCATACTAATAAAGGAGGTTATATCTACCATTATGCATTTCCAAAACAGATAACAACATTTCCTGGAATAGTAGACGATCAAATTGCTCTTTCAGATTAGTTAAATGGATTCTGCTCAATTAATTAAGTGTCGATAGATTAGTAAAAAGAAAGACAAGTGGAGGCTAATAACGTACCATTTGGATCTGGTTGTTCAGAATTGCGAAGAAGCCCGCATCCACATTGTGTGTAAATTTGCATACAGATCAAACCAAGACAAAAAGAGGTTAGCATTAGATAGATGGAAGCTTGAATCAGCTGTATTGATAAACAACATAAAGAATAGTTATTATTTGTTTTCTCCTTGATTAAGCTAACTCTTCAAGTTTAAACATGGTATTATTTATTTTCTCTTGCCATCAAAATAATCTTGCAATCAGTGAACATTATACGTGTTAATACAGCCAATCATAGATGGCTTGTTGACCTTGCATGCGACAAGGAACTGTTTCTTTGCAGTACAGGCAGTCGGTTTTAAATGCAATAATTAAGATTCCAGATCGTAACTTGAATTAGAATAGTATAAATATAATTAAATAAAAGGCGTGACTTCATTCTTTCTCATCCCTAACGACTCGTGATTGCTGCCTTGTTTTTAGTATTTCTGACGTTGCATTGAAAGCCCGACATAAGGGGAAAACGGAAATAGACCACAAGTTACCATAGACATTAATTAGAGCGATGGAAGCCAATAGACAGCACCAAAAAATCAATTAAACTGATAGAGAAAGAAGAGAGAGAGAGAGAGAGAGAGAGAGAGAAAGAGAGAGAATCACCATTGATCCAGTTCTTGAAGGCTTGAAAGTGAAACGCTGTGCGGTTGCTGATGGTGGATGGTGGAACCTCTTGGAGCAGTTTCTCTGCGGTGAAAAGATGATGCGAAGCTTCGACTGCTTTTAACATAAGCAGGCCAACTGCAAAGATCGTCACGAGTATCCATTTGGATCCACAACTCCTACACCTTCCCATCTTCTACCAGAGGGAAGAGAGAGAGAGAGAGAGAGAGACGAACACGTAGAGATGGAAGGAGAGAGCGAAACAAGCAAGTTGACTGATGACGGCAAGGGATGAGGGAGGTATGGGCATCCAGATTAGGGATTTTATAGTCAATGAAGTAAAGCGTGTTGTTTCCTCCAACGCAGCTTTATTAGATTTTATTTCTTTCAGAAACTTGGAATTTTTCAAAAAAGTATTAAGGTGTGTGTATATATATATACATACATATATATTTGACAAAAATCAATAATCACATTTATTCCTTTTTGATTAATTTTTTAAAGAAATTGTTAATATGTATTATGTATAACATATAGTTTATAGTAAACTATGAATCGCTTTGATTTTAAGATCGATGACTTCCAGTGGTAAACGGGAAGGAAGACCATGTTTATCTAAAAAAATAAGATAAAAGATATAAAAAAAAATTAAAAAAAAATTATTCTCCATCCATCTCCTCCACGTCATACCACATCTTCTACCTGGTATCGTTTCTCCGCCCTTTTCTCTACCAACCCGTCCAACTCGCCGACTCTCTCTCGTCACCCGTCTCCCTCATCTCCAAGAACCCCTCTCTTAGAATCTCTTCATCCCCACAAGCAGATTCGTTGACGTCCACCTGCCAGTGGCGCCGACGCAATGGTAAACTCCCGTCCTCTCCGTTCTCCTCTTCAACTTCCTAGCTGAGTTTGCTTCTTCTACATCTAGTTTCACGGTGAACACCCTCGTCGTCAAACCTCGTCAATGCGCTAATGTTCGGCCACCGCCCCCACCGTCTTCTCCGGTCCTGCCAAAAGATTCATTATAAAAACATTTTAACTGACCGTTTGTCATAAAAACGTGTAGAAGAGGGCTTATTTGGGGAGAGTTGAAGTCCGCTATATGACGCACCGTGGTGCGCGATCCAATTTTGAATAGTAAACGTTCATGTTGACGTGTAAATATATCATTCTCTAATTTATTGACTAATTTATATTTTTATAAGGAAAGTTTAAAATGTACTTTAGCTATTTTAGTTTATAATCATTTTTAAAAAGCTACTTTTTTGAAAACTTATGATACTTCTTATTATTTGTATTTTTCATTTCAAATAACTTCTAAATTTTATAATAAAAATTTTGAAATAATAAGTCCATATGTACTTTATTTTTATACTAATTTTTTATACAATTTAATATTTATTTTTTATTACCAATAACTTAATTAACATTTTACTCTTATTTTTAAATTTTTTTATACATTTTATAATTTTTATATCATTTAATATTTTTAGTATTATTTATTATCAATAATTTAATTAAAATTTTATTCTTATTTTTCAAATTAAAATTTAATATCTTTTTTTATTATTAAATAACATCCTTTTTTGTAGCAAGCTTATTTAGATTTCTTCTAATTTATCCAATTTATGTTTAAGTTGTTCTTCCTCTTAAAAGGTATATTTCATATTTGTCAATATGATAATTTTTTTAAATAAGATTAAAATTACATGTTAAATATGATTGTACATCTTCTATGACACATGTTTTATCACAAGGACATAGGTTCAACCAAAAGGTCATTATCAAACCTCTATTCCGACCACACTCTTTGTTCAATCATTTGTAGTTGAAATATGTTAAAGTCGAGTCTTTAAAAGAAGAGGAACTTTTATGTAACACAAACAAATACATTGTGTTTTAATGACTAATCAATATCAAGCTTCATTCTATTTGATGAATCCCAATAAGAGCATGATTGATCCATTGCTTATAGACTACAAAGATCTCCCATCTTCTAATCAAACAGAACTTCAATAAATAAATAAATAATTTTGAGATTGCCCAAGTTCATAGAAGAATACCAAGAATATTTAGTATGAGTTTATCATATATGTTAAAGAACAACAACCATTCGTGAAACAAACAAGTTGTTGTATTCTTTGATCTCAAGAGTGTAGTAGCCAAAGAGGGACCCATAGTGTTTAAAATATGGCTAAAACATTAGTATTATTTTTATTTCTTTGAAATCGTAGAGCAAGAACTTGTAGCAAAAAAATTATATAATCAAAGTTCTTGAACACTTTTCATTTTCAAGGATGTAGGTTGGTGGTTCACAATTTCCTAAGAAGTAGCCAATCTTAAGTGGTCACATTTGCATTACAAATCAACATAAAAACTAAAATATCGGCTATATTTTGTTTCTCTATCACAAAACTTTATATTTTAAAAAATTAATAAATATATCACAAACTTATTATATGTTTATATAATAGGCTAACAAAATAAAATAAATCTTAAATATGATAGTTCAATGATGCATCATAATTTAAACATTAGATAATTTTTAGTAATATGTTATTTTAACAATAGATATGATGTTTATTTATTTCTTTTATTTAGGTTCAAATAATTATTATAAAATTTGGTTTATTTACATTTTATTATAATAAAATTTGGAGCTTGAATTATTATTATATTGATTTTCTTATATGAAATAAAAACAGTATATAATCAAAATTTGGATATATTTTGAATAGGTCATGATACAACTAAGACAGCATGTGAGAGAATTTATTTTTACAAATATCAATTTTACCTAGTTTTGATTTTAAAAATTTCAATTTCACACTAGTAGAGGTGTTGTCTAGTTTTTTTAATCAAAATTGGATAATTTTTTATATTTGGAGTAGAATTTTTTAACGAATCTGTTTGGATTGTATAATATGGTGTTCTTGAGTTGCATTAGCAACAAAATGCTGTCTTCATACAAGATTTCTTCTATATTTTATATTAATAAAAAATAAAGTGTGACAATTAAAAAAACATATGTAGGAAAGAACGTTTCATTTTAACATATGCATTACAAAAGAAACTCTTTTTCATGAGCAACTTGTGAATTTATAATGTGCTTTTGGTTTTAAAAAAATTGAAGTCTTTCAAATTAAAAATGACGAACAAATATATATATTTTTTGAGGGTAAAAGAAACATTGACAAGTTATTGACATACGCAAAAAATATATATATATATATATATTTTTGTCTAAAATAAATAATTTGCTCAATCATGACGAGAGAAAATACTTCATCAGCAGAACACACAACTATTTCACCATGCGGGTAAATAAATGTTGAAGCATTTTTCTTCGACGAAGCCAAAGCAAATTTGGCAACGTGAAAGCAAGAAAGTTTAGTCTCTTTTTTCTTCTTCATATTCATACAAAACATATAAAAAGTTATTAAGCAGGTTTTTTCCTGCTAAACAATTGATGTTTCACACCAGCAGAAACTCCATTTGAAATTGCTTTTCCCAACTGAAGAAAGACACTTAACCAAATATTATTAACACATTGAAGCTTTGTTTAGGCAAACAGTTCGAACTCGCTTTGGAGAGTCCGTCCATGGAAACTCTTCTTCCTCATTTCCCACGCTTGACGCTGCGAAATTTCAACTTCTCCATCACCGTTGTAAAATGCTGTATACCCTGGACGTTATGCGAGATCTTTCTAATGGCCGACAAGCTTGATGGAAATAAATTGAAATAAAACAGATCTTGAATCACAAACATCAAATTTGCATTCGAGATTATTTAGAAGAAATTGAAAAATAGTAGTGAAAACCTTAATGCATAGGAAGATAAAACAATAGAATTTATTTTATTTGCACTAATCACTAAGCAGCAATTACACCATTTTATACGCAAATAATCTTTCGAACACTTGCTTCTAATTCAAAAATTCTTTCTTAATCTATAGGATAACTATTAACTTAAAATTTAAAATTATTTAAATACTTAAAATTTACTAACATTATTCTCTTTCAAATTTGAGTTTCTTCAAGCTTAATTGATTTCGTAATTTTTCAAACATTTAACTCTAAGCGATTTAGTGAAAATATCAATGACTTGTTCTTCAATACTGTAATGTACTAGGATTATAGTCTTTTTTTTAGCATGATCACGAAGAAAATGATACATTGTCTCGATATGCTTGCTTCTCTTATGTTGAATTGGATTTTTTGATAATTAGATGATTGACATATTATCAATAAAAATAATTGTTGGCTCTTCTTGTTGATGATGTAACTCCAGCAATAAATTTCGTAATCAAATTGCTTCACAAACTGTTGATGAAGTCGTAATATACTCTACCTTATAAGATCAAAAAGCAATGACATCTTGTTAGTTGATATCCACATAAATGTCAATGAACCAAAGAAGAAACAATAACTAATTGTACTCTTCCTTTCATATATATCACCTCCCCAGTCACTGTCAAAATAGCTACAAAAATCTGTCCAACTTTGGTTAGTAAAATACAAACCATAATCAAGTGTATCTTTAATATACATCAGTATTTCTTTCACAACCATCCATTGTGTTTCTTTCAGATTTTTCATATATCGACTAATGAGTCCAACAAAACATAGAATATCAGGTATTGTGATAGTGAGGTAAAAAAGACTACCAACAATACTTTTGAAAAAAGTAGAGTCAATATTTTTTTTTCTTTTTCTTCTCTATTAATTTTTATTCTCACATCAAGTGGTGTTACTACTGATTTGTAATATTCTATTATAAACTTCTTTAAAAGATTTGGATTTTATTTCCATTTGCTTCACTTCCAAGCTAAGAAAGTATGATATTTTACCATAATCTGTCATATCAAATTCATGTTGCATGGTTCTTTTGAATTCTTAAAGCAATTTAAAAGAATTGTCTATATAAAACACATTATCTACATAAAGATAAACTATATGAATATTATTATTACTTGTCTTAGTATAAAGTGCATACTCAAATGGACATTTTTAAAATCTTTGTTGTTGAAGATATCCATCAATTTTGATATTTCATAATATTGGTGTTTGTTTCAATCCGTATAAAATATTCTTCAAACGATAGATTTTATGTGGATCACTTACTATTTTGTAACATTCAAGTTGATTAACATATACTTCTCTTCTAAAATGTCATTCAAAAATACAAATTTAACATCAAGTTGGCATACCTTCTATTCATAATGTGCTGCAAGTGTTAAAATCAACTTCATTGTATCAAATCGAGTAACTGGAGCAAATATCTCATTGTAGTTTATACAATATTTTTGCTTAAAGCGTTTTGCTATAAGTATTGTCTTATATTTATCCATTATCTCATCTACTTTATGTTTTATCTTGTAGACCCATTTTAATCATTTGGGTTTCTTTTGAGGAGTGAGATCAACCAACTCTCATGTATTATTTTTTTCTATAGATGTTATTTTTTATCCATAACATTTTGCCAATTTATATTCTACACTATTTCATTATAAAAAATAGGTTCATTATTAGCAAAGTTACAAAATAAGTTCAAATACTCAAAAGTTTGCTTATATATCTTTTATAGACTTTTCATCTTTTTGCTTGAGTCAATATGATGTGTTGTATTTTGTACAATAGTAGTTCTTAAAAGAGAACATGTTAGAGAATTCAAATCATGTGTTTGTTGATTTTAAATTTCTTCTTCTTGCCTAATGGTGATTACTTTATCATCCATCTCTTTCTTTCACTTCCAAGTATCCTTTTCTATAAACATAACATCATAGTTAATAATCACTTTTTTGGTTAAAATGTTGTAGAGTTTATAAGTTTTTGTCTCCTCACTATATCTAATGAATATCTATTTTTTACCTTTATCATTTAGTTTCTTCTTTAATATATTAGGCACTGATGCATATACAATACAACCAAATAACTAAAATAAGAAACACTTGGTTTATACCTACTCCAAGCTTCTTGTGGAGTCAAATAATGCACAGACTTAGTAGGATAACGATTCAACAAATAAGTTGAATAAGTAACTGTTTCTATTAAAAAAAATTTTGGTATATTCCCCTCTCTCATCATTGTCCTTGTCATATCAAGGATATTATGATTTCTTAGCTCAGCCACTTTATTTTTTGTGGAGTATAATTCTTGGTGAGTTAATTTCGTATACCTTCTAGCTTATACAATTGAATAAATTCATTTGATGTATACTCACCACCTTTATTATATTTAATTCTTTGAATAAATAGCCCACTCTTCTTTTCAATCTTACATTTTCAACTCTTTAAATATAGAGATTATAACAGATTTCTCCTTAATAAAATATGTTTATATTTTTCTACTAAAATCATTTATGAAAGTAATAAGATAATTATTATCTCTATTAGATAATGGCACCAATGAACCACAAATATCCATATTTATTTTTTTGCAATGATTTTTTTAGCTCTCCAAGAGTTATTCTTTTAAAATGGTAGACGATGTTGCTTTTCAAGTATATAAGCTTCACATTTATGATTTGAATCATCCAATAAAAGAAGAGCTTTCCCCATTCCTTTCTTTGCCAATCACTTCAAACATTAAAAGTTAAGATGACCATAAATGTCTTTTCAAAGAATCATTTGAAAGATATCCAAGATAACAAGCTTCACGTATTGTGTAATAGTCTTAGTTTTCTTTATTTTATTTATTTTATTTGCTTAAAAGAAAGAGCTTTTTGAGACGAATCCAACGATGTTTATTTTGTAATTTTTGGAGCTCTAATGAATAAAGAATGAATTTTTAAAGATTTGAGATACATTTGTAACGTGGAGGATACATTTGTAATTTTTAAATATCGGCTTAGTTCAAATTTGATTTGGCAGAAGATATATTTGCAAATACCAAATTTAGAAGGGTGTTATGCAAAAATGCTGTTCATGGTGTCGGTTCCGACCGCATTATAAAATCAGAAGCAAGGTGCGTTTTGAAAAGCATTTCTACAAAGAACACTTACTGCGGGGAGGTTGCCGAAGTGCGAGGGCGAGATTTTCGACAATTGCTGTCGTATTCAGCGAGGTTTCGGCACGCTACAGTAACTGCTGGCAAGGAATTCCGTGAATTTCCGGCACGCAACGGTGATGGTCGACGAAGGTGAGAATTTTTGTTTGCTTTGTCGTCGAGTTGTATAAGTTTCCGGTGAGTGGCAGTCAATTGGCCGGCGAGAGACGCAATAGATTTCAAGTTTGCCGACGAAATATTTCGGTTTCACCGGACGTATAGGAGAGAGAGAGAGAGGAAGAGCAAAAAACCGGTCCATGCCTTTGGACCAGGTTACACTGCTGAACCGGGCTGGTGAGCAGTGGCGGTCCAGCGTGCTGAGTGAGTGCGGTCCAGCTCGCCAAGAGCTCGCGGTCTAAAGCGCCAAGCGCGCGCGGTCCAGCGTAGGGCGTGGGCGGTCCAGGGCCCGTCTAAACCGATTTTGGGATTTATTTTTGGGGTTTGTTTGGGAAAGCTTTTCAGAAAGCACTTTTGGTTAATGAACATATTTTAATTTGTGATCATGGGCTTGTATGAAATCAAGAAAACAAATCAAAAGTGGGCAAGAAAAATTGGTGCAACAAATCCAGGTAGATAAATTCCTAACCCTATGATGTAGTACAATATTATAAGTTTTTACATATTTTTTTTTACTGTTATAGCATTGTGATTGTTGCATATGTTGTTTATGGCATAAAAAGAAAGAAAAACTATGGTATGGATTATTTATGCATTTGCATAAAAACTGAAAAGGAAGAAATAACATGGTATGATAATGAAATAAAAATGAAGAAATAATACGAAAAGAAATGTCTTTTGATATGGCATAATTGTTTGGAATTATGATTGAAAATGGTAGTAAAAAATAGATTCCCAGAGAACATTATCCTCACCACTAGGCTCAACATGTGTTGCAGGGTATCGATCTTTGGATCAGATATCTGTCTAGTGTTATATGTTATGTGCTATGACTCCATGATGATGTACACCAAGCTCAGCATGTGTTGCAGGGTATGGTACCATACCTGCCTTGTGGCTATAGGCTCAGCATGTGTTGTAGAGTATCGATCTTCGAGTCAGATATCTGCTTAGTGTTATGTGTTTGTGATGTAGGATTAAACGAAAATTGCTTAGTTCGAAAACTTTTTTTTTATTTAAAATTTATGACTAATGCACAACAAAGGAGCAAGGGCGTCACCCTAAGGAACACACACCTAGATACGATGAGGGTTGAACGCAAAAGACACCAACCAATGAATCCTAACTAAACTTAGGATCGATAGCGGCTAAGAAGTCGCTAAATCGACTACGGCTACACACTTTCAAACACGCAGAAATAGGGAGTACTTAGATTGGTTAAGTACCAGTTGAACTTAAAATATAATTTATAGTAAAAGTTGCACTTCGCAGAATGAAAATATATTGAAGACAAATTAAGAATCTAGGAATGGAAAATACGAATGAAGATGGTTGAGCGGTGATGGAAGATGATAGACTGGAGTGGCGTCTCACCACTTGGACCTCGTGTCCCTCCTCCCAGTATCAGAGCTTTGACGAGTCGGCATGCCAAAGACACTCAGAGCACTCACGAACTCAGAATGGAAGCAATGAACACTCAAAGCTTGCATTAACTTTTCTCCAAAAGAAATATATCTCTTACAACAGAAGAGGACTTCCCCATATATAGGAATCCACAAGGGTACAAAAGACATTTTGACTCATAACATGGGAATACTAAAGGACACATGGATAAACTAAAAGTCACCTAAAATTACAAACAGACTCCTAAAAATCTGAGAAAAATAATGAAAATTAAGTTCATTCATTTATCTAAACACTGTTTTACGAATTTCGAAAGTGACTTCTAGAACTCCGGAAAAAAATGCAAAACAAAACCCTAATTTCGGGTGGCTGGCGGCGCGGAGAGCGGCGGTGGGTCCGGCGGGTCGGCGCGGGTCGGTGCGGGTCGGCGCGGGTCGGCGCAGGTCACAGGACGCGGGTCATCCGGGGGTAGCTTGGGTCTGCGCCTGGCTGGACTCAGGCTCAGCAGTTCGGGCTAACCCGGAGCCGGTTCGGGCTCGAGCGGTTCGAAATGGCTGCGGGAGGTTCACTGTGACGGCAGAGGTTGCGGCGGAGGCGGTGGTCGGTGGTAAGGATAGTGATTTTGGCCTTGTTTTTGCTCCCAGGAAGCCATTCGGACTCCGATTTCGAATCCGAAAGTTGTGTTGGCTTCCTAAAGATGATAATAGGTTTTTAGTACAAGACCTGGTCTGTGGACGTCGAAAATCCTTCTCAAACATGATGTCCTCATTAGTTTGGTTGGATGTTAGCTGGAGGTCATGATGATGATTGGATCTAGAAGATAATACGTCAAAGGGAATTGGGCCCGATAATAACACACTATATAAGGAACTAGCATTTCTTTATGGTTTTCATTTGGCATTACCTTATATATATGACATCTGGTATGATTTTATCTTTATACATATGATTGATAATCACTACTCATGGTATTTTGATATCTCTTTTTCATACTTGGTTAGTTGTTGTGATTTATCTGCTGAGATGTGTAAAATCTCATTTAATGCTTACATCACAGGTCATGAAACCACTACACTGAGAGATAAGAATGGTTCTGCTATAGAAGAATCATTTTTAAGAGATGTGTGAGAGAGAAAAAGTTTTGGTGTGATTAAATGTTTAAAAATATGCCTTTATATATATACTTTGGATTTTGGAGTTGGTGTTTGTCTTACCGTCGGGTCCCCACCTTGGGTTTTGTTTATTGTCCTCACTCTGATAATAATTTTGTTATTTAGAGGTACTGGTATAGGTGGGAGCTTGACATATTGACTTTAATTGAAGTGGAAACATATGATTTATTTACATCTTCACTTTAGCAATATTCTTTTCCTTTGAATTTTGTAAAAAAAGATAACTATTCTCCTTATGTATAATATATCCTTTCTTAATCAATTATCCAAGGCTTATAATATTATTTTTTAAGAAGAATAAAATATACATATGAAATAATAATTGAAAACTTGTTCTCTTTGTAAAGTTTTATGTTATCTTTTCCTTAAACTTTTAGTTTTGATGAGTTTCCAAGACTTACACTTATTTGTACATTTTCAATTGTATCAAATAAATATCTTTTTCCACACATATGTTTGCTTGCTCCTAAGTCAAAGAACAATACATATTCTTTTTCGTTACTCTCTTTTTTAGCCAATAATGATATTGAAACTTCTTGTGATGTTTCAGCAAAGTTCGATTAGTTATTCATATACTAACAATCAGAAGCATAATGGCCAAACTTATGACAATTGTAACATTCAATATTTCTTCTTTGTCCACGACCTCGAGAAGCACTATTTCTTTATGCCCGTGTTGAGTGTAAGTTTGATTAATTTTTCATTGAGATTTGTTTTGAAAATGACCTCTTCCATATCCTTGATATAAGCCTTGTCCTTTTCCTCTTGAATTTGAATTCTCATTCTTCAAGGTATCGTCTTCTTTCAAATTTAGTTTTGACTCCAATTCTTGATCAATAAGTGCAATTTTAGCCTTTTTTTAGTCATTTTACATGCACTTGTAAGGAACCAATTGGTTCTTTAATAGATAATTCACCTATATCTTTAGATTTTTAACTGTTGTTATCGCATGCTCAAATATAAGAGTTAAAGAATGAAGTGTCATTTCGATCACATGTCCATCGTCAATTTTTTCTCCATTTCTCTTCATTAACTTCACAATAACAATTAATCGTGATACATAATTAGAGATAGTCTCATTTTTATTCATCTTTGTCTGCTTAAAATCACCTCTAAAGATTTTAAGACATACATGCTTCACACGCTCAATACATTTGAAGTTTGTATTGAGTTTATTCCCAACTTCTCTACTTGTGATTGGTTCTGTAACTTTCTCAAAAGTGGCTTCATCAAGTCTTTGATATATAAAAAACAATGCCTTTTTGTCATTTTTTCGTTTTCTTATAACATTTTTCTCTATGCTTTAGTAGCATTTGATTCTTCAAAGCTATCAGTAACAATCTCTTAAAAGTCTTTCAAGCTAAGAAGGGCTTTAAATTAAATGTACCAATCATCATAATTTTTGTTAGTCAATTTGAGATTATGTTGCACAATTCTGGATATTTTAGAGCCAAAATTTCTTCTAAACACTTTTAAAAACACACTTCCAAATGTTGTTTCTACTCTCTACAAATGCACTTCTAAAAACTGCGTCACTTCTTGTTTCTAAACATCATGCTTTTTGCGAACACTCTTCCAAACACTGCTTCTGCTTTATGCTTTGTTAAAACCTCGAAAATACTTCTCCTTATCATTTCTTAAAAATGCAAAAACAACTTCTACTTTATGCTTTATGCTTTCATGTTTTCTACTTTCTTAGATCACAGTTCCAAACAAAGTTTTTTACTCTTCTCCCTGCATCATTTGACGTTCTTTTTCTCCAAGCTCTAATTCAATTTTATGGAAATAAACTAAAATAAAATAGACCTTGAATTGTAAACATCAAACTTGCATTCGAGATAATTTGGAAGAAATTAAAAAACAAAGGCGGAAACCCTATGGCTCAAGAAGACAAAACAATAAAATTTATTTTATTCACACTAATAACTAATCAACAATTATACCATTTTATAGACATATAATCTTCCGAATATTTTCTTATAATTCGAAAATTTGTTACTAATCTATAAGATAACTATCAATTTAAAATTTAAAATTATTAAACACTTAGAATTTGCTAACAAAATTCTTCACCACAGAGTGATCGATCTACATTCATTTAAGAATACGATTATGGTAAGAAAAAAGGGAAACGCAAGATACATACCACTGGAGAGAAACAAGTTCCATCTTATTGAAGTATACCAGAGTTAATGGATCAAACCGCTCTTCATTTTCCAAGCTCGACAAGACATAAAAAATTACCTCCACACCAGCCTACTCGTTCATTGCATATGATCAGTTAACATGCAATTTGTTTAGTCTAATTAACTTCAAATGCTGAAGCTGCTTGAGCCAACCTGTGAAACCTAAACACCTTGGATTTCAAATAATGTCCACGCAGCTAAGCTTCGTCACCTCATGGACGGGCCACTGCAACACCTGTAGGCCATTCTTGCTCGGTCTCGGAACTCTCGTGGTTGTCTGCAAGCAGAGAATTAGAATAATGGAGAGTAAACAAATCATCGAACGACTTGCTGGAATTTTATCAAACACCTACGTGGATCTCAGCCCAGTCATCCGGCACGATATCCGACTCTTTCAAACGGCTAAGCTTCGCTCCATCATACTTTGAAGCATGGAAGTTTCCTTAATCAAAAGTCTTTTGCTCCTCTTTGTTTTCTTCATTTCTTTTGGTCAAGAGTATACTAACAAAGTAGTATGATCCCAGCATTATACATTTCCAATTAGAAAACAATTCATCTTAAAATAGTAGAGATCTTTAGTACAATATTGCCAAGCTTTTACTAAATCAACAGTATAAAGAATAAATAGAGATAGAGTTTCACCATTCATCCAGTTTCTGAGGGCTGAAAGTGATAAACAGTGCGGTTGCTGACGTCGATGACAACAATATACAGAACAACAGCTTTCTTTAACTTTGATTTGCACGTTGTTTTTTATGCTAAAATTTATTAAGAACTAAGTTTTCTAATTTACTTATCTTATTTGTTTGTAATTCGTTAAGTTTGTTGATAAAAATCTAACTGTCAAGAACATCATTTGCAAACTTTACTTTTATTTACTTATTGCAATGCTATGTATTTGTTGATTTGGGCTATGTAATGATTTTATTTTTGGATGTTTCAATGTTGCATACAACACAAAATATTCATGAGAAACAAGCTAAAGAGCAAATAACATGTTATTGTACATATATCATATGTGTTGAATTTGTATGATTGTCACAAAAAGATACCTGAATTTTAGAGAAAATACTCTTAATTATGAAATCAATGAAAAACAAAGCTTCACATGAAAGCATATTATTGATTAAACTTTACCGATCATCCATCTTGATCATAACATGATAATGTAGCACATACGTAACAAAGAAGAGATGACACCATTTTAACTTCATTATGTTTGAGTACAGAAATAACTAACACAAAGGCACGAGTTATTGAACTCCCAAACTCTATAATAAGAAGAGTTTCAAACATATTGGGGATATAAAATATGTTGCTATGTTCATGGAAATTAAATCAAGTCCAAAATATTTAATTTCCTGAAAAAAAGAGATTTCTAATTATAATTAATTAATTAATTTGTTGCTTTCTATATTAATCGATAATAACTTTGTGTACTAAAAACAATTCTAATATCTTGACCAAGCCACTCAATTCGGGGATTAAGAGCCGCACAGGTAACGATCCCTTGTAATTCTAACGATCGTTGGTCCATTGAATGGACGGTCCTGATCGAAATGCTTTCCCACCGCCTTCCACATTAGCGATGGCGATGCTATTATAAAGCCGAACGGCGAGGAAAATTGGGGGTAGGTAGTTCGCCGGCGATTCTACAGATCGGCCTTTTTCTCCGATTTTATAGATGTCGTGTCCGGATGGGACGTGCGACCTCCGAAGCCATTGGCGAACGCCGACGACGCTTCGGCGGAAAGATCCTGCGGTTCCCAACAGGCTGAAGATCTGCCCAACGTCGAACGGAGACCTGGAGATCAACTATTGGAGCGCCGACGGTGGGGGATACACAAGCATCCGCGACCTCCTGGACTCCTCGCCAAAGAGCTGCGTCGCCTCGCCGACAGCAGGCGGGTGTGAGATCAAGATCAGGAACCCGCTGCTGAAGCAGGCGGCTACCGCCTACCTGCAGCTCATGCCTTTGTCATCCGAGTCTAATTCCTCCGACAGGTTTCGTCCATTTCGGGGACTGCTGGCGTTAGCCTTCGCCGGGTTCGGGACGCTCCGACGATGGTTAGGTTTGTTTAGGCGGTTGCTCTGCGGCGGAAACTTGCCGTAAGCTGACTCTTCTTCGCAATTTGTTGATAGCGATGGGCCTCGAGGAAGAATTTCGTTTCCAAATTGGCTTTGGCTACGTCACCTTGTACCGGGTAAAAAGATCAATTTTACATCCGAGTTCTCTATTTTATGTGGCTCTTTTATTTTAAAAAGTTTTGAATAATTATTTTATTCAAGTGAAGAAGAAAAGTAATAAAAATAAATGTGTTTTGACATATATTTTAAATTAAGAATAAATTGGTATCATTCAAACTCTTTCATTATTCATTGATTCAATTCAAAATTATACAATAAATAATTATAATATTTTGTTCATTAATATATACGTAATATAAATTTTTATAAATTATTATATAATATTTATAATTTAAATATTATTTATGTTATTATTTAAGATTATATAATTATATTACTATTATTATTATTATTATGCTAATCAAACAAAGATTTTGCATGGTTTTGACTTCCTCATATAAAGAATTAGAATTAACTCAATCATAGCTCCAATAACTAATTGTTTAAAGAAAGATGAATTTAGATGGGCTAAGTCTAACATGAAATGTATTTGAATATTAAGCACAAAAGTAATTTTTTTACAAAAGAATTGGAGAAACACTTAATCAAGAGATTTAAAGTATAACATTTTAAAGAAATAAATTGATTGAAATGAATTTGAACTATTTTTTAGTCTATTAAATATTTAAATATATTTATTTTCCAACAAAGTTTACATTATAATATATCAAGTGGGTTTGTACAACTTTTCAGGAGCATTTATTAAACAAAAGTTATATTTCGCATATCGTCTAACTCTTTATCATCAATTTGATAGGTCATAAGGGCATTGGGGCGACCAATATGACCTAATTGTGATAAAAACATGGGTCTTAGGTTGTTTCCATTTACTAACATAGATTTTATTAATTTTAAGTAAGATTTATACTAATTGAGCATGATTTAGTCTTTCATTAATATCTCAAATCTTATTTAAATAAGAATTATTTATTTATTTATTTATTTATGTCATTGATATGTATTTTGGAGCAATTATAGCCAATAAAAAGAATCTTTTTTCAAACACTTGAAAAAAAGCCTTGTTTAAAACTTTTAGTTTTATTTAATCACAAGATTTAAATAAGCTACAAGATAACATATTTGTAGAAATGAAAAATACAACATAGCTATCTAAGAAAATAAATAGGATATTGATAAAATGATGAAAATAAAAATATATTAACAAGCATAAAAAACAAAATTACAAAACAACCAAATGACCCATTACTATTACTAATCAATTAGAATGTTCCATTTTTTCATATATTTATCTTTGATTTAATTCAAAATTATTTCTTAAACAAATCTTAAAAGTTATTTTAGAAATAATATTTTTTTATACAATTTATTATACATTATTCATGCCTCATCATCATCATCGTGATACAAAACAATTAAAACTATTAATAAAATGTTCAAAAGTTGATCAAATGATACCTCCTAGTTTTTAAATGCTTTTAGAATTTTTCCCAAGAACTCATTGAAAACAATTGAAACCTTAAGGAAAGCAATTGAAAGCAGATCAAGGATTAGAGATGTGACCATTACAGAAAACGTTCTAATTTAGCATAGAGATGATGAATTTAAAATTAGTTTAAATATTTTTTTATTATTTATGAATTTTATATATAAGAATTCCGTCTTTTAACTATCCTCCGTTTAAAAGTACTGATGTCACGTCCTTGTCAGCATTGGTTGATGTTGATGCAGCAGCCGAAGGTTCTCTTATTTTTTTAATTTTTCTATAAACGCACAATATTCCTTTTTAATGGTTGCCATAAAAAGCTTTTAGTATAATATGCACTATAAATATTTTAATATTTTATGTATATTTTTATTAAAATACAAATATTAAAAAAACATAAATTAACCATATGCATGCGTGCAAGTAAAATTAAAATAATTTGTGTTATTTAATCAAGTATTTGAAGTTTGCTCATAAATAAAGATAACAAAAATTAAAGACAAAAAATAGATTTATAAAATAAAAAAACAACAATGTATCAAAAAGAAGAGTTTTATCTTTGATTCTAATAATAAAAATATTATAATATTACATCAAATAGATAAATTTTTTAAAATATTATAAATTTAAAAAAATTTAAAATAATTTATAAACAAATATCATTTTGGGATGAGAGTTTCACTCCCATAACCTTATAGAATAAAAACAATCTCTCTTACATTTTCATTGTTCACTAATTTGACAAAAGGATCCATGATGATACTTATGGTGACTTCGAGATTTAACCATACTTTAAATTTACCAAGATTCAATATATCTTTACAAAAGTATATTCTAAAATATCATCTCTTTTGATACTAGATGGTGTTGATTATATATATATATATATATATATATTCAAATGAATATAATAAAAACTTAATTTTTTAAGGAATTGAAAAAGTGTTATAGTGGAAAGAGGTTAATTAAGGAAGAAGAGAAAAGAGGTTTTTAATAGAAAAAATTAGTTAGATTAGAATGGTTTTGAGTAAGTTCAACTACATAAGAATTCTTAAAGCTTTTAAGGTGAAATATGCTTTGAATTGATTTCTTTTAGATTATTTATAATTGATGAAGTATTAATATAAGTTAACTTTATTTTCATAAATGAAGAATTATGTTTGTTGTTTTGTTTGGATATAATTATCAAATCATTTAAGATTTATGCTTTTTTATGTTGAGATGATTATATAGTTATAACCATTAGGTAGAAGATTGATCAATATTGGCATGATAGAGCCAATATAATTATCATAATTTTACTAATAAATTAGAATCTTATTAATAAATTGATTATGAAGGGATTATTTTTAAAAACTATTGGATGTGTTTCAATGAATATTATAATTTCAATAAATTGATTATGAATAAACTATTTTTAAAAACTAATGTCTTAAGAGACCAACTTTGAAATAACGATCTTAAAGGTGGTGAAGTAGATGATATTAGTCATACGACTGTATTCTAATTTAATATTTGACATTCACAAAATGAATTTTTACATTTTTCAATGACAGTCACGTATCCTTACTAATACATAAAGTGTTTTGTAGGGATAATTATGACTAAAATGTTTGGCAAGTTAATAAATCCAATCAATGGGTTTAAAATTTTACATTACGTGCGATCATTCGAACTTTTTCTTTTATTACCTTTTTTATGAATATAATGATTAATATTTTTAATCAGATTGATTTGATGAAGTCAAATCAAGTCATCAAACAATTTAAAATATCTTTAAAATTTGTTAATCTTTTTTTAAAATATGTTTTAATTTTAATAAAAGAATAAAATAAAAAATATTATAACTATTTTGTACTCACTAACTTAAGAAAAGAAAAAAAATATTTTAAAATAATGTCATACTTTTTATTGACATAAGACTAATGACCAAATATTTTTGATAAATAATGTTAGTATGAGAACTTCATCTTTGATATCATCCTTTTTAAAGACATTTCTTAGAATATACCTCCCACACATCTTCTTTCTTTTTAAATCCAAAATAAACTAGCAAGATTGATGATCGTTGTGATATATGAGAGGAGCGGAACATCACAAATATCATAGAAAGAATATTATTTTCAATCTCAATTATGGGCCTTTTCATAGTTATAGAAGCGTTACTTTGACAAATATTCCACAAAAGAGTTTTTAACATTCAATTTCTTTGTTTGGCACAATTTTTTACTCCGAAAAAATAAAACGTATAAACATGCTATTTTCAGTATAAAAGTTAGAAACGAATAGAGGATAAATTTATAAAAGAGTTATTTAACTCATTTTTATTTTTGAAATTTTAAAAAATAAAAAACATTATATCATCGATCATAAAAGAAGACGTCTAGATAAGCGACAACGGAAGGCCCAAGTGCCCAACGGCTAAGCCCTCACTGTCCCCACCTCATCCGTCAGCTGTACGACTCCGAATGCGACTCCGCACCCACACAAAATAAACCATCTCGATAATATTTATTAAATGATTTTCTTAATACTTAAAAAACATTATTAATCATCACGCCACATCATCTTTCCCCAAAAAGGTACGCTTTCCTTATACCCACCCACCCGATAACTTTAACATCACACATCCACCCCCCAAACTTCTTCATAATTGCAACATATGCCCTGTAGTCTGAGCCGCCGAATCCCATGCCAAAGAGAGGAAGGAGAACCGACGCCGTTGCCGGAGACCTAGGCGAAGGCTAAACATTGAGGAATACAACTACAACTCAGACTTCGACGCTGCAGGTAGACATCTGTTGAAACCGGATGATCGGGCCGCCCGCTTTGTTATCGAAGGTAAGGAAAGCAGGGCACTCGACGAAGATGTGATAGTGACCGGAAATCCAGCTGCCGACCTTCCACCGCAGGCGACCGTCGATCTTGACGTAGAGGAAGAGAAATCCGTTGGCCTCGTCCTGGGTGAGGGAGGTGCAGAGGTAGGGTGCGATTGGGACGAAGGATCCGGAGAGGTACGGGGACCAGACGTCGATGTCCTTGTGGCCCTGGTACAGACCCGGGATGCTGTAGGCTGGCGTGATCTGCTGGTTTTTGTAGGCGGCGTAGACGTCGAGGCGGTCATAATAGATTCCGATGCGTTCGTTGGGATTGCGGGAGGAGATGGTGATCTGGAGTGTAGACGAGAGGAGATTTGGGGCGGAGAGGTTGAAGTCGACGACACGGGCGTCCTGAAGGTAGAATCGGGGTTTTGTGGGGCGGAGGACGAGCCACACTATCAGAATGGCGAGCAGGATGAGGATGATGAAGAAGACGATGGCGAATACTAGACGGCGAATGATCCGCCGACGTTTGCAGTAGCCGTGGTCGTCGTCCTTCTTTGTCATGGCCGCGGTTTTGCGGATTGAAGATGAAGCTTGAGCGGTTGGAATTTGGGGATTTAGCGCTGGGGGTGAAGCGGAGCAGGTTGAGAATTAAGTGCGCGGTATATATGAATTATAGAATCCGCTCCGCGTAGGGAAGGCAACTCGTCAAAAACATTGCGGACGTCCTCATACGAACGACCGACCGACCCACCGCCATGGATCAGTACACGATTATTGATGATTTATTTGGCACGATTTTTCTAAATGATAAAATATTTGTTTTTTTTATTTAGGTTTTAATTGGTTTCACATTTCTTAAATTCTTTATTTCATTTCGAAGAAAAAAACATAGAATTAACAGACTTGTTGGATTGATTTAGACTCGGCTGTCAACGTCGATGGCTTTATTCTTAAAAAAAATATTTTATTCTTCTAATTTTGATACCTCTCAAAAAAGATCAAGAATAATTTAGTATTTAAATATATTAAAAAATTTAAGAATATTTTAACATCTTCTTAGCTACATTTTGTAAATAAAATCCATTTTAGGTATATGCTCATCAACGCATTTTTAAGTTGCACCAAGCTTTTTCCATTTTTTCCTTAATTGGGATTTATTAAAGTATTATAATTAGAAACGTGTTATTTGGTGTGCTAATTTTGTTTTCTATAAATTAATTTTATACGCAATAAATGTATTTAATAGATAAAGGTTATATTTGATAGCGTTAATTGTTATTGAGAGAAATTTTTAAAACATATTTTAAATTAAAAATCATTTATCAAATAAAGTGATAATCAAGACAAAAGATGGAAGTTCAAGCCTTAAGAATGACAGGAATGTACCTTTCTTCCCTCTAATATACAAAGCTAGAGCTCCTAAAGCTTTAATTTGTCCTAATTTTGACGTCATAAATAATCGAACGTGTGGGTTAGTCACGCCATGTGAGACTCGTGGACAAGCTTGGTCACCACATATGTTAGCGCAAGTCTTGGATGGCTAATTATTGCTTGTACTGGAAAATAAAATAAAATTTTAAATCACTTTTATGATGTCAGACTTATGAAATGTAAGGAAAATTTCTCTTTTTTTAAAATAAAAATCAACATGCAAACTTTTTGTCTTATATTTTTAATTAAATAACATGCAAGCATACAAACATGCAAATTATAATATTTTTTTTCATTATGCAATTCATGCATTTAAAAAATTTGGAATTTTTTAATGCTAGTTGTAACTATCGATTTGAAATTATCTTCACTAATATAGATTCGATTTATGCATGTCCCATGAAACTCGACTACATCAATTTCCATGCCAAATTCTAAAACATACAACTTCTAGTATATTAGTTGAATTGCTAACAACGAGTGACAAAAATTTATGAATGACATTAATGGTCATGAGTTCAATAAAATTTAATTATGCATAGAAGATGAATGGTAAAGAAACAAAAAGTAATATTAGAATAAGAAACTATTACTTTTATCGACTTAAAAGACTAAAGGATGTCAATTTAAACAAAAAGTATAGCAAAAAATTTAATAATTGACACCTCATTAAAACAAAATCAATATTAATTTGTTGATGATAGAGACACTTTTGTATCTATAAATAATAATCATCTTTTGTAACAATTGTGTTAAAACTCTCAATAATATAAAAACTTTTTTTGATTTTTTATTTCTAAAAAAAATTATCAGACAAAAGTATAATTTTTTTTTTGAGATGTAACATACATGTCTAAGAAAGAAATTCAATATTTTGTCCCAATTGATTGTAAGTTTTTCAATAAAATTTTTATTTCATGTTTTTTTTATCTTCATTAACATGCACATGTGGTGCAATTCACATATATAAGATGTATGTTTGAGTTGAATGATGCAGATATGGGGTGAACAAGTCTTTTGGTAGATGATATCATGATATTTGAAATGATACTTTGTTTTGTTATGTTTATATTATTCATGATATATATTTTATTTGCTTGCATTATAGTTATGCATATCTGGAATGAATGAAAACAATTTCTCAGATGTCCAACATATTCTGTCATTATTGTTTGGAGATAGTTAAGGTTCAACCTAATATTTTTATAATATTTTAGAGACATTTCTAGTCATCAAAGTCGTGCTCTAAATTATGTTGTATTTTCAAATTGTTTTTTATTATTTCAACTATATTTTTCTCACAACTTATATGAATGACATATTGTGCATAAGATAAGCTGTACTTGGATTTATTTAGATTTTAGACATTTATAACAAATTTTTGAGTTGTTTATGCAATAATTTGGGTTGATATGGGATATAAAAAACCTATTATATTACTTTACAATTGTAGAATGGACTACTTAGTCTTGAACTCGCTCGACTATCAAAATAATATAATATTTTGAAATTTTAATTTATATAATATGATGTAAATATTGAAATTAAACTAATGTTATTATATGTATGAGTATTTGATGAAAATATTAGTATTTTGAAACTTGTCAATTTGAATTAAAATATTATAATTTTAATATTAGCTTAAAACATACATTATATTATAAAATAATTTAAAAAATTTTATTTTAATATATTATTGAAAAGAGCTATTTGAGAGAAAGGCAATGATGTTTTTTTGGAAGACTAATTATTTCATTATGATTTTTTTAAATAAAAGACATTAATCATTTTGGCAATTGTGAGGAATAAATTGATAGTTTTACAAGTTATTAATCCTTCGCTTAAAAAGGTATATATTACCTGGTTACTTTGAGATCCGCGCTCGTTCGGTTTAAAATAAAAATGTATTTATGCAAGTGGTCTCTATAAGATTTAAACCTTAAACCCTCATGAAAGGGAGAAGAGCTTTTACATATAAGTCAAGCATTTATTAATGAATAAATAGAGATTTTGTATAATTATTAGTGATTTTTATTCATTAAAAGGAAAAATAAAGGAATCCTCACTGGCACATGGAGGATTTGAAATTGAGACCTTCAGCACATGAACAAGAGTGTTATTAATGGGCCATTCCTTTGATTTTGATAGGTTTTAAGAGATTTTACTTAAATTTTTCTATTTTGTTTTTATAAGAAAAAAGGCATTTTAGATTAAATAAAAATTATAGTCCTTATTTGGGTCTCACAAGATTCGAACCATATTTATGCTATGCTTACTACTGTAGCATATGTTTTTCAAATTAAATAATAAGTTGATAAATAGTAAATTAATTTTATTACGTTTTATGAAAAATTGTATTGTTAAGTTTTACATAGCTTGAAATCGCTATTAAATATCATCACTCGTTACATAAATAAAGTATTTTATGATTAAATTAAATATTGTTTTCTAGATTTGAATAGAAACAATATAGAAGCTACTAGACTTCACTTGTCCATTAATAAGATCAATGTAATGTGTTAGGAAATTTATTGTTACGCATTAATTATAATTAATGTTTGTAAATTAATATTAGTCCTAAGGATTATTTGCTTATTGATGAATTTATTTACATATAATATAAGAATTGTTCCAAGGTAGAGTTTAATGTATTTGCATTAAAAGAAGGTTTTAATAAAGTAAAAAAACTTTAGCCAATTTCGGAATCTTGTGAGTGATAAATAGTTGCTTAGTTGTGAGATTTCTATGAAACAAATGTCTTTTAACCAATATAAAATGTATAATGTGGACAAAAGGTTAGCCTTAAGCTGATGCTTACTGGGATGCTATTCATGGGTTAGACAATAATAAAAAAATATGTATTGTAAAATACATAAATTAATAATTAAATAGTATATAATGAAATTTATAGAAAGTCATTAGAAAAGAAAATTTGAAAAAGATAATTTTATATTAGAATAAAACAGATATAATAATTATGATCTAAATATAATATTATATATTTATTAGAATATTTCATAACTGAGTGTTTATCATATGAATTTTTATATTTGTTTTGTATTATCATTATATCTTATTAACCTAAATAATTAGATGATATTTTATTGACATATTTTGTGTCATGCTTTGTCAACATAAATTAATACAACCTCATAACACGCATCCATAATATAGATTTATTTAGCTAATCAGAAATTTTAGTATAAAAACGAGAACACATTCTATTAAAAATAAAAACGTGGCATAAGGATCCACAATAATCTTAAAATATCTCAACAAGAATAGCAATGCATAATAAAAATATTATTATATTATATTTAAGTCTGAAATTGGTACAAATAAAAAAATTAAGATAAAATACAAATTTAATAATACACACAATATATCTCACACTTACCAAATACACATTTCTATCAATCCTTAGATCCATAACTATTGTCTAAGGACTCTCACCTTGGTGAGTGTTAACATTATGCCCAATAATATAAATAAAAAATAGGCATAATATGCTTAACAAGCAAATTATTAACTATATTTAGTAAAGACGTATAAATAATAAATAAAGTAGTTAAGAAATAAGATAAAATAGTTAATAAAGAATGCATGAAAATCTATATAAAAATTATTGTAACAAAGTTTGTATGGCTATATAAATATATATTTAGCTCATCGTAAGAATTTATATATTTTGTTTTATTTTTCTTTTATTTATATATTAAATTTTTTCTTTATTTTTTATTTTTTTCTTTTCATATATTCATTCTTCTAACCCAACTCTTTTCATGGCTTATATCCCATCACCTAAGGACCCCATACCATACATCATCATCACAAGTTTTGACATTTTGAAATACCATAATTTCATATATGAGTACCACAAAAGAGAATGTAATATCTTATTATTACTAAGTCTCTCCCATTAATACTAACATCCTATATTAAAGAGGAATAAGGCACTCAAAATGTCAAAGCCCTATCACTTTGTATCCATGACCTTTAAGAGTGCAGTATCTCATCATTATTAAGACTTGCCCCTAATGCCAACATCTTATATTGATAGGAAATGAGGAGTTCCAAATTTTGGAACTCATCGATGAATACCAATGACACCTAGAATTTGAAGTATCTCATCATTACTAAGTTTGACCTTCTAATACTATCATGCTATACTAACTATGAACAAAACACTTGAATGACAAATCCCCATATTTGAATATTCATGACACTCGAGAGTGAAGTGTCTCATCATCACTAAGTTGAAGCCTATGTATGTCATAGCCTTATCTCTAAGCACTATGATCGTATGGGTGACATATATCATATATATCACATTTATAAATCACTGTATAATAGGGTCATATCTCTTCATAGGCTATATTAATTATATTTTTTCTTTTGATTTTTTTCTTTTATCTTATCATATGTTTTGACTTATATCATTGTATTACTCATACACCTGTACATATGTAGTTATATATAAATATATATAGACACACACACACATTAATAATCATAAAAATGATATAATAAATTCAAACATATAAAAAAGGATGTTATATCATGCAATATGTATTTCATGTAATATTTCATAATAATTTCAAGAAATATTTAACTCATTTACATCATAGTTATTCGATTTGTCTACCTTATGATTTTAAAATGTCTCTTTTATTTTTATTTTTTCTTTTATCAGTTCTCCTTACTTCAAAAAAATTAATATTAATGCTTAATAATAAAGAATTATTTTTTATTATAAAAGTACTTTCCAAAAATTATGCTTAATAAACTACAATATTTTTTATTATTGTCATTGTATGGTATAATATGATTGACCATATCATACTTACAGTTAGCGCTTTACAAAAGTTGGGTTATTGCATTAGTATGGTGATACCAGTCCAATATTACTATAGTACTAGTACGACCAAGATAATCAATTATTTGTATAAGGGATCAAATTGATAATTTATAGTAAACATGTTCATTAAATCATTGTATTAGTTTTATTTTCATTTCATAATTTACAATCCAAGCCTTAATAATATTTCCAATTTCACAACATATGGTATGATATCACATATCATAATATATGATTCATACTCATTGCTTGTCACATAATGAATAGTATAATAGATCCCTGCTAAGCTATTAGAAAATGTATTATACAAGGTTATTATATGTTTTGTACTTGTTTAATTTGTCATTTAAATGTGTAATGCTAGTCATGCCCTATGTAAAATCTCCTTCTAACATTAATATTAATAGCTTTAGAATTTTAAAAATCAAAGTATAAACATAGTTGGAGAGCATTAACAACCCAATAAGGTAAGGAATGATAGTATAACCTACTTTAATCCATGTTCAAATCATCTAATTTTTCAAAATTTTTCTAAAAAAATTATTTTGCTTTAGAAATCAAATGGACAAAATTTTCTCTAAAATTATCCTTATTTTCTTTATACATGCTAACAATTAAGAATAAAAATTATAAGAAATATATAATATCCATAATAACAATAATACCACAAATATAATCTCATCATATTCAAGTCCACGGTGCACCCATATAACCAAATAACCCATTCCCAAAATATATCATAATTGCTAATGGTTTTTGATATAAAAAAATCCAAAACTTTATTATTGGTTTTGGTTTAATGAAGGAAAATATGTTAAAACATATTTTAGCTCATAAATAACTAAGAAAGGTGTTGTAAAATATATGATATATAAAAAACAAAAGGGGATGAGTGAATTATGTGTTTAACAAATATTTTGATTCCAAAATTTAGAAGAAATTTTTTTTAGCTTTAAAATAAAATTTTCTTTTATAAATATTATCAAAGAAAAAAGATTGCTCAATAATAAATAAAATGCACAAAAACTTTTTAGGTGGTTCGACCACACTTGATCATCAATCGAGCTTATTGTAATCACTCCCTTTTGTCAAAGTCGATAAAGGTAAACCAAAAGCACACTAGTGCTCCAACGAGACACCAAAATCTGAGAAATTTTGACTATATGAAAAATTCGAAACTTTACAATTTTTATTTACAAAAATCCCTACAAATTTAAATCTTTAAACAAGAGTGATATTATTAATGAATAAAGTAAAAACAATTATAAATGAAAGTCAGAGAAATAAAGTTCGATAAAAATTTACAGCTCTCATAATTGCACAATAATTCATTGTTCATGGTTTGAACTTTACTTGGACTTCTATAAAATTGTTCAAGTTTGATTCAATTAAATTTTAATAGTTGGCAAATTAACTTTTTATAATTGAAATAAAACATTAAAAAAATAGCTCTCCCAATGATTATATATGTTTTTATGAAAGCTAACCATTACTAACAAAGAAGATGGTACAACTGTCATCTGATTGGGCACACTTAACAGTAACTATTCGGTCGAAATAACTGATAAAGGGTCTAGATCTAATCATAATAAGATAAGATCTTGAACATTCAATTTGAAAGCTGGATAAACGATGATGATAGACAAGGATAATATTTACGAAAGCTGAGAGTCATCCAGTAGTTCAATCAACCATCTCAGATGAATAACTATATGTAAGTGAATTGTTCACGAATACAGGCACCATCTAGATCAATCAATCATGAAAAACGTGTGATCAGTTAGTGTTAAATAACCAAGTTTGGAAAGCAGTTCAATAATCCTACATTACAAAATAACATAAGTGTTGTATACGATATATTTAGCCTACTAAGGTTGGTTACCCCTCAGTGTTGTCAGGAAATCATTACTCAGGTCACTAGTGCATGTCTATGGGTTTAACTTGACTCGATAAACTAATTCATGAGTCTACCCTAACTCATTTTACCTAAGACGGCCTAGGAGTAATTATATGAATTGATTAACTCAAAAACTACAACAGACTCATGACTTAGACCTTGAGCTTGACCTATCTTGATTTCGGTCAAGCTTATGGTCTGTAGCTCATGCATGGTACTACAGGCCACTTAACTTGAGCTCTTCAAGCTTACTAGTGGGGTTAGATTCTTAGGAAATTTTTTTATTATTATATGTATAATAATTTTAAAAAATATTTAAATATTTATAAGATTTAAAAAACCCAAAATGACTTAAAAAAATACAACTTGAAGCAAACTGATATTGTAACAACCTTAGTTTCCTTTATTTTATTTATTGTATTTTTTAGAAAGAGCTATTTGAGACGAGTTTAATGATGTTTAATTTGTAATTTTTGGAGCTCTAATGAATAAAGTATGAATTTTTAAAGATTTGGGATAAATTTATAATGTGGAGAATATATTTGTGATTTTTAAATGTCGGTTTAGTTCAAATTTGATTTGGCAGAGGATATATTTGTAAATACCAAATTTAGAAGGGATTTTCTAAAACATGCGGTTCATGACAAGTCGGTTCCGACCGCGTTATAAAACCTGACCCATGTGCGTTTCAAACGCACATTTGCGAACAAGACGGCGAGGCACGGCGGCGAGGAATTTTTATGATTTCTGGCACGCGGCGGCAATGGTCGACGAAGGTGAGAATTTTGTTTGCTTTTTCATCGGGTTGTATAAGTTTTTTCGGTGAGTGGCGGTCAATTGGCCAGCGAGAGACGCAAAAGATTTCGAGTTCGTCGGCGAAATATTCCGGTTTCGCCGGACGTACAGGAGAGAGAGAGAGAGAGAGAGCGAAAAACTGGTCCAAGCCTTTGGACCGGGTTACGCTGCTGAATCGGGCTGCCGAGTGCCGGCGGTCCAGCGCCGAGAGCGCGTGGTTCAATGCCGAGAGCACGCGGTCCAACGCGTCGAGCGCGCGTGGTCCAACGTTGGGCGCGGGCGATCCAGCACCCGCGTAAGCCCATTTTGGGATTTATTTTGAGGTTTTGTTTGGAAAAGCTTTTCAGAAAGCACTTTTGGTTAATGAACATATTTCAATTTGTGACCATGGGCTTGTAGGTCATCAAAAAAAACAAATAAGAAGTGGGTAATACAAATTATACATTAAATCCTTGTAGATAAATTCCTAACTCTGTAATGTAGCACAATATAATGTGTTTTTACATGCTTTTCTTACTGTTATAGAATTGTGATTATTACATATATTTATGACATAAAAAGAAAGAAATATTATGGTATAGATTACTTATGCAATTGCATGAAAATTGAAAAGAGAGAAATAACATGGTATGATAATGAAATAAAAAGGAAGAAACAATATGAAAAGAAATGTCTTAATATGTCATAATTGTTTGGAATTATGATTAGAAATAGTAGTAAAAAAATTAGATTCCCAAAGAACATTATCCTCACCACTAGGCTCAGCATGTGTTGCAGGGTATCGATCTTTGGATCAGATATCTGCCTAGTGTTGTATGTTATGTGCTATGACTCCATGATGATTTACACCAGGCTCAGCATGTGTTGCAGGGTATCGATCTTCGGATCAGATATCTGCATAGTGTTATGTGCTTGGTTGGATTCCGGCTGGAGGTCATTTATTGATGATGATTGGATCCATAGGATAACACGTCAAAGGGAATTGGTCCCGGTAATAACACTTTATATAAAGAACTGACATTTCTTTATGGTTTTCATTTGACATTACCTTATATATATGACACATGATATGGTTTTTGCTTGATGCATATGATTCATCTTTATTGTTTATAATATTTTGTTATGCCTTTTTATTTACTTGGTTAACTATATAGATTTATCTACTGAGATGTGTAAAATCTCATTTAGTGCTTACATCACAGGCCATGAAACCACTGTATCGAGAGATAGGAATGGTGATGTAGGACAAAAAGGGGTATGGCAACACGAAAAGATACGGGATTGTGTGTGTAGATAGAAAAGGAAAGGAAAATGGTAAAAGCTTTAGATTTTGGGATTTTGGTGGAGGGGTAGGAAGATGGATAGTAGAACCAGTGTCGGGGATAACTTACTGGTGTGGCATCTCACCACTTGGGCCTCGCACCCCTCCTCCCAGTACCAGAGCTTCAGCGAATCAGCACGCCAAAACTGGAGTGGCGTCTCACCACTTGGACCTCACGTCCCTCCTCCCAGTATCAGAGCTTTGACGAGTCGGCACGTCAAAGACACTCAGAGCACTCACGCTCAGAATGGAAGCAAACAAACTCAAAAGCTTGCATTAACTATTCAATCTCCTTTTCAACAGATGAGGACTTCCCCTTATATAGGAATCCATAAGGGTACAAAAGACATTTGACTCATAATATGGGAATACTAAAGGACACATGGGTAAATTAAAAGACACCTAAAAATAGACTCTTAAAATTCTGAGAAAATTAATGAAAATTCATGTATTTATCCCTAATTTCGGATGGTTGGAGGCGCGGCGACGTTTCGGCGGCGGCGGCGGCGGTGCGGTCGGCGCGGGCTGGCGTTTACTCGGCGCGGGCTGGCGTTACTCGGCGCGGGTCTGGCGTGGGTCGGCGCGGCTGGCGTGGGTCGGCGCGGGTCACAGTTCGCGGGTCTGGCGCGGGTTGGTGCAGGCTGGCGTGGGTCGGCGCGGGTCGCAGATCACTGGCGCGGGTTGGTGCGGGCTGGCGTGGGTCGGCGCGGGTCGCATGATTGGTGCGGGTCGATGAGCCCGGGCGGGACTTGGGCGCGGGTTCTGGCTCGTCGGTCGAACCCGGGTCTGGTTCGGCGGCGGCTCAGCGGCGGACGGCGCGGCAGGCGGCGGCCGTAGGCGGCGGAGGGAGCCGGCGGTAGGAAAAGTGTTTTTCGCGCTGTTTTGGCTCCTGGGAGTCCGTTTGAACTCCGAATTTGATTCCGAAAGATGTTCCGGAATCCATGTTTTGGCGCGTACGTCACTGCATCATTTTTTACCTCATAATATTTCAAAAAATATTTTGAAAATAAAAATTGTTCCCCTGTTGTTCGTGCAACGCTAAGCTTTGATGTCCGCATCAAATGGTGCTGCTACAGAAGAGTCATTTCCAAGAGATGTGTGAGAGAGAAAGTTTTGGTGTGATTAAATGTTTAAAAACATGTCTTTATATACATACTTTGGATTTTTGAGTTAGTGTTTGTCTCACCGTCGGGTCTCCACCTTGGGTTTGTTTATTGTCCTCACTCTAACTGTAATTTTGTTATTTAGAGGTACTAGAATAAGTGGGAGCTTGACATATATATACATAAAAGATGACAATTATATCTATCATAATTATAAAGAACTTAAAAATTTAATATGCTAACCATAAAGATTTTAAAATATAGTTTTTTGTGGATTAGACACTCTATAAAAACCATTGCTCTTAGCTCCAAAGTCAACAAGTTGAACCATCAAATTATATTCACTATTTATGTTACATTTTTTCAACAAATTGTTAAAATACTCCTTGAGATTTAATTTAACCAATACTAAGTTAACAAAAGCATTTGTAAATGCTTAGCCTTGGTTTTGTGATCATCATATCAAAGAGTATAACAAAAGGCTTAGGCTCAAGAATTATATCTATACAAGAGCTTACCCAAATATATTATTGATTTAGAATAAGAAATCCTAAGATCATTGAAAAAATAAGAACTTTTTTAGAAGTTGAGAATTTGTATTGATTTTTTAATATAAGAGATCTCAATCTTAAGAAAAAGTTGTTTAAATTATAAACACCCAAGTAATCACATTGGTGGTTAAGTGGCAAGGTATACACATAAGTAGAGTTTATAAAAGACTAAACAACAAATCACATGCACAAACAAGAAAGTTAAATACGACGATAAATTTTTTGAAATATGAAATAAAGTCATTAAGGACTTTTTTGGAAATTTGATGCTCTTTGTTGATGCTTGATAATAGGTCAGGATCTTTTTTAGCCTCTTACTTGCCTTCTTAGGGCACCTACAGAATCATTGTCGGATTATTCGTACACAATATACTTGTATCACACAAACTTGACAGCAGCACCTTATTACTTCATTCAGAAGTTTGTCACTTATAACATTATGACATTCTTATTTATAGAGACCTTAAGAGTATAATGACAATTTATTAACTTAGGAATATAAAAAAATATTTTGAAATCCTATGAGACATATTTTTGGAATTCTAAAGTATATTTTAGAATTCCAAAACTCACCACAAATTGCAATATAAATACTTTGAATTTTAATAAAAAAAACTAAAAAAAATAACTTAAAGACTATAGAATTAATTGAATTAAGTAATTCCCAAATAGATATGTGTGTTTTTGGTGGTAGTGATGAGTGATGAGGCAGTGGGTGACATTGTTGGCGCAATGCAAGCTGATCGGTGCATGTCATTTTGGGTTCTAGTTTTAATAAGCAATGCGAGTAGAGATGTGCTGACACTTCGAGTTCATTTTCAGGTTTGCATATGTTGAAGAGAATCAGCATGGGTTGATAGGTCAGTGCATACTTGGATTGGGTCGACGTGGGTAGAGCAGGAGGTTGGCACAAGTCAAGAAGGTTACCAAATTTGGAGATCGATGAGGGTCGAGTGGACTCAAAACTAGTGTGTGGTGATTGCAGATGCTTATGATAATGATAAAGATGACAGATAACAACATAAACAACCAAAAACTTAAATTTAAGCCCTTTTTCAAATAATTTTAACTAAGTTTTGCACCAACTGAATTACAGAACTACCAAAGGATTTCATGTATTGAATTTAAAGCTAAAAATATTTGAAATGTTATCAATTATTCTTTAAATGATTTGAATCATAGTGTAGATGTAAATGACTTGATAAACTGATGAGAGCAAACAAAAATTTCTAATCAAAAGTATATATAAATGTATATACAACCATCCAAATGTCCTTTAAAATACATGAAGAGTATCTTAAAAAGAAATGTCACAATCTTAAATAATCGAATATCAAACTTAAGTAGAACTAAGTTTCACAATCTCTTAGTACTTTAGGATTTTAACTTATAATATAGATACATAATAAGTTTGAAAGCTTAGTAAATAAATTTATATCTAAATAATAATACAATATAAAATATAATAACAAGATAATCTATAAAAAAATTATGAAAAATATTAAATAAGAATTTATTATCATCATAAAAAATGTATATAAAATAATATAGTAGAATCATGACATTAAGATATAAAAAGTTATATGAATATGTAAAGGCATATGATCAAAATATAAAAATATATAAAATAATAAACATATTAAAAAGAAGTATAGATGTAGTTTCTCATCATATTTATATATACACATCTGTCTATCTATTATAATTTAATTTATCTATCTAAAATCCAATCTCCTTATATATTTTTGGAATAACTTTTGATACTTATTTTTTTAATTTTACATACCAATATTATTTCTCGACTTTTTCATAATGCTTATACTCATTACAAGAGCCTAGGTATTTCTAAAACATATGTACATACACTATTAATGGTTATAATTTTTTTATATATCTTTTTTGATTGAAGAAAATAAATATGAAAATCATACATCTAATGAAAAATGCAGCATCTTTTAAATGATTATGTGCTAACTCTTTCAATTCATCTCGATAACCTCATACGGCGTCTTTCTTTAACCTGAAAGTCTTTGTCCAAAACAAACATAAGCTAAGTGACACTAGCTTAGTGATAAATAATTGTACATATATCTAAAGCATTATAATATTTGGATAATCATATATATAGATCATAGAACATGCTAGTAATTAAGAAAATTAATAATGTAAACAAAACTTTTATACACATGAATATTTGATAAATTTACATACTTTTTCTTTATACTTGTTTTATTTCTTTAAAGATTTGGCTTAAGAAAATGTACTTTTTTTTAAGAAAATAAGCATGTTTCAAAACATAATATTTCATATTTAAATAGTCTGAATGAAGACTCATTTGGCTTATATCCAAATTATGTTGTTTCATATGGCATTTTACCACTTTGGATAATTTCACTTCTTTTTGCTTTGAATATTATCTTTCTCTTCACCATGCCATTTTTCCTAATTTCATTTTAATTTTTTTATTCTTTGTTACAATTATCACAAATCAACTTGCATTGCATGTTTATTAGTAAATAATTAAATTAATAAGTAACTTACAATTAAAATAACATATTATTTATTCCTAAGCATCACATACATATATAAATTAAAAAAATACTTATTTCTTATGATTATCCATACATTTTATTTTTTTGATAATCTAATATATAAGTATTAGCAAGCATCATGCATCAACGTAATAGTCTTTTATATTTACCATAGTCACTTCATGTATCTCTAAGTTAACTTTTTTAATTAATCAATTAAGGTCTCTATCCTACAATATACATCACAAATAATCATATACATATATGTACACATTTTTGCTTACCTTTTAAATCAAGTAATGGTCTCATTAAAGCTTAAATCTTATTCAATTTCTTTAATTACTATAATACCCATGACTATGTTATTCTCGATTTTGTTATTGTTTCTTGTATAACTCCTATCCAAAAATCTCATGAGATCACCTTTACTTTTCTTATTTCATCTATTAATTATGACAAAAATTGTCCCTCTTAAATTTCTCAAAAGAACTCTTTAAGTCATAGCTAGCATATTATTTATATTTATTCATATGATTTTTTACTTGCTTGGCCCTTCAAATATCTTAAACAGTTGTGTCTCTTTATGTAGATGTCTTTTCCATCTTCTAACATTTTATTTATAAAGTTTTTCTAAAGATTAAACTCGTTTCTTAGTCATTTGTCATTTTGAGTTTTAGGTTTTTTTAGTTTTTACTAATACAAGTATGATCACTAGATGTTCATTGCATATTTTTCAATCTTATCTAAATGTATATTTATTTCTTTTTGTCATACTGTTATGACCTCATTGTTATATTGTATAAAGTCTTTGTAACCCGTAATTGATAACATCCTTTGCTTTTATGTCTTAATTATATCGATATGATAAGAGTATCGTATTGTTTGATCAATTTAGGGTATATCTCCTCAGTCTCTTTCATATTAAGCCTATTTTATTTTCTTCATTGCCTAATAGCACACTACAATATATTTTTGTCATATTATACAATATGATATATTTGTTGATCTCTCTTCACACATTATGGTATTGATATATTTATCTTAGCATACTTATAATATCAATGTTGAGCTCTATATTATTGTACTTACACATTAATGTCTTTCATATTATACTATGATATATTGTTTATCGATTATTTGGTCTTATGTATTAACTACGTAATACATTTTCAAGATTATCTTATATGATCTTAAGCTTACTTTTGTGGTGTTTACACTTATTCGACATTCATTCTCTCTCTTGCTCGATCTTAGTATACGATACTACATGATCATACAATTCGATCAACCCTTTCTTTACGGACTATTCTGGCCTATAGTCGATTATATTCTATAATACTTCTATGTTGACCTAGCTGTTCTTATACAACACAAACCTATATAATCAATCTGTCCACTTGATTGATTTTTTTTGGCCAATTATATCGTATAATCCTATATTATTGTACTAATAACTTAAAAATCCATAAACATCCTTATAAAATTTTATAAAAATTCTAAAACTATATTCATATCAAAATTATTTTTTATAACTCCTTCCTCTTTAAGATCATCAACATTTTTTTAATATATTTTTTCCATAAAATATTAATAACTTTCGTATAGAGGGCATTATAGTCTTAATTATATTAAAGTATTAATAACTTTCACATATATGATATAATAATTTTAGTCATACTAAAGTGTTTATGACTTTCACATAGATGGTATCATAGTCTTAATTGGAATAAAGTGTTTGTGACTTTTACATAGAATATATTATAACCCTAAGCACATTAAAATATTAATGATTTTTGCATAGAAGACATCGTATCCTTAGTTACATTGAATTTTGCACATACATGTATGGTTAATGGCCCTAATATAAAGTATTATTTTTCATTTTCCTACACTACCAAGTACTCATGTTGAATTTCTATCTAATTAAATTACTTTTCAAAATATTTCATATGTGAAATAAACATGTCACTCCATATGTCATTTTTTATATACATTTCATTTTATTTTAATAATTTCTTATATTATCATTCAACAAGAAAAATTATAAATCAAATAAAATTATGTAACTAGTAAAATAATGTGATAAGTAATACAAAATATTTTCGTGATCATGCTAAACCGCAAGAAAAAAATATAAACGCTTGCTAACATAATAGAATATAATTCAAAAAAGTCATAAAAAATATTAAAAATAATATTATACTATATCACATGTTTTATATTTATCTATGTGATTTTAAGTTGTAATTTTTTGGTACAATCTTTGTATCATCTTAATTTCTTATAATATCGTACATATATATGAATTATTATATATTTTTTTATTTAAAAAATATCTAATACTTTCCTATGTAAACACAATCGATAATATGTTTATTATTATATTATTTTTATTATTTTATTTTTAATCATTTATTTTATTTTTTAATCAAAATATTATTATTATTTTTCTTCTTCTTCTTACTTTCCTTCTTTTATATTATTACTTTATTATATTTTTTAGTATATTTTAATTTTTTTACTTTTTATATTCTTATTTATTTTATTATTTTTATTTTTTATATTTATTTATTTTATCTATTTTATATTTATTATTTTTATTATTATATTTGTTTTATCTAATATCTTCTTTTTTCCGCTCTTTTTTTTCGCTTTTGTGAACTACTCAGATTGGTTGACCGTAATCTAAAACCCGGTTCAGCACAGGATTAATCACATTCGAACAAGGGTAGCTTCTATCAGTATGTCATATGTGAGTGCAAAATCCAACGTTGTGGTTAACTTCTCGATTTAGTGAACCAAATCCATTTGTGAAATGAAACCATTATATTGTTTCTCTTTCTTTTTCTCTCTACTCCAGCATCTTTCCTTTGCATTCCTCCAATGAACCCAAGCATCTTTGTGACTCTCAATTGCCTCTCCTCCCCCTCACAAAAAATCCAAAACCTTCTCCATCTTCCTTATCATAACCAAACTCTTTCTACATCACTTTCCATCCTCTCCCTCTCTCTCCCTCCCTCTCCCCTTCTCTCTTCTCACCCCTCCGTGTTTCTTTCCCTCTTACGAAATGTGCCCTTCTCGCATCTCTCTCTCTCATACAATAGAGACCTCCTTCTACTTCCCTCATCAAATTTGAGCCTTTTCTTGAACATCTCTTCCTCCTTCCCATCACAACTACTTAATGGCAACCTCGTATAGTAATAAAAAATAGAATAATAAAAATAGAGTATATTTAACTAGCTCACTGTTGAACTACAAGCTAGAATACCCTCTTGATCAGAGTTCTCTATAGCTCATAGTAGTATATTATGGTGGCAAACAATGCCTCGCTCCTCATCATGCTTGGCTCACTTTCTTTTATGATTCTACTGGAATGTTTTATCAACCAATGATGACATGTGAACAAAAAATGGTATATAAATGTCATGCACATGCAAGTTCAAAAAATATCATAAACATCTTTGTGATGAATTTTTAGATATGAACATAAGTTTTTTTATGCTTATTCATCTCAATTTGATAAACCATACCACTTCAGATCATTATCTCAATAAATATAATATTTACGAATTTAATATTTGATCTAAGTATAATCAATCATTATAATAACTATATCTCATCTATTAACACATCTTAAAGATCATCACATCCTCCACTTTCATAGCACGAATTTGATATCAATGAAAAAAAAAACATTAGATATCCACCATTTGCTTGATTTTGTAAAGGTGGTATTATATTAAGGTTCTTTTAAAAGTTAAAAAAAAGTTTGAAAACATTTAAAAAACAAAAAAAAATGTTTTATGCTATTAAAAGAATTTAATAAAATATATTTCTTAAATTTTAATATTTTTGTGATTTTTAACGCATAGAAAGTGCACGGCGCTTGTAATCTCAGTTACAAACTAAGCAAAACTTATTCGTCGCGCATCCGACGTTGACGGGGAGGGAGAAATCGTGTTATGGTCGCCTTCCCAAACGATTAAAAATATCCAGCGGTTTGCAACAAATATCGTTGAGGGACCGATTGCCTGAACCGTGACATTCGAATCCGCTGCACTCGAGTGGCTCACGATGAACTTAGTAGGCCACTATTCTTTAATTATTCGAACTTGGATTGCTTTACTCTCTCAAATCCAACTGACGTGGCACATAATCGAAGATATTTCACATCTGGAATGCGTGGCCACGGGTGACTCCTTTTCGCCCAACCCCCACCACACCCTCCTTCCTTTCCTTGCGAGTTATCACCTCGTTCCGTCATTCGCTCGTCGGCGCCATGGAGAACGAGAGGAGGGAAGATGAGGGCATTGTCTCAAAGAGACGACGGCTGGGAGATTCTCTCCGTTCAGGAAAACAGCAGAAGGGAATACGATGGGAACGGTTCCTCCCGACGAGGTCCCTACGGGTTCTCCTCGTGGAGCACGATGACTCTACGCGACACATCATCGCCGCCCTGCTAAGGAAATGCTGTTACCAGGGTAGGCTTCCTACGTTGCTTTGTGGTGGATTCGAGGGATTGTGCTTTCGGGTAAAACTAAGATTTACATACCACGGGGTGGAATTTCTGCTCTGTTTTGGTTGATGACAGTTGCGGCATTTGCTGATGGGCTCAAGGCGTGGGAGGTGATGAAGCAGAAGAATTATAGCTTAGATCTCGTTTTGACCGAAGTTGAGATGCCTTCGCTATCTGGACTCTGTCTTCTTGACAAGATAGTTGGTACAGAAGAGTGCAAGAACATTCCCGTGATAAGTATGTTTTTGAAGCATTAAACTACGAAAATTTTGAACAGCTGCTTTTTCTTTCCAATCCGTTTTATATAACTTTTTTTTTTAGTTTTTTTAAACATGCGAGCAATAGTTACAATTGATTTCTTTGTTCTTTTACTGTATTGTTCTAGTTTTGAAATTCTTGTCTGCCCTCAAAATCTGATGTTTATGTGGAAATAGAAAATTTTGCTCGAGTTTGTTCCTCAAGGATTTTATTGATTTTCTTAGATTGGGAGAAATTTCGATTGGCTATTGCTTTATTCCTAATCATGGATACGTCTTTATGTGCTTTTTCATAGTGATGTCTTCTGAAGACTCTGTTAACATAGTCCTTAAGTGCATGCTGAAGGGCGCTGCAGATTTTCTGGTGAAGCCAGTGAGGAAAAATGAGTTGAGGAACTTGTGGCAGCATGTATGGAGGCGGCAACGTGTATGCTCCTTCTCGTATTCTTCGTTTTGGTTGTCTACCTTAAGGTTACTAAGTTAGCATAATGTTGTTGCAGTCAATCAATAACACCTACGCTTCAAACAAAAAAGATGAAGGAAAAATCGATTCAGTTGCTGGAAACCAGTCCCAAACTGGTGAAAACAGTGACGAATACAGTGATGTTCAGGTTGTTATCTGAGTTTTTTTTTGGATTTAAATCTTGTTATGATTGCTGACCCCTAAGTTCGCTTTAACGAAAGCTTAGAGAACAACGGTTCAATTAGAATGGCTTATATAAATTTTTTTTGTATATCAAACCTTGTTGAACTTTTTTGCTTCTTGGAATTAATGTATTGGTTTAAATGTTTCGTCAGAATTTGAGAAGCAAGCCAGATTTAAGAATCGAGATTTCTCAAAAGCATGGTGAATCTATTTTGGCTATGCAAGATTGCTTCCAAGCTGCAGATGAAGAAGACACAGAGCAGCCTGTGAAAAACGTGAACCTAGTTGCTGATTCGTTGATGGAAGTTGACCTTTGCACGTTTAGAGGTGGTATATGGTGTCATGTACTTCATGACTTTGCTTGTACTTGTATGCATTGTCTAATCCATTGAGAAATGCATTTGATATTGTCATTGCAGATGAATCTTCTGTAGCCGGGAATGCTGCAGTTATATCGATTCCAAAGGCTTATGCTGTCCAAAACAGCAGTCAAATTTCTTATGGGGAGGTTAATTTGGGTTCAGTGAAATCTGCGAAGTATGAAAGCGCAAAGCCTAGCTTATTGAATGAAACAAATGCTCCAAAAGAGTCTCTTCAAAGTGTAGTTGGGTCAATGCAGTCATTTTCTAATGCCCCATGCTCTTACCCTCCTATGGAAATGATTTCCGTCAAGGAAAACGAATCGTCTGTAGATATTAAATTTTCCCGGATGAACCCAGTACTGGATTTTAGTGCCTCAACTACGTGGGAGCTTTTTTCAAGAGGAACACATGGCTGTGTACAGCATTGGGTTCAGGAGAGAGACATATTAAACCATTCAAATACATCTGCGTTCTCAAGGTAATTATTAGAACCAATGCTCCCTATGTCATTGACGTATTAAACCATTCAAATGCACCTGTGTTCTCATGGTAATTATTAGAACCAATGCTTCCCATTTTGTTGAGTACAACGTACTAACTTCTTCAACTGTTATCAACATAATATATGTCATAGAAATTAATGTATCCTGATTTGCCCTCAACCAAATCAAAAGAAAGTTATATGAATGTGTTGGATTGGAACTTCTTTAATGAGGAACAAAAGGGAACCAAACAAGCTACAATTCATGTTATTATATGAAAACTTTTCTCTTATAAAACTATCTATATAGAGTTCTTTGATTTACTAATGAAATAAAGAAATACTATTGGCATTGATACGATATTAATTTGATCAAATGACTTTGTCACTATCATTATGTTGCTATGATCTAGAACAACTTGGACCTTTACATGCAAATCCTTCGACATTATTGCTGTAAGAACCAAAAAAATTGTTCAGATATTAGTGTCTTGCTACAATATTTTAGTGAACATATAATTATTTCACAAACATTAGATTGCAAATAATAGTAATTATTAACTAGATTTGAACACCAACACGAAAGAGAAGCAACGACTATTTAAAGAATTTGAGATTTCATGAATTATTTTTTGATAAGATAAAAAAATTTTACCATTATGACTTTTGTGCTTTAATTCTGATTAACATTCATTGAATGTCAGGGGTTGTAGTGGCAATTGGTAATGGTGGTTACTTTCAGGAGAATTGTGTTCAACTTTCACCTCTGTTTTTATTCAAATTTAATAGAATTATCCAACTAAAATAATTTTTATCAAAAAAATTTCTATGACAAAGAACAAGGTTGTATGAGCTATAATACATCAACCTCAAAATGCAAGAACTTTGCAATTTAAAAAAGAATGCATTTACAAAGTTTATCGAAAAGTATACAATAATACGCATAATAGACACCTTAAATGTATATATTATTATCTAGATATAAAAATTGTAAACAAAAATTATATACAAATTTCAATGTGCACGTTTAAAAAATATTCATATATTTTAAAATATTACTAGATAAGTTTAAACAGTAATACACATACATAACATAACAAATACATTTATTATGTTAAATTTGAACCAATCTCTTTGCAAAAGGAAACACATAATTAGTAATGAGAAAACCACTTTGAATATCTATTCTTAATAACAAATAAGTGTTACCTTTAAATCAAACAAATCTTTTAGCAAAAAAAACATCTAATTTAATGTTCAGAGGAAAAAGCACATTGAAATCCTTCTCTTGATAAAAAAAAATAAAGGCTAATGTTAAGTTGCCATTAATACGAATAGTGCATATTGTGTTGTCATTGCTCAACTGCTTACATCACATTATATTACAAATACATGTAATAATTTTTCTCTGTTCTCCTTGGACACTACTATGATAGATTTTCAGGGTTCGGTCCTACTCAAATTATCGTCCCTCGGTTTTTCCAACTTAGGTAATGGACCTAAATTATCATGTTGACTTGAGGTGAGGTAATCTAACGCAACACTAAACATTTGGCTAAGGTCTTCATACCAAAGATCCCATTCCAAGAACTTGTTGTAACATGTTCCTAATTTTTACCATTTCAGCTTTTATTGTACTCATTCAGCAATGGTATTGTCCTTGTGTTTCTCTAATTGAAATGAGATAAATCTATCACCCATTGATAAATAGAATTGTTCAAATGGTACATTCGTGTTGTTCAGACATACGTTTTGCCATAGTGAGTGGACATGTAGTAGCTAGAAAAGTAAAAATTTCATATTCAAGTTCATTTTTTTTTCTTACAATATATGTAAGGGAACTTGTAACCTTAAGTAATCAAAATTATCATGAATTCAATTATAGAAAACCTTAACTAAGATCTATCAACAAAAGATTGTTCCAATTAAATTTAGAGAAGGAAAGATCAATCCCCAAAAGCTTACTGCAGAAGCAAGAAAGAAGAGATCAGTTTGGGAAGGGAAAAGATAGTTATCAAACCAATCCAGGGAGAACCCTCATAACTAATCCATGTAGGAAGGATCAGTGCATTATATTGCCTCAGAAGAAAGACAAATTACAATTTACATAAACCAAACATGTCTATCATACAACCATAAAGTACTATTTAAAGTTTGAAGCAAATAAATAATCCTTAACTCCTGAACCATGAAATAGAACATAACCATGGTTTTGTCCCTATTACACTTGAATGCTCAACTCATCATTAGCGCAGAAAACTTATATTGTCTGCTACCATTCCATGTTCCTGCCAGATGGTTCAATATTGCTGATTAAAACCTACTATAATTTGATTAGAATTTATCGAAAACCCATAGCTTTTACACAAAATCTGCTCCCTCCAAAAATAACTACAGAATGAAATAAGCACTAAATAGCGACTGGTGAGGTAATGCTACCAAGTCAACTGCTAAACTCAAGCCACCCCTCTCTGATCAGGCTGGGTGAGGCTCCTTAGATTGTACCTTCACAAATGCAATGTATCTTGAGGTTAACTCTGCCAGCATCACTTGAAATATAGTCAGTGCATGTAGGAGAAATTTCATATGCATAGTTTACAGACCATACATCATATGTTATCATTGACATTATTTTAAAAGCTCAAACTGTTAAATAAATTTCATCATATGATTGACATTATGTTAAAAGCTCAACCTGTTACATAAATTATCTTTACAGTTATTTCTTTTTTCAGATATGGTGGAAAAACAACCAAAAGTGCATTCCAGAAGTTAAACTCTTCATCCGCTTGCATCAAAGACAGGAAAAATGTCGATCAGTCCCACTTGCATGTCATTGTTGATCATGAAAACCAATATCCGGATGTTTCAAGCGTTGCTTATAATAATGATGATGAAATAAAAATGAAAATTCTTTCTGATGGAAACGAGAAGGATTTGGGCACTTTGCCTTCTGATACACAAAATCAGGAAACCCTTGGTGGCCAAGAAAATACTTTCCTTCATGGCCCATGTCATTTTTTGCCAAATCTTATTCCTGTTGAGGCATTACCTTGCCCAAGTTTCTATGCAGGGTTTGGAGCATCAATTCAACCATCAGTGTGTACACCGTTTCAGCAAAATTCAGCTGTTGTAGAACATACTACAGTTAAATGCAATTGTGATCACCATGGGCATCATGGAGATCATTGTACTGGTCATTCAAGGTCAAATGTTTTTTATTGTCATAATCCAAGTTATCAACTTCCTGATGGGGAAAGAGATGCAGAAGCTGGAGATCAGAGAGAATTGACATGCAGTTGGAAGGAGCAGTTTAAAAATAGTGGAAGCAAGGGTAATGATGAAGCAAGAAACACATCTGCTGCAATCCGCGCTGCTTTGGAAATTGGGAATGAAAATGGTGTCCAAAACAGCAGTAGCAAAGGAACATATTATGATAGTGCTAACCGGGAGGCTGCATTAGTTAAATTCCGGTTGAAAAGGAAATCTAGATGCTTTGAAAAGAAGGTAATGCTTGAGTAATCAAACTTTGGTTTTCCAAATAGCTATTGATCGTTTACGCTATTGATGTCTGATAAAAATTTTTGTGATAAACCACTTAATTCGAATTATATTTGCTACTTGGAACTGTTTATCAGTTAGCTTAAGTTTTTTTCACAGTTTGTACTATGATTTTGCCTTTGTCATGCCTTCTTATGCGTCTTACAATTGCTTGTTCATGAACTTATTGTAGTCTTCAATTCTTTTTTAAACCCCTATTTAATACGTTACCTTTCCTTTATTCCTCTGTATTTTTATGGTTTTGTATTAATTTTGTTCCCTTTAAATATAAATGAATTCAAGTACTCTTGCTGTTAACATTTGCCCTTCTATGGCCTTAGTTACATAATGTTTTCTGTCATTATATCATGGTCATCTTGAAATAGAAGAATGCCATCATCCTAAAACAGAAAGTCACCATTCTAAGGGCTCATAAACTTTGCTAATCAATCATATAAATAAAGGATAGCAACGATTGCCACATTCAACTTATAGTTGTTCCTGTTTGATCAACGATAGAGCAGCTGTAAATGATATGGTATTATCATGCTTTATGGCTTCACTTTAATCACCAATGCTATAAATGAGTTATTATTTTGTACAATGCTATGATTATTCCAAACTAATATCATGTTAATAAAGCAAGAATGTGGATAATTAACATATCAAAATTTGCCATTTGCTTTACAGTCAGAGTCATGCAATAATACAAGAAATATATGATTAAAAGATACATCTACATCATGTCTATTACATGCCCAAGATAAATTGCCATAGATTATAAGACGATTCTAATAACCAGTAAGCATGGATAACACATAAATATTTATTTATCCTAAACTAATAAATGAAGAAAAACCCAAAAATAATAAGGAGAATGCGTTGTAGAGTAAGGGTGACAAATCCCCTTTGCATTCTGACAAAACCAAAGCACAAGTGGATGTTGATAATTCCCATTGCCTATAACTATATCATCTTTCAATAACAAATAATAATATTGATAAATAATTTTGAAGCATTGACCTCTAAGAGATTCGTATGCCACTATTTATGGCATGGTTTATTATAAAAATGTGGGTTCGATGGACAACTAAGTCTAATCTAAAGTTGTATATTTTTTTGTTATTACATTTGTTATCATATATTTAATTTTGTATCTTTTCTGTTTATTTATTATCTAAATGACATCTTCGCATGCTTAGTATAAATACTTGTAACATCTAATCCATGTTTTAATAGTGTAATGATGTTTGTGCAAATATTCAATAAAATAGTTATATTATCCTTTCATCTCGAGTTGTTAATCGTTAACTCATAACCTATTATTTGATTTCTTTTTAGCTACATGAGATGATTGACATGGGTTAAGTTTTTGGGAAAAATGAGTATATAAAAATAAAATGTAAAATAGTACCTAGTTTATTATAGTTTTATTTAACACTTATTTATCTATACTATTATTTATTCTTGTAATATATGGTTATGTGTAATGGGAAAGATTGACATCCCCTTGAGTGTTGGTTTTGTCAAGATTCAAGTGAACCCATTGTGCTCATTCTGCGGTGTGAACTCTATTAACTATTTAAAGGGCTTCCAGCTTGACCCTTCTTTAAATAATCAGTAGACTAAGTAGTCGTGCATGCTTTGCATATCGAGATTGATAAGCCTACTTGTATCTTAGCATAACAAAACATAAGTGGATATCGATCCTTCTCATTATCTATAGCCATGTCATCTTACAACAATAAATAAAACAATCAAATATACTACTAAAAATATTTTTAACTTAGTATCTTTCTAAATATAGGAAGAGGGATATTGTATCATTTAACACTGACTATTTCACCTGTGCCATACATTCTGAATAGAAACTGTTGCTACATTTAGGCATAGCATGATTTGAAAGCTTCCATGTTCCGACTCATGGGGAGATCTTTGTTTGAACAATGACCAATGAAAGCCATTCAGTTTAGATTAGATTTCAAACTGTGCTGCACATATTTCGCTTCCTAATTCTTTGAACATATCTCTTTGTTCTTAGCTAAAGCTTGTCTTGGCCATGAAATGAAATTAATGTTAAACACTTCGCTATAAAATCCTGACTTTCTTTTATTGTAGTTAAATGAATTAACACATTTTTTTTTGCCGCAACAAGTTAACCAATGCTGCAGATTTGTTAAAGTTCCTGTTTGATTTACCTCCATAGGTTAGGTATCATAGCAGAAAAAAGCTTGCAGAGCAGCGGCCAAGGGTTAAAGGTCAGTTTGTGCGTAAAAGGGCCCCAGAAAATAGTCTAACACAGATAGCAGATGGCTGAATCCAATACTTCTCTTGTACATCACAGTTTGAAAGCTCAGCTTTAATTGCTGGGAGCTGGACATGTGCCAGGTATGCTTGCAGTTTGTTAATTGTTGAGAGGATCGGATGTAGCTATTAAAACTTGCTGCCACTTCGTCACCACTGTTCACCTTTGGCCTTATTGAAAGATATGTTTTATACTTTGAAAAAAAAATCTGAGAAATGCAAATAATATCAAAATTTGTAGCAGGAACTGTGAATTAAAATATATGGCTGTAAGCATTTGAGGACAATGGAATCAACCTTTCTGCAGTATTAAAATGTAGTGCATACTTCTCCAGTTTCTTGAAAGATGAGTGATGGGCATCTTTTTTTTCAATTGTACATTGTATTTTTTATGTTTTTCATTGTTTTTATACCTCCATGACATTCTAGGATATGTCTAGATGGAATCATGGGTCATGTCGAGTCATTTGGGTTGTTTAGGGTCATCATGGTTGATGCTAGAGGGTGGCCAACCTGTGTAATTAGTTGATAAATATTGTCTTAGGCTGTTCGGCCAATTACCTCGGGAAGTTTTCAGCCACAACCTGATGTGGTTAGTAGCCAACGGGCAACTTTTTCTGATCAAGTTTCTTTAATTTTTAAGCTTGTGACTAAGCTTTTTTTCTTGTGACTTGTAAGTGTCGCCTCGGTTAGTTCCAAAGTTGCGAAAATAGCTTTCACATTCATGTCAATGTAAGGCCAAATCAATGTCAAATTTATCCACAAAACAATATCTTGCATTGTTTGCTTGCATTCTTTATTATGTGTAATGCACACATTAGAAATATTCACAATATTAGAAGAATTAATATTATCTGTCCTCACTATTTTAGATGGTTACCACATAGTTGGGTGTCAAAATCTCTTAGGTCAAGTGAGTTTTTGAGGATATGGTTTTAAGGACATTGAGAGTCATCCACCCAAGGTTATAACTATAAAAGAAGGGAGCTTTGATGACCAAAAGCATGGTTACTAACATAAAATATCCTCTTTCTCCCTCAAGAGCAAGTAGGAGATTGATTGTTCTTTCAAGATGAACCAACTCTTCCTCCAATCCAATCTAAATGCCTTCAATGGGAATAATGAGAATCTTCAAATATCCTTTTTAATCTAAAAAATTAAAATAATATAAAATTAAAAAAAAAATTTTTTTTAAAAAAATAATATCACAATAATTATTTCGTTCTTTTATTAAAACATAAAAATACTATTTTAGCTATTTAATAAAACCAATTATTTTATTAAGCACTTATTCATAATATATTTATCAAATATATAATATTTTAATAACACTTTAAAATAATATTTTATTTAAATTATTCTTTAATTAATTTAATACTTAAAATATTTTTATAAAACATAATTTCAATTATTAACAAAATTTAATCAAAATCAGAAGTTTTTCAACCATTTTCTCTTGATTTTGGCCAAATTAGATATCGCTTCATCCGATCAACTCTGCATCACTTTGTCTTGCTTTGCCGTTCCTACCAGTATTCCGGATAGACACGACAGCCACTTGATGGGACTGTATAGTCCAGTTTCGACGAATCAACGAAAGACCGGTTTAGGTTTATGACCAAAGAAAAAATAAATGATGTTAAATAAGTCATTTAAAGCAGTTAAAAAAAATAAATTACTTTTAAAAAAATTAAAAGTTTTTTTTAATATGATATCATTAAACACTTTGTTATGGCAATGCTTTAAAAGTATATTTTTTTATTATATTTTAAGTTTTATCTATCCCTTTTATTAATTAATAAAGTCATTATCAAACCACTATCTTAGTCATCCGTATAATTCATTACCGAATAATTAACCGAACCAAATCAACGCGAATTTAAGTTTACTTCACCCTGGAAAAGCAAGATCTGTTCGCAAGCGTCTTCTCCATGACATCTACAGTGAAAGTACAGTTGAGAAATATGTCGAGATTCCTCTTGTAGATGCCAAGCAAGTTGACCTTGCCGCGCACGTCCGTAAAGCTGCTCATTTTTACCGCTCCCTCGACCACCACGGCAGCGGTGGCGTTGGTGTCCAGCACCACCCGGTCAGTCATCACGTCCACAGTCACGTTCATCCTGGCGGTCCGCCTCGCCTTTACGTAGCCGTCGGGTGCATACGCCGCGCCCACCGTCACCCCCTCGTAGAAGAACTCCGTGGTGCTGTTTCGGAACCGGAAGGAGGCCACGTTGGGGTTCTTTATAGAGATGTCGGCAGTAAGCGTGGCGTTTACCGAGATTGGGTTCTCCGGCGTGCCGATCCCAGGGACGAAGAGACGGTCGAGGTGGAGATTGTTCATGGTGACCTCAGGGTCCTTCACTTTGAAGACGGTCAAGGCGAGAACGAGGATGGTAACTCCGAGGAGGAGGACGGTTGCGCCGCAGCAACCGCAGCAACACAGTTTGGAGCGCCTCGTGGGGAGGTAGTCGTGGGGGGAACGGCGCCGCGGTCCATTTCTGCCGGATTCCACGTCGGTGATAGGGTGGACTGTCGGAGAGGCGAATGAGAAAGACCGGACTTGCCCCTTCTCGGCTTGTTGGTTATTCGCCATGGTTAAGACTTCTTTTTGTGCTATCGGTGTTTAATTTGGAATGATTTATGGGAAAGCAGCGTAGTCTGTTGAAGACTTCAAGTCCGCAAGAGTTATTGGACTGCAGTTGACACGTAACCGCGGGATGACCATCGACATCTGTACTAAGTCTCAGTCAAAATAAGGAGCCGAGTCTCTCTGCAGCGCACTATTAACCAAGTTATACAAATAGAAATATAAATTTGTTTGTGTTAATTAAAAAAAATCGTACCATCTGATAAACTTAGGAGCTATTTGATCAAAATCTTAATTATATTATATTTAATTTCTTTAAAATTAACTTTATCATGACAAAGCAGAGATATCTACTTGTAAAAACATCGTTCTAAGAAAAGATAACATATAATGCAATGATTATTCAAAAAGTCGTTGTATAAATGGTGCTTTTTTTTTATATATATAGAGCTTTTTTTTAAAAAAAAAAAAGAACTATTGCACTAATGTCAAATTTTTTAAAAATATTTTACCAAGTTTATTAAAATTCTGTTACAAGTACATAATTAAAATATTTGCTCATACATTATATCACACAGCTTGAAGCACACCAAAATAAAAAATAATAAAAAAGTAAAAATTAATGTGATAAGATGAAAAAAATGAAAAAAAAGTAAAATAATTATAATACCCATAAAAGAAAGTTTTATAAAAGGGATATTTGGGATGTTATTTATTATTATTATTATTATTAGTGTCTCATCGAATCACTCTTTGCATGATTTTTTATTTATTTATTTTTCTTTTAACATAAAATGAAAAATGCATAGTGCATTCCAGAGGAATAGATAATATTGATTTTCTTGTCTTTCCACGTCCCTTTCGTTTGAACTTTCTAACAGTAGAGGATGCTAGAAGGACAACAAAAATTCTAGAGAGTTTGCAACTTAAAAATTGAAAGAAACAAATATCATAATACTTTTCATTAAAAAAAAAGAAATTTTGCTAATATAAAAAAATAAAAATATTTTCAAACTAGTTTAAAAAAAAATCAAGTTAAGAATAGTAAACTTTTTAGAAAAGGATGAAGGTAGTGTCTCATTTTCTTTTTTGTACAAAAAAAAAACAATGCACAAAAAATCATTTTTTGTGCGTAAGAAAAAAAAAATGATCGTTAAATTGTGCATCATTTGCATACATACAATTGAACAGCAAGAAAGCACTAAATTTCAATCAAAGAGGACTATATAACGTTACTACAACATGTTTATTTCTATCTATTAAAGGTTGACATAAGATATGTTATTGGCATCAGAGATATTGCAAATAGAAAGAAGAAGAGGAATGATAAGTTGTCTTAATCCTTGAAAAACAATTCTCATATAACAGAGAGCTTCACTTGATAACAAGTTTTACCAAAAAAATATTCCAAACAATAATACGAATTTGGAGTAAAAGATGAACAAAATGAAAACAAAACTTTCTTCATAACTTTTTCATGTCAAATGTAATGTTACAACTACATTATATATAATTACAAGAAACTTTTAGATATAAACTAACTTTGTTCACACTAACCCACTACAAATAACGATTAAACTAATTTGACCGCTACTATCACAAACTTATTATCCATATCTATTTTTGACTGACTACATGACGCATAACAAGCTTTGACCATAACCAATTAATTATCTAAATGCTTCATTCATGCCAACTAGTTTTGACCATATATTTTTATTAAGTTTATTTTCTAACACCTTCTTTTGAACTTAACTTTCTTTTATCATTCCAAGGATGCTCTTTAATTTGTTGAAAATGTCTACCCCAAATGGTTTGATAAAAATGTCAACAATTCGATCTTATGACTTTAAATAAGTTAACTCTAAGTGTGTGTTCTTCACATGTTCAAGAATATATTGAAAATAAATATCAATATTTTTTCTCATTGTGTGATATATTAGATTCTTTTCCAAGGCAATAATAGATTATTTGTTAATATAAATTTTTGTTGTATTAAATTACACGTCTTGAATATCTTTTAACAATCTTCGAAATCATATAGCATGACTTACATGAGTAGAAACTATAACATATTCTGCTTCACAAGTTAAAAGTATAACAATAGATAGCTTCTTAGACATCTAAGAGAATATAATACTTTCATTATAAAAGACAAATTCATAAGTATTTTTTGATCTTCTATGTCTTCACCTCCATCACTATTCAAGCATCAAACAAGTTAAAATATATTAGAATATGAATAAAATATTCTATAATTTAAAGTACATTAGATGTAGGTAGAATCTTTTTTATTGTTTTTTGATGTTATTCTTTTGATTCATCTATAAATTGGTTTATTAGTCTAACTCTATAAAGAATTTTTAAAATTATGTAAGTCAAATATCATAAACATCCTATCAAACTTTTATAAAGGGTTTGATTTACTATATTATCTTTATCTTAACATAATAATTTTACTCTATAATCAACCAGTGTATTGACTGTATTATAATCTTTCATTTTAAACTTCTTAAGAACATTCTTTACAAAATGCTCATATGTGATAAATATTCTTCTTCAAGTTGTTTAACTTTTAACATAATAAACTAAGACATTAGATTCATATATGCCATTTTAAACTCTTTTGACTTAATTTTTTTGAATTCTTCATTTAATTTTAAAGAATTATCCAAAAAAATGAGATTATCTACATATAAATAAACCTATAATATTTGTTCTTTTTTTGTTTCATATATAGAGTAGGTTCATATGAATATTAAATAAATTCATCGTCTTTAAAATACAAGTCAAATCTTGAGTTTCAAACTAGTGTTTGTTTTAAGCCATAGAGTATTTTCTTTAATTTCAAAATTTTTTCTTCTTGTCCTTTTTTCACATAGCTCATAGGTTGTTTAATATAAACATTTTTCTCCAAATGGTAATCTAGAAAAGCTTATTTCACATCAAGTTGAAAAACTTGTTATTTATTTTGAGCCACTATTACAAACATCAAATGAATAATTTCTATTCGAGCAACAAGAGTAAAAACTTTCATTATAATCTATTATAGCTTTTGAGTATAAACTTTACTACAATACTTTCCTTGTATTTTTTTCAACCTCTTATCGAGCATTTTTCTTAACTTTGCAAACCTACTCTTATATCAATAGGTTAATGTCCTTTCACTAAATTTACTAGCTCTCATATTTTGTTTTTTCAATTGAAATTATCTTCTCATCCATAGCCTTATTCTATTTCTCATTTTTTATCACTTCATTAAAGGTAATAATTTCTTCATTTGCAAAAAAAAAAAAAGTAAATTTAATAGGCCTCGTTATCTTATATAGATTATGAATGCTTTTAGTCCATTATATTGTAGGACATTCTTCATCTGATAATGATGATAATGGTGGTATAACTTTCCTATTTTTCTTAATAATTTGATCTTTTTATATTATTATTAACTTTGTTTTTTAATCCCATATGTCATCTTCATAAAAATTCACATCAGGACTTATAATAATTTTTTTTATTTATAAAATTTGTAACCTTTAGATCTCGCATCATATTTAATGAAAATGTATAGAATACTCTTGTCAACTAATTTGATCCTTTTTTGATCAAGTATGTGTGCATAGGTTATGCATTCAAAATTTTGAAGTGTGATACATTAAGCATGAATATGCTCTATGCTTCTTGTGGAGCTAATTCTTCCAAATCTTTGTTGGATATCCATTTAATAAATAAACTATACAATTAATAACATTTGCCAAAAATCCTTTAGGCATTTTCATAGTTTTTAGTATGCTTTGAATCATATCAATAATGGTTCGATTTTTTCTCTCTACTATACCATTTTGTCAAGGTTAATATGGAGCAATCAATCTCCTCTATATGCCACAGTTTTATAGTATTTCTCAAACTCTTTAGATATGAATTCACATTCTCAATCTGATCTCATCGCCTTTATCTTATAGCCACTTTGGTTTTTCACCAAGACTTTGAACTATTTGAATATACAGAATACTTCTAGTTTTCTTAAGAAATAAAATCATTATTTTTTTGCTAAAGTCGTCAGTAAATGTTAGAAAATAATGATAACTTTTAAATAAAATTAGAGTAGTTTATCCACATATATTGGTGTGAATAAGTTGAAGAGACTTGTGTACTTTATTATAAGATTTATTTAGGAAACTTCTCTTTGCATATTTTGCAAGTACACATCCTTCATATAATTTATTTGTTATTTTGATATATGACATCTCCTTTATTATTTTCTTGCTGGATAGAAGTTTAAGAGCACCAAAATTAACATGACCAAATCTCAAGTGTCATAATCAAGAATTATCATTTATACAAGAACTTAGATATTTAGTAATAACATACTTAATATTGAGAATAAACATGCATTTTTTTTCATAAGAATATGAATAATAAGTTTATTTTTTTAAATAAATATTTTGTTTCTCATATGTATGTCAAATATTTTTTTTAATATTTATCTAATACTAAGAATATTTTTTTAAACTCCATAACATAATAAATATTAAAGATAAATTATTCAGTACTATCGTTTAGTAGATTAAAAATCTTATCGATACCTTTTACTTGCACTTTGGAAGCATCTCCAAATGATACATTACTATCTACTAATTCATCTAGTTTCATAAAAATTTCTTTATGCCTATACATATGATTGCTTGGTTCGAAGTCTAAGTATTATAAATTTTGATTTATAAACTCTCCTTCTATTCTTGCTAGCAAAAATATTTCCTCTTTAATATTTTTTTTTTGTAGCATAATTGATTTTCTCATATACTTGATTAGAAAAATTTTACCAATATTTTGAATAATAATGTCTATCCTAATTGTAATCATAACAGTGAATATTATTTTTATCATATTTTTTGCATTTTTTTCTTTGACTTTTTTCACCACCATATTGGTTGATTTTTTCTTGGTAATTGTACTTACCATGGCCTTACCCACGACCATGTATTCCATGACCATGAACATTTCCTCGACCATGTCCATAGCCACAACTATAAATTTGATCTTCTTGATCATTTTGTTCTTCTTTTGCTTCTCTCATTGTGAAGCTAATTTGAAGAACATATTCCAATGCTTGCTTGCTTCTCATTTGAATACAATGCTTATGAGCTTGAAATAAACCTATTTGTTCTTCAGCCTTCATAATATCAAAGTCTTTAGGTTATTTAATAATTATTACAACATAATTATACTTACTAAGTAATGATCATAGCAGTTTCTTTACCACTTGTTTGTCTTTAAATGCTTTTCTATTTCTTTTTAGTTAATTTACTATAGTTAGCACTCTTGTGAAATACTCTAAAATATTGTTCAATTTTTTTATTTATAAAGCTTCAAATTCACCTCTCAAGGTTTGGAGATATACTTATTTTTATTTTGTCATTAATTTTACATGTAATTTGCAAGAGCTCTCAAGCTTGCTTTACATTATTTGCACTAGCCACTTTCTTAAATGTTGTCTCATCCAAGTCTTGATGAATGAAGAAAAATACTTTCTTATTTTTCTTTCTTAACTCTACTAATATCATCTTTCTATTTTGTATAAAAGTGATTTCATCTTAAACCTCTTTATATCATTTATCAATAATCTTCAAATATCTTGATTCTCGAATAATGTTTTCGTCTGTATACTCAAATTATTATAATTATTAGTTAGACAAGAAATAATAAGTACATTATTTGTCATTTTTATAAGATCTTTCTCTACACTTTGATACTATTTTGTTATTAGAAAACTACTTCAAACGATAATATGATTTAAGATAGAAGATGAATAAGATAAAGATAATAAGAAAAATATTTTCACAACTTTTTTATATAAAATATAATGTTATAGCTATACATATATAGTCATAATAAACTTTTAAATTTAAACTAATTTTAAATATAACTAATCCATTATAAATAATAACTCAATTAAATTTAACTATTTTTATTACAAATTTATGACTCATAATTACTTTTGACTAGTTATATGACTAATAACTAATTTTGATAATAATCAATTAATTATCTAAATGTTTTGTTCATGTTAACTAGTTTTGATCATTTATTTTAATTAAGTTCGTTTTCTAACAAGATTAACGGTGATGCCTTTCTCGAGCTCATTGTCAATGTCCCAATCCCGAGCGATATCGGCTGTTTAAGTTAGATTATACCAAGGGTCATTCATTATTCTCATGAAGACTCCCCACGAGTAAATACATTTTTGTGAGGTTGATCTAAGGTAACATTGCAAGGAAGTTGCGGGAACCTTTCCCCTGCCTGCTGCTCGTGTTCCTTTCACATGCATCATCGAATGGCCCGTATAAGTTTGGAAAGCTGCTCCCGTGCGCTGGCCTATCCCTTGGGAATGAGCTGTATCCCAGTTCATTTATTGGTTTCGTTATGCTATCTTTCTCTTCTTCTCATAGAATACAACCACCTGTCTGCTAAAACCAGAGCGGTTTTCTATGACAAACAGCTCAGCCATCCTCGCCCGCACCATGTTTCGCGATGTTCACAGATCCAACACACTGTTGCTTTTCATGGAGATTTTTCGTCCTAGCGTTCAGACAATTGAACACACTGCTTTGATTCTATGAAAGCCTAGCGTACATCACAAGAGACAAAGCATGCACAGCACTCAACACGTAAAACAAAAATCCGTGTAGTCAGCAAGAACAGGGATTGCTCATTAGCCACAAGAAAGAATCAAAACACCGCGGCGATATAAGGAAGAAACCATCTTCACTTTGCTTCAATCCACGCTTATCGATTGTCTACCTTTTAAACTCGAAAGAAGAGGAAATGGAGAGAAAACAGAGGCTTTCCTTCAAGTTCGGTGGTTCGTCCCTCCTCTCATGTAATGCGACCACGGTAGGTACCACTTCGAGCCTCTCCAAGGAACCCTCCGCTTATCCGTGCCGAACTAATGGGTCCTTTCCCACACGAATTAGATCTGCTTCCGGCTATATTGATAACCACTCAGTCCCCTTCGTTCGGGTCTCTGTTGAGTGCGGCGGCTTCCACTCTGCTCAAAACCGTATCTTTAACTCTTCTACGCAAGAAGAAGCAAAGTTGAACAAGAAATATAGAAGCGCTTCGGTTAGAAAGATCCGATGTGACACGGGAGGAAGAGAAAAAATCGGCTGCAATCCTGTTTCCCCATCTTCGCCATCAAAGACTTACATTTACTACTATAAGAAGAAGGAGAAGAAGATGGAGAAGATGGGTAAGGTCGTCAGGAATAAGAGCAAGATAAAACACCGCAAGTCATCGGATGGACGTAGACTTACTGGTGGTTCTTGTTTTATCGAGGAGAGCTTCTCCGTCGGACACTCTGGTTCGGAGTTGTACCGGAAAAAGGAGAAGAGTAACAACACCGGGAAGGATGGTAAGAGAAGATCGGGATATGTGTTTGCAGTGGTGAAGCAATCGAATGATCCTTATGGGGATTTTAGGAACTCAATGGCGGAGATGATCATGGAGAAGCGGCTCTTTGGAGCAAGGGAACTTGCAAGCCTTCTCGTATCCTACCTCTCCCTGAACCGTACTCAGCTTCATCCGATTATAATTGAGGCGTTTTCAGAATTAAGGAAAGCTCTCCATGGCAGCTGATCTTAGCCTTTTTTTTCTTATTGGTTTTCTTATCCAAAATGTTTCTCTTGTAGATGGAATGTTAAGCATATGGCCCGACATTATTCCGGTTATGCAGTTTAGTCGAATGCATTGATCATATCACAGCGCAAATGCTGAAGGGAAGCAATTGAAAGCATAGATTATTTGCGTACTTATATCTAAAACTGTGTACAATATTATGTATTTCTATATGAACATGAACTAGTATTATGCAGAACAGCAGCAATAAGCTTCATATTGTAACTTATATATATGTATAACATGATTATAAAGAGTACAATGTGAGTCTTTTCTCTTCATATTAAGCTTCATGAGAGAAAGATCAAAGATTAAGTTTTCGAAAAGAGACTGGAAAGTACAAGTTGGACGATTCAAATGGATTTAAGGGAAGTAGAGCTGTCCAAGAAAACGGTCCTCTCTTTTTTCCTACAATAAAAACCATAGTCTCAAAAAAGATGTTTCTGATAGAATTTGCTACGGTATGATTAATTTGGAAAAGATTTATGGAAGGTTTTGGATAACTCATCAAATTTTGAGAACATAAGAGCTATTTTAATGACTGATTACATGTTATTATTCGACTACTGTGGGTAATGCACAAGATCAGGTAATCATTCAATTGCGTATGAAGTTAAAGAACACGACATGGAGTTGAGAGTCCTGGCAAGGAGAAGCAACCAGGTGCTGTAGGTTTATTATATTAATTGTGTGCAGAGAATCTTTAACTTTCTGCTGTCTGAATTATATCAAACAAACAATTTTTTACAACTCCTGGAATATATTACCCTTTTACTGCATGAGATCACTGTTTAACTGTACAAATGTCTGAAGTATTGCGCACATCTTTGAAGATTCCTGAAGTAAAAGCTGCTTGCTTCAGCTTTTCAACTTGGTATTTTTGGTTTTCTATGCAGAATGTTAAAAATGAAGGCTAATTTGATCATGAAACCAATAAATAGCAGCTTCTGATGCTAGTTTTTTTTTCTTGATTTTATGCTTCAATCGAACTGATTATTTTAGCAAGTTTTAATCATGGCTTTTAAATGGAGGCCACAAAACATAATTGTCATTTCAAAAGATACATTATTGCATCCAAAACACAAGTATGTATTGGAAAGCACCATCTCTTTCCTTGAACATTCAAGAAGATGTTGGATGTATCTTTTCAAGAGTAAGTTGTCTATTTTATTTTCAAAGCATAAGTTGAAATTGATTCTAAAAGTATGATCAAGTCTTTAAATAATTATGTCAATAATAACAATAATAAATAAAGAAATCATATTGTTTAAAAATTTATGACATCTGATTATTATAATGCATAAAAAAATTGAAGTACAAAAATATTTTAGTATTAAAAATTGATATAACATATACAATTTTATGTAATATAATAATCAATAATAATATTTTTTTGTTTTTTGTTTATTTTCATTTTATCTGTGTCTAGATATTAAGATATTATCCTACTTTATCATCTTATGCCAACTGAGAGAATTATTATTATCATTTATTAGAATATAATTTAATACTTTCAAAATCAATGAATAATATTTGAATTATTTTTTCTTTTTAAATAATCTCATATAGACTTATGAGAATTATTGTTATCGTTTATTAGAACATATCTTGATACTTTTAAAACCAATGAATAATATTAGATTTTTTCTTTCTTTTTTCTATATAAAATAAATCATTCCCATACCTTTTCACCTACAAGTTTTTTGTAAAGAGCAGCACATTGCATGGCTATTTCTCTCTCATTTTTATAGAGAAGCACTTAGTGATCACTCCCTGCACTTATCAATCCCAAGGTTATAGACATACCAGTTTTTCACTTGATTAGTTGTTGCACTACATCATGCTATTGAGAGTTTAATTATGTATCACAATTCATGATTTATCATATCATATCTTTTGGATTATATATCATCTAACTTTTATTTTCTTATATTTTTCATTTCTCATATAATATAGTTTTAAAAATAATAAACATTATATTAATGTCTCAATCATAACTTATAATTATTTTATATCATCTCTTGCTAGTTGTTATCATGAATATGCAATAAACAAATAACTCATCCATTTATCATATCATAATATTTTTACTTATATGATTACAATGTTAATTTCTTCTATTTTTTCAATGTAATCTTATTCATTACATGTTTATCATTTTAGATACTCACAATACTTATCTTATGATGCAAATAAGTAAAATAATCAAAATAATAGATTTGAAAAAAAAAATCTTTCTAATATGAAATAAAATAAATATAGAAAAAGGTATATTATCAATTTTGATAACTATTTGATAAAAAATAAAATATAACACATGAAATATATTATTATTTCATCAACCAACTCACATATATATTAAATCATCAAAGTATTTGTTATTACCTAAATTAAAATTTATAGAAAATATTTATTATACTTAATATTTTATTGCATCAAATATTTATATATTGTTTTGAGATATTACTTATTTTATTTTTTTTCTCTCAAAATTTCCTCTCTCATATTATATGAAGGAAATGATTGAAATTCATGACTTAGTTGTTGGTTTTTTGCTCTCAAAATTTTTAGTGACAAAGTAAGTTTTGGTCTAAGAAATATAATAAAATAGAAAAAGAGATAGCGTGCGAGAAAAAAAAAATATTATAGTAAAGTGAGTGTCTTTTTATTTTTCATTGTTTTTTTTTATTTATAATTACTAAAAAAATATTTTTTATATCACTTGACAATGGTGATATGCTTTAAAAAAACTATAAGATCTTATGTACAGGAGTTAATTAAAAACGTCAAAAAATGTCATCGGCACGGACCTTATTGTGCCTCCACGCACGCTTTCATGGCTGCGTGCGGATATTTCTTTTGTAAAAGACAAAAATCTATGGCTATTTTTATTTATCTTATGAAGTGTTTAAAGAATCTTTAGATTGGTGCTGATGATGCTATTATTGGGTTTATGGCCTTAGTTTTTTTTTTTTAATTTAATGTACATTTTTTTATATTTTAAAAAATAATAATATTTTTATATTTTGTATCTCTATTGTATAACCGTCGTATTAAAAGAATTTAAATATAATATATTTATGATATAAAAGAAATAACGATAATATGTGAATAACAAACATTTTAATAATCTTTCAATAGAATAATACGTGGGCTAAGCTTTTAAGCGTGGACTATTCAACTGAGAGTGGAAAAGATTTCTTTAGCAATGTCAAACGCATGTTGCCAACGCAACAGGAACCTCGCATGCGCCAAAATCTAATGCGGCCCGATGCGTGTGGGATTGGATCAGGGGAACGTGTGGTCATCACGTTGCTTGTGAGCTGCGAGATACTTCAGATGCAACCCATTCCCATCCTGCATATATCTCGGCCCGAGAAAATGGCCGTCACGGTTGCGAACTTGTGCTCCTTTTCCTTTCGAGGTTCTCTATATTCTCGATGGCCTCCAAATTTTCCATTACCGCTATCGAGCACCTAGGCGCCCTCGATCTCTCTAGACTGGACCAGTGGCGGAAGCTTCCACCTCCATGCAGGATTGACGTGGTGCCGTCTTCTTTGTGGTCGGTGAACTTACGCAGAAAGAGGATCGGCTTATTTTGCTGCAAAGCCTTCAGACCGGAAAATGGAAAGGAATCACGTAGAGGGGTTGGAGAGGGAATGGTCGACGAAACTGTTGCGCCGGAGAATAGTTCCGAGGCTTCCACTTCGCAATCTAAGCGGAAGGGGGCATTGTACTCACTCAAATCTCTACTGGTTAGGGCTCTGGGGACCGAGTCTCAGCCCGAAATACCGTACCAGAAGGCTGTGGAGAAAGCAGAGGAAATTTTCTTCGCGGTGAGCTTGGATGCATTAGTTTAGCATCTGTGCTTTTTTGGTGCAAAAAGGAAGTGAATGTTTTTAATATTATTATATTTTTTAAAAATAATATTATTTTTGTTTTTATATTATTTTTATTTTTAAAATTGAAAATGTCCGATGTTTGATTCTGATTTCAAAATAATTTTACAATAAACTTAGCTTATAAATAGTATACCAAAAGTGATATGTGTGCGAGGTGTTCTTGTCTTGAGTTTTCATTAACAGATCTTTTTTAGAGTTGTTGTAACAAAACTTGAAGTCTGAAATAGATAAGAGGAAAGGAAGAAGAAGAAAGAAAAAGAGTGATTTGGTCACAAAGGATTAAAATTTTCAAGAAAATTCTCTTCAAGAGATTTTTGAATTACACAAAGTTATGATTTTTAGAATTCTCACAAATTTTTTGAATTCACTCTGAATTCTTCTCTACTATTAATTATATCTTTTTCACTCATTTATATAGAAGTTGAGATATAATATTTAATTAGAAGAAGATGCATTTTCCATTTGACCAAAATTCTAAAATTTCGCAAAATTCTAGTTGTTCAACCTTTTCTCGTGTGTGGAAGGTTTGCTTGCGCGTGTGCATATACACAGCTTTTGTGTGGTAGTGGTACTTATCGCGCGCGTGACTCGTGCGGTCACTGACCCCTTGTGCACGTCAACACGTGCAGGAGTAGATGCAACTACCAAGCACGTGTAGTGCATGTGACCCAGGTTCAGCGTCGCTTGCGCATGTGTGGCATTGGAAGGTGGGCGTACCCTCCCACGTGTGTGCATGCACACTGCAACATTTTTTGACCTTTTGTTTTCTTTTTTGTTTTTTTTCTCTTTTTTTTAGTATTTCTCTTTTGGGCTTAGTTCTCCTAAGCGTGCATCCATGACTCCGCATATAATTAGGTATTGACCAGTGCGTTGTAGCATGCACTCTGGTACACTTTTAGCTAATCTTCGCACGCAATCCAGCTTTGGCTCTACTGTTTTGTGCTGCGAGTTGATTTGCATCATTTTATCTTCTTCCTTGATTTCTTTCTACCCATTCTAGATTCAATGGTTTTGGAAGTGATTTCTTGATCAAAAAATAATCGTAACATATTTTGTAGAAAAGATGTTGGATTAATTTCATTTTTATGTCAGATATATTATTTTGAGCATTAATATAGAATCAAGTGGTATTTATTGTTTAAACTTTTAAGCTAATAAGTTTGTATCTAATTAGGTATTAGGCCCAAAATTAGACCCCTAGTTGATCTAACTCCCTTCACATGACTTTTATAACATCACTCTTATAAACGTTCGATATTATGCTTAACTTATTATATGAAACTAAGTGTTATATAATTTCTATTCAAAAAGTCATCTTTTTAGTTAAAACTTCATCCATGTTGTCCATTATTCTTCATTTAACTTTGAAATCTTTTGACTACTGTGTTGAATGCTTTGTCAAACATTAAAGATGTTAACATTCTCCACCATGCTTTTCGTACTTGTGTGTGTATTATATTAATTGCTCAATTGGGATAGTTAAACTATGAAAGGCTATGCATATTTTTAAAAGTTTATCAATATTATTATGTATCATATGTATTATGTGCTATTCAATTACATGAAAACATCGTGCAAATTCAACAATGTTCTACGCAACTATGATAGAAAGAAGCAAAGACCCATAAGACCAACAATTGTGTGAATTGCTTGTTCTTGATCAAATAATTAGTTATGATTCTAGTTGTTTAGGAAGTTATACTAAAATAGAAGTCGAAGTAGTAACTAATAAATATACTCTTAAGTAAACAACTAAAAGTGTAAGGAGTCACATTAGTTGTATATTAAGGTTTTAATATTATGCTTAACTTTCAATGCTGTATTAAATTTAATCTTACTTGCACTCAATAATATATTTTATGCCATTGGAAAATTACCATAAGGGTATGCCTATTTGTTTCTCTTGTACTCACACACTACATTCATACCAATTATGTTTGTGCACACAATTTTTGTAAGGTTATGCCCAACATATTAGCCATACTGAACAGTCTTTATGAACCTTTATGTTTGTATTAGGCTCCATACTTTAACAAGTACTAGTAGCCACATTGTGACCTAATATCTCTAACTGTAAACATGAGTTTTGGAAGGGTCTTATATGCTTGTTCTTTGAATGGCTGTTGGTGTTCGATCTGTTCATTATTCTTGGTGAATGGATGGTACTTGTCCAATCTTTCTCCATTATTGCAAACTTTTTTATTTTCATGGTAGGTTGCCTCACATCTAGGAAGGTATCTTCTGACCATGACAAGTACAGGCGTTATACTTGCAATTGGATTTCAGTTATCAGGTTTGTGTCTTGTGAGCTTCCATTCTCATAGCATTATCCATTTTTTCCTTTCTTCCTTATACTATGTTGATGACCTGAACAACTGGTTCTTTTATGATGTTTTAAAGGTGGAGACGCTGCGATGAATACCCTGATTTGGTATAGCTGGCTTGGTGGGATAATTATTGGGACAATGATAGGCTCCAACATGGTCTTAGAAGAACACTGCAAAGCTGGTCCTCGGAATGTTGTCATCACAGGGAGGTACTTTACTTTTGCGCCATCCTTGTGAATGTCATATTACATTGTGCAAGTATTTCTACAAGCTTTTATTAATCTAGTGCTGAACTTAATATTTTCTATGAAGCCTGTGCTCCTTGATGACAAATTGTCCTCTCAAAATTGTAGCTGACATGCATATGTCACTTTTCCGGATTTCCATTTAATGTTTTGCCGGGCTAAAGTTTTTCCTTTTTAAATTAAAATTTGGTAACTTTGTCATTCCTAATCTATCTTATGGTGCTAATATATTAACTTAATAACAATACTCGCAAAAAGTAGGGTTCCAAATTTTAACACACTTTTGATTTTTTTCTTTAAAATTTGTTTATTCAAAATTCAGCATAAATTTTTATTTTTTTATTTCAAATAAATGTTAGTATTTAATTTAAATTGTTCCTACTGTCTTCACAGTACAAGGGGTTTAGGGAAGGCTCTTGCTCGTGAGTTTCTTCTTTCAGGTGATCGTGTTGTGGTTGCTTCCCGCAGGTGAAATTAGTTCACACCATCTTTTACCACTATGTATTGATTCTTTTGAGATTATGCTCTCTATAATCATAGATGAAGCAACTTGATGTCTTCTCATGTTTCCCAACCCAATTTGGTTCTTTTGGAAGGCAGTCCTGAATCAGTGCAATCAACTTTAGAAGAACTGAAGGAAAACTTAAAGGAGGGATTGGCTACGGTTGAAAACAGAAGAAATGCAAAACTTTCTCATGCAAAGGTTGTGGGCATTGCCTGTGATGTATGCAAGCCTGATGAAGTGAGAAGGTTGGCTTGTTTTGCTGTCAAGGAGCTTGGTTCAGTTGACATTTGGGTATGGGACTCCTTTGTTCCTGATATATTTTAAAGGATTTTGTGGTTTTATTTCTCAAACACAAGCATTTGTTATCCTTATCTGAAATTAAATGCTCGACAAAAAGTTAATTATAAAGATACCAAGTTCTATTAACGTTATCTCATGTGAAGTTATGCTATTTTCTAGTTTCAAAATGGGCACAACCAACAAATTTGATTATACAAAGAAAGGATATTTTCTTATAATGTGATTAGATGTCATATTTTGTTCTTCAAGTATTAATTTTTCTGTTGTTTTAATCCTTACCATTAAACAGATCAATAATGCTGGGACTAACAAAGGTTTTAGACCACTCCTACAGTTTACAGATGACGAAATTAACCAGGTTTGATTTCTTTTTTTTTTTTTTTTGTCTCCATAAAATCATAATGGCCTTTTGGGTAGTAATTCTTGTCTTTATTGTCTTACCATAAGCTTTTTTATAGCCATTTTGTTGGTCAACTATTTTCCATGCTATGGCTCTAAGAATAGTAAAAGTCACTTAATGATTGTTATCTACTGCTTTACTTCAGCTGAACTTGCATCTTCTCCCACGTATGTATGCAGTCCTAGACCTTACCACAAATCTTACTGTACCTGATCTCTGCAGAGTATTACTTTTGCATATCCTGTAGCTATGTTGTTAATACTTGGTATTTGAGCATTGAAGTTACCTGGAACACTTGTGACATAAGATGTTTGGTTGATTCATGTGTCACTGATCTATATGATTAAGAAATCCTTTATTAATAGAACCTGAAGTAAGACAGAGTAGTAGTTTAATTCAAAAGAAAAGTCCATGAACTACCAATGAACTACCTATTTATATCTTTCATGGATTGCATTTACTCATTAAAAATGGGACGTGTAACATAAATCAACAATGATTTTATCAGCTTTTTTTCCCATCTAAATCTACAGAACTTCAATTTGTTTACATCTTGTTGTTTAGGCTATTTGTTGTTTTCTACTGTTCATATGAGTCATATTCGCTGTTGTTTGATAGAGAATATGCCAATCTTATATACTTTGAGCTTAATTTTTCTTCCCCACGTTGCATGTGTCAAGAGTGTCTTTATTGGTATTCTATAGAAAATATATAAATCATGCATATTTGTGTCTAGTTTCCTTAGCATGATGCCAAGGTTCATTTGCTTTTGTTGAGTTGATTATCTTCTTATACTGCTTTTTTATATAATCCAGATTTCAATTCTAACTTAATGATGCATTCTTGTAGAATTACTCTTCTGTAGCATCACGTTGCTATTAGTTAATGATCATTTGTTGGCCTGTATTCTTTGTGAATCGAACTAGTCAAAATTGTTTCCATATTCTTAATGGCCAGATTGTCTCTACAAACTTAGTTGGATCACTTATCTGCACAAGAGAAGCTATTCATGTCATGGAAACTCAGGAAAAGGGTGGTCATATATTCAACATGGATGGGGCGGGTTCTGGGGGATCAAGCACCCCATTGACAGCTGCGTAAGTGTTATTTTTTCTGGATAAACTTTTTGACGAGTTTGAAGACATGTTTCCATTACAGTACTAGCAACTGTTACATACGTTGTTTTGATTAATACTAAACTTTCCTTTAAAAAGATGCCAGCGTTCAGTTTTTACCTTTTAACATCATTTTTAATGATTATACCATTGCAGATATAAGTGGAATTGTGGAAATGTCTAATATTTCAATCGCAATTGGATGAATTTTCCACCTCTAAATAATTTTGATTAGTATTTTGAATGGTTCATTACAGTATTCAACTTAATTGGTACATGCATACATCATTTTCCACTCTATTTCTCTCCATTGCTTGGTCAAAGTGGACTGAAAGTTGGAATAATGGTTTGCAGGATGGAGAATATAGCAACACAAATTCTGTCAATTGGAAAATTGTGCGCTTTATTCTAAAGTCATGATTTTTGCCAACCCATCTTGTGCACCTGATTGTAGCCAATGTGGCACATTGTTTTCAGCATTAATGTAATCAAAGAATAGCAAATTCTTCTATATCCATTGGTTAATTCATCTAGAACCCTTTTGTTCCCTCATTCAGGCTCACTGACCCAATCCAGGTCAGAGATATTCTCCTAGGCTTTTTAGATGTTCGATCTACCTTACCACACTTGGCGGGGACGTACCTTGATTCCCTCAACAAGCCTTTCCTTTCCACTTCATTGGATTGACCAAGTTTACCATGCAATCTAGCTTGGCTTCCATCTTGGTGGGCCATGTTCTCTCGTGTCAATAAAGCAACAAGGTCTCCTTTCTTAGTTGTGACCAATCTAGGGCCTGCTGCCCAGTCGAAATCCAGTAAGAGCTAATTAATCATCACTGAGCTTACTGGTTAGGCTTGGTACACTATGCTTAAAATTCAGTTTTGGTCTTTAATTGCCTTAGATCTTTCCAAATTTAGCTTTTCTTGTTTTGGATTTTCTATTGGTAGCATGATATTGCCATCTATGGTGATCGAGATGATCATTGCACTTTGGCTATAAAAGGATCTTGATAAAGGCCTAGGTTGTTAAAGTCTTATTACAAATCTTCACTATGAGGCTTGCGTTGTACTTCTCCTTCTCAAGTCTTTATATTTTTCTCATGTCCTGCTTTTTTGTTATGAATTATTGTAATTTGAAGGAAAGTTCTTCTCTAAATGCTCAATATGGTAGAAAATTTGCTTTACCATAGTGGTGGTCATTTTTCCTTTATTTAAGAATTTTTTGCTTCAGCAAATTCTTTGGTCTATTGATCTTTGACGACCTTCTCTCGTCTCTCTCTCTTTCTCTCTCTCTCTCTATCTCTTGCTTGTTTCCTTATTCTTTTGATTGGGTTCCTCTGCTAGTATTTGCTTGGACATGCAGCTTCTTTCCTCCTCAAAGTACAACCATTCTTTGAATGCATGTGCTGCTAAAGAGATACATGCGGAATAATCTCCTCTGTTTATTTCTTGTACTGTGCTTGCATATTTATAAAGTATTGATATTTGCACTAGAATGGATGCAGATAATTCTATAATTAAGAGGATTGTTGTTGCACCATTTGCATTACTTCTTCTAGTGGAGTTATAGTTTGCGTGAGACCTATTGTTGTAGCTGTGTTGGTTGAATTGTGTATTGTTACTGAATGTCTCTGTTTTGTTTGCTTCATACTTCTGAAAGTTCTCGTGATTTTTGAGTTTGTTGAAAAGTTCTTCATAGAATATGGTCATGTTACAGAATAGGATTACAAGGAGACATCTCTTTGTATTCAAGTTCAAGGCCATTAAGAATTTTAATCAGCGTTTCACTCTTGATGAGGGGGACCAGCAATTGCAAGTTCATCAACAATCACCCTCATGCCTCTTAAATATTCAGCTACTGGCTTAACCATCTTAGCAATGGTTGCTCTCAAGAATGGATACAAATAATCATGTACTTTAAGAGTATTGTTGTTTTCACCTCTACTCATGGATTACATTGGACAATTTGATTGTCATGAGGTTTATGGAAGGGAGTTATTTTCTTTCGTGATAAAATTTTGTTTACTAATCATTTGTTAGTTCATTTGAGGGATTTATTGAATCATCATAAATAATATGCTCATCAAGTGGGATTTGTGCTATCATGCATGTTTGGTTGTCTCCCGAACATTATATAATAGAGGACCTTATCATATTTCTTACTGTTTTTCCGTGAAGAAAGCTCCTTATGGTGGGATAATCTTTTTTATGGTTGCAGCTATGGTTCAACAAAGTGTGGGCTTAGACAACTCCATAACTCGCTGATGAAAGAGTGCAGAAGATCCAAGGTTGGGGTACACACAGCGTCACCAGGAATGGTTCTTACCGATCTTCTTTTAAGGTAATTATTTTTACATCTCACAAATATTCTTAATTTAAAGCATCAGACGTCACTCTGCATGCGCAAACAGACCAAGTAGAATCCAAACATATACTAATGCATGTGATACTTCAAGCATTAGTAGCTTTTATTCCTTGCTTTCAATTTTGGTTTAATATATCATATAGTAAGTAAGCTCCATTAAATTTTTCTATACGTTAGCTTGGAAAAGCAAGTAATGATCATATATATACTTCATGGCTTTCTTTTCAAAATTTGTTTGCTTAGCTTGTGGCTTGCATCTTTTACAGTGGTTCAACTCTCCAAAACAAGCAAATGTTTAACATCATCTGCGAGCTACCAGAAACCGTTGCAAGATCTTTGGTTCCAAGGATGCGTGTTGTGAAGGGTACTGGAAAAGCCATAAATTACTTGACGCCCCCCAGGATTCTACTTGCTTTGGTCACTGCATGGCTTAGACGAGGAAGATGGTTCGATGATAAGGTGATTTTAAATTCCTTTCAAGCAAAATGCATCTGCGTGGTCTTCATTTCTAGTTTTTTGGAAGATGTACTTGTTTTTACTTTTGGCTATTGTTATCAGATCCATGGTGCCTCCATGGTGAACTCTCTTAGCTCTCCATCTCTCTGCTGCAGAAAATTAACTGCTCATAAATTTGCTGTCTCTCGCTCATCAGGGCAAGGCACTTTACGCGGCAGAGGCAGATAGGATTCGCAATTGGGCCGAAAACCGTGCTCGATTCTCTTTCACAGATGCTATGGAGATGTATGCAGAGAGCACCTGGGTGTCTGTTTTCTCTCTATCTGTTGTTTGTGCCTTCATAATACTCTCCAGTTCAAGTAACGGGTTTCCAGGCACATGATTTAACCCGGAAGTAATCGTAGAACTGAAATGCACCAAGTTTTATTCCAACTGAAGGAAAGAAAGCACAGCAAAATATCAGTCATCTGAACCAGCCAGCCTTGTTATATTGTAGGGGCTTCACATCTCAACATCGAGACCCAGAAGATTTGTATGTTGAAGGATATTATCACTGAACAACCTTCAGCTTAAATTCATTTAGAAAAAAGATATTTATTTATTTTTAGGTTTGTTGCATTGTGGAGAGTAAGCAACGTTGTTTTCTATTTCTTATTATTAGAAAACTATGGAACAGATGGTTGGGGGAAAACTAATCCCCATTAAATGCATTTAAAAGGATCAATTGTTGGTAGGAAAAACATTGTAATGGGCTTGTAAGTGAATTTGTCTTAGTTTGTTTTGTCTTTTGGTTTTTTAAGAGAATTTTCTTTTTAAATTTTTTTTAAGAAAAGATGCAAAAAAAAAAAAAATAATAATAATAATTTAAAGCATGGATGATTAATGAAATCACAAATATTCAAATATTTAGTGTAAGATATAATCTTTATCCTAAATTAAATTAAGTAAACCATGCTCTTATCTTTACCAATGGTCCATTTAGGTAACGTGACTTGAGCCAACACTATGCTTTACCAATGGTCCATTTAGGTAACGTGACTTGAGCCAACACTATGGTTGCATGGCTTACCTTGGGCATGTAGAATTGTATACAGCTTTATAGCATGATGTGGTTTCAACTCTTGCATAATAAGAGAAATATGTGTCACCCTTATTATGAGCAAACATTAAGTATTTTTTTCTCTTTTTTTTATTCAATCTCTAGTTGAGTTTATTTAATATCTCGTTTTTCAATTGTAGAGTTTACTTGTAGAGTTTATAAGTCATTAATCATTTTTCTTTTTAGTTTTATCAATACTCTTCACAAACTTTAAAAACTTTATTTTAAACGACATACTCGTAATCCCTTAATCAAATATTTCTATACTTGCCTACTGTTAGTATATATATATATATATATATATATATATATATATATGGAGAATAATATAATATTAATTTTTTAATAATAACATGATATTAATGTACAAAGCTATGGCCATGACCTAATAGCTTAGGCTTTTTGGTACAACTATTGCTAACTAGTGGTATCAATGCTTCTGTTTTAATTGGGATTAAGTAATATAATAGATTGACGATTTTGACGACGATACGGATGTGGTGTGGTAGGGCTTATAAGATTACAAAGTATTGTTGTAGGATAATACCAATTGCATGACATGTTGAAAGAGTCGACATGTTATGAGAAGGTGAGATGGTTGATAATGACGAGCAATAGGGTTGATAAGATCCAATAGATCCAATTTGTGATTATTCAATAAAGTCAAAGGTCCATACACTTCATTGTGAAAGCTATGCTTCTATTGAGTGGTTTCAATATAAAATGGTTTTTATATAAGGATGAGATTGGTTAGAATACATGTGGAATAGATATTAAACGATAAAGATGATGAGTAGCATAGTCAATAGGCTAATAGAACCAATAACAATATCCTAAAAAAGTCAACAATAGGAAATGAAGTCAATATAATGGCAAAAAAAAAAAAATAGATAACAATGGTTCAGTAGAGTTTATATTGAGCAAAATAAAAGCAATGGTTCCAACAAAACTAACAAGGCGGTAAAATTAAAGGTAATTGATTGACAGGGTTGAGAGGATAATATAATTGAAAGAGAATACTCAATACAACTAACAAGGACAAAGAAAACAAAGCCAATTGAGCTACTAGAGTGGTAAGACAAATATGATGTAATAAAACTAATTAATGACTATTTGATAGTTTTGATTATGCACATACATATTGAAATAATGATTTTACATATACTTTTATGGTGTTATTTTAAACAATTTTTTTTATTTTAATTGCAGTGAAATAAATACAATATAAAAAAATAAACTATTTTAAACATATATAAAAATTCATTAAAATTAAGATTAATTAAATAGCATAGTTTTACACCAAAAATAAATCACTATGCTAATACACGTTTTATTCCAACACAGAAGCAATATTGGTAATATAACTTTAAAAAAACTAAAACCATGCTAATTATCTCGACCGGAAATGCACCTTTTATAGCAATATCAAAACCCTACTTGATTAGAATGACTTCATACAAGTTTAAATGATCTTTTCCCCTTCATTTAGATGATTTAATTAATATTTTCTTTAAACCGTGTTTCAAATCAAAACTTTTGGCATTTGTTAAAATTATCTTTTTCCAATAAAATTCATTTTTTTTATTTTTCAAAACAACTATATAGCCCCACCTATACTGATGATTACATATTCAACATCTTTTTTTAAGAAAAAATTACATCAAATTTATGTATAGGAAAAGAAAATAAATCACATGACAAGTTCAATGTGACATAAATCAAATCTAGATGCAATTAAAAAATCCTAATAAAATCTTGCAAATTTTTTAACCAATCATCAAAATCATGATATTCATCAACCAAATATACCAAGGTACACAAATCATCTACCTCAATTCCTATTTATAATGGTCACATTTTAGAATCATTTCTTCTTGGCATGAGACTTTTCAAATCCAAATTATCCCTTCCTCTTTCTTACATAGCTCGGCTGCAACAATGAATATTCCCCAATTCCCTTCTTCTACAACAACAATAAAAAAAGTCTTCCTACATTTGTCTTTCACTCCTTAGGGCAGCTACCAAGTTTCCTTCTTTCTTCCGAAACCCGCCAATATAATCTTTTTAATCATTTTTTATAAAATGTTAATAAGGAGACTTGTAATTTCAAAAGTGAATGCAATTAATCTGCACAAGGACACCAAAGTTCGCCGCATAAACTCACCTAAGCGGCCGAAAAGCATACGTGTATATGGAAATATATTCAAGACCTGTGCATTGCAAAATTGAAGCAAACGGACAACTAAAGCTTAAAGTGTTGCAACAATAAGGAAAAGAAAAAAAGGCTCGTTTATCAGTACCTCATCTCCACAGTACACTTTTTGCTTGATGAACTGCTGCGGTAACAACATCATTCTAAGTAGAGCAACAGCCACTTCTCCTCCGAGATGAAGCATCTCCGAGATCTATTTTCTCCCTGCGGCTTGGGACAGAAGATGATGCATCTTCACCAGTCTCTATTGCCTTCCTGCTCACAAATCGGTAGATTTGCTTCAACACCTCAGAAAAGGCATTCTCCACATTAGTGGAATCCAGAGCAGATGTTTCCATGAAAAAAAGGGACTCGCGCTCCGCCAAAGCTTTGCCATCATCTTCCGACACGGTGACAAGGTGTCGAAGGTCTGACTTGTTCCCAACAAGCATGACGACGATGTTTGGATCTGTGTGCTGCCTCAGCTCCTTGAGCCAGCGTTCAACATTCTCAAAAGAAGTTCGACGTGTGACGTCGTACACGAGTAATGCACCCACAGATCCACGATAGTAAGCACTCGTGATGGCACGGTACCTGCATGTGTAAGAGTAAGTCAAGCAAAGCAATGAGAGTGGAACAACAAAAATGCATCATCATCTCAAATAAGAATCGCGATTCACCAAATAGTTTTTATATGGGACAAGACAACAAGTTAGAATGAAACTTGACAATAGATGTTAGCTAAAGCTTTTACAAGAATTTCTCACTACGCACTCTTCTTCCTAAGTCTGTCATAATTCTAACTCAACCTTCCATATTTTTATCACCATTAGCATGACTACAAATCCTTTGTTGTTTTTCTTAATAGAGGATCAACATAATATTAACTCAAGGACGTCTAGTTTCCCACTTAATATAAAATGGCCACTACACCTACAAGATTCACTCCTGAACGAAAGTCCTACAACGGACTCTCAAGAAATATGCGCTAATGAATGATGATGAAAATAGATGTTATACAATATTAAGAAATTTAAATACACTCGTTTCTCATTTCCTGCACCGAAAACAATGCCTTTTTAAATCACCTTAAAGCTGCTCTCTGCACTCTATGATGTACATTGTTGCCAAAATCATAATCATTAGCCTTAAGGTTAGCTTTATGATTATTTATCCTACATTTACCTTTGCTTGATTCTATTTCCGGTGTTCTACTAACGAAAGACTTTTTAAACATTTTCTAATTCAGAAAAAGGTTTTTAACAGGCAATTCCACTATAACATCCTTTGTTTCATTCTTGTTTGAAAATTGTATGGTGATTACATAACTCATTCGAATAAAAAAAATGAGCAATTGACTTTATCACGCTGTATAAAAGAAATTTAATCCAAAATGCATTTGTTCCTCATCTTTCCTGCCAAAGAAAAAATGCCTTTTCCTTCACCTAAATCTGCTCTCTGCATTCTAGTAGAGAAATCCAAGGCTCTCTGCAGTACTGGCATCGACAACCATTTCGTAATCATTAGCCTTATCGCACCTATTACCAGTCAGCTTTATGAGCATTTATCATATATTTAGCATTGTTTAAGTGCAACATCCAGTGTTACTTCTAGTTATGCAAGACGTTTTAAGAATACTAACAATTCGCAATAATAGATGCAATGCATTTTTTTTCGCATCGATTAAGTATTGTTTGAACATCTTTTTCTCAAGCACACACGCAAAGCACTATATGCAGTCCCAGCTTTTCGTGATACCCAGGTCTTCTAATCTCCTAAATGTTTCTCGAATATCTAACTTTTATGTAATTCAAAAAGAATCTTTTAACATTAAAACCTTTATACTATGAGAATTTATCAGGATCTCATAAAAGATATCAGCAAACATATAGGAAATGAACTTTATTGTACAAACCATGTATTATTAATATCAAGAAATGTAACAAGGAATGCATTCATTCCTCAATTTGCTGCAATAAGAATTTTAAGATTGTAACAAGCTTGAGGAACACCATGACGGTTTTCAAATTGCGGTCAAAATATGATATTTGAAATCAAGTAGAAGCACAAAGACCAAATTACCTTTTAACTATTTGAGAGTGAAGTATAACAAAAATGTAATACTGATAGATATTAAACAGTAGTTGAGATTTGTTTTGAAAACTTGCCAATTGGCCCCAATATTACGTACAGTTGAAAAGCAATCGTATTTAGGAGATTGCATCTGAATACAGTTTAATGAGTTCTAAACACCATAATGGAAACTTGAAAACAAATGGATCCTAAAACTGTTCTTTGCACTCTATATTAGAGATTGATCACTATATAATGATAATTAATCTTATCTCATCTCGTACAGCTTAGTTAATGAGTGTTTACCCTAAATTTACCTTTATTCAGTGTTACACGTATGCTAGACTTCTTAAAAATTCTCAACAAAAAGCTCTTAACATGAATTTCATTTTAATTAAGTTGTTTAGACAATATTTTTTTTTCCATGTGTACACATTTGAACCACTATGCTAACTTACTTTTTCATGCGGTGCAAATTTTTTTATCTTCTGAAAGCTCCTCAAATATCTGATTTTTTCCTTAAATTAAAAAAAAAAAAAGCTTTTCACAATCAATTTCTGTGTAAAATTTCTCGTTTGCCTCTACCATATTATGAGAATTGTGTGTTGATTCCATGATTAACTTAAGGAATAAATTATTTGAATATTAATACTAGAACATAATTCATACATTTGATAACGTCAACAATTATTTGGCAAATTTCTTTTTCCTTGATACCACTTAACTTTCTTTTGACAAAAAAAAAGGTATATCTCTCCATCAATTGCAATATTTCCTATAACTAATATTCTGGAAACAAAACCAAATTTCATACTTGAAAGCCTTTTTTATGGTTGATTACCTCATCTACCCTCCAGCAACGATAAATCAGGATCCCCTTTATCAAAACACTTTGTATTAAAAGGCTTTGGTTATGACATTTCGATTAAATTGTATCATTCATAATAAATTTTTTATCATACAACAAAATTTTCAATAATCTCATCAAAGTAAATTGCTAAGACCTTATGCATTCCTTCAAATCAAACATAAATTCACCATTGTGTGCTGATTATGTGCAAAGTATCCCATCAGTTTTCTGTGTTTATTTACTTCTTTAGTCACATGATATGGAGATAACCCCAGGAAATGTTTATATGAATTGTCAAACTAGAAGACCTTAATCAACCCAGAATATGAGATTTGCTCATAAGAATGAGTTGGATAAAACCAAGTGAAATATCTCTACAAGATCTAGAATCAATCCACCGTACATGATACATTTTCAATACATACAATTGCTATTTTAGTTATTTAAAATGATTTTATTATTATTATTCATAATGTTAGAAAAACATTTGTGAACATTCATCAAAACTAACCAAAATGGCAAAAAACTAATTGAATGATTACAACAAGCCAGTGTTGAATTCTAAAACTCTATTGCTTGGCTTAAACCTAGTTAAGGTCAATTGGTAATGTAAAATTAGTAGGCCAATCGAATTTAAAATGGAAAGTCAACATTATAAAAGAAAAATGACCAGAAAACACAAGAAAGCAGAATGATTTTGGAAGCAATCAAACATGCTAAAACTTGATGCCTAGTCAATTTCAAAACCAATAGTTCTATTTTGACCTGATTGGACGTTTTTTGGAAACCGATCAAGTTTTTTTAAAACCAAAACAAACCTAGATCTCAATGTTTTAGCCAATTTTGCATCAGTCTCTATTGAATACAATAAAAAATGACAAGATAATCATTTTCAGCTGAGAGACCATCTTGGACCAAAACTCAAACAATGCTTTACTCATGACATTCATGTGCCTAAACACCTTGCTACCCTTCTAGCAACAAACTATTGCTTACAAGACAACCTTAATCAATGTCACAAGTCTTCAAATGAAGGTGAGGGGTGTGATGGGCTGCCAATGTATCCAAACTCTTCAATCATAATTGTCAAATCATGTTCTCTCTTTCGAAACAATAATCAGTAGCTTGAATTTTTAGTCTCTATGCAGCAAAATTATTTTAATGAGTGACTACCACCATTTGCAGCACTTAGCAACTAAATCCACAATATTAGGTGTTAAACAATCCTTTTTTGGCACAAAATTCATTTTCACTCCCCAAACTTTTCTAGCTGTTAACCAGTGTTTGCATTCTTCCTAAATTTTTTTAGAAGAAATTTGATTTTAAGTCAACAGAGTCTGCATGCCTGAGGTGAACATTGCTTCAAAATAAATTAAAGTCCAAGATGTCTGAAACTTTTTGAAAGGAAAGCGGCATAACTAACCAACACCATCAAGGATCAAAAGTAACAACAGGAGTTCAACGATCTACAAATTAAGCAAATTACCAAATAGCAAAATGAATAATTGGAGAGGAAAATAGCACAGAAACAAGCCAGCCTATTTACTTAGTTATTGTACATTTTCTTTTAATTGTTTACAAAATAGCAGGTTACTTCAATGTTAATTTCCAATTGTCATATATACTGAGATAACTTTATGGCATTTTTCCATAGTTGGAAGACAAGAATATAACACAAGAGATAAGAGACAAATTCAAAACCAATGTTTTGCCTAAATTTGCATAAATAAAAAACTCTATAAAAGAAGTCATATCTCATGATAACATTATTAACACCAAAAATATGTTCAAACGCATGTGAAAATCTTATCCATTGTCTATTACTTTCTCTTTTAACTTTGAAATCTTCTAAATCAAGTATCATGTTAAAAATTAAGGATACTAACCAATTAATCCACGTGGGGGTCCTATGTTAATCACTCAAACAAAACCTATTCAGCTCATGAAAGTTTATAAGCACAATTACGTATCATACACATTATGAGCTATTCAATCAAATGGAAACATTTCTAAGTTTATCAAAGATTTATTAAACTATAGTAGAAAAACTCCAAGGACCCAAAACTCTGATATTATTTACTAAGAAAGTTGCATCAAACGAGAGTCCAAGTTGAACTAAATAAATATTTAGGATAACATGCTAAAGTGAACTTTTAATGTGTAGTTGGCAAGGAACTTACTTGATTACTCTTAATCATGCACAATTATAAAGGAATGTTTTTGTTGGATGGTCATATAGTAAATGCCCTTTTTTATCAAAAAAATATCTAAACCAAAAAACCCTATCCAAAAAAACATAGGATATTATTGGATGCCCTCATTGTACACTCGTGTGTCTTAGCTTTTTTCAAAGTCAAGCTAATCATATGTGGGAAAACTCCATCCAATGATGACTTCTTTTGATCTAGAAGTATTCACTCCTCATCAAGGGACATAGTCTTCTTAAGAGGAGCTTATCAACATCCAAAGTGACATCTTCACTATTCTCACAAAGCAAGCTCTCTTCAAGCCAACAAGAGGGTTACTAGTAATATTGATGAGTATACTTAGCGAACATACTAGAAGATAATTTTGTCATAGATTCCCTTCTGCTTGGAGTCATGCTTCCATCAGAAATAACAGCCTAAAACTTTATATCTTGAACAAATCAATATGAAAGTTATATAAAATGTCTGTCTAGACATACTTTTCCAACCACATTCATATCCTATTTTATAAAGATGCAATGCATTACAATGAGGACATCTTATCCATGATTCAAGAAAAATTTCAAAAAGATGGGTTCCAAACAAATCAAAGCCCACTGTCCTTGGTGCATAACACTTCATTAAGTCATATCGTCTGTATAGTAAGCTCCAGTTGTTAGTCATGCTAATAAAATGCATCCAAAACAGAATATCTAAAGTTTAAATTAAGCGTTCAAGAAACACAAGAAAAGAGATCAGTAAAACAAGAGGTGGTGAAAGCTTAAAATTTAACGAATGTAAGCGCTAGGAATCCCATAGCTATAATGTCAATAGAAATAATCTATTTTAGGCCTAAACCACAGATGGCAAGACCATATTAATGTCAATGTCAAATTACCTAGGATCTCTAGCTCATCTACCGTATGGGTGATACAGTTGAACTCATTTAAATAAGAAATTTATAAGAACAACAGGAAATACAATCCGATAAAAGAACAGGAATGGAATACCAAGAATCCCTTCAGAAATCGAATAAAACACTAGTCTACCAAAAGATAATCCTCAAGGTTTTTTCCCCGCGGAAAGAGCAAACAAGTTTAGAAAGAGAGTGAGGGAGGGAAGGGGAAAGATAGAAACCTCTCCTGTCCTGCAGTGTCCCATATCTGAGCCTTTATTATTTTGCCGTCGACATTCAAGGTTCTTGTAGCGAACTCCACGCCGATGGTGGACTTCGATTCGAGGTTAAATTCGTTCCTGGTGAACCTCGAGAGGAGGTTGGACTTGCCAACCCCAGAATCACCGATAAGCACCAACTTAAACAGGTAGTCATAGTCGTCATCCACTCGATAACTCGCCATCTTCTTCTCACGGGTGAAGAGTAAATAAGGGTTGAGCTGAGCTGAGCCCTACAAAACGAGCTTAGATTTTTCTCGACTGAATTCCTTTTTGATCCACATCACTGAGGTTTTGGTTAGCCGAAGATAGTGGGTTCTTAATTGCTGTTGGAAGACGGAAAAAGACCACAAAATTACTTTAATAACCTCATATTAGCTAGCATTGCTGGATCTTAAATGCACCAATTTCATTCTACAAACATTATTTAATGCATGTCACACATAAAGATAGAATAAAAGTGATTTTTAACGATATTTTTTTGAAGGTATACTTACGTACAGATAGTTATACGTGCGGTTCTATTTTATACATAATTAATCTATACATATTGTAGGTATATAGCTAATTAAAAATAACAATAATAAATTCATAATAAAAAACAAATAAATTTAATCAATTGCTTGCATAACTTAAAATGCATATGCTGAATACTCACAGTATTATACATATATACATACATACATACATACATACATACATATATACATATATATATATATATATATATGAAAAATTTGTCCATAACTTCGAATAACAATCAAACAAACAAGAACACCCTCAAATTATGCATACAAAAATGGTACAGTTATAAGTTAAATAATATGTTAATGATTTCATACCATGTTTATAACATTTACAATTTGTAATCTATCAAAAATGTGCAAAATTAAATAAATACATACATAAATTGAAAAATACATACATATTATTAAATTTACGTTATACCATATAACGCAGTTATTAAAGAGAGTTATGGAACAGGTAGGTTTTGAATTGTTGTGTTTTAAAATTAAGTTTTTACAAAAATGTTTGCAGAAGAAGCATATGAAAAAAAAGATTTATATGATAAAAAAAAGACTTTTTTAATTATAATTCAATAAAACAATAAACTTTTGAACAAAGAAGAATGCGCTCATAATATTTTTTTATTACTAAATATTAAAAATAGAGATAAATCAAATTGCATTCGTTAATGCAAAAAATAATTATAAAAAATTAAACTATTAGGATATAATATTCGGAGTGAAGTTATCAAAGAATTGGATCTTACATAGAGAAAATGCGTTACGCTGCAACTGCTCAAAGCTTGCACTCCACACTCCATCTACAACAAAAGACAAGCTACAGCTTCGAAACAGTTGGTGTGCAACTGCATCACATTGCTGTCTCATACAGGCATTGAAAGGCAAATTTTGGCTTAATAGGTCAATCAATAAATTGAACACACTACGTGCATTCCAGCGTGCATTTCACTAACGTTTCTTTGGCTATGTCCAGGTACTTATTTTTTATCATCGTTTCAGAAGAAAATGAAGTGAAATAAAACGCAAAAAACTAGACAAAAGAACATAAAGCCAGCCAGTAAGAGCGTCTCTTTTGTTTACTTAAATCATCTTCCAGAAGAAATGAATACTGGTTTTGTTCATACAGCAAGATTCTACTTTCAAATCTGATGATGCGTACCGCGAAATTTACATAGTTTGCACATGGAAGAAACCATGCATACAAAAATGCCCCGATGATGCCATGATGCATACAAAATGTACATTGATTTCCTGCAACGAGGAACTATTGGACATAGAATAGATAAAGATTCCGATCTTAACCAACACATGTATGTATTCTTTATGGAATTCATGCATCGATATGGTAGAATATCAATATACTTAACTGTTGAGTATTTACCCGTTAGTGGTGTTCATTGCTGATAAGCTCAAGTTGATGAAAATTTCTTTCAGACATTGCATTTTTTATGCCCATATCATCCTCCTGTGCATCATCGGCATCAAGAAAGAAATATTTTGGCGCTCCATCGGAAGATTTTAAGTTTGTTATTTCAGCTCCATCAACATTACTATCTTTCTGTAGTTTTTGGTATCTGCAAGGAAGACAAGCTTAATACATTGTAGAAGGATTTCACTGAATTTATACAAGTAATACATAAAACATTTTCTGAGACACACCAAATGATAGACCATATGGATACCTAGCGATATATATAAAAAGTTCTAAATCAAATGATAATAATAACATAACAAATAAAATTGAGTACACTTGAAAAATGAAAAACGAACGGCTTATTGGAACACAGTGCTTAATACAAGTTACAAGGTGAGGTATCTTGATTCAAATCTTAACACATAATTAATAATGTGCATTATCTTGATTCAAGATCCAAATTGGAACACAACTCTCGATTTTCTCACCGTGTCAAACATAATTGAAATTTAGTGGCATATTTTAATATTTTATGAATAGCATTCTTCAGAGTTGAATAAATCGTTGCTAGCAAATTTTACCGGCTGTAATTCCTGCCAATATAAATATGTCAAATGTCAGAAACTGATGTATTGAACATTATTTATTCCTTGATATTTTTTTATTACTTTTATATATATCTGACACAAGATGCTAGTGCTGTCACAAAATCAAATAGGCATGAGATACTTGATCAACAATTCAAAGAGAGAAAAGGGCTTGAGATACTTGGTTATTAACTCATTCAACAAATTTCACAAAATTGTATTTTGCATATAACTATTGACAAAGTATCTGTTGATCACGATGTGAGAAACTTGATAATAAAAAAATCATAGTTCATTTGTTCTGATACTTTTCTCTGAGTGAATGTACAAATTTTGACTCGAACAAAATTTGGAAGATCAATCAAAGGTAATGTAATAGTTAACACAATTTTTTAAGTCACATGATCTTAACTCAAGTAAAAACTGACAAAATGTTTAGAAGTGACATAATAGTTAACTAAACATATATACTTCGACACTTGACTCTAACAAAAATGGAATAATATTCAGAGGTGACAACTGTTATTCAGATGCCAAGTTTCGAGTCACATTTTCTTTTATGATAAAAGCAAGTATAACCTATGATTTATTGAAACAATAGAATAGTAACTAGTAAGATCTTAAGGGTATAAAATGATAACAAGTTTTTCAAAAGATTTACACACAAATTTCAAATGAATATCTAACCATCCAATGAACATATCAAACAGTTTGTCGAGCAGCGTTCAAACATTGGATAATCCATTGCTCTTAAATGAACCACAATATAGTCCTATTAATTCATGAAAATATATTTTTTGTTGGATAACTATTGGAACATTTGATCCTCAATCCAATAAGACAGTTTATAAGCGTTAAAATTGGACTTTGAACATCTAATTAAAGTTTATCGATTATTAAACCATCTAATGGTTTAATTCGACGTTCAGTCTATTTAACTAAAATTGGATCTATCAAACGACTAAACTATTTGATATGTATTAAATGCTCTGTTTGATGAAGAGTTCGATGTTTGAACAGACAATCTATTGACATAGAACTTCAAATAAGTTTTGTTGGATGACTATCAAACAATCTGATAGTCATCAATTAGGTTATCACTCAATCCAACAGACCATTTGATAAATCAACAAGATCAGGAAGACCTGATCAGATCATTCAATTATGAAATTGGACAATTCAATGCCTTTGTGAAAAACACACAAAGGTCATTAAACCTTAAGAGTTGAAGAATACTTCTAATATTAAATATTGCAAAAAGGTCATATAAGAGCTGTTATGTTTCTGAAGTATTTGATTCCTATAAATCTGCTTCAAATCAGATTAAAACAAAGAATAGAGAATACTAATTAATCGACTTACGAAACTCTAAGAGAAATACAAGGACCTTCAAGATTTGTCTTCTAAAACCATTGAAGTGAAGCATCCTCTATTTGATGATTGGTAACATCGTTCAAACCTATTTGCAGCAAATTAGTTGTGCCTTGTGGATTATTTCTCTTGTTATAAAAATTTGTTCTGAGCATTACAGTTTTTTTCCATTTCCTGTTTCCTTGACATTGAAGGACTCTGAATTCAGTTAGTGTAGGGGCAACTTCTCTTCAGTATCAAAAGTAGATGGGCAAACAAATTGCAATAGAAATAGCAAATGATAAAGACTATCCAATGTTCAAGGATTTGTCAGTACAAATAGTAGATGATAAAGAATAAATTTTCTAAGCATGACTCCAAAAGAAAAAAGAACTGTAAAGCAACAACTTGAAATATTTATGTTTCAATTTTCTTTTCTAAATTTGATCTCCATGTAAAATAAACAGAAATAAGCCACCATCATAAATGGCAGGATGATAAGTTGTAACAAAGTATGTTCACTTACTTATACCAATTGAATAAGCTAACTCCAACCAGTATTGTTAGAAGTCCCATGCCCTTCAGCACAGTAAACTGATCATGAAAATAAAACACTGCAACCTGACCAAAAATCGATTACTTCAACAAACATAAACAATGCAATGAATCAACCTTTGTCCTCCAAATATGCAAAATTAGCACAGTATGAAAAAGGAATGATGAATTCAATGCTTAAAAATTCAAAAAACAATAACGTTAGCCAAATATTCAGCATACTTGAAAATAAAGTTTAGCCTAGTGTGGAGCCTTGACATACGTTACGTGGCTCATCCCTTGACCCTAAGATTCTGGGTTGGTATATCTCCATTATGTGCAATATTAGAACCGAGTTAATCTATTCCCTTAAAAACTGGTATAAGAACTATGTTTTGCTTAGATAAAGTAATTATGTGGTTTATGACTTAGGTGGTCTTTCATTGTCTTCAATAAAGTTTACTAAATTAAAAAAGCTTAACTAAATTCTCATTAACCCTCTTCTTAATTGAATAGTTCTTGATATACATAGCACTTGATAGTGTTTTGAAAAGCTTTAGTTGAGCTGCAAAAACTTGGCCAGTGATTGATGATTCCCATGTTTTGGCCAATTATAATGTTCCAGTATCCACTGTCAAAGGGAACTCTTTGACTTCCTTTATGCATGGCAACACTCAATTTGGCTAATTAAAAGGTTTATATATTACGTACAAGTTAGAGAAAAAGATTAATCCCATAATAGAATATATGAAAAAAAATTGTTCATGCCTTAATATTCATTTAAGTAGCGGCTGTCTATGGCTCAAGCTTTTTTTATTAATGAGCGTCCATCTAATAGAATAATGGACCTTCAGCAAATCAAGTTCGCACTTTTGAAAGATGACAATAATAAAACACCACCCGATCAAGAAGCTTAAAAGCTCAAACAGTTCTAACTTTGAAAAAGAAATTGTGCTAATTGTTAGTCTGGCAAGGACTTGTAAGGAAATCAAATATGCCTAAAACCATAAGATTGAAAAGAAAGATGCCTACCAAAGTCCTGTCGGTGATCCATCTTTGTATGGAAGATGGCAGTTTGATAAAGGTCCAAACAATACTATTCCTCAGAGGTCATGACTGAAGTTTGAGCCATGAGTAGTAAAAGGTTCCTTGAACGAGATTTATGAAAAATACAAACAATATTTATTTCCAATGATGGAAAATAAATCCGTTAAAATTTACATTAGATCACAAGTATTTTTACAATGCCATATTTAATAAAAAAGCCATAAGCTTAGAAGATGAAAAATTCACTGCTGCTGTCAAAAGTCACTAGTAGGCAAAGGCATTTGCTGTAAGTATGATGCAAAAAGGTTCTACTATTCACCATAATAGAAACAAGTTTTATGAAATATTGGAAGACATTTCTTACCATTACTGTAAGAAAGTACCCCAACCAATGGGATCTCTCACTTGGCTCCAACCTTATCAATGAATTGTGCAATGAAGAAAAAGAACAGAGCCTAAAAAGCCATATTGCTTGCAGCATATTATCAAACTACATGAGGGCATATGAAGGACAAAAAAGCACCTTTCATCTCCAACAAAATGGATGAAAATCTCTTTGGAATCTCGTGGATAATTAATTTCAACAACACGCCAAAAGGGCACATGGAAGGAGAAAGGATGTTGCATACAATCGACATCTATCAAGGACTTCTGAAGTTATAGAAGTGCCAACAAAGGTTTGATATGGCTTGATGGCTGAAAAATCCTTAGTATATTTCAAGAGGACTTCAACCTCAGATAATTCTTCTTTGGTGGCCTATTTATGACGGGTATATGGATGATCCTTGGAGAGTCTTTGCTGCCTCCAAAACAGATCAATGACTATTAATGATTTCAAACCAAGCCTGGCTTGAGCCAAATTGGGTCTACTAATAAAGGACCGACTCATAATCAAATTGTGGCTCAAATTGAAGCAATTTTCATTTGGTGTGGTTTGTGATTGCAAACCTGCCTCAAGTTCAAATTAAGTCAACTAATCAAGGACCAACTCATCAATTTGTGGCTCAAATTAAATAACTTTCCATCTGATTAGATTTGTCATTGAGACAGCACACATGAACATGCACTCATGTGCACAAATGAACATTATATTTAGCCTACATTGGAGATGTTTAATCCCATATTGCCCAATGAAGTCCTTAGCTTCTTTTGTTTGCATGGGAAATGTTTTTTGCCCCATTACATGGAGGAGCACTTTATTTCTAAGAAAACTTTATTTATAAATTGTATTGCGAATGGTGGTTGCCTTTTTGTGAGAAAATTTCATATATAATATATACGAATGATTAACATGTTGTCATATTTAGTTCAAAACAAATTCTCATTTTAACTTTGAGTTTAGCCCTTATTTTTGAAAAGAATAAATCATTGTTCCAGATGTTGCCTGACTTCGAGAAGATTGTGGAAATCTCTAAGGGGGTGATTACCTTGCCACTTACCAAATTCAGAAAATCAAAAAATATCAATTGCCATTCAGGTCAAAAGTAATTGTCAATTCTTAAATCTGTTAAAATTCGTAGATTGTGGGATTCACATGCAAAGCAGGGATTTACTAGACACTTGAGACTATAAAGCAAAGAGAAATAAGAATTGTCGAGAAAGAAACAGAAGAGACAAACTTTATGTATATGACATCCTAAATGGATCTCACAGTCAATTTTCTGTTTACATATAGGTTCAAAAGACTACAAAGAAAGTAGTCTAGACGACAGCAAGAAGGAAAGACTCGCTCTTGAGAATGAAAGAGGAGATGGAAGAGGGGAGAAAGACGAGCAACTCTCTTCACATGAGATAGATTGCTGCAATGTGGAAAACAGAGTTGCTTAATCGTGAAATCCATTTAGGCAACCTTACAATTCTTCCCTCTTTCAAGTGGTTTTCTTTGCCTTTCAGCCTCAAGTCTCTAGTAAAGTCCTTTTGAGTTTGAATCCACAATCTATAAATTCTTAAAGATCAGACTTAAGCATCCATATCTTTTTGGCATCATCAGTATGAACTGCAAACAAATCAGAGAAAGCCTGTGGTCAAAAGGCCACTTCTTGCACTAAGACACTTTTTGCACGTCATGCCATAAAACCTGTTTCTATAGGGCATTTCCTCCATGCTCAGATGCTACAGCTCGTGCAAGGTCAGGAAAATTGTTATGAGCTATCCCCAAGCACATTGGCAAAAGGATTTGAGTGATGCAATTGCCTACCGTTTGTGCTCTTGCAAGCAGTCAACAAGCTCCTGTAGCAGCTCCTCCTACACCTGTCACGCACCATTTAGGAATGGTAGCTCCGAATTGTTCAACAGCTAGCCCTGACTCAAGAGCCTCAAATCAAAAGCCTTTATTTGAGTGATATCAACCCAACCCAGCCATGCATCACCTATTCGTGTCCATCTACATCCTACTCGGCATAACTTTGCCCCAGCCCAACTTCACAAAGAAGAGGTTGAGTCTGTTCAACGCACTGCAATCCTTTTTATTCCTCTCAGTAAAGCCAACTCTCCCCCATCTCCTTGGAGAACCTGTAGTCAAAAGTTAAGAATGCAAAGCACCACTGCATGGATACTATCGATGCAAAAAAGGGATTCGAGAGATTTAGACAAAAGCTTACTTGTAGTTGATCTTGTGAGATGTAACTTTAAGCAGCTTTTAAGAACTTCTAATAGCTTATTGTTGAAACAAGAGTATTTGGGCAGTTTTAAAAGAGCCTCCAGTCAGTTTACAAGAGCTTCAAGCAGATTATAATGAGCTTTTGGGTGGAAGCAAAGCTTTTGGGCAGCTTGGCAAGAAAGAATTTGAAGTTCAAGCAAAGAGGAGAGCCTTTGGGTAGTCTAGGCAGAGAAGAGAGCCTTTGGGCAGCATGAGCAGAGAAGAGAAAGTTTAATATAAACACTAGAGTAGGCAACAGTGGTGATAATTCCTAGGCAGAAAGAAGCCTTCAGGAAGGGAATTTTGGTCCCCAGGCTGATCAAGGGAAGCACGGATAGGTGTACACTTTCGAGAGTATTATCTCAAGTAGAGGTATCTTCGAGCAGGTGCAGGAAGAGTTTCAGGTAGTTCAACAAAAGGAGTCTTTCGAGTAGAAGATTAATTAGGAGGTCGAGCAAAAAGGAGAGGCTTCAAGATGAGACAATTGTGGACTTGGGAAGTAGCAAAGCTTTTAGGTGGAGAGAGAGAGGAAGACACGGGGTAAAGATGAAGGCCTTGAACAATCTCCAGGTAGGGTATTGTGAAATGTGTCTTGATGAGCTTCTCAAGTAGGTATAGCTCAATTTTCATGATTTCTTCATTCATCAGCTGGAAATCGACCATGTCTTTGCACCCCCAAAACGTTTAGACTCATAAAATAGAGTGATTGATCTCCATTGGAAGCATCGCTCCGAAATTGTAGACCAAAGAGTATGGAGACTCTCCAGTTGTGATAGGAGTGATCCAATATGCCCACAACATATTAACAATCTCATTAACCCAAGGCTCTTTTTTTTCTTTTTATGACGGGACTTCAAAATCTTTAAAAAGCTTTGTTTGTTGTCTTAGCTTGACCATTTGTTTAAGAATGAGCTATAGAAGCATATTTCACATGATAACCATATTTCTAATAGAAATTAAGAAACGTCTCAACTTAAAACATCATGGCTCTGTTTGTAACTATAGCTGAAGGAACACCAAATTGCCTAAATATGTCCAAAGGAAGTTACAAATTCTTGTTGTAGTTTAGCTAACGAGAGGTTTGACCTCAATCCACTTTGAGAAATAGTTGATACAAAAGAGAGGGAATTTTCTCCAACCCTTGACTATAGAGAAGGAATAGGAAAATCCATAACCCAGACAGAGAAAAACCAACAAATATTAATGGCTATCCTTGGGGTTACTAGTTATCAAGAAATAGACACATATGGCCAACACACTTTGTATCTTTTATCAAATAATATTATTTTTTTGTATGGTATACTAGAAAAATCAATGTCTTATGATTTTGATGGATTAACTACAACTAGAGATGTGATTACCATATTATCTTGAATGTATTTCTTTTATAATATCTTGAACCTCGAATGGATGGGCACATTTGAGTAAAGGCTTGAAGTAGGATTTCCGATAAAGTTGATCCTCAATCAAAACATAGCATTAGGAAAATCACTTAATTCTTTTTGTATATGATCTTCGATGAGGCCAAGTCCCTTGTCTTGAGATAAAGTTCTAAAGAGTTTATCCAACAAATGGGACTCCTAAGGCTAAGAACTAGTATCTCCATGACCCCAATTCATGAAGATTTTAGTAAAGCTAAGTTGATCAAACTTATATAAGAGGCTTGTGCCATTGTATTATATGCTGTAAGATTTGGGTCCCTAGTTTCAAATAAGCCCTTGATTTGGATAATAACTAGCTAGGAATTGTTAAAAATAAATAAGTGTCTAACTTGCACCAAAGCAAACCTCAGCCTAACTATCAAAGCCTCTTATTTGACTTTGTTGTTCGTGACTAAAAAGTTAATTCTAATCCTATCTTTTAACTTAACCTCTTCTGGACTTATTAGAATGAAACAGATCCTACATAACTTTTGTCTTAAGGCTCTATCTACAAATGGCTTCCAAGTGTTTGATAATGGAGGGTCGAGCTTAGTTTCTAAGGAAACACCTTTGACCATGAAATCAAAAAGAATTTGAGATTTAACAAAAGGGCAAAGTATGAAGATAACCTCAAATTTCCTAAGCTCGATGACCCAATGATGCAACCCAACTAAGATCTTTATTGATTGAAGAATGTGTTTCAAAGGCTTGTTTGTGACGATATTGATGTGTGGGATTAGATGTATTGTCATAGTTGCAAGGTAAACATATGCAAAGCAAGTGTCATATTTTTTACACAGTAAATTCTCTTCTCGAATTAACAAATAACTGACGATAAAGCTTGAGGTCGCTAAGTAAACAAATAGTGGTGCCAAGCACTAGGCTATTCAAAATAAAGGCGACATAAGTTTTAACTCTTGGAAATTCTTCGATCCATAGTCCATTAAGGTCTAAAATGATCACAAACCAATTTGAAAAACGACCAAGCCTTTTTCCCCAATTTGGAAATAAAACGACCAGAGTCCAACAATGCATCCAGCGAGACGTTAGACATCTTTTAAGAGTTCGACAAAGGCACGAGTAGAATAACCTTTATATTGTTGGAATAATCTAGGATCTATTCGATACAACGTAGCTAAGAAATTTTTCTAATGATGTCTCAAAAAAACACTTCAAATTGTTAAGCTAGACATTGAATTTTTAACAAATCTTAAAGTATCCCTTAGGTCTTATAGATGTCCCTCAAAAGAAATGTTTTTTACTAAGATATTGTCTACATAAGCCTTAAGGTTCCTACTTTTCTAACTCTGAAACACAATATCAATCATCCTTTAATAAGTCATTTTTTAGCGGTCTTCTGCTCATTCTCCTTGGCCCTTTTAATTTGATAGTATCTTAAGAAGACATCTTAAAAGCTGAAACAAGTGAGACTAATAGCCAAATCCACAAGATCGCCAATTTGAAATAAAGGACATAAGTATTTCAAGCTAACGTGGTTGAGATTGATGTAGTCAATGCACATAAGCCCTTTACCACTATTTTTTTCACAAATACCACATTTGCCAAACACTAAAAATAGTGGATCGATCAAATAAAATCGACCTCAAGTAGTTTAGATACTTTTTCCTTGATTATTTTTTGCTTGTCGATGCTAAACAATCATTTTTTTGCCAAATGATTGGAATCCCAAAATCTATATGGAGAGAGCGTTGGGTCATTGAGGGATCTATCCCCCATAAGGGCACTCATGCAAAACATCGAGATACTCAACCAAAAGTTGGAGAGTGACCTCCTTTTCTTTCTTTTTCCTCTTGATCAGTAGAGATAGTTATAAGCTTTGTTGGTTCAAAAAGATTGTTAACTAGAGAGAAAAGGAGATGCCTTTGAAAAGAAAATTTGAGTCCCTGGGTAGCTGAAGGGAGGCATGGGCAAATGCAAATAGTTCGACAAGCTAAAGAAGCATTTAGGAATTTAAGGCTTAAATAGGGGAATCTTTGGGCAAACGAAAGTAAAGCTTCAGGTATTTTAACAAAAAGAGGGTTTTATGCAGAGGATTAAAGCTTCAACCAGTCCAGTAGAAAGGAAAGGCTTCAAGAGGAGATAGGTGGAGTCGAGAAGCAGCAAAGCTGTCAGGTGGAGAGAAAAAAGGACTAGGGTAGAGACAAAGGCTTTGGGCAATCTCTGGGTATAGTATTGCAAAACTTGGGCAATGAGAAGTCCTTAGGTGGCTTTCTTTTGAAGCCTCATGGGCTAAAGGTTCTTAGGAAATTAATTTAAGAAAAGAAAAGAAAAAGAAAAAGAAAAGTTCTACATCTTACGAGGATTAAATGCCTTCAATTGAGCCCATAGGGCCCTCTTATGGTTGTTCCCAACTAAGAAGCCAAATCTAGTTGGATTTCTACTCCCTCGATTTATCCCACATAATCGAGGTTCTCTAGCACATAAGAAAAGTAGTGTGTGATAATGAGACATTGCAGTTTTAGTAGGTATCCCTCTTTTATTTTCCTTTTAACATTTCTTTGTCTCTTCAACTACCTTTCTCAAAGATAAAAACCCTAACATATACTTGCAAGACTTTGATATTACTATCATATAAATCATAAGGATATCCAAATCCTCCACACAACAAATAACTCTTCTATAATAATCATTAACAAGTGATAGCACAAACATAAAAAAAAGTGAACAATCGAACTTGATGGCATATCAAGGGTCCCAATATCACAATCAATGAGAAAGATGAATTTGCATGTAAGAACAATACTAATAACGAGCTTTAAGTCACCAAGACAATCAATTCAAAAATATATTCACATGAAACATGAACAAGTTAAATTCCTAATATGATGATCACTACATACATCCCTTATAGTTACTAAAAAAAAATCTCTTGCATTTAAAGCTCAATAATATACTACAACATTGTAATTTCATAATCGTAAATTTGTGACTCCTTCCACTTAAAACCTTTAAAGTCTCTCCTCATGTACCCTTTTCCTTACATAAACAACAAATAAATAAATTTTTCATGCAAGTTTTTCTTACAATAATAATGTGAAACACTTCCCAATAAGTTTACTCATGATCAATCACTCTTAACATGCTTATCACATGAAAAAATTCAAGCATAGAAATCACCTTCTTTGAAAAAAAATAACTTTTAAATTTTTTTCTAAACTTGTGATTATCAGTTAGCATTTCACAAATACTAACAAAAGACAGAGTATAAAAATAATAAAACAAAATCCTTATGATATATTCACTTATATAAATATTTTGCTTTTTTTCAAAGTGAAATCAATCTCATACAAATATGATTAAATAGACAACTCCATTAATGCAAAATAAATATAACCTTTGTTTCATAAATGATTATTAGATAAACTATTGGTAATGTATAAAAACCTATAACTTAAGCCTAACATTTGATTTTCAATGATAAATATAAGTGGAAACACATATATGAACGAATATAATAAATGAAATTATTTAGATTACAAACAATATTATTTATTAAAAGAAACTTGCATTTTCCAATAAAAGACATCGAGTATAAAAGTAATAAGGTAAAATCCTTATGATATATTTTATTATGTAAATTTCTCAAATTTTTTCAAACTAAAATCAATCTCATACAAATATGATTAAATAGAAAACTTCATTGATGAAAAATAAATATAACCTTTGCTTTATATACGATTATTAAAAAAACTATTCATAGTGTATAAAAACCTGCAACTTAAATCTAGCATTTGATTTTCAATGATAAATATATGTGAAAATACATATATGAACAAATATAATAAAAAAATTATGTAGATTACAAACAATATTATTAATTGAAAGAAACTTTTGCATTTTCAAATAGATGACATATCCTGAACCATCTCACCAGCATCCACATCCAAATTAATTGGACTCATACCAAATCAATGAATTTCTCGTGAATTATTATTTCAATTAATTCATATCTATGCATGTTAATTTTAAAATACAAACTCAAAACAATTATCCATATAATATGCTTGTTTCTATAGTAAACTTTAACAATAAACCAAAATATGTGTAGTTTCTAAAGACAAGAACAAAAGAAATTGTAGTATCAATATATAACTAAAAAATTCCTTTGTCATTTGCCAAAGAACCACTACCCTTATTCACAAACTATGCAATTCCTACTCATGGTCAATCTCCTAACCTGAAGGAAAATTGGTTCATCTCCTTCACCATTCTCAAATAATCGTGCCCCTAGAACCGTTTACTGCTTGGTGGATTGCAATATGTTTGTACTCTACTTCCATGAATTTTTTTTCCTATTTTATCTCAAGTAATTTTGATCAATTTATCCTTTTTTATTTCCATTTAGGCAATTGATTTGCCTTGTTTGACAATAGCTCAAGTATTCTAGACCTGCAATTATTATGACTTGCTTCACTTTTTATGTCATATGTTCATGTATGGTCCCATCATCATAAGAAGATCCTTTTGGTAATAACCTTTGGTCTAGATGATGTGCATTCTTCATTGTATTTAACTCATTTTACCTTTTATTAAGTTTCTTTGAATTACCCCAATTGTAATATTTGTGTCTCTCGACATCAATGGAGAAGCGAACAAATGACTACACTCCTAGGACAAAAAATAAAATAAAATAAAATAAAAACAATCTTTAATCCAAGAAAAGTCGGATCAAAACAATCAACCTTTGATATGACATTCAATATGAGTATTAACTCCTTGTCAAGACACCTATTGCATTTTATTGTCATCCACTATTCCACAAATGACAAGTATGCATCACATCATTCAACCTTGAGAGAGAAGAAAGGATTCACGAAGCATTTATGAATCATTTACTTGATGTGATGCTTTTCTTTTCAATTAAATATAGTCCAATATTCACTTGGATGTACTCATTTTAGTATCTATGTTTTTGTAACTCAGCCACTCAGCCACTCAAATATCCTTGACTAATAAACATTCTGTGCAAATGATTGTCTTTTGCAAGAAACAATTATATTCCACAAAGCATCAGTGGCTTACCATCAATAATAGTGACACCTCCATTTTATCCAACATGCATTATTATGACAAAAAATATTATTGAAAGCATGACTTCCTAACATCTAGCTAGACAAGCAAATAAACTCGACAAGGGTGAAGGTTCGCTGGCAATTAGACAATCAAGAGAAAGTTAGTTTTAGTGTTGAGAAAGCATTTATAAAACCACACAAGTATACAATAACCAATGAAAATAAAGGTATGAGAGCTTTTAGGTTTTCTTGAATGATGCATTTTATTATGCTTCTGGTTCTTCCAGTAGTGAAATTGCACAACAATCTACGTCAACAATGGGTCTATAAATTATGATTATTAGTAACCTGGCTTAATTCTAACATCAAGGAAAAATGATGTAACAGAAACAAACTGCCTATGATTATAGGAAAGCCACGTTCAAGCTACACTAGAGCTATTAGAAATTTGTGAATGAGAAAATGTAGCAACCATCCTTGAAGACATGTTTGTTAAATAGCTATAAAGCTGATACAGTAGAATGCAGTAGAAAACTCAACATACCAGAATAGTAACTGCCTCTTTGACAATACCTGCTATTGTTACTGTTACTGCACTAGTGGCTGAAACGAGAATGTATTCAGTCAAAACCTGCAATCAACACAAAAAAGATTAGCGCTTGAAGAAACGTCTCAAATTGCCCTAAATGACTACAAGCATCCAAATGTCAAACAAGCCCATAAAGTAATTTATGAGAATAATGTCTTAAGTTGGTGCTATATTACATCAATATTAATATGATGCAGAACACGTACCATGAAGAATGCTAAAACCCCTCCCAAAAGCATCAATAAGCTACTTCGGATCATGTGCCTTTTAGTATCAAAGTACTTATTAGTATTTAGCTCATGCCATGGATCAAGTAGAAGAGAAAGAATTGCTGTAGTAAATGCCATTACAGGGGTAACATAGCTCATGAAGGTAATGGGATTCTGCAGCCCTACAAGAAATCAAAGATAATGTAGAAACATCAGACCTAAAGAACTTGTGCATCGCATGAACCCCCACAATTGCAACTTCATGAATAAGAATAGAAAAAAGAACATTCAGAAATCCATATATCCAGCTTGAGCCCATTTTCATGAGAAAACACTTGTGAAGATGCAACTAAATCAAGTAATCTAGCTAGAATTTTCCATTGATAGAATAAAGAAATGAAAGAGACAGCTTACCATATGACTCTTTCTTTATTAGGAAGCCATATGCCAAGGAAAACAAAAAACAAAGTTAGAGAAAGAACAGGATGCAAAAGGAAGAGATTATGTTTCATCAGTCAACATAAAATGGCTTGTTAAAGCAAAAATAATAAAATAAAACAAAGAGAAGCTTATAATTAAACCTGTAAGAGTATTTGTGTCATTGACCAACGGAAACCTGACATAACAGCAGCAAGCATAACAAGGACAAATCCCCAGGCATCAAATTGCGTCTCCTTGGCAACTGTAGTGAAGAGCTATTAGTGTAATATAGCATGAGAAAAAGCTTACAATGTAAAATAGCATAAGGAAAAGCTCACAAATTTAAAATGCAGTTTTTCTGCATGAACCAGTATTCTAAAAACTGTGGACGCAATGAAAGTATTGTAATTTACTTCAAAGATCCTCTTACATCCTTCTTCGGTTAAATTCTCATTCAAATGTAAAATAAGCATCACCAACTCCTTTGTTTTACAATTTAGACCTGAAGATAACACAAATTCGCTCATATTGATTGAAGGATAAATCCCAGTGCATAAAAGGTCAGATCAATTATCCTCTAAATATCATCAGCTTGGTGAGTTGTGTGATGTGCAACTGAGCTTGTTGTAGAACAGCTATGCAAGTCCTGTGTTTGTGTTGCACTGATAATTGGGTCTATTTCTGAGTTCTCAATAATGTTCATCAATAACCTTTGCCTACCTCTGTTTTGCAAGTTTATTTCACTGTTTTTCTTCAATGCTGTGTTTCTTGTCATGCTGCATGTTTGTTGTCTCTGTTGCAGGTCAATGACTTTTGCAACCTTATGGTCAGCAATAGCAAAGGTGCATTCCCCTTTTAACATGATAATAGAGCTCATAGATCATCTTTTTGCTCTAAGAACATGGAAATTCTCAGCAAAGAAAGTACCCCCTTTGCCTTAGACAACGAACATGGAAATTCTCAGCAAAGAAAGTACCCCCTTTGCCTTAGACAACTACAAATATTTGCATCAGCACCCATCATCAACGGCCATAAAGGAATTTAAAATTTGTAAGAAGAAAACTGTGATCTGCAGTCAGGTCTTCTCTGTTCCTCTTTTCACCTTCTCTGCAATCACATGTTCAACATCAGCAATTCTTCTTTATCCCCAACATTGTTCTTGTCATCCCCTCCCACTCTCACTAACCTACCCACCGCGTTCAACATATTTTGTTGGTGCTCCAATTATGAAGACATTATCCCCTTACTCCATGATTCCTTGCATCTCATATCCTATGATCAATCACCTGCACTAAACATCTACAACTTGTGATCTAAACCCTTAGTAGACCCACTGAGTGAAGACCACTCAAATAATGTTCCATTCAATCAAAGTGACGCAGGAGCGTCCAACATTAGCTCACAAACATACATCTATTGATGTCGCACCAGTTCCACAAGTTCACTGGTGCAAATTTTGGTTAAAAATTGCTTCAAAAAATGTTTAAATTTCAGTTTTTTGCAGTTTTTTCCACCTGTTGTCTACCGTTATCATTACAGCTGTCAGCAGCCGATGCCACCGCCCGAGTTGACCCACGTGCTCGCGTGACCTGAATTGACCCGTTGAACCCGACTGATCCGCTCAACCCGTGACAACCTAGTCTACCTGCTCTAACCCATGTCGACCTACATCGACCCTAGCTGACCCGCACCGTTCCTGCTAACACACACCTACCCGAATACTGGAACAGAAGCGTCAAGCCCTCCGCCCTCACCACACACTCTCACCATTCCACCACTCACCGTTGCCGCTGCTCGAAACGTACAACCAGTTTAGAAACTGTTTAATTCAATTAATTTCGTTTTTTTTTTATTTTTTTATATTGGTAACGAACATTTGAAATTTCTATAAATAGAGATGTTCACCATATTGGAGATGAAAAATGATAGAATGAAATTTATTTTGTTTGTGTGTTTTTACCTTTGTGATCAAAGAATGTGTGTTCAACCCTAGTTGGAGAGATTCCAAGTTCCCTTGTGAGAGACAAGGATCAAAGATCAAAGACCTCCCATCAAAAGAGCCGACAACCAAATCTCTCGTGAAAGCCAAGGATCAAATATGAGAGACCTTCCACCGCGAGAGCCAATAACCAAACAAATTCTCTTTTCTCCCAACATCAACATCATCATCAAAAGATTTAATATTTCAGAAACTTTTATTTTCTAAATAATAATCTAGAATTAGAATTATTCTTTTCTATTAAAATGTTTCATATAGAATTTGTCTTAAATTATTTATTTTATTTGTGGAATTAGATGTGACAAAAACCATTTTGTAAGATATTATGCTTAATGCTTAATGGGTTGTCACTTACTCAACTTAAAAATTCATGCTACAAGTTTAGAACACAAATCTTTAAATAGTTCTAAAAATATCATATATGTCACCTAACTCTAATTAGTGTATAGTATTTTTTTATATTTTCTAATAATCTATGAAACATCTCCAATATTATAGGTTCTAATTTAAACTCTGATTAAGTCTAAATCTATCTTACATTACAAAACCATTATTTCTACCATCATCCAACTTTTAATACTTAACCACACTTCTACTATTGACACACAGAACATCCTGGAACATCATTTGTCCCCTCTGTTGAAGGTTCATGTCAGGTAATACGAGCTTCAAAATTTAATAAAAATCATCTAATCTTTCAATGACCAAGTACCTTTTAAAGGTAAGATAATCAATGATTCAATAGTTAATGCTACCCTCCATTTAATTACTGATGGCCATGGACAAAATTATAAAGAATTTACTAATTTAGTTCACTTGCAACCCATACTTTGATGAAACATGTCCTATTGGTTCAAGAAGAGACTTTAATCAAGTAAATAATACTACTGACTAGTACTATTGGTACTACATTAACAACTACGAGCACCCACCAATGTACACAACCTACCTAACCCCCAAATCCAAGATACAATATCATTGGATCCTCTTATGCTAGGAGAAGCCTTGGTCAAGGTAAAAACTATAGTCAAGGCAAAGCATTCCATGCTATAGAAGACGTCCTTATTATAACCCACACAATAAGCTAACAACACCATACAATAACATAAGACCATTAATTCCCTCTCCTTCCTCAATTACACATCAAATATCATGTCAAATAAACAATAAATCGGGTGACATTGTTCATGTGTGCTCTGATAGAAACAATTTTTCCTATAATGCATACACCATCATGAATGAACTTTCATTAGCAACCCCTAATGATATCCCTAAACAAGATTAGTGATTGAATTCTAGCACCACGAATCATGTGAAGTTGTTGACTGCTACTTTTTAAAATAATCAATCCCATCAAAGTACTTTTGTTATGGTTGTTAATGATTCAACTATATCTATCACACTTATTAACTTTATTGCATTCATCCATGAGTTCAAAAATCTTACACATGCATAATTTAATGCAAAATTAAATAGTAAAGACAAAAAGATAACACGTACCTGTCAATAAAACTCCAATAGACATTACTAATATAATTCCCAAAAGCTTAAAACTGGGAGTCTCAAGCCTATGAAATAAGATAAATAATAGGGTGAGTCAAACAAGAACCTAATCCCTAAGTAATATGATAGAAAATATCATCAAATTAAAGATAAGAACATCATGAATCTAGCCAAGCCCTCAAAATCCATACACTGCACCTACAAGAATTACATTACTTCCCAAATGATAGATCGAATCCTTGGAAATTAAAATTTGCAAAATAAACATTGTTCAAATTACAAGATAGCAGAAAAAAGATATAATTTGCGTTATATGGATACAGTTATTCATGAAACTCACCTAAATGCAAAAGCAAAAGCAAGAAGAAATATCGGGGAAGCAGACTTGCACTGCACGTCAGAGAACTCCACAATTAGAAAAAACACAAGATTTAAACTGGCCACAAATCGTTAACTGCTGAGATAAAAGACCATAACCAACCATTGTGGCGAATGTAACTGTTATGAAAACTAGTGAAGCATTACTCAGATTTATATCCAGTGCAGTTCCAAGAGCGGTGGGTACAACTGCAAAAAGTAAATTCATGAACGAAACTAAGGAAAAATAAAGAGCACGTCACCCGTTAAACTTGTGCAATGACTAACCTCTTACCAAGTAATCCTTCCAAGTCATTATACTTCCACGTTCAGAACGCCGGCACACAAAACAAGAGATGGTTTTCGCCAGAATAGCTTGCAGTGAGAAATGAACAGTGTTCATTAAAAACGGGGCTGGGAATTTTCCCAGGTGATCACCTAACAATGTCTTGTTATACCTGATGCCACAAGAGAAAATCAGCAAAATCCTTGAATGGGAGGGAAGTAATAGCTTCCACTGCTAGTTGCCGGCATTTGAACACTCACAGCGTCAAGCAGGTACTGAAGATGTACCAAACCAATATGTAAAACAGCGTCTTGACCACAATCACGGCGGAGATCAAGTTCCGACCACTATCTAAACATTCCAATCTAACAGCCGAATCAATAGTATGGATACCGTTCTCAAAATCCAAAGGTATGAACCTTTTTACATCAGCATTCGTCTCTAGAGAATCTGTATTTGTTCTTCCCGGCGTCAACCCGTTAGAAAACTGCCTTTCTACCATTGATAAGGCTCCCACTTTTCCGGCATCGTGGAGAAGTGGCAGATCTAAGCTGTCAGATCCTCGAGGAGTACCGCTCTCGTCGGAACCCTCTACTGGCTTAGTCGAGACAGAGATCCCATCCGTACCAAAACAGTGCGGAAAAGATCGCTCCTTGCATATTGCTGGATTCCGTACACCACTTTTGATAAAGCTACCACCGACCTTGCCTTCAGATGAGCATGCTAACTCTTCACCTTTCCCTCTCTCCAGGACTAGATTGCTCTCAGCCATCTGCTTCCAGCCCGGAAAACTCTATAGTGAAGAACTTTGATTCAAAGCTGACTAAGAAGCAGAAGCTAATCGGATGAGAACACCATAAGTGGTTCAGGATATTCTCCAGTTGCAGGCCAGTAATGGATTGATTTCTCGTAGATCTGGGATTGTAAAAGAAATCTTTACCCGCTAAAGAAGGTTTGCCGTTTGGTTAGCAGTTCTTTTCGCTGCCGGACAGTTCAAAGCCGTGCAAGTTTGCGCAGAACAAAGGAAGCCAATGAATCACCAAGCAAATCAACACTCCCGAGCCAGTCGTGCATACGTTCTATCCATCAAGGTTTTACCATAAAGATTTTTTAGAGATGCGAGCGCAACAATCTCGGTGATATTATTAGACGTTCAAATTTAACTTATTTATTATAAATTAGAATTTGTTATTTGATTTATGTAATTCGAGTATTCTTTTTATGCCATTTTTTTAAGAAAAATAAAATATTTGATACTGAAATTAGTAAAGATTTTTAGATTTCACAAGGATTTTTAAATTTATCGAACTAACCGAGAAAATTTGATTAATATCATCATTTTGAAAAAATGATTATTAAATTTATGAGAGCAAAGGCTTCTAGATAAATTAATATTATGGGCATTTTCTATATAGGTTCATCTCTTGTTGAAATTTTAATAAAAGGATAATGTATTTGTTTTACAAATTCTTTAATTAGTGCATTTTTGCAAACTAATAAACTAAACCTTTTAGAATATTTGTCAAATTATCAATTTTTAAAAATCAAACAACTCAAAGCTTTTAAAAGCTATCAATATCCCGTCTGTCGATTTGTTAGCAAAGGTCATCAATCCAAGAAAACGTATTATTCGAAGTAATATTTAATAATCATCAAATTAAAGAACAAATTTTAAAAATATTAAAGAATATTTGTTAATAAATTTATTATGAAATGAGTGTTATATTTTTTTTATATTTTTATTTCAATGGTATTGTATTCAAACATTTGAATTATTTTAATTCTAATTTGAGTATTATTATGTTATCTTTTAATTAGAATAAAATAAGTATTCTACGTAGCATATCATATTTAATTTGTATTATTATTCTTATCATGTGTTGGCATCAAAATCATGATCATTATTTATTTAAGCTTTAGTTGACTTTATTAAAGTTGTTGCAAAATGTTGTTATTTATTATTGTTTTTAGTTATATTGATGTATTTGTTACACCTATAATATGTAGTATGCAACAATGTTTTAAGATTAGTACATCAAAATTTTCTATAGTAGTAGATGAATATCGCATAATTATACATATTTTTTTAGGTGATTTACATTATTTTAGTTGATTTTTAGGTATTGGCATATTTGTTGATATCTTTTTTATTATTTTTTTCCAAAACATATTCAATGGTTCTATATTGAGTGATGTAAAGCAATAAAATAAAAGCTTAATTGAATTTTACAAAGCTTTTTTCCATCTTGATATTGGTTATGTGACTTCAATTGAAGTTTACGAATCTTCATGGGCATAACTCTCATTATAGTTTAAGCCATGTGAATTTCATCTAATCTACAATATATAACAATAAAGCCATTGGAGCTCCAACTTTCACAAGTTTCTCAACAAATTTCTTTGCTTTTATGATTTATTTCATCTTTATTTCAAGTCAATTTCTCAATAAATATCTCTATTGAAAATTTTAAAATAATTTGGATAGAATTGATAAAGACTAAACCATAAAATAAAAGTGTGCACAAAATTGTAGTTTCAAAATAAGTTTTCTTTTGATTTGTATAACTTTATATTAGAGATAAAATAAGAAAAAAATTTCAAACATAATAGTTGTAAAGAGCTTTATTGCTTATCATATTATTAGATTTTGTGTGATTTTCATCTTTTTTAAGGTAAAGTGAAAAAATATAAAAATATTTTTTGTTTATTATCTTATTTTATTTCTCATACTTATTTTTCTTCTATCAAAGAGTTGAATCTCAATCTCTTTTTTATCATAATTGATAAATTTTATATAATTTTATTGCTTTAATCATCAAAAATTTCTAAAATTATTTCGATTTTATTCTTTTTATAATTCCAAAAAGTAAACAATGCTATTTGGATCTTGTAGATTTATGTTTGTGGAACAATCATGTCGCTATACATTTTTGGCTTATAAAATCAACTTAGAGATAATTTTGAAGTTTAAGTAGTTTCAATCACAATTAAATCTATGTCATTCACGTTTAAAGTATTTTGAGATTCATTTTCTTTCAATGTACTTTTGTTATCCTATGTTTCAATAATTATATATCTATATTATGTTGAGGTTAAACTCTTGAGGCCCAAGCACTTGAAGCTAAGTGCTAAAGTTCAAACTCTTGAGGCCCAAGCCCTTAAAGACATCTGATTAACACTCAGCCATTAAAGTTAATATACTTGAGTCCAAGTCATTTATGGTCGAGCCCATAAGGATTAACCTTAAAGCCCTGACACGTGCTACTAAGGATGAATAAATCATTATTAAGTTGACTTATGGAATTATCAATAATTGTAGTAACTCATCAAGAACAAATGACTTAGGCAATTAAACTACTTTTGTGAAAAAGGCTTCTATATTTTGAGAGCAAATCAAGACAAATTCTCACTCTATTCAGCTACAAGTATACCCTCCAATGGTTATTTTAATGAGGTAAATCACCCAAGAGAAGTTTAGTTTTACTTTGTTTAACTCTCTTTTCTTATATTATCATTAACCTTTGAGGTTCTAGCTCTCATCTTTCTTAGTATTGTGATATTAACCCTCTAATTTTTTCAATAAAAGTAAGCTTTTATTAATCTTCTCAAGTATAATTTGTATGACAATCTTTTTCGGCATCATTTATGAAAAAGTAACAAACAAGTTGAAATGAAAAACTAAGGGGTATAACATTCCTTCATAAAGTAGATCCTCTCAACCCATGTGGTCAAGAGGTAGTAAAAATCTTTGCATCTTCACCTCAAATTTCATAGACCTCTAAACCCTCTCTTTGTCCTTTAACAACTCTTCTCCTTTCATTTGTTTCAACAACAAATGAATGATTTTTTCCAAAATCTTTCCCAATCTTCTTACACTTACAATGGAGCAACTTAGAGTTGTTTTAACAGCTCCCTTGAGAGAGACAAGGTCAAAGTCCTCTCCCTCTAATCAAGAGCCCCTCGAGGTTCTTCTGGCCACACTTGAATCTAACAATCTCACTCCACTCCCACAAATCCTTTGTCTCATACTCCTTCACAACTTCATTCCAATGATATTCTACCATTATCTTTTGGTGTAGGATCATTTAGTTCTCACATAGTTGAAGTTATTTTTTACTCTTAACTTAGTGTCAAGGTTCCACAAGTGTCATTTCTCATCACTTCTTGAGGAGTAATTTTACTTAAGTCATACGATTATAATTTGTATATTGTTGAAGAAGTTTATTTCTTCTTAGAAAATATCTTTTTAACATCCCTCCCTTTAAAGCTTTAGTTTTTAAATTCATCTTTTTTCTATAGTAACTCAAACAACTACATCTTTCTCAGAGAATTTAAGATTGTCATCTCCTTACATGTCATGTTTGAACACATAAAAGGCAAGATCTTCTACATTGTTTTTAAAGACAACCTCCAAATGGTTCTAAGAGCTACCTCCTACATTCATCCCCTCCTTTGACAACTCAAGTGACACTTTCTTTCATCCTTTTTCAACTGTATTAAATCCAAAAGGGTCTTTAAATCCCTTCTCAATTTGAAGTAGCACCAATTTAAGCCACTTCAAGCCTTCCTCCATTACTTTGCTAAATCTCTTAAGGTGATGAACTAAGAAGACTTGTTCCTTACTTGAGTGGCCCTCATTTGTTCACTCTAACCAAGAAAATTCTAGAAGCATCTCATTTTGTAGGAAATCTTTAATAGGGTTATCAATTTCATCAATGAGAATAAATTCTCTTTTGCCTTAACTAGAAAGTCAAAAGGAAAAGCATTTTTACCTCTTTAAGCCCATTGATTGTGGTTAGCAGAGATAGATGGTAGATAAGAATTTTCTTCAAAATGCTCATCAAGGCAATCATCATCATTGAGACTATCTAAATCAACAATTTGACATATCTTGAGCATATCACAAAAGGAAATGTAGGTGGTAATAAAAGGGGATGGAATGTTCCACAAGCTAAAGTCATTTTTGAAAAATAACTAAGGCAAACAAAGTTTTATAAGTTCCACGGGGTCATAACCACATGATCTCAAAGTGCATGGCCCAAAAGCATTAATCAATAGGCTACTAAATGAAAGTCACCTCCAAGAGTATGAGGTTAAGAAGTTCAAACCCACCTCTGCTCCAACCAATCTTGTGGGGCCAAGTACTATCTTTGCATCTTGAGTCGAAGGAGATGACTGGGACTTATCATTAACACTTAAAGATAAGGGCAAGACATTTTTCAAATCCGATAAGTTATTTATGAAAATAAGCAATCTCATTGTAAGAGCTCTATCTTACGATCCCTTGAGAAGATCTTAATAGCCAACAAGCTGGCTACATAAAAAAATAAGCATTAATCTCCTTTAAACTTAAGGATAACTCATCTCTTGGCATCCCTTGTAATAACACAATGGTCATCTCAAGTTTAATCACCAACATCAAGTTTGATTGTCAATAAAAGGAGTTTTCTAGATATCCACTATCTTAATAGCTGCAACAAGACCAATCTCAATCAAAATCAACCTCTTAGTCACTGGCTCCCTTATGAGTTTCTCAAGGAAATCACAAAAGTATGAAGGTAAGATAATGTGATGTTCTCCTCAAGCAAGACCTAAGTGTCACATAAATTCAATACTCCATTATATATATACATACTAAAAATTTATATTTTTATCTATACCATGCATTTACAATCATATAATAAAATTAAGATTTCCATCCTTTCTATGAAAGTAGCTAAATAAAAGAAATAATAAAAATATAAGATCCACTTGTTTTATTAGATCATATACAACCATCATATGTCTTATATTACTCATATTAACTCGTCATAATACTATTTCAATATAACAATTTATTTTATAAATCTCAACATGTGTTTACTAATAACATAACTTTTTTCAATACTATTTTTTTATATATCCCATAGTATGTACTAGTTGTATTTATATATGTTAATAAACATATGTTGAAGTAATATAAAAAAATCAATATACAAAATAAACAATATCACATCTAACGTTATAATAAATAAAACATTCTACATATTAGGTACATAGATATAAAAAATACTAAATCAATCATATTTTATAGAATTATCTCTTATATAATTTAATAGTTATTTTATCATGCACTTTTTATTATTTATTTTTAACTAGATTATTTACACCTTCTATAACATCATTATTATCTAAGTTATATTACATCTCATCATAACATTATCAATATTTAAGATTATTTTACATCTTATCATAATATTATTATCATTAAATATTATATCATGCATCCTTGTGATATCACTACTATTCAAGACTTCTATTATATCTCTTTATAGCATCATCATCACTAAAGACTTATATCACATCTTATCGTGATATTATCACTACTCAAAACTTATATCTTAATTCTTTGTTTACTTTATATAATAAGAGAATAAGATTATATAAGATGCATAGTTGGGTTTTATCAATATTCTAATATAATAGAATAATAAATATGAGGGATGAATCAAGGGCTATACCTCTCAAAACTTTCCTATAATAGAGTAGTAAAAAAAATAAAAAAATAATGACAAAATATTTTATATATGATGGAATAACGATTAAGATAAGAAATGAAGAGAAGCTTCTCAAGACTTTCACAATATCTTGAAGATTATGGCAAAGCTTTGAGTTCAAAATATATTGAAATAAAATTATAATTGATCTCATATCTTTCATTGTTTTCACTTGTCCACAATATTAGCCATAGTCTTATCATCCAACCTGCTTCTTTCTGATCAGAATGTGAATTTGTATGACTTCAAATGCAATGTCGATATGACAAAAAGTGCTAGCCACGCCCAACATCCTATATTCTTCGTTGAGCTGTGTGATCAAACAACAATATTGATGTTTGATATCACCCAAAAAATGTATTTCACTTCAACGAAGATGATTTTTCACATTAGGGGAAGATGAAGTTTCTTTGTGAGCACTTAATGATGGAAAAGATGATTACGCAACATCTGCAAAAGCACTGTTATGACCTTAACAGTAAACAATACACATTCTATAATCACATAGTATGCAACCTTCTCCTTGATGGGTAACAACCTATCCATTAAGATGACAAGGTTGTAATCATCATTACCAAATTGCTTATTGATCTTCTTGCAACTTTCCAACATCTTCATTTGGATTTCCACAAGAGCTTCCCCTTGCCCTAGGGAGTATTAACAATCTGCATAATAATAGCATTGCCTTGCCACTTTGTGTGTATTTTGAGCATTTGCTCGAAAGCAAGGAGCTTAAGGTTGAAGACTTCTTCGAATATTAATGGTAATAAATTGAAATAAAATAGATCTTGAATTACAAATAACAAACTTGCATTCAAGAGTATTTGGGAGAAATAAAAAAATTACAGTAGAAATCCTAAGGTATAGGAAGACAAAAGTGATAGAATTTAATTTTATTCATACATACCAACAAAACAGCAATTATACTATTTTATAAGTAAATAATCACCTGAATATTTTCTTTTAATTTAAAAATTTGTTCTTAATTTATACAATAACTATCAACTTAGCATTTAAAATTATTCAAATATTTAAACACCTAAAAGTGCTAACAAATATTTAAAATATACTAATAAATACTTAAAATATGCTAATAAATACTTCAAAATGTGCTAACAAATACTTAAAATTTGTTAACATTACTCCTTCTCAAACTTGAAATATCTTCAAGCCTATTTGATTTTGTAATTCTTCAAACTTCATTCAAAATAATTTAGTGTAAATATCAGTCACTTGTTCTTAAGTACTATAATATACTAAGCTTATAGTCTCCTTGTTAACATGATCACAAAGAAAATGATATATTGTCTCAATATGCTTGCTTTTCTCATATTGAGCTGAATTTTTTTATTAATTTGATAGCTAACATATTATCAATAAATATAGTTATTGAATCTTCTTGTTTATGATATAAGTTCTATAGTAAATTTCATAATCAAATTACTTCATAAACTATTAATGAAGTTAAAATATACTCTGCTTCACAAAATAAAAGATTAATGGCATCTTATTTAGTTGATCTCTACATAAATAATGATGAATCTAAGAATAAATAAAAATTAGTTGTACTCTTTTTTTCATCTATATCACCTCCCCAATCACTATCAAATTAGTCACATAAATCTATTCCACTTTGGTTAGTAAAATATAAACCATAATCAAGTATTTCTTAAATGTATCTTAGTATTCTTTTTACAACCATCCAATGTGTTTCCTTTAGATTTTGCATATATCGACTAATAAGTCTAACGAAATATAGAATATTAGGTCTTGTGATAATGAGTAATGAAGACTACTAACAAGATTTTTGAACAAAGTAGATTTAATGTCTTTTTCTTCTCCTTCTCTACTTATTTTCATCCTTACATCAAGTGGTGTTGCCACTGATTTGCAATCTTCTATTCTAAACTTCTTTAGAAGTTTAGTAGCATACATTTTTTGAGAGATTTGGATTTTATTTGTTATTTACTTCACTTCTAAATCAAGAAAGTATGATATTTTATTATTATCTATCATGTCAAATTCATATTGTATAGTTCTTTTGAATTCTTGAAATAATTCAAGAGAATTTTTTTATATAAAATACATCATCTATATAAAGACAAACTATAAAAATATCATTGTTAATTGTTTTAATATAAAGTGCATGCTTAAATGAATATTTTTGAAATCTTTGTTGTTGAAGATATATATCAATATTTGTATGTTTCAATCCATATAAAGTCTTCTTCAGACAATAGACTTTATATGGATCATTTATTATTTTGTAATCATCAGTTTGATCAACATATACATCTTCTTCTAAAATATCATTTAAAAATATAAATTTAACATCAAGTTGGCATACCTTCCATCCATGATGTGCTGCAAATTCTAAAATCAATTTCATTGTATCAAATCGAGTAACTGGAGCAAATACCTTATTGTCGTCTATGCCATATTTTTGCTTAAAGCCTTTTGTCACAAATCTTGCATTTATCTATCCAATGTTCCATTTACTTTATGCCTGATCATATAGACCCATTTTACTCCTATGGGTTTCTTTTGAGAAGAAAGATCAACTAACTCACATGTATCATTTTTTTATAAATATTATTTCTTCATTCATAACCTTTTACTAATTTATATCTTATACTATTTTATCAAAAAAATGGATTCATTATCAATAAAATAACACAAGAAGTTAAAATACTAAGAAGTTTGCTCATATATCTCTTATAGACTTTTCATTTTTCTACTTGAGTCAATAAGATGTGCTATCTTTTGCATAATAATAGTTTTTTAGAGAGAGCATGTTGGAGAATTCAAATCATGTGTTTGTTGATTTTGAATTTCTTCTTCTTGCCCAAGTGTGATTATTTTATCATCATTCATTCCTTCTACTTCCAAGTATTTTATTCTACAAACATGATATCTCAACTAATAATCACCTTTTTAGTTAAAGGATTATAAAGTTTGTAGACTTTTGACTCTTCATTATATCTAGTGAATATGTATTTTTTATCTTTATCATCTAGTTTCTTTTTTAATGTATTAGATACCTATGCATATGTTATATAATTAAATATACAAAAATAAGAAACAATTGGTTTATATCCACTCCAAGCTTTTTATGGAATCATATAATGCACAGCCTTAATAGGATAATGATTTCAACAAATAAGTTGAACATGCAACTGCTACTATCCAAAATTCTTTTGGAATATTCTTCGCTCATCATTGTCTTTGTCATATCAAGGATAGTACTATTTCTTCTTTCAGCTACTCTATTTTGTTGTAGAGTATAACTTGTGGTAAGTTGATGTAATATATCTTCATTCTTATACAATTAAATAAATTCATTTGATATATACTCACCACCTTTATCAGATCTATGACTTAAAATAAATAACCCACTCTCCTTTTTAACCATGTATCTGAACTCTTTAAATATTTAGATAGTAATAGATTTCTCCTTAATAAAAATATTTCTATATTTTTTTTACTAAAATCATCTATAAAAGTAATAAAATACTTATTCAATAAAAAAAGACATTTTACCATTCCTTCCTTTACCAATAACTTCAAACCACTAAAGTTAAGGTGATCATACTTTAGATATCATTTCAAAGAATAATTTAAAAATTATCCAAGATAACAAGCTTCACTTATTGACTTTAATTGAATATAAAACATACAATTTTTTGACATCTTCACTTTAGTAATATTTATTCTTTTTGAATCTTGCAAAAGAAGATAATAATTCTCTATATACATAATATATCCTTTCTTAATCAATTGCTCAAGACTTAGAATATTATTTTTTATAAGAGGAATAAAATATGCATCTAAAATAATAATAAAAAACATATTCTCTTTGCAAAGTTTTATGTTATCTTTGTCTTCAACTTTCAACTTTAATGAGTCTCTAAGACTCACACTTACTTACACATTTTCAATTGTTATAAATAGATATCTTTTCTACACATATGGTTACTTTCTCCTGAGTCAAGAAATCATACATCTTCTCTTTTATTATCTTCTTTTTCAACCAATAATGATATTGACTCTTTTTGTGATGTTTCAACATAGTTTGATTTGTTATTCTTATGCCAATAATCAAAAGCATAATAATCAAACTTATGACAATTGTAACATTCAACATTTCTTCCTTATCTTCAACCTCAAGAAACACTATTCCCTCCATGCCCGTGTTGAGTGTAAAGTTGATTAATTTTTTTTGTTGAGATTTGTTTTGGAAATGACATGTTCCACGTTCTCGATATGAACCTCATCCTCTTCCTCTTGAATTTGAATTCTTTTTTTCAAGGTAGTCTTTTTTTCAAATTCAATTTTGATTCTAATACTTGATCAATAAGTGTAACTTCAGCTATTTTCTTTAGTCGTTGCTTATGCTCTTGTAAAGAACTCATTAACTCTTTAATACATAATCTATCTATATCTTTAGATTCTTCAATTACTATTACCACATACTTAAACATAGGAGTTAAAGAACAAAGTATATTATCGATCACATGTACATCATCAATTTGTTCTCTATTTCTTTTTGTCAAGTTCATAAATAGTAATTAATCATGACACATAATCGAAGATAGTCTCATTTTCATTCATCTTTGACTGCTCAAAATCACCTCTAAGGATTTGAAGATGGACATACTTCACACATTCAACACCTTTGAAGATTATGTTGAGTTTATTCCAAACTTCTCTACTTATAGTCACTTCTACAACTTTCTCAAAAGTGGCTTCATCAAGCCCTTGATATATAAAGAACAATGCCTTTTATCTTTTCTTAGTTTTCTTTCAATAATTTTATCTCTATTTCAGAAGCATTTGATTCTTCAAAGTCATCGATAATAATCTCTCAAAGGTCTTGCTAACCAAAAAGGGATTTAACTTGAATGCACCAATCATCATAATTATTATTAGTCAATCTGAGAATGGTTTGTTGCATAATTCTAAATATTTTAAATAAAAACACACTTCCAAATAGTGCTTCTTCTTTCTATAAACACACTACTGAACACCATGTCGCTTCTCTTTTCTGCATACTGTGCTTTCTATAAATTGCACTTCTAAACAGAGTCTTTTACTCTTCTTCTTTCTATGTTGCAGTGTTCGACATTCTTCTTCTCCAAGCTCTGATACTGTTTTGATGGTAATAAATTAAAATAAAATAGATCTCGAATTGCAAACAGAAAACTTATATTTGAGATAATTTAATTTTATTAATGGGTACCAACAAAGCAGCAATTATACTATTTTATAAACAAATAATATCCCAAATATTTACTTCTAATTAAAAAATTTGTTCCTAATCAATACGATAACTATCAACTTAAAATTTAAAAATGTTCAAACACTTATGCACATAAAAAGTGTTAACAAATACTTAACATATGCTAACAAATATTTAAAATATACTAAGAAATACTTAAAATGTGCTACAAATACTTAAAATTTGCTAACAAATATGTAATTATCGTCTATTCCAACCAAGACCCATATTTCTAAAAAATAGTTGAGGAGAGGCACAATGTGACCTAAAGACCAAAATAGTTGAGGCAAATGCACCCTCTCTTGGATTAGTATTATAATATTTTGATACTTATAAGCATTGTTATATATGAACTTTTATAATTATGTGAAATAAATTCCACATAACATGATAAGTGAAAGTTGAGTAAGCGATTTAGAGATAATAGCACGAAAAAGAAGTTAGAGCTACGATATTCAAATGAAAATCCAGTTAAGAAAACTACAAGATTTTCATCATAAAAAAAAAATCAAAGGAGAATCACACTATGGTTGCTATGCAAAACATGAAAATAGATAAAACTGAAAAAAGGTAATCTTTTATTGGAAGGAAGTGTGGTTAGGAAGGCCATCAAGCGAGTAAATGCTATTATTGATTTCAACTATTTCCTAAGGATAAGTGGATGTTGTGCTCGTCTTGAGAATTGTTAAAAACAACAAAAATAACAAATGTTGAGCTATGGAAATCATTCTTAAGAAATAAGAAAAATTTTGATGTGAGTTTAATTCTAATATTAATTAATAACATGTTTGGATGTAGCTATTACAAGGGGTTTATTGAAAATGTTTTGTTGTTGTATATTTAGCAAGCAAAAAATTAAAAAAAAGTTATGAAATGGTGATAAAAATCAAATAAAAGTGAATAAGGTTGGTATTTAAATATTATTTTTTTCTATTAATAATATGTGATATTGTTACAAATTATAGAAATTATTTTAAGATAGAATGTAAATTCTTACAAGGAATGAAAGAGAAAAAGAAATGACAAAGAATTGAGAAATTATCAAAAATTGAAATAGATAAATTTAGTTAAATTACAATGTAAGTAATATGATTCTTTTAATATGACATAATATTCATAATACATGATTTGTATGTTTTAATAAATTATGAAATACATTGAAAAAAAGATTAAAAATAATTATATAATGTGATATGAGATAAAGATAATATAGTTAAATATATTATTGAAAAAAGAATAAAAAATAAAATTTTTGTATAGTTGTTTCTATGATTTTGTGATATGTAAAGAGTTTTGTTATATGATACTGATCATGATAAATACTAGTTTGTACTAGGTCATGAGATAACATTATATAACTCTTCTGTTATAACTAGCACTTGTGTAAGATCGACACACAAAAATGATATGTGATTGATATGACTTATCAATTATGATATACTTTTAAACAAATGTTTAAAACTCATTGATAAGATGATATATAATTAAAATATAAAGTACAATCTTATGGAAAACATTTAGAATTGATTAAAAAGAAAAATAAAGTAAAAGAAAAATGAAAAAGAAAATAATAATATCTTTAAATAAATGTCCATTGGTTTGAGTAACATCCAATATTTATCGACTGCATGTTAATTTTAGGAATAAAAAATGTCCATCATCTCAAATAATACAATTACCGTGGAATGCTAATGAATAATAATATCTTTAAATAAATAAATAAATATTATATTATTAATTAATTTAATATTTAATAATAATTATATCAGGACATCGAATTCAAATAAGAATGATTAAAAAAAAAAAACATTCCCACGCATACAATAAAGCATTTATCCAACTATGAGACTAATTAGTGAAACGTAATACGATTGTTTCAGCTTATTTTAATGAAATTAAGATTGGCTATAATTTAGAAAATAAAAGTATTCTCATAATTGTTCAGCTGAGAAAAATATAACTGCTGTAATTTTATTGAAATTAAAGATCATTTTACAAAAAAAAAAAAAAAAAAAAAAATACAAACCAAAGTTGTATCGTTATAGGCTTGAGGAAATAAGATTTGTTTGACTTTTTGTTGCCAATAATGATAGATATCAACTCCTTTTCCACTTGAGCCTGAAGGCCAAGTAATTCTTTTAAGACATTTTTCTTTTCTTCTTTAGGTTTATTAGTCCACTTTTGTTGAACTATCAACAATTAATTAGTATTCGCAACTTGCATGACTTTGAGCATCCCAATTTGACAAATAGTCATAATTATGACTTGCTTATGATGATCTTCATTTCTTTTTTATGAATATAATCTCTATTTGTTTTCAATAAATACAATTTCATATGCATTATCCAACATTTTTTGTTCTTACAACTCATAATTATTATAAATTGTTATGATTATTATTGTTCTTTGACATTTCTTTTATGATTTTATATTTTATTTATTTTTTAACACTTTGGGATAATTATCAATATCTTGTCATGTCTGTCACATTATTTTTTAATGTTATGCATAAATAGCTTAATTAAGGATATTAAAAAAAGTAATCAAATATAATGATTATTATATAATATAAAAACAACAAAATATTTTATCATTTTCATAAATAATTAATTAATAGACATTCTATGTATCATGATCTTTCATCTAAATTTGATTAGTCAATTTTTAGTAATTTGATTTTATCAATATTATAAATTATGTCATCTGTCGTTTCTCTTTAATATATGTTATTAGATACGTAGTAAAACTAAAGACTTTAAAAAAAAATTAAATTTTTAATGAAAAGATGATCAACGTGAACACAAAGAAATATATTTTTTTAGTGCTTTAGAGAAAAAATATTTCTTAAATATAACTTTTTATAAAGTGACTTTTTTTTGTAAAGAAATTACAAAAACTAGATAAAAATTTAATTTAAACTATGTTTGAATTGAAGGTAATGAGAGCACTGATTTTCATTTGGAATTTCGTTCCGGCTAAGTGATGCAGCCATTGCCCAATAAAAAAAAACAGAACATTTTCATCTACAACAATTGTTATATTTTTATTTTTTATTTTATTTTTAAAATAAAAATAATTTATATCTTAATATGTTTATTTATTTATTTTATCATATGATATTAATCTCATCCACTTATTGCATTGAAACGAAATATGTTTTAACCAGAAATCAGTCTTGAACACTGAAAAATACATGTCTCCACGTCTTGCTTGTTGTCTCTAATGAAAGAAAAATATACTAATAAAAGATATTAGATTTTTTAAAGATTTAATATAGTAATAAAAATATTTACTAAGACTTAGATAAATTTAAGTTAAAAAATAAAAAAAAAAGTTTTGAAAAAAGAGAGCTTAGCAATATGCTTTTCATGTATGAATTTTTCTTGTGGTCTTCTGGTTTGACTGTTAACGCGGAGACTAATAACTCATTCTTTGGCTGCGTCGGCGGCCAACTGTTTTTAGGCTTGTGGGCATTACTCTCTTGTGGAATATGAAGTCTCTTTTGTAGCGAAGAAACAGCTCCGAGTTTTTCTCAAATGGAGTGGCGCAGAGGGGAGATTGCTGCTTCTCTTCTGCTCATCTGCTCTTTAAACCCCATGTCATTGTCAGCACAGGTTACCAGTAAACTGCCTTCGGAAGAAAGTAAGGGGTTCCATCTACGTCTTGTGAGCCATGTTTGCTGTCTTAGTTGTTACTTAGATTTCACAATTACTGGAATTACGGTTCTTCTTTATGCAAGGGATATAGGTTCTTCTTTCTCACCAACAGCTCGAGAATGTTTTGAATAAATGCCCACAAGGGTTTTCTAGAGGATTTGTTTCACAAACTTTCAGTTAAAAGGATTTTATACCAAAATTGCTTGATTGAAACATCAAAAGATTTTCAAGGTGGCATTTTGGGACCATTAAGTTAACTACCTCTTGTTTCTTTTTCTAATTTTTGGCCAGTTGAAGCCCTCAAACGCATTGCTGCGGCAATTAACAAAACCAACTGGGACTTCAATGTTGATCCATGCAGTCAAGAAGCTAGTTGGGTTACTCACAACGCTGCAAATGGATTTGAGAATAGTGTATGGTGCAATAATTGCACTGCGGATGGAAGCATCTGCCATGTGACAAGCATGTGAGATTAGCTACTCCTTGCACTTAGCAGCTTGGTGATGATTTCAGTGAACTGATTATTATGTTCTTTATTCCTGCCTTTACATTTCTCTTTCCTTTCTGAGCGTGCTCTTAACTTTCATTTGGATCTGTAGTTGAATTTTCTTGATAATTATGTAGAACACGTCATCCGTAAGGGCCTTTGATTTCCTCTCTTACTCTGTTAATTGTATTTTCTTTCTACCATATGCCAACTTAGTGTTGATTTTAGTCACTAATGGAAAACGTTAGTTTGGAGGAATCGTCGGAGGATTTTGGAGAAATTCCAGCTTGATGCTATGGTCCTCTTTTGATTATTATTTCTTTCTGATCTGCTTTTCAAAAGGAAGCATGGGACGATTTTAAAACCAATCATATCACGATTTTGATTTGCATATGATGCAGCAAGATAAAGCCCTACATACCTGTTCAGTTTTCATGATTTCAAAACCTAGGAAACTACTATCAAAATTTATAAAAATGGCTAATTTGTCACATTGCAATTTTGCGAATTTGAATGCCTTAACATCCCATGAGATTACTTTTGTATTGTGATTTTTAGGCATTTGTTATTCAAAACTCTTGATTTTCACTAAAGTTCTTTTACTTCCTTCTTTTTTGTCTAACACGTTAAACATAAGTTAAAGTTTTTGACTAAAGCAGAGGTTTGTTATACTGATTCAATTTTCTACTTACAGTGTGCTCAAGGCCCAGAACCTTGTGGGAACTTTGCCACCCGAAATGGCCTCGCTTCCTTTCCTCCAAGAAATGTATGCCTTATTTAAATTTGTTAATTGGGTAATCTAGCTAAACTTTGTCTTAACCATTCGCATAACAGGAACTCATATTTTGGACAGTGACCTGACCCGCAACTTCCTAAATGGCACAATACCTGTAGAATGGGCTGCTCTTCCTCTAGTGAATTTGTAAGTCTTTCCTTTAATAATATTTTGATCCATGCTTGCATGGATTGTATTTGGCCTGTGATTATTGGTTTTCTAGTGCAGTTCACTTCTTGGAAATAAAGTCTCAGGTCAAATTCCATTATGGATTGGAAACAAAACCACGCTTAAAAATCTGTAGGTTGATGTTTCTAGCATTTGTTATATTTTGTACTCTACGGGTTGGTGATTTTAGTACCCAAATCTCTTTGGTAAGAGTACTTGAAGCAAATCAATTTACTGGACCTCTTCCAAAGGAGCTGGGTAACCTTCAAAGTTTGGAGAAAATGTGAGTTTTCCATAGATTCCTTTTTTTCTCTAACTCCAATTCAGCTCATATAATTTATTTAGTTTGTGTTATCTTAGCAATTATACTTCATTCTATAGGCAATTCTCTGCAAATGCATTTTCTGGGGATTTGCCAGACACTTTTGCTAATCTTACAAGTTTGATGTATTTGTAAGTGGCTAACTTTTGTGACAATTATAGCTACATCAATTCCTGCATGCTGCATGTACTTGAGCTTATTGCTTTGCAGTATGATGGGCAGTAACAACTTAACTGGGAAGATACCGCAGTTCATTCAGAATTGGACTCTGATCGAAAGAATGTTAGCTTTGTAGATTTGAGCCTTTTAAAGTCACTATCTAGTACCTTAGACATAATTATTACCCACAGCATTTTATTGATCTTCTATAAATTTTGTTATTTCAGTGATATTCAAGCAAGTGGCCTTGAAGGTCCCATTCCTGCAGCGTTCTCCCAATTGGCAAACTTGAATGACTTGTAAATGATATTTTTCTTTTTTATCATTTTAGATCTGGATTTGTTAATTGCGTTCAACATTAGCTTCACTAATCTAGGATGACCAAATGTTTTGTCGTACATGGTATGCCACCTTAATGTTGCAGGCGGATCAGTGATGTTGTTGGCAACTCTGATTTTCCAACGCTGGCTCGTATGGAACAGTTGCAATTCCTGTGAGTTATTTTCTTCTATAGCTTTATTGTAGATGTGGAACTACGCTTTTTTTATTGTGTTCTGGCATAAAATTACACTGAGGTCTTCTGCAGAACATTAAGGAACTGTGGTATAACTGGAGTAATCCCTGACTTCTTAGAAAGCTTTCTGAATCTAAAGCGGCTGTAAGTTTGGTTTTTGTGAATGTGGCAAAAGTTGGTTGCAGTTGCTTCAAAAGCTTGTTGTTTTGTTAATATTTTTGCTTCAAAAGCTTGTTAGCTTTGCTATTAGTTTTGGTAAACTATCCTTATTATTTTAGTTTAATGACTTATCAATAAATTTATTCTTTTTAATGTGTTTTGGTGTTTTGGTGCATATACTTCCAAACTCCTAAGAGAAACAATTAATGGTGATCTGTCGACGGGGCCTAATCTTTTTTTCAGATAATTGCTTACTTCAAGATCTTCAAATTGTGGATTTTAGAGGAATAAGAGATTAGTTTTCTCGGTTTTCTAGAATTTGCCAATGGCGAGCAGTGTAATTTTTTATTGAAGATTCTCCCTGCCTAAGTTTGTCATAGAAAAATAGAGAAACATTCGAACATCACTAATTCAAAATTGGGCCTGATCTTCAATTCATTATTCATGTATATGTAGTCTATTCCAATGGTTAATGTTGTAAAAATAACTAATTTAGTGGTGATACAGACATTCCCCATGCTCTTCCCAAGGTGATAGTTTGGATAGGTTGTAGACTCATCAATTAAAATGAAAACTGGCCTCTGAGACTAGAAAGGTCTTGAGGAAGGACCCTCAAGGCAAGTGTGGTTCTTGTTGTGATTCATGAGGCCATGTTTGCTTTGTATCAAGCCTCTTAAGGCCATGGAAGGTGTTCAGGAGACTTGTTGAGGTATGTATTACCTTCTCAAGAGGTTATTTCTTCTTCTCCTTCATGTTCTCACCTTTTATGGTAAAAACCATGAGTTGAGAAAGGGCCAAGAGATTGCCTTGAGGCTACTTGATGTTTTAAGAGGATTCATTGAGAGGGTTAGTAAACCTTTTGGGAGGTTTTTGAGTCTTGTTCTTTGCACTTGTTGAAGTCAATCCTCCATCTCTTGATCATGATCTTCCTTTTTTTGATTTGATTGCCTTGAAAATCTTTTTCATTAATGCAACTAGATGCCATAGTGCGCTCGTTATTATTCTAATTCCAAGAACTTTGTTTTTTATCGAAACTTAAGTGGTAGAATTCTGCTGCTCGTCTATCTTGATTGTACCTTTTGCATGAGGTGAACTAATGACCTTTCTTGCCAATTTACTAGGATACTTTTAAGACACACCTGTTGGTTGTTGTTTTCTTTTCTAGGAGATTGCCTTCCTACAAGGCTTGATATGTCAAATCATAAGATCATCCAATGGCAATGAGCTCTTTGTTTGTCTTTGTTGACCATTGATGGCTAAAACGGCTTCAAGTTGTCAACATTCATGGCAAGATAAATTTTCAGGCATGATGGTAACATGAGTTGTTAAGAGATGTCACTGATGCTCTTAAATATTTTGAAAGGACTATACCAAATTGATTTTTATTTTCTTCTCTTTTTAGTCTATACTTATTGATATGTAATATTCCAAGATTATCAACATCAAATTTCTTCTCCCTCCAATGTCAACAAGTCTTTCTTTGTTTTTTTTTTCGTGAGATTTCTTGAGTTATTTTTCAATGTTTGCATGACTTCTTGATTTATCTAGTAATTTTTTGAGCCTTCCATTGAGCATGTTCCTCAACACCTCAAAATGTGTCATGTTGGAACTCCAATTTAAATGGATTCTTCGATATAAAACATAAACATGAAGTGAACATATTTCAATTAGTTTTACTATACAGAACTTGGCTATAGGTCCTTTTCTAAGAGTTGAGTTATAAGTAAACTGAATATAAGATAAGTTTTCATCCCAAATTTTGGGTCTTCAGGTGTTAGTTCCCTACATTATATGCACAAATATTCGATTGTTAATCCTTATATGGCCGTCAATTTGTGTATGGAATGTCATACTATACTTCAATGTGGTGTTCATTATTGACTTAAGTGTATGCTAAAAATAGGTTAAATTTTTTTTTATCTTAATCAAATATAATAGATAATGGTAATTCAAAATGTATGTTGTTGTTTTTAAAGTATAACTTAGCTATCTCTTCACTGGAGATATTATTCTAACATATAAGGACGGCCATTTTTGAGAACTTATCCAACCATGTTTTAGATTTTCCTTTGGCTGGTTGTATGCATGCCATCAATGCAATCTATCATGACACTCTTCTAAGGTCTTGTAGGCATTGGAAGGGGCTTGTATAATCCTTGATTTCTATTGATAGGCTTTGAGGTGCATCATAGAATGTATCCCCGTATGTATTTCTTGACACTAAGGAGCATTTGAGGCCGGTGAATGTACCTCTGTAAATTTTGTTTGGTTTTTGCTATCCGAAAGTGTCTAGTAATTTTTGAGTTATTTGTTTTTCATATTTATCTCACTATATTTTTATTTTAAACTATTCAAAGCCCATTTTGAAGATTATGCTTTGTCTCCTTTCTTATATGTTGGTCATCAAGAACTTCTCTAGAGTTTCAATCAACATATCTTTTGAAATATTCCTCATGTTTCTGTAGTTGAATTTATAACATAGTAGATAAGCAAAAAAGCAATGAATGATTGTTGAGAGAGCATATCCATAGTTTGTTTTGAGTGCACTTTTTGTAGTTCATCACAAGATTGAGTAGTTGTAAATAAGATATCAATTCATGTGTTGAGCTTATTGTAGTGTACTTTGCATCCAAAGATATGGAGCGATTGATGGTCTAAATCTTAGTTCTTTCTTTTTCAAGGAGATATTGCTATCAATGCTTTATTACGTGATGTAAAGCTGACATCTTCGTGTCATGTATTGGGATATTTCTCTATGCCTATTTAGCAATTTGGAATGCTATGCAATGGATCTTCCTTGTATTTAGAATAAATCCTATGGCATAACTTGAGTTGCTTCTTACTTAAATATTTATTGAAGGTTGGCTAAAGCTAATACCAATGCTTTACATATGATCTCCTTTAGTTTGAGGAATGTGGTATGGACTTCCAATCAAATTTTTTATTCAATCGAGCTAAATAATATTGAGGTGTGGTTGTCTTTGAGAGTTCTTTAGTAAGCCTCAAATGCTAGCATGCTTTCGTAAACCTTCTAACCTCTATAGTAGCTTAAGGTCTCGATCGATCTCAAATAATTTTAATTTTCTGTGAATCAATTCTAAGGTCTCCATTCCCATCTTTGGAACGATTCAAAGTGAGTTTATGTTGATTCTTTTATAACCTTGAGAACATTTCATATGCTTAAGGTGCTTTTATATATTCTATTTATAAATGAGTATATCATCGAGGTAAATTAACACTTTTCGATGTTCAGTCTAAGTGGAATTCATTAGTCTCATTGAGGTAGCCAGTGCATCATATTGTCCAAATGACATTACTAGTCACTCGTATAAATCCCCTCAACCCTTATTGGCTTTTTTCCGTGAATCTCCTTAAGTTTGCATTTGATGATAACCAGGCTTCCAGTTGAGCTTTGTGAAGACCTTGACATGGTGTTTGTTTAGCAAATCCTTGATACGAGAGAGTGGTTACCGATTTTTTATAGTCATTTTGTGAATTGCTATATGTTTGGTGCACATATCTCATTCTCTATCCTTTTTCAGTAGCACAACTAGAGAACCACATAGAGAACTATATTTCAAAGCTCTAATCTTGAGCTAATCTCCTATCTGCTTCTTAATCTCCGCATTTTCCACGATCTAATGTTGGTATATCACAAAATTAGGTAATCTAACATCAGTTTTCAAATTGATCTTATACTAGAAAGTTCTTAACAATAATCCCTATAGTTCTTCAAGTAGAATAAACCTTGATGAGTTTTTTTGAGTGGTTTGCATTTTTTTGTGGTTTTGATGAAACCTTCACTAGGTTTCTCAGGGCGTTTTAGTAATAATATGTATCTTTGGTTTGCATTAACTAGTCTATTTGATAATTGCTACGACATATACTAGCTATTTCCTCATATCATGATTCAAGATGTACTTCTTGCCATCTTTTATCACTTTATATTGTTGAGCATATTGATAGTATTTCGCTTGTTCTCAAAGATAAAGATAATCTCTATTGACTTGGCATATATTCAGTAGGACAACTTTATAGACCACTTCATCAATGGTCGTAAGTGCTTGCAAACTTAGCATTGTTTCTTTATTCAAGTCTCTAAACCCTTTTGCATCCAAACCAAGGAGTAAGATTTAGGATGAGGTGTTGTAATGAGACAGTCACTTCATGAAACTTTAGAAATAAGATTTTGTTGATTTTTAATGTCGATCACGGCACTTGCTATCTCTTTTTTCTCTTGAATTCTCAAAGTAAATATTTCTTTATTTCTTCAACAAGAGGCTTTCAAGCATTGTTTTTTGGCTGTGCTATTAAGGATCGATTTACATTGGCCTTCAAGACTATCTTAAGTGTCTTAGTGTAATTATCACTTTTCCCTTTATTTCATTTAAGAAAAAACTTAAGATATACTTTCAAGCATTTGTCACAAGTTTGCCTTTTTTTTTTTTGACAATTTTTACAAAATTTCTCAGTTGAGTTAAAAGAAGTTTAAACTATTGTTGTTGTGATAGGTATCTTATTCAGTTGGGGCATCTTATTTCTCTGCTTCCACTTCTGAAGCACTTCTTAGTATTATTGTTTGGTTTCCTTGTTATCTCGAGAATTGTCCTTTTTGTGTTTTGATTCTTTTTTTGTATGACCATTGGGAATTTGTTGGCTTGACTTTGATTTTGGGTAAAGAAAAGGTTAAAGCTCAATTATTACGAAATGATATGGCTTTATTATAAATTTTATTGGGTTCTTTCTCTTCTAATGGAATTTTCAAAATAACAACCTGTCTTTTGAAATTAATATTGTATTATGACATAGTTTATCCCTATGATGTTTTAGGCTGACATTTGCTTTTCTATGCACTCATAAGGTAAATTTTTTTTATGATCATGTCCTTAAATTTACCCAGAGTGATATTGTGTATCACAAAGCCAATGTATATTATGATAACTTCAATTGGGCAAAAGTGGTTTTCTCTATCGATTTACCCTTAAAGAGGAAGAATGCTTCCAATTGCTCAAGTTAGGTGTCTCACGTCTTGGCATTGAGTTCTCAATTATAAGTCAAAAGATCAATCTTTGTTTCTATCTTATAATGGCTTTAATTGATTACTTAATAATGACACAATACTTTGATTATCTTCGTCCTTGTTGTTTTCTTCTAAGGGGCTTGGATAGGTTTGGATCTCCCCTTTGATTGGAGAAATTTTACTGGTAAATGAATTCCCCTTTGATACAGTTGCTAGGTTGTATTAATTATAAAGAACAATCTTGTATAAGATTTGAACCTATTCAAATGATCGAGCAATTTTCTATTTCATTGAATTCTATTGTTCTCACACTCATGGATTATAGTAGACCTTTTTCTGATATTCTATTTCCCTTTATTAAATATCTCCGCTACTCTTTTCCTTATTCACACCATGATTGGTGTTCTGATATCAAAATTATATGATTCGGCAATAGCAAATTGTGGAGTTTTGTAGTGGAGATTCTCTCTTCCTAAGTTTGTCAAGAGAAACCGAGAGAGAGAAATGATCATAGATAATTAGCTTTGCAAAAAGGTTTTCATAATCAGATTCTATCTTCAATTCACCATCGGTTATTTATGGTTTTACTTGAGGGTTAGCAAAGTAGAAACAACTAAATTGGTAGTAGTATGGAGATTCTCCATACTCAACCCCTCAAGGTGATGGTTTGGTGAAGTCCCAAACTCATCGAGTGAAAGAAAAAGCTAACCCTTCAAGACTAAAAAGATGTTGGGGAGTGACCTAGAGGCCATTTTGGTCCTCGAATGAGGTTATGTTTGCCTTGTATCAAGTCTCTTGAGAATATGGAGGGTCTCGAGTTAAGTGTGAAAGAAGGCAAGGATTTTCTTTAGTGACAAGGCTTTATATTCTTGATGTGATAGTATCGGAGTTGAATGTGTTTACGTTGGAGTGGAATGCGGGACAGGATTCCATGTTGGGAAAATTGCACTCGAATTTTCATTGTGTGACCATCTTGCTCCTCTTTTTTCTTTCAAAGGATTTTGAGCCATTCAATTTCATTTCCAGGAATCAAAATGGTTATATATCTAACTTGGTGGTGGAGAGCATCACAAACTTTTGAAATTGTGACATGCAGCTGATTGTTACACAACTAATAGTGAAAAGTTATCCAGTGATACTCTTATGACTATTAGTATCTCCTCTAAGATTGGTCATTACCCCCATAATTTAGCATTGTCCTTTTTGACATGTATGCCGATATCTATTGTTCTTCTCAGATAATGGAGAATTTACTTAACCGCTTCTTATTGCTTTCTCCTTGGTTCAGCCATCAATTAACAACTCCTATTGTATATACACAATATGTAGGTGTGTACAGACAATGATGTTCGTTAGATTACAATTTGTAGAAGCATAAAATGTCTGTCATGAACTTTTACTCAATTGTAGTAAGTGATTTCTCTCAAATGGAGTATCCTTATATCTACTGTTTGAACCTCTAAATCTATCCAAAACTTCTAAATATACCATTGTTTTAATAACTTCAAATTTCCTTAAGGTTTTCCCCTTGAAATTCATATTCAGATTTTAATGAAATTCATGTTTTAATAATCTGTTCAAATTATGATAACAATTGTCTTAAATTCACAGACTTTTTCCTTGTACTCACAATCAACTTGTCATCAATTTACGATAATAGAATATCACAACTATCAAGCCTTTGGTAGTTATAACAATGGTCCATGCCGCTCTATACATGATTGTGCTTGCATATGAGATTATCAAAGCATATGCAGTATTGTCTTGGAGCTTGTTTCAAATTGTACATTCTCTTTTATAGTCAACACAAGTTTTTTTATGTCAGTAAATTGAAATTCGTCTTATTGAGTCATAAAAGTATCTTTAACTAAGTTAACATGGAGAAAAACACTCTTGATGTCGAGTTATTCCAATGCAAATCCTTTTGCATAATAGTAGTCAGTACAAAGCACATGATAGTAAGCTTTACCATGGATCAGAAATCTCTTCTTTGTCACCCTTATTTTTTTGTTAAAAGTCTTTGACTACTAACCTTGTCTTATAATGCCTACTTTTTTCATTCTCTTCTTTTTGTTTATCTGTCTCTATTTTGCAAGGTCTTCTTATATTTTGACAATATAGTCATCTCCCACTTTCCATTCTTTTTAAGTGATGCAATTTGAGATTAGTAATGTGGAGTATGATCTATTGTGATGGTCCCTATTTAAATTGTTATAATGAAGATGGTTTCCTTTTATTTTTGATATATTTGGCAATATTTTATGTAGCTTGCATATAATTTAACCAAGGCAAATGCAAGAAGTGGACAATGACATGCTTGGAGAGAAAAAATCATGTTGATGTTTGATGTCAAATTCTCATTCTTCAAATGTTGAAGTTTATAAAAAAATTTACAAATGAGGAAGGTCAAACCTATACTCCATTCGTCAAATGCTCCACATAGCAAGCATCGATGAAGGGCGCTCAAGGCTAGGCCCTTAAGGCTTGAATGGTTGAGGCTAGAACTTTGAGACCTAGTCACTTGAGGTCAAGCCGTTGATACTTGGGCTCTTTAGGCCAAGCTTTGGAGACCCCATTGCTTGAGATTGAGCCCTAAAGGCCTAGGTGCTCATGACTTGGACTCTAAAGACTTGGCCAATTCAATTCAGAATGCTTTCATTCATATCATTTGAATTGAAACGCTCAAGTTATAGTCATTTTGAGACCACCGCTCAAAGACTCTCCCTTAAGCTTTTGTGCATTTGATTTAGAGCCAATGAACTAATGTTAAGGTGACTCTTGGAGTTACCTAATGGTTTGAGAAATTAATTTATGGCGACAGTAATTTGCATTAACCCGATATGCATGTAAGAAGTTAAGCTACATTTGTCGGAACGGCTCCACATTCCAAGTTCAAACTGGCACATGTCCATCACTTTAGTAACTATAAAAGATTTTTAAGAGTTCAATTGAAGGGAGTTCAATTGCTGGGGAGAAGCCTAGTCTTAATTTATTTTACTCATTTTTTTAAGCTATCCTTGATTTGTGAGGATCAAGCTTTTCCTTCTTTCTTACCACTATAATCTCAACTTTTGAATTCGCTAATATAAGTAAATTTTTGTCTAATTTTCCGAAATTCTACTTTCTCAAGAATAGGCCTGCTTTACAATTTGTTGTAGGGTCATAATAACGATGCCTTTTTGAGTTAAGAATAATACAAAAAATGCATTTAATAGCACGAGAAGAAAGTTTATTGCATTTAAGTTGAAATGATTGTATAAAATAGATACAACCAAAAACCTGAAGGGTAAAGCAAAAAAAAATCACTTGGTTGAAAGAGAGAAGGACGAGATCTCAATTAAGCTAGTAGATGATATCAATTTAATTAGCAGTATGTTGTAAGAATGATATTTCTAAATTGATGATTAACATTTATATGAAACAATAAGGTGTGACTAATATCAAAGAGATGTTATTATTTACATTTAGTTATAACATTTGTTACGAGGTATGTGAATATGATGATTAATGAATATTGTCATCTATTATACAAAATGATTGAAAAATACATTTTATATATTCTAATGTATTATCAAAGAAAATTTAAAGTATTATTTGTTGGCACTTTAACAGATATATCAAAGTGACTCTAGTGTCGTCAGTAATAAAGGAAACAAGCAAAGTAGTGATATCTTAGGTAAAATAATAATAAACTAGGATCCTAAACATCTAAATTAACTAAATCAAAAAGAGCTTGATTGTTAGAGGAGGTTGATATAGGAGTAGGTACATGGTGGTATTTGCTATACATATAGATATCACATTCAAACTTTCAAAGTGAGAAGAGATAATGAGTAAGCCTTTGTAACTAGTGAGGCAGATGGAGATGATAATGCTATCAGTAAGGAGAGATGGTTAAGAGAGAGAAGGATTTAGAATTAGAAAGATAGGAGTTTACTTTTAACTTTGCCATTAATCGTTTTCTTCATGTTGAGATTTTGAAAAACATAATGAGGAGAGACAATTCTAGAACAATTATAGGATTTTGTAAAGTAGTTGATAGATGACAAATTAACTAGGAGGTTTGGAATATATAAGACATTATTTGGACTTATTGAGAGTGAAAGATAGATGCATACTTTTCTAGAAATAGGAGATCTCTTATCAATAATAATAGGTGTTTAGTGTGTTTGCAGTGTAAGGGTAGATAATAATAGAGGATTACCTATCATGTGAGAACAAACATTCGAATCTAGGGCTCGTGATATACCAAACAACTATAGTGGAGCCTGAAGTAGAAACTACTTGGGAGGTAGCCAATAGAGAAGTTCCATAATTATCTGTAACAATTGAATCAACATTAGCAGTGTTAATATATTGAGTGATCAGAGGATATTTAAGCTTTTCCTAACAATAGTCTGATAAATGATTTGTTCTTTGATAGTGTTGTTAGAGAGGAAAGGATTTGGTAATGTCTATTTGTTTAAGCATTGGGAAGTCTAGGTGATGAAGTTTCTTATGGGATCCAATAAATAAATGACCAAATTAAGACTACAAAAGATAGTTGATACTATTAAGCTTAATAGTAGTATCAATAATTGATGAGGGCTTTGTCTCAAAGAGAGAAGTTTAGAAGCTATCAACGGTATTGACTTGCAGGCAGTGAGCATGAGTGCTGCAAAAAGAAGACAACACGACCCAAGGTCCATATGTCATTGTAACTTAAAAACCTAGGAGGAAGGGAAGGAGGGGTGTGATGACCAACTAGGGTGCTAGTTGGCTTTAGAGAAGAAAAAAAACTTTGCCGTCTACGAAGCTACCCTTATAAGTAGCAACAACAACAATTTTGGCGATTGATGAGTTGGCAGTAAGGGAGTGAGTTGGCAGTAAGGGAGAGACATTAGGAGTGAAGAAAGCAATCAAGTGATGGGCGCATAGATAAAGAAAAGGTGGCAGTTTTGACAGCTACGTTCACTGTGGTGTTCAATTTTGGCTTCTAAAACTAGCAAGAGAGAGGTGAGAGAGGCAATGAGAGCTAGTGGGGAAGAGCTAACATCGGGAGAGAAGGAGGATACTGTTAGAGAAGGATGGAGGTCAAGCTCTGATATTGTGCTGGAAAGAAAAAAATTATATTTCATTACTTGAGAAGGGAGATCTAATAAACGAAAACAAGTACAGAAGTAAAGGACTAAAGAAAAAAATATCACATACTCAAAAAATATAATGAGAAAAGATTCTGGAAATATTCCTGAAATATTTTCGTTGTTAATGTATAATTTTCAAACATGAATGATACAATGCAAAAATAGAAGCATGTAACAAGTATTAGGTTTGTGAAATCCTTTGTGGTAAAGTGGAAAGACAATTCTTCTGTTCCTCACCAGCTTAACTGTCATTTGGAGATGGTATGAAAGTTACATGCTACCTATATATATTGCCATAATTCAAACTGTAGCACATGCAATTAGCTGCATGTGTTAAGGCTATTGTTATTTGGAGCATTTTTAAAATCATTTTTTCATTCAATTTTAAAAGCACTAGATATTTGATGAACAACTCATTTTTTCGTTTTAAACCTCCTTTTCAGAAGCTCTTTTTCAATCGCAAGTATTGCTCTCAAACATATTAATTTTCATTGTGGTTATTTTTATGTTTCAGTTTTCATTGTTTTGTCTTTTTAATGCTAGGGATCTAAGCTTCAACAAATTATCGGGAGTAATTCCATCGACCTTTAGCAGCTTGATGCATACTAATTTTATGTAAGCTATGTCAATTATTACGTGATATGAGTTTGAATATTTTTCTGTGATGGTTACTTTAACTTGCTATTACAGTTTTCTCACCAGCAACAATCTGTCCGGCTCGGTTCCTGGATGGATGCTTACCAGTAAAAATAACATGTATGCTTTTTTTAATCATTTCCTTGAAAATCACTACAGAGACATTTAAAATCCAATTTTGTTTTTTCTCCATAAAATGTAGAGATTTTTCCAATCCTTATTTCTATTGTGATTATTGTTAATTTTTGTGATCTCTTTGTTTGGTCAAGATTTTGACTTAAAAATGAAATGTTATTTTGTCATTCGTTTGGGAGGTGGACTGGTTACTTTTCTTTGGATGATTGTTGAGACAGGTATTTGGTTTGGTACTTCAATAAGAGTTGGAGAAGCTACATGATTTTGGGAGCAAATATATGATCAGGAATAAATTAGTGAAACATAACGTTCCACACCCATTATCTTTTCTAAGAGGAACCTAAATTAATGTATCTGACATAACTTGATTTGTCATATTCAATTGTTCTGTGAGGCCATGGAAACTGTAGAGAAATTAACCTCGCTGGCAAAAATATGAATCATTCAATAACTTTTTTGCATGTTGTAAAGATTATTTTGGAAATTTGCTAAACAAAAGATCAAACTTAACCATTTAGAAAATCACTAGATTTTCATTTTTCTATATAGCTTAGCTTTAATTTCCAAACTCAACTGGATCAATTGATTTTTTAACATGTTTTAATCAAATGTACACTTGCCTTCATATTCTATTCCATTATTTTTTTACTGTTCTGTGTAATTCGTCATGAGCATTGGTCAAATGAATGATCTACATGCTGTATGACATGGAAATTCAGTCCCTAGAAAATGTTTTATCTTTTTTTACAGTGATCTTTCTTACAATAACTTCACTTTCGAAGGCAAGCCAGGAACTTGTCAACAAGGAAATGTGTAAGACATAAAGATTACGTTACTTTCCATTGTCCTTATATATATACTGTGTTAGTGCTTCTAAAACTGTTTCTTTGTTTTAACTTAGCAACCTGCTAGGTAGCTCATACCAAGACAATAGCCAGTAAGCTTGTATTTCCACTTAAAGCTCCATTTTTTCTTTTTATTTTGGTTATTGCAATCAGTTTTGAATTGAAAATGCTCAAGGCTGAAATTTATTTTAATATTGCTATTTGCAAAATTTTCTAGAAGTAAAGCTGTGCCATGCTTGGATTCCATTTCCTGTAGTAGAGGTAAAATTACTAAAACTTTAGCACTCTTACACTTCTGTGCCGTATTAATTTTGCTAAAACTTGAAGCTTTTTTATTATGTGATGTGAGAAGCCAAATTACTGCACAATTTTCTATTGGAAAACGCTTGTTAGTTAGCAATAGTTCAAGCTACTGTACCCTTCAAGCATCATGCTCATTGAGAGCATTATTATCTGTTAATACAAGATGGATGAACAAAAATATACAAAAGAATCATCTTGTATTGCAAAATTTGTAGTTTTCATGGTTTTTATAATAATATTTTTGAATATAATAAATTTATTCTCTATAAGTTTTAACTTCAATTTCAAGCATGCCATTTACATGCTTCTAATAATTTTTTTTTTGAAAAATTTGAGATGACTTAATCATGTAGCATCTTATATATGATATATTTAATTATCCCTTCTTCAACAATATTGCAAGCATGCACACATATATGATTATATGTGTGCATGCATGTCTATATATGTATGTATGTATGTATATATGTATGTATGTATATAATTAAAAAAGTTTTTATATTGCATAGATAATGCAAAGACTAAATTTTCTTTCAAGGAAAATATCAAATTTGGCAAATTTCAAATAATATATTAAGTGCAACATGAGAGGAAGATTTTTATCTAGATAAAAAAATGCTTGTTATGTCCAGCTCTTCAATATCTTTTGAATCTTACATTCCAGCATTTTTAATCAACAATATTCATCTTAAAGTGCGTTTTTGTGTGTGAATATGGCTTTTTTGTGTTGGTAGTTTGTTAGTGTGACTTTATACAAGAAGAGAAGGAATTTTTATAGGTTCCTCAAAGTATTCAAGTTAGTAAGGAGAAATACAATGGACAAAAAAGAGACCGAACAAAATGATGGTAAGAATTCTTCATTAACCATTATTACTTGTACCATAATGTTAATTCAACGAGGAATGCTCAATGAGGTTTGTCCCCTCCAAACCAAGGGCACCTTTGTTTGAGGGTAAAAGTTGTCATCATGATTGCATTAAACATAGTTTTGGCTTCGCGGTAAAGAGATCGTGTGACTTGCAGTAAATCTAATAATTGAACAATTGAGATTATCATATCGATATTGCAATTTTAATAGTCCCCCAACTCTTCATTCCTCAATTATATGACATGTAAAAGTTAGTATATCTGGCGAACAGTTTTAATTCCTTTGGACCCTGGATGCTAAGATTCACTTGAAACAATTCCTCTTTCAACTCATTCATGAGTATCTCTTGAGTTTTCTCACAATTTTTGGGAGAGATGAAGGAGACACCTTTTCACCTATAGAGGAAGAGAAGAACCTGAATCATAATAAGGGAGTTACCCTCAATGAAGTTGTGAAACACACTTTGAAGTCAAACTTTGAGTCAATGTTAAAATATATGGAGAGCATGATTTAGTGCCAATGTTGATAATTTCTCTTCAATGTTTAATTCGCCTAATTCATGAAACAAGGTGCACCTATCAACCTTGATCTAAGTTTGTCAATGTAATGCCATTGACAAGGACTTTCATTTGATTATGATCAAATGATTGAACACCTTAAAGAAAATTTGAGTCATATAAAGAATTGACATAATCTCAAAATGGTAGCAAAGCAAGTCTTTAGATTGATATGAGTACCTTGGAGAGAGAGAGAGAGCGATCATGCATAAGAGGGAGTTTATTATAATAAAAAAGGAGCTTGACGCCTCCAGACTATTGAAGTTGTTGCTCAAATTGTGTTGAATGAGACCAAGTATTTGGTAAGGCTTGATAAGATGTGAATGACTTTTTGAATGAAGTAGACTATAAGATTCGTTCACCTAAAAGAGTTGAGTTGAGGAAGTTGTGATTGTTGTGGTGGAACACAGTATCATTGGCAAAAATTTTGTACCTAATCATCTTATTTGTTTTTTCTTAGGTTTTGGTAGTTTGAATGGAAACCATGAGAAAGCTTGGTAGTGAAATATAATTTTAATGTTTTTTTTGGCCTCTAAAGTTTGATTGGTTTGACTTGGATTTATATCGATTAAATGAGCCATTAGAACATATCACATGCTAAGGTTGGATCAGATTTAGTGCCTTGAACCCCATCTTGAGCAATTTTGGATGTTTGAAATGAGATCATCTACAAACTTAAAAATTATGAACTAAAATAGATGAATTCACAAGTGCTCATGTAAGTACTATGGCAATTCGATTTATTACAACTTGTTTTGTAAATATTATTCAGATCATGTGAAGTTTAAGTTTGTGCATTGAAACATGTTTTCGAAGTTTAAGAAAATTAGACATTTTTATTTCCTTCAATGCTTGATTCCTTAATAAATGCTTCATCAAGACTTGCATATTTTGGTTTGTTTGATATCACACAAGTTGCAATATTGAGACATCTTTAATGTATGTGTAAAAAGATATTTAAATATAAACATACATAGATGTCTGTGCATGTGTATACACAAACACATAAGCACACGCATTCATATACCTATAATCATCCACATTTATAAATATCTGGTGGTACACAAAGTAAAAAAATGAGATAATGAGAGATTTCCATGATAGTAGACTAGACGCTACACTTGATTTACCAACTTGTGATAGTACAGTAGACAGAGCAATTATATATCTGGTTGGAGTAAGTAGAGATATATTTATCTCTGTATGACTTGGTGCACGCGTTGCCCGACTTGTGCAAGTAGGGTTTTTTTTTCCTTTTGTTTTTTCTCTTTTTTTTTCAATATTTCTTTCTTTGGGATTTGATCTCCTAAGGACACATCTATACCTCCATTCATAGCGTTTGACCGGCGCGTTGCAACGTGCTCTCCGATACACTTGCAACAAGTCGCCTCACGTGACCCACCAGTTTATTTATGTTGCGTTGTCGATTTTTTGTGGGTTTGTCTCATCTCTTGATTTTTTTTTCATGCATTCTTGATTCAATGACCTGGAATGATCTTTTGATCATAGGTCCCTTCTTTTTGAGATTCGAGTCCCATCAAATCTTCTTTGTTAAATTGATTCTTTGGCAAATCTAGTTAAGTTGTTTTCTTCAGAAGGTTGAGAGGAAGTTGTCGATTCCCGTATTTCAAAAAAATGGGATTGATGTCATCTTCATGTTTATCTTAAATTTTTTTAAGAGTACTACTTAATCCATAATTCTTTAAATTAAGTGTCTTTTTTTTGGCAGATTTTTTTAAAATCTGTCGTAGAAAGGGATTGGGATATCACCTTTGTTAACACTTGTATTTGTTTGGTTAATAGTGTTACCTGTGCTTTTAGGCTTGATGGTGTAGTCAACACAATCACTTCGACTGAAGCTTTTCTAATTTCTTGATTTCCTTTTGCGGCTTGCTTCTCAATTCCTTTCATTTTGTCTCTTGTCATTGGCATAGAATTGAAGCTCTCTGTACCATTAATGTGCTCATCTCCCGACTTTTGCAAACGGTTTTTTTTTTCTTGTTTTTTCTCTCTTTTTTTTAACATTTCTTTATTTGGGTTTTGATCTCTGTAGGGGACATCCATGCTTCTATGATTAGGATATCATTTTTAAGGTCACTGAATCTAAAATGGATGAAAAGAAAACAAGGAGAAGCCAAAACAATGCAAATCAACGGGCAACATGAAACAGCAGGGCGGTAAGCTGCATTGCGTGTAGAGATTCGCTACAGATGTATTAGAGTGCACGCCACAATGTGTTGTTTGAGTACTACATGTGAAGTCATGGATGTGCCCTTAGGAGATCTAGTTCTAAAGGAAAAATATTGAGAAAAAATTGGAGAGAAAAAAAGAAAAAAAAATATATTAAAAAAAGTCACGCCAAAGGGCATGCGTAGGTGCACACATTGCGCACGTTGGTGTCAGCAAACATAAGTGCCTAACATCAAGCTCTGTGCGCATGTAGGCCCATGTGCCTGGCATGAGGTGCCCCGCACCCACAGGCGCTCATGCTTGACATTGAGCATCATGCGCCTTTACGTCGCGGATGACATTGCCTTGGAAGCTCACAGCATGTGACTGGGCGAAAAATGTATGCCACGCAGAAGGCCTGCACATGTGGCTGAGCATGCAGAAGACATGTGTATCCAATTTCTATATAAAGAGGTAAGAATACTGATTGAGAAAAAAATTTTCTAGAAAGAATTTTTAGAGAGGGTCTAGAGAGAAGAATTCATAACGAATTTAGAAAAATTGAGAGTTCTAGGAATCAAAACTTTGTAAAAGTCAAAAACCCTTGAAGGGAATCTTAGAGAATTTAATCATTTATGACAAAAAGGGCTCATCTTTCTCCTTTGCTTATAATCATTTTTATGTTTTCACTTTCGCTGTAAATACTTTGAAAAAAGGTTTGCTGACAGGGACTCGAAACGAAAACACCTCGCAGACAGATCACATCAAGACTTGCATATTTAGGTTTGGTAGACATCACACAAGTTTTAGTATTGAGACATCTTTTTATTTATGTGTAAATACATATTTAAATATAGATATATACATGTGTGTGCATGTGTATACACAGACAAATGCACGCATGCATTCATGTACCTAGAAGCATGCACATGTGTAAATATATGGTTGTGCACAGAGAGTAAAAAATGAGATAATGAGAGATTGCTATGCTTTTTTCAAATGCTAGTGTCCTTTAATTAGAAATATTAACCGTAATATTTTAAGAGTTATGCTTTTTTGACAGTTCACTGGTCAGCATACATAAACTGTGGTGGGGATGAGACAACTGTTGATGGTGAGACTTATGAGAAAGACAATGATGGGACTAATGGCGTTTCAACATTTCTCTTGGGCACAAATTGGGCAGTTAGTAGTACTGGCTCTTTCTTGGATTCTAGAGACAATAACAATTTCATAGCAACTACGCAAAATCTTTCCATGCCAAACTCTCAATTATACGATACTGCACGGCTTTCACCCCTCTCTCTAACTTATTTAGCTCTCTGTTTATTAAATGGGAGTTACAGTGTTTATCTACATTTTGCTGAGATAGTGATAAATGATTATAATGGAAATAGCAGCCCTGGAAAGCGGATATTTGATGTTTACATACAGGTAGAGACAACAGTAAAGAAAATATTCCTTTAGTAAATAATTGCTAATATATGCCTACGATTTTTTGTTTCAGGGAGGACTTGTCTTAAAGGATTTCAATATCAGAGATGAGGCTAATGGATCTGGTAAAGCTCTCGTCAAAAAATTTAATGCTACTGTTACAAGGAACACGTTGGAGATTCGATTCTATTGGGCTGGAAAGGGAACAACTTTAGTGCCTTTAACTGGAACCTATGGTCCGCTTATTTCAGCTATTAGAGTGATTTCAAGTGCGCTTACTTTTATAGTATATTTCTTTTACTTAAATTCAGACCGAAGTGTAATTCACTATTTTTTTGTTCTTAAACAAAAAGCACCTAGTTTCTAATGTTCCTTTCATCCTTCTTTTGTTTCTAGTTATTAGCCATTCTTTTTGTGCAATATTTCAGGCAAATTTCCAATTTATACCAATTAAACTTCTTTGATTCATAAACTGTAGTTAAATTTGTTTCTTCCATATGAAAGTAGATTGATGCCACTTTTATCATTATTTTCATCACTGTCAATTAGCCTTGATTATTTTGGACCTACCTCTATTACAGGGAAGTCTAATTGGTGATGTTCTAGCTTCATTAAGATTTGTACTTATGTTAAAAAAAATAGTGACCTCATCGATATCTTTGTTATCATGGATTGCCTTATTCCTACTATTTTGGGACATTCTGTACTCAACAAACTAATTCGACGACTTATTATTTTCATTTTTGTCATTGTTCTCACTAACTATTTTTTGATAATGAATTGTGATTCATCTTCTCTATTTGGTGCTGCATCAGTTTTTGCTCTACAGTATGTGTGGGGTCCAAAAGTAACTGTTTAGCATCCATAATTGGTTTTTGTGACAAATGAAATATGAAAGGTTTTTCATATTTAACCATAGCTATAGATTTTTGTCATTGTGAATTGTCATTTCTAGTTTGTACAACCTCGATTGGTATTATCTATTCAAATTGATAGCATTGTCTTATAATAGTTTTATATCAACATTTTATTTTTTGTGTGATTATCTTAGGTTTTTGATAGGAAGAAATACGTGAACATACCCATTTTTAGATTTCATCAGTTTCTCCTATTTACTATCAGTTTTGGCCATATAATTGAACATGGGCCATGAAATCAAGTTTTCTTGGTAGTTACCATACACTCTCATTCGATGAACTTACCAAAACGTGGCGCTTAAGTGGAACTTGGCTTATTTTTTATTTTGTTTTATTTTGGTTTGAAATGATTTCTAGAACAAGTTTTGACTTATCCAAAATGATTTATGAAAAAGACCATTGACTTGGTGCTAATGCTTACATCTTGGGTTGGGTAATTTAGAATTTTAGTTTTTGAAGGTTTGAGACCTTACCCAATTTCATTTATTAAATTTTGGCACAAGATGATATTAGCAAAAGGCCACCATGGTGATACACGAATCCAGAAGATGGGTAGTTCCATCAGGGCATCGTTGGAAATACAAGTCAAGAAGTTCTAGCCTTTCTTGATCCATGACTTATTTGAATTGTGCTTATTGCATCAAGATCATTATTTTTATTCAATTGAGCATGCATGGGGCAATGTTACTGTCCATGTAGTTTGAGGTTGGCTTTATTTAATCAGGACCATCAAAAGCTAAGCTAATCAATTAGTAGAGGTTTACTTAATCATGAAACCTACAAGTAGAATCAACTGCTTAATTTTGGCCTAAGCATTAATGTATTGCATCGGCTTGATTGTCTGGCTTTGTCTCACATATGATTGTACTGGATCCAGCAGATCAGGAGGTTTTGTTTTAGTTGAATCTTGATTAAGCCGTGTTTACTCAATCAGCTGATTTGTTTTGATTCAAATAAGGCTATGATATATTGAATCAGTCCATTTGTGTGATTTAGTTAATTTTGGACTAACATTTGCTGGCTTGACAATGTAACATTTTGATCTCTCTTAGGAGGGTATATGCAACTGGATTGAGTAAAGTTAATCTCAAATGGGTTGAGTTAGTTTAACAAGCCCATTAGATTGAAATTGAGCTAGCCTTAGTAGTTTCTTTTGATCATGGTCTGTACGCATTCTATGAATCACATAGGATTCTTTAGGTAACTTGACCATTCCATCTTTATGAATGACCGGTTAGCTTTAGTTATGGAAGCTGGGCATTGTTTAGTCTGAGGCTTTATAGACTTGAACTTTATCTTGGGAGCCTTCTGCACTTTTTGGGAATTGGATCAGGTTCATTGAAGTCTTTAAGCCAGGCCATGGGCCTTTTGCATGTCTTAATTTGCATTCTCATCAAATGGTGCTTTCAACAATGAGTCCTTGCAATTGATGCATGGGTTAATGGATCCAGACCTACCTGTTTTGACAAATTAAAGCTTATTACAGTTCAAGATGGCCTTTACACACATTCAAACATCCCGTTCATCATTTCCAGTCACCGTTTCCATTTCTTTAGTTTTACTATTCTAACAACAGCTATATCTAAATGGAGAGAATTTGCAGCTTACTTTTTTGGCTTGTATGCAAAGCTTGGGCAGCAGTTGGTTGCATGGGTGATGGTGGAAGAGAGTCCATTTACTTTGAAACCATTTTCCATCTGTTCAAATTTATACTTGGTGTTATCAAATTTAGTTAATTGTTGAATGATGCTATACATGCTCTCCATCCCACCTATGATTACATAAATTTGGCACTGCAATTTTAAGTAAGCATTTCACATGATATCAAAACATATCAGTGAAGTCTTGTGCAGACCATGGTGGGGTGATTTGCACCATACTGCATTGAGAAAAACGGTGAACTACTGACGTGGCTTAAGCTATTTTTGTGAAACCTATGGATACCCTAGCACTGTGTTGAACCGAGCAAAGCTGGGCTTGAGCATGAGCTCAACTGCATTGTTCTTATTTGAGTCAGCTTGATCTCGATTGAAGTATCACAGATGGTGGTTCAAGCTCATCTTGTTTGAGTTCAAAGGTATTTGGGCTTGGATGAAGCTTGAAGTAACAAATTCATAGCAATTTATTGAATTAATAAATCACCTGAGCTGATTATCTATTTGACTACCAAAAAACCCTTTTTGAAAAGTTTTCTCTTGTTACGATGGAACTTTAGGAAGCTTGTCTTGTGATCCATCTCTCGAGTAAATGATATGATGCTTTGATCAAGCTTCTTTTTGGTATTTAATCAAATATTTTCATGGGTTATAAATGATGGAAAAAAATCAAGTGATAATATATTTTTGCTTAAAATCAATAACCTTCTTAAAATCAGGAAGGTTTAATGGGCATTGTAGTTTTCATTTGATTGTATTGACATGCGTTGTAGTTGATAGGCATTCTAATTTAAATACCAATAATAATCTTCATTACAAGCTTCCTATCATAAACACATATGAGCCAAGTAATAATATATTCAAACTTGTTCTTTAACATCCGAATAGTTAGAAAGCATTATAACATACTCACTATTTAAATCTAGAAAGCAATAATGGGCTCTTATTGAGCCAAGCTTTGAGTAGCTTATCAAAAGTTTAGTTTGTGGATAGCTATAAACACTTCATCCTACTAACTAGTGACATGTAGTTCCCACTTAGCTCTTGTAAATTTTATGATTACTTGCATGAGCTCAAATTTGGAAAGTCCTTTCATTATTTATAGGCTATTTGAAAATGATGATTGTTGCGAATACTATGCATTCATGGCTCTATTTAAGATATTCTCTTATTAGAGAATTAATTTGAAATTATTCATTTTTTATTTAGTAGTTTGTTATCATTTTCATCAAGGGATTTGACCAATTGAAGGTTTCCATGAAGATCTTATGTAGGTCATATGATATCGTACCATCTAATTCCTAGATAAGATAATGGTGACAATGATGAGGTTGCAATTTAGTTTATCAGATTGAATGGTGGAAATAAGATGTGATTTGTGGGTAGTTCAAGATTAGCCTATTTGGACTGTTCATATATTCATGTTATTAGATGGTTTGATCTATTCTATTATCAAGGATGAAACAATCTATGGTTATTCGAGACTTAATGTTAGACTATGATCAAATATTTTTATGATAGATTGATTTCACATGTGGATAATCCAGAGAAGATTAACCTATAGAAAGATAATGAGAAATTGCATGAGATTCATGAAAGTTTTTTTAGTTATCCATATATAAAAATTTTAGGGCATGGCAAGGGTAATAGATGAAGTTTGTGAAATTATTTCTATGGCATTTGGAATCATAAAAGTTGCCTTAAGGGTAGAATAGGGCATTCAATCTATGAGACACTTAGTTGAGGTGTTAATAACTTGTAATGTCTAGGCAATTAATGAAATATTGTGATTTTGCTCAAGAGGATTCATCTTTTTTCACATGTCTGTTTATTATTTCATAAAACCTTTGGTGGCAATAAGAAGGACAGAAGTTGCTAGGTTTGAAGAAAATTGAAGTGTTGGTGCTTTTCTTCCATTGGAAAATAAGGTGGTTTTAGAGCTATGTTGTTCTATATGTTATTGCTCTTTTCCCTCATGGTCTAATGTCCTTCTTAAGCTCGCCAACTTGATTTGCTAATCAGGTCTGTATCAGAGGGTTGCCAAGCCTTAGAAGTTAATGTGTTGATTGTAAAGTTGTGTAGTGGGAGGGTATTGAAAGAGATATAAGTAGTGAAAGTGAAAATAAAAATATGATTAAAAAACAATAACTTATGTTTCAATTAGAAGTGTAGGTTGCTTTTTTAACCAACAAAGTATAATCATTGATGCAAACAATAAAACAAAAGAAATGAATGAGAATTTTTACCAAGAATATCCAACAAAGGGGTTAAAAATTTTCAGAGGAAGCTATAATAAGAAAAGGAATACAGCCTTCTATGTGCATGCGATTTTGAGGATGAAGATCACATACATCTTGTAACTTTGGGAGGTGGCGGTTGGATGAAGTCGTTCAAGATGGAGGCCATGATTGAGGTTTCAACCTAAGATGGAGGGTTGATTTGTAGAAGATTGACATTTGATGGGGTCATATGTAGATATTTCTCTATTCAATGGTAGCCATGCCTTATCTTTCTTGAGTCTATATATTCATAATCATAATCTGAAAAGGAAGAAATTAGAACTAAATGCCTTCAGGTATCTATTTGTTGGGTACTCTCCAACACAAAAAGTTTACAAGTGTTTTCATCCTCTCACAAACAAATTCCATATTACTTGTAATGCTATATTTCTTGAGGATCAAATATTTTATCTCAATAATTCTCTTATGAGAGAGAAATTGAGTGAAGTCAATCAATATAATCCTACAATTTTGCTTCTCATATCTTTAGAGCTAGAGTTTTTTTTTATTGCAAAATAGTCTTACATACCTTCCAGGAATTCCAAATTTTGAGTTTTATCCAAGAATTGTCCCATTCTATCATAATCAGTATTGAACCAAGGGAGAGAACTAAGCATTAAACAACCAGTTATGGTTTATTCTTGAAGACTAAAAACTACCCATGTTGTACAGTTATCAAAACCAAAGCCTAACTTTGAACATGCAAATGAAGGCTAAATCTTACTTCATGATCTGGATCTCTTGGTTACTCTTAGGAAAAGGGTTAAATTGTGCATTCAGCATCCCATCTTTAATCACTTAGGCTAAACAATGATATTTGGTCAATATAAGACATTTGATGTAAATTTGGATAGTGTAGAGATTCTAAAAAATGTTCAATATGTTTTAGAGGACCTAAAGTGGAAGGTTGTAGTAAGGGAGGAAATGTGGGCATTGCTTGCAAATGATATTTAATAAGTTAGTGATATTCTACAAGTAAAGGAACTTGTTGGCTACAAATGGATATGTATAATATAATTCAAGACTAAAGGAGCTATAGAAATGTATAAAGCTCGCCTAGTGTCAGAAGGTTGCACTTTGGCTAATGGGATTGATTATAAAGAAACATTCGCTTTAATATTCAAGATGAACTTAGTCATTGTATTGTCTCTCTTACTTTAAATTTGATTGTGAACTCTATCAGACAGGTATCAAGAATGAATTCTTTAATGGAAGCTTAGATGAAGAAGCCTTCATCAAGATTTTACTTGAATTGGAGAAAGAAATGGACAAAGTTTTTCGGCTGAAGCTGTCAAAATATTGATTGAAGCAATCTTCTAAGGCATGCTTTATAAGATTTAGTACCTCATTAAGGAAATTTGGATACTGTCAATGGTTAGTTGAGCACACCTTGTTCAACAAATAGTCACCTATTAGAAAAGGGTTATTATTGTGTAGATGACATTGTGATTATTGAAGACGATTACAAAGAGATTTTTAAGTTGAAGGTTAAATCGAAGAGTGAAATTCAAGTCAATGGATTTAGGACACCCAAGTTTTTCCTTGGAATGGAAGTAGCACAAAGTAAACAAGGGATATTCTTCTCTTAATGAAAACAAGTGCTAAATTTTTTTGAGATAGGGAAGATGGGATGCCGTCCTATGAGTAATCCATTAGAGAGAAATTGGAAAAAGAAAATCATCAAGCATGACCTTCTAATATATTATGAGAAGTACTTTATGGTGAGGAAGTTCATCTATCTTTTTCTTAGTAGACTTGATATAACCTTTATGTGGATATGCTTAGCCAACTTATGCACTCTCTTATCATACATCATCTCGAAGTTGCTAACCATACGTTGAGATAACTGAAGTGAACACAAGGTAAGGGGATTCTATTCAAGAAAAGTAATAGTCGAGATGTAGAGGGGTTTATTGATGCTAATTTCTCAGATGTAGCTAGAGGCATTAAATCCACCATTGATTATTGTATACAACTTTTGGAAACCTAATAACTTGGAGAAGCAAGAAACAAACGATTGTGAAAAGTAGTACCGATTCTAAGTACCAAGTAGTTGTCAAAGGAGTTTATTAGTGTATTTGAATTGAAGGCTTCTCAAAGATATAGATATAGCTTAAATTGGCCCTACGAAACTCTATATTGGCAACAAATTTTTCAACGATATTGTTCATAACCTAATACGATATGATCATATGAAACACATGCAAATAGACCAAAGTTTCATCAATAGTAAAATTGATTCTAGAGCCATCAACTTGTCTTACATCTCTGCCAAAGTTTAGGGAGTAAACATTATTACCAAAGCATTGATGAAATTGGAATTTGAATTTTTGTTGGTTAAGAATGATGGATGTTCATTTACCAACTTAAGAAGAAGAGTTGGAAAGTAAAAAATGAACCATTGGTTTAAGAACTCAAGTGCATAATTATTTGTAGATTACTAGTTATTATTTTTTGTACTATTCTTTATTTTTCTTATTTATTTCTTTAATTGTAGGAGTTAGTTTTCTTTCTTGATTTATTCTAAACTAATGCTAGATTGATTCTAGTGGATAAATATTATATATTATTATTCAAAAATATTAATAAAGTGTAATTCGTACTAATTATTTGTTCTAAGAACATGTTAAAGTAGAGGTTGCTCACTTGAATTCACTATATTTGATGGATGAAGCACTAAGGCAAGTTGCTTTAGAGGTGGATATCAAAGGAAGCAGTGAAGACATTATGAATGCTTTGATTCCCTTGTTTGCGAGCTCTATGACTAACATGACCAAGTTTTTTCTTTAAAATATGGGCTTGTGGCCAGTGAATTAGATTTAATGTAAAGTAAAAGGACACGAAGATATTGAAGAGTGCTTGTGGGTTGTAAGGAGTTTGATTGGTTCAATTATGGTGGTATAGTTAAGTTTTTTGCCTAGTTTCTTATATCAGATTGTCTAGATTACATTGTTAGTCAATTGCTTTTTTAATGTTAGTGTCAAGAGACATTTGTTCAGATGGTTTGAGATTAGCTTAATCAGATTGTTTGACCTTACAATTAGATTGTTTGATTCATTTATCCAAGATGAACTGACTCATGGAATTTCAATTTTGGGATGCAATTTGAATTGTTTGTGAAATCGTTTTAGGGTAGTTTGATTTAGATAATAGGGATATGTATGAAGAATAGTTTTATATTGGATATTCAATGATAAGTCATGTTGATGTACAAATTTATAGCCTTAACTGACGAAAGAGCGTTTAATATTAGCTCACAGACACACACTCACTGATATCGCACCAGTTCTATTCGAACTTGGAGCTATACCTGAGCTAAATCTTATTTCAATTAGTTACTTTGTCAAATTATAGGGGTTGACTACAGCACGCTACTTTTCTTTATGGTTATATGTACTACTTTTTCTTTGCTTGTCCAAGTGTATTTTGCAGTTGTTCCGTAAGTTCATCAGTGCAAAATTTGGTTGAAAAGTGCTTCAAAAATGCTTAAAATTTGAGTTTTTGGCTGTTCTCGCTAGTATCTGTCGTTCGTCGCCGTTAGCAAATGTAGTCGCCGTTAAGCCTACCCACGTGTTCGCATGACCCGCGTGACATACTGGAACCCAGATGAACCATCGACCCGCATCGACCCGCATCGACCCGTCACCCAGTGTACCTGTTTTGACCCATGTTGACTAGCGCCGGCCTACTAGCCTCATCGATCCATGCTGTTTCGTTCGACCCTTGCATACTCAAAGACTAGAACAGACGCATTGAACCTCCGCCCACGTCTCATGCCCTCAACGTGCCCCTTGTTGTAACCACTGTCGAAACACACGACCAGTTTGGAAAATGCTTAATTCAATTAATTTTGTAGTTTTTTTTTTTTTAAAAGTTAATGATGAACATTTGAAATCCTTATAAATAGTGGTGTTCATCATATTGAAGAAAAAAACTTATGGAATTAAATTTCTTTTGTTTATGTGATTTCATCTTTGTGAATAAAGTGTATGCGTCCAACCTTAGTTTGAGAGATTTCAATTTCCTTTGTGAGATATAAGGATTGAAGGTGAGAGACATTTCATCGGGAGTTGGCAACAAAATCCTTTTTGAGAGACAAGGATTGAAGGTGAGAGACCTTCCACTAGAAAAGCCGACAACTAAAAAAATTATCTCTTTTTCCAACACCCACATTGTCGTCAAAAAAGGTGAATTATTCCAGTAATTTTTATTTTCTAGGTAGCAATATAAAGTTAGGGTTCTTTTCTATTAAAATACTTTACATAGAATTTGTTTAAATTCTTCATTTTATATGTGTGAAATTAGATAGGACAAAAACCGCTTTTGCAGGATTTTATGCTTGAGTTGTTGTCTACTCAATAATTTACGCTATGGCTTTAGAATGCTAATATTTGAATAGTCTAAAATACCACACACGTCATACAACCTTGATTAATGCATAATATCTTTTTATATTTTTTTATAATCTAGTGAGTATCTTCAGTATTGTAGGGTTCAATTTAGACCTTAATAGAAGTCTAAATCTGCTCTACATCATTAACTCGATAACTTAATTTAATTTTTGTGTTGATAAGCTTATATTGGTGTAACAAACTAAAGGTGATGGTTTTCAACAAAGTTGACAGTATGACAAAGCTGATTTGTGATAGTTCAATAGAGCTAATAAGATCATAGAGTTAACATGGTACAACAAATTTGATGAGATGACAGAGTCGACATGGTGCTATATAATTGAATTACAATGGATCGATAGAATAAATAGGACAGTATAGCTAAAGAGATGGTTTAGCAAAGCTGACAAGTTCATAAAGCCAATAAAGCAAGTGTTGGCAGAGGTAGTTTTGATAGGGTGGTAGAGACAATTTGCAGTGGATTGGTAGCGCCAGTGTTGGATGGAGCTAATGGTCAGCATACGCTTCTGTCGGAGGGGGTGTGGATCCAATATGTATGGTTTCTTATATTGGAAAAGAGGGGGCAGCAATTTGTAGAGATGCACATAAATAATTGTTTCAAATTGGACATTCGATAGCATGTGGTGTTAATATACAAAATGATGACCATGATCTAATGGCATGAGTTTTTGGGTGGATAGATATCATTAAAATGTTACTCTCCCTGAAAAGAATTTGTGGATGATCGAAATGCGATAATTCCTTAGAAAAACATAAGAGATTGGATGCGATTTATGGATATTTTGATACATTTGTCTGTCTAGGAATATAGGGGGGAATTGTAAGGGTGAGTGATGGATTTTATGAAATATGTCTTAAGGCTTTTGGAATTGTGAGTCCCATACTCAAGAGATTTGTGCTTGTAATCCGACAGCTGTTAATGAACGATCATGCCTGTAATCATTATAATTCCTCTTTTCCCACATAAAGCTCTTCTATATTTTGAGTTTATTGGTGGATTAATTTGGGGCAACAATGAGGAAGAAAGTTGCATTTGGTGCACAAAATTTAACAAATGGCTTTCTTTTTTATTACATCTCTTTATTATTTTTCTAAAATCAACATATAATAGACTTGGGGGCATAAATATTAGTGATGTTACTTTTGTTGTGCCTCTTTAATTCTTATTCCTTTCACATTCTATCCATTTAATGTTCTAATGCAAAAAGTCTTAACTTAATATTCTCATTATTGTAAGGATAAGATATATCCAAAGTAATAGCATTTTAATTGATTTACCTTGGTTTTATTTGGTTAACTAACTTTTCATTCCATGTTATTGTCAAAATTTTTGTTTTCTTTGTTTATGTTGTCCAAAATAATCAAATGTCTACACTTAATTACCACTTTATTTTTTGCATATGTAGTAATTTATGAACTTTTTATACACTAACTTTGAATATCATTTTATTAATTTAACTATTTCATTGGTGGATTAATTTGGGGTGACAATGAGGAAGAATGTTGCATTTTGTGCACAAAATTTAACAAATGACTCTTTTTCTTTATTGCATATCTTTATTATTTTTCTATAATCAATATAAAATAGACTTGGGGGCATAAATTCTAGCGATGTTATTTTTGTTGTGCCTCTTTAATTCCTATTCCTTTTGTCATTCTATCCTTTTAATGTTCTAATGCAAAAAGTCTAACTTAATATTCTCATTATTGCAAGGATAAGGTATATCCAAAATAATAGCATTTTAATTGATTTACCTTGATATTATTTGGTTAACTAACTTTGTATTCCATGTTATTTTCAATATTTTTGTTCTCTTTGTTTATGTTGTCCAAAGATAATCAAAAGTGTATCCTTAATTATCACTTCTATTGCATATGTAATAATTTATGAACTTTTTATACACTAATTTTGAATATCATTTTATTAATTCAACTATTTCATGGCCATTTTATCTTCCATGCTTTCTCCATTATTCTCGTATTTTACTTAAAGAACTTAAATGTAAATATTTTGTCTTGTACAAATTACAAAAACATTTTCTAATAAAAAATTGGATAAAGACCTAATGCTGATTGTCAATACCACCTTACTGTGACTAGGCATTCTTTATTTGGTCCAAATAATATTTCTTTGTCTTCATGGTTGTGTTGATGATGTCATTTTCTTGTTTTTTGTTCTGAATTTTGTTTGCTAGCATGTTCTTATGTTGTCATCCATTTAATTTATTCCAGATTTCAAGCCGCCAAGGAAAACTCATACTCGTTTATGGATCGGAGTAGCTTTTGCAGCTATGTCTTTCATGTTCATTGTCTTTCTAGTGTTTATTGCTTGGAAAAAAAGTTATTTGAGGCGCAAGAATACCAAGGGGATTGGTAATAACATTTTATTTTCACTGTAATATGTACTCTATTTCGTTGTTTCTAGTCACCATAGAATGTTTATTTCTTTATACTTTTGTAACAGGTTATAACAATTCCTAGTTTATTGGGTTTCCATGTTGAATCCAATATTTAAATTTCTTATTGCATAATTTAAGAAATAATGTTGCTTAATAATCATCTAATATTTTTCTCCATATATGGTATAGTTAGAGGTTAGGAGTTTGGTAACAAAAAATTCATTTTTTCAAACTTAGATTTTGTAAATTAAGCTTTCAAGAGTATAGTGGTTAATATTTTGTTTTTATTTACAAAATATAATAAAGTTGCTCAATAATCATCTAATATTTTTCTCCATCATGTTTGGTTTAGTTGACGATTAGGAGTTTGGTAACTTCAAGTTTATTTTTTGCAAATTTAGATTTTGTAAATTAAGTTTTCAAGAGTTCAATGGTTAATATTGTGTTTTTATTTACAAGATATAATAAAGAGGTTAGTATTTTGAAGAGTAATTAGTGTGTGTGTGTGTGTGCGCACGTGCGCGTGCGTGTGAGTGTGCGTGCGTGTGTGTGTGTGTGTCTGTATGTATGTCTGCATGTGTGTGTGTGTGTGTGTGTGTAAGAATTTACAATAGAACTATATATGATACAAACACCAAGGCCCAAGGTCCTTTTGGTACAAACATGTGCATACCTGACAAGGTTGGTTCCTCTCATAAGAAGAAAAAGCCTATTAAGAATAACTCAACCATTGAACGCTTCGCTCCATTAGGTGGTGGCTGAATTGATCTACTTGATTTTGTGTGTAAGTGTTTATATATATATATATATATGTGTGTGTGTGTGTGTGTGTGTGACAGGTATGTAAAAAAAAATTGTGCAAGGAGATCAAAATTCCACTATTTAACATCATACTTCTCTATTAGAGAATATTCAACGTTGCATCGATGGTAAGGATTTCAAATTTCAAAAGATGCAGATTAGAACTATAAAAGAAGAAATTGTATGAGCTCTTAAGAAGAGAAAAGCCTAAATCATTGAAGAAATGCAGGATTTATTGGTAGGATTGATTGAGATGATGTTGGTGAGGAACACAGCTTTCAATTTTGTCAATAAGAGAATGAATGGTAACAAGTTTGATGAAGGTCTTATGCAACATGTCTGAAAAGCTTTCTAATCAAACAGTCTATTAGATGTACCATTTGTTTATTCTAAAGATGGTTGAAAGAACTTTTATGACATCATATTAATAAGTTCAATGTAATCACTACTTGAGTTCTTTTGACATCATATTTTTTGATGACATGAAAACCTTTATTTTGTAGTCTTCATGACATGAATGTTAGAGTGCAACTCTAACTGCACTGAGCAATTCTTCTAGTTAAAAGAAGCTAATGTGCCAATAAGTTTAGATTTGTCTCTCTACAGCAAGATTCATTTCTTCTAGGGCTATCTTTAGCATATAAAGCTGGGGTGGAATTTGTTAATTTGATCAAGGCTTAAGTAGCAGGTCAAAGTCAAAATGAAGAAAGGACGTGAAGTGAACTTGTTTGCTATTCAAAGGAAAGCAAGACCTTAAAGTCAACTTGTACGTTTGAAAAGATCATCTGAAAAGGGATTACAAGTCTCCAAATAAGAAGATAAATCAGAATAAGATAGCTGAAAGCTTGTAAATATAACAATGGAGGAAGATCTGTTATACAATGGTCTCGATTATTGAGAGTCTTGATGAATCTTAGATCTTAGACTAACATTTTTTGACTCTACTCCACGTAAGATATTGCTGCAAAACATTACTGTAAGAAAGTTCAAAAAAGTCTATCTAGCTGATGATGACATATGGTTGGAAAAGACGGTGTTCATATCAAGACTACAAAGAGTTATACATGGGGATAGTTTGTAGTGGATGTTAAAAAGTTTTGTGGTTGTTAGAGGAACAAAGATACTCTTTGTATGAGAAAAGATAACAAAGATATCATAGACTTTATTGCATAAGTTAGAAGGGAATTTGGATAATGGCATCAAAGGATTTACAGTCTAATTTGAAATTTGTACATGTAGATCTTTGCAAGGATTGTGTTCAGGGAAAACATAAAATAATTTGTTTTTCAAAGCCTAAAAGAGAATTGAAAGCAAGCAGATTGGAGTTGATTCACATAATTGTTCATGTTTCCATTGACAAGTTTGGGTTTATTTTTTTAAAAAGTAAATATTATTTTTTTCTCACTTTTATTTTCTTCTTAAGCGGAAGATTAAGATAAAAATTGAAACTAGATTGAAGGTAAATTTTGTGAGATCACACAATGGTGTGAGTATACTAAGTCTTCCATGTAGATTATGGTATAATGATGTTTATGAAGTTGCTGAACAAGATGCAATAAAATGGAACTGCTATGCCCAAATCCTTTTTGGGCAAATGCAGCAACTGCTTTACCTAAAAGAGGACCTTTGGTTCCACATCATTTGAAGTTGTTGGAAGGAAAAGTAAACAAGAAAAGAACTTAAGTTTCCTACACTTAAAAGAGTTTTTGAGTTTATTATCCACTTATGGATGCTTAGAGAAGAGACAGGTTAGATGTGGAAGCAGTAAAATTTTTTATTGGGTATGGGATAATTATTTTGGATTCACGTTCTGTGATGAATAGAATAAGAAAATAATTAAAACCAATAATGCAACATTTGACAGAGTAGTTTTGCACAAGGATAAGTGGTTTTGAAGATGAGCATACACAAGAATTCACAAAGATTGAGTTGGAGAGGTTTTCAGAAGAAGTCCAGGCTTAATGATGTCAACCTTTTTTTGTGGATTATGAGGAAAAATCTAAAATAATGGTAACTCTTCGTAGACCCACCTTGAGACAATTCAATAGTGCTATACAAGGTGTTCTCCATATTCGCATTATGTGTTTTTAGTTGATCCTAGTGAGCCAAATGAGGCAAAGCTTGTAAAAGTTGATGTTGAGTAGGAGTTAATTATGCAAGTTGTGTTCAATTCACTAGAAAAGAACAAATTTTGACATTTACCTCATTATAGATGTGAAGAAACTAATGATTGCAAGAGAAACAGGATAAGGTGTATGGTCAAAACTTTTTAGCAAAATCGAAGTGTTTATCATACAATGACTTTTTCACTTATTTATAAACTAATAATCATTAGGTTAGTTTTGTATATTATTGTTGTTGAATGCTTGACCTAGGGTAGATTTGAGAATTACAAGGGATAATTCTGAAAAAACTCTTAAGAATGTACTACTTTGAAGTGTTATATTTGGAAGACAATTCAAATTGCTGAAGGGGCAATTGTCAAGAATAGAAGAGTATATGCAGCACATGCGAAGGAATCACATTTATGAGTAGTTAGTAGCTTTATGAATGCTATGGACACTAGAGCAAGCATTGACCAGATACATTGTTTATCTAAACTTGGAGTATTGGGAAGTTAACTTTTACGTGAGGTGGAACCACTATCAGTTGGATGTCAAGAATTCAAATGTTTTTTTTTTCTTTCAATTGTTGAGGCAATGTACTAGAAGCATGGTCAATACAGGCTTGGAGATTTGAGAAGTTGTACTAACCTTAGGTGGAGCTTCTATTGGTTGAATGTCAAGATTTCAATTGTGTTTTTCTTTTGATCATTGAAGCTATGTAATTTTCTCAAAGGTTGGGAGATGGCATGGTACTAAATTTTTTGAAAGACATTGACAAAGAGATAAACAACTCTAAATAATTCAATTTAGTTAGAACAAAATTGATTTAGCAAGGAATCTAGTTTTTAAATTGAGGATATACTAATTAGGGAGTTAATAGATGATGTGAAATTAACATATTTAAATTTTTGGTACTAATTTCTCAACATACATATTTACTAAGACAATTACCACTAAAAACCGACATTGTGCATTGTCTTAGTTGGTCTCCATATTAAATGGTGATGAGATAGTTGAAATGAAGAAATGAGATTTAAAGGTAGAAAGAGATGCATATGAGGACAGTTTAGCTATTTTGATGATTGGTCTCCACGTGGGAGATTGATTAGGTGTGCAACCTAATATTCTTGTCTATGTTAGATCGAACCATCTGATGCTAGAGATCAAACCATTAAATGGTGGTTTTTGTTATCTGATGAGCCTATTAGGTGGTGGTAGATTTGATTGTTAGGACTTGGAATTGGATCGTTCAATTTGCATTATTATAATGTCCAACTAATATAAATGGATTGTTCAATTAGTCAATTAGATGATCATACTAGGGTATTATTTGTAGCATAGTAAAGCATTTAGCTTTTTGATGGCACAAACATACTGGTTGATTGAGAAACCTTTTGGGCTCTGAAAATTTCTTATGAATAGGGATGTTATGCATCACTAGTCCTAATTTACCAAGTATTTCCTATTGGTACATGATTTAGAGGTAAACATCCTCTTTTTTAACTTTTTGGGAAGATTCTCTTTGTGAGTAATGGTTGTACCATAGATTTGGGGTTTTTCATATATAAATCTTGGTATGTTTTCTTTTTTGTTTCATTTTGTTTTGTTGAACTTTGATCCAAGCTAGAATTAACCCAAAATTTTCAGGTCTAGTCTAAGCCAGTTCCTTTGAGGTTCAGGCATGTTTTGGATTCAATAAATGTGAAAAGTGATTATGTTAGATTGGTTCTACATTTAGTTTTGAACTGAGCCAACCCAATCCAAGCTGAAGCCATAATTTTATATCTATCATTGCAAAGCCAATAGCGTCAGCTGTAGTTAAATCAACAAGATCATGGCTTACTTTTAACAAGTTGTTGGCATTAACATTTAAGTTTTAGCAAAGCATTTTCTAAAGAACATCTGCTTAATCAGGCTTCAATTACGTTAAGTGTAAGCAGCTTACGGTAGAATTTGCTTCCCCTTGTTTTCCTGTAAACATTATAATTTCTAGTAATTTACTAAGTTTGGTTTGTTTACCCATGAGTTTCTTTTCCTATTTTCATACAGATCTGAGGGGTCTTGAAACTGGCTCGTTTTCTCTGAAACAGATTCTAATTGCTACAAACAACTTCAGTTCTTCAAACAAGCTAGGGGAAGGTGGTTTTGGATCCGTATACAAGGTCAAAACAAAGCATCCTTTTTTCTTTTTAACATCTTTTAGCTATATAATTTTGGGCTTTTGAGAATTTTTCAAATTCCTTCGGAATGCAGGGTCGTTTATCAGATGGCAATATGATAGCTGTGAAACAGCTTTCTTCAAAATCAACACAAGGAAACCGGGAATTTATAAATGAGATAGGCATGATTTCAGCATTGCAACACCCAAACCTTGTAAAGCTTTATGGATGTTGTGTTGGAGAAGATCAGTTATTACTAGTATACGAATATCTGGAAAATAATAGCCTTGCTCGTGCTCTATATGGTAAGAATGGTCTTTTACGTACAGTTTCTAAAGCTGGAATTGTTTATGTTCTATCTATGCCGTACTATCTTCATTCTGAAGCATCCTTTTATTTATTTCTTCATTCTTCTTTTTCCCATTACACTATTTACTTTACTACATGGAGTGTGCGATTTGGTTTTAGGGCCCAAGAGTTATCAGTTGGAGCTAAACTGGCCCACTAGGCACAGAATTTGCGTTGGCATAGCTAAAGGTCTTGCTTATCTCCATGAAGAGTCGAGGCTGAAGATTGTTCATAGAGACATAAAACCAACAAATGTGTTGTTAGACGTTGACCTTAACCCAAAAATATCAGATTTTGGATTGGCAAAGCTTGATGAGAAGGGAAAAACTCATATTAGCACCCGGATAGCTGGAACAATGTGAGTCATCTGTATATTTATATTCTCTAAACGTACAGGTACTAGATACTTGATTAGATATTGTGAACATCACCTAGCAACTCAATTCTTTTGTTCTTTCTTTTTTTTTTTCGTTGGAGCATTTAGGGAGGAAATATTAAATAAGAAATTTGTTTAAATCATATTTCATTTTCTAACCTTCAGTAATTTTTAGCCACTAAGAAGCTCCTTTTTGGACAAATTCTTTTTCTCCAACCAAAACATTTCTACCAACTTGCTTTTAGATGCAGTGTCTTTCTCAAGTTCCACATTTGATTGCTGGTGTGAAGTTTTTATTATTTTGCTTGCTTTCAATTATATATGTTTCAGTGCATGCATATTTCTCAATTGAAACTAGCTTGCTGCCTTCCTTTCCTATTCGTATGCAATTCCTCCAAAGCCTTATCAGGATCAGAATGGTGTTTACATTTGATGATAAAAATATTAGACCCTCTTATACTGATGCATTCAACAAACAAATTAAACTTTTTAGTTCATTGTCTGCCTAACCTTATCAAAATAGCTCATTCATCTCAACTGATGTTTCTTCAATTATTTATGTTACAGCCATGCCCTATAGCTTATTGGCTGTAAAGTGATTCATCTTGGGAATCAAATATTTGGATGTTTGGTGGTTCTTGATACACTCCTAATAACAAAAATTGTGTATTGACCATAATGAATTTTACATCTGATTATGTTATTAGTTCTTTGACTGAAAGATGTTTTTTAGTTATAGTCTTGTATATATTTACAGACTACTTGACTGGTTATGACAGTCAAATGTTCATTTTCACTAACATACATGTCTATTGCATAATGAGATGATTTTAATTAAATAACTTGCTCGATTTAATATGATTTTTTTAATAATCATTGCCTCTATTTAATTTCATGTCTCTTAACTTAATTAAGGCCTATAATAGATAAAACTAATGAACGAAGGTACAGATTGAGTGGTCCGCAAAAGATAATTGATATCTTTTTAATTTGTTTAAATATTAATCAATACTTGCAATGTTAATGGCATGATTTGGTAGGAACCTGTAGATAAATGGCGTCCTATGGTGTTAAATATGCTTAAATGAATAGCTTATATACAGCAATTTGGTGATAGTTTTCATGTTTAGTTCATCACTCTTTGGGTCCTTCTAAACAAATGTATACTGTTGCCAACACAAATGCATGCTTCCAGCTATTCTTTATCTCTTTATCTCTTTTATCTCTAGTATTTTAGAGAATCAAAAATGTAAAAAGGCTTACAATCGTGTTCGAGCTCATGTTAACTCCACATCCTTTCTTGTCCAACGTTTGCCGACCCCAAATCAATGAAACATAAATGAACATCTGTAACTCTGGAAAACTTCGCACAATTCATGTAACTCTTTTTGTTTTGCCAAGCTGTTCTTGCTTCCAAACTTCATCTTGCCTGAATCAATGATTCCAATCTATTTCTTCAGAGGATACATGGCTCCTGAATACGCAACACGGGGATACTTAACCGAAAAGGCCGATGTTTACAGTTTTGGTGTCGTTGCTTTGGAGATTATAACTGGAAAGAGCGTCACGAGCGTCACGGGTGAATGCCAATACCATCTGCTAGATATGGTAAAGCTTGCAATTCTAGACTCTTGTTTCTCTGATGCTTTATGGATTCATATTTATGTTTTCTGAGCTGTTATCATCTGTAGAGAATACTGTATTCTCTCCCCTCACGGATGTTACTTTGGACATCATAGGCACATGTTGCAAATGATAAGGGAGAGTTGCTCACTCTGGTTGATGAGAGATTGGGAATGGAATTCTCCGAGGATGAAGCTTTGGGGATGATCAGAGTAGCTCTTTTGTGCACCCAATGTCCTTTGTGGTGCGGATGCTTACTGGAGAAAGCAGCATACCTGATCTTGTTCCTGACCCATATCGTTATAGAGAAACTCTTGAAGAAGGACTTGGTGGGAGCCTGGCATGGAGCACAGCCTCAGGAAGCACGCAGCCAATACGTGGCAAGTTGGGAAGTGATCCCGCTACTTCGGAGTCTGATGTTTGTCCCCTCGCATTAGATTCTGATTAAAGCAAAAGATTTCACTTTTGGTCTGCCAAAGGAAAATAAAATGCATGCCATGTAGTGTTGGATATTATTTATGTTGGAAGATGTCAAGATTGTTTAATTATTATATTTTTGCTTGATGTTACAAAATTGTAAATTTATAAACGTCATGTCAACTTCTAATCTTTTAAATGTTCAATTGGAAGTTTTGAATTGCATTTGGTACTTTTGCACTCAAAACATAGTTAAAACCCAAGTCCTCTGCAATTTTAGGGTGGATTTGTACTTGTTATTGAATATTGTTTTAGTTGTTAAATAAGTTGATTTGAAAATATTAAAAAGTTATGCTTGATTAAAAAAATAATTACTATTATAAAATAACTAGTACTTTTAGTTCTTTTTTAAAAAAATTGTCTTTCTTATTTTTTTATTCATTATTTTTTTGGGTTATTTTGTTTTGTTATGAGCACTTCAGATTTACTGTAGGTCAATCATTTGAGTGAATTTTAGTTATTTGAGAATGCCCAACAAATTTTTTTCATTTTCCTGTGTGGCATTTACTTGATAAATGCTTGAAATCTTACTGGAGAAGTAAGATTCAGTAATACTGCTTCTAATATGTGATGATTTAAACTATAATGGGTTTAATTGGTACCAATGTTATGATTAAAAAGCTGCTTTTTACAAGAAGATTGAAAAAGAGATGTCTTTTTTTTGGAAAGGTAATTGGTATGAGTAAAAATAAATAAAATTAAAAATATCTTTAGATTTTTTTAAAAATAATTATTATGAATTTGAAATTTCTTTTTGCTAAGTTTTTTGAAAATGTGTTTTTGGAAGATTTAAAATAGTTTTCTTAGATGAAGTCAATGTCTTTATGAGAGATTATAAAAGTTGGCTAGATGACTCATAAAAAATTGCTAAAATAATTAAGAGCCTTTTGGAAGATACATAACCACTCAAAGCTTGATAATCTAGGTTCTAGATTCCATAACACAATGAAACCACTTAATTTATTTTATTCAATTATTTTTATTTTGTAATTTTTTATTAAGAAAAATCATTAGTTTGAAAATCTTTTTGATATAAGAATTTTTTTAAGAAAACATAAGCTAAGTAGAATAAATAAAGGCTTGGAATATGATCTATGTTTGAATCTTATAAACTTTTACTTCACTTCTCTTAGAAAATGATGATCTTAATATGTAACTCTTCATAAAGATATGTAAGTAAACATTAACCTTAAACATAATGTTTGAATCTTATGTTTTAGGTCTTGCAATGTTTTTTAAGAGCATCAAACAATCACCAATGACTAAATCAAAGTTTTCTAAAAACAAATAAAATTAGCTTTGACGTACATCTCCTAAATTGATTATATTATCCAATCAAATTACCATACAAATATGACAACACTATATGAACTCATCTAATCTATCTAACAGGTCCAACAAGATCCTTTTTTAGCTAACAAAATATCATACTTACCAAATGATACCATCACATATACAAAATGATATAACTATTTAAATCCAATTTTTCATTTTTAGGTTTCACAAGATAATATAATATGATAACAAGGAATATGCTTGTATGACACTTCTCATTTAATATCCTCTTTATAAATAAAGGATCGTACTCATACAATAAGATAAATTATATTGTATGAAGTAAATCATTTTCTTCAATTCCTTGGTTCCAACAATCACATCTTTGGAAATAGTTATCTTATTGGTCCGATATATAGATTGTACAAGTATGATATTGCAAGCCTTAGTTCATACTTATATTACTTAGTCGGATCACACTATTTGATTTACTTCATAATATATCATATAAATATAATATTCATATCATATTGTATGAAATACATAGTTCTAAACTTCACTAAACACCTTTCATGAAAGTTATACATGCATGAACACCTTATGTAATCAATTTAATTAAATTCCCAAGTTTGGTTCTCTATCCAATCTCAAAGCTAACTTATCATATTTTATGATGCAGCCATTGTACATATGCAATCATCTAATTTTTAATTCTTGCTTGATTAAGTTATATTAATTAATAGAGTCTATTAATTTTATAATATTTTGAGACACATTTATATATAACTTAGCCTAGATGAGATGCATAATTAAAGACTAAAGTAATATGAGTAGAATGATAATTTTAAAAATATTTAACAAACTTATTGAAATATAGTATCTCATATAAATGGTTATGGGTTTAACATTTTAATATTGATAAACATAATTAAAAAAAGGCCTTCTCTATATGATGCTCAAGCTTGTGTTTCTTTATATACCAATTACAATTAATACTGAAACATCAATATTAAGATTTTTAAGTTAAATGATCAAGTTTTTCATATGATTAAACTATTTGATATTGAGCTAATAATCAAAATACTTAAGACAAATGATTGTTAAAATAATATAATGATTTTGTTATTATCAAACTAGTAATACAAAGATTAAGTCAACATGGCTTGGTGGTAAGTGGTGGGTAGTTGAAGTTGAAAGTAGTCAACATAGTATATTTGGGTGGTTATCAATGATACGAGGCCATTGATGAGACTTTGGCATGTAAAGCCCAGTGTTGGATGACTAGAGAATACAGGTAATAGATTTGAGTGAGTGGGGTTGAGTAGGTGAGAACTATGCATATAAGCAACCAAGAATGTGAAATCATCAAGGCTCAACAATGTTCAATGAAGGAGTACGACATGAGGATCAAGGTCAGGGTTATGATTATAACATCTACAAACTCAATCAAGGCTTCAAGCTAGTGGTGTTTGCTAAAGAACCATAAGGAGCATGGGAGAGTGAGGATATGCAATGATTTGTTAAGGATTTGTAGTCGACAAGGTTCTATGAGACATTTGGGTTAGTATGTGTACGAAGACATTGACAAGGATCCATGAGTTAGTAGATTTTATTGGAATGATAACATTAGTGGCAATGTTGAATCATAATATGAGTTAGAAGGTCAACTTGTAATTTCTAAAAAGACTTTGCTTATGCATGTGTGTATTTGAATATCTTGGCCTTGAATAGGTTACTAATGAAGTAAGAGAAGAGAGAGAGAGAGAGAAAGAGAGGTGGAGGAGAAGAAGAATGGATGACACTAGTTGTCTTAATGCCAGCAATCCTTCTTAGAATATTATAGCTCTTTTCAAAAGTTATGACTTGATATCATTTGTTTTGTTAAAGTTGACATATCTTGGCTTTAGTAAAAATAGTCCACAAAATGACATCTTTTATATTAGTGAAATAAACTTCTTAAAGAGGTTGAGTGATGAAGGAGAGAATGAGAGGATAAGTAGAGAATGTATTAATATCTATGTGAAGGGGAAAGAACTACATGAAGGATTAAAGTGAGGGTTGTATGAGAAGCTTTAGATGATTAGGGTTATTAGACCATTTAGTTTTATATGATTTGATTTATTGAAATTGATCAATTCATTTTATCAATTTTGTATATCATTATATTATTTATCTTCTCAGCTAACACTTATTGCAACAGTGTTTATTCTAGGTTTTGAAACCTTGTTTATTGGAACATGAATGTACTACTTTCTTAAATATACAAACATTTTATAAACAATTACAATATAAGAAGATGACACAAAATGAATTCTCCGAATATCAATGACAACTTGCATATTGTCGACGATAATTCAAACTTGTAATTCTTTCCCCTTTGTTTTCCATGAAAGGAAGGTCTAGTTTGACCTTACATATTGTTTAGAAAATCAAAATGGTGTATCTTAATATGAAACATTTTTCTAATTTCTTATAAAAATGACAATTTTATTTTTTTCTTAAATTATTATTCTCACATTTTTATCCTTTTGCTTGGATAGATTATATCATATTATTTATTTCAACAGTACTTATTTTAAATAGTAATTTGTCAAGTGCAGGTGCATTTTAAATAAATTTTTTATCACAATAATAGTGCCAAGGGAAACTGATGGGACAAGAATAACGGTGGCGTTGGAGGGTGGGGTTGGTTGGTGTGGCGTAGGGCGGAGGAGTGGCGGACGCCGACGGTACTACCTGAAAGCAACAGTATGAGGATCCAATGCTTCGCGTTTTATCTAAAGCTCATCAATATGCTCTACTTTATACAAGCTCAATCATGAGAAAAAAATGTGGCTACACCAGCTTGAAACTATGTCCATCTTTGTAAGATTAAAACGCTTGGTACAGTTCAGGCCTCACTCATTAGCTTGCTCTAAAATCAAATTTCAAGAGGATTCAGTCAAATATATGTAAGTTGAGATTGAATGCGAGTCACATGTCCGATTTATTTGAAGAGAAAGCAGACCTTTTTGTAGCCAACTGGTTCAAAATGCCATGTGTCGCCTTAATGCTTCCTCTGCGATCAATACTTATCTTCTGCAAAGCTCGTTTTCATCTTAACAGAAGTAAACTTGTTCGAGAACTATTGCTTTTTCATCTTCTCCATACAAGCCTATCTGTCATTTCCCAAAATGATTTAATCTTTTGCATGCTGGTTGTCCATCATGATCAGTGTAGCCAACAATGGTTCGGTGGGCTAGACTTGGGTTGTTTTGTGTTGAAACTTGTCACCTTTGACCATCAACCCATTATAAAGGCTCAAAGGCTGTTCGATGATTGAATCAATTGCAGCTTTTTTTAAAGTTCCGTAGAGTGATCCAGCTAGCAATCTCTGCCAATCCATGGATTGACAACGAGTCGATCGAAACTCCATAAAGGGAAGAGTTATGGCTTTATAAATGCTCCTGCAGAACATCAACCAACTCCTCATTCACTTCTCCTGCTTCTATTTATGACGCTATGCCGTGTGTTCGTGTTACAAAATCCACGTTAGCTGTTGCTATTCTCTCTATATTAGAGGAGCTCACTGGCCGAGGGAATCCCATTGTAAGTTAGTTCAAGTAATCTCGCATTGGCCATGGAGAGGAGGAAGACAGGGGTTGCTCTTCTCTTCTGCATACTTGCAGTTAGCCATCTCGCCTTTGCCATGTGTAGAAGCCTTGACGAGCTTGCAGAGCAGAAGAACTACTACTCTCCCGAACCGCATGCTCGGAGCCCTCCACGTCGTAAGTCTTCTGCTGAGCTCCATTTCCGGTTATGAATCCACATGGTGAGATGTCTGTTTCTCCCTAAAGCTGTTGTCTCTTGCTGTCAGATGCTCACACGAGCCCTTCTTGCCAAACTCCTTCCCATAGGAGCCCGGGCGGCAGCACTCCGTCCCACGGTGGAGGAAGCTATGGCAATGCGCCTCCTACGCCATCTCACCAAGGTGGCGGAGGCAGCAGCGGCGGCGGCGGCGGCGGCTACTACAACGCACCGCCGACAGCTCCATCAAATCCCGTCGTACCACTCAATCCGCCAAGCCCCTTCCTACCTTCGGTTCCACCGAGCCCAACTACTCCATTAATCTCCACCCCTCCATCACCACCCTACATCCCAGACCCGAACACTCCCGGCACGTACTAGTAAGTCCACAGTCATTTCGTCGAACACGTTGACATCGTCAGCTAATGTATAAAAACTTTTAACACGCAGCTACTGGGGCACACACCCGGCCGCTATATGGTTTCTTTTCGGTTACTGGGGAACAATAGCTCAGGTGTTTGGGTCTCCGGCGACGTTGCCATTTGGGAGGAATCTGAGCTTGCTGGAAGCTCTACGAAATACTCGCAGCGATGGGTTCGGTGCTCTGCTTCGCGAGGGAACGGCATCACTCCTTAACTCAATGGTCAGCACGAGGTTTGCATTCACAACCCAGCAGGTGAGGGAAGCCTTCAACGCTGCCATGGGCTCAGAGAAGGCTGCTGCTGCTCAGGCCAAGCTTTTCCAGAAGACCAACGAAGCTCATGTCTCGCGTTGAAAGGCCTTTCCGTTTGCTCTCTTCTGCATTTTTCTGCTTGGTTGCTGTATTGTGTCGTTCTAATGCTTTCGAACGCTGATGTCTAGCTAATGGTTTTCTGGTTCACTTGGTGTTATTGTTTGAGGATGTCATTAATCTTGCTACAACAATCTTAGATGCATCTTATCGAGCGACAGTAACTCTTTTGAAGATGGTCAAAAATCGGTCACATCTGACTAAATCGTTTACCATTAACTCGAAAAAAATATATATTTTATCACATACTCCTAAACATAGAAAACATATATTTAAAATAATTGGACAAGCAGGAAGGGTCTAACGATTAACATATAGTTGGTATCGTACTTGATTCTAGAATCAAATAATATGATCAATTAAGATTTATGATCGAAAAATTTTACTATAATATTTAGGAGTTGTTTGGTGCTGTTAAAAACATATAAATGAATATACAAAAGGGTCCTAGATACTATGTAAAAGTTAATACACTTTTGTATTTTATAATAAGCAAAATATCTACAAGAGTGAGGCAAATTATAAAAATTTAAAACCTAATTAAATTCATTCAAACAAAAAATAAAATTGTAATAAAAATATTTTATTTTTTCAAATCAATTTCAACTAACTTAAGTAGTCTTTATTAATTCAAGTTATCTTAAGATTACAAATATTTTAGTAATATCAAATCTCAATTAATTTTGCAAAGAAAGTTTTTGTTTAATCTCAAACTAAAATCAAACAACTTAAAATCCCTTCTCAGTTAAGATTATTTTCTTTTCTTCATATGTTGTATAACTCTTTTAGAAAATCTTTTAACCATCAAATATACCAATGTAAAAAAACTCTTTAGAAAATTTGTTTAGGTTGAAATCTTTACAACAATGTTGCTTGTTGTAAAATAAAACAAGTAAAGCAAAATAAAGAAAATGAAAAAAAAAAAACAAGGTAAAACTAAGAAGATTTTAGGTGTTTCATCTATATCTACCCATAGCCAAATATTTATGTTTCACTAAAATTCATCTTCACTTTTACCACAATAAAATAATGGTCAACCTATACAAAATTTGCTTCATTTTCTTACAACTAGGTAAGAGTTAACCTTACTCGATACATATAAATATTATATATCATTCACTTGAGAGAATATACGGCACAATATCTAAAATGAAATTAAAGGAAAATAATATGTGAAAGCCTTATGCAATGATTAAATGAATAATATAATCAAAGCTTGGATGAGGCAACATGATAAAGATTTATCTACTAATTATAACACAACTCACAATCTTTGTTCCTTTCTTCTAGCTACTTTTCAATTAAGTTCTTCAGCTTGTTTTTTCTCAAAATAATTCTTATTTATAACAATTAAGAAGATATATGCAAAATCAAGAAATTCTAATAATTGGATGACAATCTTATAATGATTGAAATAGCCATTATATACTTGATATATTAATCATACTATTATGATAATATGATTGTATAAAGGCTATATGTATTAAAAGAAAATCATTATAACTATGCACTTGTTTAATTAGTTTATTGTTGTTAACACGACTGTATAGTATAAATATGATGATGATATCAAACAATATAAGTTGAACAAGATCAATCACGATCAAATTCTAAGTCTTCAAAAAAATATTGTATTATCAAGAATGTATACATATGATAAATTATACAAATTTACATACATTAACCAAAAGGAATCATGTTTGTATGATTAAAAGATCATATAAATACAATGCAAATCCACTCAAAATATGATTGCCTCAGACTAAGCTTCCTGGGTTAATTACATTATACACGTATGAAAGTGATATGTACATATACACAGAAAATCTACTCACTCAAGCCCAGGTAATACCATATTTGTATGTTAGTGCACAAAGTTCTTATTTAGCTTAAATTTAACTAGATCATAGTAGTATGAAAAATGCATTATACTAATGCATCACTCAATTTTCAATCCATACACTCATTGCTTTAATCTGGTCCATGTTTGTCCATATTAAAAAATATATAATATGAGTATAATAAGTAATGTTGTATTGTACAAAACTTAATGATTTTAAACCTTAATAGTCACCACTTAAAAAAATATCATAATACTTATATAATATTGGTGTCAGAATTTTATGTCATATGATTATGATGTTTTTATCATATTAATATAAATATTATTTTGTTTTTAGCTAACATGGTCATATTAGGATTATCTTTTAGTATGATAAGAATATTATAATCATATGACATGCAATCTTGTTGCATGACATATAACAAAATGGAAGGACATGTGGGTAAGATGAAAAGTATTATATTGTATGATATATATATATATATATATATATAATATTTTGAATTTAAATTTCGTGTCAAAATTATTTCAATTGTAATTAATTTCTCATTCATCTTAAGGATAATTAACCTATTAGAGGCTATGTTATAGATATTCAAGAAATTGTCACAATTTGACTCGAGTGGATTAATTGATGAGCATGCATGAGATAATTGTGTGTAATCTTATGTATTATATAAAAACAAGTGATAAGTTAACAAGTTTTAACCTAAAATATATTATAAAAGATGTGTTCCAATTAGACAACCAATCCACCTAGTGTAAGAACAATAGCTCCATGCATGAGCAAAGCTACCATGATCTTAAGATAAATCATAAGAGGTAGATCACTCTAATAAACATTTGATCATTTCTCTCTATTTTAGTAGACAAATTTGATATTAAGATATATAATTAAAAATTATTCTAAAAAAATATTAGTAATAACAATATAATGATTTTAGTGTAATCAAATAAGTAGTAAAATAACCAAATAGTGTGACAATTTGCACATCATTTAGAAGAAACTTTTTCTTGAAGATCAAGATTACAAAAATAAAGATAGTGCAATGTTATAAGATTCAATTTTACATCCCATCCTATTTAAGCCTTCATTTTATATTTGAACTAAGTTGAAAATCATTCTTATATTATTTTATCATATTTTAGTATATCTTTTGCTTAAAATAAATTATAAGACCTAATAATTGAGTTTTTATTTTGATTATTTTTTCTATTGTTAAGATTATATCTTTGATATTGTAATGGTTATCTGACCATTTTTGTAAGATTTTTTTTATCCCAATATTGTAGAGTCCTTTAATTAAATATTATTCACTCTTCTAAGTTAATTATTGTATGATCTTTTAATCTAGTGTTTTGTGATCTTTCAATCTGATATATGATTTATCTTTAAAAATTATGATTTATCTATTTGTGCAAGCTTAGTTTTTTTAATTGAGGATGGATGTAGATTTAGATTTAAATCAAATCACCTAAATAAATTTGTATATTTTCCTATTTTCACCCACACACAATAAGTTTTCAAAGTTAAAAAGATTTTCTAAAATAAGTTTTGCAAGAACCGTTAAGATTATTAAAAATCTTTCATTGTAATATGTGTACTTATTTGAATTTATAACTTTCATAATTCACTCCTTACGTGCATATCACACTCAACAATCTTAACATTGTTTGTAACATTATTATCCTTATTTTCTCCTTCACTTCTCATTTTTATTTATTCAATTAAAAGTCTTGCTTAAAAGTTTTACTAAATACCTATTAATTCTTACTTCTTCTGTTAACAATGAGCCTATTAATTCATTAAAACATTAGCAAGTCAAATCATTCAACTTATCAATGATATTAACAATATGATTAAATCTAAAAAGCAAATATCTTAATAGATTTTTAATAACTTTTTTTTGCTCTACTAAATTACCTAATGTTTCTATTTGATTTACAAAAACTAAAAGTTAAGAAAAAATTTTGAACTATTTTATTCTCTTTCATTAAAAGAGACAAATTCTTTACATAAAGTTTAAATCTGCAAAAGTGTTATCTTTTTTATCACCATGATATTCTTGACATAAAATTGTCCATGTTAGCCATAGTTTTTTTTAGAACTATGATCTTTTCAAAATCTATATAATGATATTTAGCTAATTTTCAAAAATCATATGAGAAAAAAAGGTCTTCACTTAATGCTTTAAAAATTATAATTATTACTAGAAAATGTTGGTATTAAGTGTTGAGAGAAAATGATTAAGTTCATATTATTTATTATCACAAAATATTTTGTTTACATATTTAAAAAGAAACTTATTATAGTAGCTTCTTAAAACTCTTTTTATTTTAGTAATAATCTATAGTCCAACTGACTCTATTGCAAAAAGTGTTCACAAAACTGAAGAAGAATAAAAACCACTTGTCAGAAAAAAAAAATTATAATTCAAAATTTTAGATAAAAAATTCTTAATTTATTAATAAACTTTTAAAAACAACATCAAACTAAACTTTCTTAAATAATATACAAAAAATAATTAATTTTTCAAAAAAATATTTTTAATAACTATTCAAATCTTAATATTTCTTCTAATAAAGTTTATTAACTCATACAAAATCTTATGTAATATTAACATGTTTAAAAATAGAAATTTGTTTAATTTTTAATTTAAACTGAAACCAAAACGCGGAGGGGTCGAGCCCACCTAAATACTTCGCCGGTGAACGACCATCTCTCTTCGCGAACGCTGGCATTATTCCTTCCCGCGGCTCGAAGAGAGCTTCTTGCTCTGTTCATCCATCCTCTTCGTTTAACCTGTGAGTATTCCTAATTCCCTTGTCTTCTCTTCAGGAGTAGATCTCCTAACTTGTCTTTAAGTTTATCTCATCTCTTTGCTCCACGCGTGGATCTCTGTACTTTTCTTTTCCCTTTTCAAATCTTCTTCTGCAGATCGTTATTATTTACTCCCGATTACAACGAAATCTAAGCTTTTTGTTTGCCTAGTTGAGATGATCGTGTTCCCCGATTATGGTCTTCATTCTTACTACCGTTTTGGTTACCCAACCTGATATTAGAATGAGGATGAGTGGAGCGAAAAGGAGGAATCTAACTCCCTAAGTCAGGAAAAAAGAAAGGTCTGATAGCGTGACTAGGCCTAGAACTTAGAAGCTTACTTTCTGGCGTACGAAGCTTATGGAATTTACAACATGTCTTATTGAACTGTTGACTTCGAGCACTAAAATGCAATCTAGGAGCAACCTTTCTTGAGATTTTCTGTAAAGAGTTTAAAGAGTTAAATCGACGAATTTCTGTTAGAATTGTTGTTGATTGAAGTTCTACTGAAATTCAAGACATTGCAGATTGCGTGTGCTTAGTATTTAGAAGACAATTAAAAAGATTACAAACGCAGCAATTTGGGAATTGAAAGATTCTAAATTATTGATCGTCACTCTTGTTCCTCGCTAGATTCATAAAATATATTGTTTTTGCTGTTTTGGTCTCTGAGGAAGAAGTTAGCCTTGTGCTTCATTTGATACCAAAGAAATGCAGCGTGAGAGTTTCTGATGCAACATTCCTAGGTACAATGTATCCATCCAGTATCAGAAAAACGTTGGTGACAAGAAACTTTTGCTAACCATTTGTCCAAAAAAAAAATTTCATCTATCATTGATTTCTTGGATTTAATACTATTTCCTATTAATGACTGCCATTTGTTCATGAAGATTGTTCTAATGATGACTCATATGAATGGGACAAGGTTCATGTGATCTACATCTATGTTATTGTAGCGATTGAGCATATTGACTTATAACAGGATTTTGAGGCTTATCACCATATGGATGAACAACTTCAATCAATTTTGGAAGAACAAATGTTCACTTGTTTGAAAATCAATTTGGATCTAATAATTGGTGTTCGTGTTTGCAAGAATATTCATTAATCTAAATTTAGGATTGAGGAGGATATAGTTTGTTTTAGATGATAAATTTAATATTTGGATAATTGATTTTGAGTTTGTTATAATATTAAGTATGCATCTAAATATATTGTATACATATCAAAGTTTATTATTTTGAAGATAAGGAAATGAATTTGAGAATCATTCTTGGAATCAAGATAATAAGATATCACACTAAGACTATCCGCAACATCTAGAATATTTGGATTGCCAACCATCCAATGTTGTTATTATGTCATGGAGTTACCTTTATGATTCATTCATCTGATATTAACAATGACTTGGTGGACTCTAGTTGAACGAAAGCTATGCTTATGACATCATTACTATGTTATCATCATTTCTTTAAGGATATGAAGTAGATGTATGAGTCAATTTTTTGTTAACTAATTTTGAATAAGCTTTATTTTATGATTTAGAAATTATTTAAAAGCCATCGCAAGAGAAAATTTCATCTTAGTCTTTTTTATTGGCAAAGAGATCTAGAAATGAATGATTAGAAATCAGGAAAATCTTTTAATTGTGCTAGTCTATGGTAATTGAGTCAGAGTTATAATCTTTTGTGGAAGCTATAAATTAATGAAAAATAATTGAGCTCAACTAACTTAGCATTCAAAAATTCTTAGCATATTTATCAATGATGCATGATGTTTATCTTTCTTACTAATGCACAAAAGATGTCATCTTTGATATGTCACATATATATATATATATATAGATATATATAGATATATATATTAATATCTCTTCGATCAATAAAATTGGTTAGAGAGAAATCTTGAAGACATTTTCATGGTGAGTATTTGATGTACTTTCAGAACTTGGCAAGGAGTATTTCTTGTTATTTATTTTGTATAATACTATTGTGGGTTTTTGTTAATATAATATCCGTCTTGCCGACCACGGACATAAGCTTAGTTTGTGTTCAAGTCACATGAATTTTGGTATTATCTTTTGTGTGTTTTGATCTCTTTAGATTACTATTTTAACAATTGTCACATCCTATATTGTTGGTTTTTCCACATAAATGCACTAGAATGGCTAGATAAGTAATTTGAGTTCTATGAACATGTAAATAATTCTGAGTAGAACAATTGCAATCATTTTGATTTAAAAGTATTGTAAAAATGATGGTGTAATGTATCTTCATGTAAAGTCCTGTGTGAGATGCATTAAGTTCTTGTGTTGTCTATCCCCTATGCTAATCTGTCATATTTCTATATTTAGAAGATTTTTCATATTCAGTTTGTACACTGAGGCAAAAGATTTGATTTTGTATATTAAATGTAGTTTCCTATTCTTTTAATGTACATTTCTAATTGCTGAATATCTTTTATTTACCACTGGAATTTAGCTGGAACTTTCAGCAGTGGCTTTCTAATATCCGACCCAGCAAATTTAGAAAGCAATGGCAGCCTATAAGCCTAAAAACATCCTCATAACAGGAGCTGCTGGTTTCATTGCATCCCATGTTGCGAATAGGCTCATCCGCAACTACCCGGAGTACAAAATTGTGGTCCTTGACAAGCTTGACTATTGCTCCAACTTGAAAAACCTTTCCCCTTCTCGCTCTTCACCCAACTTTAAGTTTGTGAAGGGTGATATTGCAAGTGCCGACCTTGTGCATTACCTTCTCATCACGGAGTCCATTGACACCATAATGCACTTTGCAGCCCAGACGCATGTTGATAATTCCTTTGGAAACTCCTTTGAATTCACCAAGAACAACATTTATGGAACACATGTTCTGCTTGAGGCCTGCAAGGTCACTGGTCAAATTAGGAGATTCATCCATGTCAGTACAGACGAAGTTTATGGGGAAACTGATGAGAATGCTGTCGTCGGTAATCATGAAGCTTCCCAGCTCCTCCCAACAAATCCGTATTCCGCAACCAAAGCAGGAGCTGAAATGCTTGTCATGGCCTATGGAAGTTCCTACGGATTACCTGTGATAACTACCAGGGGCAATAACGTATATGGACCAAATCAATTCCCGGAAAAGCTTATTCCAAAATTCATCCTTCTTGCTCTGAGGGGACAGCCCTTACCTATCCATGGAGATGGTTCTAACGTACGAAGCTATCTTTATTGTGAAGATGTTGCTGAGGCTTTCGAGGTTATTCTTCATAGAGGAGAGATTGGTCATGTTTATAACATTGGGACCAAGAAGGAGAGGAGAGTGATTGATGTAGCAAAGGATATTTGCAAGCTATTTGCACATGATCCAGACGAAGTGATCAAGTTTGTCGATAACAGGCCCTTCAACGATCAAAGATACTTTCTGGATGACCAAAAGCTGAAAACATTGGGTTGGTCAGAAAAGACTGCATGGGAAGAAGGCCTGAGGAAGACAATGGATTGGTATACGGCTAATCCAGATTGGTGGGGAGATGTTTCCGGAGCACTGCTGCCTCATCCGAGGATGTTATTAATGCCCGGCACCGAAAGGCAATCCGATCGCACAGAAGAGACCAAGAGTGTGGTGTCTCATGCAAACCATTCCATTAGTCAGCGGCGAATGGTGGTTCCAGTCTCAAAATCTGCATCTTTCTCTTCTGCCGAAAGGTCTTCTTTCAAGTTTTTGATCTATGGCAAGGCAGGTTGCATTGGTGGTTTGCTTGGAAAGATATGCGAGAAACAAGGGATACCTTATGAGTACGGCAAAGGGAGAGTAGAAGAGCGATTACAGGTCCAATCAGACATTCTTAATGCAAAGCCAACACATGTTCTCAATGCAGCTGGTGTGACCGGTAGACCAACCGTCGATTGGTGCGAAACCCACAAACAGGAAACAATTCGAGCCAACGTTGCTGGTACCTTAACTCTCGCCGATGTTTGCAAGGAGCACGGGCTGTTACTGATGAACTATGGTTCAGGTTGTATATTCGAGTACGATGCCCAACATCCACAAGGCTCGGGCATTGGATTCAAGGAGGAAGACACTCCAAATTTCACCGGCTGCTTCTATTCCAAGACCAAGGCAATGGTAAGCTTTTTAAACTCACAAGAAATTGTTCAAGTGTTAACTTGTGATATGATGATGTAGGTTGAAGATCTTCTCAAAGATTATGAGAATGTTTGCACTTTGAGAATTGGAATGCCCGCGTCCTCGGAGCTAAGCCAGCATCGTAATGTCATCAGAAAGATCACCCGCTACAGCAAGGTGGTGAATATCCCAAACAGCTTTACGGTATTGGATGAGATGCTTCCCATATCCATTGAGATGGCGAAGAGGAACTTGAAGGGCATATGGAACTTCACCAACCCGGGCGTGGTGAGTCATAACGAGATCCTTGAAATGTACAAGGCTTACGTCGATCCCGGCTTCACTTGGGTCAACTTCACGCTCGAAGAGCAGGCGAAGGTCATCGCCTCGCCTTGCAGCAACTACGAGCTGGATGTTTCGAAGCTGAAGAGGGAGTTCCCGGACCTGCTCCCGATTAAAGAATCTCTAATGAAGTACGTGTTTGAACACAACATGGTTGCCTTCGCGAACGGAGAGTACGATGCATAGAGATAAGTTTAATCATTATACGCCCATTCTCTCTGCCGCTTGATTGTTCTTCGATAACAGCAGCAAAACAAATGTTCCATGGATATAATATTGCCTCCTTAAGTGCATCTTATCCTAGTAAATGCTGGCAATGCAGTGCTTGCTGTGACATACAAAAAAAGTTGCTTTCTATTTGTGCAAGTAAACATTTTTTTTAATTTTTTTTTTCATTTTTTGTCATTTTTTGTCATTCTTACACCAAACTAATACAAAAATTCTTGCAAATACAATTTTTTACATGATAACCATTGAAATAAGTTTTTGTAATATTTAAATAGAGCAGAAGTCTTATTTCATGAAGTGGTGCAATTCACCTTGGTCATTTGACACAACGAATGTGCAATGTAATCTAAGGATGATAGGAGGAGTTCAACTCATGGGTTATAATAATAAATTTAGGGAAATAACAATCAATTTGAGCTTTGTAAAGATTGACCTTGAAAAGAGGTGAAGTTATTAAGCTTGTCAAATGTTTGGAAGACAACTATTGTTTTTTTATGGGAAGCATTTGTTGTTTTTGCATTTTTACTATGCTCAACTTGGAGAATATTTGAGCTGAAATGTCTCTCAAAACAGTCTACCAAAAAATTGATTGATCTAAATTATATGCAATGTTAGGTTAGAATAACTTGATAAGTTTTTAAAAAATTTCATTTTTAACTTGTAGTGATTAAACTTCTGTGATTATCGTTTGTGAACCCTAATCTACATTATCTTAAAATTTAAACTTTTTCCTAATGCATATTGTTTGATCAATAACGTTTATCTCATTATGAGATTCTTCAAAGCAAAAGCATTAAAATATCTTGTATTAAATTAAAGCCTAAAACTTTTATGCCATATCACATTTATGAGATTCTTCTACTTTGAACTTGTTTTGCTTATCCCGTTCTTAACTCAAGTTCAGGACAAACTTCATTATCTCTACCATTTTCGCATTTCACTTCGGCCACCTAACCATTTTATAACATGAGGATTGACAACTACTATCATTTCAAAGGACGTAGGTCATCAAATCTTAAGCCTCAACCGTTGAACGCTAGGCTTACAAGACCAAAACAGATTTGCTTGTTTATTGTCATGTGATTCGTCTCATCTAAAGATCCAACCAACCTCTGTCAATGGCCATCCAAGGGATCATACTCCAAACTAAAAAATGGAAGAAGATATCACCTTCCCAAAGAACCACAACGAGGACTCATATCAGGATTATATTCAAACTTAACTGCAGCAACAACAAATGCATAGATTCCAGATTTAGTATTAATCATGGCAATAAACGGATAGCTTTGCATCACAGCCTTATCATGTAGAGATGTAAAACCACAACACTATGCGTAAACAGCACTACACTAACCACAGCATCATACTGGTGAGATTTTGATGATTGCTTCTTTGAAAGGATGCTATGAACAAAGATTAAATTTAACCTTGCTCATGTGCAAAGGTTAAATTTCCACAAGTATGATCAGCAGATTGACAAAGCCAAGTTATGCCACATAACATCCTCTCAAGCCCATCTCTGTAAAAATATTTTGCATGTGCAGAATCTTCTGCAGCCACCAAGTGCACATCATCATTATGCTTCAGAGGGACATCTCTTAAAGAAGCTAAACCCCAGAACACTTACAACATACTCTCCAACCATAAAAAGGAAAAAAAAAACCAAATCATCTCATTCGATCAAAGTTTGATAAGAGGTGGTTGGCATTAACATCACTCTTGTGGCTGCATGCCACTCCCAATTCCTTCAAAAACAACACAACATCCTCTGAAGAGTTCAGAAGGTACCTTGCGTTTGATCTTTTTCTGCCAACAGCACAAGAGAAGTAGTTGTCTCCCTTGAGATCAAGCACAGAGGAACCCTCATGCCAGGAAGTAACGTCTTGAGGAGAACGCCAAGGGGTTGAATTATTGTTTTGATTTACTGGTGCAAGGGATACTTTCCTTTCCGATGGCAATGGGGACTTCACGTTCCGTCCATGCGAAGCTTTCGCACTGCCTTTGCTGTTCACGGGTTTTCCAGAATGCCTCCTCTCCGCAGACAATGACTTGAAGACTTCTGCCGTCTTTGTCCTTGTTGAGTTTACAGGTTCTGATGGAAGCTCCGGTTCAAAGAATGTGTAAATATCTTCATCCTGAACGTTAATAATACCCAATACAAGTTCATCAAGCTTTGAACTCGATGACATGTTGTCAATGAATGATGCAATTATGAAGGTGATATTTCTTGCCGATCAATCCATGGTCTTCAAAGAACAGAGAATGCAAATGAAACTAAGTTTGTTGTGGGGCTAAATAAAGAAACAAAATCTGAAGCACTCAGAATTGGAGATTGGAGGATACTATGAGAAGAATAAAAAAATCCTATAAACTAGTCAGCTTGCAGTTTTATGTATTACCAAGCAATTTCTTAAGAGCAATCAATCCGTTGGTATTAGAATATGATGGAGAACTGAATTTAATTTGACGAGTGAAACCAACCTTTCCAAGGAAGTGACCAACGCATAAAACATAGTCTATTGGCGTAACCATGCGCTTGCTATGAACAATTTCACCTAATATGCGATCAATAGCTGCGCCCTGTAAGTATTGATGACATTGAAATAGTGATAAGCACAACGAAGGTACAACAAAAGAAGATAAAAACGCACGATGCTAAATGCTTCAGCCTTAACAAACATTTATAGGCCAAATTGCAAATAAAAAACCTCAAAAAGACAAAACCGAGCATCTTGAAAATTGATTTAACAATCATTAAAAAAATAAGAATAAGAACAGATCATTTTGAAGTGGCATGCACAGCAGTTGATGGAATTAACGTTGCAAAATACCCAAAAAAATTCAACCATAGCGTGACTGTACATTTTCATACCATGTTAGTTCATTTACTATTAAATTTCTTGAATTATAAACATTAAACAAAAAACAACTCACACAAGACTAAGGACTTTGGCAAAATAAAGTAATAGTACATAACATGCACCACTGGTGGTAGGAATAGTACATAACATTTTGCTTCTAAAATGCAATAGAATATTTCAAGACAATAACAACATTAAGCTTAAATCTCTCAAATGTACTCATCTTTATAAGCCCTCAAATACACTCCACGCCATCATATGCCAAAACACCCAAGGCTTAATGTAGAAATATACTTCATTATAAGTATTATCTAAATTCTACGGCTGTAAATTTAAAAGTGAGGTATATCTCTACATGATATAGCACACATGTTAAAAGGCTCATATAATGAGGCTTCGGTTAGTTACCTTTGTCACTCCTACAGAACGGACCTCAACCGACCGGCTACCTTGCACAACGTCGACAGCTGCATTAGAAATTGGACCTGTCCATAAATGCTGCAGCATATCCCTTGCTTGGAGCCTTCCAAACTCAACATCTTCAGAAATAACAGTAAAAGAGGAAGAGGGATTAGCATGCCAAAAAGTTAAAGAGGATGTTATCAATAGTTCAAAATATACCTGCATACTTGTAGTTCCATACAAGTGACGTTTCCCGATGTTCAAAATGAGATCTAGGCGTTCTTTCAGTGAAATACTCAAAAACATGCTGATAAAAATGAAGTTGGAATAGAAGAAATAGAAAATTATTAATAATCACATATTTCTAAATTGCTTAAATTTCATGAAACAAAAATTATAGAACTTCATACCTTGACACTGTCAACCCAATCCATATTCAAATGCTCTGGCATTGTTGTCATCCAATCACCACCGGTAAGACGCAAAAACATACCATTCTCTGCTGCTAACCACATATTGTACTCACCAAAATTCTGTGGAACGCATTTAATTTATAAACATGATGTATCAGATGGTTCATTAAATACAATTTATGAAAGTCATACATCATCTAGGACACTCCTGTCACTTCCACTAAGGACAATAACAGTAGTCTTTGAATCATTGCATAAAGTAGTCAAGGGGCCTTTTAAATCTGGATGCAGCTTGAGCTCCATTTCTTTAATTTGATCTCCACCCCTCCTTCCAGAACATTCAACCAGTTCTGTGAGCGTTGAATTGAAACCCTGTAGTTTTGATAGTAGTCATTGAGCACGAACCTTTGGAAAAATGTTGGAGAAAGAAACAAGTAGGAACTGCAGATTTAGCGAAGGGATTCAAATTCACTAGTTATGGTTCACGATTATCTTTTTCTATAGAAAGAGCCAATTTTCCAAGACTTCATAATTAGAAAGCATGCAAAAATAACTTGCACATTAACATCATTCATCTTCTACACCACATAAAAACATTGGAATGCTGAGTTTCACATTATTTAGACATATGTAACAAGCAATAAGTAACAAAACAAACAAAATCCCAAATAACAATTGAGAATTTCTTTATATGGTGTAGAAGAGTATAAACTAAATGATTTTTATAAGGATGCACACAATTATGTCTAAATTTGTACAGTTTTAAATGAATTTTTATGAGGATGCACACAATTACGCTTATATTTATACAGTTTTAATTTTAGAAAATTACACAGTAATTGTAATTGTGGTTAAAAGAATGCCATCTCCTCGATGTTTTTCAAGCATTTTTAGCAGTCAAATCTGACCAACAAGTTGTCTTTATTCTTTATATGTAAGACGATCTTGATCATATTTTCAAATATTTTGAAAAATAAAGATGTGTTGAATGTATGTCTGGCACAAGTGAATGCTTAGGCAAATAATCTAGAATACTTTTGTAATGAAAAGTATTTTCAAAACAATTTAGATGTTTGTTAAGCAGGACCTAATTGATCTGTTAATCATACTTCATATGCTAATACAAATACTGCATTTTTTTGTGTTGAACAATTGCTCAAATCCGTTTTATCAGGTGACACTTGGTGCCGTGAAAATATTTTAAACTCATTGCTTTGATAGGCCGATTTGACTCCAAGAACACAGGTGAAAGCTATTGCTATATTTTTTTAGTACAAAATTTTGATATTACGTCCATAACTTAAAGAAAACAGTTATACTAAAGCTTATTGAAAGTACAAAAGAAATAACAAAAATCTAAAAGCTTATGTAGGTTGAGTCCATGAATAAACTTCAAGTTACAGCACTTTCTTATGTCAGAAATGAAGAAGCAAAAAAAGTACAAAAGAAATAACAAAAATCTAAAAGCTTATGTAGGTTGAGTCCATAAATAAACTTCAAGTTACAGCACTTTCTTATGTCAGAAATGAAGAAGCAAAAAACAACTAGATTTCAAAACCAAACTACCCTAAAGGCTTATATAGATTGATGGTGATGATTTAGTGAAAAGCAACATGAACAAAAATTTCAAAGATAAATTTTAAAAACAAAAAAATTAAAAAAAAATATCAAGATGGAAATGAAGCAAAACAAGTCATTACCAGTATCAAAAGTCTGTTATTTGACTGTAAATATCGTTCAATTGCTAATTCTGAAGGAAGTAATGGTGGGACCTGCCTGGTCCTCAGCTGAGCCTCAACAACAGTATCATTAAGCTCACTGCAGACAAAAGAAATATGAGATGGTAACAAGAAATTGCTCGCGAAGAAATACAGTAATCAGGAAAGGGAATGTAGGAAAGAAACTTTGATTGTTCAAAGTAATTGCAATAATAACAGGGATACTCAGGCAAGAAATGGGGAGTGCTGAGAATGGAACTATGAAGTGCGCGCACAAGCCATGAAATGGAAAATTTTTAAAATTAAGGACCTGTTTAGAACACGATTAATAATAAGATACATACATAAACACACATAAACATTTGCAAATAGCTTTAAACCCATGCCATCAAAATGCATCACCCAGAATTTCTATTAGGCAGTAGCATGGATCCATTCTTGGTGGACATTCTGCATATGCAAAAACCAAGCTTGCTAATTGATAGTGACCCCTAAAGAGATGTGGTGAAAGAAGAAAAGGTGGGAGTCTAAAATAAGACTTTCATATTTGATTCTAGCATTGGTCAGCGTATATGTGAGTACTTTTAAAAGAAAATAATTTTAAATATGTGAATACTTTTAAGGAAAATAACTTTGAGAAAATTTTGCCAACTAAACATACAATAGGGCAAACTACAAAGCTCGAGTATAAGAAACCACCAAAGTTGACTAAAAAAGTGACACCCGCTTAAGGCGTCTTCAAGAATCAGAAAAGCTTCATAGAGGAGTTCCGAGAGAAGCAAGCAAAATCGCAACTAGGTTTAACTTCAGACTGGTCCAAATTATCTTTAAAAAGCAACTAGGTTCTTTGACTGACAAAGCCACAAAGAAAACACATTATTATGCATAGTGCAAGGAAATATGTCAATTAAAATAGTCAACTTCAACTCAAAGAACCCTAATTTTTCTCCAAACAACTTATAAAAGGTTTGTACAAGCACTTTACACAATCAAAGGAAGGGCACGGTGAGTAATACAGATAATCTGAGAAATACTGCATGCCAATGCTAAGCAAGTGTTAAATGAATAAAAAATGTTTGTATGTCTTTGCATAACTAGGAGGGCTTTGATTCCCGTCAAGGATAACCAATTTGGTTAATTTGACAAATATTTTTACAAGCCGCAATGAGAGTAGAAGATTTGGAGGAAAATAGACAAACAAAAGCTTAAACTAAGGAAGTAAGGTTCCGCAAGAGATACTAAAAACCCAAAAAAAGCTAATAGAACAAGGATTTTTTTCTGGTCAAATGCGGGAAAAAATTACAAAAACAAAAGTTGACTAATTGAAAAACACTAGGTGCATCTCATACATTTGGGCAAGCCCTTTAGCTTATTGCAACGTTACTAAAACCTCATACCTTTTGAAACTTGAATTTTAAAACCTTGTTATGATTTATTTGGAGTCCCATCAATTATCCATTCATAAAAAAAAATTGACAACACTAACTGGATGCATATCTTAGGAAAACTACTTATTCTTTGCCACATGAAAATACGCATTGCCTAGCTTTTAAGAGAAATGAGCTCATCAAAAGATGAGATCAATTTTCCCATTTTGTAGAAGTTACAGGATCCAAAACATGACAACTATAATTATCATAATAAATGTTAAATAGGAATGGCCAAAAAGTTGCAACTTAACAAAATTGGTCTTGTCCTCCAAAAAAGAGGTACAAAGTTCAAATTTGAACATACTTCTCAACTTTCTTCCAAAAAAGTTCAATAGGAATGCTAAGTGAACAAATGATAAAGAGGGCCTCACTTTTATACAATTAGCCAACTGTATTTTGAGATAAGAATGTAGAAAAATAATAAGGCACTGTTACTACTATTATCATTATCAACAACATTGCTTTGTTATTGTTCTATACTTTACCAATTAGCATTTTAAACCACCAATAATCATCACCTGATACAAGTGGGCTACAGAAGTTTACTGGGAAACAGGAACTAGTTTTCACTTTTTAAGGAATTTTTTTTATATTAGCATTAATGACTCCTACCTTACAAAAGTTTCTGCCCAGTCTTGAGCTGTGTGTGTAGTTACATGAGCATAATTGTGCCTATGACGCTTCTCCCTCTCATCAGCAGGCATATTCAATGCATGTGCAATTGAATTAGCAACCTCCGTGATGTTCCATGGATTTACAAGAAGGGCACCAGCTCCAAGAGATTGTGCTGCTCCTGCAAACTAGATGCAAGTATGAATGTAAAATTAGTAGTTACAGAAAATGAAAATAGATGGAAATTGTTATAGAGAAGAAAAAGAACAGCACAACATTGACACACAACTATTTGCATGCAAGAGCATGCCTTCTTCCCAATTTATTAGAAAGAAATCCTCTAAAGAATGAAAAGAATAAAATATATCAAAAGAAAATTAGACAATAATGTTTCTCTAATTTAATTGGGATATTTTGGAGGCAAGGACTTGTACCAGAAAATCTAAAACACTCTGCAACAAAGCTTCGTTTGACAATAACATGTCGTTAATTTGTGATATGTTGTCCAAAATAAAGATATTATTATAACAACAAAACTGCTGAACCATGTTGTGCTATACATGATTGTGAAGATATATAAAAAGTCATTTTTTTGTAGTGCCATTACACGAAATCTAAGTCATATGACGGGTTTTGCTTAAGTTACAGAAAACATTTGTCAACCAAACATGGACAATTAGCACTAGCCAAATTTATTAATTCGCCAAATTAATTTTTCCTTCTTCAAATCTTCCCCTGATTGTACCATAGCAAGAAAAGTTTCGTGATATTGTGGTCCTCTCCTTTTGTCATTTGCAAGATCCAAAACTACCACTGCCAAACAAAGGAAAATGGCACAAGATTGCTACAAGGTTTACTACAAATCAAGATATGGCATTGCTCAGTTGCTGTCATCAAAACCACATCATTCGTCTTCACCATCCCAACCCTTAAATTATTCATATTTTCACACACCTGCACCTAAGCTCCAAGGTCCTAACATCACGCACTACACAGAAGACAGAGAGACATGGCAGCTAGAAACTCTCATCACCGTCAACGTGCTTCTCTAAAATGTTCGTCGAAATAGCTAAAGCGAGAAAATTAATATACCAAAGAATTAAATAATAAAAATAAAACAAGGCTCAAGTAAAGCGTTACAGGATTCTTAGTCAGTGTCATAGTACAAAAGAGTAAATGAGAAGACAGAACCCACTCAAGGTAAAGGCATTTGTTTGAATGCGCATGCACTTGTTGAAGGCCTAAAACATAAGTAAGAATCAAGAAAAAGCATCTACCACAAAACACGTTCAAAGATGCAGCAAGTGGCATCAGACAGACCACAAATAGAATGCATGGTTCTGCTATGCAGGTAAAATCTTCCATTTTAATTCCAATTTGATGTGGTAGAAAATCTATAGGATTTTGAGCTTAGAGTTTTACATAGTCATCAAATCCATAAATTGGACCAACCCAGCATGATGCTGGCCCATGAAGCAAAAGTGGGAACGTGAGAATCAAATAAGTAGAAGCTAGACAAGAAAAGAGCATACCATGAAATAGGACTTCTAGTCAAATCACGGTTGATGTCCACAAAGTTAGATCTCGATAAACTTTGGCAAACGCGTACCAAAATTTAAACGCTATAAACTAAAACAGAACTAAATACAAACTTCTCTAACAAAAATTAACAGAGTTAAGCAATCATAAACTTTAATCAACAAGTGCAGATAATTGAATTACTACAAATCTTAAAGATAACTGTTAGATTTAGAATCAATAATAGGACTAATCAAAAACAAGAACGAAGAGATAAATAGAACAAGGACAACGAGAAACCAAAGCAGCTGGTTTTTATCCATTGGTTTCCCTTGAAATAAAAGAAAATTTCAAATATGAGGAAAAAATATTATGGTAGGGAAAAGCGATCATGACACAAAAAAGCAATGGTTTGAGGAGTCAAGCACACTGATGTATGAATAACTCAGAAAGATAGTGACGCCCAACCAATGAGAGCTTCTACGTTGTCTTTTCAAACATTATGCATGATCTTAAGGGTAATTTTGCATCTCAAATTAGTTCCTTAGATTAGTACATAACCAAATTAATTTATCATAATGTAAGAATTTTACCTGCTAAAAACATATCCAAATAATTGCCCAAAAATCGAAGTCCAACAAGACTGGTCTAGAACACAGCAAACTACGTTATGCAAATTGCTCAGCATTGAATGCAAGATCAAAGACATTTCCAGTATACAAAGTAAAAATTTACAAAATTCAGGATATCCTTGAAGGATCGGAAAAAAGTTCTTTCTTTAGAAAATCCAGTCCAAAAAACCTTCCCAGGTAATACACTTTAGCAATAGTTCAAATGTTCTTACTAGAAAAAGAAATAGTAATGCTGTCTAATAACATTTTTTATGGAATTTATACCACAGCACCAATGTGGAATGGTAGGATTTCCACAAGTTTGGTATTCTGTAGAGATTTTGGCTTCACACCTACAGAGAGTATACCAACTAGACAAAAGAATTTCATGCTATATGGTAACATTATAACGACAACCTATTGACTCCACTCTTAAAGGCAGAATTCCATTCTCATTTGTATAAGTTATTAGCCCTGTTTTAGGGGTCACACGTCAAAAACATTAAACAACATAATATATCATTCTTCAAAGCTGCAACAGATAAGATTATGAAAACTATTGCGCATAAAACTTTGGCTTGCATTTGATATCTTTTTATATGGGAAATGGGTCTACGGATATAGTTTGGAGAACTCAAGAAGGAGGCCACTTGAATGATCGAAAAGCGTATAGCTTACCAATGATGAGTATGACTTTCTTGGGAAAATAAGGCCATTTTGTGCCAGACTAGGGGAAAAAAATTGAACTATTCAATGATCAGATTCTAACCTCGCTTAGTATCAAAACCCCCTTTTTTGCACCTTGGCAAGCCACAAACTCATAGCTAACAAGATTCATGCCATCCCTTAGTGAGGTTACAAGGGCAACATCTGAAATTTTTACAAAAAATAATGCATTAATAAAGCTGAATTGCCATACTAATATGATAATACCTTAAGTTCCTAAAGCAACCTTGACAAAAAAAAAGGACAAAGAATCCATAATCTACAGTATTATACCTGCAGGAAATTTCAAATAAAGAACAGAAACAGATTTCAATAGCAAGACAAAGTTTTCATATTTAAAAAGTTGCCTCTGAATATTAAATGGGAAAGTAGCTTGAAGCATACTTAGAATACAGTATGTCCAAGAAAATTAAATTAATTTATCAAAGAACAAAGTTTAGTTTGGCATATTAAACATGGTTCATATTTTCCATTTGTTTCGAATTTTCTCAATCTAGACAATTATCATCAAAAAGTTGCATTCTTTTTTGCTTTCAAAATATGATTTTGCTTATAGTTTTAGTTAAACATGGATATGAAAAGCTCATTTATAAATACATCCTAGAAGCATAGAAACATGTTCAAGTAACATAAAATGCATGAATCAACAAAAGAAGGCAACACATACATATAAACATGTTAGCCCATGCTGGAAAAATATGATAACACAAATAATTAAGTTGTAGATTTAGCATTAATCTATATTGAAGCCATTTAATGATTTATGTTATGAGAATTCTGCATGTAATTGGTTCAATTTTTGCTGGTGTATGACTTCTTGAGCATATTATGTTTCCAATTTATGCAAAAAAATGACTATGATTCTCATGAAAAAAAATATATCATTCCCAATAATAATGATATGAGCATAATTCTTACAAATAAAAAATGATAATAATTATTGATTAAGAAATTTAGTTCTTTTTAGGCTTAGTCAATATACATTGAATGAAGGATTCTATAGATCGAATGAAACACTTTTCAATGCCCCATTTTAGAGATTAGTGAACAGTTTATTCATTGAGGTAACATTTCCTCCCATGTAAACCAATAGTTCTAATTCCCTTAAACATCCTGTTATGATAGGATAAATATTCATGATGTTGGGAGACATTATCATTCGTTCATAGAATATAGTCACCCCTTTGGAAGAAACTGCTACTTAAGAAACTTTTACACAACTAGCAGCACTACAATTTCTGTATCTTAGTGGGAACCACTTCACAATAGACATGCTGTAGAAGGTGACGCTTACAGTGAGAATCTATCTAAAGATGTAATACTTTAATTGTGATACTTGTATTTCTCCCAAACATGGTTAGAATTTACCAGTTACTTCTTTACAAAAGAATTTTTTTGGGAAGTAAGACACTTTGAGATATTATATACATAACCAAGAGCAATAATTTCGGGTACTAGTAAGTAATAATCTCTACAAAGATCTCATGATGTTGAACCTAAAAGGCATATGCAGTCTAGGAAACCAACCTCGGATAATATCAGAAATACATCAAGGGAAATACGAGCATCTTCATTCCCAAACACTCGGTCAACTACAAGGACCAATGGGGAAAATACGAGCATCTTCATTCCCAAACACTCAGTAAACTACAAGGACCAATGGGGAATATTAATGAGGATCTACATGTTGACTGGATAAAAGAAAGGACTTTTTGGAGGAACTCAATTACCAAGAGACCATATTATCAATAGCATCAAAAGAAAAGGAGGCTCTACATCACATAGAAAAATTACATTCATATGATATGACAACTATGCACATGAAGTTTCAAGATAGAATGCCAGGAGATAATTAAAAAAGTATCCAATTATCATTTGGAATTACTATAGGTACAATATTAAGCATATTATGCAATACTAAGGAAGTGCCCAATGTTATAAAGAAGGGACGAGGCACATTTTCAGAGAAATTTTCAATCCTTCTGGGGAAAATAAAACCACTAAATGCATTCCAACTATATCATCATGGATTGGGAAGGTGTAAAGATAGATCATATAAAAACAAATAATATTAACACAATAAGCACATCCTATTAAACATCATAATCGTTAAAATCAAGTGAAGATACAAAAATTTATTTCAAAGGTAAAATTTTAGTAAAATTTAATGAGTTCAACTGAACAACAATGGGTTGTTTTGAATTAAAGAATTATGTCATAGTCAACAAAGGCATCACTCTGTAAATTGAACAAGACAAAAATTTGTCAACATTAAGAACATTTTGATTACCAGTAACTGCGTACAAAGCACATAATGCATGGAAGTCAAGGGAGCGATCCTGTAAAAAAGAACCAATGAGAACTAGAATACTTGAGTTAATGCATTTAACTTAAAGCTTGCTAAGTCATAATGGAAAATATTTTAGACCTAATCAAAAGAAATTTCCAAGCCTACAAGCTGCTGCTGACTCTTCCAAGCGAGATTCTATGACAACAGATTTTTGACTAAAATCTCAAGCATAGAGTAAGGGGAGAAGGTAAAGATGAGAGAGACAATTGAACATGAGAATTAGTTGAATTTTTGTGTTTTTTTACCATTTAAAAGAAAAAATTAAGTAAACATGTGTCCACCAATCTTCGATGAGAAGCACTTCCAACTTAATAAAGACACCCATATGAAAATGGCAACATAAATTGTTATTTTTACCATTAAGTTTCGAAGCAATCCAAACAAGTGAACAAGAACTTCTACTTCTCTTCTTGTCATCCATCTTTCATGTTGCAATTGCAAATATAAGCATGCATCTACATTTACCACCATCTTCTATGTCTAGAACTTCCAACTTAGTATAGAATCCAATATGAAATGGCTACATAAATTTTTATAGATTTATTTTTATTTCCAAGTTTTGAAGCACTCCAAACAAAAAAACAAAAACTTCTACTTGTCTTATTATCATCCATCTTTCATGTCTAAGATATTCAAAGCTCTTCCATATAGCATGCTTAGTATATTATAAGTCTTATTGACAACCACTATCTAAGTTTTCTTTGACCAAGGCATTTTAAACTACTAAAACCCTTCCATATTGACCTCAAATTGCAAGTGCGACAATTTTTCGAAAAGTAGTTTTTAAAGTAGATATGCCATCAATGGACTATGCTCCTACAAAAAATATCAAATCCTATATATTTCTTTAACATGGAAAATTTATTGGCAATCTTGTACCTTGTGAGTTTTCTTGTATATTTTCAGCCAAGAAAAAAATAACAACATAATGACGTACTACAAGCTAAGCATAATAGGGATTAAGGATTAGGAATAAGGGTCTCAAAAATTTCTAGAAATTCTATAGATATGAATGCTTAGTATAAAGTAATCTTTTTAAAAGTAGTTTTTAATGTGGATATGCAATCAATCCCTATACAAGAAAAATCAAATCCTCCATATTTCTTTAACATGAAAGATTTATTGATAATCTTGTACCTTGTGAGTTTTCTTTACATTTTTGGCCTAGAAAATAATAACATCATAATGACATGCTACAAGCTAAGCATAATAGGATTAAGGATCAAAAATATGGGCCTCATAAACTTCTAAAAATTCTATAAATATGTATGCTTAGTATAGAGTAAAATTTGGATCGATAACCAAATGAAAATTCCTCTTATTGCACCATTTTTGCTTCAATAAGGCTATAGGCCCAAAAATTTCAAAAAAAAAAAAAAGAAACTAAGCAACAGCATTGACTTTGACACGTTAAATGTTTATTGTGCCATTCATTAATGGCCACTTGATGACTTTATGATTGATAACATTGATGGGAAATCAAAACCCCTTATCCCATTGAAATAGATCAATGCATAGAATAAGCTTCAACCAATGATCAATATCAAACTAATCTACAATGCACACCACCTAGACAATTAAAACCCTATGATCTTGGGACTAAATCATTAGCACATTTCAAAATATATTTTTAGTTGAAGATCTACCATCATTGGGCTATTCATGTACAGCATCTTGTAAGCAACAACGTTATCCAGCGCAAAGGAATAACTAACAATTTATTGTCTTATGGGGGTTATAATGATGTCTAGCACTTGATAAAGCATTTGTCACACAAAAAACCTTCTACTTGTCTCATTTTCATCTATCTTTCATGTTGTTTAATGTATTCAAAGCTCTTCCATATAACCTGCTTGGTATAGTAATTGCTATGCACTTTTTTCTACTTACACCTCCATACATTTTCTATAATAAAGATAATCTTACCATGATTTATGTTAAAACGATTCATTGCAATACTAATTCTAACCACCTTATCAATTTTTGCTGAAAAAATTGAACCTAACAATCCCAAAGAAATTCATTAGATGAAACAAAAAACTAGTTCAAAGAACTGCCAATATAGAGCCTAAGTATCATGATATAATGAAGTTTTGGTTTCATCGTAAATTAAAAAAATGAGAATTGAATAGAGATAATGAAACAAGGTAAAAAAGAGGATAATAAATTATGCAAGATAATGAGAATTAGACAAACTACATAAAATAATAGATATTTCATCAATAACATTATAAAGAGTGAAATTTCAGGATCAATGCAAACTAACAAAAACATTTCTATCAAATTCAATAAAAAAATTAATAAAAAGACTTGAACTTTGTTTGATATTTAAAAAGACTTAAAAAAGAAATTTAAAAAGAAAGTTTGAAAAAATAGTTATGCATAAATCGAGATAAAATTTATGGTAGAAGTATCTATTAGAAAAAATATTTTTAAAATAAAGTTTGAAAGGCCAATATCAAAAAGAGCCTTTGTTTGATCAAACTCTTCAAATTCGTAAAGGCAATGATAGTTTATTATCATGGTCCAAATTGTTTCTATTTTTCATCACAGAAAATAAATCATAAAGTCTTCCCAACCTTCTTACTCTTAAAAAGGGTATGATCCTTCGTTAATAGAAAAGCTCATTATCACTTATATAGCTAAGTCTATTTAAATAAAGTTTTTACCAATTTTAAGCACTAATAATGCAAAAAAAAAAAATTCTACCAAAACCATCAAAATTAGATAAACCAAATAAAAACATTGAAAATAAAAGATAAAATATTTTTGTGTGATCCCTAATCCCTAATCCACTAGTATAGATCTAAAAGATTTCAAAACAATTGATTGAGTTAACTAAATACGAACTAAGACATCAACAATCACATAAATTAAACTTCAAAATCAAAGTAAACAGGTAAGTAAGAAGAGTAAGGCAAACGAACCAGATGGTGAATAGGAACAGCAGTCAGTGTACCAAACCGACCATTTATACGGCCAACGATTTCATGAACTTGGCTAGTGAGCTTTTGGTCTGTATAACAAAAAAGATAACTAAGTACAAGTAATTGTGCTTCAAAAAAGATGATTAAATTGTATAAGCATATAAATTTGGAGGTTGCTTGATAGGAAGAAATAAATTTATTCAAAATTCAAAAAAATACAAAAAAAAGTATCCCATTTTGGATCATAAGTCTCTAATACAATAGGAAATATAAATGTCAACATAACAATTGATAGTAACCAAATGACAACAATAGAACTAAAATTAAAACAAGTTACATGTATAAATGCTTAAATTAAACTCATATTATATGCTTTTAGTTGAAGACTTTGTACATATTAATAAAACTAGAAAAAAAATTATTAAATTAAAGTATCAAGAATTTTACCTTAGTTGATTTATAAATGAAAAAAGTTTTGTTAGGATGGAATTATAAATGACAATTGATAATCATAAAAAATTTAATAATGAGATATTTTATTATCTCATGTTTGTATTTCAAAATCATGAATTAAACAATATCAATAAAAGGATTCAAATAGATTAAATAAAATAGAGTGTTCCTATTATTTTGAATGAGCATATCCCATTTAAAATTTTTATAATCATAAAGAGATTGATACTATTATATGATACTAAATGTTGGTTGTGAAGTCCAAAAAACAATTAGAATAAAAATTGTAAAAGCAAGAATGTTGCTGAAATAGATGAATAACTATACTAAACGATAGACTAAAAATGAGTGCTCCAAAGAAGATTAGTGTAATAATGATTTAAAATAATCTTTAAGAGAATCGTCTTACATTAATTACACATATCAAAAATATACTGCTTAAAGTCTTTATTAGGAGATATAAATTATTAAAATTTACTTTTGTTATTAGAAAATAATAAATAAAAAAAAGCATAATAGGATAATCTTAGAGAAAACTTAATATGCTTAAATATTAAAAAATCTTCACTAATAAAGCATAAACATCTTAGACAATTTATATAGGAATCTCATTGGGTAAGATTAAACCTTGCTATTTTTATTTTTATATTCAATAATTAATAAAAATATTTGGATAACATTTTTCATATTGTTAAAAGTTTGCTTTAAACAACTTACTGCATACGAAATATGTTCACGCAAAATTGTTCGTGATATGATCACTATCACAAGATCGATGTAACCAATCATAGTTATTAAGGCATTGTTTTTTTACTATGCTAATTACAAATGTCATACTTAATCTAAAAGAAAAGGAGAGTACGTGACTATTATTTTATAATCATACTGGTGAATCAAATGGGATATTATTAGATTAAACTAATAAAAAAAAGAAACGGCAAACACAAAACATAAACAAGCATCTTTAAAACTAAATGTTAAAGACAAAAAAAAACATATTGAAATATTTGTCCACAAGTTGCAAACAAGTAATAAGATAAATGAACTAGTACTCATTTGAAACAAAAGATTTGCTTTGTAATATGCCCAAATCCAATTAATAACCAATAAACAATATGACTTGAATTTTAATATCTATTAAAGGGTGAAGATGTAAGAAATAGATTAGTATTACATACACTCGGGAACATCTGTTCTTGTAGGTACTGCAATTTGTAGCAAGACCACTTTGTCACGCCATATTGGATTTTCCTCAAGGAACTTTTCAAAAGCTAAAATTTTTTGAGGAATTCCTTTAATCATATCAAGCCGATCAACTCCAAGCATTACCTATCCAACAAAAATGACAAATGAACGAAGTCAGAACAAAGAAAATTTATGCATATATGACGACAACCTGCTTTTGATATAACACATAAAAAAATTCCTTGTTCCACAAGTTCAATCATTTCTATATAACAAAATCTAAAATCCTATAATAGATCATTAATGCAGCCTGTTCTTTAAGAGTGCTCTATAGCCATTACTTTTTCCTCCATTATATGTGCATTTGCGTGCAAAGGTTGTCATCTAATGGAAATTTACAAGTGAATCATTTCTAAAATCAAGATGGCGGAAAATTAATAGTGTACATAATTAAGCAAGTTAATGGTCATAGATCACTCATTATTGAACTACACATTAGTTGAGTTTAATTTAATCAAATTACAAAAATGTTATACAAAAAAGTTTTTCTACTTTACATGAGATGGTTACACAAAAGAAGTCAATTTGATGACCAACTGATCAATATTTATATATTACTAAGTGTGATTAGATAACAAAAAATTTATAATTTTATATTACATATTTTTAAAGAATCATAAATTTCACATATGAAAATCACCATGTTTATAGTTTTATTATAAAAGTACTTTTACCAAAAACCTAATCATTTTGATAAATTGCTATGTTTGTTGGAGAAATAATCATAAACTTCATGAATTTAGCACAAATAAATGCCGGGTTTGATAAAACATGCACTTAATAGAAGATTAGGCTAAGATATAAGCCTATATATCCTCTAATAATGTTCTATGAAACAACTATAATACACATCATGCTCATATGCAACCTGTTTTAAAAACCATAAAAATTCTAACAAGCTATCAAGAAAAATATCAAATTAAATTAAAAATTCTAACAATAATATTAATGACCAATTCCAAACCTAGTATGTAGCTTACAATCCTTTGTTTAACCAAGGGATTGTTTGTCCAGCACCTCATTGCATTCTCCAATTCTCAACTTATAGTTAGGTCCATGTTACATATGACACTAGGTATCATACGCTTTTTGCGGTATCATCATCTAGCACAAAGACTACTTGTGGCTTTCGAACAAGCCAATCAAATGCATATCTTGAGGAAGGGGAACAACTATTGATAATCAGTCAAATTTGCATACATTATTTGGATCAGCAACAAAACAAACCCATGACAAAAATTTGGTTAATGCATATTATTAAAAGGTTTAGTTGTTTATGATAATTCTCAAATAAGTTCCTTGAGCATCAAATCTAGTTAGATAAATCCAAAAATTTCATAAATATTTCAGCTAAATCCTTAACCCTCTTTTTTGCCCTAAGCTACCCTTACACAAATTACAAGGACCAATATGATTATTTTTGAAGAATAATTTAGGAAAAGGATTAGAGACCTAGTAACAACAAATATAAAATCTATGGAATTGTTATGTTATTTTTGAAATCCAAGTGATGTACTTAACAATAAGGTTAAGCATTATGAATTTTGTAAACATATCTTTATTAACATCATGCAAAAATATTGACAAGTATATTCAACATTTATTGATAAATTGCCACGAGAAATCCCTCCACATGCACACCCAAATAAAAAAAAGATAATGCCAAATATCAACCCCTAGGTATAAGACTATATGAATAGATAATCCCAATCTTCATTTGTTGTCACCATTTTATTTCCCCTTGAATCATTCTGCATATATCAAGACCTTCAACTATTAGCCTTGTTCATCTATTCTACAAAAAGATGATATCAGGGAAGGCTGCTGAGTATGTCTCCATTGTTAAACTAGAATAGCAAAAACGAAATATATCATACCATACCAACTTAGTATGGCTAAAAAATCCCAAATGATTGATGCTAAGATCAATGTGAACAGAATCTGGCAACAAAAATGTTTCATAATGCAGTATAAAAAAAATCAGAAAAAAATTGTATGTTACAGAAGGAAAAAAAACATAAACCAAATTTCTAGATAATGAAGTTCGGAAATGAAAAATAAAGCGAAATTTACTTAAAACAATTGTAGAAGAAGATAATAAAAAACAAAAAAGCTTCATACCTTGCGTCCAGCAAATCTGTGTGTCAATTCATTGATATGCTCTTTAACTGCTGGGAGTTCAAGGGCTCGTTTAAATCGGTCAGAGTCTATGCCAATGGGAAACTATGATGTTTGCCAACAGGATGTGCAAGAAGAAGACCAAAAAGACAATCAAAATTTATATCTATGACACAGATAACAGTCTTCTAACTCACAAAAACAAGAACGTGCAAGAAATCCAAATTAATTTGTATTAATAGATATATACTATGGAAAGAGCTAATAATTATGAAATAAATTATACCGCAGCAACTCGGGTCAATTTTCCCTGATCTTCCACTCCCTCTGGTGTCCCCTCAAGTCCAAGTATTCGGGTACATGCACTCACAAAATGTCTTGCATAATCATACGTGTGGAAACTGGATCATTCACAAGGGAGATGGTTGTCATTCCATAGAAGGCTCCATTCACCAACATAAAAATTAAATACAATAAGAGCTAACTATTTAAGAATTCAAACTAAAGACATGAATCATAAAACTTGCTTTTTGCAGCGAAATTGCATAACGAACTCTGAATAAATCTACGCAATAAAATCAACTAGCAACTAACCATGCAAAAGTTTATCATCATGATTAATAAAACAAAAGAAAACTATAAGGGAAACCATGAATTACACCGAAACATAGAAAGAAAGCTCGGTTTATGATTGGTTTATGTTCGTAGCCTGTGAATTTAATGCCATCATTTGTGTCAATAAAAATTTAGGTTTAGTTAAATCTTTATCATTTATTCATCCCCTTGTTGTCCCAAAAAGTAAAATAAAATCCAACAAAAGCACAATATTAATAAATGTCACAAATTTGCATGGGTATTAAGGGAGCAAAATGTGGGTTATCCTAGCAATCCCTGGTCAGGATCCCATTTCAATAAAGATAACCCATGACTAAAATGACGTCCTATGGTGTTGTAACATCTAATGTAGAATTATCCGAGCAGTGTGATGACCGGCATAGAATTTGTCAATCTGGAATACCGTGTCATACAGTATGAGAACATTTACTAAGGAGAAAATTCTCTTGGCATCAAAAATATATAAGCTTACCCAACTAAATCAGCTGCAAGAACTGATCTAAGTAGCTCTGTACGAGATGGCAAGGTCCTGTGTATTTCTGAGGAAGGAAAAGGTGTGTGAAGGAACCAACCAACTTTCATCCTGCTGTCATAGTCCTTCAAGCACCTTGGAAGAAACATAAGGTGGTAATCATGACACCAGACAACATCACCCTCTTCATAGTGCTGATTGACAACATCAGCGAACATCTGGTTCGCCCTTTTATAAGCATCAAACTGAGACTGAAAGCTGCGAGTTGTGGCAAGTCTATCTTCTTGGGGAAGGCCAAGATAATGAAAAAGTGGCCAAAGAATATTATTGCAGTAGCCATTGTAATATTGATGAACTATTTCTTCATCAAGAAAAACTGGAATACATCTCTGCCCAAAAAAAAAAGACACAATTACTAAAGCATAATGCTCGATGCTATTCTCAGAAATTCGGCAATTGAACCAAAATGTAAAATTATAACTACCTTTTCAGCAAGTGCCTTTGTAAGTGCCTTCTGCCCAACTTCATCTGGCACATTTACACCAGCCCATCCAATCCATTTTGCATCTACATCCCTCACACCTACATAAACAAGAGGGAAATTTAAGTGATCACAGAGAACGTCATGTTGTTCTTCATAGCATACCAGGGGACAACATATTAAATGCAGAACATGCAAACAAGCAGAAGTTTTGCTATAAGCCAAATATATGAGTAATGGTACACCCTCAAATAATGTATGTAAATAGCTGCAGAACACCAAGATAAAAATTCCTTTGACGCCCTTACCAAGAAGAGCGCTCACAAGACCACCGGCACTGATCTCCAGTGACCAGGAATCTTCCCCACGCCGAACAGCAGATACAGGTAGCCGGTTGGCCACCACCAGCAAGCGCTGCTTCATCTGCTTTCCGTCTGAAACACCACATCCATCCCCTAAAATCTTCCTAGCGATTGGTGAGGCCTCCAGAATCTCATCATCTTGCTCAGGCGACGACTCTGCTCCTCCCATATCATCTTCAGTGAAATGCTCGGGATCCCCTGAAGAATCAATTTTATTTTTCCTCTCACTGTTTCCTGTAACATTTTTGTCGTCAATGCTAACGGCTTTACTGAGCTTCCTGAGCTCCCTCACCCGCAGTAGCCTATCAACCCTGTTCTGGCTTCGGCTGTTATATTTGTTCATTGGCATATTATCCGTGCAGTGGTCACCGGAAGTCAGCTTCATAAAGCCAGCATGAGCTTAACAAAGCAGCGGCTCCCCTGCAATGGAACTGGGAAAAAGGCCATTAGCTATCAAGAAGCAAACTAAAACCATATAAGAAACTATGCGAAGAAGAGGCACGAGAAGATGTTAAAAAGACAGTAGCTTGGGCAGGGACGAAGCTTTTCCAAATCAATTACAAAATGGGTTTCAATCTGCACATTCTCTGTTCATTGAAAATCACATTTGGTAACGGCTCGCACCAGAGTTGCACTTGATTCAATTAAAAGCTCTCGGGCACTAAACCAAGAAATCAATCCAATTTCAGACCTCGAGTGCGCGACTAAAGAAGAAGGGGCAGAGTGTGCGAGACAAAGATGCAGCACTAAGAGAAAGCGAAGGAGAAGAAGAATTTGAGAGGGAGAAAGAGGAGAATTGGGTTGGTTCATGGCGATTGGTGGGGGCTTAGCGGGGCCTTGGTCCCTCTCGCTTCAGTTTCGCTCACGCTTAACGAGTCCCATTCAGAATTCTAATGCTTCATCCCACTCAGATCACTCAAAGATGATCGAATCAAGGGCGGCCACCATCAATCCCAAGGTCGAGCGACATTACCCCAGGAGCCAAAAAGAAGAGCTTTCTTTAACCCCAACGGTAAAAAGCTCCAATCCCCACTGATAAAAATCCATCCCAATGCAGAAGGCACTGCCCAGTGGAGGTAAAGAAGGCACAATGACGACGTCACTTTATATTAAAAGACTCGAAACAGCAACGAAAGAGGTAAAGAAGAACCAGATACACAGAAGCCGAGCAAGGAGGGTTAGCGTACGAACGAAAAAGCTAACCTGGATTTTTGTCCAAATAGGGCCGGTTCGTCGCTTCCAAAACCCAACTAGAAGCACTTGCAGTTAAATAATCCCCATTCTAATCCCCTCATACAAACCCTCCAATAGAAATATATACATATACAAACGGAGAGCGATGGCGCCTTCCTCCTCAGGTGGGGACTGCAGCAACTTGCCGATATTTTAGGTAGCGAAATTTAGATAAAGAAAGCGAAACAAAAGAATAGAAGAGAGAGGATTCACCACTTGGCTTCCTCTAATTTACTCCTCATCTCTGTTTATCCATCCCCCGATTTCTCAATCATCCTCCAAGCAAAAACCCAAAACAGAGAGAATGAATGCAGAGGGAGAACGCCCACAGGCGAGGTCTTCACATACAACAGGAGAGACAAATCCAGAGAGAAAGAGAGAGACACACAGACTCAGAAGAGCGCTTCTTATTTCTGTATTGGAGGCATGCACCCGCGTATATATAATCCCCAGCGGCACATTTCTTCAATAGTTTTTTTTTTTTTTTTTTTTTTTTTTTTTTTTTTTTTTTTTTTTACAATAGTTCATGCTCTTAAAGTTCCATTGTTCCCCTCTTTTTTTTTCTTTTTTTTTTTCTTTTTCTTTTTTGGTTGGATTATTATCCATATTTAAAAAAAAAAATTATTGCGTCCGAATTAAATTACTGGAAAACAGTTGTGCGAAGAACATGTGGATCTAAGTTGTGTTCATTTAGACATCCAAATGGCGACGTTATCTCTTCCTCGATACCCTTCTTTTATGATATATTTTAATATTTCCTTAGGGAATATGTGCCATTAATAAATGTTGGGGTGTCAAATAAACTTTGCTCTCGTGATTTATTTTTTACATTAAAAGCATTATTAAAAATAGATTAATATTTACTATATCTCATATCCAAACCTTTTCTATATATATACCATTTCACTTTATAATCTTATAATCAAAAAGATTTCAAAATTAAAATATATTTTTTGTAATTGATTTTTTTTATAAGTGTGCTCTCATATTTGATTTTTGCATTAGAAATAAGACATTATTTGATCAATTTCTGTTTGTTTGTGTATAAAATTGTAACATTACATTACATTAAAAATAAGTAACTTTTTTGTTGTTTTAACTAAATGAAAGAATAATAGTACTTATAAACTATTAGAAATAATAACTTATAAATTGATGAATAATAGAATCAACAAGTTACATTATTTTATCATATTTTGTATTTTCATTTTCGTGCAAAAAAATATCTTAGTTCAAATGAGTTAAGAAATGATGAACACAAAAATAGAAATAGCACAAAAATAATGAACTAAAAATAAAAGATCAATATATTTTTATAATTATAAAAAAATTATAAGTATTTCAACGAAAATATTATTTTTTTATAATATAACTTTAGACTCGTATTAAAGAGAATAAATTTTAAAAATTATTATAAATTTATTCTCTAAATTATCTTAACAAATTTAAAATATGTGATTTTTTCTTCTATATTTTAAAGTTTTTGTCAGTTAAAACAAAAATTAAATTTAATCCCTCAAATCTTTACATTTTTTATTATATAATGATATTCATAAGAGATACTTTTTTATAATTTTTATTTTTCTCTGTAATATATCTTACGACTGATAATAAGTTTAAGTTGTACGAGACATTGTCATGTTAAATTCTATTGTGCATCAGAGGTTTTTGTTGATGATTTTTGCACTAAAGGCTAATTTTGGGATGTGAAAATCCTTGAAAGCAATGCTTTTGTATCTTATATTTATTTATTTATTATCATATTTATTAACATTGATAACAAGTGTATTTTTGCATAATTTTTTTTATTTATATCCCTTGATACATCTCAAAGTATTATTACCATTGATGTTTGTGCCAAGGATTTAATTCAAAGGGGGAAAATTTCTTCTCAAGGGCAACAATTTGGCACGCTTATATAATAATTTTTAACATCAAAATTTCATCAATTTGTATGAAAAAATTTAACATTGTAAAAAATATTAGACACTATGCTAGCAATCTTTACTAAAATAGATAACAAGTATAAAAAAATGTAATGAAACATGATGTCATAATAAACAGAAGAAAACAAATTATATTTTTTTTATGATAGAATACTCCAATTATGAATAAAGACAAATTTCTTTACAAAATCTCTACTTAATTAATAAAATATTTTTGTGCAATGATAATCTTCCACACTCATAATCATGATAAACAAGAAATTGCATGAGTCATTATAAAAAAAATGAATATTACGATAAAAAGAAAAAGAAAAACCAAAAGTGGACCCTCCCTAAATGACTAGTTTCCCTCTCATTACAAAGTTTATGTAGCTTTTTTTATACCTTCATGAATAACCAAACCTAATGGCTAGCGACATCTTCTCCCTTCCAAGATAACATAGAAAAGACTATTGTGACATCCTATTTGTCTTTTAATGACTTCATATATAATGTTGAAATAGAAATGGTTCTAACTTGATAATTAGGTAATATTTTGTTCAATATTAGATTTTTATTTAAAAAATATATTTTAAACAAATTTATAAAAATATAGTTTTAGAAATGATATTTTAAGTTTGAAAAATGATAAATTATAAAAGTTGTTGTTGATAACTTTTTATATTTTTATGATTGAAAAAATACTATAAATAATAAGTATCAAATAAAAGATAAAATTATCTTAATTATCATATATTACAATATCATTAATGCATTAGCTAAACTAACTACATTCATGAGAAATATTTTAATGAATTATTCTAAAATTAATAATATTTTGATTGAAATAATAGGTTAAACTTAACAACCAATGGTTGTTAATTTCATAAAAATATAATTTATAAATAAAATAAAGAATTAAGTATTGAAATATATAGTTGTATACTAGTGTATTTTTTAAGTACAATAATTAAAATATATAAGTATGATTGAATTTGAAAAACTAATTTAAATTCATAAGTAAATTTGATAATATAAGATAAAAAAATAAAACCTAGAGATTGGATTGTGATTAAAAAAAGGAGGATAAGAAATCACTAGAGTGCTACTAGAGAGGAGAAACCAAAGGCATAGAAGCAAGTCAACTAAGGTAAGAAATATAAATTATATTTATTGTTTCGGTTTAATTGGTTCTTACATAAGAATTGGAGAGGTTGTAGTTTTTTGTTCAAGTTAGGAATATTTTGAGAATGATTAGAGAGGATCATATTATACAACCTAACCCAAAGTATGATATGATTATTTTTAAAAAAAAGTTTAGAGGGTTGGTAAATATATTGTATGATGAGAATAATGTATACTAAGATATAAGCTAAGTCATTTTAAGGAGAAAGGTCATTGAAATATTCAAGATGTTATCATGCCTTAGTTGAATTGATTGTTTCGTACGATTAGCTAGGTTCAAACTATTTGATGGGTGGTGAAATGAATTGCATTACATGATGGAGAGATTATATAAGATGATAAGTTAATAGATTTTAGTGATGAAGGTTTAGAGTTGTACTAATTATGCATTATGATGAAAAGGTTGTATAATATAACAGTTTTGTTGTTAAAAAGAATTAAAGAGAATGCTTTGGGACATATACTTATAGGAAGTATTAAATTTTATATTAAATAGATTACATAATAATTTATATATATGTATGATATTATAAAAAGTTTAACTTAGAAGAAAAGTAAACAAGCAATCTTTACTCACATTCGATTAGTCAAATCTAATAGTTGTGATCCAAACATAGTATTAAATTAATATATGATATTTCTAAATTAAAGTTTTTTCATATAATGTTTATTGTTATATATTCTAATAACATCGCATGATTAGTTTGAAAAATTTATAGTATTTCATTGACATGTGATCTTATATTTCAATGAATTTTTTTTTTCACATATTTATAGATAATTTAGATACATGCATATATGCATGTCACATAAAAATTAATTTATAATAGAAAGGGAGAAAATATAATATAAAATTAAAATAACTTATATTTTTAGAATTAAATGTTATTTTTAAAATTGTGTTTTTTTAAGGCATTATTTTTAATTTATATAGATGTCATAAGAAATTTGTGCAAGTTGTCTCAATACAAATCTAGAGGTAGTACCTAATTGAATATTAGCACCATGATATTACCTTATTGCATATGTCATTAAATTTTATGCAAAAAGACTAGGTATAAGTCTTTATGTCATGCTTTATATGATATTGGATAAATCACAAGTAGTTTATGCAAAGTGGCTAAATGTAAGTTTAAAAGTTATAATCTTATAAATAGACATGATAATTATTCAATTTAGAGGTTAATTGTTAAAAAAATAAACCTAAAGAAATAAAATAAAATAATGAAATTGGTATAGTTTATTAAAAATAAAATATATTTCATATTTTTTGTTTTTATATATCATGAATAATAGTGGTCATGCTATTATTATTATATTAGATATTTTTATTATATCACTTATTTATAAGTTATTCTTATATTAATTTATCTATTGAGTTTTATAAAGTTTTAACAATATTTATATAACATGTTATGTATCTATTATACATAGAGTTGGTGATGTAGGACAAAAAAAGGGGTAGGGCGACACGAAAAGATACGGGATTGTGTGTGTAGATAGAAAAGGAAAGGGAAATGGTAAAAGCTTTAGATTTTGGGATTTTGGTGGACGGGTAGGAAGATGGATAGTAGAACCAGTGTCGGGAATAACTTACTGGTGTGGCATCTCACCACTTGGGCCTCGCACCCCTCCTCCCAGTACCAGAGCTTCAGCGAATCAGCACGCCAAAACTGGAGTGGCGTCTCACCACTTGGACCTCACGTCCCTCCTCCCAGTATCAGAGCTTTGACGAGTCGGCACGCCAAAGACACTCAGAGCACTCACGCTCAGAATGGAAGCAAACAAACTCAAAAGCTTGCATTAACTATTCTATCTTTTTTATAACAGAAGAGGACTTCCCCTTATCTAGGAATCCATAAGGGTACAAAAGACATTTAACTCATAACATGGGAATACTAAAGGACACATGGGTAAATTAAAAGTCACCTAAAAATTACAAACCGACTCCTAAAATTCTGAGAAAAATAATGAAAATTAAGTTTATTTAACCCTAATTTCGGATGGCTGGAGGCGCGGCGATGACGGCGACGGCGGCTGCGGCGGGTCGGTGCTGGCTGGCGTGGGTCGGCGCGTGTCACAGGTCGCGGGTCGGTGCGGGCTGGCGTGGGTCGGCGCGGGTCACAGGTTGGTGCGGGTCGACGAGCCCGGGAGGGACTCGGGCTCGGGTCTGGCTCGTCGGTCGAACCCGGGTCTGATTCGGCGGCGGCTCCGGCGGTGGACGGCGCGGCAGGCGGCGGAGGGAGCCGGCGGCAGGAAAAGTGTTTTTCGCGCTGTTTTGGCTCCTGGGAGTCCGTTTGAACTCCGAATTCGATTCCGAAAGATGTTCCGGAATCCATGTTTCGGCGCGTACATCACTGCATCATTTTTTACCTCATAATATTTCTAAAAATATTTTGAAAATAAAAATTGTTCCCCTGTTGTTCGTGCAACGCCAAGCTTTGATGTCCGCATCAGTTGGGGATTACGAGTCTTAAGTGATGATCCTACTTGTTAGCTGACATAATGGGTAGATTTAGTATAGTGGTTATGATATGAGATGCAATTATATATGTCGATATTGTTTAAGTTACTATTATTATTTAGATGTGTTAATTATGAGTTGTTTGTGAATCAATTTCATATGCGAAACTTTTATTTACATGTTTTAACTAGTAATAGTTTTGTTTGTGATTCACATGAGGTTATATTTTAAATGAGATATAATTTAAGTTGTCTCATTTCTAAGTCTCTATCTAAGTTTGGGTCCATTTGTTTTTAATATGTTAAATTCTTTATTTTACATCATAAAAGTTGGTTAGACAAACTCTTATAATAATTGTGACAATATGGTCTTATTACATTATTATATTGTTCTATTATATCACTTATCATGATATAAAAAAGTGTCTTTAAATAGCATATTAATATCTTAGAATCACGATACTATATATAAAACTTAAAATCTTTCTTCTATAATCAATGTAAGATAATTTATTCTTACATCATAAAGTCTTATATATAAGTGATATGTTCTATAATGATATCCCTTTCGAGATACATCCCAACAAGCACTTCATGCACTATTCTCACAAGATGTCTTTTCAAGTTTGTACAAATAAAGTAAAACCAATGCTTTCTAATTAAATATTTTTTAAAAGTTTATGACCTTTCTAAATAAATAATTCAAATAAGTTTCCTTAAATAATGAAGTAAAAAGTATTTCTTTAAACTTTTTATTTGAAGTTTTTTTGTGATTTAATTTATGTGTTGTAATAAAAAATAGCAAGTTAATATAAAATCTAGCTTTTTAATTTATTTAAATGTTTTTTTAACAATGTCTAAAATGAACTAGAATAATTTAACATGACAATATACATATGCTTGGATTCTATTTTTGTCATAAAAACCTCTGATATATCTATATTATCACTATGAATGTGTGTTATATACTTGTGATATGATAGATAAAATCAAAATGATAAATAAAATTTATAAATTTAAAGGTCAAAAGACCATTAAGAATTAAAAGATAAAGATAAATATATTAATGAAAATGTTAAACAAGTACAGAGATATTATTATATTATATTAGTGTATTTAGTGAAAGTCTTTTATTGCTATGGTTGTTTACATATTCAAGCTTATTGTTTTATACATGTTATAAACTCAGTTTTGAAAATGTTAAACGAGTAAAGCTTATTGTTTTATTGCCACTATGTGTATAAACTCAGTTTTGAAAATAAATTTAATATCCTTTATGTTATTTAATTTGGATTTCACTAATTAACTTCATTAACTAAATTTCTTAGAAAACAAAAACAACTCTCCTCATTTGGGCTAACTAGGGATTTGATCAATAATCACCACTTGTTAACAATAATAACATCATACAAGATGCGAATGACAATGGAACTAACACAATTTGCTAACCAAACTATTCAACCACAATAACCATTAATAAACAATTAAGATGTAAGATAAAAGTTGCTATAAAGGTTACTTCTTAATTTCAAAATGAACAAAATCTTTTTTTATAATTGTTCTTTTTTTCTTGTATTTTGATCTAACATTAATAACAAATAAAATATAACTAATAATAAATATTAAACAAAGTATACATAAATTTCAACAACACAATTATCCATATAAAAACATAACAATACCTTACCATATCTCATCTCAAAACTACAAAAAGATAGTTCTAAGGATGCATTCGCACCTCTAAACTTGCCTCAATCCTCATCGTTGTGTGGTACACCTACAAGACTTATGATGTAAGCATATAATAAATCTTCAAAAAGCTAATAGGTAAATTACTAAATAGCACGTGATAATAAAGCAACAACACAATAAGAATATAAGAAGTAGAAAATAATAATTTTAGCATAAGTAAATATGATAAAAAAATATTAAAAAAAGATATTTATTTTATAGTTAATGTTTTTTATTTTTTTCTCATTTATGGTCATATTTCTCATATGACAATCATTATTATTTTACAATATATAATATCACATATCTATGAATCTCTACTCATAAATATAACAAATCATGATCTATATTATGTGATAAAAACTCAGTGATAAAATCCTAAATAGTTTATACCTATATTTGTCAAGCCTTGCATAAAGAACTAGTGATAAAATATATCATGAGTTATACTTATACTTAAAATGTCTTATATAAAAATGCTAATAATAATCATAAAGCATCATATAATATCCCATATAATAACCATATAAGATATGATTTTGATCATGAACTAAAACAAAATTCCATTAGTGTTATGACAATATAATTTCCATGCATTGTTAAGCATCCCTATTAACTTAAGAACAACACATGTTTTCAATTTTAATAGTGTTCAATGGAAAGGTAATTAGATGTCTTATGGTGGCTATAGTACTCTTAAGTTTTTTAAATTATATCTTCGAGGCATGTGATTATAGATATCATCACTATAAAGGTGTTGGCACAAAATTATAAGTTTTAATAAGAAATTTGTTGAGTGTAAATTCTAAATAAAAATACCCTTAAATTAAATGTAAACGTAACTTCAAATTTTAGTTAAAGTGCACATATTTTATATTTATTATATAATATATGAACTCAATGTAATTATTTTGAACATTAATTTGTATTAAAATATAAGTATAGTTTGTAGGCACTACTAATCCATAAAAGACAATAAATTGTGATTTTCTTTAAAAATGTATATTTACTTTTGAAAATCTTTAATTTAGAAAAACAATAACATGAATATCAGTATTTTTTAAGTTCAACTCCAATCAACAAACCTACATCCATCTTAGTTCAATGATTAGGCTTACTCTAAGAACTATTTCTTGCTAAATCATCTTTAAGAGAATACCCTTGCAACATGATCCAGAAGGATCCAGAGGAAGCCCAAATGAGATAATCAAACTAGTGACTCAATCCAGTTGAAGTGCAAGAAGTGTCACACTCAAAACAATGACAAAAATAAATCTTAACATTTTACAAAAAGCTTATACAATGTAACATATAACTTTACCAATTGCAGATGACACTCTACGATGATGTAAAATGCATGAAAAGATGTTGTTAATTATTACTTATAATGAGAAAGAAAAGAAAGTTTGAAAAACAACTTTAGGAACATTCCTTTCCAACTTACAAAATGTAATAATGCAAAAATTATAGAAATAAAAAGGGTTGAAACTTAAACGTATTCTTTAGATTGAAAACTTTTGCGTTAGTTTGGATAATTTATAGAAAAACCTTTACAATGCGTCTCATGAAAAACCCCAATAGTAATACAATAAGCATTTTTTTTATTTCCAAGAAGATTTACTAACTATTATGTGATTTATGCATTTGTATATATTATACATTTTATAAAAATGTACTACATATTGATTATAAACTTAATTATGCATATTGCATATTAATAAAAAACATATTGTTCATCAATGTTTTCTTACACTGTATGATCATCTTCTAATTTTACATAATGCATATTGCTAATTAACATATTGTACTCAAGTCGTGAGTTAAAGTTCAAAAAATATATGCTTATAAAGGTGAATTAAATATATGATATATTAATAAATAAATTATGATATTTAAGATTCAAGTTTATATATTTTTCTCAATACACCTTATTTGTTTAAGTACTCTCTTATTGTAATACACATATTATATGTTAATATTAATGCATCTTATACTTAGTTCAAGATTCCAATATTCTCTTAAACATACTTTATGATCAACAATGTACCAAGTTAAAATGAACTAAATGTATTGCATGCAAGTTATATCACACTATACACAATTCTTAAGTTGAGAGATTTCAATGAGTTAAAACATAATGTATCGTTTGATGTCAATCAACATACTATACATTAGACATCTTTTATTAAGAATTTAAATAACACATTTTTTAAGATATTCCATTTGATTAATGATTGAATGGTAAGAATATCCTTTTAAACTTGATAGATTTTAAAAGAATATAAGTTTAATAAAGAAATGCAATCTAAATATGTAACATGATTTATGAAGACATATAATCCTTAGTGTCACACATATATCAATATAAATACATTTTACTGTTCTAACTTGCTAAAATAAAATAAAAGATATCTGGACATCATCAAGAGCAAGGTGCATTCATAACTCCAATTGTGAAATCTATAACCTTGATTATTTGCCAAAAAAAATTATATTATAGAAACATTTCACTTAAGAAAATAATTTTAATGCACAATATTACTAAATAATAATATATAATTTTATTATCATCAAACTCCTATATATGAGAATAGGCTTAGCATAATTTTTGTTTTTATTATAGAAATACTTTTAAAAAATTTTTAAAAACAAATAATTTGCTTAAATTATCTTAATAACATTATAAATTAGCTTAAAACAAAATATTAACACAAGTTGAATACTATCATTATAGTATTAATTATTAAAAAATATGATTATATTAAACCCTTCATTTATTTAGTACAAAAAATGTTAATTTAAGTATGAAATGATTTGTTTTAATCATATTAATAATTGCTATTACAAGCATTTTACTAAATAATATAACTAAATCACTTATAATAAGACTCTTACACTTTTAATGATATTATCATGAGTATAAACAAAAATCAAAATCAATGATATAATCTTGAAAATAAATATCAAATTTTAATTTCAATTTCAATTTCATAAGATGATTATAAGAATATTCGAATTTTGATTCACTAGTACGAGACTTGTGATTATATAATAAGTAAGAATGATCAACATAAAATATGACTGTCGCAAAAAGTTCTCACCGAACTCACAAAAAACGAGAATTTAGAAATATTTTATAATCGTATTATTAGAGATGACGAGATCAAAGATGAATGATTACAAAAACAAAATCTTACATGTTACTATCATGAGAAGAAGGATAGCTTGTTATCATAATTGGAAAGACAGGTGTGCGATGAGCATATGATTAATTATTATCTGATGACATGGATAGCGAGCATAACGATAGGGATGCCCGGGAGGAATTCAAATTTATGCCGAGAGCGCGTCAGCGAAGCAATTTACCGAAGGGACGGATTCCGTCCATGCGAACGGTTAGTGGATGCAACGGACGGCAGATGGAGCGCGCGTGAAAGCTTCTTTTGGTGCGCGGGCGGGTAGGGCCCGCCGGGCCCCGGCAGGCGATGTGATCCTCGTGAACCCGTCAAGCGAAGCAAATAATTATCTCTTTTGCTGTTGACACCTGTGAATGATTTTTTCGAAGAACTGATCGCATTTCAGACGTGAACGTTATGGTTCATGGGAGCCCCGTGAAGCGACGGGCAGTCGAGGTGGATGCACGTCTTTCTTCTTCGGTCTCGACTCGTCATGCGGCCCAGTACATTATTTCGGGAATCAAATTTAATTAAATATTTATATCCATTTTTTGTCGCAAATGGCGCGTGGATCGATTATGATTCATCGTATCTTCACTCATTCTGCTTGTTCTTGGATGGGTGGAGCCTCGTAGGCATGCATGCTACGTTCTGAGCACATCTTATCCGCTCAGATCTCAACCATTTCACTCTTCGTAGGTACGAATTTAATTTTTAAAATAAATTGGATTTTACTGTTTTTTTTTTAAATTTTTTATTTTAGTAAATTATCTTTATTTTTACATGAATTATTTTAAATCTTATTTTATGTTTTTTTTTTATTATTCACAAGCTTGTGGACGAGAAAAAAAATGGAAGCACTGCCGGTAAGTGTTGTTGAAAATTAATCGTTACTAATTAATTAAAATAATATTGAGGTCGCGAGGGGCTTCGGTTGTGTGTCGTTTTCAAAGAAAATTGAATGAAATCTCGATCGGTAAAAGCCGATGCTATGAGTAATCCAACCCTACTTGGGTAAGAAGAAGCATTCAATATCAGTGCTATCTTCAACGAATAAGCAAAAATATAAAAAGCTTAGGCAAAGTATATTCCTTAAATGTGTGGTTAGCTTTCCATCGACTACCATAGACTTGTGCATAATTATCCAAATGTTATATATTAATTCATATATATTTTAAATATATATATATATATAGGCATAATTCAACATTAAAAAAATAAGAAAAATTAAGGGCAGCAGTCCGTACAAAAGACAAGTCAATTGTCAATAAAGCTATTCCCATTGTTTGTTATACTTAGATAAAAAGCTTTCCTTAGTAATTAAGGTTGGGTACCTTCAAATACTTTGCATTATTTTACTCATCAAAAAAAGAATATCAATATGCAGCCGCCCCGCCGAAGAAGATGCCACCACTACAATACATGCTGCCCACATCTCACCATTTTTCTCCACCACCGCTGCCCGCCGCGGTTGGATCCACATAACATTACACGTGGAGCAGATCTGAATGCTGGTTTTCGGTGCGGTCATCGTTTTCGTAGCACTTTTTTTTACAGAGAGGGCCTTTGTATCCCTATTAATTGTGGCGGCTTTGGTAAAGGTCGGCCGGCTAACCACGGGAATCAAAAGGAAGGTCGCGAATGTCCCCCCTTAAAACTCGCAATTATATAAAAGGGGTTTGTGGAGGCGAGTGGATATGCTTGGGAAATGAAAGAGGGCTTATGATGTAATTAAATCTTTTGAAGGAAAGCTGACCGCAAAATATACGATAGTGATGGATGGGTAGGGCTGCTCGTTGAAATGGAAAAATCGATTCGGCTTAATCTCAACCGTCCGATTTAGTGGAAATATTAACCGGCGTCATTTTCGTGAGAAAAGCAACAAGTGATTTTAGCTTTTGTTGGTTTATAACTTTTTAAAAAATATTTTTTTTTAATTATTTAAAAAAATAAATTTATTTAATGGTCGAAAGCCATTAAAAAGTCATTATAGACCTGTACCATAAAGTCATGTGAGCATTGCTTTGGACGTACATGCGACATGTGTGATTACTTATTTTGCATTCTTTTCATGTGTTTACATCAAGCTTAGGCTCACCCCTTATTAAGGATTGAAGAACCAACAATAACAATATACATATGGTTCAACAATATATGTGTTTGCTCTATAATGCAATTTTATTTTATTTTTAAAAATGTCTTTTTTTTTTTTTTTTGTACTAACTCTATCCATTTCACAAGACTATAATGCATTGTCACTTGAATAGAAAACCCACAAAAATTCAGTTAATATTATTTTTTTCGTTATTTTAGTTTTACATTTTTAAGAATTTGATTGAATAATATAAACATAGTCATGTTTATATATGTATATTAAGTTAGATATCATTGTTTTCTCCTTGTGATAAAGAATTTCAAACTTCTTAAACACCATATAGATTTAATTGTTCTCAAATTTAAGTTAAAATTATCAATTTTTTTGCATAACCTTACTTACTTTATGATAAAATCCGTTTAAAAAGATGTACTAAATTAATATAATTTTCTAATATTATGATTTTACATGAATATTAAAATTACAATGTAAAGACACACACAAAAAAATAAAAATTATATTTGCAATGAATATAATAAAAGCACATTCATAATATAACTTACATAAAAATTATAATACAAGTTACTTAAATATGTTGTATATAAAATTTTATCTTTTTCACATTGTCCTATCATAAAAAAATTATTATCTATTATTAGCATATAAAATATCATTTATTTAAAATCAACCACCTAACCTTTAAAATAATAAATTTTATTATTATACTTTCTTGTCTTGTATTTTAACAAAACTCACTATAATTGATAACAACCTAACGAATTAGATTAAAACACTTGATCATTTAAAAATTATCTTTTTCTAATATTTTAGTCGTTTAAATTTTGATTAATTATAATAAAACCCCAATAAAATTGACTAATGAAACGGCCTCATAGTTACTGATGGTTGCATTAGACAAGAAACATTAAAGAATTGACTATTTTACTTCCTACAAACTCTACTGTCGCATAAAAATCCATTTCTTGCATATGAATTCCCAAGATGTGCCAATTGCTTAAGCTTCCAAACACCTTACAAATGAATTATGTTGCTTAAAATAACTGGAGCTGACTAGGTCAAGTTGTTTCTCAGTATCAATTAGCAGGTTAGTTCTAAATCCGTGTAATGGAACGACCCATTTCGATTCAGGTGCAGTATTCACCCCAAATGGATGATAAAAAGTTAAAGTTGCAGTCCAAGGCAAAGATTTCAAATAAAGACAGAAAGCACTACAAACAAGCAGACCACTGCAATGAATGAGTGGCACCCAGGTGTGATAAATCAAACACAAAGATGGGAGGAAGATCCCACTTTGCAAATATAAGTGTACGTCATCCATGACTGATGAATCTCCTCAAACAATTAATATAGCAATCCATCACATGGCCGCATGGTTCGTTCAGCTCGTTGCATCATAGGGGATAAGGGAAGCAGAAAAGTTGGGTGTTAGCTCCATGTCAAATGGATGACAGAGAGCATGCATGCATGTCTTGGACATGTTGTTGGGAGTCCATTCACCCCCCATTTGTCTCTCATCATGCATGGCCACCATCCTAACAAGTAATCAAGTTTTGTTCATGTTGCAGTAAAAAAAAGACTTTTAACCAAATGCCCCCCTATTTTTTATTAATTTAAACCCAAAGAGTCGTGATTTGAACAATACAGCAATATAAAGGAAGATTCCCAGGTCATTCTGTAATGATAGGCCCGTGGATCACATATCCATATTATATCTTCCCATGGGTTCCCTTTGGGTTCACCTTTTGCAAAGTATGTGGTGAGTGCAGCGGCTCCTTTTCTGCAACCCAAAAAAAAAAAAAAAAAATAAAGGCATGGTTCTCTCTTTGAGATGGAGGAATAACATGCGCTTTAGGAAGCCTTTTTCTTGGTTCTTTATGATGAGATGGATTGCGTTGCAGAAGAGCTTTAGGCCCTTTAGACCTTTACCCAAAGCATCGGTGCACATGAATACCTGCTCTGCTGCCTGACTGCAGATGACCCATGCCTTGTGTTCATAACGATTCAATGCGACGGACATACAATACTAAAATGCCGTAAAGGTGACAGAGGCTCTCCGTTTGCTTCTGCGTTTTAACAGCCATGTTTAAACGCATTGAAGAAGGGATAACTGTGAAACGAAAGGTAAGATAATGTAGAATGAATGGCTGATGGTTATGAAGGAAGATGGTGGTGGGTCGATGGTGGCAAAAAGAGCCAAAAGTATCGGACCAAGCGGATCTAATTGGACGTGACAGTGAGTAAAGAGAGGGAGGTAAAGGTTGGGTTTGGGTGCTGCACTTGTCCTGCTTTGGGCCAGCAAATCGTCACAGGGAAGATTGTCTGTGGTGGGAAGGATTTGTTTTCTGATGTGCATGTAGATTTTGTGTACCAATGCTTCAATTGGGTTTTGTGGATCATGTTTTGTTGGTAGTGAGTGCTGTAAGCTGGATTGTATGGATTGGAAGCTTGTAGAAAAAGGAATGGCATTAATCACCCGGCAACTGATGGTTTTAGTTCACATGCAGAAGAGGGGATTTGTGTGGTGGATGCGACTGTCATCCTCTCTTGTGGCTCATGTCATGTGGCAGAACAGAAGCTTGTGGATGATTTCATAATTGTTGGTTAAATGCTTATACCTCATCTCCGTCCAAGGTAAAAATATATATATATATATATTCTTGAAGCGTTTCGACCACATGCTCAAAGTGGTCAACAACCTTCATTATTTGTCAAACTTGGACTCCGGATTGATGGTTCGTTCCTTGAGATTTGACCTCTGGTGCCTGTAGATATTCTTACATAAATCGAGAAACGATGATACCTTTCCTCCTTTCATGCATTTCATAACCTGACAAGCAATTTGAGCAAGACGTGGTAGCCTCAACCATGGTGTTGTTTTAAAAGGATGGACCAAATTCCTGTTATGATGCAGTGTTATGATTTTTTAATATATTATTTTTAAAATGATAAAGTGCTAAATTTTAATAATTATTTATCAAACTATATTCTATTATGCAATTATCACTTTGTTTAAAAGCTAATTTCATATAAAGCCCAACATTTGTTTACTTAGGCTTTCGTAGTTAGGGCCTTTCAACTGACTCAAGGGCAGATTTTTGTTTGTTTAAAAAAATTATGCAAATCAATTTCTTAAAGAATAATTATCTATCAAATAGTATTAATTTTAGTCATTTAATTTCATAATTGCAATTAGAATGCAGTGCAGTTGAAACACAATGAGATTAATTAATGAGGTTGAAACAAAAGGTCAACATGTAGCAACATTTAGCAAAATATGATTGAAATATAGTGTTTGACAAGAACTAGATACATAATGACAAAATCATTCTTTAGCATTTTAAAATTTGAAGTAAATTTTGACATCCAATTGAGTTTTAACTTAACATTTTATCCTAAAATAAGTAAGTAAATTAAAATAACAATTGAAATTTTTGAAGATTTATTAAAATTTATGTATATAATATTTTTGGAGAAGATTAGAAGAGTTATTTGTTTTTTATAATATTTTTAAATAATAATTATCAAGTTAATATTGAAATGACTTATTCTAAAACTCAATAAAAAAATATTAGTGTCATATAAGTTTGTTTGAAGACCTCAATGATAATAAGATAATTATTCTTTAAATAACTATTTGGAGCAAAGTTATTCTTCAATATTTAAGTGTTGTGTAAAATAAAATATTTTAATTGTATATGTAATATAAAAATATTTTTTTTCTAATTTTTATTAAAAATTTATTAGTGAATATATTAAAGTCCATTATCTATAATTAAAATATATATTTATTTTAGAATAGTGTTTAATCATAATAGAATGAATTCAAAGAATTTGTCATAAAAACTTTTTTTATCAAGTTTTTAAGTAGTTAGAGCTTTTCTCAATGAAGTTATTATACTTATTCTTGTTTATTGAATGCATATTAATAATGTTTATAAAAATATTATTTTAGATTTCATAATAATTATGGTGGTCAGTTAGCTTGACAAACATTTGCCTAACTAAATAATTAATTTTAAAAATCTACGAGTTTACAATTATTTATTTATTTATTTCTAATATTAACTTCTTTTGTTAAAATAATAGAAGCATAGTATATTATAACAAACATTTTAAATTGACATATTTGGCTATGTGAACCAAAACATATTATTGAAATTAAGCATTCTAAATTGCTTTCATTGAGGTCGATTGTATTGTGCTCCAATTTCTCCATTTTATAGTAGCCTTTAATCACAATAACATTTATGTGTTGTGATGTTAAGGCTCGTGATTAGCTCGTCTCATTGTGGCGACCCTCGTTGTCATAAACTCCATTGTTTTCTAATTTAAATCGTGTTGCCACTAATGTGCCGATCTTATTACTCTATTTCTTGCCACAAACTTAGCTTTTCTAATTAATTAATTTCCTTCTTTAAGTCTTTGTTTTCTCTCAAATTCATAATTTAAACAAACAAAACATCCAATAGATCTTATCATTTTCCCAGTTTACAGATACATTGATATAGCATATGTATTTACATTTATAACGACTACATTGTTTATATCAAAAATTATCAACTATAAATAGCAAATAAACCATCACCGCATCTATATTTTATAGTTTCACATTTTCTTTTAATTATTATATCTAATTTTTACATAAAAATATAATATTGGATAAACTATATGATTAACAATTCATTTAGTATAAATTTTTACAATGTAAACCTCTATAGCTTCGATTTTGTATCATAAGCAGTTTATACGAGTAGTTTTCCTATTGTTTATGATTTTAATGTATCTAAAATATTGATATCAAATAAAATATTGAGTTAATCATTACTAGTTTAATATATTATTTCTAATAATAAATAAACATACAAAATAAATATTGAGATAATCATGTATAATGTCTAATCATATATATCAACTATAACATATAATTAAGTAATATATCATATAATTTAAAACATAGTAAAGAAACATAATATATAATAAAAAAAGAACATGACAAACTTTAAAAGAAATAACAAATAAATAAATTTTTTAATTATATTTTTAATTAATGTTTTTTTAATATTATCTTATTTATTGACACTTGTTTCCACTTAACTAGGTAAATTTTATGATAATCAATTTTTTCTTTTGCTCTCTATTTGTCATGGTAATCACTTAGTATCATTTTTTTATTTAATTATAATAAAAACTTTAATTATTGATTTTTTATATCACATTTTAATACACAATAATGCTTAGTATTTTTATATTTATAATTGTTATATTTTTGTGACAAATTTCAATCATGCGACACACCAACTACTAACCTCTTCTCAACAGCAAATCTTAATTTTATAGCACACTGATCATTAGCAACAAAGAATAGTACATGTTTACTTTATAGAATTCACTATATATTGATATCATTTTATTAATTTCAATTGTCTATGTCTTAATTTGATGAAGTCGTAATAGCTTTCACATGATATTGTTTTGAAATGATACACCAAATGTTTGTTATGAAGCAGTATTTATGTTGAATTTCACATTTTCAAATCCAAAAATAAAAATAATCTTAAGATTTTTTTAATATATTAGTTTTTAAAATAAAAAAGTACTATATTATAATGGTAATTTATGAAACATATTTTACTAAGCAATGGTCTCTTTTTTTAAAAGCTAATTTCATAAAAGGCCAAACATCAAGATACTGTTATTTGCATACTTTGGGCTTTCTTCGTTTGGGCTTTTCAAATTGCACTTCTTGTGTAGACATTTCAATGGCAAGCAATATTGGGGAAGTGACTCAAGGGCAAAATTTTGTTTATTTAAAAAATTATGCAAATTAATTTCTTAAAGAATATTTTGCTATCTAATTATATATTATTTTTCCCTTTTTATTTTCATAATTACAATTAAAATGTGGTGCAAATGAACTATAATGAGATTTAATGATGTTGGAACAATTGGTAAAGATGTAACAACATTTGGCAAAATATTATTAAAATATAGAACTTGAAATAAAGTAGATGCATAATGAAAAATTATTTTTTTTAATTTTAAAATTTGAAAAAAAGTTTTGACACCCGGTTGAGTTTTAACTCAATCTTTCATCCTCAAAACAAGGGGCAAATTATTAGAATTATTAAAACACTTTAAGGTTTATTAAGATTATGTAGATTATATTTACAAAGATGGTTAAAAGAGTTAATTGTTTTTGATAAAATTTTTTCATAATAATAGTATTCAAGTTAATATTGAAATTGCACATTCTAAAACTCTATGAAAAAAGCACCAATTGCCTATATGTTGGTTTGAATGCAACCAATTAATAAAGACATAATTATTCTTTAAATAAATACTCGGAACAAAATTATTCTTCAATATTTAAGAATTGTGTAAAAATTAAAATATTATAATTATATATATAATATTAATATAATTTTAAAATTTTGTTAAAAATTTAGGATGCATAAATGTAAAAATATTATTCGATATTTCATAGTAATTATGGTGGCCAATCGGCTTGGCACACATTTGTCAGAAAAATTTGATTGATATAAAACCCAATATGTAAAAGATATTAATTAGGTAAAATGTATATATTATGTCATAAAAATATTATAGTTTTAAAAAAATATTTTTCGTTGAGATTTCACATATAAACCCATTTTATTATATAATATATAAATTGAAATATGAACTTATAGAATTTATAGTTTTCAAATATGTCAATTTATAATTTCTTTTTCCATAATAATAGATCTGTAACATATTATAACAAATAGTTTAGATAGACAAATTGGGCTATGTGAACCAAAGCATATTTTTAAAATTAATTGCTCTCAATGGCTTACATTGAGATAGATTGTCTTGTAAATTAACTTTGACATTTTATAGTGGCCTTTCATCATGATAACATTTCTAGTAGTCATGATGATGCTCTGGTTCATAACAAGCTCATTTTTATATTGAGCAATTATAATAATGATACTTTGCTTTGTACTAAGTTGTCCTCTTCTCAGATCTTGGCATTGGAATCCTTTTAATATTCATGACTTGGTTTACGGTCAACATTAATAGTTCAATTTGCAATGATGGGGATACATTTGATATATGGTGCAACCCCGTTAACAAAACTTCATGTAGCTGAGGAGGTTGTGTTCTTTGTAAGCAAATACACATACATCTTATAAAATATTTTTTTGATTTATAATAATCATAAATTACAAGTTCTTTCTTCGACTCTTAATAATACTCAAATAGAATATAATAACAAAGTCCTAGTAAATAAAAAAAGATCTAAATAACCTTCCGTTCAAATTAACTAATAAAAAAATTTAAAAACTGGAAAAATGAAGTTAAAAATATTTCAATATTATTTGAAAATGTATTCGGCTCCAGTTTAGCTATGAATTAATTCTAGAAAAAATTCTAAAATATCTTTCGCATCATTAATACGATATTATTATTTTTTATTTTATTTTATTTTATTTTTTGGAATAGAGTAGGGATTTAGAACATCCAGACCATCCATGGAGAGCTTCGTTGGCACTACCGATATGAAAATAGCTTCTCAAAGATCCATACGACTCCTCGCCGTTCTCATCCTCCTCCTCCACCATTCGGATGGACTGCGATTGGGTCAGTGGGGGACTCTTCTCTCCCTCTCCGAGTCCCTCATCAGCCGCGTAGCAAACATCCGCGACGCCCGTGGCGACCACGCAGGCGCTGATAGGGCACGGAAGGTCGCCGATAAGATCCACCACATTGGCGGTGGCTGGGGATTATGGTCCACCGGCTGGGACTTCGCCTGGAACTACGCGCTGCACGGGGGGATTCCGTCCACCGAGATCTACCGCTCCGCGTCCCAGATCGTGGCGGCGCTGACGGAGTTTCGGAGGCTGGAGTCGAGGGAGGAGAGGGTTCGATGGGTGCTCAGGAACTATTCGCGGCTTATGAATCTGTCGGAGACGCTCTTCCGAACCCTACTCCTTTTCTTCTCTCGATCCGTATGTCCTCCTGGAAACCAAACATGTTGTTGGTCATCTAGTTGTTTTCTTAGGTTAAAAACAGGCGATATCGCCGTATTGGATGCAGGGGCCTGTGAGGGAAGCCGTGTTGGCGTTGCAAAAGGAGATTGTTGAGGGAGAGCTTCTCAGGGATTGCTTGGAATTGAGCGCAGCGGATTTGGAAGGGTTGCTTCGGATTGCTGCGGACATGCTCTTCTCAACAGCTTCCCATCAAAGCGAGCTATGAAACGCCTCATTGAAATAATTGTATTTTCCGAATTAAGTTGTCATTAAAAAAAAACTTTACAGTTGAATGTATGAAATATGAACTTAATACATTTAAATGACAATTTCTCAAGCAAATCTGGAAAATCAAATCATTTCATCTTTTTATATATAATAATTACAGTGCATTTAATAGAATGCGAACATTTCAGTTCGTTCTATCTTGGAACTTTTGAATTAACAATAAACAATAGAAATAATGTTACATTAGAGTCATTTTATTTGATTTAACCAAAACATTTTCGCTATGCCACAAATAAAACTACACCAAATTTGCCATATTAAAAAACAAATATATCAGTATTTTTCATCAACTAAGCTTTTAAAAAACTTCATAAATCAAACTCAATTAAAGAAACTGGAAATGCAATGATGACAATTCTGGAACAAGTTGAAGCTACGTACTTCAACATGTCCATCAAAGTGATATAGCAACATAGAGAGCAAAAAACAAAATTAATCAATTGTCGTTAGCTTCACAAGAATATTTTAAACCAAAACGCAAAAATGTTATATAGAACAAACTGTTTGCAGCGTAGAAGCTTAATATCCCAAAAAACCAAAGCCAATTGACAACAGTTTTAAGGAGGCCATTGAAATAACTAATGATCATTCGCGGGCATCAAAACCATGGATAAACTCTTTCAACAGAAATAGCATCAGAAGACCTTTGCTCGCAGCAATTTTTTAGCAGAATTTTATGGTGGAACACTAGTCCTGAACTCTGCAAAAGATGTGACGGCAGATAAGCTCGCCAGTCAATGAACTAATCTACAGCAGCATGCTAAGGGCGAGATATGAGACAAAAATAAAGAAATCCAATCGAGGAGATGATCAGCTTTCAGTCTTTGCTGATTAGCTAATTTCAATGACAAGTATTGCAGCATAAATGGGAAGTAACAAGTATAAACTGGTAATAAAAGAGTACAACCATACCCTAAATTCCTCATTGAAAAACATATTTGGATGACTTCGCTAAATAGTATAGATTAGGTGAAGTATAATATTGACCCTCAACCTAAACTTTAGTAATTCAACACAATAAACTAGAATGGGAAACCATCAGGATTATCTTTAAGAAGTACAATTGGCAAAAAAAACATGATTAATCATAAATGTGTTTGTAAAACATACTTGTTGTTAACAAGAAAACAAACTAACCCTTTTTTTGAAGATAAAATATGAGGAATGCTTCCATATTCTTAAAAACTACTCATCAAGGATTAGAATTTAAGGGCCAGGCTACAAAAGTTTGGCAGTTCTCAGGAATAATGATGTTGGGTCAAGGAGCAATTGCTATCAACCAATCAAGGCTCGTTTCTAAAAGAAAACAAATAAAGAAAACATACCCGAAGTAATTTGTTTGCATTATGCTGCCAGCATACAAGGGCTTGAACACATTTGTGTATAACAGTGATGTAATATCAACATGTATGATTGACGTAGGAATTAAAGGATTGAAAACATTATCAAGGCTTTGTTTGACATGCCTTCTGCAAACTCCACCTTAGCAAAAGGGCGTTTCAAAACGTGACAAACATTTGTCCAAAAATTGTAAAACACAACTTCTCAACTTCAAAAACAATAAAAAAATGTGAAGAGTAAAATTTTAACAAGCTAAATTAACGTTATAAGCTCACCTTATTGTTTTGCAAAAAAGATAAAAAAGAACTTATACAATTTCATAATAAGAATTTTATTAATAACTTCTTAACAATATATAAGTAAACATTCAATTTTTCAATAATACTTAATCACAACATATCCAAACTAACTTATTTTTTAATCAGCATAATATTCAATGATAGTTATATCAAACAAATCCCAAAAAATTAGCTTGCCATTCTTTGGTTTCAATGAATTCAAAATAGATGATAAAAAAGTTACAAAAAGATGATCTTGAATAAAATGAGGTAAGCATACACCTTATACAAAGTGTTTAGGAAATGATAGTAACTAAAATATTTCATCACAAAACATACGATTTAAATAAGAGCTTAAATCAAAATTACAAAAAATAAACCATGTGGGATTGCCCGACCTAAATAAAGACATCATTAGATTCTTTGTTGACATTACATAAATATTAGTCACTTCATTAGAACTCTGATTGGAACACCATTTGCAAACACAACTTTTTATCAAAATGCATTTCCAAACACAACCAAAAGTTTGTTTGAATACAATATGAAATGTTCTTTTCAATTTGAAATATAAAAGGAATGAGATGAAAAAAGGACTTTATTCTTCAAAAATAACATTAAAAATTTCACTTCACTATTTTATCAAAAAACTAAAAAATTACTTTAATCATTTTACAATACCAAGCATTTCAAAAAATGCTTCACATATCTGATAAACCTAGATTTACAACACTTTTTAACCTATTATTCAATAATAAACTTTATATTGAGAAACTATCCCAATTCAACCTATGGGTTGAAACAATAGAAATCGTTATAATAAAACAAATCTTAAATATTCAGGTGGCCATGTGAATTTGCTATGTTCATCTAACCAATTGTATCCATGCAGCTAGTTAAATAATGTTACACAAAATTTCTTCTAATTGCATTGATTTCCAATCACATCAATCTACTTCAATATCAACATTTAAATTAATTGTGCAATCGTGTTAATCAGTTTTAGGTTAATCCAATACAATAATTGACACAAACAAACTTAAGCAATTACCAAAACAAAATTCCATATGAATCAAAATGAACTGAAATCAAAATGTTTGTTTGATTGCAGTTTGATAGAGAGATTAACTGAACTGAATTCCCCAAAAACAACTTTTATACTTTTGCCTTAAAAAGGAAATAGAAAAATTCAACCACTCTTTTTTCTTTTTCTTTTTTTTTTTTTTTTATTTGATCCATCAGCTCTGTAATCAGGCGTGCAGTGAACAAAAAAAAGGGTACCTTGGCAAGTAGCCAGAGAGACCAACGGCCAATTCACTCTTGAGTGGTGCTTTGTAGACAAGCCGATGAAGATGACAGAGCAAGGATTAAAACAGTGGCAATAACAGCATTCTACAGAACGGTAAAGAGTTGAGGACCACTGGCCTTCACAAAGTTGCTACTATGAAACAGATACACCACAATGATGATGCTCGGTCATAGGCTAGCCGATGAAGATGATGGGGTAAACAGTAGAATAGTGGCAATGACAGCATTCTACAGAAGGTAAGAGTCAAGGCCTATTGGTCTCTACAAAGTTGCTACTACAAGATAGATACACCACAATGATGATCCTCAGTCTATGGAACTCTGCAAACACAAAGATTAGGAATGCATTGCCAAAGAACTCATTGGCATCAAAAGCCCTTATGCACAAATGCTTCCCATCACATCACAACTCGTGGGAGCTTCAAGAAACATGGTCATGGGAGGTTTAAAGTGTGAAGCAACAAAACATATTGCTAAGTGATTCAGAAAAATGCCTTATGAAATAGATTGCAGGTATGAAGCAATTCAATTAATCAGTTATTATTGGCTTTCACATGGCTAAAATTGAATCAGACCAAATTACTCCCATGAAATAGATCTAACACTTTCCGAATCAAAATGAACTAAGAGAATTTAAGTGATTTGATTTTCTTTATCATTGTTAACTAAAAAATACAAAACCCTATTTGCAACAATCATTCCATTTCCATGTTTGGACTTCATATGCTACCTTTCAATATAGTATGGCATTGCTAATTTCATTGTAATCTTATAGAACATACCTTTACCCATAAGTGGGATGATATGATCACAATATACCAAAAGCACTATTCCATGTCATCCCACCTGATTGGATCCTAATTCTTCATGCCCAACAAATTCTTCGTCTTGACAAAGAAATAGCATTCAACATTATATAGTCACCAATTTTGCAATTACTACAGCATTTCTCATCCAAAATAATTAGGATTGCATTCTACGTGTTCAGTTTTAGGTCTACTAAAACAAAATCCCTTGCAACCAATGATCATTCTTCATGACTCTAGTTTCATTGTAACCAATATCCTAATCTGATCAACAAGCAAAATATCAACCAAAGAATATATCAAGATATTGAAATACTAAATTATCAAACTTTACATCTTTACTAACAAATCCAAAAGAAGTGTATCCAAGAGACATTTATTAGCTCTTGGGTCTAAATCACCCTCTTTGGTATAGGTATAAACTAAACAATTGAATATCTCACGTATTCAATAATCTATAGGACGCCTTGATGAAATCACTTCTTAAGTCTTCAACCCAATAATAGTAGATGAAAAACTATTAAGCAAATATCATGCAATAGATATAACATCAGCCAAAAAATCTTTGTACAAACCATTATTGAATAACATAAACATTGCTTTCTTAAGTAGTGTCATGTTCGTTCTTTTTGCCACACCAATATGCTGAGTTTTCACAACTGTCATATGCATGATAATGCCTTATTTCCACAAAACTTCTCAAAATCTATAAAGCAAAGCTCTAGGTCATTATCAGTAATCAATCTGTTGATCTTCTTCTCAATTTGCTTTTCAATTAATACATTTCAGTTAAATGTTTTAAAAACAACAACAATTTTTTAAAAATAATGTTCAAAAAAAAAAAAGGTATCTAAATCCTTCCTTGAAACTGAAAAAACATATTTTCATAAATCTAAGAGAATATAATCGGTAATACTTTATATCTTATAAATAATGTTATAGATAGCTTGGCCTTGTGATGCTTGCGAACAACATAAATGCTCACAAAGTCTAATACAATAGCTCTTTGTCCTTGAAATAAACATCTTTTGGTTAACTTTGACAAAAACTTGCTTTGACATGTGTCCAAGGTTTCTATGCACTAACGTAGTCACATCATCCAAAAAAAATAAATAAATGAAGCAGCATCTATAATTGTGTTGTCCTATAAGAAGCAAAGATAAAAAAAACTTATGTTTTAACAAAACCATAATTCCATCGAGAATATGTAAGACTCCCTTTTTAAGTTGAGAATCTACGATTGCTTGAGTTCAAACAACTTAAGGGATGAGGTTTTCTTTAAGGTAAGAACATCTAACCTCTCTAAAAAAATTTGATAATTCTATCATGAGTCTTGATCTAAACTGAACCTATTCGAAATATATTGCAAGTCATATTATTGCTCACGAGATAATTTCCAACACCAACTTTGATGAACAAAACGAATCCCTATAAGGTGTCATACAATAGGTATAATCAAAATAAAAAATTCAATCCTTTGTAAAAGAATAATAACAATATGAAACTATCAAAATCATATAAGACCCATCTAAATGCTCTTTAACAATTGAAATTATCTTCAAATTATATTTTCTCTTATTCTCACTTTTCTTTCTAAGTCTTGCTTACAAAACTTTACAATTTGATTTCCAATGACCAGGATTTTTGCAAAAAGTAGCATTCACTATTCTTCTTGGTTTTCGACTATGACTTCTATCTTCTTTATTAACTTTTTATGTTTATATCTATTCAAACAAACAAAACCTCACGAGGACTCTTCCTTTGAACTTTCTTTCTCAAATTAATGGATAACAAAAAAGCCTTCAAATCTTCCAAATTAATTATTTAATCGCTAACAATAAGATTGTAATCAAATTCTCAAATAAGTTTGTAATCAAATGCTCAAAAGATTGAGATAAAGAATACAAAGAAACCAAACCTTATCTTCTTCTTCAATCTTCACATCAATATATAATAGAATCTTATTATAAGCATCTAAATGCTCATGAAGTATACCCACTTTTATACAAAAAAACAAACAATTGTTGTTTATTATTTGTGCTTGAATTGATCATCTACAAGCCTTACAACCTTTCATATAAATCCTCCATTCTCTTAATTAATAACACTCTAAAGAACTTCAACTGTTAAAAACATCTAAATTTAATTGAACGCTTTTAGATCAATCTCTTATTTCTCTTCATTTGTTTCATTAAGTTCTTTGTTTTTTTTTTTTTTTTTTTGATCAAAAAGTGGCCTAGGCCTACATTATACAACCCACTATGGGGGTTTAAAAGCAAAATCAGCTAGCAGAAGCTTAAGTAACGGCTTGGGTGGGGACATTCCCCTTTCCCAGGCCATATCAGACGAGCATGCAATTTCTGCCACGCAATCCGCAGGGGCATTTCCTTCCCTCGAAAAGCAGGCAGCTTTCTCACAAAGTGGAGAGCATCAGAAACAATACCACCCTCCAAAGGACAACGAACCCGTTGCATTCCCTCATGTAATGCGAAAGTAGAATCAGTCTGGATCTCAACCGCAGGATATTCCTTTAGTTTAGTCATGATAAACACCATAGCTTCCATAACAGCCTGAAGCTCAGAGGCATCACTTGCCTGTGAAATGAAACCTCTCCCCACAACATGCATGGGCCTACCCTCATGATCACGAACGACCAAGCCAATACCAGCCTTCTCGTTTCTCACTGCAGCGTCGCAATTGATCGTTATCCATCCCGTTGGAGGGGGAAGCCAAAAACTGGTTATCAGGGACCCCAAGGGGTTGAACTCCCGTTGGACGAAGAAGGATGATGATTAATAAGCTTTATAGTGGCAGTACTTTCCAATTTGATCCTCTGAATTAACATGTTATTACTGAGGGTGACATCTTATGCACCCTGCGATTCCTATTCTCTCAGATATGGAACAAGGTAGAGGCCACAATGGCCAGATGAGTCGCGGAGATGTCGCGCATCGTGTCAAGCTAAGCGGCACGGGAAAGAAAACGCTCCAAAAACCGGCCACCACAGCGGGCGCGCGTGCGCACACCGCCACAGATGCCCAACACCTCGACAGATGCATGCAACATAGGGTCCTCCCAGATACTGCGTGCGGCAACGCAATCATACAGTGCATGTTGCTGAGTCTCAGCCACATCACAGCCCCAACTAAAGTTGCTACAAACAGTCAAATGCCTTCTTTTGAGCAATCCGCCGTAAGCACGAGGTTCCGAGCCACACGCCAAATGAAAGAATGGACTCGGGGCAAGACTTTAAGCTTCCATATCCAACCAAGGTCCCCTGGTGGTGGGGTAAATTGAGCATTGTCAGCTCCTCTCAATGCAATGAGAGCCCGGTAGAACTTTATAGAAGAGACCTTAGGGGATTCAATGTGAACCTGAAGAAACTCGTCATTCCCACAATTATGACCCCACGGCAGGTGCATGACTCTGTCCTCCAATAAAGGGTTCGCCCAGCGAGCAATAGAATCCATGTCCCACTTCCTCGGCCCCAACATGCAATTTTTCACATATTTTGGCCATGAGGCCTCCATGTTGATGAATGTGGGCCACCATTTTATTGGAAGAAAACCCAGCCAATTGTCTTCATAGAAATCAGTGCACATTCCATCCAACATCCTCCAAATGAAACCCCCCAGGGCGTCTGGGAGGGCCTCAAGCATCAACCTTCCCGCATGGGAAGCACCCCTAGGGACCCTGCAAGGGTTGTTTCTCAAAGGGTACTTAGTCTTCATGATGTCCGCCCAAAGGCTGTCCTCACGGTATAATAGTCTTTTGCAATGCTTCATGACCAATGCACGGCGCCAGATCTTAAGATCAAGTAAACCAAGGCCACCCATGTCCTTCGGAAGCGTAACAGTGTGCCAATCAGCATAATGGATAGCATGAGCCGTACCTGCGCCACACCATAGGAATCTCCTCATCAACTGTTCCATCTGCTCCACCACCCCCTATGGAACCACACAATGGCTTATCACAAAATTTGGAAACGACTCCAAAACAGCCTTGATCAACAAAATTCTTCCAGCCAAGGAGAGGGGGCGTACCCGCCACTTAGCAACCTGATGCTCAATTTTCTGAATCAAAAAGTTAAACTTTGTTTTCTTGAATAACTTAGCCGAAATAGGAATACCCAGGTAGGAGAGTGTATTTCCCTTTGGGATACCAAGCTTAGAAGACACAAGCTTCATCTTTTTCTTCTTCATACCTCTACTGAAGAAAATTCTAGATTTCTCATGGTTAACATTGAGCCCAACGAACTTACTTAACTTATGGAGCATTTTCTTGATAACAGACATAGACTTATGTAAACCAGGTGCAAAAATAATAACATCATTAGCATACCAAAGATGCAAGATAAGGGGGCCATTGGAGGTGCATCTAAAGCCAAGTAATGCCTGATTCTCATACTTACGCGTCAGTATAGAGAAAAATTCCGCTACTAGAGTGAACAAATATGGGGATAAGGGGCAACCCTGACGAAGACCCCTGCAAGCCTCAATCCATGGTATTCTATCTCCATTCAGCAGAATACCAAATCTTGGGGAGGTAATACAAGTAAGAACCCACCTGCACCATGTCGGTGGGAAGCCAAGGAGTTGCATCATCTCCTCAATGAATTGTCATCTCACACTGTCGTACTCCTGCTCCACATCCACTTTCATAGCCATCAAGCCCACTTTGGATGAGGATGAATACATTCTCGCCTCCATCTTCTGCGCAATAAAGATGTTGTCGGAAATGAATCTCCTGGGAAGAAAAGCTCCCTGCTCTCTAGCAATAACCTCAGATAGTACACCTTTGAGTCTTTCTGCCAAGATCCTGGCGACAATTTTATAAACGACATTGCAGAGGATAATTGGCCTGAAGTGTTCAGGCTTAGAAGCACCTTGCTTCTTGGGAATAAGTACCACCAATGTATCCTTCCATGCTTTAGACATGTAATTCTCCTTGAAAAAACAAAGAACAACCTTTATAATATCCATATGAGTGACAGACCAGTAGCCCGTAACAAACTCTGTTGTGATGCCGTCCATCCCCGGTGCTTTGTTTCTCTTACTAGTCCTAATAGCATTGGCCACCTCCTTCTCAGTGATTCCATGGGTCAGCCATTCTCTGTTCTCTAAGGTTATGCAGTTGTGTGATAGATGCCGTAGGGAGAGTGCAACCCACGAACCACCCCGCCATTTTGTGCCAAAGAACTATAATAAGATGTTGCTAATGTCGGCCCTCGATTCCACCCTGTTCCCCTCTTCATTCCTCATATGAGATATATTGTTATTACGCCATCTAGTTGTGGCTACAACATGAAAAAACTGTGTTCTTATCCCCCAGTTATACCCAATGGATCTTCGCTCTTTGGCACCATCACTTCTCCTCAAGTTCATTGTTTTTAAAGGCCTTGAAAAAAACTTCCTTGATGAAACATGCTCGCATGTTGATACTCTAGACAATAACGTCATTGTTTCTATTAAATTTCTCAAATTCAAAGTTTATGGTGCAAGAAGACTTCAAATTAGATGTTATTCTACAAATTTCTAGCACCTTTTAGATTTCAATAAAGCATAGTTCTAGTGCAAATTTATTGTGATAAGGGATAAAAGGAAACATGCCCAAGATCTATTTCTATGAGATTACCAAACAAAAAATACAATTATAATAATAAAAAATGAAAAAAATACAACACCAAGAACTTTACGATATTGGACTAAGAAATAGTATGCACCCAAGGGACAAGGTAAAGCTTACAATCCATAAACTAAATGAAGTACAGGCAAGGCCAAACGATCTTAAATCAAAAGCCCTTAAAAGCAACATGAAAAAAACAAAAGAGATCTCGTGAAAGATGAAAGTTAATTTTACATCACAATCTAATTTAAATCGCCAAGCAACAATCCATTATTTTCCCTTTTATCTCTTAAAATTCACAATCGCAAAACCCAAAGACGAAAAACCAAAGTTTCACAAGGGAAAAGCTATTTCAAATCACACAATTTCTCTTTTTTTTCTATGTTGATCAATTGCCTATTGCTCTTCTCCCCTTACGTGTTGTATCAATCAAGTAAACCTTTTCATTAAGATTTTATCCTTTCCTTTTTTATTATTTTTCATTTTTTTAATCTAAATAATTCAATTTAGGAAAATAATTCCATAAGATTTTCAAAACATCTCTTAAGACATTGCCTTTTGACTTAATCATCAAAATTAATTACGTCTAATTGAATAGATCGAAGTAATAAAATTCTCCTTTTATTTAAACTCAAGATGATAATTAACAACTTATCTCATTAAACATGCCTAAAAAGTGTAACATTAGTCACAAATTTCAGAAGTTTTGGAGTTGTGACATTCAAGACAAATACCCTCAGCATAGTGACCCTAGAATTTTGCCAAATTAACAACATCCTATGCAGCTGTACTATGTAACATAAAGAATGCATAGTTGTGGATCTTCTTACCAATAACATAACTAAAGTAGCCTAATTAGACCCTAAGCATAAGTGCCACACCAAAAAACCACTGTGCTTTACAAATGCATCAAAAGTAACCTTAATTAGATTCAAAAGAATGGGAATTCCAATGAGTAACATGAGTTAGGCACACCTTATAGGCTACAAGGATACTGGTTCATCAAGTTAGAGTGAGCTTCTAGTGATGATTCAAGAGCACATAGCTTTGCCATATTCATAGAGGGGGCAAAAAAGAATTAGTATGTACTTTATTATTCAAGCCCACCATATATAACAAAGAGAAGCCACCACTCTAGAAGCAAACTGACAACCGCTGGAATACCCATCATAACATCAGGTCTAGCAGAGAACTCGAGATGTTCAACATAGCTACAAATGAGAGGAGGAATTGAAGTTCTTAGAACACAACATTGGACAACTTACACTAGCATAGGGCATGTTTCAAACTTTGGGCAATGCCTCATCCCCACCGGCAGATATTGGTTGTCAAAAATTGCCTCAATGCAAGCCAATCCAATATGGGTAATGTAACATTACATTTCTGCCAGGAAACATGTTAAATGGCATCTGAGCAAGTCCTATAAATTGTACAGGTAGGCACCTGCAAAGCTTCTGTGTACAGCCCCACACTGGAGAATCCTGAAGCATGTGATCAGAACTAGCCATGCAGTTCGCCAGATACAAACTGCAGCGGTTAGCCATTCCATCATAAATGAGGAAAACACAAACTTCAGATGGCAATCCCAGAAGCCTGTCATGATTCATAGGTTATTTTCTTAGAAAAAGAGAGTCTATCCAATGGTCGATTAAGACCTCACCCATTTTTATTTCCAATTTTTCATAACATATTATTTTAGATAATATTACCAAGAAATCTCCATGCCTAAGGGTACCCCTTTTAACTGGGAAACAATCCTCCATGTTTCCATACTTTTCATTAAAATAATTACCCAAGTAGTAATCATTACCCACAAATTTGAATGGCAAATTTGCCACAATGACCTCTTTCAAATTTCCCAAGGCAATGAATAGAATTCTTCTAAAGATCCCAATTCTATAACAATTGTACGACAGATTTCTTAATGGCAATGAAAACATTCAACAGCACAAATGGGATAAAGAGTAATCCAGTAACAAAGTTAGCAAGCTACTAGTAATGGTGACCCAACCAAAAAGAGGTAAGGAATGTACTCCCAAGCCAAGAATCTCCTTGTCAGAACCAATAAGGCTTAAGGAAGGTCTCTTGCTTCTGATGCGGAAGCCCAAAGACTTCCTCCTCCTATTTGCTTCAACCCATTTTGTTAGCAAACACTTTCCTCATTGTTTTCTCATTTAAAAGAGGATTTGGCCAAATTAAACTTTTTCCACGCTAGCATACAATAGGAATCTAGAGCAGACAGAGGTCCAACTGTTTGAGAAGAGGCACAAACAAACAATGAAGTGTCCTTAACAAAGAGGTGTCGAACAAGCAATCAAAAAGCTGACATACAAATCTCTAGCAGTGTCCTATTCATAATTTTTTGTCAAACCAAGAAAGAAAGCAACTCCAAGTTAGGAATAAAAGACAAGGGGATAAAGGGCATTCCTACCTAAGCCCACAAAGAACCTCAATTCACTCAGACTGACTGGTCATTAATCAGCAACACGATGAAAGATGTGGTAGAATCCATTGGCACCAAATGTCAAGAAAGCTACAGTGCTGGAGAATAATAAACGTCCCTCAAACAATCAAACGGCTACTCTGATTCAACAAAGATTGGCAAGTTCTCCAACATATAATCAGAGAACAACCTGCACATTACTCTTTGAACCATAATACAACTGTCAAAAATACTATGAATTAACACAAATGCACCTTGCTCACAAGCCAGTAGGAGACCAAGATGGTTCTTCTCACCTTGAATAACATTTTGTATATGGAGGTGAACAAACTGAACAGATGATACTGGATTGACTTTTTGGCTTCCTAAACCTTAATAATAAGGGCAGCAAAAGTGTCATTCGATCAGCAGCGTATGGAGCCTTTTTCAAAGATATGTGAAACAACATTTGTGAAATCAATACATGTAATAGCTCAGTAAACCATTGCAATGGATCCCGAGTTCCCATCAATGGTGGCAGTTAAATTGTTGCCTAAGGAATGGATGTAGTGAATACTGAGGCTTACTATCGAGTAATAACCACCTAAGCGAAAGAATGAAAATTCTCAACCAAGAGAGTACCAACTTCCACTTCTTGCTAATGAGATCAAACATCATGCTATTCCTACCTTGAAATCCTAATTTCTAACAGCATTGTGATCAAGCAAAAAGGTAATGCTTACCCATTTCCTATTAACCATAGCTCTGTAAAAGAATGGAGTGTTGAGATCACCCTAATTAAGCAATTTGACCTTGGCATGTTGCCACCACCAAGTTTAAATCCTCACCAATTTGGTATTAAATTTGGCATCTAGACTGAAAAAACAAGAGTTGTCTTCCATCAACAGACCATCACCTAACGTCTCCCTTACTTGTAAGGTAGTGATACTCTACAAACTAGCATTTTGAAGTAAACAAATCCCTACTCGATCCATGATCATCCACTTAGGTATGCAAAGAGAATAGGAACATTTAAGGCTTGACACAAAGGTTGATCCCTTTCAAAGAAAGCTCCAAGGTCTTCAAAAACCTTCAAATGCTTTGAATTTAAGATAGCTTGCTGAAAGTTTAAACTCAAATCCCCTCACTCTTAAGAAGATGGGGACAAATTTGAACTAATAAAAGTGAGTTGAAGTAAAAGCAAAGAACTGAGATAAATGCCACTAAGTTTATGCAAACTTAGTTTAACCAAACTCACACTGATGCACTTGTCTGTCATTACATGTGAATTTCATACCCAGAAACAATAAATCATGTTGGTTGTTCTGAGACAAAAAACCAATGCCGGCCCAAAGCTAAAAGGAAAGCTATACCCCTCTTCTCATCTAGCACAAGATAAAGTTGAAGTCCCCACAAGCAAAAGGATTTGAGACAGCCAATACAATGAAAATGGAATCGCACCACACACATCCAACAGGGTAAACCCCGTTTGCATTAACCACAGTACAAGTTGAGCCTAGCCGAGCACACAACCCATGCTAGAATAACATATTTGTCGGACTAAGGCATCTTGACAAAAGTAACAAGAGCCTAGAGCAAAATCAGATCACTAAACTTATTCTTCTCAATGATAATAAGTTTAAATGACAACCAATACAACAAAAATGGAATCGCACCACACACATCCAACAGGGTAATCCCCATTTGCATTAACCACACATAAGTACAAGTTGAGCCTAGCCATGCATGCAACCCATGCTAGAATAACATATTTGTTGGAGTAAGGCATCTGGATAAAAGTAACAAGAGTATCCTAAAGCACAATCAGATCACTAAAATTATTCTTAAATGAAACAAGTTAATAATCTTCTTAAAACATAGATATTTCTTTGCCAAACTAACTCTACATATTTGGACAGCTTAATAAAATCAAATTATCTCTGTTTTTCAAAACATAAAATGCTTTTCACAAAGTTGAGTAATAAAAATTTGTTTAAGGGATAGATTTTGATAGAGTAAAGATGTATCAAATCTAAGAAAAGTGTCAAATCAAAAGGATAAGTGGACATGAGAAGGGCGAGGGGGAACGGTATGAGAGAGAGAAAATCTTATCAAGATAGAAAAAAGTTACAATAGACATATTAGTGTGCTCTAAGAATCTTTCTCACAATATTAGAGTTTTTATTGCAAAACTCTCTCCAAAAGCCCAAATCACATATTCCTCAAATAGAACTATGGGTGAATTACATATAAATTATTGACATAGCAAAGTTGAGAATCCAAAAATCTGAGAAAGAAGGCTAAGTTGAGTAACCAGCTCACAAGTCTCGATAAAGAGTCAAGTTTAAGAGCTAAGGTCAAAAAAAAATGTTTGATGTCTAATCAAAATCTACTTGAAGGTTATCATGAATGTTGATCTGGAAGACGCCAAAGAATGATTCAAAGGAGTTCACTTGACATCAACAAATTAAGCAACTCGACTTCTACATAAAAATAAAGAATTGTAAAGCGAACAGTGTGATCAAGTGATCGAGGACATAGAAAACAACAAGATTTTTGGTACACCTCAATTATGGTCATTCATCTATTAGTAAGCCCTCAAATGATTGTCGTAGGAAAATTCTATCAAAACCATAGCATAGTTGTCTTTCATCAAGGAGTACAAGTTTTCCAAAAGGACACACACACAATTCTCAAACAATTTCTAAGTAGACATCCACTACAACCTTCGAGAAAATTTTTGACCATTCCCAGGCATTCTATTGAACATAACCTCCAAGCTAGATTCTCAACAAAAGCTTCTACGGTCATCTCCAACAGAGCCTTCATTCTCAAGATTTTAGGCACTTGATTCCACTAGTTGAGAGCTCAAAAGTGAGATTGAGCAATACTAAGAAACCATTGGAGTCATAAAAGGACAATGAAAAGGAGTGAGGTAGAGATTGTTTGGGGTTGAAGCAAGTATTGAGGGTTTTGCTTACCCTTCTTAGTAGTTGGATCCAAATCTATTGATTCCTTATTATTTAGAATGTTAGATAGTTATATTTCTAATAGAAAAATATTATAGAATAAATTCTTGTTTAAAACTATAATTTCAATCTTTACTGACAAGTCTAATGTGAGAGTTTTGAAGTTTTTTCATGTTTGCTTTCTATAATTATTAATTACCTTTTTTTATATAATTTTATTTTTTATATTAAATTTTAATTACTCTTTCACAAATATTTTTACTACTTCTTCCTCTTCCTCTTCTTCTTCTTCTTCATTTTTTTTATTCTTCTTTATGATCATCATCATCTTCTTATTCTTGCTCTTCTTCTCCTTCTTCTTCTTCTTCTTCTTCTTCTTCTTCACCTTCTTTTAAATTTTTGTACTCTTCCTCTTCTTCTTCTACTACTACTACTACTACTTCTTCCTCTTCTTGTTCGACTTCTTCTCCAACTTCTTCTTCTTCTTCTTCTTCCCCTTCTTCTTCCAGTTCTTTTTCTTCTTTTTCTCCTTCTTCTTCTTCTTCTTCTTCTTCTCCTTCTTCTTCTTCTTCTTCTTCTTATTCTCCTTCTTCTCCTTCTTTGTCGTCTTCTACTGCTACTCCTATTTCTTCTTTTTCTTCTTCCTCCTCCACCTCTTCTTGTTTTACCTCTTCTTCTTTTTATTATTATTCTTATTCTTTTTCTTCTTCTTCTTCTTCTTCTTCTTGATCTGATTTATCTTTTAATTCTTCTTCTTATTCTTTTTCTTATTCTTCTTCTACTTCTTCTTCTTCTTCTCCCTCTTTTCTTCTTGTTCCCCTTCTTCCTTTTCATGAAAACTCGCTACTACACCAAGCTTTTTTATCTGAGGCCTTTACAAAGGGTAAACCCATGTTTCGTCCAATGGCCAATTTACAACAAAGTACAATTCTATTTAAGCGCAGCAAAAAAGCTTATAACAAGAAAATGCATCATGTACTAGTTATAGTGACTTTTTCTTTGCATTCTCAAATATTAAACTTGAGGTTGAGGATGTCCTGGAAAAACAAGGGTTGATGTGAGCATGTGTCACTCAAAAATGCCAAAAAATTAGGATCAAGAGCAACCATCTATGACCAACCTAACAAGATCATTTTGAAAGGCATTGACACTCCAAGATGCTATGGAAGCAAAATGCTTGAGGAAATAAAATGTTAAGACAGCAAGAGGAAATCAACAAGAACGATGGAAATAGTCTTATTCTATTACATTGCATCTCCTTCCTTCCTTACTAGTCATCTTCTTATTCCTTATTTTACGTTTCCTTGTTCTAGCTATGCTAACCCTAACCTTTTGTGAGCACAATAGTGTGTCTCCGTTTTTCTTGTGCTCCTGTAATTCGTTGCACCCAAAGACCATACAATGAACTATATAAAAGTATGTCATGATACCTTTCCATAAAAGTTTTATGCCCCTAAAAGAAAAATGTGTAAAAAAAGCGGTATTAATCCTCTGAAGTTCATGTTTATTATCAACTTTGTTACATTGACCATTTACCAACCGTCTTATTAGACAAAATAATCATCCAATAAATTAATATATAAATCTAGGGAGATCAGTGGCGGGAAGGGAACATTAATTCAGTTATCAATTTTACTACATCAACCAAATAAAATTTGTTTCTTATAAAACAGCATATTAAGCAACAATCTAGATTAGTTATCCAAGTATATCCAGCAATCTCACAAAATCCAAAAGTGCAATAAACCCGTATAATATTAAATGTTGCGAACGCAATAAATTACCAATAGTCCATTCAGCGATAACTACCTCCCATATCCCTAAAAAACTTCATCATCCCTAACATTCCAAGAACCAAATTATACTAAAAGGCAAGAGAGCCAGTATCTTACTCAAACAAAGTTAAAAGGAGTGGAATCAGACCCCAGGATTCGAGCTGCAGAGCGTACCCAGGCATAGAGATTTTGAGCCAGCCGCGGCGTCGAACCCCAACCGCGACGTCAGCCGCGCCGACGACACCGCGCTATGAAATGGAAGCAAAGATTGCAACGAAATAATCCCCCTCGAAGCCCTACATTTTAAAAGGAAAAAAAGAAGCATTAAAGCATAGAGCTGACATAGCACAGCAAGCAGGGTAAGAGATAGTATTGTTGCCTCGGCAAGCCAGATGGAAGTTGAAGGCAAGACGATGTGGAAGAAATTGTGGGATTCCTTACGGAGGACTTGATAAAGGAGAGAGCGGGTCTCGAGATTGATCGATACCGAGAAGCCATCGGCGGCGTCAGAGGAGAAGAGGAGTGAGCCGGGGGCTTCCGGGTGTCGGATTGTTAAAATTACAGACGATCTGCTCCGAAGACACCTTTTCAATTTTCAACGACATGTATAATGTCAGAGTTTTAAAGTTTTTTTTTTTATCGTTTATTTTTTATAATTACTATTTTTCTTTTTCTTTTTTTTCATGCAATTTCATTGTACTAAAATGTTCCAATTTTAAACAAATATTATTGCATATTAATTATCTAACCCACAAGCTTATTGTGTGATTAAAATCTCAAAAACAAATAAAAGCATCAAGCTTTAATTCTTTTTTATCTCCTATCATTACGTTTAAATTTATTAAATTACTTTTTTATAAAGTTTACGAAATGAAGTAACTTTATTTATTTTTATTTTTTATTCTCTTAATCAATATTATTAAGAAATCACTTATAAAATCTATTAAAAATTCTAGCATCACTAAAAGCTTGAATAACATATTCTTGATATCTTTTGTCACCACAAAAATATCAGAAAATATCAAGAAAGATGGCCTCTACCCTTTCTTTTCCTCATAAAACTCTAGCACGAAAGACACGACCTATAAAGTTTTGACTTCTTTTTCTTCATCATTGCTTCATCACATGGAGGCTCAGAGAAACATGCGCTTATCTCCTCTCTTTCCTCTTGTCACAACTATGTTACGTGATGAATTCAAGAAATGCAACCTAGACCTCTCTTTGTTTCTCTTATTATTATTATTTGTAGAATGAAAAGCTAAAAAAAAGTTGGTTTTGTATCATGTCCCTTCATCGCCTTAGCAAAAGTTTTATCATTATTTTCCTACACTTCAAATTATTGCCAAATTACAAAAAAGTTTTACCATTATTGATGTCTTTATTTTAAAATATCTTTTAAAAAATGATAACTTGATAGTTTCATAGATAAAATATCTGTTTAAGAAGATTGTAGACAACTCTTATTTACAACATAAATGATCATATAAAGAATTGGGGACAAAATAAAGATACATAAAATATCATAAAATAATAAAGAAATGAAAATAAAAATTGTGTGGAAGACCTATCGCACTTTGTCGATGCGAAAGACCTGTTATACTTTGTCGGTTTCCCACTTAAAGGCCACGATGTTGGATTAATAATCCATCATAGTTTTTGTGCTATTTGTCAAATGCCATTATAAATCCCTCTCTTATCAATTTCAAGAGAGGACTAGATGAAGATGAAGACCAAAGGAGGTGGAAAACAAGAAAAGAGAGAGAAGGAGGAGGATTAGCTTTGAGAAGCCCTCTGGCATGGTCAACCCAAGACAACTCACGTCAATTCACTGACCAGTACACTTGTGTCAAACTGCACTAATCCATGACAACCTGCACCAAATCAAGTCAATTGGCGCTAGCCCACCATGACTCGCGCCTACCCAAGCTAAGTTGTGCTAGCCCACGCTGACTCCAAGCTTCGTCACATTAAGCCAACTTGTCCTAAAGGTGTGCTACAAACTTCTTCCAAACAAATTGATAATTTTGTTCATTCGGGCTCTTCGTCCTTTTTCTAAGAAATTTTTTTTTAAAATTTTTCAAATTAATTTTTTGCATCAACATTCTCAATGACATATCAGAAAGTCAAAGACAATAATAAATAACTTGCTCTTTTTAAACATTCGTCCTCGTATATAGCATTTATATAAGAGTGAGGTACCATAACTTAGATCCTTTGACGTGCAAGATCACTCTTTTTTTTGGAAACCTCACTCAACTCATTCTTTATTTTCTATTTCTCTTCAACAAATCCCAAATCTTTCTCACACCCAACTCCTGCCAATATGGTAGAATAAAACTCTTAACTCTTTGAATCTTCTTATTAAAATACCTTCTTATAATCATGTCATTAGTGCTAAGTCTTTCAAAATAATGGTAGTTGACTGAAAGATTCACTATATTAACAATTCAATTAGAATTAATGATACACCAAATGAGTTGGCTTAAGTCTAAATAGTATAATAAGGTTATGAATATGTTGTAATTAAATTTAATTATTTTGCCTTGTCAAACACTAATAAATTAATCATATTATGCAATTTATTTCATATATAAGAGTTTGAAATTTACTTATGGATCTTTTTTGATACTTTGGTATAAAAAGTTGTAAAACAATAAAAATCAAAGTTGCTTCACTAGAGATGTTGGCCTAGAGGTGTCTTAGAAATTAAACTGGAGACTAGTTAAGGAATGTATGTGGACTAATAAGAGAATATTTTCAAGAGGACGAAGAACCTTGATGAAGTCTTGGAGTATATGACTAGCTTTTAGGAAACATGATTGTTGGAAAAACTTTGATAAAGCCTTAGAATACAAGTTTAAGTATTGAATAATTGTGGTTCATAGAAAACTTGTTTGTCTCAAAAAGCACAAGTTGTCTTGAAAATGTTAATCATCTTAAAGAATTTGATTAAGTTTTAAAAAGATAGTTGCTCTAAAACCTATGTTAAATATCGAGAATGCCCAATCATATTCAAGTTGAGAGAAACACAAGATACAAAAGTTAAACTCAAAAGAAGCAAAGAGATAAAGAACTGTACAAAATATAACAATGTCAAATATGATTTGTGTTTGAAAAATACACACTAAAAGGTCAATGTTTAACAAGGATGCAGCTTCATAAAGTCATTAGGTTGTACTCAACCAACGAAAGGATATAGTGACTCATTTCTGCTGGCTCTCTCTCTTTCCATTAAACCTCTTTGAAATAACTTAAGGAAGTTGATTTTTAGTAGGTAGGAGGGTTAGAAAAAGTTGGTTTATATCATTCCTGAGATAACTTTTAAATGAGATAACTTAGTTCTATGGTTTATTAGCCTTCATGCTTAGTTTGTGATGAACATTTGAATAATTCAAATACAATTGGAGCATGTGTATTATTTTGAGCATAAACCTAATTATCTCATAATTGACTTATTTTCTAATTTATAATCAATGCTTTTTGCATGAATTTTTCATAAAGTTGTTAACAATTTTAAAAAGCTTAAGGCACATTAATACTTTTGATGATTGTCATAATATTTTTTTTCTTTTTAAAATTTTCTAACTAATTTTCGAAAGCAATAACTTTAATCTTTTTTATTTATTTTACCTAAATTGCTGCAGTATTGTTTTTTGAGATATATTTTCTTCTAAGTAATGATATCATAATGCCTTCTTTGCATCGCATAACCTTGCGCTTTCCACATCAGCAGAACCCCACCTGTTTGACAACGTGTAGAGGAATGATTGGCAAGCATCTCGCGTAGAAAACTTCCTTCGCCTTGTCTTAGGTTTAATTTAAATAAAATTCTCTTTTTGTATAACTTTAAGCTAAAATCCAATGAGTATTAAATCGAGAAATATGGATTTTTTTTTAATATCAAAATAGATTTATTAGATATTATTATTTTCTCTGCATTTTTTAACATCAAACAAAGGGTTTGATTTTTGTTTGAAAAGGATTAATTAATTAGGGCAAATTTATTAGCCAATTTTTTAGTGAAAATATATTTTGTAGATTTTCGTAGTTTTTTTAATTATTAAATTTTTAACTAAATTTTTTTTTGTATGCGCCTAATCTAAAAAGTAAATTTACTTTGATTCAAACTGTGTCAAGGGCTAAATGGTTTTTCTAAAAGTTAGAAGAATTTTTATAAACCCTAAATAGATTTTTAGTATTAAACTTATGAATTAATGTTGACTAATCAAAAGAAATAAATAAATAATAATTGCAAAGTAGCTTCAAAGCCTTACATAAGCTTTAATTCATAACGTTTGGAATATATTTGAATAACATTAGAATTTAAACTCTAAAATATTTGAATCATACGAAAATCTTTAATTATATTTGTAGCTATAAAAAACTCGATTAACAATCATTAAATACTACACTACATTTATTGATACAAAATTCTAAATATTAGATCTTCATTGCAAAATAAATAACTAATTTTATACAAAAGAATGACAAAAAAATAATAAAAAAATATAAAAAATAAATAGTACTAAATTAACAACTAACATGACATCCTAGAGCACATCTTTGTCAGATTGTTGTCATTGAAAATAAGTTTTGATAACTACTTGAGCATTACAAACAAATGCATATATGTTTGAGAGCAAAAGGAATAGTCAAATCTATACCAAATGCAAAATTAAATACAAATTATAAAATGCATCATCTCTAAAGGTTAAGAGTTGTACATTTTCAGTTAATAGTTTATGAGTTTAAACTGAAATTTTATGTAAATTTAAAATAAAGAACATATTTATTAAAATTTTGATATTTTTAAATTAAAAATGTAATATAAATTATTCAATGAATTTGATTTTATGAAGTCTTATATGATAGTATCAAGCCATTTTAGGATGGCGTAAACATCTTACCAACATGTTGTCTTATCTATCAAACATTATACGAGTTCACAAAAAAATATATTAAAATATATATTTGTATACTAATTCACAATATTTTTAACAAAAAAAAAATTATAAAAATCAAAATAAATAATATATGCACTTTATGAGTAAACGCTCCCGTCGGCGCTTCCGTTGGCCGTGCGTGGTGCCTTTTGGCAAAACCGGTGGCACGTGGTATCTGAGTGCTGGTCACGTGCTTGTTCGGGTCTACTACAAATAATATATGCACCATAAACACTATGATTTAGGAAGCCCTCCTCCTCAAGCAACGACCCACTGTTGTTGCTCTTTCTCAGCCTTTCCTTTTAATTCAAGCAAATAAAAAAAGGACGGCCAATATCGAACTAAGCAGCTGTTCGCCGTCTGATTGGTAGCGTAGGATCATATTCATCCCGTACACCTGTCGATGTGCGCCACGTGGACGACAGTATCAGAACGTTCACTGGCCGTTTCGACACGTGGCAATGTTATGCATGTTTGATCTTTTGTCCTTGGGCTGCAACGGTCGTGGTTAAACGCGGGTTACTGGAGTGGAGAAACCGAAATAATTATGATATTAGTAAAATGAAAAGAATTAAGCGCAAATTCCCAGAAAAAATAGGAGAGAGAAAAGGAAGAAATCTTGGCACGTAGAGGAATCCGGCTGCAAACTTGGACACTAACGCACGAGTCGAAAAGACAAAACGTGTAGGATCGATTCCGAAGGATGGTTTATAATTATAATTATCCTAATTTTGCTTTTAGCGCTAAATTTGCGGCATTACTTTTTCTCGGTCCCAAAACTGCCCCATATCAGGGCTTAATGAACGCCATCATTATGACAAAACATAAGCGGACGCTTCCCTTGGGTTGGTGGGCAAAGGCGGTATATTAAATGTAGAGAATTCTAACTTACGTAGCTTTTCTACCGTCCATTTGGGAGATGAACGGACACGATTGGCAGAACAGTGCTAAAGTGTGGGCCGCGTCGTAAATATAGCAAATAAGGGAGGGCATAACCATAAAATTGCACAATGTTTAGGAGGACTTGCTGGAATTCGTTTTGCTAATTTTTGTCTTTAAAATTAATAATACTCACTTTGACTTTTTCTTTATTTACCCTTGTTGTAATATCTCATTTCCGCTGTCCGCCTTCACCTACAATAGGAAAATTAAACCCTAACACTCGCTTTCCCTCTGTTGCTCGCCCGCACATCGCATTCAACAGGCGTTATCTTCTTCTAAGGAGATAGGCGAAGCTAAGCCCTAGGTGAACCCGTAGAATGGAAGCAGAAGAGTACTGCCATGGGAGCTGTTACCGTGCGAGCACACCACAATTCGGCGTCGAGAAGCAAGGGAAGGCTGGAGGAGACCAATTCGTCGTAGAAGACCTTCTGGACCTGTCTAAACAGGACGAGGACGACACAGGAATGGAAGCCAGCGAGGGAGGTGGCTTGGACGCTCCGAATGAAATTACCTCCACCGAGTCTTCCACCGTCACCACCGTCGATAGCTGCAGCAACTCTGTGAACGGAGGTCCGGAAAGTTATTTCTCCAGCGAACTCGGTTGTCGGAGCCTCGGCGATGCAGGACTCTCAGGGGAACTTTGTGAGCCGGTAAATTTTGCATTCGACTAATCTCCTCCCATCTTTCCTCCAAATTGGGGAAATCAGGGCTCATCCTTTGGCTTTTTGCTTGCTGTTTCGGATATTTTTTTCGATTTTTTATTGTAGTTTATATTTGAAGTTTCGCTGCAGCGATCAATTATGTCAGTTGTTCGGAAGAATTGTGGCTTCCTTGCCTGCTTCGAATGGATTCTATTGACCGTTCTTGATGTTTTTCGAATTCGACTAATTCGTAAAATACTGTAGAAATTTCTTTTAATTAAAGTCAGGAAGTTGTCGCCTTCTTAATAAATTGCCTCTAAAGAGTATTCCAATTGTTAGATTTTCAAAAGTTTTTGCTGAAAAAACAGCGGGCGTCGAATTGAAAGCCGAAAGCGAAAATGGGCCAGACGAGCAATAACGTTAAGAAACGCCGATCGGAAATAAAACGGTGTTCTGTTTAAAATAACTCCGAAAACCGCTCTCGAATTGCGAGGCCATTATTTCCGAGGATTGGTTTGTAACAATTTTCTATTTTTGTCTACAGTACGAGGAGCTTGCGGAGCTGGAATGGCTCTCCAATTTCGTGGAGGAATCCTTTTCAAGCGAAGATCTCCAGCAGCTTGATCTCATCTCCGGTATAAAAACCACTTCCTCGTCAGCGACCCAAGGCGAAGATTCCTCATCCGCTTCGGCTGCTGGTGCCGGCACGGTCTCCGACGGCCAACCGTCATTCTTCAGCCCGGAGGCGCCAGTCCCCGGAAAAGCCCGGAGCAAGCGGTCCCGTGTGGCTCCCTGTAACTGGTCGTCGCGTATGCTGCTGCTGTCACCCTCGTCGCCAACCTTGTCGCCTGATTCGGAGGCCGCCCTGGTACCGGCGGTCCCAAGCAAAAAGTTGGCAAAAAAGAAGGATCCTTCGGTGGCAACATCGGACGGGCGGAAATGCCTGCACTGTGCTACCGACAAGACACCGCAGTGGAGGACGGGGCCCATGGGACCGAAAACACTCTGCAACGCCTGTGGCGTACGTTACAAATCCGGTCGACTCGTGCCGGAGTACCGGCCGGCGGCGAGTCCCACCTTTGTTCTATCGAAACACTCCAACTCCCATCGAAAGGTCCTCGAGCTTCGCCGACAGAAGGAGCTTCATCAGCAGCACTTCCTCCACGACGGGGCTGTCGCCGTCGCCGGTCTCTATGACGGGGCCGCTTCTGCTACTTCAGCATCGACCATCGACGAGTTTTTAATCCATACCCATCTTGGGGCCGACTTCCGGCATTTAATTTGATTGGCGCTTTTAATTGAAGGACTTATTCTCTTTAGGAAGAATCCTTTTAAGCAGATTTCTTTCGTAGGCTCTCCTTGCTCCTCTCCTTCCTTATTCTCCAGATTTATTTTAATTCTCCATCTAATTTTCCAATATTTTTTTACTTTATTACCTATAACAGAGTAAATTTCTAAAATATGCTTATTTCTTGCGGGAAATACAGAAAATTAGTCATCCTGTTCTTATCTTTTTACATAATTTTCGATTTGCAAAATGTATTTTTTTTTTTTATTGATAGATGAATTTCATTGATTTAGCTGTAGAGTTAGAAAATATTTTTGAATGTTTCTTTCTCTTATGAGCCGTGTTTATACGTTTGAAGTTGAGGACTGCCTGATGTTTCTTTGTCTGGCGTCTTGATGTCGGCTGGAAAACTGAAGTGAATCGGCTGGTTCAATTTTTTTTTAAATAAAATTAATTCGGATCCAAATTCAAAATTGGGAAAAAAAAAAAAAAAACCTTTATTTTCTATCCAGAATTACGATTAACATATTTTAATATTTATAATATATTTTGAATTCCGAGACTTGGTGCATTGTGGTGATTCGCCGACATATCTTTGCTGCCGATAGGCTTTGGCCACTAGAGATAATGGGATTGTTTTTCCGCATCTTCATTTTTTGTATTTTTAAAATTAATTATTTTTAAATAAAATCTGATTTCTTTTTTTTATATATTTAATTTTTGTTGAAAAAATAAATGCAAATATTTTTCTATAAATCAGATTTTTTGTTTTTTAATAAAATAAATTTATTCATCAACAAATTAGCAAATTATTTTTTTATTATCTTTTAACAAAATTATATAAAACTGCTGCTCATCTGAAAAATTTTTAGCTCAATTATTTGGCTTTCTTATTTTTTTGAATCAGATTTCTATTTCATTTGGCTCCAAGCAAGAAAAACCATTTTTTTAACCAATTGAATCAAAAACCATATGACCCATGTGAGACGCATGTGTCATTTTTATAATAAGAACGCTATCAACTTTCAAGGACATTTGTAAATAAATAACTTATTCAAAATTCATTTTAAATAAAACTGATTTGAAAATGACGTAAAAATTAAATATATTTAAAAAATATATTGAAATCGAAACAAAATTTACAACTAAAAGCAATTGAAAATGTCAAAAATCGTTAGAGTTATCCTTTTAACAAAGAGAGCAATTAAAACATTAAATTTTTTTATATACTTTTTCACTTAAATGAAATACAAGCTTTTCAATATGCATTCTTATTTGTTAATATTAATAAACAAGACTTTTTAACAATTAAACAATCTAAAAGTTATTTGATCAAAGATGCCCAATATCATTTAAAAAGTTAACTATTTAATTTGATAAAAATTTTAAAAGTATGTCAAAATTATTATTTTTCCTTTAGAAGAAATACTTAGATGTAACAGCCTTTTTTTTTTAAAAACAACTTAATTTGATCATTCCAATAGGAAGAGCTCTTTGAGACGAGTCCAACGATTGTAAGTTTGTAATTTTTGGAATTTTGGATAATTAATTATGAATTTTTAAAGTTTTGGATATATTTGTAATTTCAGTATTTCAGATCCGGGATATATCTGCAATTTAGGATTTCCGATTTAGTTTAAAATCGGATGGCGGAAGGTAAATTTGTAAATATGGAATTGTCGGCCAGGCCAGGGTAGATTTGTAATTTGGAAAAGTTCAGGGGGTGTTCTGCAAAACAATCACGAATGTGTCGGTGCAAGGCATAATTAACACATACGTGTCCACCCAGGCGAGGATATCAGCCCGGGTGAGTTAATCCTCTTAAGCACAGAAGCTATTTGGAAAATTTTGAGCGATTGCGAAAAGTTGCCGGAAATTTAACGGAAGCTGGGAAGCTCGCCGGAGGAACTACGGCAAGGTAAGATGGTTCGTTTTATTTTGCTGTATTGGGGTTCTGTTGAGTGGGGGGAGAGTAAGAGAGACCGGCCGAATGTTTATTTTCGGCCGGAGATGCATCGGGTTGCCGAAGGGTGGCCGGAGTTGTCGGCCGCGAGATGCGGAATGTTTTTCCGGCAAACTGGTCATCGAGGAGTGCGAAAGAAGTCGAGAGGAGCTTGGTATTTCCCAAAGAGGGATTCGGGTAAACGAGAAATTGACCGTGGAAGCGGCTAGAAGCCGCCGGACGCGAGCGGCGGCGAGGAGAGAGGGAAGCAGCGTCGGGTGAGAAACATGGATGATCCTGTTTGAACCGGTTCGGGTTAACCGAACCAGAAGGCGCCCGGTTCGGGCTGAGGCGGAGGAGAGAGAGAGGGAGAGAGGGGCGGTTCAGTCGGCTGAACCGCGGAGCTGAACCGCAGGCCGGTTCAGCGGACGCGCGGTGCAGGCGCGGCCAGAAACGAGGAGAAAAATTGGGAATTTTTTTGGGGATTTCGGGAAGTATTTGGCAGGGCTTTTAGAAAGCTGTTTTTGTGACTTAAAACCTTTTTATTTATTTTAATTATTTTGCACATGTGACCTTGTAGGGACTCCAGAAATTGAGAATAGAGGTCCTGCAATAATAGATCCAGATAGATAAATTCGTAACCTGTGATATAGCATAATAGTATTTATTTATATTTCGATACATGGTTTCTTATGGGCTGCATTACAGCTTTTCTTTACATGACTTTTATCTCATGGCTTGATATATATTTTATGGTGTTATTTTCTGATTGAACTGAAAGCATAAAAGATGACAAAAAGGAAATTGAAACAAAAAGCATAATATGAGATAAAATATAATTGGTTGGACATATTGATATGGTTTTGGCATATTTATCACATGTGTAACATGGTTGGAAAATAAAAATAAAAATTGGATTCCTGGAGACATTATTCTCACCACTAGGCCTAGCGGATGAGATCGCAGGGTATCGATCTTCGGATCAGATATCTGCCTAGTGTGTATGTGTACCATGACCTCCGTATATATTGATGACATCAGGCCTAGCGGATATGATTGCAGGGTATCAGTACTATACCTGCCTGGTGGCACTAGGCCTAGCGGATGAGATCGCAGGGTATCGGTCTTCGGATCAGATATTTGCCTAGTGTTATGAACTGGATGGATGCCGGCTGGAGGTCATTTGATATGATGATTGGATCCAGAGGATGATGATTCAAAGGGAATCGGGCCCAGTAAGTATATTGATGTAAATCGTGTGAGAACAACGCACAAGAGGGGAGGGTTGAATTGTGTTTTTCACTAAAATTTAGATTAAGAAAAATTCTTTCAATAAAAAAACGTTTGTAAATAAATTGTGAAAACGAAAAATGCAATAATAAGACAAGCAAAGAGAAGACAAAGATTTTTAGGTGGTTCGGCCAAACCCGTGCCTACATCCACCCCCGATCAACCCGATCAGGCTTCCACTAACCACTCCCTTTTGCCAAAGCCGGTAAGGGTAAACCAAGTACAACCGGTGCTCCAACGAGACACCAAAAATCCGAACAAAATGTTACAGAATGATGCAATGAAATGTGGAAGAAAGCTGTCAAAATTGGAGAAGAAAGTTGAGCTCGTAGCTCCCACGAGTATGCCAATTGTTGCTCTCGGTTTTGGCCTTTTTCCTTAGTTTTTGAAGAAGTTTGCAAGTGGATTCATCAACCAATAAATTGTAAAGTGTCCTATATATATAGTCCACCAAAAAGCAGTTCCAAACGGCTAAGAAAAAAGAAACCAGAAAATAGCAGTTGCCGGAAGCCCGAAAAGGAAGAAGAAGAGCAGCTGCCGTCCGATCCCACTTCAAGAATGGACGGCTGGATGGACTTCACGGCTTGATCATCTCTAGACCGTCTGATCCGGGCGGACTTGATCTGAACCATTGGATCCCACGCGCTGAACGAACGGCGCTGATTAAACAGCCGTTCAAAATTACTCTCGCCCGTTGGATCTGGGCGCGCTTGATCTGAACCATTGGATCCCACGCGCTGAACGAACGGCGCTGATTAAACAGCCGTTCGAAATTACTCTCGCCCGTTGGATCTGGGCGGGCTTGATCTGCGCCTTTGGATCCTGCCAAAGTTATAAGGTGGGATTTTTAGTCCCACACTGCAGAATGAAACTTCGCACACTGCTTTATAATAGATTCGCGCCTATTAACCTGCGAGCCACTTTGGGGCCGGCTCCCCCCTTCCTTGGCCGGGATTTCATCACCCGGTTCAGGTTGACTTAGCCATGCACTGTTCTTTGACCATTGACCAGCGCTAAAGTTAGAATTAGCCGAGCTCCTCTCGGCAGGCTTGACTTAGCCAGGCACTGTTCCGTTGACCAACGCCAGCCGAGCTGCTCTCGGCGGTCTTTGGGCGGGCTTTGCTCGCCCCTTTCGGGTCAACCAAGTTTTTATTTTTCTCTCTTTTTTTTATTCCTAAAAGGCCTGGACGGGCTGTTTTGACGCCGGGTCGACCCGCCCATGCTACAGTGCTTTTTCCCGAGACTTTTGCAGTTTTAGGGTATTTTTGACGAATTTTTTAGCCACAAATTTGAATATAAGTGAATAAAAATAATTTTATATTCTTATAGTATTATAAGTTAATTAAGTGGCTATGAAAAGAAATTTGTAAAAAACGATTCCATAATAATATTAAAAAATCAAATACCCATGTCTATACATTTTGTCAAATATACTTGGCCCAAAAATGAAAATTCATCATTAAATAATTTTATAATATTTTTAAATGTTAATACTACTAGTGTGCCTCATAATCTCAAGGTTTTGACATATCAAATTCAAGAGAAATAAAAAGAAATTTAATTATAAAAAAATCTTGCGCATGTCTCAAAAATTCCTTGAAGTATGTCATGACCTCAAGGCCCTTAGAGACCATTATTTTAGACATCTAAAATACATGGCTTGATTTAATTAATTATTAACAATTTTACTTAAATAAAACAAGCCTTCAATAATAAATAGCTTGGTTTTGTAATTATCACATCAAAGGGTACAACATATATAACATATAAAATAATGGAAATGGAAATTTGGTATACATGTTTATCTGGTTTACTTTTGATACTGCATGACATTTGATATGAAGGTATTCATATGGTTTATTTTTCACCGCTTATGAGATGGATTTTGTTTTATCATGTTTCACGGCTTGTCTTTTATATCTGGAGATTTATTTTACTTGGTTACATAATGGATTTATCTGCTGAGATATATATGTCTTATTAGTGCTTCATCACAGGTCATGTATCCACTACACCGAGAGCTGGGGATTATAATGGTACAGGAGAGGACTATACTCCTGACATGTGAGAGGGGATAGATTTTTGGTGGGAGTGGATTTGGTTTCATTTTGGTACTTTTTGGTACTTCAGTTTTGTGGTTTATTGTATATATATACAGTTTAATATACACATGTTTTCATTTCAGTTCCATGGTTTGGATTTGGTTAAAATGTTTTAAAAATATATGAGATTGGTTAGAGGGTTAGAATTGTCTCACCGTCGGGTCCCCACCTAGGCATGGTTTGTCCTCACTCGAGATTATTTCTTATGCAACATCCTTAATTTACTGTAGTTGGTAAGGTGGGGTGCCTGATATTAGATGTAATTCAAATTTAAACATTTTGACAAACGTCATATTGAAGTTTAATCAAGAAACTACATAAGCCAATTAATGCTATTATATCCTTTGATAAATGCATCATTTATTTGTTTATAACAAAATCATTATATTATGTTTGTTAATATTTTCTTAATATTGATTTTATAACATGTATCTCAGGTATAATTAGATTAATCAGGTGAAGAATTTGATTATATGACTTAAAAAGTTTTAGAAAGACATTTATGTGTTAACTATAATTGATACCAAAAGAAATAGAAATTAAAAAGCATAAGAAAAAAGATTATCATTGAGTTTATTTATTTTAGTAATTATAATGTGAAAACAAAAAATAATTTACTTGATATATACTTAAAATTTTCTTAAAGCATGCATTTAATCTTGTTTTACATGTACAATATACCTAATATCATTGTATTTATATTTATTTGTATATTATGTTAAGACTAAATCAAGTTAAATTTGAAAAGGTTTTCAATTGAGTGAGATTTGTATTAATTAAATTAATTATCCTTTATGATAGACAAATCAACAAATATGATCAATTAATATTCATATCAAACAAAGCATCGACTGAGGGAGATCATGACTAACATGATCTTTTTTACTTGTCGAACGTATATGATACCCATATTATAAATTATATTCATAATTTACTATAGAGGCCTATTTTGAGATTTTATAATATAGATCTTAATATAATACGATATTACTATTTATCCAAATACAATACATTTATTAGGAAAATAAAATAAGGGATAAGACTGACTGATGAGAGAAATAAAAAATTGATGCACAGTTAAACAAGTGTAATTATCATATTATAAGAGTAAGTCACTTGTTATTCTAAGTGATATGAGGAGCTAATGGGTTATGCATAGTACGGTGATATTCATCATGGTCATACAATTTATTTATTTCTTTAATGAGAGTTTTAAGACGTAGCTATCGCCATGTCGATTTTTGTCTTACATGCATGATAGGTTTTTTGTACCTAGATAATATCGTTTTACCAAAGAGTTTATTATTAGAACTAAGTAAAATATTAAGCAAATTTGATGTAAGACAAATTAGACCTAAATTTTTACCAAGGTTTAATTTGAAACTTGTAATACAAGAGATGCTCAATAAAATATTAGATAATGTTAAAAGATATTATACATTAACTAGAGCTAGGTGTCATATATGACATTTTAAAATTGTTAAAAAAATTTTATCCAAAATTATAGTGTGAATTATTTAAAGGAGTAAGTGGTAATACGTTGTGTTAAACATAAAGTCCTACTAAATAGTTTTGTGACATCTAATTTTGCATATGAAATAGAGAATTTAATACACTCTATGTAAAATACTTAAATAAAAGAAATAACAACTCTAACATAAGATTATTACAAAAAAAAAATAAAAGTCGAAGAAAGAGTTTACCTTTTTTACGATGATGGTTTGTAGTTTTTCTTAGATTTAGAGTGTGGAAGAACAAAGATGAGAAAGGGTAACAATGTGGAGGTTTGGCTTAATGTGAATGTTTGGCTAAAGGGGAAATAAGATGGTTGATTATGATTTAGAGTCTTGTTGAGGAGGGTGACAATTTAATGATTTTATCTAAAGAGTAAAAGGTTGGACGAAAACATGAGAGTACTAAAGAAAGAGGTGATTTGTTTAGTTACTAGTTCTCCCAGTGGAAAGCTGTTTATCTTCAATCCTTGTCTCTTATGAGAGGAGGAGAAATTTCAATCTTTAAAACTAAGGTTGGGTGTATGCTCTTTGTTCATAAATGTGGAACCACACAAATAAGAAAAATTTTATTCATGAAAAAAACATTATAATTAAAAAACCACTCCTATTTATAGAAAAAGAGAATACAATAACTATACATGAGAAAAATTAAAATTAAATACGACTTGGAAACATAACATAAGCATGAGGAGAAAGAAGAATTATATGTATTGTGGGAACATAGAAGTATGAAAAAGATGAGAAATCAACAAAGGGATAGATAATTTTGTAATAAAATTACTTGAGAATTCACAAGAGGTCTTTAGAATTCTATGTTATTAACAAATAGGCATGAGAAAACATAATTTTGGAGTTAAATTATTTAGAAATCTAAAACAATCCTTTAGAATTTTAAGATATTAACTCGAAATAAGTCGCTCACATTAAGTACAAAATATAAAAATACATAAAATTTTTAGAATTTTTAGAATTTAATTTTAAGTAGATCAAGCACATTAAATATAAAATATAAAAATACATACAAATATAATGACACAAAAAATTATGCAATCATACAATATGAGAATCGAATATCAATGATGATGAGACCATGAAGCCAGCAATGGAAGTGACAAATGATGATGGTTGGAAGGTGGGTGTCTGAGAAGTGGCTAGAAGATGTTAAACAACTATGGAGCGTTGGGCACTTTGTGATGGTGGGTGACCAGCTAATGGATAACTAACAACAGTGGGCAAAACACACATAGCAATTAACATCGATAATGACATATTTTATTACAAAATATGTTGTGACAAATAGAGAAAAAATAGTTGAGATAATCATTAGAAAAATAAATTATTGTATTCGACCATTTTAATTAAAAAGCATGACTATTCAAAATAGGATTTGTCTCGGGTGCGACTTTGGATTTGAATGAGACTAGTGTGATGCCAGTGGATCTGTGTTTGTGAGCTAAATAAATAGAATCTTGTATCAAGAAGCTTAATCATTGAACCATACAACACATTATAAATCTTAATCACACAACTGGAAGCTCAATCATATAAATTTGATGCTTGTGGTACTAATACCAGTAGATCATACAACAGGTGGTAGCCACGAGATCACACATTAAGCGACATATATATATATATACATCATCACTGTAGACCTCAATCATAAGATCACACAGAAAGTAGTAGTCGCTAGATCACACACTAGGTAATAATTATGCAACATTTAGCTCAATCATTGAGATTTGATATTAATACAATCAATATCATTAAATCACACAATAGGCGGTAGCTGCCAAATCACAAGTGATATTATAGGATAAAGCCATAAGAGAAACATATTTTTTAATATTACTTATTTCTTCATAGAAAATATATGCTTAAAATAAAAATTCCTTTTTTTATCTTTAACATGCTACATAAGGATTTTTATTTATAAATTGATCATTCTTAGTAATGAACATATATCTATATATACACATATAACATTTAATTTATCCCTTAATTATAGGCATGTAATAATATACAAAATGCATTATACAAAATTAATCATAAATGAATATAAATACTTGCATATATTATATCATATTACTCATATTAAATTATACAATATATAGTGTATAAAGAAAATGACTTTTCATATAAAAATCTCATTAAAATAATTTTATAAATGATTTATTACTTACATCATAATTTTATTTAGTTTATATATATGGATCCTCGATAACTATTCTCATACTAATTCTCTTTTTTCTTCCTATTGTGACAGCCAACTACCGTGGATGTTTTGTCAAAATGTTCACATAAACTTTACAATGATTTAATAATTTCTTTCATATTTTCATGTCAAAACTTCTCCTTATGTTTGTTATTATCTATTCATCATGTAATTAATTGAAACCTAAAAAATCACAATAAGAAAATAAAAAATTTCATGTTTAACTTCTTATTCTTATAATTTACAACAAGAATGTTTGAGTATTTTTTATTTTCTTATCCCTCAATAGCATAACTATACAATTTTCTTTTGCATATCTCTTTTTTAGCCGCAATAACAACTTTGAAAATAAATGCATAGTCGATGAGATTTGACAAAAAAAATTTTGAGTCTTTTCTACTCTACGTTATTTAACTGTCAATTGTATCGAAGGAACTCACCAAAACATCAATTATTTTTGAATCTCGTGAACACTCGCGACTCTTCGCACAACATCGCTAAGTTAGTTAGCTAATATAGAAATTGAAGAAGCACACATGCTTAAGTGCTTTCAAATAGTCACAAAAATCACCAAATTTTAATATTAGACTCACCATTGTTGTCTAAGGTCATCGGATTTCTTGGCTTCTTTACTTGACGTGATTCATCGAAAGGAGGATGAAATTATTAGATCATGAAACCTTTCATGATGTTCCTTCTTCAACATTCCCTTCCTTAATAAAATTCACGTGAAATTTCTTCTTACGAAATGGATTAGATGGGACGTCGATTGTCGAGTCTCGTAGCAAAAGAGAATTAGGGTTATTGATGAGAGAGAAGGAGAGATGATTCATTTTTTCATAAGAATAATAAAAATTTAAATAATAACTTAATTAAAAATTAATATTTATTTTATTTATAACAACAATCCCTACAAATTTTAAATAATATTTAAAAATTACAATAAACATACCATTAGATTTCTAATGACATGTTTTTTTTTTAAAAATGTATTTGCAGCCAAATTCTAATGTAATTTGTTTGACACATTTTTTAGACATAAATATTGTATTATTGCATTCTTTTTTAAGAAATTCTTCAATCAACATCCAGTTATAAATAATGTTAGAATAAATGAAATATTTGTTAGCATAGAACATGTGTGAATAATTTTAGAATAATAAAATATTTCTTAATTGTTTTTAATCCAAATGACATTCATAAAGTCTTAAGCTAACTCTAAAATGTGTTATTTCATCATATTGTTTGTTATAAAAATCTCATATTTTTTTATATTATTTGATATGTTTAGTAAATTTTTTAAAGTCATATAAAAATTATTTTCTTGTAAACTGATGTCTCATTTTGTCATTAACGTACGCCTAATTTTCATAAAACTAATACCATTATATTCTAATGTAATGTACTGCATTTCATAGTTTTTTTTTTCTTGTTTTGTCTTAGCTTGGTATTTATTTAAATTTTTAATAAATAATAGTATCATAGTTTAATTTATTATTAATTTTCTATTAATCATCAATCTTTTGTTTTTTGGCTTATAGAGTCACAATTTTCACTAATTTATTACCTTGGGTTCTTGATAATTTTTATATTTATTTTTTAAAAATTTATTTCTTTCCAATTAATTACCATACTCTTTTTTAGTAATATAGATTTTTTTTTATCAAAATAGAATAAATCATATAAATTTATAAGTAATTAGTAAAATAATCATCATATATTTAGAGATGTTATAATTTTATATATTTTTTAAAAAATAAATTATATTTCATATATTACAATTTTTTTCTTAATATATATGATGTTTTCAATTGATTAAGAGTATGATTATGTTTCTTATGATTTAAAATTTAGTGCATTGTCAATGTTACAAATGTGAATAAGAGAATATTTAATTTTGTATTCTCAACAATTGTAAGCACAAAGTTATTTTATTAGGATAAATTATTTGTGTCTTATGATTGTTTTGTATTCCTTTCCTATAATCATATTAATATTTTGTCGATTGTAGGCTTACCTTTCATTTCAATGAGTCATGTCACACATTAGTTATGATATTATTGATAATATTTGTTAAGTTGAATTTAGAAGTACTTTGAAATATAGGAAAGCCTTAACCAATTGTTTTAAAAATTTTTGCAAATACAAATCAATTATATTGATTTTTGAATTTCAACACATGACAATGATAACGATTTATAACATCTATTGTAATTGACAAAATTATTTTATTAGACATTCTTGGTATAATAATAAGATAGTTATTGCGTTATTGATTTATATGTTTACAGATATTAATATTCTTATAGTAACTCTTATGTATATTTAATTTGAAAAATATATTTAATATGTATGCTTGTAATATGTTATATAATTTTTTATAACTCTAATATCATACATTTTTACACAATTATCTTTTATCAAAATAAATACATATTTATTTTGGTGTCTTCACGTGTGTAATATTAATTTTGCTGAGGTGATAATTTACTGTATGGTCCCATATAATTCATAAATTGACATCACGGTTTCAGAAGAGAAGACACTTTTGAACGCTGACAATCAGTGCGTGCAGCACGTGGGGATCGGAGCCAACGGTTCAGGTTTTATTTTAAAATTTGAAAATTTTTAATATTACAAAAATTCAATAAATCCATTTTTCTTTCTTCACAACTGTCGGTGTCCTCGGAAATCGGATATTTTTGAATTATTATTTTTTAAAAATGATATAAAGACAAGGATGCTAGTTGGCCATTTTATGATATCGTGAGACACCTGGATATATTATCAAATAATAAATCATATAAAATTAACTAATTTTTCATATAATCATGGGTAAATAAGTATTTTTTTTTTTGAAATAGAGGGTAAATATGTATATACTTTATTTATTAAAACCAATGAACATTTCCAATAACGGAGTAATACAGTATCGTCTAAATAAAATATGTTTTTTTATATTGAACGAAGGAAAAGCATTATCTGTCACGTGGCTTTATATATATATATATTTATTTATTTCCTTTGCACGTGAGGAAGGGCCCAACCCAGCTTTATTAGTCAATTCTGTATGACGTGTGACGTGTCACGTTTTATTCTTTTATGGAGGATTCGGGTCTAATTGACAAGTCAGTACCGGTTGAGAGTTTTGAAATTGGACCGTAGATCGAAATTGAACCGCCCAAAAACTCCGCCTCTTGAAATTAATATGTTGTCCATAAGAAAAAAATGGAATATCTGCTATAAAATTATTTGTTTAATAAGTTATCACATATGTTTTAATAAATTATAAGTGTTACAATTAAAATTTAGTTTGATCAATGTCATGCTTGGCTTGAGATCATGGAATGGTAATTGATTCGGAAATTTAGTATGCCATGACTCCTTTGGTTAGATTTAGATTTCATCCAAACAAAAGTATATAAGATTTTTTTAAGCATGTTTAACGTTTGATATGAACTTATAGACCTATATGTAAATACATAAGAAATAAATATGGAGATCAAGATTTTCAATATTCAATTTTGGTTAAGATAATTAGTTTAATTCATGACTTGTAAGATTGTTGAGATATAAGAAAAATTATAATTGTTATGTCTATCATATATAAGATCACTAAATTTCAATCATAAAATCTTAAAACAACATTGCTAAACACATATTAGTATAGCAACAAATGGCCTCAAGTTCTCTTGGCATTACTAGGAGGGCTTGTTAGTCAATTCATAAGTCTAAGTATCAATTGTGTCCTTGGAATTTTTGTTTAAATCATTCTCATAGGAGTAGGAGTAAGCTCATATCAAATAATCATAACTATCTTTTTCGATCATATCAAATAGATCACACCAATGCCCACAAAGGTTGAGAAAATGTTTAGATGTATATGAGAGAGATTGAACTCATCTATTTAATTTTTTCAAAAAATATGACTCTAAGGTATTTATTTTACAAGAACGTGATATCTAAATTTAAAATTCTTCTCTTTCAACTATTTGTTTTTGCAATATGCATTAATCTTTTTCATAATAAAGATATAAAAAAATTCAGTAAATGGATGTAGATGTCAAAATTATTCAAGTTAATCTCAAACATAGATAACTAGTTTCTTTATTATTTCATGGACTCGTTATATTTGACAAACAAGTAGTAGCAAGTTAGAGTCACAAAATTATGCTTAACAAAAAGTGATAATCATTTTTTACTTTATTTTGACTAACATTTTTTATTTTTACATCTCCATGGAACTTTAGGTTGACCATGGATGCCCTTCTTAGTTTAGGTATTATATATATTTTGTTTAATTAAAGTTAAAAAAATTCTATTAAATTATAAGTCCTTATTTCATTTTTTTTCAAACAATGTATTTTGATGTAGTTTAAGTGATAACCATATTTAATGAATCTTATAAATAACAAGTTTCAAGAGATGTAAGGCTCAAACCTACATTTTATTGTATACCTTATTATTTTATATTAACTTTAGGAATTATCTTTTATTTCATTTATTTCTTTTCCAAAATATTTATTAACATTTTTCTTTTTAATTTTGATTGTTGATACTCATGTCAAAAAGCTTTTACAAAATATATATGTAGTAATATCTAACAAATTTATGATGAATAATTTATAAATAAATAATCTACCAAAAACTTTGTACAACTATAATAATGTTGCAAAAAATAGAACCTTTTTTTAAGAAGATAATTTTATCAAAAGAGCCTTAAGTCATGCTTTTAGTTTATTTTATTCGAAAATAACATTCTTTGTTTACTCAAAAAAATTAAAATCCATAGAAAAAATGAAAGATAATTTTTTTTTTATTTCAAAACCATATCAAACATTTATTGTATTTTCTTCATCAAAGAGCCAAGCAATAGTTTGGTTTGTATTGAATAAGAACTATTTTAATATTGCACATCTTAATAAAAGAATGCAAAATATAATATTAGATCTTAAAAGCTTACTTTTAAAAAACAATTGCTAGTTAACATAATATTAAAAAATAAATATACCAAAACAACCATGTTAAAACGAGTGATTCTAAAAGGATTATATCAAATGAGAGTTAAAAATTGTATTCATAAATTATCATATGCGACGATATTATCTAATTTCATAATAAACTTCTGTTGATACATTATTTCTAATACGTGACTTTTATAATAGCATTATTTTGTTAAAAACTTATTTAAAAACATGTTTATTTTAAATATTTTTTATATCTTGTTTAGTTGTTTAAATAGATTATTTAGGAGACAAATTTAACATTTTTAATAGATAAGTTTTTTAGTAATGGTTAGAGGAAAAAGCTTCTCCTTCGTATGATAGCTATAAAAAAAGTTTCTTCTCTTTTTCTTCTTCAAATTTTCTCTTTTGTATTTTTGCTTTCGAATCCCCCACTCAAAGGCTAGTAATACCCAAATCAAGAAGATGTACAAAAAGATTGAAAAATAAATAAATAAATAAAGGGAAAGATTATAATGCGTTCTTTTATATTCAAGCTTTTAAAGCATCGAAAGCAATGAGTTAGTGCAAGATAATTCATTGTAAATTTTTTACTATTATTAGCAAAATGATTTTGATGCAGAAGAAGGTGGAAAAAATTTAGCATGTAGTTCTTGAATAAAAAAAATAATTTTTTTTATCTTTTTTTGTTATAAATTAATGAGTTATTTGTTAGCGCATGAAAAAAGATTAAACAAATCAAAATAAAATGAACAAGAAAAAATATTTCATATAAAAAGATTAGTCTTGTGATTGTGTAAGAGATAATATAGATTTAGATCTCTAAGTAGGGGTAGAAGAATTTTTTTTTTGTAAAAAAAAAACTTTTCAATAGGGACAAATAAATCTATAATGAACAAAAATACAATTCAATGCAATTTTGTTAAAAAATACAATCATATAAAAGATAAATATCGAAACTAATAAGAATTAAATCATCAAAGATATAAAATTCAATTCAACTAAAGAAGAAAATTGTTAACCCAAGTCTAGATCAATAAATACCAATCAAATAGTTTTACTTAGTCCTTTATATTAACAACTTATAAATTTGGAAATCTTAGAAAAAAACTCTTGAAAAAGCAAGTTGATCCAAGTAAAAAAAAAATCGAAAATTGTTAGAATTTTGATAAATTTGAATTCAAAATAAAATTCTAAAAAACCAAGATCAATTAATAGCTTGGGCCAGCTCGAGGCTTTTGTAGAACAATGGAGGCCTTCAATAACCCACACTACATTCCTTTGGATCTCAAGAAAGAAACTCATCTGCAAGAGTGGGCTATTTTTAAATGAACAAAAGCATTAGATCTAAACATTAATGAAAAGTTTTGTTTGATAATAGTAAAAAAAAAAAAAAAAAAAATCAAAAATTTAATTCATTTTTAATATTATTTTGCAAATTTTAAAACAAAGTAATACTTATTGAAACATAATTAGACTATCTTTGATTGAGAAATCACGTTGTATTACAGATGAGGTTCCCAAAAGCATAGAATGGAAGGAGTCAGCAAGAGGCCCGATATTGGACACGTACGAGAGAGCAATCATCAAATCGAATGATTTGTGACGTACATAACTTTATTTACCGTTCATTAAAAAGTTATTTTTAATAATTTTTTTAACACAAAATACTATTTAAAAAGGTATTTTTCCAAAGTAAAGCTAAAAAAAAAATAAAGCCTATAATGGATACGGGCATGGCTTTAAAAAGACGCTTTCGACAAGAAAAGCTGGCTTATTTAGATAATTCGAGTGGAGTTTTCCGATAGGCCATTGACTTGGGTGGCACTAAATAATTAATAATAATTATTAATATGGTTACTTGGAACGTTCGTTAGCTAAGAAACAGAAGCTTTTACTTATCGTTTTGCACAACGTCAGCAACACATTAAGCTCTACGTGGCATGCAAGGTGTCCACCATTGCTGACGTGACTTACAGGTGTCCCAAAGCTCATGCGAGAGTTGCTGATGTGGGAGACTGGTATGCGTAACCAGAGCAAATTGCGTTCCATGCAATGCTGTATTGTTTATTATCAAGCGTTTGTAAAATGAGACGAATTGTCTGATTTTTAAATAATAATAAAAAGTAATATATGCATATATTTAAAATGAAATTGTAATTTTAGATTTAAATGTTTTAATTAGAGATGAAAGTGTGGAGGACCACATCGTGGTTGGTCCCCTCAACGTTAGTCATAAAATATTTATATAAAAAGATAAAATTATGGGAATTATTTCATAAAATATTTATATTTTTTGTGGTCTTAAAAAAAACAGAGTTTAATAAAATTTCCAACCAATTGGAGGCGGCAAGTGGAGATATCAAATTAAGTAAGACTTTTAATTATTTATAATAATTTTAAGTTTGTTCGGTAGAAATTTAAATATAATAAAAATACTTTTCTCTATTGTTTTGAAAGTTGTTATGGACAAGGACAAGAACCTAAAAGGCTATCTTAACATGTAATTACACAGTTGACAAATACGACAGAAATAAGGTATACATCGAGACAACTCACCTTTCGAGTAATTAAGTGCTTAATCATAGCAGCTTATAATATTAGTGGAGATTTAAGGAGGTTTTTCAAAATAAATAAATGAATAAAGATGGGGCTTTATGTAAATTAAAAAATCAGTAAAGAATATTAGAAATAATATTTTGGGTGAAATTTCCTTAAAATAGCCAAATGATAAATTTCCTTCATAAAAGAATATACTCACCCTCAGATATTACTTAAATTAAAGTTTATGAAAACTGCAAATTAGGGATTTGTCCCCGCCGCAATTCCCAATTGGGAGGATTCGCTCTGGGCCAATAATTTGAGAGTGGACTACTCCAATAAGCCGTCAGGCCAGAGCTCACCTTTAAGTACGCCTCCTCCTCCGCCGCTCTCCTTCGTCCAACTGCCCCTTCTCTTCCTTTTCTGTTATTCTCTCAAACAAAGCCTCGGAAAGACCCAACTGAATTAAGAAAAAAAAAAAAAAAAAATGGAGTCCAACGGACAGCAGGCAACGACGCCAGCGATGGCGAAGCGCCTCTGGCACATCGTACGTGCAGTCTTCGTAATGCTCCGCGAGGGTCTTGCCAAGCGCCGCCTACTCGCCGAGCTCCGCCTCCACCTTCTCTTCAGTCGGGGAAAGCTCGCCGGGAAAGCCATACGCGGTCTCCTCTCCGACCTATCCCACAACCACCACCACCACCATTACCACCCTCGCTCTACCTCCCGCGGCGACTATGGCGCCGCCGCTTCCTTCTCCTGCCGCTTCATGGACCCCGACGCCGCCGTCTACGTCCCCCACGAGGTCCAGTTCAGCTGCAGCGACACCCCCTTCTACGCTGCCTCCCGCAGAAGATCCCACCGACGCCGCCGAGAATCTGGATACGACGCCACGGTGATCGCCCGAGCTTTCGAGATCCTCGACTCGAAGGCCTTCGAGGATAGCGAGGCGGAGATAAGCCTGGTTCCCTCCCTTCTCTCCACACCGGCGGTGCCTGTGAGGCAGCTGAGGGTGACGGACTCGCCCTTCGCAGAGGAGGAGAAGGAAGCAGATGACACGGTGGACCGCCATGCGGAGGAGTTCATCCGGTTGTTCTACTATCAGCGCCGGCAAGAGATGCTGCTGATCGGCGTTTAACGTAATGTTTCTAACCACGTGTCGTGCGGTGGGGCCCACATCAGGGCGAGCTAGTCTAATGGTTGAACTTTTTCTGCGTAGTAAATTTGAACCAATAATTTATAATTCGTTAAAATCATTAATTTATCAAATTAAATAGTCGAAAATAAAATTAGTTCAAATTTATAGGTTATAGGTAATGATAAATTAATAGACAGGTAGCGGCACCTGTTAAGTATTGACAATTGAGAAGGAAGGCTGTCCGTTAAGGCACAACTTGCACTTTTCATACATTTATGGAGCCCAGCGATGATTACAACTTAATTATTATTATTATTTTCGTTAACCATTTTATTCATCATATAATTATGTTAATTAACTCATTATTTTAAAAGCTTGCAGAACTCGTGTCTCTCACCGATTTGAAAAGTAAAATCAATTAGTACTAAAGCAATAAAAACTTAAGATAATTCATTCCCACATATGAGAAGCACATCCAAAACTATTTATATATGAAAATAATATTACAATATTTATAATGTTTTACAGATCTTTTTTGAAGTACTTACACCAATTCATTTGTAGATAAAATAATTTCTCTTTTTTTAGTCTGTTGTTAGTTAAATGTGTTCAATATAAGTGATTAGAGATACATAATTATGATTATATATTAATTGTATTTTATTTTGAGATAGTCTTGTTTAAAATTTTTTAATGATTGGTATAAAATTAATAAGATGAATAAGTTCAATAATTCATTAAGAGTCAAGTTCATAATTGAGTCACAATCATTGATTGCTAAGATTCATAAAAAAATAATAATGGCAAAATTTAAGATTAAACATGTTAAAGAATTTTGCTAAATGAAAAAAAAAAATATACTAATACTAAATTATATTTTGTAATTAAAGCTTATTTTAAAAAACAAATTTCTTTAGTCACATATTCTAAATATAGATTTTTTATAAAAAATATCTTACAAAATATTTACATTGTATTGTTCAACATTTATACAAGTTTTAAAATTATTTTCATTTGTTTTAAATTTTATATAAATTTTCACAAAACTGATTTTGGTAGGATTATATAATATTTTTTTTGTCTAATATGGGGTCAAATAAGAGATTATTTTTCATGAGTAAGGGTTATAGAAATAAAGATTTCATGCTTATTAAACCTCAATTGATTAGATAATTCATTGAGTGGATTTTTTATTGAACACTGGTCAATTGTCATAATTTGATGACAATAACAAGTTGCTATACTTTAAAGATTGTCCCATACTTATGATCACTTGACGATTACAAAATAATGTTAAAATTAATTCAATTTTCTTTGGACCTTTTGGGTATTTAATAGCCTAAGTTATCTTGTTTATTTATGAAAACTAGGACAATTCAATTATTTTAGTTATATAGATTCATTTTCTTGCAATCAATGATTTTAATAATTTTTTATGTTTCATAATTGAGGTATGACTCAATGATGATAAATTATTTTACTCAAGCTAGTGAGTGAACTTTATTTTTGTTTGTGACAAATTTTTAATCAAAAAAGTTTTTTATAAAACATTATATACAAAAATATACAATGATTTTGTTAAAATTTAATAGTTCAATTTTTTTAAATATAAATAATTTATGAATTTTAAAAGATGATTGTTGAGTTTTTGAAATAAAAAATTAGATGAATAAATATATAATTTTCATAAAAATCATTAATATATGTAAAAAATTGTGTATAGACTTTAACCGGTTCATAACACAATAGAAGGGAGATTTTTTTTTTTGAAAATTGATTAAAATAATAATAAAAAAGGAAATAAAATGTGTTCTAGAAACTCCCTTTTAAAGAAGGATGCGTGTTTACGTATAATAATTCGGCCGCATTAAAGGCTTTTGCCCATCTTCCGTATTTCAATTAACAAAAGTGTCGCATAGTTGAGAAAAAGTCACTGTTCAAAGCAGACAGCAGAGGTTTCAAATTTCATTGTGGTCGTTTTTGTGGACCAGAGATATGCTACGTTAACAATGACTCGAGAAAGATTTGGCCTGAAGTTTCTTACTGTCAAATAAAAGATAATTGAAATATAAAATAACGAGAAATTTAAAATGGTTTAAAAAATGAAAAAAGTAAAGAGAGAACATGATTTTCTCATAGCTGTTATTAATAAAAAACATGTTGTTTTAATTTAATATGATTAAATACTTCACGACATCTAACAAAACAAAACAGAACATTTTCAAAAGAGAAAATTTACGCCCACCGTGGGGCTCGAACCCACGACCACAAGGTTAAGAGCCTTGCGCTCTACCGACTGAGCTAGACGGGCTTGTTGTCGCTTAAGTTAAAAAAAAAACTCGAGTATTAAATAGTTCATATTATATCTAATATCAAGTTTCATAAACTATCTAATAAATGAGATTTCATAATTTATTAAGAAACTCTAAGATCTCAAGATATATATTTTGGATAAAGTTTCCCTTGTAGATTCAGTTATCCTCTATTATTTTTTTTAATTTTAAAGCTACTAGGAAATATTTAAAACATTTTGTTCAGTAGACTTTAAATTATCTTTCACAACATCAATCTATCCATCATATTAGTTGCACTTTATGACATGTTTGAAAAAAAAAAATCAGATTCATAATAAAAGCTAATATCAAAAACATCTCCTTGTCCAACCGAAATGGTTATCTTCATATCACTATTTCAAGATTGATATCTGACAAATAATAAGAAAAAAGATTGATTGAAATGTTCAGTAGCTCTCGAATCACCAATAAAGGCACTTGGGAATGCTTTATTTGGGACTTTGAGTGCATAAGAACAGGATGATATACATCAGAATGACAAAGATCAAGTACCTTTGATACTGTTTCTCCAATGATCCATCATATTCTTCAATCTTTGAGATAATTGTCAAGATCAATAAGCTGATCTTGAGAGTTAACTTTGTTTCTTCGTCGTTTACTTAGTGCATATGGTAACCCTTGTCCTCTTAGCTGTCCATTCCTCAGCTGTTTACAGTTGTAGCTTGCGACGAAGTTTGTAGCATTTTTCTCTAGGATGCACACCACAATGAATCCTTGTTGATCAACCTTACGTATCTTTTGGCTAAATCATCTTTCATTAGATGGTTGTTCAGAGCCAATATTTCTTATTGTTGCTGATATGGAAGCTGCTAAGGCCAAGCCATCTATTGCAAGAGTCTCAAGTATGACTCTTCTTTAGGGATGGCACTTCTTTGTAAAGTACTTGTATTTTGATTGCATCAAACTCAATGTTAAATCCACCAAGTATGTGCATTTTATTCTACCCTTCTGAACAAACATGTGAATGCACTGCTAAAGGTTCATCTCCTGCCACAAAGTTTGATAAATGTTGAACAACTCAGTGACTGAAAATCCTCATACTACTTTGGTTTTGATTGAATAGATTTGCTTGACCTTGGGATATGTTGCCTGGTGGAAAGCATCCCATATTTCTTTGTCTGAATTCTAAAACAGCACTGTCTCAATTATGTCTGGCAACATGGATTCCCACAACCAAGGTATTGCAATAAGAGTCTTATTCATCCCAACCATCAAAACTTAGGGTCCCCTTAGGAACCAAGTGAGATCAATTCAAATAAACTTTTTCATTCAACTTGTTGAGACTGAAATCAACTCCTGAGAAAAATTTACAGAAAAAATATTGAATAATCTCTTAAGAATTCAACTGCAAATATTGATGATCTTCTGATACACCCCTTGAGCTTTGTTTGAAAACCCACTGTTTGCACGTTTGCTACCATGAACTCCAGATGGCACATAAAGTACAAAAGACCATTGTGTAGTTCTCCTTTTTTTTTGTATGATGAAGCGTTGGCCAATTTTAATGTGTTAAATTCAATTATGTTGCACGGGATCATTTTCTATGCCAATAGCTAAATTGTTGTCACAGTAGAGCTTCATAGGATTATCCCACTCAATCTTCAAATCTTTTAAATTGGCCTTTAGCCATAATGCCATAGCCCAAAACCAGACTCAACATTTGACCTTGCCATCAAATTGAGCTTCTTACTCCTCCATGTGACAATGATTTCTACAAGAAATGTGTAATACCCGAAGGTAAATCTTCTATTTGTCACTAAACTTGTATAGTCAACATAGGTGCAGGATCCAAGTGTAATTTTGTCATATTTCTTGAAATAAACCTTATTATTAAGGCAAAATACGGGGTCCCCTACGGGGGATCAAACAGGTAATCCGAGTACAAGAGCTTGCAAAACGGCTCAGGGAGGGGCTCACCCCGTCCCCAGCTGAAGCTGGACCAACACGCGGCACGCGCCACCCAGTCCGCCGACGCGTTGCCTTCCCTGTAAACACAAGAGACGACGAGGGCGTCGAGGCCGCGAGCATGGAGAATTGCTTTGGCAAATACACCCCTCGTGGGCACCTTGGCAATGATATCACGCACGTCAAGCATAGCGTCCGTGGAGTCGGTTTGGACCTCGATGGCCCGAACGTCCGGCAACACTAATCTGGCCGCTTCAAAGGCCTCCAACAGAGCGTAAACTTCCATGGCTCCACTAGCTTGAGATATAATTTTCTTTCCAAGCACCAGCAGGGGCTTGCCCACATGATCCCTGGCAACCAGACCAAGACCCGCCGAGTGATCCCCAACAGCTGCATCACAGTTGAATTTGACCCATCCAGTGGGAGGGGGAACCCAATTTTGGGCTACATTCAGTTCAGGTGAGCTGAATGGGTTCCCGCAGGACATGGAGGGAAGCGTTCGGTGAAGCAGAGCAACCTCAATCTGCAGCTTGCGTATAATAAAACTGTAATTAGGCCTCTCATCGTAGTGCTTCTTCGCATTGCGGAAATCCCAGATGTAATACATTGCCGTGGCAATGGTGGCAGCGTACTTCCAATTATAATCAATGCTACGTGCTGGCGCTGCTACAAGTTCAAAGAGCCTCTGTAAGAATGAATGCCCAGAGCACTCATCAGGAAGAGGACCAATCGCCGAGATGGCTTCGCGAAGTAGGTTGCAGCGCCAGATAGCCTGTGCATGCGGGCACTCCCAGACAAAGTGTTCCCGCGTCTCATCCGCAGGACAACCCCAGATACAGTTACTACACTCGGCAAGCCCTCTGCGAACGAGCCAGATTGCGGTAGGAAGGTGATCACCCATCAGCCGCCAAAGGAAGAGTTTCACCATAGGCAGCACCTTAAGCTTCCAGATCTGCTTCGAATACTTCAAGTTAACTTCCGCGACTTCAGACATATTGCCACCACGCATGTGCGAGTAGAATTTTAGATTGTTGACCCGTGGCGACTCCGTTTGCAACTGCAGAAGCATGTCATGGCTGCGGGCCCAAGGCAGGTGCAAGACGCGATCAAGAAGGAGGTCACTTGCCCAAACCCTAATACTTGCTTCATTCCAGACACCCACCTCGCAGACGCATGCACTAACGTAAGTAGGCCAATCCACGTCCATGTTGATGAATGTAGGCCACAGGCAGATAGGGAGCACACCAAACCAGTTGTCTTCAGCAAATAAAACTCCCTTGCCGTCCCCAATTCGCCACACAAAGTTAGCGAGGGCGCACGGCGTAGCAGCTGCAAGAAGCCTGCAAGCAAGGGATGCCCTCCGGGGAGACTTAACAAGCGAGTGGGCAGCGCCGTATTTAGCAGCCAAGGTGCAAACCCACGGGATCTCCTCACGCCCAATCAATCTTCTGCAGTGTTTCATGGTCAAGACCCGTTGCCATGTACGCAAGTCAAGAAGGCCAAGGCCCCCCGCATCCTTAGGCAGAGTGATCTTCTCCCAGCTGGCATAATGCATCCTCCTTCCTCCCGTGGCGCCGCTCCAAAGGAACTTCCTAAACTTCCGCTCCGCCACGTCAATGGCACGCTTCGGCAAGACGCAATGGCTCATCAAGTAGGTGGGGATAGAGTTGAGGACGCATTTGATCATGGCAATCCTCCCAGCAAGCGATAGATGCCTAGTGCGCCAATTCATCACCTGATCATCGATCTTTTGGAGCAGGAAATTAACATCCTTGAACTTGATTGGTTTCGCCGAGATTGGAATTCCCAGGTAAGAAAGATTCTCCCCCCGCGCCATGTGTAATTTCCTCGCAATTAGGATCTTCCTTTTGGTACTAGTGAACTTGCTGAAGAATGCCTTAGATTTCGAGAGGTTCACAGTCATACCTGTGGCTCTGCAGAACTCTTGCATGGCCAAGTTGATGGCTTGCGCAGCAGCACGAGTAGCCGAGGCATATATGAGGATGTCATCGGCGAACAAGAGGTGGGATACAATTGGAGAGTCCTTCCCAGGGCTAAACCCCAGCAGCGACCTGGATTCATAGTTGTGGATGATGGCGGAGAGATACTCCGTCACAAGGGTGAACAAGTACGGCGAAAGGGGGCAGCCCTGCCGCAAACCACGTTGGGCATGAATCCAGGGAATCCGAGAGCCGTTAAGCAAGACAGCATATCTAGGGTTGACAATACACGCCTCAACCCAGTCGCACCAAGTAGGCGGAAAACCCATCGCCTTCAGGATGTTCATCACGCTCTCCCATTGCACCGAGTCGAAGGCTTGCTCCATATCCACCTTAACCGCCATGAGTCCAGCCCTCGCGGAGGACGAGTGCATTCGCGAGGCCATTTCCTGAGCCATAAAGATGTTATCCGCAACGCATCTACCTGGCACAAACGCACCCTGTTCACTGGAAATGAGGAAGGGGAGGATAGGCTTGAGTCTTCCAACAAGAACACGTGCAACGACTTTGTAGATAAAGTTGCATAGGCTAATTGGCCGGAACTGCTCCGGCCTGCATGCGCCTTGAGATTTCGGAACAAGGATAACGAGGGTATCCTTCCAACAGCTAGGCATATACTTTCCAGCAAAGAAGGAGAGCACCGCTCTAATGATGTCTTCCTGAGTAATCTGCCAATAGCCCTGGACGAACTCCGTAGTAACCCCATCCAGTCCAGGGGCTTTGTTTCTCCTAGCGGCTTTGATGGCTGCAATGATCTCCTGATCAGTGACAGGGCAGGCCAGCAAGGTTGCCTGAGCCTCACTAACCCTAACATGAGGCAGGTGCTTCAGGAAAGGCAGAGGCGTAGCCCCTCCCCCCCACTTCGTCTGGAAGAAAGGCTCCAGGATATTGCTCATAGACTCCAGCGAGGTGACCATGCAGCCCGAATCATCCTTCAGCTGGGTGATGAGATTGTTGCGGGTGCGTGCAGTCGCGGCAGCATGGAAGAAACGAGTATTACGATCTCCCAGCTGAGTCCAGTGGAGTTTTGCCCTCTGCCACCACCAGCGCACAGCCGCGGTGGAAGTCCAGAATTAGCTGCCCAAGCCGGCGGTGTTCCTCTTCATTTAATCCTTCCAGAGATTCTTTGATTTGCAACGTATTAATGCTGAGTTCAAGATTAGCATTAGTGCTCATAATATCACCAACCTCCAATTTACTCCAAGAGCGCAAAGCCAGAAGCGATCTGCGAAACTTGGTTGAAAGGGCCTCCATATGATTCCCCTTAGTACGCCTGCTCCAGGCCTGATACACGACCCATCTCGCCTTCGGAAACTGCAACCAGGTGCTTTCAAACGGAATGCGGCGTGAACACGCAGTCCTGCGTCCCCCCTCAATGTCAATAAGAAGGGGGCAATGATCAGAGCCAATTCGCATGAGGTGGGCAACAGAGCAGCCCGGAAATGCACGCATGCCCGCGATGTTCATCAACGCTCTATCGAGCCTTTCAAGGATTCTTGCACCCCCTTCCTTCCCATTACACCAAGTAAATTTGCTGCCAGTGAACATGAGATCCACCAACTGGAAATCTTGGATTGCATCCGCAAATTCTTGCTGCAAACTGCTGAATTTGAACTTCCTTCCCCCCTTCTTCTCACCCTGCGACATAACAATGTTAAAGTCGCCAGCCACCAGCAATGGGCCCGCAGTCTCAGCCTCCTGCCTTAGAAAGTTCCACAATTCCTTCCGCTTCGAGGGGTCCCTTGGCCCATAAACAACACAACACTTGATGACAACGCCTCCCGCAATGCCCAGCTCAAGCGCCACCGCGTGCGTGAATGAGCAAATGGAATTCACCGATAGACAGCTCCTCTATAGGACAACAATGCCGGCAGACTTCCCTGCCGAAGGTTGCACCACGTAGTTCCAATCCTTGCCTAGCAAGCGATCAACATCCCTTCGCGCAAAGCTTTGAGCACGGGTTTCTACAAGGCCGACAACCCCGATCTTGCTTTCACGTACAACCCTCTGGAGAAAGGACCTCGACTTCTTGCCATAAACGCCCCTGATATTCCAAACTAGAATTTGTCATAAGAAGAAGAGTAGAAGGTACCTCTCCGCACCATAGGATCATAGCACAACGGCCAGGACTTTGGCCTCACCCCTTCGCCCTCCAGGGCCAGCGTCCGAGCATCGAACAGCTTGGGGAAATACCGCTCGACTAGCATCAGCTGCCAACATCCCCCAAGTAGAGTGAGCAATATACTGCAACCCACGAATTGCAGTAAGAAGGGGAATCCCCTAACCCCCGATGCGGAGGGCGGTTTCCTTCCGGAGGACAGGATCATTTCGAGAGATGGATGCCGTCGCCCTGCCATCATCCAACAGCGGCGCCTTACCTTTAATGTCATGCACATGGGGGCTTCGAGAATTCCTGCTAGTAGGCCTTCCTCTCGACTGGGAAGAACTTCTCATTCTGATTCTTCCTCTTTTGCTGCCACCCTCTCCAGCCTGGTTCGCTGTGGAAGTCATTCCCTGAGGATTGCGACTACGCGCACTCATGGCCACCTTTCTCCTTCTCGGTTGAACCACCATCCACGGGCCGAGGTTCTCCTTATTGGATCCATCGTCGTTTTCCAGGGCAAGGCGGAAATTCACACCATCAGATTCAACCTGCGAGTCCCGCAACGTCGCGTTGAGGTCCCTAGGGACAGTCGGGGCGTCAGGCAACGCCCTCAAGGAGGAGGCCCCCTCAGGGCTCTTCATCAAAGTCCGCCCGTCGCCCATAACAGTCGCTACAGAAGCATTCCCCGACGCCCTGCTCTTACATTGCTCCGCAGAGTGACCCGCAAGCCCGCACGCGAAGCAAATTTTGGGGAGTCCCTCATACTCAAAAGGCTGGAAGGAGCGCCCCATAGGCCCTCGTAACCACATGCCCGGCTTCAGTGGCTTCGACAAGTCTACCCTAATGCAAACCCGAGCAAAGGACGAGCGCTGCATGTCCGCTGTGCAGCCATCAAGAAGGATTGGATCGCCCACCGACTTCGCAATCCTCAGGATGTTCTCAACATCCCAATAGACCAGAGGAAGAGCCGGGAATCTTACCCACACAGGGGCGCGCATCGCCGTAGATGCACTAGGGCGGAATTCGGGGGACCACAAGTCCAAACCCATGGCCATGCCAGCAACTTGCCATGGGCCTCCACACCATACAGCATTTCTGTCTTCCATTGAGTCAAAATGAAGACAGAAACATCCCGAGGAGATGTCGAAGATTCGGAAGTTCTTCAAGTGCCCCCATCGTCTCTGAAGTACCCGCGCAATGACGGCGAATGGGAGGGAGCTACCATACACTTGCCCCACCAGATCAAACCTATGGAACTCAATGCGCCTGAGGTAGGCATCCTCCGACATAATGACCTCATCGTTGTCAACAGGGTCGTCCATGGATGCAGCCCTATCCTTAACGTCAACGGCAGCCGGCTTCGCAAAGGAGGCCCCTCCCTCATTAGGCATGGCAAGCTTAGACGTTAAGACATCCTTGAAGCTGACTTTATTAGCCTGAGCCGCTGCGCTGGAAAGATTCAAGTCCGGCAGGGAGGCACCCTCAGGTGCTATTACCTTCGCATTCGACGCACAGGGACTCACAGATTGATGGGCCTCCACCGTCTCAACAGCTAAGTCACCCTGCTCATCTCCAATCCGTGCCTGCGACAGCACTGGGGGGGCCGAGGTCACACCTTCCTCAGGGGTACCTGCATCCGCGTTGGAAGAGCTGGCCGAAGTATTAGAAATTTCAAGCTCGTGCAGGAGATACCCATCCTTCCCATCAATGACCGACATCCCAATCACCAGCCCTTTCTTGCCTTTGCCACCGATATCTAATACACCAGCAACCTCCTCACACTCCCTGTTCGGAGATACACTACCACAGGCTTTGGACTTCCTATTGCTTTTCCGGCTTTTGGATCCAGCCATTGGACTCAATGGGGAGCCGCAAGAAGCACGCAGAAGCAGGTCAGCCCTTGCGCACAGCCCTGCAGACAACGTAGCTAAATTGCATGAAGAGAGTTAAATGTTCCGCGGCGTACCGAGACGCATTAATCCGGTTCCTCCACTACCGCGCGCAGGGCAACGGGGTACCCTGGTAGGGTTTCGGATTTGAATTTTGAAAGAGGGCAAAAGACAGAATTGCCCTCCGAGTGCGGAAAATGAAACAGATCTCGAGAATCCTGGTCAACGGGATCGCGAGCTCAGCTTTGACCTGGCAAAGACCGCTTGACCTCCAAGCCACTTACATTCAAGATCCAACTACAGTGCCTCCTTCAATCACTTTCCAAGGTCCAAGCTTCCGGCTCCAGAATAGCCTTCCGGACGCCGGCTAATCGCCTACGCCACGCCGTCGCCTTCACCACGCCGTCGCCTTCACTAGTCTTCACGTCGTCGCCTTCACCACCAAAACACCATCGTCGCCTTCACTAGTTTTCAATTACAAAATTTTTCACATAGCTTCACTAGTAATATTTCCTCCCATGAAATCCATCTTAGATAGTATAGTATCTTAAAGATCTCGTATTGATGTTTCCTATCAATTAATCATGAATTGGTTAACAATGTTAATTGCATAGATGATATCCAGGTGAGTGTGGGACAAGTAAATAACTCAACCAACAAATCTGTTATACAGTTTTCTTTCGACAATCATCTAGCTTTTAGCTTCCCCAAGTTTGTGATTTAGATTGATAGGCTAGCTGGTTGGTTTGTATGCCATTTTCCTCATATCCTTCAATAGATCAATAATGTACTTCCGTTGAGGAATGAAAATCATTATCTTGGATCATGCTAACTAAATTATTAAGAAATACTTAGGGTGTTTGATCTCCTTAATTTATTTTCTAAAGTGTCATATATATACAATGTTCAGCAAACAAAGAATTGTTCCTTAGCTCTATTTGTAGTGTATGCTCACCATCATTTTTTGTGAATCTCCCAAACCAAGCTCTAAAATTTGGTTTCAAAAAATTTTATGCTTTCTTGAGTTTGCATACTAGGAGCCATGTTTTTAGTCTAATCCAATGTAGTATGCATAAATATTTCTTCCCCAAGATCTTTATGCAATAAGATAATCTTTACATCAAACTATTGAAGGAGTCAATCAGAAGTTATAACTAAACATAGGAAAATTTGCGTAGTGCTCCTTTTAGAAGCCTATTCCATACATTTATATGTATCATTTAGTTACTAGTCTTACCTTGTATCTCATTAACACCCCATCTGTCATATACTTCACAATGAATGCCCATTAGCACCCCATTGATTTCTTCCCATTAGGAATCTCGACAATGCCACATGGATTGTATTTTTCCAAAGTCCATGTTTCAGCATTTATAACATTTGGCTAACTCTCATAGGATAAAACCTCACAAAGTGTTCTCATACTTTTTCACAATTTTTAAGTTAATGAAAAAATATCTGTGGAAGGATGAGCATCTCACAAATGACACAAACTCAGATGCTGAGATCTAAGTTAGTATCAAGTGTAAACTCTCTAATCAACCATCTATGGATGAGGAGCATCAAATGATACGAAGTACACTCACTAGTTGCTTTTCCCAATGGTAATATGCAAGTCAATGTTAGGTGTAGACTGAGAAGGATTAGAAAGAATTATCTCATTTATAAGATCTAAGTCTACCACTTGAATTGACTTCACTCTGGGAGCTAGAACATTCCTTCTTGAATGGATTTGAGAAAACCATGTATTAGAAGGATTAGACCATTACCACTATTTGATTTGTTTGCAGTTTACTATGTAAGATAGGCTCAAGAGGTCTTTTTTTTTTGGTATAAAGGCTGTTCAATAAGGTTGGGATTAAAGTTCAGGTTCAAGACATAGTTGATCATTGGTAGCTCAAGAATATAATCCTCGTCTTCCAGTAATGTTCCCTCCCTTTGAAGATAGGGTTTGGCAAAGTATGGTATGTCCTGAAAAATTTTACAATTGTAGAGATTGGAAGTCTTTTTGGGTTAATAGATGATAACAATCGTAACCCTTTTTGCATAGAAGAATGTCAGGCAAGGATCGTTTTGGGAGCTTTCAGATCAAAATTTTCTTCATTTTGGCTATGAACATGAACATAAACATCCAAATATTCTAAGAACAAGATGTTTTGTTGTTTTGATACTGGAATATAATTGTGATAACACTTCATTAGGGCTCTTGAAACTCAGTACTTGAGAAAGAAGTAGGTTTATAATGTGAGTAGTGTGAATTGCTTCTCCAAATAGGTTTTTGAAACACTTCTTTGAAATAACAATGCACAAGTTATGAAAAAAAAGTAACAATTTTTTCTCCCCACTTCCACATTTTATTGGATAGTTATAGATACAAGATAACTCATGAATAATCTCATCCCTTAAATAAAGGTAGACAAGGCAAGGATTATTTGGTCTAACCATTTTCATTTGAACATCAAATTACTTTTTTTACCATAAAGAAAAATTTTGAAGGTAAATTATTGACTTCACTTATAGATTTGAGCAAATAATTCCTCAATATTGGAAAAATCATCAATAAATGACAAAAACCAATATGCCTTAAAAATGTTGAAAATTAAAGATGGACCTCCATACATCATGAATTAGTTCAAAGGAAACAGAGATTCTTTTATTGATAATGGGTAAAGTTGTGCTCTTGTTCTTTGCAAACACAAACACATCACAATGGATTTATCTTATAAACCTTTAAATAACTGTGGAAACAAGATTTCAAGAGTTTATAAAAGGGATGGGTCAAGCTTCTATTTTGCACATCCAATTATCATTCTTGAATCTTAGTTCTGAATAAACAATGAGTAGGAAAAAAATATTAATTTGCAATTTAAGTTACATGAGATTTTGGTGTACATAGCAAGTTTGTGAACAATTTCAAGATATTTAGGACAGTTTTAAGAGTGAACCTTGAATTGATCTTTATGTCTAGTATTCTAGCTGGTGTAATCGGTGAAACATTTGAAGAGGAATGTGTCATGTGATATGTGGCTAAAAAATCTATAATTTGAATATCTAAAAAGGCTTTTTTGAGGCAATTAAATCATGAGAGATTGTAAAATTACCTAAATGTGTTAATAATCAAGTAATGTAGGTTTCTCAAGAATTGTCAAAAGGATTTGTAATTGTACAATATCCTCTTCATTGAAGTCCTCTTTGTTAAGCAGATTTTTCTTCTCCCTATTGTGCTGATGGCTGGAATGCTTACCCAAATTGCTACCTGTTTTGCCCACCCTTATTTCCCCACTGTTTACTCGGTGGTTTCCTGTACAGGCTCCAACACCTCCCCTGAGTATTGTCCTGGCTTGTTGCATTAAGTGCACCGCTAAGAATCCTTGCCATCTCCACTCCTAAACTTGTGATCATTCCTCACATTGTCCTTAATTGATTACTCTTTTGGACCACACCTTTAAGCCTCTTTTTTAGCATCGCTGAAGCTTCCATTGATTTTGGCTATAACTTCACTACTTTTTTATTCTATTCTCCTTTATTTATTCTAATCAACCAAAATGATAGACCCCACCTCATTAAGTGATAACAAATCATTCTTGCCCAAAATTTAAATTCTCAAGGGATCAAATCTCAAATCAAGCCCAACCAAAAAATAGTGGACTCAATCCTATTCAATAAATGCCTTTAACATGGATACGCCTTTATTTTAAATGCTTATCACTCAGTCCATTTCCTACCACAAACTCTTTGGAAAATTAGCATACTTTATAAAAATTTTATTTTCTTTCTTGGTTGAAAATGTTTAATTCTTGACTTAAAAATTTGAGTATAATCCTTTACTTTAAAAAAATCTATTGAATAGACCCCCAAGCTATGCCATAATCATAAAATTATGTGTTTTCATGAAATGAAACTTGTCTCTTTAACTCTGGCTCCAACTATGTCATAGAGCTTATCTTTTTTCAATAAAATGGTCTCAATCAATGGCAAGTACTTCAAATAATTTTTTCTTTCAAATAGAGAGGCAATTGATTTGTTGCAGTTCTTCAAATGTTAAATTTGTGAATATTCTTTAGTAATATAGAAGATGACTTCTATAAAAATGAAAGTAGTTGCTATCGGTGAAGACCTTGAAGTAAAACGGATGTAATGAGAAATGATAAAATTAATAATAGCAACAATGACGATCGACAATAGAAGAAGGGAGTTATGCATCCTAGAGTTCTAATAACAGGACAAATTTTAAGAGAACTAATTGATTTCATTTATTTGTGCAAAACAAATTATATAAGAAATGGATATTATTGAAAAAGAAAAAATTTTCATTTAACTTTATTTAATAGAGAGAATCCTCAAATAAGAAAAAAATGTTAGAATAGTGAGAAAATGATATTCACAAGAAAGGGGAGGGGGAGGGGTAAATTATGCAGCCTTCAAACTCAAACCAAGTCAACAAGTTAAATAACTTCTTACTTAAAATCCTCTTTCTAATCTTAATTGCTTTTATGACAAGTTTTAAGAAATGTACTTTAGTTTTCAAACATTCACAACTATAATAGTTATCATGAAATAATAAAATAAATAAAGTAGAACAAGTAAGACAATTGAAAAGAGAAAACACATGATTTTTTTTGGATGGTTCAATCAAACCCATGTCAAAATTTACCTCTAGTCAACCTAACCAAGCTCCCACTAAAAAAACCCACTCCCTTTACCATAGCCAATAAGAACAAGTCTTACAAAATTCACTATCTTTTGACAAAACCAGTAGATATACACCTTACAAAAAGAGAACAAAACAACTATATAATGTGTTAAATCACTTAAGCAACACAAATCGAGCTTACAAAAACTTATACCATTCACTAGAATAAATTTTATGATATAGTATCTAAATATTGTGAATGGATATTACTATTCAATATGAGCAGCTATGATATGATATCTAAAAATATAAACAAAAAAAAGCGTGAATTGCAACAAGGTGAAATAACCAATAGCTATTTTGCACAACCTGCATATATAGATTTACTTTCTTTTCTAAATGATTTGCAAATTAAAAATCATCATTGTCTCTCTCAATTAAGCTTCAATTTAAACTATTCAATAAAATTTGTACAGCTAAAGAAGTTTTAATGGATAAAATCATGTTCTTAATATGATTGAACTAGTTGCTATAAGTTTTGAAGATAATTCATATAAGTATGACCATAGAATTGTACCAAAGTGATAGATAGGAAGAACTAATCACGTTAGATGAAATGCATAATGACTTGTTGATTTCACTTAGATTATATCATATGAATACAATATTGACCATCATATTGTACAATTGACAATTACTCTATATTCTAAGTTTTAATTCTTTGGTTATGAATGTTTCGTACAAAATGTTTATAAGGATCATATCTGTATGTCGTAGTTATATTATTATGTTTTCTGAGTGTTTCATATATCGTACACATTCGATTAGTGGATTTTCGATATACGATAATTTTTCATTGCTCTCAACAATTGCTTTTTCGATACATATAGTATTGTTGCAAAAAGATCTAATCAATAACCAACGAGAACTACGTGCATATATGATCATAACATTGTATGTATCCAAAGACTTCTTAACTGTTCTATTATATACTCATCTTAGCAATACATTCTATAAAACATATTTATACTATTTAAGTTGCTTTGTTAACTTACGTGCTCCAAACGACAATAGAGACATACAAACACGAAATATCATTCGTATATATGATTTTCCATACATGGTCAATCACTTGTATGATCAGATTCTTATTCCTCAATTTTAGTTAATCACGACTATAATATTTGTACGATAAAATTATTATATTTATTTGACATATAAGTTCTTCTATCTGTTCTATAAAGAGAGATCGATCTCATGACTACAAAAAAGCACTTCGTACTATATGATACTTGGAAATGCAAAACCAACAAAACATGCCTAAGAAAGGATCAATGTTTATATAGATATTAGTATGTACGCTTAGAACAAAGCATCAACAATGAGAGTATTGTAATTGTACGACATAAAAATTTAATTACATGACTAGTGACAAAGTAGGAATAAAGAGACATACATGTACAATGAAATATATGTATTATACGATATGTGTGTGGGTTGAAATCAAAGTTATGTGTCAATATAATTTCAATTTCTATTGATCTCACATTCTCCCTAAGTTTAGACCTTATGATTTCTCAATTATTAAATCATTTTTATATTATTTAACTCGTGTAAAAAAAAAATAAGCAAGTGAACCATACATGATTATATTAAATGCAATCATATGTGTCATATAAATATGAAATGATAAGTTTAACAAATTCTAACCCAAGTAATGTGATGAAAATGAGCTTCAAATAGGCAATCATTTTACCAAGAGCTCCAAAATTTATTAGTTGGGCCAAGTTTGAACAAAGTCACCAAGAGTCGTAGACTTGTCTTTTCACTTGTGGATCCTTTTATAAATCAATTGATTAAGTTTTCAATGAAAAATCTATTTTCAATTAAAGAATTTCTATAATAAATAAAATCATCCAAATAAGAAACAAAAATCCACCTTTTAATTAAAGGATTCATATAGTGAAAAGAATCTCTGACTAAGAAAATTTCTATTAGAACTAAGTCACAATTTTAAGAATTATATAGGTCATTGTCCCAATAAGAATATTGATACAACTCTATGCTAGGACAAAAGTTGAATAGGAATTCAATCGTCTCCACCCTTCTATTAGCTACAAGTTAAAAGCTTATTGCTTCCTAGAATACTAAAGAAGGAACGAGATCTTCTTCAATATTATTTAGTTAAAATAACCCAAAGCTGTAAGGGATAATTGAATACATTATCATTTCTATTTAATAGTTAAATAAAAATTTGATTGTAGGCATACATACCAAACCTTAGGTCAGGAACCAATAACATTGGCTATGAAGAAATTGCTTTAATTCAAAGCTAAAGTAGAAAGCTTTGCATTATAAGATGAAAACAATATAATATACACATTAAAAGAAAGTAATAGCATTAAAAACAAAACTCCTTAAAAAAGCTAAGAAAGAAAAAAATTAAACTAGAATGTTTTCTCTTCATAGAAATTTTTGCTAAATTTAGTGAATGGATCTTAAAAGGTCACAAAGTTTTAACAAATTGCATCACCTCAAATATGTCAAATTTTAATAATATACCTTAGTTGTAATCATTTCTCTTAATAGAAACCTTGCCCCGTCACCAAAAAGGGATGGGAGTCTAGCCTTGAGAGAATTGAATAATTTTATATTAACTATAGATGGAATAATTCTAAGATTTATATGTGAAATCATGATCTTAAGATTTCAATATGTATCTTAAAGATAAAACTTACTTTGGTTAGCATGAGATAGAAAAAAGAGACAATAACTCACAAATTGAGATTAGGTCGTGACATTATGGTTCAACGTAACACCTCTTAAGAAGGCACAAAGTTTTTCATCTTATAAAGTCACTTCAAAAATGACAAATCTTCAAAATAGTCCTTAGTTTTGACATTTATCACTTCTTACCTTATCGACATAAGTAATCCATCCAACTCATAGCAAGAGCAACCTTTTATCTACACTCAAATTGCTTGAACCACTATAGGTTATAGTTTCTAAGCATTTCTTCACAATCAACTTTACCCAATGAAGCTATTCTTTTTTGTCCTAAATTGTACAAATAAACTCATCAAGGGTCACACTATTATTCAATTGTTCATTCATCCATTCCATCTAGCCTAGCTAGATTATATTGGTTACATTAGTGTTTAAAATGTTTATCTTCTTGTAACATGTATCAAAGATACATAAACAAATCTTTCTTATCATGAGGAAAACAAGAGTTGTTCCATCATATCTATACTTCTAATAGCAAAAAGAAACTTATAAAATGGTTAAATGCTGCTATTATTATTATCCGACATAATTTATACACTCATATAGGTTTATTATGAAAATAAGGAAACTAACTAAACTATCATAAACATGATAAATAAAACATTTTATGGTCAAATGGATACAACTTACTGAACATATTCATATCAAAATTGATAAGTTAAAAGATATTCATCAAAGTAAAAATTCAACAAATTACAATGATGAGCTCAGGAGGAAGGTGTCATTTATCCAGTCCTTTGGCAAACTGGCTAGCATCCCCAACCAAATGATAGAGTAGCACACCTGCAGCCACACTTACATTCAAGCTTTCCATAGGGACAAAGTGCTGCAGCTCTATGCCAAAATCATTCTGAATCCCCTCAAGTTCAGTTTCAGTGCCTCCAATAACCCTATCCATGGACATGTTTCCAGGAATTCTTATCAATTGAGTGCATGACCTCTCGACCAAAGGTCTCAGCCCATGGCCTTCACTGCCCAACACAAGTATGGTCGGTATGCCAGCCTCAACCTCATAAAGAGGTACAGCCTTTTGAGATATAGATCCACCAAGAACTCGCCATCCATTGTCCATTGAAGATGTCAAAAACTTCATCATATTTTTGCATGATCTTAGTTCAATAAGCTCAAGTGAGCCAGCACTAGCTTTGCTTACCACTCCACTCAAAGGAGCAGAGTTCTTAGAACACAATACAATTCCTTCTGCACCAAAGAAATAAGCAGACCTAATAATAGCTCCCAAATTCTGAGGATCAGTAACCTCATCCAAAGCAACCCAAAGAGGAGCTCTTTCGCCACTCTCTACAGCAGGATCTAGATCCTTGATATCCACCATCTCAAGCGGGGAAGCATCAAGCACCAGACCTTGATGTGGTCGGTTATCAACTGCCATGTTGAGATCATGCTTCGAAACTTCAATGACTTTGAGAGCTATCTTCTCTGATACCTTCAAAATCTTCTCCAATACCTTCTTGTCCTTCTTCTTCCTGTTGCTTTCACTCAAATCCAATCCTTCTTGAACATAAAGTGCATAAAATTCTCTCCTTCTCACTTTCAAAGCAGCCCAAACTGGCCCTACTCCATAAACACCTTGACCGACCATTTTCATCACAGATGAACCAGCAGCTTCTTGCCATGTCCTTCTGCCCCAGGTTTCTTGATTATGCCAGTGACGAACCTCTGGCCTTTTAAACCGAGAATCTCTGTCGATAAACCCCTTGCACTTGGTCTTGATTCTATTCCACCTTGGATCATCAGAAGTTTTAGCAAGTTCATCCTCGTCAACCTCATCTTCATCTTCCGGAACCTCCACCACCAGTCGTTTGTCCACAGACTCTACATGGTCAAGATTTCTTCTCCCATCGTCTAAGTCCTTTCCTTCTCTTGCCTTTCTTTCACCATTCCTTGAAAAATATTTCTTAGCTGACTCCTCCCATGTTGAGTGAGTGGATCTAAAACCAGTCCTTTTTCCTTTAGCGGCCTTTTCTCCTTTATCAGCGACGGAGGCTATCCACGGAAGTACCCTGCCGTCCGTTTCTCTGCCGACGGTACCATATTTGTTGTACTGCTCAGCTCCAGCGGAGAAAAAAGCGGCTCGAAACCATCTACTACTTTCCAGGGATTTCATGCAGAACACGGTCAACAAATCGCTTGATTTCAGGGAACACCTGTTTGGTAGGGTTCGAGAGAGACACAAACTCGAAAAGTTTCTCGACCTCAGGTTTAAGCTGAAGTAATAGCTCTTATCCTGTACTAAGAAAAATCCATGAGACAAACAAATAGGTCCTGCTGGTACCCGAGAAAAGGACGGTGTTGCTCGAATTCTACTGAAACTGATGCTGCCATGGGAGCACATTGCAGTGTGCGATTCCTCTGAAAACGGCGAGGGACGATGGCGTTCTTCGAAACGATATTTTCATTATTTTGTAGCACATGAGGAAAAATTGTAAAAACTGTTTTGACAAATTTTTGTTATTTACAATTAAATCCAAATTTCGATTTATTATGCGTTTACTTGATGTTAATATTAATTTTAAATTTTATGCATAAAATTAAATATGAATTAATATTTTCGCCTCTGCTACGTGCACATAACTATACAAACATAAAATTACATATATATTATTTATATGAGGCTTGGTGGCCACTACAATATCGTCCAACTAAGTAGTCAATCTCACCTGGCTAAATAAAACTTTTCAAGTGGAGAAGCAACACAGTTAGGGTTGTACGTCACTGACGCAAGTCAGCTTCAGTTGGAATAACGGGCAAAAGAAAGTTCCCAAATTGGGAATCAAAACTCCTGAAATTTCCAAGACATCCATCCCGCAGAGCCTCGTCGATTGCTTGTTTCTTGGCTAATTGAATGTTAGCATCTATTTTTCCAGCATCTGCAACAGGAATCTGCCATCACCAATTCAGAAAGAGGTCATGCTTGCTGGAAATGAAAGCCACTGAACAAATGAATCCTAGGAACTTATTATTCATACCAAGCAAGCTTGCGAAGGTTTCGCTTCCTTATCTGCAGGCCAAGGAGGTCGTGAAAGGTTCTCTTCAACATAAACTATACCTGATCTGGATTCAATTTAAAAAATAAATCACAGACAAAAGCATGAATGGAAAGAAAACTACCATGTTTAATCAATTGCGACTATAAAACAGGGACTAGTTGCAGTGTAAATTTATGCTACAGCATCAACTCTTCGTTCACAAAAACCTTGATGAACAAAGCGATCTTCATTTGTCTATGAGATTTAGATTCTTGGCTTCTTGCAAATAGGTTTTGGTTAGAATGGAAAACGAGACACGTAAACATGCACAATCTCTGGGGAAAAAAAATGAAGCTCACTTTACTAAGTAACCTGTATCCTCTTCTCTTCCTGTAGCTATGAAACTTTATCTTAGGAAAATTGCATAATGAACATTGAATGATCAGGATTATAGCATCAAAACCAAGACTAAGACTGCAAAAATATAGCATACACGAATATCAAAAAAAATAAAATAAAATATAGCATACACATGTGACCAACTTTAGCTTCAACTTTCATTCGCGACTTGCTTTTAAAAGGAAGCTCGAATATTTTTCTTAGTGTATAATATTCACAAAGATCGAAGTCTACAGACCTCAAATTAAGCAACACACCATTTGATGCCCTAATCTTCGTTCCCTTCAAGATCATGTGACTAAGTCAACAATGCCACAGCTGGGCACATATATGGGGACTACAAACAGTTGCCATGACTGTACAGCTAATCATCATCTAGAGTGTTTTCATTAGTTGATTCCAATGACGGTTCCATCGTCAACACTATCATATTGAACCACAAATAACACAAACTATTAAATTAATTACAGAATTTAGGGTTTCGATTCCTTTCTAATAGTCCATGCAAATCCTTTTAACCACATTGTCAATTATATGAGGCAATACATCCATCCCTCCATGAATCCAAAATCATGCGCCCCACACTACTTTTTTGTTCAAAGCATGTTCTCCAGCTAATAAAATGAAAACGTGTTTCATTTGTACCACATCTCAAACTAAACTAGCCATATACCCATGTCAATGTTCTTAATAACTGATCAAATTTGGTATAATAACTCGAATTCGATAGCAACCAACATTCTTACAATGGCAATGGATATATATATATAGTTTAGGTATTTATCATCAATTTTATTATATCAATACATCATCTAATTGGATGCACACTAATGACTCAATTCCTCCACAATACTAATTATATGCATTTCAGATAGCTAAATTCAACATTAATAGATTTCCATCTCAACAACTCTAAAACAAATCATCATCTATCTTACTTTATTATAGACAACAAAAATACACATTTCTTAAAAGTTTTGTATGCTTCTTCTTTCCATGGTTGAGACAATATACCAAATCTAAATTACATAATACATTTAAGCCTTGCACCTTCTAAGGATACAATGGAAGACACCATGCCTACATTTGCCTAGACATTACCTCTAGTCAAGAATGCATATCCAAGCATCTCATATTAGATTGATGTGTATTTTCATTTCTTTCATCACCTCTTATACTTCTATATTAAAACTCTTAAAACTATCATATTTGCACCTACAACCATTTATATAGACCAATTGTAAAATCTCAAATGCTACAAACTCTCTTAAAAGCAATTGTTGATAAAAAGAATGCTTATCTTAGTCTTATAGTGCATTTACCACAAGGGTGCCAATTACAATTCACACCCTTAAAGCCCAAAAGAGCAAGCTCAAATCACCTAGAAGAGAAGCATGCACACACTTTTGGGGATCAAACGCACACAAAGGAGAGTTGTATGCTAATTGATGCAGGGCAAATTAGGCTTTTACCAGGGTCTAATTTGGAGCTTACAATACTAAAGATGCCCAACAGATTATTAGAGAATATTAAATAATATTATATATTAATTAGGGTTAAGTGACGTATGTGATATTTTATAATTGTTTAAAGATTAATCTCCAAATTTGTAATGTAAATTATTAAGTAGAGTATGTGACAACACAGTAAGGGTTAAGCATAAATTCCTACTGAGCAGTTTTATCACATCCAATTTCGTACAAATAAAATAAAGGTTTTAAAACAAACTTTATATGGAGTACTCTAATAGAAGAAAGAGCAACCATGATTTTAAATTATCACTTAGAAAATAAAAGCTATAGAAAGAGTACATCTTTTTGGCAATAATGGCTTGTAATTCTCTTTGGAGTTAACGTGTGTAGTACCGAAGATGGAAAAGGGCGGCAAGACGAAGGTTTGGGTTTGCAAAGAAGCTTGGTTAAAGGGGTAACAAGATGATAGGCTAGCATCTTGAGTCCATTGAGGAGGGTGACGGTTTGGTGATTAGATCAAGAGAGTAAAAGGGTGGGGAAGACTTACAGGTGTTGGCAAAAACGGGAATTTGTTTGATTGTCGGCTCTCCCGGTGGAAGGTCTCTCACCTTCGATCATTATCTGTCACAAAAAGGAGAAGTTGGAATCTCTCCAACTAAAGTCGGACGCACAAACTTTGCTCACAAAAGCGGAAGCACACAAACAAAAGAAATTTCATTCATCAACTACTTTACGATGAAGAAGTCTCTCTTATTTATAGATGAAAGAGAGCTCAATACATAAAAAACCAAAAAAAAGAAATACACTTTTGAAAAATATCATAGGCATGAAAAAAAGAAAAATATAATTTTAGAATTAAATCACTTAAAAATCTTTAAAAAAATTTAAAATTTCATGACATTAACTCCTAGTAAATTAACCATATTAAATACAAACTATATGAGAAAAGATAATTTTTGAGTTTAAATCATTTGAAAATTCAAAGATATCTTAAAATTTTCATACTCTTAACATCAAGTAGGTTAACCACATTAAATGCAAAATATAAAAATACATAAAAAAAATTATGACAGAAAACATTATGCAATCATGTAACATGACAATCGGACATCAATAACAATGCGACCAGGATGCCAGAAGTGGATGAGATGGACGACAGCGGTCGATGGCGACCGGAGGGTGGTAGCTGACAGGCGATCAGGCAATGATGGATTGCTGGGGAGCAGTAGGCGACTTAGCGATGGTGGACGACCAGTGATGTTGGCCAACTAGGCATCATTGATCGGAAGCAGCAAACGATCAAGTGAAGGCGAACAACTAACAATAGTGGACGAAGCATGGACAAGAACCGACATTGACGATGACATATTTTATTGCAAAATATATTGGACAAATAAAGTAAAAATAATGGAGATAACTCCTATGGTTGACAAAGGAAACTAATCAAAATAAAATTCATCTCGGGTACAGCTCCGAGTTCAAATGAGACTAATGTGATGCTAACGAATATGTGTTTGTGAGCTAACACAAGATGCTCCTACATCACAAACCTACATGAGTGCCATTTTTTCATGCCAACAAATCCCTACTCCCATTGACACACCAAAGGCTCGAACCCACACCTTAGCTTTGATACCATTTGTAGGACTTTAGATGTAACCAACTCTCCTAAAAGCAATTGTTAATAGTAAAGGTGCTTACCCTATCTTTATAGTGCATTCACCATATGGGTGTCAATTACGATTCACACCCAAAGAACCTAAAAGAGCAAGCACAAGACACATAGAAAAGCACACATATGCCCGTGGAGATCGAGCACGTACAAAGGGGAGTTAAACATGAATTCACATGGGTGCACATGACAACTTGTGTCATAATCTCCACTACTTTGGCGCACCTTTTCCTACACATGTTTGAGTAAACAACATAAATTGTTAGTGATAAGAGCTACCTTATCATCTCTAGAAGTGGTGAATCCTCGAAGGACTCAATCCTCAATGTAATGCCTTCATCCTTTTTCTTGGTTTTTGCTTTCTACAACATTCTCCTCCTTGTGCCACATCATCTCTATTTTATTAGTCATTAAGTCTCCCATATGATCATCAAGAGAAAGCTATGACATATTGATCCTTAATGCCCTAAAGTACCTAAAAGGATTGAGAAATAGAAGATCAATAAGAAGAAAAAAATGATAAAGATAGGTTAAAGTGACTCAAATGAGTCTTCCTCCAATGATTATGAGAAGAATGAAGGCCTGATCTACCTTATGGCCAAAAAAGATAAATTTGAGAGTGTTTCTTTTAAAATGAGATGGTGCTCTTCTATAAGATGAAGTTGAAGAACAACTTATTATTGCATGTCATAAATATAAATAATCTTTTGAAAAATATAAAAAATTAAAGATCAAGCACACACACAAAGGGGAGATGGACACGAATTTACACGGGCGCCACTTTTTATGCACCAAGGGTTTGAACCAACGACCTTGGCTTTAATATCACTTATATGACCTCAAATACTATCAACTATCTTAAAATCAATTATTGATAAGAAAGGTGCTTACCATAGCCTTATAGTGCATTAACCATATAGATATTAGCTATGGTTCACACCCATGGAGCAAAGAAGAGCAAGCAAAAAGCTCCTATAAGAGAAACACACCCTTGTAGGGATTGAGCGCACACAAAGGGGAGCTAGACGTGGACACCACTTTTTCACATCAACACCAATCACATTCACCATTATCTTGTACAATAGTCATTCTTCTATCCTGTGAAAGGAGAGATCCTTCTCCATCAATTGGGACTACTTAAATTCCTCCAAATTCCAATCAAAATCACAACCAACCTAGCATCAATCATCCATGATCTTCCACTTAAACCTCTCACCTATACAAATAACCCCTCACCCCCATGATAACCAGGTCAAGAATAAGTTCTCAAACTCAAAACCTTTCTCTCAACTAAGCATCCTTTATGTCATTCCTTTACAGCAAACAGCCTATTCATCTCCACGTCAACATGCTACAGTCAAACAACAAAGGATCCTTCATGGCAAAGTTACGGCAGATGAATTCAATGCATTAATATTAGATGACACTTTGATAGTTGTTCCATATGAGCATGGGAAGAATTCAGTAAGTTGCAAATGACTTTTCAAATTGAAAACAAAACTTGTTGGCACTATAGCAAGGCTCAAAGTAAAGACTTGTTGCTCAAGGATTCAATCAGCAAGCTAAGAGAATTATAATGAAACATGCAACTCAATTGTTAAACCATTAACTGTTCAAATTATAATCACAGAGGCTGTCAAATACCACTGGATGGTCAGCTAGATTTTGACAATGCAACCCTAAATGGTGAACTAAAATAACTGGTATACATGCAAGACCTAAAATTTCATAGGCATTCACTATGTTTGCCACCTTCACATAGCATTATATGGCTTAAAACAGTTCCACAGGCTTAGCACAAGTTGTTTTCATTCTCCGTTAAATTTGGTTTTTAGGGCATCATACCTAACACACGCTCATTTTCAACTGCATTGGCCGGATACTATGCATACTTTTTTCTCTTCATGTTATTGTCACTAGCAATGACACCAATCTAGCCAACATTTCCTTGAAGGGTATGAGATATCTCTAAACTACTACCTAGGTATTACCATGAATTAGCATCAAATGGAATTTTAAACAATCTACGCACATAAAGAACATTCTTCCAAAACAAAAATGCAAGGATGCAAACTTTGTTTCAAGCCCATGGCATTTACAGCAAAAATTGTCTTCTAAAATAGGCTTGGTTCTCCTGGATGCAACTGCTTATAGAAGCATCGTTAGTGCCCACTTGCACATCAATAAACCCGACCTCAGTTTTTACTGTTAATAATATGCAATTTATGCAAACAATGAAAACTCAATGCACAGCTGTTTAAGGAATTCTTTGCTGTCTAAAATACACAATTCATCTTGGAAGAGTTCTTTTTCCAGCTGCACAATTCCACATTCATCCTTATAGTGATGTTGATTGAATAGGATTGATAGAAAGTCCCCGGTAGTAATTATGTGTTTCTTGGACCCAAAATCATGTCATGGAACTCTAGGAAACAACCAGCTATAGCCCACTCCAACACAAAAGATGAATACAAAACCATTGACATACAAAAAACGACTGTAGATATAAATGCTTTTGTAAGAAAGTAGTTTTTCCCCAGTCAAAATTCCAACAATATGGTTTGCCACAACATTGTGACAACATAGCATATGGCTAATCCAATTCTAAATTCATGGACAAATCATATTGATATTGGTTATCATTTTATGCTAACACTAACCATCGTTTTAAGAGAAATTTATTTGCAAAGAAAAATCCTAGTCGGTTGCATGCCAAACTCAAATCATCCAGCAAATCTAAACCTATCTCACCAGCCTGATTCAAACAGATTGCTAGCGAACTAATAATAGGCTCGCCACTACCTCACTTGAGCTGAAGTACTGATGAGTACAAGCCAAAAACCATGAAAATCAAGATGGTCCACAAAGTCACCCCACCCCACACAAGGCACACCACTTTTGCAATACATAATCTAGCACTTGCACTGTTCACAATAGTGAGGCTTTACTTGATCCAAGTGGTTCTCTAACACCCCATTAGTGACTCTATGTGGCTATTGTCAAGCAAGATCTTATGACACTATCAAATACATGCCCTTACATAATAACATGGTTGGATGGATCTAGGATGAGTGTACAAAAGAAATGTTTAGTGATCATAGGTTTCTCTCATCATTCTAAGCTAAGTTGTGGGGAGTGAACTTTCAATATTAGTTAGATAAAACCTAAATAATATTTGATTCGTAGACATTGTTATATTATGTAATTTTTTTAAAAGATTTAGAATATTGATTTGATGAAATCTTTCAATAACATCATTAAAAATCATGATTTTTCAGCTAAAAAACAATGTGTTGATGTCACCCAGGTTTAGGTGAAATCTAGTAGTCAAGCATCTTCATATTAAAAGGTAATATAACAAGCTATTATTTAAATAGCATTGATCAAACAACCAAAAAATATCACCAACTTTTAAATAATAATAACATTTAGATGGCACTAGTATTTAGATTTTAATGTTATAAAAATAGCATACAACCAAAGTGATATCTAGGTCATTCAAGAAATTAATGGCATGAAGGATCAATACTTAGAACCTCAAGACATTGAAAGCCCAATTTTGTTAACTAAAATCTACAATGGTTGTTTGACACAACTCCCAAACCAAAGAATATATGAAGCTACTAAACCAAAACATCTAAATGAAACCTAAAAGTGAGCATTATGAAATCTCACCTTCTTTCCAAGTGCTTTAAGTTCAGTTCATTCCGTTTGAGTGTGTTGATATTTCATCTACACAAAATCATGAACTAGCAATTAACTTTGTTTTCTTTTTTAATTTGGATTAATTGAAGGAAATTGCCCAGAACTTCTAATGATACAATATTCCTTTGCTTAGGAGTCAACAATTTGCATCAAAGCCATAGGAGCTTAATTTGCTTCTTTCTCAGATGTTGAATGCTCATGTACTGGAAATAAAATTTATTGACTTGAGCTTCCATTGGAGAAAGAAAACTCATTAGTTAATCAATTTGTTGATCCAATATCAAAACACCAAATGTTTCATCATATGAAATCCATAGCAATCAATTCAAATTAATTAAGAGATAAGGCATTAAACCAAATGTTTTATATTGAGAATATATAGAGATATCAAGGGGCTTTGTAATCACCATCATTACATACAAAAGTCCTAGCTTGGAGGAACATCATTCCACAGCTAGTTTTGCTTCCAAATTGACTATGGTAATTGTTACAAACTACAGACAAAGAAAGCTCTAATGGCAAGGTAAAAGCTTCAAACATAATTTCAAGAGAATAATAGGTCAAGTTTTCTTTAACAGTGAGAGTAAGATAGAGGCAACAACAGTTAGTCTAATAGTACTTCCTATTTTACTTATATTTGTGGAGTAATAAATTCTTATAAGAGCTTTATTAAGTAATTATGACTTTAGAGGTTGTCTTGGTCAAGGACAATCCATATGATGCCCAGAAAGTGGCTTATGATTTCTAAACAAAGATCTATTTAGCTAATTTTGAGTCAACTTATAAAATCAATTGTTGCATGAGCTTGTTGTTGAAATTGTTGGCGAAGCCACCAAGATGGTTTGATTATTCAATTTCAAATTGATCAAACAAAATAAACCACCCAATAAATCTCCAGTTTATACCACGTGGCATTCTAAAGGAAAATATAATTAAAATATTCAATATCTCAATTGGAACATTCAATCTAGGCACACGTATGAGGATGCAATGCACAATTGCAATGGTTATTTAGGAAATTTCTTTGTATTTTGGCTTTAGAGTTCTCTTTTTCCATAAATATGGCTTTAATCACTAGTTAGAAGAAAGTAAATCATGAATAAAAACTTCAGGTTTTTTTTTTTTTTTTTTTTTTTTTGCTTACTCTTCTATCCATATAGCAGGATACGAAGGATGATGCATTCAGTTCCAAAGGATGTCAGGGCATACCATCACACTATCGCAATCTTCTCGACATTGGCTTCGCCCACAACTACCATGAATCCAAGGCAACTCATCCATAGATCGATCCTTAGATCTACAATCCAACTTCCCTTCTCGCATAATGGATGCCATGCACAAAACATTAACTACAATGGCTGATTATCAAGTATTTAGTAAATTCTGTTTGTGCAAGGTGAACAATAAAAAATTTACAGATCAACTTTCTTCAACAGCAATTCTTTCAGAAAATTTACGTGTCAGCTTTTTATAGCATGAAGTATCCAAAACAAAGAAAGCTCACCAAACGGGTAGCAAATACTTTAATAAAACAAAAGTAATTGTTTGGAAAAGCTTCCCGTGAAAGCTTTGGGAAGAGAGGCTTTTTTATTGTGTAGTGCTCCATAACAAGCCTAGATTATCGAACGGTATGCAAGGGCTTCTATAAAACAAAAGCATTATAGAAACACCGGATCATCGAACAGGATTGAAGTACAGTGCTGTCAATGGAAGTAGATTTTCGGACATCAAATGTTCTAGCCAAACACCAACAACAACATCGTTAGTCTTCACAAAGGGTAAACAACTGAAATTAGGCACCGTACGTTGTGAAGCACCCAACTCAGAAGAAAAACTTATTATGCTGCTCAAGATTTCCAATCACGGTTGCATGCTGTTTTCTCTCATAAATCCTAGTAATCTACGCTATCATTCATTATGAAATAAAACTGAACTTGTATAGCGCACAACAGATTAAACAAACATCGCAACCCTATCGTCCAGTGCGATAAACTTTATTTGCATCAAGGGATTCAAAGATTGATGCAAAATAAAGTTGAGAATTAGAGAAATACCTCGCGGATGCAATCTTCCTTCTTTTCTGTGGGGACTCCATACCTACGGCGTATACAAGATGCCTCGTCGGACAACCTGGAAGGCACTCGCCGAAAGTATCACGAACACTTAACAATACGCTGTTCGTTGCACGGGCTAAACGCGTCATAAGCAGTCGCGTTGCCATACCTCAACGTCACACATCAATCTGTTTTTTAAATTAAATTTGCACGAAAATTCTAAAAATTGTTTGAGTCCACCACGCAGGCCATCCATTGAACGGTCAAATTGATTAACAAATAGAGAGGTGAAATATACTCCTTTTGATCAAAATAATAGAGAAGGCTTAGCTCAAATAATAGCTGTTGAATTTTCCTCGTTCAATTTTGTTCATGAAAGAAAATGAAGGGAAATATATACCAGTTCCCGAATTCAGAACTCGCAACCAGTGCCATAGCATTAGAAAGCTAAGACAAGCACTTCAGTTGCACAAAAAGCAATCTATAAAAGCTTGGAGTTCTGCTGTCATGGCACAACAACAACAAATATTCAGGAATTCATCTGATTCCAGAGTAGTTCGTTACACACTTTAACGCAAAGGTGAAGAAGGCATCCTATGAAAGTGGATTGAAAACAATCTGACCTCGACGATATTGAGACAACACAACAAGACTCCAGGTTGCAGCAACAGAAAAGGTGAACAGTTCTTGGCCATGAAGGCAATGCTCAACAATGGGCGAAATGGCATAGTGATCAAGATAGGATTAAAGGGATGTGGAGGGAAGCTACAGGCCCTGGTCGAAGAGGTAATCACCCAACCTTTCGACAACCACGTTGCATTGTCCAGGGGTCATCGGCTCGTCATAAATGCCAAATATAAGCGCCTGGTTAGTCTTTTTCACCGTAATGCCACCTGAGCCCTGCGATTACATAGATGTGATCAGGCTTGCAAATGTTAAGGCACTCACAGACATCAGGGAGACAATGCTCAGAGCCAATAACAAAAATATCCATACATAGAATAAATATTTTTTTTAATTTCATTTTAAAAGAATAAAACTATTTTTTATATTCTTTATATTATTATTTTTTTATAAAAAAGTATATTTCAAAACATGATTAGACAAATTCCATTACGTTTCAAAAAATACTTCTATAATAAACTATGTTTTAAAAAGGTAAAACCCATGGAACCCAGATCAATTGCTTACCTTCTTCCCACGAATTACAGCTCCAGGCTCTCCTTGGATGACCATGTATTTTGTTCCCCCAAGATGCAAGCCAGTTGGTGCAAGGGAACCAGGTTCATTAAAGTCATTCATGATCGCAGTGATCTCACTAGGTTTGAACTACACAAACAATACAATTGATTTATTGTAGGGAAAACTTGGAGAAAAACGAAGAAAGGCATGATTATAGAACAATCACAAAACAATTAGATAAAATGTATGCTAGTCCAAATATAACTTTATAACATTGGTCGCAAAAGTATTACAGCAAAGTTTTAGTATCATGGCAATGGTCATAGTAGAGGATTTATCAAATCAACAAAGTGAACACCGTATTATATGAAAATTTAGATAAAAAAGCAAATTATGAATCATATGGTACTTACAAATGAAGAGATTCAAAAAGAAAACTACAAAAGAAAATTTTAAGACCAACAATGAGAGAAAGCTGCGTTGCCTTTACTTCCAAAATCTTTGATACTTTCTATAAAAAGGAATTTAGTTGCAGAGAAATACTTTCTTGCAAAGCTCCAATTGTTGATGGCAAAAACTTAACCGAGTATTAGAGATTTAGACCCATAGATAAGCCTCTTTGAACAACAGCTTATCAAATGTTTCACTGAATTATCTAGTTTAGCAACATCCTACCTACAATATCATAATCCCATTACAAATCAAAGTGAACCCAGTTGGCTCACAAACTGACTCCCATGGCACTAATTAAATGGATCATTGCAAAGAAAATATACATAAAGTTCTCACCAGAACACCTTTTCTAGATTATACCTTTGTTTCCTCCAACACATTGAAATACCATGCTAACAAACATCATCTTTTAATGCAATCCTTTAAAAACTCACCTCCCTGATCCCAAACCCACCTACTAGAAAGCTCAAGCATGGGAGCTGAGCTGAACTAGGGTTCTTATTGGGTGACTTACAGCTTAAGTTGGGCGTAGAGCCCAGCAAAACTCCCTCACACGTGCACTTATACTTTATTAAGATTTGTTTGGTTTGCAATTTTTTTTTTCATCTTATGCAATATTATTTAAAGATACTAGTGATTTTGCTTGATGGCACCTTTATGTTTGAAAACTGCATAATAAGCGATACATCTGCAGAAAAATTCTAAGAGTTAGTTTGATTTGATGGTGTCAAACATTTATAAAATGTTATTTTTTTTATTCAATATTATGATGTCACAAGATACCTCTGATATTCTAGTTCGGAACCAAATAATCTTAGCTCAAAAAGCCCAACATATATAAATCATCCAAATTTGTGTATTATAAATATTACTATAGAGTGACAAAATTGTCAAAATATGAATTTTTTGGTTTTGAATGAAACAATATATATATAAAAATGTTATCAAATGAAATTGTTGAAGAATGACACATAATCAAGTAGCTCATAAGTCTAGAGATTGAACAAATCTAGTGACATCTACATATAACGTCATTTTGATATTACGTTTAGAATTAGAAAAGATCAATGTACCGAAATGTCCATGTCCCTTGATATGTTTTATAAATCACACCTAGAGTGGGATCATGTTCTTCCCTCCTTAACTATATATTATAATTCTTTATATTTTCTTTTGTGAAACCATCAATAACTATATTTACTCTTTTCTCAAGACCTTCATTGGCCACCTTTCTCGCACTTATGTATCCAATTCTTTTGTCATTTTTTATATAAAATTTCTTATATGTCCTCCTTCCATCCTCTTCTCTGATCTTGTTATAACACATTATCTCCAACTATTATTTACAACATCTTTCCAAGTCTACGTAAGATTCCTAATGACACAATAAGCTATAAAATAATAATCGAAATAGAAATTTCTAATGCAATGAATTCGGACAAACAACATTAGTAAAACAACTAATTAAACATAGCATTTAAGTATCATCAAACCAAACATGCCTTTGTTTTCTACAAAATCAGTCATCTCATTACAAAAAATCTTTAAAATATTTGGGATTATAGGTTCAATCTAATATGACAAGTAAATATCCATCATGTTAGACAATTTAAATTAAATCATCCTGACAATAAAAATACAAGATAACAAAAATAACAAAAAACTAATAGTTTTTTCTTTTGGAAAAATAGTATCAATTAACATAGGAATGCATACCGAGTCGGTAATCTAATTTTATAGTATGTACCAAAAAATGAATGAAAAAAAATGCATTGAAACCTATTGGAAATAATAATTTTGTCATATATCAAAAATAAATAATATTTAAATATCAACCTATTTCACAATGTCTAATATCACGCCACTTAAACAATCACAAAGGTATTATGCACAATGCAAATCTATTGTTGCAGCACAACAAGCTAAATAAGTGTCATATAAACAGGTAAACAATACCCCATAAGAATAATGATAAGGCTCAAAATTTAAATTTGAATCAAATGATTGAAGATCAAGTTTCGATAGTTTAGAGGTTTCCATAGTTTCGTGGATCAGTTACAGCAAGTTTTTATTGTATTTACATCAGTTGTTTATTTGTCAAAATAATTAATTTTTCATTACAACACTGAAGCCTTAAACAATAGAATATCCACCAAATAAGGAACCCTACTCACCAACTTGCAGTGCCAGTTCTATGTATTTCATAAGCCTCTTGAATTCCAAAAAAAAAAAAAAAATGAATGCAGATCGATGCATAGGGCATCCCATCGAATAGAGAACTTGAAAAGTCTAATAAGCTCTCATGAAATGCATCCCATGATCAACCAGAAGAAACAAAGCTCGGATCATATATCTCAGAATAGCGAAGAATAAAGGAAGATCGGGAATCGGCCCTTACTTGAGGAAATGACGCGCTCTGAGCCCAGACGCTTCCATCCTGACCCATAATCGCGGCCGCAGTGAGCCGCTGCCCCTCGATCTCGCACATCAAGTGCTCGTCTACGTAAGTTTGCCACGACATCTCGCTCTCTCCGATACCCTCGAAATCGAATTCTTGAAGGGGAATATATAGGCTTGGACGGAGATCGCCACCCACTTCAGCCGATTGAATGAGTGGTCTACACGTTCGCCGTCAATTCTGGGGAAAAACTACGCCGTGGCGATTTAACCTGTGCTCCCGCGGGGGCAACAATTGCGAAGGCTACCCGCAAACTCAGCAGTTGCTGATACAGAGACCGCCGGCGAGATTGACGCTGGCGCGGTGTCTAATTTCTCATTCCAATCGGTTGGCGCTCGACCCCACGAAGCGCGGTTCACTCTTCGGTTCGATTAGAAAACCGATATGGCTTCGACACCGGCTGATTCTAGTTCTTTGTTTTCGATGGAGAGCTTGGTCAGAATTTCGGAGAGAAGCCTGAATTCCGATTAATATTGATCCCGATTGTTTGAAATCAGTTTAAAGAGCAAATATTTAAAATAAATATTTTAATAACTAATTTAATAAATTTATTATTACTAAATTTTATTAACAAAAGAAAAGTCATTATGACGTTGTTTCATGTCCTACCATTATCTCTTTCTCTCTCTCTCAAAATCTGCAAAATTTTGTATAAAAATCAAAAAAATAAATAATAAATCATATTATATTATTATTATTATTATTTTTTTTTTTTTTTGGCTAAGATCGTAACCAGTGAACTATGCATCGAAACCATCCTATTCAGTTGTTATATTAGATTGATATTGAATTGAATATCTTGTATCTAACCTTGAGTTAGAATAAGAATAATTAAGATTCAATCATTAATATGTTTTATTTAAATTAGAGTTGTTTATTAAGAAATTTAAATTTCCTTCTTAACATTTATGCATCGATAATAAAAGTGATATAAAAATTAATTATTTACAACTCATGAAAATAATTAAATTTTTCATGCTCTTTTTTAGAATTGCATGTTATGAGATCTCTTCTTATCCCATACTCAATTTTTATAATTTAAATCATTTCAATATTTATAAATCCTTGTTTTTTTCTCAAATTATAGATTTTAAATTCCCTTATATTTTGATCATAATGATAATAATTTCACATATATATAACAATAAAATATTTATATAGTTTATATCTATAATTATTAACTAAAACAATAATAAATCATCACAAACTTATGTCTACATCAAATGTGAAGTATTTTTATAATTATATTTCAAATTTTTTACAACATAATAATCTATAATATTTCAATATAAAATTACATAACAGTTTATCTCAAAACATTACATTCTTAAACTTATCTAGTATTTGTGCTCATTATTGTCCTTTTATAATATTATGCTTTTAGTGTACCTTAAATGTTGATATCAAAATAGGTTAAGTCAATCGTCAAATACTTAATACAAAAATATAACAATAAAAAATATACATGTAAATATTTTAAACTATTATCGATAAAAACTATCATGTAACAAAACAATAGGTAGCAAATGAAAGAACAAGCAATATATATCCCATATAAAATAACATATTGTAAATAACTGTTCTTCATATATGAATAAAAAACATGTGCATATAATTAGAATCATGTTCTCTTTATTTTAATATGATCTTATTTAATGACGTTAGTTTCTACTTAACTAGGTAAACTTTATAATGGCCATACTAGTATTCCTATTATCTCTTAGGGTAATTAGTTAGCATCGTTTTTTCGGTCTACTTAGTTAAATGAAAATTTAATTTGTTATTTATTTATCTTTTACTATTTCACCCAAACAAACTTTGTCGTAACAAAGCTTAATAGTGTGGTCCATTGATCACTAGCTCGATCATAATAAAAATCTTAATCATGTATCTCAATTGTCACTAATTACACCTATTATGATAAATATCAACTTTGTAGCTCTTTGGCTATTAATCTTATCTCAGAGGAAATATAATTATGTAACTCATTGGTTATTAGCTACAAAGAACCATGCTTTCAATTTATTTAATTTCATTGTTTATTAATTCATTTGAAATTTGGTGAATATAATAACAATATTCTCTCAGCTCATGTATAACATAAATTCATAATTTATTAAATAATTGATAGCATCAAATTTAATAAATATGATATTATTTTGTTAATAATTGCAACTAGCATCACAAATAATAACAAAAAAAAAACTCATATAAAAAGAGATTTTCTATATTTGATAATTTATAGGCATATATATAGTAAAGTTCTTAATCCTTATTAACTCTATAAGCTTATCATTACAATAATAAAACATTCATCCCAATCATTATCTAGAGGTCATATATTTGTCATAACAACTAGCATGTATCAGCACATAGTACGTATGTATAACATTTATGCTAACTTCATCTACTTTAAAAAGTTCTCTTATAGTTCAAAGTTAACACACAGTTATTCACTTTCTGTCATTTGTCAATTATAACATCTTATTTGTAGTTTTTATTATACAATTTATAAATTTTACACAAAATTATAAATTTTTAAATTGTAAATGTAAAATGTGCACAATCTGCTTTTTAAATCATAAAATTTTTCTTTTTCTTCTCATTCCTTAGTTTGCCCCTTTTTAAAATCCTAGTTTTAGAAATCTCTGATAAATCTCCCACCAATCTTTTTAATAATTAGCTAAAGTTTTAATTAAGGATAAATACTTTGATTCTTGCTACAAATAAAAAAATATTCATGGTTAAACAACAAAAAACAAAAAAATATTCCATTTTTAGTTTTTTAAACTCACCAAAACTTCTGTCTTATGGGATTTGCATCCTCCTCGATTTTCATGGGGTTTTGATGATGAGTGAAGTCCAAGCCACTGATGAATGCACTCTTTTGCATTCAACAAATTATGAAAAGGAAAATAGCATTAGGTTTAGCATTGGGTACAAGAGGAGAAGGAAATAAACTTGTTTTCAAAAATAGAAAATGGGTTTATATATATACATATGTATTATATTTCTAAAAAAAATATTAATATTTATACTAATTAATTTTGATAATTCACAGTAATTCAAAACAATCTTTTATCGATATTAAATAAATATTGTAGAACTCATCTTAACAAGCTCTATCAAATTCAATAATAGAAATCACTCCATAAGCTATGCTCACAATCTCTTCAATGACAAAGAAATATGGCACTCAACAAAGGGATTGATAATTGATATCATGAAAAAGGAAAGATAGATTAAAGGTTAGATAACCATAGATTGAAAGTGTTAAAAGACTTTATAAAACCTCACGAGAAAACTAGAATGACTAAGTAATTTGCTCAAAAGGTGCTATAACTATTAATGAAAACTAAATCAAAAGAGTAAGAAAAGATGATGATATGTGAAAGTGACAACAAGAGAAAACATAAGTGGTTTAGTGAAAAGGGAACAATGTCGTTAAAGGAAATAACAAAGTAAGGAATTAACAACATGAAAGAACCATTAAGTGATGACGTGATGACAATATTGTTAAGTCAAAATAAATTAGAATGGCATCTTGTCGTTTGTGCATTGTACCCCTCATCCCAATATTGAAGCCTTGATGAATCATCAAGTTAGAGTTATTATTGTGATTAATACTAAACCCAACAAGATACATGAAAATTAAAAAATTTACTCATCCAAAGATTATCATTCAAAATGATAAAATTTTTCCTCATATAAAAATCATAATAATAAAGGAAAAAAAGTAAAAAAAATAAAACAATTACAACAATTGTGATAAAAAAATTGTTGCAAAAAAACTTCTTAAAAAGTTACATTTTTGGTTTATGAAATACATTTAGTGAAAATTTATTGACAAAACTTTAGATAAAGATGGTGCAAGCAGGTTCCTAAAAAAACTATCATTTTTGTTTAAAACTTATGTAACCAAAGTTATTTCCAAACAACTTTCTGAAAAAGTTGTGATTCTAGTTCTATCTCACTTGGGTCACTTGGGTTTACATGGGTTATTGCTTATTGGATCTAATCCAATAGGTCATAAAATGGGTTAACAAGTTGGTGCGACATTTTGTGGGTTGGTGTGTCGTGGAACAGGTTGGTGGGTTAAGGTGGCATTGGGAGTGTCGTGAGTTAGCATGTTGTAAAGCGAGTTGGGTCAAAGTTGATGCCGCATATTGTGGATTTTTATTAATGTGGTGCAATGCTATAGATCACTTGCGCGTTCCAAAATTGTTATTTGAATTAGACTCAGAATACTCGTTTGTCAAACTAATTATGCCAAACACATAACAAGGTTTGTTAATTTGTGAGAAACGAAGTTGGTAGAATATGGCTCAATAAGCCATTCTCTTTGTCATTGTTGCGTTCTATATTAATTTTACATATGAAAAATAGATACTTTAATTATCAAAAAGTGTCAACACATGTCTTCCTCACTTTTGGGTGTAAAAAATCTTGATTAGTGTCTTCATCAATTCCTCTATGATAAGACAAACTAATGAATTAATTACTCTAATTTGGTTATTGTAAATCTCCAATGTGTTTGGGTGTAGTCATAACTCTTTACTTGTAATCTAAGTATTCTCAATGTATAGTCGGTATTTTCAACAAACTAGATGCCTCTGATAACTTTGATTTCTAATTAGCATAATATAATCAACAAATTACTCATTGAGACTCGCAATTGACTCTTTGTAAGCCAACAAATCTGGGACATTTAAGGTGCTAGTAATTTGCAGTTATTTAGTAGCTCTACAGTATAGGAATTTGGTCCAACCTTTTTTAAGATTCGAAATCATTTTGCACCTAATGCATGTAACTTTCACAAGGTCCATTGTGCAAACCTTTTGGGCCTAATTTGATCATCACTTAATCTCCTTTAAATTTTTTTTTATGTTAGTAATGTGCATTAGCCAATCTCTTGTAATGCTCATTATTGAGATTTATTTTTTGTTTAATTTGTTTATTAACTTCCCTTATGTGTTAGCAAACTCTTTTTGAAGAATAGACATGCATACCTAAATGAGTAATTATATTAAGCCAATTAGACTAGGAGGTTAATGTCTATTATAGGCTTCAAATGGGCTTATTCTTATAAAACTATTGAAGGAACTATTATAAAAATGCTTTGCACTTGATAAGAACATATCTCAATTCTTCATATTTTCTCCTATCAAATATTGTAAATGATTTTCAAAATTATAATTTATTTCCTCAATTTTGACCATCGATTTGGAGGTGGTAAGTTGATGATAATTTTAACTTCATTCTCATAATATGTCAAAAGGTTTTTCCAAAGTACAAAGTGAAATAGATATCCTTATTATTGAGTATGGTCTTGGGCAATCCATGAAGTTTTACCACTTCATCATAGAATGGTTGAGGGATATACGAGGCATCAAAAGTTTTGGAGCACATGATAAATCTAACCATTTTGTTAAATCTATCTATCTCCACGAAAATGGAGTCATGTCTTTGAAGAGTTTTGGTAGCCCATGAGCAAAAGTCATCCTAAGTTCTTCCCATTGTTGTGATAGTACTAATAATGGGGTATAAAGTTCAGTGTTTTGGGCATGATGTTCGATGACTGCATAAATCTTACACAAAAAACTATTTGAATAACATATTATTTTAATCTTTGCCAATAAAACCTATCTTCAACGACCATGATGTCTTTGTTTTGTTCGAAATGATTTACTAGTCATCCTACATGTATCTCTTAAATTAAGAAATCTCTAAGTGATGTTTGTAGTGTATAAAGTTTTTTATTCGAGGAATTTGTAATTTATTATGACCATGCGGCATTAAGATATCTCAATTCAAAGAAAAAGCTAAAACAACAACATGCTAAATGGTCTAAAGTTCTTCAAATCATCCTTAAACACAAGTTTAGAGTAGAAAACAAATTCATTAATACCTTTAGTAGGTGAGTGAATCTACTTACCACAATGTTTGTCTTCATTAATAGCTTTGAAACTGATATTTTGATAGTATTAATATGATTAATTTATTGTATCATATGATAAATATATGATATGTTTCTCTTTGAATGATTTCACACTACAGTTCACTTCATTTTCTTTTTTGTAATCGTATTATACAATACATTTTTATTGTACTATATAATCCAATATTTTTATATATTTGCATTGAGTATACATCATTATATTTTAGTTTGTCTTGTTGTATTTATATGATAATTATTAAGTTTTATACTCTATTGTGCTTATATAATAGTATACTTGTACTTACATAATAGTCATTTACTTTAATTTATACTCTACTGCATGTCACAATATATTTATCTTCTTACATCGAAACTTGTGGATTTTTTATATCGTGATTATCATATATTATATTGTATTATTATGTTAATTCTTATAGAATTGTATAATTTGTCCATCCTCCATTCAACACATTAAATAATTATTTTTTCATTCTCAACTAATTATACACATATAAACTTTATTCTAGGGGAAAAATTGGTTCCATTCCAATGAGAAATGCAAAAATTTAGACTCTTCAATTCAAATCACGAGTTTGAAAAATACTATATTGTTTGTATCGATAACTTTTATTGTATTAATGTCTTAGTACTACTATGGTTATCTTTTATAATCCTTAACCTAAATTTGTGCTAATTTATTTTTCTCTCAAGTTTATTCTCTGTTTTATTCGATCATGCCATATAATATTTGATAGTTAAATTGTACACTCAGTTAAATCTTTAACCTGTTGAACTATTTCAAACAACATTGATACATTAATTGTACTCCATTATACATGTACATTGTCTTAATCAAATTTGTATGACATAATATCGTCTTATCATAATTAATTACCTGATTCAATCGTATTATATAATCTTATGATATTGAATTATATGACACCTTAAAAATTTGAAATATTTTAAAAAAATATATAAACATTTTAAAAATATATTTACATCAAAATTTCTAATATTTTTATTTTTAAAATCTAATAGTTTGAATCTGTTAAAATCTTTTACTCACACTATTATGAAATTACACCTTCTCATTATTATTTTGATATTTTTACTATTTCGTATATTGATTACAATTAAAATAAATTTAAGTAATATTAATAGTCTTTTGAGAACTTATCTATATAAATATTTATTTGCTAAATTTTATTTAAAATAAATTACAAGTGAATTTATTAAATTAATAAGATATTTATGGTAATGATATTATCAAAATATTATATTATTTAAATATATTAAATATTAGATTTGATGACCTTTTTAATTAATATTATTAAAAATTATTATTTGATCACTTAAAAATGATATTGTTAGATCTCTCAAATTTTGGTAACATGAAAATGCTAATCTTACTAATGTTAAAAAATGAAAATAAAAGATTATATCTATATGATACTAAACAAAATAAAAAAAATATACATAAAATTTAGACGAGAATTACTTTTGGATATCACTATGATTTATATAATAATTTTATCAAAATAATATTTAATATTTCTTATTTAGATCACTAAACACTTTTAATTTAAACTGTTTTGTGGTGAAGAACATTTCACATTTTCTTTTAACAATCTTCAAACATGCATCTAATTTAACAATCTTCCAGCCAGCCAGGAACTAGCCTGAATGCCACAGATTTACGCAATGGCTTTAATTGGTCGACCCAGTTGGTTCTCTCCTATGAGCGACATTCATATGATGACGACTGCTTTATTATTTGGGTACTTTTCCCGCCCTCTCTATCTTTCTCGACTCCCTTGTACTGCTGGAACCCTAGAAACGCTACTGTGCACAAGAGGGCGCACCTGATCGATTCTGCTCTCTGAAGCTCTACAACAAGAAAAAGCCTAGAGAAGCTCCGATGGACGCAAAGAAGAGAAGGCGCGTCGGGTTCGCGAACATGGCGGGTACGCTGCCAGGCGAAATTGACTTATTTTCCTTTTCAGTTTTGGTTTTGCGTTTACGTGCTGGTTTTAATGTAATTGTTTTTCCTTGTAATCTATTCAATAAATTCAACATAGAGAAGTGTTTGCTTTATCTAGTTTTTTCGTCTGCTTCCAGCTGATTATTTATTAGCGAAGCACCTTTTTTTATAGTCACTTTCGATCTTCCTTTTCCTTGCCATGGTCTAGGCTATGTTTCCAATGGAGTGTTTTATCTGTTGGGGCTCCTTGTTGTTCGTTCTCATACCTTGATTTTAGATGAATAACCCCTTTTCTTATATTAATTTTTGAAATAGTCTCCTCAAATCTGTTTCTGCCATTTGGAAGCTTCTCTGGTAATTTATAATTGGGTTACTTACGTACATTCCATACATAATTATTGAAGTCTTTTTCTTATTACCAAGATATTTCAAGATATGAATTAACATATGCTTGTACTTTATTGAATCACCATAATAATAAGAATATGGCAAACACACTTGTAAGAAAGTATAGAAGAGATAAGAGCAATTTTTAAAATTGGCTCGAGGGTTGGTAGTCTGACCACTGAGATAGAGAGGCACAAAGAAAAGTAAAATGGCTTTGCAAATTGATAGTTCAAACACTTAATGATAAAGAGTATAATGAAATGTAAAATTGCTATGAAATAAATGCTAATTGGTAGATTGTTAGTTTGTTAGTTTGTTGGTGGTTAGGACCATGCTTACAACTTTGCTTAACTTTGAGAGTTGACTTGAGAATCCCTTGACTACAATTTTTGAAATTTCTATTTAGGATGTCATGTTTTGAGTTTGAATTTTATCTTTAAAACTCATATAAGTACCTCAAAGACCTTAAAGCTTGTTTGATAATTTAAGCTTTGAATGACACAATTGAGATAAAAATAAAAAGATAAGAGAAGCAGATACACTATGTATTTCTTTTACCTTAGTAGTAGCCTATCCTAGTCCCCCAATTACTTCTTTGGGACTTTGTATTATAGACTTTGTCAATGGCCAAACTCAAGCCAAATTAATCCTTACAAGGAGCACACAACGCAATCATTTAGTTTTTACCATGTAAAGGCTAAATTGTAAAAGCAGACTCTTCAATTAAATCAAACCGGTCAATAATAATGAAGTAAAAATTTTTACAAATGTGATCTAAAAGCATGTGAAAGCCTAAGCTCGAAAATTTGAAGTAAATCTTTGGTTTAAAATTCTTAAATGGTAAATTCAAGTTAGAAAAGAAGTGAAAAAGATTGCTTTTTAAATATATATTTTGAATCTTGAATATTAATGAAAAGCACTAGCACCCTTTCATATGCAACTTGTTTTCAAAGATGTTTTCAAAATTTTAATTGTGACAGCCTTAAAAGCTTCTCAAAGAATTAAGAGTGAAAGGATACACAAAGATTCAAGAAAAGAGATATGTGAAATGTAAACTTGAAATTGTTTGCTCTCATAGTTGGTTGGAAGTGTTTGAAAGTGAAAGAATGCTATAGCTCTCAATTTTGAGCTTCATGAGGGCTAGGATGATGGGTTGAACTTTAGGAGTATAGGTAAATAGTGAAGAGGAGATATCTTGAAGGATGTTTATAGACAAGGTAAATCGGGTGTTTATATTTTGGTCAATGATGATTTAGAGTTAGTTAAGATGTGCTAGAGTATGCAAAAAGCTTGAAGTAATTAGTTATTGCCATTTGTTGGCCTAAGGGACGAGATTGTTGCAATGTTTTAAGGAAATGCTAGTTCTCAAATTGTATGATGTTTATAATTTCAAATGATATATTTTGTTGATCATTTATTCAAATACATTAATATTATATATTTGGGAATTTTTGAGAAGCTTTACAATAAAACCAATTTCAGAGGATTTGGGCATCTTTTAAAAATATATGATTAGAAGAATGGGGTTATGTTAGAAAGTAAATATAGAAAAGATAAATTTGAAGAGCTAATTTTGAATTTAAATTTCTTATAATTATAAATATAAACTTGGTTTTTTTAAATTTAAAGATTAAAAAATGAAAAAGATTAGTTTTATATATATAAATTTTGTTTAATTTTGAGTTTTATAAAAAATGTTTATGGCTAAATAAGATAAGGTTTTATATATATAAATTTGAAGTATCTTTGTTTTAATTAAATGGAAATATATTAAATTATGTATGTACATAAATCTAAAGATGTTTATTTTCTATTAAATCGATAATTATAATGAAATTATATGGAAACAATTAGAAGTACCTATTTAAGAGGATCCTTTCTTGTTTTTGTTCTTAAAGTCACCATCATTTGCTTTGATTCTTAGTCACAACTCTTATTCTTGATAGCAATTGTGAAAGTACTCACCCATCAAATATTGGTGATAGGATAGAGTGATAACTTTATGGCAATTTGAGAATGTAGAGTTGCCTAGCACTTTGTTGCTGTATTACTCAATTATTCACCCTCAATGAGATTTCTTGTCCTTAGAATTTTAAGGTAAAATGTTGTATTGATTGCTCTTGTTTTTGTCAAAGCTCTTGCAATCTCTTTTCTCTAGCTTCTTCATATCTCATGAGATAAACTCTCTCAAATGCTACTTGAAATGACTCTCATTGTCACCTTGTTCAATACGAAAATGTAAAAGATTATTCCACAATTCTAATGTATGATACGTTAGTTTCATTTTTACAAGGAATTCCTTGCTGAAATTGATATACCCATAAATTGCTGGTTGGGCTTCTAGCTTTGTACCTTCGTAGGTTGCCTCTACCTTAGAATGTTTCATCATATCTTAGTCACTTGGGGTCATAAGATTATGATGGTCATCCTCTCCATTAGTCAAATGTCTATCTTATTCATCTCTTGTTATTGTTTTTGCTTCTTTTGCAAAGTAGAATATTCTTGGTTTGTTGATGATCCTCAAGAGCAAGGGCCTTCCATCTCCTTCTCTTTCATCATCTTCATGAGTTGTGCTTAATGGGTTAAAATAACTATATGCTCTTCCAATGATTTCGATGGTACTTTTTACGCTATCTCTGATCATGTTGTTTTAATCCTTTAACAACACTCCCATTCAATTAGATTATGTATGATCATAAACTCTATTGAGATCTATTCCCAAATAGGATATAATGCTTTTTTACCAAATGATGATTTGAACTCAATATGGTTCACCAAGATTGGCACAAAGAAAACAAAAGTGAATAGTTTGAACAACAAATATAATAAAGCACACAAATATACTCTGTTTACAACGTAAATCTTCAAATCTTTGCTGATAATCCCAATACCAAAACACCTCACACTCTCAATAGATATCCTCAATGCTCCTGGTCTTAAAAACTCACATTTCTTTACAAATCTTTGATTTCTATCTCTAATAGCACTATGTCTCTCAAGTTTTTCAGTTATTGTTTAAGATCCTTTTGTGTGATGGGAAAGGAGATATACATACAAAATATAATCCTAATAGAATAAAAACAAATCAAGACTATATCCTAGCCATTTAAATTCAAATCATAACAAATACAATTTGCTGCATTCTGATTCTACACTGACATTTATTTGAAAAAACTGTTGCACAATTGCAATAGATAGATTGTAACTTTCACCACTTTTTTCAGAATTCAGTGATTCAAAGTTTGTTGAGAACCTGATAAAATCCTTTAGAATTTAAGGTCAGCCAAGTTCCAAATACAGCAATTGTTAAAGTACCCAAAATTACACGTCATGATCTGACTTGATCCTTTATTGTCATAATTGTCCTTGAGATCACTTCTTAAATGTTGTTTTTCGTACCTTAAATCCCATGATCAAGGCCCACCCTTTTTCCAGTTGATAGTAGTAAGCATCTTGAAACATTTCTCCTTGTGCATGAGATCTAACCTCTCCAAAACTTTAGATATCATCTCAAGTATGCTTGATTCTATAATCTCTTTGATATTCATCATATAATAAATTCAACTCGAGCACTGTGTTGAATGCTTCCAATGCTTGTCCTTCATGTAGTTGTTGACACCTTTTGAGACACCAGAAGACATCTTCGATCACTTGCGGGGTCAAGCAGAAATCTTTTGAAACCTCATCAACCCAACTTCTACATCTCTTGTACCTTTTGAGATGTCTTTAAAATCTCCTCAAATCATCTAGAGATTCAATATATGTAAAAACCATCAAATTGCATTGAGTTTTGACAATTTATTGTTACATAATGAGCTATTTAATTAGGTTTGGGCACGTCCTATTTGTATCTTTCTAGTACATTAAAGTTTTAATACATATTAATAGTTGAATACTAAATATTCTAATGAGATTTTATATCATCAAAATCACTATTCACTTCAGCATGAAGGAATGGGGACATTAGCAACTTTATGGTGAATGTATGACATCACTTATGCATTTAACAATTTTTGATAATGTGTACATCCTGTGTACTTAATGATTATATGGTTGCTTGGGTGCATGGCAGCGTGACATATTATATGCTGGAAATCCAGGAACGAGGTTTAGTGGTCTCATAGAATTCAATAAAGGATTTGATACCCAAGGTTTACTTTAAACCTTTTAATTATTTGTTTTAAGGAGTGCTGAAGTATGCAGGGTGTGCAATCAGATGTTTATGCCCATAAGTATATACAAGGATCATCAACTCCATTATTGGTTTTTCATTTGTAAGATTGCCTTTTATTTGCAAAATGACAACAGCTCAATTATTTGTTACATTTTTTTTTATTTGGGCAATGTGTTCTCATTTTAATAAGGGGATGCCATAGTGGGTTTTTCTGAGATTTAGCAAAATATACTTTTTTTGTTATGATGATCATTCTGCAGCCTTGCAAGTGCATTTTTCATTTACTTAGTTTATGAGGAACAAGTCAAATATTACTGGGTGGGCTCACTGATGCAATGACCCTTTGTTTGATTTTTGTAATATAGATGAAGGCGTTGAGGCAAATGAGTGTATTAAGATCTTCCTTGGTAAGTTATTGATTCTAATATTTCCAATGTTATATTTTCAATATTCAAACTGATATTTTTGTCTCATGTTTTTTGAGTATCTTCATGTGATTCATTAAATTGCTATTTGGGATTCAACTTTAAAGTTTCTTGATGAAGTATATAATAATATGCCTTTTTTGTGTAGATTCATTGATTTGTTTACTAAATATACGTCTGATTGGTGCAACATATAAACGATTTTGTTTTTCCAATTCCTCTTTTTTGAATTTAATAGGCTTATTCTATTATGAATTGTCCTTGAAGTGTTTTTTAAAGCATTTGGCTTTCAAGTTGTCCCCACATGAATACACATGAATCTTCTCCCCCTCAAAATGAGAAATAGGGAAAGAAAGCGAGCTTATGAAATCTGGGATATTTATATGGATTTACAACCTTGAGTATGTTGTTTTATTTTGTTGTGGTTCATTATTACTTAAATAGTAGAAAGTAACGAACTGTTCCATAGCTTTTTGAAGTTCTAAAATGTGCTGTTCGCTATTATTTATTTGGTAAATGTTTCTTTTTATCTGTATTCTGTTATCATAATTTCCAAATCTTATTGGGGCAGAACTTGACCATGTAAAATTTGTTATGGATTAGAGGATAATCATAATCTTTGGCTCCTTTTTGTGCTTTAGTTCTGTTTGCTTCTTAAAATCTGAATTTTATGATCTTGAATTTTATGTGAAGGCATAACAGTAATTTTGAAATTGCATTTGTAGAACCATTTTTTTTTATGGGAGCAGCCATGGATTTATTTCAGATAACACAATGCATAGCACAAAGAAACACATCTTTACCAAATCTTGGTCTAAGTGGCTATTCTTATAAATAAACAAAGCTTTTTTGCACAGGGTAAATATTAATGCATTCAGTGTTTACCTTTTGGCTTATTTTGTGCTGTTCTCGTTTCCTGAATTTGCTTGAATGCAGTGAACAATCAAGATGAAGTAGGTTTAGCAAATGGCTTTTGTATCGATCCGATTGACCTAAACCATTTTTTTGGTGAAGATGGAAGGATATATGGCTACAAATGCTTGAAGGTATAAAAGCTTATTTGTCTTTTGGCTTAAGATCAGCATTGTTCATGTGCACTGCTATGCTTTGAATTGTCAAGTTTGATGTTCAGTCCTTGATGTGTTTTATTTTTTTGTAGTTAGCCATTGTCATTATCTTCAAACTTCATTGGCTTTGATCTCTTCATTGAGTGCTTTAGTGTGACAACTCATATTCATCATTGGGAATTGGCTTGTTTTCATAGATGGTTCTTATTGACTTGCAACAATGAGTTTTTTTTCTAAAATTTTGTAATTTACTACCATTCTTTATTTCAAACCATGCATCTCCACACTTGGTTATGATTGGAACAAGAAAATAGCCAAATTGTACGATTGCACTTTAACATTAGGTACCTAACAAGCTCAAGTCAATTGATATGTGTTTATTTTTAAACCTTTTAGTTCTATGCAGCCTTATTTTTGGAATGCTCATTGTAGATCATATGTCATAAAAAATTATTGACGGTGGAAAGTTTGCATTATTTATTTTGAATAGGAGTTATTATTCATTTTGTACAATTGTGATTGGTGGGGGTCTAGGCATGTGGGACTAGGCACTAGGCGTGTGGGATTGGGCACTAGGCATGTGGGACTAGTTTCACAAACATGCAGGTGTGCAGGGTTGATATGGCGCTCGGTGCAGATCGGGTATACATATGGAAGGGCATAGGCACGTGAGTGTGCCATAACATGAGTGGGTGCATGCAAAGCATGTTGGAAAGACCTAGTGGTGCTTAGCAATTGTAGAATTACTATAATTCTACAATTGCTGCAATGCTAGCTAAATTGAAGGGAAATAAAGACATAGGGAAAGAGAGAAATAGAGAAAATAGAGAGGTAGCCACCAAGCTTCATTAAAAACAACCCAACAAACTATGTAATACTTTTTGACAAAACATTCATTAATCTATCTCTTTTTATTTATCTCAAAATGCTCTTTAAATACATTAGTTCATGAAAGAGCATTGAAGGGAAATAAATATTCATAAAATCAAGACCAACTCTTTTTAAGATATTTAACATTATTTAAGAAAAAATAAAGAAGAAATTTAAATACAATAAGAGACTTTCTTGTGCGATAACGAGACATTTATTCAAGAAAATTAAAATATCGTGAGGATAATTGTGATTATTTATGTGTAGTATATATTTATGATGAATCAATCCTTCATGAATCATCATAAGAAATGAATTAGATTAAGCTTTTTTTTGAATTGTAAATAGACCATATAGACTCAACTATACTATATTTTGTTCAAATTATACTTTGTTCCACTCTTCTTGTTTTGCATCAGTCTCTTGTGCTACATCAATTATTTTATATAATTTATATATTTTTAATTTTTATAATAATTGTTTGTTGTTTCAATACAAGTGCTTACACATGTGAATATTTTGAATTAGTTTTTGGGAACGGATAATTTTAACATCATTTAATTGATAGTTTCTAGAATAATTCTTGAATTTAATGAAAAAAATATGCTTATATTTGTTATGACTATTACTTACACATTTTTTAAACAATCCTATTTCCTAATTTTTATTAATATTTTGGCCATTTAATTCTTATTTTTGGTTTAAAAGTTTTAGTATTAGAATTCAAAATTTTGTGGGAATAATGCTTTGTATTTTTATTTTTTTAAGTGATTGAAGTTATGTATACCAATTTCTCTTGTTGTTCTAAATATGGATGAAAGTTATATTTTTTTTTTTAAAATTAAAAATTGAAAGTTAAATAGATTTTAGTTGAAATAAATTAATATTTAAAAATAAATGTATTAATTGCATTTTTTTCATTGATATTTTTAGAATTAAAATTTATTCCAAAGGTTTTGTGTCTAACTTTATAAACATTTGTATTTGAATTTATTTGAAATACAAAATTGTTATTGAAATTTTTCCTAAACAAAACATGAATATTAATAAAATACTCCATCAAACATGTACCACATAGAGTATTAAAGTCTAAAAACATATTCATATAAATTTTAAATGTTGTAGTATTGGAACTTCTTATCTTTCATGTTTTAAAATTATCTTCTAAAAAATTGCTAAACTTGTTTAATTTTTTAATGACTCACTTAAACAAATGGTTCCAAAAAAAAATAATGTTATTCATAAATCTTGTTGGATCTTTGCAATTCCTCTGTTTTTATTTTATTAAGCTAAGCATGGAAAAATCAATCAATTGACAACAACATTCAAATTCTAATCTTTTTGAAGAAGCTACTTGCTAATTTGCTATTGTTACCCGTTGTTTTGAATTACTAGGAAGGTTTATTTTTAATTGATAATAGTAATATTTTTAAGAAAATTTTGTATTGAAATATGCATAAACATTCAAATATGGTATTGAATATGCTTATTCATTTTTTTTTGAGATTTTGAATTAATTTAAATCATTAATATAAATAATAACTTTAAGAAGTTTTTAAATATTATAATATATGGACATATGTGAATTTTTCTTTAGATTATTGTTCACATTTTAAGGTTTAATGCTAGATTTTGTTTGAATATTTATTTGGATGATTTAATGAGCATTAGTCACTAAAAGTGTATTTATTTTGCTTAATAGCTTGTTTTACCTTCTCCATTTCTATTTACTATTTTATTAGTATTATAATTCACGTGACAATCAACTTTTAAGTCTACTTGTGTTGAAAAATACACACATTACATAATTTTTTTTTCATATCTATTTTTATTACATATTAGGTGATATGGCTAATTCATTTAGCTTTATTAGTGATAGCAATGCATTGTAAATTATTGTATAGGTGCATCTTAGAACATTGGAGAATTGAGAAAGGGGTTAAAAGGTAAGAGAGTCATAGAAGAATATAAGTCATTTAATGAATCAATGTTTCATGAAGTATTTATAGTTTTTTATGTAGACCCAATTAATAGAATATACTTTTTCTAATGATAAAAATAGAATGAATCCTATGATCATGGTTAATGGAATGGATTATCTTTTAAAATATAAGTAGTAGAATTTTATTTGATAGTTGTAGATATTACAAGTTGTTGGATAGTTGTTTGTACTCTTTATATGTTTGTGTTCGTTAGTGTAGGCAATGTCATCAATTTATTTAGAGGAGCATTTCTAGGGAAAAGTTGTTGGATGCTTTGTCTATTGGATTACAATTCCACATGTAAAGGTTTTTAAAAGTTGTTTTGTCATAGTCTTTGATGGTTCAAATTGTATCATTTGATACTTGTAAGTTGATCGAAGGATGTAGTGGAAGTATTTATGTTTTCATCCTTTGAGGCTTTAAAACTTGCAAATCTAGATCAATAAATCTGAGCATGGGTCAGATGATAAGTTCAATATGTGGTTTGCAAAATTAATGCTGATCCAAAGTTCTAATGGATCAAACTCAAAAGGGGTTACATGAAAGTAGGTTGGGACCATTGCATACTTGGGATGGGATGAAGCAATGCTTTCATGAGAAGTGATGACTTCTTACATAGAATGAAATGTTTCTCAAAGAAAGATCATCTTTCAAATAAGATAAAATGATTGTAAAGAAATATGTGATTAGTTTTGATAAACTATCTCTTAATTGTTATGTGATAAGAACCTTAAGGTAACAATGACTAGTTTTAGAGTGGGATTGGAAGAGGATGCTATGAAAGAATTGCTATCTATGTGAATATATGCTTTTGATGAACAATTTTAATCTATTATAGTGGAATGTTATTTAAAATCTTGGAGGATAATATCTTAAGCTAAAGGTACACTGGTGATACCTAGATGTGAGCTCAAATCATAGCAATATTTGGAAGATGGATATCACTAAACAAGACTAAAGTGCCAATGATAACTTCCACTATATGTGTGAAATGAGTTCAGGTGCAAGCAATGGTGGCACAATTTCTATAGGGATTAGCAACACTTTCTACAAATGTTGCTATCACTTTATGATTGCAAATAACTTTATCTCTTTTCATATTTTCATGAACACAAGTAGCCTTGGGATGTTGTTATTCTCATCTTCACTTTATAGCCCTTAGCCAAATGTTGGACTTCTTAATTTCTCAAAAACATTTCTAAGTCACAATTAATACCTTATTTATATTTGTTCTCACGATTTTTCACCTTCCTAGCCTTTCAAATTCCTCCAACAATTGTGTCCTTTCATATAAATATATTTTTTTTCGCTTTCTAACATCTATTTCTAAGGGTTGTATAATGATTAAACTAGTCCCCAAGTCAGTTTTCTTGGTCATTCACCGTTTTGGGCTTTGAAAATTTGTTAAGTTTCTACTAATCATGCAAGTACGATCACCTTGATTGCACCATAAGATTTGTTCCCAAGTTTGTTTTCTTGGTTCACCATTTTAGGTTTTAAAACTTTGTGCAATTTTTGCTTATTATACAATTATGATTACCTTGATTGTTTTATACAATTCACATGAATTTAGTCAAATCAGGGCCTGAATTATAGTTTTTTTTTAAAATTTGATTTTATTTGTGCACTCTAGCAATCATGTCTTTGAAAGGATTAAATATTGCCTTATGAAGGCTCTGATGCTTAGAACCTTTGCCTTTAATAAGTACTTGAGATGACTTTGGATTCATCTTTAGTGTCCATAATGGTCTTGAGCTGAGATATAAACTTGATAGCATATTTTAGTTAAAAAAATAAATTATGAAGCTAAGCAATGAAATTTCAACTATGCCAAGTAATTAAATGTCATAATGGATGCTTTAAGGTATAGAGGACACTATCCATTTTCTAGAGATTCATGTTATAGTTTAGTCATTAAATTGAAGATATCTAAATGCCAAAAATGAAACTCTCAACATCATAAGTGGTAAGATTTCAAAAAATGGCCACTCATTTGTTCTAAAACAGTGCATCTTAAAAAAACAGCCCATTCTTTGTGGTTTTTCTTACTTTCTAGCAATCACGTAAGTTGAAATTGTAGGTTGTGAAAGAACTGGGAAACACCTTCCAACTTTTTTCAACTTGGAACAAACTTATAATGAATTGACAAGTATCCTGTCAATGCCAAATTTCAAATTTGTATTCAAAATGGTACCTAGAGAAGCTTGTTTTGTATAAACAACCAAAAGCTCTATTCTCCAAATAATTTGTTTTTAATTAATTTCAAATAGAATAAAATTGATATTATGGTTTTACTCACAACACTTGACCAATAACATTCACAAATTGATGAGTAAATTGAGAATGTTAAATAGGATCTTGTGAAAGAGTCCTCTTTATTGAATTATTAATTTTATATAGGCTTAGTAAATTATTAATTTTATATAGGCTTAGTAAGCTTGTTTTTTGTTATGCTTGACATGTGCATGATCTTCAATTGAAATTAAAAAGAAATTTGATAAGAATCATCAAAAGTATAAAGTTATTCAAATTTACATATATTAACTTTTGGATTAGCAGAAGGTGATATGGTGGTGGTTGGGATACATCTCAATCTTGGGAAGTTTCTTATGGCATCTCCTAAGAAATTGAGGATTGGTCTTAACAAAATGTTAAGAAAGATTGTGGACAAACTTAATATAAGTTAAAGTTGTTGAGTGAAAAGATTATCTATAAAGTTTGTATTTCTAGGTTCAAAATTTGTGAAATAAAGTCTAATTCTAAATATATTTTGTAAGAAATACAACTACTTCTTTGTTTTTTAGATATTAATTTATTTCAATTGAAGTTTATTTAACTCTCTTTGTTTAAACAAACATAATGGTTTTTTTATATTTATGAAAGCATTAGAAATTGATCTATATTGACCTTGTTATATGAGAAAACATTGAATTCATATAACATCATTTTATTCGAAATATGAATTCTCAATTGAAATGTTTAAATAAAAAAATGGAATGACAAAATTGTTAATCCAAATGAAAAAGTTGGATTGTTTGGAAAAAGTTTTTTTTGAACTAATTATCATAATATATAAAAACATCTTTTTTTGGCACAACTCAAGGGTAACACCAGAAATTATCAAGTAAATAATTTTAAAATTAACATTTTTTCAAAACAAATTATTGAAATCTGTAATTTATGGCACATGTCAAAACAATAATCAATCATTGTATTAAATGAAAAATGCATAAATTGTATATATTAATTTTTCTTTTGTGATATATCTAGTCTAATTTTTTAATTTTCAATGAAATGGCAATGCCATGTTATGAGCAAATAAATTATTCTTGTGATGGTCAACTAGCATTCAGGCAAGCATATTTAGTATTATTTGATAATACAAAGAGTACGCACATGCAAAAATAAACCTATATTACGTTTATTTAACATAAAAAGTAATTATGATTTGGTTTGTTTTGAATATCAAAAGCAATAACAATCAAACTTTTGTCTATGCCTTTCTATTAAATTCTTCATTTTTAATGCAAATTTTGTTAAGGTGTTTCACATTTTAGACATATTATATCACTTGATATGGTGGTCTATGCCAATCTTCTAGTTGATCTAAGCCTTAAGATCAAGTTAACCATCAAATATTGAAGGAGCTTCCACTTTGATGCTCTTCATGATCCTCTTGTCAAGATCAACAATGGCAAGGGGGTGGTGTCATTAGAGGTTAAGTGGTCTTTTGCTCTTCTACCACCATCATATGTGGTGGTTTAAGCTTAAGATTGGCTAAACTTAGTAGTTGAGTTCATCATAGTAACATTAAGGTGGTCAAGTTTTCCCATGATGTCCAAAGGGGCATTTGCAAGATTTGGGCCAATTCTTGAAGAAAGTTCAAAAGTGTCGTTTGATGAGCCTACATAGCATTTGGTAATTGGTTAGTAAAGGTTGGTGAAGCTATCGTTATTAAGATTTGGTCCAATTCTCGAAGAAAGCTCAAAAGTGTCATTTGATGAGGATGTATAGTATTAGGTAGAGTTTTAAGTAAAGTCTGACTAAGCCAATGATTATTTGCGTGTCTTTTTGCTTGATCAACCTCACCCAAATTGAGGCATGGTTCTGGTTCTTATTGGGGGTAGTAGTGTGGAATCTTGGACAATGGTGAAGGCCCAATCCAGTAGTATTGTTTGAGTTAAAAAGATTATGTTTCATTTTAGAGGATTTTGGAAGGTCCTCGGTTATGAAACAAGTTTTTTTATTGCAAAAAACCTTTGTTGGTCTTGCTTGCGATTCTTGTATTGTGGATTCTCTTTTCATGTGATAGGTTATCAGTCAGGATGTCTAACATATTATTTGTAGTTGTATCTTTCAAGTAGGTTGAAATATATTTAATGAAGGTTGAAAATGAAGTATGTACTGTTAAGGGTATTCTACTTATTATGATTTATGTAGAGATAAAAGATTGGAGGTGTCCTCCAATCACCATGATGAGGTTGGTCCCTCTTTAAGTAGTCTTATAAGTTACCTATAAGTTCTAAGTAAAGGTTCTATAAGTAAAATTAGAAAATAATAAAATAATAAAAAATAAAGAAAAGAAGAACCTAATATTTTTTAGATTCTAAATTCATTTTCTATAAATTCATATGCTATGAAAAGATATACTATTCATTACACAATTCCAATATATTGGTTAGAATATGTTTCGATTCTTCTTTGATTTTTTTCTTTTTATCGTTTATTTTTGATACATTAAATTATGAAAAATAAAAAACAAATCTTGTTAACTTTTTTTATTCCTCATACCTAGGTTTATGTCCCCGATTATTAGATAAGAATAGACTCAGATATGAATGGAAAAAAGATAGGATCTTTCACAGCTAACCCCAAGTAGTTTGTTAACGTTGATAACTTCTTTGATGGCATTCCTTGAGCCTGTGGTCCTCCTTTGAGTCTGATTTCAATTGGATGAATTTGTCATTTTTATAATATCTGAAAAAGAAAAGTTTCGCTAGTCTTAAGAGGTCTACTTGACACAGTTTGACCAATTTGAAGTGTGATGTCACTTTATCTTACTCATTGTTCTACTCGGAAATTTCCTAGAGAGGGTCTCCCTTTGATTTGATAGAAATTCATGAGCTTCTTTGTGATAGGCACGTCATTGATCATGTGAAGCAAGTAAAGGAGTTATCATAGTCACAAGGGATACCTATATTGTTTGCACTTTTGAGCAGCTCAAGGTAGTGAAAGAAAGCTCTAACTTTTATGCATGAGTTGGATTAGATGACTCAAACCTCTTTGGCCAGTCAAAAGACAATTCAGGAACATGTTTGATTGTCTTGTTCATTGAGGAAGCTGTTTGGCAAACTTGATGGACCAATGTGCTATAAAGCTGCATTGGAATATCATAGATAGAGATAAAGAGTAGTGATTTAGAAAGCTAGCTATCTCTGCTAACATTTAATAATCTAATCCTTCAACCTGCATAGATCTGAAAAAGGCATTTATGTTCCCTTTTTCTGCTAGAAAATTGATTCATGCTTGGGGTCTTGTAATCTTGGCTTTTGTTTCCTACAATATTAAATGAATGCTCTCTTGGAAACATCTAGATTTTTAATTCTCATGTTTTTTGGAATTTTCTATAAGCATGATGTCAAACTCCATACAGGAATTCTAGAGTTGTAATTTGAATAGCATTAGTGGCATTAGCATTTTACAAGCAATTCTAGCTGATGTAATTGCTGGTTGAAACTATTAGCAAAGTTGATATTTTAAATTTAACTTTTGCTTCGATGACCAATTATTTGGCAGATTAACATATGGCTGAGCACAGTATCCTTTCACGCATATGCGGATATTACACATGAAGGCACATTTGATGTGAGTATCAATGTTTTTACTTATTTCTGATAAAATACTTATTTTCAATAATCTTGTGATAATGTCTTGTATCTCACATATGTGGTGTAAAAATAACGATCAGGTGTGTATCAAGAAGAATGCTATTTGGGAACTTTTAAAGAATGCTAGACAAATTTGCATAATCAACCGTAATTTCATTTTTTTTCCTGTTCAACAGTTTTATGCACCCTATTGGAGTTTGTGTTTAGGCTTCAATTTTCTTCAAGGGCTTCCTGTTTGTCATTGACAATGGGTTTTTTTCTACTGTGGCTTTCATTAGTGCTAGGGTTCCAATTAGTCGTACGGTTAAACTTATTATGGTATGCTTCAATTGCTTTTTAGGGAGGCAAAGGGATCACAAATCTGAAACCAGCTCTCCAGGTAATCAGTTGTCACACATGACTTGCTTTCTGGTATGCTTATCCTCAGTGAAGTGAAATTTCACTATCTTCAGGATATTTTTGGTGAAACATTGCTTGAGAAAAGTGAATTCCTTCAAACATTTTCAACAGAAAGCAATTATATCAAGTGAGCTCATGTCAGTCTTTCCTCATTTTCTTTTTACTTTTTCATCATGCCTGTTTGATCTTATATTAGGAGCATCATTACATCTGGAGCTGTTTTGCAATGCTATACTTCTAACAAAGCTGTTGATTCATCTGATACTCATTGCAATGGTTCCAATGGTTCAACTATGGAGGTACTTTTTTTGGGAAATATAATTAATGGAGCAGGCTACAATTGTGAGCTTGTTCTTGTTGTGGCTTTTATTCCATTTTTGGTAAATATGGGAGTTTTAGAAGAGTCCTATTCTTTTTTTTTTCTTGTAGCATAGCATGAACTTTCGTGGAATTGCTTAAAAATCAAATTTAAATTTTTTCAGTTAAGCCGTGATTTTTTTATTAGCTGTCAATCTAGTAAGATTGGAAAGTAATTTTTTTATAAAACTACTGTGGGGTATAAAAATTTTAATAATTAAAATATAGTTCATTTTAATGAATTTAATTATATATTCCAATTTTCTCCTATCCTATATCTTAGGACCTTATAATTTTTATGCATTCGTGAACTTTCAAAAAGAGAGGGAGAGACAATGATTCCTACCTAACGTGTTTGGTACTCGAGCTTTTGTTAAAATGAATAATGATTTTCATTCATGATTGGCATTCATCCACTTTACTATTATTTTATTTTACAGAGTTCTTTCAACAATGGAGCATTGAGCTACTTGTAATGGGAAAAAAGAACCATATGTAATCATTAAGTAGAATATGGAATCATGTTATGGAAGGCGAGAAACTAAGTTTTATTAAGAACTAAATTAAAATACAGTAATTAAATACCTATAGTATAAATTTTTTATATGTAAATAGTAGTACATGATAGCGCTATTCCAAGTATATTTTACTTGTCCAGTTGTATTGTGACTAGCGCAATGCATAGTCTATTCTCGATTAAATAGTTTAGTTTGGTAAACTATTTTTTGCCATAGGTAGAAGGTGATACTATTTAAGAAAAGAGAAGTAGCATGGGAGTTAAATGGGAAGCTGGGAATGATAAATAATTGGTGGAAGAATATGAACTGCATTAAATATAGTATGTAAAACCCGTAAGCGTGAATGAGATGAATGCACCTTTTGCCTTAGAAAAATTGTACTTTTCAATTAAGATTTCAATGACCGAAAATTTTATGTTTTTTTAAAAATTCCTAAAAGTTAGGCATGCTTCGAAAACCAGACAAGATATTGATATGTTACGATAATATTATTTGCCTGAATTAAGGTTTTTGAGGAAGGAAAGAACTTGATCGCATGATTCAATGCCTTTCAATTGTGAATGTGTTTTTGAGGAAATTTAGATTAAGCATTAAACAATAGAATGTAGCATCCTTTGTGAAAAACTGAAGGATGTAATGATATTGGAAAAAGTTATGATGGCTGTTGATGATAGTATCATTGGAGCACCAGTGGAAATGATGCCTTTTGAGAATTAAGAGGTTAGACTTAAAAAACCGCCATAACCAAATGGGAAATGTTTTGCACTGGAAATGAAGAAATTTTGTGAGAATGTATAAGCTGGCATGTGGCACCCTTGTCTTCGTTCTTATTATTTTTATCTATGGCGTCCCAGAGAAATGAATTGCTTGGTTTTATAAGCATTTGTCAGGTGACCCTCATCTAGTTAAGTGACCACTTTTCTTTTTTCAAGTGCATCTTGACTTGTTTTTGTGGAGGCCAATTTTTTATTTTTGTGCTTGATTTTTGTCTCACAGCACCAGATCGTTAGAATGGATTTGCAGAGCTTGCCTGTTGGTTTGCTGTACAGTCGTCTTGTACCTCTTACTTTTCTACTTATTGATGGTATTGTTTCATTCTTTTATGGTCTTTTAGTGTCGCAAATATTGTGCAAACTAAGCATTTATTTCATCAACTGAGTGCATTTCAAATGCACCGTTTAGGCAGCAGTCCAATTGATGTCACTGATCCAAATTGGGACATATATTTTGCTGTGAAGAAGATGCCGAGTACTTCAGGGGATTATTGTTTAAGTTTGCTGGGTTTTGCAACTGTATATCGTTTCTATCATCATCCAGACAGCACTCGCCTACGTCTAAGCCAGGTTTGCTCCTGTTGGTTTAATTGTGTTACCCTTGAGTTGGTTATGTAGCAGCAAGTCCAGTTTTCCTACGCATTATAAGATGCATGCATTTAAGCAAGCTATAGATTTTGTGAAAGAAAATTAATGTGTTATATTTTCTAACTCATGCTTTCTTCTTGTTTCAGGTGCTGGTGTTGCCTCCGTACCAAGGACAAGGGCATGGTCGACACCTGTTGGAGTCCATTAATTCCATCTCCATAACCGAAAATGTGTATGATGTGACTGTCGAAGAGCCATCAGAATACCTCCAGTATCTGCGATCCTGCATTGACACCCTCCGCTTGCTTGATTTCAATCCTATAAAACAGAACCTGAAGTCTGCTGTGTTGTCACTGGAAATGAACTGTGTAACTAAGAAGGCTAGCAGATCACAGGTTGTTCCACAAAATTGGATTGCTGAGATTGTTCGGCAGAAGCTCAAGATCAACAAAAAGCAGTTCTTGAGGTGTTGGGATATCCTTATCCATCTTAAACTTGATCCCAACAACTGCAAGAGCATGGAAAACTTCAAAGCCTCTATCTCTACCCGGATAAAGAGCGAAATCCTTGGGAAAGACTCCGACTCCAAAGGAAAGCGTTTGATAGAAGTGCCAAACGAATATGATCATGATATGACCTTTGTTGTGTATTGCCCAGGCGGTGGAGAAGAGTTAGAAAACTTGGATGAAACGATAGATGGTGATCGATCAGCTCAGGAGCAGCAGTTAAATGCGTTGGTTGTCAAGCAAATGCAAGCCATAGATGACATAGCAAAGAAGGTCCTTCTCTTGAGAAGCTCTATAGTTTAGATAAGTCGTCGTGGAAAACACAGGAACAATGTCCTTTTCTTCTATGAGGTGGACGACTGTTGCCTCCATGAATGGACGAAGATGGTGCTCGGCGGGAATAGCATATACTTTGGAGTGTATCAGCCCATTTTCGATGAAGTTATTAATCTTAAGATACGTCAAAGTATTAATGTTTTATGAACCTGTAGAATATGTTTTGTCCGCTTGTGATTTCATCATGGTTTTTCATATATAGGAACTTGGTTGTTGTAGTTTATGTTTCGTCCTTATCATATAGCGTTAGCCTGTTGTAGCTAATGTGTTGGTTTGTGAGAAGCTGTTTAGCTGAAATGCTAGTTCATGTGAGGATTCTTATCATGATAACAATAGTCTTTTCTTTTTTTCTTTTTCGGACTTAGTTTGATTGATTAAGAATGATTGAAATTATGCATGCAAATTTGATTGGGAAAATTGTAGTTTAATTAAAAGCTGAATTGACATCAGATCAAGTTTTAAATACCTTGATTGATGTCTAATTGAACATTTCTAATATAATTTTTTAATATAACTTAAGTTCCTTTAATTGCAATATGAATGATTACGTCTAATGTCTTTTTTGTTGTTGCTGTTGTAAAGGATCATTGCATTGGACAAGTCTTCGTTCAGATCAAAGCCGTGGAGGAGTTTATAATCTTGGACTTAATGCAAAATCCACTCCAGCATTTTATTGTGCTCTGACAAATGCAGCTGTTTGGCATTTACGGTTAAGTAATCCATTATTTCATATCTTCAAGGTTGTTTCGTCTACCTTACATTATCAAAGCCTTCCAAACATGATGTTCATCATGTTTACTCGTAGGGTAAAACTGATCAGTTTCCCTTTCCTAAATGCACCTATACAACTACATCTCTAACCTTTTACATATCAATTTATTTTGACTATCATCTGTTCCATCCAGTTGTAGGTTCTGTTTTATTGTTGATGATTTCACTTGCTATGCTCTATTTTTTTCATATAAAATTGCTTCAATTCAAACTCATAATGGTGTTGATTTCATTGGTTACTTATACCATTGTTATTACAATATGGCATTCTTTATAGAGTTTCATGCCTTTACACAAGTAAACAGAATGGTATAGTGAAACATAAAAAGATGCAAATTGTTGAAATTGGAAGGCCTCTTCTTATTCAGTATGTGACCTCTTTTATACTGGCTTGAGGCTTTCAATACTACTATTGCCATCTTTATAAACTACCTTCGGACAAATGTTTTAACTTACAAATCACTTCGTAAACTGTTCTTCAACAGAAAACCTTAGTATAAAATGTTAGTTTAAAACTTGTCAAAATTGTATCATTTGAATCATTTACATCGTGTTAATTTTAGAGTTTTGCTTTTAAGGGAATCCTTGGAATGCTGGGTTTGCCTCAATTTTGTAACTGGTGGGTGGGGGCCTTCGGATTTGTTGTTAAATGAGCAAGGGTTATCACTTCACTTTGAATGGTTGTGGCTGTTAAAGTTGTTTCGAAACAGTAGAATTGAAGTATAATTTCAGAAGAATATTTTTATTTGTAAGTTAATATACTTGATGGATATCATGATTTTTAGGAGATGAAGCTTGAAGATTGAATCATCAGTAGATGTTTTATAGCTCAAGTTATTAATGCTATTGATTGTCATCCCTTGAATGTGGCTGTATCTTACAGAAAAGTAAATTTTTGGAATGATATTTATTATATGGGGCCCCTTTTGAATTTTTTTTTATTGGAAAAATTTAAATGGGGAAGTGTGAAGGGAAGTAAAATAATTTAGATATTATCCTGATAATTATGGGTTTAGGGATGTTAATAAGGTTATGATGATTTTTGTTATGATTGATCAATGATTTTTTTTTATTATAATTGAATTTAATAATTTTATTGTTTGTTTTGTGAATGTTCTTAATAATTAAATCTAAGATGAAGTGTTTGTTGGTAATATAGTATAAACATATCAAAACATATGGAAATGAAATTGGATTTATAGTGATCAAATTTGAATTTTAATTGGTGATATATAGATTAAAATAAGTGATTATAAAAAATTTGAAAAATGAAAGATGCTGATTCTTGTAATAATACTCTAAAATGATGTTGAATTTCATGAGATTATTAGTAATATGTTTTGTTATTTAGATGGAACTTTGTGATGAAAATATCTCATTTAAAATTAAAGATTAGTTATACAAGATTAAAATGGTGTTGATAATGTTATATGGCGCAAATTGTTGACTTGTGAAATTTTAAAATACAAATAAAATAATTTACAAGGATAAGATGTTGAGATGAGATTTATGTAGTTGCGATTGAAAATAAGCTTATCTGGAAATAATTTAGTATAGATTTGTTGAAGAGGTTAAATGAACATAATTTAATTTTTGTCCAATAAAGAGAGACAACAAGTCATCAGAAAGAAATTGATTTGCTGATACTTTAGTTTGGCTTGTCTTTCAAAGAAAAATTTTTATGATTATTAAATAGAATTTTATTGATATTTGAACGTTAATATTCACCTTGCTGATAGAATGAAGAAAAGCTAAGTGAATATGTATCAAGGATGAAATATATGATGCCCACCTCAATAAAATGATGGTACTTATCATGTGTTGGTTGAGTATTTTAAATTTCTTTGGAACGACTTTATTGATTATAATATAAATCAAGCCTTCTTATTGTTTGATTATGTCACTTTTTATAATAAATAATTCAGTTGATGTTACAAAATAACTTTATTGTCAAGGATTTTGAGGCTAATATTTAGACATAAAAGTCGAGGAACCATCGAGGTTCGGAGAACTCGTTGGAAAAATTCAATTAATATCTTTTGAATCATATTCAGATTTTATATTCCATTTTTTTTAAGTTGGTTGGTAGGATTGAACTCTCAAGTCTTACTACACCAAGCCTGATGCTCAAAGCAACTGGATGTGTTAATATCTTCTATTACTTATAATTAGATCAATAAAATTTATCGAATTTCTATTATTCAATTTTGGTCTTAGAAATGTAATTAGAATGGTTATTTATTTCTTTTTATTCTCTTTTTTTTTATTTTCATTTTTCTTCTTAATACTAATATATGTTTGTGCACGTGTTGTGGTTAGGCATTACTTCGCCATCGTTATTCGAAACTAGAGTAGTTTTTTCAGAGAAACGAAATAATGCTCCAATAAAAAATATTATTTATGTAGATCGGAAAGCAAATTGAAATAAAAATTATTCCTTTATATTAAAAATATTGTTGTTATTTTCTTGATGAACAAGCATAGAGTTTTATGTATAATAGGGAGTGGCTATGTGGATGAGGATTAGGGAAAGGCGTTGAGTCACCTCAATTGTCGAAACTTTCCTTTTCGTTATCTAAAATATCGGCAACATTTGCCCTTTGACTTGTGTGGTCTTACAGGTCGGCATCTCTGTCGGTCCCACCACAAAATAGATTTGTCTTCTAAGATTGTGACCTTCGGACATCGCTATTTTTGGTAAATAGTTGAATCGTACGAAAAAATTATATTTTTTTTTTTACAAAAATATGATTGAAAATGAAATTTGAAAAAAGAAAAATCTATTGCACTGTTGTTTCAGATACCGCCATTATTATTCCTTGGATCCTCACGCCCATCTTTATCCAGTACGTACATCCCCATCTCTATCCAGCCACGCCACACTTGCCCTCCTATAACTTTCAAGAAAAGAAATTTATTTTAATAAAATACTTGTATTTAATAAAATAATTTATGTTATTTTTCTTGGATCATCATTAAAAAAAAAAAAAAAAAAAAAAAAAAAATCAAATGTGATAAATATCCTTTCATATTTTATATGAAAGTCATTTTTCAGATACCTGGCATTTCACAGGAAGGAAACAAAAGCTTGATTTCAATGCTGTAAGCAAATTGGTACAATTTACATCCGAATAAACATTCGAAAATCAAATGCGAAATCGAAAACGTTACATTATATTTTTGATCTGTCTCGTCAAATCGCAATCGAAATGAGAAAAACAAACACTCTTCAATCCGTTCGATGATATCCAAGTGAACCACAAAACAATATTCACAATCAAGAGAAAAAAGGGCCGATCATCTCCTACGTCTCCATTGATCGATGAATAATCACTTAACGAGCTCTGACACCCACCCAACGTCAACATCGGGTAATCCTCCAGGTGCACCGCCCATGTCTGGCGACTCTCCGCTGTTGATAACATTAGCCCCGTACTTCCTTCCACATCCGCACCACTCGTTTCTATGCATCTCCATCATGGAGGCCGCCGTGGGGGTCGAGGTCGCGCTGCTTAAACCCTCGGGCGACCGAAAGCCGGACAACGCTTGCCCCACCCCCCAAGTGCACTTGCTCAGTTGCAGCCTCTTCATCGAAGCAATCATATCATCCACAATCACAAACTGCGGAACCGCTCGCCTCGGCAACGCCAACGGCGATATCGGTGGCGAATCGGACGGAGGAGATGCCGGCATCGGTACCAAAGTTGAGGTTGGAGACGACGACATCCCCTTCGACAAATAAGCGTCCAGGGACGCCAGAAGCCGGAGTGGAGAACCGTCGTAAGAATCCGCCGCTTTTGGTGAGTTCTGCTGCTGGTTATTCTGCAGTACACGAAGCTGTTCGGGCGTGTGGGCGAAAAAGCAAACGCGCCGGCGGCATGCTGTGCCGTCCTTGCACGGCTGCGTTCGATACCGTTCCGGGTGAAGCCAACTCTCGAACACTCCGTGAGCGAACTCACAGGCGTCCCCCTTCTTGCAGTGCCCTTTGCGAAAATCGGAGCAAGATGTACCAGAGTAACAATACTTCCTCGGATCTCGCCGCCGAGCCTTCTCACCAGGATGAGCGAACGGGCACTCGGTCCAATCGTGCGACCGACCCCGAGCGCACCGCCTAACTTTGAACTCGTAAATCCGGAACTCGTCGGACGAGAACGGATCGACCGGTGGCTGTACTTCTCCAAACTCCGAATCGCTCGACGACAGTAATCTATGCAACGCAGCGAAAGCCGACTCTCCAGAAGTATAAGGCGACAGATCTCCGCCAGGTACACCGCTTACCGGAAGTGAATAGCTGCGCGCAACCACCGACGCGTCGTCTAATATTGGCCATGGTGGAACCAGTATAGTGGGACGGTTGCTTGTTCCCTCTTCCTTCGCTGTCATGATTTCTCCTTTCTTTCCGGTTGGTTATTCCTCCGCAGTAAAGAAGGCGAAGGGTTGCCTGCCTTTTATAGCGGGCAAACTAACTCGTGTTATGCAATTAACCCAACCGAGCCTGGGTTGGTTCCAAACTGATGGCGCTGGGGAAACTAGCGGTTTGGGTTATTACCGAAAGCAGATGGCAGGTTGTGTAAACAGTTCGGGTCGGGTCCGTATTGAATGAGAGCTATCCTGGGAAGCAAGTGTAATCTATACTCCTGCGGAACAAGGGATCGAGCTGAAGCAAACAGTGAGCGGAATTATTGCTGAAAATGGAATCTAATTGGAGCGGAAAACGATGCTTTAAATGGACAGATGCGACCCATGGGATTTTCTCTTCAAATTATATAACACAACACCAGTACGTTATGTCACAAATTTCTAAAAGAGTATATCCCTTGATCATGATATCATAAGAAATTGTCTAAACATAGACTTCCCATATCCAGTAGCTTGAACGGTTTAGTTTGGTGTGAACTTAATAAGCCTTTGATGGAATACAAATTTTAAGAGAATTGAATGATTTGATTATAATAAATGGCTTAGAAAGAAGGCTTGAATCATAATATTTTAAGTTATTTAGTCCAATTTGGAATGTTATCTCCTATTTCTTATGAAATTGATTGGCTAAGTTGAAAAGTAGTGCAAAAATAGAAGAGAATAGAAGTAAAAAAAAATAAAAATAAATAAATAAATAAGTAAAAGAGAGTGATGCAAAGATTTGTATATAAAATTCTAATATATGAAAAAATCATGAAAATAATATAAGCAATGATATCAATTAGATTTATTTCATGTAAATGAGGACAACATTCTACCAATAAAAGAAATCATAATAATGTACAAAATATATAAGAATGAAAACTCTTTTTAAAGCCTTAAGACACACAAATTTTTTACATAATAAAACTTTTTAAAATCTTTTTTAATTAGACAAATTATTAAAAAATAAAAACATCTTAATATATGATGCATTAAAAATTGAATGGAACTTTAATCAAAATATTTGAGCTAAGCTATGAATAAAAATGTAGCACAAACAATATTATGAGCTAATTTTGAGTAATGGTCAGATCAACTTAATTAGATTGAAAATCAAATCATATATACATGCGTACAAGCATATATATATATATGTGTGTGTGTGTGTTAATGATTTATAAATGTATAGTATCATATATGATTATTCTATATAAACAATTTTGTTAACTTTAATTTTGAAAAATTTGAATTTAAAATCAAGTTAATTGAATTTTGAATAATTGTTTTCCTTTAATCAAACATGAATTAATAATTTATAGCCAAACTTAACTCTAATGAAGATTGTATTAAACACATTTAATTTAAAACTTTGATCAAATCAACATTAAGCCGATAAGCAAGTCTTGAATATCAAATTAATGACACAAAGTCATCTTTGAAATCAATGAAAAAAATAGCTACTAAACAAGCCCTTTAAAGCTAATGAGAATTTATGATCACTTATTTGCATAGTAATCATTTCTTTTATAAGCCTTAAGATAATGTCATTAGTAGATATTTCTTTAAAAGACTAATAAATAATTACATGATATATAATTAAAGATATACTTATTGTATTTTATCAATAAATATTTTTATAATTAATAATTAACTAATTAATTATTTTTTAATCATTTTTAATAATTTTATCTTATGTTTAAAAGTGAATAATTTATATTAAATTAAATCCCAAATACTATTTAATTTAAAAGTAAATATTTTCTCAAATAATTTTCTTGAAATTAATATAAAAATGTAGTATAGATCATAACAAATTAAACATGTAATGTAACATATTCAAACTTCTAAAATAATAAAATTGTATTAATATTTTATGATAAAACTGTGGACATACAAAATATCTAAAAGGTATATAAAAATTAAATAATTAAATATTACAAAATATAAAGATTGATATATTATTAGATATACTTTAATAAAACAAATTTAATAACATTGATTTGGTTTAATCGAAGTTTAATTTGTGTTATTATATATATATATATTTATATTACTTAAATATCTAATCTCTTACCCAAACTTACCTACTTTTGTCATTTCCTTTTTCTTCATATGCTTAGTTTACCAAATCCTAAATCCTAATCTCCTAAGTTAATTACTTTTCATCTTGTAATCACGTTATTGGGAGAAGTTTCAACAGTTACCCCAGTCTCGTTGGGATCTCCATTGGATAGCTACATATGTTGGTAGGGAGGAAGAGAAAGAGAAGAAAAATTATATAAATAAAGAGGAAGAGAAGACAATGTTTGGGAGATAATATTAAGAATAGAAAGGAAAATAGAGAGTGAGAAAGACAAAGATTGAACGAAAAAAAATTGAAAATCAACTTCCATTATGAAGATTGATGAATTTCCTAAACTCTTAAATTTGGACTTATGACTCTTAAGCATAACAACGGTCATCGCTTCCCATTCGGTTAAATCTAAAGAGGAAATGATGATTGAAAGTGGTTATCAATTGGATACAAAAGCCAATGAGTGAAAAAATGTGCACAAAACTTTGAGGTAATCATTTTTAACACATTTGTAAATGTGTACGTTTATTATATTGCTAATTGATAATATATTTGTGTGTAGGCATATAATATGTTTATATATATATATATATATATATATATATATATATATGTATAACATTTTTAGTCTATTATACTAATTAATGTGATGTATAGACAAGAACGTATATACATATAAAAAATGAAATGATACACTGAATGAAACGATACATGAATTTCTATATTTTATTATAAGCAGGAGTATGATGATATTAAGTATTTTATTACTTACATGAAATAAATGATATGTTATGATATATACACAAAAAAAAATCATAAGATTGAAGATAAGAAAATATGGGAAATACCATAAGAAGTTTAAATGATAATTATTAGATCATGTGATTGAAAATGTTAAAAATAACTTGATAAGTATGCAACTAAAGATAACAATAAAACAAATTACTAGTATTTTATTCATAGAAATATGAAAATTAATAAATTATATTTTCATTATAATTAAACAAATTAAAGAAATATCGATTAATTACTCATAAATAGAATGAGCAGTTGAAAATGATTATTGTAAGGTTTACTTTGATGAAAGAAGATGATGTCTATATTTAAGAGCACATCAAAAAAGAAATGATAATCAAAATATTACATGTTTATATTTATTTTTTGTGATAGTGACATCTGTATTATATTATTTTTTGATAGTTTTAATTAAAGACCTTAGTTTCTTATTTTCATTGTTTTAATTGTAGGATCAAGGCCAAGCAATATGACCTAAATGTCTTATTATTTCACATATAATAATTGTGTTAGGTATAATCTGTCGAACTTCTGATGGTGGATCACTCTATTTTTTAACACTAACATTTTCAGGTGCATTGAAATGGTAATACAAGGAGGAAAGAACAAATGAATAAAATGTTAACTTTTATTATTATATGTAAAAGTTTTATCTAATTACTAAAAAATATACTTGTGATTTTTTAAGACATTATAATTACTTGGATATATAATAAATAACTATGTGGATGTATAATCGATATATACATACATTGATATACATGTGTGATGTTATTAGTTGTAAATATTTATGTATATGAAAAATAAAATAAAAGAGAGATTATTTATTTGAAATATGAGATTTAAGAAAATAACATTATATGATTTTAGATCAAGAATTTAAATTCTAAAGTCATGATAAGAGAATGATAATATATCATGTGATGTCTCGAATGACAATCTAACGTAACAAGTTTTAATATGCAATCACACAATGTTGTTTTATAATTACTGTTAAATGTTCTTAAACTATATGATAGAAGCATCTAATAATAAAAATGAATGTTGTTAGTGTCACGTTATTACAAAATTATTTATCATTGGATATAAAATTAAATATTTAGTAAAATTTATGACACAAAGTTTTATGTGTACATTATTAGAATAGAATGTTGACTAGCCACCTCTTAAAGATAATTATAAATTAATTATTTTAATTTGAGAAATTAATAGTAGGTTTGCAAATTAATCAAATTTGGATCAAATCAATATAGATTCAAATCCAATTAAAAACAACTTCAGATTAGGTTGACGATTGAAACAAATCCTCATTGATCCAAATTTTTCCAAGTTTAATTGAATTTTGAATAATTGGCATTTTACCAAATATGTGCATTACGTCAAATTTAGTTATAACTTGATTAGATTAGTGACTCGATCCATATAGCTGACGTGGATTGGATTGAAATTGAGTAAACTTATTGAAAAAATAATTTAATTTTTCATATTTTAAATAAAATCTAAAATCAGGTGAAATCAATGTAATTCATTTCTCAGTAGCAATAAACTTTTCATTATTCATTTTATTTAGGAAATAAAATAATAATCTAAAATCCACGAAAAATATGAGATCAACTTGAAGTGCTTATTTTTCCGAAGTCGGTCCCGTCGATTCGATCCTCCTTCCGGGCTCGTTGTCGCTCTCTCTTACGCGCCTCACTCGCTCGCCGGCGACGGGGAGCGTGGAAATTCGATGAATTTCCGAGTGGTGGCACAAAGACAGGGTAGTTCCGCGGACATTAACGATCGGTCTCTGCAAACATTGTTCCCTTGCTGAAAATGGTAATGTTGGTGAAGGTCGGTGGATCTCGGATCTCTTTCTTTTCTCATATTTACGTGTTTCAGGAGAGTTGCAGTTTTACTGGAGGCTTTCTGTTTCGAGGTTGGATTGAACTGTCTGCTGGCTAGCTGAACTGGTAGGTAATGCGTGTGTGAATCTTTGTTTTTTTAGTATGACTTTTTTTTTATTATTTTGTTTGTTAGATTCACTTTGAGAAATTGTTTAAAGTTAATTAAATTATTGTGATTTATAGTGCTTCATAGGTTCTTATTACGCTGGTTAAACTGAAATTTGGAGCATGATGATTTCCATTTGATTGAAGAGTTTGTTCGGCGCGACTATTGCAGTTTGACAAGGAGCCAATGAAAATTAGTATGTAGATAATTTTTTTAGACGTGCTTTTAAAAAGAGTTTTTGCTTGGTAAAGCGTAGTTCAAAGGAATCGCTAGAAGGCCTTTGAATTGTTTATGTGTGTGTATAGGCTAAATGCGCCTTCAATCCTTTTTAAAAGATATGAGAAATAGGAGGGCAAATATGTCTGTTCTTTTAAAAGAAAAAAAAATAGTTGATGTTGAGGCTGCCACATTTCAAATGTATTTGGTAACATGTGATGGAGTATGCAATTGGCTAGACTTCCAAAAGCTCGCACAAACACACCTTTAGATTCATTCTTTAGCTAGGTTTTTAAGGATCTTTTCATTTTATATTTGTCATGAAAATTGATGTTAAAAAGTTTTTTAAAAGTTTCATTTATTCTATAGGATATAAAGGTGATATCGATACAAGTTTGTGCATTTTTGGTTCAACTTGAACTTGATATTTTAAAATTTGGGTTGACGAAAGATTTCTTGAGCAATTATGCTGAACTTGAGGCTACATGAAATCCATTTCAAGCTACTTTGCTTGCCTATGCATGTGCATAGAAAAAAGATCTAAAGTTTTACTAAGATTTGAACATAGAACCTTCCATACCCTTGCCCACACATATGAAGAATTGTGGTACACTTGATTTGACAATCTTACATGTTAGTAGATTATACTTAACTTTACAAGTTGGTTCAAAACAAAGTTCGAGGGAACCTTGGAAATGGATATAGAATTGTGTTTGCGTTTACCAGTATGATTTTAATTCAACTTGATTTAGTTCAATTCAAGTAAAATTTTGAATGATCTTTTTAGCGATTGTTTGGATTTTTGGATATTTTTATCACCCAAAATCTAATGTTTCCACATGAAACTGAACTAATAAAAACAAAAAAAGCCTTAAACAACTTGTGCTTGAAAACAAGATTTAGGCTTTATATTATATTGCATTTGAAAAGCACTTTTTGTGTGCCAAATAGTTCTAGTTAAAAGATCATTTTTGTTTATTTACATTGACTACCTTTCAAAAAATTAAACACTATTTTAAAACTTTTCTCTTAATGACCCATAAACGTAGTGACAAACATAAGTTTTAAATATTTTGCTTCTCCTTTGTAGCAATAGTATTTTTTTATTGTAATTTTTTTTTTGCTTAGCCTAGGTAAGAAATTAAATTGCTGGGCATGAGTACATATGAAATTTATTTCATTAGAATGAGTAGTTTGAAGCATAAGGATTTGTATGGGATAGTTCATAAATAATAAAAATCACAATAATTTGATTTAGGATGCCAAGGAAGGAATCTTTATACTTTTGAAGAAGCACCTTCTCTTCTTGAAGCCTCTATGCTAAAGCAATTTTCTTGCATAGGAGGGCTTTGTGATCTTCTTTGATTGTGAGCTTGGTTTTCACCAACTCATTAATGGTTGCATGGTGGAGTTATCAATGAGTATCCAAGATGATATGTTTTTAGGTTTCTCAATTGTTGGATCATTACACAATCAAATATGAATTCCAAACCAAATACTCCATACAAAACCTTTTATATATTGTCAATTCATTTAGATTAGTAATCCAATTTATTATTTATTTTTTTTTACTACAAATTGGATTTAGGTGTAAGGAGACCTGTTATATATGACATGAAATCAATAGATGTTGATGTGACAAATACAACCACTTGTTGAAATTATGGAAATCTATGATTTATTAATTTGGTTTTGTTTTCTAGAATAAAAAACTATTTTATTAATTCTTTATTTTGTTTAATTGTTCCCTAGACTAAAAGGGTATTGATATTAATTTATAGATTCCTTTATTAGTTTTTGTTTCCTAGAAGAAAAAGGCATTTATATTAATTGACCGATTCCATAATTAGCTATTTTTTAGTTTTAGTTCCTTGATTTGAGAAAGTGATTCTCGCATCGCTTATTATATATTCATATAACGCTTCATTAGAAAAATAAGAGAATGATCATTTTTTATTTCCAAAATTTTCACGTGGTATCAAAGCCACCATTGAATTTTTAAATTTTTTCTATTGACCAAGTATGACATGATCAAGGGAAAAATAAAAACCATCCTCACTAGAAGAGACGATGAATTCTGAAACCCTTATCGCCAACAACTATGGCGAGATAGACATTGTTCTTCATATTATTGGACAAAATGTAAATGAGAACGATTATCTTTAGTAGTCATAATTCATGTTGATGAATAGCCATGAAGATGGGTAAGATGATTATCATATAGGTGAAGTCGTTCCTCCAAAGGTTGGAGATTCAAAATCAAAAAATTAGAAGATAAAAAATAACATTGTTATGCTATTTTTGATAAATTCCACAATGAATGAAATTGGCAAAAATTTCTTATTCCTCATCATCACCCATAAAAGGCATGCAATTAGAGAATTCACCTGAGTTATAAAAATAACTTTAAGAGTTTTTAAATCAAAAGTAATCTTCATGATCTTTGACAAGGATATTCTTTCATTATTGAATTCTACAGCCGCCTCATTCATCAGTTGTAGCGATTGAATTTGTTCATGAGATTGTGCAAGTGATGTGAAAAAGTTAAAAAAAATTGTTGAAAACAAAAAAAATCTTTATATTCTTGATTGGACTCAACAAGAACCTTGATGAGGTTAGGACATATAGTAGGAATGAAGTCCTTGACAAACGTTCGAGAAGTATTCCCTAAGGATCATTCTGAAGAAAGTAGGAAGAAGATGATACTGGGAGAATTATTTGTTATTTCTGTCATAAAATATTTTGCCCTAGCCACTCAAGGAGTCTAATACAACGACAACAATTGACTAAAAAAGGGAAGACCGTGTTGCTAGAAAGTAGGCCATGACATGACAATTATTAGAAAGTCTATGACAAGCCTACTGATTGGAAGCCACCAAGATTTGTATCTGACAAAAAAGTCATGGAAATCTTGTCTTCGTTAATGAAAGGTCCTTTCTTATTGAATTTAGTTTATTTAGCAAGAAATAGTGTGAAGTTTTAAAGAAATGCTTTCACAGCTAAGTTTTGTCAACAACATAATTGAGATGAGATCTTTAGTATAAAAGGTAATTACTTGAGTACTTTCTTTGTAAAATTAGAAAAAGTAGGTTCGTGGATTGAAAATTTGGGTGCATCCGATCATATGAAAGCATCCAACCATCTAACTCTTATGAACTTAGAGTGAGGGTCACTTAAAAAGTTTTATCCCCTATCTCTTCAAAAGGTGGATGTCAACAAAGATATAAGTTACTGTTTTTGCTCTTCAAAAATTTTATTTCAATGCATAATCTATACAATATCACCTAAAATCCATCAAAGCATCCTAACATTACTCATATCCTTACATGCAACCATACAAAAGTTTGATTAGCTCACTTTCATTATCTTTATCATCACTCAAAATATCAAAAAGTATCAAGAGAGATGATCTCAACACCTTTTTCCTCGCAACTCCTGCACAAAGGATGCGGTAGGAAATGTCTTGACTTCTTCTCATCATTCATCATTGCTCCATTGCATAAAGGTTTCGAGATGTATGCCTTTGCTCTCCTTTCTTTCCTCTCGTCGTTGCGACGTTACATGTTGGACTCAAAAAAGCGTGGTTTTACCCTCCTTTCTCTCTTTTGCCATAATTTCAATAGCATGAAGACCTTGAGAAGAGATAGTCTTACATTTTATCCCCCATTCATCATTGTCCTATATATGCTCTCCTTTTACCACCTTTGACAAAAGCCTCAAAGAGCTTGACATTGCCTTCTCTTTTCATTATTTCTATAAATAATATTTACTTTTTTGTAAAACATTATCATGTCCTCAAAGTACAAAATCTCACCTAAATATTTCCATTCTTATATCATTTGCACTTGGGAACTAAACAAACAGATATCCATAAGGTTGCAACAAAAGTCCTTGCAGGATCATAATTATCAGTGATTTCTATTTTGGGTTAAAATTAAAGATGACATCCTTTTAAAAATGTAGTCTCTTGATGTTGCTAACACAGGAGTTTTATTGGTAATTGTTTTTTTAAAAAATATTAAATTTCACGTTATCTGTGCTTGGTATTGTTTGTGGCCAACTCTTAATAATTATTGATATGAAGAGTTGGGGGAACTAAATAAATAAGTAGAAAAAAAGAAGAGAGGGAGAGGCCTATGACATTTACCGAGTGCATACTCGAGCACTACTGGATTATGCGAGAATAAAAAGGAAGAATATGAGCCCAGTCGGTTTGGCGACATTTGTCAAACAGGGCTACGAAGAGTCTCCCCCCCTCAGTTCAAAGGTATTGAAGGCAAAAAAAAGCTAATTTGACCTTCTCTTTGAGTAAACAACCACAACGCAATCTAAAGGCTTTGCCTCACCACCGAAGTCCCTTTGCGACCTTACCCACGCTCAGTTGAGGCCCAGAAGCCTTACCTCTTATGTTCCCTAGCTCACCTCCCAAGCCTTCAAGCTCATCTTCCTCAAGTTTTAGAGTATGAAGTCTTGAAGCATTTGGGTTTGCCCTTCCCAAGCTTCAAGATTCTCTTCCTCCAAGCCGTTTCTCCTCACTCGTGCTTTAACGTTGCTCCTTCCCTGCCTTTTCCTTTAACTACTCTTAGGCATTTCTCTACCTGCTCCTCTTGACTACTCCTTTACCTTTGTCTTAAGCTTTTAGCATCGAATACCTTGCACTTTTTCTTCTTGATGGCAGAGATCCTTACCTATGTCTCATGCGTAGTCTCAGTAAATACCACGCATGTTGCCCACGTTACAGAGAAGGTTAGAAGCTGCCCAAACCGCTTTGTTCAGTGTCAACCTGATGGATCGCCTTCAGACCAGCACGCAACCACGCCTCTCCAAACTGGTACGCATTGAATCGGTCCAAATGTGCTGATTCGGTCCGACCCAAGCCACTATCGCATTCTTTAAGCTAAGACGCATTGGACCGAGCCACCATTGCGCCACTTTGAACTGGGATGTGTTGGATCGAGCTGAGCTCGTCTAAACTGTGCCAAATTGCTACGAATGATGCTGAACTAGTCTAAACCATGCCGGATTACTACGGATTATGCCGAACTGGTCTCAACTATGCTGAATTGCTACAGACCAAGCTGGCCTAGTTTAGGCTAAGCGTAATTGAACCAAACTAGGTTGGACAACATTGACCTACATTGAACTACACCAAATCGAACATCTTTGATTCAGAAGCACGCTTACAATAAAGTTTGTACCAATCCAATTGGTCTTTCCCAATTTTGCTTCGACAAGAATTGCTTAAAGAAGTCCCAACAAAGAGCTTAGAGAATGTTATTGACTTCCTCGCCTTTTCTTTAAGCTTTTGTTTACATTTGCCTAATCCTTCTTTCACATCAACATAGGGTTTTGCAAATAACCTTCCATTCATTCTCAAGTTTAATCTAAATTTAATGATGCTCACTTCTAAGATCAATTTTATTAAAACAACTTGTACTAGATACTAAATCTAAAAGATTATCAAGTTTAAGGCCGGCGAACTCATACTTGATAGTAATCTTTTTTATTGTGTTATTGTCAATAGACATCCTTTTCTAAGGAGTTTATCTATTTTTCTCTTTAATTTAGTATTTTCAATTAGGTTCATCTTATAATTAGATAAATTTGATAAATGTGATCTTAATACAAGATCTATAACATTTTGAATGTCTCTAAGTGGTGGTCACTCATTTGAAAACTCCTTAAGAGTGATATCAACAAACTCTTTAAGTAAACTAGTAGTCCTCTTAGGGATGTGTATATCAAATAGCATAGGTAAGGTCTTTTTCACTTGTAAAAGAAATAAACGACTATTGTGTGTGAACTATTTTCTTAAATCATTAAATCTCACATGTTCTATTTAATAGCGTATGATTTTAGGCCACTCTGGTTTTGCAAAGAAGGTACTATAGACTTTCTAGTGAAATAGAAAGTGAAGAGTTGCATCTTTCTCTCAATAACTAGTGTCTTAAACTTAGATGATGGTTTGGTGGCAGAAGCACTTTTCAAAACACTACATAAGGTGGAGTTTTATATTTTGATCTTTGAATTTAAAGATAAGTATCTTAATTAATTACTTCTAAGTTATGCAACCATGGTCTACCTAATATAATATATTCTATATCCATGAAACTTACATCACATTATACCTAATTTTTTGAAGTCCTTATCTTATGTGGTATTTGTAAGAATGGTTAAGTCATAAGAGATGGTAAATTATGGTTTTTAAAAATACATTTGATTATTTTCAAAGCATTTATGTGGAATGTGCAATGATGTAAATGCTATAAAACAATAACAACAAATTTATTTTGGTGGTTTGATCTAAATTCAGATTTCCAACCAGCCTTGTTCGATGACCAAGTTTACTCAACTAAACACCTTTGTCAAGTGACTAGTAGATGAATACCCTTACAAATTTGATCTATAGAGGGTCATTGAGGGGCTCAAAGGAGTCACAAATAACAAAGACTGAATGAGTCAATACAATAATGCCAAGAGAAACAATTACACGAGTTTTACAATAATAGATTTACAAATCAACTGATAAAATTTGCCAATCTTTCTAGTAGCACAATCTATATATAAATAGAATGAATGTAATCAAATGAATGAAATGGAGGAACATGAAGCACTTGAAATCTACTTTTGAAATAGCTTTATCACAATCACTATGTTGAACTGTAGAGGTGAATTAGAAATGGAGGGTTGAAGCTCAAACACCTTTTGATTCAATGTATGAATCACATTAGCTTTTTCTAAAGTATTTTTTTGACGTATTTATAATGGGGAAATGTTTAACATAACATGCTTCTTAAGACAACCCCAATGGTTACCCAACGTCTATTTCTTTTTATTTTTGATAAGTTTAATAGGCCATTATGTGATTTTCTCTTCTATTCGTAATATAAGATTTGGCATATCATATTGTACGATATCACTAAATGACCTAATCGTAACATCTATCAAATTGTTTTATGATGCTTGGGTTCACTTCAGTCTATACTTAATCTGTTTATATGGTAAAATCATATATATATGATTGCACACATCGTATAGTACAAAACCTCTTATTTCAAGAGGTGATGCATGAATCTATGTGCCTCAAGATTGTTAAATAAATTCTAACATTCTATTAAATTGAAGCTAAGCTTTGCTTTAGATAGTTTCCCTTCATCTAGAGTAATAACACCATGGTTACTTCAATGTAAAGGTTAAGCCAACTTATGCCCAACCTCTTTTTTGTCTAAAATGATTCATCACTGCTAATCATGATAAAAAATCTTAAAGCAAAGCGTTAGTAATCATCTAAGTGTTAGTAATTGAGGGTGCATATGTTTGTAATCATCAAATCACTATGAGGTTAATAATCTTTCTCTTTTTTTTTAATAATGATAAAATCAATGTTAAATTTAAAATAATATGAAACTATATATACACGAGCAATTCAAGCAAGTGTGTAAAAACATTAATCCAATGTGAAAAACATCAAAGAAGTGTAAAATAACTCTCGTTAAATCTTAGTTTTCTCTAAATCATAGCATATTCTTCTCCCTCTTTTGTAATCACTAAAAAGGGTTGATATTCTCTAAAATCAAGTTTTGTTACACTTGGTTGATTGTTATCCATAGAAGGAAAAAGGTTGTTAAAACTCTAATTTTTTTGACCTGTTTAAATATATGTATTCAAGTGCATAATGAGTGCAAACCAAAATGTTTTGAACAAAATTTTTGTATAATAGATTGTTTACGCTTGGTTGTTTCTTTAGTAATCATTTAACACAATTATTAAAAGCATATATAGAGATCACAAAACTTATTGCATTACTTCAGTCAAAATGTTTCAACAATTTTTGTAGATCAAAAAAAAGAAAGCACAACACTCTTTAAGGCTTTTTTTGTTGACACTTTATCCTTTAGACTAGTTTAGAGATTGGCCCAATGAATGTTTTGAGTTGGATTTGTAACTGAACTTCTTGTTCTCTAATTATTTCTTCTAATTCCGAGAATCTTTGACCTATTGTTGTATTGAGTTGCTGAATTTGATGATTATTCTCTTAGATTCCAACATTTAATGCAGCAGGTCTAGCTAACACATCTGGGTAAGGAATCTGTTGTGATTGTCCTTCAGCATGATGAGGTCGTTCAATTACTGCTAAAACAAGCTGATCTTGAGGTGCCTCCACTTCATCCTCACTCTTAGATGAATTAGGAGCAAAATGTTAAATTCTTTTTATATCCCCATCCTTGAAAGGTTATGGAGCACAATCAATTTTAATTGCCCTAATGTTGCTTTTGAAACTAAGTATGGGTGGAATGATACGCTCATAACTCATGTTCATTTTTCTTATAGGTTGGGATCTTTAACACAATTATTTTCTTCATCAATTTGAAGAATGTCTCAACCAAATCTGAAGTCTCTCCCTTCGTGCAATAATAATCCGTCATAGAAATCCAAGGTAATGTGCTGTTTATTGCCTCCCTTGGGCATTATGGTTTTTCTAAGAAAGTGCTATATAAGATATGCCATCTGAGTCAAGTCTCAAGTCCTGAATATGTATTTTGGATGGAGTATGCGAAATAGTCTGATTCATCACTTCCTAATTGAAGGCACTGCTCTCACAATTAGGTCCAATAAAGGCCCAGAAGACAGGATATTCAAGAAGCTATTGAGATCATTTGTGATCTCAACCTTAGTACTGTAGAGGTAGGATGTGACAGAACTATAGTCTTTGTTATGTCCAAATTACTATAGAAGTTCTTCGTCATCTTTGAATTGAATAAATCTCCCACCTGCAGTACCTCTTTCAACCCTATTCCAGCAAATATAAAAATTACTGGCTCACTAGGATTGTATTCAAGCACTAGTGGAACAGGTTTGGTGCTATTCATGTTACAGCTTTTAATCAATTCGGATGCCTTTGCATCAGCTTTGGATCTGAAATGGGCTTCATCAAATTCATAGCTAGAGGATGCATGAGATTGTTTTGTGCTTTTATGCTTGCTTATTTTTTCTCCCAGATCAAACTACTTCACAGCAATGTTTCACGCACCTGAGATTAAGACATTTTTACAACCTAACTTGTGCAATTAATAATCCAACTTGCATATGCAAAGCTCTTAAAATAATCCTATTTCCTCATATGGGCATAATTGGGTTTGGAGAAAATATGAGTTTCACTGTTTTATACGATGTCTTGGTCATAGCATGGAATATCTCAAATAGAGCTCACTCTATGATTATTTGATGAAGAATTTCACTCCAAAATGATCATTGCACAATGCTCATAGATCGTACACAATCACCAAACTCTTTACTTGCTCTCTTCAAAGTATTCGGTGTTTGAGTGAAAAAGTCCTTAGAATCCCGTCACTATAAATAGTTCAAAAATATTGTACTGTACGATGGGTGATATCTTATTGTATGATGGTAACAAAAAAATCTGAGATTAAGGGCCAATATTACTTATTCTAGTTGTATTGTACGATTGATAATATCATATTATACTATGGATACTAATTAAACTGAGGTTGACTGTCAATCCATCTCTCTCTGATTGTGTTGTATGATAAGTGATATTGCATCGTACGATGGATCTTAACTAGTATGACATTATCAACAGTTCAACATAAATTTTTGTACTATACAATTAGCTTAATCGTGCTATACAATGCAACTTATTACTTATTTTGCATCTTTTTTTGTTTAGTTTAATAATTTTTATTTATCATTGGTTTAATTGGTAAATAATAAATAAATTCTAACTATAGATTACTTCCTTCCAATGACTTCAATTTTGAGTTTAGAGGTTTTGCTTTATGCATCACTTACTTTGTGGGGCTCCTTGGTTAATCATACTAGAAATTCTTAAATAGCTTCTTAAATAAACACCTTAATTATTGGATACACAAAGGAACTATGTGTCTTTACTAAAGAATATCCTTCAGATCTAAACAAGATTTCGTCTTTTATATATGGTTAAAAACCAACGATAGCCTTGATTGTCCTAACTTTTGACAAGTGAATAAATTGTTCAATTGTCAAAACAATGTTCACAAGTTAAAGACTCGTCTCCATAGGTCTTTAGTATGAAGACATACCTTTATAGTTACTTGGGAATTTAATTTCTTGTTAGGTTCACTGGTGATTTTATGAAAGTTATGTAATTTTACAACCCACACATACTTAGAAAATCTTGAATGAACATTGTTCTTAATTTTATAATTAGTTATGATGTGTCTGGGTCTCAAATAAAATACTTATAAGCATGATGTGTATGTTGGGATAGATAACAATGAGCATGAATTCTCTTAAACTCATTTTATTCATAGGTTAATTTTGAATTTTGGATCAAGCTCGTCTCTTACATTTTTCAATTCTTGTAAATATCTTGCATTAGTATCATTCAAAGATTCACACGCACCTAAATAACTAGCATTATTTTTTTTTAAATTCTTATATTTATTAGCTAGCTTCTTATATTTAAGATATACTTCAGTATATTGTTTCTCATAATCTTCTCAAGAAAAAAATAGAAGAATAGATTACCTCATCATATTCTACGATAAGAGTAAAGACATCTCATTTTGTTATTAAACAAATTAGATATTCTACTATAAGGAAGACTCATTAGAATTGCTCCAAGTACTCTGATCCCTCGTGTTCTCTACAAATGTACCAGAACAATACTAACGGGAAGCCACTCTTGTCCTAACCTATCTCATTAATGGAATGTCTTTTTGTGTTCTAAACTTTTAAACCCCATGTCAAATTGAACTTACAATATGTCCAACCACTTATCTCATATCCTCCATTTGTTTCAAAATGTTCAAATACTCTATATTTATACACATCTATGGTCAACACTAATGAAAACTTGAGTCTAATGGCATTAAGTGTATTTTTTTGAGATTTTCTTCTTATAAAAATGAGTATAAATACTATAAAAGTTACATTCTTATAATGATATCATCGCAAATTTGATATCTAAGAGAAAAGTAACTTCACATGGGAATACCAACTTTAAGATGTCAATATGAAAATCAATGCTTTGAATATTCTCCACATTTCATCAAATTGGGTCAAGAACCAGATAGAATCATATATTCTTACTTATAAAAGTGAACCAAGTGAATTACTTAGTGCATAGCTTAAATCATTTATAGAGTTACTAGTGCTTCCTCCCAAATCCTTTTTTTCTAAACACCATTCAACCAAGTCTCTATTCCTTGGATATTGTTAAATCCAAGAAAAACAAAAATTGCATCATCTATTTTAAAAGCAAAAAAGAAACAAAAGAAATAAACCAATGAGAACCTCTTCACTGAATCTAAGAATTAGATTTGGATTCAATATCACAAGATTTACAAGGTATTCCTAATCTCGAACCTTTTAAAGATGGTGGTTTACTTACTATAGTGAGAAAAAAAGTGTGAGAGAATGCATACAACACTTAATATATAGCTTAGTTTTTTATCAAGATTTATCTAATAAATAGAAGACATTTGTGACCAATTTGAATCAGATATATATTTCTAAATTTATACAAGTTCTCAAGATACTAGAATGGAAGACTTATTGTTCATAAAACTACCATTGAAAACCTTCTTATTGGTTGGAAATAGATCTCCACAATTAAATTTAAACAAGATAAAATTGTTGATGCATTCAAGGTTTGACTCATTGTTAGAGGATTTACATATTCTCATGGATTCAATTATGAAAAAACCTTTTCTTCAATAACTAAATGAAAATAATTCAAGTATTCCTATCTTTGGCATAAAATTTAGATTGACTATTCAAATTAGATGTAACGAATGTTTTCTCAAGGGAGTTTTAGCTGAAAAAGTGTAAATGAGTAATCTTTCTAGATTTGAGACATAAGTTATAATTTAATGAAGTCTGTAAGTTGAAAAAAATCTTTATATAGACTTATGAATCCCTAAGAGCATAGTTTGACAGATTTACAAGGGTGATCGGACAATATGGATATTCACATTGTTAGGCAGATCACACTCATTTTTAAACACCCATTTATAGGGAGGATTGTCATTCTTATCGTTTATGTAGATGGCATTATTTGAACATGTAATTATAAGTAGGTGATCAACATTCTTAAGAGTCTACTTGTAAAAGTTTCTAAGATCAATAATTTGAAAAGTCTTTTTCATTTTGTTAGAATGAAAATAACATGACTAAAAACGGGAATTTTAATGGGTCATGGGAAATACGTTTTGGGTTTGTAATGACGTCACATCTAGCCAACCTCCTATGGGTCAATGAACATGTTTAAATCAGGTGTCACCAACATATTTACTAATTCGACTATAAATATTGTTTTTTGTTTTTTAAATCTCTATCAATTTTTAACTAACCCAATTTAACATGTCTAATCAAATTAACAACACCAATAAAAAATAGCAACAAATTAATTATTTAATATTTATTCATACCAAAACTCCTTTATAGTTTTGAGTAAACAAATCTATACAATGGTGACATTTCAACTTAAAAACAAACAAATATTTATATTATATCAAACTACTCTGTATGCTCTCTCTTATCTCCATGCAATGACTTTATAATATCTAAAAACAATTAAATTAGCACGATATAGGCCATAGTACTGGCCGAACAGGTAAACTCTAATATAATAAGATCTATATGAAATTAATGCAAATTTAGTCATGCTAAATACTACAATCTATATCACATAAATATAAATTTTATATGAAATATAAAATTGTAAAGGATGTACTTTATTTATGTGGTTTTCTTAATGGAGTCTTATTTCCATGGACAGATACCTCCACACACTGCTAAGAGGAACTCAATCAAACCTTACTCTTGTACATCTTAGCTACATCAAATTCATCATGGGCAAATTGAATGAAGGCATTGTTTGCGGTAATGTTGTTTACCCATTTCCTTTTCATCTTTGCAAACCTATGGATAATAACCGCAGCATCCCTCTCCCTACTGGGTCCCCCCTGGGTGTTGTCATTCTCCTAGTATTAGTCCTCACGATCGCTTCGATGGCAATGGAGTGGTTGAGTGCTAGAAGTAGATCGTTTGAGGGAGTTGAGAGAAGAGTGTGAGATGAGAATCCCTCTCCCTTGAGTGATTCCAAGCCCATCTGAATTCAACTGTGTCAAAACATTGTTTGTAAAAGTGTTGTTTCTTGTTCACCTCTACAAAGCAGATAATACCCTCAACTTAGTTCCCTTGAAGCTGTGTAAACTCCAGATGATCTCCTGCACTGGATTAAGTATGCAACCACATGAATGAAATTTGACTGCTATGTTCTAAATGGGAAATTGGAAAGTTTTGAACCCCTTTTTTCTTCAGTCTCATTAAATATCCTCATTGAGAAAATAAAACTTACAGAGCAAAGCAAGCCAATTTCTTGGTGCAAAGAATCCCTTATCCTGATCTGAAATTCCTGATCAGATTGTTTTAGGTGATTCACGAACCTGAATGCATGCTATTATAATTTGATTTCGAACTTTTTTTCTATTAAATATCACAAGGTAAACTTCATTTGTTGGCAAAGCATTTGTTGTTTGTCTATCATACAGAAACGATTTTTTATTAATTACCTCAACAAAGGAACTTTACTCTCTAGGCTTGGTCCTTTTGTAGGAAAAAAGATGCATGAATATAACCATAGCTTGCGTCCACGTGTTTATAACAGGTTCAAACAAAGCAATTGGTCTTTCATAAAAAGGACGCAGATGAAACATGACGTTAGGTACATCAGCACCACCAACAAAGCTGTGTTCTTTAATGGGACCAATGATATGAAGTGTCTTGTGGATGGAAGAAGAAAGCAAGGATGAATGAGCCATGGCAATTACTGAACAATGGCCTTATTTCTTACACTTAGCAGGTGAGAGTATGTGGATAAAACGGCGTTGAAAGCTAGAGATGCTTCGGGCATATCTTTGATTCTATGAACAACTTCTTCAGCAATAATTTTTCTTTAGTGGGGTTCATTCAAATGCTCTTTAAGCTATAACGTGGAGACCTGCTGTTCTCTCACTCAACTTTATGTATGAAGTTCCTGTGTGGTTTTGGCTGGAAGCTTCTGTAGTTGGTGAAGAATAAATTGACAATAATAGGGTAGGTGAGGGTTTTGTAATTGGTAGAGGTGTAATTTTTGTTCGAATATTGTTTGAAGTTTGGATTCAAATTTACTTCGAATTGGGCTTGAGGTGTAGTCATCAAGTTGTGTTTGTGAGAAAAATTTTGTGACTCAATTGTATGTATATTTTTGTGTTTGAAATGAGTAAATTTGAATTTTTTTTATAGTCAAGTTCTAAATTTTAAGTGAAAATTAGTTTTTTTTTTGTTTGTATTTAGTTTGGATTAATAACAAAGAGTTGAGCATTACTCAAATAGATGTATTGGAAAACTTAAATTGCATAGAGATGGGATTGATCATCCCCAACTTAGGTGGAAGAGTTGGTTTGATTTGTGATTGTGATCTGAAGTTGCTCGAGTATGCAATGGCTAACGTGAAGTTGGCTCATTAAATGGTTAATCAAATATAGTTTTTTGATCATATTTAATAGTAATATTTTTCAATTCAACTTATTCATTTACAGCTTAATATTTAGCAATAAGCATGCCAAACCACCTTAAGATAAAACAAAACTGGTGAGAAATCTGTACATCTTGATATGATTTTATTGAAGGAGAATGATTTGAGGGTTTTATTTCAACCTTACAAAATTACGCAAGGGACATGCTATCTCTTCAGTAGAGCATCAAATCCAAACCTTACATAACATCATAAACAGATCATTCATATCATAAAAATGCTGTTCGAAAATCCCTTCAAGAGATGAACAGCAACTTAAAACTTCCTCTCTACTTCACACTTTAGGAAACCCTCATAGTATCAGTGAAGGCAAAGCTTGGCTCAAGCATTTGGGTTTCAACTGAGGTCTCGAGGAAGAATTGCAGAGCTCAAAGGTAAAGCTTAGGAACCGAAATTTGCTCCACAACAACCATGCTTGAAGTCCTTTGGGAGTTGGAATCGATACAGCTTACAGTGGGTTTGTTCAAAGCAAGCCTTGGATCATGAACATCATTTAAGAACAAATGATCCTTATTTAAACTGAGATAAATGTTTTCTTGTGATGCCCTCTCACACTTTCCAACCTGAAATCATTCAAGAAGAATCACTTCAGTCATAAGCATAAAAATATTTGCCTTTGGAAAGAAGATCAAAATCAATTATAGCCTTCAAGGACACAACATTTATAAGTATAGTTACCCACATCCAAGTGGCTGGAACGGTTTCTCTTCTTGTTTAGGCTGTTTTGCCTTAGAAAATACTTCTGAGCATGGCTTGCCACTTGTGTTGGTGTCTTTGTAGTGACAAAGCCCCGAGAGATGCCTCGCCAGTTTCCTTTCCCAAGCTTCTCCAGACCTACAAGAAAAGCTCTGTGCTCTTCCTCAGTCCATGGAATCCCTGAGTACCATGCAATGGTTTGATACCAATTAGTGAATAAAACCTATGCTATTTGAAGGGAAAACCCAACTTTTTTGAAGGCTACCTTTTCTCTTTCTCTGTGTTCCGCACAAGAGGCCATCAGAGAGATAGCAATCTGAAATCCTCTCGACAGCTTCTTCAGTGCACGCTGGAGATGTTGACGAAGAGGAAGTGAATGGAGAATTTGAAGAAGAAGAAGAAGATGAAATTTGAAGCTGTACTCCAAATAACCTCAACCCTCCACCCAACATACTTGTTGAACTGTCCCAATTCCTTGAGTTCTGCACATTGTTTCCACATTGGGAGCACTTTCTTCCCATTTCCTACGTATCGAGGAAAAACTTATGCTGTTATATATGTTGGGTAGTCATCTTTGTGGTAGAGTTCAAAGTGATGAGCAATAGAATCTGTTAATCCCAAAATAACACGTGTTTTCTAAATCGTTCATATGTTATTTACAAAATGGAAAACACTAACAATTTTAGTTATTTTAAAAAACTTTGATATACAAATCGTACATCATAAGCAATGTTGTGCATGATATATGACAACATATCTATCATTTCTCATAGGACCAACAGAGGAGCACATGGATATAAACTATGTTCAACGAAAAAGAATTTTAGAATGATGTCAATTATATATTAGGCTAATTGAATCTCAAATATTTCTCTTTAATAAGTATTTTTTGGCTTGAATATTTGTACAACTTGTTATAATTCATCAATAAATCATAGCATACATTTTATTAGCCAAAGGAAGAAGGAACAAAATTTAAATAATAAGAAAGATACATTTGTTGATAGTCGACACCTTGGTGGTTTGTCCTAAGTATTAATGGGTTATCAACACATGTAAAATCTCAAATCCTCAATCTAGTAGAATTTTCAAATACTTAACCTACTTTTCAAGATGTAAGGATTTTTTTTAAGATGCAACAGCATTTCTTGACCAACCCTTTCAGGCAATCCGCGAGTCTCTTCTAGTCTTGGGTTCAAGTGAAGCGGTGGCTATCAATAGCACAATTTGAGGAGTTTCCTAGCATAATTTTTTGATCAGATCCTTGTGAATCCACTAGAAGATTTTGAATGCATTGACCATTACACTTAATGGTTAGAATCGACTAATAAATTTTTCGTTGTCATGAAAATTATAACATCTTTGATTTAATTTTCATTAAAACCTATATAAAAAAACCCACAAAAGGGATACCTAAAGGGGGCTTTGTGGCACCATCAAAATCTACGTTGCTTGTATTTTTGAACTATGATTAATCATTCTTAAGAGATCAATTTAAACTTACAACGATCATTTCTTCTCATTCTGAAAACACACACTTAACGACACGTATGTTTCTGCATTAAATACCCACAAAGTTAACAGTAAAAAATTGTTTTACTAAAAAAGTAAACTTTTTACATAATAAAGTTTGATTGGGATAATTCCTCCATAATGTAAATAATAAAATTACGTTTCAAAAAAAATCTTTTCATTCTTAATTTTCAATTTTTATGAGAAGAGAAAACAGTTTATCCACTAAGTAAGAAGACAGACACCTGTAAAGCTTTGTTGTCGATGAGCCTTAGTTTTTTCCACCTAACGGCTACCTTTTTGCTTTCACCAAAGGTTTAAAGACGCACGGGAATATAAATATATAGGCAGAGTGGGGAATGCTTTGGTATGCAACCACTAAGCTCTTCATCTTCTGCTTTCAGCACATCTTTTCTTAGGGACAAACCCATAGATTAAACATAAAAAATTATATATAATTTACAGATATTTATTATAATATTATTTAAAAATACTAAATATCTAATTTGATGATATTTTTAAAAAATTATTAAAAAAACGTCATGTGTCACTCAAATTCAGAACATCTAGATGTGAATTATCTTAATATATATAACTAATACAAAAGTATATAATAAAGAAAAATTAGATAATATTGATGATATTCTTTTAGTACGGTAAATAAACTAAGTATTTTTTGGCAGCAAAGCATGGAGTTGAAACCATCAAATGCTCTATTAAAGATGAAGTTAAGGACATTAGAATAATTCTTATCCTATAGAAGAGATTGGAATAAAGCTACGTTAGATTAATGCTGTCAACACGTGTACTAAGAAGAAGGGATGGAAATAAAGTTAGATAAACTAAAGTAAATCTAAATCTTGTTTAATGGAACCAAAAACAAGAGCTATATATAGGTTTATACCTAGGTTACAACAAAGAAATAACTTATTATTGTTAAATGAAAATGAAGTTTGGTTTAATTGTTAGCTCATATGTTATTAAAACTTTAATATATAATTCATATGATATTAATTTATGAATTTAAATTTTATAATTGTTGGATATTTATCTAAATACATATTTATCCCAAATTATGTATCTGTTTGATGTAATAAGTATTATCATAGTTAATAATCAATTAGAATCAAATAATTGTTTTACTTTATGATGGTTATAAATCTGATCATTTTTACATGGATGAGTAGAATTTTAATAAAATTAAGTTATACTTATATATAATTGAAATAGTATATGATACTTGACAAACTATAGAAAAAAACTGTTGACATCATTTATCTATAATAAGGTAACACTTTAATCCAATGTTATTGCTTCATGTTGTGATTTGTAGATCACTATTAATGCATTGTATTGCTCTTGTTGGAGCAATAATTACAATGGCCTTTATCCCTAATATTAACGCTAAGCAGTAGTTGTAGTTGTTATCATTACTATTATTTAACTAATTGTAAGCAATAATGGCATTTTTTTCAACATTATAAGCAATATAAAAGTGTTTATAATGGTTATAATAATCATAAAAAACATTGTAGTTTTTTATGAGGTAGCTTAAACTATAAAACTAAAATATTACACTTATTTATGTATGGATAAAAATATAAAATTTATGACATGAACAATAAAATCTTTTACACATCTAGATAATAGGATTGCATGTAAACTACTATTTATAGATGTAATGAAATATATCAATCATCATAATGTCCAAAGTAATAATAACAAGTAAACTAATTAATGCTAATTATTAATTTGTTTGATTATTGAATACTATTGAGAAGCTTGCTTTGGCATCCTAACTTTTTGCAAAATTAAAGGATGGACTCTAATCCTTAGATAAAAGCATATGAAAGCATAAAGTTTCAAGAAAATGATAACTAGAGGTTACTACCTAACTTGCCAAAGCATTTCACCAAATAAAAAAATAGTTTTTAGATTTATTTAAAAATACATAATTTCTTAGATCGAATACCTTGCCCTCTCTTAGTTGGCTACCATAGACCCATCTTTCAAGTGAGGATGATGCATGGGGCCACCACCATGCTCTATTACAACCAAATTTGTTATTGATAAAGACCAAAAAATTAGAAGAAAAATAAGATTTGGTCATTTTTTATCCATGCCAAAATTCAACTATAAATAAGCCAATGATGAACCAAGAATAAGTGTACCAAGTTATAGTCATTCTTAATAAGAAATTAAAGAGAGAAAGAAAGAGAAAGATAATACATAGCACTTAAGATCTATAAAAGTAGAGAGTGATCATTGGGTGATATCATAGAAAGAGAAATTATTAGACAAAAAATAGCTTTTATTAAATTCTAGATAAAGAGATACACAAATGAATAATCTTACTTTAATTATAGAAGAAAAATTTAAATTTTATAAGTGATATCATACTCTTAAAATATTAAAGAATGTTTTTAAATAAATCTTGTTTGGGTTCCTATAAGCCAACCTAAAGAGACAATATTTCAAAATAGTGAGTTGAGTTTTATAAAGAGAAAAAAATTCAAATAAAGAGAGCATCTTAAATTTGCTTTGGATTAGCACTTAGAGCTACCATATAAATATTTTTAATATTATTATTTTTGTTAATTATTATGTATATTGCAATTCATTTCATTGTTCATATATGATTCATGATTTATGATTGCCTTACAACATGATGTTGTTTTGTAACATAATGGTAGATAAATCATACTATAATAGCTCCAAGAAAGAGATGTCACAACTAACATGACAAAAGGAATTAAGAAAGAATTATCTTATATTCATGACTAAACTTTTCTTGTAAATTTTATTTATGAATATTATTTATATTATTTAAATTATATGTATGAATGATATTTTGAACAAAATCATTTGTTATTTATCGAATATTGTTATGAAAATAATAAATGTAAAGTAAAACTTTATATATGTGCATACATATGCGTATATATATTTAATAGAATTAATTGATATTTTATAATACATTTGTATTTGTAGAGAGTTATTTGTAAGTTGTTTTTACAACATATTTAATAAAAAGTTATCAATTTTTTCATTATAAAAAAATATTATACAATAGATAACCAATCTCTCTTAAGTTAACTAAAAAAGTATCATAAGAAATTTAAAAAATCAAGATAAAATTACTGTTAGAAAAATTGAGCAATAGACAACATGACATTGTTAAGATCACCATTGAAGGTAGCGGAATGACATTGTATTTATGATTATAACAATAATGAAAATATTAAAATGCCCAAAAGGGGTTTCTTGATAAAGGTTGTAATAACCATTATTCATAGATAATTTTTACAATGAATGAGGCAAATATTAAATAAAATAAGGCAAATATATGTATGGATGACCTCTTTGAACGTAATCATTATTAATGTTATTATAATTTAATATTAGTTGTCTATATAATGTTGTAATGAAAATAATACTTTTGAGTTAAATTATATATATATTTATATATATTTAAACAAAAAAATATGAATAACATTTCTTATGAATAAATTTTAAGAGAGATAAAAATAAAATAAAATAAAATATAAGAAATCAAATGAAGATTATTTCATTAAAATAAAAAAAGTTCAATAATAAAGAAAAGGGTCAAAATATGTTAAAGAATCATTAGTATTAGTTATTTAATTATGTGATAATTATATAAAAAATTGATAATATCAAACAATATCAAAAAATTATAAAATTTAACATAATAAATTTTGTTTGCAAATACACAATGCATACCAATTTCTATGAAATCTTATGCAGATCAGCATCTTTATGTATGTAGTGGAATTGTGTGGGAAGGGACAAACTTGTGATGTGAACATATGAAGCTATTTATGATCGATAAGTGTTGTAAGAAGTAAATAGTTTTGTCATAAAATCGATAGCTCCAAGTGGTGGTCGAATAATCTAATAAAAAAATGTAAAATGTGATGGAAGTTTTTATTAGATGTTCATCAAGCAATTTAGTGATCATCTGATAGGGTGTTAAACAGCATGTAAATTTTGACAAAATGTTCTAAAGTTTTGTTGGATGCATATGACATGGGTCGCATAATTTTCAATAAGAAAGCAATCAAAAGGATCACACTAAGCAATGGTGTGGATTTGATGTTTGTTAAGTATACATCAAATGGTCTAATAAAATTGATTGGATAATACACAAGAATAATAGATGACTTGATCAGACAAAATTGATCATAATCTAATAAGTCCATTGGTGTTTACTAGATTCAATTAAATGTGATAAATATCATGAAAATATGAAAATAAACAAAAACATAATAGAACATGTTGTGTATAAAATTAAACCTATAAATTGACCTGAAATACATAATCATAATATGTGATTTGATAAACATCCCACGATATCATATATGCATACAACATATAGCATACATATAAGTGCATTCATGAATAATAAAATGCAAAAAAAAATATCAAATACACTAATGAAACTAGCATGATAATGTGATATGGAAGTATTATATCAAGCTTCCCCTTACTCCCTCACTCTTGCTATCCTTAGTAAGCACAACAAGATTTTCACCTTTTCCATTGAACTAGCATAAAAAAGTTTACAAGGCATCATCAAAAGCTTCAAAGGTTAGTTATCTTTACCCTTTATGTAGGTGAACATAAGGGAATAAATAGTTTTAAATAGTTAAGAAAATTAACTTGAAATTGAATTATCTAGAACAAGCATAAGCTGTCTTTAGAAGGCACACAATACAGAATCATCAAGAAAACTGATAACACATTAATATTTGTACAAGGATCGAGCCATTATAGGATGAAACAATGAAGATTGTCATAATAAAACACTGTATCCAAACTTGAATAGTTAATGTTACAACACAAACACAAGTCACATTCAACAAAAGTAACATTGTATTACATCTTTTTATTGAGAAAAATAAACTATCTTTGAAAAAACTCTTGGAAGCAAAGAACTTAATGGATATCATAACCAAGATAATTTATTTATCATGAATATACTAACATTTTGTTATACCTAAATTAAAACGTGGATAGAATAACACCAAGTGTCACATTAACTGATACACTTGATCAATCTTCAAGTAAGAGATTATTAAATCGTAAAACATAATTAATGGTATGATGGTTTAAACATGCTTAATTGAGAATGCATGCTTAATCATGTTGCAAGCCATAAGACTTATGAACATCGTTAGCAAGAAAAGTAATGGAGCGCAGTCTCTTGCAATGAAAGCTGCACGCAAGCAACCTACCCCCTCCTTGCACTATACAGATGACACCGATGGAAAAACAGGTTGAACGAAGAACCCAAAATGAAGAAGAAGAAGACATCAACAAAATTATACAAAAACCATGCTTTCTTCCATTCACCTACGACGGCTCCCTTCCCTCTCCCACTCTAACCTCAATGAGTCATAAGACTGGTCTCCACCAAAACTGTTGGACCGAGCATGTTGGATCCGACTGCTGTGACACCGTCGTTCGTCCGACCAAAATCTCCCGCTCCGGCAACCCACATCGTCACTGCCTTGGGATCCAATCCAACCGGACTCCATGAAGAAATTTCCCTCCAAGATCCGAAGAACCTTCATTCATGCACATATATCATGTTCAACAACATAAAAAAAGATGGCTCTGCACAGCATTACAAAGAAGAAATTACTGTTTTTTGCTCCATGGGAATGGCTCCAACTATAAAATAAAGGTATGTTATCATAAAAAAAAAAAAGGTTTTTGGGTGAACAAAAATAAATTTTGATGAAAAATATCTTAATAAGAATAAAGCTTGGAAAAGAAAATTTCCAAAAGTGTAGTAAACTAACAGTAAATTCTAATAACTAGCTTAAAGCTGATTACCTGGGACATTTTGGGCCTCATGTGGGGATCTCGTCGAATACACAATGATGCCGCATGAAGCATGCAGTATGCTTCCTGCTCCAAGTACTGGCCCCCCAAGCATGGATCTATCAGCTCTTCAATTGCATATTCCTCCAACAGAGGACGAGCCTGTACAAATAAAGTACACTACGAGCTCAAAATATCATCCAAAAAAGTAAACTTCTGTAGCAGTAAGAAACATTCACGCAGTAGAGAAATGACTAAGCGAAGGCAAAAGTAGCCATGAGTTCATTACTAATTGAAAAAACGAGTTTAAAGTAGCCATGAGTTCATTACTAATTGAAAAAACGAGTTTAAAGTAGCCATGAGTTCATTACTAATTGAAAAAACGAGTTTAGCCTATACAGCAACTTTGGCCAGTAACCTACCCATTCAGTGAGGCATTGCTGGCCTTTCGGCCTGTTGATGTCCACGGCTTTGCGTCCTGTTACAAGCTCTATTAATACCACACCAAAGGAATACACATCTGCTTTGTCTGTTATTTGCCCACTCTGAGCATACTCCGGAGCTAGATATCTGCAGCATATATATATATGTCAGTCTGCCGTTGTATTTAAAAATCTTTATTAGAGGGGAATGCAATAAGTAACAACTTGGTTATTTACCCAAATGTACCAATTACTCGGGTTTCAACGCCAAGGTCTCCATCTGGTTGCCATCTAGCCAGGCCAAAATCTCCAACCTGCAAAATAACTGTTTAGTGAGCTTTCATCTAGCAAGTTTACATACACCAATTGGATGTAGAATTGCTACAAGAGTACTTAAAACATGATGGCATTACCAAAAAATCTCACCAAATTAACAAAAAGTTCTTATCTTGGAGTAAAAGAAAACATTTTTTTTGAAATCTTAATTTGTCCCATTTGAAAATGTGATTTCAGATCTCAAAAAAAAAAACTTTTGTGTAGCTGTCCCACAGCCCTAGAAACTTGCAAACAGCTTGGACTACTAATGGATCAGAACCTTATCAATATATATAAACCTCTAGCTATTGTAATGGTAATGGTGATTATGGTAGATGTGGTTGGATCATTAATAAGCTTTTCGGTCAATCAATCATTTACACCTTCAATCATACTTAATAATGCGAGAAAACAAGTTTTTTTTTTCTTTTTATCCATTTTTTAAAAGAAAAGGCAACATTTGATTGTTGCAAGGCTAATAGTGTCATGAGAATATATTTTAGAGCTGCAAGGCTAGGAGTGACGTTTGAATATGGCACAGTTTTAAACTTTTGATTGATACCAAGGAAAATCTATGAATGCCAGAAGTCATAATGCAACACAAACATCAAATCTTTCATGTTAGGCTGTATAAAAGAAGATGCAACCTTATTGGTGCCTCAATGTTTCAGAAAAAATTAAAAGAATTAACAATCCACTCATAACAACAATCAAAATTTGCATAATTCCAACCGATAACCTCAACAAGAGATGAATAGTAAATAATACCAGTGGCTCGAAATCATGAGTAATAAGAATATTGTTGGGCCTCATGTCCCGGTGGACTATGCAACCCACTCTGCACTCTTCATGAAGGTATCGCAATCCCCTTGCAGCCCCAACAGCAACCTTTTGTCTAGCAGACCACTCCAGTGGTTCCTGATTATGACCTACAAGCATCAGCAAAATAAATTTTACATCCATATGTGAGAGAATCATATGGGCAACACAGATAATCATTATACAAACTTTAATTTAGGTAAAAATTTGTCAATAGTCATCAAAATATAATTTTTTTGTATGACTTTTCTGCTATCAACAATTAAGAAATTACCATATAGATGGGAGTCCAAAGATCCATTGCAAATATACTCGTAAACCAGCAATCTTCTTCTATCCTCAACACAGAAACCAATCAGCATCACAACGTTACGGTGCTGTGCACAGCTGAGAACTTCAACCTCAGCACAGAACTCATGGTCACCTTGTGAACTAGCAAGTTTATGCTGCTTTACAGCTATTGCCTGACCATCAGGTAGGACACCCCTGTGAACAGATCCAAAACCACCTTCTGCCAAAAAGTTTGCTTGAGAGAAACCACTGGTAGCAAATTCTAGTTCAGAGTAACTGAATAACCTAGGAGGTTTTCCAAACACAGGTGCCTTGTGCTGACATATTGAACACAGAGGAGGTGGTCCTGATGGTGAGTTTCTTCTTATAGGCACATTGTCTCTCACAGTCCCTCTGAAGTCCCAATCTGAACTTAAGTTCATAGAGCTGTTTCCAGCACGCCAATCGGGTTTAGAATACTTCTCCAATAAACTTTTGGCTTTGAATATGCGTGAGTCATATAGTTTATCAGAGATTTTCTCTACATGTTTAGATAAAAACAGCCCACCAGAGGAAAGACCAGCCATCCATGGCAGAAACTCCCTAGCTACTGAAGGACTTCCGTTGTCACAATCAGAATCAGAGCTAGTTACATCTAAATTTCGGCTTTCTTTGGCCGCCAACTTCTCTGATTTCTTAAGGCTTCCATTTGCTTCAGAAATAGAAAAGGGAGAAGTGCCAGGACCCGAACTTGATAGTGATGATGTTCCAGGATCAGTGGAAGTAAAGGAAGTCTCTATTTCAGGGCTGCTTGAGGGGGTAACTGTTGGGCCTAGAATGGATGTTTGAGGACACTTGATATCCTTTTTAACATCTTCACGTGAGACATCCAGCTGAGGTAAAATACAGGGCTCTGGGAGTTTTGCCTCAGCTCTGTATTTCGCCTCAGGTGATCCTACTAAATTTAATCTGAGCACTTTAGGCTGAGAGCGTTTCATTACAACAATGTTGCATTGCAGATCCTCCATACAGCGCTTCTCCTCGTGTTTTAACTGTCTGTATCAAATTAAATTGCAAGAACATAAGCTAATTACCAGTAAAAGAACTCACTAAAGAATACAGGTTTATAACATGTTATATCATTTTTAAAAATTATTTTATGAATAAATAACCCACTTTAATATTATTTATATAGCACAGCCAAAATATTGTATTACATACTCATCACCAAATTCTGAAATGTTATTAGTATATCTCTTTCAACATGTTATAATATCAATACACTATTTTTAACTATAATAAATATTAATAACCAAAATTTCATTAATCTTAAATAGTTTGTGGTTAATAAAATAGATTACATAAGTTAATATAATATGTAAACATTACTTGTCCAAAACAACCCAACTGGCATTAGCTCTCTTGGATTCAGCAGCCACAACACCAGAAGGTGAACCAGATACAACCTTTACCTTGACATTTATCTGCAACAAAGGTTAAACCATGGGATTTTTTTTTTTTAAAAAAAAGGGAGACATGGACTAGGAAAAGTAAAACCATAAAAAGTAACCTTGTTAGGGTCATAAACTTCTTGGAGTTGAAGCATCATCTGAGAACAAAGATAAGTAAGGTCAGATTTCTGCTCCAAGGTGGTCCCAGCATGAGACTTTCTATGGCCACTTGCACAGTCCCCTGCAAACCTCGGAAAACCCCACAATTTCCTTCCTAAAAGAATAATGCAGAGAAATTCATTGGGCATCCCACTGACCAACAACTAAAGCAATGCATAATCTAATAAGAAAAAAAGATCAACCAAAAACACGTCCAAGTAAACAAGAATTTAGGAATCTATGTGATAACAATTAATCGAAATTTTAAATAGCTTCCTTTAATATATCTCAAATTTGACTAAAAGCATCCATAACTGATGTTACTGACAAACTTAAATGATGCCGATATCAGCTAAAAATTGTAGGAGCAAAACCTTCTAATCTAAGAGGAGAAATAAAAAAACATTTTATGAGTAGGTTTAAATAAAATTAGCAAAGTTATAAGTAGAACAAGCAGAACTTAATAAATCTTCAAAGCTTTTAACATTGAAAATGGGTTGAAAACAAGTTTCGTTGCACAAAAGATTAAGTGTTGAGTCTATGCAATATTTGGTTTAATCATACATTGTAAGTAGAGCATAATAATGAAGTTTTAATACACAATTAAGGTTGTCAAGACATATGAGCTTAAGTATATATTAAACTCAATTTCAACCCTCATTTAATACAAGTCTCTCAACAAGTATTATCACAATTGATTGCAACTAACATAAAGCAATTATGCAGTCGTGGCTCTCATATTATGTAAAATAACGATGGTTTGAGATGGCTTGTTGGTCAAGGGCAGATTGGGTCTTGTCGATCATCTAGCAGGCATGCTTGTTCAAGTAACATTCGATTGATTTGACATCCAAGATAAATATAATTGGCTTGTTTGAATCAAATTGATGACAAAATGTTGAATATGAGAAAGGTTGGGTGGTCTAATGGATTGTCTTCATCAAGTGCTAGTTTGTGAACATCTTTTATAGATGCTTAGTGTGTTATACCCTTGGCATTTGTGTGGTTACTTTGATTATAAAAAACCCGTTTTATTAGTGATATAATAACCTCTTATTAAATATTTTCATATCATGCTTCACAAGTTTTCCTTGTAAGGTATTTGAAGACATTAGTTTATGACTTAAATTACTCATTCACAATATGTTGAGAGCGATTATAACAAGTCTAAACATGAAGATTGAGAAATATTGACAAAAACATTTGGGATAATTTAATTGTCTTCCAAGTATACTTTGTGGAGACTTCATTATTTGTCTTAAATTATGAATCTATGACAATAATTATGAGACATTAAAAAATAAATAGATGAGATCATGACATGTGAAATTCATATTAAAAATTATTTAAAATAAAGTATATATCAAATAGTTTATCAAGCTTAAGACAATTGATTGCATTCATTCACATTTTACTTCTATATTCATTCGTTTATCTTTGGAAAGCAATCATACTAAACTCTTAAAAGTGCATTCACAAAATTTTGTTTGTTTTATTTGTGTTGTTTAAAGTAATAAATCCATTGATTGTATTCACAAAAAATGTTTATCAACTTTAGAATACATTTTATTAATTACCCCTCAATATAATATGCTCACATATAGTATATTGGTGAATGTTAACTTAGATTTCTCCAAATAATGAATCGAGTATAATACCAATATTGACATATAGTATGTTACCAAGGACATACAATACATTTAGTTAATAGAATATATAATGGATATTTTGACTAAAATTTAAAAATTTTGACATAATTGTTAGAGCCCCCTTGGCGGAGTTTTAAAACTATTGCAAATGATTAAAATACTTGTGAACACCTCCAAACATCAAGAAAATGCTAACAAACATTTAAAAATCATTAACCTGGTTGGAGAAAACATCTAAAGTGATGAATTGAAGTTAAAAGCTTATTTTACTCATCATATCTAAACCTCCAACAAGGTTTTTCATAAGACCTAAAAGTTATTCTCTTTTCTAAGCACATTTATAGTGATTTAGTATACCTTATAAATTATTTGATTGATTGTATGAATTTATATCTTAAAATTTATTCTTGTTTTTTGGTCTTTCATGATCATTTTAGTTTTATTTTCTCGTCAAAAGTTATAAGGTTTCTTCGCATGATATTATAAATGTTTTTTAAGCCAATGAATTTTAGGTTATTTTGGCCTGAATATTGTGGAGCCTTTCAATCTAGTGTGAGAGTTTTGCCTACCCACTTTTGTAAAATATATTTAAGATTGTAAACCTAATTCTTCATAATTGAAGATGGAGGTAAATCTAGTGCTTCATATTGAACCACCTAAAAATCTTGATGTATTTATTTTACTATATTACTAACACAACAAACTTTCAAATCTAAACAAGAACTCTAAAATTTAATTCAAGAGTAATTGCATTAAAAAACTTATGATCAACTTGATGATTTAATTAAATTGCAAAATAACTGATGTTCAACCTACTGTCTAAAAATTTTGTAGAAAAACACAAAGCATCTACAGGTAATGCCTAAAAAAACCATTTAAAAAAAGGTAGTGCTTGAGAAAATTCAAATACAAAACAAGTGAATAACAGTCAAGAAACTATCCCAAAAGAATTGAAGTTTTATTATACATCAATTCTGCAGGACTAATAAATTGCTCAAAAGTATATAAAGTCCTAGCTGGCAGCAATTAAATCAAGCTTATTGAGGCGTCATAAAATTAAAATTTTACTGTCTGAAAGAAAATATCTAATGTTTGGTATTACCGTTCCAAATAGTTGATGCTGCCATCAGATAAAAACTATAAGAAAGAAATCTTCAAATCAAATAGGAGAAACCACAAAAGCATCTTAAAAGTAGGTTCAGATAAATTAGCTTAATTTACCAATGGAATGCATCGTAGATGCTGATCCCATTGTCTATAAAGTGTAGAAAACAACCGAATCATCTGTAGGAAATACCCAAGAGAGCATCCAAAACAGGGTGGTTGAGAAAATTAAAGATACAAGGCGAGTGATTAAACGCTAGGAACCAGCCCAGAAACTGCTATTTCTTTCTCGGTGAGTTACCAAAGCGGTAGGAAATACGAGTTTACAACCTACATCAAGACCATTCCCAATACAAAAAAGGCATAATAGGACAAACGAAAAACTTGGCCAACACATAAGTTTGGGACTATATTACCTGAACTATGCGGCGGCATCACAACCAGAAGTGTTAAGCAATCGCCAGGTTGAACAACATGGGTTAAAGCCCACACCAGCGCATTCTTTGATATTTCTTTGGAAGCTTTCACAGCCACCACAACCTTCTCAGTAACAACCACATCCTTATCTATTCTTTCCCGCCTAGTCTGCAAGGTGGTACTCATGCCCTCCACCCTTTGTCTCCAACTCAAATCCTCACACGAAGCACTTCACGACTTCGTAGAAGCAACATGCGAAAGAAGCTGAGTAGCAACAAAAAAAGAACTCCCTATAGACATAAATTTGCAATCAAGATCTCCCAGATGCCACCAAAGTTGCAATGACAGAGAAGGTACAGTTCTTATCTCGCGGCAGAGGAAGGCAAGAGGAAAGGACGCTTTCGAACAGACAAGGACAAATGCTTGAGAGAAGAGACGAAATCGCGATCTGTTCTCTTTTATCTACAGGAAGACCATTTTCCATCAATAATTTCCCAGTGACAACTGAAAGACTATTCCTGAATTCTTAAAAGACTATTTTTTTGCTGGCCTTTTCGAAAGACCATCCGGCAGCATCTCCGATACCGATCCTTCCTGGCGCCTTTTAGAAAGGGCTTTCAAGGATGCCGATACGCCTTCTCCAACGTAGTCGCTCGGCCCGCTGGGACATGTATCTTGGAATTTTTAAAGCATCAAAGTCCCTGGTATTATAAAAGGCACTAGAGTACCACCGTTTCCTTTAGTGTGCCATCACTTTTACGGAAAACGACAGGGAAAAGGCAGATCCGGTCCACACCCTCGCAGTTACAAACTCCTTGAGAACTTAAATCGCAGTCATGTAGTAACGCTAACCAAATCACAAAAGCTGACGAAGTTGAAACGCTTCCTATGATTCGCACAAAATTAGAAATCCCCAAGCTGTGAACATCCACTTTTCCTTTCAGATCCGAGAACCGTCACGAGCAAGCGGCAACCGCTAGCAGATGATGAAGGAAATTTGGAGAAATCGCCTCAAGAAGCATGCAACCGCATCAGCTAATCCGTTGACTCCTTCGACAAAACAAAAACCCTAAATGGAGCTCTTTGCATCCCGCGTGGTGCTAATACGGCACGCAACACGAGGAGCTAGCTCTCTAGGCAAGAAGAGTTGCAAAACCGCTCCCAACGCCAAATAACGAGAGTTAAAAGGAATCCTTCTCGACAGAAGCAAACGCCAACACTCGTCACCTAAGAAGAGGTTTTGCCTGCCAAAGAGAGCAAAGCCGAGAAGCCATCGATGGCAGCACGCCACAGCAACACGACTGCACCCAAATCTTTTCTTTCCTGTAGCTGATGGAAATGTCCACATCCACACCAGCTCTCCACTGCTAGCGTCCCTATGACCCACGACGGGAAATTGCAGAATAATCTCAATAATACCCCTGAAAGCGTGCCATTTCTCCGAAAACGGGACTTATGAGACTATCGGACAAGGATAGCCGTCAGATGTAATCGGAGGGATGACATATCGTAGCGATGGTCCCAATTGACTCGGTATGATGTTTCGCAGGATGAATGGTCACGTGTTGAGAAGAGAACAAAAGATTCCAACTTGGTGGGGTCCAGGAAATCGTGGCCGTTCCTCTTGGACATAATGGTGGCTTTGCCTGCTTCCGCCGCAGCACCTGACGCAGTCCACTTGCTTTTCAGTTTGGCCTTTTACGGTGCCGTGTACCAGCTGACTTTAACCATGTGAAGAAATAAAACAATTATGTAATCGTAAAATATGAGAATAAGTATAGTTGATATTTATATATAGAAATATAAAAAAATGGTAATATATTTTTTTATTTATACATATATTTTCAATTCAAGCTATATGATATAGGAAATGATATAAAATATCAAAAAGTATAAGAAGTATCTCCTATAATATATCTCATAGAATTGAGATTATATCCCTTGATTTGGGATTAAGATTATCTTTTTTTGATTATTTAGAAGTATGTTTAAGAGTAAAAAAAAGTAAATTAGGTTTTAAAATAATTATAATTTATGACAAATAAAAAAACAAAATAATATGCACATGATGTTTATTACATGCTTCTTGTGAGCTCGTTTCATATGCTTTAATATTTTTACTACAGATTAAATATTATTTTTAATATTATATTACCTTTATTTGTTTGTTAAGTTAGGGTCAACTTGCATATGTTATTTTAACAATTTGAAGCGTTACATCTACACAATTACAAGAGAAAAATACTGAGCAGGTATGAAGTAAGAGAAGAAATATATATATTTGTAGCATTTTTAACAATAATGATATATAATTTTTAGTGTTATTCATTAAAAATATATATTATAATTTATTAAATATTAAATAATAATATATAATTAAATTTTAATTAGTTTGCGATTTTTTACATTCTTTTAAAAAATAAACAATTAACAAAAGTTTTACAATGCTTGTGTAATATCTTTATTGTTGCTCTCTAGTCAATGTGATTTGTTTGAGAAATTTTGTTTTGCTAAGATGAGAGTGAGACAAACTTGATATGAATCTAGATTTAGCACTTTTAGATGACAACTTATCACAAAAGATTTTGGATAAGTCATATAGTAAACATACATACACACAAAAAGTTAATAATTATCATTTTATTATTATATATAATGTAATATGTACATAAATATTAGGTCTATAGACATATAAGTTAATTTGAACTCGATTTCATACTTTACCAAGGTTGTGATACTTAATTTACTCTCAAACATAATTGCATGCATGTAATGTTATGATTCTATGTATATCTTTAATTATAGCATATTCTATTGTATTTTTTATTTCGACATATATAAAGATGCAAATAAACATGTTGAGATATGAGGACGAATATAGATTATATTTTTATATTATAAATATGAAAAGAAATGAGAATTTTCTTAATCTATATATACTTTTCTCATCTAATGGTATGTGATATATAATATGGCATGGTATATCCAATATGATGATGCAAATAAATATGTTGGTGCGGACACCAGTTACATTCGAGACTTTCGACGCGCCCAATCCCGTCAGGCACGATATAGCTCGAGGGATTTATTTTTGTGTAGGGTCAATTTGGAGCTCGAAAATAAAATCTATGCTCAAAAACGGACTTTTAAAACATTCAAGACGCTCACCGGCGACTCAGGTCCCACCGCCCCGCCGAACGCCGTCCGTCCGCCGCCCAACAGCCGCTCCGCAGGCGCGCGCTCAGCCAGGACCGCGGCGTGCCCCCGCGCGCGGGTACCCCACCATCGGCGCGACGGCCCCTGCGGGCCGCCAGCAACCCGTCCGCCTCCGATCGGGTCACCGCGATCGGTATCGGGTCCGCCCGTCCCGATTATGCTTTCGGGTCACCCGCCCGCCCTCGCGGGTCGGCGCGACCCGAACTCCGCCGCACCCGCCCACGCCACGCTGAAAGCGCCGACAGCAGTGCCCCCCCGCCCATACGCACGGCGCACGCGCGCGGCGCCCATACGCGCGACGCACGCGCGCGGAGCACATGCGACAGCTCAAACGCCCCATTGCAAGTTCTAATTAAGTTTGGAAACAGCTTATTTTAAGGCTTTTATGTATTTTTGTACCTTTAGGCTCCCTATAAAAGGGGAGGCCTACCCTTATGTTTTAAAGGACGCTTAGTGAATGAGAATTTGTGTTTTCTTGCATCTTGTTGAGAGCTCAAGTGTGAGTGCATCAAGAACTTCGACGTGCTGATTCGTCGAGGCTCCGATACTGGAAGGAGGGGTGTGAGGCCCAAGCGGTGAGACGCCGTGCCAGTCCATCAACCATTCTGAAGCAATTTCTTCGCGCATCACCCACGAAACGCAAGTCAACTTCCGTACTAATGGTACGCTCGGAAACTTCCCGCCACTTCCTTTACTTGACGTGTTTCCTTCGCGGATTTTGGATTTCCTCGCTGTTCACTTTCCTACTATCCGATTTTCTTCGTTGCCTCTGGTTCACTCTTTTCGCGTACAACTTACTTCGTTATCCTCGAAACTAGTGTTGATTAGTTCGATCATCCGACTCTTAATTCTGTGTTGAGCGATCTTTCAAAATTTTATTTCGAGATCGGTATTATTAACCCATCCCGAGTACCCCGTGTCTGCGCCGTCGAGAGGTAGCGGGCCTAGCATACGGAGCAACCTCTGTGTTGCCCACGGTCCCCTCTTGGCTAGGATCGCCTTGGACGGGTGTCTCAAGCGTGTTACCTTTTTCGAAATTTCACGTAATTTCCCACAAGTTTTCTTTATTTTCCTAAAAGTTTGCAGGTTAATCGCTTGTATTGCTCAATAAACAAAAGCTTAAATCTGTCCGGCATCATATGTTAGGATATGAGAATGAATATAAATGACTTTTTATTATATATATATATATTAAAAAATAAAGGTTTTTTTAATATATGTAATTTTTTTCATGTTGTGCTATGTGATATATGATATAGAATGATACTGTAATAAGTTTGATACATATCTCTCATTAAGGCCATTATGATTAAGATTGTGTATCCCTTAGTAATCTTGTATGATCATTATATGTGATGTTAAATATTCAATAAAATATGAGTGCTTATTTTTGTAATATGATACAACATGATATTATTTAACATATGTGATTATGAACTTGTCATTAGCATAACCCAAATATTGTTAATATTCACATGTGTTAGACATTACGTACTTATGATGACTATTTAATGTATATTGATACTAACATTTTATGTGCAAAATTAACTCTAAAAGATACAAGAGAATCAATGAATTGAGTTGTGGCATAGGTCAATGAAAAGTTAAATATTTTTTGTTACAATTTGTAATAGTATTGTATTTGAATTACTCAAACACTTGGACAATGTTATCATAATTTATGTAAATTATATAAATAATTAAGTAGTACCATCATCTTTGACATTGAAGATTTAAATTTTATTTTTATATTCCATTGCAAATGATGTTATACTCTAATTATGGAAATAATAAAATTATATGATTTTAATATAGAGGAATATAATATGAAATGAATTCAAGACAAGTAGGTCTTGTGTTATGACTCTGGGACAAATAAAAAATGATGTCACATTGGTGGAATCAAGAAATAAATGAAGCTTTGATATGACATTAGAAGTTTGGCTCATGATGCATGCGAGAATGATGCACCATTAGATTATGGGATGGATAGTTTGATAGTTATCAACTAAAAATGAAGTCTCTATCAAAAGTTGATATAGACATTTGATAGATAGTTCAATGAACTTGGCAAGGGTGATTGGGCTTCGAAGATTAAGGACCAACTTAGATATTATGCCTTCTTAAAAAATCTACAATGATGTTGTGACTACTTCCTCTTAGCTATATAATAGATAATTGTGCAAGCACTTCTTCATCCTTGGGTATGTTATAGTAAGGAGATACATAATCATATCTTTTGAAGGTCTTAAAATTATTTTTGTTTTTTTAATTATTTAGTTTCTTATATTGTCTTACAAACTCTTGGGTTTGCCAACCCTTTACAAGGAATTGCTAAGAGAAATAGGATGAATCATTTGCATATGATTGTTACCATTTCCTTTGATTGGATCCTGATGAGCTAGAATGCCAAAGTTTTTGGTGGTCACATTTATACATCACAAGCCTTCACTATGTTTATTGTTAATGAACTAGAGAGGTGATGTGATGAGATAGGATGTGATGAGATAGGATGTGATGTAAGTATATTATATAATATTAATTGATTGTTTATACATTTTCATTTATAACATAGCATACTAGCATTGGCTATATTATGGTATCCTCTCTTAGCTTTTTTTGGGCTTGGTGTCACATCTTCTATTCAATTTTATTTTTTACATTGTTTTTTAATATCATTTTTTTATAAATGAATAGTCAGGTCATATGCATATATTTTTATAAATAAATTTAATTTAATAGTTTATATTTTTAAAACCATAAACAACTAAATGTGAAATGATATAAAGATCACATTATTTATAAAACATCGTTTCTCAATAAAGAGCGAGACTCTATTGAGAATTTAGAGAGAAGAGAAGAGAGAGAGAGAGAGAGTAGGTGCTACTAGTATGCCAAAACGAATTTGTGAGAAATTGAGCAAGGAATTTAAGGGACTTTAAAAAAGTATTATCATGGTACTATAGTAATCGAGAAAGAAAAAGAAAAACACATATTTTGAGATCCATTTCAAAAAAGACTACAACATATGAAAACGTGATAAGCATACTTTGTATTATCATGTATATGCTTCATATATTATTGAAGTGATTGCTTAGAGACTATATTAGAATAGATTTGTATTACAGGATATTTTGATGATGATTGTTATTGCTTGTATTGCTATGAGATATTACATTTTATATGAATATTACATTAATAATACCTGTTTTATATGAAATGTGTAATTTTATTACTTATAGGCTTGATTTGAAATAAAAAAACAAAGAAATGATAAAGTAAAAACAAAAATTAGTGAAAAACATTATGCCTAAATTTAAAAATGAACTAATAATGATTATTTTAGAAGGTTAATTTATTATTCAAAATAATATACCTATAAAAGTAAGTGATGTTTGACAATAAGAGCACGATCTCACAAAAGGGGGATGAATTATATTATTTATAGAAGCCAAACTAACTCAAAGAACTTAATTAATTTTGTAATATAAAACTTTATTATTTTTAATTTTATTTGCTCTTATAACACTTGTATTAGAAAATATTATTAGATTTTGCAAAACTTATTGGTTTGTATTACAAGTAAAATAAGAATACAAACAATTTCTAGTGATTTAATTTAAACTTGAATTACTTCTATCCCAAATAAAAAAACTATACAATCCACTAAAACACTAGCTTAATAATGGCATATATCACTTGCTTATAAAAAACCTGCAGCAGTGATATGATAATAGCTAACAACACATGCTTGATAAAAGTATATAACATCGACTAAATAAAAGCTTACAACACTAATTTGATAAAAGCATATAAATAAGAGATCAAATAAAATGTCCTGATAGTGAGCTAAAGAAAAACAAGTAAAATGAGCTTTCATGTGTTCTATGTCACCTCAATTTCTCATTGAAATTTTTTAATTACTTGAGGAGAAGTTTATAAGAAGTGGATTTCATAAGCTTCTTATGAGATTTGAGGCAAGTAAAGGGATTTTTGTAGATTTGAGGTTGCCATTAGAAACCTTTTAAGTTTTATTTTTTTGAGAATTTAGTTATTAGATAAAGTTTTTAAGTCAATTTTTTTAGTGTAGTTGCAAACATATAAATATTTAAGATTTTTGTAGAAAGTGATACATTATGGGTTGAATTGTTTTAATTGAAGTTGAAAGAGCTAAAGGGTAAAGGAATTAGTGAAATTTAATAAAGATTATGTTTTGAAATGAAAATGAATAGCTTAGTGAATGATTTCTAAATTTTTATAATTTACAACTTAATTAAATTACAAATTAGTAAAATCAGAATCATCATTTTAATTATGAATTGAGCATGCAATGGAATGATAGCTTCTTTAATTAGATGCTTAGTCTTTAATGTGTAGAAAAGTAAGAGAAAAAATCTAGTATAATAATATCCCCAAAGAGGATAAGTAAATAAATTAGAATGGCTATAATTTAAGTACGTTATTGATTATTACATTTAAGCTTTTTCTTGATTTAAACATGACTTTACTTTGTTTATGCATCAATGCTCTGACATAATACAATACATTCTTAACATCATTATTTGTATGCTTTGTAATATTGAATATGTATAAAGAGATAATACAATTGATTAATTAGATGATATCAAAATGTGCAAAGAGGAAAGGATAAAGAAAAAAAATAAGAGAACAAATAAGGAGAGAAAAAAATAAAAATAGAAGATAAATGATGTGATATGATAATTATAACATATACCATTTGCTACCTAATTTAGAGTATATAAGTCTTATTATAATTATTATCCCAATGATGATATCAATGTATAATGAAACATCATTTGATAAAATGATTTGATATGAAGATTAAGGTATTTTTCCAATTAAATTATCCCAAATAGCTATACTCTATTATCATTACTAATTAAGAACTAGTAAAGTTGATATAATGATACGATATGTCATTATAACACTAATATTAGATCCCATATTTAATTATTTTTATAAGATGAGATCTACTAATGATATTTTGATGTGAAGCTGATATTTGATGAGATCTAGATGTTATATACTAATATAGAGATGATATAAGATAAGATGACATTGTTATCACTACAAGCTAGATAAGTTGTAAAGATGTGATATATTTGTAAGTTAGAGTCTATATGAAATGAAGTAATAATAGATGATATAATATGAGATAAGATAAAATATATGCAAAAAATAATGATTAATTAGAAAATACTTGAGCATTTATAATGATTATAATAGATGAGATAGATGAAAAATATTAAGAATATTAAAATTAATAAAATAAGAGAATGAATAAAATCTTTTAAGTTAGAGTATAAACATATAGAAAGACTAGATTTAGATGACTAAATAAAATTAAAGTAGATATAGAGATGTATTTAAATAGATCTAATTTGGAATTGTACATGTGTATTCTTTTATGTATTTGATTATTTTATATGCCTTCATATGTTGATCATATGTTTTTATATATTTATGTTATTTCTTATGCACAAATATTATGTTTTTGTTATCATACTTTCTTTATTATTACTTATATGATTATGATATTTTATTTTATATTAATATTTGAAGATAAAAAATTATTTTTTGGATTTTTTAGTTTTTTCTTATTTATATTATAGGTCAAAATTCAAACGCATTAAGAAATGGAGATCATAACTATACTTAAGATAAGTTTTGATAAAGTTTTCTTTTTGTCTTGTGATATTTCTTTATGAATACTATTTATATATTTAAAAGAGAATCATTTTAGATTATTGTATCTATGATATGTGATATTTTTTTGTAAATATACATGTACACACACACAGATATATATATATATATATATATATATATATATATATATATATATATATATATATATATATATATATATATATATATATATATATATATATATATATATATATATATATATATATATATATATATATATATATATATATATATATATATATATATATATATATATATATATATATATATATATAATGATTATTTCTTTTAATGTGCATGGCTTTTTTTGCATGTTTTAGCCAATATTTTATGAATTAATGGTAATACAATGATTTCGTAATATTACATAATATTGACTATAATTATATGATTTATTATTAATATATTAATACTTATAAATATTTATAAATGAAAAAAGTGACATTTTAAGGGAGATTTTATCAATTTAAATTTTAAATTTATATCATATTCTAGATTTGAAATGAAATTAAATAGGAGTTGTAATTAGTTCTATTTGTCACATTCTTCTGGTTAAGTAGATAATATTCTCAATTGCATAATAAGACTCATTAAACTTGATAATAAAATTGTTAGTGGTTATAGTAAGTAGGGAAGTCGATGTGCTGTGCACCAGCTTACTACAAATTTGTTTTTCATGCATAGATGTGCCACAAGTGCCCCTTGTGTTGCTTTTTGAAGTGCATAATGATTCTTTTTCTAATTTTTTTGCTTGGAACATCGTTTTCTTAGTTGTGTCACTTCAATGTTAAATGTTTAATTTATAGCCAAATGATAAATAGATCCCTTGATCACTATCATTAGTACTTCGTACATAACATTGTTAGGTAGTGATTTTGCAATAGATATGACATTTAACCTTATTCCTATTGTTGTTAGTACTTTAGTATAGGACAACAATAAGTAGAGACTAGTTTCTACTAATACTTTGATATAAGTTGATAATAGATGGGAGAGAAATATTTTGATGTCTTGGCCAGTTGCCAAAATCTTGCAACATGAGCCCTAAGTGAGAATAAATGTTTTATTCCATTAGCTTTATGAGGAATTTTTTATGAGAGAAACTTGTATTATATTTTTAAGATAGACAATATACAGAAATAACTTTTAAATTTTAGTTGTTATTATAATAACTTTGAAGCATATGCATAACCATTTATTTAGTTATTATATTTGTTGTGATATATGTGATTTTGTGATATTTTTCACCATCTGTGCCAAATCTTAAATGTCCTAAACATTTTTCTACGTACTTTGTATTTTAGTAGATAATTTAATATTTCTTAGTATTTTATCCTGTTTGGTTATTGTTTGAACCAATAAGGTATAACAAGAGACATGAAATTCCTTTAACTTATCAAGTTATCCTAACATATCTTAATTACAGGGGGATCCCCCATCCCCCCTTCGTATTCAAATTGGTTCAAAATCTATTTTGATGACTCAATCTCTTATTTTGGATTACCTTATGAGTTGCTAATCTTTAAGACCATTGTGATGACATGCTAATTATTGTAGCGATTCACATGTGTATATTTTTTTATAACTTTTATGGAGCTGAAGAGAGCCAAGTTTATTATGGCTATGCAATATGTTGGCATTTTTTTTATGAAGACAAATTTTCTTTTACTTGCTTTTATAGTTATTGTGTTGCCAAATGCAACAATAATTTGTTTCATATGCAGGACTTAAACGTTGTACTATTGGAGTTTAGTCATATTACTTTCTCTCATGTCTACAAGTTTGTAAACGTGACAATCGATTTTTGTGTGTAAAAAGTTTTTCAAAAGAATTTTAGGTGAGTTTTATATATTTTATACATGAGTTTTTTTATGATTCATTAAAACAATCATTACATTTACATTGTATTGAGCATATAACCCAAATCTAAAAAAAACAATAATATTGCATCAATTAATTTAGTATTATGCAGACGATATCAACCATTAAATTTTTTTTAATGAATTACACAATTTTTTTCTTATAACTAAAAGCACATATTATTATTTTCTTTACTAGTTTGCCCATTATGTAAAACCTACAAAAGATTACTAGAATTGATTTTGACCCATTCATTTCTTAAAAATTGAATAAGAGAGGTAATCATAGTTATTTTTTTAACTATATTACAAATTTGACCTCAATGTGGGACCCAAAAATAGTTAAAAACTTGTCTATTAAAGTAATTGCAAAGTCACCAAAGTCATGAGACACTATTTGCATATGACTTCACTTCAAAGAAAACACAATCAATTGCTTTCTTAATAACCTCACAATTTGTAGATCTTTTGGATTACAAATAAATCTTTTTCTTGAAAGAAAACTTATGTTACTTCTATGATGGATTTGTGAAGAACAAAATACATGCTACAAAATAATGTCATTGGAGATTTTGTTTAATAATAATTTGAGTTAAATAATTATATAAAAAATATTTCTTAAAATTGTTGTTTATTAGAATTATAGTCTGTTTAGTGTGTGAGCTTAGACAAATAATGACATGAAGACATAGAAGGGATGTCTTTCAAAACATGTTAGTTAATTAATGCTCTCAAATTGATTATTATCTTTTTTTTTAATATCTATAGAATCATCAAGGAGTTCAACAATAAATCGTATGCATATATTAATTAAAATATTTATCACAAACCTAATTTTTTTTAATGATATTAAATTTCCAAATCTTCGTCTGCCAGCCAGTCCACATTAAACTGTTTGGTGCGCAGGCTGGGCGAGCGGAGCACGTCACGCCACATGGTGGGACCGCACCGCAATAAACGATTTCGGTATATGTAGCCGAATGGTTGGACATTATTCACGGCGCTTGTGGTGGCCGCCGGCGCCACAAGTTCTGCCAAGCGGCCGTAAATGGCCCGGCGGCACGCACGATGGGGGGCCTCCATCCTGGCATTACTCCCGGATCGTGTCTCAAGGAGGGCCCACCTGCTCCTCGCCCTCGAGCCCCATCCATTCAAGATAATCAACCATACAACATTAAATAAGATCATCATGTTTATTAATTCAACGCACGTCGCGTGACAAAACGCATTCAAAACCAATTAAATTCTAATATAAGCGGGGCCCACTTCCCTCTCTGGAAACCTACTGTTTCTTAAAACTTCACGGCAGATATGCCAAAACATGAATCCAATTAAGAGGGTTACTTTTCTATTATTTAAGTATACTACTTGTTTAACAGGGCCCTTATGTTACATCATTCACAAATGATATCTTTTTTTAAAACAATTTTGTCTTCTTCAAAGTTATATTAAGAATTTGTTCTGTTGTTTTAGGAAAAAAAAATATAGAAGAATGGTTTGCTTATTCGAAAGTGCATTATTTTTAAACAGCAGATTATCAAATATATAATTCTCCAGAATTGCATATTGATGATAAAAAAAGAATCATAATTCAGACAATGTATGCATGCTCAAAAAGGGAAAAACCAAAATACACAAGTTTACATTAAAAATTTCAGATCAAAATGACAAAAATAAAAACTACACTTGGATTACACTCCAGCATAGCTACTCCAAAGACGACTTGTAGGCAGCAACTTGTGATTAAAAAAAGAGGAGTTTTATAACATTGTTTAAATTAACTGATGCGAATAAACCGAGCTTTCGATTACCAATTACAGATTCCCTCCTAAGATTTAATCACCAAGCCGTTTTAGACCCAAGATACTACCAATCTATCAGTTCCAACCTCCAAAACGTGTCAAACTAGTTCTCCTAAGACACGGGTTTAACAGTTCACCCGTTATAGTTCCAGAATATGTGTCGTTCTCACGGACCAGCTCACTAACTGACCAACCCAGTAAAAGTTAGATAAAAAGTAGTGACAATAATTGCCCAACATTCCCATGTTGATCAATTAAAGCCTTCACACTCAAGGATGTCACTCTCCATCCCATAAGACCAACAAGAAACACATGCAATTGCAAGATGATAAAACTCTTTCCTGATATGAAACTGTTATACATTCAGTTTTAGTACTAAATCCAAACTAAGCCTTACTTAGATCTGAACAAATCATGATCACAACCTAAAGTCACTTTTTAAGGAGTTCGGATTTGTGGATTTAAAACAAATACCGTGGAACAGATAGAAATCCATAAATGGGTGGGATCCACTGCTTCAGGGTATGGAGAGAGTTTGGTCTAAAGAATTAATGAGCATATGGGAACCATGCAATAACTGGAGACTAACTGACCGTCCTTTGGTGTGACAGCCTTCATGCCATGGGGAAACCTGCACGGGAATATGGAGAGTTATTGCAGAAGAGGTTCTAAGTTTGGAAGCAAAGTTAACATGAAGAGAAAATTTCAATGAGGAGCTTATTCAATCTTGGGGAGTATCGATGGGCGGTTTCCTTGTTTGATTTCAGCCATTGTTAGCATTTAAAGCTAAGGTGAAAGCAGCAAAGTTGGTGTCTTGAATTAGTAGAGTATGAGTAGAGAGAACATGCACTTTAGATCACTAAACTTTACTTATTGACACAATGTTTTTCTTGACATTGTCATGCGATGTAATGTTATTTCAATATTTTAAATATCTTCAAATGACAGCATAAAAAATACAAAATTGTTGCCAAAAATTGGCATTTAGATGTCACTTAAACTTAATGGTATCAAAATGTCTATCGTATTGGCATTGAAAATAAGAATAAAACATTATTTAAATATCTTTAAATTAAATTACAAAAAAACTATCAATAAGTATTAGATAATACTGACATTTAGATGTCAATATTATCTAAAAGCAACATTCAACTAAATCCTCCTCCAACAAAATTGTTTAATTCTTCATCCATACTTTTAATGCTACAAAAAACACACCTTCATATGTGGAAAAAAAAAAAAAAAAGAAATAGAGACAACATTATACTATGTACATTCATTGATTTACAATTTTAAATATAAATAAAAGCTATTTTAATAACATATTACAACGTTAAAATTATATTTAACTTTAAATAGCAGATAAATCCTAATTGCACTAATCACAATCTATTCATACCAATCCAAGACTTTGCCAAGGTTCAAAACTGACTAACCCCAAAACATCAATACGCATAACTTATTGATTTAAGGATAAAAATTGTTCAAAGTATTCAATTCAAATAAATCCACGTCTAAAGACCTAAAACTTTTGAACATTTGGATTCCACTGCAGCTGTAGGTACAATGGCTGGCCAGTAGTGTGGTTGTAAACATGTTCCACCATGGTTATGGAAACAAACAGATTAAGGATAAAAAACTATCATCGCTCGAAAAAAACCAGACAAATACAATGAAACTTTCATTTCTCGTTTTACCTTTTTCATTTATCTACCAAGAAGAGAACACATTTTGAGCTTAACGTGAATGATGTGCTCTCCATCATTCAGTTTCTACTCTTCAATCAAACAGGATACATGTAGCAAAAGAAAAAAAAAAGCCAAGCTAACCCAAATCAAAACGCGTTAAGAGGAGCAAAATTCCAAACCTTCAAACAAACGAATATATGAGCTGAATTATGTAAACTTGGTTCGATCAAACTTTCTGCACACTCCAGCTGCTAGATTGCACAATCCAGTTTCTGTGTCAATACTTCATCATAAACATATACAAGTCAATAAACTCAAAAGCACCTTAACATAAAGAGGAACACACATTTTTTTGTTTGAACAAAATGAGAGAAAATAAAATTAACATAAATAAAAGTGGAAAAATGATAGAATTCTTTTTCTGAGTGTTTTGTTCCAGTTTGCTTTGCTGTTAAGACTTTGGGTGTTTTCATAAGCTTTGATGGCAGAGGTGGTAATCTTCAACAAGGTTGTGCTCAGATAGATAAGTTGAAATTGTAAGTCAAAGTCAATGCCACAGGTGAACTTGTAGGTTAGAATTATGCCAAACATAACACTTAAAATGAGATTACAAAGAACCTAGAAAGAAAAGAATTCAAATGTAGAAAAATCACAAGTTAATGAATGCAATAATTGAGCGTTTTCAAGATACCTTAGTCCTAAGCATTGACACCACGATTGGATCATGGGTTCTTGACTAGGTAGCATTCCTTCAACATAAATCATGCAAAGCAAAGCTTGCAAAAGAGGTGTTTCCCCTTATAATCTCTTCTAGTTCTAGTGAAGATCTTCTAAGAACGATCATGTTTTTTTCTAAAATTTTGGTTTGCAATGTAAAATCCTAAACGCAATTTCTTTGTGTTATTTGCATGTCATTTATTGTACTTAATAAACTTTCACTAATTAGCTTTCACGATGGGAGATTGTCAAAAGATTCATGGATAAGCAATTTCAAGTAGTTGCCTCAACGGTCATTTGAAAAGTTTCATTACTAGAGCTCAAACAACTACTGAGTAGGGTGAGCATTGATTGGTTTAAATTAAAAAATTAAATTGAACCAACAATATTAAATCCATCCAGTTCAATTTAAAAAAAATTATTCTTTTGAATAAAATTTTGATATTTTTATCAAGAAAATTGAACCAACCAAATATTGAATGATAATGTAAAATATGGTATATGATAAATCTGGTCAATTTAGTTTTATGATTTTTTATGTTAATCTAATTCATAATTTAGAGTTTGGATTGTAATTTTGATCAATTAACCAAATTCCATAAAAAAATTCATTCCTTTTGTTCACTTTGGTTCTGAAACAAAGTTCCATTTTTTAGGTTTAATTGGGTTTTCAACCAAGTTGGTTTGATTCATTTTCAACATTGCTTAACAAAATACGAATTTGTTTAAATAATTCATAAACAGAATTCACCGATTGCATATTCCAAAAATTGAGTTCTCTTTTCAAAAAAAAAGAAAGAAAGAAAATTGCATTGGTTTTTTTGGAGTAAATAACTAAATATCACAGCTTCAAGTCACCCATCCACATCCAAATTGCTCATCGAATTCAAACAGTAAGAAAATATAATAATAACTATATATGGATAGTACAATTTTATGCCAATGCACCTCTTTCCCATAAGCCAATTATGTGTACACACACATATACATAAGTCTAGGCTATGTTTAATATAACTATTATATTTGAAGCATAGTGGATGAGATATTGTAGTTAAAAAGTTCATCGAAAAGTGTTGTGTGCCAGTTTACCAATCTATTATTGAAAAACACTTTCTAGAATATTTTTGATTTAAGTATTGAGATGAAAGCTCTTTTGATATCTTAAAGTAAAGTTTAGTTGCAAATAGAAGTTTTTGAGAGGGGAAAAAACATCTTTTTCCCACACTTTTGGACCCCTTGAAATTGAACCTTACCACTAACCATAGTATTTCGATTTTGCAAACAAAGGACTTTGTCAGCGTAAATATCAGTTGAATAATCTACGAAAGAATCCAATATGAACTATTCTTGTTCATGCAACTCTCCGTCACTCATTTGTGCTTTACTCCAACATTATAAAATAGATAAACTCTTGCAAAATTATTATGCCCATGTTATGTCTTTCCCATTCTCACACTGTGTAGGAAGTTTAAATTAATTCAACATGGCATGATGTGAAAACAGTAGCATAGAAAAAAAATGTTAGCATTCATAAACATCACTAACTCATTTCTACAACATGGGGATTCCAAAAGAAAGCTATTGGATAGTAAGTTTTGTTGGTGCCATGAGTACTCATCCAATTTTTCTTGTGATGGGTACAAACAATTTGGATAAAGAATTCTCGTGTGCATTACAAGGACAATATTTAATGACAATGAAAGCTCCTCCCATGCATGCACAAAGGGAAGGATGAGATTGACCCCGGCCATTAGGTTTCTCTTAAATATAATCCATCTCTCCACTTTATTATTCATTCTAGGCCTCATTACAAAATATCAACAGGATAAAAACCAGGATCATTACGTATACCATAATTATAGATTCTAGTATAACATGAAAAAAAAAATCACATGGCCTCTTCTTCCCATCAGCCTTTACAAGCTTATAAAAACATCATATTATTGCAAGGTCTACTACATTTTACTTCCCTTTAATGATATCAGAACACAAGAACACTTAGCACAGAAAGGCAGCTTAGTGCAGTAAAAAAACCCTTCTAGTACGGTTACATTTCAATAGTTTTTAAATCCAGAAAGAACAAGATCAAAATTCTCTAATCAAAATCACGTTGTTAAACAGTTGTAAATCATAAGTAAATGAAACCTTAGCTGAAGAGATTGTTTTCCTATGGAGTGCATCAAGTTCTCCCATGAACAATGCTATTGTTTTAACTCACCAAAATTTTTTGGAAAATTTTCCCTTATCTTTCAAAGCAAAATATCTCTATTCCATTCCAACTCTTCTTGAATGACTTGTAATAAGACATTGAAGGTCAACATGTTGGATAAATTATTCAACACTATTTAAAAAACCTTTGACAAAAAAAAAAAAAAAACACTAACTTTGTTTGAGAAGGGGCAAACAAGGTTCTAAACAAATTTTAACAACCTATGCCACTCAATCTGTAAAGACTGGTAGTATCTTAATTGGTATAATGTTAATTTACCATTAAAATGTGAACATATATAGAAATTTATACATTTAATCTTTATGCTCCTAATTTCAGTAACTAAATATTCACTTGTATAAATATGCATTTTTAAACTATGCTGCATATGCTAAATGATCAAAAAATATATTTCATCAACACATATTCTGCCTTCCTGCTTCCCACCTTTTTCCCCGTTAAATCCTTCACATATCTTCCATTGATGGTATACCACACAAAGAAAACTCTCTATCACGAAGACAAGATAGATCATGAAGAAAAACACAATGGGCACATCAGCTGAACAGCATAATGCATTAAAAAGACAGGATAACTAATCTATGTTTCTTGTTATTAACACCACAGTTCACTAAAACCTGATTCATACTACAAATAGGTATTTAATAATTTGACCTGATTAGGGATTACTAATCCATAACTTTCTTAAAGGAAGATGCACACTAAATCTGTATTTATCAGATGCATATTTCGTTGATGAAGAGCATGACAAGATTTGAGCTTGCCTTTCATTGGTTTTAGAGGGCATCTATTTACAACTTGACAAAAACCTGATGATGCCGGACGGATTACAATAATTTGAGCAATACAGAAATTACATCCACACACCAGAAATAAAGTAAACTTGAAAGGTAAAAATGTGAAAATTCGAAAAAGAAATAACAAGCAAGAGACACCCGTCCAAGGCAATCTTAGCCAAGAGGGGGACCGTGAGCAACACAGAGGTCGCTCCGTAGGCTAGGTCCGCAACACCTCGACGGCACAGACGCGGGGTACTCGGATAAGGGTTTAAATACCGAGCGAGATAAATTTTGAAAAGTGGAATGGTCGCACCGGCGCAGTTGAAAGGTACAAAGATCGCGCTAAATCACCGTAAATCAGAAAGTTAACAGATATTATTCGAGTAAGAACCGTTCAAGTCCGAGGGGAACCCAAATCTTAAGAGAGAGAGAAGCGTCGAAATCCGGATGAAAAGGCGAATGCGACGATGAGTAGTTATGAAACGTTACCGTCGTGATAGCGGCGGGGTATGGAGAGTATGTCGACGAAGGGATGAAGATGAAGATGGCGTCGTTGATAAACTGGCACGGCCTCTCACCGCTTGGGCCTCGCACCCCTCCTCCCAGTACCGGAGCCTCGACGAATCAGCACGCCGAAGTCTTGTTGGAATCACACCAATGACTCAACAAGTGAAAGCAAAGCACTAAAATACTTAAACAAGCTCAAATATCAACTAACCTTACATAGGGATAGGCCTCCCTATTTATAGAGAGCCTAAGGGTACATCGGTAAAACAACTTTTAGAGTTTTAAAGGAATAAAATACGTGAAACTTAGAAATAAATAGGAAAATAACAAATATAAAGGCTGCATATCAATTTCTGCCTTTTAAAACATTAAAAAAAAGGCAGAAAATAGTCAAAAGCTGATCCAGAAGCTGTTGCTAAACAGCTTTTAAGGCAAATCCGGCGGGCTAGCAGCGGTTGGCGGCGGCGGTCGCGGCGGCGAATCCGGCGGGGACGCTGGCGCGGTCGAGTCGTGTTGTCGCGGGTCGGTTACGGGTCGGCGTGGGTCGGAGACGGGTCGGCGCGGTTCATCCAGCGGGTCGTGCGACCCGAGCCATGACACGGGCCTGAACCGGGTCGCGCCGACCCGCCACCCGCGGGCGCGTCTCGCGCGAACCCGCGCGCGGGTCCGTCGGCTCAACGGCCGACGGCGGCGAAGCGGTGGCGGACGGTCGCAGTCGGCGGCGGAAGGCGTCCGGCGGCGGCGAAAACCGGAAAAAGAGGCCTTTTGGCCAAATTTGGGTCCCCGAATCCAAAAATAATGTTCTTGAGTGTTAATTCGAGCCCGAAATGCAACTTTGGGCTCCAAATTGATCCTGTTCATGAAGAGTAACTCCCTTGGTCGTCGGGTAGTGCAGGAGCGCATCTGAATAGATGAAGTACGTCGAAAATCATGCATGGCGCTGGTGTCCCCACCACCTGATCTACATTTTCTCAAAAGAAGATGGGAAAAATATCTATCTAGATCAGGTAGGATTGGCAACTAAAGGGCTATGCTACATTTGAGCAAAAACACTTTTATGTATTTTTGAGTTCCAAGTAAAAAACTTTCCTATAAAAAAAATATGTTTGATGCACAAAAAACATGTAATCATATATTAAAAGAATAGATATTGCATAGAAACACAAATATCATACACCTACAGCAACATGCATAACCAATGATTCAAGCTAATTTGGCTTGCTCATATCTAAGTTGACTTCAGCTTGCCTCATGTTGGTTACTTCGATCCAAGTATGAACTTGACCAATATCTTCTGCGCTATTTACCATAATTAAAGCCTAAACTGACAGCCCTATGCTTTAGAAGTCAAATTCAGTTAAAACTTCCCTAGTCATACACGTGCTCAACGTTAACCCAAAATTAGCTGCCAAGGACACTATAATCAATAAGCTAAAATAATTCACATGAAATAACAAAAATGTTATTTTGTCCCCTTGAAAGGAAGCAAAAGACCTGATATTTTGTTGTGTACACTAGTTGTGTTTTCTTAATTATACAAAAAAAATCCTATAATTACACAAATAAATCTCTACTAACAGGGTTTCTATCAAAGGTTTGCATGTAATTAATAGAAAGGTTAAAATCTTGAAAAGTGGTTGACAATTTACCCATGATTCCTATAATTTTGAAAGATTTGATAACTGAAGTTTTTATCCTTTGAAATACCAAATTCAAATTAATTTGTAAGAAATTCTAAAAAATTAATAAGTTAGCATATATATAAAAGTCTAATCTTACAAAACATAATGGAGAGTATGCAAAATACAAAATATGCAAACTGAAATGCTAATATTCTTAATATAATAAATGAAATACAAAATTAGTACTTTTAGTACTTGAATGGTACTTCAAATTATTATAAATTGAAATTAACAATAGTTTGATTAGAAACTTAGAAGATTAGAAGAAGCGACGAAAATAAAAACATGTTATAGCATTGAAATCCTTGAAATAACTAAATAAATTGCAGTAAATATGCATGATGCAATGGAGTTGAATGATTTCAGCACCTTTGTAATCTAGACTATAATCAGTATTGTATGTAAATAGGTGTCTTGAAGATGTTTCCTTCTATTCAAAACAAAACAATTGAAAAGAGAAGCAATAACATGGAGCATCTAACATTGATTTTAAAAATTTTCAAACAATGACATTCATTTACCATTGAATGGTGATTTCCTACCTTAATTTACAACTCGATACTTAACAAACTGACTACAGATTTAGAATTAGATGAGTTAAAATCAACTTAAGAAATTATCCACACGCAGCAAAAGTAATTATAACTCAAACTATCTAAAACGTGCAACAATTAAACAAAATAACAGAATTTTAACAAGGACATCGAGACCTTAGAGCCATCGACAAGGGGAAGAGGGATGCTGCGCTGGAACCATTAGCAAATAGTATGATGGAGGCAAACGGTGCATTTGAGCTTCCCATGGTGCTGAATCCCTCCATCCACATCAGAAGATACCCATGCATCCATCAACACCACTGCCTTCTACGTTAAGACGACTGGCAGCACCGACGCACCCAGCCGCGCGATCTGCGGCATCACGATCCGGAAATAGAGAGCTACCGCCAGCAGATGAGACAGAGAACCAGCACTGCCGCCGTACGGACGCATCCCGCCGAACTCCCACCGTAGTAATGAGAACAAGTCAAAAAGCCAGACCGCTAAAGCTTTTTTAAATTTGGACCACTACACAATGGGCCAACCGGCCCAGCCCATAAAAGATAAACAAATGTTTTTTTGGTGTACCGTGATTGATATATAAAAGAAAACTTAAACTAATTTACAAACAGGATACATTTGTCTAACAATATTTTAAATAATATTTTTTAATTAAAAAGATTAAAAATAAACATTAAAACATTTTTTCAAAATAATATTTTAAAAAAAATTATTTCACTCTTTTCCACCAAAATAAAAAAAAAACTCAATGCTCATTCTAATCATTTCATAATATATATTATTTTATAAAACATTTATTAAACACAAATTTTTGAAAACAATTATCAATAACGACTTTTGCATCCTTACATTGATTTTGGTTTTGATAATCTTAAAAATTAAAAAAAAAAAAGAAGAAAAACATAAAATTATCAGAAGCATTAAACATTAAAATAAAGCTATCAAAGCTATTGCAGAAGGCCTCACTAAATATATTAAAGAAAACAACATTCACAAGAAAAGTTTAACATCTAAGAGAACAAAAGAAGCACACACAACATAGTAAACAACTGAAATTTTCAGAATAATGCGTTTAAATTAACCCGAAAACACAAAGAATTCACATCTGAAGGCCTTTAACTCACATCCTCACTGCCTCCTGTTCTAGGCAAAGACACTTGAGTAACCAATCTTCCATCTCTCACAGCCCTGCTACTATGCTGAGGCTCTGGACAACCACAGTACAGAATTAGAACATGATATCAAACGTTTCTATACTCAATACAAAGGTAAAACAGGCACCTGCTGTGAAGCTCTGAACATCACCTTTAACAGTGGTTTTACCAATCTCTGTGTTCCCCTTGATGAGTGAAGGCAATGTACTGTTATGCCTTTGATGCTCTCCAACCTGTAGTTTAATTTCAGCTGGAGGAATGGCAGGCTTAGGGCTATAAGTGGTTGACCATGAGACTCCACTTGACCCAGCCAATGCCATTATCACTTCCGCCTGTTTTGCGGAGCAGACGATTAGTCCCATCATTTTGATCTTCTGATTAATTGATGACTTGTGTGGTAAGATGAACAAAAAGTAAAGTTACTTCTGCATCCCAAGAGAAAGATTGTAGACAAACAAAACATAGTTATAAATAATCAAGAATTGATGATGTCAAGGCATGAACACCTGCAAAGATTAGATTTTCTACTAATCTAATTCTAGCATATGGCAAACTCCTGAAGTTTACAATATCCAGCAAATTGCTGAACGAAAACAATAACATTAAATATAACATGCAATAGTTGTTTATTGCCATAAAGAAAGGGCAGACAAATTGCTTAAAACTGCACTAATATGTGAAAATTTGTAGTTAAATATAAGAACAAATAAGTGATTCTAGTGAGCTAACCTTATTTGGATGAACATCATCAAAAACATGGGCTTGTCCAGCATAAAATATGGTCATTTGTCGACCAACATTTTGCATTTCATGGGGCCTGCGTAAACAAAAATTGAAAATTAAATGCTTAAAAAGATTTTTAGTCAACCATTTAGCCAGCAAAGGTAAAACAACATGACAAGTGTTTAAACAGGGAAAATATATAAGCTATGTCATTAGATTGGTAAGCAGCATGTGAAATGGACGTGGTACTGTTTTAAGGGACAAATTATTAGTATATAATTTGGCCCCCTTGCTATAGTGAAAATGCATGCACAATAGTGGGTATTAATATGCATATGAATAATTTTAAACACGAATAGTTCAACCCAAACCAACCAAGTGAAGCAACAACAAAACAACTAAGATGCGCTAGAAAAATTTAACATGTTTATTACCAAGTAAAAATGCAAACAAAATAATTTACATGCACATACTCCAATGTGTTCAAGGGTTGAAGGAACACAAAATAATGCGTACACTGTCTAAATATATATTATATGTTTATTGTTGAATTTATGCACATTTTTTTTCACATGGAAAGAATAATATGGACATAAAATCGAAGTTGTGCTATGCAGATGTTCAATGTGAGTGCAATTAAGTGCAAACAATATTAGATTTATACACATTTTGCATATTGCCTTTCATGTGTATCATGCACATAAATATGTTTTCTTAAACAGGAATTTAAAATCAACCTTGATGAATTGGAGGAGTCAGGCTTAATGATCGGGGATTTTGGCCATCTGCTACAAGGCAAGACTGCTGCCATGCTTCTATCAAAAGCTACACTAGTTGAGGCGGCGACATTCACAACTTCACACCCTTTTATGCCTGTCCTGGAACCTTCATCAGCTGCAGATTGAGACGTGAGAATTGAACTGACTGTGGCATCCTTGGAAGCATGGAAAGCCGACAAGAATCCACTGCGAGTAATAGGAGATGGGTAATGCACCATTGAACTCGGATTCATGGTCCTAGACTGCTCGCATTTGGAAGCAAGCACCTCAGGTCTATAGCCAAGAGGTGAATGTAATACAATTGAAGATGGTGGCCTAGGTGGGAATTGCATTTCGTCATTCTGATATCTTGCAAATTGTTCGCTGTTCACCTCTTTTCCAAGCATCTATGATCAATTTTAGATTTGGGTTACACAAAAAAATATATGGCTAAAGAAAAAAGCAACGGTAACTTCAAAGCCCAATGCACCTTTGGAGAACGCACACATTTGGGGTCATCTACATGTATTGGTGATATCTTATCGGTTACGAAGCCCATATAAGCTGAATCTGAGTAACTTCTTTTCTTTGCAGAAAATGCATTCCTGCCATTAGGCCTAGATGAATCATTCTTCCTTCCATGGATGACAAAGACATCAGAATTGTTCATTACCTGCCCCACTATCAAACAAAAGAAAGTTAATATCTCCACATTAACCAGCAAAGAGAGTAATAGTCATCATTCCATTTTCAAATGGAAGTAGTATGATTCCAAAATATATATATTTTGCTGCTAGTAGTTATAAAAGGAGAAACAAGTAAAGTTCAAATTATATGATTTCAATATAATAAATGTCATTATAAGATCAAAATACACCAAATAAATTGCAATATGCTTATACAAAATATGTGATTATTCATAGGTGGAAGTTTCAATCAGCATATTTTTTTTCTCCTTTTGCAGGTTAGGAGCCTCTAATATGCAAAAATGCACCTCTTGCAATTGTTAAAACAGCAATGACGGACAGTCTGTTTAACACTATTCAAGCAAATAAAATTAGTGTAGCAATAGTTCTTAGGCAAAAAATCAAACAGAAGAAATGCTTATGTGGCTTGTGGATTAGCACTGGAATAGGACTTCAATTCACTTAAAAGAAGCTGCCTAAAAATCTAACTAGATCATTGGGCATAAAATATAAAAGAAAAAATTCAGCAAATTGTTCAAATGAAATAAATTGGTGCTAATGGAGAAGTTCAAACACGAAATAATTTAAGAGTGGATTAAATGCAAAATTCTGCTTCAGCTTTTAGCAAATAGTCAAGTACTCATTCGTTTTAACAAAATAAAAAAGCACAAATTTCCATGCTTATTAAATAACTGACAATCAAACCACCTCTTGACCCGATTCATTGTGAAAATAGTTAATTCATGTAATTAGCAAGTGGCAATAGAATGAAATTCCCAAACCACACATTTCCCCAATTGACAAGTTCCTAAAGTCCATATCAGCACCTTTTATACTCAGACTCTGATCAAATACAGAAACAGTAGAATAGTGGAAGTTCTAATGCCAGGAACAACACTGTTGCAGACTAAGTTCTCAAGAAAGAGCAAGCAGCTCAGGAACAACAGGCCAATTTATTAACAAAATAGGAAACAGATAACCATAGCCCAATGAACCCAAGTAAACTGCATAAGTATTGCACATCTAAAAGCACATCTAGCTCAAAAATTTCATCATACTAGAAGTACCATAGTACAACAGAAAGCTCATGATCTATTCCACTGTTCAGGTCAAAAATCTCAACCTTCAAAAAGCTTCTATCAAAAACCACATTATTTACGCATTTGACTGCTGTTTTAGTTTTAAAATGAAGAACAACAATTTACACACTTTTTCATGCTTCAATCGAGTGTTATTTCCGTCAGTGAAGAACAACAAATTGGCCTAAGTTGCAGTTGGCTAAGCTAAAAGGAGACTCTGAGAGCAAATCTAGATCAAAAGAGAAAAAAAATTAAAAAAATCTGTATTTTATATATAATTAAGCAAAGAAATTTGCTCAACTAAAATTTCATAGAACAGAAGGAAAGATAAAACCGTTATTTGGAAGCAATAAAAGCTTATAATCAGAGCCAATCACGCTCATAAATGTCTAATAACAAGACCAAGTAAACAAACAGGCCACCAAGAAACCAAAATAAGTATACTTAATATGTTTATGTTTGCTAGCACTAAATAAGATAGCTCTTTTACTTCAGCAAAGCAAAGGCAACTAGCAAGAATCTATAGGATGTAAAACAGCAATTGTAGATACAACTTTGCTTTGATGTTTATGCTAAAGATGATATACAATATATAGGTTACCAATGCAGGTCTACCATCTAAGTTTGGTGAAACACTATGATCTACTCACTCTATGTTTGGTGATTACCTTAGCTATGTCATTTTTCTATAATGTACACAAATCGCTATATCATGTCTTGCCACATCCCCATGTCATGCTCATATATCATACTAACACATACATTATTGCCTAAGCATGTGAGACTACAATGAAGAAAATATTGACTAATTTAAATTCCTCATAAACAAATAGAAAGAGATTAGGGAGTAAAATGCATGTGATTGGTGAATGGGGATTGAAAGGAAATTCCTTGTGGATTCATGAATGTCAATTATAAGTTCCAATAGGATTAAGAAATTAGTAGAACTGCTAAAAGAAATTTTCAAAAAAAAATGTTGAAGCTAAAACAAAGGATAAACTATAAAGAGAGCCTAGACAACGACCTACATGATTAAAAAAAAAGTCACATATATAAATGTATATATACATTTATATACATATATACATACATATACAGACATATACATGCATATGTATATGTGAATACACATGCATACATATACATAAATATGTGTTAAAAAAAATACATATGCATGATAGTATGACAAAAGTTCTTTCAGGAACAAATTCCTGAGGACAGAAATTGCATTTAATCACGCAGCTTCGTTTCTATTTCATGGCTCATTCCTTGTGAATGCATGGAATGATGGATTTAAGAAGGATATGCAACTCATTTTGCATAAATGAGCATCAATCTCAAACAACAAACAAATACGCAGACAAAAAATTAGGCACATTAATGAAGTTTGAAGAAGAAAAAAAGCATCAGTACCCTTAAAAAATAAACTGAAAAGAAGTAATATATTAGACAAAGAATGTTGCAAAAGAAAATGATTGTTGTGTAGCTAAAAAATGGAGAGAAGGTCAGTAGCTAGTTATTTCCACGAAAAATCCCAAACATTTCCTCAAGATCAAACAAGGAAGTAATTCATTGGTGCAAACTAAAAAGATTTGGTAAATACAATGAAGTTATTACCAAGGCCCTAGGTTCGATCCATTTGAGCTTTGGAGAGTGCAGTAATCATCACAATACAATAAGAAATGAAATATCCAGAAACATAAAAATAAGCAGTCAACATATCACCGTTGTAATCCAAAATCCAAATTTATAGCAAGCAAGGGCTACAATCAGTTGTAATCAAGCAACTATTTGCAATAACTAAAGCAAAGCTAAGCAAAGAAATTAGCAGAAAAACTTAAACTAGAGCAGGAAATAGAATAAACCGTTCGCTGGGTCGGTGTTCCCGGAGACGAGCCCGTCTTCTCTAGAAGAAACGCCTACCGAAGCCAGTGCCGACGCCTCCGTTTCCATTCCCGTCGTATTCTCCGCTAGCGGTGAAGTAAACTCTGCTGACTTATGTTTTCCGCAGCTAATACCAAGGAAATCGTGAAAGAAGGGATTCTTATCATCTCCACCCATCATCAATATAGCCATTATCTTTTCCTGCCTTTTTCTCCTTTAAAACCTCCTCCCAATGCGGAAGAGGCCAGAGGGACATCTAATCCTCATGGCCGCAGCAACCGAAACACACAGGTAGAGCGCGCACCTCGAGAAAGAGGAAAGCGACACCAGTGATCTGATGACGGATAAAGAGCGAAAGAAGGGGGCTTTTTCTTAGCAGGCGGACGCCATTTAAAACAAAACGTAGGGTTTTGGATTTTACCCACCTTTCGTCTTCCTCGCTTTCCTTCGGCTTTGTTTTTGTACCTTGCTGCACGCAGGAGAAGTGCAGCTTAGCAGAGCAGGAGCGGGTGAAGGCCAACTGTGGTGGGAAATATCCGCTGGGAAAATATATGCTATCCAATCAAAATTGTGTGATATTGTTAAATAATATTATTATATAATTGAAAATGATAAATATGTGTTTAGATTTTATATACAAGTTTTTGGTTTCAATGATGTTTATTCTTGACATCTACTTCAATACTTTGGTCGTTTTGAATAATTTTCTGATTTTTGTTTTTCTTTTTTTTTTAATTTCAGTTAACTTTATAATTCAATTACAAAAATTAAAAATTGAAGTATAAAAATATACATAACGTAAATATTTTTTCATTGATTATAAAAAAATATTTGATAATAGTATTTATCAAGCTAAAAAAATTATTTTTCTCAAATATAATGTTGTGGAAATAAAATAAATTATTTTTGTGCAAAAATAAAATGTGTAAAAATTTGGATATTATATCACATGAATATATATACTTAACTATTTAGCTCTTGTTGGCTAAAATTGATTTATATGATCAATTTAATACAATTGTCATAGTCCTAATCGAACACCATTAGAGTCATAAGACTTAGTTGGGACAAAATCATGTAATCAATTATCTAGATATTTGATATACTATGCTCATTTTTTTTTGTTTATATTACACATTCAAATATTAGCACTCATAAAATTGTAAGTCTTTAAATGATTTAAGTCATAAGATAAAAATTTTTATTATATTTGTTGATGTGAGAGTGATGGATATTATATGTTATGATGATTATATTTTATTTATCTTAGAATATTATATTAGTAAATTATTTCAAATTTTCATATGATATGATAATTGTTTATTACATGTTTTTGTTGTGATGCTTTAAGCTATGATTTTTATATTACCTTTACTCGTTTTTATTGGCTTGTCTTTATTTACATCCCAAATATCAAGAGAAGTAATTTTAATAAATTCAAATTATGAGATGTTAAAAATAAGAATATTAGAGAATTATTGATGACTCTAAGAAAAGATGAGTAATAAAAAAAAATAAAATAATTAAAATTTTGATTAAAAAAATAATTGATAAAATTATTAAATATTTTTTTTAAAAAATTGATCATATAATACAATGGAAGTAAATTATAAAGTATAATATACAAAGCATTGAAAAAATCTCAACAAAGATCATCATTTGGTACAATATAAGAAATTATACATCACAATAAAGTAATAAACAAAAGTTAAATAAGATCATATAGTATAATAATGATCATATCTATATGATATTATAATAAATAATTACATCATTTGTATGGGTTGGATTGATTGGATAGGCTAAGAAGGAAAGAATTAGAACATATAATTTGATAGAAGCATAGCATAAGGTACAATTACACAATAAAAAATTAGAGTTGAGGTATAATGTGAATAGGTTCATAAGATGAGAATGCATCATACAAACATAACAACAAAATCATGTTGATACAACGGAGTATTAACAGTGCATCATCGTTGTGGGTAAAAGTAGTCGAATAAGTTAAGGAAGGGATTAATTGTACAATATGACCATAAAGTATTGTAAGGTATAGTAAAAAAGAGAATGAATTAGAAAGGAATATGAATAAGAAAAAAACTGGTTAAGGAACGTACAAGACAATCAGGATATCGTGTTATGCCAGTAGTATACAAAAACAAATCATTCGATACATATAATACAATATTATACAATACAAAAGCAAGTATATACAAGCACAATACATTAACAAGAAAAAATTAACTAAATTTGATAGGTTAAGTAATGGGTGGACAAATCATACAAGACGTCGAGTATTAATATGTAAGTATAAATTGGTGTATCATAAGTAGAAATAAGAGAATTATTAAGTCCTAAAGTAAAATGCAAAGACATATTGTAGAGTATGATAATGTTAACTATACAACCCAATCAAGTGATAGATTAAACTCAGATAATTATCGCAAAAGTACGTCTATATCATCATATAAACATAATAGAATGTAGAAATGGACACTAGTAATACAAGCATGTCAGACAAACATATTAGTTTAACATGTATTTAGAGCGAATTTGTAGAAAGATTGGATTGCATAGTATAATTGAAGCATATCATATTGTATGATCACGTTAAAGAAAATAAAATAAGCTAATGTGTGAAAGCATTCAAAGAAAATATACCCTAAACTAATTATGAATATGATAAATTGATCGTATCAATCAATTGTGATATAAGAGCATAACGTATATGATTGTCATCAATTACAACTCAGAAAGAGATGTAAGGAATTGATCGTACACACCTTGCTTTACTTCCTTCTTGGTGTGAAAAGGAGAATCTCAAACATTGGGTTTGATCTGAGTTTTTATGTAATTGAGGCACTATCCACCTATGTAGATTAGAGTGTTGGTAAACCAACTAAGACCCCCATTTTACTTTGATTTTAATCCAAAATAAGATCCAATTTGAGAACTAAAAAAGACAAATCCTTGCTTAAAAATGTGGTAAAGACACTAAGAATTTTGATGCTTAGGAGCCAAACAAACATGCACTACCACTTTCAAATGATTATTTATTTTTAATGTACAGAGTCCAGACTAACATGACTCACAACACGTTAACTTAACTCTGGTTCGCGGTTATGCTAATCCGCTCCACTACACACCAACTCATATCACTGTTGACATTATATTGACCTTATGTCAATGGGCAACCCATTGACATTGTGCCAACTCATTAACTTGATTTGCGACACATGATAATTGATCTAACTCGTGACTCTATCGATATCACGAGGACTTGCCTACCCACTCCACAAGCCATCAACATAGATCAGACCTATGATGATCCATAAGAGCTTGACTGGAACAAAATAAAACATTCATCTTTTAAAAAGTTATTTGGTAATATCTTTAACTGCATAACTTTTAGACAAAAATGATAATTTTTTATAAAGTTGTTTGATACCAACATTAGCCACAACTTTTTAGTAAATAGATTTGAGAATTTGAAAAAGTAACATTTAAAAAAGTTATTTGATAATAGATTTTGATCATAATTTTTATAATTTTTTTATTTTTTTTATTTAGCATTTTGTCCTTATGCTCTTTATAAAAAAGAGAGACCTGCTTTTAAGAATGATGATACTTGAATGAGTAAAATATTTTACTTTTCTTTCATCTTATTGAGATATAGGATTGATGATAGCAAGAACTCTAACGTATTGATTTGTTAGGACTTGAGAACTGAGAGGAGGAGGTGCAAGGGTGAAGTAATGAGAAGTCGTGCTAGTTTACTTGTGGCTTTATACATTTCCTTTCTATTATTGTTGCTTACGGTTTCTTTCACATTGAAAATTCTTTATTTCATCATTTTTCTTCACATAATTGTTTCCCTTTTCACTTTATGGCTTAAGTTTTTTTGGGTTATCACTTATGTTTACCAACGCCTTTGCTACTCTTTAATTTAGTTTTTATAAGTGTTTGGTCACCTTTATGAGCAAGTTACTTTGATATTTTGATTTTTCTCACAAAACTTAATAAGGTTTTTGAGTTTCAATATGTGCTTTTGTGACATTTAATTTGTTCTTTCTTTATTGTGACATCGATTTATAAAATCTCTTTCTAAGAACCCTATTTATGTGTTGTTTAAGAGGTTGTAGGCCTAGCATACTAAGCGACCTCTTTGTGACCACCAGTCCCCTCTTAATTAAAATTATCTTGGACAGATACCTCATTGTACTTACCAAAACTTTCACAAATAATATGTATATTTTCATATAACTTAGATACAATTATCCAAATATCTTTTTTAAATACATAAGTAACATTCAAAAAGAAATATCATAAAATTCTTTATAAATTCACTATCAAACTCATTTCATTTTATATGCAATTAAGGTTTCACATATCTTAATGTTTAAGATTTTGACTTATAATATAAGTAAATAATAAAATTGAAAGCCCAATAAATAAATTATTATCTAAATAATAATATGAAATAAAATATCATAATAATATAAGCTATAATAAGGAATAATGAATAATAATAAAACTCTAACATTTGTGTATAAAACTAAATAATATAAACAAGTAAGAGCTTGTAATCATTATCTAAAAATAGATAAAAATAATTTTTTAAAAAATTATGGTATCACTGTATAGAAGATGTATAAATATGTCAGAACATATGATTAACATTTAAAAATATATAAAATAATTAGCACATAAAAGATGTATAGATACAGCTCCTAATCATGTTCATATATATAGATCTCTTTCTCTATTATAATTCTATTTAATCATCTAAAATTTAATTTCTCTCTATATTTTTATCAAAATTTTTATTCTCGTATTTTCTTAGCTTTTATATCTCAATGTATTTCTTATATATCTAATAGTGTTCATACTTATTATAATGGCTCAAGTATTTCTTGAATTATTTTAATATCGTGAGATCTTATCTTGTCTTTATTATGTCTATATTAAGCACATAATATATAAATATCATATCATATTATTTGATATCACATCATAATACAAATAGCAAAAACACACCATGTAATGCTGTGAAGATTAATATTGTAAACAAAATTATCTATACGCCAAAAGAGAAATGAGAGTAATATACGAGTATGATAGTTATATCATAATAGTATGATAAGAAAAAAATTAAGACATATTTATACAAGGTTGAGAAAGTATAATATAAAGATGATAATTATACTTATATGATTAATATAAATTAAACATCTCTTAAAACCCAAAATAACAAATGTTTGAGAAAATTAACATGGGGGTAAGTTTAATTGATAAGGAACTTTTGAAAATAAAATGATAAAAGGTGAAAATACATTTATATAAAGAGACATAATTGTCAGAGATATTTGAAAGATCAAGAATGTAAAAATCATGAAAATAAATATAAAAGAAGGGTTGATAATTATTTAGAGAGTTGTTTTTAAAGAATTTGACAAGTCTAATACATGACTATATTCAGTAGAAGAACAAACAAAGTGAAGGTACTTTTAATATATTTGTAAATGAGTTGTGTATAAGACAAAGACAAAATCAAGAGAAAAAACTCTCAATCACTACAACAATTGACACTTAGAGCGAAGATCTAAGTTTTGTGAGACCACTATAAAAATTTTAAAGGTAAAAATATCTTGTACTAATGTGTATATATTTGATGTAATGTATAATGTTAAGTTAGAGACTTCAAAATATATGTAAAAATATTGGATGCTTTCTTTATATTATGGTTATGCTTTTATGATTCTCAATCATTTTATAATGTTATTTTATTTTATATTACTATGTTTAATTTTTTTTGTCTCTTTATATGATTTATTTGTTAAGTTTTTTAGAATCTCATTAATATTTATATTATAGATCATACTCTTATTATAATGAGAAATGAGGATTATACTGACAAAAATGAGGATCTAATCTTTTAGTCAATTTCGTGGGTAGAGATTTCTATGGATTTAGTTAGAGATTTTATAGAGTGATATCTTGTGTATCTAAAAAGCATGTTGATATTGTTTATCTATTTTATGTCTACATTGTAAATCATTTAGTTATGTGTTTACTTTTACAATGATTTTATTTTATTGATTTTATATAATGATTTTCTTGTATTTTAGATGAATTATGATTTGTCTTATTGTTAAGTCTATACCTATGATTTTATATGTACTAATATGTGATTTTTTATATTTAACATTGATTATCTAAAATTTTATGTATTAGTTAGGTAGGGCCCTAATAGGGTTCCTCTTAAAAATTCTTTTTAATGATACATTTAAATAAAATTTTTAACTTAATTTCTCAACATGACATTCCATAATATAATATTAAAATAATAATATTTTAATTAATATCGATAATATCTAAAAAAATCAATTTTTTTTCATTAAAGTACTTATATCTATTACACATTAAGTTAATCTCAAGATTTATAGCATCTTATATAAAGCAAAATTTCAAGATGTTTTATGTTATAATGTTGATTTTTTTTAACTCACACAAGCATAAAGCTCATGCAAGATAATACATTAAATGGTACGTATGAAATCATACCATACATTGAGGTTCATCACCCTATATATAAGATAGTAATGGTTGAAAGATTATAAAACTAAGATATAGGCTTAAAGGTCTAACATGAAAGAAAATATAAAATATAATCAAGTTACTTATCATTTCCTAATTATATACCTTCTCTAAGCTTTGTTAAAATTTTGGTGAATATATGAAATAGAGATTTGTTTCTTTCCCTTAGTTTTCCATCACATTAAAAATCATTCAAACTAGAGCATCAAACAAATTGATATGGCCCAAAATACTTAAATTATATTAGTGAATGAGATAATTGAAGTGGCTAAATATGTGGAGTTATGAATGTTGTACTAGAAAAATAGAGATACTATAATGGAATAATTGGGACTATTTCTTCACATGAAATAATAACACATAGTTGTAGCCTACTGTTGACACAAAAGTTCAGAAGATTGATATGTTGTTACTATAAAAAGCTGAAGTAAAATGTTATCAAGATGCTCAATATCATATAAGTTTTTTTTATTTATCAAAGCTACTTGTTCCAAATTATTTCATAATGGGTATGTTGCGAATGCAAATCTAGTTTGTTTAACAAATATCTCTATCTAGTAGTGCGCACACACCACCACACCTATCAAGCACACCATAATAAGCAATTCAATAACTATGCATTCAAGGTATTTGATTGTCAAGTTGTGTTGGTTGTTATCCCTCATTAAGCCTTGATGACTCCACTACTTCCACCTCCTTATTACATCATTCTGACCATGTTTTGTCCATTTGTTGAACTCACAATATTTTTATTTCCTCATTAAGCTTTACCAAGGCCACTTATTAACTTTTATACCACAAGAAGTTTAATTATCAAGTTGCTACACATATATTGGCTCATATTATTCTCAGAGACTTGGAAGCTTCTACTACATAAAATGATTAATTTGGTCATACCTTTAGTTCCTTATGAGCCCTTTCCTTCACTACCTCCACTTTCTCCACCCACCTTTGAGTTAACTTCACAATCCTATAAGCTTGTCATTTTATTACCCACATTCCCTTTTACGACAATTGAACATGACATCATAGTTGAGGTGACAAATGAGCATGTTGATCATATGATTATGCTAGGTCCCTATTTGTTACCTATTACTATTATGGAGTTGACCATTGTTGCTTGTATTAGTCCATTTTAGGTTTAGGAAAGTAGATAGTCAAAGTTTTATATGAGTTTCTTATAACTTTAAACTTATTAGAGTTAAAGAGTCTTATTGGATGTCTAACATATAGAATTTTTATTCCTTCCAAAAGATTACCATTTTTAGAGATAGTTTGCATTTGTTGTATTAGTTCTTATAGTTATGTTGTGCATAAAACTTCCTTCTATAGAAGGTGATTAGCTTAATGATGCAATATTCTAATCCCATTAAATCATTATTGCCAAGTTTTATTTAATTTAGACTTCTATTTGTGTTGTCATTCGATCATGCTTTGTATAATGTTCATATATTAGATCTTAACACCTTTCCCAAGCACTACCAAGAGACTCTACTTTGTACTTATCATAAGAGATGTGTGAGAGAGTTATTAAAGTAGTGTCCATACCAACATTCATTAAAGACAAGTTTTTTGTAGTTAGGAAGAGTTGACATAGTTTCATGAGAATACTATCCAATGCTTGTTTGTAGATTCATTACTAAATGTGTATTTTAATCATACTCCTTATAATTTTATGTCAATTGCATGTTTTGTGCCTTTTGAATTACCCTACAACATGTTAAATGAAGTGTGAGCTCATTTGAATTGAGTCGAGCCATTCCTAAAGATTTTTGGGCTTCTTGGATTATACCACATGATTAGACATGCACACCATATGCTTAGAAGATGACAATACAACAAACAATAGTTGTCTCATACTTTGGGGCAATTGGTTAATGCCAACTAAACTAGACTGCCAATCTATCATCCTAATCACCTGAAGCAACTGCCTCTTTGGACTAGCCACTTAAGCATTGGTCTACTCATATTATATACTCTAGTGTTTCTTTTGTTGTCTAATTTTTTCTTGTTTTGTGTTCCTACCCATATATCTCCTTTTATATATATAGAATGAAACAAATTTTAAGTAGAGAAATAAGATTTGAAATTTGAAAAAAGGAAGCTTTAAAGGTCAATCCATCTCTCCTTTGAGTTAAGGAAGTTCTTGGCAATGCATTCTCTCAATACCCTTTTAAGAGGATATTCTTTGTTTGAACTTTGGAATTCAAGACTTGATTATCACATATGGGGACCTTAGAGATAAAGTTCTCCATGATGCATCATTTGGCATTCGTTTAAAAATTTTGTTTTAACTTTCAAGTTAGTTTAGTTCAAATTTCTTTATTTTTGTTTGGATAAAATTTTGATATAATAAATAGCATTCCATGTTAAATGTTTTTTTGAATATGAGCTAAAATTTGGCAAATATGATTTTTAATCAATTCATACAAAATTTTTATTTAAATCATTTTTTTTAACTTGAATTATATTTGTTCTTATATCTTTTCTCCTAAAAATACTCCACAAACTTATTATTTCCAGCTATAAAGTAAAACTTTCATTTTTAATACATCCTAATTTTAACATGATGGTGATGTCAATGTCATGTTCATAACCTAACAAAGCTGACAAAACTATTACATGATGCATCCATTACAACCACCTCCAACATTTTTTTATTACACACTTTTTCCCAAAGGATTTAACACTTAGTAGATTTTGCAATTTACTACTTTATCCTCAAATCAAAGGTTAGTTGAACATATTTTGCTTATTTAACTTTCCTTTTATTTCTTGTATTTTTTCTTAGTTTTTTTAACAACCCCTATATGTGTGTGTGCATATATATTTGTACATATTAATGCATGATTGTAATATCTAATTTATGGTTGAACCCACATTGAATTTTTTTTTTTTAATTTCTTTAATGAGCAATCTAAGAAAGAACTTTGTGAGAGTAGAGAATATGAGACTCCAAGAGGTGAGAACATGCTAGTCAATGCCTTTGATAATGAGAACTTCATAAGATCCTTTTTGAAAGGCTTCACAAACGCTTGTAATTCAATAATTGGTCAATATCACATCAAGCAAACTATCATTTTTGAAGAGAGTACCCTCTATCCCTTAATTTCTAAGCAAGACATAGTCAATCGAGTTATGTCAACATCTTTTATTTTTCAATACGAAATTATAGTGAAACTTAAATTATTGCTAGGCAAGTGCCAAAATCTTTCACTCTTGAATCTTGCTAAGTGCAAACTCTTTCAATCTTGAATCTTTGAACATTTGACAAAGTGACATACATTGTTTGCTATTTCACTCATTAGTTGCACTCTCTTTGGGGCCATTAATTTCATTTAATTTTGTTTCAACTTTAAAATATTATTAATATTTGTAATTATTTTGGTCTTTCTATAATGTTCATTCAAAGCACTTGCTCAATAGATGTTTACCTTCCAATCTTCTTCTATGTTGCTTTTGAACATATTTTTGATGGATCAAAATTGTCTCTTTCTTTTTTTTTGTTGTTGTTTTTAAACGATACCACAAATTTAGTAATTGTATCCTTAACATCATAATATTTGTTTGTGGATAATGTTTCGAAGTTCATTGTCTATCAGGCTTATTTTCAAACTTCATTTTCTCTCATTTAAAGCTTTTATTTCCAAAATCTATTTTTTTTAAAAAAAATTTCAAGCTTTCTCTATAAACTCATAAATCCCAAATTAACAAAGCTCCAATAATCAATCAATAAAAGACGACTTGTACCACCATTAGATTTTCATCACCATCATACTTCTTAATCATTTCAAAACAACGTGGTGAAGCCTATTGAGACAAAACGACACGATTTACCATTGCAAATTCATTCTCTAATTCATGATTAAATTGTTCAACATGATCAACATCACATCACCAAACTTAAAGGCCATGTTGCAAGCACTTGAACCAACTTATGAAACCAAACTAGTTTGAGAAGAATTGTAGTATGTCCACTATTCTAACATGAAGCATGAATAACCTTTTGAGCTCTCTTTGGAGCCCTCATCTTGCAAGCAAACTATCTCTTATATGCATCATCATTAACATTTTTGGTTTTTTCATAATTTATCATTTGAACTATGTAATTCATTACATAAGTAATTATGTTCTTTATTATATTACTTTTATAATCAACTTGTTAATCATGTTTATTTAATCTCTCTAAGTTCTCACTCATTTGCAACCAACTTTCAATGTTTGATAAAACATCAAATATTGATTGTAGTGATATATAAATCAAGAACTGCTCAATTTTATTTTTTTTAATTTTGGCCACAATCTGTAATATTATTAAATCAAAGATTTCACAAATTATATCTTGTTCTAAAACATCAAATAATTAGATAAAATAAATGTCCTAGACCCAACTATAATCACATAACAGAAATGAGTTAGAACACAACCATCAATGAAACAACATACTTTTTGGCCTGTGAAGTAGGCACATAAGGGTCCATGATGCTTTTCATGTGATCCTTGATAAAGACAATAATCATTTTACCAAGTTTACAACATATGTCATACATAGATATTTATCATATTTCAAAAAAAAAAAAAATAATATGCCAATACAAGAAGCAAGATCTTAAGAGACATCATTCCTTCTTGGTATCCAACCCTGAAGCACCAAGCTAACAAACAGCTGCTTTGTTTGGTGTTCAGTTAACTACTGCAGAATTCAGACCGTGATGTTAAGATATGTAGCCAGGCACAGAGAATATTCCCAATCATAGCAATGGAGAAAGCTCAGAAAAGTGGCAAATTACTTGGTCATCCTCTGCTCTTCATCAAAGTTTCTTTGTACGGCAAAAATAATGCTTTGGAAATGATTGCAGCCAAGAACAAAGCATGAGAAAGGCAGGCCTCCTCGTTTGGTTGAATGGTAAAGCACCGATGGAAGATGATGTTCTTGGAGAATAGAAGAATGGATCCGAACCCCCAAGTTGCTGTTTCGTAAAGGTCTATTCCTAGAGCATGATAGATTCATGACACAGGAATATAAGAATTTGATTAATGTATAGAAAAAAGAGTGATAGATTCATGACACAGGAATGTTTATTAGATCAGCTTGATCACGACCCTCAAATCGATCTTGAGCTAGGGACAAGATTGAATAGTTAACCCAAATCAGAGATAAGAAGTAAAGATTAGTTTGTGAATTTTACATGACTCGCTCCTAGTAGATGAGAAGTATTTTATTAAACCTAAGCATATATTGTGAATAATATCTACAATATTATATGGTATTTTGAAAACAAAATTGTCAAGCAACCAGGTCTAGAGCCTCAAATAAACAATTAAAGGACATGTTTTAGTTAACCTAGAGTTAAAGGCAGTTGAAATAACACAAAGCTTATAGAGTGTCAACCTAGGGAAGGAGACCAATAAGGAGGATAGATAACTCAAAGTGAAAAGAACAGTAGGTAGGTCACAGATTATATTAATGTAGTTAAGCAAACGATCGATTTGTACTATGGTTAAAAGTGCCCGTAAAATCTAAGGGGATTGAATATCAGAAAAGTATTCCCACAACGGACCACATATGGCTCAGATAAATCTACAAATAACCATGACGATTAACATAACTTGGAAATGTTTGTGAGTCTGTAAATGATGCTACCAAATGGCACATGTTTTACTGAAAAAGCATAAAAAATAAACAGCCTCGAATCAAAGTTCAATAGACCTATCAGTATCATTCCTACGCAAATTCTGGACATAAAAAGCTAAATAGAAATACCGAAGTTGGAAAAACAAAATTATAAGTTTGAGATGGCCTTGAGTTAATCATCAAGGACTTCAAGGAATCATTCAAACAGAAAAAAAATAAAAATAATTAAATCCATTCAAAATTGCACATAGTAAAAATTGCATCAGTTTTTTTCCTCTAAGAAAATACCAGCGAAGCTAAATCATACTATGGATATACAGTTACAAAATAAACTCTATAGTGGGCCAAACAAACAAAAATTTGGGGATTACCCAAAATTCACCTTCACCAAATAGCAGCACCAAAACCAGAACGGGATTCCTAAAAAATTAAGGGACCAAGTACACAACAATGGTACAGCAAAGAAAAGGGCATGTAGGCCAAACCAAATAATGGATCAAGAAGCACTACAAGTTAAACCAATGATAGTGCAGTCAAAATACAGAAACCCAAGATACGGGATGATCTGATTGGTGAAAAGAACTCACTCCTACATGCACCTAAGGTTCCCAAAGTCTATAGGTAATCCATGACATTCCCTAGAGTGAACTCAATTCTGCCAAAAGATCATTATGCAAATAGTTAAAGCAACGGTGATGTCCCTACCAAAAACTCTAGCATACATTTCTTTTGCAACCTAAAGTGTTAGCGTAGGTTCTGATTGAGGACATAGCTGATCAAACTTGATTAGGTCATATGCATCAAGTCATACACCAAGTCAAAGTATTTCCAAATTCGCATGTGATAAGATCATAGTCGTATAGATTACAATAGAATTGATAAAAGGCCAGCACTTGCTTATAACAAATTCATGCAAATCACAACCAACAGGATGTCAAGACAGGCAAATGACACAAGCATATGGGCAGATTGTGCATACATTTAGATAAGGAAATGCTAACAACATTTTTTTAGAATAACATGCACAGGTGATAACACTTAGCTCAAAGGTTTATAAAATGGGAGGCAAGCTCTCCAAAATAGTGAAATAGACTTGGGAAAATATCAAGTGAGGTTGTAGACATCAACAACCCATAATGTCAGGTTATCAAAATGGCTTGTTATGTAAAGTTGTGAAATTGTTTGTATTTGACAAGTGCATTTAATTAATATTCAAAAAATCATTTTTGTATTTCTTATCTTTATTGAAACATATTTATTCAATATCCTTTTATTTATAAAATATTTTATATTCTTTATTTTATTTTATTGTAGAGCTATATGCATTCCCTAACTCTATTTTTATACTATGTATACGAAATGTACTTTAACATTAGTCAATAATTAGTAATACATACAATAACAATGTTGTGAAATTCAAATCAGTCAAAAAAGACCACTCCAATATCTGGTTCATAATTAAATCAATTGGTCACATAGATGGCTTAATGTCAAAGTTAATTTATAAAAAATTATTAACATTAATATTATTCACATCGACTTTAAACTTGATGCATAAACGTAATGAATGAAGCTATCTAAAACACACATAAATGTTTGTTATACTTTGTAATTTTTTTATTTTAATATCTAGATATTAAACACATGTTTTATCAAAAACAAATAAATCATTACTCTTAAATATTATAAAGGTTGATATTAGTTATACAAACATATAAACTTTGGTCTATTTTATAAGTTACATATACAATCAAGAAATAGCAAGAAGTGACACCATCCAATAGCAATACTCAATAATAAAACAATTTTTCATATTTTGAAACTTTGTCATATTTTTATGGAAGTTAACTAATTTAAATCAATAAAAAACTGAAAAAAAAAACTATTAATAATATGAAAGCTTCGGCTAAACATGTTATAAACTAATCTTGGTGCAACATGAAATTCATCATCTAAACAAAATCTTTAATGCTCAATGTATTTTTATATTAAATATTAGATTAAAAACATATGCTTTTTTATTTTTGCAAATTCCAATTGATGCATTTTTTCTGGTTCAACAAGTTCATACTTTTTGCTTAATTTAATCTAATTTTTCCCTTGGTCGAGTGCCAACTAGATCAGCAGAAAAATTGGTTCTCGTACTGAGCAACAAACTAGATCGATCGACAAATCTTCTTGTACTGTGAAAACCTCCCAACATTGAGTACATATCTTTTTTGGCTTGTTACCAACATGGTGGCTTTTATGATAAATCTTGTGTGCCATAACCTTTTTTGTGATTTTTCTTAACACTTTCCAATTAATTTTGTGGTTTGGGTAGTGATCTCATTTCTATTACATTTTTTGTATTAACAGTTATACTTTAAAGCTATATTCATAAAAATAATTCACAAGATAGTTATTTATCTCTCAAACAAAATATTTAATATTTATAATAATATTTGCTTCTTTGTTTCTTCTTTTTCTTAGAGCATAAACATTGTTTATATGTAACCCATGGTATTTGGTACTTCACAATTACACTAATTCTTGAGCATTTGTTGCGATTTCTTGTATGCTTTCTCTTCATCTATAAAATAAAACTAATAAATTGATGGGTTCCATATTTATATATTTGCTACATTTAAATTAATTTTATTATTTTATATAGTTTTAGTATTTAATATTTTTTGTTATTTTCAATTTTTTTATGACTCCAATTAAGCTAACTAACTCTAATGAAGTTACATAATTCTAATTAGGCTACCTACATATCATATTTATCACAAAAGATCAAGTGATAGTAAACCTCTAGTTAAGCAAAACACTTACACATGCCTTCAACTAAAATCATTAACAAATACACATATGCTCTCACATACATGCATAGAGGTGATTATTAGGGATAAAACTATGGAGAAAGAGATTATGAAAACCAAAATACATGACATAGTTATCATCTTATTGATTATCAGGCATATGCTTTTATAGTACTAACAATATATATTTTGGCAAAATAAAAAATACTAACCAAAATTATTAGACAAGTAGTGAACCACAAGTTCAATACTGATTGTATACAAACATAATATTATCAACTTTTTCATACATCCAACCTTTTTCAACAAAATACAATGATCATGAAAGTTTTTATCTTCAATAAAGAAATAACACTAGTTTTTGTTATTATGATGACATTGCAACATGTAATGTATTATTTTCCTTTTAGTGTACTATTTAACAATTTTTTAAAAATCAAAATATTGATAATTTGATTGTTTTGAAGATGTATGTGTGATTGTGTGTGTGTGTTTTTTTTTTGAATTTTTTTATTTTTAAAAAGGTATTTTTTAAGAAATTTTAATATATATTTTTTTTAAATAAATTAAAAGAAGAGGTTAGCACGTGCTTGGCTTTAAAGAGAAGGTTAACCCTAGGTATACGATAAAAAAGTTCTAAGATTAATATATGAAAGCTTCAGACAACGTCACACGAATAGAACTATATTAGAAAACATGATTAGAATTGCCCTATTAGTACCCAAACAAGTGCATCACTAACGTGCATCTTACATAATTTCTTCACATATTCTGAAATATGAAATCATAATAGAGTATCAAACTTGAGAAAATTATAATGTAAGTATAGATTACCTAATGCCATGGCAGGAGCATCATCTTGTTAAGATATGTACAGGGCCTTTTGTTAGCAAAAGTTTCAGCAAACACTTGTTCTCTTGAAGAAACTCCAAATGCAATGAACTTTTCATTCCGTACACTCTTCTTCTAATCTTTTCCATCAGTTTATTTGCCCTCTCCACTAAGGTTTCCACTGATGTTCTTAATTTAGTCACTTCATCCGTATCTTTGCATTCCTTCAGAGCCTCTGACAGTACCTGAGCCTTAACCATTATTAACTTCCGTCTCTTTTTCTCTTCATCTGCATCCTTCTTACTATATGTTGCAGGCAATGTTGTTGAGTGTGGTACCGAATCCATCAGAGCTGATAATTTCTCCTCCAATTTAATTAAGCCCACCCTTCTCAATTCATTAATCAACCTATGATAAGTGACGTACTGAGGCAAGAGCCCCCTCTTTAACATTTTCTCAAACTCATAGCAGGCCTCTTCAAACCTTCGCAAGCGGCAAAGCAAATGCAGCAGCATCGTACTCATTGGAAGGTCCATCTCAAACCCAAATCTATTCATATCCTTGATCAGCTGCAGTGCATGTTCCAACCTTTGGTTCTCGAACAGCGTTTTAATTAAAAGCTGGTAGGTTAGATGGTCAGGAACATAACCAAATTGAAGCATCTTGCTATAGAGATTCATTCCCTCCTCAATCTTATCAAAATTGGCAAAATATCTGAAGTAATGGCTATAAGTTGTCGATGTAGGTAGAACATCTCTTCCAATCATGATCTTGAGCACGTTACTAGCACCCTTAAGGTCTCCATTCTTGCAAAAACCCTTAATTAATGAGTTATACGTGGAGATGTTCGGTGAAATGCCAAAGAGGGGAAACCTCTCAATAAAACCAAGAGCTTCCTTGAATCTTCCAGCTTTAGATAGGGAATCCACAATTGGATTGCAGGTGAGAAGGTTGGGATCAATGCCCGAGGTCTTCATCTCTTCGAGAAGGTCCATGGCCTGATCTGGGCGTTGCATGCGGCAAAGGCCCTCGATAATGGTGCTATAGCTGTCGACAGTGGGCAAGATGCCATGGCAACGCATATCAGACCACAGGCGCTCCGCCATCTTTAGCTTCCGGAGGCGGAACCAGCCATGGAGAAGGATATTGTAGCAATGGACGGAGGGCACAAACTTGGGATCTTCCGATTTCAACTGCACAAGAAAGTTGGAGGCGATTCGTGTGTGTCCTTCCTTGCAGAGGCCTTCTAAGAGTAGTTCGAGACGATTGTCGTACGAGGAAGGAGCGAGGAGGTGTGGTAAGCGGCGGAGAAGGAGAAAGGTGCGAATGGCAGAGTAGGGCATTTGGGCATGGGAATAGTGTCTGAAGAGAGAAGCGTACGCGGAGAGTGGGGCAGGTGGATGGGAGAGGATAAGAGACCAAGCAATCTCGAAAGAATTGGAGCAGGCGAGGAGATTAACGACGGAAGAGAGTTGAGAGGCTGTGAGGACAGGAAGAAGCCCAGAACGGACGAGGGTGACATTAAGGTCGGAAAGCGGAATGGAGCGGAAGAGAGAGGATACGGTTGCCGCTATTTCGGCGGTGAATTCGTCGGTTTCATCGGATATATTTTCTCCTTCTCGATTGGAGAATGGCGAAGCGCCTGTTGGTTTGACGGGGATCGGATTGAAAAAGGTAACAGAGTCCCGCGGCTCGCCGGAGAGTTTGGACAGTGGCGACTGATAGGACCAGCGCAATAGTGGGTTTCCGTAGGTGCCAAGCAATGAAGCGCAGGAGCCCCCGGAAACGGCTAAGGCAGGCCGTAAAAAGCAACCAAGGGCTCTACTGCCAAAGAATCCGAATCCGGAGAACATCGGGTGTGGAAGACAATGGAAAAATTGCAATTTGGGAACAGAACAGACGACTACCTTCCACTCTTCACGGTAAAGCGCAGGCTTTTCCATTGGAGCATCCTGTTTTGCAATTTATAGAAAAACTTCGAACAAGTTTTCGAAAACCATTCAAAAATAATTGAAAATTAATTTTAAATATTTTAATTGCTTTTTAGGCTTGTATAAAACGTATGGTATTTGAATTTATTTAATTTTTCAAAGAGGACAGTTTAATTTATTGTTATGTAGAAGATGATCTTGAACCTGCTCTTTTTAAGTATTACATTTTAGTTTATGTAGCATGCATGGATATGCGACAATTGTGTTGTATTTCTTCCTAATTCTTTATGAACAAAGTTAAAGTACTTATTGAAGATATAGATAGAATATTTTACATGAAATATTTATTAAGAATGATATTGAATATTGTTTGAATCTTATGATTAATCATCACATTTGTGTGTAATTTAATTTTTTTTGTACTTTGATAAATGATAAATATTGAAAATGTATGTTTTAAATTAAAGTATGCATCTAAAACTATTAGATAATTTTCATAAATCTTTGGTGTTCAAATATATGATATTTATTATTGTGCTTAATGACTCTCTAATACTACAAAAGCAAGTGTTTTGTTGATGGCCTTCATTAGGTATTAGAATTGCTCGATGGCAACATATCTTCATGCAATAAGAGCTATAAAATACAAGGTTATGCTTAATGCCTTCTTTTGCAATCATATTGCATGATCCTCAAAATGTGACTTGATATTATTTTCAATTCAATGAATGTATCTTTTGTCATTTATAAATGGTGAAAATTTATACCATATTACTTTGCATTGATATATTCAAGTTGACAAACAATTGCATTATTTCACATATTAGTTGAGTATAAACTTCATCATAGCCTGCAAAATGATTTGTTTTCTTAGGAATATTAAAGAGTCAAATAAGAAAATATAAACATAGAATCATATATAGATAATTTCATTACAACATGAGGTGAAAAACATATAAATGCATTAAACAAATAAATCATCGATCCAATAAAAAATATTTTAACTACAAAAATGCGTTTAGGGTTTTGATAAAAAAAGGTAAAAGATGGAAAAATAAGTAAAAATTACTTAGTAGAAGAATTATCTTTTACTCAAAAGAAAATTATCCTTTTTTCAATTATCACTTTTAAGATTCATTAAACGATGTCGTAGTAACAAGCAAGAAGATAATAAAAAAATTTTGATGTATAATTAATATTATTTTAGTTCTTTTAACGAATTTTTCATGATAAATATTTGCATATTTATTTTAAAATTTATTTATATTCTCTTAAATAATACTAAAAACTATTTTATTAATATATTTCTAAAAAACAGTCATGCAAATTTGTTGTTAATATACTTCAACAAATACGATGTAATAAAGTACAGTACGTTAATTTCTACGATACAAAATAAAGCTGGAGTATTGTATCATGTCTGCCTCCTCACTGGTCGAGACGTATGGACGGCGAATTCGGAACGAGTAATGACGGCCGGCGTCGTTTGTTACGAAATACGCAAACCTTAAGGGCCTTCATGCAAACAAGGCCTTTTCCATTTCCTTGACGTAAAACGACCGTGTTTCCATTCTCCATGATTACCATCTGCCGAATTCGGCCACCGCATTCGCTCTCTGCTTTTGAAGAACCTCGAGATCTAAGCTCAACTGTTCTCCTGGCATTGGCGAAGTACTGCAGCGGCACAAATTGGTTTGATCATCTCGGAGCTCCGTCTTAAGCTTTCGTGCTCGCTCTTTGCATCGAGATCTCCCTTGCCAGGTCCCGTATCTGGAGCTTGGAATATCTAAATTGTTTCTCAAGCTAGTTTCCTACTTCTACTTCGACTTGTTTAGATTTTTGTCGGAGAGCTGTTTTGTTCCACGCACGCCTTTTTCCGCTTATTTTGGTAGCCTTGCGGTTTGCACTGGCATGCCGATAGGATCCGTACAATTCCGATCGTGCCGCTGTCTCGGAAAGCAGGAAATTTCTACAATGTAAATGGGATCTGCATATTTCAATTTGTTTTTCTAACTTCGGGTTCTTTAAAATGTTAAAAAAAGTTCTGTTTTTCTACTCTTCTTTTGAATGTTTCTCTTGCATTTACATGAAAGATCCAAGGATTTAATACTTCCAATGCTGTCGATCCCTCCAAACATTTTTCATGACTTGAGATTTCGGGTGTTCGTGTTTGTAACATAGCGGCTCGTGGTTCAATGCTGGCCCTCGGGGATGTTCATCTCTGTCCTTGCATTATAATAGCATGACGTCGAATTAGGGATTTGGTTTTACTTGCCGTATATTTGGCATAATGTGGAAGCAGTTCCTCAGCAAATTTCTATGCAAGTCCTCAAAATCGGAGGCTGCTTCTGATTCCTTGTCGTCCAGCCATTCTGCTACCAATGGCTCAAGTTTTGGCAACGCAATTCAAAGAACGTCATCAGCAAATTCAGTTTCCAGTAAATCTGCGGCTTCAGTTAAACGGATGTCTTCTTCCATCTTTCCTTCCAGCGTTGTGGCTGGAATAGAGCCCCTTCTATCATTTAAAGACGTCTGCAATGCAGAGAAGTCCAATCTTTTTGTGAGCAAGTTGAATCTTTGCTGTGTCATTTTTGATTTTTCTGATCCAAACAAGAACTCTGCTGAGAAGGACATAAAACGTCAGGCTCTCATAGATCTCGCAGAGTATGTCCATTCTGGTCCCCCTCGCTTTACAGAGCCCATTATTTCGGCAAGCTGCAAGATGTTTGCCTCTAACCTGTTTAGGATTTTTCCTCCAAATTATCGATCTAATACTGGTGGAGGAGAGAATGATGAGGAGGAGCCGCTGTTTGATCCAGCATGGGCCCATCTGCAAATTATCTATGATTTGCTGCTTCAATTCATTGCTTCCCCTTCACTTGATGCAAAGCTAGCAAAGAAATATATGGATCATTCCTTAATATTGAGATTACTTGACCTATTTGATTCCGAGGATCCGAGGGAAAGAGAGTGCTTGAAAGCGATATTGCACAGGCTGTATGGGAAGTTCATGGTTCACCGGCCTTTTATTCGCAAAGCAGTTGGTAACATTTTTTTTCGATTCATCTTTGAAACAGAACGACACAATGGTATTGCAGAGTTGCTAGAGGTTTTCGGAAGCGTGATTAGTGGGTTTGCTTTACCACTGAAGGAGGAGCACAAGATGTTTTTGTGGAGGGTCCTGATTCCACTGCATAAACCTAAGAATGTGGGAACTTATCTTCAGCAATTGACATACTGCGTGACACAGTTCTTAGAAAAAGAACCAAAGCTAGCGAGTACAGTTATCATGGGTTTGCTGAAGTATTGGCCTGTTACAAATAGTCAGAAGGAGGTTATGTTTTTGGGTGAGTTAGAAGAGATATTGGAATCAACAAGTATGGTTGAGTTCCAGAAATGCATGATACCTTTGTTTCGCAGAATTGCTTATTGCCTAAACAGCTCCCATTTCCAGGTAATCCTTTGTTTTTCTCTGTTGTAGAATATTACTTCTTTCGAGATGGACATTTATGTCTGATGCTTTTTTTTATGGTAATAACATGTTACTTGTTCCTCATTTACAGTTCTCCTATAAAATAATTGTCTTTTCTGCTGTCAAGGAGTGTGTTTGTTTTCTTTCTTGCATGTGGAACGGATAACCATTTCTCCTTCTGATGTTTTCTCTTCTTATACTTGTATCAGTTATATGTTTTTTTTGACTTTTTGTGATGATTTTGTTCAATCATTTGTATGGTTGTAGGTTTGCATGCATGTATGTATTTTTTTGCAATAATCAGGCGTGCAGCATGAGATGACCTCATCACAAAACAATATTAGCTTTTTTGGTTTAGCCAATGATAACTTAAACTAGTGTGCATGTGATACTAAACCAGTCTAATCCCTAAACAAGCAAGACCGGGCTAAGAATCACTCGGCCTAAACTTCCGAACTCCATTGAAAACTATGATGCATGGACGCTCCTGGCAAATCATCATGACAGGGTGTCAAACTCTCGTAGAACATAATTTCTTGGGCACTCCAGGACACTTGTTCAACACTCCAAAATATCTTAATTATTTTCGTTTCAAATAATGAGTGGGCAACTTGGGAACCCAATCAGGAACTCATGATGCAAATCAGAAAAATCAATTAGCATGTCATTACTTTCGTTTAAAGAAACCAAAGGATTAGGCATTAATGCCCTCCTAATGATATTTATGTTGCACGCTTAGTCTCTTTCTCTCTCTCTCTCTTTTGTGCAAGCATTGCTTTTTAGTTTTTTATTGTAATGCTTTACCTCACATGTTTCTTGGGGGCACTTCTAACTTATGTTTCACTTGGGTCCCTCTTACAAACTCCAACTCCCTTTCTCTTTTACAACATTGTTCCTGTCTATCCCTTCTTATTCTTCTTCTTTCATCTTATGTTTCCTTCCTCTCGTGAATGCAATGAGAGAATGCAAGAAAATCAATCATTTTTAATATTTTTTACTTCATTATCTTTGTAAATTTCTTTCATTTGTTGATAATAAAAGAAATTTATCTTTGTCTTGTCCAGTTGTCTTGACCATTGGACATGTCAATGTCCTATTAGATATGCTGTTGCGTCATGTCACATGTTCCTGTGGTGTATTTGCTTTATCCATAGTTGATTATATGTCACTCTTTGTTATATTGCTATGGAAATAGTTATTGTTAAAATACACTTTTTAATCAATAATTTTGAATTGCATTTACTATTCTAGGGGAGCAAGGAAAAATGATGAGGCAAAACCTTTTGTAAATGTCCATTTTTGTAAGTCCCCTATATGTTACTCGCTCATAATTGCTTGTCTTCCAGCTAGCAGATTTATATGCACTCCATTTTCTATATCTTAAGGTTCATTACTATTATTGCAGTACATCTGCATGTGCTATGCTGAAACCTTCAAGCTTATATTTCTATTTTTTTTTTTTTCAAAAATCTACTCTATGGGGTTTGTCCTTCCTCTCTATGGCTAAAGGATGGGAACTAGGAAGGTTTCATGTTATCTGTCAATGTTTTCAACATGAAGTTTGCTTAATTCTGGATGCCTTTCTTGTTAAATAGTTGGTGGTTTGGGGCATATAAGTATTTGTTTACTTTATTTCAATTTATATATTATTCTTAGACCTATCTAGTATGATGCTAGAAATATACCATTACTCCAACCAATTTTATGGTGCCTTTATCTATCAGGAGAATTGCATTTATTTTAAGCCTTGATTGAGGTCATTGCATGATATAGAGTCAGATATATAGTGTTTATGGGCTTTGGTATTGTTGCTTGTTGTACTGCTTTTTGTAATGGAGTATATTCTATGGTCATATCTATAAGGGACTTTGGATGTAAGCCTCTTTTTAAAATTCCAACTAAATCCATAGGTGAAATACTCATGCTGGTAGTTTAAATGGGAAAAATCCTTGTGGAACTTAAAAATGTTAATAAACATCTGCATGGATGATTTTCTTAGCAAACTACAGCACTGAAGAAGTAGACTTGCCTTCTACATTAGTATGAACTAACACTTGTGTTGTCCAATCAACAACTTATCCTTGATCAGGCATTTCAATGTACTTGAAATTGAAGGCAAAATCAACAAAAGACCTAATTTTTATTAGGCGAGCTTGGCTAAATGAATCCTCATATACCATTGTAATCCATCAATTAATAAGTTTCATTTATATCTTAACATTTTAAGTTTTTTCTGACAACCTAGTAATTTATTTTTGGGTCTCTTCTTTGTTTTATTCGGTGAAAATTTTCTCTCAGGTCTCCCAACAAGGTCTTTGGGTGACCTCTTCTGCTTAATTAATATAAATTGATTATCCCTTTTACGATTAAAGGTAAATTTTATGAAAGTATAATGAGAATAACAATGCTACATGATATGAACTTTGGTCTATGAAGTCCAAACATGTAAATAAGTATGAGTATTGCATGGATAATGATGTTGGATTCGATGAGTGGAAGTTAAATATAAAAATTATGCTTTCTAAAGACAACTTTTTTCCCAACACATCCTAGTTGAATGTTGTGCTTGTAATTTTTTTCCTTTTTTTTTCTTGAATAACCAATATTTTTTGATCTTTTTTATTCCTTTTAGTTAATAAAGTTCCATATTTTATTAGGAGTCTAAATGTTGATATCCATTGATAGAAGGAATGTATTGTTGAAATGCAACTTCTAATTTTCTTATGCTATTTTTGTGTATGATGAGCTATATAATCCATATTCATTATGGCATTAATTATGATTTGTAAGAGTAACTTCAAGTTATTGGTTGTGAAACTTTTTTATTTCACTATACCAAAGGCAATTATTTTCACCCTTATGCAACTTAGTCAATTTGCACATCAAGAGAACAATTGTTTTCTTGGATATTTTTAATGGTTGCCCACCAAGGTAGTCGTATGTTCAAATGTTGAGTTGTTAAGATAATTTGAAGTGTTATAATTATTCGAATATGTTTTGGTCTGTTGTAATTACTATGAGATGTGCTTGAGTCTTAGTTGGTGCAAATTGAAGTGTCATGAGATTATTATATCCCATGCATATATTGGGTCAAGCTAGCTTGAACTTCGAATGAAATGTCTATGATGTTATGTATTTAGTTGTGTTCATTTTAGGACAACCTCAATTATAATGACTGAGCTTAGTCAAGCATATAAGCATTTATCTATGTGTGTAGTTAATTTAATTGTGTATGCTTAAGAATTCGAATGAAAAATTAAACATCGATAAAAAAGTGTATATCAGCATAAGGTTTTTTTTAGAACTTATAAAGAACCTTTGTTCTATCCAGGTTTCTGAGAGGGCTCTATTCTTATGGAACAACGACCGTTTCATAGGAATGGTGGCTCAGAATCGTCAAGTGATATTTCCCCTTGTCATCCCAGCCCTCGTAAGGAACACACGGAACCATTGGAACCAAGCAGTCCTCAACCTGACGCTCAATGTCAAGAAGATGCTTTCAGAATTGGACGAAGAGCTACTTGCTAGCTGTAGGAGGATGTTCGAAGAGGAAGAAGGGAAGAGGTCAGCAACTGAGGAAAAGAGGAAGACGACATGGAAGCAACTTGAAAAGACTATTTCCACCTTACAGCAGAAGACTGGAAAACCCCCTTCAATAGTAGCCACTTTTATCCAGCAGCCATGATGTTTTATTGGGTTTTCTTAATCTTCCATTACTACATGAGGAAGGTAAGATTTTTTTAGTTCATTTGCCTTTTTTTCTTTTTTGCTTTTCTCCTCTCTGGTTTTTTCTTTATTTTTTGCGTACCATTATTGGTACTTCATTTGTTGTTGTGGGAGTATTCCCATCATGTCTTAAATGTGGTGATGTTGAATACTTATGTAAGACATTAACCAATCTTTTTCCCATGGCTTTGTTGCTTTTTAGGGTTTCTTTTGGCATGTTCTTCCCAATGTTTTTAAGAGGTTTATTTGTTCTCAAACTGCATACCTTAACAAATCAGCTTTTTTGACGAAGTCTTTTATATACTCATAAGTATAAGAAATAGAATTTTTATAAATATTATTTGTTATGACTTTGAAGAGTTCTTTGGTGATTAAGTTTGGGTGGTTTAAACAGTGGAGAATGTGCATTTTCTACTTGAGGAATTGAATTATATGAAATGTATGTGCATGAGATGATTAGTGTGACAAACATAATAGATGGCTTCCATTAGCTTCAATTATGGAAGCGAGTCTCCTTGTATGCTCATGTTTGCCTTAACAAACGTTGCCTACTAGTTGATGGTTGATCAAGGAATCACCATAACAAAATTAGTTTTAAGAATATTAAATTTTAAATACCATAAATTAAATAATAAATGTTAGCTTATTATAATAAATGCATTGATAAAATTATATTTATATCATGAAATTGAAATCAAATGAGTCCTTGGATAACTCTATATCCATACAAAACCACAAAAAAGATCGGTTTTTTTTCACAGTGAATCATTTGATGTTTAAAAATCAAACTATTAGCTATGCTTTGATGACACCTATGAATTACATTTATAAAATGAAACATGCAATTACTTTCTAACCATAACTCGTAATGATTAAATTGAAGCATCTTACATTTAGACTCTTTAGACAGACGTGAATACATTTTAATTTCATTCATTTATAGTTTTACACTGCTTTAGATGCCTATAAAGAAGCATGGTTTGATTTTTCTTTCATTAACATATCTATTTCATTTAAATTTCTGGAGCTCAGTTTTTATATTTTTTATTTTCCTGATATCATCTACAATATTATTGTTTAAACACAATTTAACATCATTACTTTTGATTATAGATCAACAATCATGACAAGCTGACATTATTGAATACCTTCTATATAGGGTTACCAAGAATATGATGTTTGACAGCCAAAGACAGGAATTTGAATGGTTTAAGTAGGTTAAAGGTAGTTTCAATTTCAAAAATTTCTTGTTCAATTCCATTTAAAACAATTCTATATTGCAAATTCTATTTTTAAAAATATTCTTCACACAGATCAGTTCATTCAACCATGAAACTCATCACATCAGCTCAAGTCTATACGTTCATGAGCAGCTTCCATTCTTAAGGCTTTGCAACAGCTGCAAGTACCCAAAGTCTTCTGGAGCAATGAACCTGCACAAGAAAATATTGTATTACTATGAATTTTGGAGAAAGAAAAGTTATGAAGATTCAAATCAACTGCTTGAAACGAACATTTTTATTTTGAACAGGTAAGATGAGAGGTAGGAAACATCAATGCTTATATGAGAAATAAGAATAGAAGTTTTGCATACCCATGACGAAAGAGAAAATCCAAAATGACAAGCGAGCAATTTGGTTTAAAGAACTCAGTTCTTCGAATGATGTTTGCAACTTGGACTACTGGGATCAATTTGAAGCTATCGACCTCACCATCTGCATATTAACAATTTCAATCACAAAATTGCTCCAACAAAAAACACATAATCACATTAAAATTCAAAAAAAAAAAAATAAATATGTATGTCAACGGATTTAACATTCAACAAAACATTCTTTGAAGATAAGATTCATTGATCATCAAAAAACAAGTTCAAATGTTTGACAACTAGATACAGTAGTTTGAAAATTGTAAAATTATTTACATATGGAATATAACATGCAACCAGGATATCTCATGGAACCTTAGAGAACTAACCTAAATTCAATGTAAACTCCAATGAAATAAATGTACCACAACAGCTTGAAGAAACCTAACCGGCAATAAAACAAAAACCAGTGTACGATCCAGAAACAACTCCAAAAAAGATCAAATATGAGATATAATTGACAAGTCTATAACTAGATGTGATGAGTCTCTGTTTGTGGTTTGCATTGTCAAGGAAAAACTTTGTACTGGCCTCGAAAGCATAAAGCATCCTATAATTGCCACAACTTCATCACATTACTTGCACAGAATTATTAGTAATTGTCAACTTGCGATTACAAGTGCCAATAAAAAGAAGGAAACAAAATCAAGCGCTACTAATGCACTTTGGTGTAGAAATGCAGCAATAAAACATGCCTTTGTTCTTTGGAACAAAATCTGTTGGGAGCTCCAGGTCATAGCAGAAAAGCACATCCCTCTTCAATCTGAATTCTTCAATGTCCACATAAGAAACAGCTCCCACTGAGATGGCCCTGAAGAAGATTGCATGGTTTAGCTATTATTTAGTATTTAACAAGTTCGCAAGAAACCACAAAATTCAATAAGCACAAAAAGTGCTGGCAAATATAACACGATTAGCGAATAGTTATGAGGCGTGGATACAATACAAAGGTCATAGATATGATAACATGAATATATTGATATAACAAATGATAATAAAAAAGATATAGATATGTTAAATTATGACAATTTAATGTAATAAGAATAATAAATCTAATATAAAAATAATAAATTATAATAATAATGTGTAGCCTTGTTATTAAAGTAAAATTTGTCATACAACCTAGATGGAAAGGTCACGGTAACAATTACCAAAAAAATGTGGAATAATGCTGCTTATATTGTGCTTGTTAGATTTGACAATTACCCATATCCTAGGCATACAGGAGCTTTGTCCTATTAGGTAAATTTTTTTGATACCATAAAGAAAATTGAGCTGACTCGATCCAATTCAACGGACCCAGCCCACCCACCGATTTAATCAAGAATGAGGCCTCCTTGTTTGGAAGGGGTAGGAGGGGTATAAATTCCTACCTATCCACATTTCTCTTACCTTGCCTCCATGAGATTTGTTGCCTCCTCTTTCATCCTCCGCATCTCTATCCTCTCCAAAACCAAAATCGTTGTTAATAACAAGAAATCATCCATTCCTTTTCTTGAGGTATGAGTTTTCTCTAACATCCTCTCTTTTTAATCTTCTCATCTCTCTTTTGATGAGCTCTAATTCTTTCCATTCTCATTACCTTTTTATTTTCTTATCTATTTCAATTTGCATGTTAGTTAATTAATCATGTTTTTATTAAGTACTAAATAAATTTTTTAAATAATACATTTAGATATTGAAGAAGCAAGGAAAAACTGTGAACATAGAAAAAATAAAAAAAGGAAATCTAATGCGCTTTGCCGGATTCCCCAGGAAAATCCCCACACACTAGAACAAAAAAGAAAAACGAGAATCCGATGTGATTTTGGCACTATTCGCAGAGCACCACTATAAGAACCCCCTTCATACCAACTGTAAGAGAGAAAAAGATAAAAAGACAAATTCGGGGAAGACCATTCAACATGACCAAAGCCCTTCGCCCTAATCGCCAAAGATTGTTTATAGGATGCATCCTTAATCCCTAGTTCACCAAGAGCCCTGGCTAACTTCTCTCCTCCACCGTTGGAAACAATGCCGCGTCTTTGCTGCTTCCTGAGTTGTCGAATACTATCATCGCCTTTTCTTTTTCTTCACAAGTGAAATCCCCGCCTTTCCGAGCACCAACGCTGCCAAACAAGTTTATTAGGGATTTTTGACAACACTCATCTGAGCTTTTCAAAAACAATCTGCACTACCCCGAGGAAAGCTTGGAAGCTGACCAACTACATTAACTTGCACCGACACATGTCAACCAACGCCACCTGCGTTGACCCATGCTTACACACACCACCTACATCAACCCGCGTAGACCCACGCCTACTCAGTCGACCCGTGCCAATACGCATTGACAGCATCAACCTGCATTGATATGTGTCACCCACGTCGACAGCGTTAGCTAGCACTTACCTGAGCTGACTCGAGCCCACCCAAGCCAACTCGCACTAGCCTGCGCCGACTTGAGTTCACCTGAAACAATGGCATACCCATGCATGTGTTCGCGCGTGCCTCACTGGAGCCGAGTTGTCTCTGCTCCCGGCCGAGTCGCCACCGCATCTAGCTATATCGTCTCAATGTCGACCACGTCACATTCTCTTTAACATTGCTAAGAAATTCTTCAATAGCATTGTATAACTATAGTAACTCAAGTTAAAGCCTCTCAATCAGAATCTCGCTGCATTGTGCCAATCAACCTCGAAGTGTACTCCAATACTCTCCCAAACAAATTCGGAAACTTCGTCCACTAGAACTTCCTTGTTTTTGTTGTAAGTTTTTGTTTAGATTACTCAAATCTCTTTTTCGCATAAACAGATACAATAACCAATCTAGCACTTAATAGTAAATTAATATTGTCAGGATTCATGCATATACACATGTTTGCTAACCTAAATTTTATATTTAAGGTAATTGAGTCGACATATTTTGACATGTTTGTGAAACCTTGAGGTGCGTCAATCAGATTTGCATATGATAAGGTAGACAATTATTACGTATCAAAGGATGGGTCTACCTTTTGCTGTTAAGATCTCACATTTGTTCATTGGTTGAAGTTAATTTTAGTTTTCTATCAAACATTATAATTGTTGTTACATTTTTGTTTTTATTGTAAAGATTTATATTAAACATTGGTATGTATATTTTAGCTGTTAATACATTTCTCCATTAACCTTTGCACTTGCAAAATGAATAGAACAACCTAATTCTCTAGATTTATTGGCACAGTCATTTCGACCAAAGCCTCTCCAGTCTTATACTTCTTATCTTGGCTTGCTCTTTCGCTCTATGCAACTCAAGATCAAATCCACTCTAAAGCTAAAATTTTCTCGCAAAAGACCTCTTTTCTTCTTTTTCCTTTCTCTTTGTACTTCTCAATAAAGAACTTCTTTATTATCCATTGGTCATCCTCGGCTTATGAGGATCACAAGCTTTTTCTCAATCCTCTGCTCTATAATTTTTTCCTAAGCTCATAATAAAATAAGTTGCTCTTATATTCATGAGCATTAATAATTTAAATTAATATTTTTCACGCATTGCATTTATGAATTTAACAAGAAAATTGAAATGATAATAAAAAGAAATAAGTCCTTGCTCTTAGAAGGGAAACCTCTTGATTTCCATAATCTACAAGTGACAAAAGCACTAGAGCCTTTGATTCCACCTCACCTCTTACATATTTTCCAACAATAAATAGATGGAGTGCTTCATGAAAGCTTTCTCAACTTTTCCTTCACCAATTATGGAGCAACTCAAACTGAGTTGTCTTACTCCAAGCTTCTAAAGGATCACCCATCTCCCAATCCTCCTTTTTTCCCCTATCTCCGAAGCATAAGTGACCATTCTAGGAGGTACTTGAGCTTCTCCACATTGCCTCCTCCAAAGGACAAGCTCCATTTATCATTCCCCAGCTTCTATCAACATGTACCCTGCCAACTCCCTACTACTTCATGCCCTCCAGCTCCAATCCTAAATTTGTCCCTTTCTTCATTTGATGTATAGGATTTAAAGTCCCATTAGCTCCACTGTCTCATTCATTTGGCCATCCTCCTATTCAGCCCTATATTCCTATGGTGAAACTTACCATTCAAACGAAGAATTCCACTTCCTATGGACATATGGATACAATTTGCAGACCATCTTTACCCTCTTTGACAAAATTCTTTATACTCCATTACTGCCTGAACTACATTGCCTTCTCCACTTGATGTTAAATGACAATTCTGATCCCTATCATTTCCTTAGAGAATTTGAAACCATAACCAATCAACATGTTAATAGTCAACACGTTGGATTTAAAATTTTCTTTACCTCGCTTAAAAATTTTGATTCTGAATGGTTTTAGAAATTGCCACCTAAATCCCTTTCATCATTGGATGAATTTAAAAGAATGTTTACCATAGCATTTGCTAATTACGTCAAACCCAAGGTCTCTAAAATACTGCTCAAACTTGAGAGCACGTTTCTCTGCATTTGCCTAACATTTCAAAGACAACCATAGAGAAGCTGGCTTGGAGGTTTCTTGCTTGACTTGAGTTCCTCTCATTATGTCGGTACGACCTAATGATTTTCAAAAGTCTCATTTTCTTCCCTCCAAGGTCACAACAAAAGATCTTTGATAGATCTATTTACTACATCAGTGGGAAAGAGTTATTTGTTGCTTTGACTGATAGCACAAAAAAGAAAAACACCTTCTCTTCTAAAGCATAATAAACGAGTCTTATCCACCTCCTAAACGACAAAAATTCCTTAACATTCAATGAAAGAATAACCACAGAAACCATCCTTCTCAAGACCCTCAAACTTCTTGTTCTAAAGCTCCCTTAAATGCCTCAAAAAAAGAGTTCTCATTGCAATCCAAATAGAAGGACTGAATCAAAATCCGATATCTCTTTCAAGAAACAACTACGACAAATCTAAGTTCTATAAATTTCATGAAGATCAAGGGCATGTCACTTCTGAATGTAGAGATTTTCAATCCATGATCGAAAGGCTATAAAAAGGTCACCTATAAGGTCATCAAGCCAAGAAGCTTAAGTCAGCTACTCTCTCAGATTTAAAAGCTCAATATTCTAATTAATCCCAAACTATTCATGAAGGCCAAGCCTTACCTTGAATATTTAGAGACATAAGCAAAACTCCAATTAAGATTGTGTAAGTTATTTTAAGAGGAAATCAAGCTTGCACAAAAAATCCTACCCTCAACTCCCTTAAGAAGTCTTTAGTAGCCAACAATCATCTGATGTCCAAGTAAAAGAGTTTTCTAAAGAGTTTTCACCCAAAGCTTCAATAACTTTTGGCCCAAAAGATTGTCCTCTTCGCAAACGTTATAATAATGCCACACTCATCTCTGGATTAATTGCAAATATTGAAGTTTGGCATATGCTCCTCAACGTCGACAGCATTGTTGATCTTCTATTTCTTATTCATTGATTTCCTTGACAATAATATACGCATCAACCAAAGTTTTCTCCTTCCTTTTGCTAAAAGTTTAATAAGCTTCTCAGGGGATCGAACCAAACTAGAAGAAGCCATAACGTTATCTCTAATTTTAGAAAACTCTTTTGGCTCTATGATGCACATGATAAACTATCTAGTTATAGTTATTTTCACATCTTCCAATGTTACGCCTAACAGGCTTACCATGAATAACGATGGCAACTTCGCCACCCCAAATGTAGATATAGTTCAACTCTCCTACCTACAACATTCAAGTCAAAGGGACCTGTTGCAATTAAGGCAAGGCTACTTCAATATTATGAAGAGTATTCACGAAGGTTTATCTTCAACCACCAAGTTTTCAGTCAAAGCACCAATAAACTATCTTTCCTTATATCTTTTATTTATTGGTCCTTTGGATACAAGAAAAACTGTAAATACAACTAGCTTTAATAAATCTAAAATAGTGGTCACCCTTAATTTTTTGGCTGAATACATTGATATTTTTGCTTAAACATATCTAATATGTGCTAGGAATAAATCATTCTATGTAGCAACAATTTGTTAGCATTAAACTCAATCTTCTAGCAATTCATCAAAAAGAAAAAAGAGTTTTCAATTCTAAAAATCAATATGCCATACAAGATGAAATCTTTAAACTTGAGGCAAAATTTATTTATCCTATTGATTATAGCGACTAGCTTGCCAATGTTATCCTTGTCAAGAAAAGTAACAGGAAGTGCTACAATCTGCAAGGACTATACTAATCTCAATCGCCATAGTCCAAGGCATTTTTATCCTCTTCTTGTGCTGATCATTTTGTTGATTCAGCCACTTCCCTCAACTGTTTCAACATTTTGGATTCTTTGTTGTGGGCTATCACCAAATTAGAATGACTAAGGAGAATGAAAAAACCTCTTTCATTACCAACTTTAAAATGTTCAGCTCCATTATAATGCCCTTTGCTTTGACGTATGCAATAGTTATTAAAGGGTGATCGATTCAATATTCTAAAGTCAGTGGGGTAGAAGTTTGGAGGCCTACGTAGACAATCTCCAACTCAAAAGAAAATTCTTTGAAACTTATTTTCATTACTCAATGGAAACCTTTGAAACCTACAGAAAGTTCAATTCCAAGCCAATCTAGATAAAGCCAAAGATATAATTAATATGTAATCTTTTAGAACTTATTAAGATGTCTAATGTATGGCTGGTCAAATTGCAAAACTCCGCAAATTTATCTCCAAATTTAAACAGCTCCACAACAAATTGTAGAAAAGCATTCCAAGAGCTCAAAACCAATTTCTCTCAACAACCAATTCTAAGAAGCCCAATCCTAAGGAAACCATTGTTCATATACCTTGATACATTCAATTTAGCAATCAGCTCTATTTCAATTTGAGAAGAAGATAGTATTCAACACCACCATTTTCTATGTCCTTTTTATCTTAAAGGAGCACACTCAAGTACTCACCTTCAAAAAGCTAGATCTAATAGGAATAATGTTAGTCTATTGACTATGCCAATACTTTCAAGTTCATGTCACTCATTTGGTAACTAATCAACAATTAAGGCACATTCTCCAATTGATGGATGCATCAAGCAGATTGCAAAGAGGGTTATTGAGCTCAATGAACTAATCATATCTAAAGTCTCATATACGAGTTGACTTTCTGATAGAACTCTTTTAAGACAAAGCCTACTTCCTTTTGTACACTTAATTACTGTATGTAGATGGTGCATCTACAACCAATTTCTCCCAACAACTAATTCTAAGAAGCCCAATCCTAAGGAAACCATTGTTCATATGCCTTGCTACATTCAATTTAGCAATCAGCTCTATTTCAATTTGAGAAGAAGATAATATTCAACACCACCATTTTCTACATCTTTTTTATCTTAAAGGATGCACAACTCATGTAGTCACCTTGAAAAAGCTAGATCTAATAGGAATAATGTTAGTCTATTGACTATGCCAATACTTTCAAGTTCATGTCACTCATTTGGTAACTAATCAACAATTAAAGCACATCTCCAATTGATGGAAGCATCAAGCAGATTGCAAAGAGGGTTATTGAGCTCAATGAACTAATCTTATATAAAGTCTCATACACTAGTTGACTTTCTGATAGAACTCTTTTAAGGCAAAGCCTACTTCCCATTTGTACACTTAATAACTGTATGTAGATGGGGCATCTACATAACGTTCTTGTGGAATTAATTAATTCTCCTCAGCTCAAACGAGTCAAGTCAAAAGAAGTCATTCAAACTGCATTTATTGCTATCAATACCCAAGTTGAGTATAAAATTTTGATTGCTAATCTTAAGTTTGCTCTAGCAGTACAAGTTAAAATCCTAAAAGTTTTCAACAACTCCCAATTTGTGGTAAACCAATTCAATGGATCAATTTAGACTAGACATTCAACTCCAAAATCCTAGCAAGTACTAGCTTAGTCTCTTTCTCCAAAAGTTCGACTAAATGGATTTGATATAAATTTCTCAAAAGTAGGATCAAGAAGTACATCAATTGGCGAATTATAAGGACCACTGTGAAGAATTTTTTTCTCTCGAGAAACCAAGCATCGAATTGAAAAACCTTCCAACTCATCAACTCAAGAGGCCTTGTTGGATGGACTCTCTCAAGGCCTATCTTAAGTTAGGGGCTCATCACTCCAAAAGTTTGATATGTGAATGGTTAAAATTCAAGCTCAAAAATATGTCCTAGTTGAAGGAAAACTATACATAAAGTCTTATCTCCAATTCTTGCTTAAGTATGCTCATCCATCAAAACTCCAAGATTTCCTCGAGTCAATCGATTCAAGAGAGTATGGCAATCATGCATCCAACTGTAGTTTGCCTATGAAGGTTATGTGTCAAGCACTCTTAAAGGAGACTATACAGAAAGGCATTACAAAGTTTGTAAGAACATGCAAAGATCATTAAATTCATGCTTTCCTCTTTCATCCACCAATATGTAAAATGAAAACAATAATCATATCCTAGCTCTTCTCAGTCTAAGGAATGGAAATCCTTGGCTTATTACCAACTACTAGGATTTCATTCTTGTAGTTATCGACTAGTTCTCCAAGTGGATTGAAACCAAATCTATTGTCAGCTAAACCACACTCGAGATTGAAGCTTCCTATGTGAATTCTAATGCTGATTTTGTGGATTGCAAAATCAAAAGAAAAAGCACTTTCGAGACCTACAAGTTCTTACAACACTAGCTCAATTCATGGTCTAGCTGTAAAGTACTGAAGATGAATATATTTTAGCTTACACAATTATTATGACTCATGCAACAAGTTAATTGCTAATATCACCATAAAATATGCCATTACATTATGATAATACAAGTGCATTAGATTTATGTAAAAGTCCAATAAAACACTCCCAAAAAGAATATACTGAGATCGAACATCATTTTATATGGGATTGCATAGACAAAAGGAACATTCAATTAGAATGTCTAATTAAAACCAAATCATGGTTATTTTCACCAAAACACCTATTAAAGACCAATTCAAGACATTATTAAGAGAATTATGAATGTTAGATCTTAATAATCTTTAAGGAAACATTAAAGTTAGTTCATAATGAAGGCTTTACCATGCGGATAATTCAAGCAATTCCCAAGTAGAATTGACCAACTTGAATGACCGACATATTGCATATCATAAAGACAAACTTATTCTCTTCAATACAATTTTGTCAATCTTTTCCAAAAGGAGAATCAATGAACACAATTTAACCAATAGAAAAAATAACTTTCAAGCATTAGCCCCTTCCCTAATAATTAATTCCTAGAGTAGAAGTGGCTAACAAATTTGACTAACAATCCAGTCTAGAACGCGATATAAATATGAGAAGACAATTTCAATTAACTCATTTCCACCAAAAACTTCATTTCTCTCAAGCCATAGCTATCACCAACTTCTCAAAAGACTTTCTTCAGTCTCTAGCCTTCTTGAAGAACATTTGGCCTCAAGGGACTGTATGCCTAAGCTTTAGCCTTTTATTTTCATCTAGGGTAATCTCAAGTCTTAATTTTCTATATCTTTTTCCTTTCCCTTCTCTCCAAGGCACTCAATAATGCATTTGAAATACTCCTAGCCTTGCTTCTTCGTCTCCACAAAAACCTACTAGAGGTGAATCCTCTAGAGAGAAAGAAGGTCGAACGAAGCAAGGTTATGACTCATATCATATAGGAAGAAATTACTTTTTGTTGTATAGAATTTCTCAATTTTTATAACAAAAGTATTAGTTGTAACGTCTTATAACTATGTCTTATTACAATCAAAACTTTTGACCACATTGTTATGCAAATAATTATTAAACATGGATGGCAAAACTTATTTCAAGCATATTTCTATGCTATTATGATATCATTTGCAAATTTATCTCCAACTGAACAATCTTTACTCATCATTCTCATCCATCGTGTGGGAAAAAATATCGAGTAGCCAAAGGTTTAATGAAGCATTTTGGCTTCAACGAAATAGATAATATCTATAAACCCTGGTCCATCAATCAATCATGAAACTCTATCCGAAACGTGACAAGTTGAAAGGTTGAAAATAAATGTTCTTAATGCCAGGAAAAGAGCATTAGAAGTGAGATTAATCGGTTGTCCTTCACAATAAATTAATTCAAATTAGGTGACACAAAAATAAGTGGACTTGTGCACATCTCATTGTCATATATTATCTCCTCAAGAAAGCATTTTAGTTTTTGTTTCTTTATGGAGTGCACAAATGAGTGCCTTAAGTCCTCCATCAAAATCTCTTGCAATCTTCCCCATTGGAAGGTCATTTGTGAACTCTAACAAGGAGATTTTCAGTAGCTTTTAGCAATAAGGAAAGAAAATATAGATATAAACACAAAAATGCCTCCACTTCTTATTTGATCCTTGAGAAACCTCCACTCATCCAACTTCACCTCAAAATAAGCTCATATCTCAAGAAGAGTCACCCTCTCATGATACATCTCCACGGCCACCAAGTAGACATTACTTAAAGAGTAGAAAAGAGGGTAATCACCTTTGAGAAGTAGGACAAAGGTCTTAAAGGACTACTTAAGAAGATTCTCAAAAAAGTACAACAAAACCTTAAGCCTTCTACGATATTGCAAATCTATATTAGGTGATACTTCTCTATCATTATCGTCACCAACAGTTTTGGCAATATTCTAACTTCTTTAATCACTTTATTACTTCATGTTTTGATATTTTTTGTTCTAATTAGGATATTGTATTATGAATCATTCCCCTTCAATTTGATGATGCCGAAGGGTCAGAACATCATATGGTTGAATATATTGATGCTTTTTGTTGAATAGAATTGATGTTTTTGTTGAATGGAATTGATGTTTTTGTTTGTCCCTTTATCACTATGCTATTTATGGATTGATAATTTTTTGGTTGAACGGATTGATATTTTTAAAGTCTTCTGGTTGCTTCCTCAACAATGTTATTACCTTTAGATGTCATGATGATATTCTTGTGCAAAGAATATTTAAATTGCACATGAATATTAATAAGTGGCATGATCATTAGTAAATCTTTATAACTTGCAGGTAGTGATCATAATGTCTTTGAAAGTATAATTACTTTTTCTAGGGGAAAATTGCATTAAATCTGTCCATAAACACCCTTAGCTTCTAAAGTCATTTTCATCACCAAAATGGAGAAGGTTATTAAAGCCACATTGATTTTGATGATCACAATTACTTTATGCAAAATTAAGCCCATAAGTTATTACTTTTTAAGCCAAAAAGAATTGCAAGGTAAAGCATCGCTAAGCAACAATGGATATTATTTTGGTAGAATGAATGAAATGCCTATTAAACTAAATAGGTTTGGGAGGTTAAAGCATCGCCATGCAACAATGGATACTATTTTAGAATTCTATTGGAAATGGTCCAATCATTTTTAAGTGATTGACAAAACATGTATTTGAGTCCAAGCTTTATTAGAAAAACCTTTTTTTTAATTGCTTTAAAATTATTCAAAATTGATTTAAAATTTTTATTAATTTTCAAACTTAAGAGTTGTTAATTGTCCAACAAAATTTGACCAACACCTATTCTAGAAAAGACTAGAATTATCAACCTGTTGAACCAATATGTGGGTCAATTCTTTAAAGAATAGCCCGATATAGGTTTCTATGTAGGAGGATTACAATACCTATATCCCATATAAGTGCATATCTAACCAAGATATAATGGATAGCTCTTGGATACAACTTTCCAAGATTTAGCATGACTTTTAATAAAGCAAGTGCACTAAAACACATTTGAACTACATAGCATGAGGTTACCAATAGAAGTTCAAGAAGAGCTTTTAATGACTTTTAATTTATGCTGAAGAGCAATAAAGGAATGCATATCTCCCAATATTGTTTCAAAATCTTCATGATAAACAAGAAAGAGCTAATTCCAATAACTCTAATTCTCACTCTGCCACTCCATTTTAAGACGTTACACTAATAAGGCAAGTGGTCTGATGTAATCTGACCTTGTACATAAATCCTCCTTAAACGACCCATTTTGTGCTCTAGCCCATTGCCAGCCCTTGGTGTTTAGATCTTGTGGGAAATCAACATTTTATAAAAAATTTAAAGTACTTTTATTGTTCATTAGATACAGCAAAATAAGCCTATTGTAGTCCATCAAACTCACGTATACCACAAACATTGTCTTGAATAATTACAAAAGGAGCATTACTCTTATTATCATTAGGGACAACAAAAATTAGTATAGTAAGCAAACACAAAATCATTGAAAACTAGTTGCATTGATTAGCTAACCAGGAAATAGCTTTTCTAATAAAATATCAAAAGAGTGTCCCTAATCCCTAATCCTTAATTTATTGAAAATTAGTTGCATTGATTAGCTAACCAGGAAATAATGTTTCTAAGACAATGTAAGAAGGGTGTCCCAACAACTAACATGATGCCATTTGTTATGATTTTCATATGAGCTTAAAAAGCTTGTTGTGATCTTCTAACACATATGCTTGATCTCAAGCTTTATCATGGACAATAGTTCACCTTGAACACAGGTTCTCAATTAAATATATGGAGGGAGAGAAAAAGAAAATCCTATTGTTTAGATTTTATATGAGTGAACTAAATAAACAAATTGTTAGAGAAATTTCAAACACGGAAGCTGAGGCTAGCTTTAAAGGAAAGCAACATATTGATCCTTTTCTAGAGAAATGCAAAAAAGATCCATTTACCACTCAAACTTTACCCCTCACAAGAAAAAGGAGACAAAACCTAATACAAAAACTTATCATATATATTGAATCTCCCAAGTCTGTCACACACGGAAAGAACTTTTAAGTTATGACAACGACAAGGAACTTTTTTGGTAAAGAAAGCTTAAGTAAACAAGTCTATCCTGACCTTAGTCAAACTTTGCTATATGATTTGTAAGTTCACTTGTGCAACTGTAGTGATGATCAATTTACCTTTCTTTTGTATCCCAAAGCTAACAATCCTCTTCAGAATTGTATACCTCTTGCTGTACTTAGATCTCTTGCCTCTTCTTCCTCTTCTTTTAGTAGTACTCATGGCATAGAAGATCTTTCCCATATGAAATTTGACTTGACACCTTATTCTGTGAGGATACTGCAACCAAGGCTGACTTGTTTGACTATACAAATGAAGTATAGCATTTCTCCTGATTTCTCTTTAGTTCATATAAGAGTGACTTTGATTCAGACTTCCCATCCAAGCACATGCACTTTAATTTGGTCATATTCCACACTGAGTTCAGCAATAAAACCAAGTACTCTCCTTATCAGCCATTTCCTCTTCTATAGTTACATCTTTCGGACAATTGACCTGAAATCTTGATAATAATTCAGTTATTGCTAAATACAACTTAATTTTGCATAATATTGGGCAACAATTAACCCACTTTACTTAGGTCATGCACCTTTTCCTTATTTCAAAAATTCAGACAGTATTAACTAGCTGTGAAAAGCTGCTGGATAGGTCTGTCATCACCAAAGACTCTCCTTCTATGGAGGAGGAAAAAACACTCAGATTGGAAGGATGAGTTAACGGAGAACCTTCCGGTCCAATTAATTGGATTGCTGCAGTGATACCACGAAGATTTCAAGTTAGGGCTGATCATCTCTCCCAATTTTTCTCTAAACTGTATATAATAAAGATTACAACAATGGAAAATAATCCGAGACTTAGGATTAGAATCATTCAGTGATGAAGACCAATGATTTGATTTCTTTTGCAACTACAGCCATAATGTCCTTTTTATTCTATTCCTAAAAACATGCTGATGTCATTTTAAATTCTTTCTTAAACTATGGTTGACTTCCTAATACATGCTAACACTTTAATTTAAGCATTTCTTTTAGCATTGAAAAGACAACTCCAAACCATAACACGATCATCATTGCAAATACATCTACCTATCAATATAATTAGATTTTCAATGCCATATTTTCTTAAAAAGAATTTCCAAATCGAGCTTAAACTTGAACTTTATCTAATTAAATCAGTCATTACTAAAAATGAAGATATGCTTGTTTTACCTCTTCATCAAGAGATACCCTAGGTTCAAGCAAGGAACTTTTGTTCTACAAGAATTCTTTGCACATCCAATACAACAGTGCTTTGTTAAGGCCTCCCGCTTCACAAAGACATCTAATAATCCATGTTCCCACAAGTTCTTGTATACTAATGCTTTCATAACAAAGATGTAGAGGTACATAAGCTAGTTGGCTTTCAATTATAGCCTTATAATTCTAATACTGTACTCTAGAAATCATAAAGACCATATTTGTCTCCACAACATACTTAAGATGGGGTGGGTAGTAGGAAACCAATTTGGGAGTTGCTGGATATACAGCACCTAGAAATCTCCCCGTTTGGTTCACAAAACCAAATCATTTTTCCAAAATAATCGTGCACTAAGTTGGTTTACCAATTAAAAAATTCATACTCTAGTTTAGGAATCCAAAAGCTACATCAAAATGAAAAGCAATAATCATAATCAATATACTGGAAATCAGCAGCAAAAGATTACCTAGGTGAACTTTATACAAATAGAATGTCCAGGTTTTTCTCTAATTGATGTTCATACTTAATGGCTGAAGAGAAATATGAAAGGGATGTAAAACATTCACTGAAGCCCACGTTTGTATGGTAAACATACTTCTCCGCAATTAACCTTGGAATGCCTGCTTCCTCTTTGCATTCCTTGACAAGGTTCTCTTTGCAAGTGATTCCACATGGCTGAGTATATAGAAACCAGTTTAGCATGGTTGCAGTTGTGCTCATTCATATAAAGAGAAAAAAATGATTGAAATTGAAAAAAAAAAAACCAGATTCACTTTAAGCAAATACTAATGTAACCAAGTTCAAAACTCCAAACAAGTTTTCCAGATTACCTATATGGCAACCTCTTCTAATTAGTCTAAAATGCCTACTGTGAAAAATCTCAACATCTATTATAATTATTATTTAATTTATTATTTTAGAAAATTAGAATGAATCAATTTTTTATTGTTTCCTATTCTAAGAGATTCAGGTTGAATTTTACTCAAATTTCAATAGATTTTGTTTTCAGCAATTTCCTTTCTTTGTGGATTTTGATTTTACTCTACCTGTTTATATTTGTTGTAATATTTTTCCAATCAAGTGATATTTGAATTTCAATCTAAATTCGTGTGGTATCAAAGCTTGAGTGTTCTAGGGCCATTCTGTAATTGCCAAATCTCATTCCCATACCATCATCTATTGGTTGTCATTTGTACACATTCATTTGTTGCCAACCATATTTAACTAGAGCCCTCTCTAAAACCATTCATGGCTATTAAAAAGAGTGACATCTCTAGCAAACTTGTATCAAGTCCTAGCAATGATAGTACCATGGAAAGCACACCCTTCACTATTACCAGTAACAAACTAAGTAGATAAAATCAACTTCAATAGACCCAATTCATTATGATGTCTATTTATAGGAAAAGAAAATATTATTACTTCACCATAGTTACAATCAAGTCTTTGCTAGGATTCAGAGAGAAAAGAGTCAAAAAAAGTTATACTGAGAAATTCTATTCCAACTACTGGAGAATTTTGCACTCATGCAAAGGATGGTAGTTCATGGAAAAACAAAAAGAAAGGTAGGCCTTGGTGTGATCATTGTCAAAAACCAAGGCATAATCTTGATTCATGTTGTAATATTCATGGCTAATGTTTACTAAACCTCCAAGGGGTAAAGAAGGTTGTGAGAATGTTATTGTACACAAATAGACCACATTGAACTTTGAAGGATAAACCACTACTCAATTTAGAAAGGAGCACCTTGAGCTTCTCAAAAAATTATTTATTAGCCAACCTCAAACTTAAGCCCATGCCATTTTTATCCGATCAGTTGCACAAAAAGGTAATCTTATGAGGGCAAGTCATATGATGTGTGATGATACTAATAAGTGGATTATTGATTACGGTTTAACCAACTTCAAGCCATATCAGGAGAAGTAAAAGATATTGTCGATAGTTGACAAAGGATTACGATTATGCCACTAAGTTTTGTAGTAATATCTGAAAATTTTAGGACTTGTATTCGAGGAATGTGGTTAAGGATGTTAAAATGTGTTTAGGTTTGTAGCTGCTCAAAAGTAATAATGCTCATACTAAACAAGTTAAGAAATTGTGTATTTCTTAGCATCACAAATCAGATTTTTCGATGCCTTATATTCAAATAATTATCTAGTCATACCTTAGTATTCTAAATTAGGTCATTCAAATTTTGTGTACCTTGAAAAACTATTTCATCGATTATTCAAGATTAAAAATTGAGTGATTTCAATGAGAAATTTGTTGGTACTCTACACACTCTGAGGTCCATTTTATGAGTCAATAATGTTTTCCATACCATACTTTTTTATTAATCTATAAGGATGCTTATAAGCCTTCCCAAGTAAAACATGATTATAGTTCATAATGATTTGTTTTTTTCATTGACAATCATAAAAGACTCACATGGATATTTCATATGAAAGAAAAATACAAAGTTTTCCTATTTTTGAAAATTTTCATATAATGATTTAAAAACAATTCCAAGCTAAAATCAAAATCTTGAAAACAAATAATGGCAACAAATATTCAACTCGATTCCATGTGAATAATTATCTAAACCAGAAGTTCATGCGTACAAACATCCTGATAAAATGATGTCTCTAAAAAAAGAATAAAAAATTATTTCCTTCATAATTCAAGAATAAAAACTAAGCAAATTTCAATGTAAAAATTTTTCGATACTCTAAATACTATTAAACCAATCATATGATTCAACCATATGTTTCGTCCTATCCTTTTCTATTAAAATCCATAGTGACGCTTGTGGACCTTCCCAAGTAAAAAGAATATTCACATCATTGTTCAAAATCACATGAATATTTCTTATGAAAACAATCTACAATTGGTCCTATTTTTTAAATTTTTCACATCATTGTTCAAAATCAATCCCAAATCAAAATCAAAACCTTGACAACCAATAATGGTAAAGAATATTCAACTTGATTCTTAGCGAATACCTATCTAAATAGGCATCGTAAAAAGTTCAAGCGTAAATAAACCCTAACAAAATAGTCTCATTAAAACAAAAAGTTAGCATCTTCCTGAGGTTGCAAGATCATTAATGTTCTCTACAAGCGTTAAAACCAATTTTGCCGAGATGTCATCTTTACAACTAATTATCTTATAAATAAAAATGAATATAAGTATCATTCTCTAATTACTCAAAAATACTATCATTCTATAAATACTACTTTTTTTAGAGAAAACCTTATTATATCATATCCAAGATTCATGGGGAGATTGCAAATGTACATGAATCCAACATTTATGATATTGAAAATAGCCTCTCACCAAACTCATCACTTTTTTACACTTGAATCCAAAATATTTATCATAACAAAAAGTTTTCTCATGTCCTTGTCAGAAACCAAGTCACCTCAAAATCCTAATGCACTATTGGACAACCCCAAACTTAGAGTCAAATACTACTCAACGAGACCTCGAGCTCATGTGGAGGATCAACAGCGAACTTCTAAAAGGCCTGCCCAATAGATCTGGATTCAAGTATCCCTAAATCTAAAATTTATTCTTAAAATGTTTCTGATTATTTACCTAATGTTGACTTGAATTTGCTACATTGCCTAAGAAAGGGTATTGTTTCTTATGCTTGTCTTTTACCAAAGTTTCAAGCTTTTGCCTCTAGAATTGATTAGATCTAGATTCCTAAATCAACTGATGTGGCTCTTAGAGACCCAAATGGAAGGAACCCATAATGAAAAAATCTAAGCTCTAATGAAAAAACAGCATATGGGAAGTTATGATATTACCTCATTAGAAAGAACATGGTTAGCTGTAAACAAATCTCTATAGTCAAAAACAAAGATGGCAACATCGTCCAATTTTAAGGCAAAATTGTCGCAAGGTGGTTTACTCAATCAAAGGGCATAGAATACCAAAAAAAAACAATTTTTCATGTTGCAAAACTCAATACTATCAAGATGCTATTGTCTCTTTCTACCAACCTTGCTTGACCTCTCTATTAGTTTGATTTGAGGAATGGCATTCTAAATGTTGACCTAAGTGACCAAAGTTTTCATGAACATGCCTTCAGGTTTTAAGACCGTAGAAACAAGAGGTAAAGTTTGCAAGTTGAGAATATTACTACATGGATTGAAATAATCACATGTATGGTTTAAAGGTTCATCAAGGCTGTAAAAAGATGTGAATACATTTAATATCAAGTGACCACACATAATTTTTGAAGAAATCAACCACATGTAACCTAATTGTTTGGTTGTATATATTGGTGATACTATTATGATTGATTACTAATTAGAATAATTGACTGAATTAAAAAACATTGTTGATCAAAGAATTTTAAAATAAAAAATCTAAGAAATCTAAGATATTTCCCAAAGATGGAAGTAGCTAAAACTACAAAAGTTATTTCGATATCTTAGAGAAAATATACTCTTGATCTCTCAAATGAGTGTGATATGTTAGGTAGCAAACCAATAGATATGCCTATAGATGCTACTCAAAAACTTGGAAAATATAAGAATTCAACTCTAGTTGATAAAGAATGATATTAGAAACTTGTTTACGTCTCTTATACAATACATGATGTTTGCGCTCCCATTAGTATGTTCAGCCAATTAACAAATGACCCGAAGGAGGAGCACATGGAAACAATTTACAAAATTTTGAGATATTTAAAACTCATGATACTAAAAGGATTACTTTCAAGAAAGGTCTAAAGGAAGATGTATTTAGTGATATCGATTCAGCTAGCTTACTTGATGATAGATGATCTACATCAAATTTATTGCACCTATATTTGAGGTAATCTTGTGACTTTGAGAAGCAGCAATTGATGATATCTAGAAATAGTGTCTAAATTAAATTCAATGCTCCAACTCACGGGATTTGTAAGAGAATTTGGATAAGAATCTTAAAAAGAATACATATAAAACAAAACCTATCTATAAAGCTTCTTTGTTACAATTAGTCGACCATATGCAAAAATTCAGTTCATGATGATTGCATGAAGCACATAGAAGTTGTTCACCACTATATCAAAGCAAAAATTGATGAAGATACTATTTCACCTTTTCATATTTCATCTACTCTTCAAGTAGTGAATATCTTGACCAAGTTTCTCCTAAGAGAAAACTTTAATAATCTATGTTCCAAGTTAGAGAAGATAAATATTTTTAACCCACCTCAGGAGAGAGAGTGAAAAATCTCAGTAGTTATTATAATTATAATTTAATTTATTATTTTAGAAAACTAGAAATTAGGAAATATTTTTTATTGCTAATTAATACCCACTAAATCATTTAAGTTGCCACTAAACTTCATACATAGCTTTGTTCAATGGTCAGATTCTAGATCATTTCATGTGCGAATTATCTGTAAATATTCAGAATATGGGTACGCATCAAGTAATATTGACAGAACGAGAACTCAAATTACTCAAATTTAACCTGACACAAACTCAACTAAAACACATCTTTAAATAAAGAGGATATGACTAAAAATGATAACTCCAAAGCCATCTTGAATATCATTTTATGTTGTCTTGAAATAGTAACACAAATGGAACAGACAACTAGAAGTGTAGCCATTGGTTGAGCAAACCCTTATAAAAATTTCAAAGCTTCAAGATTCAAGAGAAAAGAATTCAGGGAACAAAAACTAAAAAAAAATTAATTTCATTACAAACAATAAAAAAGTATCTTAAGATTCTTGAACATGAGAATAAAAAAAATCCTCGCAGTTTCAGATTCTCACTCTAAGCTCTAGGAATCATAAGAAAAATGGTAGAAGTTAAGGGCTGCAGCTGTAATAAAACCATTCACCAAAATCAACCTAGATCATGAGACCATAATTAGATTCAGGATTAGATTCACTCCTTCAAGGAAAACCAAACTCATGAATAACTAAAACACTCAAACTATCATGTAAGACGAGAAATTTCCCAAAATAGTCAAATGAACTGCATGCAAAAGTTGAAAAGGAGGAAAAAGAAGAAATAAGAGTTTGAGAAAGACTGGTCAGCAAATATAATAAATCGTATAACCTTTATGTAAGCCAGCATTGATGCCTCGCCCACAAAAACATAGATTAATCAGAAAATTCCTAAACCATAAAAAAGGAAAAGGATGAAAAGTAATTGACGTATTAATCAATCTTCTGATAAAGAAAGCCAAGCAAATTTAAGAAAACCCCAACCAAATTATGTAAATTTTGAGTCATTCAGTGAACCATTAATACACACTAAAATTTATTAAAACTTTGTAAAATGAAGATGGTGCAAATTAGTTTTTAAGCAAGCCAAGGACTTGAAAGTTCAAAAGATTGACAATCACATTAGGTTCAAAACTCAACAAAAAAATCATAAATTTGTATCGGAATTGACTCAAAAACTAAGAAAACTTCGACCAAATTTCAAAAATATTGACACCCCTATTTAAAAGAGTAGTCGTCTGCATTCTGTTCACATCTACCAAACAGTGAAGGATTTTCAACATTCAAAACATATTCAAAAATCTAAGCCTCATGATAGCCATTGTAGATCAATAAGGAAAAAAAAATAAAACTGTCTTCAAAGAAAAGAGTCCGACAGGGATCAGTAACCACAACCCAGACATGGGATCACATAATCCTTCTTACACTTAGTCTGTTGGTTTCTCTATCTAAATAACATAACATCAGAAGTTAAAAAAAGGATGACTAAGGAACAGAAAAAGCGACCAACCAGTCCTCCAGCTACAAGATGATCTAACATTCCAGGGAAAGTAGGCTTCAAATCACTTCTCTTTCCGACCCAAAGAAATTTCTGTCCATTCCTTATTGTATATCCATTCATATGAACTCCATAAGCCTGCAAATTAGGAGGGAAAGATGAGAAAATACACCCTCAGATAAAATCAGTGCCATAAAAATCATCAAGCATATATGAACACAGATGCTGTTAACAAGAGAAAGACTCAATTGCAATTGATGCAATACAAACCACAACACAACTTCATCCCACTAGGTAGACAACAACAATAATAAGACTTAAATCCATTGAGTGGGACCGGCCATATAAATTCTTTGGAGTCACTATAAATTAACAAATCACACCAAGTCTTCATCGTCTTTTGTCGCGTATTTTTTTCTCTAATTCTTCCTTTGTTAATAAGGAAAAATTCCAACAGCTCACTTCTTCTAATAAAAGTATTAAGTGACCTCTATTAAACATGCACAAATATCCTAAGACAACTCATTCTACGCTAATTCAATCAATGCTATTCAAAATCTCTCTCAAATGTACTCATTTCTATTCATATCCTTTCAATTATAGCCTTCCATCCAACTCAGCATCCTAATCATAACAGTGCTCATTTACTTGTAAGTTTGGACTTTGCATACCAACATAATATCATACAATATTACTCATTTCATTATAGCCTTCCATAGCTTATCTTTAATATTACTGTTTCTATGACAACACTCTAGTAGTAGTCATGCATTTCATCCAACCTACCTTGATCTTATCATTAACACCAACATTAATTTCCCCATCATTCTAAAGTATAGAATATTGAAATCTCACACTCTTCAATATTTTGTGATCCCCAATTGCAATCTCTTGAACTCTAATATGCAATTTTCCATTATGCATATCCTTAATGGCTTCAATACATGATGCAAACTATTTTCATTTCTTTGTTAAGGTCTTCCAAAGCACTTCTCTTAACTCTCTGTCATATGTCTTCTATAAATCAATACAAAAAAATGGAGATTTTTTTCTTCAGCTAACTTCTTCATTAAACCTTTGAACAACTGTATGATGCCAATGTTCGACCTTCTTAGCATAAAATTAAATTGATTAAGAGAAATATTTGCCTAACATCATAATTTATACCCAATCACACTTTAAAAAATCGAAGTATAACATACCAATTGAGTTACTTTATAATTAACATAATTCTAAATTTTTCATTATTCAAATATTGAAGTATTTTTCTCTACTCATGTAGCAACTTTTTTTTTTTTTATTCCAAAAGGGGAATAAGCCCTATAAAAGATGATTTATAATGTAATCCTCACGGAGGATCATACATGAAATCTAGCAACATCAGTTTGATGAGTGGCTTGGGATATGAAGTCCCCCTATCCCAGACAAAATCGTTACGACATGCCGCTCGCGCCACCCAATCGGCAGGCCCATTCCCCTCCCTGTATATATGCGTTATTGTGAGGGCGTCCAAACCTCTAACACTGTGTATGATCTCAGCATGGTGGCCAACCTCGGGCAAGTTGGCAATAAGCTTCCGGATCTTCAACATTGCCGACATGGAATCCATCTGCAGCTCCACAGCCCGAAACTGTGACAGGGTCTTCCGCAATAGCTGAAGAGCCTCCAATAGAGCCTGGACCTCCATAGCCTCGCAGGCCTGAGATACAAACCTCCTGCCCATCACCAGAAGCGACATCCCCATATGGTCTCTAACCACCAACCCAATGCCCGCAGAGTCCCCTCCACATGCAGCGTCGCAGTTCACTTTTATCCATCCAGTAGGGGGGGAACTCATCTATGGGTTACAGACAGTTCGGGCGAACTGCACGGGTTCCCGCAAGACAAGGATGTATAAATGTTGCACTGCTCAGCTACAACAATGATCTCCATCTTCACGTTGCGCAATAGAGTATTGGGGTTACCGGCTGGGACATTGTGCCTCCTCGCGTTCCTCCTCCCCCATATATAATACATGGTAGTGGCCAGAAAAGTAGCGTGGTCAGCACCGACCCCGCGCCTAGCCGCCGGCGATCCGACAAAATACATAAGCCGCCGGATGAAATCACAGCCAGCTGCATGATCCTCCTCACCGCCAGCGTCCAAGTCCCGCGTCATCTGCAGTACGGCCACCGCGTCACGTGCAGCCAAGTCCCGCCAGAATCCCTGAGCTTGCGGGCAGACCCAGAAAAAATGCTGCGCTGTCTCCTCCGCCGCGCAGCCCCACACGCAACTCCGGTTCTCAGCCATGCCCCTCCGCATCAGCCACGTCGCCGTAGGTAGGTAGTCTCCCACCACGCGCCATAGAAACAAGCGCACCCGCGGCAAAGTTCTGAGCTTCCAGAGACCCCTCATCAGCTCTGAGTCCCGCCAGCTCGTCCGACGGTGGCCGTCAACCTCTCTGCACTTCAGGTCCCGATAAATTCTGCCATTGTCCACAACCTCTGCCTCCGTGTGCACCTGGACCAACATATCTCGACCAGAGAGACCAGCCCTGGGCAGATGAAGGATCCTATCAAGAAGATGTGCGCTAGCCCACTCCCGAATGCTGGCGACGTCCCATTCGCCATTAGCAGCCACCCTCGCCGGCCATACCGCCTTCATATTTATTAACGTCAGCCAAATACAAATAGGGAGGAAGCCAAGCCAATTGTCTTCCTCGAATCTCGCCTTCTTCCAGTCACCAATTCTCCATACAAATTCCGCCACCGCAGTCGACATAGCCTCGAGCACAAGCTTGCATGAATGGGAGACATTCCAAGGAATCCTTGGAGCCACATAATTCACAGTGTACTTTTGCCTGAGGATGTCTACCCAAGGGCTTTCCTCGCGACACAGCACTCGTTTACACTGCTTCATCATCAGGACGCGTTGCCAAACGCGAAGGTCCCTCAGCCCCAAGCTGCCCGCCTTCCTTGGTAACGTAACACAACTCCATGGCGCATAATGGTTCATGTGAGTGTTGCTCGCACCATTCCACAGGAAACTCCTCACGCGCCTCTCCATCTCGTCTATGACTCCCGCCAGCACAATACAGTGGTTGAGAACATAGCTGGGGATAGCGTTGAGTACCGAGGTGGCTAGTGAAACTCTGTCAGCGAGTGACAGGGGGCGGATCCGCCAGCTTGCAATACATGCCTCCATCCTCTGAATTAGAAAATTGAAGTCCGCCATCCTTAGTCGCTTCACCGCGATGGGTACTCCGAGGTAAATGAGGGAACCACCACGCACCATGCCAAGCTTCTTAGCAACCTTCTTGGCCTGCATCCTGCTACTCCTTTTACTGAAGTATACTTTGGACTTAGAAAAATTTACCTGCAGGCCTGCGGCTTTGCTGAAACACCTAATAACTTTGCGTATCGAGCGCACGGCCGTGTGCGTTGCATGAGCATAAATTAGAACATCGTCAGCATACAGCAGATGTGAGATCAACGGCGCATGCTGTCCTGGCCTGAACCCCAACAGCTGCTTGGTCTCATATTCATGCACAAGTGCAGACAGATATTCCGACGCAATGAGGTAAAGATACGGCGAGAGTGGGCAACCCTGCCTCAGCCCCCGTTGAGCTTGCACCCACGGCAGGCGAACGCCATTGACGAGTACCCCAAATGAAGGAGAGAGGATACAGGCAATGATCCAATCGCACCAAAGCAGAGGGAACCTTAGGATCTTCAGCATTTCAATCAAAAAGTCCCACCGAACACTGTCATACGCCTGCATCATGTCCAGCTTTACCGCCATGAGTTCGGAACTAGACGAGCAAGAGTGCATTTGGGCCGCCATTTCTTGCGCAATGAAGACGTTGTCTGAAATGCTGCGACCCGGAATGAAGGCTCCCTGCTCTCTTGAGATGAGGAGAGGCATCAGGGGCTTCAGCCGCTCCACCAAGACACGCGCCACTACCTTATAAATGGTGTTGCAGAGGCTTACGGGACGAAAATATACCAGCATACAAGCGCCCTTACGCTTAGGAATCAATATCACCAGAGTCTCCTTCCATTCCTTCGGCATCTTCTTAGTGTCGAAAAAGGCCATTACCGCACAGATAATATCCCTACAAGTAATCTTCCAAAAGCCATGGATGAATTCAGCAGTAATGCCATCATTTCCTGGCGCTTTGTTCCTCCTGATCCCCCTGATAGCCTCAATAACCTCCGACTCTGTAATCCACTTCTTCTTGAAGAAAGCCAAAAGGGTAGCACCGACCAACTCTGGCGTATCTACCATCTTCCCCTCCTCGTCCTTCAGCAGTGTTATGCGGTTCATTCGTGCCCGGACCGACGCGGCAGCATGGAAGAATGTGGTGTTACGATCCCCAAGCTATGCCCAATGAAGCTTCGCCCGCTACCACCACCACTTCTCCTCCAGGGCGCACCCGCGATGAAACGCCGAAATTGTATGGCCAAGCTGCACGCTTTCCTCTTCCAGCAGTCCCTCCGTAGATTCTTTCATCTACAATGCATTGATGCGTCTCTCCAGCTCCTTGTTGTTATTAGCTATGTTCCCCAACTCATCTTTGCTCCACCGTCGCAACGCAACCAAAGAGCGGCGGAATTTGATCGACGGCTCCTCCATTTGATCCCCTCCCGCACGTCTACTCCATGCATGGTGCACCACTCCGATTGCCTGTGGGAAATCGAGCCAAACATTTTCAAATTGAAGTCTAGAAGCTTGCTTCCTCGGTTGCCGACTACCTAAATATACCAGCAAGGGGCAGTGATCAGATCCCAGCCTCCCGAGGTGCGTGACAGCGCACTCAGGGAATTCCTGCAATCCCACAGAGTTTAGGAGAACTCTCTCAAGCCTCTCCAGAATGCGAGCTCCCCCCAACTTCCCATTACACCATGTGAATATATTCCCAATGAAACCCACATCCAGCAGCTGCATGTCCTGCATTAGATCCACAAGTTCCTACTGTTCCTTTCCAAAGCTGAATTTTCTCCCGCCTCTTTTCTCATCTTGCGACATTATGATGTTAAAATCCCCTGCCACCATGAATGGATTATCACCTGCATTCACGCGCCTCACCAAGCCTCCCACCGCTTTGAGTGATCCTTCGGGCCATAAACCACACAACAATTCATCATCTTCCTGCCGCACAAATTAATTTGGAAAGCCACCACATGCAGCGAGGTCAGCGTGATTGTAATATTCACCCAATTCTTCCACAGTAGGATGATACCTGCAGACATCCCGGCCGAGGGTTGCACCACGAAGTTCCAGTCCCTTCCAAGCAGCCAATCCGCGTCCTTTCTAAGGAAAATTTGCGCCTTGGTTTTCCATGAGCGCCACCATCGCAACGCTGTTATCACGAACAATCCTTCGCAGGTATCCCTTCGACTTTCTATCTCGGATGCCCCTGATGTTCCAGATCACAAGTCTTGCTGTCATTAGACACCAAATTGGATCCCCTGCCTTTTCCACCCAGCAGAGAAGGTTCTCGGACATACACTCCCATGATGTGTCGTCCCCATCCCATTGTCCACCTTCGGCTTTCTGCGCTCCACGAAACGCAGAGTCAGGACACCCTGCTTCTAAATTTTGGTACAACCATCATCCCTGCATAAGCCATCCTCCCTTACAAAGACCGCCTGCTCCATTAATGGCAGTTTCCCTTTATATGTTACTGTCTGCCATGTTTGTGCCTTCCCAGCTTCCCAGTTCGCCTCAGGTTGACGGCCTTGTATGTCCCTGTCTCCCCGAACCTTGGGTAATCCAGCCCGCCTTGACAGACCCCTTCCTTTGGCTCTAGATATGCTCTGCGCCCTACCATACCTCCCCGTACTCATTTCAGTAGCTGGCCTTCCTCTTGAGAATCTGCTTGGGTGGGTGGTCCAGTTCTGCGCAGTCGCCCAGGCTCCCTGCCTCCTTCGTCGGGAAACGACGAGCATCCATGGACCAAGGGCTCCCGGCTTTACGTCCCCCTCCAACCTCAGCGCATTCTCCTCAGGTGCGCTTTGGAACCTGGGACTCTTTGTAGCTTCCTCAGGCACACAGCAGGCATTATGTCCCGCACCTTCCAGTGCTCTGTCCTCATACTCCTGTCCTATAGTGACCCCTGCCATCAATTCCTTCGGTTTAGCTTTGGCAGTTGTTGGCGTTGCTGCCTTCACTGATGATGCCTCGTCCCGCTTCTCCACATCTTCACCAGGGGGGATCCCATATGCATCCTTCGTTGCCTCCCTCAAGCTACACTGCCCCACCAGGTGCCCCACATGCCCACAGCTGAAACAGACGCGGGGCAGACCCTCGTACTCGAAAGGTTGATATACTCTACCAAACTCCCCCCTCAGCCAGATTCCTGGTTTCAGGGGCTTAGAAAGGTCCATGCGAAAGCAGATTCTAGCGAAGGCGGACCTCTGCATGTCTGCGGTCCAACCATCCAGCAAGAACGGCTCCCCCACCGCCTTGGCAATGCGGAGGATGTTCTCCACATCCCAATAGATCAATGGGAGTCCGGGAAAACGTACCCAAACAGGTGCGCGCATTGCCGTCCGGTCATTTGGCCGAAACTCGTGCAACCACGCATCCGATCCCATGGCCTGGCCGGCAACCTGCCATGGCCCGCCCAGCCACACCTCGTTCCTATCCTGCATGGATTCGAAGTGAAGGCAGAAGCATCCATTAGTCAGGTCCAAAACCTTGAAGTTGCGGTAGTGTCCCCATCTCTTCTGCAAAACTCGAGCAATCACGAAGAACGGGAGGTTGTTCCCATAAACATGCCCAAATAAGTCAAATTTATGGAATTCAATCCGCCTGTAACAAGCCTCCGATGACATGAAAACCTCCTCGTTGTCCTCGTGATCTGGCAAGCTGGCCGTTCTTTCCTTCACGTCAAGTGTGGCCGCCCGCACAAAGGAGGTAACTCGCCCGCTGGGAATGTTGTTATTGGATGTTAGTGCCTCCTTGAAACTTATTTTGTTCGGCTTAGCCGCCTCCTCTCTAGCTAGCAGTTGAGAGCTGCAGTCCACCTTCCCCCCGACATCCTGGCCAATACATTGAGACTCCTGCACTCGCGAGCATTCAGCCTGCTCCTGGTGTTTACTCCTTTCGCTCCCCCACTCAGTCATCGCACCGAGGCCCTGCATCCCGTGACCGTAGGCCTCCACCATCACTGCTTTTCCTTTGTCTGATACCGCCAAGTCCTCCTCTAAGTCAACCACCATCACAGGGCTGCACGATGACACAGCATACTCCTTCGAAGACTCCTCATCGTGCTCATAGGTTCCAGCCTTCCCAGCGTGGGCCTGGGCATCATTATCACGACCGATATTCATATCTGAATCCATGGCCATATCCGCACGAATTCCAGCACAGGAACCCCTCTCCAGCGACTTGCTCGCAGACTGCCTTGTTTTCCAGGCACTCTTCTTGCCCTTGGTTCCCGCCATTGAGACTTGGGACCGCCTAGGGCTGCAGGTGCCCTCAGCCCGTGCAAGACGACGACTGGCCTGCTGTCCCGTGGCGACACATGCACTTTAATCCTGTGCCAGCCCCCCGAGACACTAAACAACTTTTTCAGGATTTCAAATTTGAAATAACTCAATCCCGCACGTGCCCAGCTACAGTGTGTGAGGAATGTATCCCTACTCCCCTAGGATTTCATCACGTGCTCGCCTTTCTCCTCTTGGCCGTGGCATAGCGACAGTACCGCCGTGGGCCACTTCGTCACGTCAAGCTGCGCCACTCGTCCCCGGCTTCGTGTGCTCCACCAAATCTCAGTGCCACCAGCGCCTTCTGCCCCTTCAGCACCTTCTAATTCCACTCCTTACGCCACCTCCCACCACCACAACAGCGTCACCATCACTCTTCCCGTCATCAGCAACCCCACCTCATCAACACTCGACCCCCACCTCTCTAGCACCTTCAGCAGCCAGCGTCCTCCGGCCCTACAGCACCCTCACCCTCACCTCACCCTCAGCACCCTCCCCAAACTCAAGAATAGCATATGAACATATTACTTTTTTACATTTCATCTTTTTTAATGTTTTCTTTATTTCCATTTTACAAATATGTCAACAAAAAAAATTATTTTTTAAAAGACCTTGGCATAAAATCAAAGTGATTTAGAGATATATTTTCCTAACATCACAATTTCTTATATAAATCTTCAAACACAACTTGCTTAGTATCACTAATTGTTTTTTAAGCCTCTCATCATGCTAGCTTATATTTATCATAATCCTCCATGCTATGATAATTGAACCATGTTTTATAACAAATCTTATCCTTTTTAACCTCATCTTGTATCACTAATTTATAACACCAAACTACTTTGTAAATTGGAGGGTGTTTTTTAGATTGTCTAAGACGTCTTACATAAATTATCAATGCCACAAGTAACAAAAACTCACATAAGATGTGCAACACCATCTATAACCTAAGGAAATAGATGAAAAGCTCTATTTTTGAATAGTCTTTCTTTCGATCTTAGAATTCGACCATCTCATCTTCAAAAGTTGCTTGACTTGTTCCTTGTTTTGAAATTTTTACAGCAAACACCAAAGGCCATTGATCAATTTTGGGTGTTCAAGTATTCACATCAATGTAACAACACTTTCCCTGGAAATTGTATTCAAATAATATAGTACATCGCTTCAGAATGATGCCCCAACATTAACACAATTTTGTAAAGGAATCAAGTCATGCTGTTTTGCTAATTTTGACACTAGTTTCTAGCTACCTAAACAACAATATATTATACTTAGCATGTATTTGCTTAGAAATTGGAAATTAAGCAAACGAAAATTAAGAATATCATTCCCTTGTGTGAAGTGGAATGAAACCACTATGGAGCTTCCGAGGTCGAAAATTGGTGGATAGGACATCAATCAGCCAACCTTGTTAGTTTTAGATGAATGGATTTGTAATAAACCATGTAGCAAAATTCTCCAAAGGAGAATTTCATAAAAAAAAATGATACCAAGAAAAGAAAATTATATGCCTTCAAATGAACTATAATGCCTTATAAACTAATTATTATTAACAATCTGCATGGTTCTTAAAAGTAGTATATTTTCTTCAATATTTCGACCTACAAAGACTTTTATAACAAACCACAAATAAAATAATAATATCTCAAAGTTTGTATTCTTCCTCTCACTCTCCCATTTTGCTGTCCACTTTATCATATAAATCATCTAAATTCAAGCCATCACATCACTATTCTTTTTGGACTGCTAGTGAGTTAATTTATATCTTTCCTAATTTCCAATATTCATGAACTCATATAAATCATAATAAATTTTTTTTTTAAGGAGCCTTTTGTTTCAATCTCTATCCTACCACCCGAGCTTTAAAACACTCCTAGTGTAGACATTTATAATTTAAGTTTTGGATTCCTAAATTAAATTCTACAACACTATTTAAGCTTATTTTTCCTTCTTGAATACTTAAATCGATGTATCTAAAACAGCTAGCTAATTTGGGTATATATTAAATTTGTTTCATTTTTTTTTTCAAAAAAGCATTACCATACTAAAAACACATTAAAGACAAATTCCAAAATGGTTTAAATTGTTCAATAATCTCAAAAATTCTATGAATGTTTTTTAATTTATTAGTTTATCTTTTAGTATGGCCATATAGATATCCTAGTATAAATCCTTTCCTATTTTAGTACCCTTATATTAACTTCTCTAAACCATTTGCCTTTATTCACCTTAAGTCCAACTTAAGGGGACATAAACACAAACAGTACTTAAAGTGCCTCTTCGCATATTAAAAATTTAAAGCTATTCATTTATCTTAACATTTCCACTACACCATTTTTCAGGTTCTCATCCAAAATTACACCAAACGATTCATAGCTCAATTCTTTCTTGAGCCCAGAACCTTGAAACCTGAATTATATTTCTTTTGCCTTCTCATCCACCCCTCTTTCAAAGGAATAAATTATTTATCTTCCAATAGCTTCAAAGATATTACCCAAAACCTTGTGTCATAGGATACCCTGCACCTTTGTCACTTATGAATGCGCTTACGCACCAATGCAGTGGCCCACATTGACTTTTATGATACCAAGAGCAATATACTGCATCACTAATAAGGAACACACCCTAGCCCAGGAAAAATGTTGAAATTATAAGCTAAAATTGTACATTGTTTTTTAACAAAACTAGTGTCAGAATGTTAAGTAATGCAAACCATCTCAAATGAACCATAAGATTGAGAAAGAGGAAAGAAACACCTTGAGATCAACAAAGTTCTAGGAGTAAAACAAAACAGCTCAAGAGGCATCCCTTTACAAAGCGGTAAAGGAAAAAAAAAACTACAGTTAAACAAATGGAAAAGTGAAACTCCATGTCAGTCTCAATACATCAAATGTGTTCTCCATATTTCAATATAACAAGAACAAAACAGGACTCACATTTTTGTAGTTTCTTTTCTGCTGTGAGGGTTGAATATGTGTCAATTAGCATGGCCAGCAACACCCCATAATTTCTTATGTCTCAACTAAGTTAGATGTTAAAAGAACAATCAGTTTTATGTAGAGAACGATCCAGAGCATAACAAAATGGACAAAATATTGGCCAAAAGATTTATGGTAGTGAACGAGATCTGAAAATACCAATGGTTGAATAAAATAGCAATAGGCATACAAGGACATTCCATTCCGGTTGTCATGTCCATCGGAACATTCGTTGAATCCAAGTTTTTATCCAAACTGAATATCTCATGTTCAGAATTACCATAACAGCCACCACTGATGGTTAATTGGTTTGAATGTTTGAAATGAAACAATCAAAGCAGGAATATGTAGTGCTGGAAATTACCTTGTCATGTAATAAGTATACTATTGAAGAGCATTATAATTATTTTTCATCAAAATTTTCATTGCTCAATTTTGCTGAAGATGTCAATTCTAATTTCTTTTACAAGATCTATGGCAGTTAAACGCAATACTCATATTGAAGTTTTTGACAATGGAACTTCGACTAGAACCTTACATGCACAAAAAGGATTGAATTGTGATTTCAGTAGGTCAACAGATCATTGATCAAACAAGAACTTAAAAATTAAACCATCTATAATCAAAATACCAATTTACTTCCAAAGATAACAAAAAGAGACTACTGGATAAGCAAAAAGAATATATCTAAGATACTTCATAGATTCATTAGAAGTCGCATGTTATTATTTTTTTCATTATGACACCAATAAAACTTCACAGAGAATTTTGGTGATGCCAACTTATGCACCTTTTTCTCAAGCCCATCAAAGAACCTGTCCAGATGAAAAGTTTTCAATTGCATAAAAATGCATTATTATTTGTTGTTGAACCCAAATTACTTCTACTGTTCTATCTTCTGCATCAATCTAAAACTTATGAAGGGTAATTTCAAGTTTTTTTGTATATGAAATTTATCACTTTAGTCAGAGATAATGACAAATGTGTAAATACAGCAAAAAGTAATCACGTAGAAAGCATACTCTCAATTTTGAAAAATCAATAAGTGAAAGCATCCCTAGAATTGACCTTTATGCCAAAGAATGGAGCAGCAGCACGTTCAAGAGAAAAGAATATCGGCTTCCCAAATGATGATGTTACCGGGTATAGCTGCTCAAGAAAATATTGTAAATATTAGAATAAGATAAAAAGATGTTCAAACTTTGTAGTTCATTATAGAGTTTTTCTCAAACATATAAAAGGTAATTAATACAAAGATATTTAAAACAAACAATAAAATGACATTCCAAAAAAAATAAATTGATCATTACTATTATGTATGTTTCTATTTGGTATACAAAATAATAGTCAAAATCAAATGTTCCATTTATAAATTAGCCTTGAAAGTTTTGGGTTGATACTTTGAATTCACTTGCACATTGACCAAACTTGGGCCTCTTAAGTGTAATTCCTATAACATATGATATCAAAGTCAACTGTTTAACTAATATTAAGTAATTCATTTTGCATGGTTAAATAGGCTCATGGCATGCATTTGATAATGTCAAAAGGCTTTCATTGGATAAGTGATATTTCAATTTGAATGGTTCTCAGGTGAGGAGAATGATGATTTGATGTAAATGGTTTCTTGTGTGAGAGAGAAATGTTAGGTAAACATGAGAATTTTCTAAGGTTGGATGATCAAAAATGAGTAATGGGCTTGATATGTAAGTGGTGGTTTCTACCAACTGACTTGAGCATTTTAAGATGATGGATATTCATTTGTTTGTGTATTAATCCCAACTTGGGCCCCAAGTATTACTCAAAGTGTGATATCATAACAAACTAATCACCTAAGACAATAAGATTCGTGCAGCTTAGTTATTAATCTTTTCTTCTTCTATCATGGTCAAGCTAAAGGCCTAGCGAATCCTCCCAAGTGCTCCCAATGACGTTGGGTGGGCTCTTGGCATGCACTTTATCCTTTTAAAAGATGCCTCTTGGTGAGGTGATGACAAATCAATATGGGTGGATTCTCCAATACAAGAATGAGTAACATCTCACATTGGATGTTCAAGAATGAGTTGTGGTCATGATTTATAAGTGGTGGCTTTTACCCATTGACTTGAGCTTTCAAATTGATTGTACTACTATCAAGCTATATATAAGCTCCCATGCACCCCAAGTATTACAACCTAAACAAAACCAACCTCATTTTTGCTTCAAAATATGAATATATTTTCTAGCATATCCAATAAGTATCATGTTAAATCTAAGTGATAACAACATGATAACAACATGAACAAGCATGAAAAGGTATTGTTAACTTGGGAAAGTATTCAAGCATTATAGCTAAGAGAAATAACAATAGAGAATGGATATTATATAAACTACCTCATCACGAACACCTGGAATATGGTTTTTTAAGCATTTTATCACATGTCCAATGGCTCTTGTTCGCTCCTCAGGAGATTTAAGAGATGAATGAAATGTAACATGCTCACAAATAGTATAGTCATCATTATCCAACATGAATGTAAAGATGCCAAAGAATTTCAACAGATGATTGACAAAGCTGAGCAATATTAAAAAAAATATCAAGACGCATCTAATATCAAATATAAAAATACATGTACATGAATACCAATGCATATAAGAGTCCAAATATAGGGTGAAAGAAGTTAAAACATAAAAACATAAAAATAGATAAAAAAGAAGTATAATAAAATTCATCTATTTATTTTCTTCAAATATCAGAATATTATACATCAAATAAATGGCACACATCTTGGTTTTTATTTGTCCATTACATAGCTCATAATATTGTTTATGCAAATACTCATTTTCTAAGCACTTTCTTTGCATCTCCTTCATCAAAGAACTCCATTATTTCAGTTCCCCTTGAATTTTCCAACATCTATTACAATGAACTTGCATGAGTTTTATTGTGAAAAATCATTAATCATATGATTTATTTCATAGCAATGTCCTAAATTTCAATAATTCAGATTATTATCTTTTAGTGCCAACAAAACTACAAGGCCCAAGTTGAGCCCAATTTAGCATAAGATAGCATCTATTAACCCAAAAGCTAAAGCTTATGCTTCATTAAGCTCCTATATTACATCAAACTTTTGGGGTGAAACTAATCATACTCTCACTTGTCCTTGACAATCTCTAACTCAAGCAATAGTATGTACTAATTGCTTTCAGTATTAACTCTTAAATCTTTCCGCTAAAAAAAACAAATGACATATTCAACTTTAAGAATACCATAAAAATGACTCCAATAATAGATATGGATGAACTCTGTTGCTACAGCATGTATGCTCAAATCGCAAAAATCATGTGTTACTTGATCCAAGCCTATGCAAATTGACAACAATTTTTCCACATTTAAGGTTCTAATTCACAAATTCTTACTCGTTCATTCAAAGATACCCCATAATTCACCAAAACTTTTGAAAATGCTTAACTAAGACAAAAAATGCTAAAAACTCATAAGAGATGCAAATCAAATTTGCCACTTGATCCATGACAAAACATCACTTATTGAGAGAAGAAGATTAATCGTGGCCCAAATTAGGTCCAATATACTATTAAAGCTCAAACAAACTATAAGGATATTTAATTGTGTCTTAAGGTTCTAATGCTATGTAGAATTTCCAATGTGGGATAAATCTTACTCCCAAATATCCTCAACACCCTAATTAGATTAACAATGGTTTTCGAAGAAAAGATGGTGAAATTTGGGGAATATATCCACGATTGCTAGTTGGTTCCTTAATTAGTCGCATAAAATTAGCTAAAACATCAAATAATTTCACTCATAAATACATTGAGTTTATCAATGTATGTTTGTTGCGTAGAAATTATATGCAAGTTGACAATGTCTAAATACTTATTCTTGACTACCAACATAATTAATGATAATTGTCTTCATGACCTAACTTTAGATAATATTAATTATCACGTTAGAAAAGTAGAAATCGAACTTTGTACTAGCTAGAGTTATTATCATCATCATCTCTATTGCTGAAAAATAATACAATATATTATTTATTGGTTAGCACATGTGAGACTCTTTCATATATACAATATTATCATGCCATTCATTTATGAATATATGTTATTTCATGGAAACCAATTTTAACTTTATATTTATATATGATTAGTTAGCTTAGCCAATAAACCATCAAAATGACAACTCATTAGATCCAAGAAGTTGAAGCCTTTTGTCAAATCTGAGATGACCATGACATACTAGCACAAGTGATATAAGGAACACTAGAGTAATATATGTTCAATTCATATTTTCTACCTTAGCAATCATGCTTTTTGTGCTTTAAACAACTAAATGTAGCAGCTTTACATAAGCTAACATATTTCATAAATGCATTACTAGTAGATGACAGGCGCTTCTTATGTTCTCCATTGCAGCATTTTACCTTTGTTTTGCCCAAGATAATTATAACTTCAATAATCAAATTTGCTGTTCTCTAAATGAACAAAACTAACATTTTTTCCATGCAAATTACCTCTACTCACTGGATTTACTCTTATTACAGCACGAAACAGTGATGCCTAACAGCTTATGTTGTCTTTGTTGAGGTTAATTCCTGACATCCTAATCTCAAACTGTCAGGATGTAATGCTATCAAGGATATGACACTTGTCATTTCAAAAAACATGAATGCTCACAAGGAATAGGAAATATCCGCTTAATATCCAAATTGAGTGAAAGAATTAGGGTTGAGGCTAGATGGGTTTGTTGTGGCAAGGGGGGACGCAAGAGGTTGGAGAGAAAACAGAAATCAAAAAGTCGTGTTTTAGTTTTAGATTGGTGATCAAGTTAATGCTTGACTCAGATATAGTGATATTATACAACAAAATTTCAATGGAATTTTGGTTGAGATTTATATTTAAGAGACAACATGAGAGACTGAAAAAGAAGAAACCTTTGAATTATATTTAAATTTGGCTTTAGCACATGAATTATGCAAGATAAGTTGGTTATTGTACAGAAGCATCCAGTCAAAGCAACAGCCAAAAAAGAAGGCAAGGATACCAACCCACATAACAGTTAGAGTGAGACAATTAAATAAACGTCTGCATATGGTAGCTCACCAGAGACTACTAATGCATAAAACAATGATAGTTGTGTGATTGATGAATTTCATGTGGTATTTGTTCTGCTAGATGAACACTCTGAACAGCATCAACATAGAGCAAACCCCCAACAAAATACAACTATAACAGAATTTCACTACAATAGGTTGCCAAGCTCAATGAGCATTGGGGTCAAAAAGTATGCCTAGACCAGGTATAGGGAAGATTGTAAGCAGAATGGTAGAAAACAAAATATGAAAAACTATAGATATATTGTTGTAGAAAAATATATACTAATAAAAAGGATCCATGCCATGAGACTGTCAATGGACTATCTCAGCTGGAAAAGATAAAAATCACATAACTGCCTATATACCGAACTAAAAAAATGCAGTCTTAAACAAAGAAAATACAAATCAAGGATCCCACATGATCTTAACAAACCTATGAGGTATTGATAGAATATGAAAATACCAATACAGTATGATATCGATAGGGCCATCCAGCAAAATCGACTGAGATAATAATATAAAAATTAAATATGAAAAAAATAAAATACCAATATGAAAGTAATAAATATAGCATGCACAAAATGAGATGTAGCTTATTTGTAGAGCATTCGCTCTATAAGCAAGAAACATAAAGTTCAATTCCTCACACCTAAATCAAGATTATCGTCTAACGATCAACAAATAAAATGTCTACGATCATTAAAATTAAATCATGATGATCCAAATTATAACTCAATAATTCAATCCATAAACAACTATGAAATCAAATCATTTACAAATCAAAGTCAACAAACAAAATAATTCGTAATCTACATACAAAATAGAAATATCTACATAAAAAAGAACAAGCACATCCAGATCATAAGATAACATCCATCCTGAACACATCATCATGACACTGATTGATTTCTTCATTGGCCTACTCATCACCAAACTCTTTATCATCTATTTCATCAACATCATTGTAGTATACATTTTTTGTCTTCTTAAATGGCATATTATAGCTGGTGAATAAGCTACATACCACGAAGCATCTAGATCAGACATGCATAAGTAAGCTTTAAGAAAGTATCAATGCTTCATTTTAACAAAATAGGTGTACCATACAAAACATAAATCTAGTTGCTCAAAATTTGAATCAAAATGCTCCATCACAATTCTCAAATCCACTGCAAGAAAATAATTTTCTTTGAAAATCCCAATGATACTCTAGTGCCTGCAAGGAAATCCCATGCCCCATTTTGCATATAAATAGGCTTATATATGGTCACTTGAATTCATTGGCTTGTGAAAAAGTCTAGACACTATTCCATCCACTAGGACAGAATCATATTTGCTTATAAAAACTGGAATACCGTGTCGAAGATGAATAATACCATCGACAGTTACGCCTATTATACTTTTTGCATCAATGAAAGCCAACGAAAACCAAAGAGTAGAACTACCTTTTGTGTATGTAACCAACAACTTCACTCTCGACTAAGAAAGGGACAAATTGGGTTATCAAATCCTGCAAAATTGGAGAAATTATATTAGGAAATTTCAATTTTAAGGTCATAAATCATTTAAAAAAATTATGAATTTAAACATTTTTTAATTTGGCCAAGACTTTTTTTATGCAAATTTCTTAGTTTGAGAAAAAAGAATTCAAAGATACAACATAAAAAATAATTTACTGTGCATAAAAAATACTTTTTCATAATAATTCATCTTTTTAGATATTTTTAAAGAGATGCTAAGGATTTTATCTAGATTTGAAACATGAACTTCTACTTTGGAAGACAAAAGTAATGTCAAATGAGTTATATCTAAGATAAATCCTAACTCCTCTCACCTCGTTAATTTATTCCAAAATAAATGACCATAGTCAATATATACTTTAGCATAATTAAATTAATTAAACGCACGCACGCACGCATGCACGCACGCACGCACGCAAGCACGCACGCACGCACGCACGCACGTATTAATAGATCTTGTTCTAATCCAAATTAATTCATTTACATATATATATATATATATATATATATAAAGGGATGATCAAAATATTTTAGTGAGTATTTGATATAAACTTTTAGAAGTATTTATTGGCTCTTCATTATTTTATCATAAATGCACATAATAAAACATGAAAAAGCTATTTTTATCAAATAAAATTACATTTATCAAAAAGAATCTTATTAAAAGTTTGTGAAAGAAATGTTTTTACTAGTGTACCACTCTACATATTTTATATTACACACATACCACATAAAACACTAATATTACTAATATACTAGCTAAAAAATTAATTTGACAATATACCACTTTGTGCCTATGTATTAATCACTAGTACAACACTTTATATCTATAAAAATTAATAATATGCTACTTTCTTTTATCTAATTAAGATTTTTCTTGGTGACTACTTCTTACCTTCTTCTTTTTACATAAAATTCCTTTTCAAAAGTAAGTTTTTAATATATCTTTTCAAGAATTTTCTTTTTTTCAAGTGCAAAAGCTACTACCAAACAAAATCTAAATCATAGTCGAAAAATATTTGACATGAATAAAATTATCTGGGCTATTTTATAATGTATGCTCAATTTCAATTACGCATTTCTCCCATAAAAGTTCTCTTCAATCAAATGGTTAACATATCTTAATCGTTACTCATATGCACCCAATAACTCCATTTTACTAATCCTCATTTCATTTCTTGTTATTATATTTCTCTTCTGAAAATTACGCATGCTTTTTTGTACTTTTTAGTAATATGCGAACTTTTTTATTTGGAAAAAATGGCCATTGTTCCTTAGTACATAAGCTCATATACTAAACTGACTATTGTTTTCTTAACCCCTCAATTTGATACAAACATGCTCTTAAACCGTTTAACAACGAAATTTCACTACCCCGTTGACGTGGCCAAGGTGAGAAGGGGCTACTTACAGATCCACGATTGCAAGCCTGGACTTTCTGAAAATAACCTTGGAGATCGGAGGAATCGGAGTCATCTCGCTCTGCTACACGCAGAACATCGTGCCAGCCGAAACCTGCTACGGACGATGTCGATTCGTGGACAGAAACCAGAGATCGGCGACACGGCTTCACAGGCTTGCAAAATTGGATTCCTATGCAGCGAAAACTAGTGAGAGATGAACTTCGGCAAGGTCCTAAGGCGATAGGAAAACAAATGCAAGCCATCACGGAAGAGATGGCAGATGGTTCTTGCCCTTCGTTTCTCACCGCTCGGTGTTTCCTTCGCTTTAAAGCACGTTGATTACAAATTGTTTTACAACTTCAAAAAGCGTCGCCATTTTTGGTTTGTACAAAAACAAGTGAGACACAACCCTTCTCGAAGAATTCAATGGTTTAAATGGTTAAATGTGGAAGACTTGCTCATCTTCTTAGGCGCGGATTGTTTTAAATCGTTTGGGCTTGTGGTAACATGTTATTAGTTGTGTTAATAAGAAAAAAAATAATAACTATGTTATAATTATGTTAGTTGATGTTACATTGCATTAAATCTAATTGTATTTTGTTGTTAAATAAAATTAGTTGATGTTATCCTATGCTAATTATAGTTTTTTTTGTTTATTATTAATTTTATTTTATTAATTTTTGTTGAAGCAAACTAAGATTTTGAAGTAGAAAGTTAGTTGATGTGATGTGTACCTTTTTGTTAATATCCAAAATCAAACATTATATATTTTTTGTCTTATAATAATCAGTAAGAAAATAAGAAAATGTTTTAATAGGATTAAAACATGATAAAAAATTTGAATTAAATAAAGCATATTCATAATAAGTTGTTAATTGCACGTAATATTTTACACGTTTTCTATTTCTTGGGCCTTAGGAGGGGTTTTTTGAGTTGTTTGTCATTAATGCTTCTTGCAATAATTTTTTTATACCATATTGTCTACCAAAAAACAAGATATTTATATCAAAATTATCTCTAACAATATATAATGATTAAGTTTGGAACCAATTGAAACATGAGAGTAAAAGCTTCTTACATAATGTATTCTTTGCACAAAGAAGAATTCATCATATTTCAATGCAAAGCTCGCTTAAATGAAGAGGTATGATTGCCTTCAAAGGAGATTAATATAAGAATAGAGAGAGCATGGAATGAAGGGGAGAATGTAAATATAACTTATATTATTTCCTTAATCATTATATATATATATAATTATTTTATCATATAAATATTTTATTTCCACATAAATCAACTAAGTGCACAATGTCATAAATAAATAACATATAATTAAGATATCAAATAATCATATAAAAGTATTAAAAACTAATTAAATAATCACAATGAATTTATTAAAAATATGATAAATTTATTATTATATTTATATTATAATTATCAAATTTATCTACTTAAATTCATGACAAAAATTTATTAATCAATCTATTCCTTTTTAAGATTTTTTATAATATCATGTATGTATATAATGAATTGTTATATAATTTTACATAATATAATTATTAACCATTTTTAAAATTAACTCAACCTAAAAAATATTTTTCATTTTCCATGCTATTCTCAATCGTTGTACAGTAAAATTGTTCCTATTATAATATAGAATCAACTTTCTTCCCAAAAGCATCAAACTACTTGATCATGATCTTTTTTAAATCTCCAATTATCGTATAATACAATCATATGCATCATATAATATGATCATCATGTCTTTTTAACATTAATTATTTAAACAAATATTATTATATGACTTAATCTATCATACAATATGATTCATTTTTCTTTTCAATACTTATTAACATAGATATTATCATATAATATGATTGGGATCATCATACAATATGATATTATCAAAAACAATTATTGTAATATCCAAAGAAGGCAAGGAATGGATATGAAGTGATATCCATAAAGAGAAAAATCACTAAAAGTAAATAGTAACTCTTATGCAAAACTTCTAAGAGCGTAGAAATGAATAATCTCAGATTGGCTATCAAAAGAAGAATCCTAATATATATATATATATAAGACTTCAACTTTAAAATATTAAGTATCTTTTTGAAGAGAAACCTATATAGGATCCAATAAAAATTTCATGATTAAATATGTTAAGAATATAATAACTTTAGGGTGGATGATAATACAGAAGCACTTCTATATAAAGGATAAAACTTGCTCAGGATAAGACAAGATAAACTAAAGAAGTAATACTTCGATACAATGAGAAAGATGTTTACACTTGTATGATGTCTAAATAGAATAATCTAATTTCTTTCACTAAATTGAATTAAACTAAATATATAATACAATTAGACCCATTATATTGAATGAACACACTTAGATAACAACTTTCTCAACTTTAAACTTATTGATTCCAGCTTAGATCACCTCTAATTTATTTCAAGCTTATTCCAACACTTAGTATTTCACTTCTACTACTTAAAGAAATTAAAACTTCACTTTATCTCCACTTAAATCCTCATTTCCATGAAAGAAAACTTAAAATCTTCCTTTGATTTTGCTAATTTTTGTTCTTTTACACACCTTAATGAAACCAACTCTTAGTTATTCCTTTTCCCTTCTTGCTTCCAAGATCTCTCTTTAAGTTGCAATAATGGATTCCAAACTCTTTTGCATTTCTCACTTTTCTTTTCCCACTCTTTCTCTCTCCTTTATTTGAGTGTCTATTTCTTTCTTTCTCTTAATCAGCTTCTCTCCCTCCCCTATTTATTCCTTTTTACTTAACCCACCTAATAAAAACAAAATTATATTTAATCTCATCCCAATTGAGATAATAACTCATGTTTTAGAAGTTATAATTATGTCATTTAATAATTTAAATAATTATATATTATCATTTTTTCTTTAGAAACTCGTAAATCGTTATTTATGTATCAAAAAATTATAAACTCTATATCATTAGATAACTCATGAATAATTCTTTCCAGTCATATACTTTTATAAAATTTCTAATTTCATTTGAATCTATGACACGCTTCTAAAATCAAAATAACTATTTATACGTTATAATCAACATATATTATATTTAAGAAAAATAATTTTATTTTTTAAATATATATATATATATATATATATATATATATATATATATATATATATATATATATATATATATATATTTACTTTATTTCATGATTTACAATATGTTATTCATAACAATATTTTGATTGTTATATTATTTGTTAGAATGTTGACATCTACTAACATCCAATATTAATAAACTTTAAAAGTCCTCAAACAAAGGCTTCTATATTGAGAAATTTGGCCAATGTTTAGAAATTAAACATCATCTACTTTTTTAAATATCTTTTGTTTTTCTCTTGTCATCATTATAAGCATGTTATTAGGCATCATTAGTGTCAACTACCACCATTGCTTGTGAAAGCCAAATAGTGTCATTCACCATTATCCACTATTGCATGTCATCACCATCAACTTGCCATGATTATTATTGCCTTTTGACAACCATTAATGATAAAGTGCTAGATAACCTCACAAAAATAAGAGAACCAAATAACACTTTAAACGCACACTCTATTTGGTGGCTATTATTATTGATAAAAAATTGTGATAAAGAGTAGAAATAAGAAATTATAAAAAAGAAATATTTTTGTTGTTATTAATTATATGTTGTAAACTATACAAAGAAAAATTACTTTTTTGTAACAATTTTGTTTGTGAAAAAAACAAAAGATATTTAAAATGATAAAGGGGAAGAATTTCCAAAAAAATAAAATATTTTGTTTTTAAAATATATTTTAATCAGATGTACGACATTAACAATACAAAATTTTCCAACTTGACAAAATAAAGTACACAATTCTTTATCATGCATAACCAACACTTAACATCAATACCTTGCTTGTCTGTTTGTTAATTTCCAATTATGTAGTATTACAACATATCGATTATATGAATTACTATTAAAAACTTAGTCTCTCATCAAAATAATCACTTATCTCGTGAGTTTTGATATTATTATAAAAATATATTGACTATACTAAGACCAAGAGACATACAGCTTGAGTTATAATCTAATGAATAAAGTTACATATCATAATGTTAAGCCTTACAACACTCAATTCAGCATATCACTAACCTTTACATAACAATAACTCTTCATATCAAAATATCGAATGTTACATATTATATAATTATTTTTAGAACTACAATAAGTGTACCAAATAATACAACAATACATTGTATAATAAAAAGAAATAACATCTACACATAAGATATCAAAATATACATGATGTTATCATGCCACAAAAACACAATAGCAAATGTTTTCTCATTAATCAACATGCTCTCTTCCATTAAAGATACATTCCACTTTGTATTCATCATTTAATTGTTACTTATGAATCTAAAATCAATGTTCTATATAGACAATTGACATTGTGTCATGTTCTAATTGAAATAAGTAGAATTATTAGAAGATAATAGAATTAGATGACTTCACCATCACAAATTGCCACAATTTCTTTTTCAACTTTATGTTTTATGTTATACATATGTATATATATGTATACATTATGTATTTATGCATATATGTACAAACTATTCTTGATTTGTGATATGATGCTCTCTTTAGCTCTTATTATTTTGGGATTCTATCTCATCAGTAGTGTCTTAACTTTGCTTAATGCTATCATTAATCTAAAATTTTATATTTACATGCATAAATTATATAATAATATCAATAACAACATGCAATTAATATATCAATAATACAATGATATTGTACCTACAATCACCCTTCATAGGACAACAAAAAGATAATTAATCTTCTTTGATACCATCTTATCACATCCTATTTGATTAAATAAGATTATTCAAAGATATTCCAATTAAGTTAACTTAATTATCACAAATTGTTGTCATTTATTTTTTCTTTTTATATTTTATTAAATATTCAAACATATTTATAATTAAAAAATGCATAAACAATAATATTTTCAACTTTGGTGATATAATCTATGATAAGAGCATTTATGAAATAAGCTATTATAATCTTTCTACCTTACATAAACATAATCTTATATATCATTCAACAACTTGGCCTATTTTCTCTCACATTATTTGTGCATTAGATAACCTAAAATAAAAGGAGTAGGTTGTAAGACAAATTAACAACTCAATATACATAATTAATACAATATAATAATAAAAAATTAATATGCTTTGATATGACAAAATGAATAATGAAAACATGATAATTAATAATACAAAACTTAATAATCAAAATATCAAACTTAATAAGAATAACATGTTACAATGGGTTATAATATATTTTTATAAATTATTTTCATTTTCATTCTATTTTTCTCTCTTGTTGTTATCATTTCAACCCAATTTTTATATTGTGATTATTACACTCCTCATATAGCTATTGTGTGGTTTTTAACCTCTAATAGACAAGTCAACATATCTCTTAGCCATTAACTTATGCATAGCCCCTAATGACTTGAATACTTAACATAGAGACTTTTGAGGTATTCATCTCCTCCTAATATGTCACAACTGTCATATGATTTTTAAGTCTACAGATTTTTCTTTGTATCAATGATATCTAATCATTTGTCTAATAATTCAATGTATTGTGATAAACTCTTAGACTTGAATACAATTATCAAAGATTAAATGATTAGACATAAAAACATTATACTCAAGGTTGTAAGGGAACCAAGCTAATCCTTCATTTTGTTGACTAGAAAGTTAGCTACAACATTATACAACTCTCTAATAGAGTACTCAATTTCATCAACATAATCATGTAAGTTTGCATCTCTTCAAGGCATTAGCCTGAAAGCTCATATCATTATAACATATCTTAATAGTTTGAGACTAAGGTAAATAGTCATAGAAAAAAACTCAAAACTTATATTATATATTTATAATCCATCTTGTCATATTTATGGTTTTTGAAACTATGTTTCTTATATTATCAAAATTTTCATATTATTCATATTTTTGTTTTAATCATTATATCGTGTCGATATATTATATTAGCACATATATTATCATATGACAATAATTATATAATGATAGTTTCGCAAACATATAATAAAACTCATAACATGTAAGCATAAGAGTTGAATTTGCATTGTATATTAAATGTAAACCTTAATCTCAAGATCACTGGTTATGACATTAACATTATTATATCATCACATTAAAATAAAAATGATAAAATACTAGATGAAAATCACCTATATCAATTTGTGCAAATGAAGTCTTCTATTTTTTGTTAATCAACTAAAAAAATTATTATTTTAAAAAGTATATATTCTATAATAATTAATTATTTAAAGCACGATTATTCTTAATTTATTATTTTCCAAATTTTTTGTTTTTTTATGAAAATATGATTGGCCAATTAATATTGATTAAATGATAAATTGGACCATTCAATCTAAGGTTATGTTTAACCTTTTGCAATTTGATTGATCTAATGGTCAAGTTGCAAAAATTTAGAAAGACCCTTTTAATGATGACCAATACTATCCAAATCTGTTATACTTAATTTTGATTAAAAAAAAAATACTCAAACAACACAAGTACCAAGCTTTCCTAACAACTTTCAAAAGTTTCTTAAAACAAAAATTGTAAACTTCAAGATTTATTATTCAAGAGTTGTCTATTTTTTATTTCCTCTTAGCTGGGATTTTTATTTCTCTCATATTTATTGTCTTTTTCTCTTATATATTATCTTCTCTCTCTCTCTCTCTCTTTCTTTCTTCATATATATATATATTTTTCTCTTTGGTTATAATTGAGATGGAGAGAAAATAATATATAAATATACCTTTCTCTCTCCACCTTGATTATAATTATTAAAAAAATTACGCACTTCTAACCTTATGCAATTCCCCTTAATCGACACGCTAATGGAAATTAAAATAATTATGATATTATTTTTTATAAGAAAATCTCAAAAACAAAATCCAAACAATATTTGATTTCATTGAAATCATCATTATTTAGCTTATTTTTTATGCTTTTTAAAAACAAAAAATGAACTTTTTGATATTTCACTTTTCAATTTACTTTGATGCAAAAATCAAGAAACTCATCAATATCATATGAAATATATAAACACATTTAATTATAAATATAAAAATCAATAACTAATGCAAATTTTAATATTAAATAACTTTCAAGATATTAAATTAATTTCTTTCTAAAAATTTAGCCTTCAAGGTCTAGAATAATTTAAGATATTTTTTTATTATTCAATCTTAATTTTCCAAACTCCTTATTTATTAGACTAATTTTGTCATTGCATTCTAACTATTAAATTTTTCTTTTTTTCAAAGTTATTTCACTTCTATAGATGGAATATTTATCAATCTTTTTTCATAACTCAAATTGATTTAAACTTGCATCATCTCTAGATCTTACTAAATAAAATATAAAAGACCTAATACATACGTCCTTATAGATGAAATAAAAAACACATTATGAATTTCAACTATATCTAGAGGTAACGCTAATTGATATATAACTTTTCAAATATATTTTAGAATCTAAAAACTAATAAATTGTAACTTAAACTTTCCTAATTTGTCAGAAGAAGACTTACTTTTTATCAAACTAATTTTCAAAACCAATTATCATCTTTTAAAACTCTATATTTTTATGTTTAATATCAACATATTTCATTTAATGGGCTCAAACCATCTTTAACTTTTCTCAAGTGACTTTTATCTTTCTAACTATTTCATCAAATAACTATAGATTTATTAAAATTCTTTCTCGACATTCATACCATTAACAAATCTCATATAAATGGTTTTTCTAATTCCTTCCAAAATGCACACATATCTTATGATATTTTAATTGTCATATCTATTTATTAATTAATTTGAGGATTGGAAAGAACAGGTTCCAAATCACGATCAATTCCTTTTTCAAATCCCGCTGTAGCCGCACATGCTCTTCCCGCATGCCACAAATGCCCCACAAATAAGAAAAATCCTAGAACAAAATGAGAGGTTGCTAACCAACTTCTAGGAGAAACATAATTGACTGCATTGATCTCGGTAGCTATGTTGTTAGCAATAAGAAGAATAGGCTGCATCCAATTCCTCTTTTGCCTTTTTGAGAGAACCTTGGATTGCTTTCAGCAAGGAACTTTCTCTCTGAAAGAGGATATTCCAGGCCAAGCACTTTCCTCATGAAAAAGTGAAATCACAGCTGTCAAAGCAAGTGCCCCCAAGACTGATGCCTGGTTTGCCCCAAATGCCTTCTCTGATCACACTTTTGGAATCATTATGAACAAATGTGAAGGGAAGTGCATTAAATTCTAAGTATTAAAAGTTATAATACTCTTCCAACAATAAGAGATGAATTTTTGTCTCTATTTGAGAAAATTATTTTATTTTTAAGATATAATCTTATAATTTGATCGATATAATGTTAGCTGACCAAATCTATGTTATTGGTTTTCATGTGATCAACCTCTTGGTGGGAGACTTGTGATCCTTTAGCCCTATGGGATGTCATTATTTTTTTTGTTTATAAGCGATATCAAAGTTAATTTTGATGGATAAATTACTAATTACTAATAATATGTTCACTCCCTTAATAGAAGACTTTGGGATAAAAAAATGTGCTAAATTTTAACTAAGTATTGAAAGTTATAATACTTTTTTAAAAATGAAAGATAAAATCTTTGTCTGTATCTAAGAAAATTTGATGAGTCTCATATATTTAGAGTTTCTAATAAAGTGATTATTTTTTTGTATTTATAAGATAACTGTTTTTAAATTATAGACAAGAAAAGGCATGTCTTGATTGTTTTTGTTAAGATTCTATAGAAGAATCTTTTCTGTACTGCAAAACTCGCGATTTAGCTAGGAAGAATGAGAATGATGGAATATAGTAGGAGCTAACGGTATCCACAGCAACAACCAATCTCCTCGATCCCTCTTTGAAAAAGCGTCAGAGATTTACCTCAGGTGCTCGACATCAAGATCTAACGTCCTCCCCAGCATCTCCGGCGAACCTGTATCGTCTCGTTGACGTCCGATCCCATATCTTTCTCCTCTCGCGTGCAGAGCGCTTGGCCTGTGATTGTTCCAGACGATTAGCTTCAACTTCTTGGTTTTAGCTAATCACTACTTGTTACCTGCAAGTCCTACCCGAGATCTAGAGGCAGTGGTTCACCGGTAAGCAGGCTAGAGATGTTTGGAAGTGGGATCAGGAGGGAAGATGTAGCCCCTAAAATAAGCAGCACGAACGTGTTCGCTGCGCTGGAAACGCTTAAGAAGAAAAAGAAGTCATTGGATAAAGATCGCAAGGGATCTTCGAAGAGCAAGCTATCCACTAAAACCCAGGAGGAGGAGCCGGAACCGTCGGAGGTCGTCTGGTTTCCGATTCCGCTGAACAAATCCTGGGCAGACGTGGATGACGATGATGACGATTACTATAAGAGCGCGCCGGTTCTTCCTGGCTGGGGATCCGAAGGGCAGAAGCATAATAAGGGCAGCGAGGCTCCGGTTGAAGAGGTTTCTTTTTCTTTTGCTTAAAATTTTATTTTTTTGGCGGTGAAGTTTCGATCTTTCTAGAGCTACAGTTTCGTAATGTTGATCCTTCCATTTTATTCACTACCTTTTGAAGTGGAACGGAAGTCAAGAGTTTTATCTTTTGTCTTACGAAAATGGGTTGTTCACTGCATCTGGATACTTTAGTGTGGTTTATTCCTTTTTAACTAGTGTTATGAATTTATAGATTTCCTTTTCTGTTTCACAAAGCTAATGTGAAGAAAACTTTGCATTATGAAGAATATAACTATTGCTACATGAAGCTATTTGTTTAGAATGGTTCTCAGACGAATGAAAAGAAGGAAAATTTTCTCTTACAAAATCAGGCGCACTATTCTATTTACTGAAATTTTGAAACGAAGTGCCATGGTAGTTGTTCTCACCTTTTTTCAGCTAAGCACACGTCATGCTCTAAAGTAGTTCTTTTGTTCTCTACAATGTTTGATATGGTGTAGAACTTGATTGTTTTTAGTGATCAACCACGGATATTGCTGTCAGCCTTTTCTATTCTTGATTACTCCTGCATGTATCCAGCTTTAATATGCATCTCTGTAGGTGAGAGAGGTTATTTTAGGTATTTCTTACTTTTCTGGGCTCCATTTTAAGTGGTATAAGTCTAAGGATATGTGGTATATAGTAGATCAACTTTTGTTTCTTACCTGTTATCTATGTTGGTAAATAAAACTTCAATTTGTAAAAATATGTGATTTTACTGTCAGCTTTTTCTAGTCTTGATTACTTCTGCATGTATACAGCTTTAGTATGTACCCCTGTAGATGAGATGGGTTATTTAAGTATTTGTTGGTCTTATTGGCTCCATTGTAAGTGTAGAAGTTTAAGAATATGAACTAAATATTACATCAAGTTTAGTTTCATAACTATTATCTATGTTGGTAAATAAAACTTAAATTTCTAAAAATATAATTTTGTATGAAATGCAAAAATTGAATTATATTTTAAACAAGGATATTGGCAAAGTGTGGCAAACCTTATTCATGTTTATAATTTTCATTTTATTTTATGTTAAGTTTTGTTTTCTGTAGATGATGGTTGTTATTGAATTTTGATAATTTATTATGACTTTTGTAGATAAATGTGTCATCATCATTGACCATGAATCTAAGCATTTCTAAATATGCATTTTGATCATGTTTGGCTAGTTATGGTATGATTGCAATTGATTTGTGCTCATTGAAATTATTTAGCACTCATTCTTTTTCTAAGGAAAGTTTATTTAAACATGGATTCACTTGTTTAACAAATTATAGATTTTGAAATCCTCGAAGAAGGACAACCATTGAGGTTAAACATTTTTTGAGAGGTTTAATGGAGAAGTTTAGAATGAGAAAAGAAAATATTTACTTAATTGCATTGATTTAGAGAAAGTATGTTGTGAGATCTCAATAAGGAGAAGAGTTAACATTGTATACTAAATTAGAACACGTGCAATGAAACAATGACACATTTATGTTTTAAAATAGGTTTAACTAAAAACTTGTTGGTTATATTTGAACTTCATCAAAATTTTGATGTAGATCTTTAACTTTTTGCACTAGTTATATATGTTTTTATCATTCAAATTGAATATGAAATTGTCTATACTTTTTGTTGATGATATTGTATTTGTTAATAAAATTAAAGGACTAAAGTGAAATTTAATCTATTTATAACAACTTTGGAGTCACAAAAATATCTTGTTTGTAGATATAAGCTTGTGTATATAGAATATAATTTTAATTATGATAAGGAGTACAATTGACTTAGAATTGTTAATAGGGATAATATTAAAGAGTGAAAAATTGTCATCTTGGGTCTATATGCTATTGGTAAGAATGTTAATAACAAGATATTAATATGTTGGATGAAATAAATGATTGGTTTTATTTTGTCATATAATTTAAGTATTTTACTTTTGATTGAAGGTAAATTTTATAAGATTATAATGAAATTGATAGTGTTATATAATACATACATTGAAATGAGAATGTTAAGACATATTAGTGGCTATACTCTTAAGGATAAGTTTAGAAAGGAGTGAATTTTGGGAAAATTCTTTTGTAATGATGATTCAAAATAATATTAAGGATAGTTGGTATGCATGCTTTAGGAATCTTTATTGAAGGGTCTTTTCCTCTATAGGAGATATGAGTTCTACTTTGAATTTTTCTATGTGAATAGAGGAAGAGAAAGATTCAAAAAGAAGTGGCAAGAAACAATTAAAAAGGATGTAGAATGTACAGATATAAATAGGTATTATTAATGGTTGAAGTTTAATGGTGCTAGACCCCATCTAGTGGGGTTAAGGATAGTTTCATGCTTTGATATTATACTAATGTTATGTAGAATTCTAGGGACTTTATAATCTAGACTTGAAATATATTTTTTAAGAAAATGCATGCAAAAATCAATGAGGAAAATAAGAGCAAAAATAAACAATGGAAATTCTATAAAAAAAACAAAGATAAAATTATAAAAAGAATTATGAAAATATGTTGAACTCGATAGCAAAGAGAATGAGATAGGGGATAATGTAAGTCTACTCTATGTCATTCTCTATGCAAGTAGCAATCTTAGAATAAAAGCATTTCTACAAAAGTTTTAAGTACTCCGAAATACTCAAATGCATTTATGAACTAAAGACCTTAGCACTTGTAATATGAGCCTCATTTATAGACTCTATATTATGACTTATGACCCTTGTGACTAGCTTGATGTAAAGCATGTTAAATATATACATTTGATTGTACCTCATTGCAATTTCATTCAAGACATACTAAATTGATAAAATAAAATATTTAAATGAATACAAGAATAAAATAGTTAAAATACTAAAAAAACAACTCTCAATCATTAGTTTGATTTAGACATTCAGCTTTTTAGTAGCACGCTGCAAGGGTGATGATTTTCCTTACATCAAATTTAATCCTTGGAATCATGATCTTAAAAAAAGAGAAGAAAACTAGTAAGTACAAAACACTTCTATACAATGTATTGTTATCAAATGCATTTGTGAGATGATACTATGTGACATATGGAGACATTATGTTAAAAAGGTCATGTGTTATCTATTGACAAAAAAGTTGTAAAAAGATAGATACATTTGAGAGACATAGGACAAGACCCTTCACTTAAGGATACAACTCAAGTACTTGACACTTGGTGTTGTAATTTTTTTTAATTTCTATTTCATTCCATCTCTTTTAGCAGCGTGCATTGACATGCACTTGTTCCCAGCTCCATTTATATCTAGACTCTCATCTCCTTATTCATCATATATCGCATTTTGAGTCTCTTCATTCGCCACTGGAAGCTCACACCTCGCATCTTGTTTGGCATTCTTAACTTTCTTATTGGGCATTTCTCATAACAATGCCATTCATCGAGTGATATTTTCATTGCTTAATTTTTGTTTTAATGAGTCTATGTTGTTAAATCCACTTCTTGTAATATGCTATCATACTTACAAATTATGCTTGATTGCATATAATTCCTTCAAGTTGGGCTAATAGGGATGTTGGTTCATTGACTTCAGAAAATATGTATTTATGTCCCTATTTATGAATTTCATCGTAGCATGGTCTGACTGCCTTTATGGTGTTTGTGTGACATGTTAACATCCAATTTTCCCTTGTTTTCTTTTGAACTTGTCTCTTTCATTTAATCATTCATATCAATGGCTACTATTGTAATTGTTTTTTCCTCAACTGCTCTGCACAGTAGCTCGTTGCGCTGTTGAACTTGGTTGCCTACATTTCCATCGGCTTCTTTCATCAACTTCTTTGCAAATTGGGACTTTGACCATGAAGCCCACATTGCTTCTCTCCTTTCTGTGATGCATTTCAAGTAAAACTCAGCCAAATCTCTCTCTTTTTTGCTTCCATTTTGTTGTTGTATGAAGTGTGCTCATTGAATTTGGTGGATGCGAGCAGTTGCAATGGCAAAGCCGATGTTGTGCACTTTTAAGGTTCATTACTGGGTTGGGGTGTATGATGATGTTGTGTTGGATTTGCATGCATAGTTCGACATCAAAGAGCTGCCATTCCGTTGTTTTTGACGGTGTTGTTTCTGTGGAAAGCACATACTTTTCAGCTTGAGCTATTATTAAAGCCAATAACATGGACAGTTGGAAACGATTCAGTGGCATGGCATGGACAATAATTAAGAGGACCAACCACTGACACTGAAGCAGGTTGGGCAGAAGGTAAATTTCTAGAAGTTAAAATTTGTTTTCGTCTTAAACTTTAGCATTGAGAGGATATTTCAATAACCACTGTATCATGTGCATTGTAAGGTCTGAATTGGGCAATTTCATATGAAGATCTGCTGCAGAGCGGGGTGGTGACAACACTAATTTGTTCACATTCATTTCAACGCATTAAATACAAGCTAGATGTAGTAGACTAGTATTTTTCTGACACCTACATATAGATTAGCATAGGAAAGCCTACTAGGGCATTTTGATTCCACTTCCCAACATTAGCAACGTTGCGAACATCGAGGGACACAGCAAGTACATTTTTCAAAAAAACAATGGTGAAAACTGGCAAGGTTTGTGCAAAATTTCAATTGGGTCATGCCACACCACATGCATTACAACACAAGATGATTCAGGTTTTACTACTGCAGAAGGAAGATTAGGAATATGATATAAGCATTGTTGGCTCAAAAACGGTTGAGCATGGATTATTGCCTGTGTTACCCATTATTTTGCGGATGGCTAGCTAAAACAATAGTTTATGTATGTTGTTGCAAAACTGCGCTGGGTATTGAATGCATTGATGTTTCTAGAGTGCTTCTTGCTATAGTTTGAAATCTTTCTAGTTCTATTAAAATCGGTATAGTTGCATAGCTATTTGCTGTAAAAGCTTGTGATGTAAATGCTTCCTGCATACCTGCAGCTATACAAATTCGATGTTGCTAGTTTAGGAAGAACCATTCCTAGGGGCTAGTTTACGGAAATGCAAAGCCTAATATTCATTCTTATAACAGGCTTGTTTTTTAAAAGGTGTTAACAAGCCTATAGTAGATGCTAACAAGATGCATGGTAATCTAACTCATAGAATGTTACAATAACACCACTAAGGAATAATAACAAAACTAAAACTAGAACAGTTGGACACTGTCCCTGCAATATCACTGAACTGGAATTTTAGGTATAGAAGTAAACATGTATACAAAACACAACTGACTTGAACACTCTATTGACAAAGACAAGACATATTATGACAAAAATAACATAATAATCTGTTGCAACTGGTTTTTCATTTGTTTGTTCTCTTCTAGCATCAAATATAGCTTCATCTTCATGCATGAACTCTAGGTCAACGTTGAACAATGAACCATATGGGCTTGGAAGATACCAAAATCAATTTCACGATTCCTATTATCCAAAGTGTTGCACAATTCAAAAAAGTGATGCTCTCTTTCTTTGAATCAATAAAATAGACACTTTGGGTTTCTAACCAACTTAGAAACCTTTGTGCACCAACAAGAATGTGAAGAATCTTGGCCCTCAAAGTGGAGATTTGCCTATTTGTTGGCTGACTAAACACTAGTATTTGAAAAATCGCATGATATTGAGCTACAAGCTTGGGCTTTTCATCTAATACCTCAACTCCTTATGTTACTATATATATTTAGAATTAAGTTGTATCAAGAGGGAAGCACTAAGAAGTAGAACAATGGATAAGAGAATTTTTGTATTAAGAATGTAAGTTGTGATGGGAATGAAAAGTTCTTGGGAATTGGTGACTTGTGGGTATCATAAGGAATGCAAGTTGGATTAGGAAATACTTGAAGGATAGTACATCATTGTCCTCTAAGAAGTAGAACAATGGATAAGAGAATTTTTGTATTAAGAATATAACTTGTGAAGGGAATGAAAAGTTCTTGGGAATTGGTGACTTGTAGATATCATAGGGAAGGAAAGATGGATTTGGAAATACTTGAAGGATAGGACATCGTTGTCCTCTAACATTCCTCATCAATGCGAATCAAAACAAATAGAGAATGACAAAGGTCAATTCAATTATTTGGAAAGGAAGGTTTTTAGAATATATTATTACATTTACCTTGAAAAATTGTTAAATTAAGTTTGAATTATCAAAAATCACAAGGTCTTGTATAAAAAGGTAATCTTTAACAATGTTTATGAATAAAAACCTATATTCATATCAAGCCAAAATTGAGGATCTATATGCAATTATGCTTATAAATATATAATTATTTTCTTATTTGTTGTATCAGATCGTGTCCATGAATTGTTTCAAATTCTCATTAATGGAAAGCCTTGAAAATTGATTATTTCTTTGAGAGATAAAGAGAGCACTAGATATGGGTAGAGTGGGTGATCAAATCACACATAAAGCTAATCCAACTTTTCAAGTTGAAGATCCATTTCTTGGTAAAATAATCAGTCTCAATTTTGCCTCAATTGAAGGGTGCTTATGTGGTTATAAGATAGATAGGTTTATACATAAACTCTAATTGGTTTGACAAGTTAGAACAAGAGGGTGGAAAAGTTTCAATTTTCAATTTTGAGCATTTTAAAACACTATAAGTGCACTCCTATCGAGCTAAGTGATAGGAATTCAAGATTTCAAATTGAAAAAAACATTTTTACCTCTTTGCTTTTTTTCTTTTGATAATGTAGGACATCTCTAAGCATGATTGACAACATATCGAGAAAATTTTTGGAAACTATGCATTTAAAGTTTTACTACAAGTTAAATCGCATGCATAGAATTATTTTATTTGGGTTATTTTTAGGTTATAAAATATTGGATTTTCTATCATGCCATCCTGTTTTATATTATGTAAAAATTGTTTAAGCATATTATGTAAATGTCATAAGAGTTTTCACTAATGAGAGGAGATGATATAATATATAATATATTATCATTTGAGTGAAAAAGGAAACTTAAAAGAGAAGAAAAGAGACAATTTAGATTTTCTTTATGTAGTTGGAGCTTAATAAGAAATGTTAATAAATCCTAGTGGCAACATGGCAAGATTACAAATTATTTTTTATTGTAAACATAAGAAGACATGTGTTTTATATACACATGATAGAAAGATAGATTATGAAAATGAAATTGATGTATATCTGATAACTAGTTCATGATTTTATGGTGATGACTTTGTGTAGCCTCAAGCACTAAAGGTGTTGGACCACGAGAAATTAAGGAATCACTCTGAGGCATGAGAGCTCGATTAGTCAAACATTTTGAATTTGACAAGGTTATAACTTGGTCTTTCTCTCTCTCTTTATTAAGAAAAAAGCATGTTGATTAGTTGTAGATGATGGAGTAAGTGTTGGGAATGCTAAATTGATGGATTCCTTATGGGTAATTTGAGGTATAATTCATAGAAGATGGCATCATAGATGTTAAAGATAAGGGACAGAGTCTCGTGCTCCTTAGGACCCACATCTCCTTTCATGGAGCCTTCAAAAGAGAATGGTTTGCAGAGCTTTTTATTTCTTAGAGTTTTCTTGGACATCTCACCAATGAAGAGGATGAAGTAGTGTTCACTTCAATTATATTTCAAAAAAAAACTATGTTTTTAGTACCTACGGGATGACTTATATAGCAAGCACTCACCATAATTTATATTTTATGTTTTGTTATGTATCTAGGTTAAAAGTTCAAAATAGAACTCAAACCTTCCATACATGTTCTTATCAATATTGTTGTCAAAAAGCTAGTGAAAATTATAATAGACAATGTTGAGCAAGTGGTTAGCATGTAGGTGCACTTGTGGTTGGGTTTACGAATAGCTTTCCAAGCAGTAGTTTTATGGTGGTAAAACTAATAGTGTGTTATAATATTGAGCATTGTTGGGTTGCATGAGGCGTGAGCAATGTTTTAAGACAAGCATTGTTATTTGTACTCAAATCAAATTAACCAAAGTCGATTTCGTTGAAGCATATGAAATCATAGTTATGTCGAAGTCATATCAAGTTTGCTATTTTATGAGGCAGGTTTCATCGAAGTAAAGCTAGTTCATAGGAGATGATGTTATGACAAATTGCTATTATGGAAGATGGGTTGTAGATTTGTTAAGAGTGGTTAATGTCATGGTCAATGTAGTTGGCTCAGTTAAGACAAATAGAAGTTATGGTTTGAGCTGGTTGTACAATATTCAAGTTAATGCTTCTAGGGTGAACAGGACTCACCTAAGTTGAATGGGAACCTCTCGTTATAATTTAAAGTAAAACTAGAGCTAATTAATGTACCTTAGATTTGAGATTCTAAAATCATCTAAATTGATCTTGCTCCATTTTTTAACATGTAACTCCCAAACGAAGAATCCGTAATATAGGTTTGGGTACATAGTTGGATTTTGAAAATAATATTAATTATTAAGAAAATAATCTCAACACTTGTGAGTATGACCTTTCTAGGGTCAATCTAGATTTTGTTAATGTTATGACAACCAACATAACAATTCTATCTTTTTTTTTTAAACCCACAATTTCGACTCATATTGCTACAATTTGAGTTGGTACCAATGACTTGATTCTTGGCTCTGGTCCCCAATCATCACGTTGGGCAATGAATATTTTGTATGAATTATGGAGCTATAAATTGCATAATCAAAGTATAAGATAACCTCATAAGGAAGGAGGCAGTGTCTCTTGGTAACAAGTGCAATAGTTCTATGGGATAGGGTTCAAATTCTCACTAAAGAATGCAAGATGTTGATATCTTTGGGTAAGACTCCAATCCCTTTTCCAAATGTGCCACATGAGACTCCAAAGACTTTGGTGGAATCAAGTAGTAATGTTGGTACTTTGGTAATTGGGTATCCTCCAATGTGCTTGAGCTATTATTTTGATCTACTAGAAGGGATCTTGCTTAATGTAATTAGTGCGTTAGCATACTAAAATTCCTAATGAACCTCTAATAGACATTGCCAAGCTGTAGAATTTTAACCATGGATAGATTGTGGGATGGGCTTTCAATGTTAACTTGGACAATAGTTATTCTTTTGGAGTCTAGCTTTAATCATATTAGGTAATCGCTATCAGGTTATGGGGGTGGTTAGGTATAGGCATATGCACTTGACGTTAGGTTTTTGTTTTTATTAACAAGTCATATATCAGGTTGTCTAGGCATAGATAGTCTTTCAACTACTAATTATGCATGTTAAAGGGATACAACTGGTCCGAGTGGCTGAAGTCATACTATATCGAGGTAGGTTTCACTTGAAGAGAGTTGGTATCATGGGTATGTTGTGGCCTATCATTGTTGTGGAATTGCTGGTCATAAGATTTGTTTTGTGTTTAGCATCAAGAGGGTTTGTTGATGCTGCTGATGTCAATTAATAGTTGGCTCAATTGAGCTAGATGGAGGGAAGCCATACTTGACAACCTTTAGGTCATTGAGCTAGTGGTGCAATTGTCATCAAGAGAGAGTTTCCTCACCATAAGGGATTATTAGTCATGACCTCAGTGCTTGGCTTATTGGAAAGCATAATACATTTGTGTGCATTGTTCATTGAACCATTTCTTAAGATACTTCAAATAAAAGGGTTAGATCTTGAGCTCACCATACTTAAAGATCAATGTAAGAGGGAAAACATCTCAAGTTAAAGCTTGTGCATGCTAGACTTAAGCACTTGTTAGATCACCCAACTTGATTGGTTTGGTTAGATCTTTAAGAGTGGCATAGGCAAGAGGTTTCTCAACCGAACTATATGCCTAGGCAAGATTGAGTATTAGGCAATAAGCACCTCTTTTGACATTTTGATCAAAGGGTTTTATTCGTTTGACTTGACTAAGCTTGGGAATGCTTGACTTGGATAATCGTGTTGTTTTCTTAACCCACCTTGATTCTATATGAAGCAACCAATACCCTTGACTAGTGTTTAATGGCTAACATGGTTTCAACATCATGTAGTTGGAAGGTCAAATGTTTAACTAAAGCATTTTGTCTTAAAAATGGAATAAATATTTTGTGTCAATGGCTCAAAAAAAGCTAATCAAATTTATAAATTAGACAAAGCCGGCGGTGGAGTGACCTAGAGAGAAGATTTGAAATGGCATGACATTGAATGCTTTGTTATACTCCACCCAATTGTGCCCTTGCTTACTCTTGCATGCATGCATCTAAAAACACCACACAAATATGTGCTAATTATTATTTTTGTGTAAAAATATATGAAGTACTATGTTTGAAAAGTGATGATCACATCTAACTCAAACTAAGCTTGATTGTGCGAGTGAAAAGACTAATAAAGGAAGGTATAGCCACTACTTATTAACCTACTTGAGTTACATCCTTAAAATAAATAAATGCCGGTTGAAGTTGTTGATTATATTAATCTTAAATGAAAAGGCTTGGTTTGTCTTGCTGATTAGTAGTTAATTCCAGGGATATTGATTGTGAGCCATTTTATGTTGTTTTAAACTTTTTTTAAACTTGTGATTATTGCAATATTAAATTTTTAGTTGATGCATGCGTGTTAGTTGTTGCTTCCAAAAGTTATTGATCAATGCGAACTTCATTCACGTGGTAGGAAAGTGGGAGCGAGGACGATGGTCTTGATGATGTTGATGAGGATGTTGAAGATGAAGCTGAACAGGAGCTTGATTCTCCTCTCCCAGCTGAATTAATTGTGAAGAAGCCTCCTCACCCTGCACCTCTAGCACCCAAAGATCCTGAAAGACAGCTTTCAAAGAAAGCACAGAAGAAAAAAGAGCTAGAAGAACTCGATGCGCTTTTAGCCGAGTTTGCGGTGTCAAACAAGGATGACAAAGTTGCTATTCAACCTCAAAGTAATGGCATCTCCAAATGTCTAATTACATGCTTTTAAGTTCTTGTGTGATCTCTATAGGTCCATTAGTTGATGTCGTTCAAAAGTAGTATTTGCCTGCATTTAATTCACTGTTCTCCATTAGATGCCACAGCAGAAAAGAATGCGTATGAACAAGCAAAGGATAGTGAAAACGAGAATGCTGCAGCTCTGGCAGAGAGCAAGACCTCAAAGAAAAAGAAGGGAAAAAACGAGAAATCTAAAGAAAGCAAGATTACACATGAACCGGCCATTGATCCCAATGCCTCGGATGATGTAGCAGTAACTGAAGCAATGGAAGAGGCAGCTGCAGCTGCAGGAATTGATATGAAAGAGAAGCTCAAAAAGGTATCTTCCACGAAGAAGAAAAAATCTGGGAAAGACGTCGATGCTGCCTCCAAAATTGCCGCAAGCGAGGCAGCCGCGAGGACTGCAAAGCTTGCTGCTGCAAAGAAAAGAGAAGAGCCATTACAACCAACAGCCGGTGCGGTGGTGAGCTTATTACCATTTTTTCTTTCAGAGGCAGAAAAGAAACACGAAGCTTATACTGTTTTCTCCTTTTGTTGCACTTTTCGTTTGCCTGCAAAGCAAACACAGCACTTTAAACCATATTTAGTGAAACTGAGCTCTCTCTTGCCTGCTTTCTCTTCACAAACTTGGCTATTTATAACATTTAATAATCATGTTACAGTGAAATGTATATTTATTGCATGTATATTTGTCTTAAAGTGTTCGATTCCAACGCCAATTGGAAAATTAGGAGCACACTGAACTCCTTGGGTTACTTTTCTCTTCATTAAAAAGCAAAAGCAAGGCAGATACATCCACTGAGAATTCAACCACTGACGTTTTTTTCTCTCTATTTCCCGGCAACCATTACAGATGCAAAATGGCTCAGGCATCAAGTCCAGGAGGAGATAATACTAATATAAACTTTTGCCAAACATTATTTGATCATAGAGATCATTCATAGGCAACGAAGAAGACAAATCGCAACCAAGCAATCGGTTTTCAGCCAGATGGTGAGTTCTTCAGAACCACTCAACACAGAACTACAACATCAAAAAGGAGAAAACTGCGATGGTAATATAAACAAATATAAGCAGGACGCCTGCCTAGTTATTTTCTCATCAATCTCCACATAGCTAAGGAAGAAGCCAAATAGCGTCACACATAATTCCGCAACAAGTATACTGGAACCTGAGGAGGAACGATGTTAAGATTACTTCTAAGGTTACTAATAAAGAACTAAGAATTGGGACAAATCTTAAAAAAAAACCCACCTGAGTGGGAAGCAGAGGGTCACTCGCCCACCACAACATAGTCCTCGCATCAATTAGCAGCGCGTCAGCATGCATTTTGTAAACTACACGGTGCAAAGACAAATCGGCTCCTTTGTCATGGAATCTTTATGCATAAATAAGCATCTAGATGAAATGATGGGATGAAATAAGAAGTGTTTCTTTAATCATTAGAATGCTTATTAGCTTGGTGGCTACAGGTATCCTAAGGTCGTCTTTGGTACTGGACTACGGCAAGTTCACCTCCCCATCTTCCCCTCTTTCCTTTCCCTTTTACTCTAAATCTCCTCACTGAAAGCATACACAATCAAGAATTCCTACCTCTTCAACCTTCCAACGCTCGCGTCATGCAAATCCTAATCCTTATCCCTTCATCAACGACTAAGCCTAAGTTTTTTTTCATCATCCTCACACCTCACGCCAAAACCCCAAAACTCAAACTTATTCCCATTTACATCTAAAAAAGAACCAACAAAAGCCTTCGAAAAGGAACCTACAGTAACGCTCAAATCCTTCGAAAAGGAACTTCACTTCACCTTGCAACCCTCCAATTTGTTTGGCCAGCTTTCGTCCCACTTCCAAGTAAAATAATTCAAGAACATTCTCTTTCTCCTGCTACAAACCTAACACCTTGAAAACAGTCGCGTACATTGAAATTAAGAAGAGTGGTAAAACTTTGGCAATTGTCTAAATGCCTGAACCATAAAAAAGACCCAAGAGAGGTCAGTCCTGTGTAAAGCTTAAGCCAAAGTCAACGAAAGGTCGATTATGATGCAACCTCAGTAATAACAATCAATTAGATCTTTAACCAATTTGAAGTTCTTAAATATCAGTCCACCAAGAACTGTACATCTCCCCAGATTCTGCAGCCCATGAATAACAATATAGGCATGGAAATGTCCCAAAAAAATATCTATTCTCCAATTCTAAAATTCGATGAGATCCATTATGCAATAATAAATCTGAATTGCTAAAACCAAATAGAAGTTTAGAAAGAAGGTTTTTAAAAAAATTATCAAAACAGAAAAATCTTCTGTAGCTAATCCTATTATTGACAATATAGCCTAAACCTGGTGTGGCACTTATTGTCGCCAAGTATGCAAAATTAACAAAAAAATTATTTTTTTCAAATGAAACACTAGATTTTTTTCTTTAGTAATTTAGTCGAGTTCAAGATTCACCATTTCTCTCTCTAACAAAAAAAGTTCTAAGTCCACATTGAGCTCATGGTTCACCATCGGCTACAACTAGCTGGAAGATGATGGCAAGGTAATGTTGGCCAACATTCCACTAGAATAAATGCCACACATCAACACTTGAGGAATAGGCTGTCGGAAATGATATTAGCTCATTTCCCCCTTTATGGAGAATAGAATTGTCGCCACAAAATCTAGGCAGCCACAGAGGCTAGAAATGGAAAGTTGGAGCAGATCTGACGAAGAAAGATAATGACTATTATAAACAACTAGAAGAGTCCCAAATCCGGATTAGGAATTAAAGGGCTAACAAGTTCAACAATAATGAGGATAGATATGGGAGCAAGTTTATCTAGGCACAAAAAAAATTATATCCAAATAAATGAGAGATGAAGTTAGGTAGATCAACCTATTACAATAAACTCAATGACAAGTTCTATTTTATGAGGATTAATATTGAACAAAATGTGCTTATGTTGCTAGACATATGTTTCTTAAATAAGATTATGACAGCTACAAATTCATATTTTATTTATAGTTTGTTTCTATTTTTTATGTCATTTTATTAATTCTTTTTCAAATTTGAGTTTTTCATGATTGTTGGATTTGGTTTGAAATTTCTTTAGGTAACCTTGAGTCTTACTGATTTTTCAAAGTCTGATTGCCATGAACCTTTATGTATAAATAAACTCTAATAAAAGGAAATGAGATACATGTTACTAGAACCAATAAATGCGCTTTACCTTGGTGACTACACCTCTCTTAAGTTTAACATGATGGTCAACCCCATAGGACCTTTTTCTACATTGCACCACTCAATTGTCAAAATTGGTACAATGAGCTGCGTTGCATTCCTAGAAATAATCAAACAAGCCCACCACCCCTTTTCTTAGAGCACTATTTTCCTCACACAAGCTCACTACAGTGGTATTTGTCTATTATCCGCCTATCTTCAATTCACCCACAGTCACCTTAGAGCTTCTAGTCATCCAATCTTCACCAATAGCTGAACCCTCTATTTCTTCTCAAGACTTGATCAAATCAAAGGTAAGATCAATTGCCTCTTCATTTCCATGCTCATTGCTTTGCCTTAGACAATCAATTTTGTCATCATCAGTTTCCATAACCAAATTTATATGAAATGCCACCAAATTGCTTAATTTTTCCTACATGGAAGACCTTCCTAGTGCCACCAACCACCTACCTCCTCACCACACCTTGTACCAGTAGCAAGCTTTTTAGTTGCCAATTACAATCGCCTAGTTGTTGAGATCTATGAATAACTGCTACCCACATATCATGAATCCTTAAGGTTATAGTTTGGGAGAAAGCTATTACAAGGAAAAAGCGTAGCATTTAAAAATTACTTTTTTCTATAAATGTAACATATTGGTAACAATTAATGCAACAGTGGGTTTTAGAAACATTTTTAGCCACAAGATCAGCTACATAATATAATTTATTTTCGAAAACTTTCAAAAATTTCAAAAGATTAAAAAAATCCTTAAATGAAAAAATAATAAAGATTGAGAGATGCAAACTTTGCTTGGTTGAAGTATATTATATTTATTTTTTAAAAAAGTTTAGATTATCCTTTGCAATATTTATCATATTACTAAAAGTCTAAAATAGTCATCATGCCTACTTCAATATCAGTTGTTTATAACTCTAATAATAACTTCAAACAAACTTATTGAAAAAATTTTCGAGTCTTAACCATCGTGATACAAATGAATGCACAACTGAAACAAATTTTATTACAATTGAAATTCTACCGTAGCCACTAGCACTTACAAGTGTTTCTAAACCTAGCCTTACAAATCTTCTAAGCTTATTGATTTTAAGCATGAACCACCTAAATTTCAAGAAGACAAACTTGTTCAATCTTCACTTGTTCCTACAAAACAAATTTGCTTTGTTATGCCTTAAAAATATATTTTATCACACATTTCTCCAATGTTAAAAACAGAAATCCCTTTATTAAAATTTGGATTTGTTTTAAGAATATTTTATTATTTTATAAGAGAAATCATCTAACTATAAAATTGGAGAATATAAATATTATTTAAAGAATTTTGAGGCCATCATTCTTATCCATTGGCATCAAGATCTAAAGATGCATACTTATCAGTGGGTGCATACCTAGAAAGACCTCCAAATTGGTTGAGATCAAAATGATTGTTCTTGCTACCATTACATCACAATTGACCTATAAATGATTTATCTTTAAGCTTTATACAAGACGAGCCTTATAATTCTTCACTAGAATAACTCATTTTACTTAGGCCTCATTATATTTGATAGTTTGTAGAGATCCACCTCTTTCCACTACAAAAAATTTGAAGATCATTTCCTTTTCTAAGAGATAAAAGCTTGACATGGGAGAGGAGGTGCACGTGTGTTGGATATTGATCTATGGGATCAAAGGGCTTCTATAGATTTTTCATTTACTCAGATTTATTTCTATTTTATGTTATTTTATTGACTTGTGTTCAATGTTTAAGGTTTTTTAAGCTTGTTTGGATTAGACCTGAAATTTGTTTACGATTAGTAAGAATTATCAAGGTAATTAGTAGTTTAAATTTTAAATATCACGAATATTTTGCAATGAAATGAGAAATGTTGTGCTTGATTAGCTTGGTGGCTACACCTCTCCTAGGCTTAGCCTGGTGGCCAAACTCTTCTGTCAGACTGGTCAGTCAGCCTCCTCTTCCTCCTCCCTTCTTTACCCTTCCTCCCCGTTCTCCAATGCATCACTCGCCAAAGTCTAATTCCCATTAATGTAACCATGATCAAAACAACATTCATAAGGTATTCTTCATTTCCTCAATGCTATTACTATATCCTCTGAATAGAATCAAATTACTAAAAATAATGGCATTTAGGGTGTGAAACCAAAAATGGTACATAATTTTGCTTATAAAATGGAGGATGAATTAAGTCATACGTAGCATTCTGTAATGATATAAACACCCCAAAGTGCTCCAGGTTGATGCTGAAGATCACAGAAGGTTTCAGATAGCCTACACAACCAACAGTACACTTTGAGGATCAAAAACAGAAGATTTCAAAACACAAATAACAATAAGACATGAAAGCAGAAGGATAACCTTAAGCTGCTTATTGAAATGCAAGAGACCTAATATGTACTTCATTGGCCAAAGTTCATCTCCGAGTACCTGCTAGGTATGACATGTAAAAAAATATAAGCATAAAAATTTGGACATACAGCTTGAAATACAAGTTTGTTATATCACCACACACCTACGAGGCTTATTTTGACGCTGACCAAATTCATCATTTACGATCACTGTAAATAGGAAATTGCAGTTAATAACCTTACGGTGATTTCAACAAAAGATCATCACAACGTAAATTACCATCTTTTTGAGCAGGCTTGGATGAACTAGCAGATTTAGCTCCATTAGATTCTTTCCTGCATAAGAACATAATCAGAAGGTAAACAAAATAATGAAGTTTGCACAAAACAAAGTCATTCATAACAATGCTAATAACTTAAAAGAGTTTTAAGGGCTTTGCTGATCATTAAGGAAACAAACCATGTACAATTACCATCATTGACCGATAAAAATATTCGTGAGCTGTATGCAAAATTTACTTGTATTATTAAGGCTTACATAACAAGTCCTCACTCTGCTGAATTATTTGGCTTCAAATAACATAAACTAAAACTATCATTGTAATTATAACAAGCTTTTTGCTTACCTAGAAACCCTTATCTTAATTGAATCTAATTTTCATGACATCCTTACAAAAGCATAATAACTTTACGTTGCTTCAGAAAATATGCTTTTTTAAGATAACAGATAAACTAGATAGTGCATTTATGGCCAGGAGAACAAAATTAAGGATAAACTATCACCTATGAAGAGATATTCAAAACATTTTTAAAAAAAGACAACTTCTTCACACAACCAATAAAGACATTATGGTTATACTTCTTTAACATACGGCCGTAATATATCTATCAGCTTAATTTCAAGCACTAAGAGCATAAAATTTAAACTGCGTATGACAAAAAAAGTTGAAAAAAAAGAAATTTGCAATGTGGACAAAACACTAGAGCTAACCATACATGGTGACGTACCATTAAATTTCTCTTCTAATATAAAGCAAACTTTTGCATTCATTAATTGATTTTAAAAAAGCTTTGTGTTCTTAATAAACTTGCTAGTTTCAGCTAAAGTGTATTTGCCAAAATAGCTTCTTTTCCAAAATAACAAGTCTAAATTCTCACAACAGAAAAAAACCATCATAGTGACTTTCATGAAATATCAAATCACTAGAAGAAATCAAGAACCACAAGAGCACTGTTAATTTCTTCAATGTGAACTATTATCACCTTTACTCAAGGACTATTCCAAAAAAAAAAATAGCGTAATTGTATATTCAAAATGATACAATTCTGAATGAAACACTATATTTCCATAAATTACTTTCATAAACAAGCTCATCCTGCAATGCATTAATATGGCTCATGAATAATAGCCTGGCGAACTTCCATTCCTGAATCTACAATTTGACCAAAATTCTTTATCATATATGATCACCAAAAGTAGCTTCATTCAAAATTCTTCAAAATGGTCATCCCCCTGTTAGTCCACCCAGCCTAGTAGATGAGCCGAGCTTTTGCTGCCCCTTATAACACGTCCTTCCTTAAGTATGTGGCATGCCAACAGGAATTTATAATAGTGATGTGGCATTCCCTTTAACATTTGGCATTAAATCATAGTTAAAACTAGATTACTTAGCTCCTTGCAATCAACTAACATATAAGATGGAACATTCGATCAATGAAGCAATGTTATTATTGAACACTGCGTTCAACAATCAACACTTGCACAAACAAATATCACAACTGGTTGTGTAGTAGCTCTATTTTGTTATTTTTTCCAAATGGTATTATTACTTTTTGATGCTTCTGGAACACATCATATGGATGTATGGAAATGATTTAAAACAAAATCAAGATTTTCTACATTCTTGCATGTTATCAGTATAAATAATACCTTTTGCCACATAATTTAGTTTTTCCATACCATATGATTGCATATATTAAAGCTGCGTGCACCCAATGTATAACTTCACAAAGGCTAAATTCAGCTAGTTAGCATCTCATCATGCTCCAACATAGTAGCAATACAAAAATCCCTACATGCACTAGCACAAACAGTAAAATAACAGTACCAGATCAAGAAACACTGGATGCTACTTCCAATTATAAAACATACAGACACAACACATTTGTATATACACACAGATAATACATAAATGCAAGTACATATGTACAGATTTCTATATGTAAAAATATGGTGCAGCCAAGTCAATTTCTATGCTTTTTAAATTCACCATCAAACGAATTTGTACCATAAGTGTAAAAGTTTGAAGAGAACTACAGTTCTTCTATGACATCTTAATAAACATAAAAAGACTATTGAAAATTAGTACTTGTACTTGCAATGTTAGTAGTACCCATAAGACATATCCCTTAGATCACTTGCACGATTCAAAAGGAAATCAATTTCAGCAAAACCAAATGGTACTAGTTGATTCTACAAACATAAATATACAGAGACTAAAACTTTTTTGTTTTTTTCCTTATAATTTTCATCATGGATAAACAGATAATGAAGTAACCTACACTATGAAATTGGACCAAATCTTCTATCTTCTTTAGCAAAACAAATCTAGAAAATGAGACAATGGTGTGTAGTGACCAACAATCGATGGCATCCCTTTTCTAGGTCAATGGCCTTCTTTATCTAGACTTGCCTCTAACACCATTTATGCTATCCAAATCAAGAACTATGCCTAGAAACTATTCACTACAAACGGCCAAAGTAAGCACTAAGAGTGGGAAAGTTCACTCTAAACTTTGTTCAAGACCTAATAATATTGATGCCATAGTTTAAATCCTTAGGTTGATGCCCAGAGTGCTACCAAACTCGAAGATCTACGACCATTTCTCATATTAACACATGTAAAGCGTTGTTCGTTTATTGGGTTTTCCTGGTTTGAGCTAAATTTTAACGGTAGACCAAAGGAAAAGGTTAGGCAATCGCCTCTAAGGTCATTTGAAAGTATGACGACAAGTTTCTTATATACGTGGGGAGGAAAATCCATACCATCTTGATCAACTTTACTGCTTAGAGGAGCTGGGAAGGATAACTAAAAAACTACTCATGCATACATAGATGAAAACAACATGATGTAATATGTTGTAGGCATATCACTTCAATTATGTTTTGTGGATTGAGAGGATGACCTTCCCACTTGATTTTTGTTGTATATTCTCAAAAAACAATCATTTATGGACCTACAATTATGGTTAATTAATGAAATTTGGGCTATAACGTTACTTATGATATAGAATTTTTGTGATATAAAATAATTGCTTTGGCATATCTTATTTTTTTATGTTCATACCATATGGTTTCAAGAGTCTTATCTTTGTTCATTTTTTGCATCATGACATACCAAACAATGTACAAAAATTTAGCTTTAAAATTGCTAGCCCAAACATATGACATGTCTTGCGTTAAAAGAGGTAGAAGTCCACACTTTATGTTTAATTTCTTAAAGAGGAAGAAATTTATTCCTCAATAGATTGAGAACTTAGCATTCCCACGCACTATGCATGGTATCTAAAAGTCATCCAACATATAAGGAAACCACAACTTAATTGTCATGCTTAATTAAGATGCTTTCTCCTAAATCAAAGGCATTGAAATACATGAGTTACAAATCTCTTTCTATAAAACATTTTTACAAGTCATTACTTTTCTCAATAAGTGTGATTGTATTAGTGCAAAGTGCATTGGCAATAACAAGAAGATTTCTACATTAGAGTCCTTTCATGATATAACATATATTGAATTAGTTTTGTAGAGTTTTTCTGATATGACTGATAAATATCATGTGTGGAGCTACATTTACTAGGAAAAAAATCATACAAACTGAACTAATAAAAAAAATGAATATAACAATAAGCAAACAGAAATAGGAGAAACATGACAACTCACATGGACGAGATGGACGTAGAAGCCTGCCCAGAGGGACGAGCATAATAACTACCATCAAAAGCTATGTAAGGTGAACAATAAGGTGCCCCTAAAGCTCCAGCTGCACCTGCTAAAACTGGAACCCTGACAATCAAAGGTGAAAACAACAAGTCAATATCATAGGATATGAAAGAAATATCAAAATCAGTAGATAACATTGCTGAATATGATGAGAATTACACACTTTTCTCTTTTTCATCATTTATACTACGTGGTGGCTGGATTTTTTGTAGGAAAGTGGAACATGATAGGATAGAAAATATATCTTCTTTGTCTTTATTATTATATTATTTCGCCTCTCTTGTATGCGTATGAGCATGCTTCAACTCAAATTTTTCTATGGCAAAGACCTCGGGAGACTACAAAACCATGAATTAAACAAAATGGCAATAAGCCAAACACCATGAGCAAAAAACTGACTTACATACCAAGTCATTTCCGAATTACCAAAACCAGGTTGGGCCACATATCCTGGCAAAGCCATACCAACAGCTGGAACCCCAAGACCTCCAGGATGTTGACCTCCAAATTGCATGACTACCAAAAATTAAAAAAAAAAAATCAGAAACTATTAGAAGGGAAAAAATGTTCAGAAAGTGGAAAAACCTGCATTACAAAAAGAGGGAACTCATTGCTTCACAAAGTAAATAAATGCAGAACGCTCAATCTTGGCTTAGAAACATCACAAGCACAGAAAATAGCTTTTCAACTGTAAGATTTATAAACCATTAGTAACAAGGAACAGTATCAACAGCAACAAACCTGGTAACAGTGCTCGGGTGCCTGCAAAGTTCTGATCACCGGGTGAAAGACCAACAGGCCCTGCTGGTCCAATAACCTGAGCCCCACCATACACCATAGATCCCCTTCCAGCTCCCTGGTTTCCTACTTTAACCTTTCCAACAAAAGAAGTCTTGGACTTGCTTGTGCCAGGAGGTGACTCTGTATCCCAACCTTCAGAAGAATCCTCCAGAGAAGTATGTGGTGCAGGTGCAACTTGATTTCCATGGTTCAACTGTTGGGTAGCAATCCTTAATGACGATTGGCCCTGATTTTGAAGACTTTTTTGCTGAACAACAGAAGATTGATTTGGCAATGGCGCTTTAGCAACCTGGTTAAAAGATACAGGCTGACTAGGCAAGGAAGTAGTGCTTAAAGTTCTCCCTTGGGGGTGGAATGTAGGAGACTTGTTTGCATTGGACAATAGTAGCGAAGACCCCGGAGCCTGCAAAGTAGGACTGGCACATGGTTTTCCAGGAACTTGATGAACTGAATCATCCAAATATAGCCTATCAAAGCCAATAGCCTCTGCAACACCTTTTCCTCTTAGAAAGTTCCCAGATTTAGGAACCGGAAACACATTTTCCATCTGTGTTATTGAAGATGGGGCCTTGTTGTGGCTTCCCGTTTGCACGTCACATTTCTGAACTGCAGAGATGTCCGGATTAGAAGAACAAGAAGGATAAAATGGAGGGGAGGCAGAGCTTAAACTTGAGGCAAAAGCTTGTTTCCTGGGAGCAACTACTTCAGGTGCTGTATCAGGAATCTGAGAGAATTGTCGCACAGTGCTATTATTTGCCATCGGACTCCTAGGCACTGAGGATCTAGAAATGCAAAAGAATAGGTTCCAACTTCATAAACAAGAAAAAGAAAAAAAAGAAAAACCAACATTGTCAGAGAATCCCATACTTCAGTTGTATTGGCAGAACTTCACTATTCTTAGTCAGTGCTTCATAACGTCTTGGTCCCCTCCCCCTTACAGATTTCAAAACACGGTTTTGGACACTACTGTCATCATAATAAGCTCGCTGTCTATTACCCCTACCAAAACCACGACTAGAACCCCTGCTTCTCCCACCACCACGACCTCGAAATCGGCCTTTAGACATCCTCTTTTCCTGGGAATAAGTACCACACGATGTTCAAGCAATATATTGGAAACCAAAGAACTAATTAAATCAACTGAAACAATCTCTAGAGTCAACTGTTTACCTCATAACGACCATCCTGCAAATTCATCTCTTCAAACCTATCATGAACCCAAGCTCTCTCATCCTTTGATTCCCACAACCTCCGACCACCAGGCATACGCCTTGATAAGAGATTACAAGAAGAGAAGAACATAGCATCTGAAGCTATTAAATGTTTGCTATAAACGCAAATGCTTTGGAAATACATACATTATAACCAGTTTGCATAATTAAACGAACAAACACTAAAAATAAAATCATATGTTAAGCATCTTTACCAACAATGCATCCAATTATCGCAACATCAATAACACGCTTTCCAATAGGAAGTACAGTTTACTATACGAGGAGGTTTTATATACCCAGAGGGAAGACATTAGTAAACAACATCCCATAAGAATTCAAAGTAAATCCTTGCTTTAATAACTAAGACAGTTCCAGGAAAATTTTCACAAACAAAAAAATTATCATGCAACTTATTCCAAAGAAAAATTGCAATCCAAGGAGGAAGAAAACAAAAGAATATAAATGAACAGCGAAAAAAAGCTGATTTTGGCACCATACCTTTGCCTTCCCCTCCCTTTTTCTTGAAAACGGTCGTCATGCATGTAGAAAGCACCGGCAGTTGGCACGGCATAGGGTTCAGCCTCCTTCTTTTCTTCTTCCTCAACTTGATTCCTTTCTGTAAACGCTTCCAGCCCACCACCAGACCTCAGACCAGACTCCTCCTCCTGTATACCTGAACCATCGAATTCTCCAGCATCCCTGCCGCGCCCTCCCTCCAGTACCATCCTATCTGCAAACCCGGTCTTGTCCGCATCCTCCAGTCCCTCTTCGACCTCCTCTTCCAGCAATTCCTCCTCCTCCTCCTGGTCCTCGTACTCCTCATCATCATACCCTGGTGCGCCTCCTTGCCCCTCCAACTCGTCATCAGATCCAATACCCGGCCTGTACTTCCTTACCGGCCTACTGTCTCCCTCGCCGCCCGATCCCTCACCCTCCTCATCGTCGCTTGCCTCCCTTCGACGCATCACCGACGGGCGCAGTACGTCCTCCGGATCACTCTCGTACTCTGCCTCCAAATCCGCCATCGATCCAACTTACCAAAACCCTAGCACTCCGAAATAGACGTCCACCCCGGATGGGAAACCACAAGACACGATGTAGATAACCTCCACAATGAAATTTAGGGTTGAGAAGACAAGGGATCTCAAAAACCGTAAAGGAGAAAGAAATTGATGAAAGAGAAGAAGAGGAGATGGTTATTTTATCGCAAAAATAGAGAAGCTGTGCTCTTGATAAAGCGGGAGTTGAGAGAGGGTACCGACATGGCGTGATCTCAACGGCCGGTTTTCTACTTTCCCGGCGACTTCATCAGTTTATCCGCTAGGTGTTGGGATGTTCGGCTGGAAAAAAACAAAAGAGTGAATTATGACTTTAAAATTACCGAGATCAAGGGTTGAAGATTACATAAAAAATTTAAAAGTTCATTTTTATTTCATTTTATAAAATGGCTTCTTCTCATTTTTGTTGTTGTTTTTTAAATTATGAATTGCATGAATAATATGAGTAATTGATATATTAAATTTGGATAATATTAAAGTTTAAATAATCATACCAATTATCAATATTATTTAAAATATATTAATATTTTTTTTATTTGATTTGATATAATTTAAATGTATTTATTTTATCCTAACGTTTATATAATCATTAACATATGTCAACCTCGTATTCAATCGATTTTGACTGTCATGGAATTCTCGAAGCTTAAGAGGATTTTCTAATACAGCTATAAGTCACTTTCAAAAAAATCTTTGGGAAAAAATCTTTAAAGTATTTTCTAAGCTACATAAAGCTCTTATTTAAGCATGGTTCTCAATAACCATTTTCAACATTTTTAAATCCTTGAAACTTTTGACACTTTTAGTTATTTATATTTCCTTATTTTTAAGATCAAAATAATTAATATATAAATGTCACTAAAATTTGAAAAAAAAACTCAATATTTTTAATATTAAAATCATAATTTTCAATAATATTATATAAATTATCATCAAACTAAATATTTAAAAAAAAAACATACCATTTTATCACAATTTTACTATACAACCACAAATTATGACTTTACCATGTCGTTTTAAAAGTAAAATTTTAAAACAAAACATCATTGTAAACTTGAAATGCTTCTATCCTTTCTAAAGTGCTAAGATTAGTGTCAAAATGAGAGTTTTTTTTTTCAATCATTAAAAATTCTTTGTACCTTTGTTATCACATTCAAATTTTATTATTTTTAAAAAAAAAATCTAATAAAAGATATGAATATCCAAGAAAAACCTTTTAAAAACTAACAATAATACACAATATATTACAAAAATCATCTTATACTAGAAATATTTGAAGGTCTTGATCAAATTCAAGAATTTTTAATCAAACCTAACTTATGAAAAAAATAACAATATGAATAATTTTGAATGAGATGAATATGCAAAAATTGATCCAATGATCTGAGCTATTGATCACAATCTAAGGCCCTCGCTCTTCCTAGAGAATTCATCCACTCCTAAATGGTAACAATCTATCAATTATAATTAAACATATAAGAAAATGACACAAACCATCATCACCTAGCTCATCATATAAATAGATTATCATTATTTATTAGAGTGATGTTTCATCTTTCTCTTTCATTTCTTTATGAACTCTCAAACAAAGCCACTTACATTTGAAAGTTGATAGTACATTTGTCTCTAGTAAACAAGCCATCTTTAGATGCAGCAATAGCATAATTGAGAAAAGAAAGAAAAAAAAAAAACTGTTATCCTATTCAGTTCTCTTCTTCTTCTGGAGTTTCATCCACTTAAGGAGAATACTGTAGGAGAGTCCAGAAAAGACCATGATTACACTGCCCCATTGCTTGATCGATAGCGGGTTGCCGCTCAGCAAAGAGGAGACCACGATGCTGACAAACTTGCGAGTCGTGGTGATGGTCGTGTTGGCGAGCGAGCCGAAGCGGCTGATCGTTAGGAAGATGAAGTTCTGCCCCACGGCTCCACAGAGGCAGTACATGAGAATGTCCCAAGCTACCTCAGGATGCTCCCTGCAGAACCTCACCGCATCGTAGCCCGCCGCATTTGGCCAACCAAACATGAAGACGACGTTGTAGATGGTGCCCCAGAGGTTCATTCCAAGCATAATTTCCCAAGCACTTGTCTTAGGATACCTACAACAGATTTTGGGTTGCAATGGACTTCATCGTTTTCAAAATTCTCACAGGGTGAAGTGAAGTTACCTCAGCTTAATAGAATCTTGGGTTGCGTTAGTGAAACCATCAAAAAGCAGGTTTAAGAAGCACAGTCCATATCCATAAGGGGCATTTGGGTGAGCAAGCTTGCTGATGGTCTTTGAACTGGTCTGGTGTGGATTAGAATTAGGCAAAATAGTTAACGATTATATGAAAAGGAACTGTTTCAGGTTTTGAAGAGATTAATAGAAAGATGAATGAGAAGAACAGATACCTTAGCCAGAGCAAATGCTGACACTCCACCAGCAACAAGGAAGGTGCATATATACTCAGGCAAAGAATATTTAATGCCATATACAAGAGAACCCATCAGCATAACTGCATGTTAATCAAGAAGATAATGTAAAATGATCACTGGGCAAATCTGCCGGGGTATCATTTACTGCATCTATTCAAATTTTCCAGAAGAATTTGCAACAAAAAGGTGAAGCTTCATATGGCTTTTATCAGCTCGCTGAATTCAATGTTATTACGTAAGTGACGCAACTGCAGCGTTAACGAATGAAAGGTTTACTGCAGTTCATTACAACTATCAGGTTGGATCAATGTAAACAATTTCAATCGTCAAAACTGGATATACTGAATTGAACAATCTGATGACCCTGAAATTGGACAGATGATTTGGCTACGGTCGAATTATTTCATAGAGAAAACAATTACAAATTGCAATAAATAAAGGTAAAGAACCTAAATGAATTAGAAGATTGACAAGGACTAAAACACAGCAGGATTCAGAATTTAATTAGTTACGTAAAATGCTTCTAGACAATAGAAATTCCATCAATTAATGCTTGATATGGTGAATATTGGAGCATATCAAAACCATTATTTGCATATGCATTTGGGACTTTGTTTAAGCTTGCAAGTTTGAGAAATTATAATTAATTCTAAATAAAGTTAAAACATATCGTAAATTTTCATAGTATCTTCGATGTCACTTAAAATCATTAAAATTTTGATCAATATTACAAAAAACTAATAATAAAAAGAGAACAATAATCATAAATTGATTAAGAATTTTTAGAAAATAGAATCTTTGTTATCTTCCTGCAGAATTAAGTGATATCTATATAATTTCATCAAATAAAGAAGATAATCCCTTCGTGATCTTGAAATATAGATTTTTTAAAAGAGCAGTCAAATAATTTTGTGTCATTCAAGCGATCAAGATCCAGGAAGAAAATGAATTTCTAACTTTCTCACTGTTTAACTTCTTATTAGAACCATACAAGCCCAAAAGCAACAGAGACTATTTATAATCTAATAAAAGGGATCTAAAATTTAATATAAAAAATGCAACTAATATGAGGACACAAATGATGAAATTACATGAACCCAATTTAACAAGAACTGTAATTATATTAAAATAATCAAATATAAATGTTAACAGTTAAATTAATTTGGATAAAAGATATGTTATTGTTACATATCATCAAAATCATTATAGCATTAGCTAATTTATATAGAGCTCCAAGACTGTTCATTCAAAATGGAACTCATTTTATCATACCACTCAGCTGAAAAATGAATATATATATATATATATATATATATATAGATAGATAATCACATTTATTTATAGAGTAACATAAATTGTGTTAAAAACATGATAACATTAAATGTTTTGGATAGAGCTCAGTAACCAACATAAAACCACTTGTTCTGCCCAACACAGAAGCCATTTTAGCATATTAATAATAAATCAGAAGACATAGGTAATCATATTAATATAACTTCATACATCTAAAATTAAATAAATTTGATCAAAATTTTTAAAAGTGGGGACATTAAATTCAGTGAATAACAATTATTGAACTAATAATAAATAGACAAAAAAGTAGACAACTTTTTTGCAAAAAAAAAAAATGAAAAAATTTGATTGTTTCACTTTTTGTTGGTGTGATGATAACGGCATCATCAAAGTTCAATCATGAATTTAGATCTTTTGCTACCCAAGTAACACTAATTTTTTGTATGTACATGATAGGAAGCATTAGGTTTTCGACTAGCTTTCTGTCTTAGTTACAAAGACAAGAGATTTGCATATGTAGTAGAAATTTGTCATAAATTTAGAAGAGCACAAATCAATATTTCCTCACGATTTGGGACCTTTATGATTTGTTTTCTAAATTAAAAATATATTAAACATACTGATAGATAGGTCATAGTGACATGATTTATCATGAATATTTTGACATATTCTCACCTGGAATCATCTTTGATGATTTTGCCAGCACCTACACAAATAAAAATAAAGAATGAAATGGTCACTTCCATGAATCTAGTAAATCATTTCATTTTAGCTTATTCAAAAAAAGAAATTTCAAAGAAATGCAAAGATCATATAAGACTTCCTTGAAATTTAGCATAGTTTTAAAGCAAACTAATATAGCATAATAGGGCTTTCAATGAAAACTAAAAGCTCATGCATTTTTTTTAACCTTTATTGTTCATGCATGCAAATTGCTGAAACAAGACAATCTCAGTTGTCTGACTCCTCTGTCCAAGGGAGCGAATAAACTCATGTAGAAAAGCTATGCTGGGGTACAAAGTGTTGGACCTCCAGTGCTTACATTAGCAAAAATAGATAATTATGAAGCTGCCTAAGTAAAGCCTCTTATTGGACTTAACACCAAAAAGACTAGGAGAGAGATCTCTCTCATGTTGCTGAATTAACAGAGTCAACCATATGACAACAATGTGGACCATTTTTTTACCAAGGAAGAGTTACACTTATTAATGTGGATGAAGAGCCTTAAGATCTGGCATCAGGGGAGGGGTGTTGCAGGGCTTCCTCTCAAAAGATTTTCAAGCACGGACAAGTCCTCTAAGGCATGGTGTTCATGCAATCCTTTGATGGAAGTATTCATGATATCAAGATACCGTGCTGGTAAAATGAGGCTAGTTTCTTAGAAGACATCTGCAGTGGTGGTTGTAGCTCATCTTGTAAGAGGTTTTGAATTTCATAAAGTTTCTCTTGTAAGACTTCAATTTGGAAATTGAGTCCTATAATTGAGATATTGAACAAAGATGAAGAACTTGTTAGCATTGCAACACTAACATTATTGTCATCTAGTAGTGGGACATTATGGCCTTCTCAAGAATACTAAGATGGGCACAATATGTGAAGTGCTTGTTCTTTCAAGGGTTAACTGGAGCATAACCATAAAATACCTTGAGCTCCTTGGAGAGACATTTAAAAAGCTTTGAAGTGGAAGAAATGTCCCATGTTTGAGATCTCCACCATCAATCATTCTCTAGCCTCAATCTCCATCCTTAAAATTGTAATTCAATGGCTATAACCTCCCAATCTACGCCAATTTCTAGAAAATATCTATCTCTTCTCATAAGAAGTTAAGAGGAGCATTTATGCAATTATATTATCACTATACAACTAAAGTCAAGATTGCGTATAATAAGGCTACCAAAATTTGTCCTTTTCTTGGACCTCATGCAAGAGAGAATTTATAGCTTTGTATGTCAATAGCATGCAAGTTGTTGTAATGTTTATAAGACACATTTAATCTATGACAGAATTTGTATTTTTTATAAGACGTGTTTGATCTTCAACTTCTATGATGGAAATTTAAGTATAAAACTTTTTAAAGTCATCACCTCTCAAGTTTTCAACAAAGTTTTTTTTCTTCACATGTTTGAAGTTGATAGGTATCTAATTCGATAATGTCTTGAACGATTTTAAGGTACTTACCAATTGGGCAATCATTTAACATCTCCATCTTGGTATTAAGTTTTAGGACAGAACTATCTCACATTAAATATCTAATATTAAATCATAATGTTAATATACAAATTATGATCTTTGTTAGCTAGCTTAAACTTTTGGAAATGAGTACCCATTCACTTGAATATTGGGTCTATCTTGGACACCTAATGTGGTACTCTCAAAATAAATTGTACAAGAGCTAATGTTTTGTCTATGATCAAACACATAATATAGGTTGTGCTCCCACAAGTCTTGCTGCTTCAATCCTCATTACGCTAAGAATGAGTGACTCCGATGGTCCTTTCATTGGAAGGAAAGTGGATTCAATGTAGATGGAAACTTACATGAAAAGGATATTCATGGAGTAAACAAGTAGAGCTGCCCCAAATTGAATACTAAACAATAAATTGTGGTATTGGCATTAAAGTGATGGCACTTAGCCACAACTTTCATTTAGGTTCATCGACGACTATCTATTCTCGAATGTATTGGACCAATCTGCAGCACTTAAAGTATTATGCCCCCAACAAAGCTTGCCTCAAACATTCATCAAATGAGATCTCCTTTGTTGAATACCCAAGGTATATCTCATTTGTTGAACTTATGAATCACCTTTCTTTTCTTCCATAATTGACAAGCAATTGTCATCTCATGAAGTTTCTTAAACAGGTCAAGTTAACCAGTTGTTACAAAATGTCGTAGCATAGGAGAAAGATGAAACAAATTTTACATAGTTATATTGTTTCATTCATGTCAAAATGAAACTATTATCAAAAATAATTCTATAAGCAAGTTCACTCCAATCATTGGAGGAAGCTACAAGAAGCTTGACATAATAGCATTGTTTCGACCAATTGAAAATGAAATATCATCAAGAATAATTTGGAAAGTAGACTCAATATTTTATTATGATCATATCTATCTTGTATAACCAAATTTCACCAATTTCACAACAAATATCAAGACCATTCATATTAAGATTATCAAACAATTAAAACACAATTAGGTAATTACAAAAACTAAGATATCAAATAAACAAAGAAGTAAACATGCACAAAGGCAATTCAATCAAGTGGTACCATGGATGGTTAAGAGCCAATCAAGAAGTTAGGATGCTTTAGGGACACTAATGCCAACCGAGAGAACCATCTAACCAAACAAAGACCCAAAAGGATGGCAAGTGCCAAACTAATTAACACAGAAAAAGAAAAGCTAATCAATCAATCCAAGAAGTATGGGGCAAGAGATAGTGTTCACCCAAAAGAGTGTTCTGGCTATGTCACATATATCCCAAGTTTTGAGTTAACCTAGAGCTAACATGTTCACAAATATCCCAAGTCTCAAGTTAACCTAGAGCTAAAACTAAGCATCACAAGGAAGTCATTCTAAATAATGTCCTAGTCAAGTGAAAACATAATATGAAAGTATCAAATGTGCATCCTCTCTTTTGAGCCATTCAAAGAGAATTTGATATTGCATACAAGCATACATACAAACAATAATGCATTCATAAATAGAGACACAAAATAATATCAGTAATATGACATCAAAAACTAAATCTGGTTCCAATGGTGCTACAATTGCTCATACAAAGATCTATTAGATTCTGGGATAAGCTTGAAATAACTTATGTTATCTGTTAGATTTTTGGAGAAGCTTGAAACAACTTATTGTCTGGGTTTACTTATATCACCAAATGGGATTTTATCTTACCCACTACTATTCCATTATCCTCTACAATTCTCATAAATCCCACAAAAACTTACCTCGTCCCCAGATGACACTTAACTACTCTCCAAAACTCATTGCCAAATAGGGGCCTAGAAATACCTCACAGAAACTAAAAGGTGTACCAATCAAAGAAGTAAATTTAAAAATAGCAAGCTTATAGCCAACAACTCAACCTCCTTTAGAGTTATAATGAAACAATAGTGAATGGTCACTTTACCTCTCCCAAAGGAAAAACAGCTCATAAAAATTGCATAAAAAGGACATGCGCCAAGCCTTACCTGTGCAGGATAACTAATATACTTAAGGGCTTCGATTCCCATCGCTGGGCCAATGGTGTTGGTGATGCTAGCGCTCCAATAACTCCACAATGGAGCACCAGCATGTCCGCTTCTCGAAAAAACCTTTAGCACTGTCACATGATAAACCAATAAGCCCGGATACAACTTTATGCGAGCAAACCAAGCAACATATCACCTCAGAGATCACTCACTCATCAAGGACCACAGGAAGCAAACCACATTCTGAGCGAGGTTCAGGAACGCCAGATGCTCGAAGCGACTCCCATCTGGTCCAAACCGCTTAGTGGAACTGGTCATGAAACAAACAGAAATTAGAAACCCCCTGGCGCGGTTGCTAAATGAAGATGCTTCCTTTAATCTAAAACGTGAACGAACACGATAAGAAGCTTACACAGTTTCCTGGAGAACACCTTGATATATGTACGAGGCCCAGATGCCCCCGATGCAGAAGGCGAGCACAAAAACGCGAGGTACGCCAGTATGGCCCTCCATGGCCGGAACTGAGAAGGGATCCTACCGCCTGAACACGGCTGAGTCTGTCAGCCCCAGGCGTTGGATCCCGGAGATCGATCGGAAAGTTCGTCGGCGACGACTAGCGAGCAGCTACGATGCTTTGAGGAGCAGCACCTTCGATCGAGCCGATGCGATTCTTTATTTGTTGGGGGCATTTAAGGGAATGGCAACGCAATATGCCTAAGACAACGAAAAAGTACCTACCTGGCAATATGTTATTGGCTGATACGTTGAGAACATGATTTCATTGGTTGGTTGGACGTGGTCTCAAAGCAAAGTTCTTATATTATTTAATAAAAATATGGTGAACTTTTTATTTGATGTGATATTTTTTTATTTTTTAAATTAGATATTTAAAAATTAGAACAAAATTGACATTGCTTAAAAAAAGCTTTATGTTTTTAATGAATAATATGTACTATTTAAAATAAATTTATTATTAGTTGAAAGCAATCATGTCTTTTGAGTTAATTCATGTGCTAATTAAAAATATCAAAAATATTTTATTCGTTGTAAAAAAATATCAAATAAATATGAGCCATACATAATGTGTAATACATGAAATAAGTTATACAATGAAAATAATTATCAATATAAGATAATTGATTAAAATATAAGAAGAAAAGGAAAATATTGAGATGTTGAGGAGAAAATCAAATGGCGAGAGGATTTAGAAGAGGAAAACTACAATTGGTTAAAGGTAAGTTATTTCCTTTATTCTCATTTTTATTCTAAGAGATTAATAGGGAGGGTATGAGAGTATAAAACTCATAATAGTAATCATGAGATAAGCATGTTATGTACTTGATGTATATATAATATGAGATGAGATTTATTAACTATATGCTAATATAGAGTTATTCTCTCTCTTTCTCTCTCCCTCACTTTTGTTTTAATTGTCTTTCTTAACAATTCTATTTATTATGTTTTCCCTCTGTAACCTCTTCCTCTCGTTGCCTCTCTTTTTCCCTTACTCTCTCTCTTGATGCTTCTCTTTTTTTCTTTTCTCCTTCCATGGCTACTCTTCTCTCTTTTTCTCCAACATTACTCTTTTTATATATTTTTTTCTTTGTTCCTTCTCATAGTGCTACCAACTCTCTCTTATTCCCTTCCTTTCTATTTTCTTCACTCTCTCAGTGGCATCACTCCACTCCTATTCATTAGTGATTGTGCATCTCTCCCCCTCTTTCTTCTTTATTTTTCTCTCTCTCTCTCTCTATAGTAATAGTGTCTAATCACTACTTTTCTTTCACAAGTGTTTTCCTAATTTTGCATGCTTATAAGAAGTTAAAGAAAGTATTCTCAAACAAGCTATGCCGTAAACCCTAATATTTCCCTTTAAATTTTAAATTTGTCTTCTTTAATGTACTATATGGTTACCTTAATATATAGTATGTTATTCACAAGATCATTATAGGTTCTTCTACATGAATTGTCCATAACTTTAACTTCTACATAAACTTGAGCTTAATATAATACATTGGCTTCAAGTTATAATATACCATTCACATGGCACTATATATGAGTTTAAATGAATTGTTTGCCACTTAGCCTTTTTAAGCTAAACTTATGGTTCGTTGACCTTAATGTTTGGTATGTTACTCTTAACACACTAAACGATAACCAAGAACATCATCCATGAACCTTAACACCTATACCATAGACTAAATGCATGGTACATCAAAAAATAATATACTATCCATTTTTCTTAGAAGCTTTAGGTCTAATAATTGATCTTAATCCATGGCTCTAATATGCAGTAAATTAATAAATAACATATTATCCTTTTTTCTTATGAAATGGTTTATCCTGAGCCTACTACTAGCATACTATCCTTAAGGCTCTCAACATACCATCCATTTAAGCCTAATGTATAATAAAATTCATATATAATACGAGAGATAAAAGCATAAAATTAAGAATTTTTTAATTTGAAACAAATCTCATCCAAACCCATTCCCGCTTTTGAGAAACCACAAAAACAACTTAAGACTATCTCGACAAAGGGAAATCATATGTGAAAACATACATTTACCAATCCTTTTTCTTTGGAGTGGATCAAACTGATGTAATATATGCTAAGCCAATACAGAATAAGGGGAGTGGGTAAATTATGCATTTATTCTTTTTATTATTAAAAATTTTTTCTTAAATTAAAATTTGGTAAGTATGAAATTATTGATTTAATAATTTTGTTAAATAAAAATAATATATAAAAAATTTATGATTTTAAAATGTTTTCAAAAAAATATTTTATGCTTGATAAAAATATTTTTGAAAATTTCTTAAATATATATATATATTTAATTAAATATTATTAAATAAACAAATATCATAAATTATACAATAATAAAGAAAATAAAAGTAACAAAAACTTTTTAAGTGGTTCAACCTAACTAGTGTCTACATCCGCCCTATTAAGGCCTAAAATTCTACTAACAAAACTACTTTTCGTCATTCTAGGTAGAGATAACTTTTACACATTACGTCCTTTTGTTGTAGTAGTTAGGGGATTCATTATCACAATTTTAATCACAAAATTTTATAATATTGAAATATAATACAAAATAATAATTAATCATAATATTTTATTATTCACTTGTAAAAATATATATGACACAAATCTACGGATATGATATTGGAATATGAATATAATTTTGAGAAAATTTGCAACAACCTAAATAACATAGTTTTGAAATATTAAGTCAAAAGATTTATCAATATAGACTAACATTACTAATAAAAATAAAATCAATAAAATTTTGCATTATTACATTTTTTTTGGAAAAAATAAAAAAAATAAAAAAAATGAATAATCAATTATAAAAAAGTTACCAATAAGATGTGCAATTAAAGAAAATGTTGAGACAAGAAAGAAAAAATTGAGTTACAAACATAGCTTCAACAAAGGAATTAAAATCAGATTACAATTTTCACTCTTACACATTCACTTCTCAAAAATATTGATATTGCAAGGTTAAAATTAACTCTCTCTAACTTTTAAAGCTCCTTTATTTATATTAGAATATTTTAGATTAAAAAATAAAATTTTTCTAACTGCTTGAAAGGTCTGCAAAATAATCGTTAGTATTTGACATTCGAAACAACACAAACAATTTTCTAACAATTTTCTAAAATACTGATTACAAGTAGAGATAATGAATTTTGTGTGATCTGGGTGGACAGAACAATAACCACCTAATCATAATGTAAAATAAAGGGTTCATATCTACGCTGAATAGGATTTGATCTTGGTCATTAGATTTTACATGCTAGAGGGGCAGTAATGATGCGTAGGAGCACTGTTCACAAAGGCAGAGACAATCACATTTGTTTGATCAAGCTTTACAAATGGACAACTAGATGAAATGCACTGTTAAAAATGTAGAGAAGATCCCAACCATTCAATCAGGCTTATTAGATAGAGGTTAGATGAAATCTGTTGTTCATAAAGGAGGGTGCGATCTAGATCATTTGATTGTGAAAATGCACAATTAGACAATGTTGAGTCGCTCCTACATGCTTTAATTTCTATGAAATTTCCATGTTATAAGGATTCATCTCCTCCTATAATTCAAGCCAGTATATGAGGTTGGCTCCCTCCTTATGTTCTCGGGAATTCATTCCCTAAGCAATTAGCATACTTAAAGGATTATATGTTAAATAAGATAATGGGTCCAACTTAACCCACAACATTACTCAATAATTTGTGAGTCTAACCTAACTTGTTATTCTTAAGTTGATTCAGGACTTACTCCTGACTTGATTTAACCCAATATATTAAGGATCTTATTGAGACTTTAAGCTTGACCTTTTTTGACTCATGGATCTCCAAGGCCCATTGCCCAATATTTCGGGCCACTTGGGCCATGCCTTTGGGCTTGGCTATGTGTTGATTTATTTGGTCAAAGTTTTTATTTTATTGTCTAAAACATTCTTTTATATATTTATTATTTTTTATTTCCTTTAAAGTATTTTTGTAATTATTAAAATAATAAAATATTTTTATAACTACTAAAATAATAATGCATGCAAATGAATAATATTATGTAACTTAATTATATTATATATAACCAAGTGATATGATAAATAATTAAATTAGTAGATGCTTTGGATATAGACTCCTGATGGTTAATTATTCCATCAAGGGTTTGACCAATAACTCTTTGATATGCTATTTAATCTATAGTTAGAAAATAACCATCAATGCTGCTTTAATTTGCTTCACTTGTGAATTACTTCATGAGATATTTGATCAAAGCTCTCAAGCCCCCACCTCACCAGTACTATTAGATCACAAAAATATCATCAGAGTCGTGCGATACAATATCTAAGTAAGGACAAAGAACAAAACCCACGACCCGAGGGTGAGACAAACACCAACCCCTAAAATCCAAAGTATATATATAAAGGCATGTTTTAAACATTTAATCACACCAAAACTTTCCCTCTCTCACACATCTCTTGAAAATGGCTCTTCTGTAGCAGCATCATTCCCATCTCTCGGTGTAGTGGTTTCATGACCTATGATGTAACCATTAAATGAGATTTACACATCTCAGTAGATAAATCTACATAGTTAACCCAATATAAATGAAAATACATACCATGAATAACACAGATGAATCATATGCATAGAGAGAAAACCATACCAGATTTCATATATAAAAGGTAATGCCAAATGAAAAAAAAACACAAAGAAATGTCCGTTCCTTATAAAGTGTGTTATTATCAGGCCCAATTCCCTTTGACGCATTATCCTCTGGATCCAATCATCATCATGACCTCCAGCCGACATCCAATCAAGCACATAACACTATACAGATATCTGATCCGAAGATCGATATCCTGTGATCCAACACGCTGAGCCTAGTGCCACCAGGCAGGTATGGTACCATACCCTGCGATCGAACACGCTGAGCCTGGTGTAATCATCATGGAGTCATAGCACATAACACTAGGCAGATATCTGATCCGAAGATCGATACCCTGCGATCCCACATGCTGAGCCTAGTGGTGAGGATAATGTTCTCTGGGAATCCATTTTTACTACCATTTCCAATCATAATTCCAAACAATTATGCCATATCAAAAGACCTTTCTTTCCATATTGTTTCTTCATTTTTATTTCATTATCATACCATGTTATTTATTCATTTTCAGTTTTCATGTAAATGCATAAGTAATCCATATCATAGTGTTTCTTCTTTTTTATGCCATAAACAACATATGCAACAATCAAAATACTATAACAGTAAGAAAAGCATGTAAAAACATATAATATTGTGCTACATCACAGGATTATGAATTTATCTACCTGGATTTGTTGTACGAAATTTTCTTGCCCACTTCTAATTTGTCTTGATGTCCTACAAGCCCATAAATGCAAACATAATCAATTTAAAATATATTTATTAGCCAAAATTACTTTCTAAAAGCTGTTATCAAACGGTTCCCCAAAAAATCCCAAAATTTTCTTAATTAAATTTCCGATATTTTGGCTTTCGTATGTACTGTAACCAAAATTGCTTTTCTAAAAGCTTTCCCAAATATGAAAATCCAAATTCTTAATTTCGGCTATTTGTTTTTTTTTTGCTGGTTTCCCGTCGCCTGGACCGGTCGCACCCAATGTGCCTAGTTCAGCGACGCGACCCGGCCCAAAACCTAGATTGGTCCCCCCTCTCTCTCTCCCGTGCGTCCGGCGGAACTAAAATATTTCGTCAGCGCTGGACTGGCCGATTCATGCACTGAACCGATCAATTTCAGCTCGACTTCCGTCATATCGGTCTCCGCCGCTCACCAGAAAACTTACATAACCCTGACGACGAATAAATTATTTCTTACCTTACGGAAACCTTCGTTGGCCGTCACCGTCGCATGTTGGAATTCATTGAAATCCTTGCCAGGCATTACTGTAGCGTGTCGGAACCTCGCTGAGCACATCGGCAGTCGTCGAAAATCTCACTATCGCACTTCGGCAACCTTCCCACAGTCAGTGTTCTTTGCAGAAATGCTTTTCAAAACACCCCCTGCTTCTGATTTTATAGCGCGGTCGAAACCGACTTGCCATGAACAGCATTTTTGCATAACACCCCTTCCTAACTTTTTATTTACACAAATATCCTCCTTTTGGAGAAATAAACCTGCGCCGAAATTCTTAAAATTGCATATATACCCAACGTAACCAACAACTATAAAATTACAAATATACCTTTCGCCAAAATGAATTGAACTATGCCGACATTTACAAAATTACAAATATATCCTCAATATTACAAATATATCCCAAATCTTTAAAAATTCATAATTTATTCCTTAAAACTCCAAAAATTACAAACTAGACACCGTTGAACTCGTCTTAAAGAGCTCTTTCTAAAAAAAATACAATAAATAAAATAAAGAAAACTAAGGCTGTTACAAAAGCTCTCTAATTGAGATCTTATAAGAGCTAATGTATGACATGAAACACACTCGGGAAAAATATTAGAGAAACTAATATAATAATTTTGTTGTCATCATACAAGTGATGCCATGACCAAGGGTATAACACAAAGTTATCTCAATTCTTTTGTTTCTTAAGGAACTCAATTCCTTACGTAACTCTCTAGGCAAAATGTTGCCTCTAATAGTTGACGAAGTCTTTGACAAGCTCTTTTATTTTTAAGATTCTCTTCCTTCCTTCTTCTTAATCTCTCTCATCTTTTTTTCCCAAGCATTTGCACTATTCCTTACATTTGGGAATGGACTTATATAGTACTTTTTCTTAAAATAGCATAAGAAATTAAATAGTGTTCTTAACTTTAAAAATTTGTTGAAATTTTAATTGAATTTTAAAATTACACATAACATAATGGTAAATTCCTTTCAATGAGCTCTTCTTAATGACAAGTTGAAATTTTGGCATGCATTTTTGGATGCATCAAATTTTTCTAATTACTTAGAATTAATTCTAAACATAGTAAATTCTCATACAAAACACACAAATACTTAAGTATTTCCTGATTAAATATTTGGGCTATCACAATGATCCTAATAAATTATTCTTTTGTATACTTAAATGGATAACATATAGGTAATGCAATCCTATAATATGTGTTAAAGAAGGTAGATACCTCATCGATGTTGAGATTAGAATAATGGTTTTTGTCATCTTAACTCTAAGATATGTCTTGCTTTATTTGTCTTGTTGATGTCATAACTTATGATTGCTTTATCAGCGTTCTGTGATACATCCTATTAGATAGAATTATAGTTAGATCAATCTCTTGAAATGGTTCCATAATACCTCATAGCTTTAGATCCTCTTACGATGAGTGTTCCACTATGTCAACTTCTCAATTAAACAAAAGCCATTTCTCAATTGGAATGTACCCATATACTAAGAATTATGTCTTGAGATGGTCCGTACACATGTCAAACTTTTTGACATTCACCTCTTTATTGTATATCATGTTCACTTTGGCTTCAATTTCAATGGAAATCATCAGTCTTTGTAATTCAAGAGTGCAAACTAAACATCATTGGATTTCTTGTCAATCTTATAATGGTGTTGTATATCTTAACTAATCTTGTATTGGTTTGGTTATGTTTGTTTTCAGTTGTGTTACCTTTTTCAAGTTTAATTGTCCTAGCTTACTAATAAGTGGATTGTTGCTTCATGATAAATTACGCCAAGCCTAAAATCTCACAAGCCAATTATGCTAGTTATTACTCAAATGTTTGAGTAGATCCTCCTCATTTACCATTGAATTCAAATTTCTTGAATTGTTTGATTATTATTGAGAAGTCTAAATCTATTCCTATTAATATCTTCTAATCTCAAATATATATGATTCAAATAAGGATATAATATCATATGATTCTTTCTCTCCTTTACTACTCTTAGATGGAGATTTTAAAGGATGTTGTGAGAATCTCTTCTTGACCAAATGGTATGGATTGGTCTTAATAAGTGCATAATAATAAACAAATAACAAGTCTAAATTGAAAGACATCTCCTAATTATTGGGATTCTCTAACAAATGTTGTAATGCTTTGCTCATTGGTTCAAAAAATACCAGACCATGTTAAAAAAACTAGTTGTTTTAGGTTCCAATCAATGCTTCAAGGAGTTCTAATACTCTTCAATTGCTAGCAATCACTTTTCAAACTTTATGTGGGTTTCACGATCCCTTATTTCAAATAATGTTATACAAAAATCCCTTCATTCCATGAGTGGTGTTGGTGACTATATGATATTTCTCATGATGTACACAACATATCTTCTGATGATGAGTTTCCTTCCTTTCTATCCATTTGGGTTAATCATAAAATTTGTACAAATCCAACAAAACTACTTACATTCAATTTGTTTTAAAGAGCTTTCTGTAATACATACTAAATTTTCTTATCTTTAACATGTTTTTATTTTTTGAAGATAATAATGTAAATTATAATATATTATTATAATAAAAAAAATAAAAATAATACTATAACACCTACCAATTTATTTTGACCAAAATTTTAGATAAGCAAATAATGTCAAACTTCTACAATAATATTGTCATAGACTTGTTTCAATGAGTGCTTTCTAACAATTAAAATTTTATTAGTCATAAGTGATTGTAACATTAGCAAAAGAATATGACAAAAAAAGAGATGTCATAATAGAAGACAAAGTGTAGCAATGAAAACAAAAGTTTCACATTGGAAGAGGAGGATAAAAGTCAAGATAAATAAACCAACAAGTCATACAATATTGTCTCATCATGGGTGAAATATGAGATTGACGTATTCTATTACCATTTTGACGAGTTCATGGTCAAATCCGATAAGTTAGGAAATTAAAAAATTTTAAAAAGCAATTATGAAATATTCAACTCTAAATCAACGTTTCAAATAATATTTTTAAATATAATTTTATCACAGGTCGATGGCTTTTATATATAAGGGTAAGAGTCATAAAAATTTAAATCCAAATTTAACAAATAAGTTTTGATAACTTTCAAAAATATTTATATCAAAGCAAAAAAAAAAATCAAATTATTCTAAAGAAATTTTGGTTTTGTATTATATGATTGGATATTTGCATGGAGGACATTGCATGTCCATCTGTTGGATTAAAAAAGGGAGGCAAAAAATACCTTTGTCACCTTCCTTCTATGTAGATGATTACATGTCTAACTTATGTCAAAGGTCTAATTAGAAGATGTTAGCCATTTTATTTAGTTGGCTAAAATCTTGTCACACAAAAAACCTACATTGATCTTTAACTATTGGGCCTCAAAGAACTAGTAAGATCTCATAAAATATAAATGAGTTTTAAATGATTAGGTCTTAGGAAATTTGTTGGCCTATAAAAAACAGTCAAAGTTTCAAAAAATCTATTTGTGCATAAAAGAACTAGTTGTGGTATAAGAGAATTCAAAAAACTAGTCAGTATCTTATAAAATCTAGCATTGTTTAGGGAAGACTCATTTAGATCCAATAAAACCTGTTTTAGTGATACTTATCTTACATCAAATCTCTCTCTCTCTCTCTCTCTCTCTCTCTCTCTCAAAAACACTTTATATTAGGTTCATTATAACAAAAGAAGAGTGGTGCAATTTTTATCATATTAATAAATTTGAGTGGTGATAGATTAAGATGCAAAATAATAAGAAAAAAATAGATCATTTAAAGGTCAATTAGGATATTAATTGAACAAAAATAAGAGGAAAACGTTTGGTATTTTGTTGTAATGTGATCTTATTATTAATAAGTGTGCTAACATTCAATCTAATGGTTAGTTTGGATGAAATATTAAAATCTTAATTGAATGTCTCTTTAAATTTTATGACTAATAGATTGAGATGGTGGTCTCAGAGTATTTCAATATGTCATGTTAAACTAAATTTTGTATTAAATAATAAATATAGATAACTTGTTCTTGAGATGGAAACCAAATATGATGGAGTATTATATATATATATAGAAAGAATAGACATAATAATTTTAATATCTAAGACATTAATTTAAAATGTGGAAAATAATAATAAAAGCTTGTATGACTTAATTATAACAATATATTTAACAATAAATTATTTAGATGGTTAAAGATAAAGAATAATAATAAGCTTATTAGAAACTTAGGACAGATAAAGTAAGATGAAATATTCAAAGTCATGTTCAATGGATTATCATAAATTTCAAAATAAAAAATTGATAATCTTAATAAAAAGAATAAAAAAATGATTGACATTATAAAAGTGTGCAACTTAATTCATAATTGATAAATAGTTAATTTAATATCAATTAAAATAAACTATATCACATGATGTCGGAAAAACATCCACCCTAAATTTCTGTAATTTTTTTTAATTCAAATGTTTTCATTCAACGCCGAAACGCAGCTGTAGGCGTGTTGCGCGCCGTTGAGTGGAGAGGAGGCAGGGCGCTGGCGAGGGAATGGCTTTGTCGTGGGGAGGTGGAGTCGATATCAGGCGGGCGAGGCGGCCGACAGTTGGCGTAAAGATTTGGAAGCAGAGGTTGTGGTTGGAGTTTAGGGTGGGGTTGCCATCGGTCTCAGCCCGATAAGGCGACATCATAGCAGAAGAGGAACTGTCGCGGCAGAAGAGGAGGATGGAAGTCGGATTCTGCAAGCTCGTTGGGTATTTTAGACATAAAATATGCAAACATGGGCAGCACTGAAGTTTCACATCTTTTGTGAAGTATCAAGTGAGGTTCTCAGCCAGAGCATACGCATCCATTTACCCATCACATACTGTGGCCGGTGGCTTGCAGAATTCTTTAGATGTTAAGCCTAATGGAAGAAAAAGAATTACCTTTGGTATGTTTCACGTGAATTACACATTTTGATATGTGAATTATAATAACCGCAGTTTTAGATACATAACGATGGTTTGGTTTACGCTTTAAGTTTGGGCATTAATTTCTTTAGCAAGCTTCCATAATATACGCTTTAATCTGCTCAGATTGCACTTTTTGAGAAAACGATTCCATACGTTTTATAAGTATTTTCATATTGTTTTTTTGAACATATTCCGTCAAATCCATTTCTCGGTTGTTATTAATCATATTTGCATGTAAATAGCTATGTCACCAACCTCTCTCTGTCTCTCTCTTATCTGGTTAGACTTTAACTGTTATTCTCTTGAAAGTATGAGTAGTATAGTTTTTCATTTTTAAGTATGAGCCTGTTGGTTTGTTCTAACTAGCTACCTCATACTTACCATGGTCCCGTTTCATTTTGGTTGGTCTTCGTGCCTCTTATCAATCATTAATTAGAAGCTTAAGCATCATTATCAGCCCGAGTGAGAAGTAAATGGTGTTATGGAATTTTCCATTTGTATGGAGAGAAATACATGGTGGTTGGGGGATGCTAAGGCAGATCTACTAGATGTTGAGTTGGCAAGATTCTATCTAAAGATCTAGGTCCAAGTTAGTGTTGGTTAGTGATTGCTTCATATCAAAACTAGATTTGAGTTTTTAACTTTTTCCTTAAGCATAGTAAAATTCATAATTGATATCATTTTCATTTTAGGTTTGTTAAATATTTTTTTAACAAAATGCTGAAGGTTGCCTAATTCAATTTTAATCAATCTCAGTGAAAAATAAAGCTCATTTATTTCCAATTATTTGAGCAAGATAAAATCCAAAATCTATCTATTTTATGTTATATTTTTGTTCCAAGTTAAAAAGCTGACCATACATAGCTGCACACTATTCATCAAGTGTACATGATTTATGAGCACAAGAAATGCATAAATAAATAGGTATGTTGATACTATGATTGGATTATGGAAGTTCAACAGAGATTTATTTGATGCAATTGGACCATAATATAAGACCAGATGAAAAATTTCCAAACTTGTGTCCATAAACAAATTGAGCTCCAAACAAAGCTAAATTCAAAGTGTGGAAGACTTAGAAAACTCATAAAATGTTTGAAAATGAGAGATACAACTCCCCTTTAGACCCTTATTGCATTATTTTTAGACTACCAAGTCAATGGAGGGCTGATGTAATCATCTTTCATGCGTTGACCCAACTAATATGTTGTTATAATTTAATGGAGTTTGAACTCTATAAACATGATTAGCTTAGTTATGATTGTCCTCAAGGATACAATATTTGACTTTGTAGTATATGCTTCTAAGTGGGTCAATGATCCCTTAAAGAGCTCCTTGGTATATAAGAACAAAGTTGAAATCGCGAGTCATCTATCTTTCGCCACTAACAATCGTAAAGCCCATGCAAACATCAAATAACATCTTGTTGCCAAATAGCTTTGTGCAATCTCCTCGAGTGCCATGCCATATGGTGCTTGAGAAGTGCTTTAGATCTCCCCACATTGTGAATAGGCTAGCTAATTCTTCAAAGGCCACGTGGTGTTTGAGCAATCTTTGAAGAGAAGCGGGTAGTGGATGGATGGAATAGTTGTGAAGTATTCTTTTGTGTCAAATTTCACTTGAGAAACCTTTCTTATTTTCCAGTAGAGTGAATCGTAGCAAAAGAGCGTTTGAGCCCCATGCTTTTGGTTTCAATGAGTTATGATTTTTTATTTTGATCAATGACTTATATTAAGTTGGTGAAATTTTTAAATTTCAAGGTATATTATGCATGATCATAAGTTTTAGGGTACATAACAAGTAGGTCTTTCTAGGTTGTCCTTTTGTGTGACTAGTTCTCATATGTTTTTGAACTATTTAATTGGTCTCTCTAATTTGATAATAAGGTAGCTTGGTCTTTCCTTTGTCAAGGACATTAAAACAAAACATATATAATTTTTTACTCCCAACATATAATATCGTCTCAAAAGTTTTATCTACAATATTTTTTCTTGAACTTTCAAAATCTCTCATCATTGTAGTTTCTCTTACAATTCATTGTGTCAACGGGCACTACGCTATTGATGGTGCAACATTTTTATTTCTCTATGTTCTTCAAACAATCTCCCTTCTCTTTTTCAAATTGCCCTTGCCCATTGAATCATGCTTATTAGTTGAATATCTCACTGGTTGAATAACACTTTCCTCTTGAACCCCCAAACATTGGGAGCTTTTGTCCCAATTGATTAAATACCAAATCTCTCTTTTTGGTTGCATTAGACTAAAAACCCTAGCACCCATAGCAAACAAGAGTAGCCACTTTTAAGAGAGTTAAGGTGTACTAGAATTTTAAGTATTAAAAGATCCATGACCTAACAAAACAAAATGTCAACTTTATTGTTATTTGTTAGATGAAAAATCTAGTTGCTAGTATGTTTAAACTAGAAGGAAAATATGAGTAAAACAATTAAAATATGAAAAGAGTGACTATAATGTATTTTTATTTCCTAAGTAAATGAGATAAAATAATTCAAAGGTTAATAAGGACGTAATTAACATTCATTACCTAGAATGATGCACTTCAAAACTTTAAACATATGATAGAACCTATATTGAGTTCTATTTTAAACTTTCCTAATGTGAAACATTTGGGGCTGAACTTTAATTTACAATTGCAGTTTTATTGTATTGTCATATGTTTTATCTTTTAATTGATTGCAAAAATTATTTATTGGGCTTTATTTTTTGTCACATAGTTTATATCTAGGGTGCAAACCTGATCATGTCCTGGTGTGGTCTATGACATGCAGTATCTTGTTAAAATGGCATGTAGTATTAGAATATATGATTATACTATGTAAATGTTTGTTTGACTTTCCATAGTTGTTTGTAATTTTATTTTTTATATGTTATACTTTACTATATATTGTAATTCACCGTAGCTGGTGACTACCTTTCCCAATTCGTTAGTTTCTATTAACCCCCCCCTTTGATCTTGCTAACAAATGCGACCCATCTCAGAATGCTCTGGTATCTTCAAACATTCAAGTTGTTCTATTTAACATTGCATATTGTAAAAGTTTCTTACTTGATTATGAAAACCTGTTTTTTCTTTGTTTATTATTTAGTCAATTAAACACTTGTATGAATTGGCTTTATTTGCTATTAATTTCTATATTGTTCTCTTGTTGCTTGATTTGTAATTCACTGCAACTGGTGACCACCTTTCCCGATTCATCATTTTGTATGAATGCCTTTAATCTTGCCAACGAATGTGGCCCATCTCAGAGTACTATGGTATTTTGAAACATCCAAGTTGTTTTATTTAACATTGCATATTATAAAAGTTTCTTACTTGATTATGGAAACATGTTTTTTTTTTCTTTATTTATTATAGTCAATTAAGTGCTTGTATGAACTTGCTTTATTTGCTATTAACTTTTATATTGTTCTGTTGTAGCTTGTATGAAGCATATAAAGTTCTTCAAGCTATAGAGAATTGTTAGTTTTGTTTTTTTTTTATTTGATGACCTATCCAAATTATCCATAGTGAATGCATGCTATTCTTAATTAATCAAGAAACATGACGATAAAAGATGTGGTAATATACCACTGAGTTCTTGCCTATGATTATTGGTAATCTCAAAATTATGGATACTTTTCACGTTTAGTGGTTCAAGTGTTGGTGACAAGATTGGATCGTAGATTTGCATTGCCAACAAATGACGAGTTACTGCTTATTATGTCTTTGCATTTTGATTTGGTTATTAATTTTTCTAAGATGTATGTGTTGGAGGATAGAATGTGTGATTTTAAAAGGAGAAGAGATGCAAAGAAAACAAAGCAATAAAGGTAAATAAAATGAATGAAATGAAGAGGATAGAGAAGAACTATATGGGTTGAGTTTGATTGGACCATTTTCTTTGTGCATCACACTTGGGAGAAAGTTTAATTCTTCATCAAAATGGTTTAACGTTACATCATCATTCTCCCTTGGATACTCCTAAGAAATGTAGTAGGTCCTTTATATAGCTTATACAAGGTCAAGCCAACTTCCAAAGCAATATACATATTGCCCCTTTTTGACTAGCATGATGACATCTCAATTGTTCTAGCATGACCTTGGGAAATCAAAGATTTCCTTTTATGAGTTGTCCCCTAGAAATTGCATGAAACTTTAGCCAATATTATATTATGCAACAAGATCTACTATGCATAAATTTGTGGATATGTAACTTTCTTGAATTTTGTTAAGTTTGACATGGTAGGCAAAGGAGAAAAGATTGAATATAAGAAAATTATAGATGTATCAAGAAATTTTCTTACAACTAAAAAGTTGGTACAAGGTGCCCCAACTCTAGGTATACATCTTAACATAAAAATGAGTATAAAAGAAAGATTTTAGGAATTATATTTAAGGTTGGAAAGAAATTTGGAGGACTAAGCGAGAAATGTTTGATTTACTATTATTCTATTATTGCTGAAATTTTTAAAATATACATTAAAATTTGATTTAATTAATTGTGTTTTTGAATTGTTTCTGATAAGAACACGCATGGGGTATTAATAGTTTAAGCCTACCATAATGTTGGTAATGCACTACCAAGCTTACTCTTGGTTGGGATTAATGAGGTCATTGTCTATTACATTGTAAGTGACAATACATTTTTATTATTTACCCAATGGGTTGATTTCTATCTATTCTAAATCGTTAACATGTTATACTTTTATTTGGACAATATCATTTTTTAAAACTTTATAAATTCAGCTCTTACTCCCATTTGTTCTATCAGAATATGAAATATTACGTAGTTCTATAAATATTAGAACATAAATAATAGATATAATTATTGGTATCTCCTTCAAGAGTTTCATTCCTTATGCATCTCTTGTGGTGTTCTTTGGATAATATATTTTTTTCTATATGGTATTAGAGCATTTGTTTCCTAAACATTAAGTATTCCTTTGTGATCAACATCTTCATTTGCTTCTCTAATCCTAGCTCGCCAACAACCCTCACCTACAACAACACCCCCTCGCAATGCTAACTCTTCCCTCGCTCACCCATTGACCTCTTCTACTGTCTTGCTCATGATTAACATCTCTTTATTCTCTTTTTAATCCCTTCCACTCTTAAGATTTACTATGAAGAATTGTTGTATCTTAAGTGGCAATAAGCCATGGTTAAATAAATGTTTGTTCTCTTCTCTTGTTAGACATGGAAATTTGTATAAACACCCTCTTAATGTAGATTTGTTGCTTATCATTTGTTGTTTGCTCTTAAGTACAAGAAAGAGGATACCATTGACTTGTTCAAGTTTTTCTTGATTATCAAACGCTTCAATCAAACATATGGCATCAATTATCATGATATTCTCTCATTTGCATGTCTTATTCACTCTTATCATATTCTCTTTTATGGTCAATAAAGACTGGATTATACTTCAACTTGATGCCAAGAATGCCTTTTTTAATGATGATCTTCAAGAAACTATGTACAGGAAGTAGCCAATGGGATTTGTTACTCAGTGGAGAGAATGGATTATGTTTGCAAGTTGAAAAAATTTACTTACAATTTGAAACAGCTCCTTAGAGCTTGGTTTGAAAAATTTATTTAGGTTCTTATTGCCTTCCTTTGGATCTTGGAGATGCCAAATGGATCATTGTGTTTGGGAAGAAAAGAACTTATAGTTTTTTCATTCTATTGTCTATGTGGATGTTATTACCATCTTTGGAAGTGACTTCAAAAAAATTGAAAAGACAAAAAAATATCTAACAAAGCATTTTGTTACAAAAGATGTGGAATGCCTACAATACTTTCTAAATATTGAGATAGCTTATAACATGCAAGGAGCTGCCTTGTTCCATAAAATATGTGCTTGATTTATAGAGGAGGCAAGTCTACTTGGTACCAATTCTATTTTGACTCCAATTAATTTGAACATGTTGTTTTGGGATAATGGAGAGCTTTTGGAAGACATCTTGTTTTCAAAGATTGGTAGACAAATTGGTCTATTTGATTTGTAGTTGATTAGACATCTTATTTGTCATAAGAATTATAATTTAGTTTATGAGCAAGTCTTAAAAGATTCATTTGAATGTTGTTATAAAGATACTAAAATATATAAAAGCAACTCCCAAAAAGAAATTACTATTTGTAAAAGATAATTATTTGTAGAATAAGATGTATTTTGATGATGATTATGCTAATTCAAAAAACAAACAGCACACTTTAGACTACTGCATCTTTTTAAGAAGAAATTTTGTAACTTGGAGAATCAAGAACAAATGGTAGCAACATGATACAGTGTTTAAGTTATGTATCAAGCCATGGCTAATAAGACTATTGTGTTATTGTGGGTAAAGCATTTACTTATAGTGATTTTTGATAGCTAGAGCTATTACCCTTGCATTATAACAACTAAGTCATTATTTACATTGCAAACAATCTAGTTTTTTATGAGCACTAAAGACATCAAAGTTGTTTACCATTTTTATCAAAGTTGTCATAAGAGATTTGCACTCCTTTCAATCATTTTGTGAAATATTTGACTGTTATGTTTCTTTAAGCTTTAGCCTCCAAGCCCTTAAAAGCAAATTGTAACAAGCTCGACATGATTAATATCTATGCTTTGATTTGAAGTGGAGTACTATAATACAAAATATTAGGTAGCTCCCTGTTATCAAGTGAAATAATGACATTTTCTTTTATACATGTTCAACCAAAATATTCCCTATATTATTGCACTAATTGTGGTAGACAAATTTCAAAATGGTTAATTGACAATGTTTCTCGAGTAAAGCCCCAACATGTAAGTGTTAACATTGAAATAGAGGATGTCCTTTGGGAAATCCATGGTTGCAATGGGCACAACAAGAAGTTGGTATGTGTGCTCAACATATCTTGATGCTGAACCATAATTATGCCCTCTTATACATGTATAATGATGAGCAAAAGATGTTTGGAAATCATATTGCTTTTGAGATCAAGTTGTAGAGGTGGATTTGATTACAAGAAGTTTGTTGAGCCATCTAAGGATTATCTTATGTGGATCTGTATTCTCTAATGTTGTTTCCAAAAAGTTTTTGGATTGTTGAAGGTTGGATAGAGAGCAGGAGGAGAGAGGAGTTTTGCTCAATAGAAGAATATTCAATCTCTTATTGATCTTTATTTTGAGACAAGATAGTGGGAGTAGTTTGTCACCATAATAGATTGTATTTGCACATTGTTGTTGAAGTTTATTTTGGTGCATTTGAAGATTGTTTTAAAGCAAAAAATGTTTACATGCAAAAGATAATGTGAATTTCAGATCCATAGTAGGCAAGTACCACTCCATCCTTTTATCCATTGATTTGCAGCACTCTAGTATATTAGTTTCCCAAATTGTCAAAGCCAATAGAAGTTAGTTTAACTATAATGTTTGGATGATATGTTGTATGATTACTTTTGGGTTGAATCATCTTACATAATAATGCTAAAAACACGGACAACTCAAATGGGTAAATGGTTCATCAAAAGGAACTTGTCCTCTTAGTCACATCAACAAAATTAGTTGTAAGACATTGCTAGATTGTAGTAAGACGTTGGGTTGGATGATCTCAAAAAAGATCCAAGCTAGCCAAACAATCCATACCAACCAACTCGTTGAAGTTCATGGTAACCCAATATGGGGATGGGGGGACCCACCAGTGGGATGTAAGGAGACTTGCATTAAGGAGGCAACCATAGTCACAATTCCTCTTGTCAATGTGAACTTAGAGGGGCCAAGGTAGAAGCAAAGGTCAAAATGCAATCCATAGTTAAGTGATGAAGAGGACCATGGACTTTTATGGAGTCCAATATTGTTGGTCCTCTGTATGAGGCTGATGATCATGATGAGGGAAGTACCGTTGCAGTTCCAATGGTCTGTCGCTGCAATAAAAGAGAGGTCTAGTACATCTTGCAACAAGGCAGGGGTGGAAGTCACAACTCAGGAGGTTTGTTGATGGAGGAGTATCGAAGAAGCAAAGTTGTACATGATGAGAGTTTGGTTTAGATTCTTGTTAGCTTGACAACCTTAGGGGGATTGGGTGGATGAAGATAGATGATTGAGTGATTTTTGCTTTCTTGTTGGAATAGAACCCTAAAAAATCCTCCATAAATACATAGAGTATATTGACTAAACATCTAACACCAAGTGACCCCAAACTTAACATCACCAAAGAGCTTAGAATAGATCTTAGTCGTGGGGCCCCTCTCCTCATTTGTTTTCTAAACCAATTTTTCTTCACTAGAATTGTCAAATCTACTTAGCCATTAGGTATATTCAATGAAGGGAGCTCCCAATTTCTCTACGCAATCCATGCTCCACTTATTCATACAAAGTAGACTAGATACAATCGGAGGGAGGTCATCATGGGTATTGCAAAAAGTCAACTATTATTGATGGGGGAAGAGTGGGTGATAGAAAACCACCGGTCACTGAGGATCTTACTTTGTACTTGTCCTCCAACACCCACCATTTGCACAAATTACTAATATTTGGATAAGATGTAGTACACAACATGTAGATACCTACCATCTTCTAGAAGTGCTTATTTGTAGAAGCGTTCTATCAAGCTTGAAGAACTTATGATGAAATGTTGTATTTTAGTTGTTGGTGATTTTATTGTTTATTTTTTCTTATTACTTAAGGTAAAACAAATTTTATATCTGCACTTGGTAGATTTTCACTAATTCAAACCACATGTAAATTGGCATGCATTGGCGATCTTCGGGTACAACATCATTTGACATGGATTTGGAAAATATTGAAAGTCGGTTGGCATCTTTATATGGCCACACTTCGTAGGTTTATGCTAATTTGGACCACACATGAACTAGCATTTATTGTGATCAACATTTGTTGGTTTTTCAAGTTCTTAATTTGATCATATTAATCCTTGTTTAAGTTATTTTTGTTTTTCCTTTTTATTTTCATCATTGTTCTATATCCATAAGACATTACAATTGATGTAAACTTGATCGAAAAATTAAAGTCATAGTACAATATATGAAGATTTCATTGAGAAGTGCACAAATTTTAACATAGATTATAAATACATTACAATAAGATGACTATCGATGTGTTGAATAGTTATGTCCAACCTAACAATAACATCTGCATTTCCTCCACTTTGATCTTGTTGTTTGCTCATGGTGTTCTAGTAATGCTATGATATGGAGATCATTTTAGACATTCACAAGTTGGATGCCTTAGGAGTCAACCATGTCAAACATAGCCAAGAGGGCTTGAGGGAAATTCTTAAGGGAAGAAAGTTGCCTCAAGAAGGCAGTAATGATGTTAGATGGGAGACATGAGATATCATGACAACTTCATCGAAGAGAGATAGGATGAGGAGCTATGCCATCGAGAAGATATTCTCAATAGAGTGGTTGGTGTTAAACATTATAGAGAGCTCTTCTTCTTTTGTTGAAAACTTTCATTTTTACAAAGTTTGAAGTGATTGATCTTTGTCTCTTTACCTTGAGGCTGGCATCAGCGGGTGCTCTTCTTCTTTGGGGTCATATTGCAATAATGCTTTGATTGCTAGGGCTTAAGGAAGCAAGGAAAGAAGAAGGCAAAAAGAAAAGCCAAGGAATGTAGCAAAAGGTTCCAAGGACTCATGATCATCTTCAAAGGATGCTTGTTTTGGATCTTTCTAAGATGTTTGATGATCTAATGGATGATAATCAATTTGCTTATTTGTTTTATCCTTAATTTATTTTGTCTGGTTAGATTGGTTTGGAGTTCAACATTCGAGAAATCAAAATCATCATTATTTTTAAAAAAGAAAAAAGATAATTAGGACAAAAAATGCTAAAATATTTTCATTAATGTCCACTAATTTTTATTATTTTCAAATCATAGATTTATAAACAATAGGAAAATGCTAAAATATCCTCAAGGATTAGCTCACTATGGAAGTTCATCTAAAGTGATTTGTTTTATTGAGGATTTTCTTTAAGCTAATTTTTCTCAAAAGCATTTTCAATGATAGGAGGTTTAAGAATTTTCTAGATATAATGCTATTTTCTACAAGGTACAAAATCTCATCCTCGAGGCCTCTCTAATACATTACTAATTTCCATAATCTTGTTGAGAGAACGACCAGTCTCACTTTATTAGCAATCTTCTTTGGGTCCAAAGAGAAGCACATGTTCTCAATTTTCTTCATCTTGGTATAGGATATTGCTCTAGATTAGTCATTGAATGAGCTATCATTTCTTAGCAAGAGATAATTTGATTCTTTAAGCTTAGTTTTGAAATCCCTAAAGCAGTATTTTCATCATATTGATCGTTTAAGATGTTTTTTTTATCTTTGACAATGTACTATCTTGAAGCTTTTAGGAAACCAACCAACCAATGCTAATTATTTGCGAAGCCCCTGATACCTCTTAACATCCTTGAGGTTCTACTTTGGGATACTAACCAGCCAACTCTTTTGTTAAGTTGTCTGGTTGTAAGATTTTAACTTTGCATATCAATTTCTTATACATTTTGCAAATTTTAATCTAAACCTCTATTCTTATGTATAATGAGTAACTTTATAAGATCTATATGCCTCTTAGGTTTATAAACAATGATAATATGAAATGGACTATGACCTGTTGACACTAGCATGATTTGGAAATTTTGTTGCTTATAACAAGATATCACGAACTGTTGGTCTATTAGAAATGAGCCATCTTAGCAAATTTCTTGGACTTAAAATCAACCATTTCGTTTTTTTGTTTGTGGAGTGTACACAAGAAACTAACATTTTGGTTCTTATTGTAGCTTATGGAATTTTTCTAAGGTAAGAAGAATTTTGCATCTCTATTAGAGATTGTTATTATGGGAAGTCATGTAACATCACAACTTCATCAAAGAATATTTATGGTTATGTTGGATGCATCATTTGTCTTTTTGTACTGAATGAAGTGGGTCATCTTTGAGTACTACTACAAAATCATTTTGTTATATTATGATCATAGAAGATTTGGTGGTTATTCAAGGAAGATCATCCTTCTCCTATTTAGGAAGCGATGGGTTGTAGACAATTTCTAATATTTATTTTTCAATATTAATAAGTTGGTTTTTATTGAACTATGATAGGATATTTTTCAAATATAGTTAAATAGCTGACTTATTTTCTGTATACTATTTAGTTAATGCATACTTGACTGTTGTATAATATGCATTGTGCTTGCTTGCTGATCTTCTTGACATCATTATGTTCCTGAACACTTTCAAGGGGTTTGGGTTAAGTCAAAGTGGCAATTACTGAATAGAGGTCTCCAACAGTCACAAATGGCAGGAGATGGATTACAATCTATGTATTCAAAAGAAGTGTAGTAAAGATGTATTTTTAGTAAAATGATTTATTGAAAAAGAGATGATTTATGACTTTCTCGATGATTAAATCTAGAATTTGGCATAATAGAAATCCTTAGAAAGGATGATCTACTTCCCTTGAATGAAATAATATCCATTGTATGCATTTAGAAAGTTAAGAGATGCATAACACTTAAAACTACTCCCATAAATACCTTACCTCTTGCCATGCTTAAGAGTATACTATCAGAAAAACCAATTGGAGAAGAGATGAGTTTTTGACTCAATGAAAGGAAGCAACAATGATTCTTTTTGGTGTACTTACTGCAAGAAATCTCGGCACACCACGAAGATGTATTGGCATGTGTATGGTAGAGCTAGAAGAAATGGGCAAGCATAAGGACAAGGGTAAGCTAACGTAGTCATTGCCCAACAGCTCACTAAAAAAGAATTCTTGAAACAATTAGGTCTAGTTAAGCTCAACAAGGAGATAATGAGGAGCCTATTGGGACCATTGGAGATAAAGTCAAGGAGAATCTGCACACTTGCCTTTACAAGTATATCCTTTTTTGATGCTTTTGATGATTTAGATACAAATCTCCAAGATGCTTGAATTGTTGATTTAGGAACTATCAACCACCTGAAATACTCCTTTCGTACATTCATTAATACATCCCATTTCTTAGAAATAAAAAAGTCACCATTGTTGACAGCTTGGTAACAATCATTGTTAGTTAAGGGGGCACTCTTATAAATTGTCACTTACCTGCAAAAATCTTTGTATATCTCAAATATTCACTAAATTTATCTCATTCCAAAAGCTCACCAAAATTCAATTTCAATATAATCTTTCATCCCTTTTGTGAAGTTTAGGAACATGGCTTGAACATAGGAGGATGATTGGATGTGCTAAGGGAAGTAATTGCCTTTTCTATCACAAGGAGCTAAATGGGCAAGGTAATAAAATGCTTTGTTTTCATCATACGTTGCCGGATGCCACAATTTCAATAAAGTCAAATTGTGGCTCCATCACCTTTTCTTGGCCATCTGTTTGCAAAATGATGTTTTCTTGGTTATTCAAGGTGTTAAGTGTAGATTTTTATTGTGATGTGTGTTAACTTGCAAAGCATAAACATACATGCTTTCCTATGTTCAATACAAGTTCTTTTCCTTTTGCTCTTGTTTACAGTAATATATAATGTCTCAAACACTCCCAAATATTTTTGGGTCATTGTGTTTCATGTCTTTCATTGATGATTGTACTTGTGTTATCTTGATATGATTTTTAAAAATTAAGTATGAGATGAATACTATCTAATATTTTGCAATATGATTAAAACTAAGTTCGGTGTGACAATCACATGATTTTGTTTTGATAAGCTAAACTCTATTTCAATTAGTCTTCATAATTCTTTTTAAGAGAAAAGATTGTAATTCTGAGTTTATTGTGTTCATATTATCTAACAAATTTGGATCCTAAAAGAAAAATGGTCATCTTTTAGTCATCACCAGAGCTATTCTCTTCCAAAACAATATTGGGGAGAGTTCATCTAGATTGTCACTTATCTTGCATACAAAGTACCCTACACGATACTTACCTTACTAGCCCTATCCTAATCTTTGAAAATTACTCCTCAAATCTCCATTAATTTGATGGTCTTATTTCAAGAGTCTTTGGGTGCTTATCTTTTATCCATATGCATACTCAAAATATAGAAAAACTCGACTCTAATACTCTGAAGTAAATATTTGTTTGCTATTCTTTCACCAAAATGTGGTATAAATATTATCACCCCCTTGTAATTTTTTGTGTGTGTTAGTTGATGTTACATTTATGTGAAAAGATTCATACTTTTAGGGGAAAATTTCATACTTTCAGAGTTCTTATCTTTAAGAGGAAGAATTAATATTTTAGAATACAAGGATAAGAATATTTTTCTCTTAGACTTCTTATGGCTATTTTCGTCAATGAGAACTCATTAACTCTTGCAGCAACTTCTGTAAGTGTTCGTGGGAATGAGCCTCAGCCTAAAATACCTGTTTAGTTCAATTGTGCCTTATGAGAAAAAAATTCACTTATCTTGGATCAATCCAACAACTTGATTCTGATGCTATTCTTAAAGTCAACTAACCACCTTCCAACACCAATTTTAATCTTATTTTCCTACCAAACAACTCCAAGGGAAAAAATTTTTGTGTCAAACATTTCTTAGTTTTGTTCATTTCTTATGATTCTTACTTTTGTTCATTTCTTATGATTACTTATCTATGTAAACAAAGCTTTTCTTCTATACTTAAACACCATGTCCATACTTAAAACATTATTTGAAACATTAAATAGTAATAATTGAAAGAATGCTGTAGAATTATTGATAGAAGCTCTTGAGAAGAATAAACCTTGATAATTGGTGAGACCTTCTAAAGGAAGATGCTCGTAGGATGTACATAGGTGTTTATCATGAAATGCAAATCAGATGGTACATTTGAAAGATATACAGAAGGCCAGTTGCTCAAGGATACACTCAAACATATGGAATGGATTATTTGGAGACATTTGTCATAGTTGCTTAAATGAATGTAGTTTATCTATCTTGGATTGGAAATTGCTATAGTTTGATGCTAAGAAAGCATTGCTGCATGGTGATCTTGAGGAGAAAATTGACATGGAGGTTCCTTGTTTTTAACAATGACAGTGGAAATTCTACACGCAAACTAATTTAGTCTTTATACGGTTTAAAGTAGTCTTCTTGAACATGATTTTGGCAATTCACCAAGGTGATGCTAAATCTGGGATACAAGCAGAGCCAAGGGGATCACATAACGTCTGTAAATCAATCAACTTTAGGAGAGTGATTGTACTAATATGTGTGGCTGATATCATTATATTGGATGATGCAGCACAAATGTGAGAGACTTTGCGGTTCAAGTTTAGATGTAGGATCCTTCGAATTTGTCTGCTTAAATCTACTGTAATGTAGAAGTTGAATAATTGTAAAATTTATGCCATGATTATGAAATATTATTTACAAAATAATAAAAATATTTATAAAATGATGCTCATTTTTTTATAATTTTTTTGTTGTTTCGAGTTTATTGGAGTTCATGATACATGCATGTTATTTACATTGTTACAGCATTTACTCAGTTTAGAATGTGACAATTTTATATGCATGTTTCCAATGCTACAACCAATAAATACAAAAGGTTTATCATAACTGATTTTTAAGTAGACTACATTAGAGAACTAAGGTTATTTAGTGGGTTACTTCTTGTTGCTCCTACATCCTTATACAAAAAAAGATAATTAAATTCAAGTGCTAATGGGACTAAAATTTTGTCTGATCTCATTATTTGATTTAATGAGAAAAATTACAGATAAATAAGAACATAGTTTAAAAGAGAATATAATGCAACATAAGCATGACTATTTTTTTTTAATTTTATATAATCATTAGAATGGCATGGAGATAAAAAAGAAGAGATTAAAATTAAAAGTGTGTTGCTATTGAAATTTCATAAGGTAACAAAGGAGGATTGTGGAAGAGCAAAAACTGGCATCAATGTAATGAATAAGATATACTAAAAATGGAAGAACAAAACCTATGATGTTCAATGCTCTAACATTTTTTTGTGGTTACCAACACCAATTCATCTGCTCCAAGGCTTTCTCAAACATCGTTAAAACCATTCGCAACGAGTCTCCTCATTAGCTGTGTAAGAAGACTGTCAAATTTTAGTAAATCTCTTTCCGAAAAATCATCCAAGGCCCCATGCTTGCCTTTGTTGCCTCAGATTCATTTTCCTTTTTTAATTTTTATTTTTTTTACTTTTTTTTCATTTTCATTTTTTTGGAAGTTGACACTTGGGCATGGTTTGGTGCGCCCAAGTGCGCTCAGTCACACCTAAATGTGCTATTGGATATGCCTGAGTAAGATTGGATTTGCTAGTGTGCAAATTGGTGCAACGAAGCCCAATTTGACATACTGAAGCACAAATTGACTTGCATAATGCTATGGTAGCCTTTGATTGAATCCACCTTGGTATTAATATTTGTTATAAACTTGACGATAATCATCCCCACACAATGATACGGGCATAAAGAACTCATAAGGGGCATTCCCACATATTTATTTTGCATACAAAATATATACTTCAATATCTCTAACATAAAATATATGATCATAAATTTATGAGTTAAAGAAAATTACAATATCAATTGAGAGTGCTTATGATCCATTAGAAGTATCGAGTCTATATTGCATAAATTTCGCCCTTCTTGAAAACATTGCCTTTGGCAAAGGCTACTACTGTTGGGTATAGGCGAGCAGCATTGAATGATCAATCAAGCATGGATCCTGTATAAAACAAGGAGGTAAGGTTTGAAAAAAATAATGTATAAAGTACGAATAAAGTGGAATGGAGATTGAAGAATATCCCAATCTTGTTGAGAATGTGACAGAACATTTTTAACTAAGGGAATCCAAAGAAATAGATGGGGGTGTATTTCTTGGTACAGTTGTGTTTGATGATACTTCTTGCAATATTCAAGACAGCCGTAGGTTTATACTTTGACTCCTCGAATGACTTATATGGTATTGATGAGTATATAATCTAATGTGTTGTTTTCTTAAGTCAATTTGTACACTCCACATTGTGATACTACTTTGGCCACATCTTTCTCATGCTATGTCAATAAAGATGATCCTTCGCCATCATCAATGTCTTAATTTCTCCGAAGTGCTTGTCAATCCTTTTGAGTGTAATTTTTTTATGATAAACTCTTGCAGAGATGACTCAAGAATTTGGACCATTTAAATAAATATTCATCCTTAATTAAATAATCATGATTATGTATATTATGGTTCTCAATCAAAACTCAATATATCTCTTTGAAGTTTGGCATTCAGAATATAAGTTCATCTTGTCAAAACTGATAATGTTCACAATCATTGTACCAAGTAATGACTCTTGCAACCCAAGGCATTAACAGGTTTATTCTGAGTTGCAGTCTTTTACTTGAGTGCAAAAGCATAATCTTCTTGGAAATCTATATATTTTCCATGCCTTACATTCAATTTTTGTTTTTTGAGAACTTAAATATTTCGAAGCATGATGATTAGAATATAGAATAAATTCTTAGGGAGGTAGGGTCACAATGCTGTTAAGTTTGGACAACTTTATAGAACCTTGTCTCGTAATAAGATTTTTACTTGGCTTCATATAGTTTCTCACTAAAAAATAAATTGTGAAGTTTTCTCTTGTCTAGTATTGCTGTTAATCTTACTCCAGAGGCATCACAAGTAGTTTCAAAAACTTTTGTAAAATCTGGTAAGCTTAGCATAGGAATTTGTGTTATTGACTCCTTGATCTTTCCAACAGCCTTACTCTCACCATTTAAACTATCCTTTCTTTGTGCCATGGTTGTGTTGAAGTGTTGGATAAATCTTTGATAGAATAGGCTAGTGCATGGAAACTAGAACTTCATCAATATTCATAACCACAAGCTAGTCTATTATTGCTTTCATATTCTTGAGATCTATTGTTATTTCTTCTTTTGAAATTTTGTACCTGAGAAATATTGTAGTAGGTGTCATTGAAGTACATTTTTTTTTATTTGTATAAAACTTTTCCTTAGAATGATTGACACTTTTCTTAGATGATTAAAGTATTCTCCCACAGTTTGACTTTAATATTAGATGTCATCAAAGTATGTTTCCAAAGACCTTCGTACAAGTGGTCATAATTAATGATTCATTGTCCACATAAATGTGCTTGAAATTTTGAAGTGCATCACGAGCCTTGAAGTTAGCCCCATTCAATGTGTGGGGAAGAACATCGTTGTTGGAAGTTTTGAGTAGATAAACTTGTGGGCTGATCATTTTCCTAATTATAAAAGGATCTTCCTGGTTCGGCTTCCTAATGTCTATAAAGTTGTGAGAGAGTGATGTTTTATTTGGGACTAGATTGGTTGGGGAGAATTGGTGTGGGGTTAAATGCTTATTGTTGTAGTGCTCAATCATCCTTCAAGCTGTCGCTTGCTGAAGGACTACTTGTAGCCTAGTCTCATTGAGTAGGTCCATGTCAAGGATTATAGACTTGCTATTCTTGAATTCCTCAGCAAGGATTGGTCTTTAGGGTAGCTTGTTATCAGCTTGAAGTGTGGGGAGAAGTGCTCTAACTTGATGGGAATAAATGCTTCAATGTCATACATCAAGCACAAGATATGTAGGTGACCTTGACAAGGAAGATATGTAGATGACCTTGGCCAAGGTTGTTCAGTATGCCTAAAACATGTCAGATAGCTTATGTAAACACATAACCACTTTGACTTGGGTCCATTGAGACAACATTGAGAATATCCAACTCAGTTTGTGACCTCTAGTTTGTCGTTAGCATGAAAATGGGCCATTGTCACAAACTTCAAGGTGATTCCATCCCTTGAGTAGAATTTTTTTGTATTAACATTGCTAAATGACTCAGTGTTGTCAATGGTGATGACTAAGGGAAACTTGTACATACTCATAATGTTAGGACAAAGAAAATTTCCTTTTTGGAGATGCTTCATGGCAATCATTGGATTTGGCTTCGATCCACTTATTATTTGACCAGTACCAAGAGGTAGCATCGACCTTAAGTAGAATTTAGGAACGAGTCGAAGAAGTCCATGCTCAGAGAGTAAACAACCTAGAGCTATTGATCAACTTTAGTGGGTGCAAGTTGCCTTACAATGGGATAATGTAGTGGGCATTGGATACATTTGTAGGTTAAGTTCTCAACATCTTATATGATCATGGGCTAGTTGTAGGTTTGGTGGGTAATCTTGGAGGTAAGAATGCAGTCTTTGATGTATCTATTGCATTCATATTCATAGGTTCGTATTGGTTTGTCTTAGTTTACAAGGAAGATAGGACTTAACTTTTAAAACGTGAACTAAGTTACCCATCCAAGATGGCTGCTTGTCCACAGCCATAAGTTGTGGATGGAATGTGTTTATGATGGCAAGATATTTGTGTTAATTTGTTGGTGCCATTCTTGGCTAGTTGATTAATGTTTTAGGTCCTCTATGGAAGAAATAAAAGATAACCAAATTTGTTGAAGGATTGCGACACCTCTCAAGCCAAATGTTATGAGGCGCATGGAGAACTATATCCATTGCTTCAAAGTTCCCCTGATCTAGGTGACAAGTTGCAAGTCACTGAAGGCGTGGACAAATGGACTCCTAGTCCTTTTGTGAAATGTGGGACATCAATGGTTGCTTTGTACTCGGCTTGGTTATTTGTGGATGGAGAATTGAATTATTGGAGCACATGGTGCATGCTAGTCTAGAATGGAGTAACCAAGACAATTTTTACTTATAGTGTTCATTAGAGGCTCCATGGACAAAGCATTACCACGGGGTGCTTGGTCCACATTTGTTGGTGTTGAAGTTGGGAGGGGCGTGAGCTTTGATGGAGGCTTGGAATGAGAATTTTAGGCCTTATTGTGTTTTATAAACCATTTTTGTAATCTCTAATGCATATTTAGGGAATGGAGAATGCATGTAAAAGGATGATCAATCATGATCAAAATTGTGTGAGCTTGAAAGTATGGCTTAAGTTTTCTAGGTATGGTGAGAAATGCAAGGGCAAGCTTTTTGAGTGTAATATATATATCTAGCCTTTGGCCAATGGAGAATATGATTGGTGTAATTCTCTTGGACAAGAATTGTGTTAACCTTATCGTTGGCGTTGAAAAAAATGGCAGAGCTTTGCCAAGCTTTGAGCTACTCAACATTTGCACATTGATGAGGTATTTCTTCAACATCTAGAAGGCTTCTTAATGTGGCATGCAAAGTGCCCTTTCTTGTACTAGAAACCTTCAAGGAAAGGATGCCATTTGCTACTTTAGTCAAACTTGCTATGCATTTGGTCTACATTTTGACATCTCGATTATTTCCCAACAAGTATAAGTTGAGGATAGTCTAGATCTTCTAGATTTGTTTTCTTTTGGGTGTACTTGAACATACATTGTCGAATCCATTAGTGATTTAGGCCCTTAACAATTGATCAAAGAATGATTACCTCATAATAATTGAAGGTAATACTTGGAAAACTTTTCTAACTTGGAGGTTTGTCAATACATATTATCACAAAGAACGTTTTTGTCTTGACTCACTTGGATTGGGTTAGCACTAGTCATTTAATGGCTTTGGCCAACAAGTGGTGCCAAGGCCTTGCATACTTAGTTAAACTAAGGCTTATGTTCAAATTGACCTTTTAAAGATATTTGAAGGAATGGTATGTGTCACAAACCAGTATCACTATGTAAACCCCCAAAATTGTTTCCTTCATAGTTGATGTGAGACTACTCATCATTTTATACTTTTTTTTAAAAGCTTGATAGGAGCACCTTTAGGCTATTTCTTCAAGTGCCAGACTCCTCATCTTCTTTGGTCTTGGGCATTTTAGACTTATTGTCTTCTGTTTGGTCGTCCTCAAACTATGTTGGACTGTAGGAGACATCATTTTGATACTAAATTATCACGAACTAGGCTTATTATGTAACTCCTGAATTATTTATTCCACAGTCGATATGGGATCATTCATTCTTGTATCTCTATACCTAGAAGTTTGTTAGATCCTCTCAAGATCACTTATTCATTGACAAACCTCTTCAAGCAGGAATCCTTGGTCTCAAACATTATAGTATTCCTATTAGGTAATGAACACAAAAGTGATGTCAAATGGAATTTGATATTTTTTCATGAGGCACAAATAGGAATTACATGTTTATGGGTTAGGATGACAAGGGATTTGTGGTGAGGGATTTAAATCTGAATCGGGGTTCACTATGTATCGACTAGAGCCATGGGCTTCATAAAACATGGGAGGGCTATATCGGCACAGTGCTCAGATAGAGGCTTCATGGGCCCATGTAGGAGACTTAATCGAGTCATGGTGTGGTTATTGTCTAAAACACATTGCGGTAATTGTTATTGTGACAGGATCAATAGTCCTAAGCCTGCAATTATTATTGCATCACATCTTGACCAGAAGCATTAGTTGTGGGATTTTTGTGATCGTTTGTATATGCTAAATCAAGGATGTGCATGGCCATGCCTTGGTTATGGCCTTCGTTAGAGACAATTTGAGTGCATGGGCTAAGTGCTTGGATGGTGACACAGAGCTATATTGGGAGACATAGTTGAGCAAAGGTAGGGCTTGTGGACTTAGGATCACAAAAGGAATGGTTGTTAGAGTTGATATCTAAGGAGAAAAGGTTAGTTTAGTTCATAATTTTTATGAACTTAGGGCATTGATTAGCGTATCAAACACCCAAAAAGCTTTGCTCAAAATGTTTTTAGTTCTAGGGAGTAGAGAAACTAGGTAGGTATATGAGTTTTAGAGTTTCATTGATGCTCAATTTTAAGGAAAGATCCTGGCATTTGGGATTTGTCAAGAACCTCGCTTTAATGGGTTTTACTAAGTTTTAAGTTAGATCATTATAAGACAATGTACATTTATATGAATATATCTAATTTGGGTAGGCCCTTTTTGGCAATCAGTCTTCTAACATATCAAGTGAGGCTTTGTTTAGGGAGCTTCTCTTGAATGTCCCTACTTGACTTGGATGATAAATGTTTTGACGACCACTTATGATATTTCAATCCAAGAGGTTGAGTTAAAGAGATGGGCTTTTCTCGTTAATAGAAGCAAGGTCTACATTAGTTAAGGTTTAAGAGGGTGCATGACAAAGGTGTTGGGCCTCTCCTTTTGCTAGAAATAAATGAAACCTATTTGTTGATGCATTTGGTTCAAAGATGTGTTAGAGCTTCTCCTTTGATAGAAAATTTGCACAAGTGGAACTACTTGTGTTTAATGATGCTTTTCTAGCATGCTTTTGCCCATAGATTGCATTTAGTCATCACAATGTGTTATATTTTTTTGCTAAAGCATTTATGGTATTTTCAATCTTTTTAGATTGTACATATATGCATTTATGTTGTATTTAGACATGTATCTAACCACCTATATATATAGTTATTTTGATGTATTTGGAACATTAAGGATTCTCGATCTAGTTGTTATAGTTAGGTTTTTTCAATTTGGAGCCTAGGTTATGCCATAATTTGCTCGTTGAAGACCGTTCAAACTTATCATGAAGTTTGTATTATGTTCTAGGACAATTACCAGCGTTGAAAATGATTTTCAAAGTTTTCAATTGAGGTTATCATTTTCAAAATGTGTTCATATTAATATTAAGATGGTATTTTACAATTGTTGATACATTTGTCTATATTTTGTATCTAAACTGTATATGATGATGTACCATGATTTATATAAACCTATTTATTTGCATTATGATATAGCATATATGTTTGGGTGTTCTTTAATGTATAGGATGACTATTAGTCTTTATGTGCAAGTTTCAGTCTCTGTCGAGAATAAATCAGGGTGCATACGCTTATTTGGATTATCTCATGCATTCTTGTACTGCCCTGGGCAATAACATACGGATTGTTCACATTTGGTGTCTTGGCTCATGATACCATTGTGGTTGGGTTAGGTTAACTGACTTGGGCCGTTTGTGCACTGATTGGGTGTTTCTTATTAAATCACTTGGACTATCAACCTCTATTGGAGCTTTTCGGAGACTGTTATTATTGCTGCTTTTTTAATGTTTCCTGCTGTATAGGTTTATTTGGTGGTAACATGAAGTTTATGCCACTTATTGAAATGAAAATGGTATCAATTCATCTCTTAGGATTGTTAAACTAGTTATTTTTTGAGACTTCAGTTGTTATGGATGCATTTTCTATCATGATGCATATATTTGACAACACCTTGAGGTCCTTGAGAGTTGGCCACAACATTCACAATTGGGATAGATTTCTTGTTTTTGTTCGTTTCTTTGTCATCACTTTTGTTGTCGCCACCATTTGTGTTGACGCCTTACATCATCTTGGTCGCACCACATCAATATTATTAATCCCATAGGAGGCCATTCGTAATTGAAATATGACATCTAAAATAGAGTAAATGTATTTTTTTGTTTTTTTTTTTTGAGAGTGATGAAATATAATTATAATAATCATAGATATAGTTTAGAATTTTTTAAATACCTAATTGTGGGTTTTACATGTAATCCATCATTTAAGATCGAAACACAATCTTGTTTGAAAAATGGCATCCAAATGTCGTGAAATAAGGCTAAAACATGGTGACTGAAATGTTGTTATAGTAAAAAAGACCAAGTAATTATTACCATCATTTTCGTAAATTGTTGCCTTTGCCTTTTTTGGTTTTCTTTTATGGAATATATTGCCGTTAAAATTCTAGCAATTCTTTTTGATTTCTCATCCTGAGCCACGAATAGAACCCAAAATAAAATATTCACTAATAATGAAATTAAATACTAAATTATTTAAAATATCTTTTAAGTAGAAATCCTCAAATAATAAAAAAAAAAAAGGATGATTTCGGTATTTAAATAATATTATTATTTATATGTTGATATTATTAAAAAGAATACTCAATCAAAGTAAGTGTTTTTAAATAGTTAGTATGGAGCAATTGCCATTTGTGTCCCAACTTGCAAATTACTTATTTTTTAGGGGTTTTTGTATTATTAAGTGATCCATAGAAACGCCATTTGTTTATCTTTTGTGTTTTACTTTGCTTTTGTTTAAAATCTTGAAGGCTTCTCTCTCTTTGTTATGGATGTCGATATATTTGTCATTACTCCTGCCGTTAAGTTCAAGAAAACATTTGGATGCCACGGAAATCCAAGTGTTCTGATAAAGGCATGATTTGGCAGTTTTATATATTTTTTAATTTATTTTCAATACAATAATTTGTATACAAGTAGAATTTAATTGGAAGATGATAAAAAAAAGTTGAAAAATGACTGTTTTAGAGTGGTTTTGAAGGGAATTTTTAACAATGCTTGATTAAAGAAAAGGAGTTATTGAAGTAATTCTGATTATTTTCTAGATTTATAATAATTTGTTATAATGTTTTTAAATTTTATTTTCAAACAACTTACTATAAGAGAATAGGCAGAGTTTGAAGTTTGTAGGTAAACAAACAACTTTATATCTGCATGCTATAATGTTGAAACAACTAAAAGTTTTGAAGAATATTGAGCAGGACTATTATGGTGTAAACTGAAGCTTTCAAAGGTAAAATATTTTCATTTTTTTTTTATTTTTTTTTAAAAATTATAAAGAAAAATGTTAGACCAATCTTTAGTTGATGATGTTAGATAAGCAGGTAAAGAATTTGTTAAGAGGATAAGGCCAACGAATGTTTAAGTTTGACCAAATATGCCAACAAATAGATGCCAATGGGTGAAATGAGTAGGAATCAATAAGATTTTAATTCTTTATTTAACTTTTATCAAAATTCTATTTAATAGAAAACTCTTTTTGTATTTTTTTTTTTGAAATCTTGTTTTCAAAATTTATTTTTAAAATCACAAATTATTTACAAATAATTTTATTAATATTCATTATTTTTTTCAAATAAAAATTTTATCTATATTATCTTTCATTTGATAACTCTGAACTATTTTGCAAATTGATTGTTATGTTCTATATTAATAACATTAAAAAGAGTACTTCATCAACTTACATCAAAATATACTAGTTACTTAATCATATTTTATTATTTGAGTTAAGATAAAGACATTAAAAAGTATGAATATCATCAAGTATCAGACATATCAAAAGCTAATCAAACATATAAAATCACGAAGTTCTTAAAACAAGCTAAACATTGTAGAATATCTCAAACTTACCAAATCTAATAAATTATATTAACAATTTTAATTACATCAAAATTAACTTCAATGCCCTTTGTTAAATAAGTTATATTAATTATATATTTTGAGAGATCAATATGCTATTAAATGAAGAAAGGTAACCTAGTTTTGCAACACTTCTATAATTGTTAAAATAAATCTATTTGTAATAGCTTTTTAAATTGCCATAGTGATAATTAAAATCGTTGTCATTGCTATTCAATGACAATAATCTTACATTAGTTTTAATAACAAATATAATAGTTTAAACTATTGTTAATGTTCTTAATTAAAGAAACAATTAAAACTATTGTCACTCTTTTTATTTCCAACATTTTTCTCTAGTTCTCTAATTCTTCACTCTCTTAATCCTAATCCCTATATTGCTATCGACTCCCACTTCCTACTACTCCCGCTTTGGGTATCTGCTCTCCCATTTGTTGCCACTATTGCAATTAGATTGATGTGATGTGGTTTTAAGTCAATGTTAGACAAGTTGCATCCAATGAGATTCCTCCATGTCAATAGGCACATTATTTACTTAAGAAAAGAATTTAGTAAGTAAAATTCCAAACATTTGTGCTTTGTTAAATTTGTGTTAATCATGTTTGTATGCTTATCATGTATAGGCAATGACATAGGTAAATAGCTTATTGGTGCAGTTTTGCACTTAGTCAGAGTTGATGCTTGATTGAATCTACACCCAGCCATGTGCAATATTGCTGTTCATCTTGCTCTAAAAATGTCAAGTATTTTCAAATTGGATTAGTGCATGGGTCTTTTGACAATGGAGGAGTTATGCCACTGTTGGGGAACTATGCAAAGACCTGCCAAACATGGACAAATGCAGGCATTTGCGTTTGAGTTGCACTGCAAAAGTTCACATGGGCACTGTGATGAAGTCCCTTGTAACATTTTGCAACTGAATCTTCGAATTTGGTCACATTTGGTGCCTCATCAAATCTGAGCCCTGCCATGTGCAACATTGTTGCTAGCCAAACTCTTGAAAACGTAACATTTTGTTTGCCTGGATTATTGTTTGGTGCCGCTGGGCCAAGGGGGTATTATGCCTCTGTTGGGTAGCCATGCATCAACTTGCCAGACATCAACAATTCACTTATTCATGTTCTTCATGTGCACTGCACTCGTCAGAGTCTGCTTTGCATTGCATCATTTGGGTCTTGGTGCATAACTATTAGGATAGTGGTTCATGAACTAGAAAGTGGAGATCTGCACTCTTGCTCCAAATCTACAATTTTTTCCTACATTCTTAGGAGTTCCTCTTTTGCTAGATCGGTCCCTGATTTCTTGAGATTTTTGAAGTGCGTCTTGAATCAAAGCATTGTGCTCAAGTTTTGTTCTAGCTACTTAAAGGCTTATTTCCTCCTTGCAAAGTAGTAAATGTCGATTATGGTTTCTTAAGTCTTGAATGCAACTCCTTATATCTCCATACTTTGAGCTCAATTGGTTCTCCTTTTGTAAGACACACCACTTATTATCATCTTTGAACTATCCTAGAGAGTTAGAACCTCTTAAGAGGTTTCGAGTTAACATCATAGAGCACTGGGCTGTCATCCTCATGGACTATCATTCCTTTTGATCCATCCTTGGCAACACATTTCTATGAAGGGTTATTGTTTGTTTTCCTCAATAATATGTTAAGGATGAATTCCACTTCTTTAGACTTTTTCTTGAATCAGGATTCATCTCATGTTAGTAACTATAACACATCGTCTTACCCTCAAGCATATTACTATGTTCCTTAAGAATATCTAAAGGCTAAACTCAACCTTTGAAACCTTCTCCTTAAATTTCGATTAATCTCTAATCAATACCCATAACATTTGCTCGTATATTTAAGCATATTATTATTATATTATGGGTAAGTGCTAAATTTGAGAAAACTATCCTAATTTAGAGATGTTTTACAATATTATCAAACTTCTAATATACTTTAGTTTGTATTAATCAAATGAAATTCTCTCTTAAATTTTTTTTATAGGTATTGCTTACATCTTATTTGAAATTGAAGTAGTTTCAATTTTATTACCTGATTTGATGATCACAATGCATGTTAATTTAATATAGTATTCTTTAATTTTTTTTTTTGTTGAATCCTTAGTCTTTATATAGTTAGTTTGATAATAACAGAATCTTTTTATTTGTGATTTAATATTTTTCTCTTAAAAATTTTCAAATTATACCTTTAATCTTTCTTGGTAAAGAATCACACACAGTATGCTTAGGATAGTTGTTTGTATTCATTCACATATTTCTTTTATACTCATATGATTATACTTGAAAAACAATTAGGTTAGGATCTTTAAAGTCCATTCACAATGGAAGACGGGAAGAGCTGTGAGTTTTGAACATGAGGGTCCTTCCAATAGTTTGCAGCAATCGAAACTAAGCTAGTATGCATCTTTCCCAATTAGTTTTGGTTGTGCATTTGACTCTTAGGCCTCTTAGTCCTGAGAGTGTTTCCTTATGGAGCTTCAAGGTGGGATGCCCTCTCCAAATCGATTCTTCGCTTACATTCTTGGCTTGACTAACACAATTTCGTTGATTAAAATCAAACCAATTACAATTTACAAAGGATAATCCAAAATGGATTTTGATGGGGAGGATGCCTAAAAAATGACGACACCATTCAAAAATGGATTTTTAGAATGTTTCTTTTATAATTTGTGATAAATTTTAGAATTTCAAAATATGTTATTTAGTATTTTTAAATATCTTTTTGTATTTCTAAGTTAGAGATTTCTACAAATAAAGGTGTTCACTATATTATAATAAATGATGAATTTTTTAATGAAGTAATGCAGTGTTGTAAGCTTATTTCATATAATTGTATTATGTTTGAACAATGTGACAACGTGATTTCGAATTTGTCATAGGAAGATGATTGAAGGGTTCAAAAGGCTGACCTATTATCCAACATCCATAAATAGCATCAAATCACTGAGAAAGTTCTCAACTATTTTATTTCATATTTTAAAAACTTTTATTGTTGCATCCAATTTTCTAGTTTGTATATGTGATCGTATGATTTCTTGTTTAATCTTTTATAATCTCTATTTGTATACATACCTTGTCACTTCACCACCAATGTGAGTATTTAAGTATGTGTTGATAAAATTATTTTTTCTTTAGGTTGAGATCTCTTATGTTAAAATTAGTACAAATCATTGACATTTAGGAAAGTTCTTACTTGCTCAATGATCATAAGATTTTTTATTCTAAATCTATGGTACCATTGGGTAATCCATTGTATGAATATATTGCTTAAACCTAAATCCTTATCAATTATCAATGAGCTAAAATAGGTTTTAACATATCATCCAAATTACTATAATACAAAGTAAAGTGGAGAAATTGAAGTACACGAGGTAGAAGTGTGGAAAAGATCTCTTAGGTGAAAGGAGAAACTTTATCAATGATATTTGGGTTATACTTATACTATCAAAACAAATAAGATTCATCATTAGAAGGATTAGGGATATGGCATAAAAAATAGGTGCTTATGGCATTTCAAAATTAAGTCAAGAATAGAAGAGGGCTTTAGTTAGATATGAAACTACATGGCATTGTGTCATACGACATGGATGGGTTGATAGAATGCTACGAAGGGGTGTATATTGGAAGGTTTTTAAAAGTGGGTGTGATGCAACAAGGTTCAGGTGTAATGAGTAGGACATTCAATGGAATGAGAGATATTTAACATATTTGGTATATTTTTCTTTGGTAGAGTGGCCGAACTTGTTTTGATTTTTCTTTTATGAATAAGAAAAGGGTGAAGGGAAATTTTGTAAAGTATTTCATTTGTTATTGAAATAAGCAAAAAAGATTACAAATGAGTGATGGAGAAGGTTATGAAATTTATGAAGTTTGAGTCACATGTAGGAATCTCTATTGATTATTGGTTGTAATTATCAAAAACTTTCTTTTAAAAAATAAGCATGGATTTTTCTTGATTTTTCATTTTTATCTTGTTTCTTCCTACAGATGGTGCTAAAAATATCGATGCAAAAAAGGATTCAAGAAATTTAAACAAAAACTTACATAGGACAAAGACGATGAAGCAATTCTTATCAAGGAAAAATAAAAAAAAGGCTAATTGGATTGGAACAAGCCTTAGTGTAAATGTATTTTGGATCAAAGCAGTTTGATTTGGTTTGATGTGAATTAGTATTGCTGGGCCTAGTTTGGCTTGGTTCAGCGTGGTTTTGCATTGTTCAAAATTTTTCGATTTGGTTCATCTTGGTTCAATATCGTCCAGCTTGGTTTGATTTGATTTAGCCTAGTTCAGTGCTATTTGGCCTTGGTTCGATGCATTTCATCTTGCTCTAGATTGGTTTAGTTTTAGTCTGAACTAGTTTGATCTACTATTATGAGTCATGGTTTGTTTTGACACATCTTGCTCGATTCAACACTTATTAGCTTGGGTTTTGACATGGGTTAGGTAATCATGTTTTTGAATAGTGGGTGTGAGGCACTAATGAATAGTGAGCACACAAGGCACGAGTGAACCGCATGAAAGCATAAGAGAGTTCTTGGGATGTTTGCGAGGTACTAGGAGTTAGAACCTTGAGCACAGAGAGAAAAATGGTCTTGTAGTCAATGGTGTTTGGGAAAATAGGAAGCTACTTTGGTGGAGAGAGGAGATGCAAATTCCAAAAGTAGAAGATTTTTTGGGTGAAAGGAAAAAAATCTTAAGAATGGTTGAAGAGAGGTTTCTAGACCTCACTCGGGTGTGCCTAAGGTTGCGAAGGACCTCCAAAGGTAAGGCAAAGCCTTAAGACTCAAGCAGAGGATGATAACTAGTTTATTCATTAAAGGAAGAGAATGTTAGTGACCCTTACCTTCAATACCTCTTAACTGAAGGGACAAGGGTCTCCTTATAGTAGTGCTTAGTAGATGATGTGAAATCCATTTTAGATCCCTCTTTCTCTTATTTATTCTAGTGTGAGGATGTTTTTAGTGAATCTAGGCAATACAACAGGTTTTTCCTTTCTCCTTTTATTTTATTTTATAATTTGTTTCTTCAAAGAGCAAATTATTACTGCACAAAAGTGATGAATAACTTATATAATTTATGATGCAAAATAAGTTACATCAAAATGATAATAATGAATTAATCTAATAGATTTTGTATAAAATTCTTTTAGATTAGTACATGTTTTATTTAATTTTAAATTTTATTATTATTATTTTATTAGGAAAGATGTTTTTATTAATTTTCTTTTAGTTAGTACTTATTTTTGTACATCTATAAATAATTTTTGGAATGATAAGAACCTAGTTCTATGCATGGCAAGCGATAAGACATGTTGGAAAGGAAGAAGGCTACTAAGTCCATTGACGTCAAGTACATAAATGATCAATGAGTTTGGTTGGAATGTCTATCCATGATGTACAATCTAGCAATTGATGTCAACCCAAACTCATCATTTAACTAGTGCAATTCAATGACTACTAAGACCTTGACATCTTAAAAAAGACTCCATTAAAAGAATTTAGAGAAGAGAAACTTTCATAGATAGCAACACCTTAAATCATGTTGAACAAAAAAATTTTTAGGAGATGCTTGTAGCAAATGATTGACATCTTAGGATGCAATTGCTTCAAAAGTAGAGATGGAAATGTAATAAGACAAGAACAAAATGAGGGTGATGAGTTTGAAACAGTTAATAGAATCATTTTGGCATTTGGTAAACTATAATTAAAACAAGATATTTAAAATAAAATAGATAAAGTATAATTTGTAATATAATACAAAAGTAAATTTGGTAGATAAATCAAAAGTATAATAATTATGAATATAGAATGATACTTTATGACTTCTTACTTTTTTAATAATTTAGTGATGATTTTCTTGAGAGATCTATTCTCTATAGTCAAAACTCAATATTATTTGAAGAATTATATCTAAATATAATAAATTAAATTCAAAAAAATAATAGTGAAAATTATAAACCAATACCTCATAGACATTTTCAACTCTAATATGATGTCATGGGCTAGATCTATTTTCCATATAAAATTTATGTAGAAACCTTATAAAATCTAAATAATATGCATTATTGGAATTTATTAATTGTTTTATTCTTTGTTGGTTTTGTTTGATGACATTTTTTGCAATTGAAAATTGCCTTTTTAAAATATAGTTCAAATAAATACTTTAAAAAGGTAATTTATTGAATGAAAAAAGAAAAGATATTCGATAAACACTCTATGTATTTAATGGTTAAAAAAACTTCTTTGAGAAACAATTGTTGAATATAAACATCATCTCTTCATCTTTTTCATTGATCATCAAGTGGATTTTCTTGACATTCTCCCTACCATAAGCACCAAGAGGCTTAATTCATGAGGATAACTTGTTCTCTATGGAGGTCTTCCTCCATTTATTTATGGTAGACATTCTTTTAGAATTTCTTGAAATAAGTAAAATTATTAATATTTATCAAATATCAAATAACATATTGATGACATTGATCATGAACATAGAAAAATTAATTGGTTTATGTGGGATAGGTTGGATGGTGAATTTTTTTTCCCTCAATGCACATCATTATAAGAATTGACAAGCAAAAGTAATGGAGAAAGTGATACAAGAATGATAAGAAATCGTAAATTTTGAAAAAAAAAAATCTTTCCAATTTTCTTACAAAGAAAATGAGAACAAAAAGTCTCAAAAAATAGCTAAATTTCACAAATCAATTAGCATGAAAATTGGCCAATATGAGAATGAAACTTGGTTCAATTCATTTGTTAAGGTATTGAGATCATACAACAAGTTTGGGTGAAAATCTTAAATTTATAGACAATTGAATTTAGGTTTTGTAAATGACAAAATAGAAGCATAGAATAAACTCATAACATTAAAATATGAAAAAAAAATCACAAATTATGAAGAAATTATGCAATTTAGGCATCAATTTTAGTTTTTCAATACCAAGAAACAAATAAGATAAACATTTTTTTCTTTATCTTAGAAAGGGAGAAGGTTCTAAGCTCATATGTTTGTTAATTATTTTTGTTTCGGTTTTGAATATAAAGCACACTAAGGAATAGAAGCATAAAACAAAAATTTATTATTTTTGTGAATCTTTATAAAATAAAAGAGAATATTAGCAAAATGAATCACACAACTTGCACATGATCATCTAGTATTGTAGACCTATCAATACTATGGACAAAAGCCAAGGCATTTCTACATATGAAATATTAATGTAAACATGGTCTTTTATTAGTATTAATGAAATATTGATCTACATTAAGGTTCTTTGTTTTACCAATGTTACAAAAAAGTGTTGAAAAAAGGATTTCAATTTTGAAAATCTAAATTTATTGTCAAACTAAAAATAAACTAGCAAAAAGAGAAAGAAAGAATTAATAGATAAGCATGTCATTAAGAAAACTCCAAGGGTTGAGGGCCTCTTTGGTCTCGATTTTCAGTGGGATGAAGTGAAGGGATGATAAAAGCAAGCTACATCAATGAAAATACATTCATTGAAGCCAAACCATGATGATAGACAAGTTGATGATAGAGCAAAAAATAAATAAATAAATAGATAAACTCTTTTTAAGAAAAATGTAATAAAAATTTTAGGATGATAATGCAAAACAATAAAACAGAACGAACAATACCCAATTAAATCTTAACCCATGCACTAACATCCAACTTGTAGAAATGCTTTCTAAACATTACACAAATACAACAGAGTTAACAATAAGAAGCAAGGCTCCCAACTTATCTAATGTCACTTGTAGAAATCTGTATAAGAAACAACAATACTTAACTCCTGTACCACATTGAACCACAGCAGCTTCCTGATATGTTCACTCGAAAGCATTCCTTATTTAAGAATCCTGATAAATGACATTCTTAATCGAAGTATAAAAGAGAAACAGAGGATGGTACCATGCTCCAACTTGAATTTGAATTCTTTCCTATAGTTCATCTCAAAGAGCAATTTATTCACAATTCAAGACAAAACTAATCCATTTAAAAGCAAAAGGCCTACACAGCTCAATCATTACATCCAAATCCACATATTTTGCCCGTCTTTGTTTGCTGTTTCCTCGATCTCTTTTCCTTGTTTAAAACACTTCAATTAAGAAATTAAGAGGTCACTGCAGAAGCTGCTTCTCAAGTCCCAGCTTCCAACATGGAGTTCGGATGTAGTATTTGGCAGTATGGAAATAGCATGGAGAAAGCATTATATCGCAGTAATAGCTGAGATGGAGAACAACGTGATCACAGTGCTTCAAGCAAAACAATTCAAAGTAAACTGAATCAGTGACAACTTTACTGATTTACAACCGAAGCAGGTTGGAGAGAACCAACCTGATCATTTAATAAGGAGGAGGAGGCGGGGGCGATGCATATGATACTCCGACCACCGGAGGCAATGGGCTTTCAGGTACCGATGCAGGCGGAGTTTCACAAGGTGGTTCTTGTGGTGGTGAGGATGCAGCTGGTGTTGGTGGGGACAAGTATTGGTATGGTGGTGAAGCAGAGGGTGGTGGATACAAAGGAGGAGGCCGGGGAGAATTATATTGGTATGGTGATGGTGGTGAAGTGGATGGTGGTGGCAGAGAAGAGTAAACGTATGGTGGCGGAGGTGAAGGGGATGGTGGCGGTGGGGAAGCGTAAATGTATGGTGGTGGAGGTGAAGGTGATGGCGGTGGCGGAGATGTGTAAATGTATGGTGGGGAAGGTGGTGGAGGTGAAGGAGATGGTGGTGGTGGAGAGGTGTAAACGTATGGTGGTGATGGAGAAGTGTAAACGTATGGTGGTGGAGGTGAAGGAGATGGTGGTGGTGGAGAAGTGTAGATATATGGTGGTGGAGGTGAAGGAGATGGTGGCGGTGGAGAGGTGTAAATGTATGGTGGTGGAGGTGTAGGAGATGGTGGCGGTGGTGAATTGTATGTGTATTGTGGCGAAGGTGGGGGAGGAGTAGGAGATGGTGGTGGTGGAGAAGTGTAAATGTATGGTGGTGGAGGTGAAGGAGATGGTGGTGGTGGGGAATTGTAAATGTAAGGCGGTGGAGCTGAGAGAGATGGTGGCGGTGGGGAAGTATAAATATATGGAGGTGGAGGTGGAGGAAGGGAAGGAGATGGTGGTGGAGGTGAACCATATATAAATGTTTGTAATGGTGGAGGTGGTGGTTCAATGCATGGAGGAGATGGTGGTGGAGGAGGTGGCACTAAAGGTAGTGGAGGTGATGGTGAAGGTGGAGGAGGAGATGATGGTGGAGGGGATGGAGAAGGAGGTGGTGGTGAAGGAGGAGGAGGGGATGGTGGTGGAGGTGAGGGTGATGGAGGAGGTGGAGATGGTGGTGGAGGTGAAGGTGGAGGAGGAGATGGTGGTGGAGGCGATGGTGAAGGAGGAGGAGGAGATGGTGGAGGAGGGGATGGCTGCGGGGGCGATGGTGAAGGTGGCGGAGGCGATGGCGGAGGAGGGGATGGTGGCGGTGGGGATGGCGGCGGAGGTGACGGTGGGGGAGGCGATGGCGAAGGTGGTGGCGGGGATGGTGGCGGAGGTGATGGCAGGGGAGGCGATGGTGGGGGAGGGGATGGAGGCGGAGGTGATGGTGAAGGTGGTGGTGGAGGAGGCGATGGTGGAGGAGGGGATGCTGGTGGAAGAGATGGAGGTGGAGATGATGGTGAAGGTGGAGCAGGAGATGGTGGCGAGGGAGCGGGAGAAGGTGGAGTAATAGATGGTGGTGGTGGTAAGTTGATTGGTGGTGGAGGCGGCGGTGAGGGAAACACTGGCACGAAAGGTGTGCAGTTGAACGCACAGCAATCCACCGGCCCTTGTGGGAACGACCTACACTGCCTTTCCGACCGCTGCTTTGGCCTTCCTGGGATGCAGTTCCGGCGGTCATTGAAGCTCGGAACTCTCAAACACGACGGCGGTTCTCCGGTGAAGAAATTATACGAAAAAGTGAAGTTTTGAAGGTTGGGAAGATTGCAAATCGACGCCGGAATCGTCCCTGACAGAAAATTGTGAGCAATATCTAGCTGTTCGAGGCTTGTCATATCACCGATTTCCTCTGGCAGCGTCCCCACCAGGTCGTTGAAACTCACATCAAACACCGTAACACTCTTTAGCAAACCGATTTCCTTGGGTATGCATGACCTCAGCCCATTGTTCGACAGAATTATCTCGTTTAAGGTGTCCGACATATCGCCGATGCTGGCCGGCACGCACCCTTGGAACCTATTATTCGCCATAACGATAACAGAGACCGGCGAGTTCCCGAAGTTGTCCGGTATATCGAAGACGAACCTGTTGTTGTTGACGAAGATGGCATCAAGATTCTTATCGAAGAGCTCTTCAGGGATGCTGCCATCGAACTCGTTGAATCGTATGTCGAAGTACTTTAGCTCCGGCAATCCAAGGACGACGTCGGGGAATCCGCCGGCGAAGCGGTTGTTGCTGAGATCAAGCTCGAAGAGGAGGTGCATCCGAGAGAAGCTGTGGGGAATTGTGCCGCAGAAGCGGTTGGAGTTGATATGGAAGATGGCGAGGTCGCAGAGGAGGCCGAGCTCCTCAGGGAGGAACCCGGCAATGTCTGCGTGGTTTAGGTCGATTCCTGCAACAACGGTAAGGCAGGGGTCGGAGGGCAGCGGGGCGCAAAACACGCCTTTGTAGTTACAAACATCGGGACCGACCCAATCGCCGGTGACGTTCTTTGGGTCGGACACGATGGCTAGCTTCCATGCCTGGAGCGCAATGTAGGCGTTGCGGAGGCGGGGGTTCGGGAAGGTGAACGAGTCCGGTACGGTCACGTTCTCTCCTCGATCACCAAATCCGTCGCGATAGTAGAGAAGCTGCCGGCGGCGGATAAGACCGACTTCAGCCTCGCTGAGGCCGACATCGCTGGACAATTCAGCCGCCTCCTCCGCCGCCGCGCCTCCTCCTCCTCCTCCGTCACAACACAGGAAGAGTACGGCCGCGGCGAGGAGGAGATTGGCTATACGCAAAGACGAGTCTTTCATCTCATCCTCATACGCCGATGCCACCAAGAGCAGATACGGACCGATGAGGTAACAATGAAGGCAGATAAAAATCACAGCTTGTAGCTGACTTGGAACAAAGACCCATTCCGTTTTGGTCCTCGTAGTAAATTGAACTTTCCTCCAAGGGCAGGCTGAGACGCCGCTACGCGCCGAAAAGGCCAACGTATTACTATTTTAAGAGTTGCACAGTTACGCGGTGATCAAATTCGTAAGTTACCGCGGTTGTGAAGACGCCGTTTGCCGGTCAGCTCCCCCGCATTTCCACGTAATGGACGGCTGGATCTTCGAACCACCTAATCTGCAGCTCCTTTTCGCAGCCAGTCGGACCGCAGTTGGGAGTCATCAAAAGCCGGTACAGCTGGCATATGTGACGGCTGACGCGGCGTTTAAATCAGGACGGCGGCGGGATTGAGAGATTTTCATTTTCACTTTTTTTTGTATTTTTTATGATAATTTTCTGCATGAGGATGTATAATATTTGAAAAATTAGCCTGAGACATTAATAATGTATTTACACAATTGACCTTGTTAACACAATAGTTTAAATATTTATTTCTGTAATTATTCTCTGGCATCTGATGTTGGGCAGAGGAAAGGCTCAGAGAAGGAATGAATAAAAAGTTGGGGTTGAATGTTTGAAGGAAGTTGAAAATGTTGAAATTTAGCCAATTGGCTGCGGCTTAAGAGTTGCTAGGAAAGAAAGCAAATGCAATTTATAAAAAATGTACATTTTAATATCATGAGCTTTCATTTATAGTTTTTAGTTTTTCAATATTTGGATTATATTTGACATAGTTATTATAATATTAAATAATTAATAAAAATATATTTAAAATTTTATAATTAATATTACTGAAAGAATTTGATTTTAATGAATATGTTATATTATTGTAAAATGATAATTATTTTCTGTTCTTTCAATTAAAAAATATTTTAAAATGTGATCAAATAAATATTTATTATATTTTGAGGATCATTTTGTAAAAGATTTTTTAAAATCGTATGCCACATAGAGCCTTGTTCTCTTGCCAAATGCAAACAAATTTGAATTTATTTCCATTGAATTGGTAAAGTGTTTTAGAGAAAAATGTCATGCAAACTCCACATAACAAATAGCAAGGTAATTATTTGTACTTAGTGCCAAACCTTTTGTATTTGTCTTTATTGGGAATTTTTAAAGGATGAATTTAAGTAGGACAATATATGAATGGATATTTAAAAAAAAAACATATTTTCAATGAAATTAATGTAAAAAAAAATAAGTTTTTTTATCAAAAAAAATTAATAAACTCGTTTGATGTTAATACACATGGGTAATTCTCATTGGATTTTGATTCCACATTACATAATTTTTATCCAAACAAAAACATCATGATCGTTGTGTTGCTCTCTTATTTATTAATATTTAGTTTGTGTATTTTGTTAATTTTTAGGTCTATTGTAGTTAATTTGATAATAATAAAATCATATTCTGTATAATATAATATTTTTTTGTGTTTATTTATATTATGTTTTGAAACTTATTTGATTGAGTGTTCAATGGTGACATAACTATTGATTGAACCAAATAAATGGAGCATTGGTATGCAAATTAAGAGCTTGTTGGCAAAAAGTCTGTAGGTGGAATAGCCATCGGTAGAGATGGAGCAAAATTGTTAATTTGCTTGAGAAAAACGTAGAAATTGATCGAAAGCATAAAACCAAGTCATCTTTATTTTATGACATAGAATGTTAAAACTTATACCTTATTTTTTAGGCACTAATATCTAAATTCTTAAGATTATAAGAGTGCGTGAAAATCATAATAAACAAATTAAAAAGATCTTTTTCAATACAAATGTTTTTTTACAAAGCTAAACTTCTATTTGTTTTATTGAATAAGTATTAGACCTTCCATTCCCTCATTTATTAAGACAAAGATTATGAACTTGAAAAGGTGGGTATTAACTAGATAATTATAGGATCATATGATCAATATCAAATGTGATTGGACCATCTGACGACAAATCCAATAATTTAAATAATTAGTATCACAAATCATTTCTCTTTTCAACTTCTTTTAAATTATTCTATCAACATTTGAAGACTAGCTCAATTGGGATTGGACCATGTAAATAAGCTAAGAATGTTGTCATGAAAGTAAAGTTTTTGTTAAACACCCATCGTATCATCTAATAAATAGTCCAATATTTCAAGAAATTGGATTTAACCTAATTGAGTTGTTTGATAATGGATTGATTCGTTCAATATATTTTCAAAAAAATTATAATGGTCACCTATTTTCTTATAATATTTTAATCACTTTTTTATTTTATACATCAAATGATCATAAAACTTTTGTTTAGGTACTTGATTGACCTTGGGCTATAAAAAAGACTTACTCAACATCAATTCTAAGACTTACACAAGATTTTACACATAATAACTTCACTAGTGCATTTTAATTTAGTTATATCTTACTAAGTTGAAACCAAAGGCTGAAACTTGTTTCAAAACATTTATTCTACATGATTGAAGCAAGGCATTTTCTTTGAGTTAATTGGTAATATGCTTTCTAATTTAATTCATATTGATTTAGGATATCTCTTTAATTAATTCACTTATTATAGGATAATATATCACAAGTTTTATTTCATTTTCTTGTTCCTTTGTTTTGAATACTTGTATCAAATATTTCATGATCAAATCTTTTTTGTAAACTTATGCATTTTTATGAAAGATATTTTCAATTGAAACTTGATCTTTCGTGATTGGGGGTGAAATCTAGTTTGTTGTTTGAAGTCAAATTACTTAATAGTTATTGTGTTTTTTTTATTATATCATCATACAAAGAGCTTTAGAAGAGTAATAATGTAGTTTTTCTAATTGTAACTTAAAACTTTTGCTAAATTTATTTTAAGAATTGTTGAATTTGTGAAAGCTTATAAATCATCCCAATCTTATATCGTGTGGACATCAATTTGCGTCATTCTTAACATGTTATCTTTTCTCTATTTCTCATAAAAATGTGCGTGTTCTAGAAAATTTTGGCATGAGACTTGCAATACATATCAAATATCATACCCAATATATGTTTGCATGAGTTCTAACGCTATCATATTTTGTATAATTTTGATTATAGAAGAACTATTTTCCTAAATTTTTAATCATCTTAATTTATTTTGAACAAGTTTCCCTTGATCTATAGTTGTAGAAAATGCATCTATATGTGAAATATTTGTGGTGAATTTTTAAGCTACCTATAAACTTTTTGATTTATGATTTTAGTTTAGATGTCTTGCATTAATATGTCATTTTCTTTTCTACTTCTCAAGTTAAACATATTGCATTGGTTTTTGTATTTTGACCTTGGCCTTGAGCTTGACTTTGGTGTAGCATAAGTTTAATTTGAAAAGCTTGCAAACAAGGTACACTCATTAATTATTTTCTATAAAAAAAGAGGTTAGAAACCAACTTTATATTTATTATAGTTTTTTGAACATGCATTATAAGGTGAGCACAAAGTCTAATAATATTTTATCACATATATAGTAACTATTATTATATAACATAAAATTGTCATAATGTTGTATTGGTATTACCACTTTAAGCAATTCGAAAATATGAAGTATAATCATGAATCATGGTTTATGAGGGTGATTAAGATAAACAACATAAGGACTTTATACAAAAAATTATGAAGCTAGCTTTTTAGCAATGTCAAATTGCTAATGTATTGTATCAATTGACTGAGTAGGTTAAGACAATAAAAATTAGTCATCAAATCACTCTCCCAATTCCTCCAAACCCTTGAGACAATGTGCTTAATAAATTAGATAAGGGAGAAATAAACAAGAATTAGTTAAGGGTTTTATATTAGAAATGCAACCAATTAATAAAGACCTATGTATGAAATTCTAAGTGGAATTCAAGTTTTAAATCCACAATATTAATTGTATCTTAGATTTTATGAGAGAGGTTTTAGAGTGGCCTTCCATCATATATTGACTTTAATGTCAAACTTCTACTTTTATGATTGATTTTCTATGTATTCTATTATCTAACATATTTTTGTTATTCTTGTAATCTCTTTATTTTCCTCATCATAAAATGTTTGTAACTTGATAGAATACAAACTTCTATATCAATTTGAGAATAATAAAATATTTTTTTTTTCAACTTAATTGAATCATAATTTTTTTTAATTGAGTTTCTTTTATATAAACAATTCTCTATTCTTTTAAATTTCATTTTCTTCATTTCTTGATGAGTTCTTCATTTCCACCTTATATTTATCCTTTAAATATTGTCAATTTTGACTAATTTTTACCACTCTTAAAACATATGTTGGTCCACATGAAAGAGACCATTATTAGCCAAATACTAATATAACAAATTTATATTTGTTATAGAGTTTCGACTGCTACATTTGAATCAAGTTCATTATGTTTGAATCAAATTCTTTAGATAGGTTGTGTTATTATCACAAGAATAACTCTCATATGACAATTATAATAAAAATATTTTTCACTATCCTTATCATATTTTTACAAAAAATGGGGTTTTAGTGTAAAAACTATGTAAAAATAAGAAATATTTTTCAAGCCAACTACAAATTTTTTAAAGTAATTTGTACCAATTTTTTTTCAATTTTTCTTTTTAAACATTTCAATTTGTGTATATTGTTTTTGAGTCTTTTTTTAATACAACAAGGTGAGGCTTTTTTTCACCTCTGAGTTTCTTATGTGTTGTTGATTTCTTGGGTAATGAACACTTTTCTAGTTGGAGAATCTTTTCTTGCAACTCAATTGTTTGATATTTATAAAAATAAAAAAAGAAGATTGGATATTTCATATGTAATTGTTGGGAAGTTGCAATCGTGCATATTTAACAATATTTGTATTTCAAATCCCTCTTTATTTTATTTTTTTTAGGTATTTTAAAGTAATAAATGTTGATATTTTATGTAAGTGGCTAATCTCTATTAAAACATTGCCCTTTTTTTTAAGATGTCAAGCATTATAAAAATATTTATATGCTAAAGATCAATGATTGATTTAACAATAATATAAGATTTATAAGTTTTAATATGTGTCTTTTCAATTACATGGAGTCAAAATTGATTATTATTTTTTTGAGAAACTTTTTCTTGAGATGTTCAATAAAATTAAAAATAATGATCAACAAATAATTGAATAAAATATAGAAAATAAATATACTAAGATTAACATGATAAACTACAAATTAGACTTATATTATGATATTTTAGTTTTATTATATTGAGATATTTGTTCATTTGATTGCTTCACACAGTCTAATATTACTCAAACCCGAGATGTTTAATCATAGAGTTTTTATAAGATTCAAAATAATTTAATATTCAAAACATGTCTCAATATTTTATATCCCTCTTATTAGCTAATATAAAATAATTCATTCATATTTTTTAGAAATCTTACATTGAAGTTGTTTTTTATCTAATAATTTCTATTTTAAGACTTTGCTTACCATTTTTTTTTATCATTACATATATTTAAATAAACAAGAATATTAAAAAGAATGTTTTATAAATAAGAAATGGATAATAATATTATACAAAAATAAGAAACAATATTCTTTCTTTAAAATCTAAAATGAAATTAATTCTTTTGCATAAGAAAAAATCAAAAGATTTTTTATTAAGAAAATTTGAAAAAAAACAAAAGTGATGACATGCAAAACCTCAATTGCCAAATCAATAACAAAGATGGTTAGCAAGTGTTGATCATATTTTTGACAAGGATTTGGTATATATATACTTTTATTTTTGATGAGATTTTATTATGACTCGAAATTGGTTTGCTTTATGATGAGAATAAATTTATTTTGAATCATTTCTCAGTTAGGCATGTTAATGAGCTCACAGGGATCCTTAGTCGTTGGACAAAATTCTTTCCTATGCATAAGTATTATAATTTAGTATATTATTTAATTTCTAAGTAGTAATTAGTGTAATAAAAAAATTTAATTTTTGAATGATGATAATAAAATAAGCAATTAAGATAATAAAAGATACATAATTTTTAAAATTAGTTTTTACAAAAAATATTTTTTGAAATATAATTGTATTTTCACTCCATCGCTCTTAACAATATTAAAATAGTAATTTATTTTTATTTATGATTGTTTATGTTGGTAATTTATAGTAATTTCAAACGATGTTTGATTAAGAAGAAACACAGGTCATTGGGTATGTCTTGACGAACTCTATCCAATTAAAAGTTTATTTTTAATTTTTGAAATATTTTATTTTTTAGAATTTTAATAATATTTATTTGGTGTTTCAATTTGTGCATGATTTAATGATAAAAAATGTTATATTCAATCACGTAAGTATTTTTAAATACAACTGTTTCATATAATTTATCTTATTTCTTTAATTATTAAGTAAAAAAATAAAAGTAATAAGAGAAGTATAAAATTTAATTTTATATTTTCAAAATAATATTAAAATTTTATTTTCAAAATAATATTAAAATTTTAATCTGTGCATGATTTAATGATCGAAAATGTTATATTCGATCATGTAAGTATTTTTGAATACAACTGTTTCATATAATTTATCTTATTTTTAATTATTAAGTAAAAAAATAAAAATAATAAGAGAAGTATAAAATTTAATTTTATATTTTCAAAATAATATTAAATTGTATTTATCTTTTTAAAATAATTAAAATAGCATTTGTTTTAATACATTTTTTTATTAAATAATGTAATATTTAATAATACCAATGTTAAACCCATCTCATATAATTTAATGCACTACACACATAGTGAGAGTCAACGTCAGTCCATAAACGGGACCCTATGGGGCGGCCTATCTTGTGGATTAATACGGCCTTTTATGAACTAATTCTATTATTTAATAAATGGGCTTTTAGGATAACCACTATGAAGTAACTAAACTGTTTGTTGGCATTTCATGATTTTAGAAAATTATTTTGAAGAATAATAAGAAATAATATTTGCGAAAATACGTTATATGAGTGATTGTTTGTTCAAAGAGTCTTATTTGATATTTTTTTTGTGTTTGAAAGAAAATTGGATAAAATTTATTTTAAAAATATACTCCATAAATAAACTCTTAAGTAAAATTTTTTTAATAGTAATTTTCAATTATAACACTTGTGAAGTAAAAGGTTTGTTCGCAAGACTAAATAGTATTTAAAAAAAAATTAAGGAGAATAAATGATTTTGTTTTAATTTTTTTTCCCATTATTAACTACTTATTGGAAACATAAAATGGAAAAATCTTGTACTAAGTAATCCCCAACGAACGTCTCATCCGTTCAGCATCTCGAGCGAATTAATGGGGTCGGGGTCTCCTTCTTCCTTGAGAGGTAGGTGAAATCCACAGTTAGAGATAGGAAGAGATTGTGCTGGTCCATTTTTTGGTCTTCGTAGTTACTTCTATTGCCTCGCAAATGGATGACACGGAAGACGATGCTGGGTATCCCCCCAATCCCTACCGCGGAAGTCATCGTCGCAGCTTTCCTACTTCAAATCACTCCAAGGCTCATTCCCGCAATAACTCCCATCGATCGCAAATGCCTCGCGGCTACCCGGGCGATCACGGGAACGAGGATGATGACGAAGTCGATCAAGCTATGAACGATGCTGAAGACGAAGAGTATGATGACGACTGTAACGCCGGCCAAGAGCATCTCGGGACACGAAGTCAATTATATGTAGATCATGAAGAAGTCGGCCACGATTCATCCGAGAGTAAAGGGAAGCGTCGGAAGCTCGACCGGTACACTGGGGGGTACGAGTTAGTCGCACGCTCGGCCCCTACGCCTGCGTTGAAGCCACTTCCATCGCGATCCTCGTCGGCCGAGTGGTCGGAGGACTCTACTTTCGCTCTCCTCAATTCGTGGGGAGATCGTTACTTGCAGAACGGTCGGAAGAGTCTTCGCTCGGATGAATGGGTCGAGGTAGCTAAAACGGTCTGCCAGGGATCTAAGGTTCTTAGATCTGAAGCGCAGTGTCGGAACCGCCTGGACACCTTGAAAAAGAAGTACAAGAAGGAGAAGGCTAAGCACCTTGATTACGGTAGCTCAAACAGTAATTGGGTCTATTTTCAGAAGATGGATGAGCTGATGTCTTCACCTTCCCCATCTCCCCAACCTCCTCAGCAGCATCCTCAACAGCCTAGACTACCATGTGGCATTGACGCCGGAAAATATGTATTTGCGAGCTCCAGTCCTTATCGGAACCGCTCTGATGGTTTGGACGAGTTGGGTGATAGCCCAGGAGATACTGCCTCAGAAGATGAGGCCGTGGAGGTGGATGACGAGTTTGACGGGCTTCCACCAAGGCGGGATAAGGTTGGAAGAAGCTCAGGCTCTTCCGTCAGAGTGCTTGATGATTCAATTCAGAAGTTTGGTGAAATTTATGAGAAGATCGAGAATAGCAAGAGACAGCAGATGGCTGAATTGGAGAGGATGAGGAAGGAATTCTACAGGGATCTTGAATTGAAGAAGAAGCAGATTTTGGATAGGGCACAGGCTGAGATTTCTAGGCTGAGACAAGAAGATGGGGAGGAAGATAGAACAGACGATGATGACAATGGTGATGAAGATGATGATATTGATGTTTCTGGAGATAACTTGAGTGGGTGAGGTAGGAATGCTTATGTTATTTCATTCTCTGTTGTTTAATAACTGCATGATTGAGTTTTTCAAACCTTTTGGATGCTTCGCTTGCAACATTATGATTTAAATGTCATTCTGTAACAAAAGAATTTTGAACTATGAAGCATGGACAATGAAAACAGAAACATATTGAGTGCAATGAAAACAGAAACATGGTAGTGTACACACAAGTGTACAGCAACATATTGAGTGCAATGGAGGGACTATAATTAATTGAATCACGTATATATCACTTATTTCTATATTCCAAATGCAACAATCACCATTTTTTGCTGATTACACATAAAAAAGATGAAAAAAATATTATTATTAGCTCAATATGTAAAGACGCATATGATGTGTTATAACTAAAGATTTTTATGATGTACGCCTTTCCTAAAAGCACAAGAAGGACAACCACCTATAAAATAGCCCATTCATGAAAGTTTTAAGTTGTTCTTGGAAGTTTTAAATAGGACTAATTTGCTAGATGCAAGTATTAGCTCATGTTGGCAGCCACTATTTTTTTTTCAAGTAATCTGAAGTTTAAAACCTCATTTCAAGTTGTTATAGAATTGATTATTAACTACTCTTTTAATTATATCCTTTTTTTAAAAGGTTATATACATTATTATTACAATTTTTTAATTGGGCTTCTTGCTTCCTCATTGTGATAAAGCTTGCAAAACTGACAAAATTTCTTTTAAGATGTTTCTTCGTATAATTTGAGCAATGCGGTGCACTTTCTTACTTGACATCATGATTTCTTAAATAATACTGCCTTTGGAAATATAGATTGAAAGAAAAATGAGAGTAGCTACATCATGCTGCACATAAAATATTCTTCATTTTGAAATTTTATATATTTTGTCTTATTCTATAGGTTGGGTCACATGGTGAAATTATTCACTTTGAGTAGCTACCTTTTGCACGGAATTTGTGGATCCAATATATTGTATTTAAATTGAAAATAATGCTTTTTCCCTCGTGGCATTAATGAAATATTTGTTTTCCTCCTCTTGGTGTTTCTAGCTTTTTTGGAGGTTTATATCCTTGCACACTTCATGGAGTTCCTGTTGATTCCTTGTTGGAGGGTTAATGTTTTTGGAAGATTTGCAATAGTTTTAGTTGCAGAGACCTGAGAATATTCGTCCTCAACTGCAGGAATACTCTGTTTAGGAAAAAGCATATTGAGCCTTAACTGCAAGAACATTCTGTCTCCTGCTGTTGGTAGAAACAGATGTATTTTTCTTCATATTATCCTGTTTTAAATATCATTTAATGTCAAATAAAAGGGCCAGAATATTCTACAGAATAGGAGCAAGTTGGAACAATTACTGTTCCTAAGGATCAAGCAAAAGTTTCTTACTAATTTTTCAAATGGAAGCCCTAATTTTCATATTTCTCATTCCTTACCTTCATTTGGAAGATTTCTTTGTTTTTTTAATACAAAAAAGTAGATTTCTTGAATTTTGAAGTTTGTAAAACTTATATAGTACTTACTTTGAAGAAGAGATTCTTGCTTCTCATAAAAAAAAAGGGTTGAAGTAATAAAGATTTCCTTTTGGATTCATTTTTGATGTTAAATATCTCATTCAATTTTTTTTTTATCCAATTTATATTAATCTATAGAAAAGGAAAATCCCCTATAATACATTGGTTCTAGCTTGGTTTTTGATAGAATGAATTGATCCACCAATTTTGAAATTCTCTCTTTTGATTCAAAAAAAAATGTGTAATGCATATTCCCCCTTTGGTCCAATCATGGAATGAGTGAGAGAAATCAAAAAATGGATTTTTTTTTCAAGAATGAAATCTAAATTCAATTTCTTTCTTTTTGTTTTGATTAGACCTATCTATGTGTATGTATTCTTTGTTCTCATATTACAGCAAGAAAAAGAATTCTCTTCTTTAGCAATTGTCCATTTCTTTCTTTTGTTCTTGTCTCTGCTTTTAATGTTTTGGTAATGTTAATGTAATATTGATCTTCATGACTTGCGGTAAAAGTTGTGTTTATTGATGTTATTTGCAGTTGGTCTGTATAATATCTCATTATTTGGTCTCAACTACCAAGAGATGTTCCTTTTGATTAGACTGTTGAAGAACTAGTTTTGAACCTTTTTAAGATCATCTTGTAATGAGCAGAGTGGTTGTTATAAATCACTTATCATTGTGTAATCCTTATTAAATGGTTTATTGTAGTTAAAGAACATGTTTACATTTGAATGTTAGTTGAAAAACTCAAAGCTTTCCTGTTAGACTTAAATATTAAACTAGTAGTGAGTATGAAATTGTTGATATTTGTAGTTCAAATTATAGAGAAGACAACATTACAAAAGTCATTCAGGAATTTAATTATAAGAATAATTATCTCGAATTTATTAGAACTTAATATAGGCAGAGAACTTGTGGCAGTGGTGTGTTGTCATTATTGTAGAGGCTGATTGCTTGGATAATACATTCTATTATCAATATTCTCTGTAGATGGCACGAATAAGATTTTGAGTTGAAGCTTAACTATCAAGTAATTGGTTCTAAAGGGGGTAAAAGTACAAGAGGTTTAAGTATTTTGAAATTGTTAGCTTATCTTATTACTTAACTTCCTTTGTCCTTTAAAGGACATACTAAATTTATTTGGAGACTAATATAACCATTTTTCATAAATCTAATATTTTTTAGAACCATCTTGTCAACTTAAGTTTTTGAAACTTTCCTTCTGCTCGATTGTTGTCCAAACTTTACTAGCCCATTGCCATTCCATCATTGGTTCCCTTAGGCATTTACCCTTTGTCAAGCCTTCGAACTTCTCCCCTTGCCTCCCTAGCCCATCATTTCCATTGCTGATTGTCTTAGTACTTAGTCACCATCACTTTGTTCCTTGCCACTAGGCCTTTACCATCTCCTTTTTGCCCGAATGGCCTTTGTTCTAACCACCTATGAGGAGCCCATTAAGGATAAGGAGGCTCCAACTCTTGCTCATGTTTTGTTGAATACCTTGCCCACCTCCCTCATGGATGCTAGATAAGTTTTTTTGTCAAAGAACTTTAAGCATTATACCCTTAATGTCTGTCAAACGCTTATCTAATTATGAGTTATATTGCTTGCATTCCCAATTCCCAATTTAGTTATATTAATTTCACCCACTCATCACCCCCTTTGCCCCCCAACAAAGGATTAGAATATTTATGCAGACCACCTCTTCCTCACATCACATATGTTCCGTACCTTCTTAAAATGATTATGCTATCATCCCAACTAAGAATGTTATATAATGAACTAATTATTGGTGTATTTGCACATGTTTTAATTTATAGATTCATATATCATAAAATTATTCATCTTAAGGAGCTTGTGGAGACTAGGTGGAGGTTGTTTAAGTCAAAATTATTTAGTTGGTTCATAGCATCCTTGTTGTTTGTAGATTTTGTGGATTTTGTCTTATGGACTTGTTAGCATATTTTCTTTGTAGATATTTGAATCAAATTTAAGTTTGACTTTTGTGAAGTTTTATATTATTGTATGAATGGTTGTATTCTTAAGTGATTTGACAAAGTTTTCAAAGGTAAATGATTATATGGACCAAGCTTTATTTTGGAGGTATATATTAAATAATAATTGGACTAATAGTATGAGCTATAAAATGATAGATATCTTACAAATGCATAGGTTTAATATGTGGTTCTGTAGATTGAATGTTACCTCATTTGGTTCTTGTGCCAAAATTTTTCTAATTGGTTGTACATATTGTGTAATGTATAATTTAAATTATGATTTTGTGAATAAAATAAACCAAATTCGATTGACATGTGCTCAAAATTTTTTGAGTTGCATAAGTTGGCTTAAGAAGTATAAGACACCATAGAGCATTAATAGAAATGGAGACACAAGAATATGAACTGCTCTTAAAGTTGATTTGCTTTTAATTTAATATATCATAACTAGTTGTGATGGTTTTTTGATCTATCTCTCCTCAATTATACATTCTTGTTGACCACAACTTCAACATATCATAATGGTAAAACTTTATTTCAAAAAACATTTCATGTACACATCAAAATATGATATCGTAAAAGAATATGAGTTATATGTACAAATATGTAACTAATAATTTTCAAAAAAAAAACATAAAAGATCAAGATGTATCTTGATAAATTAAATTAATACAAAAATAAAAAGCAAAAAGTTCAACAAAAAATTTATAAAACTTAGATATCACTAAGTGGAGATGTTCTTTGTACATAAGGCCACATAAGAAAGGCAAAAAGATCAAGATGAAATATCAAAGTCATTAATGCTTTTATTGCTTAAGCTGTAGGTCAAAAGTGAGATGCAAGTTTTGAGTGGCTTAGAAAGGGATTTGAAATACGACACATGATGAATAACAAGAAGAGATAAAACAATCTTAACAAACAAAAATAGAGCTATATGCATGCTACAAAACGAGCTGAATGAAATAGACATGAGAAAAAAAAGCTTAATGTCGTTCTGTTACGTCTTAATATGCACAAGTTGAGTATTTTGTTCTTAAATCATGTTATGTTGTGTTATAGATTTGTCCTATTTGTATCCTTGAAATATCTAACATTTTTTAATTATTTTTTTCTTATTTATGGCATACTACATAACATGCTCAATGTCTTGTGATCGCTTATCTTGGTGTGTCTTGTTTGACATTGAATCAACAAGATATGGATGCATGTGATTCCTTAATGCCAATGAATGAAAATGAATCATAAAAGAATTTCTTGTTATAAATGAGTTTATATTTGTTAAGGAGATTATGTTTCCTACATATGAGTGGTAGTGTAAGAAGTGGTAAGGATAAATGAGGTCAAAATAATGTCATATGTTAATTTTGGCTGTTACAAAAGGTTTTAATCACTTTTATTACTAAGATCTCAATATTATTTCACTTGAACTCTTTAATCTCTTTATTGTTCTTTCTCTTGACAATTTTTTATTCACATATATAAAAAACCAAGCATACTTAATCCTATTATTATATTAAAATTTAATTTAATGAAAATAATTTGTTGATGGTTTATTTCTTAACTACACCACCCCAATATTGTTGAATGATGTTCAATGGTTTTTTTCTTTGAAATTCGAAGTTATTCAATAGTATCTAGTTTATATTGTTCGTATAAGTGTATGCATTTATTAATAGTGCTTATTGTCATTATTAATGTTTAGCTAAACTCAAAACAAATTGACTATTTTATCAAAATATCTTGCTAATATTTTTTTAATTAGTGTATATTGGTATATATATTCTTATATTATTTATTGTCATTATTAATGCTTTATTTAAGTTAAGACAAATCAAACTTTTGGCAAATTTTTAACCCTTTTTTTTGGTTTAAAACATGTTGTGTTAACATTGTCTTGTTTAATATTACCTAATTTAGCCCACTTAGTCATTATAACTAAGCACATAAAATATCTTTAATTGAAAAGATGTATGCTTCTTCTTATTAAAATACATAAAATGTGGTTGTCAAAGTGGGATAGATGTATAGAATATAATAATTAAAAGATACCTTTATTATTAACTTTTCAATTTGAATAGTAACACTCTTCTCTTGAGCTACCATGTATATATCGTGAACATTATAAAATTGTAGAGTAGCTATAACCTTTATAGGAAAAATATGCTAGTTGTTCTTTACTAGACATAAGCTATAACATCCTTTTGTGATAGAACGACATTTCTGAGAAATGAGAATCTTTTTCAATGTGTTCGTCTTCCATGAGAACAAGATTTCTTGTGCCATGGATGGTTGTTAATTATCATACTTAAGGTCATTGGTTAACTAAATATTCAAAATTTTCAATAAAATTGTTTATTCAAGTGAATTCACAAACAAAAAGTGTTATTATTTTGCATTCAACCTTTAGCACTATATTTAAAAGTACTTGTTAGTATTTTACTTTCCATTTTGCAAGATTCCTTCACACACATATACAATATTAAAAAATATACTTACAATTTTCAAAAGATCAAACAAGACATGTAAATGGTTGTATTTTTAATACATAGACACTTTTTTGAAAGCTTCTTTAAAATATCTAAATATTCTTAAGACAACTACACAATTTTTTCTTCACACACATTTCAAATGACCTAAAATCTTGGTGACAATATTCTAATGAAGATATTATGCAATTGTTAAAATCTCAGATATATCATTTCTACTAAGAAGAATGTTATTCACATATACTATAAAGAACTTTGCCCTTGAGCAAATGTGTCTAATGTTCTCCCACCAATAAACTAGATCCCAAAAGGCATTATCTTATCCAAGTCTTGTTCAAAGCTAAATTTGAAAAGAAAAAAAATTTCTAATAGAGAGCCAACTTATCAAGGGACCTACACTACTTCTAAAATGAATTTTCAATTTGAACCAAATGAGGGTATAGAAGCTTTCTACTTATACAATAACTCACTACTGAGAGTTCTCATAAGATCAAAAGGAATCTCATCAAATTTTGTAGATCGGGATGGTTTTGCTACATACAAATTGCAAGGTAGAAGCCGCACAAAATCTCTTGTGAATAAGTAAGCTCCACATCATGAAAATGATATTTCCCCTTAGGTTCCCAATTTCTCTTTAGTTTCTCATCTATTGGAAATTAGGTGGACAGTAAAACTTGAGAGAGACTTACCACTCTTATTAAATTTGTGTTGCATCAACCAGATCAAGTTCAGTTGATGAGCATTTGGAGTAAGAGGATACTCACGAAGTAGATCTTTCCCAAATTAAACACTGCTCGAGGAATCATGGGACCTTAGTGAGGTTCTTCCTTGGAAAGAATCAGCCTTCCAAATTCTAATGAATAAAACCCCCTCTCCATTCTTAGATGAAATGTGTGGGATTGACATGACCATGACTAGATATTCAAATATCGTTGTTTGATCCTATTTGAGCGGTGTGATATAATTTATTTGGTGGAATAAAATAGAATGAAAGTGAAATCTGTACTAATGATAGCAAATATTGACTCTTCACCAAAAAAAGTTAGAATTAAAAACTTAGATTTCTACATATAGGGTGCTTTGGAATATATATGCTATTCTTTTGTAGTATAGTTACTCATCACTTGATTATTCATTGTCTTGCTTAGTCTATTGCCAATAACCTATTTTATTTGACAACTATTCTATTCTTTTAATGATAAAGCTTCCAAAGTGAATCTTTAGAATGAAATTTATACTATTTGCTTCAAAGTTCAGCCTTAAGCTAATTTTGGGAGATTTTGAATTGTATTTGCAATTACTAGGAATGTGTCCACAAGCAAGCCTTAGACTCCCATCTGGGACTTAAACAATCTAGTTATGGATGTTGGGTTGACAATATGTGATCTTGTTAAAGAAAATCATTTTGCTCCAAATTGGATAGAGCCATGTGTAATATAGACTAGCGATGTTTGTATATTGACTCCTTTTCATTCTTTATGCTAAATCCATTCTTTTATCATTTGGTTGTGCCATCTCTACCTTTAATTGCAATAAAAATTGAGTGTCTTTTTGGTAGCTTTTGGGCTTATTTCTGAATCGTAAAGCTTTGATTGGTACATTTTGGTCAGAACAACAACCTGGAGCTCCTATATATTTCTTTTTAAGAGAGCTCCAAAGTGTTGTAGTTGCTCCTAAGAATTAGAGGGGAGGAAGTGTTCCCTGGCTTGCCAACACTTTAGAGGATGGCTAAGAAGAATATGTATCCATAGCTCTTTTTCTCACAATTCTAGCAAAACTTGATTGATTTAAAAAATTTTAATTGTTCTTTGGTGCAACAAAGAGCTAACATAAAATGGCTTAAGCAAAAGGAGGACATCTTGACTTTCCTTAAATATTAAACATATTGTCAAAGAAGAATGAATTTAGTCAGGTTTGTTCTTTGGAAAGTATTCCCATTTCTAATAATGGTAATTTTGTAAAAGTTGTAATGGACCATTTTATTAACTTCAATAGCAATGCACCTTTAATGATGTTGATTGTCTTGCTAACACAACCATTTTGCTCATAGAAACCAAATGCTTGAGCTGTAAAATTCAATTTGTTTAGATCTTAGATGTGATTGGAAGCCTAAAAGCAAATCTTTAGGCCATAATGGCTTCCATGTCGAGCTTCAAGTATTTTTTTAGGAGTTGTTGGTTTGAACTTCGCAAAGTTATACATCATGTTTTTGCTACTTGCTCTCTTCCAAAAGTTGTTTAGGCTATTATTGTTACTCTAATTCCTAAGGATCACAATGCTACCTCTATATTTAATTACATAATTGTAGCCAAATTGCTTATGAATAGACTCTAGCAAGTCATGCAAAAAAATTATTCACCTAGCTTATGTTGCCTTCATTTAAGGGAGGAGCATTGCGAACAATTTCCATCTTGCTACCAAACTTACATTTAGATTTGATGCTAGTTCATCCAAAAAGGTGTTTTCTCTAAGATCAATATCTTCAAGGCCTTGCATTTGTTAGATAGGGAAGTTTTATACAATAGATTTGGCGTGAAAGTTAGTCATCCTATTTTCATCAAGTGGATAAGATGACTGTTTATAAAGTCAACTTCTCCATCCTGTTTGATGGCTCTATTAAGGAATATTTTAATTTTCAAAATACTTTTATTAAGGGTGTCCTTTAGCTTTATATCTATTCAACATCATTATGGACTTTATTGCGTGTGACCTGTATAAACTTTGCAAGAATAAGCCTACTTGTCTGAAAAGCTCCCGTGACCCATATCACATTTGTCGACAGCATTGTTGTTTTTAGAAAATAGACTAGAAAACAATTCTCTCTCTCTCTCTCTCTCTCACTCTCTCTCTCTCCTTCTCTCTCTCTCTCTCTCAAACATGCTATTGATAGACTTCTTTTGTACTTTTTCTCTCCATTAATAAACTGAAAAGATCTATCGTTTTTGCAAAAGGCATGATGGAGTGAAAGAACCTTGCGAAGTGCACTGACTTTTCGATTGGTGATCTTGTGAAATACCTTGGCTTACCACTATTCTCAATAAAGCTCAATGGGAGGAAGTATTGTTCATTATTATCTAGAGTTTACAATAATTTGGCAGCTGGGTAATAGACTATTATTCTTGGCACTAGGCTCTAATTGAGAAAAATCTGTATTTTTGGCATGCTCCAGATTTGAAAATAAAAACTGAAGTATGCCTAAAATAGTGATTTTTATAAACTTAAAGTGGTTCTCAGGAAAATTAATATAATGTGTGCATTTTATTTTGCATGGCTGTTTGGGCTAGAGATGGACTACCATTGGTTGGAAAAATATCTCTTCTCCCACACACCTTGGTGAATAGGGTGCCCTTAATGCTATTTTTGAGGTCTTTTGGGGAGGCTTGACAGAACATATTGGAAAACTTAAGCTCTTTTTTGAGAGGTTCTATTATTTTTAACGTTAAATCTATTTCTTTGTATTTCCTATTGACAATGTTAGATTTGATCTCCTTAACCTTCTTCATTAGTGCTTGAGTCTCTTGTTGGTCTACTGGTTTGATTCTTTGTGGGTTTTTGGTGTTTAAGCCTTTAATGTTATCCCAGACTCTGTCTTCACTTTGGAAGTAGTGCTTTGTGTTGAAGCCTGTTTTGTCCTCGTTATGGCTCTTATTGTAATTGGACCTTTTTGTATCCTCAAATTTTAGATCTATATAAGCAATGCTTTCATGCACCTCCCAAAAATGTAGCCACTTTTCATTGAATTTGATGAGGAAATATAAGATACTTACTGCCTAGTATTAATCATAGAAGTATTAATTCGATGGAACTATATTTGCTGCAATATTCTTTTATTTGCGATCCTTAAGTAAGATATGTTCATGAGTGAAAATGTGTGTTGGTGATGATTACGTTTTCAATGTTATTCAGTTTAAAGTGACAAAGTTTTACGTTCTTGTGTGCATTCCTTCGGTAATTTTGTGCCTTCAGTGTTTAAATTAGAAGATCTTTTGTAGGTTTCTATGATGTCTGTTGTTTAGCTTTGCAATGTTTTCGTTTTTGTTAAATCTGGGGGAAAAAGTGCTGGGGTTGCCTCTGTTTATTCTTTAAGCCACTACAATTTGCATGGGTCTAGGTTGGTTTCATTCTTCTTTTATATTAGTTTTAATTGGCCGATGTATGTGATATTTTGTTGCTTTCATTTAGAAATTTCAAACTTGAACTTTTAACTTACGTATCTCTTTCTAGCTAATAAATATCATTATCAAGTTAATGCATAAATTCATAGATAAATGTTGTTATTGTGTTTAGCAGAAGATCAATGAATGACGGTTTTTGATGTGCAGAAAATATGTTGGATTTGTTCCCTCAAACACAATTGAAGTTAAATAAATCATATTGATCTTATAGTTCTCAGTAAAAAGTAATGGTATTTTCTATTTTTATAAACATGGAATAGAAGACTTGCTTGCAGAGCCATCTTTTCAATTTCTGATTATGAAATTTAGTCATCTTATCATTTTCCAAGCTTGTTATTTGATTTACCCAAATTCCAAATTTAAGATATTCTTGGTTTAAAAAAAAATTAAATGTAATATTTCAATATTTAGATCTTAATTTGGTATGTTAATGTTGATGTGGCTATTATAACCTATTAATTTAATTTGTTTCTCTTGAAATAATTAATTATTATACATGCAATTAATATTCATGGATGAAAGCATGCTGCATAAAAGAATGATTCTGATTGGTGTTGATAACAAATCCATAAGAGGAATACATGGACTTAAATATAGGAACACCCACAAAAATGAAACAAGGGAAAAGACGTGATCTATGATAATGTGAGGTTGTTTCTGGTCATTCAGGACTTCTTTCCAATACATATGACTATGATTCAAATGGAAGTGAAGCCTATAAAGATGAGTTACGCTTTGAGATCAAATCAATATATAAGAGGTAATTTGATGATCAAGTTCATTAACCTTGAAAGGTTGATGAACAGAAAGCCAAGTCTCTAACTTTGAACTCGTGAGAATAAATATATCAGCCCAGATAAAACCGAGAGTTCTGATTGAAGGAAGCAGCAAGCTCTAATTTTGATGCACTGATCAAATCTAAAGAGTTGAAGAGAATGAAATGACAAATAAATAGTAGCACAGTTGGAATTAAATGCACAAAAGATCGGAGTTTCTGGAGAGATCAGAGTTGAGTTTGGCTAAATGATTATGCATGGAATTGGATGAGGTATGGGGGCTTCTAGATTTGGATATTGGATAGATGGAGCACATCCACTTAGAGAGGTTCTTATGTTCTTGTCAGCCACTTCAGTAAAACCTAAATATTGTAGAACTTCAACTTGGGCATGTCATGTTGTGTGCAAATTTGAGTACAAAAAAACTAGATTGAAACTAAAGAGCATTTAAAGGAACTTTATTGGGCATTCTTCTGTAGGATATATTACATTCTTCTAAGCTAATAACATAGGTTTCCAGCTGTAAAGTTTTAAAATTAATGTAATATGCTTATGATGTAATTGTCAATATCTTAGACCAAATAGTAAAACTTCTGTAACATGCTTGTAAATGAATTTTGTGAAAATACATTTCATCCATATTATCTTAATTTTGAAAATACACTTGCTTTGTCTTGCATATACCATATATGAACCGTCTTAGTCAACTTTCGCAACTTTTCCCCTTCTAGAGTTATATCGTTTATGTTTCTATTCATTACCATTCTTTTTATTTCATTTGTAATCGATTACTTCTCTACCTTAGGTTCCTCATCGCTTTAGTACAAGTTATTACTCATTATATGTGCTTGTTTATATTTGTTAATCGATTATGTTTGACTGATTCTCCTTAGGCATGGTGTGTTCTTTTGGATGCCAGTATTTAGCATTTGTAGTGGGGATTTGACTAAATTGCATGTGACTTGTAGTGGAAATTAAGTGAACAACCCATAAGTGCTTGAATATGTTGAGAAAAAGCAGTGGAGTTCCATATAAAATCCCCATAGAGAGCAATCTATGAGAAGTGAACTGAATCGATGATAGAATTATGTATTTACAAAACAAAATAACATCAAATAGGTTAAAAGCTGTGTTGTGTTCAAATTTATTTATTTGAATCTCCATCTCTTAACTCGTAGACATGCTATTCAAATAACAATAAACCAAATATTCTTTAGAGGTTGTTTGACATTTTTTTAAAAGATCCTTGTTCTAAAACTTTTTTACCAAGCAATAATATATATATTTATTCACATAATTATAATGTTAAAAAACTTGTTTTCAAAACTAAGAAAATCATGAAAATACGAATATTGTTAGGCCATTTTGATTGGGTGTAATTTAAATCTAAATTTAAAATTTGAATCAAATAAAAATAAAAGCATACCAATTTTATCATTTTTCAAATCAAGATTTTAAAAAAGCATACATCCAAATATTACCCTCCACTATGAAAGGTATTCACCATGATTAATGTAAGTTAAAAAGATTGAAACATGTCAGTCCTTGCAACAATTGTTCATCAGCACACCAACACCAATTAAAAAAAGACAACGTTACATTCACTTTTCGCAATTTATGGTAACAAATGGCATGGGATATTACTGCAAACGTAAGATGAATATTTAAATTAGAACAAAGTTGAAGTAAAGATGAGATAAGATTAAAATATAAGAAAACTCTATTTGATGAATCAAGCTAAATTAACTTAACAAGCCGTTGGAAGGCTTACCTGTACTTAAGGGGGAGGAAACCCTAAGCAAAGAGGTTAATTTTGAATGGATAGGTTGTTTTAAGAAAGAGACATCCATTGTTTCTATGGCTGAAAAGGGGAGCTAAGAGGATTTAATGTACTCTACATGGAGGTCTTTGTTTAATTAAAATTAATTGCATTCGGAGATTTTACTTGATCCTTTGGTTGTGGAAGGGCTACATGGTGAACTAACACCATAAGGATGATGCTTTATTGAAGAAGGCATTAGTACATGTTAACTTATCGTTATATTTTATGCTTTACTTTGTTTTAATAATAGGCAACTAATTAATGATCAGTGGAAAGTCTTCTAAATAGCTCTATGGTATTTAGAAGGTGATTTGTTAAGTATTATTTAGATAATAAAATACAAATGTAAATATCATATGTTGAAATTTATATCGTATTTTATTCTTATGTTTAATATCAAGGTCATTGATATACAGACAATGCCTAAATTTTAGTGGTATCTAACTATAATTTTTTAAATAGTGAAGTCATGATTTTTAATATGATTAGTTTATATTAATTCTATTAATTGATTCAAACAATAAAAAGGCCAATCTAGATTAATGTTATGCCCTTAGCTTCAATAGATTAGTCGCAAATTCTAGAAATGTGACTGTAATTCTTTGACTAATGGGTGGAGATGGGCAACCATTCATTACTTGCAAGGCTATAAATTGCTGTAAAAAGTTTCGAGAACCACCAGTGAATCTGTGTATTTCCTATTTTGTATATTGCTTAGTGAAATCTAATAAGGAAAAATTATTTTCCCAACCTTAATCATACTTATTCTGTGTGTTTTTTTGAGACTAAACTAGGCATTGGATTTCCTAGTAGCCGCACAGGAAATGATTTGTTGCAATTTTCAAATCTGTGACAAGTTCCCTTATGACAGCTGGTATCAGAGCCCGTGCGTCGAGATGGCAAGTGGAATCCATGAACTCAAAGAAAGAATTTCATGGGCGGAAGTTTATCTTGGTGTCGCACCTAGTAGGGGTAGGTTCTCATGCCATTTTGGAGTGCCTTGCAAACTTGGAGTGAGGTATGGAAGGTCTTCAGCAAACCCTTGTTGAAGATTTCGAATGAATCTACTGTGAGTAGGATGAATTGCATGATAAGATTGCTCATTATTTGTAAAGTAATTGGAAATATAGATTTTTGGCAAGAGAATGGACACTTTGTGAGGATGGCTGAACTAGAGTATTTCAATGTTAGAACGAATTCTAAGGAATTGGAGAATTTTTTGTGGGACATGGGACAATACTTCATTATTGCTTATGTGTGTCGAATGCAAAGAAGATGACCATTTCTAGCATGTATCTCGTGGGAGATGTGAAATTATGGTGGGAAATATAGAGCATTGATGATGCTAATATTAGAATACTAAAAATTGATACATGAGAAAAACTCAAGAGAGAAATAAAGGGTTAATTTTTCCTTTGCAATGATTCTTGGGTGGTGGGCAGTCTTAAAGAAGCTAAAACACGGTGGAGCTATACTAGAATATGTCAAGGAATCAGTTCCTTGATGCTGAATGTCAAGAATGTTCGAAGAAGATAAGTTTTTTAACTTCTTGTTTGTGTTGCAACCTTGGGCACAATTGGAGCTTCATCGACAAAATGGTAAGGACTTGCTGAGTGTAATCACTGTTGTCGGCACTCTTTTGGACTTGAGAGTTTCTAAAGCTTTGGATGCCCCTTCAAAATCTAGAGAGAAATGCAAAGAAAAGTTGAAATGGAGGTGAGATGCAAGGAAGCATTGAGAAATCTGATAAAGAAGCTTAATGCCATGCCCTAATGGTTGAGAAAATCTGTGAGAAATCTGATAAAGAAGCTTAATTCCATGCCCTAATGATTGAGAAAACCTGTGAGAAATCTAATAAAGAAGTTGATCTTGTCAATCCTTTGCAATTACTCATTCCTTTGGTAGCTCATTCAATCGAAATGCTGAGCACAAAAAGTAGTGATATGGATACTATTCATTCTTTGTTGGTACATGTCTTAGTGAAGATGAATAACCAAGAAATCATGACAATGGTGGACATGGGTGCTACACACACATTTGTAGCTACACACACATTTGTAGGTACAAGTCTTGTTTAGAAATTTTTATTGTGGGTGAGCAAGTGTCCTAGATTTTTTGAAAATAGTAAATGCAAAGGCTCAAGCTATTGTTAGAATGGCTTATGAAGTACAGCTAATTTTGAGAAGTTGGATAGGAAAGGCTGATTTGTTAATCATTCCTTTGCATGATTTTGATTTAATCCTTAGAGTAGACTTTGCATGATGTCTAAAACAGTCCCGTTACCTTACCTTTATAAGATTATGGTGATGTAAGAGACAACTCCTAGCTTTGCTCCTTGCTACAATCTGTATTGGAAGAAGATAGATGAAAGGAAGAGCAAACTAGAATGTATTTCAGCAATGTGGCTTGAAAAGAGATTGAATGGTTAGGATATCTTCCTTGATGCATTGATCGACATCAAAGAGGATCAGGTCAGTGAGATACTTAATGCAGCTGCATAAATTCTTAAGGAATTTGCAAATGTCATGCTTTTGATGTTACCTTAACTTCTAGCTCTAAAAGGGGAGGTTGATCACAAAATTTAGTTGTTGCTCGGTGCTTGTCTTCTTACAAGTCCACCATACCGGATATCTCTATTAGAGTTGGTAGAATTACTCAAACAATTGAATAAGTTGTTCGAAACTAGTTTCATTCAACCATCTAATGCTCCATTTTGTTCCCCGATATTGTTTCAAAGAAAGTATGATAGTTCTTTGTAGATGTACATTGACTACTATGAATTGAACAAGGTGATGGTGAAGAACAAGTACCAAGTTCCCTTGGTCTAGTATTTTTTGGATCGATTGTGCAAGGCAACAAGGTTCACTAAGCCAGATTTGTAGTCAGGTTATTGGTAAGTCAGAGTTGTAGCTAGAGATGAAGCTAAGACCACTTGTGTGACTCGATATGGCTCTTTGGAGTTCTTAGTTGTGCCCTTTGGCTTGATAAATATTTTTACTACATCATGCAATTTAATGAACAATGTTCTTTATAAATACCTTGATGAGTTTATTGTAGTTTACTTGGATGACATTGTGATCAATAGTAACTCTTTTGAAGAATATGTGATGTATTTGTGGAAAGTGTTATCTCAGTTAAGAAAATTTCAACTCTATATGAAGAAGAAAAATGCGAATTTGCTAAGAGATTATGTTTTTTGGACACTTGGTTGGCAATTGTTAAGTGAGAATGGATTCAAAGAAAGTTCAAGCCATTGTGGATTGGCAAGCCTTAACAAAGGTACTTGAGTTGAGTTCTTTTCTTTGTTTAACAAATTACTATTGTAGATTCGTTATTGGATACTCAAAGGAGGCTACCTCATTGATGGATCTCTTGAAGAGTGAGAGGTGGAATTAGTCTAATATTTGTCACGAGACATTTGAGATTTCATGTTACCATTTCTAGTGAACCAGTGTTGTCATTACTTTTCAAAGTAAGAAACTAAATGTTGCAAAGCAATAGTATTTAGCTCATGAAAAAGAAATAGTTGTTGTTGTGCACAATTTTCAAATTTGGAGGGTGTACTTACTAGAAATGAAGTTTGTACAAACTGCAACATTGTTAACACATTCTTCAAAATGTAGAAGTTATTGCCAAAACAAACTCTTTGGCTAGAGTTCTTAGTTGAATATGACTTTGCATGGGAGCATAAACCTGGTAGGCAAAATTAGGTTGTTGATGTGTTGAGTTGAAAAGAGGTATTTGTTGTCATCTATATTGTTACTCAGGTGGAAACATACATGATGGGTAGAATTTGGGGTACAATTATTATTGATGAGACTTATGATAAGTTATTAAAGCAAGTCTGAGAGGGAATTGTGAGACGATATTGGATCGAGGATGGACTCTTGATATCTAATGGTGGTAGAGTATTTGTCCCTTATGAAGATGGCTTGTGGAGAGACTACTTAGAGAGTCACAGAATCCATAGTGGACTGAATATTTTGACAGAGAAAGAATGTTAGCTCTCTTGTCCCGTTCCTATTATTGGCTTAGAATGGAGGCTAAAATTGAGTTCTATGTCAAGATTTGTTTGATATGCCAACAAGACAAGACAAAAAGAAGAAAGCAAGTTTGCTGTAATCTCTTGCAATTCTAGAGAAATTATGGACATTATTTTCCATGAACTTTATTGGTGGATTTCCTAAGATCAATGATTTTAGTAATTATGGTTGTTGATTTCTTCTCAAAGTATATTATATTTATTGATGCACCTTCAATTTGTCCAATCGATTTAGTTATTGACTTATTCTATCAACATGTAGTTAAGTACTTTGGTGTGTCCAAAGACATTGTGACTTATTGGGATGTAAGATTTATAGAAAGGTTTTGAACTCTATTGTTTAATTAAATGATAATCAATCTAAAACTTTTTATAATCAGTCACCCACAAACCAATGCACAAACTGAGAGGATAAATCAACTACTAAAAGAATACTTGAGGCATTATGTTATGATAAATCAAAATAATTGGTTGGAATTGTTGGACAGTGTACAGTTTTTTAATAACTTGCACAAGTCCTTAGCAGCGAGGTTTGAGTCTTTTTGAGTTGATTTCAGGACAACAACCCAATACTCCTTCAGAGATTGCATAGCAAACATCTATTGGAAGTGTCATGTAACAAAAAAGTATGTTAACAACAAGCAAGAGATGCTTGAGGAACCTTATGATAGCTTGAGGAAAGCGTTACAAAAAGAATGAAGAAGTATGTAGATAAGAAGCACAGGAAAGTAGAGTTTAATGTAGGAGACAAAGTGTTGTTGAAGTTGACTTCACAGATTTAGAGAAAAATCAACAACTAGCCAATGCATCATGGATTAATCTCAAAATATGAACTATTAGAAGTGGTTGAAAAGGTCGATAATATAGCTTATTGATTGAATTTGTTAGAAATAATTAAGGCCCACCTGACTTTTTATGTGAGCTTTTTCAAGAAGTATCATAGAGATGAGGTGGAGCCCTCAAAGAGTTAAACCAAGTGTTCTCCTCTTATTGTGCAACAACTATTTGATTGGGATATGGAAAAAATCCCAGATTATTAGATTTATGGGCAAAGCAAGAAGATTTGTAGAATTGAGTTTCTAGTTCAATGGAAAGGAAAACCTGTAGATGAAATATCATGGGAGAATGACACTGCTGTATGACAATTTGAGAGATAGATTGCCGAGTATTGTCGACAAGGACATCGAGTTTTTTTAGGGGGGTGGTTTGTTACGTCCTTAGTTTCAGCGGATCAATCGGAAATTCATGGAATGTTTCCATTGTTCTTTGACCAGTAGTTGGAGAAGTTAAAGAATTGCTGCTTAGTGCTGAACTAGGTAAAAATTGTTGTAAATGAGGTTTTGGGGAACCATCGATGTATGTGTGTATTTCCTGTCTTATATATTGTTTCCTTAGTCAGATCTAGCAAAGGGAAAGTATTTTCCTAATCTTAATCTTATATATTTTGTATATCTTAATGTTTCATTAAGGTTGGGTGAGAGCTTGGAGTTTTGAGTCACAAGGTAAAATGTAATTTGTTGCAATTTCCAAATCTCTGACAAGTACCCCTATAATAGTTAATAGAACTAGCTAATCTTAGTTTTAGTTTTAATTTGGTTAATACTTTTTTTTAGTTAACCCAAATTTTGTCTAATTTAACTAAAGCTTAGTAATCGAGGTTTAAATAAATATTAGTTGACCATTAATGCTATTAGACACCATTATATACAATTGTCAGTCCCCTTCGTTAATTAACCCCCCTTGCATTATTCCTAAACTACTCACTACCATGGTCAACTCTATCAAACATCATCATTAGCTAGCCATCATTATCATTTCTAGCCAATCATCAACCATGTGTTGATTATCATTGTTGTTATCATCACTAATCTCTATCATGATCACCAACCGCAAGAGTGCTACTTGCCACAACCACTGTCACTTTCATTGGCTAAAAACCATACCGTTTTCACCATCGTCACATGCCAATCACATCTTCATCACTTGGTTGCTGATCCAATCAAACTTTACAAACTGATATTAACAATCAACCAAAAGACATACTTAAAAAATATCTCCTACTCAAATTAACTATTAAAAATAACTTTTTTAATCCCACATTTCATAAGGTACTATATCCAATCACATTTTAAACACTAATTATTTGAAAACTTTATAATCATATAAGGTTCTAGAATTGTTAAGATTTTTCCATTGTATTACTCCAAAAACTTTACATGCTAAAAAGCTATTGAAGTTATTAAATAAATATTGTTAAACAATTTCCTAGCATAATCTTAATTTGTAATAAATTAATACTCTATTCTTATGTCGACAAAGGTATGGAGTATAAAATATATATTTGAAGGGTCTATTAATAAGGGAGTTAATTTGTTTGGATTAGACTATTTTAGTATACATTTTTATGGTCCATTAATATGATTAAGTTTATGTTTTTATTTTTATTGGATTTTTTCTTTTTGGCAACACAAAAGATGTCAAATATTCCATTCCTAAAAAATTCCTTTCTAATCACATAAAAGACTTTTAGTCAAAAAGTGCAATTTTATTACTCTTGCTTCAAAAAAAGAAATGCCTTAGACTATCTTGCTCTTTAATTGGGGTTATAATACCTAAAAATCAAGTTTGGTTGTAAAAAATTTTCTTGTTAAATTTAATTCAAAGGAGTGATATTTTGAACATAATTAGATAAAATAAAATCTTATTAAAAAATATGTATTATCAATGCTATGAAATCTTACTCTTTAATTGGGATTATAATACCTAAAATTTAAGTTTGGTTGTGAAAAATTATCTTGTTAAATTTAATTCAAAGAAGTGATATTTTGAACACAATTAGATAAAATAAAGTCTTATTCAAAAATATGTATCATCAATGCAACAAAGATGCCCATATTATCATTATAATCTAATAATTGATTTTTAGTTATATAAATGCATTTAGGCCAAAACAATGGTTTAAGAGCAAATAAAAGAGAATGCTCTTAATACCATAGCCCTTATATCAAAGAGCCCTTCACTTCTTTAGTGCTTGTGTTCCAAATCAACTAGAAATCATAGATAATCAAAGCTTATCTTTGATGAATTTTTGTTTCTTCAATAGCCCCATGTAGGATTTTTTCTTGGATTTAGATGCATCCTTTTTGTTGTGATTATTAGAAATATATTTGATTGAACTATGCTTGATTTACTCAAGATTTTTCTCATTACCTTGTTTCTCCATTCCCAAAGTGAAATATCAAGCCTGAAGACAAGAAAAACAATCCCCTGATTCTTCAATTTGAATATTTACAATCTTTCTTTGTTTAATTTAATATAAAATTTTAAAATAAATATACCATAATATGAAATCAAATTTTTAATAATTTTTTTTTACTTGAGTGAAGCAATTAAAATATCAACCGATTTGATTATCTTTTATTTTTCCAAACATATCTACAGCAACCTTGTTGCAGAAGAATTCTTCACTTAAGTGCAATTTCCAATTCTTCAATGCACCATTACACTTGAAACAACAAATCACAGTCTGCTACTTAGAGACCCATAAAGCATGCACTAGTTTAGATATACATCTCCCATTAATGGAGAATATAAGTGACCAGAAGAGCAAGAAGCATGAGCACATAGGCTATCCCTTGATCGATGGCCTTTCCATCCACCATTCTTGAAGTTGCACCTTTGTTCATCTGCTCACCACAGGCAAGCTGCAGGAAACCTGAAACAAAGCATGCTGTGAGAAGAAGAACAAAGGCACCTGCGATTGCCATTCTTTCTGTGTACACCACCTGTTTCTCTGTTTCTCTACACGAGATGAAGAAGTTCTATATATGTGTGGAAGAAGGAGAGAGCTGAGGCAGAGAGCAGCGTTTTGCCTTTTTATATATGTATTTTTCATATTTTTATTTCCTTCAAAAGTAAGACTGAAGTATACTTTTGACATAATGACATCGAATTTTAAGCCGTAAAGAGTGGAGTGAAGGGAAATTTCTCTCCAATTAATGGAAGACTTCAGAAGTGTAGTATATTTATGTAAACTAATATTTGTTTAATTGTTTTGATTTATTGATAATTATCTTCTTCAAGTCTTTCTTGGTAGGCTGGACTTCTGGATGTATGATTATTTTTATTCTGTAGGATGTAATTAGCAAGCAAGTCACACAGTTCACGGCAAAAGTTTGCAATGACAATTTCTAATCAAATTGGGTAGAGCCTTTTTTGGGGTTAGGTCAATGTAGGGGTAAATATTACTTGATTTCTATCACAAAATCGAATTGAATCAACAATGTTTGTTTGGTTTGCAAAGATTTGATTCATTAATTAAATCCAAACAAAAAGTTTGGCTCTTTGGTTTGTTTGATTTTTTAAATCAATTATATTTTTTATATTATTTGATTTAGTTCGATTTTTAACTTGACTTATTTGAAAATTGATATGTTCATAAGATATTGGACAGATTGATTGAACCAATTGAATATAAATTACTAAAAATTTTCTTAAATATTGAATTTAAATAGTATATTTATGTACATTTCATACATATACCTTACAATGGTGACTTATAGTATCAGTTGGGTCATTACTTTTTGTATTTTATATTTAAAGCCTTTAGTTGTTTCATTTGAGCCTCTTTATTTCATAGTTATATTCTTTTTACGACACCATCTTGTTTTTGGCCGTGAAAGCCTTAGAAAAGCAGAAGAAGAGTTAAGTTTGACTGCTTTATAGCATTGTAAGATCAAATTTACTATGAAAGGCATCACTGTATAGTCTCTCCAATGCATGCTCCCTGCATGCAACTGAGGAAGTGAAGATAGGGAAGATGATCTTCCCCGAATAAATTGAATTCAAAGTCAACATACAGCATGAGAAAAACAAGGATTCAAGAGTCGTATAGCTCAATCAGATCTTAATACACTTTTATACAATATAAATGCATCATAGATACATCACAGATATTCTAGATACAACAAAAAGTTGTATAGCTCTTTCGTTGCTTGATGTTGTCAATCATAACTTAGATAAGTGTCAGCTGTTGCACCTCTTCCACACCAAGAGCTTTAGGGAGAGGGCAGGGAAGCGTCTTCACAAGCGATGAGGACATCATTTCATGTTAAGAATGAAGAAATTTTTTTCCTTTTGATAAATATTAGTCAAGGTCTTGTAATGCTTTCCACCATGGCAAATATTGTCATTCAAGAATCAATGTTGAAGATGATAACTCAGAGAAGATTTTCCATTTGATCAATACTAATACTTGGGGAACATATAACTCCAAAGAACACAATGGCTTTTTATTTTCCTTGCATTTATTGATGATCATTCAAGAAGCACACCAATTTATCTAATGAAAGTCAAGAATGAGCCATCAAATCTATTTGAACATTTTGTTAAAGCCATTCAAAGGAAAAATAGAAAAAATGTGAAGAAACTAAGATCAGACAATGCAACCAAGTTTGTCTTTTAAAGCTTTCAAAAGCTTATATTCAAGGAAGGAATTGTGCACAAACTTCATGCCAAAGAATTTGCCGGAAGTTTCTTGAGCACTACGATTTGAATTCAAAGTTTTGTTCTAGTATCTAGGAGAAAGTGTCATGATCACTGTCAACATAAAACTTGAAGAAAAATCATCATGTGAGTTATTTTTGATGAAGAATCTTCTTATAATCATCTAAAAGTATTTGGTTGTCTATTTTATATTTAGTACAAACCAAACTAATCGAAAAAGTTCTAATCAAGATCATGGCATTATGGCCTTTTGGGAGACACTTAAGGAAAGAAGGGTAGAACATCCCCATTTCACTAGTAGCCTTAGAAGGATGAAGAAGTCATACCAAAAATCATGTCTCAATAAGAATTTTTCAAAGATGAAGACTTGGATAATGAACGGGAAACCCAAGTATTTGATGAAGTGGACAGTGAAACTGAGGAGCAAGTGACACTTGACTTTGTCTAGGATAGAAATAATCAATTAGCAACTAGATCTATAAATGAAAGATGTGTTCCCAAGCACCTCGAAGACTGTACATTGATCCAAAAAATAATAAATATTTTTGTAGTCATTTGATTGATTAGATTGGGTTACTTACATTGTTATTATGTAAATAATTTGGAGAAAAATAAACAGTTTTATCTCAAAAACATATTGAATGGGAAAACTAAACTGGCAATGTGTCTAGAATGTTTCTCTATCTTTTTGCTATTTTATAGGTGTTTGAGAAAATCTCACAGCAGAGAAAAAGGAAATCTTTCATAAATAATATATTATTTTCACTCATATAATCTCTGTTTGTTTATCTTCCTAGCTTCTCTTTTCATCTCAAGATGTTCTGAAAGGTGTCCTTTTTTGGGGTGTTGATAGATTGATTTTCAAAACAGTATGAATAACTTTATTATTGATGACTTCTGGCATCTATAACCACATTATTCATGTAATAAAGCTTAATTTATTCATATTCTCTCAATGTAAAATTCAAAAGGTTAATTCATAAATCCATAATTTGGAGAAAAATAAACAGTTTTATCTCAAAAACATATTGGAGATAAATTTTAATTAACTATAATGTAAGTGTTATTGATAATTAAAATAGTATATTCAAGCTCTTTAGCATAACATTCTTTAATTGTGTGTAAGTTTTTTGGACATTTGTTTAAAATGTAGTTGATATGATATGATATATATTATAAGCATAAGAAATCAAATATGTATATCATGATGTATTTTATGATATAAAACTATTAGAATATAAGAAATGAAAAAAAGATAAAAAATAATAATGGAGTAAATACTATATTAGATTATATGAGCTTCATGTATATAATAGTGTTATATTATGATATGAGATATGAGATGTTAACATACTATAATATGAAAAAAAAAAAAAGAAATAAAATGTGATTTTTATAAAACATTATCTCATGATTTTCATCTTATATGTTGTAAGCAACTAACACATGATGTTTGGTTTAATAAATATTGGTTATATACAATGTTGTGCATTAAAGATCTTATTTTTTTCTATCATAAGTACTTTGTGTAAAATCTATTGTATAGAAATGATATGATTGAGATATTTTTAGATGGAAAATAATGTATTGAAGATATTATATAATAGATATCCTTGACTAGATATAATATGTTTATGGGATGGGATTTAAATATAATATGATGAGATGTTAGAAATAAGTTAAAATATGACTGTGAGCATGAGGATAGTTATTTGAAAAAAAAATCTAAGCCTAGCTGTAATAAAAAAAAAATAAGATAGAGATAAAAATAAAATAAATAAAATATAATTATAAAAATAAGTCATATTTATATGAGAAACATAAATTATCTATCTTCAAGGATTGCAACAATGTCATGTTGGTCTTTATTATTATATTATTATACATAGAATTTACTTGCTCAATTTTATAAAATTTATTTTCTAATATTATAACTCATGTCACAGATACACAAAAGATAGTGAATTTGATAGAATATGATGTTTTAAAAGATGTATTTTATATTTTTAGTTTTTTATCTGGTATGATGGTGTTAAAATTTTGTTTTATTAGGTATGTATGCAATATTTTAACTATTGTTTTTATTTTGAAAATGATTTGAAGCAATAGTTTTAAAGTCAATTTATTATCATCTTCATCTAATATTGGTTTTGTTGTCCTCTATAGTACATAAAAGCTCAAATTATATATATATATTATCAGGTGTAAAGGATGGATGAGAAGTGACTTTTTCTGTGTATATATTTATTGGTCTTGATTTTTCATTGCATATAGCTACATGTCTTATAATAGAACTTGAAGCAATGCTGAATTTCCACCCTCTTCTCACAAGTTTGTCATGTTTTAACCTTCCTGATGAAAAGAATCATCCAACACAATTGAACCAAAAGCATGTGAAATGATTCCTACTTGATCAATTAACATATAAACAATCCTTTTCTTACCAATTTTCAATAGTAACTTCAAATAATCATTTTCAAACGGTAAGACATGCCAACCATAGCTTGGATTGGATGAAGAAAAATTATTACATGAAACTAAATTTGCTAAAATGGAAAGTCATTAATAGTTTTTTTTTTTTCTGATTCCTTCTGTTTTCCATCATATATAATGTGATCATTATATCTTTAACCTATCTAATTTTGTTGGTCTTCATTAACTATGATCTATTCAAAACCATAAAAATAATTTCCTTTTATTATTATTGTACGAAATGAATTCATTAGGAATTATCAACCTTAAAACCACCTTGCTTAAATCAAAGAAATATTAAATAACATCAACTTAAATCAAATTTATAAACAAATAAAAGCAACTTACTTGTCGCATAAACCAACTAGCAATCCAAGCTTTCCAAACTTTTTCATGCCTTTTTTAAAACTTTTTGTTCAAACTAAGAATAACCTTAGCAATAGCTCCTGCTGTTCTACACAGCAGTGATACATAAGCACAATACCCAAGCCATTAATTGCAGTAACAAAGAATTAATCACACAAAGTCCTCTCTTTCTCTTGTTTTTTTATTTCTGGAACAAGAAAGAGTCATCTCTGAATATCAAAAAAAAAAAAAAAGAAAGAGTCATCTCTTCCTGCTTGCAAGCAACCGAAATGAATCCTCAACGAACAAAGCAAGTAACAAACAGAGCAGCGAGCATGAGAACATAGGCAACCCCGAGATCGACGGCGTTTACATCAACCATTCTTGAAGGTTTGCTCGCCTGCAGCCCTAGCGAGAGCTGCATGAGCCCTGAAAAGAAGAAAGCTGTGAAGAGGAGAGCACAGATTCGCATGGTGGTCATTCTTGAGCAAATTGGGTATTGAGCTTCTCCATTAACCATCTTATATATAGTGATGTAGATGAAAAAGCCTCAAAGGGGAGCAGGCAAATGAATGAAAAAAGAGATCAATTTTTTAAGCTGTCATATTTGAAAGTTCTCTTGTTTTGTGGTCAATGCAGAGTGAACCTAAATAAAACATTAAATGGGTTGGAAACCTTCAACGAGTTGGACAACACTGAATGCAATAATGAAAGAGTACATACAAGTTACAAAACTATGTATATTTTCATTCATAAGCATTTCATAACTTGATCTTAGATAACAATAAAATGTGCATATTGTATATAAAGTACATATTATATCAGTTATTTCATAGAAATAACAGAATGTACATTTGTTTTTATTTAAAAAAAAAAACATTTAGTCAACCTTAAATTTGAAAGTCACAAGAAAAGTACTCTTGTTGGTTATGGGATCACATATACATTACATAATGACATAATCAAAGAAAAAGCATGATTGATGGCCTCTAATAAGGAGAAAATGTCTTTACCCAATAGCATTTGAGTTGAAAATTCAAAAAGCTGCTCAAAACACTAATTAACAGTGTTAATCAAGAAAGCATAGACTTGAAAATTCTAAATTCAGGTGACATGTTATTTAGATGGGAGGCCACAGAAGTTCTTCTCATAGACTGTATTCCAAAGTTCAAACTGTTCTTAAGTTAGACAGAGTTGAATAAGAAACAAAAAAATTGTCTATCAAATCTTAAAGTACTAATTCAAAACATAGCCAAGCTTCTAAGCATAGACCCTTGAAATCAATCCCTCAATGTCTTTCAAAGCATTTTTCATCATAATGCATTTCCAATTTCATCAAGCTATTTTTTGAATCAAAAAGAGGCATAAGCCATATAAAAGGATTCTCATGTGGATCAAACATGAAATCTAACAACATAAGTTTAATGAGGGCTTAGGGAGGGAGTCCCCCCTTTCCCAGACAAACTCGTTACAACATGCAGCGCGCGCCACCCAGTCAGCAGGCGCATTCCCCTCTCTATGGATGTGGGAAAGTCTGAGTACATCCAGGTACCTTGCATACTCGACAATGTCAGCAAAATGGCCTGTCCCAGGCAGGTGGAATATGAGCTTGCGGACCTCCTGTAGCGCCAGCATCGAATCTGTCTGAATCTCCACAGCACGAAATTAGGAAAGGGTATCCCTTAGCAAATTAAGGGCCTCAAGCATCGCCTGAATAAAGGCTGCAATGTCTTCCGACCGCAACAACCTCGATCTTGATCCTACGTAACATGATGCATGGATTGACTACGGGATCGTTGTGCCTTATCGCATTTCTTCTCTCCCACATGTAATACATGGTGGTAGCCAACGTAACAGCATGCCCGGCACCAGCCCCCCGAAGCGCCGCCGGAGAACTGACAAGCTCCATGAGCCGGTCAAGAAAAATCCACCTGGCACCCGCACCCCAAGGCGACCCCAGCAAGGCCACGGCCCTGCGAGCCTAGCAGTCAGCCTAAAGTTCTTGGGCACGAGGGCAGTCCCAAAAGACATGCTGCGTGGACTCCTCCGCCGCACAGTCCCAGGAACAGCCGCTGCCCTCGAGCAGCCCCCACCGAGCTATCCAAGCCGTCGTAAGGAGGTAACTGCCAACCACGCGCCACAGGAACATCCGCACCCTCGGCAATACTTTGAGCTTCTAAAGACCTCTCATCTGGTCCGCGTCGCGCCGGCATCTTCGTCTGATGGCATCGTCAGCTCTGCATTTCAGGTGCAGATAAATTCTCCCGCTGTTGACCTGCTCTGTCTCAATGTGCGCCTAAATAAGTGTATCCTGTCCAGACATCCGAGCCCTTGGGAGGTGCAGAACCCTATAAAGCAGCTGCTCACTAGCCCATGCACGTATTTTTTCCACGTCCCAGGCTCCGGCCGCTGTGATGAATTCAGCCACTCTGGCCGCCACACAGTGTTCATGTTGATGAAGGTAAGCCAGCTGCATATGGGGAGGATGCCAATCCAATTGTCTTCCACGAACCTCGCCGTCTTTCCATCGTAGATTCTCCATACAAATATCGACACCGCATCTGGCATTGCCTCCAACACAAGCATGCAAGCATGAGATGCGTTCCGGGGAGCTTTCGAAGTGGTATCCGTCAAATTATACTTCTGCCTCATAATCTCCACCCAGAGGCTCGCCTCAAGGCTCATTATGCGCCTACAGTGTTTCATTTGCAGCACGCGATGCCAGATGCGGAGGTCCCGAAGCCCAAGCCAGCCCGTGGTCTTCGGTAAGGTGACGTTGTCCCAGGATGCATAATGCATCATGTGCGCGCTGCTTGCCCCGTACCATAGAAAGCTTCTGATTCTCTTCTCAATCTCATCAATAAGTCCCAAGGGCACAACACAATGGCACAGTAGGTGACTCGGGATGGCGATGAGAACAGAGGAAGCCAAGAAAGCTCTGCCAGCAAGCGACAGTGGACGAATCTGCCAATTGGTAACAGGGGCATCAATCCTCTGAAGCAGGAAGTTAAGGTCCGCTCTCTTCAGTCGCTTTGCTGCAATAAAGACCCCGAGGTACGTGAGCATCCGGCCCTGTTCCATATTGAGTTTCCTCGCAACCATCTTCGCCTTCTTCCTGCTGATATGTCTGCTGAAATATACTCTGGATTTCGAGAAGTTCACGCGCAACCTTGCTGCATTACTGAAGGTCCTTAAGATTCAGCGTGCGCAGCCTCGCGCGTGGCAGAAGCATACAAGAGGACATCGTCCGCTTAGAGCAGGTGCGAAATCGACGACGCATGCTGTCCTGGTCTGAACCCAAGCAATTGTCTGGACTCATATTACCTCGCCAGCACCGATAAGTACTCCGTCACGATGATATACAAGTAGGGCGAGAGCGGGCATCCTTGCCGTAGCCCCCACTGAGCCTCCACCCAAAGAAGACAAGAGCCATTGACGAGAACCCCAAATCTCGGAGAGATGATGCAGGCTCTGATCCATTCGCACCAAAGAGGAGGGAACCCCATTACCTTCATCGTCTCGAGTAGGAAATCCCTCCGCACGTTATCGTAAGTCTGCTTCATATCAATCTTGACTGCCATGAGTCCCGGATTTGCGGTGCAGAAGTGCATTCTGGACGCCATTTCCTGGGCAATAAGTGCGTTGTCCGAAATACTTCGTCCTGGGATGAAAGCACCCTGTTCGCACGAGATGATACTCGACATCATGAGCTTCAGTCTTAGTCTTTCCACCAATACACGCACCACCACCTTATATATGGTGTTGCAGAGACTTATTGGCCGGAAATGCTCCGGCATGCACGCACCCTTTCTTTTTGAGATAAGGACAATCAATGTGTCCTTCCACTCCTTCGGCATCCTCCTTTCCTCAAAGAAATCCAGCACCGCGTGGATGATGTCCCTGCGTGTAATTGCCCAGTATCCATGTAGAAATTCCGCATTGATCCTGTCAATCCGCGGGGCTTTATTTCTTCTAATTCCCCGAATAACCGCAATTATCTCGTTCCCAGTGACCCTGCAACTTAATTTGGAGGCCATTTCCCTGCAGACGCTGCCGAACGACACAAAGTTCACCGGCAATGACGCCTGCCCCGCGCAATGCCACTTCGCCTCAAAGTAGGCCAAAAGGACATTCCTGATACTCTCAAGTGTGTCCGCTACGTTGCCCTCCGCGTCCCTCAACTGGGCGATTTGGTTCCTCCATGCACGTGCCGTCACAGCAGCATGGAAGAACCGAGTGTTGCGGTTCCCAAGCTGCGCCTAGTGCACCTTTGCCCTCTGCCACCACCATTTCTCCTCGTGTGCACAGCCACGGTAGAGGGCCATGATCATGTGGTCAAGGCGCGAGTGCTCCTCCTCCGCCAACCCCTCCCGAGACTCCATCTATAATTTATTAACGCTTCTCTCCAGCTCAGCATTCTTGTTGACAATGCTCCCCATCTCAGCTTTGCTCCACTTCCGCAGTGCAACCAGCGAGTGGTGGAACTTGATCGTTAGCTCTTTCATGCGATTTACCCCCGCGCGCCTGCACTACGCTTGGAGCACCACCCCAATTGACTGCGGGAAATCCAACCAAACGCTTTCAAATTGTATCATTCCGTTGTTCCCCCGCATCTTCCTTCACCCCAAATCGACCAGCAATGGGCAATGATCAAACCCAAGCCGGCCCAGGTGCTTGACAGAGCATTCATGAAACACTTGCATCCCCGCAAACTTCATAAGGACCCGATCAAGTCTCTCCAGGATGCATGCCCCACCCTGCCTCCCGTTACACCAGGTAAAGATATTTGCCGATGAAACCCACGTCCACCAGCTGCAGCTCCTGCATGAAGTCGGCAAGCTCCTGCTGCCCTCTGCCATAGATAAACTTCCTCCCACCTCGCTTCTCTTCTTGCGCCATCACGAGATTGAGATCTCCCACCACAAAGAGAGGGTCATCCCCACAGGATGCCTTCCTGATGACATCCCAGACCTCCCGCCTCTTGTAATGATCATTGGGGCCATACACAACGCAGCAATTCAGCTTACTCACGCCACGTAGCCTCACCTCACAGGCAAATACATGCAGTGAAGCAGCCGTGATCGTGATGTCAAACCAGTACTTCCATAGCAGTATTATTCCTGCAGACATCCCAGCCGATGGTTGGACCACGAAATTCCATTCCTTCCCAAGGAGCCAGTCCACATTCTTCCTTAGGAAACATTGAGCTCTCGTCTCCACAAGAGCCACGACAGCAACCTTGCCCTCACGTACAAACCTTTGTAAGTAACATATGAACTTTCTGTCCCTGACTCCTCTGATATTCCAGACAACCAACCGCATCATCATCAAATAATTATAAGGATTGCCCTTGTGTGGTAGCGCATAATTCTATCCAGCCACTCCAGTACATTCCTCCCCTGATGAGGCAGCCTCCATCTTCCATCCTGGTATCCCCTGCGCCCCACGAAGCATAGGCTAGGAGAATTTCTCCAACTTCGTTTTGGTGTAATATCCATCCGTGCAATTGGCTTCCTCTGTCGTGTATTCCTCCTCCAGCAACGGCCATTTTCCTTTATTCCTTTCTGCCTGCGCAATCTGCCCCGCTCCGACTTCCTTTATCGTAGCTTCTTGACATGGAATCTTCTCCGTCCTCCCTTGCCCTTGGGAGCCTAGCCCGCCCCGCCACATCCCTTCCTCTGGCCTTGGATAGGCTCCTCTTTCTGTCATGCCTTCTCACATCCACTTTAGCTATAGCCCTTTCTCTTAAGATTTTACGTGAGTTCTGGCTCGCCCTGTCTCTTGTGTCGGGGAAGGACAAGCATCCATGGGCCCAGCTTTTGTCCCTTCTCCTCCATGTCACACGTATTTTTCACCAGCACTCGGGGAGTCCTGAAGCACTCAGCTTCAGTAGCCTGCCTACCATAGTTGCCCGTACCCTCAGCCTCCGCCTCCTGCGATCCACCTCCAATCTCATTGACTCCAAGGGCCCCAACCGTTTTGGTTATTTTCTCCTCATCACACTCCCCCGCTTCTTCTCCTCTATTCATCATCCCGGATGTACATGTAGGTGCGGCCTCCTGAGTCGTGAGCATGCTGCACTGCCCCACAAGGTGACCAACTACCCGCAATTAAAGCATACCCGTGGCAATCCCTCATACTCGAAGGATTAATAGACTCTACCAAATTCCCCATTTAGCCATATACCAGATTTTAAAGGCTTCGAGAGATCCATACGGATGCACACCCTGGCAAATGAAGATCTTTGCATGTCAGCGGTCCATCCGTCAAGCAGAAAGAGCTCCCAAATTACCTTAGAAATTCTCAGGATGTTTTCTACATCCCAGTATATTAATGGGAGACACGGAAAGCCAACCACATTGGTGCGCGCATCACCATTGCAGCATTAGGCCTGAATTCATGTGTCTATATGTCCAGCCCCATGGCTTGCCCTACGACTTGCCACGGGCCGCCCAACCAAACTTCATTCCTGTCACTGATGGAGTCAAAATGCAAGCAGAAGCAACCAGATGACAAATCTAGAATCCGAAAATTTTTGTAATGGCCCCATCTCTTCTGCAACACCTGTGCGATGACGAAGAATGGGAGGGTATTCCCATACACTCGCCCTACCAGATCAAACTTATGGAATTCAATGAGCCTGTAACATGTTTCCGAGGACATAACGACATCTCCATTCTCCACATGGTCTGGCATTCCCGCTGCACGGTCCTTTAAGTCAATGGTGGCCGGACACACAAAAAATTTTACACGACCGCCTAGAGCATTACTTTTAGAAATTAAGGCCTCCCTGAAGCTGAGTCTATTGGGTTGGGCCTCCATATTTGTAGCCTTCAGAGTGATGCTGCGCATCGCCTCCCCAACAAAACCATGATCAGGGCACAAGGTCCCTCCGGTCGTGCGCACCCCGCACGTTGTTCGATTCATCCCCCAGCTCTGTCAATGCAGCAATCGTGACATGAGCAACATTGTGCCCCCGACTTGTATCGCCCTGCCTCTGACGTACAAGAACCTCATCTGGCGCTTCCACATAATCCACTACATTCACTGGGCTACACGATGAGTCAATAGAATCAGTCGATACTTCCGCCTCTTCAACCAATATTTCAGGAACGAGGAGATTCTTCTCAGCGTCCGCCCCTTTTTCCTCTGTAGCGGAGATGTGACTCTCTTTCCGACGATTTACTTCCAGAGGCCCTCAGCTTCCTATTGCTCTTCCTCAACTTAGTTCCCGCCATTTTTTTACCGTTAGGGCTACAGGTGTCCCGCAACCATGCAAGAAGAACCGGTAGCCTGCACCGCGAGAGAGCCTTACAGTTTAATCTTGTCCCAGCACCCCAGCGCGGACGAACTACCAAGGAATTCAAATTCACAATTTCCAGAGCCACGTAGTCGGGCAATCCTGCACAGGAAAACCCACACGTGCCCGATGTACATGCATGCGCGCCAAACTAGCTGTTACCAGAACCGTTGTCACGTGCTCACCATCCCTTTTGTCTTGTCGCGAGTTCACCTGCTTCAGTCTCCAGCGCTGTCTCAGTGTCCCGCCCTTTAGCCTGTGCCTTAAACACTATGCCTTTAGACGCCGCCTCCAGTCGCCGCCGTCACTACCCGTTATGCCGTCCCCGTCTCCACCACCTTAACACGGGCCCACCGCTCCAACAGTCTCAGCCACCAACACTCCGTCTTCTGTCACCGTCATTGTCACCAGCTTCCCTTCCACAACTTTACCTTCACCAGCTCCACCTTCACCAGCTTCCCGTCATCAAATATATCTTAGTACATCACACTAAAAAGATGTATTCATCTATCTAGACAATAGACAATTACAACCAAAATAACAACTATAATTTCTTCACAAAAAATATCAATTTACATCATCTATTTCAACAATTATATATAAACTTCCTAAAATCTAAGTGAAGACAACTCTTTGTTAAATAAATTTCTATTAAATTTTCATAAATCCAAAATCAATATGAACAAAACAATAAACCAAGTAAGCAAACAAAAGTTTGGACTACAATGAATCTATCTTTAACACAAAACCCGGTTTGATTGATAGGCTGGGTTAGCAAAATTAAATCAAATAAGATTCCAAACAGACCCCAACAAATTTTGCCTTACACAGGAATCTTCCTATGCAAAATAATAAGAACTGCTTGCATCATTTATGCCCCAGCGTTCAATCATCATATTTTAGGGGTTGCATACATACAAAGTTAACATTAAAAAACTAATCAACTACCAGATACATCTTAATAATAGCTAGAGAAACAATCACATGAGCAAAATTCATCAAAGTTGATGCATTTTCTTGGAACAACTTTTATCTACCACATCAATACAAGATTGAATTACAAATGCCCCTACAATTTGTGGGAAGATGCAGATGCCTACAATTAAGGGCAGGCGCATGTGCTTCCCTTGCTTCAAGAGGCATACGGTAAGATTTCTCAGGAGCAGAAGCCTGTGCTCTTGTTTTCATTCTGCCTTCCAAACCCAACTTCCTGCTTCACGTAGAGTTCTCAAAAAATGGATGGTTGAGCGCCTCCCGAGCAGTGAACCGCTCGGCTGGTTCGAATCTTAGCATCCCATACAACAGATCAATCAATGCTGCAGCACCATGTTCCACATGTCGAGAAACCAGATTCTGATAAATAGAAGGGGCTCGCTTAATTGACCAATGCTTTAAACAATGCCTTGCTAAATGTTGAAATCTTGGGAATATTAATTCACAAATTCACGCATTTTTTAAATATCACAAAAAAAAAATGGTTTCCATACAAACATTCTGACAACAAATCTCAATTTAGTTGGAGCCGATTTCTATCTGCCATCATCTTTTTTATCAATCCAAATCTCTTACACCATGCACTTGTGGTCTTATTTAAGTTACATTACAGAATTGCATAAAATTTTAATTTCATAGAATCATCACCTCTACTCAATCAAGAATGAGTGTCTTCACATTGAATTTTAATTAGCCAAATGAGGTCTAGATTCACTTTGAATATTTTTGCATGGTAGAAGTCGTTTGCCTTTGTAGCACTGAGCCAAAATGGTAGGCTTAGGCACCATATTTATTTATTTATTTTTTTCAACCCTTTCAATTTAAAGTACTTGAAGACCTCCTAGCCTTTTAGGATGGTTATACAAGTAAGTTGTTTGATAGACAAATCAACCATTTCGGTGAGTTGGTTGGCTCCATAGCAAAGTGCCTTTTTAATACGCATGGTTTTATAAAGATTAAGAAACTGGGGTCTTAGACATCAAACCTTGAGACTGTCAAGTTTTCGTACAGCTCGAATGCTCTCTCTTGATACAGCACCTTCAGGCCAGTTCAATCGAGTCCCACGTTTGAAGTACTTTGATGCCAAGCTACTGCATTTGATTAAGTATTGTTAGTAGAGTGCATTGATTTGTTTGAAAGCAACCAGAGCGACAGATCTAAATTGAAATCAACATAATTTCCATGCCAACAAATACTAACTATGAAATTTTGGTCAAAAGATGCAAAATGAACAAAGTGACATCACATAATCATCATTTAACACACTCAAACATCATAATTCCAAAGATAGTTTTTTCTGAAGGTGCTTTTCACAGGTGATAGAATTTAACCAATGAGCTTATGCCTTCATAGAAGACTACATATTTTTCAGCTTTACCAAAAGCAGAGAAAAACATGGTTTTACGTTTGAAATGTTCATTGAAGGTTAGTAAATATGTTCATCTGAAATGTTTGAAATGTTCATTTGGCCTTAGATCATAGTATACAAATCACCTAATTTAATCATAAACCCATCATTCAATGAATCAATTTAGAACTTCTTTATTGAACATTTAATGAAAAAGAAAAAAAATCCTAACTGTAAAGCAATGGCCATCAAAGCAAAAGATCTGACCCTGAAAACTTTATGTCTAGGAATAGTGACTTAAATAGCTCAAAAAAATCAATACAGAATGCAAAAGAACAAAAATTCAAGCGATGTTAAAAAAAAGATGAACAGGTGACCAAGTAGTCAAGGTTACGTTCTGAATCAACCCAAGTCCTGGAACTTCAAATGTTTTTCCTTTTTTCATGACCTCTACCCAAAAGCATAAATATTAATTTTGAAAAAATTCTAATTTGGCTTAACTGCAGCCAACAGAAGATGAGCAATAAGTTTGTTAGGAACCAAATCCAACCGCATTGTTTTATAGCATGAAAAGCCAATAAACAAGAATGAAAACGTAATGCTTTCAATAAAGTACATGTTAACAACAGCTACATTCCCAAACCTTATAAGCACAACTTCAAATACTTACTTGGCTCCCTGAATCATATGCTCAGGTATAGGTCCCAAAACCCTTTCCATCATAGCTAGGTGCTCTAAATTCTCATGTGTTTGAAACAACGCTTCACCCTGTAGGCAAAGATTCCCTCCAGAAGATATCCAGACAAGCAAAAGGCCCCATCTCTTAATAGAGTTGGTCAGTAATGAAACAGAAACTTACTGAACAAAGCTCTACGAGTATGCAACCAATACTCCATAGATCACAAGGATAATGCCATCCCAAACCTGAACAAAGAGCATCTTATATTTACATAACAGTAGTCCACAATAATATATCCCTACAGATATATAGAACTACGAATGAATCTACAATTCAATAGTCCATAATATATGCAATGAAACACTAGTGGTAAAGACAAATTTTTTAGGCAACCCAGAAGGATATAAGTCATCCTATACTTCTAATTTACTTGATGTTTGTTATCATTTAACCCAATAACAAAGACAGTATGCTCACAGCCCAATGAACACATCCCCATCCATCACCAGGTTAAACATTAATATATGGAAAGAAATACAAGAGGTAGAGGAAAACACATTTCTATGCTTCACATGCTGTGATAGATTTGAGCAAGAACAAGAAGTAAAATAAAAGGCCAAAGCCTATAAAAGAACAGTACAATAAAGGACTACGAACTGCACAAGTATGATAATACAACATATGTCAAAAAAATAGGATATTAACACAAAAGATACAACAATGAAATATAACAACAACAATCAACGAAAAGATGAAAAAATAGAATTATCCTGTGCAAAAGACCTGTGGTCCATTTAGTAGAGGGCTTGCTTTGACAATGAGGAATGAAGTTTGATTCCTAATCACGATTATTTCTAATGATACACAAATTTAATTTGTGAGATCTTTAAAATCAATGCATCATCATCAAACTGATGATTTAAAAATCAAGCAACCAAAAGGTATATAAGCAAGAAATTTAAAAGCTAAGGCCAACAAGGACACAAAAATAATAACTGATTTCAATAAATATAAAACACAGGCACGTGATAAAAATGGAATGTAAAAGTTCATGGGTACATGGATTTTCATAAAAACTAGACTAGACCATAATATAAAACATACTCACAACAAAAACAGGAGTATAAAAGTTTATGAATACAATTAGTGTTATAAAAACCAAAATAGACGAGTTGGCCAAAGCAGTTCAACCAGAATTAATGGCTTGCCATTTTGGTTGACATCAAATCCAAACAACCCATCCAAATGAAAAACAAACTTGATCGAACCATGCCAACTGAATGAACTGGGAAAAAATGATGCAGCCAAAACCAGGTCATCTGTAACTTGCTGAATACACAGCTTATTCAACATAGCATATTTGATATAGGAGTTACACTTGATGCTGCGCTACAATACTATTTAGTTATAATATGTTTTGTCAAAGCTTATATATTCTTCTTTGGAATATTTTCCTAATAGAGTTTAACTAAGTTTCTATAAAATTGGTTTGAAGTTTCAAAAGCTACAAAACTCATTTTACTATTTAATATTACATTTGAGAGGTAGCCTTATTATTATATGAGGATTTAGTAAAACAGACCAAATTGTATATGTTTTATATAATTAAACATGAATATTATAAATATTTCAAGGACTATTTTATTTGCTTCCAATAATTCACTTCTTTCTATACCTACACTTTTTAATCATTACAGCAGCTCCAACCAATATTTTAGTTTTAGTAATCAGTCATGCGCCCATAAATGACTTCCTACTCATTGCTGTGCTGGATTGGATGCAAAGTAGTAAACAACATAGATGTTAACAAAAGCTGCATAAAAACAAAAAAAATTCATATTAAATTCTCCATCAGACTGTGAACTGGATAATAGAGCATTTCCTTACACTTTCTAGCTTTTATAATATTTGATATAAGTAAACATCCCTTAGGAGCACATAAAATATAGCATGCAACCAATTGAAATTTTTCATTGGCTTCCTCAGAACGAAGCTCCTATCATTCATAAACCGACATCATTGAAGGCTCAATTTTGAGACAAAAGATGCATCAATTATGTGTTTCTCTCCAACTTGATGTGGATGTTGAAAAAGTAGGATATGGTGAAAATAAATAAAATTCAAAAAGATTAGTAATAAATAAAATATAAAAAATGGCATATATTTCTTGTACAAAAAAGAAATGTTCTATTTGGTATGGTGCTTGGTTTGTAATTGAATCATTAATTGTGATTCCTCACTTCTCAATCAGGAGTAGATTCCCATGACTTAACAATATAATGTGAAGATCCTTGGTATCAAGCAATAATCAAACCTATCATCCAAAAGTCAGCCAACATGTAAGCAAATAATTTCAAAGTAAAATAAACAAGCTTTTTGTGGCAGGGCTTGTATCCCATTTATTTGTTTTTAAGTGGGATATGTCAATGGGCATATGGATCCATAAATAAATAAGTCCTATAGAATATGTTTAACCATCAAACACCAACAATGCATTGATGAAACACGGAAGGAACACTGACTGTTTTCAAAATGCAATTGATGAAAAGGATGTAGACATAATTAAGCAAATCTGTGACGCATAATGTATGCTAAAATTTAGCCCTTAAACTTCTCGTTAGGTTCTAGACCACAACAAAGATCACAAACTGGCAGAGAGCTTAAAACAAGCTTCAAAGCCATTAAGCCTTCTTTCATCTGCATGACCTGCATCTCAGGCAAAAGCGAGCAGATGTAATAGTTTGTTCTACAAAACTAGTTTACCTAAGATAATCTCTGGTGCCCTGTAATGCCTTGTTGAAACAATTGAGTTATGATCATGATTGTCAAATGCAGTACTACCAAAATCAATCAACTTTATGGCACTTGACTTTGGCAAGCACTTAAATTGGACCTCATCTTGTGAATTCCTCTGTACAATCCCAAGCAGTCATTCAAGATATCCACTTAGTTCAAATATCTGGTGTTAAAGAATATACTTTTGTAGTACTGAAAACCAAGTACCTTGCGGGTTGGAACCTTTATATATTCAGAAGACACAAGAAGAATGTTTTCTGGCTTCAGATCAGTGTGAATAAGTCGTAAATCATGCATATCTAGGTTGAAAGAGGAAAAAAAAAACATTGTTAAGACCGACACTACAGAACTCTACTAAAACCAAATGAAGATGTGTCAAACCAATTAAGAATGCAAACTATAACAGATAACATAGATAATAGTAAACACACATGCTACAGCTTCCAATAGCTGCCGTCCAAACTCCCGAACTAGATCCACAGGAAACGGGCAGTATTTATTTCTCTTTAGAAAATCATATAAGCTTGGTCCAAGCTTCTCACACACCTGATAACACCATTAAATCCCATCCAAAGTAAATGTTGAATGTTCAGTTCAATATAATCAACAAAAAAGCAATAATGCACTAATTATATGCAAATATTCAATGTCACGATGTTGATACTTTATGACAGTCAACTAATTGCTTGAGGCTTCTCCAACAACATATACAATGACAACAAACAAATATCAAAATCATTAGCATTCAAAGCAGGATGCAATATGAATTACCAAACACCCAAATCTACTGCCAGTGAAATTTAAGTAAACAAATATTAGTTGTATTAAGATGTACTTACAATGCATATATGATTGCGATAATCAAACCACCTTCTAATCTGGACACATCTGCATTCACAAAAAAGAATTGAAACCCATCAAATGAGGCCATAATCTGAATTCAGAGCAATGTAAAGTTGCACAGAACATACCGTGAGCCTTCACTAACATTCTTAGAAAGACTAGTTAGAACATCAATTTCAATCATAGCAGCATGCCGATATTTTCGTATGCTCCGAACGACCTTGATAGCCACATATTCGCGCGCCTCCCTATCCCAGCACTCTAAAACACGACCAAAAGTACCTGCATGCACCAGTTCCATGCCACATGATTGCAGAAGAAATGGGCAAGAAGGAATAATGCGAAAATTTCTTTATCAAGATAGCACACCTTCGCCAATTTTGCTAAGAATTTTATCTGCGTTAAAGGAAAAGAAAAGGTTACAATCATAAGCACCAAGGATATATACAATCTCAATCCATGAATCTAATTCGCTACTCCTAAGAAAGATAATTTAATTTATAAGAAACTAATTAACCACATTAAACAGGTGCATACATCGGGGAGTAAGATTCTCTCCAAGGTCAAACACATAGTGGCCCTCCCGATCATCATCCCTCCATGGTGGTGATGCCCCACGAGCTGCTGGAACCGCCGCCTCAAACCTATCCTCCTACACACAGATCCAAGGACAGCCATTTCTATGGGTTCAGAACCCAACAGATCAAACCCAAGCCCCATGAACCCTCATCAAACTCCTCCGAAAACCTAACTGTAAACCTAACCCAAACAGCACGGGACACGAACGGCACCTCACGGCCCGAAGGCGCTACGTCCCACGCTAGCCGAAGCCTCTTCCTTGTGCGAATGTTCTCCATCTAACAGGGGCGCCGAGCTACCAGCTTGCGGTGGTTATGTTTTTCTATCACTGCAAACAAAACTATCACACATAGAGCCCTGCGAAAGTTACGTCCGGTAAGTCTTGATTAAATGAATCAGATTCTCCTCAAATGATATACATATATATATATATATATATATATATATATGTCATTTTAATATTTAAATATTATTAAAGATTTAATAATATATAATTTATAAATATTATCGAGATTATTCAATTTACTTCTCATTTCAAAATATTTGTTTCATACCCTAAATGCATTTTTAATATTTTTACTGTTAAAAAATATGAAAAAAATAGATGTAAAAATACAGTTTATTTTAAATTCAATGTAATAATACGTTTTATATTAATATTTTAATAAAGCAATATATTCACTTGTATTTTAAATTTGATTTAATATTATACGAATTTTTTAGCTTTAGATAGAAGATCGGCTGCCCTGTCTTCTACTCTTAACTGGTGAGATCCTAATCGTCTTGTTGCTTAGATTTTTGCGTCATTGGTCTTTTAAATTTCTTGACTGCAGGGGCAGTAATATGTTTTATAATTAGTGATTAGGGTTTTACGGAGTTTGCTTTGAAGAAGAAGTGTTTTTATGGTGACATTTTGATAATCCTATATTTGCCCCCTTTGAATTGTGATAAATATTGCAAACCGGTATGATTAATATAATCTCAACATTTTCCCATGTTTTTGCATTCTTCCTTGCAGATAGCGTATTCATTAAGGCTTGAAATGCCATTTTACATGAAAAATCTGATAGATTTTTCGTTTTAGTTTTTTAGCTGTTTTAAAATAGCTTTAAAGTCCTGGGCTGAACGTATTTGTAAGCGAATAGAGTATTGGTCTTTCTGTCCAATTGTGTAAGGTTTCTTCAAATGTTCTCCAGTTAAATTTTTGTTTTTGTTATGAGCGCATTTAATTCTAATTTTCTAATCGTAACAGTTAAACTGCTTGTATAAAGCACATGCATATTGCAGGAAGTGCCTTTGAATGCAAACTTATCCTATGACTTTCCTAAGAGTAATGATGGGTGAGATGAGTCAGATCTTCATTTCGCAAAGCTTTTCTATAGGTGATCACAGTATCTTATGTGGCTTCAAAGTGTCCAATAGAGGATTGGACGGTGGCATGTTTGGGTTCTTGTGATCAATTTATTTGAACTTAGCAATCAAACAACGATGATAGAGCTCACTTTGGAGTTTTGGGCACTTGTTGATGATTTGGAATAAGGCGTCTATATATTGCAGCCTGAAAGTTTTTTGACAATTGACAAAGAAAACCTGATATGTTAACAAAAAAGGAATTTTTATGGTTTAATGTAAGCTCCAAGATAGTGTTACTAAAAATTCGATACTTGAATTTGTATGAAACAATACATAAGTTGAAAAGATCGTTGTTGTCATTTCTCTTGTTTGATGTTTGTTGTTTTATCGATGATTTGCTCATTGCAAGTCTTAGTATAAGTGAGATATGTTGGATTATACAACAATTATTTAAAGAGTTTGAAATGAAAAACCTATGGGAAGTCAAATTCTTATGATAAGATTCACATGGGATGATAAATTGGGAGAGATTATCAAATTATCTCAATACTAATGCATCAAGAAGGTGAAAAATAGATTTGGAGTAAAGGATGCATAACCCTAGGTTACTCATTTGAAAAAACGCATCAAATTATCCTTGGAATAGTCACCAATGACTAATAAGGTTATGTAGAACTTGGCAAAGGCTCCTTATGAATCAATAGCTGGTAGCCTTATGTATGCCAAGGTGTACACTAAACCAAATATTATCTATATAGTGTGAGTCGTGAGCAAATACATGAAAAATCAAGGATTGGTGTGTCGGCATATTGTATAGTGTTGTTCAACTATCTTGTGGCATTGCAAATAAGGCCCATTTTATAGAGAAAAAGAAGTCATTTAGTAAAGATATGTAGATGTAAATTTGGGTGGTGACTTGGATAATAGGAGAAGTACCTAAAATTATCTTTATCTTATGTGGAATCATTAGCAATCATAGAAATATATTTCACTTTTAATCATAGAAGTTAACAGTATAACTATCTCTAAGTTTTCAACTGATTGAAGAGTTTTCTAAAAGAGATTAGCAAGGACCAAGATGATATATGTATTCATTGATAGTCGAAGTGTTATGTGCTCGGTGAGAAATCCTTTCTTTCACTCGGGGGAAAATAGTATCCAGCATAAGTGTCATCACTTAAAGAAATTGATGGATAATGAACTTTGACATTGATAAAAATCAATAATGCCAAAATCCAATGAATATCCTCATTGAGGTTGTTATTACTAAAAAAAAAAACAAATGTCATTATGTAGACACTTTGATTGATGAGACGCATTGCACCATTAGATACAATGCAATTGTAATCAAGAATGGATACAAGGATGAGGATAGAACAACTTTCTTAAAGGTCAGTCAAAAAGAGAGAAGTTGGAGCAATATTTTTCTTTTACAAAGTTTTTGCTATAGGTGATCGAACAGTCCCATGTGGCTGTTTAGATACAAGATCCCACAATGGCATTGTATAGTGTTCTAAGATTCGAATACCTAGTCTTAGTGATCGAATGGTGGTCTTAGAGTGCACTTTCAAAGACTAGGGAACTAGCTAGAGATTGAACCATCTAATCAATCAATGATTGGACAATGGCATTAGAGGAGTGCCTTAGGCACTAGAAAGTTGATCCCATTGTTTGATTGTACGATGAGACTATCTGATCAAGAAATAATAGAGATGAAATTTTCTTTTAGCTTTTTATGCTGAATAGTATTTGTTGACTTTGTTTTCATTAAGTCTTCATATTTTGATAATTTCAATTGGGTTTGAGGTGGGAGTGTTTCTATTTTTTCCGCTATGTAAAAACCTAATATGATAATAAATGATCTAATATGGTGTTGTTTTTTGCAAATTTAGGGTTTTTTTACGTATCTTTATGTGCTCGTCTTTTCTTTTTTTTTTTCCTTATCTACATTTTTTTGTTGAGCTATCATCTTTGATGCATTTCTCTAATGCATTGTGCCAAATCATCCTTGGAAGGCCTGATTTTGATTTGTACTAATGGGAATATTTTATGTTTAAGTTTAGTTGGGGAATGTTTGTCCTTAGCAATAATACCAATTGTAGAAACAACATTTGGTAATGAAGTTCAAATTTTGAAATAAGAAGAAGATTTAAATTTAAATTGTTATTATTTTACATGGAAATGGATGAATTGTTATTTACTCTTCTTGTCTGAATAAGTCCGTTATTCCCATTTTAACTCCAAGTGGCCAACTTGTAACCCAAACGTGATGGTGTTAAGATATAAGCTTATGAAAATAACAAGTTAATGTGTGCAGGAAAAGTAAAAGATATGAATTGAATTATACTAAGTTTGTTTTTCTCCTGGTAATGCATTAAATGATGGGCAATCACTTGATCCTTATGTGAGTCTACAATCTTTTCCTTTTAATTCCATTTTCAAGCTTCCCAAATGTAATTGAGGATGTCTTTATCCATCTTGTTTATTGAGTTGATGAAGACATCTTATAATTCCATCTATTTATATCTCGATTATTAGCTAATTGAAAAGAGCTTTAGTTGCTTTTTGGAACCAGTGTATATTTTTCAGATATGTTTGATAAACTTTTAAACCTTTTATTGTATGGTTTCTTTGACTCTTTGAGGTTTTGAGATGACATGATAAATATCTCAAACACAAGTCAAACAGGCTCTATTCAAATTATAAATAACTTGATTGTATTCAAATTAGATGTGCAGTAGACTCTCATCTCATGTTTTTGGAGGATATGAGCTTTATTCTATCAGGAAATGTACAATTCCTCAATTCTCAAAGGCTTTTTTTATCATTAGTGTAGGGATGAAAGAGTGTACTTTTTTGAAAGTTTGTATTAATCATTAACTAAAATGTTCGCCAAAATTCACTCGAGAACTATGAATCCCAATTAGATACAATGTTGCTTAGTAAACCATGGTGCACCCATATCTTCAAGAATTGTTGTGTTGAATCTTCACTCTTGATTTCTTATTAGCATAGTATGAATTATGTTGTTTCAAGATTTTATCTATTCATATAAGTAGGCAGTTGTGAATTCATCATGTCATCAGCAAATATTCTAGAAAACCTATCAAAATACTTTCCCATAGTCAACTATGCATCGAGAATGGCATGTATAAGCTATACTTCCAATTGGTTTGCTTTGATGTTCTACAAAAAATACATCTCCAAATGAATCTTTCCACGTCGAATTTCATCCTTGTCCAACAAACGTTCAGTTAACTTAGAATAGCCTTGCTACATTCGAACTATCAATATACTATTAAAATTTTTTGCTTCTCAAATCCATTTAGTGTAATCTTCATCTTGTGGAATATGTTGCTAATGTTCATGATAAAGTGATCCATTGAAATTAAACATGAGTTGCTTACATGTGATCACAATAGCATGTTGAACAATCTGTGAGCCTTCTTTTGGTATTTTGCAAGTAAGGTGTATTATTGTATGGACAACATCCATTCCAGATATTAGGTTTATTATATGTTACTTTGGGCTTGGAAGTATTTTAGTGGTCAGTGATCGACCTCCTTTCCTAGTAAATTTGGCCACCAATGTTTCATAGTTTGATGCAATGTTAATAACTCCCAATCTTATGCTAGGTAAGTCTTTTGCGCCTTTCATAGAACCATTTTCTCTAGTAGCATATCTCGATGCAATGCATCAACCTCAAATAGTTGCCATAGATCATGTGAAGCATATGCGTGTACTTTGTAGATTGTTCTTTTTAACAAGAGAAAATCTATCTTGTGTTCTACGTACTCTATTCATTTGATTGAGGTTGTGTAATTTTTTTATCTCCAAAACTTTCTAAATAAACTTTCTTAAGTATTGACATATTCTAATAATACTCTAAACTTTTATAACATTCATAAATCTGAGCCAATCCTAAGTGACTTTAGCTTTAACTTTTGACTTTTGATCTCTTCGGTTCCAACCTCAAATCTAACGTAAAGTAGAGTCGATATTCTAAATGCATATTTCTTTGAGTTTAGGTTTAATTGATGCCATTGAAGTATATCCAAGGCACAATGCTCCTTCTGCTTGCCAAAATTGTAGCTATAAATGAGAATATCATCTAAATACACCATGATAAAATCATCAATGTAGGATTGTAGATGGTCGTTCAACAATAGCATGAAACTAGTCAATGCATTACGAAGTATAAATGGCATAAGAAGGTACTTGTATAAGCCCTTTTGTGTTCTAAAAGTGGTATTCGTATCCCACTTATTGATTCGAACCCGGTAACATACCAACTTCAAATATAACTTCTTGAAAATCCACATATCTTATAACTGGTTAAGAAGATCATTAATCCAAGGATTATGATATCGAGTTTTCACCATAGTCTCATTGAGAATACGGTAGTTAATGCACATACATTAAGCTCCATCCTTCTTTGGAACCATTACCATGGACGATTTGCACCATGAATTGCTTGAATTCAACGTTCATGTCTTAAGCAATTCCTTTATTTACTTGATCTTCGCTTGCACAAGCGAGTGATGGTATGTCTCAATATTCAATGAGCATATCACACAAGGATAACTTCGTATTACACATTCCTTTTCTAGGTTAATCAATGATGTTTTTGGAATAGGTGGAATGTTGCTTGACAAGTGCTTTTAACTTGTGTCTTAGTATCCTTTGATAACTAAACTTTACCTAATGGTTTTCTTTGGTCAAAATACCAAATATATATAGCTTTGAAAGGCATTCTTGAGTTTATTCTCTAGTTTTGTAGTGATCAAAAGCTCAATTCAAGGTTCATTAAACATAAATTATGAAAAAATACAAGACGAAAAAATAACAAAAACCATCATACCACTGGTCAGGCGCAACTCGTGTAGGTGTAGGCGTGTGCACAAAAAGGTGCGGCTGGCTAAACGCCCCCACACAATGGGGGGTGTTACCACATAGGACCTTGCACGTGCGCTACACGTGCCCGTGCTTCAGTCACTTACTGAGCCGACACGATTTGCATGTGCAATAGGTGAACCTACTGCCCCAATGTGGTCAACGTGTGCGCATAGGGCTTGTCCTTGCTGTGGAGCGGAACCTATGCATGTGAATAGTTCCCTGGCACGACCACTCGTGCCATGAGGACAGTCTCGTTGCTGCGTAGAATTTGCCAATTTTTATATTTCAGTCCAAATTCACATGTTTCTTATGAAAATTAAAATATTATATATTTTTTAACAAAATATTATATTTAAATTTTTAAATAAAAGACTAAGAATGATATATAAAACAGGTCAAAATTGTAAGATTTAAAACTTTATAAATTTATAACCCTTTGAAAGGAAACTTAAGAGAATTTAATCTTCTTGTAGCAAAAATCCTCTTCTTCTTTTTTTCTTCCTCAACTCCTCGCCCTTATCATGCTTCCTCTTTCACTATTTGACTTTATGAAGAAAGTCTACTGTCAAGGACTTAGAACGAGAAATCTCGTAGATAGATCATGTAGCTACCAAGTTCATTGGTTGAAATCATCTATCTTGATTCACTAGATGCTTTTTTCTGTGCTTCATAAACTGGCACTTTCGTATTTGTCAAAATAACGTCTCGTCCTTGCCTTATAAATATTGTTGAGTGATAGTGAGATTTAGTTTAATCCAATATTTTGAGTCAGTATTTTTAAAACCTTAATATACAATTAATGTGACACTCTTAAGCTCAAGCTTTGAGATTATTAGATTTTTATTTAGATGTGTATTGAACATAACATGGGGTTTAATATAGTTTTACTTCCTTAATTAGTATTAGAAATGATGGTTTGACTAGGATTAATTAGTTCATATGGTTGCTGGCTTCTATGGATCTTTGGCTCACTTTCCACTATAACCAAGTAGAAGTTTGATGAATTCACATGTTGCCTTCATGTAGTTAAGTAGCTTTTGGTGTTTATGTAGCATCGATAAAACTTTTATGGAACTAAATATGCTTTATTCGATTAATCAATAAACTTTTATGGAACTAAATGCACAGAAGCATAGTTAGGTTTTTTTTTTTTAATACCAAGCTTAGCATGCTCCGAAGAAAAGCACCCGAAAATTTTTGAACTTCTCACCATCCATTTGCTTATATTTGTCATTGCTGTACAGGTCAAGCCTTGGCAAAAACAAGGATGAAGGAGAGCTGCAATCAGAGTGTACAAGCCAAGAAGAAAGCATCTGCTGATTTCCTAAGCTCCATCTCTCTCCAAATTTCTTATGGTAAAATGAAAGTAAGAACAGGGCTTGTAGAACTCTAGAAGGAAAGTCTGGGATGACTAGATATATATACTTTGTTCATATTGATGAAACTATGATTCCAGAGTATTTGTAAAGAAAGCACCAAAACGAACCTCATTGTTTAAACAAAGAATATATTTTATTGTTTAATAATGGTGGACATATAATGACAATGGATAAGCAGTTTCAAGCACTATTTTATACTTTATACAATAAGATCTCAAAACCCATTTCTAGGTCTATAACAAACTTTTAAAGTGCATCACTTGCATTAGCAAACACCAAGTAAAACCAAAGCACAAGTTAACTGAAAGCAAGTCTCAAATTAGACTAATGCGGCTTGAGATTACATTGAGAACACAATAGTTGTTCCTAAAATATAGGAATACAAAATTGAATCAAATCTCTAAATATTTTATTGTTTCCTCCTGAGAACAGTAGGCACACCATAACAAACAACAGATGCACCAATAATAGATGGAAGTTTACAAGCACCCCGAGCATGACCGATAAATGATGCAACCCTGGGATTCGCTTCACATTCCCTGCAGTTGAGCCTATCAACTCCCTGTTTTTCCTCACAGGTTCCTTTTCTTGTCGAGTTATTAACAACACTTGAGGACCCAGAATTCAACTCACAGCATTTGCTGCAGTTGTTCAGTTTGCTCGAATCCTGTATCCATGAGCTCAGGATGGCCTTTGCAAACCGGTCGATGTCCTTATCTGATACTTCCCACAGATTGGCTATGACACTTGGAGATCCTGCAAATAAATAGTGAAGTGGAGCACCTTGAGGTGCATAGCTCCCACTCTGTCTCAGGCATCCACTGCTGCAGCCCATTAGAAAAGCTGCAGCGCACCGGTCCAGCTTTTCAAATGAGTTCGCGCGCATGTATTGCATTCCTATGGCATGCAAGTGGTGGAAATTAGTTCAATTAGTAAAGGTCCTGGTAGTCTTTACTATGATGTTGAAAACATAGGCATGAAGGTAGCATACCACTTCCATGACCAAAATACAAGAACAGGTCATGGTTCTGCAATGCTAGTAACAATTCTTCATTGGTGGGAACGTCTCCTACTTTTCCCTGCATGAGAACAAAAGAGATCTTCACAAATAGAGGATAATGGTCACCAGGAAACAAAGATGCGTTTAAAGAGACAATAACCTCACCTGCCATTTCTGATTTCTAAACCATTCTTCAAACTCCTGCTGTGTATAGTTCAGGTCGCCACTGGGATTTAGCAAGTAATACGCATGGGAAGGATCAATGGATGGAAAATCTATTTCAAACCCTACGCCCTTTTTGGGACTAGTCTTCAAGTTGAGTTTAAGCAAGATGCTACCAACAGAAGGCATGCGATAAACTTCCTGATTTTGTAATACTGGCATGCTTTCCCATGAAAGCATCTGCAACAACACAAACAAAGGTATCAAGATCATATTCTGTGACAGCAATTTGTTCCAATCTTGTTTGAGTTCACCACATCAGAAACAAATAGATATATTGCAAGAGGAGGATTCCAAAATTTAGACAGATCATAATTTGTGAACTTAGGTATTCATATTGTTGTCATTATTAATTCCCTCTGTTCAATTCTCTCCAAATATGCAAGTAGGCAATACAAATAAGATACAGTAGTATCAATACTTAGAGTACTTACTTGCACATTGGAATCTAAGACCAAAATCATTGGCTGCCTATCAATTAACAGTCGTTGGTCTATTTCTTTTGGTAATAAGTTTTTGATACATGTGAGCATTCTTTTAACTCCTTCACAATTGTCCAAGGAGAATGCCCTAAACCTTTGCTCTCCACAACATCCTCCCCTACCGAAGTGTCCTCTATACATAAGGAGCTGAGCAATGCAGACTTCTGCTGCAAAAACAGACTGAGAGCCACTTAATATAATTCGGAGAAGCGTATCATTTACTTCAAAATTACACTCGGACTTAAGATAACTGGACAATCTGGCCAAATCAGTATCCAGGCATTCATTGTTTAAGCTCTCGCCCAAAAGCAAGCATCCCCATGGTCCAATCCAAGCATCTTCAATTTTTCTAGATAAACAGTAACAAAGGACGCCTCATAAGAAATCAAACTTTTTGCCAGAAGGTATGCATTACTTACTGAAAATGATGACTATTGAATTGCAATTTAAGCATACTTTAATAAGCTGCGTAGTTGATTATCAAGAATCTTCCTACAAGACCACCACTTCATGTAGTTCAAACGAGCCTCAGATTGATCACCAGGAGACTGGTTTGACAATGAACAAAAGTTCTTTTCTAAAATAAGCCTATATGAGGGAACCACATCATCTATTACTGCACTTTTCCAGGGACAAGTCCAGGCTGATACTGGGACCAGGCTTTCACAGACAGGTTCTTTGCAAGGACTATTAAGCTGAATATCTGAGAGCAGATAACAACTGAAAGTTAGTAGTACGTTTATTAACAAAAGAAACGGCAACTTCATTCTAAGTTTTGACCTCTAATTTAACTACCTTCTAAAACAGAATCTGCCGGTACAAACATACTAATCGGTTGGTTTGTCCCATCTAACCGGGTGATTAATAACCATGCTGGGAAGAATGATGGAAGAATCAGCATTTCTCCGAGAAGGTTTACATAGTCACAACCAAGCAAGCTAATACAAACAATCGAGATTCTAGGGAGATCCTTGTAGAAGTCCTCAACGCGTTCGCCGAGATTTTCAAGCTTTGCAGGTATATATCTAGATCAATCATGCAATACTTCACTTCATAAGAGAATTTTCCACAAAAAAATCATTTTTGGAGTTTACAGAACAAACCTAACCTTGAGATGCCATTTGCTACAACAGCCGATTTCAAAAAACTCTTCCTTTCTGAGACCTAACAAACATCAAGTAAAACCCAATCTAGAATGATTGACCACACAAGAAAAAGCAAATTGATGTTAGAATAGACATATAGTGAGGAAAAAACGTTTATCAAAAGAATCAGCACTGTCCCTGTATCTTGCTCTTCAGAATTTCTTTCCAAGACAAATTATATAGTCTATGCAGTTTGAACTTAAGCAAACACATTCTAAAGATGATGAGTAACACTATCACCATTAGCATAGGGTCCTTTTTTGCAACTTTGTGCATTCAAATGCACATGATTTATCATGATTCTTTATTATTATTCTTTCACTCGTGAAATCAGTAATGCAGAACACAAGCAGAAGACTAATTAGCAATAAAGCATACGTATCAATTCAAAGAGGAAGCTTCAAACATTTTGATCTCTAAGCCTCCAGTAAATAGCTTTTATGTACGCTATACATTCAACCTTATAAATGTAACCACTTTCTGTTCTTCATAACCCATAACCTTGTAAAATAGCAGAAATTTAAGATAAGAGCAATCATAAACCTACAAAAATGCTTTTATCACCTTGCTCCAACCTTAATCTAACATTTATAAGCCCTTTTTTCATTGATTAATTGGATTTGCAAAGGTCATGGCAGTTTGCCTATGCTGTATACCAATCTATATTCTCAAGCATATCAAATGTATCATGGGTTAGCTAAAACTGTCCATAGTTAAAACAGTGTGGCCTATGGTAAGCTGAATATATAGATAGACATGAATTTCAATACAAGCGCTATGGAGTAGCACATGTTATCTTAAAAACATTAAGGAAACTGATTTGATCACTCACAATTATTGCAAATGCCAAACCAATAGTCACAAACAACACTTTAAATAATACAAGAGAAGAGAACTAAATGACTTGCTTCCTATGAATGATAACTTCATTCACACAAATTGCTAGTAAAAGAGAAGCGTTAAGCAATTTCATATTATTTTACAATTATAAGCTTACAAACTTCTACCAACTTTTAGTTAGTTCATGACTAACAAATATTCACCATAATAAAGGATTATAAAGTCTGGATGCCTGCAGCTTATTTCATTAAGTAGATTGCTGAAGTAATTTTTTTAATTATCAGAACAAGTGATGAAGTTTTATAGAGCATAGTAACAACAGTGCCTTATGCCAGTGTTTTAAGCTACAAAGATCCTTGAAATGTCACAAACAAAAATTAGCAAAAAAAAAAAACACAAAGTTCTAGCATGATGAAGACAAATTTAATGTTTTAAGTGTCTTTAAGTTCATGTAAATGTTTATGCTGAATTAGGAAATTAGTTTTTCTATTGTTAGGTTATGTTAATACTAACATTGACTTTTACATGCCTTTGTATAATGCATCATATGCTTGGTGCTACAAAGCTCTAAATCATCGACAGATTTAGAATCTTAATATGGCACGTGCTTAGTTGCTGACATAGCAACCATACAACCGAAAAAGAGATTATGCATATGATTCACTATTCGAACATAACACCTTGAGCTCATTGCACATTTAACTTATGCTCTAAAAACTACGTGAATTTCATCCAATAGGAGAGTGGGTATATCTTTTTGTTACATACCGAAACCATGTCATATTCTTCAGAAACCTGAATGTTCATCTGTTGTTTGTTGTTTTTCTAAAAATAGGAGTTCACTAGGATGAAAAATATGCCTCAAAAAATGAGTTAAATCTTTGAAATGAAGATTCCAAGGACACTCATTTTTGCACTTGATGCAGCAGATAAAGCATTGAATTAGATCGAGCAATTTATCCCTCTCCTCTCTCTGAGTATGTCTCCTGTGATCTCATAAAGCATTGAATTAACCTCGTTTTACTATGCACAACCAAGAATTTTTGTTTCTCTAATAGAATAATTTCAAGATTTATATTAGGCATCTATTGCTTTAAAGATGCTACAACATTTGGTCTAAAACAAAATTCTATCAATACTGAGAATGACTGATAAACAAATCAAAGAAGCTCTCCTTGCATAAGGCCCCCTAATGGAAGAAATCACAGATTGATGGTTCCATTAAACTTATTGGACAATCATTGGCAACACACTACGCCTTAAATGTTCTTTTGCTCATTAGCATCAATTCTCTATCTCTTTACCCTCAATTAAATGCAACTATGAGATGAGAAAGGCTAGTTCATATATTTTACAAGACTAATATGAATACCCATTAAAGACAGTTTCAGCCCATATAAGTCTAAACAGCTTCCAAACCAAAAAGACCAAGCAGATCATTGATTATCTATAGTGATCAACCCCATGCATTAGCTACTCTACACACACACACACACACACACACACACAAACATACACATCTACATATTTACACACACACATACATATACTAATTTATTTAAAAAATGAGCTAAACAACCATTCATCAGTCCATCACAACTTGACCATTTAAGCATGAGTCCAACAATACTAATGTATGTGTGCAAGGGCCTTAAAGGTGTGCATGTGGTCTTAATTGGATGCCCAACTCATTTAGCATAAATGCTAATTCAACTTAATAAATTCCAAGATCATTGTATGATAATAAAATTAACAAAAAATTAAAAAAAATGTTTCTTATCCAACATGAAAATAACCATAGATACACTAGTAGATATATATCATGTCAATCTCCATTCTACGTCCATCCACTTGCTTCCTGAACTGTAAGACTAAACACATAAACTAAATTTAATTTTACGATCTTTTAAATGATAACTGACGGATAGAATTACCACATGACATATAAGCATAAGAAAAATAAAAGGGGCAATAATTATGAAGAGATTTTAGCATGATTTTAAAAATAAATGAAAGTAATGAAACTGGCTACAAGAAAAAAAGAAAAATATATTAAGATGGCAAATGAGCAAACAGGTTTCCTAATTGGCACAAAACTCAGTAAAGCAATGACTTGTCACAAACCTCACAGGTCTTGAAACTACTGTCCTTATCTGTCATAAAAGAATGATACTGGCTATGCACAACAGCACCAACAGATGCTTGATGGAAAAATGCAGCCCAATGGCTCAAAGAAAGTGATTTTTGTAAGCATAAAGGAAGAGGAATTGAACCATCTATACTTGAAATCAAGATCAAGGAAGCAAGGAGTTCCGAAACCTGTGGTAGAATATAATTCATTACAGTTAGCCAGACAAAGGAGCAATGCCAACAATAGATAATACAAAGATACAGATAATTAACTGACATGAAAGTTACTATACTAAATTTCAACATGATGTCCAAATAGTTCTTCTAAACCTTTTGGAAAAGTATTGGTATCTCTCGGCAAAGTATGAATGCCCCTAGCAGCCAAGAAATGATGTCGTGCATCTGTACGTTAAAGAGTGAACAGCATTTGCTACTGGAAAACATAAATAAAAGAATAACTGCAATAATCATCAAAAACACCGTTAGCTAAAACGGAATACAAAGAAGAAGCGCTAATCACCAGCTGTTATCGGGATGGACATTCTTCAGAACAAACCAGCTCATACTGAACAATATAGCTGCACGTTCAGCAGAAAAGATATCCCCGATATTGGCATTCCCAATTAACTTAATCAAACTCAAATCATAGGCGTGAGAATTACTATTAAGACATAGCCTTCCATCAAACAGTACTTTGATGCTCTTCAAAAATAAACAATGTATTTCATGTGCTTCATGCTTCACACCAGGTGAACCCAAAGATTTAGCTGATCAAAAAAGTAAAAGCTAAAGTGATGTCAGATATGTCATTACAGCCAAAGGACCTTTGAATAGAAATCTTAATACCTATCTTCAGTAGAATTCGTGATAAGAGCCGTCTTCGCTCACATTGCTGTTTGAAATATATGATGTTCTGCATGGCACCTTCTTTTATATTTCGAACAAAAAAACATCTTAAACACTTTATTCTACAGAATAACAAATCTTCAGAGCATCCTAATTCTACGGAAACACTCTTGTTCTCCTTGATTAGCCGTTTTCTGCGGCCTCTTTTAATGGCATTGTGAACACCACTAGGGGAAGCACAGCTACCCTTATTTTGTACAACGGTACTAACATGCCCAACAACATGGAGAGACCGATTTCTAGAGCTTCTCCTTGGCTTCAATTCAACCATAATATTGCTGTCCTCTGGGAAATGTTTTGATTCATATCTGGATTTGTTATTGACTGTAATTTGTGCATATGATTCTTCAATATTTCTGCCAAGTGACTGCAGACTTTTACCTTCTGAACACAATTTCCCAACATCACAACAAACATGATTGTGCTTTAAAATTGAACAAATGCTACAAGCATCTTGTTTTCCATCCATCTGACAAATATTTGATTTATTCTCTTCCATAACTCTGGTTTTCACGTCTTGAATGCAACATTTACTAAGAGATGTACTAACACCATCTAGCTCTTGGTAAATTAAAATTTTACTATCCAAATTATCATCACTCAATTTTTTCAGTGCTGCTTGGTACATATCAAGAACATCATAGTGAATATGAGAACCTTTATTTGAACATCCCAAAGATAAATCTCCAAGTTGTATGTCAATTTCAACTTCAAAATTCAACTTGCAGTGCTTGCAGGAAATCATTTCATTTTCTTGTAAAAGCTTCCTAGCTATGTTAAGCTCATTTTCTGCTGCATTCCAGAGTAGTTTATTACTGTATAATTTACCTGAAGGACGAAAAGACATAAATAAGGAGCTTGCAAGCTTATGATTTGAAGGCATCAAAGAAATCAATTAAAGTTGAAGAATTCCCAGCAACTACCCAATGCAGAAGTGAAAGCAATCCCAAATATTGGTAAACACTGCAAAATAGAAAACCTTTTTCCAGTAAGGAAAAGCTTTTCTGCCATAACACTATCTCCAGTTGCTTCATGCAGCAGACCAACCTGGATACAGAAAAGGTTTATCTACAAATGCAGTTTGAATGATTTTTCAATTATGGCTTATGAAAAAAACCTGCAAAACACTTTCAAGGTAGCAATTGAGGATGCTCCATGGACCAAGAAAGCAACTTTCAATTCTGTGATTATCCCGCCAAACTTCCGCAGCAGTTAGTCCAAGCATCTCAAAATGAAGATGGTCGAACTCACTTTTTGGATCTGCAGGGGATTCTGTAAGCTTTGCCGGCTTCTTGTTGATCAAGACGAATTTTTTTCTAAAGATTTTGTAGCGGAAAGTTAGTGCCTCTTTGGCATATGAAAGAGCCTACAAGAGAAGTAACTGTTTAAAAAGGATCGTCCAAGAACTTCATATAATATAAGTGTACACGAAATAAAAATATAACGAAGAACAACACCAAATATACAGAACAGAAGGGCGGTCAAAATATATAATAACATGGAGGTATCGTGCTCTACATATAGTGGCAATATAACAACAAATGACAATCAATCACTTCAATAGATGACAAGTACAACAGGCAGATCACTGACTTCATCAAGACTTTTATCATTCTGTGCATGTACTACTGCATCCATTAGAAAATCAGCTTACCTCAAAAAACCTTCCACTAGTGAAAAGCCTTTCGGCCAAGTCATGGTAGATCTGTCCAGCAATAAAAGACATTTCACTCTTTGCAGGAATCTGATGCAGCAAATAAACAAAAATTACTAACCATGGCACCATACTTGATATGGAAGAAACAAGGATAACCTGGCTACTTCAGAGGTCACTGAAACTTACTTCCAAGAGAAGGGATGCTGCGACTACTTTAATTTCATCTACAGTGAGTTTACAGCTATAAAGATTTTCAATTATCGAAATATCTTGTTCTTTTAGAATAGAATCGGAAAGGAACATCTTCTGGAGAAACATTAATAGGTTATATGGAGTATCCTTTAAACAATCTGTCCAACTAGAAATAGAGTATGCTTTATTATTAAAATGCTCTGAAATCCTTGAAGCTAATTCTTCATCAATTGGAGAAGTGCATAAAGAATGACCAAGCTTTCTTCCAGCACACAACATAGCCAAGCATTTGACGATTGAAAGACTTTCCAAATTGCAGAATTTGCTAATCAGGTTATACAAATCAAAGTGAAACTTCAAGAAACCCTGCAGCATTACTCCAAAAATCAGAAAACTAATAGAAGACAAATAGCTGAGCAAACTAGCACTAGGAACAAAACAAATATACAAAACAAGGATTTGCAAGCATACCTTTAGAGATAACAAATCAAGAACATCACACAACATATATATTGTACTTCTTAAGCTCGGTCTCAGACAAATGTCCAAGGTATGATGAGCAGCAAACTCGATTTTGGTCAACAAACAAATTGCCCGATGAACATCAAACTGAATCGACTGTTATAGAAATTAGCCATTCAAAATATTTCACAAAAGATGCAATGTTTCAAAAGGAGCACAATGAAGCATCAACTATATTTCTTATAGGACAATCTTGAAAAACCAACCTCCCAATCCCTCTGAGCCTCCTGACCAAGGTGAGCACAAAGGAGGTGTGCAAAACCCAATTGATGGTACACCAGAGTGTTATCATCAGAAGGTACACATGTTCCATTATCCTAGCATATAGAAATGAATCAACTTCACAGGTTCACAACACACTCATAAATATTCAGCTGAAATCATTTAGCATCAGTTTATAAAAACATGAAAAAACAAATGAAGATTAAACATACCAACAAGGCAATGGCCTCACGGAGACACTCAAAACAGTTGTTCAAACTTTCCACCCCACGGGTTCGAAGAGCGACAGCTTTCCGCACAAGAATTCTTGACCTCTGCAAACTAAAATCTCTGGCAGTAAATACGTCCATTAAGAGCTTATCAATGACTTTTATTTCCATTTTCCGAAATAGATCTGAATTCCATAAATCCAGTTGATTATATGCTACAAGTTCCTGCAAAAACTACAATATTGTGAAAAAGACTGAACCTTAACCCTTGAGGAAAGTTTTTTTAACATGCCTGCTCAAGAATCTCTCCAAGAATCTTAGTCGACCAAGTCGGACAATGGGAAAGCATCAATGAAAACAAAACTGGAACTTCATCTACTTCATTGGCATCTTTAAAATCTTTACATAACATCTGATGTCAAAACTGTTAGGCAGCTAGATTACTGATTTGACAAAAAAAAAGTTATTTGGATGTTCCAAAGATACCTTAACCCATTGTTTCACCAAGGGAAAAGATAGAGATGACTTCAGGGATGAAAATTCCACAATAGAGAATTCATATAGACTTTCCACCAGAACATTGCGAGTACTGGCAACACCACACCTGTACATAATATCTATTATCCTGGCAGATTTAGCGTATGCATCATTAACCAATCCTTCAATTGGGTCTGCAAATTCATCCACATCTTGAAGGAAGTCTGAGTTTTCAAGCTGCATATGATGAAGAAGGTTTATGTGCACCCATACAGCTTTACAACACAATTCCAAAGCAATTGAGACCTGGGAGGAAAACACAAAATAAGAAAAACATGCTATGCAATATCACCAAAAGGCCATCTTCTAAGTATGATGCATAAAAATGAAGAGTAATAGATGTCAATAAATAAGTTTTTAAAATAGCCAGTTGAAGCATATACCTACCAGACTCCCTTATCTAGCATTGGATGATCTTTACAATAGGAACTGATGCCTTAGCAAACATAGAAATAAATAAACACATGATACTCTTAGATTTGCTTCCATAAAAAAAAAAAGTTTGGGTGGCTGAGAATTGTAAGAAGATCAGAAGAAAGACAGTTTTACACAAGTGCAAACATGGCTCGAAATTGCTATAAAAAAAATAAAGCAACAAGTAAAGCCCAGTTCCTTCAATTTGCCTTGGAAGAAATGAATGCAGTCAAGCTCTTTGTGATGCAAAACTCTACAAACAAGTCTTTGACAATGGATGAGTGGTGACTATTCCAACCTAGCTATTCAAGAATCATATCTAGAGATATGAAATGGTATTGATTAGATTCAAGCATTTCTGAGCTTTCAAAATGGGGAGACATTAAATTAAAGCAGAATAGCTATTAGTTTTTAAGGGTAGAGATGATGATCCTTATACATAATCAAATAAGAAAATAGCCAAGTATAATTCATAGGAGGCAAAACCTCAAAACCTATGTGAAGACAGCACAAGCATCAATATCACGTACATGAACATTTCCAAGAGAAGCACTCCATAACACAAAAAGCAACTTAATAGAGTATTGACACACCTCCGATCAACAAAAACGCCCTTGATGGCATAACTTTTGCAACATCCTAATGCTCATAAGCATTTCAAGTATGGATTTTTAACATTATGTGAAATAAATTCCACAACTTGAAATTGAGAAATAGATGTAAATTTGAACATAAAGCAACAAATTTTAATTTTTGTCGCATAATTTCCGAAGTTCTCATTGAATTTTAATTAACTTTTAACATTATGTTGTAATGCTCTGATAATACTATATTATTAGTCAGCAATGATAGTAAATGATGAATCGAGCATGACAACTTTTGCTTTAATTGGCAATTAAAATCAGTTTAAAAGCCTTTGATCATATGCATCACTTTCGATATTCAAATTTTTATAAGGCTTGCAACCAAAATCATATTCTCAATTTTATTTGCAACTTAATTGTTATCACCCATTTCACTACAAAAACACAAGCCAATAAAACTAAGAATTTGCAAAAGCTAGCCCAAATGAAACATGCATGGGAGGGACGATATTAACCATTTCCACTGAAAAGCATATAAAGGAAGCATAGCTATCTTTAAGGCTAGTTATAACAAAAATATATATAGATATATATATAGATATATATATATACATATATATATATATACATATATATATACATGTATATATACACATGTATATATACACATGTATATATATACATGTATATATGTATATATATCTATGTATATATATGTATATATACATGTACATATATATATACATATATATACATACATATATATATACATATATATACATACATATATATATACATATATATACATACATATATATATACATATATATATACACATATATATACATATATATATATACACATATATAAACATATATATACACATACATACACATATATACACATATATATACACATATATATACACATATATACACATATATACACATATATATACACATATATACACATATATATATACACATATATACATATATATATACACATATATATACATATATATACATATATATATACATATATATATATATATATACATATTGGTTACTCTAACATTTTCAAAGAATTTCACATGCCATGATAAGAAACATGGAAGCACTTTATAACCACACATCATTTGTCTGTCTTTGAGTTTGAACAAAAAAGGCAGATAAATTAATCTAACCATACACTAAACATGAGAGAAGTATATACAAAAAACAAATATGGTTGATGGTACAAGCACTATATTTTGACCTTAAAAGAACTAGTACACCCACTGCAACTCCAGTATATTTATATACAAGTATTCTTTACTCATGTTCTTCTTCACATAATAGAAAATTATATTTGGTTCCTGATTTTCTAAAAGTTGATCGTTCATATCAAAGACAATTTCAAGAAACCAACTTTCATTTAAAAACATCAACAAAAAAACATTAAACCCAAAAATAGGACATTTAGAAGAAAAAGTTATGAAAGTGTGCCTGGTAATGCAAATCTAGCCACACATTTTTTCTTCATAGTAACAAAAATAAAGTCGGAAAGCAAATGCCAAAAGCCTGAAATATTGTCTAACAAGGAAGGAGAATACATAAATCATAATCAGAGAGAAAGAAGTATAAAAAATAACAACAATGAAGATATAATGGAAACTGCCTGAGCGAAGCATTTAATTGAAGTGAAAAGAGGATATTTTAGATTAAAAGTAAAGTTAATTTGAATTGATATATTCATTTTCATACCTGATGCAATGCAATTTTTGGTATCAAACCTGAACCCCTTTTGCATGTTTCCTTCCAAGTTAAATAAAGACCCTCAGCACAACTGGATGCAAAATCAAATAGTCCATCAACATATTTTGCTAAATTAACCTGCCAAATTCATCACTAGACAAACTGTTTAATGGGATAAATAAACCACCGACAAAAAATAATACACAAAATAGCAGATCCGATCCACATAATAACCAATTTAAAACAGTAAAAAAAAACATCAAAATTCAAATGACCATAGTATCATGTCACACCTAGTTCGCACAGTTAAGATCATTAAGTGCAGAGATACCAAAAGGAGGTTCCACAGTTCAAAGATGGTAGCCAACAGCATGAAAAGTTCAAAAAGAATTGCATGGCAAATAAAAAAAACCTAAATAAAAAATAATGATAAAATGAAAAAATACAAGCATAATTAAATCAATGGATAAAGTTAAATAAAAAAATATCATGATATTCATTGTTTTAATATAATAAGTGCAACTGTAACTGAAACTAAATTTATTATTTAGCTAATGTTATTATTGCTCTGTGCTGACAAACATGTCCCCAGTTCTACATAAGATGTTAAATTGCCATAATATGTATTATCATAACTAGAAAAGTATGCACCACATGTGCTGCAACAGTTTCTTTAGGTGGCAAAAATCCCTTTTATCTTATTAAGGACAAACAAAATCCTGAAAATATCATAGATTTTTCTGTGCAACCCATTAAACACATTATGCAAAATATTCAACTCTTTAAACTGAAACCCAAACTTCAAACCCAAATTGCCAGTCCCTGCTACATTGAGCTTAATTACTACAGAAACCATTAACCCACTGATTTCATCATGATTTGAAATTATCATCATTGGAATTTTCATAGCAACATTATTTTATTACAGGAAAATACAACAATAATGCAAAAAATAGAATCTCTTTGACATCAACAAATGGCATTTGAAACTTCCCTACTATATTATTTTTAACAATAACTTCCCTTGAAACTTCTAACTTGAAGGAGCTTGAATTATTCATTAACATGCAAGCATTTCATGCAGTACACTTCTGCTTAAAAGAACAATGTCATAATTCATTACTATGTAAATTGTAGAGCAGAAAGATCTTTTATTTCTCAACTAACCTCCCAAGTGTTACTCTAAAAAATAAACACTATAAGAAAACACTACAAAAGCATATGCAACTATTAAACCTACTAATATTTCAACAACATCACATGTTTGAATATAAATACTAATAATACCAAATTTGACACAATTCCCTTTGAAAAGTTCACAAGCAAAAACCTGAGAAAAATATCAACCAATGTTCCATAAAAGTGAAAAAGGAGTAAATCTTCTTATTCACAATAACTTCACAAGCGATGTGAAAAATCAACTTTGATATTTTTTGCTTCATCCATGAAAGAATGGATTGCTTGCAATGTGAATAATAGCTCAATTATTACAATACATGGGCAATAGCTCTAGTAACTGAAAAGAAAGTTTTCCAAGCAGATAATTCATCCTTATTTCTCAAAGTTTGTAAGAGCTACTGCTCAATACTCAGCATAAGCACTCGTTCGAGCATTTGTCATTTGTTTCATTCTTTCCTCTACTCTTAAAGAAGTGCACAGATTTCTCAATATCCTCATCTTTGTCTTCCTACACCACCACCTCTACAAATATACAATTTCCTCATTTTCCTCCATCTTCTACTCCTTCATATGCATGTAAGTTACTCCTTGTATTCCTTCTTTGTGTATGTATAAATTCAAGCTCCTACACTTCCTCAAAGTCTATATAAATTCAAATTCTTTTTCCACATTTGATCCTACTCTTGCCCTCATCCTAATTCTCTTTCTCCATTAAATACTAAAAAGTTCATTGCCCCAACATCCTTGTACTATTACAAATCCATTAAATATATATAAATTTTCCTTCTCTTCTCCCTTACCTCGCTCCTTCAGCTTCATCTCCTCTTTCTACACCCACTCGCCCACCCACCCTCCTACACACAAATATATATATATATAAATATAAATATAAATATATATCCCTCCATATTCTTCTCTTCTACTTCCACATTCCCTACATTCAAGCCTTCTTTACGACATCATTTTCCTTCTACTCTTCCATCTCCTCTTACTATTCCAATCATACGTTTTATGTTACTCAATATATATATATATATATATATATATATATATATATATATATATATATATATATATATATATATCATATAAAGACAAATATGCATAAAAAAGTGAAAAAAAGTAAGAAGAGCAAACATATATATATAATCCTACTTTGTATAAACATAATTTCATATTCTTTCTCCTATTTTTCTTCATCCAACCATTAATCAAATATGTAAATTCTTTCTCGTATACCTTCTCCTATGTATATATACAAATTCCTCCCAAGTCATCCCCTTTATATATATAAATTTCACCTCACTCTTATTTCTCTTTTGTATAGATGCAAATTTGTGTTCTAAATATTTATAATTCTTCCACATTTATATATATGTATATATGTATGTGTATGTGTATATATATGTATGTATCTATCTATATGTGTGTGTGCATGTGTGTGAATACACACACACCAACACACGGGCACATAGGCATAGGCACCTGGCACACACATGCACTCACACACATATATATAAAAAACAAGATGTATAAATATACATATATATACACACACGCATATACACATTCTCTTTTTTCATATTTGCATATGTAAATACCTCTTCCACACATATACAAATTTTAAAACTTGTACCTCTTCCTTCTCTTTTCTTTATTTAAATTCAATTTCATAAACCTCTTCCCCATTCATATACACAAATCCTCATCTTGTAATTATATAAATTTCACATACCCCTCTTATTCATTTCTCTCAATATGTGTATGAGTGATTCCTCCTTGTCAATCTCCTTTTCGAATTTCTCCTCTACAAATAAAATCCAACTACACTCCTTATTTATACATATAAGTTTCCCAACCTCCACCTTCTCCACCACCTCTTCATCCTCCTCTCTATATATATAATATGCTCATCCTCTTTTATATACATGTAACTCCACTTTCTCTACCACTTTATGTATTATATGTGTGTGTGTGTGTGAGAGAGCGTGCTTGTGTGTAATTTACCCATCTTTCATTGTATAAATTTAAATTCAACTACTATACTTCATAAATTTCTCCTTCACCACAAACTCAATACATATAAATTTAGTTTTGTCCATGTCAATCCATGTCATATAAATTCCTCTTCATTCACCTATATATATTCATGAATTACTCCACTTGTTCAATATATGCATAAATTCTCTCTCCTAATCGTCCTTTATATATATACATATATATATACGAAATTTCCTTGTTCTTTAACTTTTCTAATATACATACAAAAGTCTCGCAACCCATTAATTCTCAATATATATCAAAGTTCCTTCTACATATTCATGTATAGGTTTTACCTCTAGCTTCTCCCCCATATTTCTCAAGATACAAAAACCATTCTCATAACTTTGGTCATTTCTCAAAACAATTGAAGCCAAGTTTTACTCAATAAATGTCCCTTAAATATGTGCTCTCGTCTCAATGTCTAAAATTTATGATAAACAAAACCATAAGAAGATACTAGTGCACAACAACAAATTCCAAGGGATGATAAGATAGAAGGTTCAACACAAAGATTGAAAACTTTCCCAAATGCAAGCAATGCAAACTTTAAAACCCCACGAGGGGCAAGAATTTTCCATTTGTAAGTACGTGTACACCAAACATCAACACATAGATGGGCATTCTACCTTTGATTGATAATCTCAATAATGTGGTAAATGGTATAAAAACATACTTTTGTTATGCCAATAAACTAACAATATATGAGGAAGAAAACTGCCAAAGCTGTTTAACTTGAGAACTTCATATGTACCTTGTCCCCACTATAACTAACTTCCATGCTCATTATTAGCAAATCAACAACCAAAGAGGTTTTTTTCTCCCATTTGACGTCAATAGAAGAACAAACTCGATGAGCCATCTATAATTAGATTTGAAAATAAGAACATGTTAGCAGATACAGTTAGCATCTAATGATATTATACAGTAGGTGGGGTAAACACTCTAATGATGTCATATGTTCTGCCTACGAAACGCACTAGAACGTACCAGTGGAAAGCAGTCAACAGATGATGACTGGATACACTCCTTCAGCATTCTTACACAAAAGCGTTGCACTAAAATATCATCAAATGACATGACTTCTTTAGCCAGGAAGAGGGCACACCTGTAGAGAGCATCAACAAAAATGTTGTGGCGCGCTGCCATGGCTTTCACTTCAATAATCCTGAATCATCATTAAACAAACAAGGACGATGATTGCATATAGGGAGTGAACCATGAACCTTATGCTTGTATCAAAAGAAAGCATACCAACCTACCTAATCCATGGTTGAACCTGCTCTGCTAGCGTAAGGATCCGCTCATAGGCAGACGTATCCTTGGATTGGCTCTTGCAGACACAATATGTGAGAACGATTACCACCTCGAACACTAAACAGGCAAGCTGAGGATCTTTCCCTGCAGAATCCAATTTACTTGGATCCGGCAGGAATAGCTCAGGTTGCTTGAACGGAGGTGAAGTAACCAGCACATCGCATAGGCTCTCTATAAGTGAAACGCCCTCTTCTTCAGCTACACTGTACTTGTCCCAAGTTTCTAAACGGCGTACTAGTTGACCCCATTGGATATGCACCATGTAAGGCTGGCCACTAAGACAAGGGGCAATGCAGAACAGACAACGTATTGTAAGGCGATAGATACCCAGCAACTCGGCGGCTCCTTCTTGGCTTAGTCTTTCCTCGTCTACTGCTCCATTGGAAGGGCTTCTCCGCAGAAGGTCCGGTAGTAGCTTTAGGGCTTTGCAGAGAAAATAGTGGAACTGCTTCGCTATAGGGCGGATCTTCTCTTTGGAAAGCAAGTCCTTCGAGCTCTTTTTTTTAATACTGCTTTTCTTCACAGCATTGGGTTTGTAATCATTAAAGCTAACGAAGTCCTCGAACGGCCGGAAGAAGGAGGCGAAGCGCAGGTAAAGGCCTTGATAATGTTCGGACGACTTGAGGCTTGCGAGCAAAGAATCAGCGTCGTCGGAGGCAGTGTTCATAGCCGGCCGTCAGAAAGGCGAAGGAGATGGAAGCTAGAAGCAGGTCCGCTGGATAAAACGCCTGAGAGAGAAGACGAATCAAGGCAACCAAATTAGGGCAAAACAAGAATAGCTGGGCGGGAGCGCAGAATTCGTATTACAAAAAACGAAGGTGTGAATTTCAAAAAAATATATAAAATGTTAATAAGTGTGAATAAAAAAATTTAAAATACAAACTTTAAAATATAATTAAATTCGGTGAACATTTATTATAGTTGGATGTTAGAAAAAAAAGGCGATAATTAGATTTTTATATTAAAATTTAAATTTAACTTAACAACTTTATATGAATTTTATAATATTATTTTATATCATTCTATGGTATATCAAAAATAAATATATACAATACAAGTTTATCTATCTTATTTTTTGATTTGTAACAAAAAAAAAATTCACTTCAATTTTACCTTAGCTAATCTCTTGTCCTACTATATTTCTCAAATTTATTCTTTCCTTTCTCTCATTTAGCTAAGCTCAAGAATTTTATATCAAATCGCTCCAAAATTCTCAACAAACATTCTTATTCATTTACTCGACCCTTTGTCTTCCCCCTTCTTCCATTAAATAGTTTTAATATTTCTTTTTATTTCTCTAAGCTCATAAAATAAATAATTATTTAATCATAAAAAATCTATGATCCCATTTTATCATTTAAAAATTTTTAATTTTAGCTAATTTGAAGTTATTAAATTTCAAATAATTTATACATTTTGTTTTTCAACTTAGCTATATTATGTCTTCTTTTTAGTTGTATATAATCAAAAAAGACAATAAAATTTATAAAAACTTTCTAAAATTTTGAATAATACAAAATAATGATAAAATATTTTTTATTACAATTAGAATACTACAAAATAAAAAAATAATCAAGTATGTGACATAAAAATTTTCATTAAAATTTGTTATACTATTTTTCTTATTTCTCAATCTAATTGTTCCTTTATCATTTTTATAATTTCATTGATCATAATATGTTATTATCATGTTAGTATAATAAGTCAATTTTCTCAACATCATATTGTATTTTTTTAAAACTTTCTCATTTTAAGGTATACTTATAAGTATCTATGCTATGCAAATCATTGGGATCTTGCTCTTTTTTCATGATGATGTTCTCAAACTTATTCTCATATTTTATTTATTATTACACCATTAGATTTTTTTCAAGCAAAGTTAAAATTTTCAATTTTTTATAAAAGTTTTTGTCATCCCCAAGTTCAAGCTTATATAGAAATCTGCATTAGAATATTTATCATATAATAAAATTTGAGAATATTATAAACATGTGAAGAGTTAATAGCTTAAATTTTAGCATCCAAATCAAAATACCATTAATCGCCAACATATTATTTTGAAATTTATTCAAATTTGAAATGCAAAAATTACAAACATGTATTTTATCATAGTTATTATCATAGTTTGATGTTATAATCATAACAAAAGTTGAATTCTTATTAGTAAAGCTTTCCTCTAGTTTTATCAAAGCAAGTTATTATTATGTACACTTTGTTTCTCTCTCTACAAAGCTCAATTATAAAACCCTTAATTTGGTTTTTGTCATGATAGCCTTATAACCCAAATCTTTAAATTTTTGCACAAAAGCTATACTTTTGTCTTAATTTTTAAGAAATAATGCTAAACCTCACACCTTCACCAAATCCACCATTTTATAAGTCCCAACTTAGTAATTTAAATCCTTAATTAACAAACAAAACTTTGATACTAAAAAATGATAAAAAAATGTGGGAAGGAGAAACTTCTATAAAGCTTTAGGTGAAAGGAGATGATGATGAAGATAATAGTAATATTAAAGATAAATTTGAATTACAATTTAGAGATATGCAAGTATGCACAATGATGAGGAGGACAAAAATTGTAGAAATAAATAGGAATCACAACTCATATATTTAGATTGTATCCTAAGGATGTACACATATATACTAAAAAAATTGTAAAGACAATTCCAAGCAAAACCAATCTTCCTTTCTCATTCTATACTGATTCTTTAAATAAACTAAAAGTCTTTGTGAATGAATGGCAATTAGTTTGAACATTCATTTTAGCATTTATTTTCATCCATGAGCTAATTTGCACATAATTATTTTAGGTTTTCTCTATTACATTTTTTAAGCATTTAAATTTATTATATATCTTGCATTAATTCAAGTAGTGTGTCTTCTACTTAATTAATCAATTAGTTAAATGTCAATTGTATTTGAGATTTGTGTTTGGTTTACTTGTCTCGTTGTTAGAACTTTCACTTTTTTTATTAGTTTTTATGAAGTTGTTATTGTAGGCTTTTGTTAAGCCAATGTGTTAGTTTTTATTAAGTAGGCTATATGCGTTTACTAAGCTTGTATTATAAGTTGTTACTAAGCTGGCATTATAAGTATTTATCATATTGGTGTTATAAATTTCAATTAGTAAATGTTGTACGATTTTATTTAGCTAGTGTTTTTACTAAATTGCCTATTTTTTGCCAGTGTTGGATATAGATATTGGTTTGAATTTAAGTACTTGGAACATTTTTGTGTGCATTGCTTTAATTACTTTATAACACAATTAGTTTTTACAAACTTTAACAATATTTTATTAAAACTAATATTTTAATAGCTAACAAGATTAAGAAAAAAAAATTCTTATGTTGGCTTGATTCCTAAATTTTAATAGTTCATCCCCTTTTATGGATATTATAAATTAATATAGAATAATATTCTAAAATTTATTTTAACTCATAGATAATTGAGAAGAATTTAGGTTCAATTAATATATCTATATAAGAGTCTATCCAAAGATATTATAGATTTAAAATTAGAATTCTTAAAACTTTTTAGCAAATGCTTTTTCAAAAGCCATGGACTTACACTAACTTTTAACATAAGAGATCTTAACTTAAGAAGAAGTGATTTGAATAATAAATATCTAAGTACTCAGTGGTAAAGTGACGTGATAAACATATAAGTAGAGTTTGTAGAATATTAAAAAAAGAATCACATAGTTACATTAATAAAAGAGATAGACATTATGAATAAAATTTTAAAATGTTGGAATAAAATAGTAAAGAATTATTTTAGTGATTTGGCAAGTTTTGTGAATGTTAGATAATGGGTTAGGATCTCCCTTTTGAGCTTCTTGCTCACTTTCTCAAGACATATTTAGGATCACAATATCAAATTTTTTTTACACAATATACTCTTATCATACAAGCTTTGTGACACCATTTTATTACTTCTTTTAAAAATCCATCACTTACATTATAGTAAAAAATTCTTATTTATATATACCTCAAAGGTATAACAATAATTTTTTAACCAAAGAATATAAAATGATATTTTAGAATACTAAGAGATATATTATTATAATTCTTAAGGATATTTTAAAATTCTAAAAGTCTTAAAAAAGTATAAGACAAATATTTTAAATTCTGTCAAAAAACTATAAGATTAATTATTATATGTAATTCTCAAACAACAAATGCATTTCGACTACAAAAATAGCGAATGGTGAAGCAGTAGTTGGTGGGAAGCACATAGCATGTTTGGTATGAGCATACAGGCGTGTGATGCCATGGGTCTAGTTGACGGGTTAGTGCGGGTTGAAAGGTTGGCACAGGTGATTTTCATCAAGCCCATTCATGGATCGATTTGTGGGTGTTGATGGGTCATTGCGGGTCAAGTCGGCCTTGTGGGTCGGTCGACACCGGTCGAAGAGAATAGAGTAAGTCATCGTGCGTGATGGGTTATGCGTGGGTCAGTGCAAGCTATGATAATGAAGCTGATTGTGATAGTATGATGACAGATGATTGTGTACATCGATGAACGATGGTGAAAATAGCTTAAACTCAATTTTTAGCCTTTTTAATGTCATTTCAATAAAATTTTATAGCGAGAAAATTATGGGACTACTGAAGGGATGACCAATATTGAAAAAAAGGTTGAAAATATTTGAAAAATTACCAATTATTCTTTGAATGAGTGAAACAAAATTGTAGATAAAAATAACTTGACAAATTGATGAAAGCAAACTGAAATGTTTAAAAAACAATAATCGACTATAATTAACCCTTACAACTATAATAATAACTAAAATTAATCAGAAATAGAGAAATAAATCCTCATATGACTTTGAGTCCAAATAAAATTATTATGTCTTCAAGTGAAATCTTTATGTGATGTACTAGATACTACTGCATCATGAATCTTGATAGAACAACTATCATAGATGCATGTAGCTCGTTGGTAGCTAGTTGCATAGTACTTGAGGCAATTTTTTTGGTCATCTTTTCTTTTCACTTATGCATCTTATTTGGAGTAAGAAGTGAAGACAATTAGAAAAACTAAATGTAATGAAAATGTAGAAATTGATAAAAGGAAACAATAAGCAATAAGTAGTTAAGGAAAAATCAAGGAAAATTTCTTATTGTCTAACCATTGTGTTTGAAACACGTTGAAACACTATAAGTAAGACTCAAAAACCAAAATTGATTATGGATGACCTTTCTTTGATACCAAAAAAAATAAAGGTGTGGTAGAAGAAACTCCCATAACAAGATCTATGGTGAAAATTTTGATGATGATGAGGATGAATTTGATAATAGCGATAAATCTAAATCATAACTTGAATATCTTCATATTACATTAGAAAAAAATGTTTGATTACTATCTAGGAATGTGCATGCATGCTAGATGAATGAGGATGATAATAATAGAAGAGATAAATTTGAATTGTAATTTAAATATCTTTGAATCAGTGTTAAAACAAATTTATATTATAACTTAAGAATGTATATACATACATGTAAAAAAAAACTAAAGTTTTATAATATAATTTAAAAAAAAATCTCATTCAATAAAAAACTTTAAATTTATTATAATGTTGAACTTAAAATAAAAAAATTATAATAATAACATTCCAAATAAAGTAATAAAAATATAAAAATATAAAAAAAATAATTTAATCAAATGCTTAAAAAATGAGCCATAAAATCAAAACCAACTTAAAATACAAAAAAAATAGAATAGTCATACATAGTCTACTAAATCATTTCAATATCTTTCATTAATACATCTTCTCTTACATCATTACTTAACCTTAATGTACTAAGTATCAACAGAGTAGATGTCACAATTTGCCTAATATTAATTTAAAGTTTCACATCATCTCTCTCATTAACTGTAGAGTTTCAAGCATTTTAGGTCGTCAACCATTGATGCTAATCAAGTACTTTAAAAAATCTAATAATTATCTATTTATTTTTATCAAAATATCAAATTATTTCATTTCTTAAATCTTTTGATTCAAATAATCTTATTAAATTCTCTAATGATTTTTTTAAAAACAATTTATTAAACTTTATAATCCATAAGATTTTCATAAATAAAATTGATTAATGTTTTAATATTTCTTTTCTTCTAAAACATATAAATAATATCATTTCTCACAAGTACATTTTTTTTAACATATCCAATATCCACAAAAATTATACATTAAAATCTAAAAAATATATACTACATTTTCATATTTTTCAAACTTTTTTGATGTTATATGGTAATTTAATAATTTCCTCTCATCAAGAGTATTATTAACGATATTTTTCTCTAACCTTTACTTTTGTTTTGTGACCCAATCCATCCAAAATTTCACAAAAATTTGGATTCTTAATGCTATGATCTACATCTTTTAATATTTATCTCACTCCTTATGACTCATAACCATTTCTTAATGACATAATGTTTTTAAAAATAATTTATAATTCATAAACAATAATAAAATTTTATAGAATGGTTTTTAATTATTGCATTTACCTCTAATGATAACAATAAATCTCATCCTTGTGTCAACTTTAACTTATTATTTAATAATGAAGTTTTATTAATTTTTTTACCAAAAATGATTTTTTTCAAAAAAAAATTAAATAGTACTCACCCTGTAGAATAGTCACTGGTAGTAGGGATAATGGAAGAGTGTATTCCAAGATATCATGGAGGGAATTTTGCTAAGTGTTTTTTATAGAATAATATATTTTAGAGTCAACCATAAAAAAAGTGAGAGATAATATGACAAGACTTTACCAAATATGTCTAACAATCACAAGTTATGAATGGTCATTTTCAAGATTGTCTAGTATTCACTAAAACTAATTGTTATAAAGAAACAAAGGTGATACTTATTTAACAAAGGTTTGTAAGACTAAATAAGAAGATTGATGGTCCCCATAAAATTCACTTTTTATAAAATATAGGTAGAGAAAATAAGAATAACCAAGAAGTATCAAGCAACCATTGAGACAGAAAAGATAGCCAATATAAAAAGTGAGAATTTATAAAAAATATAGTATTAAATATAATAATGCATGATAATTTGTAAAGAGAAATATAATATCAATGCATTCATAATTATATACATCCAACTCATATAGATACATACACATTATATAATATTATTATTGTATTATATTAATAATATGTCTTAACTTTTTTTATTTCTTTATTCATTTTCATCTATCATTTCTTTGTTTTTTTTTTCTTTTCAATATATTCAATTATGTATCTAAACTCTTATTATGACTTCTATACTAACTCTCAAAAGATTTTATATCATATCTCATCATCATAAGTCTTAATGCTCTAACATGTTAGAGTCTCATCTCTAAGTGTTCATGATATTAAGAAATGAAATATTCTATCATCACTAGCCTATCCTCTAATGCAAGCATCCTATGTTAATAAGAAAATAAAATGATTTGAAGTATTAGAGCCCCATCTCTAAGTATCCATAATATCAAGTATCATCACTAGTCTTATCCCCATGTTAACATTTTAGGCTAATAGAAGAATGAGGCACTCTAACATGTTAAAAAAGCCTCATGTCTAAGTGCTTATGACACTAAGAAATGAAGTATGTTATCATCACTAATCAAGACCTCTGACATGTGTCGCCTTACCTCTAACTACAACCTCTTTTTTATGCTATATCACACCAATTTTCTTAATTTTCTTTTCATTTCATTTTATTTATCTTTTGATATATTTTGACATATAGATCATACATTGATACATGTATGTATATATATATATATATATATATCAATAGTTATAGAGTATTATAATAAAATTAGAATATATGTAGATACTCTTATGTTATACAAATGCTCACATCATTGTACTTTTCATAATAATATTATAAAAATATGCCTATATTATAACTATTTAGTTTGTCTATCTAATGATTTTAAGAAGATTCTTTCAAAACTTTTCATTTTCCTTTATCATCTCTCCTTATTTTTTACACATCCATAATATCTTATATTAATAGAAAATTAATTTCTATTTTCAACCTATATGAAAACAATTTCAAAAGCTATTCCAAACCATTGATAAACATACAACATAATTCCTAAATTTAACCTTTAGTCCATAAAACCCCATTATCGCATTATATGATTTAATCTAGCATTAATTAGACAAAGGATCGTATAATCGATGCTTATTACACTGGTCATTAACTAATCGTATGTGTCTAGTACATCTTTCACATATGTGTAATGCATATTAACTACTTGATTGTATAACATATAGTTTATATCAAGCTTTTCATAAATTGATCATACTAGTTTGATACCATTTTCGTATCAGTACGATCCATCTTCAATAACTAATCATACTAGTCCGATCTTCATATTATATTAACACTACAATTATCCGACAACTCTTGTCACACTTTGGTTAAAAGCTTTCTACAGTCCCTTTATATAATTCATACCAGATAGTCAAGATTATCATCTTTGTATGATCAATGCAATCGAAAGTAGCAACAACTTTTGACCAACAAACGTTTTCTCACCTAACTTAAAAGATCTCATTGCTTTGCATTCTAAGAAAATAAAATTTGATTTAAACACAAAAATTCAAGGAAAATTTTACCTTATTATATGATTTCCACTTGACAAAGTTGAAATATTTTGTCATTTACAACAAGCTTTCCCTCTGTCTCCCAATCCTTTGTTTTTTAGCTCTCCACTTCCTCCCTTCCTATGCAAAAACAAACACCACAAAATAATTTCTTGAGAGTAATAGCTTATCCTCTTGTCAAGAAGAGGATTATTTAAATATTTTAACAAGTTTTTTTATTCTTTAAATATTTAGTAATTTGTAAAAAAAATCAAAATGATATTCGTAAAATAAAAACTACATGCCTATAAAATCTCCATGATGAGACTTTCACAAAAGTATGCTCAAACTAGTATGGGTCACTGTTGTCTTGACATATTTTTTGAGATATCTATTAGTCAAAATGTATTTATGCTTTATATCTATAATACATATATCTAATATATAAAATATGTTTTAAGAGAATATTTAAAACTAATGATATAGATCATTACAATCTTTTTGAAGAAATGATGAAGATAATGTTACTTCCTTCACATCAAAAATCAAAGATCTCAGATGAGATGTCAAAAAGTATCAACACCTTGTGAGATTGAACATTTCTCATGCTTTTGCAGCAAAAACTTTTGACTTAATTTTGATGCTTCATTGCTTATGCACCTTGGATAAACCCACTTACATTCACATGTAAGTTCGAGATTAAATTCAATACAGAAAGTGTGATATCATGCATTACATGAATCACAAGCAATCGATGTATCAAAAGTTAACTCTTCCTCTATCATTTCCAAGTTAAATCTTTCACTACATCTTCACTGCCCCAGCTTTGATGAACTTTCTAAATCTTTTCCCAGCAGCAGCTTCTTCCAATATTCCATAAGTTGTACTTATCGCAGCACAAACCTTCCTCAAACGATAGCTTATTGGCTTAAATCTAGCAAGTTTCTTTCCTGGATTTCTCCTAAGCAGCAGCTCGTTTACCTTTGCTTAGATTGTTAGCAGCTCCCTCTTGAGCTTTAAAGAATTGTAGCTTTATAAAACTCCTATTTTGCGTTCAAGAAATCATCCTTGTTCAAATAGCTTTGTTTCCTCCCATTCCATCTAATTTTCCTCTTCATATCACTTGGAAATTTTCAACATTTCCTTAGGCTTCATTCCCACTTCTCCCAGCACTTTTCTTCACTTTTTTATGTAAAGCTAGCTGCAGTTCAACTTTCTTTGAACTGTTAACCACAGTAGGAACTCACTGCTCTCTCCTTCCCCATGTTTGGTCGAACGAATCTCATTGTACAACTACTATTAAAGAGCCCATATCCATCATTCCTTACGACAGACTGCTTCTCCTTCGAGCATCGTTGCCATCTCCTTTAGGCCTGATGGGGACCTGCATTCACTTTGTCCACCGACGTTGCAGAACTTCCCGCTGCCATTTGTCGATCGTCCTCCTTTTATTGTCTTTGGTCTTCCCACGCTACTACTAAACCTCCTCTCCAAGCCAAAGATCCCACACGCACTTCACCCCTATTTCCATACTTTCTCCTCCCAAAGTACCCTTTCCTGTTCGGCCGAAAGCCCCCGAAGGAATCGTAGCTTCTTGAAACACCTGTCTTTCGAGTGCTAGTCAAGAAGAAGGAAAAATAAAAAAAATCAAAACATTTACACTTGCATTCTTTAATCCCTTTAGCATCTTATTTTTAAAAATTTATAAATAATTCAAACGATTTTCAAAACTTATAACACAAATATCAATAGATTCTTCGTCATAAGTGTCATCCAAATACATGTCAATTATGGAATTCTCGATCACTTTGTTAAGAATGATTTTTGAGTCATAACAAAAAAAAATTATTATTTTATTCTGATTTATATAATTTTTAAAACATTAATATCAAATAATTATATTAAGCAAAATTCTTAAAAAAATATAAGTTGTCACAAAATTTTTATTTGCACATTATCTTAAATTTTTCTCTTCATCTTTTGTGGTCATATATATTATATTTTTTGAGACTAATAAAAAATAAGAGATTATGATCATTATAGATACACTCACGAAGACAATATCTTTTCTAACAATTATAATAATTTATATAATTGAAAAGTTGGCATGATGTGGTTCAGATAATAAGTTCAATTGTGCGCTAAAGTTTATAATATATATTTATGATTTGAAGTTTGTCACAATTTCTAGAAAAGAATATAAGTTATATTTGATACATTATTAAAGTTGAACATAAACTTTCATATTCAAATGAAATATCAAATAGAGATGATAATTAAGATTTTGAAACATATTTAAGGTTATGTATATTGAACTTTGGTAAAAGTTGGGACATATATTAATTATTAATTGAGTTTATATATAATAATAATTATAAATTATATTTAAAAAAATGTTAATTTCTATCCATATTAGTACGAAGAATCTGAGAAGGCACTGATAAGATCTAAAATAGTATCATAAGCTAAAAACAATGTGCAAATTAATTAAGGAGAAGATTAACAAAAATCATAATATTACCCAAAAAAAAGTTTTTGTTTGACTTATGTGAAAAAATGGAATTTCAAATGGACCATATCTTCATCAATGCATGTCGTATGAAGGGAAACATAAGAGTTGGCAAGTGAGAGAAGTTAAATAAATATATATTGGTATTTTCTAAATTTATTAATAGGAATGGTAAAATTGCTTATACAATTATGTCACCAATAACAACAGTTATAATGCATAACGACTTTCATAATTCTTCACTAAGTATATGACAAATCCATGTTCACATGGACTTTGGCTTGAACATCCAACTAAGATATTGGCAAGGGAAATAAAAGGGCAAATGAACAAAAAATGTTTGATGGTTAAATTTCTATAGATAAATCAAACAAAATAGGAAGCTATTTAAGAAATTAAAGAAGAGATAAAGAAAAAGCAACCTCATTTATTCTAAATTTATAAGAAGTTCTCGTAAGGAGGAGAGGAATTGTGATAATTTCAAAAGCATGATAACTTATTTTATTAATTAATTGATTATTTTTTTATTTATTTAGAATTTATTATTTTTTTATAAAGTCATGTATAACAAAAAGAGAGTATTACAAATAAAAAAGGGCATAAACATAAAAATGAGAGTAAGAGCTTATTAAAGATACAAAAAATGTCATAGAATTATAAATTTTACTCAATGTGTAGAATTTATTGAGTAGTTTTATTTAAAATATGTGGAAAAAAATTTTAAAATAGTTTAGATAAAAATGAAATAAATATCATAAGTCTTAAATTTTAATTAAATTTTTGTTGTAATATTTCTAAATCCTAAATTATAAAGCCTATTAGAGGAAATGGTGCATGTGAACAAACAATAAGATCAATCAATTGGAAACATTGGTGGAGGGAATATCATCACCATTTTTAGGAGAGGAAGAGTCAATTGCAGTGAAGAGGCACATGAAATCTAAAGAAAACTTGTTGTTTGCATGAGAGTTCTTGAAAAATTAGAGGAGAAAAGGATTTGGGGGAAATCAAGAAATTGATTCTCAAGTTATTGTGCCTTGCAAGAAGAAAGAGAAAATGAGAAATTTTAATATATAGAGTTTTTGTAGAAAGAGAACAAGAAAGAAAATGGAAGGAAGAAAAGCTTAAGGCATGCAAGCAAAGAACAATCCTAATGCAAAACTACTACGATATTAATTAAGGTGCACATGCTATGTGATTTGAAGCATATGATTTGTATTTAATGAATGAGAAACATTTTTCACATGTTGTTTATTGTAATGCAATAATTAGATCTTTAAATTTCAATATTAGAATTTTTATTGATTAGTATGTTATGGTATATTGAATTGTTATAGTCTTAATAGCTTGATTTTATCTTTAAATTGATTAAATACAATCATGTTAAGAATTTCATAGGTTTGTCTAATGTAGATATTGAGTTTTATTATATGTAGCATATCATATGTCATCTAGTTGTTCGAAATTAATGGAAAAGGAAGAAATGATATTTTTTAAAAATCAAATAGAAAATTATTTTTTTAAAAGGAATCAAAAGATGTTTTTAAGGCTAAAAACAAAGTTTAATCCTTTGAATAAGACTCCTAAATAAGAAGAAAAAATCATTTAGTCACCAAATGTATGTAGCTCTTTTTAGGTATTATCTAAAGGTGAAACCCAATAACAAAATGAACGATAAAGTGTACTTTGTTTTAGAGTATTTTCTAAGAGTAGAACCTATAATAAAAGTATAATAAAAATATGTGACCTCTGTTTTAGAAACTAAATCTAATGATGAAAGTATAGAAAAAAAGAAAAATGATAAATAAAAGGTTTTATAATAACAATAGGTTCAAAGAGAAAATAAAAATATCAAATTAATTAAAAAGGGAAGATAAAAGACTATAACCTAAAATGGCTGGAGCATTGCATTGTTATGATAATCATATGTTAGACATTTAACTTTACATCTATCATGATATGTTTTATTGGTTGGACTTAACATGCGACATAACCTAACTTTGAATTGTTTTCTTATAGTATAGATTTTTCTTGTTAAACCTATATTGGTTGGTTCAACTTATTCTATCAATAATAATTATTGATAATGAAAATGCACAACACAAGACTACAAGGTACCACTGAAGAACATGCTAGCTTTATAGTTTCCTTTAGATTATATGGTGGTATTATGATCTGGATAATACCTAATATATAAGATATTATTGCATGAGCTTCATAATGGTAGTTTAATTTGATCAAGTAGACCATTTGATAAAGCAACAAGGAGGTTATTAAGCTCAATAATTGTCATGGCCTACCTTGTTTAATCATAATAAAACATAATAAACCAAGTAATATCAATTTATCAATAAAAATAAAGTAAGCAACAAAACTTGGGGTCACAATCTAAAATTGAATGGAGGCGACAAAAACATCAAAAAATCTATGTATCATCTTACATAAAATCACTACATAAAAACAATACATAAGTCTCAAACTAACATACAAAATAAAAGCTAAAATAATATGTGGATATATCATCTGTCATCAAAATGCAACATACTCCTCTATATTATCTATAAATTATATCTAATATATAGGTAAATGTCCTTTCCATGATGAATATCAATTAAAAGGGTGAATTTTAGATTTCTGTTGAAGGAACCATGGCAAGGAGACATTGCTTTGCAAATTCTAATTGAAGGGTGATATTAAATTAGACTACTATTTTCTCAACTTTAAATAAGGAATTAAAAGTGATTAAATAAATAACCTACATCTAAACTAAATTCTTTTACCCTTTAGATAGAAGATCCTCAATCTCTGTGTTTCCATAACGAGATTCTTTAAAGATGAAAAGATGCTAAAAGGACTTATTACTCTTATTAAACTCACAATAGAATATGCTCTCATAAAGTTGTCTTTTAGGAATTCCTAATATTAGTAAACATTTGTATCTTAACTTATAATATAAATAAGTAATTACTTTAATATGCTTAACAAACAAACCACTAACTACAGCCAAGGAAGATTGTATTAACCCAAATTTCTATTTCCTTTTAAGGTATTCTTGTATTTTTTTTATTTGAGATTATAATTATAGTGATTGGACCAATGAAACATAAATCTTGATTTTTGGTGGAGTGGATTAAAATAAGAAACTTTATGCTCCATTACAAACATAGGTCAAACTTATCTAGAACTTTAAAATATCTTATTCGAAACTTAAATATCAATTTCATATTGATTCTATTGATAAATTAATTTAGCGAGCCTAAATGAATGTGAGCAAATCCTAAAATTATCACACATCTCTATTGTTTAGTGTCAATGTTTTGCTTAAACTTAACCCTACTTACTCATTTTGGTCATTCTTCCAATTATGAATCAATAAATCAAGCCCTTGATTTTCTTTTTGATTAATTTTTGCTTAAATCGACTCTCAATAAACTAAAAATAAAAAAATGTTATATTTTGCTTCCATTTCATTCCTAATTGGTTATATTTGTTGTCGAAGTTATTTGGTCACGTTGAATCCACATTATATAGGTGTTGAATCTACATGCAAAAGTTTTGATGATTCATGTCAAGTTGATCCTCAATTAAATGCCAATAAGTGCTATATAAGCACTGGTGTGACAAACAAGTCAAGTTATATCTTAGGTTATGAAATATCTAAATAGGTTGATGATTAACACGTATTAATAGGCATATTTGATGGTAAGGAAAAAGCTTTTAATAGGAATCCCCATGTCAACCATGAGCCCAAGAAGGAGAGGTAAGTATAATAAATTAGCCATCAAATAAGCCTCAACAAATGCGGTGCGAACATCAATGTGGTGAAAAGATCATGTTTTAAAAGTACTTATATACGCAAAGGCTTAACTTGAGTTAACAAGTAAAAAATTTTTAATGAAACTTATAAGTATCATGCCAAGGTCTTAATGACAAGAGATAGCCACAATAGATTATCCCCTAATTAATCCTCGACGAGTTCCATAAAGGTAATAGTTTAGATAGTAGCTCAAGCAATGCAATATAATTTTTTATTTCTTGATAAGACTTAGGCAAAATAAACTTATGCAAATCTAGGTAAAAGAAAAAACTCTCAATATAACTCCTAATAATTATAAAATTCAAGAACAAGAAAACAAGTAACATTATGAAGTGGAAGCATTCTAAGATTTGAAGATTGTTGTGTATTGGATGTTGTGTATTGGATCAACCCAATGCATCAATTAATTCAAGATATATCTCCTATCTTAACGAGTTTATCTTTTTAAATTTGAGGTATTATGCCTTACATAAAAAAGGAAATAAGCATGTTTATAAAATTATTATTTATGATTTTTTTAATTGGATAATTCTCATGTATTGTTGTAGATCTCAGCATAATTGTAAAAAAATAAGATGTACAAATATGTGGCATTGATTATTTTCTTGGTGTCACCTTCAAAGAAATTATTCTAACATTTTGATTAGTATTAAAAGGAATGCAGTTTCCAGTTTCTATTGAGTCGTACATGACGCGATCTAAGCCGTTGATTATTTCTATTTAGGCAACAAAATATATCCGTGATTTCTGCTGTATTAATGCGAGCTACAATATTTTTATAGAAGTAAAGTTTTTAATATCCGATTTCTTAAAATAATGGCCATCACGAACCCAAAAATCTAATGGCCAATAGATAAAAGAGTGCACCACCCCTCATCCATGCCGATGATCCCGAGCCTCTTCGATCACCGCCGTTGAAGTCACAGCGCTAACAAGGATAAAATGTTCCGGAGGATCACTGAAATCAATATTCATTTCAGGTAACCATCGCTTATAAAATGACCAAAGGATGACGGCAACGGGTGGTCTCCTCTCCCGCCTCTGATCTTCAACGCCGCGGCGTGGCGAGCAATGGAGGAGAAGCCGGGCGTGGAGTTGACGGGGGCCGGAGATGGCGATGATTCTGTTACTTGTTTCAGGAGGATCTGCGTCTTCTGCGGAAGTAGCCCCGGGAAGAAGGAGAGCTACCGAGAGGCTGCAATCGAACTCGGCAAAGAGATGGTGAGTTTTATCGAGTTTCCATTGCAGCAATTCATGCAAGAGTTTCCATCTTCGACTACTTACCTTATGCGAACAAATTAATTGATGATGATTTGCATTAGATTCTTTTGTTTTGTATCAATACATGATTTTGTACTTGGTAATTTCATGATTAGGTTTTTCCCCGTGTACGAAATATTATTTGGGTGAAAATTTTTATACGGTGATGAGAATAACAGTTTTAGAAGTTTAAAGTTTGAACATGGAGCAATGTTGGTGTAGAGCCATCTGTGAAGGACTAAATAAATTTAATTATGATATCATTTTTGGGGATTAATGCGAGATGTGTTCAATGGTTATAGTCTCGATAGTTTTTTTTTCTTCTTTTTCTCGATCAAAAGCATTTTTTCTGTTGATAGGTTTCTGAAACGTCCCATTGGATGTTGTGTTAGGTGGCGAGAGGAATCGATTTGGTTTATGGTGGGGGTAGCATCGGTCTGATGGGCCTCGTCTCTCATGCTGTACACGACGGTGGCCGCCATGTTCTGGGGTGATGTCTCTCACACTGTTCTTCTTCTTTATCATATCTTCTCAAATAATTGATTTTTGCATATGCTAGAAAGAGTTCCATTTGGCTGTTAATGAGAAGAACCAACATTTTATCTCCTCGATATTCTCCATGTCCTTTTCATGTTCCAATGATGGTTCAATAGAGTTTCTCTTACAAATGTTTATTGGATAGAAGATCCTCTCTTCGTTACAATATTTAGATTCCAATGAATTCCTTTTACCTCATTTTGTCACATTAATTTGCTGTGCTGCAGAATTCTATCTTGCTGGTGTTTCATTTGGTAAATGCCCATGAGTTCTCCGACCTTCCTTTCCTTTTTTAAAGTCTAATTTCATCTATTGATTCCATGCTAATCCAATTTGATTTCTTCCGATGCATTTTTTTTTAAATTGTCATATTGAAATTTTCAATTTGATAAATTTTGTGGTTTGCAAGACTTTGACCTTCTACTTGTTCATTCAAAGGACTTCAGCATGCACTTTTTTTCCATCTGATTTGCTTCAAGTTCTAAACTTAAAGTTGATGCGTATCGCCTTATTCCTCTTTTGCTGTCTTGCAGAGTCATTCCCAAGTCTCTGATGACAAGAGAGGTAACCTCAAATGGGCCTTTTTATGCTCCTGTTATTGAAATTCTTGCTCTTTGCTTTATCCGGCGAATAGCCAAAAATATTTTGCAAACTTAAAGTCTTTAGCATTTTACTAAACGTAATGTTCTTATATTACTGGTACAGCGCCAAGTTTGCTTTTTCCTTATCTATATTTAGCTGATAGCTGTGAACTTTTGTCCCTGCTTGCTCCATCAAAAGCCGTTCTTTGTATCGCCAGAAATTTAAAACGCGACACTTTGATAGCTTAAATGACGTACAAATTACGTGAAAATTACATACAGATCACTGGAGAAACCGTTGGTGAAGTCCGACAAGTATCAGACATGCATGAGAGAAAGGCTGAGATGGCTCGCCAAGCTGATGCCTTCATCGCTTTGCCGGGTAAATGTTGGTTTTTTCTGCTCTGACTTAACATGTGTTGCCGTTTGCTTGATGCTGTTATTGTGGATTTGCCGTGGTTAATGGATAACAGGTGGATTTGGTACACTGGAAGAATTGCTTGAAGTCATCACATGGGCACAACTTGGAATTCATCGAAAGCCGGTACTAAACTTTCTTTTGGACTAAAAAATTTGATACCCATCATTTTCGTCCAAAACACCCATCTTGTGTTATTCGTATGCCGAAAGCATTTATGCTCGTCTGTCATTAAGCTTTCTGGTTCAGTGGCTCATTGCCTTAATACTCTTCTGTTCACATTTCTTTCGCTGCCATTACGCCAAGAATACCTTGACTTTTAAAAGGATAGCATTTATTAGTTGTCAGTGTTTTCTCTATCTATATTACAGTTTCATCTTTACCAAGTTAACGAAAACATTTTTAGCTGCACCAATCTAAATAATCCCCAGTTATCTGCATCATAATAACATATTATTCCAGCTTAATTAAATATTGCAACTTCTTATTTTTTTTATATTTTTGAAAAAGTATACAAGCTGCTTTCAAAAGCGTTGGCATAGATTATATCGTCTTGGAAAGCAACCACCTTGTCCTGTGCTGAATGGATTCCATTAGATAAACCCATATGTCTTCCTGTGTCGTCCTTGAGCAAAATTCCAAACTGTGCAGGTTGGTCTCCTTAATGTGGATGGGTATTACAACTCGTTGCTTTCATTCGTCGACATGGCTGTTACGGAAGAATTTATTTCCGAGAAAGCCCGTCGCATCATCATTTCTGCTCCAACTGCAAAAGCACTGGTCATAAAATTGGAGGTAAATGCCGAGTTTGACTCCATGTTAAATTGGTTCGACGATTTCATTAAACGATACTGTTTATATTTCTACTTTTGTTTATTGACATAATTTCTCTTCTTTACGCACAAAAGTTCTGTAATCTTTGAATACTTTTGTAGGAGTACGTTCCAGAACCAGATGACTTGGTTTCAAAGCTGTGCTGGGAGGTAGCAGAGAAGGAACAAGCAAACTTTGGGTCCGAAGTGGAGCCTGGTTGGGCTTCTGCTTCTTCCTAATTTCTCCCTCAAGTCCCCTGGGTTCTATCGTTTGGTGCTAACTGCTTAGAGTATAGGAAGAAGAAGAAGATGTTTGCTTATGTATATCAACGTAGAGGCAGGATTCAAGTAGAAATTCAAGTCATGGAAGCCACCTTTGTACAGATATACTACTCCGCTGATTTTTCTACATAGAAAGTTTGATTTGGATTGTGTTTCCTTGTTAAGCATTTTTGTCAATAAAGCTGGATTCGGGAGAAGTATAAAAAAAATGTATCAAAGGTTGATGTCGGCATGGGGGATGAAAAGGATTGACACTGTTGTTGTCGGGAGCCAAAGGTGATCGTGTGGTCCATGTGCCCCCTAGCCATTACTCAAAAGTCAATTAAGTTGTCTGCTTGAAGTTGTGAAGGTATTACATTACCTACATTTGCCTTAGAAAAATTTTAAAAAAAGTTGGTCGCTTTGGTTCAGTTTTCACATCAGGATAAACATCATCATTCAGCATGTACTTCAAAATTATAATCCCGAGAGTTTACCAATGAGATTCTCAACCTTCTAACGCTAAATTCAAAGTTTTGGTATTAACTCTATATATATATTTTTGAAAATTATGTCTTTTATTTATTTAATAGGGTTTGATGTTGTGCATTTTGTTTTTGTTACTATTTAAGATTGAATTTGTATAATTAATTATGATTATAATTAGCATAATTATTGTTTTTGATATTATTGATAAAAATGTGGGATTTCATTCATAATAGGAGAGTGGACTAAAATCTTTTTCTAAGATAACCAAAAGAATGTTAAGTAGATTTTATCTAAAATAAAGAGAAAAAAATAAAAAAAAGAGAAGAAAGAGATATTGAATGTGAAATGAAGAGTAGGAATTAATTGAGAAGGAAGAGAGAGAGTAAAGAGGAAAGGGAAAAAATGACAAAAAGAGTGAACAAGGATTAAATTTTAGATCGAACAAGTTGTATTAGAGAAAATATAGAAGAAACAAACAAAAGTAAAAAAAGGATGATAAGGGGAGAAGAAAAAGAGTGAACAGATAAAAGAGAAAAAAAATGAGAATTCAAAATGTTATATATAAATATTAGTTTTAAATTTGGTTTTAAAATTTATTGAGATTAAAATTGTAGTTGAAAGAGGAGATTTTTCAAGTATAATATAAGAATGATATTTATAAAATTATGAAAAAAGAAGTTATGATCAGATTTTTTTTTAAAGAAGATTTGTATGAAATTCATTTGGTTTAAATTAAGCAATGATTTGATAAAATGAAGAATTTTATATTTCATTAAAAAGTTTTTCTTAAGATCCTATCAACTATATGATTTATTTTAGAAACCCAAGAGATCTTTTGACTAGACAGAGAATTGTTTGAACCCTCTTAAGGTGTTGCTATTGGTAGTTGCGATAATTTGTCTCAATTGAACAATAGTCAACCCAAAAAGCAAATTGCTTAATCATCCTAAAGTCTTGATAATGAAATTTAATCATATTTAACTAATTGAATAAAATATGATCAATTAAGAAAATTGTTTGAATTTGAGAGATTAATGAGATAATTATGTATTATTTAAGTAATATTACAGACAACAAAGAGAGTGGGATTCAATTTATCTTGAGTTAAATAATATTTGATTTAACTTAAAATCTAAAAGATAATGTTATGTTCTAATATTTGTTAAATATAAACGAGAATACATTTAATCTTACATTATAATTTTAGGTATAATATTATAATTTTAATATATAATTAATCATATACTTAATAAGTTTAATCTTTTGAACTTAAAGTTCACAAAAAAGTATATTTAGGCATAAATTTAGCTCATAGTTGGAGAAACTCTCTTAATCAAATAGTATTAACTTATTGATATAATTAGTAGCTCTCATAGCTTTTTGGCTCATGTTTTTTAGCATTTGTGATATTAAGTCTTAACAACGATGGATCCCATAAGCCAAGAATCTCTTGAGAAAACATAAAAATTAAAAAAATTGAATTTATTTGATGCAATTGCTGTCAAATATTAATTTAATCAACAAATAATAAGTATGGCTAATATTACTATTAGGTGATACCAAATAATTACGTTTAATAATATACTATATAGAAATACTTTTTAAAGAATTTTACTAAATTATTCTTTTGTCTTCACATAAAAAAATAAAAAAAATAAAATATATTATACTAATATATTTTAAAAATATTAAAATAAATAATAATAATAATAATAATAATAATGAAAATTTTCACAAATTAAAAATAAACAACATTTTTGGCTCAAAATATCAAACAAGTCCCTCAACACAAACCTCCCATAAGAAGCCTTCATTTCTAAAGAAGAAAGAGAGAGAGTGAGAGAGAGAAACCTTTACTTTTCATGTGGAAACTGAACCGGAAAACACGAACCGGCTTATTTGGACTAATTCTAAAGCACGCGCATTCAACATGCTCCATTGAACGGCTCACTTTCTTGACGCCCGAAGGAATGCCACTATGGATAAAGTATTGGTTGGGTCAAATTACAAATTAAAACAACTCTTTGTTTGTCCAATCAGTAACTAATTAATTGGAGTTTTACGTAAAACGACGTCCTTTTCTTCAAGCTCCAGCTGTGTATGTCACTTCAAGCTGAGGATATTATAGTCAATTGTTTAGTTTTCTTAATTTGGCTTTTAAATTCATCCAAATTTGTGCATGCTCCCATCATCTAAAGTATAACTAAGGGATATTTAGTTATGCATTACTATCATTAAATTGATTTTCTTTATTTGAGTTGATGTTATCTAAATATTTTTTTATTACATGTTTTAATATCAAAATGTGTACTATATAAAAATTAAATATATTTATTTGAATTAAATTATCATTTTTAATAATAATATTTTAAAATAGTATCAAATATAATATTGAAATCTCTTTTCTTTGTTTTCTTCATAAAAAAGAGTAAATTGGTTAAATAAAGTAATTTTATGTTTGTTTTTAAAAAATTAAGAACATTATAATTTTTTGAATATTCACTTCTATAAATTTGTGACAAATTTTAAATATTAAATTAATATAAAAAAACTAATTTATCATCTTCTAATTCAAATCGTATGAGACATGACTTATTTGTATAGATATTTACATTTCATATTTTTTTTATTTGTTATTCAATTGAGATTTTAATCAATATTAGTAATTTTCTCATTAAGCTTTTCATTACCCATTTCTCAATTGCAAATGCAAATACTTTTGCTAGTATTTTGAGTTACATATGTATATGCCTTACACAATCCCTTATTTGTAGTAATGCATTACTGTTAAGAATATATGCAATAATATATTGGTGAATAAGAAAGTTAATGGTTGCATATCTTCTATAATCATATCAGTTTAGGTATCTTAAGAATCATATAGTAATATCAAAAGTCTTACATTATGCTAGGCAATTATCCTAAAGCTTAACTAAATGAAGTATTCTTGCTCTCACGATATTTAGAATGTGTCATGAGGATCGTCGAAGAAATCAACAATGAATGGACGAACTTCCTCAAATTTAAGCTATGATTACAACTAGTTAACAAGACAAGCCAATCCTATGAATCCAATTATGGCATGTTGTCATTGCCTTGAAATTCTTAATTGATGGTTAACTACCTTACGATAAATCATTTTAATTCAAAATATCTAATAGCTGATAATAAGAGTTCTGAATACATATTAATTAATTACTTAAGCATGGTAATAAGAGTTCTAAATACATATAAAATGTTGTACATTATGTTTGTTAATACTTAAAGCAAAATTGTAGGCAGGCACATTTTGTGTCTATGAAAATGAGACTAAATGTTATGTTATATTTTGAGCAAGAAAATCTTACTCTTAAGAGATTTCTTAATGTCAATTAGGATCTTTAAGACTTGGGTGGTACCATTGGATGCAACAATGAAAGAGGTGGAGGACTTGTGGGAAGTAAGATTATTTTATTTGCATGAGTTTATGAATGACTTAGCTATGGTTAATATGAGATGGGTGCTAAAAAAAGAGATAATGGCTTGGTTTTCATTAGAAGGTAAGAAGTGGAATCTATTTTGTTGAGGTCATTAGGATTTTTTATGCCCAAGAACTAATTAGACATACAATAACACTTCAAAATAAAATGATACATCATCACACCCACCACAGCTTGGGCGACTTAAAACCATATTGAACTAAATGCAGCTTTTCATAAAGCTATTTGCAACATCATTGATTGTAGATTTTTAAAATAAAATGGCAACTTTTTTAGAAAGCTATTTGAGATCAACTTTGATTATAAATGTTTAAACTAAAGCTATTTAACAATAGCACCACAAAATTTATAATTTATTTTATTTTATTTTATTAGTAAGGATTTCTAAAAAATGAGAGACTTATCTTATAATTGATTGTGGCAAGAACTTTGACGTACTAATTTGTTAGAGTTCCAATAACGAGAGGAGGGTGTGAGGCCCAAGTAGTGAGACATCGTGTCGATTTACCTTTAAGTCTATAATATTCTATTTTGTCATCACTATATAAATGTTTTCTTTCATTTTGTTATTTTTTTCATTTCATTATTTTCTTCTTATTTTATCATTTCTCTTTTCACTTCATACTATTCCATTCACTTGTCATCTCTCTTTCATTTTATTGTTTAAAATTTACTTTGAATTTTCACCTCCACCTTTTTTAGATTTTATTTGTGAACTTTGCTTATCATCTCTTTTCCTATTATCTATTACTCAGTTTTTTGTATGTTTAGATTGGGGTTGTGTGCAATGACTTTATTATTTTGACTTTTCATGAAGTTTAATAAAGTAATTTAGTGCTTTAATTTTCACTCTTGCAATATTTACTTTATTCCCTTTTGTTATTGAAATCTATTTATTTTAATCCTTTTTTAGTACCATGTCTTTGTGTCGTTGAAATGGTTGCTATCCTAGCATATTGAGTAATCCTTGAGTTATTTTTGGTCCCATTTGATTAAGCTTGTATAGATAAATATCTCTTTTAATATATATATATATTTGGGTTTCTTGTATTAACTTTTGCATTTTCTTGTTTTAATATGTGCATATTGATCTCTATATTGCTCATTACATTTTACAATGACCATTCGACACCATATTTGTTGTGTCAGTTGAACAATGAGGAAAGGGTTATTGTGATTAATTTGATGAACTTATATAATTTTTTCATGGGATTAAAGAGCTTTTTTGTAGACGATTGAAAGAGTTATTGGGGTAACATATTTTTTTCAAGTGACTAATGTCAAGTTTTTGTTGTTTGGCCATACATGATACACAATTAATTTAATTCTCACATAATGCATAAGTATGGCCGAGAACACTGAAGTCCTTGATCAATATAACACTTGGTTTAGGTCATTTATTAAGAGTTAAAAGAAGAGATGGATGAGCAATGTGAAAAATATTATAATTTGAAAGAAAATTTTATTATATATAAAAATATTATGCTTATTTTTATATTATAAATGATTAGGTCTAATATAATCACTCGTTTAGTTCAATTTTTTTTTTAATTTTAAAGAAGAAAATTAGTAACATGCTTTCATTCATTATTTGAGTTCCAAAAGAACAAATGTATTGGATATGGTTTAAAATAAAAGCAAAAGTGCATATCAACATAAAAAGGAATTTATCGTTGCACATGAACTTTCACAAACCAATAAACTTTCAGCAATAAAGTCCATGCAAACACCCTTGCCAATTACATGCGCTAATCTTAAAGGTGTTCTTAAACCTTAGTCGTCTCAAGATGACAACTTAAGTAAACGAAGAATAATTGGCTATTTCCGAATTGCATCGATACGACCCACTTTCAAAGGATACCTATGAATGCATTTCTTCCACGGGCAATCCGAACCCATGTTCGCGTCCCGCAGGGCACTTAAAACCACACTGCAAGCCTTGAACCCAGTTCCGAAAGCCAGCATCCAAAGCCGGTCCCCTGCCCGGACCCGGCCCTTGGCCTCGAAATAACTCAGTTCGTAGAAAACCAGGCTGCTCGATGTGTTCCCGAACCGGTGAAGGCACATCCGGGCCGGTTCGACGACCCGTTCGTCGAACCCCATTACCCGGCTCACCGCGTCGATGATTGCCTTCCCACCGGAGTGTATGCAAATGTGCTCGAACGCCGCGGTGAAGTCCGGCACTTGCGCCGCCGACGCCTTCCACTCTTGCCGGACAGCTGATTGTGCCACGCGCCACGCGTAGCGGAGGAGTTCGGAGATCGGGAGGACTCGTGGCGCGAGGGTGGAGATGTGGGCTCGGAGGAAGCTGCCGGCGACGCGGACGAGGTCCTTAGTGAGGGCGACTCCGATGGCACCGACGCCGTCGTCAGCCTGGATGGCTGAGTTGTAAGCGGAGTCGTCCGCCCCGTGGTGGGTGCGTAGCGTCTTCTTAAGCTCGAACTTCGCCACGTGGCGAGCAGTGGGATCGTTGGTGAGGAGCGCCGCGGCGGAGCCCACGCGGAAAATGCAGTTCGTCACCAGCATGTGACGGTTGTCACCGTAATACCTGCCAATGAAACGTAGATAGTGCATTATAATGGAAAAATAAAGACTTTTGATAAATTATGATCAAAATATAATATTTTAAAAAATAATTATATGAAAAAAATAATTTTACTTTCTAATCATTAATCATAATAAAATATCATAATTATAAAAATTAATAATTTTTTTAAAAAATTAATATTAAATCTCTTATGTGTATATTCACCATTAGTTCAAAAAATCGAGTTTTATTTTTTTGGGCCTATTATTGTGTCTCCAATTAACTATTTATCTTTTAGGCAATTTCCTTGACTCTAACCGACTAGACCCAATTTTCTCCTTACAAGTACTTATAAAGTTATTTTTAATGGAGTTCTTTTAGTTGCATCATGAGCAAGTTTAACCCTTGAGATTTAACACCATGTTGGTAGATGATCATAATGATTTCTAATAACTAAACCTTTTAGAAGATTTGATACTTAGACTAGTTATTATTTTCTTTTCAATCCATTTATTATTTGCACCTCATTAATGGGTCGGTGAAAAAACTTTTGGCTTTCTAGCATACTAGCTTCAAGAATTTAAAGATACCATACTTTTTAAAGAGAGTGATGGAGTCTTATGGTAAAATCAAACCCAAGGGTCATAAGGTAAGTGGGAGACAAAAAAGACTAAATTGCTAGCAAATACACCTACTATCGAAATGCTATCAAGGACTAATAAAGAACCAAACTATAAAGAAAGATCAATTGTGGGAAAGCTACCAACAATTTAAAATTACAAAGTAACATTCCTTCATAAATTATGATATTTAAACAAGCTAATTAACAATGATCAAAATAGATAAATCATGAATACATATCTCTATGACAAAAACAAAAGTTTAAATTATACTTAAATTTAAGATGGAAAAAAAATCTTAAAATTGAGAAGAAATGTTTATGAAAAATACTCTTTATCAATAAAGAGATGTAAAAAAATATTGAAAGAATATTCAATAAATTGAATGATATCTTCATAAATAAAGAGCAAATAAAGAAAACTAATAAGAGAATCATCAAGATTATATTTTCTCTATAAAGTTTGTCAGTTTTTCTCCTAATTTAAAATCTCATGTTAAAGTTTTAATTTTTTTTTCCAATATTCTTAGTTTCATTTATAAATATTGAAGTAAGCAATTATGACTCATTAAGTAGAAACTTATCTATCAAGACTTTTTTTGTTAGATTTCAACCGACTCTTGATATACTATTTGATAACAAGTGATTATTCTAATGGTTGTTTTATATTAAAGTGAGGGCACATCTTCAAATCATTGTATTGTAAAAGTTTTCATTATTGATAAGCTTTATTTTTTCTACCCTTCATGTAATGTTTTAATAAATCCAAGCTATCATTCCTAATTTTAATGTCAATAATCTATAACATTATCCACGGGAACATTATAGAATACATGATAAATATGATGATAAAGAATTCTATGATTAAACATATTATAGTTGAAAATTTTTTGAAATAAGTGAAAATGTAAGAAGGGATTCTATGAAAAAGAATAAAAGATTAATTATTTCAAGACAATATCTTACTAAATAATACTAGAATGTTAAAATAAATGTAAAATAAAATTGTTTTAAGATGATTTGATAATTTCATAAAAATAAAAATGAAAGAACATAAAAGAAAAAAATAACTGGAATTGATTGAAATGGATAATACATTATCTTAAAGAATTTAAAACATATTTTCATAATGACTCATTTTGAGATTGGTATCTTAAAAACTGAAAGGTTGATTTTAGAATAACATGTTTTAGAATTGGGGTCACTATCCAAAATAACGTGTTTTAAAGGTAAAAAACAAAATAAATTGAATCACTAAGTCTCACATTTTATGATTAACTAAAAGAGAAAAACTAAATGCAAAACAAATACAAAAAAGAAATTAAAACAAAATCACATGATTTTTTGAAAAAGAAGACTATGTATTTAAAATATATATATATATACATATATATCACAAGCTATTTATATGTCATATTGTACTAAATTAACTTAATCTATAACATGACTTAAAAGTTAATTATGTTACATATATGTTACATTATTTTTATATAAAGTTATGTATATATTTATATATTATAATGATAATTATTTTTTTTATTTGTAAATTTCTTCATGTAAAATATTATGTTCGTATTATTTTATATAGAAGTTATGTAATAATATAAAAAAACTATTCATTGAAGGAAAATTTAGTTAGTTCAGTCTTAAATATAAGTTAAATTTATAATTATAATAAATATAATTATAAAAATAAGTAAAATCTAAAAAGAATATACAATTTTTATGTAATGATTGACTTAGTCAATTACTATAAAAAGACTCCCTATATAATAATTTTATTAAGAACAATTATATAAAGTAATTTGGTATAATATTTAATTGAATAATCATTATAAAAAATAATTTTGCATAACAAATTTTAATTGTTGTAGTATACTTAATGTTCTAATTTTTAGTTCTAGATGTAATCGTTTTCTGAGAGTAATAATTAATGCTACAAGATTGACCCAACACTTTGGTACAAAAGCTTTAAAGGATCATTAACTCCCTCATGCGGTCAAGAACCATGTTTGGCCCCACAGTTATTACTATGGTGATTGATGTGCCGCATTTAGAATTTCAAACGCAGTCAAACGACCAACTCAGGAAAGCATATGATGTTTTAGGGCATCATACCATAAAACAAGAAGGCATTCACGAAGAAGCGAGCTAAAGCATGCAAGAAGGACTCACCAACTAAGCCCAGTGGCCTCAGTAACGACGATAAGAACATAGCTGCCGGGCATCGTCCGAAGAAGCCTCGAGGCGAGGTCGATGGCGACTGTGCCGGCGCTGCAGCCCATGCCGGAGAGGTTGAACGTCTTGACGTCGGCAGGGAAGCCCCGGAACCGGTTCACCAGTCTCGAGGACAGCGAAGGCGCAGGAGAGAACATGCTGCAGGCCGCCACCACGGCGGAGATCCTCTCCGGCGGAACGGAGGTCTTTGCGAGGAGCGACTCGACGGAGGAGAAGATTCCCTGGTCGGCCTCCACGATTGCGTACTCGAACCTTGCACGTTGGTCGGGCTGGAAGAAGTATGGCGGCGCGTATGTCTCCTCGCCGAGGCCGGACTTGCGGTATATGTGGCGCATGAAGTCGGCGCTTTCGTCGGAGAAGAGGCGGGAGTGGAGGCCGAAGTACTCGCAGACCTCCAAGCTGAGCCGGTGTTCGGAATCAGGGAGGAAGCAGGAATAGTCTAGGAGGAGGACGGGGAGGGGACGGGTGGAGAGGTAGGAGACGGCTGCCCCGGCGACGCCCCATATCCCAAGCAGGAGCACCACAAAAAAACCCAACTTTTCCGGGGAGGCGAGGTGTCGGAAAAAGTGGGGGAGGGCAACCGTTAGGGTTAGGGCCGCGGCGACGATGACGATGGAAGAGGCCTTTGCCGGGAGTATCCGCATGTTTGGTGAACACTTCTCTGTCAAGCTGAGAAAACTGGCAAATCAACACTGGCCTCTTACGAGTTTCCTTATAAGAAAATTTTGCATTTTTATTAAAAAATAAATTTCTAAATTCACAGTTATAAATTTTTTCGAGCTTTTTTTAATTAAAAAAATAGGACATGATTATTTTCATGTGGGACTTTCTGCATTAAAGCTACAGACATCAACATAAAGCATATTCAATAAGCATTAATTAAGCACATGGCAAGCCATTCATATTAATGGAGATTTGGAAGTAAAGAAAGTGGACTCATTTTTTTTTAATCTAAATTATAGGGAAAAAATAAATATTTATTGATTGACATCTACGATTTTTTAAATAATTTGTTTTTTTAATAATAACTTTATATGATTAGAAGTTGGAAGAAAGTTTGGCTTCAGAATGTTTTTTTGTAAAGTCTTTAAACAAGTAAAAATGATAATAAAGTTTTTACCATAGCATGACAAGATAAAAGAGAAAGATAATATATGATTAAGTTTTACCGAACATGACTTAACTTGTAACTTGTTTGAGAGATTTTCTAGTTATTTCAAGATCAAAATAGCATGGAACATTTCATTCTTTTCTTCTTTATTGTTCATCTAGACATATGATCATAAATGTTTCTCGAGCATCACATGGAACTCAAGGGAGTTTTACAATCATGCCCACAATGTGGCCTTTAAGGGATTTGCCTGACACCTTATAATACAAAAAATTAAGCCTTTGATGCACTACTCAAAGGGGTTAGAGTGGTCCTCAAGGTGCAAAGAGCACATCCCATATTTCCAAGAGATTATAGCCACCATGTAACAATCAATATAGAGTTTAATACAAAATATATATGTATTTTGGTTGAGAGCATATTAGATCTCTAGCTCAATCTCATTGATATTGATAAAAGGTTGTGTTTGATATAATTATTGTTAAATATTAAATTGACTAGTAAAACATAGTTTTAAAATATGCTATTAATAAGTATTATTTAAAACTTATATATTTTGAAATTAATCTATTTATGAGCATTTAAAAAAATTAATAATGTGAAATAAAAAAAACATTATTTATAGAACAGAATAATTTATGTGATTCATCTAAATATTTGAGTTATGTTTAAAGAAAGTTAATATAAATTTATTATGGAGAAAAAATAGATTTACAAAAAAATAATATTAAATGATCTGAATAAGGGATATCTATTTTGTAGCTTTAATAATAGAGTATATTTGTAGCACATCATTTTGTAACATAATAGAATTCTTAAAAGTATCTCTCAAAACATGAAATTTTAAAGCATCTCTTACTATGTTAACAATGAAGGCCAATATCTAATTAGATTTTAAATTGATGATGATTTAAGACATCTTTACAATATGATTGGCTTCAAAATTTATTAAAACATTAATGTGAGAAGAAATCATTTAAATTAAAAGTTAAATTATGAATTTTTATTATATATATATATATTAGTAAAAAAAATTAAAGTCATTTAAATTATGTGTTTTTTACTATACACATATTAATAAAAATTATTTTCTTCATAATCATGAAGAATTTAGACTCATAAAATTATTTATTGAATTAATGGAATCTCAAATGAACTGAGATTAATTAACTTAATATTATTATGTGCTTTATTCTAATGATTTTCCTAGTCTATTAAGTATTAAACTTTTAAAAGTCAATAAAATGAGCAAACCATATAATCATGACCCTTTATGATCACCAACACAGCAACATTTATGATAAAATTTTCATCTAATGTTTTATTATTTAGTTTTTTTTTATGAAGATTTATGATAATTCTAGCATTTGTATGTTACATGTAGATTTTGATTAAATATCATCCCTAATAATATATTGAATTTTTTTATATATATTATTGATGTTTCAATATTCTTCATTAATAATAAGAGCATATGTCATGTTTAGATACATTGACAATTCTTACTAATCAAAAGATTGGATTTTCAAAATTGTTGATTCCAATTAAAAATGATTAATAGTTATGAAGATCACGACTTCTACACAATTCTTGTTTTGAATAATTTTTTTATGATTATTTTTTCATTTTATTTTGTCTCTCGATAATTTTTAATAGGTATCTTTTAAAATCATTATGTTTGTTGAACAAAAAATTATAGCTAAAAAACCAAAAGATTATTGATCATTACAAAGATAATAGATTTTTTTATATGTGTATATTTTATATATTTTTCTCTTTTTTTTGTGTGTGTGTGTTACAATATTAAAATTTGTAGTATTTCATGATCATAACTTTTATCATTTTGGGTTTTGTTTATTATCAATAATTGTATTATTCTATTTTTTCTGAATTAAAAGTCACATTAAAGACATACTCTATGGTCAAACATAGGTTTTTTCTTGTATGTGATCCATTGTTCGACCTCAACTTCTTGTTCACGTTAGTAGGAAGAGAAGGCTTCTTCACGCTGAGGAAGTGGAGTCAAAGTTTGACCTTTCATCCAAAATCTTCTCCTCCTGCAGTAAACGCACAGAAGAAACATTGACAAGGTTAGTTTGTTTTTGCTTTTAAAAGTGATTATTTCCTTTGTGCTTTGAGAGCAAAAAATTAAATCGAAATTAATAATTCTGAGCTCTCATTTAATTATCAGAATAATTGTTTGGCTCATTATTCCGGGCTACTTCAATGCACCTAAAATGTACCTTTTTTTGTCTCAACTTTTATTAAAGATAGTACAATAACAAAAATTGTTTTATGATTTTTTTGATAAAAATAAAAAATAAAAAATGATTTTTAATTTGCAAATATAAAATATTATTTTATTTTACTTAATAAAAAATATTTTTTTATAAATCATTTTAGGACCTTTTTGGATAATTCCATTATCTAGAACTAAAATATGCAGCCGAATCCATTTATGGTTCCCCACGGCTCCTAACGTGCTGTCCATAATGCTCACATGGTGTTCAACAATCAACAAACATAAATGATATTTTATCTTCTTGACGAATCATGTCACATCTAATTAAATGCTAAACATTGGGTTTTTTTATTCCATGTTTGAGACTTAGATAAATTTTAGTATTCCAAAAATACAAATTTTTTATGCCATGTTTGAGACTTTGATAAAACAAATCTTAGAAAATTTCAAATTCAAAGTCAAGGACATTATAATAAATTAAATAATAGGTTATAAGATCTTATTCTTAACTTACACTAATAGTAAGTGAAATTATGATACTATGTGTAAGAAGTTTGAAGCTTCTCTAAGAGAAATAATCTTTGCTCAAGAAAACCAAAGTGAATGAATTAAAATAAAATATAGGAATTTTAGTTTGAAATCACATAGAATATTTTTATAGGAAACTCGTTTTATTAGAAACGAAACATGATATACTCTTGAGCATCACAAATATCTTTTCTAGTGGTATGGATGAAGAGGAATTTCTAATCTTTCATTAAAATTAAACATCTATTACAAAATACAAAATACGACAACTTTGATGCTCAAGAGATGGTTACAACGGTTATAAAGGATAAGGAATGCAAGCAAAAAGTAATATTGATATCTCTATATGACAATATGCCTACCTCAATGATTAGGAGATTACTATTCACGACAATATGATGATCAACCAAGATGATTGGTTATCTCTAATTCTCCATTATAGATTGACTTTAATGATTATTGTGTCTTATTTGATTATTCAATGCACTTCAACAATCAAGTGTGATATAAGCGAACAAGTATTACTAAAGATTGACCTAATTTAGAAAAAAAACTAATTAAACTCTATTTCAAACATTGAAGAGAAGATGTAATTCTAGAATTTGTGTGAACTATATTATTCATCAAAAAATACCCCCTTATTTGCATCATTTTATATGTCTCTTAGAATTTTTATTACAAAAGCATCCAAAGGCATTCAAAACACTCAAATTGTCTAGAGATTTTCTTCTCTTTCCTTAAATCTAAGTCTTTATTGTATATTTACTCTTTATAATTTTGCAGCATTCCCTGACAAAATATGCATACAACTATGTTGGGCAACCTAAATACAAACTATGCTCTCTATATTAGAAGAAATACCCGAGTTAAAGTTCGAATATTTATTACGTTGTTTGGTTTGAAAGAAGTCATGTTTTATATGTAATTCCATGAGGTAAAATTTGGATGCATTGAATAGTAGTAAGTTGTCGCAGGTACTATGGTTCAGAGGAACAGTGAAGTTGGAGCGGAGCTCTAGATTTCATTAATTCTCATTTACTCTTTAGAGTTGTATTACATCATTACTCTTCCATTTAAAATAAAAAATTATATAAATGTGTGTTTTTTGTCATAAAATTAATTCAGTTACAGAATTACTTTTCTTGCTTAACCTATAAACCTTCTATCTCTTTGTGAAAGTTATCTAATTCAATAATCACATTTTAAAACCAAGAAAATAAAGAAGCCTCGGCATATGCTTCTTTATGCAGGCTTCATTGAAGTTGTTGAAAGTTATTGTTGAGGAGGCAACCCACACGACTAACTTTGATATTTCTATAGTAATTATCATCTCAAGTATATGTTTTATATGTTTCATATATAGCAAAAATTACTAACCAAAGATAAATCAGTTTTACCATTCAGTTTCAGTAAAAGAAATAACGCTTTAAATACATGCATGCATACAGTGTTGTTCGGTTCAAATTGGATGTCAAGTCGTTTTCTTACATTAAACAAGCTAAAGAGCACTTAAATAATACTTGTGTGGACAGGAATAGAAAAAGACTGCAATAAAAAAACAGCCTTCATCCTCACAACAAACCAAAGCTCGAAAAAACTCGAGAGAACAAAATAAAAAATAAAAAAATAAAAAAAAAAAAAACTCTTATTCGAAGATTACCTTACCAGATTAGGCATAGGATCGAAGGCTATCGTATCACATAAAGCTCAACAAGACGATCGAATTTATCAAACCTGCACGAAAGTACGAACTGAAATATTGCTGCGATAGACATTATACAAACGGTTAAACAAACGGTCAATTCCAAGGAAAGCGAAGCAAGTTTTTGCTCCTAACAAACAAGACATCATCATCAAGCACACAAAACATTTTAAAAAGTCACTCACCAAACAAGCTATGAACTGAGAATCTACATTAAATGAAAGAAGCACAATGGTAGGCACTTTTGTATATCAAACAAGTAACATTAGCCTCTTAAGTCGACCAAGAGAAAAAGAAACATTACCGCCTCCATTCTACTTGAATCAACTTTTCTGTAGCATCAAGAAAATAAGTCATCAGCATCAATAGAATGTATAATATATTTAATAATTTAAAATGTTAAGGGAGGTATATTAGAAAGTATTAATTATGAAGATATTAAATCTAAATAAATGAACTATAATTAAAATAATGACAATACTTAATTTTAAGGGGGCATAATACTTCAAAAAAATTATATATTCTTTTGATCATTATATCCATAAAATAAAAATGAAAAACAATAGGACTATAGAAAAAAAATGAAAACTGTTAATATTATATGCTATGGAACGTTAGCATGTAAAATTCTTACATACATATGAGACAAATACTGTAACAATAAGGATATTAAAAAAGGTGATAAGACCATACTTGAGATGATGGGATTTGAGACCAGCAAATTCGTGAGAAAATTTACAAGGCAACAATTAAAGATAAACTTAGCAAGAATTGAATTAGATTGTTCGGGCATCTACAACAAAGATGCCTCTTAATGCATATGTTTGAAGGTTTGAGTTAAATTTTTCATACAAATAAAAGAGTCCTACAAAGACGTGTGACTAGAGCATATAAAAGGACATAATTTGCTTACATATAATGAATAGTTACTAAAAGATGGAGCATAATGGTAACATAAAGACCTATCTAGTTGACCTTTTTTAATGAGATTAAGACTTGTTATTGTTTAACATTTTCTAAAAAGCTTTTTGTTCCATCGTTAAATAGGGAGATGCTTGATTTCAGGATGTTTTCAAATGCGAGATACAACTACAAGTTAATTTTGGAGAAAGATTACAAATTTAAATAATATTACTTAAAAATATCAAATCTAAGAATAAAAACTAATAGATTACTACATGATATCACAATACACTTAAACAAAACCTTTTTACATAAATATTTGGGCATTATTCAAATCAATATTACCATAACAATTGTAAAAAAATTGAAATAATTCTACAAAATGGAAAATATATGGGAATGACATATAATTGAAAGAAGAATTCAAAAAATACAGCGAGAAATGATGACCATAAAAAAGAATGAAACTTCAAATGCATCAAGTTCATGACTTCTCGAGCAAACCAGAGGGCAGCCAACCCCAAAATTAAGTTGTCTTTTGATTGCACAAAAAATATTATAAGACAAGAAAAAAAAGCAAAAATGGACCATGTGAGAATACAATGTAAAGCATTTACCACGAGGCTAACTTTCTAATTTTGAGAGTAACCAGAATTGTCCAATTGCACAATTTCAGATCAAACGATCTTGATCTCCTCTGCCTTTATATAATACCTAATTATATCCTCTGTTCGAACGCATCATTTTGAGATCGCACGATCCTTGTTTATTACACGCCTAAGATCTAAGTTCAATCTTCCGATTATGATTGAGATCTAGCGATTTTAATCAAATCTAATTTCTAAACAGTTGTAGTTGAATTATGAAAGTCTGATCACGCAATTTTCACGATTGAACGGTCCCGAATCATTCTGATCAAACGCTCTTGCACAATAGCTCTTTTAGCTATTATATGAAGCTATTAAGATATTTTATTTAAATATTAATTTCCAAATTAAAAATACGAACAATGAAAACTGCAATGACTAATAAACTTGTTTGGTAAGAGTTTTTAGTCGTTAAAAAATGTCTATAAATAAGATAATTTTTGTATAAAATGATTAGATAATTTTTATGCAATCTAAAAAGGTTTTAAGCCAAAACATTCAAGCCGTTAACATCTCATTCTTAACGTCGCTTTCATTTGCTATTGCATCCCTAACTTGTCAAACTTCTAAAATTTTGTTTCTTCTCAAATCAGATAAGTTATTAATTTTCTCTATCCCTAATTCATTTAATTAAAATACTTATGTCTCTTTAATCATTTCATTAAACATAAGATTTTGCTCGTATTAATTTTGATTTTATGATATTGAATGTCTTTCTTTTATTGTCATTTCATTGCAAGGACGTTGTAGCCTATCCTATTGATTTCGTTGTTAGGTTGTAATAGCTTGTCTCGTTTGTTTGTTTATTGCGAGGGTTTAACCTAACCTTTTTGAAAAAAGACTTATATTAAGTTTTTTTGTCTTGTTTTTGCCGGGAGTTGACATAAGTTTGGCTTTAAGCCGCACCACTTTAAAATCATTGGTATACAATTTTAATTATCATTGATTTTCTAGTACACAATTTTTATAAAAATTAACATGTTTTAAAACAAAATTAAATATTACATAAAATCATTTTTAGAAATTTGCTCAAATCTTTAAAATTATTTTTAAACTATATCTTTAAATATTTTTATATAAAACCAAAATTTTTATTCCTAACAATTCAGTCCCTCTTTGTTGAACCACAATTCAATTGATATCAAAGCTAAGTCTATTTCTTGTGAGAAGAAATTCTCTTTGATTGCTATTAAATTTAATAAAATTATGAATTTAAAAAATACTTATAAAATCTGGTATAAATTAGAAGTAACATATGAAAAGATCTTTTTAGTTAAAAAAAAATAAAATAAACACTATGATACATGATTATGAGTTATTTAAGATACTTCGAAATAAATCTATAAAAACATGTTTACAAAACTTACTAATATTACTAATGCACTTATTAGTCTACAGAAATTGGTTGATTTTATCAAAAAGCTAAGCTTGTAGACTAATGCACTTATTAGTCTACAATTAGTGGATGTACTACAAAAACGTTTACATACAATTTCTCCTATTTTCATTGTTGTTATTTATTTTTCATAATTTACTTTTTACATTGAAGATTCAATACTTTTCTTTTTCTTCAATTTTAGAAAGCTTATTTTCTTTCCTTCATAATTTGCCTTTTAATTACATCAATTAGTATTAATTAAAATTTTTATTTAATAAAATTATCCTTTTTTTAACATGTCCGTTCATGTAAATTTACTTTCTCTAAGAAAAATATAATCTAATTAGTCTAACATTTGGCATAGGGTATGAGACTCAAACACATCACATGATAATCAACCCTATTTAGGCTTTAAGTTGATGAAGCCTATTATATGATATTCTATAGTTATGCACCATATCACTTAGAAAGTAAATTGATTAGACAAAGCCTCTCTGAAAGAGATTGGGCCCTGTGTTATTTGCTGTTTGTTACCAAGCCACCATACACAATTACATGTCCAATTGTATTAGATCGACATACATATATGACAACTTAGTAGTCACAACTATTATCTAGCTTCTATACACACACATCTCATGTATAAACAACTTAGCAAATCACAACAGCTCTTTGAGTCACAAATGATCAAATAATTGATCAAGACAAATTCCTATGATTTGATGAAATGATCACATCCCAACTTAATTTGTTCTGCAAGCTAACATTAACAAATATTTTGAAATTTTTCGTATATCCAATAAACTACAAAATTGATATTGCCAAAAGAAAGCTTCTTGATCATGCTAGATACTCTATTTATAAACTCAAGTGTTAACTTAAAAGATATACTTTGGAACTTCTGTAAACATGGAATGAGCTCAAATAGAATCATTCATGGCTAGAAATGCACCCATCTTAAGTTATTATCACATCTAGGCTCAATGCAAATTGAATCAAGGACATAAGAAAATGAAAAACTATATTACAAAGTTCCATGAGCATCTTCTACATTAAATGATAATAAAAGGTGCTACAGCAATCCTAGAATAACTTTTTTCATAATTGAATGATGATAGTTCCATGAGCATCTTCTACATTACATGATAATAAAAGGTGCTACAGCAGTCCTAGAATAACTTTTTTCATAATTGAATGATGATATGGCAAGAAAACTATCATGTAAACAAATAGCCACCTAGGTTTCACATGCCATTCTATGTTAAACATAGAAGGCTCTCAGAATTCCCTTAGATCAATAGACTCTAACCTACACCTATGTCTAGCCCAACCTACAACAAAATAAATGAAATCCATTCCATATTGCATCATTCAAAAACACGTAACCCAAATCAAATGTTACAGAAGTAAGAGATAGAGTCATATGATTCTAATTTATCTCAACAAATTTCCAAAAGACCAAGATCAATGATAACATTATTAAGTATGTTGAGCCTTTTAACTATATATTGAACCAAGCTTTAGAAGATGGGTACTACAAAATTGAGGGAAGTACTAGAGATGAATCTTATTACGCTTTCTAAACATCAAAATATTTAATCTCAATTTGAAATAAAAAGTCTTCACTTATGAGAGAACTCTACCCTAAGTCAATCACTTCTATATTGTCTCAATGGCTCATATTTCTAGTTTGACATTGCTTAGAGCTCTCCTTGACTTGCGAAGAATCTTTATATGTGAACTTATGGAATAATGCAGGCTTATGATGATTTGATTTATTATAAACCAAAGCTTGCCTAATTTGAGTAAGGTAAGCCACTACTTGAAGGAGGCTAAAATTCCAATTAATGGCACTTGATGTTTCTTGATAGAGAAAAATGTGAAGTCCAAAGTGATTACGTGGAGAACACATGCAAAGGAAAAAAGAAAGAGCACAAAACTTTGTGAGGACATGGAGATAGATAGAAAACCTATATAATTTTAGGCAAATAGGATTATGTGGGTTTAAGTGAGATGTACCAATTTAGATATATGCCCATTTGAGAGTTTTATGTCATTACATAAAAACATTATGAACTCTATCATAATTTAAAAATGCTCAATGAACAACCTTATGTGCATTGAATTGTACCATTATTTAATGCCACAAGCCTTGTTTTATTAAAGCCCTTAATTGATAAAGATAAATGAACAAAGGTAAGGTTTAGATAAGATAATCTTCTTAAGGAAATTAATTCCATTTAAATGATTTAAACTTCATTATTATATAAATTACAAAATAACAAACAAAGACTACTAATGAATATTAGGTGATTGGTATCTTCTATATATTGATATTTTTGTTTATATACTAATGTTTTTGTTTGGGGTTAAATAGGTTTAAATGATTGATCTGATTGAATGAATAAGATAGCCCATTAAACCCATTAAAACCATTGGGCTTTTCAATAATGGCTTTAATCAAATTTGAAAGCGAGTTAGATTAGTCTCAAAATAGGCTGAACACCTTAGATTTATTCAATGCTGCAAGCAAAATCCATCATTGAGAAATCATTTCAATTATACACAAACGACTTTGTTCGATAGTGATTAATTGTATTATTAGTAAAAGAAATATGGCTCTATGTCCATAAGGAGCTATAGCATAATTTATTCAAAGAATAATATTGAATCTTTGAGGAGAAAATAAAAAAAATGATATATAGTACTAAAACTATTTGTCCATTATTCGAAAGATTAGAAAGATCAGACAGCATGAAGAAATAAACAAGTTTTCTTTTATACAAGCATTTGAAATAGAGAACAAAATGCATGAAGATTGCTATCATAATTGTAACGTGTATGCCTTTTCTAAGAGAGAGCATGTAAGTTGAATTTGAGGTCAATGAGATTTGGGGAACTATAAGAAAAAAGAATTGGTAGATCACCTCTATCAAATTTCATGTTTAATAGAAGTAAAAAGACAGGATAAAACAAAACAAATAATAATAAGATGCACAAGTATTTTTTTAACAATACTTTGAAACTGAAAGTAGAAGTGACATGCATACCATTTTCATCTCTAGATGCTAGTAGACATCTATTGTTTATAACGCCCTTGGCAAGACCTTGCACTGGTCGTTGAGACCGTGGCGAAAATGAAGCAAGTTTGCCATTAGTGGATGGTAGAGAATGCCGACGAATAATGCCATTCTTCTCTGCTGATTCAGAAGAAAATCTTGGTGAAGTCTGTGTTCGATGTTTTGCCTTGGCAGATTCAGTTGCTGCCATATAGCTAGGCAGAGTACGAGTGTTTTGAGCAGAATTGTCGAAGTATTCTGATTTAGCAGGTAATGATGTTCTCTTTCTAGAATTATGATTTTCTTGGGATATTTGTTCTTCCTTGAAATCTAATCCATCATTCATCTCAGGATTTTCATACCTATCCATACTTTGTGATTGATTCATTTCAGCACTGTTACAATCATTTGATGTGGAACCTTTTCCTTCGATGACTATGGATTCCTTCTCTTTCAGCAGAGTTAATTCATCTTCACGTTTTATCTCATTCACTGGAGCATCAATAATCTCATTTGGGACATCAGGTGGCTCATTTGATAGTTTATTCGGATTACACAATGACTTCTCGCTTCCATTCTCTCCATCATCTGCCCCTAATATGGAACTTGAAATCTTCCTCAAATTGCGCTTCACCTTTTCAAGCTCGCTCGGTTGATTTTCTGTAGTAGTATCAAGAGGAGGGGAATATATTTTTCTTATGCTCCGTTTGGGTTTTTCAGGATCTGAAGTAACACTTAATGAGCCAGCATCGCCACCAAAAGGACTCTTCCGGACATTGCGCTTTAATCGAATTGATTCAGTTTCCATAGCATAAGTGCTTTTCTTGGCATGTGGCTTTGTTTCAATAGCCTTTCGTGGTTGCAAAACTGATTTCCAAAAACCAGAAAATGTCCAACGCTCCATCCAGCTATAGGAAGAATTAGGTTCACTTTGAACATAGTGGATTTTCAGAGGCAGTGAAATAATAGACGAAGATAGAAGCTGCAAATAACAAGCAAGGTCAAAGTGCAAAAAGGTATGAGATAGCACCAACCAGACAAAATGCACACAAAGAAACGGAACAAAATTTTCAATAAAAAAAGAATCATGGATATTTGTAACAACAACATAGAACATAGAAGCCATGAAATATATGTTTCTGCCACAGGGTTTAACTTACCTTGCGGACCAGTTTATGGGCATATAGCTTCTCCTGAGAGTCCATCCTCTTAATAACCTATAGAAATATAAAAATCAAGAACAATGAAGCATGATAAACATTTTATTGCTGAACTTTGAAAGGCAAACTGAAATGGAAAATTGTTAGTGAAACTGTTGCATGGAATAATTAATAGGAATGAACTAGACATTAGATCGCTCCAGTAGGGAAAGCAAATAAAACAATGCTAATGTTATCATGCTCAAATGCACAGATTTTGTCACAACTGCAGTTTACTGCAATGCATAGCAAATAAAAAATTCTGAAAATATCAAAAATCGTAGTAGCAAAAAACTACATACCATCACAAGGATCGAGGCGTCATTGAGGCAAGTTACCGTACAAATAACATTAGTATTGGCATTTTTTTAGTGTTTTGCATAGGAGTCTACAAGTCTCCATGACAATTTCAAAACTAATCTGATAACTATTTAAGGCATGTGTTCCAATGTATGACCTATTTGCATGCACAATTCTATACAAAGCTGCACATACAATAGAGTAGAATGGTATGTCCATCAAACCTCACAGAAGGTCGAAAAGTAAGCCATCCTAACCAATCCAACAACACATCATGAGGATCCTTGTGCATCAGGTGGTCAAAACTTTCATTTATTGAGAAAGCTGTGTGTTTACTTGAAATAATTTGTATTTTCTCCAATTATGTATCCTCTCCTTTAATACCAAAACATTCAAGAGAACAGGAGTAGCAAGCCCTCTCATCTTTATCACTGAAGTGGAATTTACATAGAACTACCTGGTTAGAGTTTCAAAGAAATGCAAATGTTTCTAATTCTATTTCAAAAGGCCTTCATGCAACGGCTTACAAAATTTTATTCAAGTTGGCTCAAATGCAATGTAGTTCAACATATTATTAATCAAAACAAAATACAATAACAGGCGGTCTAAAATATTTTGCAGCAATTACAAAATTTTCCTCCAATGCAACCTATCCATCAAACACGTATTTTCAATCAAATTCTGATCCTGCAAGGAATTGATTTAACCATCTTTGATTTGGTTGCTCAAGCTATATTGGCTCAACTCTAATGCAAATCAATACAACAAAAAAATATATCATTACTAACCTCGAGTTATGTTTGATTTGATGTCAACATAATTTCTAAGTCTATTTTAGATCAACCTAACTTGACTATATCTCAACCTTATTCCAACTTTAAAAATCTTAGAACATTTGAGAGTTAAGAAATGGAAGACAAATGTCAACAATTAGTTCACTTGTGCTTCATCTAATTTAACAACAAATAAGAGATTAAATTATCAGAAATTCAAAGAATCTCACACTTCATTTAATATTAGTGTGATCTTCATTGCAAGAACTGAAGTTCAACTTGTAGTGTGTTAACATTTATAACTTTCAGTGTCAAAATAGTTGGATGTGTTATACATCAGTTACTACATATGCATTCTTCTTAGTACCAACTTCAACTGATTAAATCATTTTTTGGAGCATTTCCCGGGTACAAAGCATATCAAGGAACAACAAACATATTTTCCTTCACCCATTATGCCAACACATGGCAATTATAACTAAAATGTATGTACATTACAATGAACGGGATTTATTCTGGCTCAGGAGTCTTACCACAGCATGAATCTTTGAGCAGACTTCAACACTAGAGCCAGAAGCTCTAACTCTATGCCCACGAAAAACTGCTTGAAATTTGATGATTGCAAGCATTGAATGTATTGTTGAAACAGCTTGTCTGCGCACCAAGTGTCCACGAATAAGAGCCTGCAACCTTATGATACCCTTCAGTACATGAAATGCTCTTCTTGCCTGCAGTGGTATTATACAAGAATAACTAATGAGTAGACAAACAGAAGCAATATGGACAATCAAAATGCAAAATCAATCAACAGCAAAAACTATGACAGTAAACTCTAGGAGCCTGTTCATATATATATATAAGTAAATATTAACTTGAAAATTGATCTAATGAACATGCATCATGTTTATAGCAAAATCTTGAACGAGTTCAAAGTATAACTAGAATAAACAAGAAACAAAATGAACAGCCTACCAATTAAACCCTAAAGGGATAAAACAAAAACAAAGTGTTATGGAGAAAGATAGGGGTGAAAATTCAATAATTCAGAGGGAATAATTATTTTGTTATTGAAAATATCTTAACAAAACGAATGGCCTACCAAATAACCCCTGAAGGCAGCTTGAACCATTGTTGCTGCCTGGTCTTCCCTAGACTTTTCGGAATTATCTGCTGCAGAGGTTGCCATAGCTCCATTCTTTTGTTGAATCCTTTCTTTAAATGGTTCGGGTGAAGCATTGCAACCTAATCTGGAAGGTGTTTCCTTCTCTATCTCTGGGTTAGTGGTGCTAACAGGTAGAGATCCAGGAATTACTGGAGACACGTTACATGTTGAAGCAGGCAATCCATTACCCCCACTGACTGCATCCTCACTTGCAGATTTCTTTAAAAAAGAAATCTAATCAGCATTAGAAAAGATTTTAAAATGGTACTGAAAATGCAATATATAACTACAAGTCCATGCAAGTCAACTTGCGAACCTAAATCTAACAAGCAAAAAAGAAAACAGCAAATAGACAATCACAAAATTTTAACAATCCATGAATAACAAAAAATATTTGAAATGTAAAATAAACTTTGAGTTTGACAACAATGGAATATACACTGTACTGGCTACTAAAAGAGTTTAGTATGTCATATCACCTTCTCAGAATTTTTTGATAAGTGGCAACTTCATGGTTGCTACTTATTCTACCACTTTGGCAAACATTCAAAGAGATAAACTCCTTAAGAATGTGGTACAACTCAGATTACAAGTGTTGGGAAAGTTATCAAATATTTTTGCAACTGTTTACATATCCTTCTAGGGAAAGACTTCAGTTGATCAGACAAACATATCAAAGGAAACTATAACCAACAAAATACAGCAATAAGATAATCAGGGTATCATCTCGCATTAATCTACATTTTATTTTACAATATGACAGAGGCATCACCCTTTCAGATGATTGGCAAAATTATATTACCACTCAATAAGTCAGGAAAGTTATCAAATATATGAGTAACTAAATACAAACCCTTCCAGGACAAGATTCTAACTTATCAGAGATACATACATCAGAAAAAATCATACCAAAAAAAAAAAAAAAAAAACTCCAATAAGTTAACCAAGATACAAATTTGGATGAATCCACATTTTATTTCCTGATATCAACTTTTCCATCTTACCAACTATAGACATTCCGATTGCTTCCTCAAAGTAATATTCACTAAGCCTAAATAAAGTGGCATGAAATAAGCTCAATATTGATGTTTTCTACCTTGATGAACCAAATCAGTTTTCCTGATAGATAATATTATGCCAACCAGTACTGATTAGGAGAATCAAGTCTTAGTTCACTGAAAAACAATTGACAAACTTTAATTAGCAGCTTGAAAATGACATTGTCATCTTTATTTTTAAACTTCACAATACTTATTATAGGTCTTTCCTCCAACAAAGGAACCAGAATGCTTCCTCCTCGTGTTTGTATAAATTGTAAATCATGCCTTCAAAATAATCACCATGTCCTACTAAGGCACTCAGTAAATCCCAACAACTCCACCAAGATGGCTCAAATGGCCTCTCAAATGATTTAGCCTCAATCACTGCAGTGAATTTGTCTGCTCAAAACAATCAATGGGACCTACCCAAATCCCGATAACTCAACAAAAAACATAGATGACTCAAATGGCCTCACAAATATTTAGCCTCCATCTTTGCCATGACCATTTGTTCTTGGTGAACTTGCTTCTCTACTTCTTTATGGAATGTTAGATAAAATTTCAAGTTGACTTCACTGAGATCCTGTTTGTAGAAAGAGTTAAATCATCTTTTCAAGAGTTTCTCCTTTTCAAATCCAGAAGTACAGAAATTCTAATAAACAAATTTCACCAAAACCCCACTTCCTATCCAAACAAGTTTCTTTTGCAAAAACTCCATTTAAAATCTCTTCTTTCAAACATTCATTTTGAACTCACAAGAAATCTCTCTTTTCAAACTTTATTAAACTCACAAGCCATACAAAACAAAACCTGAATAACCAAGATACAAATCAAAGATGCATTCGTCATGCACATTGCATGGTATGCAGCTACCAAATCAACTTATTACTGCATTTTATTATAATTATCAAGTACATGTCAATCTTCCAAAGCTTAGTGCATCTAGGCTCAACAAAACCAGAACACAAGGGTGGCTTGAATAGTGTTAATTTGCATCGTCTCATCCTTGCCAAGTCAAAGAAACTTCCAGGATGGTTTAACTCATGTTAATTTGTATCATCTTGAGCTCACCGAGTCAATGAACTCCGTTCTGATGACAAAATGAACCTTCCGTTTTTTGTCATCTTCCAACTCACATTGATATATCAAAACAAATATGGTTTTGGATGCCTCATAGAAAATGACAAAGGTCTTTGTTGTTTCTGTTGATCATAATCACGACCTATGCATTGATTCCATTGACAAGTATCTGGCTACATCTCACCCATGTCATGTTTTAGACTTCCCATACAATTATAATTTATCATGGTGCAATCCTTTACGCAGAATAGGGAAAAATTTTCTGAAAATCATTTTCCTCAAATTGAACAATTGCACTTCTATTAGATAACAAATAAATTTCATGACCTTCATTTAAAAAAAAACTAAGATGGAGCATTGAACACTTGTGAAATAACAAAAAAAACACCAACATGCGGTTTCATACCAGGGCATCTCTTCCTTTAGAGGAACGAGGTCGGAGTGATTTCTTCCCAAAGAGCAAAGATTTGATCCATTTCCCTGGGGATTTTCCCATCAGATGAGGCACTAGCTTTGGATTTCAAATTCTTCGATTTGCAAACCTGAAGCATTTCAGATCCATGCATGATGCATAAGCAGTGAAGCATTAGCAATATACAACACCCAAATCATCAGCAGCAAACGTTGCAAAACTTTGGGATCTAAAAGCTTCTGAAACCCAAAGGTAAGATCATAACAAAGCCAAAATTCGCTACCACTAAACAACAATATATGTTTGTGTGTGTGTACGCGCGCGAGCGAGCGTGTGAGAGAGACAGAACCTCACGATGTCAATTACATAATATCCGAGTGGTAAGTAGCCGAATTCGCAGAAAATCAGTCTAAAAATTGCCCATAAAGGGCTCCAGCCCTTCTATCACGAAGGCCATGAACCCATTTAAGCAGAAGGTAGAGTTGAACGAACAACTCCACGTTTCAGAAACCCTTGATCCAAATCTATAACGCACGGTCCACAAGATCCACCAAAAATAAGCTAAAGCTCACTGTATCAACCATGCACGAATGCCACAACTAATATGAAACACAAAATGCTAAGCTCTGACGCACCAGAAAATGCTAGAATCTGAGAGAAGCAAAACTACCTTCCAAATCCACCAGTATCAAAAAGAAACCCTAGCTGTAACTTTTTCCCATGCCCCGCATTCTCAATCCACTGAGCTGATCCAAACAAGCAATGGAAACTACCAACGAGTCCCCGTTCACGAACAAGCGAAGGATAGAAGGAATCCTTCAGCTCAGAAATCCGAAGCGCAGCAATAACGGTCCTCGAATTTCGGGAAAACCACAGCGCCGACGGAGGGCAACGGAGCGTACCGAGGAGTGATTACTGAAAAGTGAAAAAGCAAATAGGCAACAAAAATGGTTGTGGACGAGAGTAGGACCCACTTCAACCGAAACTAATTTAAGAACTGGGTCTTCGAAGAAGCCCAAAGACTGGACCAACTTCCTAAAATACTCTTACGTGGCAAACTCCTGACTTAAAAAATGGCCATGGCTGCCTGGTGGTTGGTTTTCCAGTCCCGCGATGCGTCTGCGGAGTGCATGTGAGCTCCAGGGCAGATTGTTGGTGTCCACCGGGTAGTACGTTTGAATACCTTTACCGTATAAGTCCTTTGTCTTTCAACAATTTACAGAAGGTTAACGTAAGTAGGCATACGGTCCGTTGGAGTGTCCCGATCGACAATTAGTTATTTATTCCGGCCTTATTAGTTATTTTCTATAAACAAATATAGCCAGTTGTTCCAGCTTTGGTGCCACTTGTGCTATAGCATTGATGTGGTCGGTGAGTTCCGAAGTTTCTTTTTTTTAATTTGGTACACAACTTTTATAATTTTCTTTTCCTCTCCCATGAAACTTTTCTATTTTAAATAATCATGCCTTTATTACTTATAGAAATTTAAATTTTTCTGAATGCTCATTCCAAGCGTGTGATTCTAGAAATATTTTTAATAATGTGGTTCTTTCCTTTAAAAAAAATTGAAAAGATGACTTGTACAAATAAACAATGAGTTTTCCTTCTTATTGCTATACCAAAAAGAGTACAATATTTTCATCCCAAATATTCAACAACATAAAGAAAAAAAATATGAAAAATAAAACACTAGAGAAGAACGAAGATGGTTCTCATCTGGAAATAAAAACTATTATCCCGTGAGCAGAGCAATTTGTATACACCATCTCCAAATACCAGTTCACAAAAGAATTAACGGAATGCATCGAATTTACACAAACAAAGCACGAATATAACCCACAAAGTAACCTTCTGACTCATTGAAGCCCATCATCCCCCGATCGACCTAATTTCTCAACATGAATGCGCTTTCACATCTCAGACGTTGATGTCTGCCCGCCGTTGCTTACTGTTCGCTGTTTCTGCCAATCCAACCACCGGAAACCTACTGTAGCTGTAGCTTTCGGTTGCCGACACCGGCTGTTGGGGGTACAATGTTGGTGGTGGTTGAAGATTCCGTTGAGCGGGAAGAGGAGGAAGTGCATTGTATTTGTACAGGTCTTCACCCACACTAGAAGAGTTGAATAATATAAAAAAAAAGGTGCATAAGGTTAGAACATAGCAAAGATTGTCTATATGATAGAGAAACGGGTTGAGATCTTTTTTTAAGCTATGTTTCCATTAGTATGAAAAATGAGAGAAATGAAATTGATTTTAATTATATTAATAATTGGCAATTCCTACTATTCTTAAATAGAAAATTTGAATGAAAATTTTTCACTATTTAAACTATATGAAGCTACACCAGAAAGGTAAAAACGTAAATCATAATTATAAAATTCCTTGCAGATGTAACATGAATAAAAAAAAAATAAAAATAAAAATGCCAAGCAAATATAACTTCACTTAAGTGTCATCCTATTTCTTACTTCACTGTAACTATTACTCCAAGTGAGAAAATCCCAGCATTCAAATTAGAATAAATTGCTAAAATATTATGCTCCTAACCAATACAATCTAAATGATTAACAGCTTGAGTCATAGATCAATTTAATCCTTCTGCAATTCGAACAGCTAATCATCAGAACTAGTCAATTAAGTCAAGGAAATATGATCAAGTGAGTATGATGCTAAGACGAATTCTAAAAGAATGAAAATATGTGATGTGATTTGAAAGCAACAAATGGAGATTATTCAGCAGCGAACTTCCAAATATGAAGCAGATTCAGGGTGCATGCCAAGTAAATCATACCTTAACTTCTTGAGAAATTGATCATCTTCAATAGAACTGTCTACAGAAGAATGAACAGGATTCACCGAGGTGTATGCAGACCATGAACTTGGTGCAGGCAGGTCGTCAGAAAAATATCTTCTTCTGATCAGCTGTAAAAGAAATGTTTCTTTGAAAAATTAGGGTTAAGGGGTGGGAGGAAGCAGGATGAAGGGTAGAAAAAGATGCAAGACATGAAAAAGAACCATGCAGAAGAACTTCGTTATCGCCTCTTTGTCATATGTTGCTTCTTTAGCAGCCTGTCATTGCCAAAACATGTGCAACAAATAAGCCAGAAAAGCAACTTCTTGAATAAGAAAATGCAAATTTAGTTTAAATGTGTATGGCCACAACAGTTCTTCCATAAATCTTTTGCAAATATTTCACAACTATTGTACAAAAAAAAAATTTTAAAATGTCAAAAATTCTTCTACCAAGAACAATGCATGATATGCACAAAAGGTAAAAGACTATGGAATACGAACATTGTACTGGGTACATGAACAAAACCACATGGGTGCCAAGTGGTAATACAATGCATGATGAAGGTATAACTTTATACAATGAAATTAAAAATAAAACAATGCAATGCAAGTAAATTGAACAATGCAAAAGCAAATCAAAACAATCAATGCAATACGAGACAAATAGTAAGATGTAATGAAATGGTCTCAGCTGGAAGAACATGGAGCATGAAGAACGGATTAGTGATGAAGAGAAAAGGGGACCATTAGTGATGTAGAGAAAAGGGGACCATAGATGATTGCTTGCATTCAACTGAATGGTAGAGGACAGATGCTAAACAAATAATAATAAAAACTACTCTTTTCTATGCAAGTGAACAGATTGAAACAGTACTGTCGGGCCATCCCACAAGAGTTGTTGAAATGTGCACCATTTTTTATTATTTCATTACTGAGGTACAACATAAGTTGAGCTTGATATAGTGTTCCTCTGTATCCTGAATTGTTCTCTCCTTAAAAGTGTCAACTCTAGCACCTATAAGTACATAGAAATGTTTATACGTTGCAAAATGAAGAGGGGATTCTCACAACAATGGTGTTTAGTTATGGTAAGCATTTTCTAACGTTTATAAGAGTAATAGTTGGATATATGTACTACTGTTTACTTCAAGTTCTAATGCATTGTCTCATTGCAAATGAGCTTTAAAACTACAAGTAATGTGCTGGGCTATGGGCAAGTAAAAGCCTACTCTTAGTCTGGCACACATCCGCTTCCATTAAAGGAACTAATGTATTGTCTCATTGCAAATGAGCTCCTTAACAACCAGCAATGTGCTGAGCTCTAGGCTAAGTAAACCCTACTCTTACTCTGGCACATCGCTGCCTCCATTAACATCAAATGCCATCTCTTCTACGAAAATGGCTTTGTAGATCATATGAACCATTAAACTAGGACCTTACTGCAAAAGTACAACAATTCTATTTCATTCGCCTTTACTATGTTTACCAATATATATGCCGATACAATCTGCACAAATTAGGTCTTCAAAAAGGCTTAAAAGAATGCTATAATACTCTGATTATAAAAACTTGATAATTGAGTGTCACAACCAGTATTACAAACGAATTTTGAAAATTGGTGAAGGCAGCCAAATCTAAGATCTTCACATGCCTAATATTTATCCCTCTGTAGTAAATATCCTTTTTCATCGAATTCAACTCAAAACAAAAAAAATCATCACCAATGTATTTTTAAAAAAAAATCTAATTTGATATCAGGAAATTGGAAACAAACTTACCACTGTATGCAAACATCAGAATATTAATAAAACTAAAGAAACATAGACCTAATTTCAGGACAAACATGACAAACTGATATATCTCTGTCTTAAACAAACAAAATCAATGTTCAGAGAAAACAATTCGCGTAACTACAATAGGTGACATCATCATTCATGAGAAAAATCAGGAAGTCAGGATTGAATATATTCTTTAGGTTGTAATTGAAACCTAAAAGAAAGGGAAAATGGGCCTGAAATTAGTATTGGGATCTAAAAAATTTTCAAAATGTGAGTAGGAGTTACCTAGTTTTCTAAGATTCAAAATACGAAATTTCACATTTCATTCTTCTCAATTAGGCTCATCCTTCTTCTGTTACTCTACAGCATCCATTAGTATCAACAAATTCCAGTGAATTTACTTTATATAGTAAAGTTATATAACTTCTCTCTCCAAAAAATATGCCCACCCACATCCTCTCATTCTATCTCCATCATCATCATCTTCTAGCATAGATGTCTAGTTTCATATTCTGTACTGAAAGATCTCACCTGAATCAAAGACAATGAAGGTAACTGGGATATAAATTAGGATTGTGCACTCTAAACAAGTGTAAAATGTTATTCAAACATGGAGCTAGCTGATGCATACTTTTTAATAAATATAAGGCCAGTGCTTTCACATTTGTCTTTTGAGCCGCACTTGCTTTTGTCAGTCTTTCACGATGATTTCAGTAAAAAATCCCACTGAAATTCTTAAACCATATCACTATAATAGAAGTTCTCATCAGTCATTTCGTTTCATCACAAAACACTGTTAACCGCATTTCATCTCCATCCTTTTTCTTAATATTTAACGTTCATTAAACCCACAAACTCCAGTGAAATCTGTTTATCTCCCCATTACAGAGGTCCTCATTAATCCAATAGTAATAGTTTCCTTATACTTCACTCGCTCTCCTTTGCCACTGCTCTCCAAAGAAACTTTTAAGGACATATCTTGTTGCAAAGAATACGAACCTCTAGTGCCAATAGCACTAATATTATCCACAAAAACAGTACACGCATAAGAATCCTTCATAGCAGTGTTAACAGTGATAAAATTTGCTTGAACTCTCAACAATAAAAACCGGAACTTTGATGCAACAGACCATAAAAACAAATCAGCGTTCTATAATGCATAATTCAAATAGAATTTTATAACTTAGTAGCAGGAAGAAAATAAATCATTAACTGTAACTACTATCAAAGGAATCATAATATTTGGTAATTAGTGGCATTAGTTCTAGTTTTTCACGATTTACACAAGTCAAGGTCACTAGATTATGGTTCTGCTACAGGAAATAAGTATATGGAAGTCAAAGAACTTGCTAGAGAGTAATGGTGTGACAGTTTCCAAGTAAAACAGTAATTACTAGAACTAAGAATCATGGGGATAGCAAAGGGTATTCCTAAGACCAGTCTAACAAATACTCTAGAGAAATAAACAAACTCCTGTACCAGTAGATGATTCTGTGAACATTATATCATGATTAGTAGACATTAGGGAAAAAGATACTTACTTATGATCCCAATCTTTTAACCATCAAATAAAACAATGGGCAGGTAGATTCTGGATTATCCAAGACAGCAAAAAAAATACATGAAAAAAGATATAGAATGGATGATCCGTGTGTTACCGATCGGAGACCAGAACTTCCTGGGAAGCTTTCTGTCAAAGGAAGTTCTTCAGACGAAGAAAGAAGGCCTTGTTTCTCAACCCATTGGCGAGCAACATCAACAAGATTGCCACTGCTTACCCTGCCTCGATCTTTACCAACAACATCAGTTTTGTTACCAATAACAAGGTAAGGAACAGGTAGTCCTCCGGGCCCACCAGATCCAAGTGGAGCTGAAAATGTCCCCGTTGCAGCTATTTCTGCAGCCCACTTACTTAAACTCGACTTTGTCCTCCTTTGAGAAAGATCGTGGACAAATATAATACCTTCATATTATAAAAATAAAAGAATTAGTTTTAGCTTCGATGATCATTGAAAAATATAGCTTTTGATGATCATATTGGTTTTATCTTCAATGATTTTTTATTTTAAAATTACAGCAAAAAAACCTAACCACATACAAAAAGTAAATCAAATATACTATTATTAAATTTTATAAATAAATAATTTACGTTATAAATTCTATCAAAAAAATGAGTCTGGGCTATTTAAAGATTGGCTGGCCAGCCAGAACGCACAAAAACAAAAAGCTTGGTTAGTTCTCACTTTTTTTATTTCATGCAACCATATATTAATGACACCATACAATCTGAGTACTAAGCTCATGTTCCATAAAGTGAATTTTCACAATTCTCTCAAACAAAAAGTGAAAGAAAATTCTTAGCTTATATTAAATAAAAGAAATTGTTGGCAGGAGAAACCAAGCAAGATAAGGTGCACAAATGTTCCAAAGTTTCTAGGAAGCATAAATTTGAGTAACTAACTCAAAAATTGAGCATCGTTATTCAAATATTGGATTTTATTTTGACTCAAATGGCTTAAATCGAAGTACAATGAACACATTATGAGACAAACTAGACCGGACAAAATTAGAATGAAATAAATATATATCTAGAAATGTATTTATGTATTTATTAATTTAAACATTAAAAAACTAATTTATGAAATAATAGTAACAAATGACAATACATTTTACATGAATGTATAACTTTATTTATGACAGAGAAATTAACTAAAAAATTTAAAAATTAATTGAAAGTCAGAATAAATTTAGAGCTTAACTTGATAACTAACAAGTCAAGCCTAGCTCAAATCAAGATCAAATGGAATTTTTCCTATATAATGCTAGAACCAAATCAAGACCAAATCGAAATGAACTCAAACAACCTTTATACAATCTAGAGCTATGATCAAGTAAAAATAGATTGGATTCAATTGAAACATCAAACTTCGATAGTCCATAAAGTAACTTGGACCAAATTTTTGTCCAATTGATAATATTTTTGTTTATCATACAAAAACTTTCATTTGATTCAATGATAAAATTGTTTTCATATGTACCATCAAGTCACATAATCAAGTTATGGAAATCAAACCTATGGATCCAATATTTCTCAAATGTTATAAGAAAGCTTTATAATACCAGATTTCCCTTTTTATGACGTTAAACACTAATAGCAAGTAATAGATCTCCAAATCTTACTCGCAACCATCTGTGTAAGTGTTATAAGTTAGGATCATGCATTATAATTCTCCATTGAACTTTCTATCATTACCACCATATCTGCATCCAATAGCAAGCAATAAGCATGCAACTTTTAATTGGTAAATTTAACAATTACACAGAATAAACCATTAAAAAAAATCTAATATGCTTAAGATTAAAAAACAACAAATGGATATAACACAACCATTTTTAAAGAGACATGAAATTGACCTCACTCAATAGAATTAAGAATTCTTGTTATAATAAAGCTAATTTTCAATTCTTCTTTAATAACTTCTTAAAAATATGCTATTTTCTCCCACACTTTTACTACATTAAACTAATAATCATAAAAGAGAAAATCTACCTTAAACTAACAATTATAGAAGAGTCAATTGCACGTTTGTATTTGCCAGGGAAATTTAGATAAAAAAATAGACGAGGTGAAAATGTATTTGAGCATCAAGACTGATACAAAAAATAAGATGACATGAAAAAAATAAATTGATTAGACTGTAGTTCCCTTAAAAAAACAAAAAAAAAGCCAAGAGAGCCATCTAAAGAACACTATGCAACAACATAGAGGTTAGAACGTTAAACAGATATGCCAAAAACAAAGCAAAAATCTCTCTTACCATTGATCTGCTTATAGAACAAATAGCGGCAGTCCTTGTACCTCTCATGTCCAGAAATATCCCATAGCTCGACAAAGAAGTCCCTGTCTGCATCACCTTTCATGCCACTGGAAGAGCTTGTTCCAGTTCCATAAGTAATATGCTGGAAAAACAATAGAAAAATACATAATTGCAAACAAAAGAAAATCTAAATTGTATGCATTTAAATTAAATATGTAAGAAACTTTACCCGGACGTCCACTGAACACCCAACAGTTTGCGAAGGGCGAGAGGTTGCAGAACCATTTACAATTAAATGGACCAATGATGTTTTCCCTACACCTATCAGCAATAGCCTTGTCTTTATACAATCATAGTAGAAATTACCTTTCATTTTGATTGTAATGAGAGTAAATATTGTGAGGATAACAACTACAAGGCATTAATGATAACAACTCCATTAACAATAAAAGTTGTTTGAGAAAAGTCCCTCTTGCCGATAAAAATGTCTATATATTTGGCAAAAATTATCCTGGTCAGAAATAGAGTAAGGTTCATCGGAAAACAGCTCTCTCATAATTTCACCTAGCTAGTCTATTGGAGAGTACATAACAGATGTCATCCATTTGCATTTTATTCAAACTCAACAGTCAAGATGATAATTCACCCATTTGTACATCATACACATCATTTGTTTTGTTTCCACATCAATTCTTTCTATTAAGTTTGTCTTCAACTGCTCAATTATGATTTTGGCATGTCATGAAAAAACGGGGCCAGCTAGAGCCAATATGAGTATATTCTACCAGAGAATCCAGAATCAAATCATATCATCAGTGAGAAATAAGTTCCATGTTCCCCTACCTGGTTATGCAAAGGAGCTGACATTCAAATGTAAATAGGGGCCAACAGGCACCACTGAAAAGTCTGCAGAATTGGAAGATCTCTCTTTTTTCACTAACAAAGGAGTAGCATGCCGACAATAGAATTGCCATTGTATGGTTTCACCTTCCTTAAAAATGTCATAGGTTTGCTCCTGAACAAAGAGAATGGTTTGTTTCTTTCTTCCACAACAGCATGCACATAAGAACACTCAAAAGACAATAAATTGAAAGTTCCAAAGATTAATAAACACTTAAATTGTTGTTCTCCACACTTGAGCTGTAAAAACTATCACACATTGACTTACATATACATCTATATAGATATAACTAATATATATATATATATATATATATATATATATATATATATATATATATATTGATACAAAAAAAAACTCAATTACTCCCATGAGATTGGGATGCTCTCAAATTATTTCCCTCTTCAAAAAAGCATCTACATTCCCCACTTCATCCAGCATACTTATCAAAGATGCTTTCTGTAAAACCATTGAAACCATTTTTTTTTCATGCATGAGGACATCAAGACTTTCTTTGATATTAGTACAACAATATTTTACATCGAACAATTAACAGCATCTTTTTTTCTAAAATGGCAGACATGGTAATTTTTTTGAAAGCTTAAAGCTTCTATCTGCTACAAGTATTTAACAACATATCACATTTGAAAATATTTTGAGATTGTAAAGAAGCTTATAGGAGATTATGATTGATTTCAGTTCTTCTAAATAACTTACCAGTACTAAAGCTGATATTCATTGAGAAAATTTGTATTTTTGCAATTAATTTCCAAATCAATTAATTTTATGGCATTATAAAATGCAAAATTTTGACATAGTGCCATAGTAAAATGACATTTCCAATTTGCATAAGCTGAATTTCACTGGGCACAATAAACCCTTTAGATTCAACTTTCACCCAAAAGCCATGCATGAAAAATCTTTGATTCCATCGACCTTCGCTTTTTACATTTGATTGTAAGCAAGTACGCATGCTCTTTTTTCTGAATAAATGGTTAGGTTAGTTTGGAAATTTTTTTGGTACATGATTTATATAAAATTTCTGTCATAAGCATTATATCAAGTATCACAAATTTGACTAAACATTTTTAAACTTCAACAATCTAAATGCAGTACTACAAAAACGTTATCATTATATCTGACTCGGAAAAAAAAAGCAGCATATGACTTTCTAAGCTCCTGGAAACTCAAAAGTTCCATTACACTCAGACATAAATAAGAAAATTAAAACTGCTTAGATGAGTCAAACTCCTACAATACCCAGGGATCATAAGTCCCAAATCAATAATCGCGAGCTTTTAATTATTGAAAAAAGACACAACCTCATGAAAAATTATAGAACTGAAGACACGGCATAGATATAATCATCCATTGATGTCACTGTTCCTTGAAAATGTCCAAGAATCATGAAAAGTATAAACAAGCAGACGATCAATGCCTGTATCACTTGATGTTTTCTAAGCTTAAGAATGTTCCCTATGAAAGAAGCGCAACATGATTCGTAGGCAATACGATAGCACTAGGAGAAAGCAATTTTAGAAGTACCTGAATCGCCGGCAACAAGAACACGGACCTGGCCACAGGGGGGACCCCCATTTAGCTCTCTACTCTCCCTGCTCCTTTCCCTACGAAACATGACTCCTCCAAACTCTCCGGCTCTAAGATTCGCTTCCGGCGACGATAGAAAATAAGATAAGCGAAACACCGGTCAAATGCCCTCGTAGACGCACGATCCCAGTGCACAAAAAGAGAAACGGTCTGGCATCTCCAAGATCCCCGAGCTCATATCCATTCAATTCAGAACAAAGGCAAACATCGCCTTATTAGGGCATACGCCCCACCCCCATTCGAGTGCTCCAACAACAATAGTATCTTGAATTGAAGTCAACAAGCAATCGATACGGATTCAGATCCGAACAACAGCCCAGAGTGCAATCTGATGCGGAGAAGGACAAAGCGCATGCATGCCAGAGGTGGACAAACTTAACCGCCAAGGTACAGATTTTTTGATTTCACGACTGCTTTTCCGGATTTCAATAGTTCTTCTCTCTTCGCTGTTTACCTCTCCAAAATATGCCGTTGCTCGGTTATGGTGGGCTCACTTCCCTAATCCACCGAAACGCTACCCCATTACTAACCTATTTTGCTAACACATCCCCGCCGCACCAACCTTGCTCCCATCAAACCCTAATTCATGCTAACTTTGTGTACTGGGCTCACCGTTGCTCATCCACGATAGGTCCCACCATCTTTTGTCTCCTCGGCTAAGTTCATTTTTTTTTTCATGGAGCCTGCGTATTGAAAGCCTAAGCCTTTTATATAAATTTTGGTTCATATTAAAGGTCAGCTTTTCTTGACTAAGATAGAGTGAGGGTATTATTCAAGTACTCATCTATGATAAAAATTCGATGTGATTGATACTCATAAAGATGTTCTTTCAATTCATATCTCAATCATGTAAGATAATTTAAATAATTATCTCATGTAATCATAACATTATTTAAAATGGTTAATACAATATAAATTATTATTATTAAAGTTTTTAACATTTTTTAGAAATATTCTATTATTTTGAAGGAAGAGTTTTCAAAGTATCATATTCTTTAAGATTATTCATAATAAATGATTATTATTGAATATTTAATATTTATTTTTATAGATATGAATTTAATACTTTTCATGTCATTTATTATAAACATTATGTTTATAAGATTTGATCATTATGTGTATTTGATATGTACTTATTCTCATGTTTTGTAATTACCAATGATAAGTCGTGTTAATAGTCTATTTTGTTAATCTCTTAACTCGTAGATAATGTTATTTTTATTTGATCTGATTTGAATGAGAATTTATAGCTTAACTTGTATGCAAGATGTTTTAACATAACTAAAACTTTAAATTTTTTATAATAATTTCAAACTCTAAAATTTTCATCAATTTAATATGTTCTAAAGATTGGACATATATTGAGATAGATGATAATCATATGTTTACTAATATTAATGTTTTTATAACTTTTGTTATATTTAACGTAATAAATGTTTTTTTTAGATAAGAATTACAAAAATGATGAAAAATATTATAACAAAATATTATGTTCTAAAATATTTTAGACATAATAAAGTTAATAATGCTTATTTGTATCATGGTTTAATTTTTTTTTTGTATTATGCAAGACTTGTTAAAAGCATAAATATTATTTTGTATCTTTTTTTATCGGTCTTTGTTTTTTCATAAAATTTGGATATTATATATTAAAGAGTTATACATTAACTAAAAAACTATTAGTTTATAAAGATAACAATATTTCTCAAACGTCACAAAGTATGTTTTTCATATTCTATTTTATAATGACTAACTTTGCATTGATATAATGACTAGTGTTAAAGTTAGCAAATTCATTTTTACATTAATATTATCACTAGTATAACATTTGATCTTATTTATTAATTTATATGTATTTAATATGTATTTATTCTTAGGTTTTCTAACTACCGAAGTTGTGTTAATATCCTATCTTAATAATCTTCTAATTCGTAGATAATCCTATTATTATCTGATCTAATATTGATCACATTTGTTTTTTTTTTAATACACCAAGTTATGGACTGATTGATCGTTTGAATGATAATCCATAATTGAACTCGTGAGCAAGATGTTTTAAAATAATTAAAATTTTATTTTTTTTATAATAGTTTAAAACTTTTAGATGTTCATTAATTTGATATGTTTTAAAAACTAATCATAAAACGAGACAAATGATAATCATATGTTTATTGACATTAAATATTTTATACTTTTTGTTATATTTTAACATGATAAACCTTTTTTTAGGTAAGAATCACTAAAGTAAATGAAAAATATCGTAACAAAACATTAGGTTCCAAAACCTAAAATATTGTTTACATGATAGAGTCAACAATGCTTTTTTGTATTATGCAAGACGTGTTAGAGCATAAATGTTATTTTGTATATTTTTTTTTTGTTAGTCTTGATTTTCTAAACATTTTGAATGTCATACATTAAAGAATTCTACATTGATTTTAAAAAATATTACTTTATAAAAAATAATCATATTTTTTAAACATCACAAAATTCATGTTTTATATTTTATTTTACTTTGACTCTTAACTTTATATTGATATTATCACTAGTGTTATATTTCGAATATTCATTTTCTTATTTATGCTTTTACTATATGAAATAATAATTGTTTCACTTCAAAATTATGTTTTCTTTTGAAACAATTAGCTAAAATCAATATTAGAGTCAAGCATTATTAAAATAATACACACAAATTAGTGTTAAAAGTTCAAATTTGTTTGCAAATATACTCTTTTTTTGTGTAGATTTCAATCTTTTATATTTTAAATTAACATTCCAATAACACTTGCTAATAAAAATAATGTAATTTATATTAATGCCAAATTATTAAATATAAAATTGACATGTTTAACTAAAATCATCTACATGGGCATTATTGATTACTTGAATTTAATTTTTTATCCTCTACAATGATGCTAGAGGTTTATATATGTTTAAGCCATCAAGACTTTAGCTACCATTTATCTTATAAGATTAAAATTAGTCACCTCATCATAATTAAACTATTTATAGAATTAGAAAAACTAAAACAAAAAAATTAATATAAAAAATGAATGAAAGTTTTTCTAATAAAAAAAATTTTCCCCAGTTTCGTTCACAGCATACCTTGGTTTTGTAGTTGCCAATGTTTTGAGGATGAAAGCTTTACCTGTGTTTGCGCTGGTTTTAAACCTTCCTTTAGCCATTCTTTGTGTCTGTCTAAATGTTATCTGTCTTCATTATGGTGTCCCACTTGTCATTGTCAAAACCTGCTGTTCCTGTGCAAGCTTTGTAAAGTTCCTGTTGACATGTATTTGAATATTGTCATTCCAGTCAAGATTATTTGTTTATTATTTGTCTGTACTATTTTCCATGACGTTGTTGTGCAAATTATTGTAGATAGAATTAAATCTGTACAGGTTAAACCTATGCATCCCCATACTTGTTGTGCTTTTTGAATTTCATGTTTGACAAACAGTTGACTGTACATTCATTTTTGGAGTCCCTTTAGCTGAATTTCATGTTTAAAAGAATATGGAATTTTTTGCAATTAAATTTGATTGTGATTTGTCTTTGGTGTTATTCTTTTATGACACAAATTGTGAAGCTATATCACCATTATCATCATTCATGTAAGTTGTTTCTGTAGAATTCTTTGCTGCTATCTATTTACTCTTGATTTCAGAGAAAGCTCAGTGGTTATTAGATACCAAGTGAAGTTTGAGGCCTAGTTCCTTGTTCTATACCTTCTAGCCTGTTTTAAACAAAATTCAACACAGTGTTTCCGTCACTTGTTGTGGTTCTAAAAGCAACATCATGCTTGGAAGTTCTATTTCCAAAAGCTTTTATCACTAATCCAAGTTTCAAAGTTTTTGTTTTGATTTCAATCCCTTGGTCAAAGCTCAATTTTGGTAATTTTTTTTAAATAACTTTAATCAAGCATTGACAATTTTAAATTAAGAAATTCTTACAAAAAAAACTTTAGTTGTAAAATAATATGAATATATAACTGTGAAATATCTAAAAACTATGAGCTATTCTTCAGTTGGATATAAATATTTATATAATTGCTATTGTTTGTTGTAAAATAATATGAATGGTCATATGAAATTTGATAAAATCAAATTATTATATGGTGAGCATTGGAAATGTTCATTATTGGTCGAATAATTCTACTCAATACTTCTTGTGTCGTTAGAATAATATGTTGCAAGAATCATAAAGATCATACATTCCATAAACAAATAATGATGACCATATTGCATAGGTGTCTCTTCTTAACTTTCATCTCCCTACCTTTGATTCTAGTAATCAACTTTTTTATGTGTCTATATTAAGTCTACAACTTATGTATATTCTTTAGCAATTGTAGTTGGATGCATACCCTAAGTCTTTTGCCCATTAGAGTTCCATGATTATTCATGCTTTCATCATCATTAGTTTGCTTTGCATTAGGTTGTTTTTGTGTATGCAACACTTTGTTAGTAGCTTATTTTTAAACCAATCATTTTCACTATCATGTAAAAGTTTATTCTCAACATCTCAAATCCATTTAGTCAATAAGTCTTCATCATTTATTGTGAGTTTTTTCTTTTAACCTCATGTTGTAGTAATAGAAGAATATTTTTTTTTTCATTTTGCCATTTTGATCCTCCTTCATAATCATTTATGTATAAGCATAAATTTGGTCCAATATAGCTTATCTTATAATTTGATGAGTAAACTATTTGTCTGAGAATGTTTGATGTGTCTTTTCAATAGTTAATGAATCAACATTTGCCTGAAAATAAAAAATTGAAATAAATGTATATGACAACTTATGCATAACTTTAATAATATTGTTGATAAGTCAAAATTATCAATAGTTTATTTACAATATATATTTGTACGAATCTTTTAATTTTGTTCTCTTAAAATTTTCCAATCATTATCTTGTATTTCTTGAGATAGATACCAAAAAAACATGTGTCATTTCCCTGAATAAATATTTAACATCGACGCATCGCAGATGGATTATATATTTTGGTATCAAAGCATTTTTTATTCAATTTCGATGATAAAAACTAAGAAGTTCATTGAAGAGTAAATCGTGAAAAGGAATTAAGAGGTTGAGGAGGTTTCAATTGAGGTGTGTGTGCGTCAATCATGAAACCATCAGTCCTAAAGGTTTAAGTTGATTTATTAACTCAATAGATGCAAGTGTTAATGGAAATAATGATAAAATTTTAATCTTTTGTTATGATGAATCCAAAAGATAATTTACAAAAAAAATATTTTTAACTAGAGAAACTCTAGATTAAGTATTGATATAAAGATAATTAAAGATAAATATGAAGGTGATATCGTCAATCTAACCCTTTTGACATGTAGGAGATAGCATCTTTCAAGGTAAGTGTTACACTTGATTTGTCTATTTATAATGATATGGTGGTGGTAGAAAAATAGATGTATGATTGGAGCAACTAGAGATTATTTTTATTTATACAGTTAGTCATCAACCAATAAGGTGACATGCTCAATTAAAAAAAACAAGTCGTGTGTTAGCCTGGTGGATGCTCATGCAAAAACTAATATAATTGCAAAAGTGATATGAAGTCAATTTAAAAATTAATTAGAAAATAATTTTATTCAATTTGTTACATGAAGAAAAAGTGGAGAAGGTGATATAGCTTACAATATCGACAAGAAAAAATAATACAAGTATATACAACTAAATTTCGATGACAAAACCATTAGAATGGGAATACCCATCTATGAGATATAGACATCGGCAAAGTATATTGTAGATTTATATTATCCTACTAAATTAATTCTTTTTTATGTTCAATTTTTAAAACAAGCAAGCACATTCGTGATGATTATTGAAAAGAATAATCAATACAAAGGGATAAACATAGGATCAAATCCTAGAAAGTTTTAAGTTTAGTGACAAATGGAAAAGTATTCTTAGACAAAGTATGTTATGGTCACAACAAATAACACTTTTTTTTAAGCAAAACTCAAAAGTGTTGTAACAAATATAAGAAGACAAGGCACATACAACAAAAGTATTGAAAATTACATGCTGAATTGTTTATAGAAAAATTTAAGAAAAATACAAGAGACAGTACTTACTGTTGTTGAGATTGAAAAAAATACTTGAAACTTCTCATCAAGTTCATGAAAACTTATCACTTATGGTGAGTCCAAAGAAGATATCTTAAAAAACAAAAAAAAATCTATTGACCATCAGAATTTAAGTGAAGAAAGAATTTATTAGTATTATTATTGTCACTGGAAGTGAGAATAATCTAGTATAGAAAGTCTTGTGAAGAAGTTAAACTTAAAAACTATATTATATCCAAGACTTTATTTGTTAAGATGAGTTTGTAAAAACTCTAAGGTGAGTTGAAAAACAATACAATGTGAAATTTGTCTTTACCAAAAGCTAGTTTATTGTTGAGGGCATGGATCGAGACACTTCACAAACATATTAATATTGTAAAAGATTTGATCTACAATCCAACAAAGTTCATTAATTAAATTATTCAATGTCAACATCTAGTTCTTTTGAATAAAGAATTTATGGTTAACCATATAACTAGAAGATAAGCAAACAAACAAAAGTAAAAAAATGAGATATTAAGAAATGATGAAAAATAATGAGTATGTGAAAGAAAGAAATGATTTAGAAAAAATTAAAATTTAGAAATTAAAAAAATAGAATAAAATAAAACTTGTGCTTATCCATGTCATGTAGGTTCTATGAAGTTGTTTATTCCATTATTTGTCAGCAATGCTCAACCATTATTATCCTCTATAGACATTCTTCTTATAAAGTCTTTGGTTTTATCCATTGCATTGTACAAGAATCTCACCTCTAAATGATTATTATTGTCTTCCATTCCAATGAGTTGTATTGAAGGATCACAATCTATAATAATAATTGCTATTTGTTACTTAAAATTGTTTCCAACTCTTAACTATAAATATTGGAGGTTATCTTTTTTTCTAGTAGGTGACATTGTGACAGTGTCTAACCCGTGGTTGACGTAATCATCCATCACAAATCATCTTAGTGCTAGTAAATTGACAAGGAAAGAAAGTTTGTGACAAATTATGTGATAGTTGGCTTTAACTTCTACGTGTCTTGTCTCTTATTGCATGAAGGCCAATAACCAAACACAATTATAAATAAAACTTTTAACTTTTTTTATTCTTCGATTATTGCTTCAATCCCTGGTTCTTTAACAAGTGTCTTTTTTTTTTCACAAGTAGTTCTCTTGTCAACTTGTAGTTTGAGCAATGTTTTGCCTTCTTTGATAACTTTGTCCTCCTCGATTTCATTGAATAGTTTTTTTAAGTTGAAAAATGCATTGCTCTGTTTTAATTTTGTTTATGATGCTTATGGACTTCAAAAATATGGTTTCCATCAAGAAATTCAAAAATATGGTTTTTGTGTAGTCCACTCATTTATCAATTTGTTTCCATACTTATCTTACAAAACTTTGAACCTGTCAATGTACACTTGCAACTCCTTCCAAGATTCAAATAAATATTGGGAATCTCATGCATTATGGGTGGCATCACTGCAAAACCAAGCGCTGTTTTGATGACATCCACCAGACCATAGAAGTGTGGTGAGTTTGCAATCATTAAAAGTCACGTATTGAAATAAAAAAAAAATTTAGAACACATTATTAAGGTACTTTTTAATATCCTTCATAACCTCATTTTGTACCATTATTTAGGCTCAGAAGCCCTTGCTTCTATGTAAGTGTTTGTAGAATATGGATATGCCAAGTTGACAATGTTGCGCGATCTCCTTGGTTCGATGGTCCTCCATTGTCAAAATGCAAAAATCCATGATAAGCTATCATTTGTAAGGTTGTTAGTCATGTCACTTGGCCGAATGCTTGAGGTAGTGTTTCCATTACCAACCTTGTCAATAAATTTTTATTAACAATTTTTGCATATTACAGTTCCAACAACAACTTCATCATCGTCCTCAGGATCAATGATTTAGTTCCTTTGCTTATTAATTCCTTGTGTACTTTTTACTTTTTGAGAAGAAGTTTACACATTTTCCTATATGGCTGCAATTCCCTTATTTTTCATGAGTCACATGCTTATTCCCTCCAAGATCATCACAAAAATAGCAATAGCAATTTAGCGGCCTTGGCATTCATAACAAAACCTCACTTGTTTGTCAACACTTCAAGCAATTCCTTACTCCTGATCGCAATCATTGGGTGTAAGTGCTTCAAGCTAAATATGGTCATAGATAGCTCACTTCATGTTTGGCAATTCCTTTTGGAGGATTGACAATTCCTTGGGAAACATCCTTACATTGGAATAAAGACGGGGAAGTGGAATCTGATGTGGATTTGGCATCATCTGTAGAACACCGCTATAAGAATCCCTTTCTTGTCAATTGAAGGACAAGAGAGAGCTTGTCCACTGACGACATTGTCTTTAAGAGATTGTCCAAAGATCCCTCCGTTTGGGCCTGAAGTCCTTCATCCTAACCACTGGAGATTTATAAGCCGGGTTGTGCTTGGTCAAAGTTTGAAAACTTCGCTTCTGCTGCTTCTGAGCTTACCTTTTTCCTAAAACCCTCTCCTCTTAATTTCATTTCTCCTCCACTGTAGGAGCAATGCCTGCATCTTCATTTTGTCGTGCCCTTCCAACTTGCTTCGACCCGCTCTAACACGCTTCGACCCGCACTGATCGCTCAAATTATGTTGACCCAAGTTGACCCACGTAGTGCTCGCAACACTCGGTTTGCGCACTTCCACGCGCACCCATTCAAGCCCGATCAAGGTGCTTCTCCAGGCAGCTGCATTGCCACAACACTTGACTGCACCGTCGCAATGCGACCACGTTGCTTTTGCACTGAACATTGTCGAGACATCCTAAATAGTGACGGACTATTTCAAATAGTGTACATACAAAACAGTTTAAAATCAAGCCTCTCTATCGAAATCTGGTTACATTGTGTCAATCCGGCTCAAAATATGCTCAAACTCTTCACTTGCAGTTATTTTGAAGCTTTGCCTTGATCAAGCTTTCTCTCATTTGTTCTAAGTAATTTCTTGTTTAAATTTTTTGAATCTATTTTTCACATCAACGGACAGTAAACAAAAGCTTGTTAAAGATATTAAAGTTTTGCTTTGAGAAAAAAAAGGTTGCTTAGGCTAATAAGTTTCTTGAATTACTGTGGACATATTGTACCACTTCTAATGCAATTGGAGAGTCTTCATACTCTCTTGTTTACAGCTTTGAAGTCATACTCTTGGTGGAAATTAATTACTCCATCCTTCATATCTAGACATTTTGTGGATGTTAGATCCAAAAAATAAATGAAGAAATTAGGAAGCTCAAGTTACCTATTTGAAGAGAAGCACGTCAAGGCACATTTAAATCAACTCAATAGAAAGAGAAGTATGAAAAAAAAAAAAATTTATAAGACATCAGAAGGCGTCTTCTCAAGGTTGAGGATCTTGTTCTCAAAAAATGTGAGGTTTTAGAATATTGATCATGCCAGAATAAAGCGAGGGAGAAAAGAATCCAACTAGATTTAATGCCTTTAGCTTGAAACGTTTATAAGGACCTGCCTTCCCCCCAAGCTTGATTAAAGGGCATTTGACTGACAACAATGCAAAGTCTTCTTCGCCCCCAGAGTCGCTTCTTCCTCTGCCTGTTTCTCACAACAATCAAGCGCTTGAAACTTTTTCCTCTAGCTGAGCTTCATTGGCAGCTACTTGAGACTTATTTCCTGACCGAGCTTCAAACATCAAAAGCTCTTCTCTGCCCTAGACTGTCCAAAGCTTATTTGCTGCCAAAGCTTCAAATATCAAAAGCTTCTCACTGTCCAAGTTATCTAATTTTAAGTTACCTAAAAGCTTTTATAAGTCCCAAATGCTCTTTATAAGCTAAGTGAATGCTCTACAAGTTGCTTGAATGCTTTATAACTGCTTAAAGGCCCCTCAATGCCAGTGCTTTGCATTAAATTGCCCAAAGGCTCATTTTTGCTTGCGCTCACAGCAGTGAAGCGCTTGAAACTTATTCCTCTACCCGAGCCTCGCTGTTAGCTGCCTGAAACTTATTCCTTACCTAAGCTGCAAACATCTAAAGATCCTCTCTACCCAGGCTGCTAGAAGCTTATTCGTTACTCATGCTTTAATCATCTAAAGCTTCTCTCTAACCAAGTTGCCTGAATGTCTTATAAATTGCCTAACAGCTCTTGGAAGCTCCCCAAATGCTTTATTAGTTGTCTGAATGCTCTATAAAGTGCCGGAAAGCTATTATTAGCTGTTGAATGCTCTATAAGGTGCTCGAATTCTTTATATGTTGCTCGAAAGTCTTTTTTCACCCAAGCTTCAACAATAAGCCGTTTAAAAGCTTTCCAAGTTGCTTAAGGGTCTCTTCTTTGCCCGAGCATCAAAAGCAAGTTCCCCGGTGATTTTCCTTTTATTTCTTATAATAATTTCTTTAGTGATTCTCTAGTAAATGTCCCTTCCTCACGAGATTAACCTTCTCGTTTACATTTAACTACTACTAAATCTCCTTAGCTGTTTTGCAATGAGACAGTTTTCCTTCAAGGGATTGCTGGAGCCACCTCAACCTGCATGGGCTTCAAGTTATTTCACACCATACATGAACTAACCCCCCAGCCGATCTTCCTTTTATTTCTTATAATAGTTTCTTTGGTGATTCTCTACCGAATGCCCCTCCCTCACCAGATCAACCTCCTTGTTTACATTTTAGCTACTATTACATCTCCTTAGCTGTTTTGCAATGTGACAGTTTTCCTTCAAGGGACTGCTGGAGCCATCTCAACCTGCATGGAGTGCAAGTTATTTCACACTATAAGTGAACTACCCCCCTCCACGAGATCAACCTCCTCGTTTACATTTTGACTACTACTACATCTCCTTTGCTGTTTTGCGATGCAACAGTTTTCCTTCAAGGTGGATAAAGGCTAACTGTGATGCTCTCATCACTGAAAAAGGTAGTGCAAGTATTGGTATTATCATCCGAGATTATTGGGGAAGGTTGCTTCTTATCACTAGATGGTACGTTTTCTTTTCAACACCTTTGGAGATGGAAATATAAGCTATTGCTATTGTAACTTGTATAATTGAATCAAGATTTTCTCCTACATTACTACTACAAGGCTTGCCATTGGTGTTGCAAGTATAAATCTGTTTTGTTGTGCCCTTTTGCTCAATTCAAGTTCACCCATGTTTAAGATAATGTTGATACAGATTGGGTAGCAAACTTTGCATTATATAACTAATTTTTGTGGGGATAGAGTATATCCTTTCTAAAGCCTTTGCTTTCGCTATTGTTGTATGATCATTTGTATTAACCTCCATAAGGTATTATTAATATATGCTTCGGCCACACTTCTTGGCAATTACTGCTACATATCTAATAAAAGTAAGCTTTTGTTTAATCCATTAAATTCCTTTTTCCACAATACTACTAGAGTTCTAGAGGTCAGAGATGAAGAGTGGGGACCATAGCATGTTAGTCCAAGGAGGGAGTAGGATTAGTGTTTGAAAGAGACATCATTAATAGAGAGAGTTTGTTTTGAGATGCTATTTAAGGGGTGTGGCTTAAGGGTTAGGTTCATTGGAGATGGAAGAGGGACATTATGGGTTGCCCCAACCATGACCTTATGTTGGAGGAAGGAACCAATTATAAGTTGGCTAGGTCGACAGATCATTGGAGGTGGCTAAGGTGAAAGAGGAGCCTCTTGAGAAAAAGTGGTGGCTTGAAGAGGGGACATGGTAGCTTGGCAAGAGGAAGTAGAATGCTTAGGTGCTGCATTCATGGCAGGGGCAAGAACTCTAATCATAGATAGCTTTTACTTTTGAATTCAAACTGTTAACAATCATGCAGATGAAAGTTGGGAAGGTACAACTGGTGTTGACCACCAGTAGACATGGGCAAATGTAAGATTGGAATTAGATGTTGTGAGTTTGTCTATAACAATTAGTTTATCCACAAAGTTAGCAATTTTAGAGAGACAGGTTCAACATCTGAGGTGCAAGTGAGTTCTTGGGATTTTTATCCACAAGGATTGTAATCAAAGCTATTCTTTTTTGATAAAATGTTGGGGTTTTATCTCTTAATGATGAAGGTGCAAGACCCAAGGGTCAAAATTCCAACTTATTGTACATCATTTGATTCAAAATCTACAGAAAATTTAAATAGGAAGAACCCCCAATCCGATGGAGGGCAAAGAACTCAACTTTTCCTTTGGAATTGCAGATCCTCTTGGGGACATCTAATACCAGGAACAAGGGAGCCGCCTCCCACCACTGTTGTAGGCAATAACAGAAAGAGTACAACAATCCAGGACCATGGATTAAAGGAAGCCACCCAAGAGTATGTCCTTGAGCCATTATTCTGTTCATCATTTCCATTACTTAGCATTTCCTTCTATTTTTTAAACTTTTTTACTTTTTTTTTTCATTGGCATTTTATTTTCTGTGAAAAGGATTATTTTGGCCTGAAAAAATTCTAACAACAAGCATCTGACTTTCAATCCTGGATGCAGAAAACGACTTAGTTATGGTTCATATTTGGTTTTTTAGATAATGTTTTCTGTATAGATATTTTTCTGTATAACTGAATTTGTGCTGCTTTTGCCTTTGCATGTTAACAAGAAATGGGGCGATTCTTATGTTGCTGTCTACAAGTGGAGCAGTCGACTGTGGCAATCAAAGAAACTTTTGGGAAGTTTGATGGTGTTCTCGAGCCAGGAATTCACTTCATCCCATGGATCCTAGGGAAGCAGGTGGCTGGACATCTTTCGTTGCACATTCAACAGCTTGATGTTCATTGTGAAACCAAAACAAAGGTAGTTTCTCCATAGTTAATCTAATTTCCACTAAACTTTACGTCGTAGTACACTTTTCATCCATGTCATGTATCTTACCAAATCAAAAGAAACGTTAATTAGGAATTGTTGGTTGTAAAACAACTGTTAATATTAAAAAAAAAAACCTTGTTCTTGTTGTATATTATAAGTAATGCAACGTGAATATAATGCTGATGGAAATCCTTTTATATGTGACTGAAACAAAGAACTGAATAAATCAACTGCAGTTGCATTTCTGATCAATTTCTTCAACTATTTCAGGATAATGTGTTTGTCACTGTGGTTGCATCCATTCAATACCACGCCATTGCAAGCAAGGCTTACAATGCCTTCAATATGCTTAGCAACACTAAGAGGCAAATTCAATCATATGTATTTGATGGTAAGCAATAATCACATTGTCACCTTTCCTCAACCAGAAATATGCAACTACTCTTATTATAGTTCATTAGATATATCTCCTGAACTTTTCTAAGTTTTAATGCAGTCATCCGGGGCAGCGTTCTAAAACTGAACTTAGATGATGTCTTTGAGCAGAAGAGTGACATTGCAAGAGCTGTGGAAACTGAACTGGAAAAAGTACTTTTGAGGTTCGCCATTGTGATTTATTAATGTTGGCTTTACTAGATCGTAATATACGAGCATTTTAATCATTTGTTTTGTTAGGCTATGTCGACGAATGGTTATGAGATAGTACAGGCACTCATAATCGATATCGAGCCTGATGATCGCGTTAAGAGAGCTATGAATGAGATAAATGCAGGTACTACCTTTAGCTTTAGTTTAGGCTTCATTTGGCCTGGATTTTACTAAAATACGTTTTTTGAACTCATAAAACAATAAAAATATTGGAAGAGCAAAATACAATTTTGATCTCCAAAAGTAACATTAAAAAAATGACATTTTACCCAAAATTCAAATAATAATTTTGGCATTTCATAACAACAATAATTTTATTAAATATTTCTTGACAACATAGTAGTAAATATATGTTTCAATAGCAGTTAATAACTTACAATAATTTCTGAGCCGATGAAATAGACTTTTTTTCAGTGTTGTTCTATGGCTGATACAGCTGCAAGATTGAGGGTGGCTGCAAATGAAAAGTCTGAAGCAGAGAAGATTATGCAGATCAAGAAGTCTGAAGGAGATGCTGAATCCAAATACTTGGCTGGGCTCGGGGTGGCTCGTCAACACCAGGCCATCGTCGATGGCCTTAGGTACAGTGTTCTGGCCTTCTCTGCTAATGTGCTGGGTACTTCGGCCAAAGATGTTATGGACATGGTTTTGATATCTCAATACTTCGACACGTTGAAGGAGATAGGTGCGGCTTCAAAATCTTCAGCTGTCTTCATCCCACATTGTCCCGGGGCTGTGAGGGACATTGTTGGGCAGGTCAGGGATGGTCTTCTTCAGAGAAATGTTTTATAGTGAAGTGTGTCACTTGCAGTCTCCTTTTACTCCAAGAGTTTGAACAATTGCGAATAAAATGAACAGTTTTATTTAGGTGTAGAGATAGAATCAGTTGATGTATGGTGATGATCGATATATAGTACTGCTGCTGCTTCTCTCTCATGACCAATGCTGCATAATATCAAATTTGAGACTTCAATTTCTCATGTTGTGTATTGCTGTTAAGGCAGTCTTTTTCAGAATTGATTCGTTTCATCACATATGCTGCCTTTGTTAGTGTGAATCAATTATTGTTCAACATTGCATTATTCAAACATGTTAATCTCCTAATAAAGTCATAAAGTAATATTTCATTCAACAGGTCTAAAATGCCTCAATTCTAAATTTATCCTCAAAAGAAATTACATAAACTCTCATATGTATCTACAAAGCACGTAATACTTACCCATCAAAACAATAAACAAATGTACAATTCTTTAAATAAATTGAAAATAGTATTTGAATAAAGATCAATTATCATCACAAAGCCCGTACAGTTAATGGTTTCTGGTTCGCCAAAAATACATCAGTAAATAGAGTAGAACTATGAAAGGAAGAACGTTTTACACATGCATTTAGAGGGGAAAAGTCATTCCTCTTAACTCGATGTCCCAATAGAAACTAAAAACCCTCGAGGAGTGCATAAACTCGACCAGCTAAAGTTGCAGGCAACTTAGAAATGGCAGCCTCAATCTCCTGGCAAACATTTATTGAAGTTGAAATTAGAAGAAAATAATAAATATGCATACCGATACCAAATTCAATATTTTGGTTGCTAAAATGCTTTTAACATCATTGGTCTCTACCATGTCAACTTCTCAATAAGCTCCAAATATAAGAAGCTTCAGTTTATCACAACATCATTTGGTCTATATATTTAACACGCATAAATCAACAGACATTAAAAAAAAATTAAAAACATGAATGTTCATTGTAGCATATTCGTGCATTTATTCATAGATAAATAATTATATGGCATGTTATTGTTCAAATAGGTTAGGAAGATCACCTCTGGCCAATATCGAGCAGAGAAATGCACCAGAACTATTGCCTTGTTTTGGTATTTATGTGCGTAGGTTGCTATCTATTAGCAGAAAGGAAAACAATCAAAATGAGCTTAGGAATTGATATCATGGTTTATCCTTTGTAGATTGACATGAACAGCATAAAGAACAAACCTCCAACAAATGTGTGTGGCCAAACTCTCTGGCATGCTCTATCGTTATAGCATCATTGACAAAGGTGCTCTACAGAAATAAAAGGAAGAGGATGTATTATAGATTGAGTGATTAAAGGATAATGAGATGAGTTTCAGAAACTCATAAAGAACTAACAAATAAGTAAATAAGTAAAAGCATTACAAAGAACTAACAAAGAAAAAACCATATGAGAAAGAAAGGAGAAATAAGGGATTTTAACACTTCAGCTTTTGTTGTAGACTAAGGAGGAATAAGGAATAAAAGGAGAAAAGACCCCGTAGCCAAAATTCAGTAAAATGAATGTATCTGTCTAACTTCTACTCAACAAGCTGCTTTCTGCAAAACATCAGTTCACTTGATCCACATGTAAATTGGTTGATAACTCGATGAAGAAACTACGTATGACTTCCATTATGCTACTGTTTGGACGAGATTGGTTTATTGGTGTTAAAGGTCAGGCTTTTTGGCACAAATGATGAGGTTTAAAAAGAAACTGATAGAAATTAGAACTGTTCGAAAGAGATCATTTTGAAAGTGAATCTTCAAAGGGATTTCGTTTGTTGAAGTATTGTTTAAAGAATATAGTGGAATACTTCTAATATTTTATACATGCAAAGGTTTTATTTACCTGACTTTTAGCTATCATTAGTATATCATAACGAGAGCAAAAATGCCTTCAAGGGTTCCCTATTTTCCAACTCCTGGAGGGCCTCACATGGGACCAGCCAAAACTGATTTCCAACTGTAGCGTGCCAAAAAACAGTTTGCGGCTCAAATGGAGGGTTGATGCTATTCAACAGCTCCCCAACCAAGCATTTAACTCTTTTCAACAACCCCCCAAACCAGCCCTTAGTTAACTAAAAGCTTTGCATGCAATGAAACATAATTCATACATTCTTGATGAGAGCCAAACAAAACTATTTACTGAGCCATTCTATAATCTTTTAAATTTAGCCATCAATCCATCTTAAAATAACTATCTCTACAACATTTATTTTATGTTGTATATTTGAACTTTAAGACCCAACACTCCATATTATATAATATTATTAGCCTTGTTATAATCTTATAAATCTTACCTTTAGGTAAAATGTTTCAATCACACTACTATTAGAAAAAATCCTCTACTTCATCTAATTTGTTTGAATGCCATTATTAAAATTCATATCAATTTTACTATCATTTAAAATATGAATTCAAGATAATAAAAAATTCTCCACTCTCCATGTCACGCCCCGCCTAAACTATCACTATAATCTACTGATAAAATCAGCTAATCAGAGCATAGCAGCATATAATTGAGGACACAACTGTAAAACTAGGCGAGGGTGACGCAAACAAAATAAAACTGTTACCTTTGTAATCAATAGCAACTTCAATATATGCATACCTGTCACTTGGGAAATCCTGTACAAAAATTACAAAAACCGAAATAACAGATACGTTTGTACAAAGCCCCATACCATCCTAAGCACCCTCTCTCTGTGAATCAGTGGCATGTCCTGTAATGTAAGTAGGGGAAATGAGCTTATAAAGCCCACTAGGTGAATGCTATGGCTACAAGGATATAACATGATGAATATCTAACAACATGCTATAACTCAAATGTAAATATGGCAAAGATAAATCTGAAATCAGCATGCAATGAATCAAGCAAAGTATGCAATTCATTTCTCCTTCTTTTCAATTCTTTTTTTTTTTCTTATTCATTTTCTTTTTTCTTTTCTTGCTGGGTCCCAGACTTTCCCCATGATCCACATCCCCCATCCCTATCATATCATATCACATCTCTATGGCATCTATCTCATCTAGAGACTATTGCCCGTAGGCATATCGTGGCTGGCCAAGCCTATCACGTCGGACCATCTCCGTATCTCAGCCCTGCACAAAGTGCTAGCCATATACGAGATGTCTCGATCTCTATCACGTCGGACCATCTCCGTATCTCAGCCCTGCACAAAGTGCTAGCCATATACGAGATGTCTCGATCTCATCATATCCCTCCGCACTCAGCCCTGCACAAAGTACTAGCAATGCGGGGGAGGTCTCTATGCCATCTCATCATGCCCAGCATCCTGTGCTGGTGCTCATATGTCCGGGGACTACTGGGATGCGATCTAGGGTCAATTCTTTTCTTCTTTTTTTTTTTACTTTTCTTTTTAGGGAATTTAACCCTTTAAGAGGCATAATCGATACCTCTACACATTTTCTTTGGCATGCTTTACATTTTACTATACCATAGTATCATATTGCAAATTCTCATTTCATTTTCATATAATGCCATAATATTTCAAAGCCATGCTTTTATAATAGAATAACAATCACTACTTACATTACTATTTAAATAAATTCACCTACTTGAATTCCTGAGGGTCCTGCCATTCTTTGGCCTCTTCCCCTTCCCCTTCCTCTTCTTCTCATTTATTTCAATTACAGGGTGCTGAAATCGCAAATCAATATATTTTTATCAAAATTTGTTTTAAATGCTGCAACATACAGGTAATTGATCTCTGCAGAATGAACATTAAATTACCTGTCAGAGTTTGTTTTCTTCACACTTATGCAGCCTTCGCCACTCAACGCTTCTTTTCAATTTCTCCCCCCTTTTTAACACTGCTCAAGCACAAAATAATTCAAGGGGATAAAATAAATATAAAACCTCTTACCGCCGGCTTAAGAACAACAAAAGAAACTCACCAGAGGCTGCCGCCGACCGCTGCACGGTTCAGAAATTCCCCTCGGATCAAGCCGACACTCGCATGCAACCCTCCTTTCTCGGCACGGAAAACGAGAAAGGGCTGCACCGCAAAAATTCCTTTTTCCCTTTGCTGTCCGCGGTTTCCCTGGCTCGGGATGCAAAAAGGAGAAGGGCTGCACAACAACCTGAAAATCCCAAAAATCCCGTAAAAACCTTTCTAAAAAAAAACTTTCCCTTCTACGGTTCGAGGAGAGAGAAAATGGCTCGGGAAAGAGAAAATACCCGGTTCCCCTCCTCGCTGAGCTCGGGACCTGAAATCGCCGCCGCCGGACTACTCCCTTCTTCCGATTTTTTTTTCGTCGGGACGGAGACTGCTGCGGGAAAAAAAACTCCGCTGCTTCGCATGGTCTCGGCACGGGATCACTCGCACGGCTTCCTCTCCCTTTCTTTCTCCTCCCTCGGGATCGGGTCGTACGGGCGCACGCGGCGTCGTCGGATCGCCTCGCGTCCGACGCCCGTGCGTCCTTTCTTCTCTTTTTTTTTTCCAGGATATTACACTCCAATACTTCATGATTTTCAATAATAATTTCTAAGTCATTTGTACTTCTACTTCAATTAAACTTACAATCAATATACATTGTTTTAGATTATTAATACAAAATCTCTTAGACTCGAAACTCATCATCTATTGGTCCTTTTATTTTATCAACAAATATACCAAGATCCTTCATCTAGGATTTGACTAATATAAGCATCCATATTTAGCTCAAAACGATAACAATTTACCAAAACCCTTAATGAGATTCAATTGTAATCAAGAACACCAATTAATCCTCATTGAGTGTATACACATCATTGATCCATTACACATATATATAATGGTTTCAATATATATAATACTAACTTTTTGTTATACAAAGATCTTCCAAAACATTTCTTCTGAAATTCTATCATATTTCTTCTCTTGATCAATATAACTAAGTGAAGATCCTCTTTTCTTATCTTAAACTTTCCCATTAAACCTCTTTGTAATGCATAGCCACATCATATTAATTTAAATATGGGACATATTCATATCACATTATACTGCATGCTCATTTACTTGCATAGTTTCTAAGTATGGGTCATTACTTTTGTTTTTTATAATTAGAATACTTTTGAGTATTTTCTGTCTTATAAATAAGTATAAAAGTATTTTTCCTCCACTCATCTATCATTCTTTAAGGATTGAAATTAATCAACCCAAAAAAAAAAACTTAACCCAACTCATTCCACTGAAACCTCATGCCTAACCAATTCAAGTGACTTGTATTACAAGAACATCTAAGAATTCGCTCCACTAGAAAATGCCAAAGCACTCCAATTGCTCCACCATGAGTACTTAAACTATTGGACCCATGTGCCATTCTCTCATACTACACAACTCGACAAAAGCTTTACAGTGCCACCAAGTATTCTACAAATCAATAGCATAGAAATCACATTGGGGAACATGAAACTCACCACCCAAAGCTCTTGAATCTGCTCAACCACAAAAGAGATGCATAGATGTTTAGCTTGTATGAACCACTCGATAGCATACGTACCCAATTTCAACACCATTTTTTAGTATAAGTAATCAACTAAAAACCTATAATAAGAAAATTATATGAATAACCCGCCATCCATCAACCCAAAACCTTAAGCTTATAAGTAATTTTCAACAAACTATACCTTAAAACCCTAACTCTCTGTATATCTTTTAATATGGGACTAATATTTCTCGTACTTGAAGACAACACTATTGGGTTGTATAAACAGTTTGAAAATTAGCAGTCATTCAACATTTAACCTGTCAAATTATCATAAACTTCATGGATCTACAATATTGTGTAGAAGTTTTAATTGGATTGTCACAATGTGGATGCATATGGTTCCTTAAATTTTCTATAATTTCCAGTTGACTGAACCATGATGCAATTTTTTGTCACAATATTGTCTTCAGTTCATCACAATTTAGCAAAGGCTCACAACGTCAATCAAACATCTATAGATCATTACTAAACCCTACGTAACATAACATCAATAAAAAATGAATTTTAGCCTAAATATGATGCCAGTGATCTGCTTCAATTAAGAGCGGGGATTTAAAAGAACATGTCTGCAAACAAGCTAGTTACCCATTCAAACTACATTCAAGTGTCATGCAAGATAGAAGCCCATGCTACCTAATCCCTAACCTAACCATGTGTAAATTCTCTGATTCTAACTTGGGCTTTAGCCTCAACAGTGCCAACAGAGACGGCCTAACTTCACCTTGGTGCTCTCACGACAAGTATTAATCCCTAACTGGGGTTGGGTTAGATATATGAATTCTCTAACGTCATTACATGCTATCTGTTAATAAATTTAGAACACGATTAAACTATTGCAGAAAGTTGTATTAAACTCTCTTAGCAGTTTGACTTCGACCTACTCAAGCTAGGTCTTCTAACTCAGCTTTTGAAAATGTTAGCAGAAATGGGTTTCACTTTTACGGAATCTCTATGCGAAAATTACCTTCTTACCATACACAAATAATTTTGTTACATACAAGAACGAGAAAATAAACAATTATGCATTTTTTATAATTGACACATATGTGACCAAAACATTCCTCGAAGTTCCCAGTCACATGGTTGACTAACTATTTTACCAAAGAGTCATTCCCCTTCAATATTTCTCTGGACAAAGTAGAAAGTAAACCTCCATTTGTTAGCTAAATGCATGGGGTTAAGATAAACAAAGATTCAGTACAAATCAACTTGATAACTTCCTGTAGAAGACAAACTCAAGCTGTCATTACCAAACTCCAGGAATTGGATGGCCTGCACCCAGTACAAATCCCAAACGTTCATGTTTTAAACTAACCTCAAACCAGTTTTCCTTAAATGAAAGAAAATTATAGAGCAAATCAATCAAAATGCAATGCACAATCATTCATCAAATTTGTTTGTGAGCGCAGGAAATTGAAAGTACTGGAGTAAGCTATTCAACATGGCCAACAATTTGCACAAAATTTGATCAAAGGGGTTGAGGAAGATTGCAAACACAAACTGCCATACTAAACTCCAGGAATTGGATCACTTCTCAAAGCAGAAAATTTTAAGGCGGTTCACTTTTTGCATAGAATTTAATCTAAGGATATTGAGAATGAGTACAACGTGATACAGAACCTCAGGAAGTTGAAAATTATAGAGTACTATAACAAGCTGTTCAACATTGTCCCCATTTTGCACCAAAAATAATCAAAGGCTAGACGGAAAAAGTGTATGGTAATGCACAATCTCTTAAGTATTAAATTCAATTAATTTTTCAAGTCAGGGTGACCTCTCTTTAGCATAGTTTATTATGTAAAAAAATAGCAGTTTAATCCTCATTTTTTCCCTTTTAACTTTTCTATTGCCTTGGTTTGTTTTTAATAATTTCCATTTGCATAACAAAACTCCATAGGGCAAAATATCTCATTTGCCGATATCACTAAACCAGATCTAAAATTGATGGAATAACCCGATTCTACTGTTATAGAATTCATACTAAAGATAATTATCCTTGTTAATTTGCCCACGTATCTTAATTTCTTTGCAAATGATACTTATAACAAAGTGAAAACAGTATAATTTTCACAGCACAAATATTAAAAAATCTTATTTGCCTGAAAAATTTATTCATGTTACATGACAAGATTATAAAATGTTAGTTAAGTTTGCAGTTCAAAGATGTTGGTTACACAAAATGGATAAACAGTGCAAAACACGTTCTATAAATGTGAATCATCATCGTATATTCAAATTTACAAAACAAAGTGGAGATCACACAGACGAAAGAAATGGAAAAAAGCACCTCCATGACAAGAATTCGGGCTTTAAGGACATCATCATTTTCTGGGTCAATAACAAAGTCTGACTTAGTGTCACCTGTAAAGGCCACCTCAGGTGATGTTACTGTGTAAGTAACCTGCAAATCGTAGTGTTGATGCCATGAAATGCAGATATATATTTATTCTTTATGTGAATGATTAGATGATAACATCAATCATTTACCAAGACAGACCTCCACACCAGACAACCTCAAGTTCTTGATTTCATTTCCAGAAAGAGTGGTATATTCCTGCTTAAGTTTGTGTCTAACAGAATAGATTATATAACCCTGACAAAGTTTCAAGAGGAAATGAACTTAAGTGGTAAACTATCTGCTTAAGTCCACGTTTAATATGAAATGTCAAAAGCATTTAGCTATTAACATGTTATAATGAGCATGAAGAGATCATGCCTGGCTAGGTATCACATGGTAAGTCCTAAATGCTTTCACTTTAAGGTCCTTCCTTATCTGAAACTCCTCTCCTGCACAAATTTTACAAAGCACTTTCTATTGTTTGCCAATACTTCATCAACATTAATTGAAGAAGATATTTATTCTTTTTCTGTCAAGCTTCATTAACTATTTCTAGAGTTTTGAAAGAAGTTATGCACTTTCCTGGTTTCATGCCTACAAGATTGTGTTTCAATTCAGATTGATCCATCGCCCTATGCACGTCAAACAATCTTTCCACATTTTCCTTGATAGAAGCTGGAACAAAGATGGTTGGTGGCTTCATACCGTAAAGGCCACGAGTGGCTACATACATGGGAAGACCTCCCTGTTATGATCATTAGTGTTACTAGCCATTGTAAAAGACAAATTGGAACTTCAGGAGGACAAAATGTAATAGCTCAACAAAACATTTTGGATACAAAATTTAATAGAAAGCTTTAATTGCAAAAAAAAAAAAAAAAAAGACGTATTGTTTAACAAGAGCGAGTGCAAACAACAGTCAATCGATAAAACAAAAAAAAAGGTTTTGCCGAAAAAAGTTCCATTAAACTAATAGCCATATGTTTTCAAAAGATTTGTCTGCATTTTGCCTTATGATTATTAAACCAAGTAATCAATGATTTGATAAAAATCATCCTCAAACATTAAGATAAAGCAAATGCATGCCACTACTAATAAATTAAAGGAGGCATACTTGCATTGACTGTAAAGTTGCAGTTCAATAAAGACAAGTATATCTTTCAATTACCGACTTTAAGGAAGAGATATGAACCAATGTTCAACATAGGTACATATGAACCAATGATTTCTGTGTGTTTACTTTAAATTAAGTATGGTTTTACGAGTAGGTTGGGCAGATAAAATGGGGATAGATGAATGGGAACAAGGTCAAAGATGGCTCATTACAATTGCCTCATTTGTTGCAACCTAGTTGGCCACATCTCCTCCAATGAAAGGAAATTTCTCCTAGAGAATCTAGGACAGAAATGTGGAATGGCAATAAATAAAACAAAAGGTTGCTATTTGGGTATAAGTACACTATAAGAACATAAGTTTAAGGACGAGCACAAACACTGAGCAAGAAAATCATAAGAAAATAAACAAATGTAACTTCTATAGTATCTACTTAATTCAATATCATCAAAGAATGAGTATTACTTCCAAAAGTCAGATTTCACGTAAGATTTTTGCAAGTTTCTCATGACAATAACAAGATTTAATCCACTAAATGAGATTGGCTGTCCAAAACCTATATGCCTTATGCTTTACCAAAAAACTCATCATCGAACTCCCATATAAAGCCAATCCTAATAGCATTTTGTAACATCTTAAAATCTTTTTCAAGTATTCTTCTTTTCCTTTTTACATGAACAAATTCTAATAATTTTCTTTTAGTTAATGAGACATCTATTAATATATGCTTTATACGTCCAAATCATTTGTGTAACTTATCCCAACACTAGACCTTTCCAAAACTTCTCGCGTATATAAATGTTCGTATATTTGACCTATCCTTTCATGTATAACTACATAATAGATTCTCATCTTCGTAAGAATTATTCTTCTTGCATGCATGGACTTTGCAAGCAAACATGAACTATATAAAATTGTTGGCAACACTTGAGTAATGTAACTATAACATTTTCAATTTTGTATTTATGAATATAAAAATAAAATAAAAAATCATTACTTAAAAATTTATTTTTTCTTTCATTTTAAGATACTTTTGTTTATTTTAATGAATAAAACCATGATGTTTACACATCCTTACATAACAAAATATTCCTGACATTATAAAAAATACTTTTTTCTTCTGATTTAGAGATAACATAAGAACTTGTTTAATTTGCAATGGAAAAGAACCATATTTTATGCCAAGTCTAACAAAAAACTTAAAACAATTCTGACAATGAATTAAACTAAATAAACCACATATATCCAAGTTAAATTAGTTGACAAAATAGCTTAATCTCATAATAACTTCCCTAATAGATGATCATTAAAAAAAATAGTAAAAAGAAATCTCCTAGGCTATGTTCTTTTTTCCCTTAGTTCTCTTTTAGAGTCCCGTGATACGCATTATGATCATTTGTAATGTTTAAGTCAAAAGAGATAATTGAGATTATTGACACATGTTTAATGGGAAAAATCTATATGAAAGTCATACAAATCATTAAAAGTTTGGTATAATTACATGCTAAAGTTCATAAGCATCAATAGCATACTAAAATAATATAAGGAAATGAAGTAACATAAATAATTAGCCAAGTTTGAGGTTTAATTGAATCTTATAGTTTCATATATTTTCTTGAATTTTTCAATCTAATTGATGTCTAAAAATTCATTAGCCAATTTTGTATGAATTTATTTGATAAGCTTTACTCATTGATGAAATGTTACATTTTTCGACAATATTTGATATTTTTAACAATTTTTCAAACTTAAAACACAAAATTTTTATTTAATAATTTTCTTTAAATCCTCGTCGATTTTAATTCTATGATCATCTTACCTCCTTTTTGTATCAAAAAAATTTTATCAAGATTATCTTTATAATTTCTATATCTCAATAAATTTTCATAATTTTTTAATCTATTTAATATTTTTATTAATTTCTAAGACTTTTCTAAACTAATAAACAAATCTTTATTAAATCTACTATCACTCATTTTAAATAATTCATGTTCTTATTTCTCAACTCATCTCTCTCCTTCATTATGTCATATATTCTTTTAATAGTGTATATTTTTTTCAAAGATATATAAAATAAATTATAAAAATTTTCAAAATTTTTCAAAATTTTAAATAATACAGAAATAATTATAAAACTAAATTTTATTACATTTAGGATGTTACAACACGACACATTTAAACCTAAGCAAACATTTCAATCAAAAATAAAAAAAGATGTCCACAATGCCATTCAATTTGCATAGATCTTGCAAAAACTTGCTCACATTGTAAAATATTTGCAACTATAATTGAAATCATGCAATAACTCAATAGCCTACAAAATTACATTGGTAAAAATAGATTCATGAAATAAAAATTTGAATGATACACTTACAATGTGGTCCATATGGCCATGGGATATGAAAAGGTATTCCTGAGAGATGGCCCTTTGAGGGCATCTACCAATATCAAATGCCATTTTGAGGGAGGGAAATATGATACAAGTCTCTTGCCCTCCAATTGACAAGCCTTCAATTGGATAGCCTTCTACATGAAGAACTCTCTTCCCAAAAGATGCCAACGATTTACTTGAGAGCTCGCCCTTGGTTGTGCTTTGCCTACATACTGTTGGCAAAGGATCAGCAACAGTTTTTTCACTGCTGTCTTCGTTTTTTTGACACTCCATTGCAAGTTTATTTTTGCCCGGTTCTCTCTTATTGCTTGCAAACTCTGCATGCTTGGATAAGAACTTGTCATTAAATTAATCTCATAGAAGGGAATGAGAAATATGACAACACTATGAAATTGAACCTTCAAAAAATATGACAACAAATCAAGCCAAGTTATTATTATTAGTTCAACTAATTTCAAAAAGGAACTTGGTAAAACACTATGAAATCCACGTTTCTCCAAAAGAAAATAGAGAGTTTAAAAAAATGATTATAGGCCCATAAGGAAAAACAAGTGGAAACAATAAAAAATAGAGAAGCCAAACAAGGGAAAACTCCAGTTTGGTTAATTCTGAAATTAGATAAGCAACTTGGATCGTTTGGGGTGGGAGGCTGGCATTGGATGGAGGTGGAGGGAAGAGGGAATTTGTATAGATAACAATTAATGTCTTGAATTTAAGCAACCGTTGCTCTGGTGAAGAAGCTTGAATTGAGTAACTTCATCAAAGGTAAGTGGTATTTTGTGTGTGGAAACATAAACATTAAGTAAAAGCAATACAATAAAAAAAAATTAACCTCCTACGTTTTGTTTTCTCTGAAAGATTGCTTTCTTGAAATTTTAAGCTACTGTCTCCAAATTTGTTGTCATATTTCTAGCATGAAAATACTTCATTTCTGCCAAGGCCAGTTATTTACTTTCTAATAAAGCACATATAACCAAAATCTCATCAAAGAATCAACAGAATACAAGCACGCAGCTTCTAAAAGAAGCTGCAAATATATTCACTACTAGCAAAAAGATGCAGTTCCTTCCCCTTCCGGTTAGCTAAGCTGACAGTAGTTCTTGACAGAAAATCTATGACTGTTCAAAACCCCGAGCTGCGGCACAAAAAATCACTGATACAAAATTAGTTATCTTGATTAGCTGGTGCTGCCAACATACAAGGCACAATTGCATAGTTTCTTAGATGAAAAATGTTGCAAACTAAATAACATCATAAAGAGCTCAAAATTCTTCTTTTCCATCATTAAATGCTTCAACTTATCAACATATAATAAAAAGATAGGTTTTTTTCAAAATAAACTTCATTGTGGTTGCAACCAATCAAGAGATAAAGGATAAAACATATCCTAAAAGAGCATATTGCAGTAGCTGTATAGGATAGATCAAGTAAAATTTTTAATAAAAAACAATTTTGTTTGCATTAGGTCTAATCAAAGAAGAATTAAAGTTAATTGGTAAAACAAAATCAATACATTTAACATACATATCAATCAATACATATTATTGAAATAAGAAAAAATAATGTCCACACAAAAGAAAGGTGAATTATAAAAATTACAAACTTAAAAAAATTCAAATATTATAATGAAAGACTTTTATAATCTTAATGACTCATAAAATTTATTTTAGAATATTTTATATAGTTTTTGAAAATAGTTTTATGTGAAAATGAAAGTAAAGAAAGTAAACAATAAAATTTTTAAGTCATTTAAACCAAACCCAAATCTACATCCATCCCAAGTCAAATGGCTCAACTTACACTAAAAGCACTCCCTTTTTGTCGTAACAAGATAGAGGGTTAAACCAAAAAACAGGCCATTGGGCTCACAAACTACCGGGTGAAGGACCCTACAACACTGAATTTGAATAGTCTATAACACCAGACAAAAGAACCTTATAAACCATCGTGCCAAAGAACATTGCAACAACCAATCGAAAGACCAATATAAGAAAAAATATAAAATCCCAATAATTGGGACAAATAAACCAAATTCAATTTAAACAAAAAGCACAATAATATAAAATTAAAACAATTTATTCGTCACAAAAATATTTGTCACAAACATTTATACAGAAAATAAATTTCAATGTTAACAAATCTGGAAAAGATGAAATATTGTTACTATAAGTCCAGAAAAAAAAAATTCAATAATAGAATCGATACTATTAGTTGGCATAGTAATAGATATTATGTATTTGGATTAAGAAGTGTTGTAAAGAGAATATTTTTTTCATAATCTTATTATTCGAAAGGAGTGCCCATAAATAGAAAATTAAAGTTAAGTAATGGAGATGAGAATATTCTCAATAAACCAATTTACTATCTATTAATTAGAGAATATACTAAATTATAAACTTTCTAGTCTAGCCAACAACATAATAGTTTTCAAATTTGGCCAATAACACGCCCTTAAATTGTATCATGTATATTATGAAGCTCAACCTTGTTGCAAGGTTAGAGAATTGAAGAATTCTTATATCCTTCGTAGAAACATTTGCTTAATTGTTATTCACTATAGACATGATTAGTGATAATCTTCTTTAGATGAATATCTGTGATGAAATAACAATCTAACTCTATATTTTTTAAACTTTCATAAAAAATAAACTTGTTTGGAATAAAAATTGTTGCTTAGGTTATCATACTTAAGATTAATTAAATGAGTAAAGAAAAATCAAATTCTCCAATATGATTTTTTTCAACATTTTTTTGCACATGGAATGAACCATTGTTTTATATTTAACCTTAACGCTAGATCTAACAAGAATTCTCTATTTTTTTTCGTTCTTCATGACAAGATTTTCTCTTATAAAAACAAAGTATCTGTGAGTATAATTTCAATCCTTGATAGAATAAGAATAGTCAACATTAGAGTGGGCTTCAATTTATAAGTAGTTATGTTTTTTATAGTTAAGACCTTTTTGAAGATTTTTTTAATGTTTCTTATAATTTTTAAAGCAATATCCCTATATTTCAAATTCTACATATGTTGACTTATCCACCAATACGAAATTAATATCAAGCCACATGATAGTTAAGTAGATAAGCTTACCAAGCAAACATTGCCAACAAATAATATTTGCAAAGATTTCCTCATCCTAGTTAGTTTTGTGAATTTTTATAAGAGAATTACTTAGTTTGAATCCAAGAAGTCTAATTCTCTCTATTTAGCCTATAAAATATTTCTTTTAGAAAAGAGAGATAACATATTTGTATACAACCTTGATATCAAAACCTTTTAGAAAAACTAAATACTAAGAAAATACTTCAGATGACATAAATCCTTGGTAGCAAAAGTCTTTTGAAGGCAATGCTTAATTTATTTAGTGTCAAAAACATCACTTTTATTAAGAAGAATGTCATCCACGCATCAAGAGAATTGCTAATCATAAGGGTAGTAACAATAAGGACTATGCAAAGTTATTAAAGTACAAAGATTTTGTTTAAATCTATATATGGCTTTCTAAAGTTCACAGATTTTATTTTCTAGAAGTGATCAACTTATCCTGAAGGTTACTTTATATAATTGCTTTAGAGAAACCATCATTTGAATGAGCATTACTCACATTCATTTAAAGTAATGGCCACCCAATAATGCCAATGGAGAGAAGGTGTACAAGATTTAGTGAGTCAACTAGGGAACAGGTTTCAAAATAATCAATGCCATGAACTTGTGTATATCCTTTTACCACCATGAAGACATATGTGGCAAATTGGAGTATGCACAATAGTCATCAAGAAATACATGTCATACCAACAAGTGCCAAATCCATAACCAATGAGGAACAAAGAGGACTCATTTCAAAATCCATGACATGTTATCGTTAGAGTTCAATAATGCTTCTTGATATGTCTTGAGAATAGAAAAGCTACAAATTGAAAGTGATAAATAATCAAGTGAAATAAAATATTGTATCGGGCAACAAGAACAATATCATATACCTTTCCGTAGAAGTTGTTGGTAGCGTATTGGAACGAGGATGTCGTAGCCGACAAGTGTAAACTTGTAGTAGAGCAGTAGCAAGTATCTAAACAATAGGCAAAAGTGAAATATTAATTGGAGAATCCATAATAAAGAAGGTAAAAGCATAAAAGGAATGTTTTAAGAAAATTAACATCTACAAAAATATAAAACATGATTGTTTAAGGGACACAACACTGTTTTTCTTACTCAAAATATTCAAGTTAGAACTTTGAAATTGAGGGGAAAAGGCAAATGAATTCAAGAAGATGTTGAGGATGACCTAAAATGCCATTGTTAGGGAGAAATAATAGTTGATAAAGCAGTTAACGTAGCAATAAAGAGAGTATACACTACCTACTTCAACACTACACTTATTTTTTTGTTGCATTCTCTCCTTCGAGGCCATTAGAGTTCATCTAAAGGTTGATGAAGCAGTGGTTATGGCAGTTGCATTAAAGCAATGGCCAAGGTGTTCTCTCTTTCTCCCTCTCCATTGCCCTCTCTCTCCAGCCAAGCTCGTCATTGATGGTGGACACAGAGTTGACAACAAGTGTCGTCCTTGTTTCCATCGTCTCTTTTTCCTTCCAAGGCTTCTCTCTTGTGGCTCCAAATAATTTTCCCCTCTTGCACATCCTCTCTCTCTCTCTCTCTCTCCCTCTCTCCCCCCTAATTCACCTCCACTAATTATCAAAACTTCCCCTAGCCAACAATTATGCCAACAGGATTCCCTTTCCTCTCTTCTTTCTATACACTTTCACCTAGTGCCTCCCTCTTTCTCTCCCACTAATAGCTAAGGATGTTAAAGCCTTAGCTACCTCAATTGCTAATATATTATATTTATTTATTTATTCAAGTACTTTCTTTAATCTCCACCTCTTCTCTTATTTCTTTGCACTACTTAATTTCCCCACAGCCAAAAGTTTACATTAAAAATTATTTCATAATTCCAACCATAGCACGCATTCAGCTTGGGTTTTTACTTTCTACTTTTTGTCTAATATTTACATACTTGATTACAAAAAAACCTTCATAAATTTATAAAAATATTTTTTAAGGTGTTCTAAACCTCAAGCTCTTTATTTTGATACCCAAATAAAAAATTTTGGATATCAGATATTATTTTAATAATATCAAGATGTTTTAAAAATTGTCATTATTTCTTATTTCTTTTCCAAAAAAACTTCAAAATATTCAAAAAAAATTATACAATAATATTGTCATATTTCTAAAGCACTACATATAACCACTCTCCTATCAAAGTTGATAAATAGTTCAACCCACCTAATGTAGTTACATTAGCTAGAATGGAAAACTAGATGCAAGAGACATGCACGACCACCATACCTTACAAAACCCGAAGTGACAACATGAGATTCAAGAAGTCCCATATATATCTATCCATATAAGTTGAGGTAAACTTCAATGTCTTGATAATATCATGGCCTAACACAAGGCTCATTACCCTTGTGTCATTAATGCTCCAATAATATCTTTCATCTTGTGGATGAATGATGTCGTCTCCACTTTACATAGAATAATAGAAACGATAATGGGATAAAACTATTCTAAGTTGTTTGCTCATCACATTTGATTCATTGGTGCTTCTGCACATACAAACTGGTATCAAATCCAATTGATGCAATTAATGGCACCCAAGTGTCTTCGACACCTTTGAATTATAACTGATCAAGTGATTTCACAAACTCATATGGCACGAGTCTTTGGCACTTTTTGTCACGTTTAATAAAAGCTTTGGTGAACTCGCACAATGCCTTTTGAGTTACTTTTTGTATGCGTGGTATTTGATGGTATTGACAAAACTTCTTTAGAGATGCATAGACTTTGTTTGAGTTACTAGGGAATGGTTCTCATGATTGGACCATCCATGGTAGACTAATGAGTATAATCCACACGAAGTATGAACATAATGGGCAGCATTAGTTTTTTTGAAATTTAACATGTCACTTCTCTCAATTAATTAAAATATTTTAAAATAAAAAAAAGAAAAATAGATAACAAAGATGATATTTTTACTTGAAAGAGATATTTGTTGAGAATAAATAAGATTAAATTTGGTCTAATATTGTAAACTAAATAAGTATTAAAATCTTATACAATTAACATAGCCCTTATTCATAAACTTAAGTTTTTGAATTATTGGTTGTTCACATAATTATATATTAAGCTAAACTTGAGATCTCAATTTGTATAACTCTGTTAACAAGCGATATCTAAGTCATACATGATTCCATAGAAATTAGATGTTACAATAAGGCCGACAATGATGACAGAACAATATGATGCAACTCCCATAATAATCATTACATTGTGCTCTCGTTTCATTCTTGTCATTTTTTGTATAAGAACAAATTTATGTATGATGTTCTCATCTAGTTCAAATGGGAAAAAGTTTCTCATATTTTATCTATTTTTTAATATACTTATATATCAACTCATATACATTTATAACTTACAATATTTGACACAATTATTTATAATATCTACACAAATATTTACTATAAATTCACACATATATCAACTATATATCCATGCAATTATTTACTATACAACACAATTATATTATGTATAATATATAAAATAAAATCATAAATACAATTCTTAGTTATTATACAGAACTTTTAAATATAACAATAAACCTTAACAATTTATTGATGCACTCTTCTTCCTTGCACTATGACCCTAGAGCACCTGAAATATGAGTGCCACCAAATAAATTGAGCTACAGTCATGGGCTCAACAAGCTAAATTTAACACTATTATTTTATACAAAATAATATAATACTTAGATCATTTGGTATATAAGGTTATTGTCACATAACTAAAGTAAGAAAAATAATTAATTAAGGTTTTGATTAGAACAACTAAATAATATCATGTTATATATATCTTAATCATGAAATAAATAAATATACAGTTACAATTTAATAGTGATTATTTTTTTTCTTGATATAGTTTTATTTATTGATATCATTTTCTTTTAATCAAATAAACTTTCTAGACCTACTTAAGCTTACTTAGTTATAATAGAAATCTTGTTTATTATTTTTAGTCTTGACAAACAAATAACATTTTCAACCATTATAGCAATTACATATTTTTTCACATGGCATGTACACCACTCGAATGATTTTCAGCCTTTATTACTATTCTACATAGCTTACTAGCTACTAAACATCTTCAATCTATTCATTTAGATGACTCGTAAGTAATCTTTTATCATTTAAATTATCATTGTTTGTATTAAGCAAATAACTATTTTACACATGCACAAATATTAGCATATAATCAAATCCCAAGTAGATAATAAAACACTAATGCCACTTATGCTTAAATATAATAACATCATATTCATGCACTTAATAATTCTTTTGAATGTAATGTATAAAGTTATTTAATACATTCAGTTTTTAAATACAACATACAATATTACGTATGATACTAGTCAATCATACTTGTAATACAACATCAACATTAATCTGTAAAACAAGCTTATGATACTAATCAATTTAACTATAGTTTAACTTTATCATATGTACATAATAATCATACAATTTGTTTATTCTTAACACAATAACTGAACATCATACATACACATATAAAAACAAGTTAGATGTCTACCTCAATGTCCTATGAAGGTTTTTTTTCCTTTTTTCAATGCCATATCCAATTTTGGATAATTGCTACCAGCTGCCTCCACTTCTACGAATTCAAACCATTTGAAAATTATGCTTTAAATTAAAAAATCCCACGACCAATCTGGAAGTCTATAATATGATAAGCATTCAGTGTTCAAGAACTTGTCAATTTTCCACACTGAAAGGTACTTCTCAAATTTCTCTCTTCACTCTTTCTTTTCTCATTCTTTCTCTCTCATTAACCTAATGTTTACTTTTTCAACTTTCTTAGCTTTACCTTTCTATTTCACTATTCTCAACTTCCCTTCTTTCTCTCTCCTCGAAGGAGCTCCAAGCCCTAACTTCCTTTTTTTTTTTTTCTTTCCTTTGAGACCCGCCGCTCATCAACTACTTTCACTCTCCTCCACGCTCCCCTCTCTCTCCAAAGCCTTCTTGTTTCTCTCTCTTCCTCCCGGCCTTCTTACCTTTCTCCTCAGGCCGCTCCCGCCGACGACAGCCGGCGGCGTGGCTCCCGCTGCTGCCCTAACTCAAGCAACGCCTCCTTCTCCTTGGCTTGCTCTCGACGGAAGATCGAGGGAGAGATATCGGCAATCGTCAGTGAGACGGTGAACCGGTTGACGACAAACGTCGGTTTAGGGTTCCGATCGCCAAGGAAACGAGGAAATTCCACGATTCTCGAAATAAACAAGACAGCTGACAAGCAAATTGAAACATAGGAAGTTTTCTTTCACGGGAAATCTTAACGCAGATCATTATGTCGCATTTTAAGCACAATTAAACTTTTACAAAAATCTAAATAATTGCAATAAAAAAGGATTTAACGAATATTTCCAAGAAGACTTTCTAAATAAGCAGTTTATTAGAAATTAATCAAAAATAGCGACTAAATTCGGTGCAAATACGAGATAAATAAGCTGCAAATGGATGAAAATGGGACAATGTGTCAACATCTACACCGACTTAAGACTAATCTCCGATGTCTTTTCTTCTTTGATGCGTTTAGTTTGACAACCCCGCTTACCTGATCCTGCTCATGGTATCTCTATTTGAATTAATAAAATAAAATAAATTGTAAACATACTTTATATTATTTGGCAATTATAAATATATTTTTTATATATTTTAAATAGAAATCCAGATTTACTTTAAGCTGTTTTTGATAATTCACTTTTTTAAGTATTTTATTTTATTTAACTAAATATTTTCTTAAAAAATATAAGAAACATGCGCACGTGGTTTTTGCATTCGTTCCGTATGTAGTTGGAGACTCGGGGTTCATGTCCGTATGATTTGATTCAAAGAATTTTTCAGTCACCTGCATCACACGTGAAATTAAGATTCTGTCAAGTTTATTAATTTTGAAATTATTTTTTTATAAAAATAATTTTTTAAAACATTTGATATTTGTCTTATTATATTTAAAAAAAGATTTCTCAAATTCAAGAAATAATTTTATTATCTCAAGAAAATATTTTTACTTTTAATTATATGATCTTATTTTCTTATGTTTTAGTTAATTTTTTTTGTTGGCATAATCAAACTTAAAAAAGCATGATTTTCCATAAAAAATAAAAAAATCATGAGTTTCATCGATAAATAATAAAAATTAAGATTTATCTCATTTTTGAACTTAGAGATAAACTTGAGTTTTAATTTGTGTAGTATTAACTCTTAGTCATTGTATTATATTTGATGATAACAAATTATGAGTATTTTAATAAAATTGGTTTAATGAATTTTAAATTTTGAATACCTGATGCTTGAATTTATGAGAAAATTTTTAAAAAAAGATGAGTAAAAGTAAAATCTAATAAAAATTATCTTGGTTAGAGTGATAAAATCACTAAGAGATATATTTTGACATTACTTTTAGATATTTTAATTTCATTTTTAGAATATTAAACTTAATTAAAATTATTTTTTCAAGGCACATAAAAATATTAATTAAATTTTATTTTTAATACTCTTGATCATCATATCAATATCCTTGATCTAATATCTTACATCTATATTTTTTAATTATTTGATTAACATCTTCAAAATTTTTGTTTCAGTAATAATTTAAATAAGAAATAAAAAAATGGAAAAAAAATAATAATTCTAAGTCACCTAAACCTATTTTTAATTATCATCCATTATTTGTCATTTGCTACATTAACCAGGTCGGTGCATCACTCCCGAACTAGTTTGGAATATTTTCAAATCAAAGCATTACTCTCTGAAATCATATCTCTTAAAATTTTGTTGCTAGGAAGCACGGGTGACTAAATCTTAAATGAACTAAGGAGCAACTAATCTCGAAGTCAGACTGCGTTTAAAATGCTCAAGAATGAGTATATGAAGAAAACAACTTTGCAAATACACCATGTGGGACTAAAACTAATTGCTTTTTTCTACATAGTGAACTCCTGAATTGCGAGAGTGACATGAGCATCCATTCGCATAATTTTGTGATTGTACAGTATGCATTTCAGTAACTCAAAAAATTAGATCATGCCATCAGATCATGATTCTAATCTAAAGATCAAAATTAATTTCATATTTCGAAAAGCACTGGTTAAATCGCATCCATCTGATCGCTTAGTTTTTACGATCGAATGATGTTCAATGCTTCCAATAATCCAACACAAGTGAAACATCTCTTTTAGTCATTATTTAAAGCCGACTAGATATTTTATTTAAAAATTAATTATGTGAAAAAGGAAGAATTGTAACGAATAAAGAAATTCTTGAATAATTTTTAAATTAATGAAACTTTTACAAAATTAGGAAGAAAAATTCTCAAGTCAAGTTTTCAAAGTAATTTGTAGCTAGAGCTTATCATTGTCTTCTTACACTATGTGTTTCTTCAACATGTTCTAAATTTCTTATTCTTCTTCCAATCAGTTAAACCCTTATTTTTTTATTTTTCAAATGATTAAATTAAAATATTGTGTATTGCTAAGTATTTTGTCATAGGAACTTATTTGTATGAATTTCATCATTATTTATTTTCCTATTTTTACTAATTCTATTTTGTTGTGAGGCTATTGTAGCATATTTTTATTTTTTTTATTGTGAGGGTTTAACCTACCTCACTTTTGATGAAAAGTTTATATAGTTTCTTTTTGTGTTTAGCTTTTGTCGAGGGTGGACGTTGGCTTGATATTAAGCTAAACTACAAAAAAATTTCTTATATACATGTCTAAATTTTTTAAACTTTTGTATTTCATGATTTTTTAATATTTTATTATTAAAATAAAAATTAATATATTTTTAAGAAATTAAATTTTTTATTTCTAACAATTCACCCATCTCTTCTTGAACCATATTTCGTAATCTATTTTGTATAGGAGACTATCAATTTTTGTAGAACTTATGATATTTCACTCCTTATTTTGCATCCATTTACTTCCTTGCAATTTCACGTCTCAATAACTTCTACAAATTTTTTTTGGGTGTGTATAATTTTTTATAAACTTTCAAAACTTTGTCAAAAAAACCATGAACTTGGCATGATCTTTTCCATAAACATTGCAAAATATTTTTTGTAATAAATTTGTGATGACTAGTTGAAGTATTCTCATTTGTTCATATTATACCAATTTAAATATTTGTTTTTTTAAAATATGTTTCAACATCTTAAGATTGTAATCTTATATATATGCTTATAGCATAGAATATTTTTCTATTTTTTTAGTGTTCAATTATTCATTCCTCTACTCTTCCACATAAGAGGCATACAAACTCATTCCTTATCCTGCATTTTCATAATTAAAATATCACTCAATGATTATTTCTCACTTTCTTTATTATAATCTAATGAAGCTAATTATAATAAGACCTTTAATTAAATATCAAAGTGATATAATCGAAGCCATTTGGAGCCTAGTTGGACAAATTAATTCTTATTGCAAGGTTTGGCCAACTCAAGTAGCATGCACCTAAATACAAAGTGACATATGCCACCACAATTTGGGCACATCTAGACATGACAAGTAAAATTAGGTACACTCATGAAAAGAATGGACGAAATGCCCATTTAATAAATACACAAATATGCTTAATAACTTAATTAGTGTATTAAGTTTGAACAATTATGTTGGATGTGATTAATGGCTCAATTATAAAATATTCAAGTTCAAACCAATAGTTTTGATGAATCAAATCAAACAATATTAAAAGGAGAAGAAAAAATTATATTCTTTTATCACCTTCTACATTAGTGTAATATCTCAAAAGTAGAACAAATAATTAAATAATATTTAAAAAATTTTGAATTATCATGCACTTAAACTAAATAGCACATTAAAATCTCAATATTTATTAGAGATCTTATAAAAGAGAAGAATTGTAATATCTCAAAAATAATAAAAGTTAAGGATTATCATTATTGTAAATTATTAGAATTTTTAGAAATATTTTGAAAATTTTTAGATTTGTTTTGAAAAAATATACATCAATTAAAAAAAGGTATGAGATCTTATAAAGGAAAATAGAGCTGGGAAATAAAGTGTATGATTATTAAATTATAACTTTACAAGATTGATGAAAATTAGAATTGTTTAAGTGATAGAATGAAAAATTTGAGTTTTATAAGTAGTTGTTTATGAATTTTAAAAAAATTAAAAAAATAAATAAAAATACTAAATATGCTAAAAAAATATAAATAATTTTGAAAATCTAGAGTATAAAAGAATAAGTTTAATAAATTTTTATCGACTAAAGAAAGGAGGTGCAACAAGTATGAAATTGAAAGCTAAAGTAGTTTTAAAGAAAATGATTAAATAATAATTTTGAGTATATTAAGTTTGTAAGATCAAGTCAATGAAAGAATATGAAATTTGGTTGATGAGCAATTCTCATCAAGAAGATTTAAATAAAATTAGTGGACAAGTTTTTGGAAATCAAATTAATTAAAAAAATGCAAAAATAATATCATACTTTTTAAGTTTTGATTTTAATAAAAATTTAATTAATTCCTAAGTTTTTCTAAACCTTTCTTAATGCACTAATAGAGGATTCTGAGTGACGACAATCTTAATTGATGGGGAACCAATGGCAATCAAGAGGTAAGAAGATGAAGAGGTGTCTTTTGAAGTGTTGTTGTAGTTTAAAGAGAAGTTATGCATTTGGAAGAAGGAACAATGTGAGATTTGTATAAAATGGAAATTGCATCCAATGAAAGGATACTTGGGAAAAGTTTAGAGAAGAAAGACCTTGGAAGAAAGCTTAGAGGGAAGAGAGAGAGTGTGTGTGAGAGAAGGTGTTGGAAAAATGTTACGAGAATCTAAGCAAGAATTAGAAGAATTTTAAAAAAAATTACCTTTGTAAGTACTATAATAGCACTAAAGCTACACTATTACAAGCAAGACGAAGATAGTGTTTGAAGACATGATTGTTACATGAAATTTATAAGGTAGACAAGCTTTGTACACTATATGTTTTCGATTGATGTGCTGTCGATATGATGTGTAGCGATCTTAATAGGAAATGATTTGAAATTAATGATGATTGTCATTCATGCTTATGTTGAATTCTTTGGAAATTATTATTTCAATATAATGTTTATTTACGTTCTATTTCATATAATATTTATCAATGTTGACACATTATGATATGTATATTATTTCTTTAAAAAATAATAGATATAGTATTATTAAATGTGAATTATGATAATAGTCACTCAAAGGATGAAATAAATTAATGATTGTTTTTAAAGCAAATCAAAAATAAAAAAGAAAAAAAAATGAAGAAATAAGAATAATAGTTAGTTGAAAAAGATAAAGCAATTGCTTCAAGAACTTGAAATCTATTATTTGAAATGATGTTTTCCAAAAATGGAGCCATTATCTAAAATGATATGTTCTAGAGATGACATTTTAATGAATCAAAAAATTTATTTTAGAATGAAGTATATTGAATTTACAACAATCATCTAAAATGACATGTTTTGAATATGAAAACTAAAATGAATTAAATTGCTAGAGGCCACTTCTAATATTTCCTTTATAGTGATCATAAATTAGAGATTAAATAGTAATAAAAAACAAGAATTTGGAAAGTAATTTGTAATAGATTGAGAAACTTTTTGTGTTATACTTGTGAATACTAATTAAAGAGAGAATATGTAGATATTAATAAAAAATCATGAGAATTATGTAAAAAATAAGAGACAGAGAAAAGAAAAATTAAAATAATGAAAGTGACATATTGGAATTATCAAGTAAATTAAATAATTATGAAGTAGTTTAAGTTACTAATTATCTTATAATAATATTATATAATATGATGTCATATGATTTGAGCATATTATATAAGATGAGTTTAATATAGATGTTTTAATCTATGATATGACAATTTATTGTGAGATGCATATATGTATGTATGTATGATGTGCTTAAGTATCAACTATAAGTATCCAAACAAAACTATAAAATAAAATTTTTAAAAGAGAAAGAAATATAAATATAAAAAATTTTCTTCATAATTTTATCTTATAGTAGCCTAAAATAGAGAAAAATCACAACCCTACTATCATTAGTACTTAGATTGACAAGCTATATCCAATTCTATATTTATTTTATTCTTTTAAGTATTTTCTTTTTCAAAGATTTGACATGTTTTACGAGATAGTCCAATTCATATTTAATTTGGAGATTTAAAGATGTTATATATTTGTATAAAGTTTGGGATTCATGTAGATTGGTTGGGGATTAAAGAGGAAGAAATAGAGTGTATTTTTGTATGAGCTCTGTAAGAGATACTTTTTTTATGAATTTTATTGCATTATGACAATTGTTGTACATGCTTCTCCTTTAGTTTATTGATTATGTGAATGATTTGCGATTATGTGCGATGGTTTTATTCAATTGTTCTTCATAAGATGATTTTCTTAAGATTGAGACGTTTGATTGTTAACCCCACTTGATTTTAATTTGTGTTTTAATGGCATTATTGCTTAACTAAGTTTTAACTAAATTAATTTGGTATTTTACATTTTTGTCTTGTTTTGTTGAATCAAAGGAAGGTGGTGCATGCTAATCATTAATCATATTCTCCTATTCTACACTTGTTTAGTTTCTATAGCATATTATTGGATCAATACTCATAAGAACAAGACAACTAGTTTTCAAATCCTTCATGCACTTACATCTTAAAGAAAACTCTTGCATGTTTAACCCATGGAATTTACCATTATCTAATTTCTACTTATTGTATGATTGAATTGAGGTTCAAAATAATGTAACATAGGAACAAAATTTATGGAGCTTTTCCTCCTCATTTCTATGCAATTCCTTAAGGAATCCAAGTGTTCTCTTCTAACTCAAAACTTGTTTTTTCTTGATTTCAAAACCAACCCATCAATCTTTCTTTCTCCTTGAAAACTATAATTTATCTTGCTTATCCATTAGTCAAACCTCCATGGTTTGAAACAAGGATCACAACAATCTTCTTATTGAACACCAAAACAAAAGTCATATACCTTTCCTTTGAAGATTTCCTTAGCAATAAGGCAACAATAACAAAGTCAAGAAAAGGGATTTAGGGGATTGGCCACTTGGTTTCTTTGGCTAATTAAGAGGAAAGGAGCTCATCTTTCTTAACAATCTCAACAACATAACAAGCAAATATAAGGATTTTAAGAACCTCCTCACTAATCTACAGCAGTCTGAACAAGGATAAAGAAAGAACGAAGGTTTCCTACGAGTATTGGTATCACCTGAGAAGCTTATGGTTTAAGGTAAGTAAATATAATAATAAGATTAATGCAAAATTTTAACAATTAATAACAACTTCAAATGAACTTCAATTGAAGTAAAATAAATATTGTTAAACTCGTCTCAATAATCTACATCCAAAAATATAATCACTTTTAAAAAATGAAACATTGGTTTCATGATGTATTTTTTAAGACACATTACAAAAATTATTATTTTATCTTTAAAATCTCATTCTCATATTCAAACTATTAAAACTCATATAATAAGATAAATCACACCACTACTTACATGTTAACATTACTAAATTATTTATTGTGATATAGGAGATTTTAAGACATTAAAGACTGATTGAAATTATCAATTGCAAATACCATTTATTAAGAGAGTTGTGCCAACTAGAAATTTAAGATTGAGCTTAATATATATTTGCGTTGACATCCAATAACACAAAATTTTAAACTTATTATTATAAATCATATTGATTACATTACAATTGTCCAATATTTTCTTCAACTTATAACATGGAACTATGTTATACCCAGTAAAAATTTTTATGTTAATCTTTAATAAATTAATTTTTGGCTTGGATGATTTCAGATCGACAGTAGGATGAGCCAGGAGCTCAATTAGAGGCTATTGGAATTTCTGAAATTTCTGAGGATTTTCCGGAGCACCGAGGTAAATTTTAAGTAATTTTCCTGTTTAATTATATTTATTGGATTTTTAGAAATTCGAAAATCCATTAAAATTAAACCGGAAATTTGGTTTTTTTACCGCGCGTGAACCGGACCGGAACGGTTCAGCGGAGGCGGAGGCGGTCGCCGAGTGAGTTTGCGCGTGCGTTCTGATAAGCGGATCGGACGGTCGTGATCGACGGTTGGGATTGAACCGGCTGATCGGGTGCTTACAGTGTCGAAAGCGTGTCAACGGTGCGTAACGGGTTTTCACCGTGTCGGCCAGGAATATAAAACCCTCGTCGATTAGGGTTTCATTCGACCGACCGATAGAGAGGAAGTTTTCTGGTGTATGGCGCGTGATTCCGGCGGCCTGGCAAGGGGCTTTTTGTACCTGGAGATTCGCGGGACCGAGGAGAATCGATTGGTACCGGTTTCGTTCGGCGAGGAGCAGCGGTTGGTCGCGTGCGAGCTTCACCGTCGCCGGAGAAGAAAGGTAGGAATTTCAGTTTTAAATTAGTTATTTAGCTAATTAAAAATATGGATTATTTTGCAAATAGCTACCGGAGCATGCGAATTATGGTTTTTGGAATTGATTAATGCAAATTATTGATTTTAGCATTTTTAGGGTTTTCGGAAAATTATACCCGTCGAATTCGGAAATTTTACCAAGCATGCGATGATTCAATTATGTGCTTTATTCATGTTAAGGTAGTAACAAATGCTGGAATTATTTAATTTCGTAAATTGTCAAATTGGGGATCGGATGAAACTCCTTTGGCGGAAATTCTGATTGAACCTTAGGAATTAGTGGCATTATTGAAACATTAGGATAGTATGAACATCGGATTTTGTTTCTTCTTGTTCGCGGTCGCCGGAAATCGGCGGAAGAATTGGATTTGGTCGGCGATTGCGTCGGCTAGGGTTTCGCGGGCGTCGGACCGAGGAAGGAGATGAATTAGGTTAATTATATTTAATTAAGTAATTGTAAATTTAATTTAATGGTATTTATATAATATTTATTAACGGATTATTAATTAATTCGGTTCGGCGGTGTCGCGGTTCAGCGCGAAGGCCCGAACCGGTGGCGAGATCCGGTTCAGCGGGATTCGGCGCGGACGAACGGCGCGGCGCGGAGGAGAGAGAAGCGGAAGGAAAAATTAGGAAATTTATTATTAATCCGAATTTTCGGAAATAAAAATATGCGGAAATTTAATTCGGAAATTATTCCTAATTTTTGGAAAAAAAAAAAAAAAAGGATAAGCGGAAAATTTAATTCGGAAATTAATCCGAATTTTCGGAAAAAGGATATATATGTGGAATTTAAATTTTATTCGGAAATTTATTCCGAATTTCGGAAAAAAATGGATAAAGGGCGGAAATTGAAATTGGGATTTAAAAATTTCCTGAAGTAGGAAAAAATGTTATCAGTGATGACAGTACAGTTGAAACAGTCAGACAGAGGTATGGTACATGGATGCTACCAGAACAGTCAGTAATTGACAGTTGTGTTGCTTTGATGGAAACGGCATGGATTGAGTCAGTTTACTCAGTGTGGGCATATTTTATGGATTGGCATACTGGACCGGACTACTATAGACCCTATATGATGTTTTAGGGTAGTTGTGGTAGGTAACTGTGCGGTTCAGACTTAGGTTCCACAGTATACATGTGGACTGGTATGCGCCTTGTCGTACCTGGACATATGTTGCCGAATCTTGGAGTTAGAGAATTGACAATGACTGTAGGGGCGTGAGCTTCTATGGAAGTTGTTGGTAGAGGACTCCTTGGGACGGTGGCTGAGTCGATCTCTCCTGGTCCATGTGTGTAGGCCTGCGCGCCTGAGGGTGGCAGGGGTGTCTCGCAGTGGCTAGCCAAGTGTGTAGGCCTGCACGCCTTAGGGTGGCAGGGGTGTCTCACATTGGCTAGAGATTTTGTGACTGGATCTGTCTATAGTCTCCAGGAGATTGATTGACGAGAGACGCTGCGGTGTCGGGTGCTTAGGCGCCATGCGTGTTTCGAGATGGGCGTTCCCACTGGCACGCTACCTGGAAGCCCAGATGAGAGCTACTCTGGTGTGACTGGGGGTGACTGTGGTTGGTCGGAGTCTGGGACTGAGAGTGCCTATCCACCATATATTGTTATGCTGTATCCTGATACTCTTGCTATTATCCTTCTCTTGCATGTGAGTTTTACTAGCTGTCTTTCCTACTGGGCGTAGCTCATTTTCGTATTATATATTTTCAGTGGCTCGGCAGACTTGACGCTACCAGATTAGGTGGGATCGTGGTCAGCAGGCTTGTGGATGATATCTGATCTGTGATTATCTGAGAAATTTTGGTTAGTTGATTGTTGCTGTTTGATGTTGTCAGTGAGACTGTTATTCTCATATGTCAGGTATTATGTGAGGGTGATTCTGACTTATGTATCTGGTTGGACAATATTGCACTTGTTGGACTTGGATCTTATTCTTGTAATGTAGTTTCCACTACTGTTTTACTTTATTATCTTGATGGTATAGTGTGTGGAGTGCCATATTTTATCTGAAGATGTTATGTATTTTATTTTTGATGGTGAGGTCATTACATGACTAATGAACTTAACCGTGGGGGTTTAGACTTCTATTAGACCGGTTCTCCTATCGGTATGGGTTAGGAGTATTGGGTCTAGTAGGAGTAACATTGCGCGAGTCCATCTGTTAATTCAGGAGTCATGAACCTGATTTGACGGTGTACTCGGGAGATGGGATCCACATTATTAAGGAAAGTAGGTGTGTAATGATGTGTTATATCCTATGTTTTTTGTAGGCTACTCAGGTTGGTATGGGACAATCTGAGCTGTCTATATGCAAAAAAAAAAAAAAAATATATGCCAAAAATCAGCCTAGGAAAATATGGGGTGTAACAAACTAAATTTTATTTCACTTAGTATTCAATAAGAGTATGCATAATAAGGAAGAGTGATGTCTTGAATTAGCATGAAAGCGTGATAATGATTGATAACTCAAGTAATACTTATTAAGGAAAATAATTCTAATTTCAAGTTAAATCTCGACATTGTAAAAGTTTATTGCAAAGTTTAAATTGATGTCTAAAGTATGCTAAAATATATGATAATATTTTAAATAGTAAATAATGAAACTCTTAACATATAACAATAGTTTAAACTATTATCATAACATTATTCAATTACAATCACTTATATTGCGATAGTGCCATATTTCATAATATATATATATATATTTCACTTATATTGTTCAAAACATTGGAAAAGTCTATGTCAATGGTTTCAAAAATCACTGCTGAAGACTTTGAAACATATATTTGTCACAATATTTTTATATGATCATAAATCATAATTTAACATATGTAAATGTTGTCATAATCATTCTCTCTTTTAATATGATTTAAATTCAATCTAAAATTCAAACAATTTTAATTCTATTATTTATAACCTCATGAATATCATATAGAGTTAACTACCCCTAATCAAACGAGCCTTCAACAAATATTAAAATCATAAGACCACTTCAAGTAAGATAATATTGATTCTCTCCACCCACAAGATATGATCCACTTGTTCATAATTGCGACTTCCTCATATATGCTAATCTTCTGTATCCATTGATACTATTAACAATTTTATTTTAGCTTGTCATAGAGATTATTCATCTATTTTTTTGTCTTTTTTGAGTTTCTTATAAGTGCAATAAAAAATTATCATAAATACTCTAAAATATTAAATATTATTTATTTATTATATTATATCGTTCGATTAGTAAGCTTTTGGATTTCGGTGTTTTTCATCGACTTTCTCGGATACGTAGGTTTCACTGTCTTTATCATAAGGTTTTGTAGATGATAAGTCAAATATGTCCAACAAACAAATGCGGAATTCATTTAAAAAAAAAGAATAAGTCTTAAATATTACAACAGATGGAAAAAATAAATAATTTTTAAAGAGCCAATAAAATAAATAAATAAATAAATAAATAAATAAAAAGATAGAAAGCGGGCGCGTAACGAGCTTGCGAACGCAGATCCGATGACCCACGCTCCTATTTAAAAAGCCTTATAAGGGAAACGTTTTAGTCGATATGCTAAAAATAAATAAATATTAAATAAAATAATTAATTTAATCGAAGGCTTTTTGTCAAATTTGACGAGTTCAGACTGTAGACTGGAATCTCCAACTAGTTGTCCACTGGTTTCAACCACCGTTTTTCACATTGCACCTCAATAAAAATTCTTTTTAGGCTACATCAGCAATAACCTAATTTGAATGGTCACGACACGTGTTTTTAAATATTTAAAATCTTTAAAATTTTAAATAAAATTAAAATAAAAAATTCTTAATTATGGAAACATTTTCAAAAATTTCATAGAAATTCAAAAAAGTTAAAGAAGTTTTTAAAAATATTTAAAGTTTTAATAAAATTAAACTAAACAAATGTTCAATTTGATAGAAATTCAAAACCTGTGCCCATTATCTTACAAGAATACAAAGATATTTATTGGTTTTATCTGGAAATGGTCTTTGAGTTTAAAAATATATTTTTTAAAAAGTTTAAAAAATTATATAAATAAAATATAAGTTCTGATAAAAAATAATCATTAAAATTTTATATCTTTAACTTAAAAAACTAAAAAATATAAAGTGTAATATATTTTTAACATTTATATATACTTATATATATTTATATAAGTCGGCTGAACTACTGAGATCATGGTATTAATTAATTCGTTCCATCTTCTTCAAGATTTTAGTACTTAAATTTCAAAAGATGACATATTTATTAATCCATGTGAAGAAGACCTTGGAATAATGATGGATATCTTTGGAGCTTGTGCTGATTTACACGTCTATCGAACTCTATAATGTTGATTAATCTCGCTCTTTATTCTTGAAAACAAAGAAACTTGAACAAAAAAAGTTTCTTAATGTGGTCCAATTGAGCTAAAAAATATAGCCGACCCTTGTTTTATTTTTCTTCATCCAAAAGACTATATTTTTACAAATAAATTCATATCATGTTAGATAACTATTAAAAATATACATATTTAATAATTTATTATTTAAAATATTTATTAAAATAGTTTGTATTGTAAAAAGATTAAATCATAGTTGAATTTTATTAACATTATTTTTAGAATAATATAATCTTTAATTCAATGAACCAAGTGCATCATAACATTGTCAAAGACACAATTGCAAACAAAGTCTCTTGCATATGGTATGACAAGCATGGCCTTAACAGGAAAATATTATTTAAAAGTAGTTGTTGGATTTTTTTATTTATAATGACAATTCTAAAAGCCATCCTAAGTCACATTTCAAAATGCATTAGCTTTTTGAGTGTAACCAATTTAAACAAATTTAAAAAATTATATATTTATCAATAAAGTAAAAAAATTTGTTAACCTTCTTTGTATGTCAATTTGAATTCATGATCAAAAAAGGTACAACAAATTCTTATATGAAATCAATCATTAGGGATTGTGGAAAGGATTTGTGAAATAGATCAATCATTCGGCAAGTTTTGTTGAGTCAACTTTAATTTAGAAAAACTTACCATACTCTCTTATTCAATACAATAAGTAAAATTATAGAACTAGTGATGCATGATATCAATTGCTTATTATTTTGGATCACTTGTAAGTGTAGCTTAGGTCTAAGAATTTTAGCAATTTATTATGTGATTTTATTTCAATTTTTATATATTCAAGCAAATTATTCTACAAATTAAGTTGAGCAAAATTTCATAATTATCTTTTTCTAAAAGAACGAGTTTATTTTTTCACTTAGATGAGCTAGACATAGCTCAAACTTTGTTCTTCATAAATCTATTCAATTAAGACTAAAGTCATGTCAAGTTTGATACTTACGCTTCAAAATTATTTCATAAGTCTAATCTAAAAGATATTCATGTTTTTTTAATTATTATTGACATGTGCATTACTGTATCATTCCACCTACTTAATAATCTCGTTTGAATTAGCGAGAAACTCATCTTTTGAATTTATAAAAAAATTGAGATAATTATCTTCATTTAAATATAAAAAATGACAATAGATTAAGTACCCTAGTTTTATATTAATACACTAATTCTCAGTCTCTAATTGGTGCCATATGTATGCAATGGGGGACCATGGGTTAGTGAAACGATCTAAAAAAATAATTTTAAAAGTACATATGAAGTATTACAAATGCTTACTATAAATCCAGTGGAAGCTGTAGGATGAGGATAGCCGACGACATGTCCACATTACCCGTTGAAATGAGGCCCAATCAGGTACGATTTTTCCTCTTGCTTCTCGGAGCGCATCTCAGACCGTTGACATTTGTACTGTTTTTTTTTTAACTCCATTAGAGTACCCAATGCCTTAACGCGCGGACTCAAAACGAAGGAGGACTGCTCTGTTTCTTCTTCGGGTGGATGCGATGCCGACGAACAACTCCACCGCAGCTCAACATGTCAGGAATTCCGATAAGGTGCATGTCTCCCTCTCAAATCCTGCTATTAAGTCGAATCAAAATTTGCTTAAACCTTATCGGAGTAGTCGAAATTGAAATTACGCATCGATCTGATGTAACCTCAATAGGATTGATTCTAATCGACGTTGTTTTGATCTGTAGCTTGTAGATGATCCGAAGACATCTGTTTCTCCCAACCAAACTGACCAAATAAATAAGAAGAAAAAGGTAATCGGCACAAATCTTCTGGCATTTCCTACCTAACAAGATTAGGAAACTTGACGGAAAGTCAAATTTGTAGGTTATCAACAAAGCAAGTGGTGCGGAATCCCTAATTTGGAAGCTATTATCGACTTTTTTTTATTGCGTTTAAAACAGGAAGAGCAACTGGAATCAACAAGAGCTGCGATGAGCGAGGCGAGGGAAGAGAACGAGAGATTGAAAACAATGTTGGCCCAGATCGTGAAAGACTACCAATCCCTTGAAATGCATTTTTCCGACGTCGCGAAGCAAGAAGGAACAATCAATACCTTTCTCACTTGCAAAAATCCTGCCGAAGAACACGAGCTCGTATCTCTGAGACTCGGATCCGGCTCGAGCGCGCAGGAGAGGCCGAAGGTGGGGTTCAGAGCGGCGGGGGAATTGGGAAACCTCACCCTTGGTTTGGAATGCAAGACGGAGAACAGCTCAGAGGAGACGGCGACGAAGGGCGAGTCGGAGAAGACTGGGAGGCGAGTGGGGGACGAGGTTTCACCGCAGGGCCATGTGAAGAGAGCTAGGGTTTCAGTGAGGACGAGATGTGATGCGCCTACGGTACACATATTTATACTGTTTGATGAAAGATTAATGTTTAATAATATTGATCAATCCGTTTTGATTTATATCTGATGGAGATGTAATAGCATGTGTATGAGCAGATGAACGATGGATGCCAATGGAGGAAATATGGTCAGAAGATAGCCAAAGGAAATCCATGTCCAAGAGCTTACTACCGCTGCACAGTTGCAGCTGGATGCCCAGTCAGGAAGCAGGTATTCATATATCTAATTTTCAATATAATCAATTTATTTTTTATCCTTAATAATGATTCTTTTATTGAAATTTGAAAGAAAATTTAACAAAAAAATTTCGAGAGATAGAAGAATAATGAAATGGCCTATCAATAACATCATAAAAGATTTCTTGATACTTTTGATTTTATTTTTGTTTTAGTTGTTGATATTAAGAAATTAATATCTAACTTATAATGTTATTTATATTGTCACAAAATCAAATAGCTAATGAACATTACATAACATTACAATGTCACAGAAATGAATCTAAGTATAAATCAATTATTTTTTTTAGTGCAAGGATGGCAAACACTACATAAGAGAATAAAGGATAAAAGCGTTGGTTTTATCCTTAATTATGACACTTTTTTCTAGTTTTAGGAAAGAAGTTTTAAAAAAATCTTTAAAAATTGAGAGCTTAATAAAAGTCTTATGATTAAAAATAAAACTTTCATTAAATTTTGTTTGTTAGAAATGAAAAAAAGGGAAACTTTTAAAAAAAATTTGCAAAACAAAAATCAAGCTATAATTATGACATGTCATAAAAATTTTATCTATATTATCGTCCAATATAATAAAAGTGACTCTACTGAATAATGCGAAGATGATAAACTAAATAAATGAAAAAGATACATCTTTTTTTAGCTCGTTGGCTTTATCCTTTGTTGTCTGTCTTTTTATGATTTTAGAAACTAATTTTAAAAAATAACTGTTCATAAAAAGTTATAAAAATCAAAAATTTGTTGAAAATAATAGTTCAAAGTAAATAAGAAATTTTGAAATAAAATTTGAAAACCAAACTAGTCAAAACTAATGCATATTATCATCTAAAATTTGTCAATATTTTAGCTCTTAATATCAAATGTTGATGTTTGATAAGTGTTATTTAACATTTGCGTCTAATTAATCATCTAATTTTTTCAATAAATATTAAATAACATAATTGTATCGGATAATGAAATAACCTTACGTCAAAATAATTGATTTTCTTCTAAGTAAAAGGATGGTGAACCCAACACCAAAAAACAAAAGAAAAATAGACTTTTTAGCTCACCAGATTAGGGTTGAAAGAAAAGTTGTTCTTGTTTACCACAAGTTGTCAAATTTACTGCAAGATCCGTGCACGCACCAACCCCCATCGTTGTCCAGTTACCATATACATGCATGTGATGCATCTATATGATACATGCCTGACTGTTCTATAAGCATCCTTCGACATGCACGATGATGGTAAAAAAAAAAAAGGGAGAAACCGTTGAATTTTTTTTCTGAAAATTAAATTTTTGTCAAGTGAATATTAGGATTTATTTCCATATTTTTGCTTTAGGTGCAAAGATGTGCCGAGGACTTGTCCATTTTGATCACCACCTATGAAGGCAACCACAACCACCCCCTTCCCATCTCCGCCACCGCCATGGCCTCCACCACCGCCGCCGCAGCCACCATGCTCGCCTCCGGCTCCTCCTACTCCGCTGGCCTAAACTTCTCCTTACCTAACGGCTCCGGGGGCGATGGCCGACAATTCTTCCTCACCAACCCGTCGATTGCCTCTTCCCTGTCCCACCCCACCGTCACCTTGGACCTTGCCAACCCCTCCCCCTCCCAACCGGGCCGACCATTCTCCGTCGCGCCGCGGAGCCTCAGCTTCGGCGGCTGCCATTTGACCTACGGGGGAGGTCATTTCAGGCAACCGGGTACGGGTCAGAACACGATAACCGACACGATAGCGAGGGCGATATCGGCTGACCCTTCGTTTCAGTCGGCGTTGGCCGTTGCGATTACTTCTTACGTGGGAGGTGCAGTCCCGAGGCGGGAGGAACAGCTCGACTTGGGCTCGAGCTCGAGCCAGAAGCAAGGGGGATTGGGTTATCTGCAACGGGAATTGGGTGCTTCGGGTTCGAGGAGTGGGCCAAATGGATCTCCGGATGGAGATGAATGATTTCTTGGTTGACAAAGACCTACTTGTTCGATGTTTGTAATTTGTGATCGTCGTATAATTTGGATTTAAGCTGTAACTTTGCTTCCATGGAGGAGTAATTGCTAAGTAAAACTTGATGTAAAAAATAAAATTAACTTTGCATGGAGTTTTGTGTGGCAAACGTTGTTGTTACCAATGTCGATGTTGTAATGTTTTGATTAGAGGTTGGGAAAATGAGTGCTTTTAATGTTTTGAATGATTCATGTATTGTAAGATAAATACTTTGAAACTAATTAGGCATAATGTATAAGATATATAATGATTACATTATATGTCCACACATAGAGTTACAATCTAGAAAGCATATAACACTAACATCATGTCCTATTGATAAAGATTACTATAGTAACTTTCTATGATAGAAAAGTTAATCAAGTTATCATTAAGAGACATTGAAAATAGTAAGAGGGATAAATATTATAATTATAAGAGAATGATTTGATCATTTAATAAATAATTTATCTAAAATGTTTCTTATAAAAATCCAATAATATTAAGACATCATACATTACTTAGAAACAATAAAATAGATATCTATTTTTCAAGAAAGTGATAATAACATAATCAAGAAAGTAAAATTAGATTGGTTATTTAATGGTTGGTTTATAGATATAAAAAGTTATTTCTATTAATATTATATATTTGAAAAGTATTGGAAAAAGTTATTTGAAATAAACTTATTAGTGTGTTTTAGGTAAGAGAAGAATACAAGAGAAATATTAGGAGAATTCATTATAATTTGGATTTTAATGAAAGACATCTTAAAAGATTATTAGGACATTCTCATCCATTATAACTCTCATATATTAGATGGATTGATTGTAATAATATAAAATTTAAGGTAATTTGATTACCTATGTCAAATAATATCTTTTTTATCTAAATTAACAAGATACTTCAATATTATATTTTAAATAGTTACAAAATATATATTATACGTGCTTCAATATATTAATTATATTTAAAATTTTAAATGCACACATATTGATATTAGAATTATATACCATGGCAAAAATACATATAATATATGAATTAAGATATTGTGCATATATAAGTTTCAAGTATACAATAGTTATCTTATAGATATGCAAATATAATTATAATATAATTGAATTATATATATAAAAATTAAGTGATAAATATATTTTAAATATACTTATGTAAATATATTTTAAATGATGCCATGCATCAACATTCATCATGAAGGATACTATTTTGATAAAAATAAATAAATGTGATAAATTTTTTTATTTAAATGTATGTATAAAAAAATTTATAACTTCCAACATAATAATTCTTATGTACACCACATATACAATAAAACATTCTTCTCTCTCATCTGGATACAGAGAAGTTCTCTAAAAAATAACTATATGCTTATTACAATTAAAATACATAACTATGATATAAACATTTTATTATAAGATTAGTTGAAAAGGGAACGTAAATAATAAAAGAGAGATCAAATTTAACAAATTATTAATAAATTATGGATTAAATACTTTACATAAAAAAAACTTATTATAAATAAGCTCGTATTGAATACAAAACATTCCTAAAAAGTATATATATAATAAAATTAGAATACTTGATGTTGCTTGATTTAGGCCAAAGTTAATAAACAAAATAAGAGAGTGATCAAGTTTAATAAATTGAAAATACATTATGGATTAAATAAGCTACAGAAAATTTATCAGAATAAGTTGATATTAAATAGAAAACAGTCCTAAAAATATATAAATATTTAATAAAATTAGAATGCATGATAATGCTAGATATTAGGCCTAAGCTAATAAATTTAAAACAAGTATTTTCTAAAGTTAAACATCACATTAGACCACAGTTAATAAATTTAAAACAATTATTTTCTACGGTTAAACATCACAAAACAAGTATTTTCTATGGTTAAACGTTACATTAGATCACAGTTAATAAATTTAAAGCAAGTATTTTCACGGCCAGACATCACAAAACATCATTAAACGTGAACGGCAGGATTCGAACCTGCGCGGGCAGAGCCCACATGATTTCTAGTCATGCCCGATAACCACTCCGGCACGTCCACTACATAGAAATTTATGTAGATCTAAAGAGGGTATAAAGATTTATTGCATGTGGTCTAATGCCGTGGATGATAGAGGCAATTCGATCCACAATTCCAACGAGATCATCTTAAAAGATGATGTTCGAAAACCCAAGCAACCCAATGGGACTATAAGATTTTATTTTATAGTATATTTCTAAATTTTGTTTTCAAGAAAAATCAAATAAACAATTAAAACCAACTTCAACAAACAGAAAACCTCAACATTTGTATGAATTTTTCAAACGAACTTGTTATTATAACTTCTTGCACAAAACTAAGATTTGCTATTAACATACATCTCCAGGTTTTCTAGATATCTGCCAAGTTGTATTTGCAGCATCAAAAAGTAGGTGAAGCAGAATCAAGAACACACAAAAGCAAATCCAAAACTGCACTCTTCTCTAATAACCTGAACAAAAGATGAAGCAAAGACCCACCTGATGGCAAAGACTAAAGCACACTCTGACTCTGCAAGAAATCACAAACAATATCCTGCTTTAGTAGCTCAACTTTGATCAGTTCATTGTTGATCAAGTTTGAGGAAATTCTTACATTCAACAGGTTTTGGGTCTTGGGTCTGAGCTAGTTAGATTGCTTGATCCAGGAGAAAATAGAAGTTTTAGCTGTTGATTAAAGGAAAAACTTATGAAAAAGCACTAAAAAAGGGGTGTTTGCGTCTCTTTAGGTGAATGAGGAAGCAAACATGGTCCACATGAATCTCCAACAAATAAAAATACCAACCAACGTTTTCTTCTAGTTAAAGGATGTCAAGCACAGAGGTGTTGAGAAGTTTTAACAACATCGAGACACACAAATGGGGATTAAATCTCAACAAATACAAAAATTCTTCAATCGACTCGTGTATGGGGATTAAATCTTGGAGTAAGGTTTGGTCATTGCAAAACCTTGAATGACTTTTGACAAGAGTGATCAACCATGATATAATAGTTTAGTAATGGAGGCAATGGGTTGTGATTGAGCAAATTTATGATGGGTTTAATAGGGTTGACAAAAGCCAAAGAACATGACCAATTCCTTACAATGTTATAGAGTTAATAGGATAATAAAGTTAATGAAAATTATTAAAACAAAGCTCACAACACAATAGATTCGATATACTAAGATAGAATTGATTTGTGATGGTTTGATAAATCTGATGATACATGATGCATTTGATAGTTAGAAAATTTACTTCTCTTGAAGGTGGAGCGAAGCCAATGTGAATAGATCTTCATTCAAGAATAAGATTTATAGGTATATACAAACTATTAGTATCAATTTTATTAATGTAAATTTTGAAGTTAATAAATATTATTTATGTATTGACTTATCAAGTTGGGGTCAAATATCATAACTCTCCTAAACATCTTGTATAACATAATTGTATGATATCACAATGGCACAATGAATAGATGAATCCTTTGAACAATGTATTTTGCATTAAAATAAACTAATGTTGAAAAACAAATTTCAATGTCATGTTTGTGTAGACCTTTTAAAATTCTTTTTACTTGTTTTTGTTTAAATTATAGCAAATAATTTTGATGATTTTTGTATTTATATTAATTCATTTTAAAACATCTTTTAATTTAAAATATCCTTTCTAATCACAATGGTTAATAAAATCGGTGTGCCAATAACTCTAAACTTATAGATCTTTTAATTTGTCAGGTTTGTCTCGAGTGGATCAATACTAGGATTCAAGACTTGACTTAAAATGAGTTGGGTTTTTGAAACCTAATGAAATTAAATTTAAAATAATATAGTTATAAAATATATAATTAATTTTGTATTAAGAAATTAAAGTTATATATAATGATAATGAATTATAATAATTATTTAATTATATATTAATATAATAGTATTTAATATAATTATTAATACTCAAATGGGTTATCACATGTTGGGATATTCATAAGTTAGGTTTGATATATTATGAAATCAATGAATCATGTTGATCATTGCATCTAATTAAAGAATCTTAAAAAATTTGTTTAGAAGGACATTGATCTCAAAATTCATGTCAAACTCATTTGTTAAGATAAAGAAAATCATGATAGGCAAAAGAAGGCAATTATGAAAAACTCAATTCACACAAGTTGTTCTATAGTGTCTATTACATTTGCTGACAAAAAAACACGCGACACTTGATCATTTTTATAATCCTTACAAGCAAATGAATAGATTTATTACGATCCATCTTTTTGTAAAATGACAAATTTTTATCCTATTTAATTAAATGAAAAATAATAATTTATAAAATGAGACATATAAGTCAATATAATGATACAAGAAAAGATATTGAAAAAAATAAATAAATAAAAAGAATGAAAAACAAGTTTTGATGAAAGAAAATTCTATTCTTTCTTTTGATTGTATGTTTTTTAATTACAAACGAAGTAAAAATTTTCTCTAATACAATGTGCATCTAGTTTTCTCTCATCTAGTTTTCTATTATTGATTAATCTTATATGTTTTGAGGACATTTTTTGCTTCTTAAGTATCTTAATAGTATTAAAATTAATAACTTATGATATAAAAATGATTGATACATTTCATTTTCCTATCCAATAAGATTTGAACTTTCTTCAGTGGAATTTTTATTAAACTAATTTCAGATTTATACTTTGATTTATCTTTGTTATATTTAAAGTGTATTTCTTCCTTGATTTGGTCGACAAAAAAGGAAAAGAAAACTAATAATGTAAATAGAAAAATATAAAATAAACAGACAAGAATAACTACGAAAAGAAATTAAAGAAAAGCATATCCATTTCCGGCATCCTTCCCGCTGTGGGCCAGATTTGCCTTCACGAAACTGTCGCCGTTGCCCGCCCCTTCTCTTTCCTCTCCGGGGAAGACAGAGAGAGAGAAGGGAATGCAATAAGCAATGGAGATTAACGCCGGAGGTGGGAGATTACGGTTATAATTCTTCAAACCTTCGTCTTTCAAATTCCTCCTCCACGATCCTCCTGCCGGCCGCGGTTCCCAATCCCCCATCCTTCCCCAATTCGCTCCTCTTTGCTGAAGGCCATGGTCGAACGGCCACCCTCCGGCAAGCGGCATCCCACATCCAGCGAAGATGCCCTACTCCTCAAAGAGATCGAGTCCTTGAACAGGGCCCTCTCTGCCGACCCCAAACACCATCGCATACGGCCCGCTGATCCCAAGCCCCAAACCGCCTCTTCTTCTTCCTCTCGCAAGGAAAAGAAACCATCTTTCTGGAATTGGAAACCTCTCAAGGCCCTATCCCACATCGGCCAGCGTCGCTTCGACTGCGTTTTCTCCTTCCACGTCCACTCCATCGAGAACATCCCCGAAGCACTCGCCGATGCCTCGCTCTCCATCCAATGGAGAAGGAACAGTGATCCTCCCTCCGCCGCTGCAGGTACGACCTCCGTCAAGGTGTTCAATGGCGTGGCCGAGTTTGAGGAAACGCTCACCTACCGCTGCTCGGTCTACGGAGCGCGCCCGAGCTCTAACCACTCCGCCGCCAAGTACGAGGCGAGGCGTTTCATAATCTATGCTTCTGTGTGCAATTCCCCCGGAATGGACCTCGGCAAACACCTCGTGGACCTTACCAGATTGCTTCCCCTTACTCTAGAGGAGCTCAACGATGAGGGGAGCAGCTCAGGGAAGTGGAGCACGAGCTTTCGGTTGACCGGAGAAGGTAGAGGTGCTTGTCTTAGCGTTAGTTTTGGTTTCTCATTGATTCGAGATGGGGCGTTGGGATCCAGTAGCGAGAATAGGGTTTTCGATGTCCTCAACCTTAAAATGGTGGACGAGGGTTCGGTTGGTAGGGGTAGGAACAAAGGCCGTCGCTGGGGTCGATCTCAGTCGGTGGAGGATGTGAAGGTGCTCCATGAGCTCCTACCCACTTCCAAGTCGCATGCTTCTTCCTTGTCTGATTCTGTGGAGAACATGGAGTTGAAAATCGGTCAGGATATGGAACCGTGTGATTTAGAGGCCAGTTTGAAGACTGATGTCCAAATGGAAGACGAGTTCTCTGAAAGAAAGCCTTCTACATTACTTGAGAATGTTGAAGGGAGTTACCAAAACCAGTTAGAAGAGCCTGAATTTAATGTTATTGAGCAAGGTGTGGAAATTGCTGCAAATGATCAACTTTGTGCACCCATTTTTGATAAGATTGATCTTGAGGAGGATGATCAATTAAAAGGTGCCCCCCAAGTGGATGAAGAGAGTGCTGGTTTTAGTAGTGATTCCAAGGAATGCGCTTCATTGCATGAAGGTAATCCTTTAAAAAGGGAATGCCAAGGCATGACAACCCATAGCTTGCTCTTTAGTGAACCCTTGGATGTGGAAATGCTGCATTCTGAAACCAAGACATCTAATCAAACTAGTCAAATTGAGGTTAAATCTGAGCACAGACAAGGTGATCTGGAGAATGATCACTTCAGTTTTGACACATCTGATGCAATTGCTACCGAGTTTTTGAATATGCTAAGTGTCGAACACATTCCTGTAGTGGTTAGCTCTGACAGTGATCCGGATTCACCCAGGGAAAGACTTTGGAAACAATTTGAGAAGGAAACCTTGGGAGCTGGGAGTGTTCTCTTTGGTCTAGATATGGAGATGGAGCTTGATGATGGAAAAAGGAAGAAAGATGACATGTCAGAAGAAGACTCGGAGGATTTTGTTTTTTCACCTACGGTGCCTGAAGTAGAAAGAGAGATTCTCGATACAACACATGTCTTGAGCCATAGCTCAACGGCAGAACTCCTAGAAGTTGTTGAAAGTGAAGCGTTGATGAAAAAATGGGGCTTGAACGAGAATACGTTTCACTGTTCTTTACCTGGCAGCAGGAGCAGCGTTGTAAACCCTACTGATCTTTCCATGGAGGTGTCGCTTAAGTTACCACCGCTTGGTGAGGGATTGGGTTCATTTGTTCGGACAAAGGATGGAGGTTTCCTTCGCTCAATGAGCCCATCCCTATTCAAGAATGCGAAGAATAATGCATCACTTATAATGCAGGTTTCGAGTCCTGTTGTGGTTCCTGCTGAGCTGGGCTCTAGCATAATGGAAATTTTACAGCGTTTGGCGTCTGTTGGAATCGAGAAACTATCGGTTCAAGCACAAAAGTTGATGCCCATCGAAGATGTTGCAGGAAAAACGATACAGCAAATAGCATTTGAAGCCTCCTCGCCATTAGATGATTGCAAGAGGTGTGCAAGTTTACTTATTTGGATTGTTTCAAGCTTTTTTCTACCATATGTTGTTTCAGTTTGGCGCATTATCTATCTTCTACTCGCTGAAATGCATTACTTGTTTTTATAGGATGGACATTTTGTTACCTCTTAGTAGGCATGCAAGTGCTTCGATATCTGAAAAGGTCTCTGGTAGCAGGAATAAGCCAGAAGCTTTACATTGCTCTTCATGCAGTACTTATGAAATAGATTCTGGGTATGTTTCAATTGATGATCTTGCTCCCTTGGCAATGGATAAGATTGAAACCCTTTCCATGGAAGGGTTGAAGATACAATCTGGTATGTCAATTGTGGAGGCACCTTCTAACATATGCTCTCATTGCTTTGGAAATATATCTGTTTTGGAGGAAAATGGATCCAACAAGGGAAGGTTGACAGCTTTCGAGGGCACAGAAGGGTTACACCTCATTGATGTTAGGGATAAGGAAGATGATATTGATGAATTGTTGAGTTTATCCATAACTCTGGATGAGTGGGTGAGGCTTGACTCTGGAATGGTTGATGATGAGGTCCAAACCAGTGATAGAACATCCAAGATTCTGGCTGCCCATAGTTCGTCTTTGTCGAATTTAATTACAGGAGGGTGGAAGCAGGAGGCCATGGGTGGCAAGAGTTCTGGCAGAAAATGGGGCTTACTTGGAAGTAATTTCACTGCTGCTTTAATGGTACAGCTTCGAGATCCTCTGAGAAATTATGATCCTGTTGGGACTCCAATGCTTGGTCTAATTCAAGTTGAGCGGGATTTTGTGCCCCCAAAAGTTAAAGTATGCACTAATATTTCAGTGAAAAGGAACAATGATGAGGATGATGAACCAGAAAGAGAGCTTAAATCTGAACCAGTGGTGAATGGGAAGGAAGGGGAGGATGCCATTCCTCGGTTTAAGATCACTGGAGTGCATGTTGCAGGTCTAAAAACTGAGCCAAATAAGAAAAAGTTTTGGGGTAAACCAATGCAGCAGCAATCTGGCTCTCGGTGGCTGCTTGCAAGCGGAATGGGGAAAAGCAATAAACATCCATTTATGAAATCAAAGTTTGTTTCTGAACCTTCTCTTGGAACTACAGCAGTTTCTCCAGGCGATGTGCTTTGGAGCATTTCTTCCTTTGTTCGTGGAACTGGATCCCGACTAAAAGAGCAATTAGTTAATTCTCACATTCGCAATCCCAATGTTATCTTCCCAAAGCCAACTGTTAGTTTGCATTCTGCAGACTAAGCACTCACCAAATGCCATGAACAAGGACAAGATCAAGGGCAACTCTCATATTACCCAACTGATGAAACTGTGTTTTATTGTTGATTTCCTCCACAAGGTGCGTCATTAACAATGAAGGATAACAATCCAGAAGCTAAGAAGAGTCCAGTCATCTCACGATTGCTCAAGTAATAAATTGAGCTAGATAAATATACTATTTTACTCCCTTGCCTGTAACCGCCTGTACCATGCAAACAAAGAAACTTTGTTGTTCACAATTTACTTAAGCAGGTCTCCACTGTACCATAAACCTTGCATATGCTGATGAGCATAACAAGAGTGTACCTTTGCAAACAAGAGTCTGTATTCTCATAAAGGCTAATGTCACAAAGATTCTTGCAATGAATATTCATCTCGTTAATCTTTTTCCCTGTCAATTTGTTGTGATTATGCTGTGTTTGCTTCAATCCATGGCCATCTGAAGACTTTGTCTAAAAGTTTCTCTGTTAAAAAATTACCCAGATGATAAATTGTCAAAATTTGCTGTGTTTAATCCTCTTGTGGTGCTTCGAAGGAATATGAAATCAGTTTTCAGTGTTCAACAACAATTTAAAGTAAATCTCTGCACAACAACATTATCTATCACCATCAACTGTCACTTAACTATTGTGTGTACAACATTAGTTTCACTACATAAGAATGACCTCCTGAAGAGATGCCATTAATTGAGGGAAAGAAAGTGAGCTGCTCCATGTTGAGCTAACTCAGATGGAGCCATGTGGTTGTGTCTTCCTTCGTAAGTGGTTATCACATAGCTCGAGTCTTCTTTCATCCTCTCTACCCTCTTCTTCACACAGCAGCCTTCAATGGTGCATCGAAAGTAGTTCCTGCTAATAAAAATTGTTTAGGTTGTGAAGAGATATATGCATGGGAAATACCTGTAGAATTGATAAGAAAATAAAGTCTATGTCTGCTAAACAAGCTACATAAGCTGTTGAACAAATAAGCATCATTTCTGAAGTATTTTTTAGCTTAGTTTTTCATTGAAGTAAACCATAGTTATTAATCAAAATTAGATCTTACAATGTATTCAAGAATTGTTTATATTAGTTTGAAAAGTGTTGATGTTAGATGTAATTGAAAAAGTTGATTTGGTGGTATAATTTCAATAAATACTTGATAAAATAATTAATATTATGAAATAATTGAAATGTATTTTTTAGCTTTTTTCAAAATTATTTTTAAAAAATAAACATATATTTTCTTTTTTTTTGTAAAATAAACAATGTTTTAAAATATGACCACAAAAGTATCTAGTTAAGTTTCAATGCATGCATTATTAAAATAGCGTTTGTGGACATCAATTTGTCGACTACATGACGCTTGACTTTGTCAACCAAGTTTAATTAATTTTGTTATCATGTGGTTATTAAATATTTATATATTGGTTGAATCGTCAAAAGAATAGTACAAAGCATTTCATCTGCATTATCACAAGGAAGACGACATGCAAAAGAGCATTGTTAATTTTTTTTAATTAAAAATAAAAAAGTAATTTTCTACAAAGGTTTCCAAAACGAACCTTAGCCTAAAAGAATCCTTGAAGATGTCAAAAAGAAAAGGATGGTGACTAACTAGCTATAGGTTTGGAAAACTTTGAATGGTATCATTGATAGATCAAAGGAAAAACCAAATGAAAACAATTAGATATAAATGAGATATCTTTTTTAGTTTATTATTTATACAAACTTGTGATTTTTGTTGTTTTTTTTATTTATATTTTATCATATTGATACATTTTTGGACTTTGTATCTTATTAGTGTAGATTATTTCTTGATTAATTATGTAAAACATTTAGTATCTTTTTATTGAATTTTTACTTCTATAATTATTATTTTTTATTTTCTCTTTGAACTAAATCTTAGATAAGTTCATTTTTTTACATATAAAGATAACACTTTATATTACTAATTAGTATGGGACTTGGTTATTTTTGAAATATAAGTAATGATTAAAATTCTTAGAATAATATATGAATTTGACACCATGAAAAATGATTTTAGGAAATTTGATAGCAACTTCAGCTTTGACATATGGAGGATTGACATACAAGTATGCTTAATCAAGAAAACTTTTCTTAATGTTTTAAAGGCAAAGAGAAACTTGACAAAATAAATTATCAAAATATGCTCGTAACTCAAAGTATTTGTATCTTGAAGATAATTTTTAGATTATAGTCAATTATATGACCATTGAGGTGTTATGCAAAAGATTGATAACATTATATATGATAATTTTTAGAGTATAGTTGATTAAATGATCATTAAGGTGTTATGCAAAAGATTGATAACACTATATGTGATAATTTTTAAAATATAGTTGATTAAATGACCATTGAGGTTTTTTGTAAAAGATTGATAGCACTATATATGATAAAGTAACTCACAAATCGGTTGAATCTAACGCAATTGTTTTTTTTTGTATGAGAAAAGTATCATTCCAATACTATTTGATTCCTTAGTTATAACAACTTTTTATTTCATTCTAATATTAATTTGAGAATTAAAGATAAATATTTAATTTTGTTATATTATCAATTCAATCTTTTCTGTCTTTTATAATAATTTTTTATATAAAAAATAACCAATTAATGTAAATGAACCCTCTTTGTTATTGAATGATTTTAGAAAATAAATTTAAAAGGAGACTCTTATTAAGGATCTATTGGTATGAATAGGTAAAAGCAAATAAAAAAATAATACATTATAAAAAACAATGACAAGTCAAAGTCAAAATTGATGAAAAAAGATGAATTAATTATTGAAAAAAATATGAATCATAAAATTCTCAATGTGGACTCTTGCAAATGAAGAAAACATATGAATGTAAAAAAATTATAAGTCAAACTCTAAGATAGCATGTGTTATTTAAGAATGAGCTTGGTATACTCTTATCAACTATCGATTCCTTTGTCTCTTATAAAGCATTAGATTCTTGATTGTTGTTATTCCTATTCTATGAGTCATCACAAAGAGTGTATCACTACTTATATATTAGTTGATAATAGAAATATATCCCAAATTGTAAGACTTTTCATGTTAATTGAAAGAGGTTTGAGTTAGATCAAGACCTATAATAGAATTATTAAGACCTTTAAACAAACCTATTCCTAAAGAAAAAAAATCATCTCTTTAGATCGTTTAAATTCAAGTGACTAATAATTCTATATAAAAAGCAAAATCTTTGATGTTTCTAAGGGTTAATGTTGAGCCAAAAAAAATTTACGTTCTCCACTATTATAGCATAATATAATTGAAATGTAACATTAATTTTTTCTTTTGATTATATAATTTTTTGATATTATATAACATTTGGCAACATTTAATAATAGTTTTTTTTTATGGATAGAAGGTTTTTATATTATATTTTTGTGACATTTATATATTTAGAAAGAATCACATGACAAAATCTTAATATTAACTTATAGAACAAACAAAAGTACATATCATATTCATTATGTTGTGAAGGTCCTACAATTCTAATGAAGAATAATTCTAACAAAGATTAGAATAAATTATAATTAATGTGGTGTGACAGAACTTACTTATATATTCATGGGTAATATAAATAACATAGAAAAATTTTATTATATATTGAATTTATTTCATATTATAAATTAAAAATAATATTAAAATTTTACAATTAATATTTTTCTTATTATTTAATAAAATCTTAAGTTTTTAAGTTATTTACAACCTCAAAATACATTACATCTAATTTGAGTCTTATTTAGTTAACTTTCCTTCATATAATGTTAGAAAGTTGATCAAGAGAAATGATTCCAGAAAGATGAACGAATTTCTAGAGATGAGTTGTTTGTAGGAATAACACGTAGGAGCTTTAAGTTTTGAAAGGTATAAGCAGCAATAAACACGTTCGAAAAATCACTTTCAAACGGCTCTCTCACACATCCTTTTTCTAGGTTAACCTTAACCTGAATCCTATGCCGCATGTGTCGAACTACCTCTTGTAGTGATCGAGTTAGTATTTTTACCGAACAATTCGTATTGATTCACAGTTGTTTCAAGTCTGATTCTAAAACTAAACCAATTGCACACAAATTTACCTTGGATTTGGGTTGCCTTTGACCATCTTCTTCCCGTACTTCCTCCACTTATATCCATCAACTAAGTTCTCGTTCTCTGATTGCGTTATGAAGGCCACTCTGCTGCTCCTTTTTCCCGGCAAGCTTTCACCCCTGCATTCGCACGAAAGTTGCCTCTTCAAAAGAACCCATAACCCAAACAAGCAAACGATACAAGACAGAGCAAAAAAGAGATCAAGCACCTGCCCTCAACCCCTGTTGTGCTTCCGCTTGCATCGACGCTGTTCTGCAGAAAAAAGGGTCGTTGCATTGCTTGCTGTTCTTCGAGCTCTGCGTCGAAAAGGAGATAATCATCGATCTCGAACAGGATGTTATCGGCCTCTTCCATCTAGGAGGCCTGGGAAGACAAGAGATTGGGGTTTGAGAGAAAAGAACCAGAGTTTTAGCTTGTTCTTATAGAGGAGGCTCCGCAGTTTCATGGCGACCAGGCGTCTTGCGGGATTAACGGAAGCTTCACGGAGAGTCACCACTCGAGTCCCCATGCGAGCTCGAGCTTGAAAGTGATATACATCACCGGAGACTTGCGGTCTTGTGCCTTGAAAGACTTCTCCTCTGCTGTTGTGCTGGTGTGGAGTAAGTCAAGATGTATGTTACATGGGGTTGAGAACGAATTAATGGAAAAATTAGTTAATATTCGCTAACGAAAGGAGACACGTGTGAAGACTTGACTCTTTCTACACTTCACAAGCGTGATCCGTCACCAAACTTGTTCAAGGAAATGTTGTGATTTATGAAAATAATCTCATTTTATAATTTTAATATTTACTATTTATTAATCATCTTTCTCAACATTGTTCATATTATTATTTTTTATTTTAAAATATTTGAATTAAAATTACATATGTCACACCTCATCATTTGGAATATTTTTGTCTCCATATTTTCAGTAAAGAAATTGCTTGAAGATAGTGATATTTAGTATAATTGACACAAAGTCTAGTTCATTTGCATCCATGATTAAGTGCTAAGTGAACGCCAAAATTTGCTTGCCGTTCATAGTAACCTCCAACCATTGGTATTTCGAAATCACACGAGTATTATCGTGTGCTCTTGTTAGCCACACAGTTAAGGTATTATGATATAATAAAAATAAAAAATAAAAAACAACTTAAAATATTAAAACAAAATATAAGATCTCCATATAAAAAATTATTTTAAATTTTGAGATGAATTTTTTTTAAAGTTGATAAATTGTAATAACATTTATTTTTTAGTTTATATTTTTGATTTAATGATTAGATGATTGATTATTTATTAACTAATGATCATTATATTAAAGTAATATTATTTTTAATGCATCTTGAGAAGTGTACTCAATGAAGTATTATGAAATTTGTGTATAAACATATTTTTGGATATCCATTAGTTATGTATCATAATTTGAAGACCAATTAGATTTATTTTGAATTGTTAAAATTTAAAAAATTAAGAAAATTTTTTATATATAATTCCAGTTATTTGAATAGAAACCCTTTTATATATGTTTTCTTTCCTCCTTCGACTTAGAGTTGTAAGTAGAAAAATGAATTATGCATAAAAAAAACATTGCGATAGGCATTTTGAGGCAAGATCCAATGCTTCTCAATGGTCGTTTAGCCAAGAGAGACAGATTTGCCAAAAAAATAAAGAGTTGGATGGGATCTCAATAGATTTTAAGTCAAGTGATACAATGAAGAGATTAGGGGAATAAGACTGGATTTCTAAAGGAGACAATGTTATATTTTTTTAGTTTAAAATTGGAGTTATTCTTTTGTAAGCTTGTTATCATAGTTTGATATATGATCTAAATTGGAGTTTGTAATATTGGAAATACTTAATAGATTATTAAGAAATATGAAAAGATATTATGCATAAACTTAGAAAATGTGACATATGTGATAAAGATTGGTGTTCTAAAGTTGTAACGTAAATTATTAATTGAGTAGGTGACAACACATTCAACATTAAGCATAAAATCATGTAAAGTGATTTTTGTCACATCGAATTTCACATATAAAAAATAAAGAATTTAAGATAAACTTTATATAGACTACTTTAATAAAAAGAACAACCTTAACTTTAGATTGTTACTAGAAAATAAAAGTTGCTGAAAAATGTGCATGTTTGTCACGATGATATCTCATAGTTTCATAGGCATTAGCATTTGGAGCACCAAAGATAGAAAATGGTGATGTGGTGGTATTTGGGTTAATAGGAAAACTTGGGATGTTGATAGAAACAAAAATTTGTTTGTTTATAGGCTTTTCTTGTTGAAGATCTCTTACTTTCGTTCATTATTTTTCACATGAGAAGTTGGAATATCTCTAATTAGGGTTATAACATACTATATTCACAAAGATGGAAATCATACAAACAAAATAAATTTTATTTGATCATTTTTTTCTTCTATTACACAATAGTGAGCATTTTTATTTATAAAGACCTCAAAGGTTTATTAATAATATTTAAGAAAATATAAAATAAAAACATTAAAAAATTAATTAAATTAAATAGTTCCAAATTAGTAAACATTTTGGGTTAGCGAGATTGGCGGGTTGGCATTATTCTTCAAGGGTAACGAGTCGGCGTGGGTTAAGCGCAGGTCAAACTGTGTTCCCAAGTTAATCAGGTCATACTGACACATGGGCGCAAGGGTTAGCTCGAGAAGTGGCAGTGGCTACTGATGACAGCAGACGATGGTGATTGGTTGCAGACAATGAAATCAATAAAAAAAAATTCGAGTTTAAGCAATTTTCAGTCAAATTTTGCACTGATAAACTTATGGTACTAATGCGATGCCAACAAATGTGTTTCTAAGCCAATATTAGACGTTCCTATGTTATTTGGGTTTATATATACACACACACACACATAGAGAGAGAGAGAGAAGTGAAGGTGAGCATCACACCCCACCCTCTTAAGCTTTTGACAAGTGATGATTAAATAAAACCACTTCCTTCACAGTTCACATCAAATCATGCTTATACTAAATGAATATAAGTATATAAAATTACAACTCTTAGCATCAATACTAAAATACTATTCACAAGTTTGCAACAAATATAGATCAATTAAGCATGTATTTTCTAATAAATATACATATGTAATATAAAAATCATTCTTTATAACATCATTAACACAATCTTTATATTGCCATAATGTTCATTAGGTTCTCCTATTTCATGTATGCCAATGTTATGCCCTATAATGTAAGTATGAATATAAGCATAATATACTTAACAAATACAACACAAAAAGTTAAAAATATATCAAATGTAATATAAGTCATATACTATGAACTCTAAGAAATAATAACAAATGCATTACATCTATATAACAATCATTTAGCAATGTGTTTCACTAATATCATGTTACTATATAAATATATAAAAAGAAGTCATAATAATATTATATAGATCATTGTGTTTCTTAAGTATACATTTTATTTTCATGACTAATAGTACAAATTTTCATCAATTTCACACATTCTTAATTATATCTCTTTATATATTTATCATATAGAACTAAATATATTTAAATGATTCTTTAAATATAAATTTCATGATATTATTTTCAAAATACCAATTCCGATATGCCTCTTATTCTTAAAATTCTCATCATCATCATCACAATATCTGACATCTCACCATCTCACATATCACTTTCTAGACTTCATGGTTGATCATATCATTTCATATATAATCCAATACAATTAGTAGAAATTACATAACCCAATAAGTAGTTATAAAAGAGGTGAGATGCCAAAACTACCATATTATCTCATATTATCTCAACCATATCAACATTTAACTGGTGGATCTTTGGGATAAGATTATACCAAAAACTATATTTTTTACAACTGTATCATGTTCAAATATAAATATTAACTTGAGTAAAAGTATATAATATATCAAATACCAATCAAAATAGCATCTAATAATAAGATACATAACACAAATTATTTGCATTATAATTAATTTAGTTACTTATCTGAAACCTTGAAAATTATTTGTGATGTCCTTTTTATTATCATCTGGCCTTTTTTTGTCTTTGGGAGCCAATAACTCTTTTTTGTTTTATTTGAAATATCAAATAATAAAATTATTTTCAATCCTTTAAAAATTTCATGTAGTAAAAGCAAATTCAAACGTTTTAAAAAAAATCATTTTGAACCATAATGGAAATGATATTAGTACAATTTTTGGAATCATAAATTATTCACATTTCTTTTAAAACAATTCCTTTTTTATACAACAATAGAAGGACAAGCTTATGAAATATTCTTTTATAGATATAATAAAAATAAAATTTAACATATTTGGTGGCAAAGATAGCATTTTTCATATCATCAAATGCTAACTAGCAATTATTCTTTTCTAATAATTAATGAAGTGTTTTTTTTACCTCAAAGTGTTATGCCAATTTAGGCATAAGCTTACAAATACTAATAAAATGAAAAGAAATGTATAACATAATATAAAACAAGCAAGTATTCAATAACAACATACATGATTTATAATATAATCAATATAAAATTAGTAAAAGATATTATCTTCCTTTTTCTTGGATTCATTGAAAACATAAGTTTATTTTAGAAACATTATTAATTTCTTTTAGTCTCTTTTAAATTTTGATACATTTGAAATATTTTATTTCGAAAAACCTAATGATATTTTCTTAGCAATACTCTTATAAACACTTCAATATGAGTAGTGGTTTTACTTTTGGAGAAATATTTTTTTGAATAAAAAAATACTTATTTTCATAAACATTTAATAGTCAAATAATAAGGTTTTTTTAGAAACAATCATTGATGCTCCATCCTTGTACTCAACCCAATTTTTCATCACTTGTAGATGTCGAATCTCCTTGTTATTTTCTTTCAAATACACATAAATTAGTATTTGTTAAACATTTTTGTCATTTTAACTAAATATCATAACCTCATCATGGTTAAATCAAAATATATGTCCAAATAATAAAGATAGATTATTATAATAAATAATGACAACTATATCTCATATAACTTTTTCACATGTCAATTACGTCCTTAACTTAGCATTCACATTCACATTACATTAATCATATGCATGACATACAAGTTTTGCCTATCTCTTATTTCCCTTTGTACAATAATCATACTAAAGCTTGAATCTTTGTACAACTCTCTTCTTCTTTTTATAATGCTTAACCAAATGTTGGACTTCTCAATTTCTCAAAAACTTTCTTAAGTCACGGTCAACACTTTATTTATACTAATTATTGTGATTTTCTACATTCCAGACCTTTTAAATGTATTTAGCAAATTGTTCTTTCATGTTGATGCCTTTTCACCATCTAATCTCTTATTTTCAAGAATTTTTGATGATTAAACTCACCTCCAAGTCAGATCTCTTGGTCGTTCACCACTTGGCTTTATAATCTATTCAATTTTTATTTAACATATAGGTATGGTCTCCATCTTTATATACTATATGATCTACATCTTATGTCGTAATTCGATGATTCCATATACAATGTTATTCTTTACTTGATCGTATTGATACGAGTGTGCTTATCATACTGTATGATGCATTCATTCGTTACTAAACTTAATTGAATGTTCCCTTCTCATTTGAGTGTAAGCGTATAATCTTTATTTTTGTACCTTTTGTTTTATACATTAACATCCATGTACGATGTTCTGGTTGTTCTTGTATGATCATCAATCAATTTTTGTGCCTATTCATTTCTCTCCCAAGTTTATTCTCATTTTTTATTTGATTACATTGTATGATATTTCAATTGTACTACACAGTCATATCCTTCTTTAGCACTGACTACACTTTATTATACTTATATAATTATGTTATTTATTTGTATGATATAATCTCATCTTATAAATTTTTTTGTAATACATAATGACTGATTCTCATTTTTTATTGTAAATTTAAAAAAAAAATTTCAAACAAAATTATAAAAATTTTCAAAATATATTTAGATAAAAAATATTGTCTTATAATTTATCTCTTTTTAAGACCATAAATCATTCTTAATATTATACATTTTTTTAACATAAATTATCTCAATTTTGTTGCATGATTCTTCTATCAACTTTTTCTTGTTTTGGCTTACTATGCAAAAAAAAATAATTTATCACTTTCTTATTAAATAATAGATCCTCAATTATTTCCAAATAATCTTTCCTAAAATATTTCAAAAGCTTTTCTTAATTTTTCTTTTTTTTTCTCCCCACTTCACCCCTTCATATAATACAAATCTCTTAATTATATTTATATGATGGAAATCACATCATTCATTTTATTAAGTAATAGTTTAGCACTCTATCAAAGCTATGCACTAATCATTTGTTGGGCATCAGATTATCTATTTCATTGAATGAATTGTTCAAAACTCTTAATCAAAAATTACAAAAACCTAACATATGACTCCACATAAATTAATCATATCATACATTAAGTCTAACATACTGTTCTATTAGTTCACCTTTCAACAAAATCTAACCTCTAACTTTCTCTTTAGTGGTTAAGTATAGTGAATCAAGGGAAAACTCTACTATTCAAAATACATCATGAAGCAAGAAAAACTTACTTTTGAAAGTTTCATGTTTCCAATTAACTCTATTTCCTCAAGTTCTATCTCTAGCTTCAATCATTTTGCAATAGACTAATTAATTTTACAATCCTTGAAGTAATATACAAAAAAAATGAGTCATCACATAGAATATCATGCCCTGCTTAAGCTTACTTTTTGATAATATCTTTAATAGATCAAGTAATGAAATTAATTAAAATTTAAAAGTAGCTAGAAGATGCAACTTAACTAGATGAGAAATGATAATTAAAATCAATTTTATATCAATTCCATATTATTTATTATCATAATTTACTTAGAAAGGTACCAAAATCTTAGAAATCAAACGAATCTTTCAAAATATTTATTTTTTCCTATTTTGAAGTAGTGGCATAACACTACAATTACTTAGCTATAGAAATACATTGTCCACATTCAACAAAATTCGACATTCCAAACTACAATATAAGAAATTACATTGCAAATCAATCCAAAGAAATATGCTAGAACTACTAATCAAAGTATCACATAATATAACTATAAAATTGCCAACAAAATAGACATATCCATCTTATACAACACCACATACTAATTAAAAATCTGTCCAATACACTCAAGAACATAACTCATAAAATGCTAGGTTTTCTTGCTTGGTGAGAGCTTGTACCATGCCTTATAATACAAGTAAAAAAATGAGTAGAACAAGCTTAGAAAATAAACTAATAGCTAAAGACAAATAAAGTAATGTGAATGTAGTGAAATAGATATAAACTAATACTAATTAATCATATCAAGTGTGTGACATGAAATACTAATATAAAATTATGTCTCTATGCACACAATCATTTTTAATACTAACATATTATAAAATTTTTCTTATGCATACTTACTAATCATTTGCATATCATTTATATAATATTAATTTTCTCAAAATTTTAGATTATATTTCTCTAAAATAAAAATTATTCTTGGGATCTTTATCAACATCATCTTATTTGACATCTCGTCATATCTATCCTACATCAACTTGGCTAAAATTATAATAATCACATATAAATTTGTGAACCTTATGGTCAACCAACACATACTATCTGACCATCTCATCTCATTTTCACCTTGTCTTAACACACAAGTTGAAATTGCATCAACCTAACAAGTAGTTATATATATTCTTTTTTATATATATGATCATCAAAAAGCAAGTGGCTCTCTTGAATATGGTCATAAGAAAAGAATATTCTTTTTTATCGATTCATAGATATTATACAATATGAGGCTCAATAGGCCTAGTCTCTTCCACAATTCTTTTTATCTATAATATCTCATTACATTACATGTAAATTCATATGGTTTAATTAACCTTCTTTCTTTCTTTTTCAGCTTTTCTTTTGACTTTCTTTTTTCATTACTTCAAATTGTTCTTACATCATACTTATAGATACACATATACATATTTTTATACACATACTATGCAAAAAATTCAATTACACATATACATTGCCATCAAATTTCATGTCATGCCACACATAGTACTCTGATAAATATTAAGTATTTAAGATGCATTAATATGTTAATAATGTCCTATTATTCTCATCTAATCTAATTGATGCATAAGGTATATATAATAATGTCTACTTGTATCAAAGTTATTTTTGTTTATATACTTGACACCTTTAGGATGATTTTTTTATCATTTCCCTTTTGCCTTTATTTTCTAATCATGAGCAAAATAAACATTATATATTAGAAATTTTTTGGCTTTTCTATTCATTTTATAGATTCACAACCTTTTAATTTTGCTTAAGACCTATTCCAAACTCAAAAAAAAAAAAAAATAAAGCTAGGATTATGAGGTAATAAATGCTAAAAATAGCACATCATCATAATGGCACATTTCGAAGATTACCCCATCAAAAGTTCTATTGCCAAGCCAAAGGAAGACTCAAGCAAAAACTTACCTTAAACACTTTCTTCAAGTCATAATGCTCAAAAGCTTTCTCCAAAAATTTCTCCTCAAAATCCCTTTGGCTATTGTTGCTAGACTTCCCCAATTCCCTAAAATTATTCCTTCTTCCCTTCTTTTAGTCACAACACCAACCTTTCACATAAGTTGTAGCTGTGACACCTTAGATTGAAGTGGGTAGAGAGTAATCACTAGGTGATGTCCTTAGAGAAGATTCATTAGACAAAGAGAGCCTCCTAACAAGCATTTAAGTGGAAGGGTACATTAATGACTAGTTTCACATCAATAATTGAGAGATTGATTATGATAATTATATGTAATGTCATAATTTTAAGATATGAAGGTATCTTTTATAGGCAAAACTCACTTTGGTTAGGATAGGACAACCCAAGAAGATAATATTTATACATCAAAGCTTTACACAAAGTACTATTAATGCTATGGATCAGTATCATACCATATTGTATTATACATACTCATCAAGGTCAAGGCATAGCATAACTGGCTAAAAACCAAGTCATACCCACACATCAAAGTCCTACACAATGTGCTAGCCGTTTTAATGCATAATACACCAAGGTCTTACACAAAATACTATTAATGTTTGAGTAATTCAATCCCATTAGCTAAAAATATAAAAGTTTTATATATGGAATGTTAGTGATGTAGGAAAATAAGGTATCCAAGGCTAACTCATGGCCTAATGTTTAACTAGTGCCTATCATGCTTTATGTCAAGATTATTACTCATTTATCTTTCTTTGCTAATAGTGATATTTTATTTCCTTTGGACTTGCAGTCCTTGTAAACCTATTCATTTTTTTTCCATTGATGAAACTTCTCTTTTTTGTATAATTTCACAATAGCTTGTAATTAGATCTTAATATTTCAATACCATTATGGGTATAATAAACAAGATAAAGCATATATGTCATCTTATAGACTCTTAACATTTTCTCATAAACTTGAGATGAGCACATCTATTCTCTTTTCTAATTCTTCTAAGTTTTGTTTTCCCCTTTCATTCTTTTTTCCTATTTCCAAATATTATATATTCTATATTTTATCTCTTTTCATAATCTTTCTCATTCCGTAATATATCTTTTCTTATGTTTTGTCTCTTCTCATTCTACACTTTGTCTTTGCCATATTCTGACATCACTATAACAATTAATATCATACATGTTAATGTTTTTATGTCATCATTAAGCATACAACTATAGCTACTAAGAAGATCTCTATACATTCAATTATAGATATTGAGAACATAATGCATTATGTTAGAACAAAGATAAATTGACAACTTATGTTGTGATAATAGTTTTATATTAGTGCATTTTATCAAAGATAATAATAATACAATTAAATAAATTTTCTTACCTGCACTTGCTAAGATTGATCCAAGTCAACTTTCCTTTCTTTTCCTTTTTTTTTAATTTCCTTTAAATAAAAATAGCTCCTTCTTTAAAAAATTCTTGTAGAAAAACACTTCAACTTGTTATTGTAGGCTCTCCACAGCAGCAACAACAAGAAAGTTTTTCTTTTAACTATTGCATGGCTATGCCACACTTAATCTTCTTTCTAAAAGGATCAAACAACAACTCCCATTGAAAACTCCATCTTCTTCCTTATTGAAACAGCCACAGCTGAACCTTGCACCTCTGTTGCTACTACAATTGAACAATCCAAATTTGTGAAAATAAATATGTTTCTAATTTTATTTATATTTTTATAAATCTCAAAAAAAAAATTAGAATTTTTTTTAAATTATTTTAAAAATACTAGATGTAACCAGAAAAATGCGAAATTTAGCCAAAGAGTAGATCTTGTAAAGAAGATTTAAATAAAATTAACAAATAAAATATTGAAGATTGAATTGATAAAAAAAAATTCAAAAAAATATTATACTTTATTAAGTTGGGTTTTTAATAGGAATTTAATTAAAACAACAATGGAGTAAGAATAACAGTTGGTAATAAGGGTTAGACATGATTTTAAAATTTTAAATAAAAATAATTATTTCTAGAGACTAACATGCTATTTAGAATAATATATTCCAAGAAGTGACTTATTATTGCAAGTAATATGTTTCAAATGAAGTAGAGCTATTGTTATAAATAAGATATCTCTCAAAGTAGCACCAAAGGAGATACCATTAGAGTTATTTAGTATAATATATTTTGAATACACCTAATTTGATTCATCAAATGTTAACAAGCTTAGTCTTAAATCCAACTTAAAGTGAAAAATATAATACGAAAAGACGTATGTAAATGAGTTAAAGAGAAATTCATAGAATTTTGTAGAAGAGAAGAATAAATTTTTAAATAAATTCAAAAGAAAATACAATATGTTTTTTTATTATCTATGTGCTTATTATTTGATGTAGACCTAGTATGCAACATGTCTTAAATATTTTTGTTATATTCACGTTACATAGTTCATGTCATTGAGATAATGACAATTGACTTAACTTATTTTATGATATAATATTTTAGGTCAAGTTGATAGACATCATTGGACTTAAATGAAATATTGAGATGATAGCTTATAAATCATTTTAATTAGCAATCATTTACTTTTTCATTATTATATGAAAGCTATTGCATTAACTCCTGTATTTCACTAACACGAACTTGTTATATTTGAGCATGGTGTGTAGTACTTATTTTAGTTTAATATTTTTTACTATGATGCAAGAACTCATGTTTAAAGAAATATGAAATGTTCTTAAATATTAATTTTGCTATGATTTTTAGTAGTAATTCTTTTTTATAAGTGTCTTTATGTTTTAAAAATAGTCTTCAAATTTGCAAACCAAATGAATTTTAAAACAATTTTGACATGATTTTATTTCTTTGAAACAATTATTATAAAAAAATCAAAGAATAAAATAAAATAATTGGAAAATATGGCCCTAAAGGAAGAAAAGGTTGACAAGTTGCCATAGTAGGTCCTCATGCTCTCTGTCCTTATTAGTTCCAACAACAACACATTACAAGATTATTGTTCCTTCCTCTTAAAACAACATTGCAATTAGGGCTTGGGATACCACTTTCATAACACCCAAACAACTGACCTCCTAAAAATATTATCCATCCCCATTTGAAGCTAGAGGCTTAATTAAAAGCAAACCTTGCTCTCCTACTTCTAAAAATCTCATGAAAAATTCGATTTCATGTACTTAATGCTTACATGTTTATCCATGGCTCTAGATGAACTTAAAACCTCAATTAAAAAGCCCTCTCTTTTACTCCAATAGATGATTGAAAATAAGATAAGAATTAAATATACCCTTTAATAAATAATGCTTTAATCAAGTTCAACAATTCTAATTAAATTTATTTTTAGCTCCAAAAATTATTTTTCATTCATCTTGAATTCCATTTTAAGATCTTTTTTCAACAATATTCTTAATTCCTAATTTCAACATACATGCAATTTAGCATACTTTTCAAGACACTATCAAATATATTCTTTTAATTCAAATACATGTCATCATCAAATTATCAATCTTATTAATCCAAATATGAGTCATTAGGATCTTAATTATACTTTAACAAAAATAAGGACACAAATGCATTATTTGTTGTACCTATCATACTATTTAGTTTGTCTTTCTTTAATAATGTATCATACTTTAAATCTCTTGTTCTCTACATTCCAAATAGAGTGACTTTGCTCAATAGTATCTTACTTTTCTTATTCCTTTATTGATCCGATACTTAATGTATCATTCATTGAATCTACAAATGATCAGTATTGTTCACTATTTTGTACGTCCTATTAACAAACAATAATAAGTTCTTTTCATCTTAAAAGTAATGCATGATACATTGAAGGTAATGTATAATACATCTAACACAAGAGATCGTACACAAACTCAAGGGACCTTACATATACATTTCTCTTTTGATAAATTTAAGCCTTGACTTAATATATATTAGTGATATCGTGGCCTTACTATGTTAAGCTAGTGTCTATTTTAGTTGTCCCATCCCAACCTAAATAGGTTTTTCTATTCTCAAAAAGACTAAATCTCATGACTATGATATCTCATATAAACATCATAATCACTCTCTTGACAATTAATATGAGATAATTTATCTTTATATGCCCTCACCTATAAGACTACCAAGAGTCACTTATATCTCAGGACAATGCTTAACATTCAGTCTTTGCCCTCCATAATCTCAAGTGTTATAAGTCCACAGTTTTGTCTCAAGCTTTAAAATAGGAAGTTAATTGTGAGATTGAACTCAAGGTTAAGGCCCTCTCTAAGGCATATATTAAGAGGGAGAGACTTGTGCTAATTTCAAGTCCAAATATGAGAAAGAACCATATTGGACCAATAAATAGGTTAATTTGATACCAATTATGATATTCTAGTATAACTATATTGACGTATTATTTCTCTTGTTATCCCATCTTAACATATCTAGGCCTTATCTTTCTCAAAAGGGCTCTCTACATCTTAAGATTATGATATTTTATATAATTATTAGAATTATATTTTTAGTAATTAATATAAGATAATTCATCCCTTTATCCTTTTTCTTAAAAATATATTAAAAATTACTCTTTGTATAATGAACTTCTCTTTGGATATCACCCAAAGTTTACTCTATCATCCTTAATCCCAAGTTAATATATAATATGTTTCCTTTTTAGATAGAAATGGGATCACACAAATTTGCTTAATTTCTTTTCTTGTGTAATCCAAACAAGATCAAATTCTCAAAATCACCATCATAATACATAAAGTAGCTAAAACTCTTACAAATTCTAAGATAAAACCAATTGAATAAACAAAAACAAATCTAAATTATCATTATCTTCTTCAATTAATTCTTTCCTCTACTCTTGTTATAGCTCATGCTCTACTTTAATAGCACTTCTTTTCTTTTTGTTAACTCCAATAAATCTCTCTTAGCTTCAATAACTAATTTCTTGATAGATTTTACTACTCAAGAGCTTCATTTAAAATCAATCTTCCTCTTCCTATAGTATCTGATGAAAATTCACCCTTTTACTTCTTTGTTCTCTTCGTTCTCTCTCTTATCACTAATTGCCTTCCTTCATTGAAGCAACATTGCCTCTCTCTTAGCTCAATTCTCTCAGTTAATTCCAAAATTAGGAAACTTCAATTACAAAATAACAAAATAATGACATCTATGTCTATTATTTTAAATATTTAATACTAATTATTTAGATTTTTAAAAATTATGAACTCATTATCATTATATTTTTAATGATAAACTATTTTTAAGATAATTTTTAAATAATAATATTTTAATCAATTATAACATCTTAGAAAATCAACTTCATTTTATTAAAATATTTATATTTATATTCATATTAGCTCAATTTCAATATTTATAACATCTTATACAAAGCAAAATTTTGGGATGTTTATGCTCACATGTTATACATGTATTTCTCGTATTATATGATAAGCATGGTGTTTATATTAACTATTTTACATAGTAGCATGGGATTGGCTAAGAACTTACATGAAAAATGTATGCATTGCTATGTATTAACAAGATATATGTATAAGCATGAGATATACAAGTAAATTAATAAGAAAGATGACCTAATTGATATTTGGGACTTAAGAGAAACTATGTGAGACAATAATGGCCTAGTTTATTTGAGACATTAAAAGTATATTGGAAAAGAAATGACCTATCTGTATGAGAAGTTCAGAAATTCTCATGAAAGAATGATATTGTGGTCTATATAAGAGAATTAAGTTAAATTCTATGGAATGATAATGACCTAGTTCATATAAATGTTTGAAAACCTATAAAATAGGCTTGACCTATACATATGATTAGCTGAGAAATTTCTATGAGCTATGTCCTATCCATTTGAGTAGTTGAGGTAAATTCTATAAGATAAGAGAAGTGACTTGTGAATTTGAAAAGCAATAAGAAAGTTTTTTATACATGCCAATTAAATAGAAACGAGAATTCTAAAACATAATAAATATGTGATTGCTACATTTAATGCAAGAGTAAATGATTATTTAATAATGATCTTACATGTGATATGACATATATATTATGGCTATGTTATTATGTCTATTAAACTTATGATGATTATCTCATCTTATATTTAGCATTTATAGCTTCAAATATATTGAATGGACACCTTAAAGTACAAGAACTAGATGAGTTGCATACTAATACAAGAAAGTAATGAACGTATCATGAAATATTATTTTTGAGACATAATTAAATTATATCTATAATAAAGTTGTAAATTTTTTTGTATTTTCCACTACATATATGTATGTTTTAACTACGTGGAATGGTATAGGTATCTGCATCAATTATGTACTTGAACTATACGAAATATTATATATAACTACTAGGATGGAGTAATAGATAAATACTTGGGATATATATAAGTTATGAATATCGTAAATGATTTATATATATTGAAAAATGGACTAGATACAAGTATGTGCCCCTCACCTGCTTTTCTTGTGTTCGGTATCACAATATCTATTTATTTTTTACTTTCTTTAATCCTTTGGTTATGAAAACATTTTTATAATAAAATAATTGTAATTAAATTTCAAAACAATTGCAATGAAAATCAAAATTTGAAAACCATTTTATAATTATAGCATAAGCAATTTAACCCTTTTAAATCAATGAATGCAAATTAAAATAAGTTCACATTTCTTGTAAAATCACAAGTTCAGATATTAATAAAATTCATTCTAAAATAGGTACATATGATATAGCAATATGCCCATACTAAACATAAACATAAGAGCTATAGTATCAACTTGTTCAAAAAAAAATAAATAAATAAATGTTAAGAATCCCATGAGCTACTCCAACTGCTCTCTAGTAGTTTCATATTATATATATAAAATAAGCATTGTTTGGGTCAAGTCACATATTGGATCAAACTCATATAATGAAAATAAGTATAGAATGTGATAATCAACATTAAAATATAATATTCTATGTAAGTTTTTTTAATTCTTCTTATCTTTTATTAATTCATTTTTCTTTTAATTGACTTAAGACAAGACTATTTTTATATGATATTGGATATGCTTTTTATAAAACATTCTTTCGAGTAAAATAATCCTAATAAAATGCTCAATTGACTAATTTTTAAATACATCATTTTAGAATAACAATCGCTACCTTAAACAATCATTTATTATTTCACATTTAGAAGTATGCCTTCCATTTACCAATTTTTTTTTCATCATTTTTCTTTTCATTTTTCATTCCAATTCTTTCTCTTTTCACACTAGAGATTGTCATCATAAATTTATATTTTTCTATAACATATTATAAATTAATAATAAAAGAAAAAAATATGACAATAATATGATAAGACAAACATAGGCAAGTCTTATGTTAGGGTAAATGTTGACAAATATGGTTATATAAGAATGAAAAATAATCATCATCAAGTTGTTAATTTGATTTATTTTTTATTAAGTCATTAAGCTTCAAACGATATTTTATTTAGTAAATGCATAGATATATAAACCCACCTATCTTTTTCCTAATTTTAGCGACCTCAACTTGGAATGGATTTTGAAATTCATGCCTTTTGTTATATTCAATTTTTCTTTTTCCTCTAGTCCTACAATACCCATTATGGTACTTGTTGCAATACTTCTAATTCTTTCAATTCTTGATTGGTTTCTCATGTATTTTTTTTTGGCAATTTAATAATTCTGCTCTTTACTTTAGGGTCTCGACACAGTTCTTAACTTTTCTCAAATTTACAAAAATCAACTCACTAACTATAGCTTCCTTTTTTTTATACAAATCCTACACCATTCCATCTTCGTGACGGTTCATCATTCTCCAAATGGTCGCACCTCTTCGTATAGACAACCCTTTTTACCTCTTTTATTGCCAACGATTTCTTATTAATTAGGTTTGTCATTGCTTGGAATCTTCTATCAATGTATTAGATTAAGAATTAAGGATTTTTAGGAATTAATTAAAATTTTAATTTAATTAAACTTAAGAAATCCTAAATTCTTTGCATATTTCAATTAATTTAAGATTGAAATATTTGTGAGTTAATTTTATTTAAATTTTTTATGAGCTTTACTATTAGTCAAATATTGTAATTTTTTATGATATTTATTATATATGATAATTTCTTAAATTCAACTTAATTTTAATGAGCTTTGCCCATTAATCCTTAATTCTTGAAGGCTTTTAATTCTATAGTCGTCACACTTCCTTTATATGTCAAGAAAATTTTATTAAGCGTATTATTTTAAGTCTAGATCATAATATATTATTATTATTATTATTATTATTATTATTATTTAATATTTTTATTAATTCTTTATATTTTAAAATTTGTAAAAAAACTCATACTAATCTCTAATACTTTATTTTAATTTCTAAAAAAATTTAAATTTTTACCAACCCGATGTCACTAATTGCCAAATAATTTGTATACTTAATTTTTCAACTCATCTTATTTTAGGTGTCATAGCTCATGTTAACAATGTATTATTATTCAAAAAAATTAAAATTAATAACAAATTTTTTTAAAAAAAATATAAAATTAAAAAATTACCTAAAAATGCATTTTATTCATCTATTTAGTATATTATAACAAGAGAGAGTTTATTCAATTGATATTTGAAAACTTGGACTGAATGTTATTAAATAGTTTCAAGATCATGAGAAAAAAATACCTTATGTTTATGATCAAGGAATAAGAATATCTTGCTTATCTCAATGGGAGAGAAGTTCAAAACATACTTCCAAGTTTATGTTATCAAATTGTCAAGGATCGATCATTAAAGGGATTTCTAAACATGTTAGAAATATTAGAAAGATTACAAAATTAAGAAATTAAGATAACCCAATATACCATAGAGTTTGTCTCATTGATAACCACTCAAGCTCAAGTGTTACGAGAATTTGTGATAGAGCTGGCAAATTCTAAATTTCCTTTACACCTTCATATAAGCTCTTTATTGATGGATCAACATTGAAGATAATGAGGAAATCATAATAGTCTTAAAAAATCTTAGATTTATCATCCTTAAGGATTGTCCTTGAATTTGAATTTTTATCCAACAATCAAAAAAAAAAAAAACAAGGCATTGATAATCGGGTAATAATATGCTCGAGAACTTAATTTCAATAAGATTCAAGTGTTTAGTTTTCACTCCATATCACTATCTAAGTTAAGAAAGAGTTTGAAAAAATGAACATTGAAGGAGTAGTATAACAAAAAAATTCACATTATGACACCATATCACATTCACTTTCAACTTTGAATATTACTTACCAAATGTCACTATATTTCAATTTTTTCACAGCTAATGACGAACAATACCTTTGTTTGAAGAGTTATATTTCTTGAAAATAAAACCCAATACAAGATTATCATTAATCCTAAACTTGTTAAAAAAAATATGAAAAATTACATTTTAATACTATTTTATCTATGTAAGAGCTAGCTTGGGATGAATTTTATTAGATATGTCGAGTTTATTATTGAAATTTTAAATTAAACTATGCTTAAATTGGGTTACACGTGTACTAATTATTAAGTACATGTAGTTCACATTAACAAAAAATTAATCATACTTAATAAAATTCAAAACTCGCTATTTCTGAAGTATAAACGGCCACACCACACATCAAGATCAATTTTATATATCACATTAAATTAATAAAACAAAAGGTAAGAAGAAACGCGTTCCAGCTGTCACATGAGAACCGCACGTGCAACGAAAACCTTATATCCAATTCACATGACGGTACGATTAAATGTGCTAAAAAAAAAGTTCAACCATATCTTAATCATTTCTCCCCACGTGCTTTAGAAATAACGTAAAGAGGAAATAAAATGTCCGGCGTGTCCAATTACGAGCGATTATTTAAAAAGCTATAAGAGGGCAAAAATAAAGTATTTTTTAAAAAATATGCTAAAAATTAATTTATTTAATTTTATATATAATTATCTATTTCAATCTCCTTTTAACCTTAGTTCCAAGAGAAGAAACACACAATGGAGAAGCAATGAGACTTCATAGGCAAAGCATTGATGAACTTGCTAATGTTAAAGAAAAGGAAGATCAAAGGGAAACCTATTTGGGATTAAAAGATTTTGGTATCATGTGCCATGGATGCAAAGCCAAGACCAAAACCTACAACGTATGTATGCTTTATGACGATCAGAAGATGTTCGAACAAAAAATCATTGACAAAATTTGATTTCAATTTAGGTTGTTGATAGGGGGGATGTTTGTTATTTATTTGAAGTTTATTTAACAAATATGTAGAGTATATAAGATCAACATTGAAGGTTTACTAGAATGGAGATACTTGTTTCTTATGAAGAAATCATGATTGACTATTAAATTGCCTTGTTGCAATATGAATTGAAGACAAAAGCAACCTCCTTTGTCATACTATTATATCATTGTCAACTATGATAAGTGAAAATTAATCAAAACTCAAGACATTTAGGAGCATGGACTAGGGCAAGCTTTGAGTTTGGTCTTAAGTTATTCAATATATTACCAATCCTTGTTTTGATCAAAAGGTTTAAAAAGTATAAGAGGCAATGTTAGAAAATGCCAAAAACCCATAATGAACTAACCCCTAAGTTGATTAGATTAATAAAAGTTTTTCCAATATAAGAGCACAAGTCAATTAAAAAATATAATTGAAAAAACTCACCAAAAGCCAAAAGAAAACTCCCAAATATAATTGAATCCAATCTTCAAGTCTTCTTACAAAATCATATATGGTATACAAGAGATCTCTCAACTCTTTATTCAATGTATGTGTGAGAAAAGAAAATTCCAATAGAATTTTCAATGCCAAATATAATTGAATCCAATCTTCAAGTCTTCTTACAAAATCATATATGGTATACAAGAGATCTCTCAACTCTTTATTCAATGTATGTGTGAGAAAAGAAAATTCCAATAGAATTTTCAATGTTAAAGTTAGTGATGTTTACCTAAAGCAATTTCATACATTTTGTTTTCCTTTTTAATAATGTGTGATCTCCATTTTTGTAATTATTTTGCTAAAATTCGACTTTGGATTACAATCTTTAAACTCTTTTATATGCCTTTTTATGATCTCCACACAAAATAATAAAGGTAAAATGTTATGTGAAATTTTAATATTTTAAAAAGAGTCTTACACTCAAGGTTTGCTTAATTTGAGTTATAAGCTCATACATAAAAAGTTTGACTCCCAATTAATGTAGAACCATAATTCTATGCTTACCTAGCATAAACTTAACCACATCATAATCTTAGCTAGTTTACCTAATTGCTGAACTTGCATTTCCACCATATCCACTCTATTAGAATTATGCAAAACAAAAAAAATTTAATTCTAACATCTCTTATAAAAAGCCCCAATATTGAACTTTTATTAACTTCAAGCCATAAATCTCAATTTTTTATTATACATTATAAATTCACCCTTGACCTAGTCAATCTACCTTATGCTTTTAAGGTAAAGATACATCACTTTTACTCTCATTTTCATTATAACTTTATAAAGTTTCAATAGTTTTAATAAGATCTTATACAACTATAAACTTTCATAAGACATCATTATATTAAAGTGATGGAGTTCTAATCCCATTGAAACTAGCATGTATAGAAGTAAACAAACATATTGTATACGTGTGACTGAAAGTGCATACAAAGACAAAGTTAGGTTTGTCCACATAGTTTTCATTATAGAACGTCAATTTGAAGAACTTTAGTTAGATAAACATCCTCAAGGTTGCCTAAGCCACGTGGAAGAAAGTGCAATGAATTTTTGATATAGAATACTCTCCATAGGATGCTACCCAAGAAGTGTATCATTACACTCAAACATGTCTACAATCATATGCATTGAAGGCTTAATCAAGATATGCCCATCAACCCAAAGTCTTAAAATAAAAATATTATGAAGGATAGTTATCATCTTATCTATCAAGAGATGGAAGTGGTTGATCGTTAGTAGTCAATGTTCCACCAATTATCGAATCCTATTTAAGAACTGTCAATCCCAATATCGTGCAAAATTACGTAAATTATGTACATAAATTATGTACATGCCCCCAACCAATGATAAAAAAGCTATGAAAATAAGCATAAAGCTTACTTATAACATACGATACATTCCATCTACATTGTTTATCTTGCATTATTGAGTTAACCCTTAAGGCTGCCAATAATGACAACTTCCTTCGCATGTTAATTGATCACGACTTTAAGATGAACATAATGATGTTTTGAATCTATCATACATTACACACAATAATGAAAATAACATAAACTAATACATGAAACATCTCATTTAAATTATTAATTCTAATAACCAACCATATAACGAAATTCAACGACTTAAAACCAACTACAAAGAATGCTTATTGATTGGGCAAATCCATAGAAAACTAAGATTTCTATTTCATTTAAAGAACCATAATTTTAAATATTCATGCAAAATTTAGATTATGTCAATCTTTTACAGAAGCATGCTACATTTGACAGAGTCAATATTAGAAAGAATTGAGTGCTACAGTTGGGCTTGGGAAGGACGAATTAATCAAGAAAGGGCACACATCTAACACATAATTAATAGCAACGTTGATAATTTCAGGTCATTTTCCAGCTGATTGGTCCATCTGTTGAGCGCTGGAAAGCTTCCATTAGTTCTACGTGACCTTGTGGATAAGAATAAGGCCTTCCAAGTCGCCTTCCATCACATTCCAATTCAATTCAACAACTACATGAATCTGCAGGACAACCAAAATAATTAATTTGGACATCAAAATTACTTTTGTAGCACTGTTAAAATTCTGGGAGGGCATCATGCACTTGTTAGAATGCTGGATAAATAACATTTTTCATACATAAAAAAAATACATCCAAGGAGTCGAGTAAATGATTTTTACTGGAATTAGAACTGGAGCCTGGACTTTCTATTCAAGAAAAATAGCATTCAGTAGAAAATGCATAACAAGGGACTTCTTCTTTACCTTACATAACAATAGAAATGTAGCATTTCTAATAAAACAATTCAGGCCAACCTTACAAAGATCTTCATGGACATCAGAAACACTAATTTATACAAGGAATCTTCTTTCATGTTCTAGAGTGGAACCTGAGAGAAGCCATGGAACATTCAGAAGGATTGACTCTCTTCTTTCTATGTTAGTCTTGATGAACTTCATAAAGCTTTGGATGATTTCAGCTTCTTTGAAGGTAGATTCTCGACATCAGCAATGTACGATTCGGCTTTGATATTTTTATGTTCTTCGCGCTTAGCAAGCTCCTTGGTCTTTTCCTGTAATCGAGGACAAGTGGAACGAAAAATAAAAAAAGTTGGTTTACGTATAAGTTTTGCCATTACAAAAGCTTGTAGTAGAAAGGCTGATCATAAAGTATATCCAAATCGTCTATTCTCTAAACCTATTGAATGGAAATCAAAAGCTGTTAAGAATCATTCCCTCATATCTACAGACAAACAAGCAAGCGTTGGTTACCAATATAGACACAGGAAGAATTAGACTTACACACTGGTACAAAAAAGATGAGAGAGCAAATCTACCTTCAAAGATCTTGCCATGGCAGCCACATCATCTTTGTCATCAACAGACTTGGTATTATCACGGGTAGGATCCTGCAATGCATAGTCAATGAGCTAGACATGAATAATTTTGCAGTAGTAATGTCAAAGAGAACTAGGATTTTGCGTTAAACCTTTGGTGGAATAAATGCAGCTTCTCTTTTTCTCTTATTCTCAGCTGTCTTCTCTGCCTGCTTTTCCTGCTTCTCATGCCATTTCTTGGCTGATTTCTTTTTGTCGCTCATGAAATACTCACCACTTTCAAGTTGCAAGTCAATCTGTGACATAAAATTCTCACTACACTATAATTCGCTTTATAATATAAAATCCAAAGTAAATTTCAAAGAGAATTAACAAAAGCCAACGAAAAGGTTTTTTCCAAGTGAAAATAAAGATTGCGATAAAAAAAAAAAATCTCCTACAAAACAAGCCATGGTAAACCAATAATGCAAGACACACAAAACCAGCTTTGCAGATTACGTCCCAAATGCTTGAACCATGGATCAAAGATAAACCCATATGTCAAATGACATTGACCTAAAAAATTCTCTCAAGGCAAAAGGAGATCATATCTCTACCAATCTTTTGCTTTGTCTATTCTATTTCCTCTTTGAATGCTATCACGATGGTCAAAGGAAATTAGGGTAAAGTTTGAATCATGCCATGATGAAAAAAGCATATTCCAAAAAGATGCACAAAAATGTAAAAAGAACAACACAAAACACATAAAAGGAGGGAAAGATATGGAAGAAGTGATACATAAGTTGATCTGGGAAAACCCTTTGAATAAAGAACCATGTTGCTACGTTTGACTAGGAGGCCTGATACAATTACAAGTTGATGTCCCATGATGGTTAGAACAAATCTCACCTTTAGTTCTCTTCTGACAAGAATTGGATCCCTTGTTTTGAGAAAAAGAATGCCTCTTATAGACAAGCCTATTCGCTATGGGTGAGCTAGGGTCAGCATTGCAAAATCTATACACTTCAGTTAGAGGAAAGGTCATACGATATGAATGGCATTGTGAATGGCCTTAAGATGGGACTTGTCATTTACAAACAGGATAACTAAACAAGTTATCGATAGCCATATGCCAACAATTAATTGACATAACAAGTAGCATTTATTGAAAATTGCATTTTACACCATGATTGTATTTTTGAAATAGTCTTTAAATGAAATGAGATACTACTATGATCTTTGGGAGGTCTCAAATTACATCCACATTGTCTCCCAATTATGTCACTCAAATTGTACGTCCAACACTTCACCTGTATTACACTCTATGCATGATAGAAATAAGTTCTAATGTTAAAATAACCATGTGCACGTAGAGGATCAACATTACACTTGTCATTTCCAAGGTTAATAATAGTCCCCTTGTTCATCAAGTATGACATTTATGTATGTTTATTAAATCAATATGAAACAATGCCTGACACGTGTCACAATTATAAACAGGTTTTAAAATGAGCAACTTACCTTTGCTAATTAAGCTCTTCATTTACAATGAGCCAATGGCTCTTTGATGACTTTTCATTAGCCTCTACATCTTCTCTCATATTTATGATAGATATGTTGAAAATTGCTTCGTCGTTCAAGCTCCCAAGGGCATGAGTGTGACCTTTTAAATGTAAAAATTTAACACGAGAAATAAAAAATTAACAATGACAACTTTCGGTGAAGTTGACAAATGCAAGCTCCCAAATGTCCACCTCTTGTCATTCGTCATCCTAGAAAATGATGGTTAATGACCTCCGAGTGCATCTAAATCAAAATAAAGGACTCAAGCGACTAAGATTTCAAGTGACTTGGAATTACACTCCCTTCGTATGCTAACCAAATAACTAGCAAGCACATGTTCTTGTCCATTGATTCGTTAAATGAGAGAAATAAGACTGATTTGGTTAGATATGATAACAAAGTCCAATTCAAGGCTTATGCAAAGATTATGGAATGGGGTTCACAAAGAGGACAACGACACTTTTCTAGAAGATGTTCGAAAAAAACAATTAAGAAAAGAACTAGAGCTCTCAAAAAGGAGACATCATGAAGTAATGAAACTTAGTGAGGCATTCAAGAAAATAGGTGGAGAGAAGTCATTATGAGAATAAGGATCGTCCATAATAGTATGGGAGGTGAAAACAAAACCTTTCATGCCATTATGAACAAAGAGTTTGCTACCAACCTTGATATGGGCATTGATTCAAATTAGATGATTAAGACCTTAAAGTTAGCAAGTCCTCACCCCATCATTCATGATACATTAAAACCCTATATGTAAGTATAATCCTACAAATCTATCCTCACTGGATGTCACATGTAGAACAACAAAGAAGATAAAAACCACAACTGCTTTCCCTTGTTTTATTTTCGTGGTGAAGTTCAAGATAATTGCCTTAACCACTATGGGCAATGAGATCTAGAGATCTTCAGCCAACGATGCAAGTATCATAAGCAACAAAACAATCAAAATTATGGTGCATCCTATATTGGTGGTAGAATGTTCAAATTGTCCCCATTGAAACCAAACCACAAGAAAGAGCATATATTATTTACTTTCATGGTGCTCTTGTCCATTCACATGCACCTTCGATCACCAATTTATACAAGTCTCAAAATTTCTTAGTTGATGCATACACAGCTCAACCACAACTTGATAGCCATGATAAATCTAGCTTCTTTGGATCCAAGTGTTGTGAAGGCTATGATTTGTACCAGTAACCGGACAGATACATTAAGGCAAAGATTTGAGTCCGTAGTACAAAGATTTTTTATGGTTTTAACCCAAATTTCTAATATTATGATTAATGAAGGTAAATAGATGCTATGAAAGATTAAAAAAAAGGTTGTAACTGAAGATAGCATTCAATATTTAAAATCTTTAATGCATGTTAAATGTTGATCATACACTAGTGCACTTAACTTTTTTTATTCAGGCTTCGTATTATATAAAAGGAGAAATAAATTTAATTATTTTCTAACATTGTTTATTCAATTTCTGAGATAGAAAAATATTTGGTGAGGAACTGTGGTTTAGTTCATATTTTCTTACACAAGAATTTTAATTTAGTTTCATAAAGTAATGACGACAGTAGTTATGATAGTGTAAAGTTCTACTAAGAAACTGTGGTTATCAGTTTTAAATATTTTTGGACACTCTGTTTGATAAATTGAATCATTAGAATGAGATCCTGTTCATGCTGTGGCTATCCATTTAAGTACTAGGCAATACATTTTTGTTTAATCCATCAATTTCCTTTTTTACAACTAAATTTAAAAACATGTTTAGCTTCTCATGTTGAATTCCTGTTTTCCATAATATAAATTAGACTTCAAGACAACTTGTGAACTTATCTTACAGCTTTTAAGGATAATCTAAATTTTATCTGTTCAAATGATCGGTACTATATGAATATGGCTTTATCTTCTATCTGAATCTTTGATCTTTCTGACTCGTTTTATAATTGAAAGTTAAGGGATTTGCACTGTTTAATGAAGATGTGAGATTGTTGGGTCACAATTATGGCAAATCATTGCTTCAGTTTGGTAGTACTTACCTGAGCTGTCATCCACATTTCTGTTACATAGTGGCTGGAAATTGATGGAATCGTATGTGGCTAATTCAAATTGAACACAAATGGGCCAAAACCAGGAAATCTGTATCAGAACCCAGGTCCGATGCAGGTTGAACACTACCCACCCCAGGGGTACCATCCCACCAAGATTATCAAGAACTCGAATTTGGCTTGGGTTGACCCAAGCCAAATCCAATCCATTGCCACAATAACACCAGAAAGCCTTCCTCTGGGTACAACCGTTAGAACCACCCTTGCCTGTTTCCATTTCATTATGCTTATCTCTGCCCGCATTACACTCTAGGTGTAATACTAGTACACTTCAATGCCGTAATAAATAAGTGCACGTGAATAATTAATATAACAGGTGTCATTTTGGGGTTAACATAAGTTATAAATTAAGATAAGCTCATTCTTAGGTCTTCAAATTGTTCAATTTCTAATAGAGAACTACAGCTTTGATGATTGAAAGATGGTAGACATTAACTACAGCCAAACTAAATATTAAACACACAGTAAAATTTTGTAGTTCCTTTAAAGAGTCCATAAAAAGTACTCATGATCACAAATAAATTAAACTTGTCTACGACAATAAATTTTAAGCCAAATTCACACATTGCAACATTGTTTAGAAAACTACAGATGCAAAAATTGAAGCTTGGCTAGAAAAAAAATTGGGATAATAGCAACACAGTGTAATCGAACCAACAGATTAAATGGTTCATTGGTTTGCCCTTAACCTCTTTAAAAGCTAACAAACAAAATGAGGCATGGTGAGCAGTACCCAAGAATTGCAAGCAAAGGATTAACAATTAGCAAAGATAAAACTACAGGTTCATTTGATAGTTGCAAAATTTCCTGTAGAAGATTTAGGGAGAAGGAATTTAAATAAAGCTGATGTCATTACATTAGAATCTTAAGCTACGATTGATGTGAAAATTCATTTTATAATTAATTGAATGATTTACTTTAATTACAACAACAGATGCCTAAGCTTTCAATGTCCTGGCACTGAGTGCACAACATGTATCTTCTAACTTAGCCACTTCATTAAATCAATAGAAAAAAATAAAAAACAGAATTAAAAGGTAGGGAATGAATCATTTTGACCTTGCTAGGTGGCTGGGGAGGAGGGAAAGGAGTATAAGGCTTCTTCTCCCTGCTCTTTACTTTTCTCTGCTTGACATTTTTCCTGGAAAAATTGCAAGTTTTGTGAAAAGTAGTGCATAAATGCTTGGAGATTAAAATAAAGCCAAATTCACTGTTTTAAGGCGAAAGTGACTCTAAGATGCATACTTACTTCTTGAACTTCGGGAGAAACCTATCCCAGTTCTCATTGGCAAGTGCAGGATTTTTGGCAAGCTCACGCTTCATCAAAAGAGTCTGTCTTAAGCATGAAAAAGCACTCATGTACCTAAAACAATTAGCAAAATGGAGTATTCCAACTGTTCAAAAAACAAAGTAGGCATAGTTTCACCTTGATATGGTAAACAGGATGCTGAACATTCTGAATGCAGTCTTCCACAATTCTTCGTACCTGTTTTAAACCCTTAAACGAACCCATAGCTGCAACTGTATTTCCCTTGGACATTCAAAAAGAATGATCAGACCCATAAGAATTACAGAAGGAAAAAAGCATGACAAATATTTCTGACACTAAGTTGCCAAAATGAATTACCTGAACTAGAACATAGCACCCAGTCAATATCTCAATAGCCTAAGATGAGTTAATAAAATGTTAGACAACTACAAATCTTAAATCTAAAGAATGTATGAACGAGAACAACAGTTTTTTCATCCAAATTATAACAAAATACCTTAAGCGTAGACAGGTTAGGGCCAAGCAATCTTTCCCGCCGTTTGACAAATCGGTCCTGCAATATGCAGAATTTTTTATTGTTCATCAACTTCTTTTTTTCTAAAAATAGAAGACAAGCCATAAAATAAAACAACCATCCACAAAATCATGTACTTTTTAATTAAACAAAACAATCCCATAAGAAACTTAGGTATTTGATGAAGCTCCAAAGGCTTTTTTTAACCGTCATTTTTGCTTCAAACCATAGAAACAAAAAAAACGCATGCCGAATGGCTCCTACATCTGAACAAAGAGGTTGATTAGGAAAACAATCTTCATTATTACTCCATGTTCAGAAAGGTATGTAAGAGAATAGTGTCTCAAACCAATAAACAAATTAAACCTAACAAACAAAGAAATGCATCAATGCTAATTTACAGCATGCATTCAATTTCTAAAGAAAATAGGTAACCCGATGAATAAAAAGGAAATAAGTTATTCCGAAAACATCTAAAATTTACTTGATAATCCCCAAGAACCTAGGATTTAATTTAGGCGATCCCAGGAAATTTGAGATTTAATTCTCAGATATCCAACACTCCTGTCAAGGTATTGAATAGGCATCAATAATTCCTCGATAGCCAATAAACAAATTAAACTTTTGTTTTGACAAGGTTTTAGTGAGAACATCTGCTCAAGGCCTCTAAAAATGTAAAATATATGGAGGAATCACAAATCTATCTCTGAAAATGAGATGCCTATCAATCCTTACATCCTTCATGTGGTCATATTAAATTTTATTTGTGTTGTTGATGGCAAACATAATGTCACTATATAATTTCAAAAGCATGCAAGTGGCATGTGCAAGTCTTTTACCAATCTTTCAATTTAAATCAGAACACAAATTCTTTATGCTACAACTCTATGCTACACATCAGCACTTTTACAAATCACAACTTATAATTTCTCACTTCTTTGACTGACCAAATTTCTCATATAACTTAGTACAATACCTTGTAAATTTACAATCTTCAATTGATACAATCCAAAAGGCACTACAAAACTTTCAATCTCACTTATTCACCTATCCGGAACAAAACCCCATGGAAATCCTTTTTAAGTACTAGTGGGCCTGATTTTCTGCTTATAGGTGCCTCTTCTGACAAGTGCAGAAAATGACTCATCATAATTATGTTGTGAAAAATATTGGGTAACATAAGTAAAATATATATTTTTCCCCACTTCCCATTGATGTTGTTCATTATTCACAAACAGGTTTTTCTCACTAACTTATTTCTCTAATGTTTTTGCTGATTTGCACCTCATCTTTCTCGTTTATTTTAATAGCTCAAGAATGTATTTTCTTTTGGTGATAAATATCCCTTTTTTGCTGCAAGTAAATTCCATACCAGGAAATTATTTTAGATTAACAAGCCCTTTAAAAAAGCAAATAGATGGATGGATCTCAAATTTGTCTCTAATGATGAAATGCCTATAATCCTTACAAGCTTCATGCAAGCATATTGAACAAGGTTATTCACATTTTTTATGGCAAAACTTGATGTTAACATATAGTTTCAAAGGAAATGTAAGCAACATGTGCAAGTATTTTATCAATTTTTCTATCCAAATCAACTCACAAATTCCTTAAATTATAGCCTTATACTCAGCATCTACACTTTTACTGGTCAACTAAAATTTTCTTCAACAAATAACTAAGTTTCTCATATAATATAATACTTTGTTGTAAACTTACATCTTCAATTGACTCTATCCGGACAATATTGCATCCATATGCCTTTTGACGAGTGCATAAAATAACTCATCACACTTGTGTTGTGAGCAATATTGGGTCACATAAGTGAACGATAGATCTGTTTCCCAACTCATCATTAATGTTGTATTCTATTCACAAGTGAATTGCCCTCACTAACTTCCTCTTTCCAATTTCTCTCAATCAATGCTTTGCCTGATTTACACCCCATATCTTTCATGTTTCTTTTACCAAGTCAAGAATCTACTTTCTTTAAATAATAAATATCCCTTATTCGCACAAATTCCATACCAAGAAAATAGTTCAAAGTCACAAGATCTTTAACCTGAAGTTCTTTCTTCATTCATTTCCTCACCTCTCTATCTCTTGGTGAGCATTACCACTATTTGTCATCAATATAACTAATAAGATGACCCTTTTCCACAATCAAGTTTCCATGTGAAGAGGGTATGCTCTGATTGCCCTTGCTAATATGTCAACCTTATCAAGGTTGAACTAAAATGAAAAAAGAATGATCTGAATGATTGATTCAATCACACACTTTCAATTGTTCCCTTCAAAAATGGGGGACAACATCACGTAAACTTCTTCAAAATTTGCATTCAATAAAGCAGTCTTAATAATCATTTTGAACATCTATCAACCAAGGTTCACAACAAGAGAGTATTGCCTTGTTTAAATTCATCTTAACTACTAGAGACAAATTATTTCTTTATAGTCAATGCCATATTATGGAGTACAGGTTTGAGTCATTAAAAGCTTCTTGTACCTATCTATACTCCCACCAAACCAAAATTTTATAGTGATATTCTTTTGCACACCACAAATTGCTTTCCACAAAGCAACCCAACAATTTCTCATGCAGCATTTTCCACTCCACTTGAGGCCCTCAATATCTCCTAAAATCTCTATACCTTCCATTTTCATGGTGAAAGCCTTATATTTTGGAGAAAAAATGCCCTCCTCATACTATTAGCAATGAGTAGTCTAATCATTTGCTAGCATTATACCTTTCCTTGTGAATTCTAACCAACATGAATATGTTTCCAATGTCTAGAAAAAATCCATTGTCTTTGAAAATAAACTATAATGTGTCGAGTCTAACTTTTATTTCACAAGAGCCAAGCTTTGAGATGTATCCATGCTTTTCCTTAAATTATTGACAAGCATAAACTTCTTTTTACTTTCTTCCTTTCTTACCTAAATAAAAGCTTCCAATTTGTAGGAAATAGCTTGCTTAATAACTGCCCTCTCACCTCATCTAAGTACTTCTTTAGACCAAGGAGGGACCATACACCCTCTCCTTTTCTATCATAAGAGCAAACATAACTACACCATCAAGGTTCCTCAAATTTATTTAATGAAAATGAATCCATCTCCTACTATAACTCTATGAGACAATTACAATAAGTCATGACCAATTGACTTTCTTTTTTATTATCAAAAATTCTTGATCAAATCTTCAAGCATTATGTTTTATTCTTAAAATGTAAATAGATCACTTGTAGATCTTATATTTCCTAATAAGATTTTGAAAAATAAATTGGTTATATCAATTTCTAGTTTGGTTGTATTTGCCAACATCACATAAGAATTTTAGCATCCAATAAGTTATAACTTGGATAGATGGGTTCAAGCATAGGAATTACATCTATGAAGCATCCAATTTTCTCTTTCCCTTTCAAGACCAAAAGACAAATTGAAATAATTACCTAAAGTTGGTGCAATTAAGGTTATCCTAGAAAAATTGTAACGAGGGGTATGATGCATTTTTTTTTAACTAGAATAATTCATGAGTGTCTGAAAGTGTTTTGAAGTATTCCAAAATTATTTCTAACAATCAAGGCTCCTTTCCAATCAGATCAAATGTACTTTTCAATGGTCTTATTTTCATCTATATGTTGATAGTAGATACTACATGTTCCACATCAATGCATAGCACTAAGTTTATATGGATATATTTGGGTTTAGACAAGCAACAAGTAAATTGAGACTGATCACACACAATTCAGAGGCAATATAAAGGCTAGAGTGCATTTCAAATGGCTTGAGTACTTAGCTAAGACTACGTAAGCGGTTTACTAGAACCACGTTGAGCGTCCAATGGACTGTACTGACCAGTTCAAATGAATTCCCCCAAGTAGTTCAAATCCCACATAAATTAGCATTTCCTAGTCTTAATGAAAACCATGGAGAATTCTTACAATTTGTTGTAAAATTCAAGAAATTTGAAGTGATTAATGTGAATTTCATCATAGGTTCACAAGAATATACACATACTTCCACCAGAACTTAGGTGGCTTATTTCATTAGAATTCCCTAGACTATGGCTATAGTGGTGTGGGGCAGCAAAATCAATTTAACCTAATGTTTCCACTATATTTATCATCCATTCCACCAACGTATTTCTCCATATGATTAACTTCGTTGAATCAATCTCAAAAACCTACAAACTTTTATCCCTATTTTTCTTGTATTTTGGTTAACAAAATTTTATAATGTGTTAGATCTAAAAGTTCTCTACAACCTCCTTTGATCAAAAAACAAAAAAAACCCAAGCAAGTCTATCGAATCAAGGTTTCCCAACCCATGAGCAATTCTTAGAGCATTTTACCAAAATAAACTCATAATGACAAAAACTTTTAAAGGGATATTCTCACTTTGATCACTTTCTGAGATTCTTACATTTGGTGGTCAAAGAAATTTAACAAGTTATTATTGAAAGTCTATCAAAATTTCAAAACCCCACCAAAATCTTAATCTTTTATGCTATAATTCCATTGTGATCTCTAAGGCAACACATCACAAAGAGATGCACCCATCTCTCTACACTACACATCACGGGATCTATGTAGGAAGTAGGAATTAATGGCAAAATAGGGTAGGGAACATCAAGAGAAGATATAAAAGAGAATTCAACCCCTGCCATCTTCTAAAAGAAAGCTATGATAAAAAGATTTATGAAAAAAATTAGCCTTCATTAGTTTTCTATGATAAAAAAGTTATATTATATGGAAGAGAATAATGTCTTAGAAACACATTTTTCCTCAACAACAAGGAAACACAACAATGCAAATTAATAACATTAAATTTTCTTAAAAAACATCTCATTAAATAAAAGAAAGTAATTCTAAAAAAATCTAAAATTAGTTTCAATAATCGCAAAGAACCTCAAAGTTAGCTTTCGTGATCTCAAAACATCTGGCATTTAATTCTCAGTTATCCAACACTATTCATATCTCACAACCTTTTCAATTCTTCAATAGTAAGTTTTAAACCCTATTTCCAAATAACAAAACTATGTCAAACAAACCAATAGTATCCATGATATCCAAAAAGCATTGACAGCTCAGTTTATTCTAAGCAAAAAAATGAAAGAAAAGAAAACCAACAAATGATTCCAAAACACATTAAAGGTTTGATTAAAAATAGCTGATCTTTAAAACATTCAATACTGCATCATTCCAGGCCACATATGATCACCATCCTTAATTATAAAACAAATCAGAACTTCAACTTAATGAAAAAACAAAGACATTAATGATGTGAATATAATTAGATTTTGAGGCCTCTTAAGTCCAACAAACTGCCAACTTCTATGGAACAGTTGCAAAAGAATTAGGATTCTTAGATGAAAAATAAAGAGTTAAGCACAAAGCAGGAAATGCATGCAAAACCAAACAATAACATAATTGAAGAAGCAATCAACTTCACGTTATTCATTCTTTAAAGCTTGCACAAAGTTAAATTTATGTCTATTCAACCATTTAAAAACTAGAGACAAAATCTGCATGTCTATTTTTTGTCCTATAAAGCAGCAGCAATTTTTGAAATTTCCTCCTAAAAAATGCCAAGAGAGGAACCTGATGTTTGTATCAGCAAATATTAGCAAATTAGACTTCAGCAATAAACAAGCCAGAAAGGTTTGAGATGAATAATCATTGTATCCAAAGACCACAAGGTAATAATTGTACCTTATTTCTCACAAGGTTGCCAATCTTTATAACGTCACAATTCATGTCATCATTCAATATCTTAACTGCCTGCAACAGTAGAAAAGTTTGGTCTTAAAAAATAAAGAACTCGTTGAGACCAACAAGCTCAAATTGGATTTAAATAAGGACGAACTTGAAAAAAGAATGTACCTGAGGTGCAGGGACACTTCGTGATAAAAGCTTAATAAGATCCCTAGCTTTGATAATGATGTATGGATCTTTAGTTTTCCAAGTGGTTGACACAGTCATAAATCCCTCAACCTGTTGAAAATGGTTCATAATTACTCATAGAAAAGCCAAATCATAATCCATGTTCTACACTTCTAAACAGATGTATTTCTCCAATGACATTACATCAGAGGAACAAAAACAGAGAATTACAGAAAAAGGACATCAAAATGGATCCCAAAAGCAAAGAACATGGCCTCTGACTAGTGAAAGATAGCTAGCTTATTTGGTAAAGATCATCGGTGCTATAACTAGACTTTGTGCTTGTATTAAAATAAAATGAGGTCCTCCGATCAAAATCCACTCTTACTTACCAAATTTAGTTCACATGCTATACCATACTCTTTCAATGCACGTTTAACAATAGGCCATGCTTCTTGCAAGTATTTTTCTGCAAAATAATAATAAGAGTTAACAGGATTATGTATGAACTTGTAAGATATGGCTCAATAACAACCAGATCCCTCACAACAGTCACCCACAGCAAGTGAACAATTAATCAAGAAGATACATATGCTTCCTCCACGTAGGTTCTACGTGTGACTAATTAAACTCTTCAAAGTTAAAACCACAAAAACATAGAAAAAAAATGATCCAAGCAACCTTTCAGTAATTGAACAATTTCAATTCTCATAATTAAATTTTATTTGAGTTAATTCAAAATATTTCAAAAAAAAAAACACAAAATTGACTTGCTTGTAAGTTTTGTTCAATCATTCCCTATGATACAATAGGGAATGAAATTTTGTTAACAACAAAGTAAACAGTACTATAGTTTTGAGATTAAAAAAAATTAAATTAAACTAAATATTACGATCAACTTCCTAAAAAATTCTAACTACCTTCCTTGTTTTAACTTTACCCTCAAACATAGTGGAGCTCATGAAATTGAAATGAAAATTACAAATAAAATTGTTGTTGTTCGCATGTTTTTTAGGCAAAAAATTGGAAGTAGCCTGATTTCTTCATGCTATTTTGTTTTTCTTTACTGGTTTTTTTCTATAATGCAAACCCATGTATTTTGGCAATAAAATGTTTCTTCAATGAAACTTTCAAAAATTATGGAAGGATTAGAGAAATCTACAAGCTGTCAGCACCTAATCTTACCCTAACTCCTCTACACTGCCCCTTCCCTCTCTTACTACCACTATATGCAACATATCCTCTACTCCATGGTTAAATAAGAGGACTATGTTGTACCTATTTTTAAACATAGTGGAGCTCATTGTCATTACCTTTATGTTTTTCCCCCCATCTAAGTTTTCACATAAATTGTTGAGCTCTTTTCCTTTTTTCCCTTTTTTGTCACTATTTTCTCTCACTTTCACACTACCATAACTGTCATGTTCACTCATTAAACCATCTCCCAGGTGATGAAACACTTTTTGCATTATGCTCTAATTAATTTCAAATTAAAGAAGCTAAATTTTCTACTTCCTATGTATATTGGATATTATTTTATTTATTTCCCATCAATTAAAAAAAACACAAAACCACGCTCCTAATTCCTTGAAGCTGATAGTGCTCTTGTCACCAAGCAGCATTATCAGCATCTTCATCTTTAAGATTGACCTAAGTTCCACTCCCATCAACTTCAATGGCACATAATTTGTCAACTTAAAGCACCACAACCATTTAAGAAGTCCATACTACATGCAAACTTGTTGTTACCAATCATCATAATTTTATAACAATCCACTCTAACACTCACATTGACCTCTCATTAAACCTTCCCCCACAAGTGTTGAGAAATTTTTTGTGCAAATATTCTGATGCTCTCGTTAAAATTTCAAACTCATGAAACCAAATTTTTACTTCCTACACTTTTTGGGCTTCATTTTCTTGTTTCCTATCAACTGCAAAAAAAATACCATAATTTACTCTCTTTCTTCGAGCCGACGTTGTTCTTCTCATCAACCGGTGTTTACCTCCATCTCCAACTTTGACGTTGACTAAGTCCAACGGCCATCAATTATGATGACCTAAACCATGATAGATTAAAGCTCCGTTGCCATTAACCAAGTTCGTACTAAAACCAAACTTCTCCTCATCAATCTCTAAAATTTCGTTAACTCTATCACTGTATTCCATGTTACCAATCGACCCATATTTTTATAGCCTCTCTACTAACTTCATCCATGTTTCCTTCAAACAGCCATCATTGTCATTAGCAATTAGCCACCAACAAAGAAAACCAGCAAGCCAGCCTTAGCATTGACGGCATAAAAAATACCACATCAATTTCACCTTATGCAAACCCTATTGTCTCTTCGATATCATATCTATACAAAAAGCCACATTTTTTGACTCTTCAAGAAGATAGAAGCATTTGAAAGCAGACACCAACAGAAATTAATAATATAACAGAAAGAGTTGAAAATATTGTCTGCCCAAGGGAAGTAAAAGAGATAAGTAGCGTTGTAAATTTTATCTTTTCTTGTCATATCTAGGAAATATGACGTTTAAGCAATAGTTTACCTCTGTACTGAGGGAAGAGTGTAGAGAAGGAGCTAACTTCTAGCATTCCACTATCGTTCCATGAGGGATCGAACTTGTCGATCTTCCAATGGTCGATATTGGGGTCTTCATCCCATGGTTTCGGCTTATCGTGCTTCCCCTTGTGTCTGTTCCCAGGCTTTTTAGCCTCTGGGCCACTGACAATCTCCATCCAAAAGAAGTACAGGCGATGATGCTATCGGGTAGAAGATAATCAAATATACGTCGCAAAGAAGCGAAGCCGTAAAAAAAGCAGCAGGCGGAACTTCCACGGGAGCGGAAGAGCAGCGCAGGGTGCGGCAATGTAGAAGCACAGGGTCAGCGATATGGAGAAAGGAGTCGTCGCGCGGAAGAGTGGCCTAGACAAGTCACGATATGGTGAGGGCACCGTCACACGGAAGCAATGCATTAACAAGTCTATGCAGAAGGGCGGCCTAGAAAAAGACGAACCCGCACCGGAAGAACTTGAGAAGCGGGCGGAAGAGCGGGGCCGCGCGACGGTAACACGCCTCGGGAGCTGCTTGGTAATCTGTAGGGTTAGGAAAACAGTCGAACGGTGACGACAGCACCTCAAGACACGCCTCTTCGAACGTGATTGAGCCAAGGTGTGGATTCGTCATTATTATTATTATTATTATTATTATATAATTTTAAAAAATGAAATAAAAAGTATGATATTAACTTACGAGCAAAGAAAAATCCAAATATATATAATTTACCTTTAAAAAAATATGTCATGCATTCAATATTATAATAATAAAAAATACATCAAAGTCCATGTTATCAATAACCAAATGTTTTTCTTTAAAAAATCTCTATCTTCTTTAGATTAAAGAAAATAACTTCTTCATTAAATAGAATATACAAACTAAAATATGTAGTATTTTATTGCTTAGGAGCATCTCATTTTAATATTTTTCACATTGTAAGAATAGTGGGTTATCAAAACTTCTCAAAATTTTTTAACAACCACTCGTTATTATATTCAAAGTTATTTTTTATATTATCTTTTTGCTTGCAAAAGTCAAATAATCTTGATATAATTTCAAGTTTGCAACAATATCTTTTAACATAAAAAAAAATTAAATATATGCTTTAATGTAATTGATCATGAAAATATCTACTTAATTAGACTTATACATGATAAGTACAACTTGTTACATTTTCAAATGCACATTCAAATGTTATTTTTCCTTTATTTATTATAAAAATATTTTGGTAATGACTTTTTAAGGTACTATATTATCAAAAAAACAAATTGTTCTAATTACAATTTTTTGACATGACATATTTTTTAATCAAGACAATAAGATGTAGTTTATAAATAAACAATGCCACTTTTGAAGTAGAATTGACATGCTAATCACACTTATTGGCAATATCATTTAAAATCAAATTCATATAATGAGATGCATATGGAGATCGACAAGTATTGTTGTTCTCATACATATCACACCAATTTTCTTAATTTATTACTCTATCAATTACAAAATATATCATATTTGATTTTTTTTAGTTCAATCAAGAAAATCAATAAACAAATTAAATGATGTATTTACATCTCTTCACATTACAAAGATCAACAAATTTAATGAATAATAACTTGAAAAGGTGATATAATTAAAATAAAAAAGTCAAAGTTCTTTTTTTTATAAATAAGGCCATTAATCATCATAATACATCTATCGTATTAATTATATGTTAAAGATATAATTGTATCTTCAATTTATAATTTAGTAGTACTAAATTTTATATCATCTATATTTAACAAAATTTTACTCAAATAAGAATTTATTACATATTATATATTAGCTTATATATCAGTTATGTTATTATGCCATTCTGGTATACCATATAAACTCTATATTCTATAAATTTTGTTGAAATCATCACAATCGACTCCACTACCTTTGTCATTTTTGTTTCCTTTATTTGTTACACAACACTAAGTCAACTTTGTTAGCTTGCCACAAAAACATCGCATTAACTCCAGTACCCTTGTCAGTTTTATCAACTTTATCGATCATGTCAAATCATACCAACTATTTTGTTACATTAGTTTTCCCAAAACCATTATTATCAACTTAGCCACCTTTATCGTATACATTAATGATATTAGTTTTGTTATACCATGTTTACTATATTGTGTTTTCAACATCATTAGAATCATAACCATTAGCTTTGTTGCATTTGTTAGCCATCTCATCCATATCGACTCTACTAAATGAAGCCAATTTAATTTCTTTATCAACTCGATTAAAACAATAACCATCGACTTCATTGACTTTGTCAACTTTGCCATCCTTATAAGTGTTCTTAAACCATTGCCTTTGATTATATTACCGATTATCTACTCTATCACATAACTATAGCATTATCAAACTTATTAGCCTTATCACAACATACCAACTTCACCAACCTTGTTTGCCTTGTCATGATATACCCTTTTGTTATCTCCTCACCATACTAGCTTCATTGCCTTGTCATCTTTATCATTCTGTAATAGGTTTTTCTAGCATTGTTAATTTTATTACATCATATTTGGTAATACATAATACTTTATCATAATTGAACTATACATTGGCTATGCTAAGAGAGTTGTATTATTTAAGCCCTATGTTGAGCCCAATATATACTTAATTAGATATCAAATAATTCAAAATCTTAAACTTATATTTTGTGATCACACAATTATAAATTATGACTTTAACATTATTCTCAATTTATAATATGAGATTAAAACAAATATCATTTGAACTCAACAAATTAATTACAACATAAAATGAATGAGGATGAAAATATTACATTGCTATAATAAAATAATGAATGAATATTTTATGAAAATTATTGATAATATTTTTATAAGTAATATTTTTTAATATAATAATATTCTTAATAATTCTCCCTTTCAATTAAAGTAGTGTGGATATCCCTGTAAGCAACAAGAGGAGTTTGTCATTTCAAAAGTATTTAGAATCATCCCTATCTAGATAGGTTTACTCTGTCTTTTACTACATTTGATGTCATGTCCAAACTTGTCAATTATAACACTCACATACATTTTTCATATAATAAAAACACATTTGGCCATGCCTTCTAGCTGTTATTGATTCGAAGTCGTTGTCAAGTGACTTTAACCCATGCTTGTTAACAACACCACCCCTCTTTTCATGCATAGGTACACTCCCTTACTTAGATGCACCACTTTCACATATGTTAACTTCAAAAGGAATTTTTTGTGTATAGATGTCATGCCCCATTATAAATTGAAAAACTAGATAAATATGAACATAATACTAATTTGTTAGGTAAAAACCATGGTTAATAGCATAAAAACTATAAAAACTAAAACCAAATGAGTAAGAACGACACAATAGCATCAAGTATATCATGCAAAGGTTCAACTTGAAAGCATACTAATCTTGTTTAAACTCAGAGTCATGCTAAGATTAGCTATTCTATTTCTTATTAGTCTCTATTATTATTATTATCGTTATTAGGATGAATTACAATTGACAATTTTTTCTTACATATTTCAATATTTTTTTATTAATTTATCAAGTTATTTGTATATACACTTTAGTTCAAGTTATTTGAAAAATAATTGACAATTTTTTTAGATATTTTCATCATTAAATTCAGTATAGGAAATAATTTTGATAGTTCTATAATTTTGTTGACGCAAATTGCTATAAAAAGGCTTAAAATTGAGTTTTAGGCTATTATCATCATCATACCACCACCATCAACTATCTTTATCATAGCATGCATAGACTTGCATGGCCTATATGACCTACGCTAACTTGTCGAACCTAGAAGACTTGCTTGACCCAACTATGAGCGTCAACCCATCAATGCTAGTAGACTTAATCTACAATACACCTTACTCAAAACACACATGCCAATCCATAAACCTGTAATGATTCACTTTGACCCACGTTGACTAGACAACCAGATCCAAGGCATCACGCGTGTCTCTATTTGTGTCATTAATGCTGCCTGTCACCTTATCATTAGCCATTATTTTTTGAAACAGACATATCTGACTAGAGCTACTTAATTCAATTAATTTATAATTTTGTAAATCCTTTTTTTTTAATTTTTAGTAGAATTTAAAGTATTTATTTTATAATTTATGAAGACTTTTAGAATTTTGAAATATCTTTTAGAATTCAAAATGTCCCATAGTATTTCAAAATATATTTTTTATTCTTAGGTTATAAAATTACTATTATATCCTTTATTTTTTTGTAAATAAAAATGCTCACTATATTGTACAAGATAAATTTTTTAACGAAATAACGAAATGTTGTTACTAAGCTTGTTTGATATAAGTGTGTTGTGTGCGAATAAACTAAAGACGTGATTTCGTATAATGCTTTAGGAAGGTGAGTGAGAAGCTCAAAATGGGAGATCTTAGATCATTATCCAACATTCATATAAAACATCAAATCTTATTTTTCAAGAAATTCATCATCACATCAAAATTTCTAGTTTTATCATAAGATCATGTGATTTCTTTTTAACATTCTACAAACTTCATTTGTGTGTACACATTGCCACTTCACCACCAATGTAAGTACTTAGGTATATATAGATTAAAGCACTTCTCCTTTAAGTTGAGATCCCTTGTGTTAAAAATTAGTGCAAGTCGTTGGCTTCTGAAAAGTTCTTACTTATTGGGCGATCATAGGATTTTTTATTCTAAACCTATAACATATTTGGATAGATCCTTATATAAATATAATGTTTAAATCTAAGTCTTTTTTAATAATCTATGACCTAAGATAAGTTTTATCATATCGTCCTACAATAGAGGATGATGAAATTATAACAATATAATACTCAAAAACAATATAGTTAATAGAAATAACATCACAAAATATAGATGCCATAAAATATAAAAAATTATAATTAGATAAGAATAACATATTTTAAAATAAATAAAGTATAATAATCATCATGTATAATTTCCATCACTCCCACATCAATACAATAAGCTCTTATTTTAAATTCCTTAACTATCATCTAAGGATCACCAACTCCATGAGTATTAACCTCTTAGTACCTAATATAAGAAATGGCCATAACATGCTTAGTAGATGAACCACTAAATACATATAGTAAAATAATATGAAAATATAATAATATAATTGATAAAAAAAATTGAAGAAATAAATAAAACTTTGCTTAACAATATGCAAATAAGAAAATAATATCAGTGCAACTGCCTATATACATCTAATTCATAGACACACACACACACACACACACACACATATATATATATATAATCATCATATAATACTCATATGTTATAAAATTTATTAGTATTTTATTCTTTGTTTTTTTTATTTTTTTCACTCTCATTTTTCTCTCAACCCAAATTCCATTTTATGATCTCTATCTCCATCCCTAAAGATTCTATTTTATATCTCATTATCATTGAGTCTCATTATCTTACATGCAATGGCTATATCATGACATTAAAAGTTCAAGTACTTCATCATATAGCCATCATTACTATCAACATCTATTATTGATAGAAAAAAGCCTCTGAGATGCCAGAGTCCCATCTCTGAGTGCCCATAATACCAGAACGTGAACAAATCATGTAACTTTTCACACTCTTTAACATCCTGAGTTGAAAAGAAATGAGACCACTAATATGTTGAAGCCCATGTCACAATACCCACAACATCATCAAGTAGCCTTCACTCTTTATAGCTCAAAACCTATACTAACAAAAGAATGAGACTAGTGCCATATCATAGCCTTATCTATGAGTACCCATTACACCAACGAGTAAAGTATCACATTATCACTTAGTTGAGACCTCTAACATGTTTTTGCTACACCATAACATCGTGGAGTGATGTATGTCATCATATCATCATATGTCTTATATATCAAGTTGTTTCAAGATAAAGCCATAATCTTTATTTTCTTTCTTATGATTTATTAGGCAACTTAGTTAGCCAAACCTTTTCTTTTTTACCTTTTATCTTTCTTTTTTATCATATATTTTGTATAATATTTATACATATATATCATATCTCAATATATATATATAAACATTAAAGACAACGTAGTATTATAATAAACTCAAAACATATGCAATTAATGTTGAGTCATACAAATGCTCAAATTTTCATGCATATGACACTAGTAGCCAAGAAAGTTAGTAACTTACTTATATCACAATTATTTAATTTATTTATCTAAAAACTCTAAAAATCTTTTCAATCACTTTTCTTTTACCCTTATTAGTTATCTACATTTATTTTGGCAAAATTCATGTTAACTTACATTAATAATAATTCAATTCTCATTAAAAAAATACTTTTTAAAAGTTTTACCAAACACAGTGAACAAACTTCTTTATTTTTCATTTGAAGGCTCTGTATCATACAATATAATCACCAATTTAGTATTATATGATCTAAGTGTTATACTGCTCGAATAAAGAATCATGAGAAAATCCTTATTATAGGATTAATCGTATAAATATGATATAGGTTTTATACTAGTACAATGCAAAATAGTGCATCATCCAAGGGATTGGATAAACAATTCACTTTAAACATTTTGTTACGCTATTAGCTTTAATAAATTGATAAAACTTTATAGACATTTGGTAATTATTTTTTAACTTATGGTTAGAGAAGTTAAAGAATTATTACTTTGTGCTAAATTGGATAATCATCCATTACTTGTAATATTATAAATTATTATAAAATCTATGAAACTATCATAGAATTTTTGTGTATTTCATTTATTGTTCCTTATTTAATAAAATCTAGAAAAAAGAAAGTATCTTTTCAACTCTAATCTTGTATACTTTGTTTATGTGTTTTAATAACACTAGATATAAAGGGTCTATCTAACTATCTACATAATCAGATAAAAAATCACAAGTTATGCATGGTTAATGTATTAAATGATGACATAAAATCATAAGTGGAGACTCGATAATGTGACAAACTCTCCAAACTAATTGAATAAAATAACAAAGAAATAACTAATATAATATAATATAAATATAAGGCTGTATGAAAAAGCATATACAACTTAAACACATGTTCCAAAATACTTCTAATCACTTAACTCACACTAAAGTCATCCAACTTTCAAACTTCGATATAATGGATGCATGACCCATGATATAAATACTAATAAAATTTATAAATATTAGTAAATTTACATATATTAAGATCATAACATATATATTAGATAGATATTTAATTCAAATATCAATATCTTATGATCCAAAATATTAGGCCTAGTGTTAAGATAATAACTTCAAGAATCTAATTTTTATTTTTATTTTCTAGTCATATCATGTCATATATGAAACAAATATGTCAATTTAGATATATAAAATAGGTATATCAATACAGATATTATTTTTAAAACTAATATATATATATATATATATAAACTAATATTTATATTCAATTCCTTTCATTTAATTTTTTATGATATTACATAATAAAAAACTCCATAAAATAATTAATAAAGTCATTTGATAAATAATATAAATATCATTGAGATCATGCAATCCATTAAAAAAGGCATATGCATTTACTAACATAAGAGAATGTAGTAAAAACAAATATATAAAAATATAATAAATAATATTATTCTACATCATAAATTATAAATTTATTTATCTAGTTTCAAAAAAAATTCCTTTTTTCAATCTCTCTTCTTATAAGTTTCATATAATATATATATATATATATTAAACACACATGTCTTCTATATGACATGCTTATTAAAATTCTTTTTTTAATATTTAAGTTTCTCCTTTGGATCATATTATATAATTTTCTTATCATGCCATAAAATCAAACAAATAAATAAGCATCTTGAGTAATATCATATAGATACCATCTAATCTTCAATTTACTTCTATATATTATTTCTTAACTTGATCTTACATTTACGGTCTTTAAAATTATATCATATAATCCTACATTTGGTTCCTAAATTCTTGATTAATTATTTATTTAATATATATTATTTCTTAGTTATAGTATATTATAATTAACTCTATCATACTAAATAATTATCATTTTCTCTCTCACCAATCTACTAACCTCATTATCAATCTTATTGATAAGATATGAACATCATAAAATACAATTAAATACAAGCATTTTTTATAATTGCCTAATATAATGTGCCTCATAAGAACCCACTATAAGCAAAATTTTGACCAATCGTACCTTACAATTATGTACATCATACTTGTCTAACAGCTCAAATTTAGCCAATTTTTTTAAACTCAAATTGATCTTCAAGTATGATCAACCTAAATTATACTATTATGCTCTCTCATATATAACTTTGGTATGATTTGTTATTCAACTCATTTGATGCATGGATTTAATCTCTTTTCCTATTGTATAATACAACTCAAAGCATCATATTTCTATGATCTCAACCACCCGACTTAGCCAAATTTTTATCTTAAACCCTTAAAGGATCGTCTAATATGCTATCTATAAATGCATTACCCCAATTATATCGTACAACATGATATGCATATCAACTTTGCATAGTGAAACCAATAGCTCAACTCATCATACATGAATAATACACATATCATCCTTGTATTTTTTCAAGACAACTAAAGTATTAGTATGACCTAATGAAGTATCTTTTATTAACAATACTAGAAGTGATGTAAGAAAGATTTAAACTTCTATTATGATATAATTTAGAGCTTATAACAATGAAGATACTCAATAGATTTTTAAGAAATATGAAAAGATATTATGTATTAATTAAATGTATGTGACTTATGTGATATTTTAGAACTATTTAAATATTGATATTCTATAGTTGTAGTATGAAATATTAAGTTCAATATGTGATATCACCTTAAAAATTAAGCATAAATCTTATAAATATTTGTCACATATAACTTTACACATATAAAATAGAGAATTTAAGACAAATTCTTGGGTTAAATTTGGTCACGCAGACATGCTGCAATAGAGGTTGATGACGACATGACGATAATATATAGTGGTGGATGGTAGTAGGCAACGAAAATAGCAAAAAAAACTCAATTCTAAGCATTTTTAAAGCAATTTTTAACCCAAATTTGCATCGAGAAACTTATGAAACTAGTGTGATGCCAACGAGTGTGTGTTTGTAGCCTAATGTTAGACACTCTTGTATAACAAAGCCTTTGGTTTCTCTATTGCTCTCCTCTCCTTTGTTCGTTAGAACCCACAATACAATAAGTTAAATAAAGTAATTTATATACTTCCTTTGCCATTAATGATGGTCCTTCATGTCAAAGCACCCTCTTGACTAGAACCTTTTATCAAAGAATAATAGCAATGAATTCCAAGCTCATGTTAGTTTGATGTAGTGATATATGACATCTCGTTCTTTGTGATGCTTAAGTTCTTCCTCCTCACAATTCTTTACAACACAACAATGCTTTTATGGACACCTCTCTCAACTTCCACACAGCATTGTCTCACTCAAGCTCGCAAAACCTTCACTCATAATTAACCCCCAAAGCTGAACTCATGCCCATTGGAAGAGACGATTCATGGTTGGCTTTTTAAATTACAAATGACAATTTAATTATTGTAAATAATCAATTAATTTTATTATTGAAGTTGATTTTAATTCTCTTCCTAAAAATCCATAAACCAAAATGTGTGTCATTCACTTGTATTTATACCTAGCACACTATTTCACAAAACTCAAAATAGTTTCGAGCATTATAAGTGTATCATTCACGAAACTAATTATTTAGAACTGAAATTTAAGAAATTACAAATCTATCTTATAGTAGCTAATATTTTTATAATTATAGATAAAATTTTCACAAACCATTTTTGACATAAGCCAAAACTTATAAAATTGAACATCTATCACAAACTTATCCTTAAACTTACAAGGATATCTCAAATTTTTAAAATTCAGAATAAACTTATAAAAAAATTACAAATTTAATGTCATCAGGCTTGTCCCTCAAAGCTCTTCCTATTGATATGCTTAAATAATAATATTAACCAACTTTGAGCTTATTCACACTCTTCAATATTTTATTATTATTTTAATATTTTTATGTATAAATAATATATTTTAAAAAAATTGATTAGATCAAGTTCAAACATATGTGCGCATATTCTTCTTGATTTGATTCTTAGGTTTCTCTTTTTGGTGTAGGTTGTAAATTAAGAGTTGTTATAGTGAAGTAAGGATTTAAAATCTAATCATGTAGGAAGTGATTTGTTATAATTTTTAAATGTGATAAGTGCTACTATCACAATGCTATCAGAGCCTCGTTCATCAAGGTGTTCAGTAGGATCAAAAAATTTGAAAAAAGGATTTCACAAGTGGAAGTTTTTCTCTGACTTTACACATTATAGGTACATAATGGGATATTTATACATATAATAATGATAAAAAATAATTTATTATATCGATATATAACATGATTTATAACTTTGTTTATAAATAATATAATAAAAAATAATAGTTGAATTTTTTTAATATATTTTCTCATGATATGATATAACTATTAAACTTTTTAAAGTTTTCTTAATATTTACATCATATGTCATACATCAACTTTACAAACATATAAGAATTATAATATCATAGATAAAGATTCTACTCATTAATTGGCTTAGTGTATAGAATATTATATAGTATTGATATCTGAGCTTTTATAGATTATAGTATCATATATATGCTAATAATATTTTATATCAGTTAATAAGCTTTTAGCTTTGTACTTGAGATACTTCGCTTAATTTTTAGTTTGTTAGAGGTTTACATAAGATACATATATGAATTATTTTTATTGCTTAGATGGATTTCAAGTTTATTTTACCATCAGTTTTTTATCTAAGATTTTGTATATCATCACAATTTTATTAATTGTGTTCACTTTGTTATTATTGCTAGATACTCTAAATTTTTTAAATGTGACCTTGACATTTGATAGATGAAAAGGAGAAGAAAAAGATTTGCAAGAAAGCAATGTCAACAGGAATAGACAAATTGTGAGAAGGATAACATATGAGAAAACACATGTTAATAATATACACATGGTGTGATGTTGGGAACTATAGAATAATTTTAATAAACATGTTTTTGTAGATATTGTATGTCAAAGGATAACATATGGGAAAACACATGTTAATTATATACACATGGTGTGATGTTGAGGACTATAGAATAATTTTAATAAATATGTTTTTGTAGATATTGTATGTCTTTTACACATGAATTCTTGTTTTAATGCATATGTTAATTATAATTTTAAAACATAATATTTTATTGATTTGCACATATTTTAATTCATAAAAATAAATTACTTACAAATAGAACTTAATAAAAAATAATTATAGTATTTTTAAAAAGTATCAAAATAGTTTTTTAATTAGCTTAATTACAAATATATTATATTTATATGAAAAATACTCAGCAAAACAATATGCATATACTTAAAAAAATATTGAAGTTATTAATCACATTAAATTTATTTCGTAAAAATACATAAAAAATTTATGCTACATAGCTACAACATAAAAGAATTATTTTACAAGAATCTAAATACTCTTATAAAGCTTTCTTTGAATAGTATTTAAATGGTGAAGTACACTCTCATAAAATAATTTCTATTTAAATTAAAATCTCATAATTTAATTTAAGCTAAGGGAGAAGACAGCAAAAGCAAGCTGATTATTTTTAAAACAAATTAAAGTGTTAGTAATTAATTTTTATTCGAATATTTTATTAGTATTAAAATACATGTCTTGACTTTTTATAAAAAAAAATTAGAAACACAATGATCAAATATTTATTGCAATATTTTTTTTAATATTGATATTCTATTTATTGCCTTTGTAAAGATATAATTGACTACAAGCAAATGTACATGCACAGAAAAATTATTTATTTTTAAAAGCCCGCATATTTTTTTTGAATAAATTTGTATTCTTTCTAAATTTTATGAAAAATTTATAGAAAATTTGATAACAAATTTTTTTATTTTTTAATTTAATTTTTAAAAAATATTTTTATAAATTGTTATAAACAAATCCTAAATAAAAAAATGGTGTACCATCAGAAAAATAAAATAAAAGGTTGAATTCGGAAACAGAGCCGTGCATAGGCAGTACACAAGTAGGCGGCATTAAAAACTCTATGGTCTAATTTTTAATGATGCATACTCCCTTCTCAAATTCCTTAGCTTGTTCTAAACATTACCCAACCTATTTGACCATAGAACTGCATCTCGATCCCATTCCAGAATACGTTCTGCTGTCATCCATTTGTACCTTTCAGTCTTCTTAACCAGTTCTAACCAGCTGTCCTACATCAATTATTGCCGTCCGATAGAAGGAAATCGGTTAAGTTAAATCGATCTCTGTGTCAGTGTGCCGCGTTTTACGCGCAACAGAGTCCTTTCGTCGAAGGGCGCCTTCAATCAAACCGCGTTTTGGCACAAACATATATAAACACTGGAAACCCGGGAAGATCCCACCGTTCACATTTGCCCCTTTTCGCTTCTTCGTCCTTACCTCTGTCGTCCATCTTCGTCACTATCTCTGGCTTTCGCCATCGACCTATTTTTCAATTATACCACTTTGCAGAGAGGATAGGAATAGAAATACAAAAGAAGTGTTTTTTCACCTAATCGGAACCTTGCGGGCCAATCTTTTTCTTCTTATGAAAACTCCTCCGCGAGTGTCCGCACCCTCCAGCGACCCTTCCCTCTTCCCTCCACCCATCGAAGACGACTTCTCCTACTACTATACCTTCTTCCAAGATTCTGTTCCCTCCGACCTGCCCGACATGCTCCCACTCCACCGTCGGCGCTGCCGCCCCACGGACGAGCCGGATGCCGCCTCCGGCAATTGCCACCGAAAAAAGAAGCGTAAAATCGCTCGAATCCTCACCTCCCTTGCCGCCCTCGATTCCCCGGACGAGTCTGACCGCCGTGAATCTGAGGAAGATCTGTCCCGACTCCGCGCTAACAATGACAAAAAGGCCGCAGTCATGTTGGAGTACTACTCTCGCTTGCAAGACCATTATTACTCTGATGTCGAAACCGCCGAATCCGTTCGCATAGCTCGTTTCCGCACCGCGGCATCTTCTGCCGCCATCGCTGCCGCTTCGGCGGCCGATGAAGTTGAGGCCCAGAATCCGCAGCAACAGCACCAGAGGAGGCTGTGGGTGAAGGATAGGTCGAGGGCATGGTGGGAACGATGCAACCATCCTGACTTCCCGGAGGTGGAGTTTCGGCGGGCGTTTCGTATGGGTCGGGGCACCTTCGAAATGATCTGCGAAGCGCTCGGCGCGGCGGTGGCCAAGGAGGACACGATGCTCCGTGCTGCGATCCCCGTGCGGCAGCGCGTGGCCGTATGCATCTGGCGACTCGCCACCGGTGAACCGCTCCGTCTCGTGTCGAAGCGATTTGGCCTCGGCATCTCCACTTGCCACAAGCTCGTCCTCGAGGTCTGCTCCGCGATCCGCACCGTTCTCATGCCGCGCTTCCTTCAGTGGCCGGATCCAGCTGGAGCCTCAAACATCAAGGCTCGGTTCGAGTCGGTCTCCGGCATACCCAACGTGCTGGGATCGATGTACACCACCCACATCCCCATCATCGCCCCCAAAATCAGCGTCGCCGCCTATTACAACCGACGCCACACGGAGCGCAACCAAAAGACCTCGTATTCGATAACCGTTCAGGGAGTGGTCGATCCCGACGGCGTGTTCACTGATGTCTGTATTGGGTGGCCGGGCTCCATGTCTGATGACCAGGTGCTTGAGAACTCAGCGCTATACAACCGCGCTCAGGACAAGGGGTTGCTTGGGAAAGCATGGATTGTGGGCAGCTCCGGTCACCCGCTGCTCGATTGGGTTCTCGTGCCCTACACACATCAGAACCTTACTTGGACACAGCACGCCTTCAATGAGAAAATTGGGGAAGTGCAAAGGATCGCCCGAGAGGCCTTCGCTAGATTGAAGGGCAGGTGGAGCTGCCTGCAGAAGCGGACGGAGGTGAAACTGCAGGACCTCCCAGTAGTACTCGGCGCCTGCTGCGTCCTTCACAATATTTGTGAAATGATGAAGGAAGAGATGGACCCGGAGCTCAATTACGAGCTAGTGGATGACGAAATGGTTCCAGAAATCAGCCTCAGGTCCGTCAGCTCGATGCAAGCGCGGGACACCATTGCCCACAATCTGCTCCACCGAGGTCTTGCAGGCACCAAGTTCTTTTAGGTCATACCGCAAACTCCGGCTAGTACTCGAAAACCTTTTTTTTTTTTTTTTTCAGTGTTTCTTTGGTTCACAGGATTCGAATGCTGCATAGAATTGATCCAATAATTCCGGAGAAACTCTGTATAGATTAGGAAGATGACTCGTGAGATGTAAGTATCGAGATTGCTGTAGACCTTTGCTTGTTCTGATTCTTTTATCATCACAACTTCGAATAGCCTGACTTCAACAACATTCCTTTGTTTTGTAATTGTACTTCAATAATTTTTGCTATTTTATAGATATTTAGCAGTAATGGATCTACATCTGCACTGTTTTTTTCTGGCTAACCGCGGATTGTTTGTGATTTTGTTGGGTAAATGTTTGAATGTACATTCCATGAACTTGAATTACTAAGAAATTGTAAGTTGAATCTTCTGTAAGAGAACAAGAAATTGCTTTTGATCGCTTGTTTGATGGATCACGAAGTTTCGTTGTCATGGAAGAATTCACTATATAATATTTAGGAGCTGTGTTATTGAATATACATCAATTTCCGTTAAAGTCTTCTCTTATCTTCTTCTTTCGCTGATTAATTCTATCAGCTCATCTTTTGCACATGCACTTGCTTTTGTAGACTTTGACTTCTAAGCTCACCCCACACATAGCCTCTGTGATTAAATTTCAATATATGCTCACTAACCTAACTAAATAAGTCAAAAGCTGTTTCATGAATTAACCCACCTACCCGCTTAAACCAATTAATTTAAGTTAAACGATATGTGAGAAGCTCAATTTCGTTACATGTTGTAGATTAGATCGTGTACGAGATTTTATATTTTTTGTGTTATTAGAGTGTAACGAATAATTTATAAGACTAATAAAATTTATTTATTTTTCATATTTTTATATTTATTATTTTTCGGTTGAAATTTTTTATTATATTTATTTATGTTTTAGAAAGAAATAAGAAATGGGAGAAGATGATTTGCATTCGACTAAGATTCGAAACATTACGTGTTATATGTTCGATGGAGGTTTCCTCCAACGATGGCTTAGGTGGGCCTTTGTCCCTATCAGGGTTACTATCTAGAGTTTTTCACATAGTCTCCGTTTTCTTCTCCTCCTCTGACTACCGCTGGCAAGCTCGGCACCACCACCTCTTCCCAGACTACCACCCTTTGGCTTTGCCGCAATCACGTCCTTCAGAAGCTGTCGATAGCCCGAATCCGATCGCAACCGTCGGCCGTTGCCCCTCACCCCCACACTGAAAGACCAATCGCCTCGCTCCGATAGGATTCGCTCTTTGAACCACACCATGGTTCCTCGCGTGAGAAACCAATCAGGAAGCCTGACGCCGTCCAGGTAAACGGGACCCCGGATCTCTTTGTTAAAATTTTATTCAATTTCCTTTTTAAATTCCTTGCCAATTAACACTAGCGAACACTATCTAACTCAAGAATACAACCTGATGAAAATTAGAGGTGACACCAAATAACTTATCTTTTATGTTGTGCAGTAACATCTGCTGATTATGCTAAATAATGTTTGCGTGTAAGATCACCAAAAATCATTATCTTCTTGTTTAATGATTGTATGGAGTGTAACATTTGTTTGCTGAGAAAAGGTCAGGAAGGTTTTGAATTCTTCACTATCGTTATTACTTCTTGCGTCGTTTGAATCATCAACTATTATCTTGGGTGAATTTGAGTAAATAGTTTGCTCAAGGAGACAAAATTACATGATTTTTTTCCAAGTACAAGACAAGCCAAACGTTTGGTTCATATGTCTTGGTGGGAATGGCATATGGTGAACTTCATACTGCATTTTTTGAACTATCCAAGCTCCTTTTGTGCATGCCCCTTGATGGTTTCTTGTATTATGAGTTTAAACTCAAGAAATTATGGTTTGTTCTGTAATTTTTCATTGTTAGCCTGGAGTTTGTCTTGTCTATGGTTTACTCAGCTTTGGTATTTCTGTTCTAATTGTAAACTTAGCATCCTGGCAGGCTGCAATAATTCTTAGAATTCTGTTCTTAAAATTATGGTTTGTTCTGTAAATTTTTATTATATGTCATATATTGATACGATAGATTTGTTTTTTCAAGTTAAATGAAAATGATTGCCTGTAATATACTACTACTGAAGGATGATTTGTTGACAGATTGTTTATTGTATGCATTCATCTATGTAGCCTTAGAATTCTGGTAAAAATTTTATATTGTTCATAGCATGTGTTAAGAAGGTGAGGGAATCAGAGCAGATGGTGCAATGGCAAAGTCATTTAGATGAAGTTAAACAAGGCAACAACTTTGTAGGATTTTTACTGTTATAATGCTTAGTTTCTCCAGCAAATGCAAAACTTTATGTATGAAGTTTTGATATTTCCTCACCTTTGACGTATTTTTTTTGCTGGCTTTACAAGTTTGCTTCAGCACTATAGAAAATGAGTTATGAAGTAATGTGAGACAACATGATATTTCAGATAACTTCAATATTGATGACAAAAAAACCTCAACTGCTAGCATAAGCCAAGATAACGTGCTTCAGAAAACTCTCCTTAAATAGCTCAATTTTATTAGTAACCTTAGTAATGACAGACCTTCAATATTTCCTCAATCAAGAAATACTTGGTAGCTATGTTGCAGATGTTTTATCTGTAATTTTTGCCTGTATACCACAGCTTTTATTTGTTAGTTCATACGAAATAATTCTTGTTACTCTGCCTATGGAACCAGTAATTGCTAGGCTGCCTTCAATAAAAACATTGCTATAAGAACAAATACAATTATAGATGAAATAACACAAATAGCATGGAGAGTTGTATTATGTTGTGTAATGCATACATTCACATGCGTGCTACTAGAAGCAAGTTTCATGTAAATTGATAAAGAGAAGCAAGGACCAAGTTAGAGAATGAGTTTACCGATTTGTAAGAGATTGTTTAATTCCACTACATCATTGCAGCAACTTTGAGAGTTTACACCAAAATGAAAAGCGAAATCAACCGCACAAGAGAATAAGAGATAGGAGGGAATTTTGTAAAGCAGGAGAAATTTAAGAATATAGCCAGAATTCTATCAAAACTTGTATAAAACTCATAGGACAAGAATAAGGATGGATGATGAACTGGCTTGAATTTGTTCCTACACTAGATTATTTGCATTTCCATACATTTCTGAAGCACTTGCTTTGTTTCTATGAGATTTTTTGTTTAATGATCTTCATATCTATCAAAATGATTTGCATGGATGTGTTGTTTTTTCTTTTCTGTTGATAGGACTTGGTTAATTAATCAAGTTGGTCTGCTGGTATTGTTTTTATATGCCATTTGCCATATTTATATGTTGGAAGAGACCAATTCTGCTTCTCTTACTCGTGAGGGCATCTTTCAATCAGTAGTTCTAATTGCAGTGCTTTGCCACTCAGCATTGCTCTAAATGAAATGTTGAAGTTAGGAATGCGGCTTTTGATCGACAGGATTTTGACATGTCCAAAATGTTACTTTGTTTTGCATAAACACGTTTACGAAGTTTTAGATTTTTGTTTTGGAGGTTTTGATCAGTTTGTAGTACACAAAATTTTATCTTGTGCCTCAAATGCAAACCTTGTTCTTATGAGGACACATTAGTCAAATATTGCTATTTTAGATGCATACAGTTCTTTTTGGCATGAGAATACATTTGACTATAGGGTTTAAATTTTGGGAATTTTATATTGATGAAGTTATAAATTACAAAATTGTAATATATTATGTTTTTTTTATTATATGTATTTATTATTGCCTATTGAAATTATTATTTGATTTGTTATGACTGAAATTTAGCATTCAAAATTTTTACATTTTTGTGGTATATTACATACATATCATAGATTTTGACGACCTTAAACCGATGATGATGAGTTCCAATTGAAGTTATGATTCAAAGGTGCATTGATGATAGAACTTATATGTTTGATAAATAAAAATGAAATCCAAAATTTTTAGTATCAATTCCTAATTAAGTTAACAAACATATGTAGACCTTTTTTTTTGTAGGCTTATAGTGTTTTTTTTAATTAAAATATTAATATGAAATATGAATAATAAATGAACATATGGAGTGTTACCACTACTTTACAATGTTTCTAGAGACATTATACGAGCAATGCCAAAGTGGTGGAAAGTGATAGGAGGAGGTGGTGGTTAGATAATTCTTCATTTCCTTTTATATCAATTACATCATAATGAAGGTTGTTATATGATTAGGTTGTGTTTCTTGTCTTTCACGACTAAGCTATTAATGTTTGCATACTTTTTAGGCTTAATTGTTTTCTTTGTATTGTTTCTTATATATAGATTATATGCATGTTTTGTTGATCGAACAATTCAATCTCTTTGATCAGATTATCTGATGACCATGCAATCATAATCTATATAACTATGACCTAATCCAAAGCAATTAGAAAAATCTCAAAATGTTCTTATCATCTGATCTTATGATTTAACTCTTTGATTATGCGACCTATATATATAGCAATGATAAGAAAGCTTTTTATCTATGATTTCTTTCCTAAAGATAATGGAAATCACAAAAACTATTATATGCATTGTGTTTTAAAGTATTGCTAAGGTTCACTAAAATTTGAGGTTATTATTATTTTTTTTCTTGTATTTTCTATTTATCTCTCTTTACAATAGACTATCCATGTTTGTTTAGTCTTTCAATTTTTTATTCAATCCCTCTCTTTTTATGTTCTATTAATCTCTCTCTTTCTTTCAATTTCCCAACATGTGGAAGGCCTTAAAGGCTTAGGTATCTTTAGCCTTTAAAAAAACTAGTTTATTTTATTATTATTATTTTATATAATAATTATATTATTATTTTTTATATAATATAATAAAATAGAACCTACTTATAATAACATTAATTATTTTATCCGTCTATAAAATAATAATATAAATATTATTTAATTCATGAACAAATCACTTAAATTTTATTGTATTAGTGATTACATATGTATAAAATTATTTATATTTAACTTTTAAATGGCATTAAAAAAATGAAAATAAACATAATACACATCTAATGTTATCTCCTCCTGCCATAAACGTGGCTTTATTCAAAAGCATTGGTTATGTTTAGAAGCATAATTTCGTAAATATAAATGTTTTAAAAAAATTATATAAATTTATTAAAATTATTCGATTAATATTTTATAATGTTAAACTTTGCAATGAAAAAATATAATTATGAAATGTTTTTTACCGTCACCGATACCGCAAGAACTCGTCGATAACTTTTTCTAAACGATCTGTCGAGGTCGCCTGCCTCGTTGATTCGCCAAGAGGTGATATCCTAATCATCGTCAGCCGAAGTTGTGCCATGGATCCCCCCTACAATTTGCCACTCTCCAGCTCGTCTGTCCGTTAGGTGAGTGCTGTTTTTCTTTCTCCTTTATAAATTCTTCTCCTAGGGTTTCGATCTCTGCAGTTCTGGAGTTATCCTACCGTCTTTCCCGTCGTTTTGCATAGCCAATGACTTCTAGCAGTCTCCAGAGGCGATGTTGCAGGTTTCGCCGGGTACCCCGCAGAGGCGCAAGCGGCGAAAGTTCTTTGCCATACGCCACTTCCCACCGGGTTGCGGTCCTAATGCCGTGAAGGAGAGCTCAAAACTTGAAGAGGAAGAGAATTCTTCTCGTGTAACATTTGAGAATGGTAAGGTGACCGATGTGGATAAGCTGTTAGGGGCATCAGTCGTTGAAGAAGTGTCCGTGGCCCATTCTCTGGTTGCAAAGGAGGAAATTGAGGTTCCGGTTTCAGTGGGGGATTTGCATCTCGAAGTGGGCGAGCTGCCGAATGGTGTGACCCCTGTTGTACGTGGAAACGACATAGATATTAAACTTGTTGAGGTACCCGTAAAAGTTCAGGTATTAGAGAAGGAGAGCTCACAGCCGCCCAGGTTGGAGAATGGGCACTGCACTTCATGGATCTATGCACCTCCAAAGAGGAGGAAAGTCTCAGCTATCAGACAATTTCCTCCTGGGTGCACGCCAAATCGTGGAAATGCCATCAAAGATGAGCATAAAACTGTTCTTGGTGAACCTACTTTGGTAAAGGCCAAAGATTTGGTGGTGGAGAAAATGGGAGAGGTTAGTGATGTATCTGTTAGCATTGCAGATGCTGAAGTTGTCATGGAGAAAATAATAAACTTTGGTGGCGATGAGATAATTTATGAAAATGGTCATGGAGTTAGTAGTGAGCAGGAAGTAAGAACACAGATTTCTTCACCGAAGTCAAAAAGCTTGGATGAGAAGAATAAACCTCTTGTACAGGAGCATCAAATGGTGAGAGGTTCTGCAATGCTTGCATCAGCCAAAGACATTTCATCTGTAGTGGAGAATATGCCTTTAGAGAAGCAGCTATTAGTAATAGAAGATTCAGAACAATTTGAAGAGGCTGATAACCAATTCAATTACATGAAGCCCTTGTTGAAGCAAGCAACTGCAACTGATGGACATTTGAAGCTTGCAAGTGCTGAAAAGGCCAGGGTTGAGAATATCAAGTACTCTAAAGGGAAAAGGTTCAAAGAAAATGATATTGATGGAAGTATTCTGGTTAGATCAAATTCTGGCAAGCTTGTAAGTGGAAGTGGGAATGTTCAGATCAAATCTCCATTGAGAACTGGACCGAATGGGATTTTGATCCGTTCTAGTTCAGACAAGACATTAGATAGCCACAAAGGTAACCAATCCATTAAAAGCCTTCAAACTAAAACAAATGCTATGAGCCCAACAGCTTCAGTGGTAAAGTCACAACTTGAAAGTAAACAACCAAATAAGGAGGGTAAGCCCTTGCTACAAGAACTTCCAGTAAAAGACAGTGAATTTATCCAAAAAGGCAGTAAGAAGAGAAAGCTACCAGCTGAGGTTCTTTATAAAGGTTGTAAATCTAATGAAGGTGATGATTCTTTAGAAGTCATTGGGGAAAGGATGGTTATTCAAGCTCTGATGGTGGCTGAGAATTGTCCTTGGAGGAATTTAAAGAAACATGGTGAAAACAGTGCTGGTTCTCTTGGTCCAAAAGGTAAAATGAAGAAAGAAGACAGGAACTTTGATACCAAGGGTCAAAGGAAGAAGCAAGGTGTGATCAGGGATGATGAGTATATGTTAGAAAAGGAGCAAAACATGAATGCAATCACTGTATATCAAAAGCCTAGTGAATTGAATATCACCATGACCCCATTTGTTCCATCCGAATATAGTAAGAAAGGAGGAGATGATGAAGTAGTTGCTCGTCACAAAGTTAAGCGTGTTTTGCGCCTTTTTCAGCTTATATGTAGGAAAATCCTGCAAGGAGAAGAGTCCGGGCAAAAAAAGGCGGGCAAAATCAACAGGATTGATCTGCAGGCTTCTACAATACTCAAAGATAACGGTGAATGCGTGAACAATAGTGAACCAATAATAGGACATGTTCCTGGAGTTGAAATTGGTGATGAATTCCACTATAGAGTCGAACTCTCGATTGTTGGCCTTCACAGACCATTTCAAGCAGGCATAGATTTTAATAAGAAAAATGGCATGCTTGTGGCCACTAGCATTGTGGCTTCTGGTGGATATCAGGATGATGTGGATAGTTCAGATATCCTGATATATTCTGGTTCAGGAGGAAATTCTGCAGCTGGAGGAGATAAAGTACCAGGAGATCAAAAGCTTGAACGGGGTAACCTTGCCTTGAAGAACTGTATTGATACTCAAACACCGGTGAGGGTTATTCATGGTTTTAAAGAGAAGGTTGGTGATGCTCAGGGCAAATTAGTTTCAACGTTCACCTATGATGGACTTTATTATGTGGAAACATACTGGCTGGAGAGAGGGCCTCATGGTTTTAACGTTTTCAGGTTCCAATTGAAGAGGATGGCTGGGCAGCCTGAGCTTCCCTTTAAAGAACTGAAACGATCGGCAAAACTAGACAATCGTGAAGGTCTCTGTGTTAAGGACATATCACAGGGAAAGGAGAGAATACGAATCTCTGTAGTGAATACAATTGACAATGAACTACCAAGTTCCTTTAGGTATATTACCAAGAGCACCTACCCTTCATGGTATTCTAAGAAACCTCCAAGGGGCTGTGATTGCACCAATGGCTGCTCAGATTCGGATCAATGTGCTTGTGCAGTTAAAAATGGTGGAGAAATTCCATTTAACTTCAATGGTGCTATTGTTCAAGCAAAACCACTCATATATGAATGTGGTCCTTCCTGTAAATGCCCCCCCTCATGCCACAACAGGGTTAGCCAACATGGTATCAGAGTTCAACTTGAGGTCTTCAAGACCCGTGAAAGAGGTTGGGGGGTCAGATCCTTGAGGTCAATTTCATCAGGTAGCTTTGTATGCGAATACATTGGAGAGTTGCTTCAAGATGGTGATGCCGAACAGAGAACCAACGACGAGTACCTCTTCGACATTGGTCATAATTACGATGATCGTTCTTTATGGGAGGACCTTCCAAGTTTTATACCCGAGCTGCAATCTACTTCGTCGTGCGATTCCGTGGAAAGCGTTGGTTTTACAATTGATGCAGCGGAGTTCGGGAATGTTGGGCGGTTTATAAACCACAGTTGCTCTCCCAACCTTTATGCTCAGAATGTGCTGTATGACCATGATGACAAGCGTGTGCCTCACATCATGTTCTTTGCAGTTGATAATATTCCACCGTTGCAGGAGTTGACATATCACTACAACTATACGCTTGGTCAAGTCCGAGATTCTGAAGGAAATATAAAGCAGAAGGCCTGTTATTGTGGTTCTCCTGAATGTTGTGGAAGGTTGTATTGATCCCAAAACACTGCTTTTTGTTCTCCTTCCAAGTGTATGACAAAAGGTTCGGTGTGCATCCTTAGGCTGTTTTGTGCCTCATTGTCTCATCCATGCCTTCAACTCTTTGATAGCTTTGAATACATGCAAGCACTCTTTCAAAGTACACAAAACATTACAACAGACCATTGAAGGCTTTAGCCAATCAACATGTGGCCAACTTCACACTCTTCTTCAAAAACGCAGGTGTATAGTATTTTTTTTTTGGTGATGAATCTCCATGGTGTTCCCAGAGAATGTTGTTAGTTGTGGTCTACTTGGTGATGTAGCTGCTGCAGCAAACACTCCTCTGGAGTCCCACCATTGTTTCTCTTGTTGGGTTCTCCATCATATGGATGAAGTTGGTGTGTTGTATTGCTTTCATGTTACCAATGCAATGTTGGGGCCATTTGTGTCTCGTATGGTTTGTGTTATATTGTTTGTGACTTTGTTAGCACGCATTTTTGCCTGCCTTCTCTTGTGCTTTAACTCGTGTTTCTTTAGCAAGTTCTATGGATGACTACGACGACATATGTGAACAAAAATTTGTCACTTGAATCTTAAAGTCTGTAAATGATTATTATTTTATATTTGTTGGTTAGCTCAATGGTTGATGATGAATCAGAAATCAAATTTTATTTTAATTTGAATCAAAATACGAGTTAATTACAAGCTTAGTTTGGCTTTACTTTAAAGTTTATGTGTCAGTTTTGAACAAATCTTAGATCTGGCAAGCGAGTTTGACATCGGATTGAACAAAATTTTAGAAGAGAACGAGATTGCATTTTATAAAATATGTATTTAGTTTCGTTTATATATGATATAATAAGATCTAATGGTTTTTATTGATCTAAAATAGTATTATGTACTTGTTTCTTCAAACGTATTTAGCCATGTAATGTTTTTATGCATTTATTTAAACTTAGAAAATGATAAAGGATATAAAATTGTTTACAAGAATTTAATTAGAAAGATTAAATAATTAGTTAAGAGTTGTAGCTGTTTTAATCCAAGTTGAGCTGAAATTGATAATAAATGAGTCAACTTAGCAATTTATATGAACAAAGCCTTCTTATGTAATGATGGTTCAATATATTATTTTTTACAGATACTACATATACATGTATGCTAAGATAGAGAGAACTTAGTGTTGACAAAGATTCATCCTCAATAGAAAATTAGTCTATGTTAGGTTGACATGTTAACATTGTCAAGTCTATCATATTTTTTTAATGAATGTTTGAACCTCTAGTTGTCAGTATTTTTCAACGTCAATTATAAGTTACAATTATCATTACATTATCGATGTTGCTCGGGCTATAATTTTGGGCTAGGGTGTTATCATTTATTAGCAATATCACTTATATTTACAATGTCTTGATGTCATTGCTTATGTACTCTATTTCTCAATCTTTTATTTCAATAAAGTTCCTTAACATAATTGAGAAGCTAATGTGTGGATTCCTTGGAGCATCGTCCTGAATAGGTGGACCATTTATTATCTCATCTAAGACAAATATTGTTGGCTAAAGTCTTGTGGGTGATTGGGTGTCCACCATGTGCATGAAAACATGTTATTTTCATAAAGTTCTCCATATTGTTCTTTAGGTGGGCATTTTTACTTTGGTTGTGTATTTGGTTGCTAGCATAGTGATAGATATGACCCTTTTTTGTTCGTTAACATGACTCCCAAATATGGCTCATCTTCTAACTTGCTAGTAAATTCATTCAGGAGAAGACATAAAAACTTGTTGATGGCAAATCCAACCATTTTAATGATGATTATTGATTGATCATCTTTCTACTCTCTCATTGACTCACACTTATTAAAACTAATATTGTGTGCCCTACAATGGTGTTTGACATCTTTAATGATGGGGACCATGGTAGTAGCGTCTTAACCTCTTGGGCTCCCTATTTCATTTTTATCTTGTGTAGAAGGTTTTGTACCTTGCCCCAACTCTCTTATGCTTCCTTGGGTTCTCTTTAGCAAATGCTGAAGGACTCCAATCATGCACATCCTTGGTGATGTCCTAAGCTTTTTTCGATTCTTAGTGTGACCAGAATGGTTGGGTTAAGAAAACTAAAACACAACCAAGATGTTGTGCACTTATGTGAAGAAATTGTAATGATATTGTGTTTACTGCCCATCGGCTTTGATACAATAATATTGCTCTATTGCCTCTCTGCCCTTACGGCTATGTTTATGTTAAGGTGTCGGACCATGCCTTCTGTGCATGCCCCAATGCTCTTCTTATTTTTGTCTCTTTTGTTATCCTTATTGGTGATGACTTGGACCCACTTTTTGTGTTGCCAATCATGTTGCAAGGTATGGTGGTGAAAGATAAGACTAATCAATGGTCTATGATTGCCTGTATTACCCTTTAATACATTTGGAATGTTCATGCTTATGGTTATCACCATGGTCATTTGGGTTATTGTTGACCACAAGCTTTCCCTCCTATACCTAGAGGTTTGAAATCTTATAAGCCTATCAAACTATAATAACCCACCTATCTCTCAATGATGTGCATTTATATGGAGAATTTGTAATGAACTTATGACTATTATCCATTGGCTTTATTATGGTATTATTTTGTTGCCTCTCTATCTTTGGAGCTATGCTTATGTTAAGACATTGAACCATTCCTTCTGTGTGTGCCCCAATGCTCTTATTTTTTCTAGTGTCGATTTTGTTATTCTTATTGGTGGTTACTTGGACCACTTTTTGTGTTGCTAATTGTGTTGTAGGATATGGTGGAGAGAAATAGGACTAATTGGTGGCTTATGATTGCATGTATTGCCCTCTAATATATTCAAAATGCACATGCCTATGATAGTCAATATACTTATCTCGGGTTATCACTAAGCTCAATTGGGCAACTGTTTACTATCAATTTTCCCTCCCCCATGTAGATGTTTGAAATCCCATTATCCTATTGGGCTATCATAACCCTCCTATCTCACAATGGGATCTCCTTTCTTGGCTGAGTTAAGGTTAACTATGCTGGCTTGATCTTTCACTCCAATCAAGCAAATGTCGTTGCAATGATTTTGGTCCTTTGAATTCAAAGATGTTGAACTTCCCCATTTTGGTTTATCTTTTCTTTTTTTATTTAATTGCACCATTTTTTATCTTTCTACTACATTTCCTTATTATCCAAAGTAATTTTAATTATAGAAATATGATTTATATTCTTCTTTTATCACGATGCCATATCAATAACCTTCTAAAGTAGAAAAAATATGATGTTTATATTACTACCATATTAAATTAGATTATTTCTTTTCTATAATTTGCAGAACAAGACTTAGATAACTAAAAGTTATAAAGAATACTCTTGATTTAGATAGTCATACATCTAACAGAATCTTGCTAGGTATATGAATGTATAACCAAGATATAGATGAATCAACAAATGTGATGACAATCAAAATTTTGAGAAGCTTCTAGGTGTATCATGTTGAAAATTTTGTTAGGATTTGGCTTCATTTATTGGTGCAAAATGTACAACCATTGAGAGCATTTTTTGAATTTTGTAAAAGCTTTTTTAATGTATGAAATGGAATACCTAGTAATAAACTTTTAATGTATGAAATGGAATACCTAGTAATAAACTTTCTTAAATTATTGAATAGAATGGCTCATGACATCAATGGAACACATCAAGACGAAACATGATTTGATTTTTTAGAAGACCACAATATCACAATAGGGATTTGACCAAATTCCAATGCTCGAAGTCTTGATGCATTCCTTGCATAACAATTCTTAGAGATAAAACTAGAATGTCACACCAATTGACCTTGAATCCTTTCAAATTTCATTTGCATAACAAGAGAAGCTTTAAAACTTTCTTAGAAGTTCATGAAGAAAAATGAGTATTTACAAGTTTTACATCATATATATAAGAAAGAGGATGCAAACATTCATAGACATTGAAATAAGAAAGGATTTGAAACATGTTAGATCAAACAATTTCAAGAAGCTTTTGAACCACTGGAAGTAGTTTACACAGAACTACATAATGCGTTCCATGAACCATCATGGTCAGTTCTTAGAGCACTTATGGTGGATCCAAGTTACAATATTGTTTTTTTAAACCACATGTAAAGCCATTATAGTCCTAATCATCATGGCATTACCCAAAACACATATGAATGTTTGGGAATATGCTCTTGTGACTAAAAAAACGCTCTAAGATGCAAATAAGACCTATGAATAAGTGTGAATAATCCATGATTGATCCCCATTTGGCTGACCTCCAAACATCATATCAACGAGTTCATACAAACTATCATGATCAACTCCTAGACACTTCAAATAAACATAAATAACACATATACAACACAAATTATCACAAATATCATAGATTATATGAAAAATATAAAGCACAATGTAGCTCTATTATAGCCTAATATCATTTGTAATAGTAGAAGTATATGGTAGCAACTAGATTGGTTTGTTTGCATTATTCTCTGAAATTATTTGTGTTTAGATTTTTATGTTATTTTATTTAGTCTAAATAAAAGAAATATAATCTAATATATTAAACACCTCAAGTATCTTATATAATTACTTTAAAAATATACTACAATAATTTAAATTATAGTTTAAGGTAAAAATAATTAAATTATGAAGTTTTGAACTTGGTTCATTATTTGCATTAGGAATTTTGAACATGTTGTAATGTTCAAAGAGAATGAGGAGTGGTTGATGAGTGATGTTCGAGAGAAGGGAATCACTAAGTAAAGAAACGGCTCCTGTGCAGGGTTTCTAATCGCATAAGATTAAATTTTCAACATTGATTATTAGGGAGAGATCTTAATTTATATTTGAGATATCACGATCTTAAAATGTTAAGTTGAGTTTTTTGAAAAATTTTGTATAAAATTTCATAAAAATTATATGATTAAGCATGCTGAGATTAGAATAGTTTTGAGATAATTGATCATGAGAAAAAAACTGTTGTGTGAAGGACAAAATCTACTAGGCTCGAAATAAAACAACTTGAAAGGACAATACTTTAATATAATAAGTTTGGAATTTTGAATATATAAATATAAATGTATATACAATTTTGATCCATTTCAAGTCATATTAATACCATAATAACATAAATATTATGCACGTGTCATGAACTCACATGAATTTAGAGTCAAACCAAACATAAAATTTTAAAACTTTATAACCACTTGTGTTATTTTGTAAGTGCATATTTAACAATAATGTTATGCATTTGTTAAGTTTATGTACTTTTCATTTTGTATTAACGATATTTACTAGATGTTTGTGAACTAACTTGTATTTGAACTTCAATTATAAAGTTCACGTGTTTCCTCATGCATCACATCACCTTTGGGAGCACTAAATAAAATAATCATATTATTGAAAAAGAAAGAGCATATTAATAGAGAATAAGGAACCTCTACAAAATTCAATGCTAAGGACTTAAGCAAACAAGATCTCACCTAAGTAAAATCAAGATCATTCTCAAGGATATTGGATAATCATTAAACTCCGACATAAAACTAAGGAAAAATCTTGGAAATAATCGAAGCAAGAGGATACTATAAGACTCTTTACTGATCAAGATTAATATTGATCAGTGTGACAAAACTGGGAACTTTAGCTAACATCTTTACCATGGGCATGACATTAAGGAATGTATGGCCTTTTAGGACTTGTTCAATCATTTGTTGAACGAGGGTAAATTCCAAGGAAACTATTATTGGCGATAGGTGAAGATTTCCAAATGAACTAAACAAGTAAATTTGAAGGCACTTAATTGAGAAATTTTGAAGGAATTTCACCATGCACTTTATAGTGTTGTGTATAATAGGAAGGCTATATTAGGACATTTTTTAAACCCAATCCGATTAGGCCATGTTGTATGTCGATATAGTTAGGTTCCTTTGCCTTATGCTTTGGATGCATTCTGGTATCTCTTTTGGGTTTAGATCTTCTCATTCACATTCTAGGAAGCCTACTATTATAAGACCATTTCTTAAATCAATATTAACCCTATCTTGTCCTCGGGCTTTGTTTACACATGTTGGATCCACTTATGGGTTGACATCACTTCTTAGTCATGTCTTAAAAAAACATTTGCCCTTTTTGAAACTAGTCATAGATTAAGATTACACTGTAATTTAACCTCCATCTCTAGTCGCACCACCGGAACCTATTTCTTGATCTAGCTCTTACCCTATTAAACCACATCATTGTCGAAATTACTCTTTACTTCAGCCTTTTGCTACACTTCCCGAACATACTTACGAATCATTATTTACTTGGTATTCATCTATTGTGAGCTCAAACCTATTGACTCTTGTCATAGGAAGAACTAACCACCTAGCTTGACCTCAAATTAAGCTCACTTCTATTTCAATAACAAGGTTCCCTCTCCAACATCCCAAGGATAATTTATCATATCCAAGAAAGATGAAGGTCGAATCTTCACCATAAACTTCACTTCCTCCCTATGATAGCTTCATCATTAAAGCAAAATAATACATGCAAATAAGGAGAGCAAGAAAAATTTTTCAAATTACATGAAATTTTTACATTGCTTCATAATTAGATTGAAGCAAAAGGAATGTTTGCTGCCCCTTCTACATCAAAATTAGCACCCTATATCTTTAAAAGGATGCCTAAGCACATTTTCTATATAAGAACATCAATATTTCTACCTAAAAGTTGAGTTGGCTAAGGTAGAAACATTGTGCAACAAATCCCAAGTTCACCTTTTCTTTCTGTGGGCATACTCTTCCCTTTAAGGTCTTACATGAAAGCTACTTCAAGGAAGTCCCAAGTGAATTCCTTAAGGTATGTCCTACTTGTTTGAAGTTGGAAAAGTGGAACTTGCTTCCTTGACTGCTTGACTGAGGTGTCTTCCTTAGAATGGATTCCTTTGAACGCCCAAACAATAAGAGATATGAACATTGAGAATGAGACTCATTCCTTAGATTTGTCCTTGATGGCCATGGCAGCCTCTTCAAATATGGGACACAGTCCTATCATGAACTCTTGAAGCTTGGCCCTCATCAAAATGTCTTTCTAAGAGGGTTTTCCATGTAAATCCTTATGTGATTCCTACTTTACAACATCTTCCTTTCACAAATTACATTATTCATATAGACACAGTAAGGTTCTGCTAATTCTTGGAGGCAAACTTCAAAACTTGGAAATTTTGCAAACACTGGTGCTGATGATCATTTACAATTGAGAAAGACACAACAATTGAAACTTTATAGCTTATCATAAAGGGATGGTCACTCACTAAATGTACAGAAATTGATGGCTTGATTTCACAGGTTAAGGTATGTCCTAATCATGGTTGTACCAGTTGGATCAGAGAGGAGATGCCTCAGAAGGCACATTCTTAAGCTGTTTGGTGCTATTACAAACATGTAGAAGGAAAACCATATGAGCTCCATGGAGGAAAGACTGGAAGCCAGAAAACCCTGCCACATCCTACAAGAGAAAGTCTTGTCAAAACCACAATGTGGTACAAAAATGAGGTTAACTTAAGATTATCTGTTGAATATAAGAAGATAAGCAATTTGACTTTTATGATCCAAATCGAAAGGTGGCATTAATATGACAGATATATTAGTTCATATGTGTAGACTAAATGGGATGAAAACTTCCTTTTCTAAATTGCAGTTGGCGGCAACTGAAATAGTGTTTTGAGGTTCATTTTGCCATGCAAGATGTCAAAGAAAAATAGCTGTATGAATGTATGGAAGCTAGAAGAAAGATGCAACTTTACGTACCAATCAGGTAAGCGGAAAAAAGTCTGAAAAAAAATTCTAATTTCTTCAATATCTAGCTGCAATATCAAAGCTAATCCAAAGAGAAAGAATGCTCTTTGCCTTTTCTTTTCTTGAGGCCAAAGACTTCTCCATGCTGAAATCATCATGAGACTATGTTTAATGATAACCAGAATTATGGATGATGTGCATCAAAGGAACATCGGTTGCAACTCTAAAAGGCATATAGATTTGCAAACCTATTGCTGAAGGATTATAAGAACGTCCAGTAGTGCCATTTTCTCTATTGTATGCATTTCTCTTCAGGATATTTGCAATCACAGAAGCATAATTTGGAGCCTCGGATAAGGAACGAACAACTGAATATCCTGTTTTTGATAAATAATATGTTAGGAATACTTTGGTTTCAAAGATAAATAAACATTTATACACTAAGGTTTAGTGACCTGTGGCCGGATGCACCATGCTGGCTGCAGCTCCAAATGCAAGGTTCTTCTGTTCTGTGTTTGGCAAAGATCCACCAACTGGGATATAAGACCACTCCTATGAAACAAGCCAAGATACCTGAGTACTTGCAAATCCTTGGATGACCAACATAATCAATTTGCAATCCAAGACAATAAGTTGTAACTGATGGACACAAGAAGAATTCATTTAAAAAGTTTTGCATTGTGGGAATAAAAATTCATTTTCCAAAAATTTATGTTTCTCAAGGGCATTGCAGTATTTGGTTGGCTGAACATTTATACATTTAAGGATATTGGAAATATGAAGGGTTCACAATTTGTTTTAGATTCCGAATATTTGGTTGATTTTGGTTTAGTGGGAAAGTTGAAGTTTGTAAATCATTTGAGTTGCTTTTAATGGTGAAGAAAGTAACATATTGCAGAAATAGTAGTTACCATACTCAAGTTATCATTTGACTTGTTTTGCTATACTAAAATAGATGGAAAAACTAAATGGAAACAAAATTGCTCGGAACATCTCCCAAAGAAATGGAACAACTGAAGTACACGTTTATTATGGGAACATATTTGTGTTTGTTCTTAGTTTATAGTAATTAGAAAGACTTGTTTTGTAGCATAAGTGAAATAATGTAGCTTATTTTGTTGACAAGTTGGTCAATAGAAGTTGGAATTTTGTGCCATTGCCACTGTTTCAAAAACAACCTATATTTCTTAAAGAAAATAAGACAACGTTAATTAAATTTAAGCAACTCCAAACAAAATCATGTTATCTCATTATGATGTAGTGGACCAATACACAAGTTCTACAATTGCTGGGGCCATTAAGATTTAACATTTTTCATCAACAGCTTACCTCTTCATAGATTTTCAATATGCGAACACCCATAGCTTCCAAGCGAGACATTAGCTTCCTTTTAAGAAGGTCAAAGGGCATGGGATTTGCTGAAGCCAAGCAAGTTTCCTAAATAAGATTGCAATTAGAACACTAATACGGTCAAAACCATTAACATGCACTTAGAGCAAACCTCATAAAACACTCTTGTAGGTGTCATTGGCATGACATAAAGAAAGGTTGGATATTCTTCTTTTGAAGATCTCATCTTTTCTTTAACATGGTCTCTGTAGTCCATGAAAACCATAAATCTAGGATCATAGGGATTGTTTTCCACCTGAAAATTGTGAAAGTTTCTGAAGGGATGCATGGCTAAAACTTATGTAATTTATGAAATTTTGTGAAATAGAGACATGGCACCCAAAAAGTCCTAAGTGCTATGCATTTAAGAACAAATTGAACATGGGAAGCGAAGAAAATGACTTCTCTTCTATTGATTAATTGGCTGAGAAAGGGGAAAAATACTTTGTATATGTATGTTAGAAGAATTTTTGAATTGTGCAAACAAAAGAGAATTACAGAATAGTGAACACCTTTTGTTGTACATATCATATATTCCTTCGCCATATACATGCTTGAGTAGGTTCAGTGAGCTACAAAAGGCCAGGCTTTTTGCTTGCATGGTGAATCTATCACAGTAATGACAATGTGCGAAAATGAATCATACAGCTAGATGCGTTTTTGTATTAGCTACCTCAGCTTCCACTCCATAAGCTGTTTGAACAGATACACGAGGACCCCCCACTTCATATTGAAGAAGTTTCCCTGAAGCAGCTCCAGATGCAACAGTGGCAAGCCTGAGCATTAAAACAATAGAAGGTTTCAATTGGGCATCCAATAGTGACAAAAATGCACGACTTTGTTTTCATTCTTCCATTTACCTGCATGGAATCATGAGGTCACTCTCACATAAAACAATACTGGAACCATCGCTTGCTTCAATTATCTTTTCCACTTTTGAGTTGAGAAATTTGACACCAGTTTCCTGACACCTGGAGAAATCCTCAATACACCGGGTATTGCCTAGTATAAATGATTCATGATCATTTTATACCTTCTCAACAACTCTGAATGCAGCAGATGCCTGCTTACTCTCCCATATGCACGGCTAATCAGAATAGGGTTGCTGCTATCGAGATATGCAATGGTATTTGGCCAGACATGTTCTATGCAACCTTCTAGGCCAAGGCCTATAGAAAGAAATTACTATCTCCTTATTTTAGTAGCCATAGATGATTGGTATGGTAAGAAATTAAATTAACTTATATCTTGCTCTTTAAACAGCAGTTTGCAGAGAACATGGAGGATAACAACTTGGAGAAGTAACAACAAACAAATGCTGGCCAGTGATATTCTGAATTCTGAAAGTTTGAAGGATGAAACAAAATCTAACTGGTGGTTTCAGATGGAGAGAATACTCATGCTTAAACTTTGTGAAATCACTAAGGCAATTTAGAAGCGTATTTCTCTGTACTTCCATAATAAGTTTCAATATTTGCAAGACTTTGAGCATCAACGTTAAGCTTTTTAGTTACAAAGTAACCTTCGGTTTCTATAGCACAGTGAAATGGATGTTGGATACAACAAGAAATTATCAAGTGCTCAATGCATACAAGTATTAATGCGCACAAAATTGTACAAAGTTGACTTGTGTCTTTTGTTGAAAGATTTTTACAATAGATTTGAACAATCAATTCTAGTTTTAAAGGAATTGATTGCATCTGAAATTTTATTAAAACATTGGAAAATTAAAATGGGCATATTATTTGTATTGTTTATTTTATGCACATAAAAAATATCTTTTGTATAATTCTTTAAAGATGTGACCAAACATTATAGATGTCTATGAAATCTATTAGTTAACAGATTTTATATACATATCATCTTACTTATACATATTACTTGACTATTTGTATGATATGGTAGATATTGTTTTCTACAACCAATGCTGCACAGTAAATGCAAAGTTCTATGTAGGACTAATGCGTGCATTTTTTGTGCACATATCATTTGTAATTGTAATACAATATGAGCAATTTTTTATGTTTGCAATTTACATTGGCCAGAAAATAAAAACTTTAGTACTAAAAATTGCATGTATTGCTTTTAGTGTTTATAACATATAATATTATAGTACTTTGTACTATAATTTTTAGTACACCTAAAATCAACAACATAGTTTGCACGCAATTTCTTATGCTTGTATAATCTTTGTCACAATCTTGTAGCCATAATCACAATGGTTGCCAAAACTGTGCTTAACATCTTTAATAATTATGCATTAATATGCTCCAAACATCCTAGATTGCATCATGTGTAAAAAAGTAGAAATGTGTCAATATCAAATTGTGTCTGGCATAATGGTTCTATGCTTATAATGCATATAATAATTTCTTATTAAAATAATTAGTTTTATAAATTTCCTATGTTACAAAGCAGTATTTCTAGTGGCAGGTTAAAATTACAGGATAGAGATTTTCCCACAAACTACACCAGTTCTCACGCACTACATTCTTAAGGCTTTCCACTTTAGGTTTTAACTGTGGATCCCTTGGCATGGAAGATGAAGTAGCCTTCATATAGAGAGGTCATTCCACTGTAGAACAGCGAAAATATCATTACATGGTCTTTAAATTTCAATGGTGTTAATGGTCATTTGATATGATAGTAAGAAAATTAATAAATTTAGGACTTTAACGCATGACCATTGCTGAAAAACATTTGGTTCATTAAGTACATGTCTTCCTTTTACCTTGAGTGTATTTGATACATCTGGAATCATCCAATGTGAAACAAATGTCATTAATCAGTGTTTTGGCAAGCTTTTCTGATTTTGAACTATAATCTCCTTGGTTTTTTTCCTGATTTGTCAAGTTAGTTAATATAATATACTAATAATACAATGAGCATCATACTTGTGACTCTTGTACAACCATGGTCACATCTTTTGAAATAGACATACGGATGAATTTGTGAGTAAATAATTAAAAATTACACCTTCAAGCATTTTGGCAAGGTCTAGATTTTATTTTCTTTTCTTAAGATATAAAAAGTGGGTTCAAAGTTTTGCTGACTAAAGAGATGAGAAATATCTTGAGATTAGAACCATAATATAGAATATACCCTTGGATGCATGATCTATTCTGAATATTGTGGTGTTCACACTTTAGGCTAATTCTATTGGTTCTATTTTTGTCACAATTATGTGCTTGTTTAATAATTAATTTATTTTATAATTAGTATTTTCATATTTTTTTGAGCTGTGCTATTGTTCAACTCGAAATCAGTTCAAACACCCAAGGAATAATTTTAACAAACTTGTGCGAACAAGCTTTATTTTTAGGCAGCTCTCCTAGAAATAGGTTAATTTCGAGATGGCTTGAAATATCTGTTCAGTACTTCTTAAAAAAGCTTTAAATCATATACAAAATTTTGAATGAATATGTATATTCACTATTATGCATCACATTATGTAAATTAAGAATATATATACAATACTTATCTATGCATATACATTATATAATATTGTATAGATGTACTCATCATATTTTGTATGACGTAAATATTTCAAGCATATTTCAAAATGGATTGATTTTATTCAAGCTCAGCACCAGATCAGCTCTAAATATAGATCGATCCAAAAAATTCACTCATGGTTTGGCTTTCATAGCTCTATTTGAATTTGCTTCAAACAAAAATATAATTCAATTTTCGACCATTCTCTAATCCAAAATTGAAAATCTAGGACATGAGTTAGCATAACTCCTGTCTCCTGTTTTCAAAAGTAATGAAAAAAATTAACACCATCCCCCAAAAAAAATCTAAAAAGAAGCACAACAGAAGGTAGGCTGATGCTAAATGACTAGATGGAGAGAATTAAGTCCTGAATCAGGGGAATACAGGCAAACAAGAATGACCATAAGAGCAACTAACCCAATCAACACAATTCCTTGTGGATTTAAGAACTAAACGTCTTTGGTTCTCCTAACATTACTTAAAACACAGCCTTTTCCACCCGTCTCCAATATCCTTAAGATGGTATCATTAGATATTCAAAGTAATGCAAAGTTTGTGAACAAGAAAATAATGGCTTTCTGGGTATTGAAAATTCGAAACGTAAGCAATCATACGAATGAAGTGGCAGTTTTGTAAGCTTTTTGTTAATAACGAAGTTGACTTGATCACCCAAACCTTGAAATCATGCTAAATAAATGAACCAGATGCTATATAGTAAAAAATCAAAAGACATAGAAAAAAATATTCAAATGGGATTCATTGTTACCTTTGAACTCGTCTTCCCATACCCCGTAATTATTAGTAAATGGAAGATCAGGTCCAATAAGGCCAACGGTCAATCCTCTCATTGCTGCCTCTGCTGCCAGTGACAAACCAGCTGGACCACAGCCAATCACGACCAAATCAAGCATTTGTCCTTCTGAAGTTATTGATGGTAACTGCAATATTCATCGATTGGTTCAAAAAAAAAAAAAAAAAAAAAAAAAGATAAATGGCTTCAGTTCGAATGCTCTGCTTTGAATTCTTTTAAACTCCATTAGGGAAAAAAAAGAAAAATAAATAATCCCAAATCGTACAAAATACAATTCACATAATAAGTAATGAAATAGAAAAAGCACAAATTGGTCTCGATTACAACAGAAAAACCTGTATTTGTACAAAGAACATACACAAAACAGTATCATATGAGTAAACACAGAAAAATCACCAGCGATGTTCACTTTGAAAATGATATGCAAAGAGGGGACAGAACAAGGGAACTGAAATGCTGATCATCCGTTGACAGTGATTAAGCTACATGCTTAAACTATTAGAGGATGATAAAATGAATTTTGGAATTTATTAATATTCTTTAATAAAGGTATTATCAATAACACTATTAATATTGAAACTATTAAAAGAACACCTAATAACTTATTGGGTATTGTGCAAAGTATTTAAAAAAATGAGAAAAAAATATCATTCAAGTAATATTTCCAACTAGATGCAAACAAATCTATTAGATCACCAATCATTGGTGGCTCTAGAATTGCTAAGCCCACATTGCATGCATAGTACCTAGAATTCCTATTGGAAAAAATAAATAAAGATCATTGGACCATGAGGGTTCTTCATACTAATTATGCCTCATCCCTTTAACCAATTTAGCTCTTAATATAGGATCATTCAAATCAGATTTTTTAGTTTGAATTCTTATGGATTGAACCTTTAAAAGAATTGGGCAAAAGAATTATTTTTTTATCCAGCTCTAAGAATAATCCAAAAAAGTCAAAAGAATGACAAAGAAAGATTCATAGAACTTAAAAAGGTCCATAAAAAATCAATATTTTATTTTTCACACATATATCATATAATATATTATAACATATAAATATATATCACATAGAATAAATAAATATAAATATATATAATACATTATATATATATATATATATATATATATATATATAATGTGTATAATGTATCAGAACTTTCTCTATTTACGAAAAGATTTATCAAATTTCATTTACAAGAGCCATAGTGATACATTGAAAATAATAACAATTTCATGCTCGAAGATTCATCTTTGGTGGCCACCATAGTTATAGGTTTTGGAGTTCTTCAACCATCATTCTCTGGTTGGGGAGATTTTGTGCACCGATACAAAGATTTATATTAAAAAATTGTACAACAATAGTTCACCATTGCTGTATGCGTACCCCTATAGCAAGTATGGTACTGACAAAGATTGTACATTATTTATACACAAAAATTAGTAGCTGATGAAGCATATTTTGAAGGGCATTCTATAGAGCTTCTGATGGAATAGGTCATTCACTTCTAGTGCTAAATTTTCGTTGCACTTTCACTAGAAGGAACTTGACTCATTGCTATAGATCTAGGTGGTGTAGGAATCATATAACTCAAATGTCATAGCCAACAACATATACCTCACTAGGAAAACCATATTGCACGAATGGGGATTTAGTGGTATCTAATTGAACAGGTATCATGATAGTTTGGCTTCTATCAACATACATAGTTAGAACAAACAAATCCCAAATTCACCATCAAAGGCACAGAAGGGAAGGGTGGTTTTGACTGGTTATGATGTAGATTTGGCTTCTTGAGACCAATGAATTGAGCTCGTAGAGCACCTTGCTATCGTCCATTTTGATCCAGCTGAAGCATTGTCAATGTACATGCATTGGTACCACTACCAATACTTGACTTACCACCAACGGAGCAACCAACAGAGTACCGTTCAGCCAAAACTAGGTGGTGTGGCTCACTAAGATATATTTTATTAGCATCAGCCATTTTACCATCTTGTTTCTTTTCCATCTTATATGATCATTTTGTTTTGTTTCTCTGTAGCTCTGTGCACTTCTGTCCCAAAGTTGATCAAGTAAAACAAGTGTACTAACTCGATTGTGTTGATGACGCAGCACAATAACGTGACAAGATTGATCGAAATCTCAAAGTTTTGAGCTATTCCTAGCCTACACGAGATCGGAGAAGTCCGTGCAAGAATGGCATGCATCAGAGAGAAAGATACTATTTCGATGAGAAACAAAGTAATGTTCTAAGGCAAGCAAGAGCGAAAAATAAGTGAACCTTATCCCCAATTTTGCTTTGCTTATCCATCGGCTTCTGTTCCTGCATTTGCACAAAAAGGAGCTCGGTTCCGCCGGCCTTAACATAGTCCTCCTCGTCGGCAAATTCCTCCACCCCCTTCACCTCCGTGATCGCCCTCCCAGCCAATAACGGCCGAAGAAGGCAGCGCGAAGTCCTCCTACACTGGACCAGCGGCCACTCCGCCGCCACGCATCGTCTCCGGAATCTCCATCCCCCGATTGGCAGCGACAGTGCGGTGGCCCGTCCGCCACCCAAACACTCCATCGACACCACAGATAGAAGAGTCGAGCAAGGCGGTTCCGCCTCCTACAGGGTTTCGAATCCCTGAAGATTTCAGCGAAAGGAAAGCCTAAGCATACAAGCAGAGAAAACCAGAGAAAGCAAAGAACCCAAGTTACAGAACAGAGGGCTGTGCTGAAAGGCGCCTTCGGGGTGAAGACAAGTTAGCGGTTTTTCTCAATCGATTACAAGGACACGTGTAAGGAAATGATTGGTAAAATCCTGAGACTTTTGCAAACGGATATGGTTGCTTGTCCCCGTTGATTAACAACTACTCGACTCGGACTAGAGTAGCACATAGCGTAATTAAGTCAATCAATCAACGGCTCGCCTAAAAAAAATTTGGATTCATGTAAGGAGAATCTTTCTAATTTAATTTATAAAGATTTAATCCAAGTTGCTACATTTCATAAATAAAAAATAGAAAAAAGGCTCAAAATTTAAATTTCAATGTTTTTCTTCCATATAAAATATAAACGGTTCAGAAATGGTAGAAAATAATTCTCAATGAGGCCACTAATTGCGTAAAAAAATAAAGCATTTAATTAAAAAGTGTTACAACTTTATAGTATTTTTTATTAAATTAAAAATATATTAATTAGAATTTATATCTATTATATGCTTCTAAATATAAAATTCAACCATTTGAAAAATTAATAATTTAAAACATTTCTAATTGATAATTAATTTATATAAATTTGTTTACAAAAAAATAAAAGCAAACTTGCTTTCTTTTTAAATTTAAATAATTTTCCTTTAATACAAAAATACAATACACTCCAAACACATAAAAGTTTTTTTATACCTGTTTATTTCGAGTAAAAAAAATAATGTAAATTATTGATGAATTTTAAATATTTTTTAAATAAAAAAAAACTTCTTTTAAAAACAATCAGTAAACAAAAACAACATATTGATATACTCACAACTTTCTTAAAAAATGATAATTTTACTAAAAATGTGTTGTAGTCCATCAAATGCATTTATAAATAATCATATTAACAACTGATATGAGTATAAATCAAATAATTTAAATTTTAAATTGAATTAAAATGCTTTTAAAAGAAGTTATTGAGAACTGAGTTTTTGAGTCAGTATTTAAATTGTAATAATTTGTATTTGAATTTTTTTAAATAAAAAGTTTTTTTTCCTGTAAGGAATGAAATCAATTTTTTAGAACAAAAATTATAATTTATATCATAATCAAAACATATAAAATCATTTAACTGATGTTCTGAAAACAAAAACTGATAAATACATATAACCCTTTTTCATCAATTTTCTAAAAAAAATTGTTTAAATATTTTATAAATTTATAAATTATTGACAAATAAAGCCAAAATTTGCCAGATTAGAGTTGGAGATTTTTTTTTTTGCTTTTGTTGTTTGAAAAAGAAATATAACAATTATAAAGGCTTAAAAGAATTTAGAATTTTGATTTTTTTATTAGCGATATTTAAAAATAAGCCACACATGGTCCCCTTCTCTACTTTAAAATAATTTTTTCAATAAAAAAATAAACTTAATAAAAAAAACAACATAATTAGTTAGTCTCCCTAACTAGCTGGTAGCAATGTTTTTAGTTTTTATCCATTGATTATGTAATAAATCTAGAAAATTCTTTTTTTTTGTAAAAAATAGCTTCTATAAAATCATTTTTTTGAAACTAAAAATATAATTTTATAAAAAAAATTATTTTTGAGAGAGAATTTGCTAAGGAAACAATATTTTAATAATTATTCACAAAAAAAACTTAAATCATGATAGTAATTATTGATCTGCTTTTCCTTCCAATAATTGAGAAATTTAGTTTCCAATAGCAATGAAAAATTTTGAAGTTATTAAATATGATTTAAGTAACACATATCTGGAGTTGTAATTATTTAATTATTATTGAATATAAAGTTTATTGATAAAAGATAAATGTGATGAAATTAGTTTCAATAAATATTTAATGAATGGTTAAAAAGAAAATAATTTGTATACTATTTTAAAAGAATAAAGTTATATTTTATTTTTTTTATTCTATTTATTTTGGTTTTAGGATTAAGAAATGTGTTTTCAAAAGTTTCTCATTCTAAAATTTTTATTAAATTTAAAAATAAAAAAAAACAATACTGAAATATCTGTATATAAAAAATCTCTATTACTCAAATATCTTTACTTATTTTTTTTTTCCTGTAAAGCTAATAAACTATAAAGAAATAAAAAAATTTGACAGTAATGTTATATTGTACATGTGGAGCAAAATATTTTGATGATTTTTTTGGGTATTGAAATTAATTGTATTGTATATTGCGTTATCAGTAGATATAAATATTTCCTGTTTCAGGTGATACACGTGACACGAAGATGGTTGATGGGTTGCCACGTACGGAAAAGCCGGGCCATGAACAAAACTATGCGTTATGAACTATCCACGTTTTGTCGAATGCAGGATGAAGGAAACCTAAGGACACAAATGATCAAGTAAAAGAGTCGAGACAGCGATGCAGAACATACGAGCCACTAAAATTAATACATAAATATTTTTTATAAAAAATAAAATTAATGATATTTTACTTTTTTTATTTTTGGTTGAAGAATTTAAGTCTACGCCTCACATGGGCGCTTGTTTCGGTTAAATAAAAGCAATAACGAACTTCTCTAGAAGGGCAATAAAAGTGTAGTAGTTTTTTAAAGGGTTTTAAAAAAAAAAAGGTTTTAAATAATTAAAAATAAAGTCTTAAAAAATTATTAGTTGGAGAGGAGTCGAATGAAAAATATTTTCGAAAAAAAAAATTAAAAATTGTTCGGGAACAAACATTTAAAAACATGAAATTAATTCTTGACATAATTAATAATTTGATTTTCATATAAAGATTAAAAATTTTGAAGTTATTAAACATGATTTTTGTTATGACATTTGAAGGAGGATATTTATGATTATTATTACTATATAATTATTGTTGAATATTAAATTGATAAATAAAATATAAATTTTAAATATTATTTTATATGTAATTGGAAAAAACTATGTTAATAAAATATTAGTGATAAATAATTTAAAAAATGAAATAATAAAAGAGGTTTTTAATTCTTTTCATTGAAGTAATTTATTTAATATTACTTTAAGAATGCAAAAATAATTTTCGTTTTCATTCTTTTGTTTTGGATATACAATAATGTGTTTAAAAAATGGATCACACAAATGTCTTTCTTACAATACAAAATGCATTTTTATAAATTTTTATGCTTATATCTAAAATGCCAAATAGCAACTAGTCTTGAATTATAAGATTAATGTTTAATATTTTTGTATATATATAATTAGTTTTACTTAAAACAAAGATCTTGTTTAATTTCTATCTACAAACTCTATTTTTAAATTATATTTTTTGGGATTTAAATATTTATTTTTATTTTTTTAATTGTTTTTACAAATAATTATTTTAAAAACTATTTTTTATTCTTCTTTGAAAACTTATTTCATAAGCTAATAAAAAAATGTCAATAAGTACCATTTTAACAAATCTTGCAACAAGTTGTATAGTTCTCAAATGATTGAATTTTATATTTTATAAAATATCCTTCAAAACAAAAAAAAATAAAAATAATTTTATTCTTTTATAATAAATCTTTATGTGTTTATCATTTTTAACTTATAATAAATAAAAATATAACAATTATATTTTTAACAAATAATTATTTTATCTTTTTTCCTTACATGAGCACACTTGGTCATGCTCTTATAAATTATTATACAATTTAAAATATTATAATTCTATCTAATAAAAGGTTAAGACATAGTTCTATTTTAGGTTTATTTTATTTTTATAATAATATTTAATCATATTATGTTTTTAAATTGAGTTTTAAAATCTATTTTTATTTTTTTAATTTTATTTATATCAAATATTTGTTAAAAAATATTTATTTTTTTTTCTCTCACACACACACACACACATATATATTTATATATGTATGTATATACATACATACATATCTATATATGTATATATGTATGTATATACATATATAGATATGTATGTATATATGTATGTATATATATACATATATACATATTTATGTATGTATGTATATACATACATACATATATATGTATGTATGTATGTATATATATGTATGTATACATATATATGTATGTATGTATGTATATATATGTATGTATACATATATATGTATGTATGTGTATATATATATATACATACATATATATATATATATACATATATATATATGTATGTATATATATCCATAAATATGTATATATATATATATACATACATATATATATATACATGTATGTATATATATATATTTTTTTTTCTTTCTCTCTCACACACATAAATATATATATATACATACATACATATATATATATACATATAGATACATATGTATGTATGTATGTATATATATATGTATGTATATATATATACATATATATATGTATGTATATATATATATATATACATGTACATATCTATATGTATGTATGTATATATACATATGTATACATACATATACATATACATACATATATACATATATATATGTATATACATATATATGTATATATATATATATATACATATATATATATATATATACATATATATATGTATATACATATATATGTATGTATATGTATATATATGTATATATGTATGTATACATATATATATAGATATATATATATATATATAGATACATACATATATATATGTATATATTTATATATGTATGTATATGTATGTGTATGTATACATATGTATATATACATACATACATATAGATATGTACATGTATATACATATATATATATACATATACATATATATATGTATATATATGTATGTACATATATATATGTATATATGTATATATATATACATATGTATATATGTACATATATATATGTATGTACATGTACATATGTATGTATATGTATATGTATGTATACATATGTATATATATGTATGTATACATATGTATCTATACATATGTATATATGTATATACATATATATATATATATATATAATAATTTAATTTGTTTAAATTATTATTTAATTTGTTAATTATATTTTTTTTATAAAAAAATTATTTAATTTATTTAAATTTAATAATTATAAGAATAGAACTCAAACTTGTGAATAAGACAAGTTCATCTTGTGAATAAAAATGATATATTTACATATTTTGTATTCTTTATGATGGGATATATTATGTTATATAATACAATAAATTTATTTAAAAATTTACTTTATATTAATATAAAAATTATCAACTTACTGTTATTTATTAATAAGATTAATTTATTAATAAATTGTTAGTCACCTTATTGTGCAGTAGTGAAGTATTTATTTTGATGAATTTGTAGATTTCATTGCAATATTTATAAAAAAATATTGATTGGTATATTAATAACGAACAAATCTTTAGATATTAAAATTTCTTTTTTCATGTGATCCGTCTGACAAGAAGGGGCTTAATTGGTCCCCACACAGGAAAATCAGGGCCACAAAGAGAAGCTACTCCACGCCGTGGCGGATGCAAGGGGATTGCAGCCCAAGAACGGAAATGGCCACAGATAGAGAGTCAAGACAGCGGCTTAGAACATTCAATGAAGGGAGAGAGAGCAACAAATGAAGTAAATGCTTCCCCAACGCCTCTTCTCTTTATATACGTGAACTCCCCGTGCCTGCTTTGCTCTTCGTTTACTTCGTCTGTGCTCGCGTCTGGCCTTAACCCGATCGGTGCGACTTGTTCACTTCTTGGCGACTGAGCTCAACGACGAAGGATCCTTTTTGTCCTTTAACGATGGGTTCGTCTTCTTCCTTATGTAATTTATTTCATGGGGGTAGCCGAGGTGGAAGACGGGGAGCATATTGACCTCCTCGTCATTCCTTCTCGCTACATTTGTTTTCCTTGCGTATTTGTAGTCTTGACTGTTGGAAAGAGAGGGAGGGATAGTTTGAGAGGGAGAAAGAGGGAATTCTAGACTAGGGATGCGGAGAAGTCGATGACCAGAGGGAAAAGGGAGGCGAAGCCTTTGCTCTTTGGAGTTGGCTTCGCCCTCGTCCTATCCCTTACCGGCTTCTTCGCGTCTTGGCGCCGTTCCCACCGTGGGGTCCTTCCTCCCCCTTCCCTCCCTCCTTCTTCAGGTCCTTTCTCTCTGCTCCGCCTTTAATATTCAGTAATTTTCCAGTATTCGCTGATGCTTTCCTGTTGCTTACATTCGACTTGCAGATGTGGAGCCGGAGCTCGGTGCTTCCGCTGGAATACTTGATGGAGAGATTGCAATCACGCAAAATGTAAGATTTCAACTCTTCTCCATCGAAAATTTTCTGGGTTTCTTTTAGATTATATTGATCTAGTCTTTTGATTACAGAAGGTGGAAACTTTGGCGAAGATCAGTCCTCGAGCCCCTGCGTCTCTCGAGGAGGAATCTCCCTTTCCTGACAGCTCGGGAGATGAAGAGGACTTCCCCGGGTTTGCTCTGTCGGAATCGAATAATCTGTTTAAAAAAGAACCGGAAGATGTGCAAGAAATCATCCCGGTCGCACCTTTGACGGAGGACTGCGAGATCAGGGACGCGGCGTCCATGGAGGAAGAGATCAAATACCTAAGGAATTTGGTGCAGTCCCTTCATGAGAGAGAGAGATGCTTAGAGATGCGTTTGCTCGAATACCATGGACTGAAAGAGCAGGAAGCGTTCATTAGCGAGCTCCAGAACAGGTTGAAGATAAACGCCACTGAAAGTAAGCTCCTGTCTCTGAAGATTGAGACTCTGAAGGCTGAAAATGAGAAGCTTCGCTCCGAGGCTTCAGATTACAGGAGAGTTGTAGCTGAGCTTGAAGTGCAGAAGAAAAATGCCACGCTTTTACAGAGCAGATTGGAGTCCATTGGCGAGCGAGCCAAGGAGAAGATTGCAGCGCTTCATACAAGGATTACAGAGCTAAGAGAGAGGGAGAAGAAGGAATTGGAGAGGGCTGCAGAGGTGGAAATGAAGCTGAAGAGGCTGGATGAGGTAGAACATGAGGTGATGGAACTTCGAAAGGTGAATTCACGATTGTTGCAAGACAGATCAGAACTCATGAGAAAACTGGCATCTGGTTACATGCTCAATTCTTCAGTAATCAGGAGCCCAGATTCTGTCCTCAAAAACCTTGAGGTAATCGGTAACTGTCCTCTCAGTTCTTCATCCATGTTTGCAGATAGATGATAACCAATTTTTTTGCTCTTGGATTCGTGTTAAAAAATATTGAATTAGGTGGATAAAAACCTTACTCCTGCTTTAGTATTTATTAAGTTACAAAGTTCAAATTTTTAATGTATTAATGGTTTTACTGTATGTTATGATCATATGATTAGATGTAATTAATTTAAAGATCTATTTTGGTTATTACTGTTGGAAAGATGTCATCTTTGTATGATTATTTAATCTATGGTGGCAGCTTAGATTGAATGTCTAGTTTGTCAATTCATTTGAGTTTATTGTTGTAAAATTTGCATAATTAAGTCCTTGTACAGAAAGTTATTGAGAATTATTCCTAATAAATTGAATGAGTGCTGATGATTGTGCTACAATCAAGCAGTTCATACGGTTTGCCATATTCCCATTGTTTGTGTAATTTTCTTTCAATAATGAATTCTGGTACTAGTTTTTGCATTATTCATTTGTTCATTGTTGATCATATTGTACGCTTTATAGAAGTTTCTGTTTCTTGGTGACTTAGTTAGATCCCTTACCCTCTTAATTATGATCCTAAATTAGCTCATCTCTTGCATTGCAGTCAGGGTGGTCAATGGAGGAACCAAATCATCTTAGAGAAGAGAATGAGAAATTAAAGAATGACATGGAGCAGCTCCGAACTGATCGTTGTGCAGAAATTGAGGAGTTGGTTTATCTCAAGTGGCTCAATGCTTGCCTGCGGTATGAACTGAGAGATCATAAGGCTGCTCAAGGGGGGATGCTTGCAAGAGATTTAAGCAGGAGTCTGAGCCCCAATTCTGAGAAAAATGTGAAGCAACTCATACTGGAGTACTCGAATTCTGGTTTCAATCTGGGTCATTCAAGCTCGTCAAACTTCTATTTTGAGGGCTGCTCTTCAGACGGATTGAGTGATGACACCGATGAGACCTCCCTTGGCTCTTTGAACACAAAATCGAGCAAGTCGAGCAAGACAAGGTTTCTTGGCAAGCTCAAGAAACTTGTGTTAGGGAACGTTAAAAGTGAAGGAAATCCTGAAAAAAAGCTCCCATTCTCCACAATGAGAAGAAAATCAACAGACACATGTTTATCTGGACAGAAAGATTTGGGAAGTAACTCAACTGGAGTGGACCTATATGGTGAGGAGAATAGGAGCATCGATGGATCTCTTGCTGGGGCTTCAATGGCTCACAATGGAAGAAGGCATGACCTTGCAGAAAACCATGTCGCAATGGGGGCAAGGTGCAAGAGTGATATTGGGGATGCCTTTGGTCGGAGGAGGTTGATTTCTGTGGACGGATGTTTGAATGGGTTGACCTTTGGTTATGGTGACAACGAAGAAGATGACGCTCCTGAGAAGTTGAAGCTGAAGAAATTTGCTCGAGTTCTTGGGAGTTCGCAGCGACAGTTGAAGTTGAAGAGGAGAACAGCATCGTTAAGCTTTGCCTGATGTGCACGTTTGATGTGTGTGGCTGTGTCCTTCACATGCCAACGTTCGTTTGATGTGCTGTATTATACTAACATATGTGATGATGCCATTCAAATAGCTATGCTATTCTATGTAGTAGGCTTTCATAAGGTGGGCATTTAATTGAGTTTTATTTAAATAATATTGATATATAATTTATGATATTTTTAGATATTAAGATTATCTTGAATATATTAGTATTGTTTTATTATTTTTTTATTTAAATATCTTTTAATTTAATCTTAATATTAAGATGATTGGTAAGATAAAATTTTGTAATTATAGATGTTTGAAAAAAAATTATGTAGTCAATCATTAGTCATTTACAAGCATTAACATCTGTCAAACAAATGTAAAATTCAGATGAGATGAAAGAAAGTAGACAAACAATTTCGAAGGACCTTGGGTTAGAAATTTTATTGAAACAAATATTAGTAATATCTTACATTTAATTAGTCAGGTATTTGATAAATTTATTAGTTAAAATTGAAAATTTTTATTCATATGATTCTATACTAGATCAAAAGTGGATTACCACTAATGGTACACAAGTTGACTAAGTAAGGATAAGACCAAGCGCATAAATCTTAAGCCTTGAATGTTTGTTGGTTTGTGTGATCAATGGTTCAACACTCATGAAGGGTTTGCCAAGAATCCCAACCTAGAGACTCAGTCTAGCCAAGCAAGTGACCAACTTTTTGATGCCTAGATAGGATCAAGTTAGCTTTGTCATGTCTCATGAGGCTATTTCCTTAATCAATATTTGATAATACATCAAGTAGTAAAAAGTATTGAGTTGCATAACAATATGTGATGTAGGATATGTTACATCAATGGATGATTCTTAGCTAATCTAATAGATTGTATAAAATTTATTTATTTATTTTATAATTTTATTTGATTATGGGTTTTAATAGATCACATATATATAAAACCAAATCATTTTTATTAAAAAGAATATTTTTATTATTTTGTTTTTAAATATATGTTTAGAATTATAATTTATTTTAAAACTTGTTATGGAATAAAAAAGGGATAAATATTAGTTTGTTTAGTATTAATTAAAATTGTAGTTTCCTTTATTATGTATACATTTAGATCCTTAAGTTGCGGTATAGGTTTCTTTGGATTACGATTAAAAAATATCTAAATTGCAATTTGGATTTACCACTATCGTTATTGTCATCCTTGTTGTCACCATCTTATGGTTTAGATCTTGATATAAAATTTACTTTTACTTCTTCTTGGTCAATATGTAATAATAACCTTGAGGATACAAAACTGATAATTTGACGAGAGTGATAATAAAAAAAAATAATTTTATTTTTTTTAATAATATAAGTAATAAAAGTTATAGCAATGCATATGTATACTCGTAATACTATCTATAAACGCCACAAACCTATACGAGCATTCACATATAACTCCAAAAACATACATAATACAGATCACAAAAACATTTCATACAACACAAATCATGAAGCTTAACATAAACTCATTCAACTTTAAGGACATATGTTATATACCACTAGTTTCTTCGAGCTCTATGTATGACTATGTCCTAACCAATAGTACAAGTAGTTAATGAGTGTAACAAGTTTAGTAGATAAATTGATAACTACAAGTGGTAAAGTAGGAAGAAATGCATTAAAGAATAACTCATAAATATTAAATGAACTATAAACAAATATGTATAACACTGAGAAATACTCAAAAAACATATCACTAATATACGCATACATGTCATGCTCATTTCATGTGTTTTATGTCTTTCATCTTATAAGAATTTTCTTTTTCATCATTTTTTATTTTTTTTATTTCTTATATTTCTCTTTTTATATATTCATAAAATTATATAAACTTGATTTTCTTTAAATAACTATTATCTTTATTTCACAAGATTTCATATCTTATGAAACTCTACATAAAGTATTAATGATAGTTGAGAAAAAAGGTCTAATGTTAATTTGCTCATTAAAGCCTTACACTAAGTGCTAGCCGTTACAATCTTATCTCATCATATTAGATAGTCATGAGATAATGTTATGGGGAAAATATATCATTTACTTATCATTTTACATTATATCATAAGATAAATGATCTCTTATAACTTAATCTTAATGATCATTCTTTTTTTTTCTTTTTATTTATTTGTACTTTTTTACTTTACTATTTTGGTACTTATTACAAACTTTATTTTGCTTACACAAAATCATATGGTGTGAACATATTATATAAGATCAAAACATATGCATATATTATCTAATGTCATGCTTACATCATTACATTTTAAAGTTACATAAATAATAACTTTCTTACATCACAATTATTTTAATTTATCTTCTTAATTCTATTAAAATGATTTCTTTATTATTTTTTATATTTTATTTTCTTTGCAAGTAAATGATACACAATTTATCATAAAATATTTATTTTTTATGTATAATATATTCACACTTGTTTATTTCTCTCAAACGCCCAATTTTATATTCATTTTTCCTTTCCTTGTTAATTTTTTTTATCTCTCTCCTCAATTATGACATGTTGGTTTGATGTATTGTATGTTGAATAATGTATCATACATCTTATATATGATGTGTTATACATTGAATTTTGAAATATGATAAACGAGTTATGAGAAGGTCTTACCACTACTCTTGCTCACCCTTTTCTCACATATGGCACATTAATCTTAACATATTGTACGCTAAATACAACATGTATGTGAAATTTTGACATACTACAAGCGAGTTACGAGATGTTGTGTTGTAATTGCTTTCTTTTGATTATTATTTCCTTTCTAAGTTGAAATCAACTTCAATTAGTGCAAACACACAACTCTTTAAAGAGATAAATGAAGGAAATAACATCATAGAATCCCAACCTAGAGACTAATCGAACCAAGCAAGAAAGTAATTAACATTCTTAAAACCTAGATAAGGTTTAAGTACCTTAGTGAAGTTGGTTTTGTCGTGCCTCACTAGGCCATTCCACTCATTATTACTTGATAATATATACAAACAACATAAAATATTGAATTACATTAAAATACATAATGACCTTGAGAACACAAGACCAATAATTTGATGAGGGAGACGATGAAAACATATTTTAAGCCTATTTTTTCAATAGAACTTGCAATTTAACCTATGGTAATGCACATGTTTTGATGATGTTCACAAACACCACACCTATGCTAGCATCCATATATATCTTTAGATATATAAAGAATACAAAGAGTTAAAATAACTTAATTGATCATTCAACAATAAAGAGCTTGAACCCTCATTATACTATCTTTCTTGTTTGTGAAGACCTTTAGTACGATATTAGTTAGGCTAATTGCTCTAAGTATCCAACATCCAATGAGTCTAGCTTTGAACATAGCTTTATTCCTAACATGAAGGTTGCTCCTTTATGAGAACAAAATATATCATACATATCTTCTCATTTGACAAATCTACCAATGTTGTGCTCCCTCACAATAATTGGAGGGTTACAATTCATCTTTCTTGATACAAATATAGTATTCTTATGTGAAACTATGTTCTATTCATAAGTTTGAAGTGTCAATGAGAGCACCAAAAGAATACTAACACTAAAACCTAGTTTTCTACACAATAATTGTGCAGTGACATAGAATCAATGAAGTGAATGGTGCCACAAGGAGTTGTTTTGTTTCATATCGAGTTTAATTAAATTTAGGTATAAATTTGAGTATCACTATTTCCTTTACACTTTCCTATATCTAAATGTTAACAATTTCAAAGTAAATGTATTATTATAATAAAATACATCATTTGAAGTTTTCTTGAACTTGGATGAACTCTTTAGATTTGTAGTTTTAGATTGCCTTTTTTATCAATTTTAAATAACAAGTCATTTGTGTTTTATTGTCAATAAATTTATCAACACATTGTTTTGTAAGTAGATTATAAGCTTTTTAAAAGGCTTAATTTACTATATTGGATAAAAATCAAATCACACTTAAAACTATGCTAAAAAGTAACAAAACAAAAAGAATAACAATAATTTTTGGACACCAAAGAAAGTTTTATGCATACTTTGGAACTTTGGGAAAATGTTATAAACACAAAAGGAAAAACAAAGCTTATCTTAAGATTGAATAATCAACTAACAAAACCAAGTGTTTTATCACCCAAAAAATATGTTGATTGGCTAAACTAAAGTCTAAAAGATGGCTTCCTAACTCTAAAAGCAAACAACTTGCGTAATATTGAGAAGGGTAAAAAAGCAAAGATATAAAGCAATGTAATCCCTAATAGAATCCAACAAGCTTAGCCTCAAGCCAAGCATCTCAACTTGATCACACCATGCGGTTGACTCAACTGTCTGATGGTGCAACTATTACATTGCCCATGGTGAACCACACAAGGTGAATGTATGACCACATAGGGAAATTGGCTATAGACAATTGTCCAAACAAAATGAAGAATGTCATTATTTGTTATTTTGTCTACTAATGATTGTAAAATATGTTTGACCGATCATATGATATGATTTAAAAAAATCTTAAACCTAAACAAGCAATACTACCTTAATCCAAATAAGCCCATCATCAATCATCAAAATCTAGCAAAACTATAGGTATTGAAATTGGAAAAATTTGAATAATTATCATAATGAGGTGATCTGAATGCATTACATTTGCTTTTCTATTTCTACCAAAAAAACTTTATTTTGATGAATATTTTAAGAGATGTATCATAGATGAAATCTCTCGATTATCCCCTGAGATGGGAACAATCTCCTCACCTATGATAAGTTAGCTGATATGTGTAGCATAGTTGAAGCATAGCCTTAAGCATAATGGAAAAAAACTATCAACATAATGAAAATAAATCGTCAATACAAACTAATATTAATGTATCTAATGAATCAGATGGCTTGCTAGTAGATGGTGGAGCCACAAACTCTAAAAGACCTAATGGTGGTGAACTTTAAGTAGTGGTGGAAGTATCATTTTGTATACTAGATCATGGAATGATTTGTAATCAATTTTTTGAAAATAAACTATTTGATTATCTAATAAAATCAAAATACTTGACCCATTTAATGGAAGAAATGTATAAGAATTGTTAGATAATGGTACCATCTTTGGCAAAGCAATGTCTTCAAAGCCTACTATGGCTTTGGAAGTACTAACAACATTGCTCTAATGTTTGTTTTAGTGGTATAGCATCAATGATGGAGGAATTAATAAATAATAGAAAAATCTCATCAAGATTTATGTATTTAACTAATAAGTAGGGGATGCAAAGAGAAAGCTGATGGTGCTTATTTTAGGTATGTTGCACTTCTCTAAAGCAATAACATAACTTATCTCTTTATTATAGGATCATCTAGCTTAAGATGCAATCTATATCCTCTCCTAAATAATAACAAGTTAATAAAATAATCTCTACAATAACCTCTTTAAGACTCAAAAAAGTAGCACTCAACACATCATATGATAATCTCTATACTTCCCTTACCAGTATTGCAATAGGTCTAGTGGATAACAAGCTTAGATTTAGTCCATTTGTCTTACTCTCAATTAGAAACACAACCTATAGTCAGTGTCATTTGATAATTGTTATAAGTTGTCAGGTCTTCTTTGATATTATCTTCCCTATCACTTGGTTTAATAATTTCTTCTTCTGATGGATCCTTATGGTCCTCTAATGGTGTTGAGGAAGTTCTCATGTATTGGGATCAACTGGGGTTTCTTCAAGAACTCATTTTATGGTTTAACATCTAAACTAAGTACTGTTCTATATTTGGACATTATTAAATGGTCCATTCTTTTCATTTGAAACTTTTGATTTGTGGGACCACATTTGAAGTTTCAACCTTTTAGTTAAATTTCCTTTATAGAGAGCTAGCTAGGGAGCTATAGACATTGAGTTTATATTTTTTGGTTAAACATAAAGTTTATGTGGTAACCCACAACTGGCATTATTGAGTTTAGAGCCACATCAACTAATTTTTTTTTCTTTCAATTTTCAAAAAAAGCATGAAAAATTTTCTATTCTTTTTTTAAAATATATTGGAAACAAGTCAAAACTTTTTTAATAAAACTTTTTAAAATATAGAGAAAGTAAAGTAAAATCTTGGCTTGGAAATGAGACACATTAAAGTCTAATATGCATTGAAACATATTCATTTATAAGAAAAACTACTTAAACATTGAAACAATCAAGACATTTAAAATATAATTGTCCATACAACTTAAATAAGCTAAGTTCTAATCAACATAATGCTTAATATTTTTATTACATGTCCTCTTAAATAAAATCAAAACTCTAAATAATGTATCTAATGACACTTGAGTATCTTTTAAATTATATCCTCACATGTTATGCCTCACTATTTCCTAATAGTTTTATGGTGTGCCTTATTTTAACAAAAAATACTAAAGCAAAAATAAGTTGAGCCAACTATCGCTAATTCAATGATAATACATTTATAAATATGTAAAGAAAATAATATTTGAAAAGCTATATGCATGGGACAACTGTAATAAAAAATATATAGAAAAAATATAAATAAACAACAAAAATAAAAGAATTTTTATGTAAGTTTGTTTTAACATTTTATCTTTTATCATCTTTATAAATTTATTTATTTTCTTTAACTTTTCATCTTCTTAAGAATTGATTTAGAATAAGATCACATCATTAATGATTAGAGATGTTTAGAAATATATCATCTAATATAAACTTGTGGTGACCCATCATCAACCTTTCTAAGATTTTGATAAAACATCAACAAGTTCTTTTACTTTCTTTTTAATCTTGAAATATAGAGAATTTTCTTTTGTTTCTATAACATCATGTAACTAGAACTCTTTTAAGCTTGTAAAAGTGAAATAAAAATCTTTTGCTTGTTTAAAAACACTTTTTTAAAATTAATCTAATATTCATTTAAACACTTTTTTGCATGATAACTAATTTAACATTAAAAACATTTAAATGTTCAAATCATTATTGTTCACCTAATATAACAAGTCAATGACATCATGATTACAATTTTGGTACATGACTTTTTCTCAAATAAAATAAAAAACTAGAAACTGATTAACATATCCTATAAGTAACGTCACACATGGTAGTCCTCACTACCCCACAATAGTCTTGTGGCGTGCTCATTTTGACTTGAAAATATTAGACAAAAATAAACTAAGCTAATCAACATTGGTGTAGTTGCAAATATATATAAATACATGTAAAGAAATCAGATACATAATAGTCACAAGCATAGTCAATTATAATATTACTATATGAAAAGAGCATGTCAATAACTTATAAAACTAAAACAAATTTACATATGAAAGCTTTTAACAAATTATCATTTATCACATCTATAAATTTATTTATCTTATTTAACCTTTTATATTATTAGGGATTAACTTAAAAAAAATATTACATCATAAATGTTGAGTACGTTTAACAATATATTATTCTAACTTAAATAACTTAGATGAATGACTTTTTTGGTTTATCTCTAAAACTGTCATTCCAAAAATAGTAGTCACCATTTTTTACAATTATTTATCTTATCATCTTTTGAACTTTGTCATTTCTTTACCAAATTCTTTTCTCTTATTTTTTATTTCTTTTTTTTTAACAATCTTATCTTTCTTACTTTGAGGCTATTATCACAAGTGATAATTTTACTATGCATGTTCTTTTATTTTACATAAAAATAAGTGGATATTATCATACTAGTATGAAAATAGATAAAACTTGTAAATAAAGCAACACAATATATCATGCTTAAGAAACATGTGACAATCAATATGTTATCAAAACTTTGTATTTAAAAAAATTAATCATCTTCAAGAATTTCCTTTAAGATAATCTCATAAGATTTTATGCTTTTAATAAGTAATGTGCATCAAATGTTAACTCATAAGAATAACTTGCTTATATAAGTATCATCAATATTTTATCATTCTTCATTATCATTTAAAGGCCTTTAAGCTACAATGCATAAACCATCAAAGTTTATACATATAATATAAGATTTCTTATATTTTAATTTCTAGTAGAGTGATTTTGTCATGGATTAAATTTTTTCTTAATTATACTTGTATGATATATTTTATCACTTATTATTATTATTTCATAATCAACAATATTCTTATATAATGCTTCTCTAATTTGATTATACTTATAAAGTAGCTTTAATCATATGTGTATAATACTTTTTTATTTATTTAACTCATTAAATCATACTATATCATGTCTCTCATCTTACTTATCTAACCCATATCCTTTCTTTCTTAAAGGCATCATACTTATACGATTGTCCTAATCATACTATATAATATATTATCTCTCAATCATTTAATCTTAGTTAAACTTTTTCTCTTTATCATATTTATATGATATTTGATTTTACAATCTAAATTTTCTTTTATCTCTCTATAAACTCATATAACTCCTTTTAAAGATGTATTTATAACACTTTGTTGTTCTAATATAATGTTACAAATAGTATCATATAATCCTTGTTAACTTATTTAGTTTAGTTACATTTTCTATTAAAGTGTATAATTCATTTGATTGTATTATATAGTTGATGTAGATTAAAATTACTAAAACCTATCTTTAGCTTGTAAGTAATGAAAAACTTCTTAGGTTCAAGCAACAAATCTATTTAATAGCCAACCGAAAATGTTATAGGTTTAGTATCGAAAACTCTTAGAGTCACTATGTAAATAAAAACTTTCTCATAAATTAAGAACTTACATAAATTCTTTAACATGAGAGATCTCAACCTACAAAGAAGAACGATTAAGCTACCTACAATCTATATAACTCAAGTTGATGTTGAAGTGATAAAGAACATACAAGTGTAATTCTTAGATTGTAAATAAAATAAATCACACATTCAATCTCACAAGTTAAAGAATATAACATAATAATTAATACTCTCATGCATGAAAAAATAAATAATAAAATAATTAAGCACTTTTTTTTGTGATTTGGCACCTTTATGATCGCTAAATAATGGATTAAGATTTGTCTTTTTAAGTCTCTCGCTCACCTTCCTAAGGCACCTTCGAAATCAAACAAGTTTGGTGACAATAATTTATAACTTCATTTAACATTTCATATCTTACAACATGTTGATCATTCCTACTTATAAAAACCTCAATTGATATAACAATAACTTATTAAGTTTAGAAAAACAATAGAACATTAAAAAATATAAAAAGTAAAATTGGAATTTTTAAGGAAATTTAAAATTCTAAAAATTGCCACAATATTTAAAACAACTATACTTTGAAATTTACCAAAAAAATATCTTAAAAAACTACAAAATTAAATGCAATAAGTAGTTTTTCAACAGCTAATGCATTTAAAGCGATATTATGATGAGTCCTTAGATCAAGACAGCATAGAATAAGAAGCTCAACATTGCCTCAGATATGGTTTGGAGCAAATCATCAAGAGTTAGTGTGGGTTTATAGTCAGTACAGGTTCACAGATCAGTGCAGGTCGAGCAAATCTGCCTGAGTTGGCACATGTTGATGGGTTTGCATGGGTTGAACAGATCTGCTCATGTTTGGTGTTGATATGAGCAGATTGATGTGAGTTTACTATCAGTGTGTGTTGATGGATCAACGAAGATCAAATAGGTGGAGCTAGTAACACAGGTCGACGTGGGCTGAGTAGGTGGAACTAACCGCATAGGGCACAACAGTGACAGATTGCTATCAACAATGTAAATAGCCTAAAAGGCTTAATTTTAAGTCAAAATGGACCAAATCTTGTATTGGTAGAATTATGGGATTATTGTAGGGATTGCTTGGATTTAATTAGAACTAAAAACATTAGAAAATTTACAAGATGATTTTCAAACAATTCAAAATAAAATGTATATTTAAATAACTAGACCAACTAAAAGCCAAAATGTAATGTAATAATAAACAAGGGTTGATTAAAATAGACTCCATAAATAATAGTAATAGTGAAAAGTAATGAAACATAAAGGAGTCAATTGTGGCACAACTATAAGTTTAAATAGGACTAATATGCCTCAAAACAAACTCATAATATCATTAAAAATATCCTATAATGACTAGAGACACAAAATATGTGACATACACATTAATACATCATCAAACCTTCAAATATAACAAAAGCATAAGCACTAAAATAGGAAACATTAATACCAAATAGTTGTCACAATAACGGTGGTATGCATGCATCAAGCTAAACTTATGTATTTATATATGTACATTTGATGTTGAGTTGACCAATTATGCAAAATTAAGGGAGAAAAACAAACAAAGAGTGCAATGGCTAGTAAAAAAAACTCTTTAGAGGACAAAAACACATAACCATAACTAATAGAAAAGATTATATTATCTATTTGAATTATAATAGGAAATAAACTCATTATTATAGTAACTCTTAACTAAGACAAAAGAATCCAAAAATTGGAAAAGTATAAGAGCACAATAAATAGTCTATAATGAGCAAGAGGGCACCAGGTAGCTTTGGAATGATCACAAGTTTATCTAAAATCTAGTCCTATAAAGAATGAAAATGTGTCTTGATTTTTGGTCGAGGATAAATTAAATAAGCACAAAGTGGTTTTAGGACATGTCAAGTAGATTTGTCAATCAATGGGACATGTTGCAAGCTAAGATAGGCTTAAAATGTGTTAAGACAATTAAAAAATAATTAACATTGAATGACCACTTAGTGTCTTTGATTCTAAGGCGAAAATCACTTAGCTGAGAGCAATAATTGGGCCTACATAGGAGTAGGTTGGACTCATCTTATCAAATAGTAACCAAAAGGTTGAGTATAGGCATGGGGCTAGAACTTGTTTGGAGAATGAGGATGAAATGAAGAGGATTAATTGGGCTGGCAATACAATTAATTAGATTCCCTTGCATGAAACAAGCAAATAACAATCAAGCCTAATGAATTGTACAAAATCTAAGAAAATTAGATTAATGATTGTGTTGAAAAGAATGGGCATGAAAACACTTCAAACAAAAAAATTGAAAACGAATAACTATATTAACATACATTATTTTTTTATTTTACTTGTAATAAGAGCAAATGAGTTGTCATTTATTAAAAAAAACATTGTCCTAACAAAAGTTAATATCAATAATCAATTTGCCAATAAAACCCTTAATTACATTTAATTTGATGGCATGTATCAATAAAATTTAAATCATTTGCAATGCTTTTAACTTCTAATGCTTGATTGAATAAAGTTTTTTATAAAATTAATATCTTTGACATAAACAAAACAAATCATTTACTTAGGCAAGTTCACAAAACTCAAAAGACACGATTCATAGCTTGGAAGAAGAGAAGACTGAAATCTCAATCACTAGAAGAAGAAGCCAATGAGATAATGGGGGAAAAAAAATGAAAGAAAGGTCTATAAGATTCCATGTCCAAGAAGACAAAAGACAAGTTCTCAAGGGAAGAGGAATGGAAGGTCAACGAGAAGGAGCTCTAAACAGCTCTTAAGGGCCGAGGGAGTGGAGAAAGCTTGAGGAAGCGAATGCAAGGCATGACCTATGGTAGAAGAGGAGGTCCCATGGAAGTCACAAGAGGCAAAAGTTGATTGTCTGATCCTTGGTAAGGAAATCAAATAAAATGACATTTGTCAAAATTGGTTCAACATTACTGATCATTATAAAACACAACCAAAACTTATTCATATGATTTTATGTAACTATATACAACGTTCATACCAAGTTCCCTGTTCTGGTCAGCACTATACCTCCTCTTCAGATAAAAAACAAAGTTTTATAAAGTGACCATTAGTAGAGATCATCAAGGGACAAACTCTCCAATGCTCCTAGCTTTGGAGTCGAATCCATTGCAGAGGCATTTCCCAGTTTCTCTTCAGGAAAACTCATGGAAAGATCAGCCGAGAAGGCACAATTCATTCCAAATGCCAAGTTCATGCCATCAGCCAATGGTAAGTATAGATCAGAATATCTTGCTCTGGCCACGACTATGTCGGTCACGATCGAATCGAAAATTCCATCTTCATTTGTGGGCTTGGGGATTGGAGCAATCACCTGCTCACCGTTCGCAGCCTTCTTCCCAAGGATGACCTGCAACGAATGGCATGCTCGTTTGTTGAAGATTAAGTTTGAGTGAACTCTACTAACACCACAACATTCATCCCATCTCAAGTTTGAGAAATACATATCTGTCTTTCTCATCATCCTTGAACAACATGATGAAATCTCCCAAGTGAAGATCATGGCTTCTAACAAACTCCCCTGAAACAATTGCAACAATGAACTTTGATGCATATCAGCTTATGTGTGTGAGAGGTAACATATAGTTTTTTCTTTCCTATGGAAGAGTTACCCGTATTCTCCAATATGTACATCCTGCTCTTGTTGTTGGGCCAAAACCTGCAGTTGAAGTTCAAATCAATCGAGATAGCATTCCTTTGGTTTGTGTAATTATTGAAGAAAGGATAGGCACAAAACCTGAATTTGAAACTCCAGACTCTGGAGTTCTCCATGTCATGCATTAGCAATGGGATGCCTTCTCTTGCAGTGAGAAATGGAAGATGGTTCTCTGCTTCTTTCTGAAGCACAGACTACATCAAAGCTTAAGAGAAATCTCTGCGAGAGAGAAATGAATGTGTGGTCACTCGAATCTAACCTTGGGGAGGACAACTCTTCCAAGAGAACCAACATCACTGTTTCGAAGTTCCTTTTGCAGGAGGAATCGCAGGCCACTCATATCTTGCTACAAAAGAACAAAAAATGAAAACTAATTGAGCAATTACATCATCTTTGCAATGGAAAAAACATAAACCAAACAAAAGGCGAGGAACAATGGCTGGGTATCTTCAACCAATGGAAAACTAATGGTAGACTTCATCACGTCGCCAGCTTCAATTTTAGGACTTGGCTTCTCTAATCTCTATATAGAATACAAATCAATACCATCTTCTTAAATGCGGGAATGATTGTGTGTGTGTGTGTGTCTACCATTATTTTTTTTATAGAAAATTAATAAAGTGGTATTATTAAGCTCATCTTTCACAGCTTCGTATCTTGAATTTGCCTGAAATGCTGAAAACCCATGATTTTTCTCTTGCCAGCTTGGTATGAGAAACTGATCTTAGCAGCTGGAATCAACAATGAATCTTCCAGATATGTTTACTACAGTGGCTGCCCAAGTTTAAATAAAAAAACGTCACCTTGGGTGCTTTATCTACCACACAAGAAGTGTCGAAAGGCAGAAATCTTGAAAAGCAAAAGACCAAGTACCTAACTAATTAGGCCACAAAACGATTCATGAGCCAAACTAATATAAAAGAACAGGAAGATTACCAAATAATGCAAAAGTGCATTAATCTAGTTTGTTCCCCTGCAGTATGGCATTTGTACAAATTGGTCCCTTGCCTGACATAAGAATCTTAGCTATGGTCTATGAATGAAAAGAAGATATCAACAACTTTTAATTTCTTTTTAAGGCTTTTGACAGAATTAAAGCTGTTTTAGCAGTTCATACTGTAACATCAATCACCTGGAACTGTAGATAAATTGGAAGAAAAGGATAGAAGTAATGGAAAACAGAGCTGTTGTTGAAGCAAAATGAGAAAAAAAAACTAATAAAAAAAGTAGAATTTGCATAATAAGTTTCAAACTTATTTTCAAATTTTATTTTTATCAAATAATTGTCACAAAAATTTTATTTTTTCTTACGTAAAACTCTTTTCTTTAAAAGTTTCTGTCCAAAAATCCTTTTACCAAATCATTTTTTCTAAACTCAGGTTATTACTGACCAAGTGTTTGTGTTATTTATCCAAACAACTTTGTGTGTAGGTCATTTCTCTTTTAACAAATCATAAGATCACCAAGCTAAAAAATTTGGCACACAATTAAACGCTAATTACTACTACATCCCAATCCAAAACTACCAAAATGACAACACTTGAGAGATTTGTTATATGCTCCAATCCAATAGTAAAAGGTGAAGCAAAACAGCAAAGCTGTTTCCATTTGATCTTTCTTCTGCATCTATAAGGGAGGTCAATCTTTATCTAAGATATGTAATTATCGATTGACAAAAGCTTAATATAATGCTCAAAAATACTTAACTAAAATAAATATATCACCAACCACACCTCATCGATCTTTTCTTCAAAGAAAAAGAAATCAAACGCCTAAAAAGTGAAGAAATGTCTAAAAAAATTCTACTGCTTTCAACAGAGGAGTGCTTACAGGTTTTGGGGCAGGCGGAGGACGAACAGCAGCGAAAGCTGCGCGAAGGGGAATGACTCTCCCGACAGGGAGGCGGCGGTGGCCGGTGGATGTGCGCTTCCGGCGACGCGCGGCGAAGCCGGCTTCGACGCGGAGGTCGGGGGCTGGATTGGAGCGACCACGGGGGATTTCGGCCATAGACGCGCCGCGGAGATCGAGTAGGAGAGATCGGATTGGGTCCCCAAATGCAAACGATCGAAGCCGAGAACGAAGCGAGTGCCGTTTAGAGAGTGGTGGCTTTATGCACAGGGTCGGGATGGGGGGGGAAATTAAGGCCCTGATTTCCCCACACAAGGATTCAATGGCCGATCGACCGCCCCTCACTCCTCAAATTTCCGTCTTTTGGCTTAATGAAATCGATGAGAGAGAAAGAGATGGAGATGTCGTCCATTTGGCTCGCTCGCGAGCGTGTTTGGGGTGGCGGTGAGCGCACCGGTGGCGGTGGAAGTCTGTTTTGCATGGGGAGAAGACCATTCGAGTGAAGGGACGTGGAGAAGTTCGGCTGGCAGGGTTATAATCGTCATATTATGCGGCCATGTCGGAATAAAGAGTTCCCCAAGGGGTATAATCGACATATTGTTGGGTCGACCCAAAGCGTACGCAAAAATTAGCAATACGCAAAAAATGATACATTTAATAATTTTTCGTCAATTGGTGAGCAGCAGCAGCCGTTTCTGCGGCTACTCGAGATTGGTCGGACAACAGAGTCGTCCACGCGTCACATTTTGCGTAGAAAAAATAGCAAAAAATAAATAAAAATCCGAAAGAAGGGGAGACTTGTAGGTTTTATACAAGCCAGGAAGCATTATACATGTTAATGATCTTGACGTTCACGAATTCTCCGGAAATCCAACGGCCTCCAACCGCGATTCACTTGTCCAGGCTCATCAGAGGCCGTCGTATCGCGATTTTCCGCTTAGCGATGGACGAAGTCTCGTGCGTTATACAGAGGAGCGCGCGGAGATGCGTGCCTTGGCGGGTTTGAAGGACTCCTAACCTTACAAGTGGAAAGATGTAGCAAGCGTGTGGGCGGCATGCAGTGGAGAGGAATACGACCTCTCCACAACTGTCCGCCATGCAAGATCATACCACCGCCACCTTACTTCCGTCCATCTTTTCATTTATTTATTTATTTATTTTTATTTATTATTTTTATCCGCTAGTTTATTGATATTACTGACGTGGAGTAAAGATTTTGTAATATTTTAATAAAGGTAAAATGTTACTTGTCTTTATTCATTATTTGACTTTCATTATTTCCGTTATTGATGATTATTAATTATTATTATTTTGTCATTATTAAGATAAATCAAAGAAGAAAATTTTGTTCAACTATGATCAATGATTTGTCAACATTTACAAAGATGTATGTTTAATCAATAAAAAATGTCATGTATGATGAAGACGACACACATGAGCAAGGGAAGAAGAGTCTAGTAAAGGAAGAAGCAGACTCTGATGGTCGTTAAGTAGGAAAAAGCTAAGATAATATACAAATATAAACATTTAAAGAATATTAACTGGTTATAGTCAACACTAATGAACTAAGATTTGAATAAAAATGATGAACTTCATTAAATACATACATAATATCCACATCAAAATCATTCATTATTTTATATTTTATATTATTAATTATAACTATATAAACCTAAACCTCTCTCAAAAGCCTTTATTTTTCTCTTATGAATTATCTTCTTTCTCTTCTTTGAGAACTCCATTTCAAGCTTCTTATCATCCAACTTCAAAGACATCTTGATCATAAGAACATATTGAAATTTCATTTAAAAAAAAACTTTAGTCATTAAATTAGTTAGTTTTTAATTATCATTGATTGCCAAGCTTAACACATGTAATGAAATCAAGACGACCAAAGTTCAGCTTGATCCCTCTTAGCAAAACATTAGGCTGTCTTCAAAATGAGTGGGCTTCCTTGGCCATTCTATTAGCCTTTATTCAACATTAACAAATAGAACAAAAATACAGCAGTTTTAGGACTAAATATTAAAATATAAGCTGTGCCTTTGCTCCACTGTAATTTCTTTTGTTGAGAAAAAATGAGACTTCAGTATTGTACAAATCTTGCAGCTTTTATTCATCTTCTTCGGCCAATGGCTTTGAATCTGAATCAGATGAATCTGTCCATATCTCAGATATGTATAAAAACGTATGACCTGCTCTCCTTTGTTTTAGCATTTCGCATAGTCTGTTATCCACATATGGCCTCTACTGCAGAAGCCTTGATCTCTCCTGGGCATGGATCTGTTCCAAATACCTCAGAAGCAACGGAGACCGAGCAGGATTCATGGCCAAGGCATTTCTGTTACAGACCAAAAAAACCATCTTCAGGTCATTCAAAAAAGCTTCAAAACTAGTATGGTTGCTCAGAGTTGAGGAACTTACCTTTTCAAATACTACGTAGGATTTCTGGGCATGGCAGGTTCCTTCTGAGAAGCTTCCACAGGTACCTTTTGGGATGCCAAAGCTGGCAAACTTTATGTTGGTCATCTTCTTTCCTGGTTCACAAGAGAGATGAACCTTCGAGTTGTTGTAGCCTTTGTTACGCCAGTGGACGACCGACGGCTGCAATTCGGAAACATAAGAACAAATGTTGCCAGTGTTTCTTGTCACCATGGAAATGGATGCTGGGTCTCCAACCCACTCCTCAAACAAGACCAACAAATTGCCTGTTGGGTTTATCCATGAGCGTGGTATATGATACCTGAAGTATACAATAAATTCCTTATTAGAAGAGATGAAGGGATGCAGAAAACCAATCTAAACTAGAAGGTTAGAAATGGGAATCCAAGCTTTGGATCTTATTGGAATTGATGTTTCTTATCTCAATCAGCACCCTTATGATCCAAAACAAGGAACTGATTCAAGAAAATTAAGATAAATTTACAAATGATCAATTATTTTAGCGAATGAATGACTATAGTGAGTTCATTGAAGATCAAAAAGACAAGTTGAGAAAACATAGCAAATGTCTTGTAAAGTGATGCAAGTACTATGATTTCTCTCTTTTAAATATGGAATGAGAAAGACAAGAAAATGTGATGAGACAAAATTACAAATGAATGACGTGTTGGTATCTTAAGAGCTATTATTGATGTAAGGCATGTCTTTCTCTTGGGATGCATAATGGCCACTTCAATGGTTATGCTGTGATGTCACTTGAAGCATATATACGATAGATAAGTTCTAGTATTTGCTTGCTTGAACGTAACTCTTAGCAAGAAAAAAAAAACTTGAAAGTCATCTTTGAATACTTTGATCATCTACTTCATGACAATCAATTAGTTTATCAAGTTTTGTAATCCATTCAAATGCACTTATGATGGCACAATTTATGCACATTTTTAAAAACTTTTTAATTAAGATTTCTAACAAATAGTCCTAAAGATACTCCAACTTCTTCTAGAGGGCATGCACAAAAGTCGCAATAGACATGTATTAGAGTATATTATCATCTAATTACTTTTTAATATACCATGACCTGTGATAGTTATGATCATCATAAGTTCTTCCAAACAAAAGTTGAACCTTTATAATAAAGGAAAACTCGATTTAAGAAGTCTTTTTTAATAAGTTTGTTAAGATGAAGTACATAGCAGTAGTGTATTTGAATAGATTCAAGAATTTGATAAATTAATTGAATACAAAATTTGTGAAAAACTAATTTGCAATCACTATAAAAAAGAAATATCACGTTAAAAAAATTGTAAAATCTAAAGAAGAAGACAAAGGCAAATCAAAAGAAAATGACAAGGATGACAATGTTAGAAGAAGACTTGGTTGTTCATTTAATCAATTTAGGCCGGTACTACGCCAAACAAGAAGTTCTTCACTTTGTAATGAATTGGAGACTTCGGTGTAATAAGAATGGTTAGCACATGTTCTTCCAATATTCTAAGAATTGATGCAGCGTGCATACCACCAATACTATATACACAGTCATATAAAAGCTATTCCAACAAAGGTATTTGGAAGCTTACTGACGGTGCATTAATCAAAAGGAAATGATATTGTATCTTGTATAGATTGGTTAGCTTGAACAAGATGGTGCTAACAATATGTGACACAAAAAGCTCAATATATTAATACAAAGCAATTACATTCTTCAATAAAGAAGTCATTTATTCCTTATAGTACACGTACATCAATAAAATCTTGTCATTCATGTGTTTTACAGAAACAACACTGGAAAAAAACCTAAAAGTCTTCACATGTCTTCGAAGCTAAATCACTTAATGCTATAAAATACTTTGTTATTTTCATTGAAAATGTCTGCCACTAGTTTTTTTATCTACCAATTAAGATCCAAAAATCATAAAATTTCAGATTTTGCAATAGTTTGTTTCCAAGGTTGAGATAGAGAAGAAGTTAAACCATCTATAAGTATACAATAGGTTCAAGTACACTTGAAGCTATTCAAAGCCTATTGTGTAGATTTTTATTATTTGGCATGAAAAATATGATCTGCATGTCTATTTATAATGGAGTCAAGTACACTTCAAGGTATTCAAAGCCTACTGAATAAATCTCATTATTTGGCATGAAAAACATGATCTACGTAACTTTAATATATTGGTGTGATAAAGAGAACATATCATACTATTCAAGAGCATGCTAATAAGGCCAAAACCACAAACAATTTTGGGGGAAAGTCATGCATACTAGTTAATTGATTAATATATCTTTCTCATTTCATTTATAAGCAGCTAGCAAAGAATATTTCAAGGCGTGCATTACTCAGTTTTAGTCGAGGAAGTACAACTTGGAATCGATAACATTAGCAACAGTAATTTTCTAGGAAGGATTCCTCATGCAATAGAAAAAAGATCTATGAAGCACAAATAGATGATAAAAACTGGAGGAAGTAAAAAGAGGAGCTCACAAGAGAGCACATATGGTTTTATATGAAAAATCCTAAATTCGAAGAACAACCAGACTGCAATAAGAGAATCTTCAATAAACTAAAAGGGGAGCCTAGGAAGAATACAAGAGTACAGATGCATACCTTTAAACTGTGGAGCAAACACAATATAGAAAAGAGGCTAACCAGATTAACACCATTTATATGAATTTTCGAAAATAGAAAACATATCTTGTAATTGCCTTGGTTGGAATATTGGATGCCCTATTTTCCAAAGCATTCTATTATGCTACGACTGCCTAATTAATTAACATGCCCATCAAAAAAACCCATTTCCAAATCTTCAAAACATTACATCACAATTGTCTAATGGCCCCATCAGATAGTTCTGATCTCCTACATTTGAAGGACCAATCTGCTATAATAGAGAATATCTAGATTAACAACTCATCAATAAGTTATTGAAGAGATTGGTGATGATGGAGCTCGAGATAATTAGATCATTATGTATGGGAAACTAACCTCACTCTATGATATACTAGATAAGCTTATATTGATCCAATCTAGTAATTAACAAAAACTATACCCCTCACGATCTAGTAGTCCTCATTCATTAATACAAGGTAAAGTTGGTGAAGAACCTGTAGTAATAGAAGAGTTTTTTTCCTTAAGAATGACATAAGAGCCAATGGAGCTTACTAAAAGTTGAAAAACACTGAAAAGCAAATGGATCTTAAATATTAAACAAGGTGGTAGTTTGATTTAGTACAAAAATTACTTGTTATGAAAGACTTTAAACAAAAATGGGTATTAGCTTTAATTGTATCTTTCCTTCATTATAAAAATGAAATTAATTCACATGGCTATAAGATCAACAGCTATTATAAACTTGAAAATAAAAAAGTTTGATGTGATGAATCCATTTTTTTAATGATGGCTTAAAAGGAGGATACCTATACAAAAGTAAAGAACACTTAGAACGTAAGTTGAAGAAAAGTCTATGTATGCTAAAACAAGCATTAAGATATTGGCACAAGAAATTTTGATTCATTCATGCTCACCTATGAGTATTTACAAAACATTTAGATCACTATATATCGATCAAAACTTGTTCTAAAGGTAATTTTATAATTTTTTTTATTGCATGTGGATGGCAAATTGATCATTAGTTAAAGTGTACAGATGATCAACAGGTTAAAAAAAAAGTCTATTTAACACCTTTAAAATAAAGAACTTAGTTCTCACCAACAAATTTTAGGGCTGCATGACAAAAAGGCTAGAAAGCTATTGTTATCACTAGAAAAGTATAATGAACAACTGCTCGAACACTTCACCATGAAATTCATTAAAGCTGTGGACATTCATTTGATAAATCATAGAAAGCTAAGCAAAAAACATGGTCACACTACAAAAGCAAAGAAAAATCAGGGACAATAAATTCTTTTTTTCCTAGACCATTGGAAATCAGATGTATGATATGATTTGTGTTATACTAAACCTGGCTAGTATCAACATGATGGGCAATGGGCAATGGGCAAAGAAGCAATCAAGAGAATTTAGGTACCAAGATTCAATTGCATTTTGTAGATATGAAACAAATTCTAGAAAGTTATGCATGCTCACATGGTATAAGATCTTGCAAGAAGAAAAGTTCATATCCAATTTTCAATTTACTCACAAAGAGAGTTGTCACACAACAATCCAACAAGCAAATATGTGTTACAATTTGTAGTTGTAAAGGAATTATTATTGTTAAAGCATTTTTCTCAAAGTGTTGGGCTTGATGCAAGATGAATATATGGTGTATTACAATAAACAAAGTTTTATTAGCTTAACCAAGGACTCTATGTATCACAATCTCAGCAAAAGATAGATGAACAATATCATTGGATAAATGAGCTTACTCAAAAGGAAATGAAACTTCAAAAGATTCTCACTAATACAAATTTTTCAAATATGATAAAAGAGATTGTTACAAAAAAAAGTTAAATCTAAGCACAAAACTAGTTGGGTTAGACAACTTAAAGGAATCTATTATGGGCTCCTTTTTTAGATGATGGAGGGATAGATTACTAGCTCTTGGCTTGCCCTAACTACCATTAATCATCCACTCTTTTAATGGCACATGTATGGCTATGTGGTCAAAACTATGGGGAAGATATGTGGCACATAGAAATGTGGCACACTTGGGTGAGTTAACTATTGCATGGGTAATTGGAGCATGGATTGTTCACACATGGGTGAGACAATTGGGATCAACAATAACAGCTTTCAAAATTTTATTTAAAAGATGGAGTTCCCTTTATACAAAAGTAAAACATTAGGAAAGAAAGAGGGAAGGGAAGAACAAAGGGATGAGAGTATTTTGGTATTAATTCATATATCTAGGTTTCCCTCATCTATTTGGTGAGATTGTTCTTCACTTTTTTGCTGTCACCCTATTTGGATTCCTTGAATTCAAGGGCAGCTCAATAAAAGGGGGACTTTAATTCTATTCACATATGATTTTTTTACTTATAAGAGAATTTCCATTAGAACAATGTATTCCCCTATCATATTTATCTCTCTATAATATTAATTTGGACATGATTATTATTATTATTGCCAATATATTAATTCTTGATCAGAGGGTAAGAAGTATCACATAACATAGCCCCTTACCCCAATGCTTATTGGACCATAGGAAACCACATCAAATAATTCAGAGTCAACTCATCTTAAAGATGTTAAAGCTTTTTGTTGTTATGATAATAGAAGCTTTGCAGCCAACGTTTTTAAGTAGACAGTTTGAGATATCACAACACCATTTACCATCTTTGAGAAGGCTCTCCACAGTTACTTTGGCATTTGGTTTCATTGAATTCCCCTCGGTAATCACATGGACTGCAATCTCCTGTTGCAGTATAAGCTGGCCAGTATCTCCCAATACTCTGTCCATTTACCCACAATTGCCCCTTCCCCATGCTACTCATATCTATTGCCAATGGATCATTGCCCACTGGCGCATTGAAGAAGGACTGCAAGAAGGAAGATATAAGGAAAAGATTTGTAATAACAAGCATATTTTGCAGAAGATAAATAGCAACTTGCACATCCTTTTCTGTGCCATAAAGAGAACAAGAGCAGTCACCTTATACCAAGTAAGCGGCTGTTTTGGATATGCTTCTCCCCACTCGACTGAGGAGCTACCACTAAGAGTGTGAAGACTCAGAGCCTCACCTTTCAAACCAATCTTATAACAGAAGTAAAGAATGAATGAAATGCTATTAAAAGATATCTTGGAAAGAATGATCTTGGGATGACAAACCTGGTACGTCCATTTCTGCCATGTCAGATATCTTTGTCCTTCATTGAGACCACTTAAGGTTACTGGACCAAGAACTCCAGCATTCCAAGTTTCAAAATGCTCACCAACATTCTGAACAAAATTCAACCACCTCCAGTGTTCTTTATAAATGGAATATTGCAGTTTAGGTAACAAAAAAACTTACAGGAAGTCCGACAGCAGCACTTAAGATCGAAATCACATTTCTTCCCACCCACAACTTCACAGCTCCAGTAAATGTTAGCCTTGGATCCTTCAAACCACCATATGCAGTGCCTTCCAAATACAGAAAAGGAGTAAAAATTTCATCAGTACAGAAATCAGAGCATTTTTTACATTGTATCTCATGAAGAACAGGCTTCACCAGCTTGCTGGCCATTGATAAACACATTCAAAGAATGGCCTGCAGACATCACTGTGAGAATTGGATACTCCCCACCCTTCAAAAAGCCTTCATCTTCAGCAACGTCAACACTAAATAAAGTATGAGGAAGAATAAGTTTATTGTGTTTAACTTGAGTTATAGAAGCCATCCATGCCATCAAGTATCAGATGCTTAACTATGTCCTGTACCACAAGTAGTCTGTGGTATCTCTGGTCACATTTATTTGCTCCAACAGTCCGACAATGGAAAATGACTTGTCATCTTCAAAGTTGGTATCATCAGCATATGACTGCCAAGAGAAACCTCCTATTGGCTTCATTTGCATCAAAGAGGTCTGAACTCCTACCTGCAACAAGCAACAGGCTGTATGATGAATCCCATAAAAAGAAAAGGTATTATAACCACACAACAACTTTATAAGATTTTCACAAGTTCTATACTTTATGATGAATACAATTTAGTAATTCAAAGATGTAGCTATCATCTGCGAAATAAAAAAAAGGAATTTTGATATCATTTATTGTGAATGAATCAACCCTTACCCTCGCAGTGTTGAAAACAGTGGTTTTGCAGTCTGGAAGAATACTAATAGACCAAGGAAGGAGATCATAAAGCATTCCATTGAAAGCAACTCTGGCATATGATTTTGTGTCATAATTGGCAAGAAAGGCTGCACAATCTCCATAAACTGACCTGTAAACATGAGACTTGACAAGATAGTACACATGAAGAGTTAGTTTGTATCTCTATGTATTGGCATAATCACATTCAATCAACAAACTAATTATCCTCTAAAATGTAGTGCTTTCATTCACTTAACATAAGTAGAGGCATCTAGAAGATAGCCGAACCTCTTGAAAATTTCCAAGAGATGCCACAACAGGATCACCAGAAATCAAAGCCGATTCACACAATTTGATCGACTTGTGAAGGTCTCTCAAGTGGCCCCATTTGGGTTGTCTCAAAAGACCTATCTAAAAGAGAAAAAGTGTTAAATCCATTTGAAAAATACTACCATTCATTATCAAGAGTAAAATGTTATGATTGGGGTTATGTATCTTTGTTTATGACCTAAAAATGAGCTTAAACATATAAATTGTATTATAATAAACAAAAGTTTACATAATACAACACTTTTTGGAATTAAACACACAAAAAATGCCTAACTATTACATCAAAAATATGATTGATGGAAATTATAATAATAGAAAGAGAAGTAAAATAGAGACATTAAACTTATGTGCTTTGACTTGAGTTAATCTTATATCTAAAGAAAACGTGAAAGAAAATTCATTATCACTAAAATCATAACAAAGAGTGATGAAACAGAGGAATGGAATATGCTCTCAGATAGACTTACACTCACAAAAAAAGATGTCATGTAATTTTTTAAATATAGTATAAAAGTCAATAGACTTTTTCTCACAATTGAACAAAAAAGGAAAAGATTAATTGATGCATGACTTCCTAAATGTTTTCTTCACCATGCTTGCTTTCCCTCTATGCTTTCCTATAACTTATTAGTAATAGAGTAAGTATGATCAATATGCACCATCAAATGAACCATCAAAAAGAAATGAGTTGCCTCTATATGCTTTAACTAGGCATTATAGAGGTTGAAGAAAAAAGAGTCTCCTTGAGCCTTAATTATTGATTAAAAGAAAAGGAAAAAATGTAAATAAATCTATCTTGTTTGGCCTTCGATTGTAGATATGTCACTTGACTTTCCAAAATAAGAATATAAGCCTATAGTAATAAGAGTTGCATACAGGCTTGGAAGTTATCCCTACCTCTATTAGCAAATCAAAAGTGACCTACAAGTATAAAAAATATTGTAAAAATTGAACTACAAAAGATGTTGAAAACTCTATTGATCAAATTCAAATCAATCTAGAAATAGGGAATTGTTCTACCATAATAGACCAACAAACAAAAAGGCTTCTTTTAAATAGTATTTTGCTTTAAGAAAAACTATATTGACAAAGCAATGATCAACTACATAGTATAGTATCAAAACTTTAAAGATTAAACAAAGAAAAACATATAAAAAAAAACATTTGCAATGGTTTAACCCTCGAATTATAAAGAGTGCAATAATAACAATATTTAATCCACATCTTCTATCTTAATCTCAATACTCTTTAAGTCTCTAATTACTAAATTAAACTAATTAAGATGAGAATTGGTAAGTGCAACCTATTGCATATGAGACAAATACAACTTTATAAGTAAAGCTTTGTTGAAATAACTTTTTGATGTATACATTAACTGTAAGAGAATCCATTGAATGGCACCTATGATCCTACCAAACAAGGTCAACAACTCATCTGATAAAGATAATTGATTTTTCTAAGAATATTTTCATCTATCACCCACTCTTCTTGGTTCAACATAGTTTCTAGCATCTTTTATTACAACAATAATGCATTTGCAAGATTTTTTGAACTAACATCCCCTTCATCTTAATCTAGCATGGTCCAATGCTTTTAGAGTCATCGAACTTCTTAATCTCATATTTTCTCACTTAAACCCAATAAATAGCCTAGGTATCAAAACTATAGCAATTAAACTCACACCAATAGTATGAATTAACTAAAAACTTGATCACCAAAAACAACAATAATCGTACAAGAAGCAAAATTGAGCCACAACTTGCATGCATTGATGTTGAGCATACATTCATAAGAGAGGAGGTAAATCAACTATCACCAAACCCACAAGTAGATCTGATAGCACACATAAGAGCAAAACAAGCACTCACATACACCAATGCTGAAAAGCCTAGAAGCCACAAAGCTCTCAAAAAATCCTAAAAGACACTTGTCAAAAACAACAAAGAGATAAGATGTATCTCTTTCCAAATATCTTCACAATTTCCCTTGTTCACATTTACTTTGTCTTCATGCTTGCCCATGATTTTTAGGCATAAGAATTGAGATAAGTCAATATTTATCATTTAATGATTCATCAATTCGGCCTCCAAAAAATAATGAGTTGCCTCCTTAAGCCTTCATGGTTAACAGTGGAAAAATATTTAACTACTTACAAGAATGTAATAAAGGTCACAACCATCTCAAAAAGAAGAATCACACATTTGATTATTCAAAAAGCACAAGATTTATCCTGATAAAGTATTTGGACAGAAACTCTAATCCATAAACTGGAGTCTCTGAAGTACTGGATAAAATATTAAGGTGTACTCACCAAACTCATCTATTGGAGCATCATAATCATAACTAGTTGCAATGAAAGGACCACCAGCAGTTCGACCGAAGTTTGTTCCTCCATGGTACTGCAGAAATATGGCATAAAATTAAACCCTGCAGCATTACATATCTTCTATAACTTCTGAACTAGGACAATGCTAGCTCTTACCATATAGTAGTTAACGAATGACCCTCCCTTCTGTATAAACTTTGCAACAGCAAAAGCCAAGTCTTCAACAGGGCGGTGTGGCACTGGACCTCCAAACCCAGTGAACCTGAGAGTTTGCAAAATGAACAAATTGAATGAACTGAACTTTAAAGACATGTTTAGCCACATACATTCAAGCATTTAAAAGAAGTTACCACCCACTCCAAACTTCTGTAAGCATGGAAGGCTTGTAAGGTTGATTTGGCGAGAAGTAATCACCATAAAAGCCATTCCAAGTGTTGATCTGTTAAAAAGGTAAAACTAATAAATTTGTAGACCCAAGTCTCACAGAAGAATCCAAGAACTGTTTATTCTGAACTGGCGCAGCGTGCTAGTAGACAAAATAGAAAACCCCAGTAACAAGAAAGGGGGGATGCCAAGCACATGTGAAAAAAAGAATTAGAGGATAAGAAACAGCACAGATAGGTGAAGAGGGATTAAATATAGTAAACAGAAATGGCTGCAATAAGGTATTCCAACCCAATACATGTGCGGTGGGGCCTTAATGACTTGGAGAAGATGAAGGTTGCCATCAGGAGAATCTAATTAGAACAAGAAATCTTCATTACTTACAACAGGGTCAGGAGCATCATCTTCTTTACACATGATCCATGGAACACCAGTGTCCAGACCAACAGCCATTTGTGCAGCCCATGCTGCATAGGTTTTCGCCGGCTGTCCTTGATCCCATTCTAATGGCCCAAACTCATTCTCAATCTACATAATCCCAATAGAAAAATAAAAATACAGAAAGAAATAAACTGTAGTCTTTAGTGCATCACTTCATCCCTTCTTCTTCTTCTTGTATTCCTTTTCACATAGGGAAATTAAAGCAGCAAAAGTCGGGGATACCTGAGCGAGAATGATGGGACCACCCTGCCACTCGAATAGACTTTCAGACTTCATCAAGGAGACTATCTTTGAGGTGAAATTCTTCATAGCAGTCTATTTTTTTTTTTTTTTTCAAAAGACATAATTTTGTAGGAATAAAGCAATTGAGTGAGAATGGAGGAAAGTTATTTGTGTCTAAAAGGAGCAAAACATTGAACCATCCTTACCTTGAAAGGCTCGTTGTCAGTTCGGAACTGGATGCCAGGAACATATTTTAGCCAAACTGGAAATCCCCTGTTAACATACAATTATTGCAGTGCAAAAATTTAGATTGATCTTAATTAGGAAAAACTAGAAGATACCCGAAATTCCACTCCGCGCAAATGTATGGGCCGATCCTAAGGTTGACATAGAGACCACCTTGCTGCACTAGTTTAATGAATCGAACCAGATCATACCTGTCTTCAAAGTAATACTGCAAATTTAGAAGGGAACAGCGTTCAGCAAAGGCAGAACATTGCTGAAGCAATACAAACAGTAAAGGGTGGGAAGGAAGGTGGACATTAAACTAAGAGTACTTGGCCAGGAGAGGGCTCGTGACCATTCCAGAATACATAGGTCTGTATGACGTCCAAGCCGCCATCTTTAGCCTGCTGAATAAGATTTGGCCACATCTGAGAAGTACCCAAAAGACAAAACCAAGAGATTAGCAACGCCCAATACATAGAAGAATAAAGGCAGAAAACTGAAGACATTGCGTGCAGAAAGATCCAAGACAGAGAACAAACGGAAAGGAACCATCTTTTTGTAAACAAAATTAAAGCAGCTCAGACCTCAGGAGTGCTTCTCGGGTAGTGAATGGAACCAGAGATGAGGATTCTCCGCTGCCCATTTATGATGACGGCCTTATGGTCGTAAGCGACGGAGGCAGCCGCCGGAGTAATCAGGGAAAGTATCATCGCAGCCGTTGCCGCCGCAAATAGCAGCAACTTCAACGGCATATATGGCTCCCACCATTTTAAGCCCATAAATGTAGAGGGGCAACTGCTTAGCCGTGATTACCCTCTAACCCGGAGATGAAGAAGAGAGGGAGGAGGTAAAAAAAGATGAACAAAAAGAGGCGGGTCGAGGCTGGTGTGGGGTCTGAAGTGGGTTTTTCTTTTTAGAAGCTAATCTATAATGTTCCTTAACAACTCAAAAGTCATGCGAAGAGAAAAAAAATAAAAAAATACAAAGCTTTATTCTTTTCTATCCCTTCCTGTCAATGGGAACAAGAAGGAAAATGGACACACTTAAATGCTAAATATTTATGTAAACTGGAGCATGCCATGAGGCATCTTTTAATGCGAGGCATATAAAAATAGGTTATTTAATGCTGATTGCAACTTTTTTCCCTACATGAGTATAATAATACAACATTCTATGGTCCTCTGCAAAATATTAAAATAAATTTACATTAATTAAACCCATTTATAAAATAATTAATTCTTTTGAGATAAATTTTCACATGTACGCCAGCTGTGTGTATTAAGAAGTATCATAATTTTTATATTTATTGCAATATTTTTTAATTTATTATTGGTTGATACTTTTTTATTTTTATTTTTTGCTTTTGCTCGTTTAATTATAATTCTTGCTTGCATGATTTATTGTTTTTATGGTTTTTGATGTTCTGCTTAAATTATTTCTTAACAACCTAAAAATTGATTTTTTTTAATTAAAAAAATAATAATAACTTATTGGTTCAACCAAACTGATTGAAACAAATGAAAAATAATTTTTTTAGCTATTTTTAATAAAAACAAACAGCAATAATTATAAGTTTAGCAATCAAAATAGATTGAAATAACCCAAATCACTCAATTTTTTATGATAATTTTACATTACAAAGCTAATACAAAAATAACAAAATTATAGAAATATGTTTAAAATTAAAGAATAGAAGGTTAAACTTTTGTGATAAAACATATGAACAAAAAAATAGATATTTAATCTTTTGATTCACATTTGTATTATCCAAATTTTGATGATTTATAGGCAATCATTTTGTATTAAAGAAAACACTGAATGTTGGATTGATGAAAATTCTTAGCCAATTCTCCAATCAAACATTTTAGTTTAAAAGAGACGAAAATCTATTATAAATCATGATCTTACCTTGTTCAATATGTTTTGTTATGAGCAAGAATTGTTTGGTCACTAAATCATCAATGGCATTACATCCTAAGTCTAGATTTGTTTTGTCATGAGAAATTTGTTGACTTGTCAAAATATTATATAGTGATGATCCACAATTATAAAATCTCAAGTTCTTATATTAAATTATATTAGGTTAAAATATTCTATATTTTTACTTGAAATATTAGAATGAATGAAATAATTTCTTTTTAATTCAATCGAGTATTCTAATATAATGATTGTTTAAAATATTGAGTGATATAAAAAACTTATAAGTAAAAAAAAAAGATAGAGCTTGATGATTAGCTCGTATTACAACTCATTTGATAGAATTTGGAGGTTATTTGGCATAGAAAATACATAAAAATAATTATTCATATATAGTTTTGAATAAGCATTATTAAAAGCAAGTGAATATATATAAATATAATATCGCTTTAATACCTAATCAACTAATGAGGAAGAGAGCAAACATGGACACTTATTGAATCTCCTAGCTTAATTGAAATGTGAAAAGGGTAAAAAAGGGATAATTTTTGCAAAAAATCTTATCAAGGTCTTTTTGTGAGGAGATTATGGAAGGAAGTCTAATAATTGACCAAGGTAAGCATTTCGTAAAGTTCTATCCACTTTAGGGATCTAATAAGATCCAGGAGATTGTATATATGCTATGAGTGTACATATAAGACTTATGCCTCGTATTAGTAACCATTGGAGTTATTAAGACATGAAATAAGTATTTTTCAACATTGTAATTCGTAGTCCTAAATGGTTATTGGATGGTCTAATAATTGAATTGTTTGATAACAATAGAATATAAGATCAAATTCTTTAATAAATGTTAATTAAATAATTTAATACTTATTTGACAAAATTTCAAAGGTTCATTAAAAGTTTAATGGACAATTTGAAAATTTTTAATAAAAAATTCTAAATTTTTATACAATGTATGTTGAATAGTTTGATAGAGAATGACTATTAAGATCTACCTATCATTTCTATAAATATTCATATTTCAATTTCTCGTACATCATTTTTTCAAAGATAGAAAGAATAATTAACACTTTGAGTTTCATATAATAACAATTGCCTAAATTACTAGTAAGCAATAATATACAACTTATCTTCAAATCTTAGCATATCTTGCTCACTTAAAGTAAAATTAGTTTCTTTTTTATTTTTAACTTTTTCAATCAACATTTGGACTTTATCATATAATCCTTTCTAGTAACAATTCAAAAGAAACATGCTTCTCATCAAACTAACACACAAGTGAAAATAATTCAGCTTTTTTCACTCAAAGCATCTACGATAACATTTGTTTTACTCGACTAATAACTAATAGTTAGATCATAATCTTTCATAAAACTCAACCCCTCTTTTGCCTCAAATTCAACTATTTCTACATGATAAGATGTTTCAAACTCTAATAATATATAAATATTTCATATTTCATATTGTATAAACAATGTTTTTATATTTTAAAAGATTTTTTAGATGTTAATTTTTTTAAATCATATTTAATCTAATTTTTTATTTTATTTAAAACGAATTTTATTTTTTAATTTCTAACACATCCAAGTATACCTATTCGATTTGATGTTTTTGCGTGCAATATTTTTAAGTAAAATATTTTACTTTAAATCATTGTTTAGAATAAACCTAAGTGTTATGAGAAATATAACTCTCCATGCAAATTTAATTCAAATAAAATTAAAAAATTTCAAAGTTATGCAAATTCTCAATAAAGGCTTGAATTATACATACAATAATCATGTAATACTTCAAGCACCATTTTAATAATAACTTAATTTATATGAATTTGAGTTTTTCAAAATTAGAGTTTTTAGTTGAAAACCTTGCAATTATCAATCACTTTGATTGTGATACATAAATTATTTATTTTTAATTTTGAGTAGTGGTTACATCAAAATAGATTAATTTTAATTATACAATTTTTTTCTTCAAACAAAACCTTTTATTAATCTTATTTTATTGGCTCATTCATTACAATAATTTTTCTCATATTCACATATTTTACGATAGTAACAATATCGTCTCTCTCTCTTTTTCTCACTTTTTCTTTCTCTTTTACATAACAATCTCACAATTTTTCTCAAAAAAAAAAAAAAAATCCTTAAATGATTATGTAAACTTTTATTTATAATTTTTGGTAAATTCACTTTTAGCTTTCATCATTTCTCTTTTCCACTTATCTTCCAATTAATTCATTAATTTTCTTCTATTAGTTAATCTCCTAACATATCTCCTTCCCCTCATCACCATTTCATGTATTTTTTTTCTTTGCAAATTCTGTCTTCATCCATTAGTTTGAGAAATTAAGGTAATCGAGAAATTAATTTTTTCAATTAAAATCTTATGTTTAATCATATTTCTTTATTTTTTTTATTCAAATGATCTATATAAATTTATGGGCCACTTCTAAAATAATCAAACTTTACAAGACATACAATTTCCGTAATGTTTCTAACCTATTTGATATTTTAATTTTTTTAAATCATTAACTATAATTTTTTTTTATAAACATGGCATCTTATTTTATGGTCGAGAAAGGTCAATTTTTTTATAGGGTTAATACTGTTGTTTTCTTAATAAAATTAAGTATTTTTATTGATTTTTTTAAAAGAATTTATTGATTTTTTAAAAACATCATATAAAATAAAATATTAATATTTTTCAATAATTTTAATGATTTATTTTATGATTGATGCAAAAATAAATCTCAAGAAATTTGCACAATTGAATTTATACTAATTTGTATTTTACTTTTTAAAGTTTTTCCATATTCCTTTAAGATTCATAACCACTTCTTATTATAGCTGTTAATTTTGCTACTTTGAATAGATCATCAAATTTTGATAACATTTAATGAAATTTTAAAATGGTATCATGATAGTTAAAGATTATTTGAGCTATTTGTAAGTTCACTTGTTTTTTAATTTATCAAAATATGGTAAATAAATAAATTTCACAAGAAATTATTGTTTTACATAAATAATTAATAAAATTATTTCGTTTGTATTGTGAAAATTTATATGCAAGTTATTATATATTAATATTTCATGATATAATAGTGAATGGATTATCTTCGTCTTTATCTTCTTTGCCTCTATCACTATTTTTAATGATATCGTAAGAGATGAAAATATAACATCTCAATCTTCTTCGTCAGTTATTTTCATGATCACTTAAGTTTTGTCATATTTCTTAGATAAATATCTCAAAAATAATCTTCTCTTTTTGTGACATTTTTATAAGTTGAAAATTCATTTAAGGGAATAATATATATATATATATATGAAAACAAATATTTTTATTCTGATCATATCAAACAAATTTCAAACATCATTAAATAAATTTCTATATGAGTTACTTATCAAATTCTATATTATTATGATTTATTTATAATTTTATGATCTTATTTAATATTTACTATAATTAGTATTCCAACAATATTTTATGTCATTAATCACAATATTTTATTATAATTTTGAAATATATAAACCAAATATAATATATGTTCAGTATTGACTTTGTCACAGTATAAATGATTATTGAATCGTGAACTAATGTTATTTTTCTTTAAATGTTTACATTTTTATTATTTTTCTTTAAATGTTGTAACTTTTTAAGAAAATTATATACAAAAAATTTAAAGAAGAAAAACTTTTCCATTTTAGCAACAAAATAGAAGTAAATTTAATATCAAATATTCTTTATTTTCGGTTATCCATATCCACATCTATAAAAGGAAAATTGGAAGTTCAAAACGTTAATACAAAATAAAATAATTTAAAAGCAAATAAATGAGAGTGATAAAATTGTAAAAAAATGGATAGCCTTGTAAATATGACATTTCAACGTATATTAAATTAATTATAAATGTTGTTTATTGGAAAAACATCGCCATTTTTCTTGAGTGTCTGCGGGACGGCCACGTCTCGTACCTTTATTCCGCTTACGTTGAAGATGGCATCACCGGCGGCGATTCGTCCACCGCTATCCTTATGGCTTCTGTCATTTCTCCATTGAGAGTCTTCCGACCGCTCACAGTTTTTCGTGCTGCGTTCAGTTGCAGGGCTGCCCCTAGGCGGCTCTTCCTCTTTTTGGGCGCGCCCTTGCTGGATCAGCTTCGAAGAATGACTTACAGCGGTGGAGGAGCAAGCTCACTGACTGCTTCTGCCCGTCCGCAGCATGGAGTTTCTCCGGTGGAGCAGGTCCACCTCCATAAGTCATGATGCCTTTTTTCGATTTGTCGTTTTGGGATATATGAAATTTAGCATTGTCCACCTTCCGATTTTAGGTTCTCAAGAACGTTGAATGGCCGGAGAAGTTTCCGTTCAAGGAGGAAGACTTTAGTCGCTTTGATGGGTAATGCTGCCTCCAGAATTCTCTGATCTAAATTAGACTTATTTCTGCGTATAGTTCATTTCAGTCATCAACTTTCTATAACAATAGTATCAATGTCGTTTTAGGGATTTAAGAAGGGCAATGTGGGTGAAGTTCAAACAAATTTAGGACTCTTTAATCCATATATCTATTAAATAATTTTAATTCCAGCGAAGCTCTGAGAATCTTTGGCGCTGGACTTTGTTTAGAGTTAACGATCTCAGATATTGTTCAAAAGAACTATGGGTTTCTTTTACATAACAATGTTTGGGAACCGTACAGTAGGAGATTGAAACGAAAGGCACTATAAAAATATACATGAAAATGAATGAAATAAATAGAACGAAAGTGACTAAGCAAAATTCAATGAAAAAGGATGAGAAAATAGAAAGAAATTGGTGAAATGTGTAGATGTGAGAGAATCTAAATCCAGTCTTTGTCTTTTTCTATGTAATAGCTTTGAGTTTATATAAAGCAACAGTTCTAAAAAACCTCAAAAATTTTTAAAACTCTCACCTTTTATTCATGAATTAAATATCTCTGTAATAGACACCATGAAAAAAAAAATAACAACTAAATAAGCAAAATTCAATGAAAAAAGATGAGAAAATAAAAAGAAATTGGTGAAATATGTAGATGGGAGAGAATCTAATTCCAGTCTGTCTTTTTCTATGTAATAACTTAGAGTTTATACAAAATAACACTTCTAAGAAATCTCAAAAATTTTTAAAACTCTTACTTTTTATTCATGCATTAAATACCTCTGTAATATTCACCACAAATCTTATTTGTAGGCTCCATAACATGACTCGTGAATTATGTAACTTGTATGACACATTTAGGTCAAAATGGGCAAAATGCACATATATTAGATAAAAATGATATAAAAATGATGAACTAATAAAGGAATAGATAGATATAAAATTTGGCTTTAGAAAGTAAATGTATCTAATGAATTGTGGGTGTGCCTTTGTTGATCATTTAATTGCATCAACAACAATGAGTTAGGATGATGATTACAATATTTTAGCAAGTTGGAATTATGATGAGTAAAGAAAACAATAGGGATGAGAGCGATTGCGTTGCTTTAGTGGTGGAGATGAAATGACAATGGTCTCGATGGCGGCAAAATGGATAAGTTAATGGAAAAACACCAAACTAATAAGCAATTATTTAGCTACTGTGGCTGTAGATGACCCACTAATCGACATGAGTTGTTATGAAAAACAAAGTCTATGGTGATTGTTCATTGTGTTTATTGGATAGGTGAGTAGATTTCATGAATTGGTAGAACATCAACCATTGAAATGGGGATGAGAGGTGGTATGTAGTGGGCTAGCTAAAGTGGTGAGGTGGCATAGGCATTGACAAAAACAAGAATTTGTCATGTAGGTAGTAAGTTGTTTGTTGAACTTCTTGGATCAACCTGGTGGCACATGCATACAAATTGACGAGCAATGGCAGAACACTAAGTGGAAATCGGCAATCGCATTGTTGGATTGCATTGTGTTGGAAGTGTTCATGGTAGGAGGCTAACATATGGTATTGAACAGGAGAAGTTCTAGCATATTGTAGGTTGAGGTGGCCTAGGCATCATTGACAATCATCCTATGTGGGCTTGCTATAGCATTGTGGAGGTGCAAGTAGATCAAGAATGAATTTGATTGAACATTGTCAGGAGTTGGCTAAGCATTGCAAGTTGACAAGAAGGAGCTTGGGTTTCAAACAATGTGCTTGGAAATAGTAAAATGTAGTGGAAGGTGATGATGAAATGGCAAGCAAGGGAGCATGTGTTATGGTATTTTTTAGGTTGTTGATGTTGAAGAGTTAGGAGAAAATTAAATGGAAAAATGGGAGATATTTTTAAGAAAAATAACTTAGTGGGATGATAAGAATTAATAATTAAAGTTGGGACATGTAGTGGAAAAATTAAGGGAGTAAAAGACGTGGGCTATTTTTTTAGAAAATGTTTCACTTTTTTTCTTTCTAACACTTTTTTTAAATTATATTTTAACTATTTTTTTATCATTTTTTATTCTCTTTTATGATCTTTTAAATTATTTTCTTTTTTTTTCATAAATTTTTTTAAAAAATACTAAAAATCATTTCAAGAGAAGAAAAAAAGTAGGATCATTTTGATGGAGAAATATGAAATTATCATAGAGAAAAATTTTCTAAAATGGGATGATAATAAGAATAGAGAATAAAAATTGAAGTCACAATCCTTTGTTTGTAAGCATAAAAAAATTATGCTTTGATACTATATTAATGTAGCTCAAAATTTAAGGAATTATAGTGAGAGTTCATACAAAAAATGAACATAAAAATCAATAAAAAATTAGGAGCAAAAATAAACAAGTGAAATTTAATCCAAAAAAAAGAGTAGAAAATGGAAAGAAAGTGGTGAAACTTGCAAAATACAGTAGAGAAAAGAATGAGATTGGTGAGAATCCAAAGCCATTCATTGCGTTCTTTACACGAAAAACTTTTGAATTTGTTCCAAATAGTACTTCTAAAATACCTTGCAAATCTTCAAAACTTTCGCTTTTCCTTAACTTCTATTTATAAATTCTATAACATGATTATTGGCTCACATGACATTTGATTTAAAATAGGCCAAATACGCATGTAGAATTATATACATATTAAAGAATTCAAAATAAAATATTAAAGCAAATATATGACTCAAACTATTAAAATAAGCACAGATGGGCTCTTGATCATTAATCAAATCTTGAAATATTAGCTCTAGAACATTATGATGCAATGGGAACGATTTGCCTTACATTAATGTCTCATTCATAAATTTGAGACGAAGCAATAATTTTTTCAAAAATGGCACAATCTTTGTCATTTTTGTTGACAACGTTGTTTGGCATTAGATGTATCATAAGGGTTCAGGTATAGGAGTTATTTTAAAGAACCATGAAGTTCTGAATTGTTGACTATGTTATATATATGGCATGATTATTATTTATGAAATTATGAGCTTACTATGAGATTCTATAATGTAAGACTTAAAAGTATGTTCTTTGATTAAGGAATTTATGAATTGTCAGATTTGAAAAATTTCTCATTCAATTCAAGGTATTAATCATTTGGATAGTTTGGAAACGTATCAATCACTAATCTAGGCATTGAAGTAAATCTTAGCATCTATAAAAAGAGTTCTTATGATCATAAGGTCCATATGATACGTGAGTCGTGAAAATTGAGAAGATAGAGAGAAAAGAAAAAAAAGATTATATTGTAAGAAAAGAATCTATGTAAGTTATAACCATAAGGAATTCATACCCAATTTATAACATATCAACAAGCATAATGAGATTTTTAGGCATGTTGCCAATGTGATTTATTTTCATTTAGTAGTTTTCCACTATAAATTCATTGCCCTATAATTCTATGACTAATATTTAACTAAGTTTCTAATCTAATTTCAGCTGGCTCAATCCATAGGCTATCAAGAGAATGTGATTTCATCAGTTAACATTTTAATGCTTTTGTTGAGATTTGAACATAAGATTATTTCCATTTAGTCCTTCATTCAATGGTAGCAATAAATGAGAATATACTAACAAACATGCTCTGAATATCCTACTTAGTAAGGTAATTAACCAAGAAACCTTTATGGCCATTCTTAACTAGATGCAAAATTTAGTTGATGAAGTTTGGGCTTACTATTAACATTTTAAAAGATCTTTGTATAATCCTTTTCTATTTTCTTCTTGTAACTACTAGACTGTTCGACTACCTTAATGGCCCTCACCACATTCTACCGCATTTCTTAATGACTTTGCTATACCACATGTAAGAACTTATACATTTAGTACTCTCCATATCCTCCTACACCTACTCTACCAAAACCAGTCCTTCGTTGCACAAATAAATCCTTTGTAAATTACTCAACCTCTTCATTAAGTAGAAGAAAGAGTTATGAGCAAGCAGAGGAAGTGCCTGTTAAGCATAAAGTCGAAATTTTATATTGTCAGTGCTGCTGTAGCATTGAAGCAACCTCTGTTGTGTTAAGGCCAGAATGAGAAAAAATAATTTGGATGATGAGTTCCTCCTGTTGATGAATGAGTTGGTGGAGGAAGATCTTCTGTTAACCTAATAGGCTCATTTGTTGCTAACATGGAAATGAATAACTTATCTAAAAGACCATTTCATTAATTTCCAAAAGGTGATTTGTTTTTACCTAATGTCAATTGGAATTAAGTGTCAATTTTTTTCCATGACTCTTTAGGAAATATTGCTTTTAAAGCTTAGTGCCTTCATCAATCACTGTATATCACCTTGTGAAGAGGGGATTTATTGCTGCTTTTCTCAATTACAAAGAAGCCAATTGAATTCAACATGATTTATTTTGCTTGAAACAAGGAAAGCATAAAGATCTACATGTCTTCATCAATCGTTTTTATTTGATATTTTTTTATGGAGATAAAAAATTGTAGCCATGTTGTGACAAATGTGCCCTTTGGTAACGATTGCATCATGGGTTAGCTTTCAAGGTGAAATTCCTAAATAAACCCTTGCAACATATGCTAAGATGATAACAATGATGTACAAATACATATAAAATGAGGAAATTCATAAGTTAGGAGTTAGTTTATTGGCCATTCTGCAAATCGTAAGTGCCCTCGCTTTGAGGTAATTTGAATTGTCTACATGGACTAGCTAGTGTACATTTTTGAAGGAGTAGTAGATTAAGACAAAGAACTAATACATGAAGAAGTACTTTACATCCTTTGTCAACTAAAACAAGCTTTAGTAGTCTTAAGAGAGCAAGGATTATTCCATCTTCCATTAACATAACCCAAGTTCATTGGGGACCCAACTAGGTACTATGTTTTTCATGCTATTTATGATCACAATTCTCATGGTTGCGATTTCATAAAAATTCTCTTTAAATCTTCTTGATGAGGGGTATCTCAAAGACTCCCTCCAATCAATCGAGGGAACATCAAAGAAAACAAATTTTGAACTCATAAGTGCCAAGAAAAAAATCTTCTTGCCAATCCTTGGATGGTTTCTAGTGGCTGACCTCATGATTAGAATAATCATCAAATTAGTAGACCCAAGGACCTCAGGGATAACCTTTGCTTCAACAATAGTTCAAGCAAGATAAAGAAATTATGTTCTAAATACCACTTTTAATATCCTCAATAGAAGTTATAAGGCACCTCACTAATCTTCCCTGCATGAAGTTTGTCTATCAATAATTGAAATGAATTTGTTGCCACTATCAAAGTTCAAATTTGCATTTGAACTTGGTGATTTCTGAACTCAAAGGAACCTACACAATGAAGCAATAGTCATCATTATTATTGTAGCTAATTTTGAATTTAGGAGTATTTTATTTTATATGGGAAGCTTTGGTGGATAGAATCTTTGGGGCTGCTTTTGATCAATTGGGAGTTCAAATCAAATTATGGTTAGAGATGGACATATTTTAGGATCTTCAAGTGAAATATTAGATTCAGAAGGAATCATTTCATTACAGATTGCTCTTAGAGAAATGGATTACTCTTTGAGTAGTAAAAAGTGTTACACATATTGTTGATTTCACTTTTGTATTTGGATCTTTAATGTTCGACATGATTCTTCCTTGTCCATCCTTGAATAACTTTAGGTGATAGTTCATATCATGTATATTTGTACAAAGCCTTTACTTATTAAGGGAAATTTTAATGATTAAGAGAGATCTAAAGAAATCTAAGAAATGCTACTTGAATATGTTAAATCTTGATCCAGGCATGCTAGAATTTGATGGGAGAGAAAATGTATAATGTTACTTGATTCATATTCATTGTTTGAGGATCAAAAGACCAATAAAATGAATATATTTTCTAAGCATATTGATTTTCTTCTTAGTGTTCATATAAAATCCCTAGGATTGATTGAAAGATAGCATAGCATCACCTCAACATTCCATTCATGATTTGGCCAGTTCAATAGAAAAGGATAATCTTTTGCAAGGAATGTTAAAGAAGCTACTTAGGAGGAAATTATCAAACTTTTGAATGTAGTGGTCATTAGAGCAGTTCAATACCCAACTTGGTTTCTAAATGTAGACCTCATAAAAAAAAGCAGGAAATGGAGAATGTGTATAGACTTTATGAACCTAAACAAGTCATGATTACTACCCTTTCAAGGATTGATGTATTACTAGATAATGTTTCTATTGATGAATTTCTTAGATTTATTTTTTTGGTAATGATCAAGTTTATATGATTAAAAATGATTAAGAGAACAAAATTCATTATAAATTACAGTACATTTTATTACAAATTGATATCGTTTTGTTTGAAAAATGCAAGAGCTACTTTTTAAAGAATAATTGGTGTTGTATTCAAAAAAGAAAAAAGTAAAGGTCTATGTAGTTAATGTCTTAGTGAAAATCCAAAGTACAGAGTTACATTACAATGATCTTAAAGTGACATTTGAGACATGCAAAAAAAGGTATCAGGTTGAACCCTTCAAAGTGCATTTTTGGTGCTTCATTATGAAAATTTGTTAGATATTTGGTTTCATAAAAGGGAATTGAACCCAGGCTAAATAAGATTAAAGACAATGTTATGATCCCATCCCCAAAAATTTTTATAGAGCTTCAAAAAATAGCTGGACATATTGTGGGATTAAGTTGTTGTGTCAAGGTCTACAAGCAACTGCCTGCCTTTACTTAAGGTATTAAGAAATAAGAAAAACAGGAGAAAAATGGATGTGCAATGGTTTTCCATGAGCTTGAAGCACACATTACTATTTTACCTATGCTCAGGAGTGCTAAAAGTGAAATTTTATGTGCATATTTAAGTGCATTAGATGAAGAAGTTAGTGCAGTATTGGTCAGGAAAGAACTAAGAGAGCAAGGGTTCATTGATTATGTAAGTCATATTTTTTGCATAACCACAATCTCTCTCTCTCTCTCTCTCTTTCTCTCTTGTTGTCCAAGAAATCCTAGTGGCTAGAACTCGAGTTCTGGTGTTCGGTCTCATTCATTTCCACATTCAGATCTCACTCATTTGCATCCTTCTTCACATGCCTTCACGCTTGTTCAAGATGCCACACCTGGGTCAAAAAACAATCCAACAACCCGTTGATCTAAATAATTGATACAAATGTTTTGAAATCATTTAAAACATCAAGTAAAGAATTGGGCTAAAGCAGCAAGCAAATAAAATTGGAGGAAAGGTGAGAGGGAACTCACTAAATGGCGAACCTTCACGTAGTTCATAAATAGCAAATATAACTAAGATGATAACTCAATTAATTCAACAAAATCTTAGCAAGAATTACGTCAATTTATATGATTGGCTGGTTAAAACCAAAATCTAAATGATAACTACAGAATTTTTTCCTCCCTAGGCCTAATTAAATCAATGACCTTATGCAATGGTATTTTTGGGATTCAGTAACATATTTTAAAGTCAGTATTATGCTTACTTGGCTTTTACGTGTACATGCAATGATAGTCAATGACAGGTTGGCAGGTCACTGGATTCTTTGTTCTACTCCGAACCTCGTTTTGTCACACACATAGATGATCCAGCTATTTCTGCTCTTACCAAATACTATTCAAAGGTTTTTCCTCCAAGTAATACACCGGGGGTGTGCCTGCTGGACATGTGCAGCAGCTGGGTGAAGATTTATTCTGCACTTATTATGCAATAATAAACGAGTTTATCTCATACAAAATTCATACGGATACTTCATTTACTGTACAATAGGTCAGCCATTTTCCAGCAGGTTACAGACAAGATAGAATTGTTGGCATGGGCATGAATGAAGATGAACTTAAGCGCAATCTGGTATCTTACATCCCATTGCTTCTGTTTACCTTAGCTTTCCTAAATCGAAGAGATTTCAAAATTGTTAGTGTTCAACGAATGGTGATGAGAAAATTGAAAGAATGTATGACAATGAAATTTGGCTATTTATATTTTTGGCCTTGCAAATGCAGGTTATTTCTGTCACAGTACATACTATTTTCGTCCTTATATAACTTAGTATTGTCTTGTATCAACGTGGTACTATGCACTTGGTTTTATTGCTCAGAAAAATCTCTATTAACTTGTTTTTTTTTCAGGTTTTAACAGAATATATTGTACAAGACTTGAATGTGAATCCTAAACTTCCTTTTGAAGATTCTTCATTTGATGTCATAACTAACGTGGTATGCGGTTGTTTCTTTGTATTCCTTGGCTAGTTTCTGGAATAATAATGGTTTCCATTTAGTGCCTTCAGCATGATTGCCATGTCTTGTTGGCTATAGAAATTTCGTTGCTTTATTGCTAGAATAATGTCTTCTTTCACATGTAGTGTGGGAGACTTCAAAAAAATTCTATGGTTCTTCAAAGAATGTAATATTTTATATACGTTCAGATTATGCAGAAGATTATATCCAATGATTGTTTAGTTCTAAAATCACTTAGGCCATTTCACATTGTGAACCAAAATATGATGTTGATCTGTGATTATGTTTTTTGCTATGCTCATGCAACTAAATTCTTCTACTTTCTAGATCATTTTTTAAAAACGGTGGGAGGAACTTTATTATTTCCTTGTTTTCAAGGCTTGTCTACAAGTACTGTTTGAAGTTTTTTGTTCTATCTGGGCCATATTGTTGAAACATTTCTTTTTCTTACTCTGGGTTACAACTAATATTATTTTCTTGTTCACAAGACTTGTTTGCAAAAACTGTTTGAAGTTCTCATCAATCTGACGAATATTCTGAAAATATTTGCTTTTTCTTATCCCAGGTTAGCGTTGATTATCTGACCAAGCCAATTGCAGTTTTCAAAGAAATGCAGCGAATACTTAAACCAGAGGGCCTAGCTATAATTAGGTAGCAGTATTGTTCTCTTGATTCAGTTTCTTCACATCTTCTTTGCCTTTAATGCCAGTTCTCATTAAAGGACAAATTTCAATATATAGTATTTATGATTTTTAAGGAAAAGGTTGTTTATTAACAGTATAGAAGAGTTCATCTATGTTTCAATTCACTCTCATTTAAGGCAGCAATTTAATACAAATGCCATGAGTCAGTCATTGTTCTCGTTTTTTTATTGACACTCAGGTCTTAGACCAATTTAAGTTTGGACCAGTCAGAATAGCCAAAAGCTTGGTTTAGGACAAAACTATACTATTATTATTATTTTTTTTGTATAATTTTTCTATCATAAAGTTCGAAAAGTTTCATGGGTGTATTACTTCATGCCATTCTCTTTAACTTCTTACATGAGGGAATTGCTGGGTTCATCTTTGTAAAATTGTTTTTTGGATTAATTTCAAACATTTTTTATAATTTATTTTTTAGAGTCATGTTTTTTTTTAATTTTTGTTAATTTATTTCTTTATAAGGTAATGCAAAAACTTGAAACAAATTTTTTTAGCAAAATTAATTCAATAATTGCATAACTCTTGTGGTGGAGGCATTTTCTTTTAGATTTTCAAGTTCTTCCATATTTTAATTTTTTTTATTTTAATTTATTTTTAAATGATGTAGCTTATATATTATTTATTAATGGTGATATTAAAATAGGTACTAAACAAAAACAAACTTTAAACATTTTAATAATGTTGCTCTTCTTGAGTACTAAAAAGTAATTTTATTTAGATCTTAAATGTTATTTTTTAAATTTTATTTATTTGATATAATATTTCAATTAATATAAAAATTATCTATTGATTTTTAGTCTCAATATTTGAATTTGTTTTTTCATTTTTGTGTATAGGTATGTATATATTTAACATTTTTTAGTTATCTTAGGAATTTTGTTAAATTTTTAAAAATAAAATAAATTTAAAAATATCTAAAACCTAATTAAATATATTAAGAATTGTCCTAAATCAACACTGAAATCATAATTGAAGTCAGTCAAAATCATCATAACTGGTCTTTTGACCAGGAAACTGGAAATGAACTCTACCTTTAATTCATTCTAACGTGGTAATTCCCATCTTTCATCTTGTTCATATAAGCTAATTTCTATTTTCTTTAATTAATGAAAACTCCATTCTCATGTATTTTTGTGGAATGTCCTGTCTATAAATAGTCATGTTGCTTCTTGGATTCAATCTTTGTGGCTGCAATTCTCTTCCTTTGATTTTGTTCAGAGTTGTTTTCCATGTTTGTCCCTCCAGCTTTCTTTCTCTTATTTATAAGTGCAAAACTAAAATATAATTCAAACAGAAGTTTTAACTATGCGAAGTATGCTGCTGTAAATGTTGTCATTTTGTTCTGCTGTTTTAGTTCGTTCATTGCTAACTCACAATGCATAAACTAACTTAAAAAATTCTTATTGCAATGTAGTTTCTCAAATCGGTGCTTTTGGACAAAAGCTATTTCCATCTGGACATCAACTGGGGATTCTGATCATGCTTGGATTGTTGGATCTTATTTCCATTATGCAGGAGGTTTTGAGCCACCACTGGTACACATAAAAAACTTTGCAATATCACCATGATTGGTTTATCTTACTCGTGTTCGAAGCTGCTTTGATAGCATTGAAGTTACTCGGCCTAGCATTTGTTACTTAAGTTTAGGTTGTTCTACCATGTTGTGCAGTAATAAGATATCCCCAATCTCTTGTTTTTCGACTTGCTTTAGTCTTGCATTATCCATTGTTTTACAGCTGCTAATGACTTGCGAACACAACGTAGTTTTTTGTTTCATGTTTCTTGAACGAATTAAATCGTTCGATAACTCATTTTGATGGGGATTCTGATCATGCTTGGATTGTCGGATCTTATTTCCATTATGCAGGAGGTTTTGAGCCACCACTGGTACACAAAAAACTCTGCAATATCACCATGATTGGTTTATCTTGCTCGTGTTCGAAGCTGCTTTGAGAGCATTGAAGTTGCTCGGCCTAGTATTTGTTACTTAAGTTTAGGTTGTTCTACCATGTTGTGCAGTAATAAGATATCCCCAATCTCTTGGTTTTCAACTTGCTTTAGTCTTGCATTATCCATTGTTTTACAGCTGCTAATGACTTGCAAACACAACATAGTTTTTTGTTTCATGTTTCTTGAACGAATTAAATCGTTCGATAACTCATTTTGATGGCTATGTGCTAAAGCAGGACAAATTGCTATGGATGTTATCTTATTTAGTTGTTTCATTCTATTATCAATCATGGAAAATCATCTCACATTAATAAAAGGCTGTAGGCTGCTAAGTTTGGTGATGAATTCTTCTTGCAGGCAGTTGATATATCACCTAACCCTGGCCGTTCAGATCCAATGTATGTCGTTTACTCGAGAAAGAAGGCATTTGCTTAAAGTTTCAGGATATGAATGTTGAAAGGTACACTCTGCAGTTTAACTGATTTTATATTTATGATGTGATCTGTGAAGAATGTTAAAATTAAACAGCAATTTTTCTGGTCTCATGCAGATTAGATTTTTTTTTTTTTTTTTGAAAGGATATATCATTATATCAAAAGTGGCAAAGCCACACAGGTTTTACAGTTAGATCCTCAAGGGGGATCAAACAGAAAATCAGACAGCATAAGTTTGATGAGAGGCTGAGGAAGGGATTCCCCAGGACCCCAAATGAACTCATGAGTGCAGGCTCTACGGGCAACCCAGTCAGCAGGCTCATTTCCCTCCCCTGTGGATGTGAGAAAACCGGAGAGCCTCCATGGCCTTAACATACTGCAAAGTAACAGCAAGCACCCCCTCCCCACTGGGTTTGGTAACCATATCCCGAGCCACCTGAAGTGCAGTCATCGAATCAGACTGGAACTCAACTGCACGATACTGGGGAAGAAACTCCCTCAGAAGGTCGAAGGCCATAATGATAGCCTGGACCTCCATCATATCAGCCGCCACTGAGAACATCCTCTTACCGGCCACCATGAGAGGTTTGCTCGAGCAATCTCTAACAACGACACCAAGACCAGCTATGGAGTCACCAACCGTGACATCACAATTGACCTTAATCCATCCTGTAGGGGGGGGGGGGGGGGGGGAAGCCAACCATGCGTGACAAGCAAATCCGAAGACTTGCCAGGATTCCCGCTGGACAGAGATGAATGGATAAGATGCCTCCTGAGGGTCGTGCTGACCTCAAACCTAACCGTCCGAGACACCGAGCAGGGAGTAGGCACGAAGTCGTTGTGTATAAGCGCATTTCTCCTCGACCAAATGTAGTACAAGGTGGTAGCAATTGTAGCCACAAGCTGTACCGCAACGTCGCGCTGCGCCGCAGAAGAACTCAAGAGCCTGATAAACATCTCCAAAATTCTGAACCCGGGCGCCGCACCCGTGGGCCAGCCCAGCTCCCTAAGCACGTGACGTGCATGGCTGGTCCCCCACATGTCCCGGGCACGTGGGCAGTCCCACAGCGCGTGCTGCAGGGTCTCCTCCTCCATGCAGCCGAAAGGGCACAGGGGATCGAGGCTAATTCCCCGGCGAGCCTTCCACGTCGCCGTAGGCAGAAATTCGCCGGCAGCCCGCCAAAGGAAGACCCGAACCCTCGGCAGCACCTTTAATTTCCAAATTCTCCCCGTAGCTTCATCCCGCCGCCGACCACCGCCCCCAGCAGAGGACGACTCGTGTTTGATCTGTGCGTAGATTCGACCACTATGAGCCTTCTCCATCTCCGTATGCGTATGGACCAAGCAGTCCTGGACAGAATCCCGAGCACGCGGGAGATGCCTGATTCTGTCAATAAGCTCCTCACCCGCCCAGTTAGAAATTGCCTCAACATCCCAAGCACCGTCGTCCCTGATGCATTCGGCAACACTTTCCGGCCAGCTTGCGCGAACATTAATGAACGTAGGCCAGCAGCTGATAGGTAGAACCCCAAGCCAATTATCCTCCGTAAATCTCACCCTCCGCCCGTCGCCGATGCGCCACACGAAGCACGAAATCGCCGTCGGCATAGCTCCCAGGATCATCTTGCAAACGGCCGAGGCCTTCCGGGGTGTCTTCATCAACGGGTCGATGAACCCATACTTCCTTCTCATAATCTCAACCCATAATCCCGCTTCCCGCCCAAGGATGCGCTTACAATTCCCCATCTGCAAGGCCTGGTGCCAAATGCGAAGATCCCGCAGCCCGAGCCCGCCGGCCATCCTCGGCGTAGACACGCAATCCCAGGATGCATAGTGCAGCGTCTGAGCACTACTCGTACCGCCCTAGAGGAATTGTCTGATTCGGCGCTCAATTGCCGCAATGGTTCCCGCCGGCACCAAACAATGGCGCAGAATGTGGTTGGGGATAACACACAGAACCGAGGACGCCAGCACAGCCCTGCCCGCAAGCGACAATACCCTTCCGCGCCAGCTGATCACAATATTATCAATTCTTTGGACAAGGGAGCTCAGGTCCTCCTTAGTCAATCGGCACGCAGTAATAGGAACCCCCAAATACACCAAGGATCGGCCAATTGCCATACCAAGTTTCCGTGAAATTATGCTGGACTTCTTCTTGCTGAAGCTATTGTTGAAATAGACATTTGACTTGGAAAAGTTGGCCTTCAATCCAGCGCTGTCCTCAAACGCCCGCAGGATGCGGTGGACAGCACACGCAGCCTCCCTGGAAGCCGGTGCAAAAATCAACACATCGTCCGCGAACAAGAGGTGGGATACCCGCGGTGTATGCATCCCTGGCCTAAACCCGAGCAGCTGCCGGGATTCATATTCCCTCATCATGCACGACAGGTATTCCATTGACATGACAAAGAGAAAGAGGGATAATGGGCACCCCTGCCGGAGACCACAACGCGCCGACACCCAAGGAAGACGCGCACATTAATGAGTACAGCGTACCTAGGACCAGAAATACATGCAGATTAGATTTGCATCTATGCTTTCAACTAAATGCAATAGCCTGCAATATGGTATGTGCAAAATCAAAGACGTAGTATTATTGTGGTTTAATAATGTTGATAGTTGAAAAAGAAGTTTCCTTAAATTTCTATTTAAAACTGCTTGTTGAAATGTTGTCCTTTTTGAAGTAAAAGAATATCTTTTGGATGAAGTTGTTTGATGCAAACTAGGCTATTTTTATTGTTGGAGCAGAATATTTGAATATATAGGTAAAATTATGATTGATTTTATTGAAGATAAGGGTGATGAGAATTTTGAATATTCAAAGATAACATGAAAATTGTTCAAAATTTTGTTCAAATCAGAATTGATTCAAACAAAATCGAGTCAAATAACGAGTCTACTTGGTTTGAACCCAAGTTGGCTCACTTAGGATTTGATTCAAGCCAGCTTGACTTCAAATTTACAGAATAAAATTTATTTCCATAGTTTCTCTATTGACAAAGAGTAGAACATGTTTTACAATTAAATATCATAAGTAGACGAAACATGAGAGTTGTAAGTACAGCTTAGTATGTTAAGGTCATTTTAACTAATGCATACAAATTGGTGTATACCTAGTTACAATTTAAATAAAAGGAAAATATTCATGAAAATCAAGTTATAATTTAGATAATTCAAAGTTTCTTGCATTCACCTCATTATGCATTATATTTTATAAAATAAAATATGCAAAAATATAACAATCATATTTTATATGTCATAATATTATATTATTTCTTTATTTTTTATATAATATGATTTATTTCATTATAAGCCAAACATGTAAGACAAAAGTTTAACTTTAAATACAACAATTGCTTAAAACTTATATTCAATGGCCTTCAAATGGCAATAATATCAAACAAGAAAAATAGCTCCATAAATTAGGATATTTTGTTCATTGAAAATCTTGTGCACAAAGATCGTGGCAAACACAATAATTTTGGTCAAGAGAGGAGGTTGTGCTCGTGATGTCAAAATCATGAAGAGGAGGATTGAGAATCTTAGTCAAAAGAGGAGGAGGTTGCATATCTTAGCAATTTCTTCTTTTTATAGTTTTGAGTATACAATTATCATTTTCTAGGATTATTTAAATTTTATATGCCTATTAGAGTTCTTAATCTAGTAATCTTCATTTATGTTATTGTTTTAGTGTTTTTATAGACTTGCTTATGTATATGATTATTGAACAATTTAACAAGTTTTCAATTGTTTAATCTTGATTAGATTCTTATTAGATTCATTGGGACATGATATTTAGGGTTAGGATTTCTAACATAGGAGAGATATATTGAGAACATTATTAGGAAAATCTATATAAAGATTTGAAGGAATTTTGTGATATTAACATTTAATATTGTATTTAAGAGTTTATTAGGATAAAGGTGTTTGATATCAAAGTGATTGTTAAAGTTTTTATGGTCTTTAGAATTGATACGAATTTTCTATTAAAAATAATTTATTTATTTATTTATTTTTCGTATATGCTCTTCGTGTTACAGCTTGGGATTGATAGGAGTTTTTAAATCAAATGTAATCCTAATATTAACAAAATTCTTACTATCAATTATTTTTACATAAAATTATTTGATATTATTTGTCATATATATAGATGTTAAGTATGATTTTAGAGCTCAATTTTATTTATTAAAAGATTATTGATAAAATAATTTTTTGGGTATGCTTTGAAGGTTATCCTAACCTTTTTTTTTTTTTTGTTGGTTTGGGCATTTAAATTGAAAAAAGGTGATACAAATAAAAATTGGAAATATGACCGCAATCTCTAATATGATAAGTGGGGATTAAGATAGAGAAGTAACATTCGTCCTTTCTTAAAGTGCCAATCAATGATCTTATTTACCACATAAAATATTATATTATGACAATAGATAGGGCACCAATTTGGATGTATTATTCAAATTAATAATAACCAATTGATTTAGAGTCCATGTAAAGTATTATATTTTCTAATATACAAACCTCTAAAAGTATTCTTTATTATAAATTTTCTTATGAATTCAAAGTTTTTATTCATACCGTGAATACTTTATTAAATTAAATAAAAAATACTTTATAAAAAGATGAAAAAAAAATTAAGTCAACAACATAAACAATAAAGGTGTTAAACAAAAACTTATAAAAAAAGTGCTTTGCAAATTTCTTAAAGCTAAATATTTAATCACAAAACTAATTGGATAATTAAAAATAATATATAATTTTAATTATTAAAATTATTTTAAATTAAAATTATGGAATATTTATCTCTAATTCCAACATGTGAAAGTGGATTTTTTTTTGTTGTTGATACATTTTATTTGTGAATGAGAATGAAAGATTGCATGTTAATATATTTAATGAGAAAAAAATATTTTAGATATTTAATGCGGGGAAAATATCAGAAAATTGCACATAAATGTGGTATATATATTTATGTATATATGTATCACGTGAGCTCACGTGCTCAATTGTTCTAGTATAAATGACCAGGATGGAGAAAGCAGTGTCCTGACCTGAAACCGCAGAGGAGCGTCGGAATTAATTATTCTCTTCTTTCATAGAAAGGCGAAAAGAAGGGAGGGAAACAAAAGGAAGAGGACGTGTACGGGCAAATGAGAACAGGAGAACGGAGCGGCGGAACGGGCTCAGAAGAGGAAGCGATCACTGCCAGCTCCAGCAGTGGGGATGGAGGGGGAAGCAGCAGGAAAGGTGGTTGGGGATGGGTGGGGAAGTTTCACCGCGATCTGTTGGCGGGGGCGCTGATGGGTGGGATGGTGCATACGGTGGTGGCGCCAATCGAACGTGCAAAGCTTCTGCTCCAGACGCAGGAGGGCAACGCGGCTATCCTCGGCTTCGCTGGACGACCTCGCAAGGACCGATTCCGTGGCATGTTCGACTGCATCTTTCGCACTGTGCGCGATGAGGGAGTCCTATCTCTTTGGCGAGGAAATGGAACAGGTGTTCTCCGTTACTATCCTTCCGTGGCCCTCAATTTTTCCCTTAAGGTAGGACGTGGTAGCTTCTTGGCCTTCTTATTTATTTATTTTTTCCTTATGGCCTTCAGGGTTCCGTGATTGAAGGACACGGTTCTTGGAATGCACTTTTGTATGCCCGTGACGGGTTAGGGTTAGTGTCACCCGCAGGGAGAAATGGACGTTTGGTTTGTGTATGGTATCTAGTGAAGGAATTGCTTTATAATGAGGCAGCTGCCACTATATTGAGAGGCCCTCTGCTGCATTACGCGCTTCCCTTGTACACCACACTGCGATTTTGGCAAAGGCTCAACAATGTGACGATTCAGTTATAATGTGTGATGATCTGCTTTTTTGTGTCTTTTTCAGACGTCATTCTTGAATGTCTTTGGTGTTGAAACTGACCTAGAGAGTTTGCTTTTGTCCATTAGTGTTTGAGATCAACTGTTGGCTAGTTTTACCCATAGACCCTTAGGAATTATTAGCTTAATCACTTATATCCTTCAAAGAGGAGCTCAAGAGTTCAACTGAGCATCTTGCTCTCAGTTTTGGCCCCAAAAAATTGTTTGCTATGAATTATGCTAAATAATAATAGGCTTCCCAAATTAGTGAGTTTATGATAGCTAGTCCTTAATATATCTTTTAATTTTCTTGTAAAGCCAACCAAAGATGCATATGTGGATTCAGGAAAAGAGTTTGGTCAGCCAATCCTTGAAGCCAGTTAGGAGTGGAGAATCACAAGAATCAGACAATGTTGAAGCACCCTCTAATGCCTTCCAAGCAAGCTATTCAGTGGCTTGGTTGTGCTTCTGCGGACATGAGAGCATCCAATGTTATTAAACTAGTATGAGATATTGTCAACTAGTGGTTTTTACAAACATGACAATCCATAAGCATTGATAATTCACAAGATTGTTCTAAAGGAGTCCCCATTAAGTACATCCAAGTTTGAAATGGAGCAAAGCTTGTATTCTCAAGTGCAACAAAGTTTGTTTTGATTGATTGATCCCCTTGAGATCTCCATTGCTATAGTAGGAAAAGGTTAAGCATAGTGGTCCTTGATGAGGGGATCAATCAACAAGGCAAATGGGAAAATGATTGGTTCGTCCCAACTTTGATTCCCTTGCTGTAAAAATAATGTTTTAAATGTGTGTATATAATTTTATTAATTTTGTAATGCTTTTGTGCCTTTGGATTGAGTTGACATCTCTGATCATTCATTCTAGTTAAAGAATTTTTATTCAGAATTGCATATGAGATTTTCATCCCATGCAACTTGTTTTTCTTTGATCTTGACACAATTGAATTGGGTTCCATTAGCTTTGTAGGAAATGAATAGAAAATTGATGTAGCAAAGTGTGACTTTACACATGTTTTATTGCTAAAGGATGATAGATGCACCTATCCTAGATAGAGGTTTTGATTTGTTTTATAGGTGACCATTTCCTTGTTTATTTTTGTGGGGGTGTTGCAATCTTTTTATGCTCACTTGTGTCTTTACTGTCATCCAATTTTTGGGATTCTCCCTTTTTTGGTACGAAAAAAATGGGATTTTGGCCACATCCAAGTTTTTTTTTCCAAACATTACCAAATATATGCATGGTATTTGGGGAGTACTTTAGGTATAATATAAATTTCACTTTTCTCAATATGAGCAGACAAAATCTAATATTTTTTTAGTTTTAAATTCTAATCAATCTTCCTTTAAATACTAATATGACATTGAATACAATGGATTGTCGATGAACTCCAAAGCAAATAATAAGGCATGGGTAAAAACAACAAAAGATTAGTTGTTATTGAAAATGAAAATTGAAACCACCTCAAATGGGTTACTTTGAACTTATCCAATAAGGAAATGCATTTTCAACTTGGATTAAGGAGAGCAAAAAGAGGAAATCAATTTGTTATAGAAATGTATGGATTAATATTAGTATGCTCAATATAATGAACATCTTATACAATAATAGTCTTGATTAAAGAGGGAGCATTCTACAAATTAGAGATTGTAATCACCTATCAAGAAGTCCCATACATCATCGTCTAATTAAATGAAAGTGAGGATATGACAATCTTTCTCATCACTAGAACCATTGGGACAAGCCTTGGCCATTAGAATCCTCTTATGAGCCAAGCTTCTTTGCTCCTAAGCCAAATTGTAGAAAAGATTCCCCCATAAAAGGTTCTCTATAGGAAAAATGAAGTTTTGATTGTAATGCTACAATTAGATCCTCATTAAAGTAAATAATGTATCTTTATATCTCCTTAGTCTATTGGTTGCTTATTAAGAATAGCATAATCTAATCTTCATGAATGTCTATTTCTCACATCTACTTGATATAACCTGCCCTATATTATTTATGCATTTAAATTTTTATTATTGAAAGGATGTTTGTTTTTCACATCTAAATTATTACAATAGATTCAAATTATTTAAATGCTACAAATTGGTGTTATCATTTAATCATAGTAGGGATTGTTGATGGTGTTGGAGTGAATTGGTTGACAATGCTTATATCATTCCATCAGCTACTTGTGAGGAATGACCAATCTTGAAAGCTTCATAACTTGATAAATTCTAGAGCAAAAAACTTGGAAAGGCATCTGTTATTGGTTATTTAAGGTTTTTTTGGTGATGTTATATTACTACTTGCATATTCTATTTAAATTAAATACTCATCTTCTAGAGATTGATCAATTGTTTATTTTTTATTCCATGGGGTTGTGTCGTACAGAACAAGTCAATATAGCATAAGGCTTTATAATGATACCTTGCATGAAGTAAAATTTATGATGTGGTGAATGTTCTCTAAGCCAAGTGGGAAAAAAAATATAAATGGGTAAACTTCTCATGTAAATTAATAAGTTGAAGTGAAAATATAATGGTTTTCAGGTGATGAAGGAGATGCACATGATTTTTGAGCTTCGTATTGTGCATATCATATGTTATTTGAAGCATTGTTAAAATTGCCCTGCAATGAACAAATGTTGGTGAAGTTGGTCATAGATTATATAAGCATTAATGAAAATGACATTTTCTATACTTAAAGGCAATATGAGAATGTTGTGCATAATATAATGGCATGAGGTTTTGTCAACTTTAAATCACAGGGAACCTTACATCTTAAAGGGTAAATAAAATGCTGGTTTAAATTATTCTTGATATTTTGGTATTATGTGCTGTGGATAGGCCTCGATATTATGTGGGTGGGTTGATCAGACTGTTAGTGTTATAGTCTGATTAGGTGGTTTGGATAGCATTAAAAGCCCATATGTAATTTTTGGGATCAAAAGCCCAAGCTCATCTGCATGTTAGGTGAGCCCAAACTTAGCCTGGCTTAATGCCATTCCTAAATCTTCAAAATTCATAATCGGTTAACTTATCATTTCCCTCCCCTATTTCAGTTGCCTCCCTCGAGGATTGCACTGTCTTTGTCGTGCAAGCTCATTCAACTCTTTACCTTAGAGTACTTGATGATGTTCCTCAACTAGTTGTCACCACCAACTCAGTCAAAGCTTTGTCGGGCCTAGCCCGCCCAATGTCCAGGGTTTGTTATGGATTGCCTTCAATACTAAGTTTGTTGATAATATGTTTTTTTTCCTTTATATGATGTTCTATTTGAATGATCACTAGTGCCCACAAACTTGTAGTTGTAGCAATTTCTTTTCTTTAACATTGTTAGAAATTTTTTAGCTTTCTAGATATATTGATGTACTTCTTTTTTAAGTTAAAAGCTTTTTATAAATTAAATTTACTGCATTGACAAGATATTAAAACTTAGTTTTCAAGTACCGAATTTAGTGTTTGCATTGGGAACTAGGCTTCATTCATTCTAGGCTATGTAGCATTAAAGAAGTAATTCAGCCTCTCTGGAACTAGGATCAGCTGCATGATTTGTTTTGAAGATTTAATGGGTAATTGTATACTTGCTCTTGGATTTTCCATAAAAATATTATTACATGTGTGGCTTTTGGCATTATCTAATACAATGTTTGTGAAAGTAAAATATGATAAAATGATACTGCTTCTAGTTCTTCTATGACTATTATTTGCCTTTTTTGCTAGCACTTAGAAATTCAAGGAATTAGTAGTAGAAGGAACTTATTAGGATGTTGATGTTTGCATTGTCCAGTATTCAGTCCTATCCAAACCAATTCGTATTATTAAATGCTTGCCTTATGTTACCTCTTCTTTTTAACTAACAATTTCTATTTTTTTTTCTTTTGAGTCTTCCTGTGTATTATTTGTCACATCTCAAAACGCACAGGTCATTAAATATAAAAGTTGTGATCCTTAGGGAAATTCCCCTTAGTGGTATGAATGTATCTTGCTGATCTTGTCGTTTTGGTTCATTGTGGATTTTGATGTTGCTCTTGGAGAAACCTTTGAGTTTAGTTTAAAGAATGCTTTAGAACTATAGAAGATTCATACGGTTAAAACTGGCCTTTCATTGCCCAAGTCCTCTAAGATACATATCTTTCTGTGCAGGACCTGTATAGAGCCATGTTGAGGGGAGAAGCATCCCAAGAAAATGCCATGACTTCCGCTGCCACCGCCAACTTTCTGGCTGGTGCATCCGCCGGTTGCACCACCCTAATCCTCATTTACCCTCTCGACATTGCCCACACCCGCCTAGCAGCCGATATAGGCAGGTCCGACTCTCGCCAGTTCCGAGGTATATACCACTTTCTTCGAACAATTCATCAAACGGATGGAATCAGGGGCATCTATAGAGGCTTACCCGCCTCCCTCCATGGCATGGTTGTCCATCGTGGCCTCTACTTTGGTGGCTTCGACACGGCAAAGGAGTTCCTCGTCTCAGAAGACTCTGCGTTGTGGAAACGTTGGGTGACCGCACAATTGGTCACCACCACGGCAGGGCTGGTTTCCTATCCACTGGACACGGTGCGAAGGCGAATGATGATGCAGTCGGGAATGGAAAGGAAAATATACAGCAGCACAGCAGATTGCTGGAGGAAGATCTATAAGATGGAGGGCTTTGTATCATTTTATCGAGGAGCAGTTTCCAACATGTTTCGGGGTACAGGGGCTGCTGCAATATTAGTATTGTATGATGAGGTGAAGAAGTTTATGAACTGGGGAGGATTTTAATGTTGAAAGACTACAATATTCTTTTGCAGCTGTGATTTTTTGTTCAAAATGAGCTGCAGTAACAGTTAAAAGCACACACAGCTGAGCAGGTTGAAAAGGTTTATAGTAAAGTTTGACACTATTTTTTTAGGTTGCAAAAGGCTTGAGAAGGTTAATTGCTGACATTTGATTTGCAGCTGGGTTGGGTAGCTTATGTTGTTTTGTATGTAATAAATCTGAGTTTATCATGTATTGCAGTTTAACTTAATTGTTACAGGAAAGGGATTGACACAATGATATAAAACCTTGTTGTTTATATTTCGTTCAGATTTTGGTGAGGATAAAATTGCCTGAGGATCTAAGGAAAGGCAATATGGTTTATAACCGTTATTTGGTTATGTACTAATAGTACAAGGAATAGATAATTCTGGCTTCTAAGCTTTTTAGGTATCTTTTAATCTTGCTTACTGTAGTTTAAAAAACTTATATTGAGATTGATGATGGATTGAAATAGATCAGGTGTAACTACAGTTAAGCTTGAATCCAAGGTAGGAAAAAATAACAAGCCGAATACAAATTAAACACTTTGATTCAAGTCATGTGAAACTAATTTTTCTTACCACTTGTAGGCGATTTGGATCAATGCAATATAGTTCAAAAATATCCATTCAAAATTTGCAAAATTATGATAAAAATTATTCAGAAAAAAATTATAAACATGTTCGTTCTCTAAGAACTTAGATCTCAAACCATGAATCTTGTTTAGATCTTTGGAAGCCAAAATGAACTTGCCATGTTTCGAAGGAAATGCTTTAGAAAAAAAAAGGGTTCATATTTCAAATCAGCTTTTTAAACTCAAATTTCAAATTCAAAAATATTAAAATTTTAATAAATAAGTTACATAAAAATTCTATTTTCACCCACATCATATTTCATATGAAAAAAAAAATTAAATTTCAAAACCTCTTCAAACTTTTTTTGCTAAACTCAAAATATTCACAAACAGAAAAGATTTAAGAACATCATTGAAATGCCAACCTTCTTTACACAATGCAAACGAAGGGCCTCTGCTACAATTCTCCCTGGAGATGTCTCCCATCATCCACCTATTAGCAGTAATCCGCAAGCAACTATTACAACAACAATCCACCCTCCCTGAGAAGAAAATGTCAAAAAAAAAAAAAAGACAAAAATAAAATAAATGTAAGAGTTATAAGCAACTAAAAAATTCTTAGATAATTAAAAACTTTAATAATTTATTTTAGCCCAAAAAAGTAAAAATGAAATTGTCAATAAAAAAAAATCTCCTCTTTTTTATTCAACACAAACACATGGCTATTATAATAAGTTTCATAAAACTTATGAGATATGTGTTCAATGTATTTAGATTCAACATTACAAATGAGGCTTTTTGTTAGTCAAGTCTGGATGTACATTACAATCAGAAAAAATAGACAGGAAAGTGAGATGTAATAGAAATGTTTTTTGAGAAGAGAAGAGTGCATGAATAAAAGCAATTAGGGAGATGAAAAGCCTACGTTTGGGAAAAGCCAATTTAATGCTTGGATTCAATGATTTTTTATGTGTTGAAAACTTGAGAAGGTCAACAAAAATTGTTAATTTAGTGCTTGGATGAATTCTAACTTATCAAAGATGCCTTATCAATTTGGTTTTAATGAGTTGCTCTTGGTGTCCTTTTTACTCTATTATTAGGCTTGATCTCTTGACAACACCACCTTCCTTTATAAGAAGGAACTCACTCCTGTGATTCTTAATACTTTCAACCTAGGAAGGCAAACTAAACTGTTCACAATGCTTTCACTGCTTCTTTTGGCATCCACAAGTTTCCATTGTGTCACATCACCTGCTTTAGAGGCTCCTCCTTTGAACTCATCTCCTTCATTCCCACAAAAGAAACTATTTAAATTGTCTATTGGATTCCCCTAATATTAGCCCATAATATCTCACAATGCCGATAATAATCTTCTCAATTAGATCCTATCACATTACCACATTCCATTTAAAAAAAACTAACCTTAAACCTCAACAATCTCTCTCTCTCTCTCTAGTTTGGATCTTAGCCTCCCTATCGAATGTCAAATTCTTGGATATGTAGATTAAGCCAATATAAACTAATCCACTATCTTCACAAGACTTCGTTTTATAACCACAAGTGAGTTGTTACAATGTTAGAAAAATATATAAATCACTTTCAAACGAGAGAAACCTCAAATCTAAACTAATTTCCACTGATTAGATCTAAATTTATTTGCAAAATCAACCTTTATAATCATCTTTTGAATCTCTAATAAACCTTAAATATACCATTCAAAATTTGAAATTGGATCAATCTGTAGGCATTGATAGCAATATTTGATCAGTAGATCAAGGGTCCAATTAGATTGTCTAATCACAAAATCACATCCAATCTAATTCAGGCCTTTGGACAGTACGTATATTTTGGGCATATTTTTTGACTTTGATATCAAAATTCGATAATTTTTTATATATTAGAAGTTGGGGAAAAACTATCCAAAAATTATTCAAATTATTACTAAACTATTTGGGTGTCTAGGAGTTGCTTGATTTTCTTTTCCTCCATAATTTGCTACCACAACTTGTGGGTGCATAACAACTAAAAAAAATAAATAGCAAGAAGAAAAAGGAACAAAAGCAAAGAGAGACGAGCTGGATGTTTACTAGGAGAAAATTATGCATAAATAAGAGAGTATTGGGGATATGTGAAGCCTATGTTTTGGAAAACAAAAATGAATGAACCTTACCAAGATAATAAATCGATCTTCTGAGATCGTCGGGTTAATCAAATATTAAATAATACAAAATAATGACAATAATAATAATAATAATTTTAAAAATAATGATAATAATAAGACAACATTTCAAATAGAATTGTTAGATTAATAAAATATTAAATAACATAAAATAAAAGAAAAAATATTAATAATATAAGGATGAATATTAACTGGACTTATTTTTTTAAACTTGTGATCAATCAAGCTAGCCCTAGAGGTAATCTTTTTAGCTCTCTAGGCCTTGTCAATCTGCTTATTTGTTTTATGATCATAATGTGCACCATCACATTCTTTAAAGTTGTAAGTTTCTCTCAAGTTTCATGCTAGCCTTATAGAGTATTCATAAATCAAATAAGCTTTTAAGTATAGCAACAATATAAATGGTCCATGCTAAATCATTCATTCATTGTTGAATTCAATAACTAAGAAATGCCATTCATAAACTTAAAAGAAACATTTTAGTATTTCAAATTTTGAAATTAAGAAAATTTCTGATTTATACTTCATGACACTAAACATCCTCTGTTAAATTTCATAACACTTGCTTCGTAGATTTCATATGCATACCTTATTTTTCAAAAAACAAATAATCTGCTTGATGCATCTAGGAAAATACTTATGTACATCTTATAAACAAGATTCCATGCAGTTATTTTAGCATAGATTTGGCAAGAACAAAATCGACAACATTAATATCAAGAACCAACATGATTTTAGTTTTGTCATCTTATAAAATTCTCATCAATTACAGTCCCATATTTATATAATCAATTGTGGATTTAGTAATGGCACATATAGCAACATGCAGAGTTCTCGTGTTGTTCTCAAGATTGTTGTAGAATATGATAGTGAAAAAACATTAGAACTATAGTGCAAAAGATATCAAGGAAACTAATCATTAAGACATGCAACAGGACCATCTTCAAGAATTGTTTTTTCTCCTAGGATATTATGTATTGATGAAAAGACATTGGCAGCAATCCTTCAGGGCATGATGCCTTCCACACTATGTTCATTCATTGATGAAATGTTTAGTATTCAATCTGTAAGTGTAAAACAATTGAAAAAATAAACTATAAGATAGAAGACGAATAGAGTTTAAAGAGATACAAAGCCTTAGGATACTATTGCAACTATTGATGCTAATTTTACATTCACGAGACTGTAACAGAAACTTTCTTGAGAACTCAAGGAGTTTTATAGAGTAGGAATAAAGCAAAGATCTTGGAATCCTTATTAGTTGAGAATGATCAAGAAGAAAGAGCAAGAGAGAAGAAAAACCTTTTCACCAAGAGAAGTAGAACTCCTAAGTCGGGTTAGGCGCTAGTTTGTGGACTAAAGGGTACAGGATCTACAATCATGGATATCGGTCTCTTAAACTAGATCCTTACAGGTCTATTTATAGCTAATGAAATATATGATGTATGCTGACTATACTTCTGTCTGAGAAAAATTATAGCTATCATTTGGTCATTTTGTCATTTTGTGAACCTTGTCTCTTCTTCTCAATCCTTCTGAAACAACAAATTTTGTAATTATCTCAATTGATTAAGATGAAAAAAAGGGAGGCCGCCCACAAGTTTTTGGTCAAGTATCTTTAAGTTTTTGCTTGGGTGCCCTCAAACATGTTGGGATAAGTTCCTAAATTTCTCAACACTCTTTATATAGATCTCAAGATTCCAATCTTCCAACAATAGAAACAAGTATTTAACATCAAGAAACAAAAATCAATCAAGGAAGAAGTATCTAAGCTACTTGAGATGAATATTATCCAACCGATTCACTATCTTGGGTGGTTAACAAATGTGAAACTTGTAAAAAAAAAAAAAAAGCAGTGGTAAATGATGAATAAGTTGACTACACCAATCTCAATTGTGCCCACCCAAAAGACGCATGTCCTTTGACAATCTTATGGGTTTGGCCATTAATTTCACCTATTTTAGCTTTATGGGTGCCTTCTTAAGATACACCAAATGAAAATGGCCAAAGAGGATGAGAAGAAAACTTCACTCCTGATCAACTTTGGAACATTCTACTACTAGTAGGCTCAAAATGTTGGAACAACTAATCAAATGACCACATTATGTCCCAAAGTCAAAATAACATAAATCTTAAGGCTTATATAGATGATCTCATAAAAAACACTTCCTTTGAAAGGCATCTACAAGACTTAAAAAAAGGATTTTGAGACCCATAAAAAATTCAACCTCAACTTTAACCCCTTCAAGTATACTTTTAATGCATCTTCAAAAAAATTCATTGGCTACATGATATCAAAAGAAAAGATCCAACCAATCTCAACATGATAAAAAATTTTCTAGAGATGCCTTCTCCTAAGACCTTAAGAGACATCTAATGTCTCGTTGGATGTATCACTAGACTCTAAGAGATATCTTCTTTATAACAAGTATATCCATCTCACCACTCTATTTTGCATGGTTTAGTACCTGAGAAACTACTGTTTGTTTACTTAACAACCTTAAGCTCTCTCATCAATTCTACATTAATTTAATAAGACAAAGGTTCTCAGCTTCCCATTTATCATGTTTCACACACTTTGAAGGATGTAAAGACAAAATATTCCCCTTTTGAAAAGATGATACTAACTCAACTTAAAAAAAGGATTTTGAGACCCATAAAAAATTCAACCTCAACTTTAAACCCTTCAAGTATACTTTTAATGCATCCTCAAAAAAATTTCTTGGCTACATGATATCAAAAGAAAAGATCCAACCAATCTCAACATGGTAAAAATTTTTTTAGAGATGCCTTCTCCAAAGACCTTAAGAGATATCTAATGTCTCGTTGGATGTATCACTAGACCCTAAGAGATATCTTCTTTTTATAACAAGTATATCCAACTCACCACTCTATTTTGCATGGTCTAGTACCTAAGAAACCACTATTTGTTTACTTAACAACCATAAGCTCTCTCATCAATTCTACATTAATTTGATAAGACAAAAGTTCTCAGCTTCCTATTTATCATGTTTCACACACTTTGAATGATGTAAAGAAAAGATATTCCCCTTTTGAAAAGATGATACTAACTCAACTTAAAAAAATGATTTTGAGACCCATAAAAAATTCAACCTCAACTTTAACCCCTTCAAGTATACTTTTGATGCATCTTCAAAAAAATTTCTTGGCTACATGATATCAAAAGAAAAGATCCAACCAATCTCAACATGGTAAAAAATTTTCTAGAGATGCCTTCTCCTAAGACCTTAAGAGATATCTAATGTCTCGTTGGATGTATCACTAGACCCTAAGAGATATCTTCTTTATAACAAGTATATCCATCTCACCACTCTATTTTGCATGGTCTAGTAGTGCCTGAGAAACCACTGTTTGTTTACTTAACAACCTTAAGCTCTATCATCAATTCTACATTAATTTAATAAGACAAAGGTTCTCAGCTTCGCATTTATCATGTTTCACACACTTTGAAGGATGTAAAGACAAAATATTCCCCTTTTGAAAAGATGACACTAACTCAACTTAAAAAAAGGATTTTGAGACCCATAAAAAATTCAACCTCAACTTTAACCCCTTCAAGTATACTTTTAATGCATCTTCAAAAAAATTTCTTGGCTACATGATATCAAAAGAAAAGATCCAACCAATCTCAACATGGTAAAAAATTTTCTAGAGATGCCTTCTCCTAAGACCTTAAGAGATATCTAATGTCTCGTTGGATGTATCGCTAGACCCTTAGAGATATCTTCTTTATAACAAGTATATCCATCTCACCACTCTATTTTGCATGGTCTAGTACCTGAGAAATCACTGTTTGTTTACTTAACAACCTTAAGCTCTCTCATCAATTCTACATTAATTTAATAAGACAAAGGTTCTCAGCTTCCCATTTATCATGTTTCACACACTTTGAAGGATGTAAAGACAAGATATTCTCCTTTTGAAAAGATGACACTAACTCAACTTAAAAAAAAGATTTTGAGACCCATAAAAAATTCAACCTCAACTTTAACCCTTTCAAGTATACTTTTAATGCATCTTCAAAAATATTTCTTGGCTACATGATATCAAAAGAAAAGATCCAACCAATCTCAACATGGTAAAAATTTTTCTAGAGATGCCTTCTCCTAAGACCTTAAGAGACATCTAATGTCTTGTTGGATTTATCACTAGACCCTAAGAGATATCTTCTTTTTATAAGAAGTATATCCATCTCACCACTCTATTTTGCATGGTCTAGTACCTGAGAAACCACTATTTGTTTACTTAACAACCTTAAGCTCTCTCATCAATTCTACATTAATTTAATAAGACAAAGGTTCTCAGCTTCCCATTTATCATGTTTCACACACTTTGAAAGATGTAAAGACAAGATATTCCCCTTTTGAAAAGATGACACTAACTCAACTTAAAAAAAGGGATTTTGAGACCCATAAAAAATTCAACCTCAACTTTAACCCCTTCAAGTATACTTTTGATGCATCTTCAAAAAAATTTCTTGGCTACATGATATCAAAAGAAAAGATCCAACCAATCTCAACATGGTAAAAAATTTTCTAGAGATGCCTTCTCCTAAGACCTTAAGAGATATCTAATATCTCGTTGGATGTATCGCTAGACCCTTAGAGATATCTTCTTTATAACAAGTATATCCATCTCACCGCTCTATTTTGCATGGTTTAGTACCTGAGAAACCACTGTTTGTTTACTTAACAACCTTAAGCTCTCTCATCAATTCTACATTAATTTAATAAGACAAAGGTTCTTAGCTTCCCATTTATCATGTTTCACACACTTTGAAGGATGTAAAGACAAAATATTCCCCTTTTGAAAAGATGACACTAACTCAACTTAAAAAAAGGATTTTGAGACCCATAAAAAATTCAATCTCAACTTTAACCCCTTCAAGTATACTTTTGATGCATCTTCAAAAAAATTTCTTTGGCTACATGATATCAAAAGAAAAGATCCAACCAATCTCAACATGGTAAAAATTTTTCAAGAGATGCCATCTCCTAAGACCTTAAGAGACATCTAATGTCTCGTTGGATTTATCACTAGACCCTAAGAGATATCTTCTTTTTATAACAAGTATATCCATCTCACCACTCTATTTTGCATGGTCTAGTACCTAAGAAACCACTGTTTGTTTACTTAACAATCTTAAGCTCTCATCAATTCTACATTAATTTAATAAGACAAAGGTTCTCAGCTTCCCATTTAACATGTTTCACACACTTTGAAAGATGTAAAGACAAGATATTCCCCTTTTGAAAAGATGACACTAACTCAACTTAAAAAAAGGGATTTTGAGACCGATAAAAAATTCAACCTCAACTTTAACCCCTTCAAGTATACTTTTGATGCATCTTCAAAAAAATTTCTTGGCTACATGATATCAAATCTCAACATGGTAAAAAATTTTCTAGAGATGCCTTCTCCTAAGACCTTAAGAGATATCTAATATCTCGTTGGATGTATCGCTAGACCCTTAGAGATATCTTCTTTATAACAAGTATATCCATCTCACCACTCTATTTTGCATGGTTTAGTACCTGAGAAACCACTGTTTGTTTACTTAACAACCTTAAGCTCTCTCATCAATTCTACATTAATTTAATAAGACAAAGGTTCTTAGCTTCCCATTTATCATGTTTCACACACTTTGAAGGATGTAAAGACAAAATATTCCCCTTTTGAAAAGATGACACTAACTCAACTTAAAAAAATGATTTTGAGACCCATAAAAAATTCAACCTCAACTTTAACCCCTTCAAGTATACTTTTGATGCATCTTCAAAAAAATTTCTTGGCTACATGATATCAAAAGAAAAGATCCAACCAATCTCAACATGGTAAAAATTTTTCAAGAGATGCCTTCACCTAAGACCTTAAGAGATATCTAATGTCTCGTTGGATTTATCACTAGACCCTAAGAGATATCTTCTTTTTATAACAAGTATATCCATCTCACCACTCTATTTTGCATGGTCTAGTACCTAAGAAACCACTGTTTGTTTACTTAACAATCTTAAGCTCTCTCATCAATTCTACATTAATTTAATAAGACAAAGGTTCTCAGCTTCCCATTTAACATGTTTCACACACTTTGAAAGATGTAAAGACAAGATATTCCCCTTTTGAAAAGATGACACTAACTCAACTTAAAAAAAGGGATTTTGAGACCCATAAAAAATTCAACCTCAACTTTAACCCCTTCAAGTATACTTTTAATGCATCTTCAAAAAAATTTCTTGGCTACATGATATCAAAAGAAAAGATCCAACCAATCTCAACATGGTAAAAAATTTTCTAGAGATGCCTTCTCCTAAGACCTTAAAAGATATCTAATGTCTCGTTGGATGTATCGCTAGACCCCTAAGAGATATTTTCTTTATAACAAGTATATCCATCTCACCACTCTATTTTGCATGGTCTAGTACCTAAGAAACCACTTTTTGTTTACTTAACAACCTTAAGCTCTCTCATCAATTCTACATTAATTTAATAAGACAAAAGTTCTCAGCTTCCCATTTATCATGTTTCACACACTTTGAAGGATGTAAAGACAAGATATTCCCCTTTTGAAAAGATGACACTAACTCAACTTAAAAAAAGGATTTTGAGACCCATAAAAAATTCAACCTCAACTTTAACCCCTTCAAGTATACTTTTGATGCATCTTCAAAAATATTCCTTGGCTACATGATATCAAAAGAAAAGATCCAACCAATCTCAACATGGTAAAAAATTTTCTAGAGATGCCTTCTCCTAAGACCTTAAGAGATATCTAATGTCTCATTGGATGCATCACTAGACCCTAAGAGATATCTTCTTTATAACAAGTATATCCATCTCACAACTCTATTTTGCATGGTCTAGTACCTGAGAAACCACCATTTGTTTACTTAACAACCTTAAGCTCTCTCATCAATTCTACATTAATTTAATAAGACTAAGGTTCTCAGCTTCCCATTTATCATGTTTCACACACTTTGAAGGATGTAAAGACAAGATATTCCCCTTTTGAAAAGATGACACTAACTCTCCTTATGTCTACCCAACAATTATGATGATACTTCGAATCTCACACCATCAATGCCATCAAAAACAAACTTTTAAAATGCTTCCTCCAATCAACAAAGGTCTCGAGGAAGTTAAAAAAATGAGTCATTGAGCTTAGCAAATTAGAGATTATCTTCCTACCTCACTCACTTAAATATCAAGTTTTTATCGATTTCTTAATTAAGAGAGTTTCCTTCAAAGCAGAGTCTGAGCCTTTATCATTGAACACCTAGAAGCTATTTGAATGTCGCATTAAGACAAGATTCAAGTGGGATCAATAATATTCTATGGAATCTAGAGGAGGTTAAGCTAAAAGCAGGAATTAAAATCAACTTTCCACTCATGAACAACCTATCAAATACGAGGATTTGATAGTTGGGCTAAAATTTGTTTTAGGGTTGCAAGCCAATACCTATTGATTTTCAACAATTCAAAACTAGTTGTTAACCAAGTTAATGGCTCATTTGAGACCAAGGACACAATTCTAAAGTATAAAACAATAACATGATCCTTCCTACAAAAGTTTGGTGTACATAGACTCACTCAAATCTGTTGCAAACAAAATCAGGAGATTGGCTTGCTAGCCAAGCAAGGGGGCTTTCAAAAATATTTCACCCCTCTAGAGAGACCATGTGTCGAGGACATGGAGATAATAATCCTCAACCTCGAAGGGGCTATTTCCTGAACAAGCTCCTTGAAAACTTACCTCAAGATAGGGGTTTTAGCTTATCAAAACTCAGATGCAAGAAAAATCAAGTGATAAGCCAAGTGATATGTCTTGATCAATGATCAACTTTACTAGAATCCTACCTCGAGACTATATTATAATGTGTCCTTCCATTTGTTCAAAATATCATAAAAAAGCATACTAAGGAGAATTGCCTCTAATTGTAGTATGGTCATGAAAAGAACAAGAAAATGACTGTTTTGGCTCTCTATACAAAAGGATATAAAATTATTAGTTAAAATATGCAAAGGTGCCAACTTTGTTCTTACATTTCATATTATTTCTCTACCTAGTATAAGATTTCATGTTATTTCTTTTATGTATTAAGCATGTCACTCATCTTTTTGGTTTTATATCATTGTCTTCTAAGTATTTTTAAGATGTCATATTCATATTTATGCTTAAAGTATTTTACAATTATATATTTTATCATATTATATTATTTGTTATATAAAGAATTTACCTACTATATATTTTATCATATTATATTATTTGTTATATAAAGAATTTACCTACTAAGTATTTTTAAGATGTCATATTCATATTTATGCTAAAAGTATTTTACTACTATATATTTTATCATATTATATTATTTGTTATATAAAGAATTTACCTACTAAATATTACATGCTAATTTCCTTACTTATATTATAAGACATGTTATAAATCAACAAAACAAAGATACATAGAGTGACATAAAGTTTGTGAGTATGATGTCTTATATATATTTATTTTATTAATATATTGTTTCTAAGTGGAGTTGAAACAAATATGCATATAATATAGTTTGTTATAATTTTATTAATAAAAATGATTTAAATATAAAAGTAATCACTTGCCTTCTATTACTCTCATTAATTATTGGTATTAATGTTCTCAATTTATGCTACTATGCTTTGATGATACTACATTATTAGTTAGTATTTATAGTAAATAACAAGTACGACCTAACAAAGAGGTATGTATATTTTGCAATGTTGAATAATGCTCATTAAATGAAAAATTTTGGATAAACAAAATTCACATTTTAAGAATTTGACATACAACTAATGTAGACACAATGTTTATAACACAACATATAGATATTTAACATAATCTTTAGTACTTTTGGAATAAACTAAAATATTAACAATAAACATAATTATGAATTGATTCAAATATTTTTTGAATATTCTATTTATTAAATCAATGAATATCACAGGTGTATTTATTAGGCCAAACTATAGCACCAAAAACATCAGAAAGATGCCCTTCATAGGTGCTTATAGACTGTCCTTATCAATAGCCCCTCGAACACCTCTGAACCCAAATCATGAAGCTTCAAGGAGTCATCTAATAACCAAGGAAAAACAAAAATTAAAAAATCTTAATAAAATGTATTTCTTTTTTCAATAACTTTGAAAATCATTTAAAATTCAACAAGAGTTTCGAAAATATTACAACAATAACCAAAATTTTTTGTTTAATGAGCCCTACTCCAAATTATGAAATATACATATCTCTTTTCACAATAGTCATGAAAGTTGAGACATTATAATGCAAGTGAAGGAGATAATAACTACAATTATTGACAATGAGTTAAAAGAATTTGATATTTGAGTCTTATGAAAAAGCTAAATCTCATTAACACATCTCACCCTAAGTCATACTACTTAGGATGGATTGAAAAGCAAGGGTCAAAAATGATGCAAACTAAAATTTGCTATCATGCGCAAGGTCACATATCAAGCACTATGTGATGTGTACATCTTGGCATGTGCAAAGTTGGTCTAAGAATCCCATACATATGGGATCGAGACATTGTGTATCGTCGATGTCACGCCCCGCCTAAACTATCACTATAATCTACTGATAAAATCAGCTAATCAGAGCATAGCAGCATATAATTGAGGACACAACTGTAAAACTAGGCGAGGGTGACACAAACAAAATAAAACTGTTACCTTTATAATCAACAGCAACTTCAATATATGCATACCTGTCACTTGGGAAATCCTGTACAAAAATTACAAAAACCGAAATAACAGATACGTTTGTACAAAATCCCATACCATCCTAAGCACCCTCTCTCTGTGAATCAGTGACATGTCCTGTAATGTAAGTAGGGGAAATGAGCTTATAAAGCCCAGTAGGTGAATGCTATGGCTACAAGGATATAACATGATGAATATCTAACAATATGCTATAACTCAAATGTAAATATGGCAAAGATAAATCTGAAATCAGCATGCAATGAATCAAGCAAAGTATGCAATTCATTTCTCCTTCTTTTCAATTCTTTTTTTTTTTTTCTTATTCATTTTTTTTTTCTTTTCTTGCTGGGTCCCAGACTTTCCCCATGATCCACATCCCCCATCCCTATCATATCATATCACATCTCTATGGCATCTATCTCATCTAGAGACCATTGCCCGTAGGCATATCGTGGCTGGCCAAGCCTATCACGTCGGACCATCTCCGTATCTCAGCCCTGCACAATGTGCTAACCATATACGAGATGTCTCGATCTCTATCACGTCGGACCATCTCCGTATCTCAGCCCTGCACAAAGTGCTAGCCATATACGAGATGTCTCGATCTCATCATATCCCTCCGCACTCAGCCCTGCACAAAGTACTAGCAATGCGGGGGAGGTCTCTATGCCATCTCATCATGCCCAGCATCCTGTGTTGGTGCTCATATGTCCGGGGACTACTGGGATGCGATCTAGGGTCAATTCTTTTCTTTTTTTTTTTTTACTTTTCTTTTTAGGGAATTTAACCCTTTAAGAGGCATAATCGATACCTCTACACATTTTCTTTGGCATGCTTTACATTTTACTATACCATAGTATCATATTCCAAATTCTCATTTCATTTTCATATAATGCCATAATATTTCAAAGCCATGCTTTTATAATAAAATAACAATCACTACTTACATTACTATTTAAATAAATTCACCTACCTGAGGTCCTGAGGGTCCTGCCATTCTTTGGCCTCTTCCCCTTCCCCTTCCTCTTCTTCTCATTTCTTTCAATTACAAGGTGCTGTCAGAGTTTGTTTTCTTCACACTTATGCAGCCTCTTCTATCTGTTCTTCTCGCTTGGACTTGCTTTTGGTTCCTCGTGCACGACTCCCCCTTTTTTTTTTCAAAGGGGTCGCGACAGCTACAACCCTTCTTGCTTCCGCTAAAAGTTTGCTTCTCAAAGGCTTGCTGAATATTGCCTTCGCCACCCAACACTTCTTTTCAATTCCTCCCCCCTTTTAACACGGAGGCTGCCGGCGACCACTGCACGGTTCAGAAATTCCCCTCGGATCAAGCCGACACTCGCATGCAACCCTCCTTTCTCGGCACGGAAAACGAGAAAGGGCTGCACCGCAAAAATTCCTTTTTCCCTTTGCTGTCCGTGGTTTCCCTGGCTCAGGATGCAAAAAGGAGAAGGGCTGCACAACAACCCGAAAATCCCAAAAATCCCGTAAAAACCTTTCTAAAAAAAAAAACTTTCCCTTCTACGGTTCGAGGAGAGAGAAAATGGCTCGAGAAAGAGAAAAGGGCTCGGAACTTACCCGGTTCCCCTCCTCGCTGAGCTCGGGACCTGAAATCGCCGCCGCCGGACTACTCCCTTCTTCCGATTTTTCGTCGGGACGGAGATTGCTGCGGGGAAAAGAAAACCCTCGATCCCTACTCCTCTTTTTCTCCGCTGCTTCGCATGGTTCGGCACGAAGGACTGCGCCGTCCTTAACCCTTTTTTTTTCTCTCGGGGTCGGGGAGTACGGGCGCACGCGGCATCGTCGAATCGCCTCGCGTCCGACGCCCGTGCGTCCTTTCTTCTTTTCTTTTTTTTTTTCCCAGGATATTACAGTCGACATGCTCAATTATATTGGTGTAATAAAGATGAGCATAAATCTCTTTTGAATTGAAAAATAGAAGACTATGAAACTACTGTACTAATGAAAAGACTTAAGAATGCTCGTAAAAGTTATACTCTCTTACTCATCTATTAAGAGATTCTAACTGAAGGAAAATGTCACAATTTAGAGGGAAAAACAAAAACCAAGAGCATTGAGGAAGAGTAATGCCCTTTAAGGACAAAGTAAAGGTCTAAAGACGAAGGAAAGCTAATTCTCGAGGTTAACGAAGCCTTCAAAGATGATATGCACGTCAAGCCTAAGCTGAGAAGGATTAAACCAAAGATAGATAGGAAGGCCTTCAAGAGAAGAAAGTTTGTCATAAAATATAAAAAAGCCAACAAAAAAGCATCAACTGATACTAAAGGTATATTCTTTAAGTTATTGAGAAGCAAAAAGAGAAATGCAATATAAGATTCAAGTAGTAGGCATTGAAAAAGACATGCAAAGCCAATGTTGTACTAAAAAGGGCTCATTCTTGATTAAAAATTGAATTAAATGCTCAAAGAAGACATTTTGGATAAGACAGAATAAGGAATAACACAAGTTCTAGATCTAAGCATTGATAAGAAAAGAAGTCCTCAAGATGAGGAAAAAAATAAGTTACAACCAAGGAATCTATCTAATTATGCTAAAAAAAATTCAAAACACTAAATCACAAGAAAAAGCATATGATTAAGAGATCAACTCAAAAGTTGGAGGTTGTCCATGACAAGGATCGAGAAATCTCAAATAACATTGCAAGAGATTCTTATCTCTCTTAAAGGGTCCTCTTCAAGACCTTTTATGGTCTCAAGTTATAATTCTAAATCTTCCTCTAAAGCAATTTTTACCTTAAGGAAAAAGGGTCTCAAGGAAGAGCAGTCATGAAAAATTTGCAACTTGAGGGGAATTTCCTTATCTTGAGAGCTCTTTTTGGAGATCTATATGGTTTCAAAAGGTCCAGTGAGAGGCAATTATAATGTAGAACAAGATGCATCAAAAGATTGGTATATGTTAAACCCAAGATGTAAAAGGTTCAATTTCATTGTCCATCACAAGCCAATTTGCAAGCAAGGACTTACAATGGACTCTTATAAAGTTTTTTTTCATTTAATAATAGTTATAATCTTTTATTGAGCTGTAAATAGTCATATATGAGACCATTATTTTTATTTATTTTTATACGTTTTTTTATTTTTGTAATACGTTATCAAGTACAAGCATTTTTGTCAATTTTTTATAGTGAGGCTTCTCATTATAAACTATTTAAATGCTTGTTATGAAAACAAGAAAAAAAATAAAGAGCTTTTTTAGCGATTAGGTAACTTTAAAGGTCCTTCCTCAAGAAATTCCAAGTTTGATGAATGCCTCCATTATCATTGATGAGTCCAGAAGTTATGAGTACAAGACATGTCCACAACCCTTATGACCCAATTGTTTTTTTTACCTCTTTTAACCCTTAGATGTGTTTATAAGAAAAGAGAGATTGGTTAGTACTAAAAAAATTGATTAACTAAATTTCAAAAGTGAGTTACTTTCATTTTGATTTCCCTCTCTTTTCATCTTTCAACGAATTATGAAAGATCTATTACGACCTACATCATGCATCTAAACTTCAACAAAACAAAAGAATTAGAGAGATGTGATCTCCAATTCCAAGTCTCAAATCTGAAGGTTCACAAATTAATTGATCATACAAAGGGGAGACTAAATCCTGTCAACAAGTCAATGTTGAAATCATCCAAGAACCTTTTCTTCGATTTGCTTGATAAGTTTTTGCTAGTTTTTCTTTTAAAGAGTTGTCTTGGGATAATTTTATATTATATCTGAACTCCAACTCCATACAATACCATAGTCAAGCAATGAACAAATATACTTATTAAACAGTTTGTCCATCTTGTCAATCAAAAAACCATTTTATTTCATACGACACAATGACAACATACAAAAAATTGTTCCATTGATATTTATTAACAATCAAAAACATTCAAATGTAAACACTTCTAACTTTGTCCTTTAAGTTTTACTTTGAGCAAGTCTTAATGAAAAAGAATTAAAACTGGTTGACAGTATAAGAAAAAAATTCATAATGTGAAGATATGCATGTGCTTAATAAAACTGGAGAACTTATGTAGCATAAATCTAAGCAGCTTTCACTTTAAATATGCTACTTTCCTTTGATGACAAAAAACAGTGAAAAAAGGAAATTCTGCAATTATAGTGTTGGATTGATCAGCAAAGAATCTAAAGAAATCAAGGAAAAGATGCACAGATTCACTATTCTCCATAAATACAAACAAAAAGCTGTGAAACAAATGCCAGATGCTACCTGCTCAATCATGCCTCTAGTAGATTTCAAACTGTCCAAAAAATTTTCCATATAAGAATTTCTAGGTGATCGGAGAAGCTTAACTTCTTTAGTCTTTATGCAAATATCGCTATGCTTGTTTTGCTGCACCGTAGACCAGAACAAGCAGCTTTAAAAATGAACAGTAGAATCAAAATCTGAACTAAAAAAATGAACATAGTAAACTAAATTAAGAAACTCAAAAATAACCAAAAATGCATGTAAATTCAGCATGATTGGGCTAAATCAAACATTCTTCTGACACTTAAATAATTACGTGTATAGACTAAGAATAGCAAAAAAGCCTTAGTCTAGCTGTATAAAGGACCCAAATCACAGAACACTTTTACAGGGCTGCAAAGCTACATGGAACGATGACGCATAAAAGCTATTTGTTTAACAGTTCAAATGCAGAAGAGTATATGTTAAACAGTACCAAGCCTCATCTATTCTTAATAACTGTGAGGAAAGACATAGATAATACACATGAAAGTTCAACATCAGGAAAACAGGAAGTTGTTAGGATGAGAAGCAGAAGAAGATAGTATACACAATCATCTTTGCAAAAGAACCAAACAAAGGTAGTTGCATGCAGATAGCAGGACGCATAAATCAGACTCTTAATAATAGACACCTCCATAAGACTAAACAGGCCCACAATGCCGTTGATTTTTTTTTTAATGGACATTTTTTCTTTTGACATTCTTCTTTTCCACGGCAATGACTTTTCTGCAGTAGTCACTTTTAGTGACCAATACAGTACATAAAGTTGAACTGCGACATAAGATGGAAGAGGTGAGTTATCATGTGCATGTTCCTCCACAACTCCCTTAGCTTTACAAGCTAATGATTCTGTGCTTCACACCAAAATGGTTTTTCAATGAACTATACAAAGTTTCATAATCCCACAGTGTGTTACCAGCTTGTTGCAAACAAAATGGAACGTTCTTGTATAGCTTGGTATCCTCAGGTTGCAAGTCAAGACAACATATGAAAAAAGAAATGTATTTGTTCAAATGTAAACTAATCTTGCCCTATTGTTTAGGAAGCTCAAGGCTAGAGATCAAACTACGTTAAGAAAATAAATCTTTGGAATAATTCATTATAATTTCAACAAGTTTATAATCTTTTTAATTAAGAAATAAAAAGACAATTACTTCAATTTGCTCATAATCTCTGAATTTTAATTTCTCTATTACGCATTCCAACACAGACGTAGCCAATGAGAATGCTTCATTATACTAATGCAAGGCAACTCACTGCCCTTGTATCATACTACTGCAGAGTTGATACTTAAGATCTAACTAATAATCAAGTCATTGTCGAATATTTTAATTGTTTGGGCTATTTATTTATTTTATTGTCTTATTTTATCACCTTAATATGTTTTGAGTGAATGTACAGAAAAGTATGATTGTTTGTGCATTTGATTTATTTTGGATCATATAAAAAAGTGTCATGCAGATCATGTCATGGAGTATATACATATGAGAACCATGATGTCGTAAACTGCTTTTTGCTCAACTGAAAGTTTGAGTGCATTTAACACATTTATGGTTTTGTAGAAGTATTTAAAACAGACTCTAATATTAAATGGAATTAGATTTTCTTCTATCTCACTTCCCACTCCATATTTTCCACATTTCATCATTTCCCTGATTTAATTTTTTCTCAAATTAATCTTTTTTCCACAAGTTTCTTGCTTTATCTTTCGCATTTTTGTCCTATAGTAAATTCTACATGCATTTTTGAAGAACTCACATTTTGATTCCACACAAAAAGGCCTCTTGATTATATGTTGCATCAGATTGGTACCATATTTTCCTTTCAACCTCTACACTATCCCCTGCATACAAAGTCATCAGCAATATTCTAAAATTCTTATAGAAATGTTGATTGAGACGAACACAAGACATTGCAGACATCAAGGACATTGAACTGGTTTAGGTTTTGTTCATCTTACTTCCACTCCACCAAAGTTTCCGCATTTCATCATTTTGTTCGTTTAATTTTATTCCTGATTGATCTTTTTCCACAAAATTTTTGCACTCTTCAGCATTTTCCTTCTTCTACAATGCATTCTACAAATATTTCTGAAGGATTCATATTTCCACCATACGATCCCTCAATCAAAATTTCAAATATCTATCTTTGAAAAAAGGCATCAGCTAAATCTGAGAAATGCTTCCTGATCCAATGTCCAGCTGACCTTCGAGCTTGTAAAATGGTTATTTTGAGCAGCTTGGACCTTGCCAGTTAAAACCAAGTTGGACTAGCATAAAGTCCCCATAACAGCCACGACAATTGGGGCATTCAAAGAAAGATAACTTAGAAGATTCAAATGCATAGATGCACAGAAGCATGAATGCTGGAAGCAAAAAAAAATGAGAATTGCTATTCGTTCCAGATTTGCATATAAGAAAAGAAGGCAAACCTGAGTGTTAGCTTCAATTATTAAAGAACTCTCAATAGAAGTTGCTACACTTGTGACAGCACATGAATCCACAAAATCTTTAAGTATTTTACTCCCAGTCGTGATGCATAGGTGACGTGGTATCCATAAACCCAGGATTCCAACAGGACATAATGAGCTGTAACCAAATATCCACGCACTAGCTTTTCCATATGAGCTTGCAGGCACAATGTCCATTGAAAGGCCTGATAAAACAGTTTCATCACATACTTTCCTGGCTATCATTATTGAGGTTTCTTTTTGGTGAATTGGCATGTTATTAGGATCCTCAATCCTTTTTGATTCGTCAAAAATCTCTTTCTGCTGCCTTTTTCCTTTCCCATTGTGTTCACAAATTGATTCCAATTTTCCACTACTTGATGAAGGCATCTCTTGGAAAGCTTCAAATGTTGCATCCGTGTCTTGATTCCCACCTCCCTTGAACATAGGATTAAAATTTAACTTTCCTTCAACAGCTTCATAATTCTTTAGTGTTGGCATGGTGGAAGAGCTTCTCTCATCTAAGACAAATTCAAATCTTTTCCTTTCACTACCAGCTGCTATAGATGTATTCAAACCAGTAAATTCTTTAGTATCACTCATTTTAAGGACATCCTCAGTTGCCATAGAACGATTAGAGGCCGCAGAATTTGGAGTGTCTGGAAGTGTGTCTTTGGTGCATGAATCTACTTTTTGTATCACCTTATCATTCTTCATTTCAAAGGTGTCAGAACTAGTGGTAATAACAGAATTTTGTGCTTCCTTATTCTTCTTGACAAAATGTGAATCCACATGCTTTTTGCTCTCTTTTGAATTATCATTCATTTTAGGGACATTCTCAGTTGCTATAGAACGAATAGAGGCCACAGAATATGGAATGTCTGGAAGTGTGTCTTTGGTGCATGAATCTACTTTTTCTATCATCTTATCATTCTTCAGAATTTCAAGTTGTTTCTTGCTTTCTAAGGCGTCAGAACTTGTGGTACTAACAGAATTTTGTGTTTCCTTATTCTTCTGGACAAAATGCGAGTCCACATGCTTTTTGCTTTCTTTTGAACCCATTTCTAAGAGCATCCCAGCAGAGAATGACTTTGACAAGGCTTGAGGAAATTTTAGATGGCTTCCATCAGCAACTGCACTATTAGGTGAAACTCCTGTGACCAGATTAGTTCGACGGAGATTTGCTCTTTGATCAAAACTTCTAACATCCTGCATAGCAACTGTACTGGTGAAATGTGTTTATTTATGTAGTTTTGGGTTAGTAGATTTTATACCTCCCAAACAAACAATATTGCCAAACAAACACAGAAGTTAAATGTTACAAAAAAGTCACTCAAACCTTCAACCTTTGCAAGTATGTCTGATGCTAAAGACATTTCCAACCAAATCAAAATGGTGCCAAACTTCAGCATAAACAGCAATTCTTTGAATGCATTTTATATTTACAAAATATTCATCCTAAAAAGTTCCACCTACACTTATGTTCCACTGGATTCCCCTTTCAGCAGTTAAATTTCCTTCAAAATGAGAGTTTCTAAGCAATAAAGGGTCAACCTACACCAGCATGCTCGTTGAAGTTGCAGTATGCAAGTCAGTAAGATGGTTTACTGAACCGACATGTAAGGCAGTGCCTTAGTTCAGTGCCTTGGTATGAAGTAGATGCTCTTATTTTCTTAAGTGGTATATCAGAAAATGACCCAAATTACATTTGGAATGTGAAAAGGTAACAAGAACCAGCTTGGAGTTGTTTTTTCCATAACAATACCATGCACTATCACAAATGTTACAACAGAATCACACAGATAAGTACCTGATATGTGTTACTCTCAAAGGTACTGATTATTTTCTTGATGTTGTTATTCAAGTCTTTGGATTGCATGTCTTTGCTTTTTGGATGAAAATATTTGTGTTCTTCCTGGTCATTGCTCATACAACTATTATTTTCAGCAGAATTGCCATGAACTGAGGATTGGGAACAATCTAATTGCCTCTTATCCCTTCTAATAGTTAAATCATGTGAATCATGCTGAACTAAATTTTCTGAAAATTGCTCAGAAACATGTGGCAAAAGATTTCCTGGTGCACTCCCGCATTCTCCTGCAGTTATGAATATCAATGCTGTCATTGGAATAAAAAATCTTTGTAAACTACTTATCGATAACCATTACAGAACAAATAGTTCTAGCGTGGTAAATAATAATATATAATGATGATATAAGTGTAATAAACCATAATTTCCATGCATGTTGCTTTATCTAGATAAAATTCAAAGGAAATGTGAAAAATTGTCAGCTATAAAGTGCTTAACTGGGTCAGTTGGGTCTGATCGGTCAAGTACCATTCCTTTAACCTCAGCAACTGTTCTTGTGATTGAATCTTCAATCTTATTGTCTGAAAAATATCCAGTAGAACAGCATTAAAAAAAGGCAATAAAGTTATAGGATCACCAACACATTGTTGCATTTTACCGAAAAAGGGCCTAAGAATCTTGGTGCTGGCATTCTGCACAAGCCTCTTCTTAAGTGCTGCATCCCTCTAATGACAATCCAATAATATAGTCATAGGCTTTGAGATAACCAAAACAACAAGTTGCATGGACCATTTAACAGAGAAAAAAAATTCTCCCAGAACTCCTAGACAAGTAATAAATTGATATACCACTTCGCGAATCCGCTTTCGGTCTCCATCACCCAGCAAAAATTGTAACTTCATGTGGACAGATCCACCATTCTTCAAAGGAAAAAAGTTGTCCCAATGCCCTTGTTCCAGCAAGAGCAATGTCCTAAATTCTGCCAAGATATTAAAAAGTTTTTAAAACTGCAAATCCTCTCAAACTATACAACCATTCAAGCGAGAATAAGACCTGTTCTCAAGATCTCTTTTCCCTCTGCGTCAAGAATCACAATGATCAGGTTCTCACGGAGAGACACCACTGGACTGCACAACATACAGAGCATTACACTAATTAATTTTTTAGTTTTAACATCCTAAAACTGTAGCCAATGGCACTGAAATGTGTTTCGGGGTTTTGAACAGTTTGGATAATTAACGTATCACAGCGACCAAATAGGGACGAGCAACAAAACCAAGATAATATACTTAGTAGACTAAATTGAGCATGATTTTAATACACAAAGATAGATAAAAAAAACTTTTCTAGTTTAGCGCCGCAGGAAAAAAGTATCCAAGAAAAGCACAAGGTTGGATTGCATAATCCAAGCTTCAGCTTTGTACCAAATGGAAGCAATTAACTATAAAACAAGCGCTCACTCACAACGACAACTGTCCACCCACAGCTTGGTACTCCGTCTTCCCGATGGCAACTGCGACAAACCAAAACACTTCGATGCAGCAAGAAATAACTCAGTTCACAGAAACAACAGGACAATAGGTCAATCAGCGTACCTTTTAGAGTGAGACAACTAAGCGGAAGACACGAAGGGAGATCCATCAGTCCGAGAACTGCGCGCCACTCGTCAATGTGCTTCTCTTTCCGTTAACCAACGAAGAAAACTGAAGAATCTAAAGGTCGAAGTATACGTTACCTGATACTAAAATAGTGCCCGGCATCGGAGAAAAACAATGCTTCCTGCTTCTCTCATTCCCCGTCGGCCTCCACCATTACGGCCATTGGTGGCTTGTGGAGGTTACGGATATTTTTCGTTTTATGTTGCTCCTCTGAGCAAAACATCCAATATTTGTGGTAGGCTTTTTTGGCCAATGGTCCACTTGTCGACGTTTGATGTTGGTTTCGTTGGATGGAGATCGAGTTTTGAGCATTGTGGTTTTGACAATTTTGTTTGTTTTATTTATTTTTAAATTTTTATTAAAAAATAATATTATAATTATTAACTTTATTTTTTTACTTGCACGTATATTTAATTTATAACTAATACTTCACCAGTTAAATTTTGGTAATAAATTAAAATTAGAAAAAAAAAAGGTCATAACTAATAGATTTCATTAATTTTTTGTTAAATAAATATAATTTTTTAATTTTTATTAGCCTTTGTTTTTTATAAAGAGTTTCTAACCTAAAAAATTGCCACCGCCACCGCCAGCGCCCCCGCCCCCGCTCTCCGCCTCTAAATCCTTCCATTTCTTTCCTATTCTTTCACACCATTTCTCGTCCCATGGCATCATCTATAGCATACACTGCTTTAGTTACCGCGAAGCCCTATTTCTTCTTCCGAAATCCTTACCTTAAAAGAACTGCAACAATCTGGCCAAGAAAGACTTCGACCATAACAGCCTCTTCCCCTTCTTCGTTCAGAAACGGGAGCCCGCCGGAGACGGAGTGTCCTGTGCCGTGGGATCAGCAGCCGATAAACGAGTACCAGGCCCTTACCAACTCCTTCCCCTTTTCATGGGCAGTCACTGACCTCCGTGATTATTTCTCCCGCCTTAGCCTTACCGGTGCTTCATTCGCAATCTTGCTCGGGCTCCCCGTCGCTGCATTTGGCCCCGGCGTCGACTCCGATCCAACAACCGAATTCGTCCGCTGTGGGCTAGGTGCAGCCTCGGCCGGGCTTCTAGCCGTCACGCTTGCCGTCCTCCGGATGTACCTCGGCTGGACCTATGTGGGAAATCGCTTGCTGAGCGCCACCGTTGAGTGTATATATCTGCTTCCGTTTTCTACTTCTTTAATGTCTTCATTTGACAGTTATTTTGGATGATTATTTTGGGTTTTTCTGAAATCTCTTGAAGACGAGGAGACGGGTTGGTACGATGGACAGGTGAGAGTTTACAGCAAACAGTTTTCTATTTCGAAAACAAATTATCAACCTTTAGAAATTGTGATGACTTGGTGAAGGGAAGATAATTGTTTGATACATAAAGAATTTGGCATTCTCCTTTCACAGGTATGGGTAAAGACCCCAGAGGTTCTCGCTCGTGATCGCCTTCTGGGTTCTTTCTCTGTAAGTTTATGTAAGCATTAAGTCTTTAACTGTTTGCATGATTTTGCAAATCATGCGTGGTAATTGCTGTCATGTTTTTATCTTTTCTGGTTCTATGGCTTTTTGCACAAATATCATGTAAATAAGGGTGTGCAATGGAGACGAAATTATAGAAGTAGGTAACCGAACTAAGTTTAAATAAAAACGCATTTGGGATTAAAGAATTTTGTGACCAAATTCATGGAAATATGTTTGTGTTAATAAATTGTATCTTTGTTCTACCTTTTAAGAGATATGCTCTGAGCTTAATAAAGGATTGTGAAAGACATACTAAAAGATAGATAATCCATATAAATGACAATCAAATAAGGATAACTCATTTATATAACAAGAGTCATGCCCTAGCCTCCTTAGCTTACTAAGCACTTACATGTCCTTTCGACGTTTGTGAAATCCCATTTTTTGGGGAGGGCATAACATTCTGTTCATATAACACAAAGAGAATCATGTGGAGAAAGGGGAATTAAGATGTGGAAGAAAATGAAAAAAATAAAGAGTCACTACTTTTGATATAGACTATTAAATAATTATGGTTCTTTTGTGTGTTTTTAGTTAAATTATGTACTTCTATTTTTCTTTTTGTGTATAGTTTGTCATTTAGGTTGTGTTTGTGCCATGAGTTTAGAGATGTATAAAGGCTTAAAGCAAGTCAAATAGGGCTAAAACATCATCAATTGCTAGATTTAAGCTAAATTCAATGGATTTGGATGATATTTGATGGTTTTGCACAACATCATGTGATTATTATAATTTAGGTCTCCTTAGGCCATCTCCAATCCATCTTAAATGGTCATATACAACAAACAAAGTTATCTTTAACTTTTAATATTTTGACCATTACATCTCTTATAATAGCTTCTAGTGATTTACAGATTGTTCTAAACAATCTTAAAGAATAGTCTCAAGTGATCTTTTGATTACCTTAGATAGTTATAGATAGATGGTTTTCTAGAACATAGGATAGACTTATCTTTTAAGTACCCAGGTCTATAATTATCCATCTTATGTAAACTCTGGGGAGTTCTAGTAGAATTTGAAGATTTATATCCATATTTAACAATAAAATGAAGGTTCTTGTGCTTGATATGCATATCCAAGACCCATGGTGATTCGAATGTAAATTGATGCTCTTTTGACATTATAAGATTTAAGGTTTATTTCTGACCATTATATTCTTACCAGCACTATCTACATTGGTTTAATATTCCATTTGCCCTTAAACATTTCAAATTATTAGTTCTTCATTAGCTTCATGAGATTCCTACCATTCTATCTTTTCAAGTTCATTTTCAGAAAACTGTTGGAAAATTTACCTACCTTTGTTGCATTCTTTGTCTAATCTTTCTCATGTGTCCGAGAACTTCTTAGTACATGAATTTTGCTATTCCCCTTCATATATCACAATCCCATATAAATTCTTTAAACCCTACCATTTCTTTTAAGCTTCTGAACCATGCTGATTTGGTTTTAAAGGCTCCTTGTGGCTCCCTTAAGTACAAGCAATCCTTGTTTTGTTTTGTTTTTTTCTTGTGCTTACTGTTGTGAGTTTACTACTGTACCCTCTTCATCTGCTGTGTTGGAAGCATAAAAACAGCATCTAAAATCTGTATTTGGTTGTCTATAAGACCTTCAGTGTTTTCAGTATTAAAACAGTATTACTTAAGCAATTTTACAAACTACTTGCTATTTACTTTGTCTTCAAAAGTCATGTCATCTTTTGAAGAGGTGTTCACAGCACATTGGTCACAAAACCAACATACTTAACTGCAATTTCAGCAAAGATAGGAAATTTCAGCATTACTTGAAGTTGTTTTGGTCAAATCACTCCATAGCCGTTCAAGGAGAAAAAGTTATGAATTCTATCAACCTGATCCACACTGAGTTACAGTGCATCTACACAAAAAGGAGTTGTCTACAGCAGCTAACAAATTTCCTCCAACTGTTATCACGTTTCATAGCGAGGAGGCCATACACCTTTTTGGGGTCATATCCACTTACACTTGTCAGAAGAACAACTTTGTTACTTCTTCACTCAACACCTTGTCGTTACAACGAGAGAATGATCATATTCGAGATGCTATCCACAATTACGAGTTGTAGTAGTTCTGCTTAGTCATTGGTACTCGATCCAACAAATCCACAAAGTACCCTCTCACGAATGACTATGCAATAGTGGTTTACAGTTCTTATTTTCTATTGATAAATTTTGCAGTGTTGCAAAGTATGCATCTTTACACAAATTTATTAAACATTGAATAAACAAGAAATAAGTACGCATGCTTTTGTAGATTTTGAATTTTTTGGTCACTCCAAGGTGATCAACTACCTTCAACATATGTGCTTATCAAATCCACCTTTGTTTATCTCCACTTTTAAGAATATATGGTTTCTTTCCTCAATTCAACAAACCTCCATAAGGTTGGGATTTAGACTACTTTCTCACGTTTACTTGCTTCATGACCTAGACATAATTGAGATCCTTGTATTTTTTGTGCCATATATTTTGTAGATTCCTTCAATTATGCTTGCCATGAAAACAAGCTTAATGTACTCATCAAAGCATTTGAAAGCATATCATGCAGCTTGTTTTGGGATCTTTTCTTATACTTTATAGCAAAGTTGACTTGTTTCAGGTATGTTATTCATTTCATGTGGCTTGCTTACTACAACTTTGTCTGGTTTTGTTGGTACTAGTGTGGTTGATAGTAGGAGAGGATAAGTATCTCTTTTCCTAGCAATTATAGTCACCACTATTTCTTAAGTTGCTATAATGCTAGCAGCCCTTGGTCATTTATTGAGCTGTTCTTTTATGCTTCTTATATTAACTCGAGTGGCAGGTTAGAAATTAACTCCATTGCATAAACATGACTTTGATAGCATATTTGGATACTTTTAAATTGATCTCAAATGGATGTCATAAGTTTGGGAAAGTCAACTTAGATGTTTCACAAACCTTGTTCTTTCATAGAAGGAAGGTTTTTCCACTTGAATTTTATTGCCGACTCAAGGAATGCATGTAGTTGTGCCACATCTCTAAGAAGAGCTTAATGATCAGCAAAGATATGAACAATCTTGTATGAAATTTCTAACATAGGAAACAGTTCTTAGTGTGGGCCATTTTCGTACAATTGCATTAATTGTATCAATCATCTCTTTCCTATTCTTTAACTTAAAAGAGATTAGTGTCATAAGTTCAAACTTGTACTTTTGAGCACAACTTCAATTGACATTAAACTTTCTACATTTACTCCCAATATTATTCTTTACTCCTAATATATATCTAAACATTAGATATATATGATTATGAAGTTATTAATATATAGCATAAGATATTCATCAGCCACATGAATGTTGTTAGCATATTGCACTTCCAAAATGGTATTAAGAAACACCCATAATATTTTTTGGAACTTGATGGTCATTTTTAATTTGTGTTGACTAATCTTTACTTTTAATGTATATGTAGACATTAGAAATATATAATTATGAAGTCATTAATTTATAGCATGAGATATTCATCAATCGCACGAATGTTGCTACCACATTGCACTTCTACAATGGTATTAAGAGACACTCATATAATTTTTTTGGAACTTGAAGGTCATTTTCAATTTGTGATGATTTTGAATACGAATTTAATGATAAATCAACTTTAAGTTTGAGTTTGGTAAAGACTAGTGCATGTATTAATTTGATCTAACTGTTTGTCAATACTTGTAGAGAGTAGTGGTTCTTCCTCGTGACCTTGTTAAGTGCATGATAATCTACAAACTTCTTCCATCTTTTATCCTTGGGTAACACTACAATAGATGGTCTATGCAATGAGTTGCTTGGCTTCAATGTTGCACCTTTGAGCATCTCCTTCACTTGTTTCTTTATCTGCACATTTTTCACTTCTAAGCTACAATGGACAAAGGATGTTGGACAAGAGGCTAATCTCATGCTCTATTACTCTTGGTGGTGGTAGGCCTCATGGTTTTCAAAAAATTGTGAATTTTTCTATGTGATTACTCATCTCATCCTTCAACTCTAACTCATTGGGTATAACCATTCAATTTGATTTCTCAGGTCACATAAATAGGGGCATAGTTTTGATAAGCATTCACTTGAGAAGATTAGTATGTATAGATTGACTATACTATTAGGAGAAAATCAAGAATTACATAATAAGTAGGTGTACAAACATAAAAAGAGATTGATAAAAGTATGCATTTTATAGCACAATTGGTAGTTAAGGGCTTTTAATACAAAGGAGTTGACTATGTTAATATTTTCTTACATGTGGTAAAGCTTACAATTGTATGCTTGTTATTAAGTATAGTTATAAATGACAATCTGTACAAGGAATAACTTGATATCAAGTTTACCTTTCTCCATGGTGACTTGGATGAAATAATTTTCTTGGTATATTTTCAAGGATTTTTAAGTTATGAGTAATGAGAATATGAAAGCTTATTTATGGATAAAACGACATGAACCATTATCGTATCTTCAAAAGGCTTGATGAAAAATATTATTTGATTTTGATTGCGTACTTTGTTGACATGTTGATTGCACATTCAAACATGAACAAGTTTGTGATTTGAAAATGCACTTATCATTGGAATTGAAACTGAAAAATCTAAAAGCTATAAATCAAAATTTTCAAATATATATTTCAAGGAACAAATCTTAAGAATTTGTAAAATCATCATGGCAAAGGTATATCTAGAAGGTTTGGATAGTTTCAGAATTTCAAATATTTAATCTAAGGATATCCTATTGGAGAGTCATTTTAAATTAAATAGGGAACAATCATTGGGTTTGCTTGTTAGGAGTTTATAGCAAATGTGTGGCACACTTTTGCAGTTGGTAATCTTATTTATATGATGAGAATTATTTATGCAATGAGAGTGTATGTTGCTTAACAACAAATCCATTTAAGATGCATTGGGAAGCATTGATATTACTCCTACATTATATGAGAAGAACAACAGATATATGTCTATGCTTCATCAAGAATGGTGCTACTTTAGGGGATACATTGATGCTGGTCTTAGAAAAGATGGAAGCAATTGAAAGAGTACCTTTGGGTGTGTTTATTTTATTTGTAGTAGAAGATCAAGTTGGAAATGAGTTCGTAAGTGCAATTCTCTCCTTCAGAAAGGCTGTGCATGAATTGATTTTTGACACTAGCAAAAAAATTGTATTTCTTAAAATCTCTTGAAAGAAATTAGGAAAAAGCAATAAGATTGCCCTTCATTTAGGATGGTAGTGTACTTTTGGCAAAGAACTCATATGTCATTCTAGGAAAAGGTAAATTTTATTCCAACATCATAAGATCAAGAATTTGATTGATAAAGAAGTATTGTCACTAAAGAAAAACTTTAGAAAAGATAATTTAACAAATATGTTAATCGAGATAATTATTAATAAATTGGAGTTTTGTTCCACCTTAATTGGTCTATGTATGGAATGTGTAAGCATGGTAGTTGAAGATGTGGAATATCTGTAGAAGAAATACATCTCTTTTGACAAAGAATCAATCTTTAAGTGAAAAATTATTATGGTTTTGAGTTTTATACACATATATAAGTTTATGTGGATAAGAATAGGTTCATAGAGATACAAAGCTTGATTAACACTGTTAATATTTCTAATATAATTTTATGGGTGCCAATTACATGCATAACTGGTACATGTACTAGAATACGAATGCAATAAGTGAGTATGAAAAGGCAAACAAGCATATTGTTATGGGCATTCTCAAGAGTGTAAGAAGTATACTTACACGTAATTTTTATATATTAGATGCAAAGCAACAATTTGTGTGACCTTGCATGAGTGGTTTGACAAGTGTTTATGACATACAACTTTGGATATCAATGCTTTGGTAGGTTATGTTAAAAAAAATGTTTTTGCATACAACTTTGGATATCAATGCTTTGGCAGATAATGTTAAAAAATTTTTTTGTTGTTTTTTCATGTTCTCGCAAAAAATGGTTCTAAATGTTAAAGGTTATGTCTAAGTTTGAATCTTGAGTCTCTTCCTTGGAGGATAAATCTAATATCTCATGAACCACATCTAGCTCATTAATAAAAATTGTTTTGGAGATTGCAGGAAAACAACCACTAAATTACTAGAAATGGTGCATATAATAAACCATATTGGGGTAGCCCTTTTCCAGTGCTCATGTGGTAGTTGTCTTGTTCTAGCTTGCCCTTTTTTTTATTTGGGAAAAGGTTTTAAAAAGAAGTTACATCCCACCAAACCTTAGAATCAAGTGATTTTTATTATTTTGAAAAATAATTGAATTTGAAAGAATCTAAGTGAGACACTGCCCATCAAGTGGTAAACTTCTAAATTGTTTAAATTCTTAACCAAAAAAAGATATCAAAGTGGCCTGATATAAAAAAGGATAGGATATTTTTTTCAATTACCATGTACAAGTCCTTTATGTTAAGTATTAGATTCTGACCAGTTTGATTGTTAACCCTAAGCAAGAGAAGTCAAGGATGGTGCTTAGCTGGTTCTAGAACTACCATATTGGAGCAATCATGAACTTGATGTACTAACTAGGCCTGTTTTAAATGTTGAACAGGATTTTGAAGCAGTTAGATGTGTTAAACTCTAATCTTTGATGAAGCAACCTTTTTAGTTAAGACCTAGGAATGGATATACTTAGGTTTATTCCAATGATGAAAATGGATAGTGCTCAGATCTTTCTACAAAAGCTTTCATGGTGACAAAAGGAGTTCATGTTCTAAAGATGGCATCGAAGTAGGTTAGTGCTGAAAATCAGAGTTGTTCTTCATAATACTAATGTTGTCGTGCAGAATGTTGTCTATGATGTGTAATGAAGTTCTGAAGTCGCTGATCCTTTAGCCTCATAAAACACTTTTCCTTTAATTGCAGAGGTCTTCATGTTTTCTTTACAGGAGATTCGTGCACCATATAAGGATTATTCTGTCTATGAAAAATAAACATAATAATGAATGCTTTTTCTAGCACAGAATGATGGAGCATGTATCATTTCCTCCAGACTGCTTTCAACATAACCATTCTAGCCTTTTACACTTTGTGCCTCAAAGTGCAACATCTTGCTCTATTTTCTTATACTTCAGGTGAAGCCTGTGCTGACCAGAGTGAAGCTTACATTAGTTGGCTTGGCAATTTCTCTGGCTCTTTGTGTTGTTCTTTTAATATACATTGAAAGTTCTGTGTATGTACCAGTTAATACCAGCAGAAAAGTAATTGCTGGAGTCTACAATGATCAATCTGCAAGATCATTTGAGCCTGATGCGTTCTGTGGGGAGCCTGATTTGTAATGGACCACAAGATAGTGCTTATTCATGCATAAACTGTATAGCTTGTAGATTGGGAGTTTGTCATTCTCTAAGTGCACCTTCAGCCTGGCCACCGTATCTTATTTTTCCATACCTCAATCTTTGGTTTTTGGTAATGATGTAGCTTTTCCACAAAGATTCATATGTTTTCATATAATCAAGTTCTACCAAATGTTGATATTCTTTTATGCTGTTGTTGATATCTTTATTGTATAATCTTTTTTTTATAATATGTGAAATGGCAATGTATATATTGCTTTGATGCCTTCTTAATTCTATATCAAGAATTTCTTATCTGCATTCTTTTGTTATGTAGCAATAGTCAGCAGGAATTATGGATACTACTGGGCTACGAGGCGATGGGGAAGTGTTCCTTTTTTCCCCTTAGTCGCCCTTTTGGTCTTATTCTAATAAATATATTTATCCATAAAAATAGCCAAGCTTGAATATTTTATTTTAGCAACTATATTATTAGTTGATTTTTTGAGTCATGATTAGATCAACTCAACATGGCTTGAAATCATGGAGTTTATATACATATGTGTGCGAGCATGCAATATTGATTGCTTAGCAACACCCCATTTGGTAAGTCAAAGAAATCAAGGATAAAGTTAGCCCCATATAAAAAATTCACTGCTGTATGATTTGTCATGAAAATGTACAGCTTCTAATAAGCTCGAGAAGGAATCAATTATGAAGAAAATTTATGTAATGTCAAGATAGAATAAACAAATTTAAGTCTAATTATGTAAGGTGATACTTGTGGCATTTGGGATATCTTTTTACAATGAAGCCATAAATGGTCATTAAAGCAGCCTATTCAAATTTTTTTATCCATGGTTAGTTTGGCCTTTTATCTGGAGCAGAAAACTATTATAGCTTTTTCTTTTGCATGTGGTCCAAACTCAAAAATATCCATCCTGTCTTCACCAGTGCTGTCACATTCTACTCCTGCATTTGAAACTTAATTATTTGGAGAAGGTTAAACTCTCCACAACTGGCTTGTTCCTTCCAATACAGTTCAGTTAATTTTAGAAGATTTATGCTGTTAGCTTGACAATGGGCATCCTGGTGTGCCAAAGCTCTCATATCTGTTGGGTCCTGGAAACTAAACTTTAACACCCAGGGGATTTATTGCACATTGTAAGAGGCTATTTTTGTGTCCACCACCACCAAAAATGTATGGCATTGTCCTTTAGGCTCTCCTACATTTTTCTTTAATACTGATGCTGTAAACTTATTAATATTGTTCAATTGGTACATTAGAATCATAAAATGTTTCCTTTAGCAAGAAGCGTAAGTTTTGGCTAGCATTTTATAAAATCTTAGAGCTAGAACTAGATGATTATGGTTGGCACAAGCCTGAACAAATTAATGGCATATCAATCAACCAATGTTACCAGTAGCAATCAGCAGATGAGTGCAGACAAATGCAGCATCATCTTTCAGAGCTGTCTTGGTAGGGACCAAACCTATTGGTCCCTTCTCCACATCCATCCACTGTTGATAAGAAAAGTTATACGTAGAGTATCATGACCAATGATTTGTTTATGGTTATCCTACACTATCTTATATACTCTTCTTTTACTTTTAACGAGAACCTTCTCTACAAGCATGTGTTCCTTGATTTTATTGTCATGAAAAAAAATAAATACACTTGATATTAGGGCTTTATAACCTGGCGTTTTCTTTCTTATAATTTGATGAATTTCTGAATTTTAGTTGAAAGAAAAAACTGTCGCATGCATTCTTAGCTTCTCTGATAAGGTATCTATGGTGCAATATTTCAGTGGCCTTTGTTAACAGATAAATCTGAGGGATCACTTTGGAAAAATAAATTTGATGTATGTGACATTTTTGGTGCCAAATGTTTCCTATCTTGACACTTATGGCAGTGAAATACATCTTATCACCATTCAATGATCAAAATAGACAACTTATTAGGCTAATTTGTTTGAATGTAAAAAAGAAATGGAATAGAGAATTAATATTTGCCTATTCATTTCTCTTTGTATTTTGCCTCTTCATTCACCTGAATAAGTTTTTGTAGTAAGTGTTATTTCTTCTCACTTAGATACAACCAATCTTGTCCTAAATTGTTGGTATACTTCATTTTGAGAGCCTTGCACCACTAAAAAGATTTCACATCATGGTATCTCATATAGAAAAGCCTCTTCATTCATTTTTTGGGTATTTTTGAGTTCTATAAAGAAATATAAAGAAAAAAAAAACATTCTAGAAATACTGTAAACAAACATGTTCTATATTAGGACGTAGCTCTGCCATCTCCAGATATGTTTTGTCTTCAGAATCCTCAACAACATTCATGCAAGTTTCGACGTCGCAATCTCATGCTTGGTCGATCATTTCATCTTGCTTTCCAATTTTTGTGTGTTCAAACAATGATGGCTGCTTAATGGATAGTGCCTTCAAATCTTGATGACAATTTTTCCTTTGGAAATTACTGTTTAAGGCCAAATAAATTTCAGGTATTAAGTATTTTAAACCAATAAAACCCTAACATCACATGCATATACACATGAGCACACACACGTTATAATTAGTAAATTTTGCATATTAATTTTTTCTCTTGACTTCATGCATGACAATCTTTTAGAAAAAAAACCTCAAAAACGACCTTATCACAAAATTCTATAAGCTCTTAATACTTAGTTCACATGTTTTTCCTGTTATTTCCTCAATATAGAGTCATATGGCTAAAGCCAAGCACTACAGACATCAGAAAAATGCCAAGGATCTCATAGGCTTTACCGAGTTAACCATTGATCACACCACATGATAGAGTCATCAATAGAATGGCTGCATCCTTGTCATCCTGAGGAAAACTCGGATGGAAAGCAGCAGCTGAAGTTGAATTCAAATCTATCAAAGGATCTTTGAAGCCCATGTTCTGAAGATTAGCATCCCCATCGTGTGAGAACTTGTACCTTTTCTTGTAAGGAACGCTGTAGCCCACATCACATTTCTTTTCCTTCCTTACAATCATACAACTTGTTGCTTTAGCAGATGCTACTGCTATTGCCCTCCTTGCTTTCATTTGCCTTATGCCACAGGCATTGCAGAGTGACTTGCACCACCAAATCAAAAACCAAAAGGTGAAGAAACTTGATGATGAAAAGTAGCTTTCATCAGGGTTGGAATTTGTATAAAACGTACCTTGGGACCTTGAGGTCCACTTCTCCATAGAGGTGTCTTGGTTGTGTTGCAGTCAGAGCAGACTCTTACTGCACCACTGGTAGACATGTTCCCTGTCTCTGGGCTCAGTTGAGTTTGATATTGAGTGGGTGATTGCATTCTTCTCTTTCGTTTGTTCTTGTTGCTTTGATCTGCCCCCATTATATTCTTCTGTGAGGTAACCCACTTGGTTTGAGGATGAGGCTCTGCCAGAGTTGCTTCCTGGGGTAATGTGGTGAAGGAAAGGAGATGATCCCGGGGTTGTTCTTCCTCTTTTAGTAGTACAGAGAACTGCTTTAGCTCTTTTGGTGTCATAATGTGAGAGAATGAAGTTTTTAGAATGAGAGAGTGAACAGAAATGAGCTAAAACTGGAAGGGGGGGAGGAAGAAGAAAGATAAGTAAAAAGAGCTAATAATGCAGCTATATATGGGGCCTGTAGTCACATATGTCGAGTTGATAAAGATATGAGCAATTTGAAGAGAAAGAAAAAAAAATAAAAATAAAAAGTGAAATCTAAACAGTACTGAATCTTTTCCCAATCCTTTTTCTGGGCACTGAATGCCTCGAATTAGTGTGAAACAGCTTCAAAAGAAATCTAAACAGTACTGAATCTGGAAGTTTAAATAGTACAGAATTTGGGTGCTCCCAAGTTCACTTTTGTTGTATACATTTCTTTTTAATTTATATAATTCCTCTCTTTGAGTTGACCATCGCTGAATTTTATATGATTGAATTCATGAGTTTTGATAAGGAATAATATCGTGGACATTGTTTACAATATCTTCTCTGTCAATGTTAGCATGTTTTTTAGAGGCATATTTGTTTTGTGGAGGACAAAAAAAAAACTAAGTCTTTCCAAACACCTACTCTGATACAGCTTAAACATAGAGTGCAAGTTTTTTTATGCAAGCAAGACGCTGGAAAATAACAGATGCAAAAGAAAATAATAACGCAAAGGAAAACATTTAATACTTTTGCAAATGTTTTACTTCAAAAATAAGTTACATGGTCTCTGACGCCACAATGCGAAGCTCAAAATCACAAGCTGGGGATGGACTTTGATCGGATAAACTCTTTGAGAAGTGCCTTCTCTTCATCAATTTTCTTCTTATCTGATGGATTTGTGGGCTTAATCTTTCGTTTCTCTTCCAATATCCACTTGAAGAGCTCCCTCTGCTCCTCCTCAGGAATGGGGGAAAGGATCTTTACCGGTGCAGGGAACTCAACAGGCTTTGCCTTTTCTGCAACTGCTGCATTTGCATTAAGAGCTGTGGCAGAAATAATTTCTACCTTTTCATCTGATTCTTCCTGAGGAGACTGCTTCTTTGAGGTTCTTATCAATAAATAAACTGCAGGTATGGTTAATGTCAGATGAAAGGACAATATCTGCAAATTTTTAATTGGCTTAGGTTATACAAGAATGAATGATGAAAGGAGCTTTGAACCCAACAGGTTATTGGGAACAATTGTCATATAATTTGTAAGAAACTAATTTTAACCTCCAAGTCTCTAGCTTATCCCATGAGATTTCGAAGCCAACTATGCTTTACTGAGTTAGGGCATAATAGAACAACTCCTTCATTGATCAAAGCTTCAAAATTACCAAGGGTCGTGCTGAAAGTGAAGATTTAGAGTGTAATAGTGCAAGAGCAAGATAAGCATTGAACATCAAAGTGGAGATGAGTGAAAATCAAGCATATAAGGAATGGCAAAGCAGGGTTAAGGATAGGGTGGAAAGGGATTCCCTTTCGGCGCTGTGTGAATTGAGGCTGGAAGTCTCAGGTAGGGGACTTGGATACAATGTTTAGCTGAATTCAAACATTTTACATAAATGCAAAGGCTATGTTTTCCAACATTACTGGTCTCCTGCTCCTTGAATTCCATTAATTTTGAGCTGGACACTATCCTGCACATGACTTGAACAACAACTAGTGAATGCAAGTACACTTTTTGTTGTTATAAGTTGGCACATTGTAATAGGTTTACCAAGGGAACTGTTTAACTTGGAGAGGTAATGTTTTTTGGTAATAAGTTGGCCAAGAAACGTTGTTCAAATGATTATTCTATCAAAATATTCTCTCCTCAGAATCAAAGAAAGGATCCACTGCTTCAATGTAAGTCTTGACTCCAATGGGCCAAGATCTTGCTTAAACAATGTGGAGAATTTAAATGGGAAAAAACCTCCATTGACTGCAAAGTTCTCCAGACTAGCCATCAATTTCCAAATCTTCCATATATCCTCTAAATGTCTGAGAGAAGCCCCTGCCCATATAATATCCTACCAAGCAGAGCTTCACTGAGCAGCAATTTAATCACCAAAGAACGATACCACTGAGAACAAACAGATGATATTGCTCGGGATGTAATGGTCAAAGTGGTGGTTTATTTATGGGTGGGTTTGTTGTGGGTCAGCAAGATTCGTGTGTTATCAGTTGAAGGAGCAAGAAGGGAAAGCAAGAACTGACTCAAATAAGTCTTTTGTGTCCAGTTCAATGACTGATCAAAGTTTCAAATGACCTCCCATTTTTTTAAGCTAGCGTTCTCAGTCCTATGTAATGATTATGAATCAACTTATTTGCTCCAAGTTTTTAACATGCTCTCTTCTCTCATGGTGTAGAAAGTAGTAAAGTTATTCAACAGTAGCTATTCTTTGTTCAACACATCTATCTGTCATATATACACTATTATGATTACACAAATCTTGGGAGGATTCCGACATAACTAAATCAGTAAGCTAGCTAGTAGAAGGACTACATTTGGCTTCAATTAAAAATTATGACAAATATGCAATCGGGGAACTTATAATCTCTTAGAAGGTAGCTTAACGTCACAATAACATGCAACAAGTGAACCTAAAGATATAAGCCATTCATCTCAAGTACATATTTTGAACCTTTAGATAGTAGGATTGGTTTTCCACAGCCTCATTCAGATCAATCCTTAGCTATGGCCACAAGCCCCAGCGATCCAAGTCACTGATCATTCCATGGCCATATTACAGAAACAAAATAGTTGTGCTCAGGGATCAATGAAGTGTAATCCTTCTATTAATCCATACATATTAGATTATCGATCAATAGAAAATGTTTCTCAAGTAACCCTTCGATAAGAATCAATGGTATAACCTCATGCTATTAGGGTTTCATGATCCATAACTATTAGGTTATTACGACACCAGAACAGAAAAAGCCGCTTATGGTACTGAAGTAAACAATAAACGTCACAAAAAATTATACCTACTAAAAGGTCGTCCCTCGGGAAAAACGGGAAGTTTCGGCAACAGTATCAGAAAGAAAGGAAGAAATAAACTAATCTATGAGTGTACGGACGAAAGAATATGGAGAAACAGATACACAAATCACCTATGAAGGCGATATTAGCGGCCGCTAGGACGGGAACGAAGCGACGAAGAAAGCTTTTCTTCGCCGCAGAAGAATTCGGCGAAGTAGATTTTACAGAGGAAGACGATGAAGCCATCACGAATAGCAAAGCAGTAACGGGAACGACAGCCACTTGCAGAACTTGTAGATCTCAAATCATTTTGATTAAATTTATTTGGATAACGTTAATATTTAAATATTAAGGTTATTAAAAAAAGTATTTAATTTTTTTTATTTTTGTCTTCACAATGTCTTAATCTATTTTTAATATCATGATGTCTAATTTGTAACTATTGTCTACCTATAATTTAAAGACAAAATCATTGCTTTTTATAATATTATTTAAAAATAATATCAAATCTAATATTCAAAATTTTTAAATATTAACACATAACATATTAATGTCATCGAGCCAATATATTTTCATAAAGAATGCTAATTAACTTGGATAATAATTTTTTATAATTATGATGTAAATTTAGGTGTCTTCAATTTTTTATTTTATTTAAAAAAAACAATTCATTGTAACTACTAGTAACAAACATTACAAGAGATTCAGCAAGTTTTAAATTGAAAAAAAAAATAACAAAATAAAAAATTATCACTCAATAATTATAATTTATTATTCCTCATTGTTAAAAATTTTAAAACAAATTTAAGATCTAACAGACCAAAATGAAGAGAAAGCAACAAACCTTTGTCAGGATCACATTGGAGTTTCAGATTGGCAAATGTATAATTTGGCTGCAGCTCAGCAGAAGAAAGAAAGCAAGCTCACAGATTGGGTGGAAGAAGATCCCCGTGATATATCCTCCAGGGGCCCCAATAGAACTTCGGTCTCATTATTGGCACTGCAGCTCCAGGATGCTCTTCCCAGTATTTCTCCTGTTTAGCATCAAAAGAGACGTATGTAAGCCTTCATTCAACTCGTGCTCTTCTTTCATCACATTTCATCTCTTAGGAAGTTTAGATGCTTCCAAGAAACCATGAGCTAAAACAAGTTAAACAATGATGATTTTATTAATGATAACAGAATACAACAATGAAAAGAAGTCCATGACTCCAATAGTAGTTTCTAAATAGTAATGCATGCATATCTATATAAGTCAATAGAAGCAATGTCAATGAGGTATCGTTATGTTTGATCCTTTAAAACGAAGGTTCAAAGTTGTAATTTGAACCTAAATCTTAATTTTCTTCAAACAGAAAAATTCAAAGAAATTTGACACTCAAATGAACTAAACTTTAGTAAAATTAAAAACTGTTTGGATGTCTTAAGGTTGCCTGATTCAAACGCAGGCCTTGTTTGGAACCAAAGTTGGAATAGGCTTGTCAACAGATTGAGGTCAGATCAGGTCAGCTCCAAAACAGATAGTGTCCATAAAAAGCTAGATCGGATCAGGATTGACAGGGATTTGACATATGAACCACAAGCGTTCCAGTTTTTGGGTCAAATTTTCAATCAACTTTAAGTTTCATCTAATTTTTCCAATTTTTTTAAGAAAAAGGGTTAGTCATTGGCTAATTTTTGGGTGTTCCATAAATTTTTGTTCTTGCTATACCTTTTATAGAGATGGATGAGTTTATTTATAAGTACAATATATGATTTATTGTTTATTGTTTTGTGATGGCCTTCAAAAGAAATATAATTTCAACAAATAAATCCTTGATGAATAAATATATCTACTTTGTGATATCCATTTCTTTTTACATTATATAAAACATGTTTGAAGGAATTAAAAATAATAAACATTTTAAATTATCAGATGAAGCAACAAACAAAGATAAATGATACTACATATAGTACAAACACCAAAACTAATAGAAAAAATACATCTTGGAATATCTATCCAACCTAGCAAACCCTTGCTTTAGTGCATAACCATAAGCTAAATTTATGTTAGACGATGCAATAACAATGCAAAACATAATCAACATTAAAGCTCTCAAGGATTATAAACACCAAATAAACTACAAAAAAATTATTTTATAAAAGTCACAAATAAACAACGTTGCAAAGATTCTTTGTTCAAATCAAACTTCCTTCTCAGTTGCAATAGATTCAATCGATCGATCACATTCCATTTCCGTTATGCAAAGACAGATTTACTTGAATAATTTAGCATTTTCTTGAATTTTATCAAGGAGGCTTTTTGCGTACTAACAAACAGTAATTATACAAGATAACTTTTTGTGTATTGTCCGGTCTAAAGCACCATCAATTATGCAAGTATAAATAGTCTTTAACATCACATTGAAACTCCAAAAGAACCGACATGCTAATTACAAAAGATATGTCATAAAAAAAAGGTATAGGATTATACTATTTTCAATCAAATCAACTTCAACTTAGATCCAAGTCAACAAAATACATATGAGAAAGTTGAGCATTTCAGGTTCATACTACAGGTCAAAAAAAATGTTCCACATAAAAACTCCATTACTGAACTTGAATTGGACTAAAAGAAAACACTCTTGGATATATTAAGATGTCTTTTCCACTGATCCAGCCACATGCGCAGAACCAACATTTACCTCCATTCATTAAGCACAAAAGAACTCTTCTTTTACACCCAGATTAATTTTTCTTTAGGACCCTATCCCCAAAAATTAATAGTAAATACAATGTCTTTACATCAATGAATCCCACTCTTTTCACCCTTTCTTGCTCAATGCAAGTACTCGAGATGGATGAAGGCTCCTCGCACAATGTTTGCAACCATCATTCCCATTGTCTTTGATATGCAACATGCAAGACAAATTCTGACCAAAAGCATGTTTCGTTGTCTTTCTCCTCTCATCAAGGGCTTAACTGTGAAAACTAACTCTTATAATTATATTCTATCTTTACTTAGCTCTTTACCAATTCATTTAGCTTCTTCCACTCTCCCCACCCCCTTTTGGTTCATCTCCTCCATTACCTTTTTACTCCCCTCTTTGATGACATTGATTATAGTACAGTGATAGAGAATTAAATTAGATTATGATTTGAAGAATAACATCTTTATTTTAAGCATTTATACAAGATATTGCACTAAATTGTTAATTACCCATTGTTAATTAATAAAGACCAAACACATCACAACCTATCCTACACTCAACAACATCAATCTAAAATCCTAAAAAACACACTCATAAAACAAATGACCAATCCGTGTATCATAATTGGCTGGTTTGACATATGGCTTTTCTAGTTGATGGGACATTTGATAGTGCAGTTTCCAATATTTTAATCTTGATGGTTTGGGAATCTATTTATGATCTAATAGCCACTTTAGGAAAGTTTGGAGACTTTCTTCTCAATGACTAGACTTAAATTTTGATGCTTTTGGGTGTGTGATCTAAAGGATGAATGTCACACACATCGGATCTAATTACTGTTCTTGCCATTTGCTATGAAATTCATGACTGAAATCTTCATCAACGTTCGAACCTTTTCCTAGACAAATTTGAGCAATTGTGCAAGATTTCATTGAACAATAATTAAGCTTTCACCTAACCCTCCAATTATAGTATGAAAGAAAAAAAGAAAAATCAACAATAATGAAGATGCAAATATTTGTTAAGTCAATCGGAACCATTGATCCAGAAATCAGCCATATAACAAGCATCTGCAAAGAGCAAAATCTCGGCTGAAAGCTTGTGACCAGTGAGGCTCATTACCCTTCCCACATTTAGCTCTATTTTTGTTCAAAAAGAGAAAGGTATTCAACAACAAACTCATCACGTTTCACATACCTTGAAGGACACAGAAAAAACATACAAACACCTCAAGAAGCTAGCACTTGCCATCCTCATGCCTGCTCCAAGGCTGCAATAGTACATCCAAGATCTTAGCCATTAAAGCCCATGTTACAGCCAATCGAATTCTTAGGAAGACTGCAAAATTGGTCCAACAAAATCCACAAGTTTAAATTGGTCTATATCTCCTGCTCTTCCCTCAAATCCCAAGTTCTTGTTAATTTTCTAACAAAAGGGAACTTTATCAAGACCAAGCTTGAACCATTAAGCATTTGGAAGCTACATGTTAATGGAGCATCAGGGCAAAAATCTTGTTGCACTGGCTTCATCCTGTTGAGTCCCAAACAAGTGAAGTTGAAAGGAGGATCTAAGATAACCTTCTCTGTCAAAAATAATCAGGCAAAGAAAAAAGCTCTAATAACCAGCTTGAAGTTTTCTCTGGTGTTAGAAATCAAGCACCTTGTTCCTTTTAGCAATTCTCAGTTGGTGGTTAGCAAAGTCAACAGCCCATTCGAGACCAAGGACTCAATATTCAAGGATACAAGTAATTAGCTCAAAAGCTCACTCAAAAATTTGATCAGACTAGCCTCACATAGATATCTCAAGAGCAAAACAAAGAGACAAATCTGTTGGCCAAACAACTGGAGCCACAAGGAGACTTCCTCTCACTCAAGAAGTCACGTATTACTACACAGAGAAGCCAATCCTTAACCCAAGAGGCCTTCGTGCTAAATAGACCCCTCAAAGCATGGCTCAAAAATGAAGCCCTGCCTCCTCTAAAGCCAAATACAAAAAGAGTCAAGAATCAGGCCTAGCGATGTGTACTGATCAAAAGTCAATTTAACTAATATCTAACGTCAAGCCTATCTTGAAATGGATCCATCCTTCCAAGATATAGGAGATTATTAATGAGATCTACTTGAGCAAATGCAATAACCATGCCTCAAGCCTTGGTTTGGAGATGCAAATGATGAACTAGGGATTTTTCTGGTCTATCATGTCAAATGACATAACAAGCTTTGTTAGAAGGTGACAAGGAGTCAAACCCATACACCTCTTCCTTGACAACCAACAACCAAGATAAAATCAACAACAATCTCTTGATCCTTTCTGAGTAGCGGTCCATTCTTGACAACGCGAGATGGACAAAGAAACCTCCTAATTATCGTCAACTACTCCAAGTGAGTCAAGGCTAAACCTTTGGTGGGCTAAAACAACAGCCAAGGTCCATAGTGTTCGTTGGACCAACATCTTCAATAAATTTGGAGTCCCTTTAGCCATTGTTACAAATAATGCCACCATGTTCTAATAAAAATAGTAATAGTTCTGTTAAAAGAATAATTGTTATTTAAAGTATATCTTGATGGGTCATCCTTGAACAAATGGTCCAACAGAGGCGACTAACAAAAATATGCTAAAAATCCTTAAGCCTTGCCTTGACCTAAGAAAGGTAGTTGGACAATTTCAGATCTAACACACCACTCCATCATTGACAACGAGAAAATCGACGTTCTCACTGGTTTATGGTTCTGATGCCATGCTCCCAATTAAAAGCAATCACTAACACTATAGGTGCAAAACCTTCAATCTAATAGAAATACAAAAAAATGAGCATTTATCTAATAAAAAAAGAGGATTGAGCCCAATCTACTCAAGAAGAAGTGCCTCCAAGCTCATCTAAACCAGGTCAACAGAAAATGAAGTATGGAAAGATAATTCAACAAGCATGCTAGAAAGTACCTATGTTCAAGGTTGGAGATCTTGTCCTCCAAAAGTGAGGTTTCTTGACAATATGAAAGCCTCAGCAAACTTGCTTTGAACTAGAAAAGGCCCTATATAATCAAGATTATCATCAAGTTTGAACGCATGACAACTTTTGACAAAGGAATTGAGATATCTCAATTATGGAGTGGAGATCAATAGAATAAATTTTATCCATAATAAGTACTATTTTCCCTCCTATTCTAAAGGCATGACCTAACTAAGCCCACAACTTTTTTGTACAATACATTACCTTATTTCTCAAGGTCTTGATGTCTTTGGTTCATTTACAAAAATTCTTTAGCGATCTTCAAAAACCACCCTTAAAGGTTCACAACATGCACATTTGTTCAATCTTACTTTGAATAAAACCTATGAGGCTACTTCCTTGGGTGACCTCAATGGTCCCCTTATCCCTCAAGCCTAATCATGTCTCAAAACTCTGATTGCCTTCATCTTGCATGGCCAATGACTTGGCTAGTTATCCAAGACCCAATCTTCTCCCCCCGCCTCATCATTGTAACGTTGCATGAAGGCCTCGATAGGATCGGTCTAAATTCCTTTTACGTTCATCATTGCTCTACCGCATGAAAACTTAGTGAGTCTTAGTCTTGATTTCATTTCCATCTCACCTTTGTCATTGTTTCAACACAAAGGTCTCGAGAGGCTTAGTCTCAACTTCCTCTCCATCTTAACTTCATCATTAACACACCACACAAAGCCCTCAAAAGCCTTAGTCATGATTTTCTCTCTATCTCTCCATTGTTGCTTCGAAGCATGAAAACTTTGAGAGGAATTACCTCAAATCCTCTCCTTCATAGTTCATCTAACACACAAAGGTTGCAAGGGTCATGCATTGACTTCTTCTCCCCCTACATTGCTTCTCCATCACATGAAGGCCATGAGAAGCACAATCTTGCCTCCCACCCCTTCATTGCTACTACATCGCATCAAGGAATCAAGAAGCATGATCCTACCTTGCTCTCTTTCACTTCATCATTGCTTGGTCACATGATGGCCTCGAGAAGCTCGACCTTGCTTCATCTCTTCCGTTCACCTTTGTTTGATTAAATGAAAGTTTCGAAAGGTGAAGCCCTTGCTTCAATTCTATTTTCCTTGCCAATATCATCCATATTCGAGAACCAAGGGAATATAGTCCTTTTTAAAATTTCACCCAAACTTCAAGATTTGAACAACTATTCTCAATGGTTCTCAACCATTCAACTTGCCTTAAAAAACCATTTCAATCCAATAAAGGAAATTCATAGCTTTACATTGAAGCAAGAGAAATCATGACATCCAAAAAGGGTGCACAATCTTATAGAGAACAAACTTTCTTCATATGTGATTTTCCTTAGCTGCTAAAGGTTTTCAAAATAAAAATATAAATACAAAAACAACTCAAGCCACTCGAAGTTAGACCTACAAGACCTAGTTGCTTCAGCTTAACACTCAAGACCAAACAACTCGGGGTCAAACCCTTGAGATCCAACTGCTTGAGACCAAGCACTCAAGATCCAATTATACATATAGTCAGATCCTTGAGATCCAATTGCTAGAGAAAAAAAGTAATCTGAATCTTGGAATCCTCCCTCCTTTTGAGAAGCACATTTGCCCTCATTTGAAGCTTATCTGAAGCACTTAGCATGGCATCAAGTCAGCCCATGCCAGCAAACCTTTTCACTGTAGATGCTTAGCAAATCCAGGGATCCAATCCCCAACCAAGCTAATTTAAAGAGAGAATTGACAAGCCAACTGAAGTACTAGATAAGGTTTACCTCTTTGCAGATTTATTATTGTATGTTATCCACTACTAGTTAATCTTTTTAGAAAAAACTTGTAAACAATTCTTTGTTACAACATAAATAATGATATAAAGAGTTTAGAGACCTAATGAATATAAAATTATTCATTACGTTAATCACAACCATCAATCTAGAAATTAGCCACGTGACGAGCAACTGCAAAGAGCCAAAATCTCAAAGCCAAATGTTCGAGAACAATACTCATAGCCAACAATCAAAGCCAACACTCGAGGTACTAGCTAATATGTCCACAATGCATCTTATTCAAAGTCCTCAACAACAGACCTTGTTTCAAAGTTATAGTAACTAGAATTAAAGCAAGAATAGCAAAGAAAGCTAGAAGAATAGAGAGGATACTTTTGTCAAAGGTTGGGAATATCTTAATTTATCCCTCTTCTCTCCTTTATAAAGACTTAAAAACAGTATTTTATTATAATAATCATTTTTATAACAATAGAACTGATTTTATTATTCCTCATGTGTTGCATTTCAATTCAACATAGTAGCTACAATTTGTGCAAGGGTTCGCATCTACATGCCCACTTTGTATTGCAAGCATGCAAGTTAGTGCCTACTATGCACACGTGATCCATGTGCAACTGTAGACGTACCCACCATGCATGAAAGTGTCTTGGTTTAAGCCCTTGACCACAAACATTGTTTCAAAGCTACAACAATGGAATTAAAGCAAGAATGGCAAAGAAAACTAGAAGCATAAAAAGAGCATTTTTGGGAAAGCTTGAGAATCCCTTACTTCGCCTATCTTCTCCACTTTTATAGAGACTTACGTAGAATATTTTATTATAATAATCACTTTTTATAACAATAGAACTAACTTCTTTATTCACCATGTGTTGCATCTAGTTGACTTCAACTTTGTCACTTCGAAAAAATCTATATGTGCACTCCTTGTTATGCCATCATGATCTGCATGAAGTGATAAGTGTCATGCAAGAGTTGCACGTGTGGTGGTAGTTGTACCTATTGCAACACGTGCCCACACGAGCCGCATTCCATGCATGCTACAAGTCCCGCACTCTACTTTCTCCCACAAACAACTGCATGCATCATGCATACACACTAGTGTTCCACGCACTACTGTATATGTGTGTTGCCACATGTGCATAGTGGTGTTGTGTGCAAGCTGTTTAGCTCATGCGATAATCCAAATAACCTCTTGAGTCTTCGACAAAAAAAGATTATTGGATCACTGAATTGGTTTATAATAGAGCCCCTAATCACTATCCCCCAAAAACAATCACACTATACACAATTGTCAGAGCCTCTGTGCTCGACCCATATTATTCTAATTCAATGACAGAGATTCCTCTTCAAACTCCTACACAAATTTGTTCATGCGCCAATATCAAGGTGACCTTAGATCAACCCGTAACAATAGTTACACCTATACACGTTGCTCAAGGCAAATCAATTGTTGTTTAGGTAAACCCTAGAGTTACAATAACAACCATAACTCCTCAAATGCTTACAACTCATGCAGTTAAGCAACGATAATGATAACTCCATGGAAAATGGCAATAAATTCCTACAATGCATGTGAATGGTTAAGCAATAAATGTGAAAATGGCAATAATTTCTCAAATGCTTACAGCTCATGCAGTTAGGCAACGATAATGATAACTCCATAGAAAATGGCAATAATTTCCTACAATGCATGCAAATGGTTAAGCAATAAATGTGAAAACATCTCCCATGACCCAAGGATAATAAGAACAAGTCCATGCTAAAAACTATAAAAGGACTTTCAAAAGTCCAATTTTGAGGTAAAGGACGGAAGAGAAACACCCGAATCCTACCTTCGCACTCATTTCCTTCGCGCTATCTTTGAGTTCTGAGGATCAAGTTCTCCCTCTTTCTAACACTATAATTTCACTCTCTAGATTTCTAATACAAGTTTTTGCCTAATTTCCTAAATCCTAATTGTTGCAACAAATAACAAAAACAAAACTTAAGCAGTTCAAATTTGTTAATAGAGACGTTGCAAGATAATACCAAAGCCTTGGGATATAATTCCAACTTGCACACTATTTGAGCTTTATCCTCAACTTCACAAAAACAATTCAACAAAACCGTTCTAGGTCAAATAAATAAATAAGTCCTTTCTCAATTGCACTCTACTAAAAATGAATTCCTTATTAGAATAGACAATTCATTTGTCCCAAATCATCTATTCACCCGATATATATGTTGTTCGTCCCTAATATAAATAGGAGGCATCATTATTTCTAAACACAAGTCTGATTTTCACCAAACGATATGAAAACAAGGTATCCTTTTAGCTAACCTCTGTTCTGTCTTTAAACCTACACCTATTCTTAGTATCTTCTCCTCTTCGCTCCCATCTCACTATCTCTTCCTTATTCTTTATGCCCATGCCCATCTTTAGCTGCACCCTCACCCATTTAATCACCCTACTCTCTTTAGTTCCTTAATTTAACTAGTCTCTCACCTCACAACAAGATGGCACATCTCTCATCCACTCCAAAACAATAACTAACCCCATCCCCTTCCATTAATCTTGTCAATCCTATAAGTCTTTACCTCTCCTCAATGCCTCCACATAAACATTAACATCCCAACCTAATTCTACCCAACCCAAACCTGAATTTTTTTACTTCTCATTGACCTAGAAACCTCCATTTTCCTCTTTTATACTTCTTTAATGATATCAAAAGTCACTTAAATCACTTCCGCTCATTCCAATAAATCCATCTAATCATTATTGGTACCACTATTTCCAAAAGCCATTTAATTCCTTAATAACTCACATGGAAAGCTCCAACACCATGATGATGCTCTATTAAAAACTAATGATATCATCAAATATTCCATTTGGCAATCAATGACCGTGTTGTCCTCTCCTAGCTCTTGAACAACCTTGTGTCATCGCTTCTATTATCATGTTCCATGAGAAGGTCAAGATAATCTAGATTTCCTTAAATCCATTATCTTTCATCAACACAATCACTTGCATCCAAACTCACAACTCAGGCTTATTCTCTCCATAACAACACAAAATGAAGCATTAAAATATAAAAGATATTTCAGAATAAGTGAGATAAATTTCTTGAAAACCAAGCATTTAGAACTTGCCATCCCTATTACCTCATAATGACAAAATAAGAAATTTTTATGATTAGTTCCTCTTAACCCACCACCCATCTCTTTAGTTTCAACATATTGTTCCACTATTCCCAATCTAGGTAAAACTTTCTCACAAATTCTAATGAGTCATTGTGTTGCAAACCCAACAACATTGATTTCTTATTAGATTGACCTCATTGTTGGCCATTCATACTAGTCATTGAGAAGGTGGTTTCACCCAAGATTGTGATCATCAACCATTTTCTCATTGGCTATCCTCCTAAACAACTCATGACCTCCCTAGATTCTGGTTTCTCACTCAAACTTGATTACTATATCCCAAGAGGACTATGAAATCCTTTTCCAACATCTTCAAGCATTAGTTTGTCTCTCATGCAATCACAATGTATCACTCTATTGTTGTCCCACATCACCCTACTCTCTCAGGGTGAAATACAAAATTCAATTGCTCTACATAACATATTCATCTTATAGCACTTCATTCCCTCTTATGAATGGAGACCTTAATTCAAAATAGTGACATAAATTTCCTCCACATTTAGAAAAAGCAAATATCAATCCTAAAAATTTCTTGTCAATTTTTAATATCCAGTCATACATTGAGCAAAATGCATTCATTTATGCATATTGGGACAATGGTGCTATGAACATAGAATATAATCACCATAATTACAAACAAATATGATTCTTAGTGAAAGTATCACATATGGCCTTCCTCTATCTAAATTGAAGTCACGATTAATAAATTTTTTAAATGTTTTCATCTAAAGATCAATCAAAGGAAAATAGTCAATAGCACAAAACAGCTAGAAGAAAAACAAATTTAGGAAAGAGTATGAAGTTTCTATCTTGGAATAAACCCTGTTCGATCAAACTCCAATTAAATAGCTTACTCTTGAGAATTGACAAAATCATAATAATAAGACAAAAGCTATGTAACATAACAGAAGTGTAAAGATGAAATAAGTAGCACCAATCTCTTTCATTCCCAACCCTAATGATGCCTAAAAGTCATTTCTCTTAACGTACAATTGGTTGATGCCATTCAACTTCTCTTTATGAACCTATAATGGAACAACAAAATGCTGGTAGAAGACGACACCAACTAGTGCAAAATTGTGTCCAAAACATTTGAAAATGCAGGAAAAATATGTTATACTCCTAATAAAGCTTCTGTACCTTATAGAGCTGCTCCGTTATTGCTGACCCAATTACACCAGTATAGAATGCAGCCACATAAATGGTGACAAGAGGAGTGAATGACTTGGGACGCCTATATGGCTCTATCATGTCCCACAGTAAAGTCTTTTCCCACTTGTTATAGAGATGATCTGCATACATCCTCCACAACCTGCTTGTCATCTCTGTAGATTCAAAATTATATATAAGTGCATAAATTATTGAAGGTTGATGTAATTGTCAACATGTGTCAGATGTTCAAATGTCCCAAAAAAACAATGTCTAGTAATGAGGGGTTTCACTGAAGATACAAACACACATAAACAAAATTTAATAAAAGAGTAAACCTGAAAAGTCAATAGATATAATCTTACATTACATTTTATAAAAAGTTATCCATAACCCAAAATAAGAACACATGTTGATAAAATTATCGTTGAGAAAAACTTCACTCATAAAAAACATGTAAAATAGAAAAAAAATGGCATGACAAAAATTATAAGGCGAGGCTAAACAAATAGCAAACCAAAGATCTACACCAACACAAAATTAAATGACACAAAAAGTCAAAGCATGAAATGCGATTGCTAATTAAAATAACCAATATAACAAATGATATGGTCTTCTTAAAGCAAATAAGAGCTGTTTGGCTAAAGTTATATAACAATATAAAAGATTCTCCAATATCCACACATATAATATCAAGGAAAAACACATATTTAAAATACATAATCTTCATATCTCATTGAATTAATGGATTCATCAAATTTTTGAAACTTAATAAATTTCATTAGGTTGTTTTTGACATAGCAAACACAAAGTAAAGAACTAAACATGAAACATGGAAATTTTCAACGTGCTTATAATTTTTACAACCACTTTAGATTCAGAGGATAGTTCTCCTAAAAACATAAGGTATGGTGAAATGTTTTAAACTAAGCTTAATGACAAAGTTATGCCATGTTTAACTTCTACAACCTTATAATATAAGAAAAGCAATCAATATAGAAATGCACAACAAAAACTAAAAAAAAACAACCTATTTTATTTCAAACTACTATCAAAACCAAATGTTCGAAAACTAAAGCAATAGGATGCAATTGTTCAACTCAAATAAAGACACTACTAAAAGGGAAATGTCCATAAATGATGGCCAAAGTGAGAATCTCAAAATGTCCCAAAAACAAAGATCCCTCAATGACCTAATTGGATCTTGAAAAATAAAATCAGTAATGAATTTGTAAAATAAACACATTAGGTAATACTTGCTAAAGCATAAATGATAATGAGTGGACTTAATATATACAATTGAATGGCAAAAACAACATGATGTAAAATATAATGAGTACTACATGATCATTTAATCAAAATGTCATTCATATATACAATTACTAATTAATCCTAAAAACACCATGACCACAATCTACAAGCATGTTATCCAAAAAAAAATAATGGTTCAATAAATGCATAAATGATCAACATGATTGTCAATATCTAGAATAAAATGTTTGCATTGTCATGATATTAGAAAATCTTATAAGCACAACATCCAACACCAAAAATACATGCATTATTGTCGTCATCATACCTACATTCCCAGCCATATTCTCATACTCGTGCAGTCATAACAACAATGTCAATATATTTTGGCCAAAACGAACCTATATAAAGCAACTTGCCAAACTTTTTAACATGAATGTCAAGCTAACTAATAAAAAAACAATAAAATGACACTAACCATATCATAATTTATCAAGCAAAAATATGAATATAATAAACAAAAACATAAGGATATCTACATAGATATTTCTAAAAATAAACTTATTTATCTACATAACATCCAAACTTTAAATTTACGTGTGTAAACATTTAAAATTTTACTAAATTATCACCCAAGTTAACTCTCCTCCTCCAAAATGAAATATTATCTAGTTTATTGGGACATACTATTAACTTGATGTAAATTGAGTAATCCTCTCCTGTTTCTAGCTCCAATTGTGCATTGAGTCTACCTTTTAATGCATTCACCTCAATCCAACCTTTTAAACTCACAACAAGGTGAAAACATTCAATAATTTTCTTATTTTTTATTAAATTGATTTAAAAAGTATAAAATAAGAAGTTTGTTTGAAAATAATTATGAAACAATTTCATCATCTTAATATAATTATCCATTTTTTTATTTGGTTGATTGATTTATCACATTTAAAATTTATCATTTAAATTCAGCTCACTTTTATTGAAGAAAGAATTCTATTTCACATTTGTTTAAATGTATTTAATCAAGAAATAAAAACATAAATAGTGCTCTGTCCTTGAAAGTTTAGGAAGCTTGAAAAAATGCACAGAAGAGGTTAACAACAAAAATCATGCAATTAAATCTCGAAATAGAAGATGAATATTAAATCTACTTCAAGTTATTTGAATACTCATACAAAGTAAAGATATATTTTCTTTTATAGAATGGTGATGGTTTAGGTAACTATTAAAGGTATGACTAATGTGTATGTAAATAAGAATATTTGTGGTGATATGGACGTAAATCTCCTTTATACAAGCACACAAATTGTATATCGATTATAATAACCATTGGAAGATACATAAATATTGCATAATATAAAAGATACATGAACAACTAGCAATAATGATAGACATAATGTCAAAATTGTGCAATTGTCACATGAGAATGACGTTAAGGAGATAAAACTAAGCTCTACACAACAACAAAATGCTCATGATAACATCTAACAAGATCAAAGTATGAAAAACAACAACTGCTATCATGCATCACTACACGTACAAGTATATAAGGATCGCTCTTGACAAACAACAATTGTATTAATACACTAAAAGAATAATGCCACTGACCTCAAGGTGCACAGCTGAGATGTAAGGTCTTAAAAGCTCCCAAAAGCCTCACAATAGATTAAACATGCATTTCACTTATTACTTACTAAATCAATTATTTCTAATTTAATAACTCATGCAATCTACTTGAAGCATACCAAAGTAAATGAACACTAAGAGCTAAATAGAAACTAGCATGATTTACAAACATGGTTATACCCAAAGTCACATGAAAAAGTACCTAAATGTTTCTCACGCTGATTTCAATGCAAATTTGTAGAACCTTTTTTTGAAATATTCAAGTCCTATTGTTTCAATAACAAAGAATATCATGGAAACATAGATGGAAAAAATAGCTTCTAAACAAATTATAGTATCGAAGATTAGCAGGAGGAAAGGAGTCAGAAGAATAATGAAATAAAAGATATTTCACAATGATGGTTGCGATATTGTGGAACTCCATAAGCCTTGATGTTATCGAGTAAGAGTGAAGAAAAAGGAAAATGTTGCGTCCTACAACAACTTTGTCACTTGATTGACGGAAAAAAGGGGTGACAATGAATTTTGTACCACGATTGGGCTTAGTGTATTAAAATGCATCCATTAATTTAATATAATTTCAATAACCTTGCTTACTCCAACACAACTGGTCCCACTATTATAAACTTGGTGCCTATCTGGAGCTAAGTGTTTTTAGTCATTTATGTTAGGTTAATATAATATTAGCATTTTTAAGAGAAGTTAAAAATATATCTATGGTCAACTAATAACTACATATTTGCTTGCGTTAAATCTAATTTGTGTTTTACTATTAACTTGGGCTGGTTGGAGGCAACTCTATTTTATTTTTTATGCAATTTTCTTCCATGTTAATAGAAAACAAGATAAGCTAAGGCCTTATTTAGAATGATGTTGTGTTGAGTCACTTACTATTAGGCTAACATAGTATGAGTGGTGTTACTAGGGGTAAAAGCAAAATTATGTTCATGAGTTAGTAGTAATTGTATTTTTGTTTATGATAATAGATAAGATGGAATAAATATACCCTAAAACCAGTACACGCAATAGCAAATTAATAAGATTAAGGTGGTTACTTGAGAACAATAAGGCTGTATTGGTTAATGTAGATAAGTCTCAATGCTAATCTACACAGAGGATTTGGTTATTGAGTATTCTTGTTTAGTCTCGTCACCAGCAAGGGAATTGGTTTCTAATGACAAGTGCCAACAAGGAGAAGTCACACAAGGAGTGGAGGGCATGCAGGGAGGAGATGTTGCCAAAGGAGAAGATGTTTGTTTCAAAAATTCACATTGAATAATGGTATTAACTAAAGGAGTGTTTAGCAAGAGTTGATGAAATTCACTTAACTGATCAAGATTTCAATTATAGATTCATTAAGCCATCAAAAAAATTTACAATCGCAAAAAATTGAGACAAAATAATAAAAATCGTCTAAAAGCACGATGCAGTGAGACCAACGCACATAACTACGTGCGGCAACACACAAAGACGTTAGCATGCATGTAGAAAGGTGCAGCACATTGGATGCCCTTTCCAGCTATGCGAGGGAGAGCACACAGAACCACCGCACATGTGGAGCACACGTAGTAGTGGATATACCCATAGTGCACATGCGGCACGTGCAGGCACTCTGCAACACCTACCGCCGCACACAGTCCACGTGTGTGGTATACAACTGGGCATTGTTCGCACATGTGAACAGTACCAATAGTGCAGTCATCCACGTGCACAAATGGACCTTTGCAATTCGATTTTTTGTTACAATGAATTTTTTTGTCAAAACCTTTTTTATCATGTGGGAAATAAAATGATATATATGTTATAATAAAATATTATATCTAACTCTTTGTAAAAAGAGAAAAAATAGTAAATAAAAACAATTAGGAGAACATTGAAAAATTCTCAATTTTCCAACATATGGCAAAACTCTCTTTTCTTTCTTTCTTTTTTAGTTCTTTATCATTTTCGTTCTTCGATTCCGTTGCGACTCTAAAAACAAAGTCTACTGTCGAGAATTCCAAGTGAAAACACATCATAGGCAGATTATTAACACTACCTATCAAGCAAAGCTTGAGCAAATAAAATCGAATTGTCGCAAAGTTCTACACTCAAATAATTATAAAAGCTCGATGGCATAAAACAAAAAACAAGTACAATATCATTTTCTAGACTTCCGCATATATTTCCTAACAATAACATAAGAACATGTGCATTAGTGTTCGTTATTTCCTCTTGCTATGCCTAAGGTAAACTATTGGTTCTCTATTAATGATGATAATATAACATGTCATTGTTATTGACAATTCATGTCATTAAAAGTACCATTACCACAACACATTAATCAAATTACAAGAATATAATACGAGACAAAATATGGAAAAAAATATATATATGTGTAACATATAGTTAATTACCTCCACATAGCACATTTTAGTTTGCTCGTGAGTAAGTATTAGATTTACAAAACTAATAAAGTTATAGTGGTGGCATCATCCAAACCCATCATCTAGTTGCAAACATCTTGAATAATAAAGCATGTCTCACATTAATAGAAAGCTTGCCAAAAATGATCAAAATGGTAAAAATTTAACTAAAAAGTGCACCACTTGCAATGTTGTTGCTAGTTAAAGGCACTGGGGATCTATGTCCAAACGAGACTTTTGGTTTCCCTTAACTAGGTTGCATTATTAGGACAGTTTTTAATAATAAGCCTAAGATTCTTGCCAAACTGCATTAATTAAGACAAAAAACATAGATATGCCACATCAAAACAACACACAATTGATATACAAGCAAACAAGCTCTATAGTAATGTGTTAATTAAGATGACAAACATAGATATGCCATAGCAAAGGCACCTAACAAATTGGGCCAAAGTAAACAACAAGGCTGCAATGGACTTGCAGAGAAGGCAAAGTAAAATTTGAGAGAAGATGAATCCCAAGCAATCGAAAATATAGCATATAAAACATGACTTTTAAAACTCAAGATGTGACACTCGATCAAAAAAAATGACAAGTGATTGTTAGGTAATATTCTAGAGGTGAAACCATCGAACAAAGAGCAACTCTTAACCAGCTTTTAAACAGAATGGTGTTGGGATGGATAATCCAACACTGAAAAAAAATCCAATGATTTTGGACTATATAAAATCATGTTGTTATGATATTGAAATGCCTTGTGGGATAAAACCCATCTTGGTTGGTCTAAGACTACAAGAAAAAAGCAATGCATTGACATAATAAAATCATATCATGCCATTATGATAACAAAGCAATACCAACTCATAATATGATGTGATTTGAAAACGAACCAAAAAAAGTTGGAAAGCTTATAATGTCTAGGACCAAAGAGAGTAAGGGGCGATCACCTCCTAATGATAGTAGATGATTATGAGTTATGTATGTAAGATCATAGCTTTAAAATGTCAAGATATCTTTTACAGGAAAATTCTACTTTAGCTAATATGTGACAACAAAATTGCTATAATCTAACATAATAAGACCAAGTTGTGGCATAAGGTATATGATTAAAAAGGCAAGAGCTCTAGGCCCTCTATAAGAAACATGAGTAACAAAGTATTAATAATATATCCTTCCAATCAAACCATCCAACCAAAAAATATGTAATAGAGATAAAAAAAAGGGAGCAAAGGATAATGGGGCACAAAAAAATTAGGACTAATTATTGAGGGGCTAGCTGCTAATACAAAGAACAAAACACAAAAACATTGCCCACTAAGGAAGTAATCAAGAGAATTTAGTGAAATAGAATAAAGGAGTTGTGGATGAATAAGAAACAAGGTTATTGTGAAGATCATTAGCTAATGGAAGTCAATCGATTATCATGAATCTCATCAACAATCAAGCAGGAGGATTGGCTACCATAGACGAGCATCTCCAAGGAGAGGTCATGGCAAGAGGAGAGGGTATGCAGGGAGGAAAGGGATCACATTTAAACTAGATCTTGTGAGATTATGACTGAGGAGTTAGGCTTTAGGTTTAAGTGCTATAATTAAGTACTGCTATTATTTGAAATGGAATTTTGGTAAAGTTAGAGGGTTAACTTGAGTTAACCCCAAAGACATTGTTTGTTATACAAGGCCTTAGGAGCTAAGACTGATTTTGTTTAGTCACCTTGGCTTTGGGGATTGCTTCCCATGGTATCCTAATATTCTTTCTCTATTCAAACATATGTTGGTGCCCCTAAGTTGAGGCTATTTAGTATCTCAAGCTCTACCTTTACAATCATATATACTACTATATTTTTTCTTTTTATCTAACCAACTAACTAAACATCTCTGATACATATGTCATAAAAAATACATTAATTATAAGGTAAAGAATTTAACATAATATAAGAGCTCCCAAAACCTATAAAAAACATTTTTTACTACTATAAACAAAAAGAAAAACAGCTAACACTAACTAATATATTTTTATGAGCATATAATAGTGAACTACTCTTTGCACTCTCTATTAGCTCTGGTGTAGTAACCGCATAGCAATTGAAAAAAGATAAACGAACCACTAGTTCAATAGGCAGATCATTATAATAATTTAATATTAAAATATACAACTTACATTAACATGTCAAATAGGATATATATAATAAGAAAAACAAGCTTATTAATATAAATATATCATTCTTATTTCGTAATTATCACTGGGACTGGATTCTTTGCAAAACCATCAACCACACCTTCTAAGGATCTTCAACAAGTACAACTCAATACATCACAAGTTAACTAAAGTTATCAGCAATAGTGCATCACCATGAAAATGGGTACCCAAAACTACTATTGGATGTCGTTATGCCAAATCTCATAATAAAAGATCAAGCACATAGTGGTATGATGCACAAAGGACGTATATTTCATTTCCAACTTTATGATGCCAACACATAAACAATATTTTAAAGTTATTTTTTTTTTCAATTTTGCCCATTAATCATTCCACAATATTTTTTAGTATTTTCAAATATCAAGTCATCCATTTTTGTTCCAAGCAATATCAAATATTTTAAAACAAATTTACCAATCTATTTCATTCTAGCAATCAATGATAAAATCAAACCAACACATTTCTAATTCTATTATAAAATACACAATAGTGTTCACTATAGACTATTCCTATTTATAGCATATTGCACACCATACATTACAATTCATCCCAATTCAAGTTACTTATCTACTTGTAATTTAATGCACACAACGACCTTATATTTCATGCTGTGATACTAACCATGACCAAAGGTAAGCAATAGTTCCTTCAATTTTATAAACATCATATAACTTCTAAACTGACATAGGATTCACCTACCTCGAAATTTCTGTCCTGTGCCTTTCTCTCTCCCTTAGTTTCTATCTTTTCTTTTAATTTTTCTGTTCTTTTCAGACAGAAGCCGGCTTCATACGCCTCGACTCAGCCAAAGAGAGAGGCCGCGAGCACAACCTTAGGTTTGTGAAGTCACCGGAAGCCACTGGTCCGAATCAGAGGGACGACGGAGCAGCAACAAATCGAAGCATTAGACGGGACACGATGCAGAAAGGTTTACGATTACGATTTATATAACACATATTTACTTAATTAACTAATTTCTTATTTAATTTTAAAATTTCAAAAATCAGTGATAATTTAAAGATATCTAAACAAGTTTTATTTATAAAAATTTTAGTTATAATGTTTTAAAATAATATCTTTTTTAATTAATTTTTAACATGCAATAGAAAGAACCCCATAATTCAACAAATGCAATATATTAATTTATTTCACATTTTAAAGCAAATTGTACATCACTCATTTTAATTGCAAATAATAATTTTTAGTATACTACATTGGGATTCAAATACCTCATTTTCCTTGGTCTACATTTGAAATAGATTTGCATTATACCAATGATTTATTACTATATTCAAGCCATAGAAAAATTATTTAATTGCTAATCCAATTTGTAACATATAAAATAATTATATTTAATTGATAACTAATGATGATCATTTGATGGCATTGTGATGGGCAATAGTAATAGTTAATCAATAATAATTAACAAGGATTCATTTGAAGATAAAAAATAAAGAATATAGAAAATAATATCCTATTTTTGTAAGTAATTTTTTCACTTAAAATGAACCAAACATTAATTTGATAATGACCAAAATTTCAAATATATATTATATTTTCTATTAATGTGATAACAAAAATCCCTATTTATTCTTAATATGACAACTAAGAGGCCTTATATTGTAAGCAATTGAGTAGCTACGATAGTTACCTAGCATGGAGCAAAGGACTAATCTAAAAATAATAATCGTGCATAACCAATGATCGCTAGTGGCAACAATGACTTTTCCATCCAAAAAATTTTAAATATGTAATAAATAAAAAATAAAGAAATTATTTAATCATTTAAAATTAAAGTGAGAAAAATATAAAAAAATAAATCTCATCTTAATTTATAATAAATCATATCAAAATAAAAGATTTTGCTCACCTCGATTCCCAACCCTACTTCTAGAAATGTTTTAACTTTGCATGTTGCTGTTTGATTAATTCAAAGTGAAACAAATCACATTTACCACAACTTCTTGATCAACCCTAACCATCCTCACTCATTACTACTTAAACATTACCAACACTTATTGTTAACAATCCCCTTCGACTACCACCAAAGACTCTTGCCTCCATGTTGCTTGTCTCTAACAGTGATGAATACCATTGTTGTCATCTAAAAAAACTTCTTGTTAACCAAACAATTGTTAGAAATAACACTTCTCTAATATCACTCTTCTCTAGACTCCACAAAAACCTAACATAAAAGAACAAACAATGCCTCAAATCTTCACAAGTTGATCTCACAAAAAAAATAAAAGAAACTATGAACAGTGTTCTACATACCATTGATATTTTTTGGAAAATAAATCAATAAAAGGTTGCATTTTTACCAAACAAACGATAACATCATACCTACTGTAGAAAACATCCCTCATTGATGCAAACACATTTCAAGCATTTTTCTGCATTTAGAACAGCTTTAGAGCCAACCAAAGCTCATTTGATTCATTAATATAAAGCAAGAACAAACTAGCACTCATAAAGAGGATTAAATCAGAAAAAAGAACTCAAAAAAAAAAACTGAAAAACCCAAAAAAAATAGTAGACAAGAATTATATCAGATAATTTCTAACAAACAACCAATATTCTAAGAATAATACTAAAAACATTTAACATCTAAAAATGATAAAGTGTACAAGGATACAGCAAATTCAGCAAATGCTATAATCCAAATGACATCAACAGCTGTAACATAAATACTACAACAAGGCTTTATCAATGAACAAATTCTTCACAAATGTTCATCCCTTAGCTGCGACTGAAACCAGCTGTGCTCCGGCAAGCCTCGAATCGGTCCCATTGCTGCAATAGCCACACCCTGGAGTCAAACAATATGTTAATATTCCTCAATAATTCAGCAAGGTAAAATACAAAAAAAAAGTAAAGAACAAAATAATATTGCCTGGTTGATTATGAACATTCTTGCCATCTCTTTTATGGTGGAAGCATCGACAGCATCAATTCGAGCAAAGAGCTCAGGAAATGGCACCACCCGGCCATAAGTTAGCATCTAAACAGAAAGAAAGATGGTAATTTGTTAAAAAAGATGGGATACTTCTGAAGAAAATGTATTGTGGTCTAACTTCACCTGGCGACCGTTGTTCTCTGCAACAGCTGTTGAGCCATCAATGTGCAGCAACAGACAAGACTTGAGCTGCATGACAAAAAAATCAACTATATGTGAAGGATGCATTGAGAACTTTGCATAACTTTTCATAAGTTTGGACAGCAAGCAAATCAAATGCAGTAAAAAAAGTTGTCCTATGGTCAAATGCAACCATAAATCTGATGCTTTAGAGCAAGTTTTCCATACAAATGAAAAGAAAATTTAACAAAATTCTACTTTTGAAACACCTTTTTAAAGGAAACGACTTAGAAATAATGCTCATTAGAAGGAATTACGATCTAGATTGCCGAAACTAACAGGAAAAGAGAACTTTTTTTGAGGTTATGGTGGCCTATATTTCATTAAGCATTGTAATTAAGTATAAAAACTGTTTTCTCGATAAGGATTGAGCAAAAATCAAGTGAGATGGACATGCCCGCAAACCCACAACCAATCAGGCGTGATTTCTTTCTCAAATAAATGACACTACATTCCTGAAGTCCAAGCCAGTAATATCCCAATAGACTTTAGTAAAAGAGCTCTTAATCCCATCAAAATCATGGTCATGGTTGTTTACTAGATATCGTAATCTGCTCTGCAATCAAAGCAACAAAAAGAGCAGCTTGAGAAGAACAAAGTGCTTCAACTAAGTGATAAAGCAGTAAAGAGCACAAAACAACGCTATCCTCAATCTTTGCTTCATACTATGAAGATAATTGATACTAATGGCTCTTTTCTAGCAATTAGCATGGAGGCTAAAGAAGGTGAAGTTGTGGCCATTGAAGTCAAACACCAACCTCAAATCAACTATATTATCAATGCCTAGAAATATCAAACACCAACCTCAGAAGAACAAAGTGCCCAGAAATATCAATGCCAATTGGTTCACAGGCCCTCAAATCAACTATATTATCCTCAAGCCCATGAGTAGCATCAAATAAGTTCCCCACATGCTCCTTACTACACTCCTTGAAAGCCTGAAGAGTATCAGTGCACCTCTGGATTCCCACAAAAGTTCAGTCCCAAGCGTTCGTGAGGGCGACACGACAAGTGTCAAAGGAGAGAAAACTGCTCTCAAACCAGAGTTGGCAGCATTGTGACTTGAAATTGACTTTCTAAGCTTGTAGGAGAAAGGAAAATGATCCCATTCCATATGAGCAAGATAAGAAACCTGGCATTTAAGAAATGCTGTAACAGCCACAGAGTTCATGAGGATCCTATTAAGTTAAACCACATGAGATCCTATTTAGCATGAGGGTAGGGTTCAGATTATAACTCAATAAATACACACGACACCACCTCAAACCTCCATCAACACACGTTGCAATAGTAGCAATCTTGCTCAATGCCTCATGAAGTAGGTGCAACACTACCTCTTGACAACTCTAATTGTCCAAGGCATGGAGAAGCAATGCAAATTCTATGTGGCCAACTTGAGCTGTTACCTACAAGGTAAACGCTCATGCTTCTGGAAAACTCGAAAAGAAGCAAATTGCACAACAATGGCATTATTTCCTGACACCTTATGTAGGCTCACCACTACTTATTGTCCTAAACGTGATATTTAAATGTAAAAAAATTATAATGTGTTATGTTAAAACTGTTCCACATATGAAGGCTCAAAATGTGTTATTTCTAAAAGAAACAAAGCTCTATTCTTACTATATCCTACCCAACCACACTCGTTCACCTTTCCCATATTTGGTAATAGAAAAGCAAAAGTTACCGTATGGGAGGTTTCTTTGATTTTGCCTCTTTTAAGATCAACATTGTCAAGGTTAAATAGTGACCATCGTGTTTGGAGTCTTTAGAAAACATTTTGAAAAAATTTGATAAAACATGAGAAAATGTGTCAAAATTGAGAGCTAAAAGAGCATTGCAGATTGTTTTGCCTCCCATCAATTTTAATTAACTAGTTTAAATTGTTCCAACTCCAAAGTTGACAAAAATCAACTAAAATGATAGAAAGACCATTTGTGACTAAGCACAACAATAAGTTATCAACTTAATGTGATTGCATTGTCAGATCAAAAGCCAATTGATGCTCAAGAGAATAGAATGATAGAGAAAATTAGACCATTCGATTAGGTTCATAAATTATGGCAACAGAGTTAGATGATCTAGGAGAATTTCGATTCTTTGGAGCGCTTCAGGATAGTCATATTTTCCAAATTTTAACTTGTCATGATAGTTCTTAAAGATATCAAGAGGGATTCCAAGTTAAACTCAAATGCAATGGATGACAATCAATGCTTATATCCTCTAATTTCCATCTTGCCAAGATCTATTTGGATTTTTGAAGCTCTTACCTTTAATTATAATATCAGGGCCTTGATCAATATAAAAGACACCTAAGGACCAGAGGAAAAACCATTAAGGAGAATGAGAACCATCTAAGAGGCCACAGGTCCAAGGTTCCGAGAGTTTTCTATCTAGTTGGGGGATACCATGGAAGTAAGAGTCTCTTCCATGTCTAAGGGATGTGTTTTTTTGGTCTAGTTTTCAAGAAAATCATTTATTATCCTTATCTTTATTGAAAAAAGGCCTATGTTAAGGCTAAGGCCTTTTAAAAGAACCTAACTCTATGATTGAGTTCACATGATGGGTAAAGCCAAGGTTGCTTAAATTTAGCTCCAATGATTTGGATGAGTACCTAATTCTTGTTGAAGTTCCTTGTTAGGTTGGCCATGATTTTCCACTAGTTGTTAGATTAACAACTTTATTAAGAGAGTTTTCATAATTTATATATACTTGTTGAAGAAATTGGATCTTCCTATCTAGTGAAGGTTTTTATTCTCTATGCACTATCTTCTTTTGCAAATTTTCCTAATCACAATAAGCAATTCCTATTTAAAGTCTATATGTGAGTTGCTCTCTGTTATTACATCTTTTGGTGTTTTCGTGCAACTCTTTAAGAAAAACATCTTCTGGATTTCATATTATTTTCACAATATATTTCTTCAAAACAATCTCTCAATAGTTCCTCATTAGCATGGAGTCTACCTGTTGAATCTTAATCATGCATCACCTATCTATTGAATGCAAAATCATTGTGTTGTTATTTTTAGTACTTTTCTTTTAAATATACTTCAAATCATGCTTCTCAAAATCAAACAAGGATTAATCAATTAGAAAATTTGATCAAACGCTTCATGGATAAATCTTACATGTAACAAGTTAATGAGTGCTGGTAGTTTACTAAAGTTTAGTTCAACTTTTAGACTTAGGAGCCAGTCAAGTTTCTACTTATGGGGTGACTATACTTAGAGATCTTCATCTATACATTACTTATGGTTAGATTGTCAAATCCTTTATTTAAATATTTAAGTGACACGATTAGAATTATATTATATATCCAATTTCATGCATTCACTTTTTGAATATTATTTTGTATTGTAACGATTTTTAAAGTTGTATTAGGATTTTACTAAATACCACTTCATGTTGTTCTAAGTCTAACTCAAATCACACTTTAAAAAAATTCAGCTTAAAACATGTTAAATATTTAAGTGACACAATTAGAATTATATCATATTTCCAATTTCATGAATTCACTTGTTGAATATTATTTTGTATTGTAATGATTTTTTAAAGTTGTATTAGGATTTTACTAAATACCACTTCATGTTGTTGTAAGTCTAACTCAAATCACACTTTAAAAAAATTCAACTTAAAAAATGTTAATTCAAGTCATATTTTAAATTGCTTATTAGTTATACAATATGATGTTCAGCATTGCCCTTGAATGATCTTTTATTATAACTTCTATCTGCATCCAAATGAGAATTTGTGTCGACATTGTATAAGTATGATATACCCATTATACAAGTTTGACCACTGCCTAAATTAAAGGATCAACATTGTACAAGCATTGTCCGATCTCTAAAGATGAATTCCACTTGCATTGTATGCATACGAAGCTTGGTTCGTAGAAATATATTGTTTATTTCCTCTCAAAATTTGAGCTTAGTATTAAATGGATAAGTATGATTTCTATACAGGATTATTACGACCTTATTCTGTTATGATCGATAAGTGTTATATATTGTATATTACAAAATCTTTGAGTCGTAATGATACACTCTAGTGAAAATCTTATATGAGTAAATAAGCGCACTTATTGTGTATACTAGTGCGATAACTACATCATACTAGTATGGCTTTATCTTGTTGTTGCATTGTATACAGTTAGGTAAAAATACTTGTATTGTAATTATACGTTTGTTAATAAACGCGTTTAATATACCACATAAGTATGATATTTGTATCGTATGAGTACGTGAACCAATATATATAATTCCTCCACGTACTAAAATGATTAATGCACTGAGCTTACATGATCAATATTAAATTATAAAAACAAAAACTCGATATTATACTATTATGATAGTAATATCGCAATAAAACGATCAATTTATAAATGTTTTCACGATCAAACAAAGATAATCTAAGTATAAAACAATTATGATTGAATCATACAAAATTTCGTATTTTATGATCATAATGTATGACATTTTGCTAAGAACTTGATTTTTATGAAAATATGTATCATACAATGGTGATCTATCTTTAAACTAGTACGATCTATACAAACCATAAATATGAACTAATCTGTGTTAGTAAATTCATGCAATCATTTGGTGCAATGAATATCAAAATTTAAGTGTTGTTTATTGTATTAGAGTTGAGTGGTACAAAAGATATCTCGAACTTGTACGATACATTGTTTTAAACAAGTCGGTACTAACCGTATCTTTTGTTTGCCAAGAAAAATCAATGTACATATTTTATCACCATGACATAATGTTATCGGTATACTAATACAAATAAATACCAGCGAATGTAACAACTAGTTAGAGCTTCTCAGGAAAACAATTTTAATCGTAACTTATTCACCTAAATCTATTTCACTCTCTCATATAAATAGAAATAAAATACAAGATAAAAATGATGATGCTTCAACTTGCAATACCTTAACCAAACAATTTGCTTAAAAATATTTACGACTTAAGACTTGAGCATACAAATTCACTTGCAACATCATTCTAAGCTCAGTTTACATTTCATTTTTGCTTAGTACATAATGAAAATATATTATCTCTCATTTAGCAATTGTGTCACATTTTGTCTTTGAAAAATTAGGACAAATTATTTTACAAACTATTTAAAGTATTGTATACCTCAATATTTTAGTTGTCGATATTGTTCCAAATAGTTGACTTGTGTATAACCATGTGTAGAACTTTAATGGAGTTGTTGCTATGTGTGTGGCCAGGTTGGGCTACTATTTTAAGCTCATGGAGCTTATGCTGATCAGGTTGATTAGGTTGTCGTGAGGGTTTTTGACCTATCCACCAATTGAGCAAAAAACAATTAAATTACTAAAAATCTATTTGGGTTAACCAAGGGTACATATAGGTAAAAGTTTTGTCCAACCACTTAAAATCTTGTGCTTCTTGCCTCACATCTTTGAATACTTTATTTCTTACTATTACAGATTTTTACTTACTTTAACATGTTTTAGTTTAATTCATAATCAATAATAAAGTATATAGAAAAATTAAGAAAAAATTTTAAGAATCAAATCTATTTGATTGAATATTTTTTTAATCTTTATATAAAAACAACAAGAAGTTAGCTTAATGTTATGAATATTTAAGCTTAACTCAAACCTAATATTGCTAACTTAATATTGAGTTTAAAGGAATTAAGTATTGCACTAAAAGAAAAGTCATGTACAATTGATTCAAAAAAATAATATTGTTGTTTGGCATAGCTTTTGTCATCAATAAGTTTATAAAAACTCACAAGTCAACCCGTTCTCCCCCGTCTTATGAGCTAGCAAGTTGCCAACATGCAACCAAAAGAACTTGTGGAAGAGTGACATGGATCATTAAATCAAACTATCTGCATTGGTTTTGGCTGATTTGAAACAAACACCTCATTTATAGTTCAAATTATTATATGTAACATTACATCATGAAGTGTTCATTAATAATGATATTGATAGAATATACCATATTATAAAAACCAACAAGCAAACCCATGACAAGGACACCATGTTTGCAACCATCTAAATGAAATCAAACTGTTTATGATCTTTATTTTATGATATACACTTTTATTTTAGTCTCTTACAATTATTTGTGATAACCTTGTCTCGTGCTTTAGGTTGTGTAAGATGGAGTAAAAATAAAATATTGAATAGCATCAAGTAGTTTGATTTGCATGATGGAATATCTAATTTGTGCTTCGCACGAACTAACTAATACAATGGATTGCATTTATGATAAAAGGATTAATTCTAAGCAAAAGACCATCTGATTGTGTCATACTTAAGATTAATCAATAGTTAAATAAATTATTACGCAAGTAGGGGCATCAAAAAGCTTGATACCTTATATAAGATGATAGTGATTGGAAGCTAGCTTATACAAGTCACTAGATGATCCATATGTCTAGGTTAGATCATGGCCAACAAAGACATTTTTATGAAAGAAGTCATCAAGAAGAAGCTTGATCTATAAGATAATCTAGTCCAATAATTGGGTATTTTAGTTATTTCAAAAAATATTTTATACAAATATTAAGGTTTATGGATCTTTTAACCAAAAACTTGAAAATTAGCTTATTTTAGGATATTAAGAAACAACCAACGTTTAACTTTCTTCGCAATTCATATTTGACTTCTCCTAGCTAAGGGGATTCCATTAAAGATGTTAAAGGCCACAATGTGCAACCAATGTCAACCTCATCCCCATTAAGACAAGTCCCATTTTCACCAATAGTTCCAAATATTTGCTATTATTAGCCAATGCCCTTCTCATTCTTGCAAATATCATTTGTATCAACGGGAGCCAACAACACAACATAAGTGTATTCCTTACCAATATATAGTATGATTGTCATTAAATATTACAAAGCCTTTTTCCATCAATTTTAGTAGTACAAGAAAGTGAATGTCCAACCAAGAACAGCTTCCTTGTTATCATTAATTTGATAGATTCAATCATGATAGACAGAATTTTAAGCTAATTTATTCATTATTACACTACTCTTCTTAGTTATTCATGGCTCGTGTTTTGCTGGTTAATGTCTACCATTAGTATTCATGCCTGCCCATAGAATCTGTCTTCACAGTGCAAAGGTTGAATTCCTTCCCTTAGTCAATATACACTATCTTCTTGGGAAACACTCGGTGAACTGAAATTTAAGGCTAGTGAAAAAAAAAATTCTGAGAAATCGTTAGCAGCCAAGAGAGGCAATCCTGACACTTCTGCCTCGAGAAACCATTCAAAATAGACTGAGTTCAAGCTGTAGTTTTGTTCGGTGAAGTTTCAAGACATGGCTTGATTTGAAATTTCAAGCTGCTTTTTGATTCAAATGGAGAAACGTGGCTTTCAATAGCATGACTTCATCAAACACTGTTCTAGCACTTAGTGAAGTCTATCAACATTGTGAGACTTTGAAGATCAAAATTCAAAATAGGCAATAAAACTAAATTTTATGGAGAAAAAATTAGAAGTATGCACAAAATACAAACTAAATCTTTCACATACATCAAATTTGCACTAACTACATAACAACACTTAAATCTGAGCAGTATTCAACAATAACAAACCAGGTGAAGGTGTCAGATTTTAATCATTAAAGAATAGGGTTTTTCAGATTTTCTTAGTCAAGCAAGGTACCTTTTTGGGCATCTGGATGGTTGGTAGCAGGTCAGAGAAAGGGAACAAATCCCAAAATATCCATTTTTCAAAACTTGGGACTAGGCCAGGCTCAATTAAACATTATATCTCATTCGTTTTTTTTTTTTTTTTTTTTTTTTTTTTTTGGCACAAAAGCTGACAAACCTGATTTTTCTTCCATCTCACTCACCCAGCATTCATATGGCTTCATTGATTGCGTTACTGATTACAAGGTCTTATGCCACCTCTCTTTGGTTGTATCTCACCCCAACAGAGACACTGTTTGTGAAACACGGCAGTGTAAATCCTTACGATTCTTTTTGCAAAAGTATAATTTCCTTCCAAAACAACATATAAGCCTAAAAGACAACAATTTTTAAGAAATAATACCATTTCTCAGAAAATAAAAAACATTTAGTACCTTTGAATGCAGTTCAGTTACTTTCCTGCTCTTCAATCAGTTAATTTCTCAAATGCACTAATGTCGAATTCTTGATCCATTCAACTTAACATCCAATCACAATACACTATTTAAATGTTTTCATAATTTGTAGGAAGAACATGGTTGATCTCGTGATATCGTGTTAAAAAGGCTATCATAAATGCACCCTGGTTCCAGAATGAGACACTAAAGCCTGACGTGCTATATAATGTGCTAGTTACTCTGAGAACATGCAAGGTTTGGCTCAATCACATGGTGGTCGGCCATGGTTCATTATAATTGCTCAAAGACTAGATTAAGCATCTTGCATGGGTTTCAATTCCCTCAATCAAACCTTCTCTTTAAAGCATCTTCTCCCAAGTCTCCCCTTCAAAGATACCTTAGACCTATTCAAGAATGAGCTGCCCACCTTGAGGGGAAGCTAAACATTCTGCCCAATAACTGGCAAATTGATTTTAGCAACTCATCATTAACAATTCTTGCGATCTAATCAGCTAAGTTAAAGCATGTAATAATAAAGTTCACCACGTACAACACAAATGCCTGGCCAACCAGAGAGCCATGATAACCTATAGAGCTTAACAATACATGAATTACCTAATCCAAATCAAAAGACAACACATACCAACTACTTGTAAATACTCTTCTTGACAGAGACACGTTAAAAAAATTTCCCATCAGCATTCTCCATATAAAAAGAGATTGTATCCTTAAGAGTGGCATGAGGATATTAGAACTAAAATGTTTAGTGAATTACATGTATTCTATTTCCTTCATTTTTTTTTGGGCTTCATGGTCCTTAAGGGTGAAAGAATGAATTCTCTGTAAAGCAATCATCGAGAAATTAGAGATTTTCCATTCTTTTCGGCTTGTGTGTGATCCTTGTATTTGTTTCTTAGTTGTTAGTAAATCTACTTTAAAGCTTATGATTGCATTTCAAAACTTCATCTAGATCAGTCATCCTCCACACGTCTATGTTGAAAATAAAATGAAACTTAGCATCAAACAATTTTTTTAGTCAATACACGTCATCCACAAATACCTGTTAGACCATCTTTTGAAGTATTTTCATGAAATACAATCATTAAAAGCCAACCACATCCCAATTATTAGGGATTATCTTACTAAAAAAAATATCACTCACAATATCGTAAATCTAATAAGAATTCAAAAGTTAGTTCATTGCAATGCAAACATTTCAATGGGCAAACTAAGTAACAAACTACACTCATCCAACCAAATTTCTAATTCATCTATTTTAAAAGAACAACTTTTAACTATATGTTATCATGTGCCAAAACTATTAAATGCTGTGGATGAAAAAACTCCAAAGCATTTTAAAAGATTATATGAAATGTGATATATTCAACATCTTTTATGGAGTATTCATTATTAAAGGCAACAAAATATTAAACCATCATGATTGTACACCACTCACTTGATTTCGAGCTCGCATTACTTCTTCCTCAGAAACTTGGTATGCCAATCTCCTAATCTCTTGTATTACTATGCGAGACAACTCAGGAAGACAATCAGGCTATAGTAAACAAATAAACAATGAATATTATCAGATAATGCACCAAAAAAATAACAAAATTAATAGATGAGCACATTTTAGCATTCTTATACATTAAGGAAAAATAAACACAAATAAATGTCTTTTTTGCATATTGCAGAGGAAAAAATTCAAGAATCAAAAAGAAATAAGAAGGTTAGAATAAAATACAACAAAACAAGCACCAGATTCTTTGATGAGATTAAACTAAAACCATCTTCATTTCAACCATTCAAAATCCATTTCAACTGCTAAATATGATAATGAAAAATAAAAGTTTTTTCCACACAAATTATTTAGTTCGATCTCCAATATTTAACAGACTCTTACCTAAAATATATTTTGATGAAAAATTGAGAAAAATCAAATAGCAAGTGGATGATTCATACATTTGTCTCACTCCAATAAAGATCTTTGAACTTCTGAATATTGCCTACTATTTTACTATCAATGTGATAATTTAATTAACAAGGAGAACACTTTATCAACATGTAAAGATGATATTTCTAGGACTAGCAATCCATCGATAAATAAGCACATTTGAAGCTTTTTAACTTTTAAGTAATAGAAAAAGAAAAAAGAGAAATTAAAAATATCCATGTACAGGTGCATGAAGAATAAAATCACATGAAATTTAAAAATGCAACGTATGATATGAATGGCAATAGAAATCCTTTTGACGTACCCTGGTAGTGCAATAGATGCCAAACAATCCTATATCACGGTAATTCGTGTTGAAAGCCATCATACTCTCTGCCATACCATTCATGCTTACTTTTCGAGCTAATTCAGAACTGAAAATATTGAGCACAATGATGCCATTCAACTAAAAACATATAGAATAAAATCACTCAATCTTCACTAAAATAAAACATCAATTCAAGCTTCATCATACCCAGAACAATTGCCTACACCAACAGTTTTATTCCATGATCCAAATAGCGTTTGAATTACCATAAGGGGAATGGAATTAGCATCAGTCCATCCTACGCCCTTGAGGGCAATAGCCAGATGAACTTGTGGCATAGCCTCACTTTCCACTCGCACCTATATATACATCAAATCATAGGTTAATTTTCCTAAAGTAAGTGATACTGAATCGGCATCCTTGAACAAAAAAGGCGATCAAATGTTATTGGCAAAAGTAAACCTCGCAAGCAGTGAAAATAGCTGGCTTAGCTGTAACAAGCTGATCAGCCGTTGTTGGATCTCTAGAAAATTTCTTAAATAAGCTTTGCACTAAATTAACTATCTCATCATGCTTAACAGCACCAGCAGCAGAGACAACCTACCAAATCAATGAATGATTGATATTAATTTACCAGTTCACAAGAGTCATGCATTATAAGCCAAAAAGAAAAAGATAGCAATAAATTTCAGAAACTTAATATACCATCCTTTGGCATGTATAATGACTTGAGATATACTTCAATAAATCAATCCTTGAAATAGACTGAATGTTTTCTTCTGGGCCTAATATTGAATCTCCTAAGGGATGCTCATGAAAAGCTGCTGCATGTAAGTGGTCAAATATAACTTCTTCCATCTGTCCTTGCACCTATCTAACCAACATGTCAGACATCAATTACAATGGATGGCATAAAATGGAATTACCCTAACTACAAGAAGTCATAACTAAGTAGTCCAATAGATTGCCATTCAAAAACAAATCTTACCTCTTCCATCTCCCGAAGTATGACACCACGTTCTCTCTTAATGGCATGCTCAGGAAACCTAGAGTTTTGCAAGATGTCAGCAAGCACATCAACTGCAACTTCAATGTCCTTAGACTGCACATCAGCAAAGAAGGTTGTCTGCTCACGAGAAGTATAAGCATTAAGACGAGCACCCAAGTTCTCAATCTCCTCCTCCAAAGACCGAGCAGTACGACGAGCTGTTCCTTTAAAGATCATGTGCTCCAGGAAGTGGGCTGTACCATTGGTGCCTGGAGCCTCAAACCGGCTCCCTGCATCAATCCACACACCAATAGAGGCCATACGCGAGGAAGTCACGGGGGCTGATTGGGTAACCACACGAATGCCATTTGGGAGGGTTGACAAGCAAACCTGTGGGAAAAGTAGGAAAGGGCTATGGTCTACCAGCCGAGGTTCAGGAGAACTATACTGCAGAAAACGGTAATCAGGTATTGTCTCCTCTAACGTTTTGGAATTCGCTACGAGGGACAGATATCGCATCCGAGCATTGGATGCAACTGCTGCGACCCTTCTTTTAACATTAGACAACAAATGTGCCATAATGAAAGCGCACGATAGGCCAGATACAAAACAAAAATTTATCACCTCGATCTGTTTTCAAACGATAATAAAGAGTCAATGGACTTCAAACTGAAAATCTAGTAAACAGTCATTGGAACATATAAAGAGAAGAAACGAGAAGATGAAAACAGAAAATCTAGTAACTTTAACGAAAGTTTTCACCTTTCATTAAAAGTTTTGATGGAAAACAGATGTCTGTCGCAAAGGCTAATGTTTGAATAAGCATATGATTATTAAAGAACAAAGCAAAGACGCGGCACAGCAAAAGGGTTAAGATCAAAGAGTAAATTAGAATGGATAACAAGACCACAACAGAGCCCTCGGGATTCCGAAGCCCTAACCCGATAAAACAAACGAATTTCGAAGGATGGAACTTACAAGATGCGAACTGAACCCTCCACGAAGCAGTAGCAATCGCCGCTATCGGTTGCGCTTGTGCTGTCCAAAAACAGGATGCTGGAATTCGAATGTATTAAAAATAAGTGCCCTTCACCTTGCTTAAAGGAAATGTGACAAATATTTTGTTTAAATACTACAATTTCTTATGATTAAAAATGTACGTAAAATTCTTTTTTGATATTGCGATATAGTTTTTTGAGGGGGAAGATGAAGAAAAGTTAAAAACTGTAAAGAAAAGCTTGGGAAAACTTTAAAACAGCTGCCTGAGAAGAAAGTTATGGTTTTAATCTAATCTTACATGATTTTTCAGTTGGAAATGTGCATGATTTTGCTTGCTGCAGCTGCCTTCGGATCAGAAAGGTGATCATTGTGGACAATGAGGGAAGAAATCGAAGCTACAATAATGAAGAAATTGTTAAAAAGTTCCTTAGAAAAGCTTTGGAAAGTTATTGGAACAATTGCAGCATGAACAGGTTTATTATGATATGACCTTGAGCTAGTTTCACATTAGTTTCCCTTTGGAATTCCCATTGAATTAGGTCCACCCAAATAAAAACAAGTGTTGGAAAGTTGGTTTTCATAACAAAATTTGAGTTGAATATAGAATTTTCTTTAAAATGATTTTAGAGATGTTAGACGCACTCCTAATTCTTGAATAATCTCCCATTTTTGTTTAGTTTAAAGTCAACTTTAGATGTAAATCAAACTAAGTGAAAGAATGGTTCCAATAACACTATATTGTAACTTCTATGCAGTATGTGAAATGTGCAATGCATCTGGTATAAGACATAATATGTTTGTTATATGATGTACAATATGTATAATCTAACATATTATATATTGAACATATATACTTATGTGAAGAGAGAAAAGCAAAAGAAACAAAAAAAAAATGAAAATAAATAAAACATGGTAGTTTTAAGAAAAATGGATAATTATGAATATATTATATTTGAAAACTAAATAAATTATGATAAAATATGTCATATGTTGGTATAAGAAACAACAAGCAAATGAAAAAATGTATAGAGTGTTACCCTGAATGAATCATGTAGGTAAACTAAAATAATTATAATATAAGTTATTATTATTTATCATTAAAATATATTTATTTGAACATAGTAACATGACATCAAATGATTATTATAATATCCTATAAATAATTTTAATAAATTTAAATCTTGAGATGTTAAAAAAAGAATATTCAAGATAATTGATAATTTTATATTATTTTTATAATTATCTAAATATATTTCAATTTTGTTTAATATATTATATTATACGATAGTGTATGATTGTATAGTACAATCAAATGAGATTATCAATTAGATGAACATATTCATAAGATAATACTTCGTCGTATAAGTACAATTGCAACAATGCACAAGCAGAATAAATCATAGTCAATGCATCATCATTATGGGTTGGAGTAATACGACGGGTTGAGAAAGGTGTTGATCGTACCATATAATTGTCTAGTATCACATGTAACATAGAGAAAGAGATAATGAAAACAAAACAAGTACAAATACACTTAAAAATAAACTCATGATCATACAAGATGATCATAACATCATATTAGGTCATTAATACGTATGAACAAATAATCAATAAAGATAATACAAAATCATATAGTATTAATGACACAAATATATCGATATAATATAACGTAAAACCCAATACTCAATCATATAAGTATGATAGGATGAAGGTAACATTGCAAAAATATGTACACAACAATTTGTATAAAATGTTGGATTATATAGCATGACAAAAGCATGTTGTATAATATGATTATGTCATAAGAAAATAAAGATGACTCGATGTACAAGCGTAAAAATAATATATACACTAAAATGATCATACAATATAATAAAAGGATAATATTAGTACAACAATGATCATCATTGATTATAACTTAGTCAAAGATACACAAAATTGATCATACTAGTACTTTAACTAAAATTATGGACTATAACAAAAAAAGAGTTTTTAAAAATAGTTAGTTAAAGAGTATTATATAGTACAATAATAAATAACATAAAATATAATAAGTTGAATATTGTATTTAAATGAAATCATCAAAACATATCCAATTTGAATTGTTTAAGCGTGGAATAATGTTTTTATATATGCTCAATTTATTGATAAAAAGAGTTTTTATAAGCCAAATACCTAAAAAAAATAAAAAATAAAATAGAAAGAAAATAATATATAAATATACAAAAGATTCAAGTGTATAACAGCTTTACATGTATATTTATATTCTTTTTCTTTAAATGCTCATATATTTTATTTATATTGTATTATTATAAATGATTCTTAAATGAGATTACTAAAATATTATAGTTATTTACATACATATATATATATATATAATTATTTATTACTGAGATAATACTAGTCGACTCATATATAGTTTATTATAATATTTTCAAGTCAAAATAAAACATTTAATAGGACTAATAGTACGAAGCAAGAGTTAGCATATTATGATTTAAAAGATGTTCTAATTATCATTAAATTTGTGAATTTTTATTTATTTTATTTAAATAAAAAGGATACATAAATGATTTGTTTATATGTGTGTGTGTGTTAGTGACATATTTTATAAGTATTTATTAAATATCATGCATATTTATTTATTATTATTTTACTATTTATATGTTATTTTTTATTTAATTTTATTGTTTACAACTATCAATTAACCTACCAAGCTTATTATCATCACTACTTGTATTAAATATTAGGACATACATATATGCATAACGAGGGAAACCCATTGTCATGTGACATAGGTCTTCGAGTATGAGTGAGTATTATTGAGCTCTATGATTAATTTTATATAAAATATTCTTATGATAGATATCTTATATGTTTTAGTGGATTTATATGGATGATTACACGTATGTGAAGTTTATAGACAATATTTGAAATATGCATGTACACTGATATGATTTTTATTGATTATTTTATTAACAATGAATATAAAAATGTGTTTTCTTAACCACCATTACCAAACTATTAATTTTATATCCTTAAGATCGTTGCATGTTCTAATGTAACTAGTTTTTTTAACTTTATGTACATATTATTAGGTAGAACTAACATGAATGGTCAAAGAAGACATAGTAATAATTATCATTAATTCCATCTATTTTATCATTAATAATGTATGATAAAAAATGATATTTCATCATTTGGTGTTATCTAAACATCTAATAATTTTAAAACATATTTGATACATATTTAAAAAAATAGTATAACTAATGATTAATAATAAGCATTATATTTACAAATATTGGACTTGAAAAATAGTAATTTATGCCCCAATGGTTATGTGTGTATTAAATTGTGATAAATAACAGTATTAACACTTGAAGAGAGCAAATAATTATCATAAGATGACAAATAAAAAATCATTAAAAAATATGTGACACTTATTTATGCCTAACATGATCAAAGGATAAAATGTACATGCATTACATAAATGAAAGATAAAAAATTTTATATGAAATTATGGTCTTAAAATATTGAAAATATTTTTAAATACAAACCTTATTTAAGTCAAAATGAGGCAAGTCAAAGGGATAATTACAGTTCCTGATTTTATCACCACATAATTTTTATCCCATCTTTTATTTCTTTTGAAAATTTTATCTTATAATTTTTTTATTTTGAAGATTTTTTATTATAAATAAAAATTATTTATTTAAAACCAAATAAATACTTACATAAACAACAGGTTTAAATTTCTTTTGAAAGATCATGTTTATACAAAATAATTCTCTCAATAAATCAAATATCAAATTAGTACATATTATTGCCATAAAAAGCATCTCATTGATCAAATATAATTCAAATCCAATTACAACCATATAGTTTAAAATAAATAACCATAGAGCTAGCATCACCCTCATTATTCTTATATTTTACACCATCATTTTATGAAGCTATTGAGCCAAAATGGATTGCCAATGACCATAGACTCGAGTGATAAAACTATTCACAAGAATGCAAACAGTATAAGATTAGTTTATGCCATATGTTAGTTTCAATTAAATAAACATATTATAACAAATGTCATGCAAAAAGATCTTGAATGAGACTAACATATTAATACAATACTTCAATCATTTAAATTAAATCATTTATATTTCTTTTACAATTATTTTGACCATTTTTTTAAAATTTAATTAGAACCTTTGTTTTTTCAATTATTCTAATTAAACATGTCTTTTTAATTCAATAATTTATTTTTTTATTATCATTTATAGTATAGTCTTTAGAATAAAGATAGATATTTTATTTATCTTTTTGAAATGGGTTTTAATTATGGATGATATCCCCAAATAAGATATATTGTCATTAGTTATATTATTAGATTCTACTTGAAATGATGTCATAGAACAAGTTATAGTTATTTTAAAATATATTGACTATTTATTTTAATTTAATAATCATGTTGTTTGGGACTAAATTTTATTCTTACTATTTATATTATTTTTTATTTTTTTTAAATATATATTTTTTTATTTTTTTCTTTAATCTCATACAGTTAAGCAACAAATGTCATGTCATTGACAATAAAAATGTTGTATCAATACTTTTAATATATTTGTATAAGAGTCAATTAAAAAGAAATGAAAGAATTAAGTATTTGTAAAACTCTATTCAATCATAACATGTTTAAACAAACAAAAAAATAATTTTATAATAAAATATATAATTATTGCATTTTAAATAATCATTATGTGAAAATATAGATTTATATGATAAGTCTTTTTCATTAAATTTATAAACTTCTTTCTAAATTAAAAGTAAACTTTGCAATGTTAATCTCATAATTTCATGTGATAATTTGATGATAAATAAATTACATAACATTGTCTATTAATGTTATGAGTTGAGATTATTCTTTTTAAAAATATTAAAAAATATATTAAATAAAGAAGGGTTGATGATGTATTTTATCATATGAGAAGTCAATATTAAAAAAATTTATATTGGTTGTGTCATAAATATTTAAGTCATACTCTTGATGGTGTGATGATGATTTTAAACATTTTTTATTCTTATTTTTTCTTAATAAATTATAATGTTAATATATATATATATATGACACTTGAGAAATGAGTTCAATGGATACCAACTTATAGTTAAGCATAGTTTCTTATTGTTGACGACTATGATCAGATGATGAGAGGGATAACGATGGATATGTTGGAGAGAGAGAGAGAGATGATGTGAGAAGATAGAAACAGATAAAAAGAAAATAAACCAAACTTTAATTAAATATTTAATTTAATTTATCATTTTTATTATTATTTTTTTCTGTTACATGCTTTGCTATTAAGTATTTTTGTTCTTAGTTGTTTGGAAATATTGGAGCAACGCCACGTGTACTATATATTTTTCGTTTTTGCTCTTTTAAGAGAGCACAAGTTTCCATCGGATAATTCATTTGCCCGATTTCACTTTCGCCTTCCTCTCAGCGGGTCTCCTCGGCCCTAGCTTACATTTCTTCAGCACATCAGCTTGACATGGGGAGCTTTGAAGGGATCGCTTTCGTGCTTCTCTTGAGCCTTGTCTTACCTTCGGCTCGGTCATTTTATCTCCCTGGCGTTGCTCCCCGTGATTTTCAAAGGGTAATTCGTTGTCTTGTCAATTGTTGCTGAGCTGACTCCATGGGGCTTTGGCCTCTTCCCTGTTTATCTTTTGGAGATCTTTAATTTCTGTTTGTAGTCGGTGGGATCGGGCAGGGGATGCTCTGATTTGTCTGCGGACGGTGTATGCAGTTGTAATATATACTATTGATTACTTATCCGATTGTATACTACTGTTGTGGTGCCGATAGATTAACTGCTTCAGCTCTGTTATCGAACATTGCAGGCAGAGCATCTATTTTTCGTGTACGGATTAATTTGTTCAGGCACCATCTCATTCATTGAGACTTTCTCCCTTTATGCTATTTTCTGCAAAAGTTGGATTCTAATTGGTTTTTAGAAGGCAGGCTCCAATTTTGGCTCATACTGGGTTTCATCTGGACTTTGGATGCATGATGTTGCTTTTAAATGTTGGAATTCATATTTTCGCGTGACTTGTGGAACTATCTCTTGCATGTGTATTGTCTGGATCTTAATTTTTCCACACCTAATTCTTCTAGCAGTCCTTTTCTCTCATTAAGAGTTCTATATCGTATAGTTTATTCTTGTAAACGAATGCGATTTTTAGTGATTTCAGAACGTTTTTTTCTCCATTATTTTTATGTTAAAGCTTAAATTCTTTGGCTTCAGCTTGTTTCCTTGTTGAAATGGTCTTCTCATGTTTCTTGAAACCTGGGGATTCCTGATTACTATTTGAAGCTTCTTTTTGCTGGCGAAAGTGAAATCCTAGATGCTCTGACTTGTTACAGATCTCAAGCATGCCATCCTTTCACTTGTTGGTCGTCCTTATTGCAATGGCACACATACCCTCTTCTTGCTCCTTTATGTCATTTTTAGTCAAGAAAACTTATAATACTGAATTTATTATGGTTTGCTTCTATAATGATGTACTTTCTTTGTTAGACATATCAAATTGAGTTCATGTTTTGCATTTAGTTCACTATTATTAGGAATGTAGTCTACTTAGACTTTATAATCATGTAGACGTTGATGCAGTTCATCTTTCTTTAGCCCTTGATTTCATCGACATTAAATTAAAGATTGGGGTGCTACTTATAGTGATTGATGGTGATTCTTGGTTTCTCCTTTTCAATCCATATTTAGTAAGGAAAGATTGGTGTAGTGTTTAGGCATTCTTGATTTGGGACATGGCACTTGAATTTGTTAGGTGGAAGATTTCAGAGTTGAACAAAAGTAACGGAGAATATGGATTGCACTCACTTAAAGATAAATCGTTAAGTACAAGTGAGATCAACATTGCAATTCACATTTTTCTTGAAGCCTTAATATGCAAAAAGTGGTGGATACCCATAGGATTAAAATTTTAGATTAATGGCTTTTTGCTTAGTGGTGTTTATATGGCCCAATTAGGAATTCTTGATGGGTCCAATTCTCTTGACAAATTGGTACTATATGAAAACGACGTAATACGTGTGATAGATCAAAGAGTTTGAGAACAAAAATGTGAGAATTGTTTGCTCATCTTGAACATATGTTAAGAAGAAAGTACACTTATTTTGTATAAGGGTTGCTCATTAAGCCATTCGTGTTCTTAATTCTATCATTGGAGATATGCAAACTTCCCAAGTTTCAGTTTTTGTAATTACGATGACTTCAATAGAATCAATGTTAGTTTTTTTTCTGATTTCAATTAATTTTGTTAAATCCTATTAAATCTCAAAAAATTCAAGATATATATAAAATCCATATGTTTTTAACTAGCTTTAATTTTTTTATTACTTGGCTTATATGTTGCATTTTTATTATTGTCATTTTAGAGAATAGTTAAAAGTGGCTGTTTTGTTTGCTTTTTTTTGTTAGCACACAATATTAAGGTGGGTATTGCATGAAGCATTTATAGGAGATTTTAATCCAAAACACATTGGACAATATAGATTAGAATTATTTGTGCACACAAGTAAACCAATTTCAATTGATTTTAGATGATTTTTTATTTGTTTATATTGTAAAACTAGTTCATAAACATGCATAAAAAAGCACAAAATGGTGAACTAAATCTCATCAATTGATTGCAATATATTAGTGGTTGATTTTAAGTTGATGGGCCTAAAACTTGGTAGATGGTTAATTTTAAATTTGAATGACTATTTTTGACCATGTCTCTAAACTTAGCTAAAGTCAACAAGGCAAGTTCTTTCGTCCAACACTACTAAAGTTTGTCAAAACGAAGTTTTTTTAAACAATATCTCGTTGTTGACAAAAATTGATCCTTTTTGTTTCGGTTTGGCCGAGAACAAAGCCACTGTTAAATTAGTAGGCAAGATCTTTGGCTTTTAATTCCTGTTTGCTGCATTCATTTTCATTATCACTTTGAAAAAAATGCCCCTTGTTGCAACATACACAATTTATGAAAAAAATGTTAGTGAACAGAATATCCAATTTTATTTGAAATATCAAATGTTCTTGTTGCTATGTATTTTATAGATTTTATGAAAGAGTAATGATATTTTTTGTATTCTTTAAGTTCTATTATTAAAAAAATGAACTTAGTTTTCTTACAAAAGTTTGTCAACTCAATCCTAAGTTGAGATTAAATACATATAATATTTTTTTTCTTTGCAAATACAGCAACAATAATAAACCGTAATTTTACTAAGTGAGATGGGCTACATAAATTTTTTGATGTCGTTATGTTTTATCTATTTAGACCTTTCATTTACATCTAGACACTTCAAGTTTATTCTTATAGTCTCTCGTCAATTCTTTTTGTAGCGATCTCTTCTTTTAGTCATGGAAGAAAAATTAAAATCATCTAATAGTTGGGACATTAAATGTCTCATTTTTAAAATTCCTTACTCATCTAAGGTTTTCTCCATAAGCTAATGCTTAATCATTGCCACACAAGCTTTCTCTCATTGTTTATGATTTTGTCTTCTCGAGTATAACGATTCATTTATTTCAATATTTTCATCTTTGCAACTTTTATTTCTATTTTTGAGAATCACTGATCTTAGTATAATGATATTCAACTTATCTTTTTATCTTGAGTGAGATTTTTCAATCAGTTAACACACTAGAATATCTTGTCATTTCACCAAAACTGTTTGAATCTTTTATTAACATATATGGTTTTACAATCATTTTGTGATATAAGCATCTAATAATGAAACATTGTACTTTTCAATATTTTATGTTCATCGATAGTAATCTCTATCCCTTCTGTATTTTTCTCACTAAATTTATAATTCATATACTTTGTTTGTGATCTATTCAAGACCATCACTTGGACTCAAACTCATTCTTTACAGGCCCAGTTTGGCTTTACCCCATTCCCTAGTTTTATCTATTACAATATAATCACTAGAATGCATATAACAAGATACTTGTCTTGATTTGACTGGTGAGGGTATTCATAAATGAGACAGTAGGATAAGGATTTAATGCGGAACCTTGATGAAGCCTAAGGGTTTATTTGTTTCGATGGTCAAACTGCTCCATTTTGATCTCTAACTATTGCAATAGGATGCAACTTCTTTTGGGGGGCTATTTTCCTACCTTAAATGGTGGGCCTCATGTGGGGCTCTTTATGCAAATTTTAGCAACATTTTTAATCTATTTCTTTATACAATTATTACATCTTTACTTAGAGAAGGGAATTTTGGTTCTTATATGATAATTTTATTGCTAAAGTCACGTTCTAATTGTAATTTACCAAGCGCCATTGCCTTCTGATCGCATGTTCCTGCCTCATTAACATCATTGCTTTCCATATGCTACTATCAAAACAAATGATTCCTAAATGTAATTGGGAACTCCATAGTGATTCCTGCTTGCTTATATATATAAAAATCATTGGCTATTATTTGTATCCTTAATGATTCTAATATATTCAATGGCAACTTTTTTTTATTAAGATCTTCTAAGTTAATTCATTTGGCACTCTATCGTACTTGTATATATAGAAAAAGTTAAATGAAGATATTCTGTATTTTTGTAAATTTTTTCATTAAACCTCTTGACAAGTGACTGGTTACATAATCTTCTAAAGTATCCTTTTTTTCCCTTTTAAATGTTCATCAGTTATATAAGGTCCTACATATAAATTAGGATATTCAAGTGATTGAGCTTACATAATTCAGTGATTGAATATTAGGTTTTTGCTGAATGGCCAATTATATTTTAAAAAATGGATCGGTTCTTTGCTTGAGTTGAGCGTGGAAGAACTTCACCAATTTAAATATGAGCTTATACTGCCTCATGGAGCTTGATTAGAGACATGCCTTTATAAAATGTATCTTGAAATTAATACTAAATATGCATGCATTACTTGCTTTCTGTAGATGCATGCCTTATAACATGTACATTTGCATGCATTCATGTATGTATATGAATGTCTTCTTGAATAGAGATATTGGCTATAGTGAATGGAAAATAAAAGTCATGCTGATCAGTTCAAGTCATTAATGCCAATCCAAGATGGTATCCAGATTGGACCACCTGATCTATGGTCTATTTTTTTTTTTATATCAGTGGCTGTGAAGGTTAGATGGATCAAAGATTTTGTAGTTTATGGCAACGATAAAGTACAAAGTACTGTCCATTGAAGTTTACTTATGTTATAGAAACCTTTCCTTTCGCCTTCTATGATAGATATTGGTTTCTAGATCAGTGGGTGGTTGATGGGTAATGCAAAATTTAGCATTTAACTGAAGGCATACGAAGATTTAAGATAAATGGGAATGTCAAAGTGACTTATGGAAGCTTAATTTGGTATCTCATTTTACACTTAATTGGAATGAATGTAGACCTAGAATTAATGGATAACCAAAATAGCTAGTTTGAGGATAATGCTGAGGAGGGAAGCTGTTTTTTTTTTTTGTTTTTTCAACTTTATTTCTGAATGCTTTGATATCCGAGAATAGTGTGTTGGCTACTTGTGAACTTCCTCTGGTAGCAAAAGTGATTCTTCTACTACCAGCACATTAAGCATACCTACTCTCACCAGACATGAGGCCCTGCTCACTGTATTACACGACAAGTTATCTATTGCTTACAATCCTTATATTTATGTGCTTAATTTATTGCTTTGGTTCAGGGTGCTGAACTTCAAGTAAAAGTGAATAAACTGTCATCTACCAAGACTCAACTGCCATATGATTACTACTTCTTGGAGTACTGTAAACCTAAAAACATTGTAAACAGTGCTGAAAATCTTGGTGAGGTTCTTCGTGGTGATCGTATTGAGAATTCTCTCTATATAGTAAGTTCACGTCCTCTTCTTTTGATCCAAAATTTGTATTATATGCTGGAATGCTTAACTTCGATTATTATCTTTCCAATTGAAACATGTACTTCCCAGTTTAAAATGATGATTGATGAGGCATGCACAGTTATTTGTCGGCATAACTTCACTGCAGATGGTGTAAAGAACTTCAAAGAGAAGATTGATGATGAGTATCGTGTAAACATGTAAGAGTCTTTAAATGTGTGCTAACACATATTTTGTCAAAGTTGAACATAATACAGTTTAATATTATTATTTTCTCTTATTTGCCTATGTAATGTACGTTTTAAATGATAGAATGAAGTTTCAATTCAGTGACATTATCAATTTGAACAAATTTGGATGTCTAATTACTATTTCTATGTTGTTGGCTATGTATTTTCAAGAGCTGACAATTGTTTGATCCCTTTTGTAGGATATTGGATAATCTTCCTGTTGCAGTTTCCAAGCAACGAAGAGATGGAAGCCAATCACCGAGCTATGAACATGGTTTCCGTGTCGGTTATAAAGACATTCAAGTTGCTGGTGTAAGATGCATGTTATTTATTCTTTATGATTATGGGTTATTATTTGCTGCCAATAATAAGGACAAGTCTATGTCAGACAAAAGATGAAAAATATTACATCAACAATCACCTGAGTTTCACAGTCAAGTACCATAAAGACACTGAATCAGAAGACGCCCGAATTGTTGGTTTTGAGGTTACCCCAAGCAGGTTCTTTTTTCAAAATTTGTTTCAGTCACTGTCTTCGTTCATTTGATGCATTTTTTTTTGGTAGTCTAAAATTTGATTATACGCCTGTGAAGAGGCTTCTGCAGTGACCATGAATTTTGCTTATCTTTAAGTTAATATCGGCCCATGATTTACAAACTTGTGACATGAAACATGGGCCAGACACAAGGGCCTGAGATTCTTGATGCCTTTTAGAGAAACACTTGATGTGTAAGTGGCAAGAAAATGTCTAATAGGCATGATTGCACGTCTTCATTTTTATGCATATGCACGTACAAATTTTGTAATTTAGAGTAGCATAACAGATATATAGGATTTAAAGGACACTATTCTTACGAGGAAGTCAGTAAATTAAAACAGCTGTAGGAGCAACAAGCTTTCTTGAGAACCTTGTGAAAAATCAAGCAGTAATAGATGAGTTGTTTTAGTGGAATTGTTCCTGACCATTAAGTTATGACGTTGACCAAACAATTTATAGAGAGGACTACTTGCTGATGCCATTGAGCTTATCAGATTGTTTGAAGCTGCGTTGCACATGTCATCTATATCTAACAATACATCTGCTTGCAACTTACATTTTCTACAATGTAGCATGTATTTCAAATTTACCTTAATTTACTGTGCGCGGTTGCCAAGGCAGAGATTTGGGTTTTCTTCTCTCTTTGTATTATTTTATGTTGCATAGGAAGGGAAGGATATTCCTATTGTAAATTTGGTGCATTATACTTTTTGTTGTTATAGCTGAACTTCCAAACAGACAAGCTAGCTTCCGTTACCAGATGTGAAACTAATAAACAAAACATGAGCACGTGTTCATACTCATGAAGAAAGTACATTTTAAACAAGCTAATTATAGTAGAAGAATCCTCTTTAACACCAACTGCATGAATCCACAGTTCTAATGTTTGCTTTCTACTAGTCATCAATCATCCTGGTCTGTCACACCAACATGAAATTTCCAGGTTTTTTTTGTTTTCTTGCATTGCAATGTATTTTTAATATTTTACTTCATTATATTGTGATGAAATTGGGTATAGCTGCTGGATGAAGCGAATTTTAGTTTAGGCTTTTGATCTACAAGGCCATTGTTCCAGCCATTCTAACGAGGGCTCGTAGATCCATTGGCTGCATTCTCATTGCCTGGCTTTGAACTTTTTTATTCTCGTGTTGAGAAACAAAATGCTGCTTTATTTTACTCTCATGGCACATGTTGATTACTAGAGTGGATGAATCCATGCTTATAGTTCACCATTCTTTTTTTGTGGTTTCTGCTTATCAAGAAAAGATACTGTGTGTTCGAGTATTCAGACTTCCGCTATCTTAGTGTTATTGTAACCCAAACTGTGCTCTATCAAGCATTCTTATTCCTTATTGTATATATGGATAGAGAGATAGAGATGCACAATTACTGTCATGTTCACATTTTTAACCATATCGCATGTCATCTTGTAACCCTGGTTATGATAGTTAGTTGGAACCTTTGATCTTGAATCTTTTAAGATAGTCTAAAAGGATCTATCTTTTTGAATCAATCGATCCCTTTGAAAAAAAAAATCTGCCAAATTGTCTGTTTATAGAGTTTTTCAGAATACTTAAACTTTCGTATGTGTTTATTTGGTCTCTGCTTCAGTGTGCATCATGAATACAATGATTGGGATGAGAAAAATCCAAGATTGTTAACGTGCAATGCAAAGGCCAAAGTTTCTCCTGGCAATCATGCTCCACAGGAAGTGACTTCTGATTACATTGTCTTCACTTATGATGTTACTTTCCAGGTATCAACACGCTACCTCAAGTAAGCCTTCTTTCCTTAGAATTGTTGTTTTTGACATAGTGAGCTGTAACTTTGGCAGGCCAGTGATGTCAAATGGGCTTCTCGTTGGGATACATACCTTCTTATGAGTGATGACCAGATCCATTGGTTTTCCATTATCAATTCGTTGATGATTGTCCTCTTCCTCTCTGGAATGGTTGCTATGATCATGATGCGAACACTTTACAGAGATATAGCAAACTACAACCAGTTGGAAACTCAGGATGAAGCCCAAGAAGAAACTGGTTGGAAATTAGTCCACGGCGATGTCTTCCGTCCTCCTGTTAACTCAGGCCTGCTTTGTGTTTACGTCGGTACAGGGGTTCAGTTTTTCGGCATGGCCCTTGTTACAATGATATTTGCATTGCTTGGCTTCCTTTCTCCATCAAACCGTGGGGGGCTGATGACTGCCATGGTGCTCCTTTGGGTGTTCATGGGCCTATTTGCAGGTTTCGCCTCAGCCAGGCTTCACAAGATGTTCAAAGGCACCGAGTGGAAGAAGATCACCTTGAAAACAGCATTTATGTTCCCCGGCATTGTTTTCGCCATCTTCTTCGTACTGAATGCTTTGATATGGGGTGAGAAGTCCTCCGGGGCGGTTCCCTTTGGTACAATGTTTGCTCTGGTTCTCCTCTGGTTTGGCATATCCGTTCCTTTGGTCTTTGTGGGCAGTTATCTTGGTTTCAAGAAGCCTGCAATCGAGCATCCTGTGAAGACCAACAAGATCCCAAGGCAGATTCCAGAGCAGGCATGGTACATGCAGCCGGCATTCTCTATACTAATTGGAGGCATACTCCCATTTGGTGCAGTGTTCATTGAGCTGTTCTTCATCTTGACATCCATATGGCTGAACCAATTCTACTACATCTTTGGTTTCCTGTTCCTCGTCTTCCTCATCCTCCTCATAACTTGTGCCGAGATTACCATCGTTCTCTGTTACTTCCAGTTGTGCAGCGAGGACTACCACTGGTGGTGGAGGGCTTACCTGACGGCAGGATCCTCTGCGTTGTACCTCTTCTTATATGCCGGATTCTACTTCTTCACCAAGCTGGAGATAACCAAGCTCGTTTCGGGTATCCTCTACTTCGGTTATATGTTGATTGTTTCGTATGCTTTCTTTGTGCTAACTGGGACCGTAGGCTTCTATGCCTGTTTCTGGTTTGTGCGAAAGATATATTCCTCTGTAAAAATCGACTAATGGAAGTGCCTTTCGTTCATCTGGATATGATTCACATGAGGAAGATGACCTGCATTTAGAGGATTACCTTAGACGAGGTTCGAAGTATGGTTGTCAGCTTAGTTGCATACTGCAAGTTACCATGGAATGGGAGAACCGTAATACCTTTGCTTTTTTTTTTTATGCGTGTTAAGGTCCAAGTTTTATCTTAGTTTAATGAAAGCCAAGTTTATGTGGATGGTGATACGTCTGATCAGTTTACGTTTCATGCTTTAAGTTGTGTGAGAGCATTTTTTAGTAAATTTTTGGTTTGATTCGCTTGTGGAATAGCGTTGTGATTTTTTTAGTTGAGTTTTTTTTTTCTCCTTAAATCACTATATGAAATGTTTATTTAACATGCAATTTGAATTTTGGGCATTTGTTTATTTCTTCATATTGCCTTTTATCATTTACCCAAATCTTGTCCATTTTGATAGATTTTTTCTTGATATTTTGTACTTGGATAATTTCCAAATGATTTAAATTTGCACTTTATCTTTCATCTAAAGAAGAAATGAATGTAATCGTCAAATTTGATGTTTAGTAGAACAATTGAGTTGTGATAATATTAAACTTGTTAATGTGATATGTTGCAAAAATTTTGTTAGTATTTTTAAGTTGAATAAATAATAGCACAAATAAACTTTTTTTGATACCAATGCAATCATAGATTTGCATGATTTTACCTATCAAGGCAATCAATCATTATGTTTGTTTATCAAACTAATCTTAATCAACAATTCAAATATTTTTTAGTTAAATTTTAATAAGGTTTTGTTTGGATATTAATTATCATCAATTTAGGTTTTTTAAACACTAAAATCTTTCATTGAATTCATTATTTTTTAATTTTGTCTTGTTCATTGTTGTTTTAATTTCTAAATCATCCAACCAAAGATCTTATTTTATTTCAATTGATGGTATTCAAAGAGAAACATTTTTTTAAGATAATGATTTTAAAATTAAATAGAGATATACAATAAAAGCACAAAACATCTAAAGAGTTAGATATAGGATTGTATGATAAATAAGAACATAAAAACTTTCAAATTTTATGCAAAATAATTTAAATTAATGAAAAAAATGAAATGTACAATAAGATGTAAAAGTTCGTCTATTAAATCTTAATCATTCACATGGAGAGCACCCATGTGGCATATATCGATGATAGGTGTGTAGTTTTTTGAAGTAAACTATTGAGACCGAACCCTTGAAGTAAACTCACATGATTATACCCTTTAGGCCAGCCAATGAGGCCATTCCCTTGAAGCCTGGACATCGAGGCCAGACCCTCATGATTGGATTCTTAAGGCCAGTTTTTTGAAGCCAACCCCTTGAGATCATTCCTTTGACATTAGCTTTTTTGAGATCATCATTTACCTTAACCCACTTCTAATTCTATCAATTAGTGAAACTTTATAACAGTTGTAATTAATCATGCCACATCAACAAAAGGTATACACATATCCCATACTATTAGATTGTTATAACCATCTTGTATAAAAATGAAAAATGTAGTTTTCTCATGTGTTAAATGACATCAGTATACATTATCTACTTATCTAGCTACAAATATTTCTTTATTGTTTAGTTTTAGGTTATACAAAGTCAATCTTTAGATCTTAATTTAAATTACACAACTCAGATGTGTGCTTTAATCTATGAGTTCCATTTTCTTTCTCTATAGAGAATTTTACACTTTTTTCACGTTCTTCTTCTATTGTCATTCTTGACTTGAGAGGATCCATATTTTCTCTTTCTAAACTCTATAAACTTCATCTTTTAAGTTATTAATAAAGTAAATTTTTATACTTATTTTTTAAAAAAGATGCAAGAGGATGAATTTGCACCTCACAATCCTTGGACAATTTAAATTTAGAATATATAACACATAGAACCACAATATATAATAGAAAATAAGGTTAATATAACTTGTAATTATCATGATTAAATGTTTCTATTATACCATCATATATTCCAATAATCCTTCTCCATTATAAAACTATTTAACTCCATTGATTCATTGATTTCCAACAATTTCACTTTCCTAAACAAAAGATATCATTCTATCGTTGAATATTCAATTCTTAGCTTTTTTTTAAAGTCTTGTTATAATAGCCTACAATTTTTAACTCAAATAAAAAAGAAAACCTTGAAATCAAGCAAAGGAAGATCGCGGTTGGCTATGATTGAACTTAATTATGTCAATTTCTTTATATATGATGCTTATACATAAAAATATTTAAAAAATAATAAAACATTCAAAAGTATTTTATAAGTTCAAATTTAGTCAAAAAATATTATTAGAATATATCAATAAAAAGAACTTTTCGAGACGAAAACAATATTAAGTTTATAATTTTTGGAGACCTAAAAATTTATTAATAATTTTTAAAGATCTTATGGTAGATTTGTTATTTTAAGAATTTTGGTGGCCTAGTTCAAATCTCATCGACAAAATGTATATTTGTAAATATAAGAAACATGAGTGTGTCGAGGTAGATTTGCAAGTTTTGAAATACTGTCATATGTCAAATCCAATTGACAAATAATAGATTTATAAATAACAAATTGTTAGAGGTAGAATATAAATTTGACCAATTAAGACTTCGTCTGCTTTTTATGTGAAAGTAATGTTTACTTGGCGATGTTGTAGATGCTTAATAAATGCTTTTTTTTACAACAATTATTAGTGGATTTAATGTGCATTGGTAGTCAACTTTTTAATATTTTAGGCATTTTTAAAAAACATAATAAAATACATATCCTATAATTGGATGCCAAATTATAAAGCAATGTTTCCTTCTTTCATGCATAAGTGTTTCCTAGTGAGCAAGCCAATGTGCCATTGTCTTTGTCAAGATTGCTACGAATTCAAAAACACATTATTGGCATGCTTTGACCAAGATTGAAGAATCATAGCGTGGGATTCTAGCATCTTCAGCTAGGTAAATATTCAAGTCAATTTTTACTTTATTATACCATACAAATCTCGAGATTTCGAGGAGAATATGTGAGGAAAAGAGTTGAGGTACTCGAAGAGAGAGATGCGTGCTGTTGGGTTCACCATGAGAAAATCTTGCACTAATACAACATCCTCTAATATGAAGAGTTTGAGTATGAAGATTGTGAGAAAGCTATGAAGATATCATAGTAGACGATCTTTCGGATCACACTAATATGAATAGCATCATTGATGTAACATGAAGGGGTTAATCGTAACGTATAATGTGCATATTATACCATACGATAGATTTATATTTAAAGAAAAATTAATTAAATCATAAATTAGTTAATTAATTGTATGGTACAATGTCATTATTGTATTAAAATGATCATAGAAAAATGACAATAAATTGGTGAGAGAAAGAAATAAAATAAAATAAAATAAAGTTACTTAGTTTTTGTATAATATGATTACATATATCATATTGGATAATCATAAAAAATATGCTAAAACAGAGAGTATAATGTAGTATTATATAGTGCGATAAGGTATATTATATAGTATGATATTCTTACAAAAACTGTTGATCGGATTAGATGAACATATTAAGCAACAAGAAACATAAAAGATCGTGTTATAGAATAAGACAATAGTACAATCATATCGTGTGATAGAAAATAATTTATACAATTTGACATGCTATACTAGAATCATATTAATATTATATAATACAATTTGGATGATCGTACGGTACTATTAGCAAATCATATAAGTAATATCCAAAGTAAAATCCTATGGCATAATAAATAGTTTATAAGATAAAATGATTTAAGAAACATTTATTTATATGATATATATTAATCATTTTATATACATTAAGAAATTTATAACAAAGAAGAATCGAACAAAGGAATTACTTTGTGAAACCAAGTAAATAAATTTGTAACTTGTGATATAATGATGTTATTATACATTTTATTTCAAATTATATTATCTTATGTTGAAAAATATTTATGTTTTATGGTTTGGTAAGATTTCAATGATTTTTTACATTATTTAGCACATGATTGCATAGTTCAATTGTTTCCCTTACATGGTATCACAAAGAATAATTAAATGAAATGAATGAAACATAAAGAATGCTTACAAACATAATAACATTTAGATTATATATGCGTGTGTGTGTGTGTAACATTTTTGTGAAATTATATATATTTATATATTTTTTAACACATAATTTTATTGTTTTCTAAGGTTTTTTATCAAAATTTTTACTATCACATTAATGAACCATGCATAACAAAGTGACATCATATCATGATTTTTTAAATATAATATTATCTTGACATAATAATATAGGATTGTGATATTAAGTTATTAAAGATATAACTTTCAAATTATGATGTAGTTAAAGAACAAAAAAAAGAGCAAATTGATAACACTTTAAGTAAAAAAGAATATCATGTAAAAAATTAACTCATGAAAAATTAACAATTGATAAATTTTTATTAAAGAGACATGAGAATCTTGTCTTACTCTCAAAGAGATAAAAATTTTCATTATTATATATATATCGTAATGCGTTTTTTAAATCGTTCTTAAATATATAAATAAATATTTATCAAGAATACTTTTAAAAAATTCTAAACGAACATTTTTAAGATAACGATAACTTATCCCTGCCTTTTTTGCGGACTTTACGTCTTCATGTTTTCTTTAGGAGAAGCTTAGCAAAATTGACCCTTAATAAAAGGTTCTCAACATGCGCAAGATGATGGGCTTCCCGCTGCTGTGGTGTGACTGGATGGAAGCTTGTATCGCCAATCCTAGGTTTGAGGTCTTGTTAAACGGCACCCGTCTGCCTTGGATTAAGGCCAACCGCGGCTTATGTTAAGGGTGTCCACTATCACCCTATCTGTTCACTATTGTGACTGAGTACTTCTCTACACTCGTTTGGGCACATGAGGAGAATGCTCTATTGGGGTTCAGGTGTAGCCAGCATGCGCCTCTTGTGTCTCATCTTTTATTCGCAGATGATATTGTGGTGTTTGCCCCTGCTACGTGGAAAGCAGCAAACGCTGTTAGCAGGACACTCCTGAGTTTGGGAAAATGGCGGGATTGATGGTTAACTGCTCTAAATCCAACATCCTTTTTAGTAAAGCAATGAGAAGTAAGTGCAAGCGTTTCATTAGCAACATTCTGGGCATGAGTCAAAGTATTAAATTGAAGTATTTGGGTATCCCTATTTCGACGAAGGCGCTGGGGAAGGATGATGTCCGGTTTGTGATTCACAACATGGAGGAAAGGGTGACTAAGTGGAGGGTAAGGCCCTTGTTGCTTGCTGGGACGATCATCATGATCAGGGCAGTGTTAAGTGCAATTCCAAGCTACCTTATGAGGCATTGTGTTGTTCCTTCGGCCATTATTGCTGCTGGGGAGAGGATTATTAGGAATTTTTTGTGGAGCAGCGTAGGGGGGGTCAATGCCATGCATTACGTGGACTGGGATACTGTTAAGTTGCCGAAGGATGCGGGTGGCCTCAGATTACTGGACTTGCGCATCTAATAATGAGTGCTTAATATGAAGATGTGTAAGCGACTTCTTGGCCGCGAGCAGAGCCTGTGGACGGAAGTAATGAGAGGGAAACACGAATACGACAACAACTTTCTTAAAGCGCCACGTGGGGTGTCTCATGCATGCAGACTGGTGACTGGGGCCATGGCACATGCGGTTGCCAGTTTTGTTTGGAGAATTGGTGCGGGCAACAACGTCCATTTTGTGGAGGATAACTGGATAGACTTCCTCCCGCTCTCTTGCTGGCCAACCTATATTAACATGAATGTTCAGTGGCCAATTATTGTGGGGGAATGCGTCATCAAATGTGGAGTGTGGGATGAATTAAAGATTCGATCCTGGGCTAGTGCTCCTTTATTTGAGAGGATTATGCGTTTACCTTGGGCTCATGGGTAGGAGGAGGATGTACTTATTCAAGCAAATACGGGAATGGAGAAGGTTGACAACTACCACTTCTACAAAGAGCTTCAGCTGGGTGCAAGGAGGAGAGATGGGGAACGGGGAAAGGAAGTTAGGGAGGTAGCCAAAAGGATTTAGAAGCTGAAGCTCTTTGTAGATAGCAACAAATACTCATGGGGCTGTGATGAGGCTAAAACACTACAACATATATTTTGGGAGTGTCCTTGTGCTCAAGAAGCGTGGACCGCGTGCCATATGAGTTAGGTTGCCGATGTTCTGGGGCCTTCCACTGGGGGGGAGTGGTCAGGGTTTTATAAAAGCATCAAGGAGTTCATTGCCTCGCCTGATGTGCGTCGGGGAGAGGGCAGAGCATGAGCGGCCAGCCTTATGACAATAATGTTTTACATATGGGAGAATAGGAATGCGAGAAGGCACAACGAACATCCCTTGCATTCCAGGACCCTTTAGCAGAAGATTCAAATTGAGGTGGCTGCAGTTTCTAAGACTCGTAATCCGCACTTGTCCATGGTTTGCAGGAGCACAGCTCTTCTGAGCTGAACGTAACCCATGTCTGGGTTCCCCCTACTGGCTGGATCATGATTAATTGCGATGCTGCAGTTGGTGATGACACCTCCGAGATTGGCCTTGTGGCCCGGGATTACCACGGTAGGCCCCTGCTGGTAATCGGGAGGCGGTTTTTCTCTCATGCTACGGAAGAGATGGAGATTCTGGTGATGTTAGAAGCTTTAGAGATGTTGAGGAATAGCTTGCCTGATTATCTTGCAGTAGAGATACAATCGTATTCGATGATTGCTGAACAGAGGGTGCAAAACTTTCTCGTTAATCATCCTGAGGGTGGCTGCTACGTTTCAGCGCTTCGGCATGCATGTAATTTGAGCTCCCTGAAAACGTCACACTTTGGCAGGGAGGGGAACGCACTGGTGAACTGGATCGCGTGCGCTGCATGTAAGTCGGACTTCACGTGAAGTGGAGACTTGCGAATGCCCGAGGCTCTTCTTAATCTTCTGTTTCATGATTTTTGCTTTAATCCTCCTTAGGATTTCATGTTAGTTAATTAAGCACTTGCTTATGATAAAAAAAAGTTCTCAAAAGCGTTTGGAAACTGTGATTGAAAAAAATTTCCTTAATAAATTATTTTTTAATCTTTAATTGCATGAATCGAAAAAGACTTATTTCTTATGATTTTTTTTTTTCAATTTATTTTAAGTTCTTCGTTTTGCGAAAAAGAAAATTATTATTAAATGATAATGCCAATTTTTTCTTTTATCATTTTACCTCTACTGTAATGATTGATCTTCTTTATTGATTATTTAGTTTGGATTCGGCTTGATACATAAGTTTAGCATTTAAAAAAAGTGCATTTTGAAGTAAAATTAATCACATATAATGAAATTCTAAAATTTATTTTTCTAATTTGTTTAACCATTTAATACTGCAAATTATTTCATAAAATGCTTATTAAAAATGTATTTACTAAACACACAAATTTTTAACATCATCTAATAACAAATATTTTTAATTTATAATTCACTCATTAAAATTTGTTTTTTTTTTAATTATAATTGTAAAGATGTAATAGTAAGAAATGCCTCTGCTTCAATCCGGATATACAATCTTATTGTTAAAATTTCAATTTTCCATTTAAAAAAATTATCTTTTAACAACAAATTCAAATAATCTCTTAAATTCATAGGATTCTCTTTTTTTCCCATGCTAAAAAATTCCAGCTTTAAGCTTAAAAATAAAAAAATAATAATAAATTATTGATTAGATTAATTAATTATTCAGTTTTTTAAAATATAATTATTTATCACGGAAATACTGTAAATCAATAAATCCATTTTTAAAGTACATAAACCCTTTGAGAGTTGTACTAATTTATCTTTAGTCATGGTGCTTGATTTTCGGACACCACGAAGTGCACGTTTTGCGTTTCCATTCCGCATCGAGAAATAAAGCAGTGCGCTTCGGTGCCTGCAGTCGATTCGATGATGTTGCTTTACCTATTGCCGATGATTCGTCCGACGGCCGGAGGCCTCCTCCGCCTCAGATGGAAAGATGGTGCCGCCGTTCGTCGAAACAGGCACTACTTTCTTGGTCGACGTAATCGCTTTTGGTGCAGTAAGCCACATGTGTTTTTTTTTTCTTAATGCTATTGCCGATTGGTTGTTTACTGTTTTTGCTCATAGAGGTCTCCGTTTTAACTTCTGTTATGTTTGTGGAATCTGCGGTTTATTTAACACAAAGTTGAGATGTTTTAAGGAACCTTAATCATATAAGATTGTTCATAACGGTTGTTTTGGTATGCTCGGATGAGATAAGAGCAATGCCCAGGTTTTATGCGAAAGATTTTGAAATTTTGAAGTTTGTTTGAGTGTGTAGTGCTAGTGAGATTTAGTATGATCTCATATTACAAAAAGAACTTAATATTAAAACCATAGGTTTGATCTTTTGAGATATTATACCCAACTTAGGCCCTATTTAGTGAAACTCTTTCAATAAGTAATATTAGAGTTGATAGTTTGATTTGGTCAAAGTTGTTTATGTAGTTGGTTGTTTCCATAGGTCTCTATTCATCCCCAGCATAGTTGAATAGAATTTTTGTGAACTTATATTATGTCTTCATGTGGTTTAGTTTTTTACTGAAATGCATACTAATTTTTAATATCAATAAGTTTTTGTGTGTTTCATAGGTTGCATTGGAATGATTGATACTTGGCTTCGGTGGGTTGTTTATCGAAGATGGGGTAATTAGTGTAATCCATGTATAGTACAGAAGGTGTGATTGAGCACATTGTTGTCCTTGATATTTGATTTTGTTAGTCAGAGGATTTTAAAGATAAAAGGAGAGAGTGATGATAAAGTTTTTCAATTAAGGGTGAACTTTGTCGAGTATATATGAGATTAGATTTGGTCCTATATTATTAGTTTAATTTAGTATTGGAGTCTTATTATGCAATTAAAATTGTTTTTATTTATCGACTTAAGCCTTCGAATTATTGGATATTTACATATATGTATATTAGGCCCAACTTGGACCCTAATTTGATAAGGACAAATCCTAGTGACATGCTTAGACTTATCACAATTGAACAAATAAATTAGCAAATTTATAATTACATTCATCTAATGTTATCTTCTACACTTTGGACAACAGGGCATTCCTCCATGCTCTGATTTGATGCTAAATCCTTAGGAGTTTTGATAATTGTGCACTCTTTTGATGCTATTAGAAATCTTTATGCATTTTATTTTTTTTTCATAGATCCTTTAATGGCCTAATCCACCTTTGTATTATCAACATGAGGAATATAGATAAAATTGACATAAGAAAACTTTTATAACTATGAACATAATCAATTACAATAATAGAGATATACGTACTTTATTCTTAATATTACAATGAAAAAAAATACGTATCCTTGTTAAGATGATGCAAAATTTACAAAGCACTATAAAAGATGATTAAACACTTGAAATGATACAAACATTTCCAAAACAATACAATAGTAAATTATTGAGTTAGTCAGCAATTTTGAATCTATATGTTATCTGTCTTTGGCAAGTTTTCTTGAAATTAATGTAATTCATACAATTACAAACTTTTCAAATTAAATTCTCTCTTAAAAAAATTAGAATTTTCTTTTTACAATTATTTCTCCAAATTTTGTTTTAACTCCCCATTTCTTTATTTTTTTATTGGATTAGATAATGTATAAAGTTGAACAATGATGTGATAATTGTGCATATATTGGCATTTGAAAGAAAAGAAATAAATGAATTGTTCTCTGTGCAACATACCACCACTATCTCGAGTTGTTTATTGAGATATATGTAGGTGCAATGGCATCTAATGTTATTTCTTGAAGGTATATCACATGTGGGTGGCGACCTCTTTATTATCTAGAGAATGTTATTTTTCAAAAGATTTGATTAGTGACTTTTGTTACCTTAGATGATTTTTGCTAATATGAGATGATGTAGGTGCAATGACATTTATATGTGTTATGATCTATTTAATTTGTTTACTATATTTTATGTCATTGTTAATTGGTCATTTATGAGTAGTGCTTATTTTATTCTAATTTTATTTATGTTGAAAAAATTGTGAACTTATATATAAGCTTTAGGTTATTGTTTTAAAGTGTTATATTTGAAACCATTTTATAGTAAATGAATTAAGATGCTTTGGAAAAAAAAAAAAAACAAATTGTATGAAATCATTTGTAAGAAGCTTTAGTTAGATGGACCATTGCAAGGGGTTAACCATCCCTTGCAGCAATAGTTGCCATTGTTTATCACTGCTCATGCTGCCCTCATGTCATAGCCTGCTTGCTTGCCTTCGTAGTGGAGGACTCAGTTCAAGCCAGGCCACACTTCTGCGTCTCGAGCAACATGCAAGGATGTGTAGCTGCAGCACTTGTCCTCCTGCATGCTTCTACCTGAAAATGTCACTTATGTGATTTGAACATGGACTCTAGTTTATAGTTTCCAACTTTCTCCTTGAGCTCAACAGTTGATAGTGCAGGTTTCGATGGCCATCTCCTCTTATGAAACAAGGGGGCACCCTCTGCATGTCCAGCAATAGAACGGGCCAGCTGTACAAGAAGGAAGTGCATGTACATTCGAGAGAGTGGAAGTCTTCCTCAATTCCCTTTGTTGTCCTTGACTTTAACAACAATGGCCAACCTTGGCCCACCGTCACCTTGTTGCTTTGGCTTGTATTATAAAAGAGCAACCTTGGTGGGACTTCAAACCCCGTGAAACCTTATTTTCCAAGGGCAAAAAAAGTGAAGAAAAGCATGCAGAAAGTGGCTTTCATTGACATTGAATTAATACCCTAGACTTCTCATCCTCAGGATTCCTCCCACTCCAAATGGGCATCCCCATCCCACTTACCTCATCTTATATAGTGTCGTTCATTGAAATTGCTGTGGGATACGAAAGCCTTTCATGTGAACTTCCTCTCAAGCTTCCATTGTAGAAAGCATTCTTGAGATTTTGGCTAAGATCAAGCCTTGATTGCTTCTTGACATTAGAGGTTTGTGGATGTTGGTAAACTTTCTTTGTTCAATTTCAAACAATATAATTTTAAATTCTGAATTTTTAAACTTTGATAATTTTAACCCAAAATCTTTATAAGTGACCAAAATAGCTTAACCAAGTAAATTGTTATTAATTTATTACACTAATACCTGTTAGTGTGAGTGGAGAATTAATGTTGATTGCACCTTCAAGTTAGAGAAATTACTACATGAAGGTCAAAACTAGTTTTTTCTGCACGACTTAACAAAGACTTAAACAAAGATAATCAAAGAAGTTTCTTTATAACCTTTATGGTGCTATTTAGGATTGACGTGTTCTGAAAAATGAAAGCATTACATCAGCATAAACTTCTTAACACGAGTGCTAACATAAGTGGTAGAATTATCAACCATATCAGGAATTTTTTTGTTTTTTTTTTATGTATACATGTTTTGTTGTGCATGCTTTCTGCCTGACATGTATTCTGATCTTAATTTCAGGCTTGACAGATAAAAACGTTGAGATAAAAAGGCCAGAAGAACAGTCTGAGATTATCTTTTTAGGCACAGGAACTAGCGAAGGCATTCCTAGAGTTAGCTGTCTCACTAATCCCTTGAAGATGTGCATGGTATGAATGTGAGTTGTGTCCTTTGACACTAACTTGGTAGGTGTTGGACTTGTTTATTGGAAAATCTCAGTTGTTTTCATTGTTAATACTGATTGGTCACCTTAGGTTTGCTTACAAGCAAATGACCCTGGAAATAGGAATAGGAGACGCAACACTAGCATCCTTATTCGTTATGCCAATGATAAAGGAAGATTTAACATCCTTGTTGATGCTGGCAAGTATGTTCACTTATCATTCTGTTTCTTTTTTGGTGTTTTGTAATGCTTTTTAATTTCAAGGACATAACCTTGCCATTAGAGTCTTCAAATCTAGAATCGTAAATAGTTGGAGTATTGGTATGTCTATTTCTTTATTTCAAAATAATGTTATTCTCATTAAAATCAAGCCTTTGAGATATTCTTTTAGTAGCATGGCTGTTTATAAATTTAAAATTTTTCCTCTTTCCTTCATTTTTGAGTGTGGCTTAATTATTAATCATCCAAAGCAATATAATAAGTTGTGATGCCACTTTTTTCTAATGTTCTAATTGGATTTTAATATGATTAGCTGATTAATGGTTAATTATGTACCATGTGATTTCATGATATGAGGGAGCAACGTAGAGGCTAAGGTTGAGGTGGTGAGTCATGAGGCTTGATTCATTACTTGGTTTTTAGAATCTGTCAATGATCCCTTTCAATGTATAATCTTCATAGGCTGTCATAGTCAATTTAAAAGAGGTAGGAAATTTATTCGTAGAGAGGGGCATGTCCAAGTTTTGCCCAACAAGCATTACCTGCTGATTATCTGCCGATGCATAGAACATTATAGGAGTTTGAAACTTAAGACCTTTGTACTTGTGGACTTTCTATCCTAAATTTCAACAACAATCTACTCAAATCTTGTAATGCTATTGCAATCTATTCATTATCAGTTAATTATCAAGATTCAATCATGAAAAGTCTTTTCCTAAATTCTTTCACGGCTTCTGCCTTTTTCTTCTACTATTTACAACGAAACTTTCATAACTAGCCTTTCTTTATTGAAACATTATGTCATTTATGTTTAATATATTCAAACTATCTAAGTCAACATTATCCCAAGTTGATATAATCTAATCTATAATATATACTCATTTCTAATTATATTTGTTGAAAAATAATTAATCATAATCTATGCAACATCATCTTTATTAACTCTTCAATTTGTATGTTTCTTCTTTCCAAATGATCAAATTTCCTTGGTTTCCATGATTCTTACAAACTTCAAAGCTTACAAGAGTGAAAGTTGTTGATCAGCCTAAAATGCTTTGATATTATCCTTGCAATTTAAATTTTAATATGTTGTTGTACTTGCGTCTCAGAACTTAGCATGAGTTTAGGTATTATTTTGTGATTTTATTTTTTTGTATCCTCTTCTTTCTTTTTTTGTATTAATAGGTTATATTCTCTTCCTTACTCATGCAGGTTTTTTTATCATAGTGCTTTGCAATGGTTCCCAAAATTTGGGTAAGCAATTGTTATGCTTTATTTTGGTACTAAGATAATTTTCTTTATGTTTTTGTGTTTTCAAACTAGTCAAATGGGTTTTTTTTCTAAATGTCATAACTTACTATAAATGATCAGAAAAAGTTAAGCACAAAAAATATGATCACGATCAAGAATCATGACACAGTCAAGGGGAAGAGAAATGGCCTGCCCTACTTAAAGTTTAAAATGTCACTTTATAGGTACCAATTCTATTGCATTATTCATGAATTTGATGATAAAAGAGATTTTTAAATGTGAAATATGACAAGCAAATTGAGTTATTCTTGGCTTTTGAGTTTGTATAATTGCACAACAAACCATAATAGACTTCTGTCACCACAATCAATGAGTTTCCCTCAAACCATATGCCATTGTATCTATAAGAGAGAGAGGTAGCAAGAGTAAGCCAAGAAAATTGCTCGAAATTTTGCCATTGACGTTGTGAATGTAGCCAATTGACGTAGAGACTAATAGCATCCTGAGTGATAATAGTTGTGCCAATCTCCTTGTCATTAGAGATTGATCTATCAAATTTGACTATAATCCAACCTGGAGAAAGAGATTCTACTGAGTGGAGGGATTAGGGAGTTTGAAGGGCTGTAGGGATTCTTGGCCTCCATCTAGAATGTACAACCAGGGCAATGACAATGTAGAAAAGGATGCAATGATGGACTGGAGATAGGTCAATTTGCATTGAATTCTAGCATGTTTATTCTTTTACACCTATTAAAAAGAAGCAACAACATACAAGAATTAAAGGCTTTAAGGCTTAAGTGATCACAATGGGTCTCAATCTACATAATAGAAGCAAAGTGTGGCCCCACGACACACTCAAGAAGAAAGTGGGGTGAATTGAGTGTAAGATTTTTGCAAAACAAATTCTTGGAAACAAAACCCAATTCATAATGCAACGGTTATCATTCAACACAAGGATATAAGTACAAGAATTACAATGCATGAAAGGGAATAAATCTTAATTTTTAAGAGGTATAGCTTCTACTTAGTGAGCATACATCCACTCCCAATCTAGTTGGATTTTGTTTTACTTTTTTCTTCCTTTATTTTGCAACAATTAGAGAAGAAACTGCTTTCACTGGAGTCTTTTTTTAAATCTTAGACTTAACCTCCTCTCTTCTTTATTCTTATGATAAGTCTCTTGCCTCCACCCTTTAAAGGGCTAATTTTTAAAGGCTCAGAGTAGACCCTTGCATCAGTTATGCATAAAGGAAAAACCTAACACTCTCACAAAAGCTAATTAAAGAAATGATCTTAGATTGATAACATTTGACTTGCATGAAGAATGAATGCATAATGATTTTATGGAATTTAGAAGTTTAAAGGATGTAGAATGAACTCAAGGCTTTTTCAATATGGCAACAAGAGTTTTTATCAAAATCAAATCTTTCCTCAACAAGATAGGATGATGAAGTTGCAAGTATTGTTGCTGTGTTGTGCTATTAGGTTTAGATACTTTTTATCGATATTGCAAGCGGTTAACATTCCTTAAAGTCTCTTAAGTTGCTTTACCACATGTCCAACATCCCTCAAGCCGTTTATGATCTTTATTAACCTTCAAAGGGATGTTTAGAATTGTTAGAAAGCTTGGAGGAATTCTAAAAAACATTAATTTTTTATAGTCCTATTCTATTTGAACTAGAATACCGTGTATGCATATTGATATATGTATGCAAATCTTGAAGGAAGACCAAGTTGATTGGCGTATTATACATAACTATTAATGTGCAAAAAATTTTGTATATAACATATTGTGTGTGATTTATAACAAATCGTTGCAAGTCTTGAGTTTGAGAATTTTACTTGATGTACTATATGCTCCAAATGACATTCAATCTATTTATGTAAGTCATAGCAAGCATGTTAATGATGCATCATACTTTAAGTCTCGATTTTGATGATGTTAACTAAAACTTGTTGATGTAACATACTTTATTAGTGGCATACCATACTTCGTTATTTGATGTACAATACTTGATAGCTTGACATACCATAGTTCAATAGTGTTTTCATCATTTTGATTTTTGAAAAATCTAAGCCAAGTCTTTAAAGTGAGTGCACTTAGTGATTTTAAAATAGATACAAAAAACTCACTTTTTTAATTTTAAAACTACTGAATGCAGGAAATGCAACAAGCCAATGCTACATCAATGTACATAAACTAACAAGTTGTTCCATAATTGATTTGTCACCTTGTGATATGTAGGCTTGATCAAGGTTATCCATGCTTCTAGGACTTCTTGTAAGTCATCAGCAAAGATTCTTTTTAAGTCAATCAAGCATTCTTGAGCTCCTTGCTTTGAATATGCATCTTGTAGTTCTTTTGATCTAAACATTTTGGTGAGCTACTTGCCTTGAAGGGTATATGAGTTTTTGAAGTTCCTTTGAAACACTTTTTGATCATATAACTTGTAAATTATGTGTATAAACTAGATGATCTATTCGTAACATACATAATTAGATTGTTATCATTAAAACCAATTTGAATGCACTTGTGGTTATGAGGCTAACACAGAGATAAAAGATGGTCCATTCAAGTTCTTGTGGAGCAATAGTTTTGCAAAATACAGAACACCTTTCTAGCTTTTTGGTCGAGAACATAGTGTGTGATCAAGAGTTTCAGTAGCTTGACGAACCTAAGGTGAGAATTGGCTTGAAGCAATATTCTAATAGGAGAACCTATCAAAAGTTGGGGTAACATTTTTATAACTCTCCACAAAAAGAACAAAATATTGATTGAGTTTTTATTTCCTAGGCTTTAAGTGTTGATAGCCTGAGAGCCCAAGGTTAAACTATTGTATAGTGACTAGGTGGGAGCATGAGGTGAGTTTGACAAATGTCAAGTGAGTGTAAAGTAGTAGATGTATGGTCATGGTCAAAGAGCACATTCCTCTTAATTATAGAACTATGGAAAAGGAGAGAAAAAGCCTCCATCTTCCATTGCTCCACATTAAGGGACTAGATGGTCGCCAAGTAGGTGCCTAGGGGTCAGTGGGAACATGCTCACTTGAACAATCCTTGCTAAATAAAACCTTTGTCCTTTCACCAATTTTCTAGACATATTACTACTAGCAATAAGACTACCTTAACAAATAAGTTTCCAAACTGAGGTACCATTAGAAATGACAAAGAAGTGTATACAATAAGTGTTGACAAGATACCATTAGAAACAACACTCAAGCTTAAAGCTAAACGAGTTCTTGTTTAATGGCCTCATGAAGACAAAAGATTCATGTAACCAGTCTCTTTCACTGAGATTATGGTTCAGTGAGATTAAGGCTTATCATGTAAATTCCACCATATCTAGCTTCTCTTTGCATTTCTTATCCCGAAAAGTTGGATCAAGCTGGTTGTAGAGCATCATGTTGCACCTTTTTGCTTTGAAGGATTTTTCCTTCTAACTAAAATTGACCCTTGTTTCGTTTTGTTTTAAATTGTACTTTGGTTTATTAATTTTGCTTCTTGATTGGATCAATACCAGTCAGCTCATCCTGTTAATTTATCTGAACTAATGAAATCAATGTTTAAATTTTGTTTTGTTCTCCCTAAACTATGCTAGCTTGTGGCCTGTCTTACATTCATCTGCTACAAAAATATTATTGAAAGATAAAATGAACCAGAACTTTTTTGCTACTTTGGATATTGTGTCTTTTTGGTTATTTTGTGTTGTTCTTTAACTAGTTACTTTTCTTCCAGGATAAGAACCATTGATTCTATCATTATTTCCCATTCTCATGCTGATGCAATCGGAGGTGCATACAATACAACTTCATAGGATGTTTACTTCTATATATTATTTTATTGAGATACTTCAATCTAAATGCATGGCTTAAACTAAAGTTAATTGGTAATCATGAAAATATGTCCTTTGCCTTATCCTGTTATGGTTGTCCATTTTTCTTAAGCATATGCACTGACTATTGAATAATCCACGTGTTCCAGATACTTCCTTTTTTATTCTATATGGTGTAGCCATGGTTGGTGCTACTACTTTTTTTTGTATGTTTTCTCTTATGACTGTATTTAGGCTGTGTTTTGGCCATTAAATTATCAGTCACACATCTACATGTAGAGCTTCTGAGGTGATCATTGCTGCATATACTTGCAAGCAACTGTGTCCATCTGCTTCTACCGTTGGTGTGCCTGAAGTTACAAAATTCACTTTTTTTTCAAAAATGCTTTGGAGGCATAAACAGTGAATGGCTCATTTGATTCCATTTAAGAAAAGGTTTTAAAAAGCAATTACACACAATTGGAATGGGACTGAACAGCTGATGGAACTCGAACTTAGAAATTTTCTGCATTTTTGTTTTGGTCTTGTAAAACTTTTACCTATGAAAGCTTCATCCTTGCTTTGCTTTTGGACTAAATGACCAAAATCAAAACTGTCATTTGACTTTTGGAAATATACTATGATAGAACTACAATCACCATCTGCTGGATGCATTTTTCTCATCTGCTGGATGTGTTGTTCTCATCTGCTATTCATGTTTATGATAGTTATAGTCGATGTAGAAGAGAATATGGTCTCGAAGCAAGAAGCAATGTTTGTGAGCATTCATTGCTTTTGTTGTAGGTCTCGATGATCTTCGTGATTGGACAAATAATGTCCAGCCATTCATCCCAATTTATGTGGCAAAACGTGATTTTGAGGTCAGAGAAACTGCCATATAAATAATTTTAGAGTGCAGCCGCTTTTCAATTACTTCCATACCCTTATTTGCCGATTGCCATGCATTTTTGACATCTTCGTTATTCTTTATATGATAAATGTTTTCTGATTATGCAGCGCAATTTCATGTCTGAACTATCATTAATGTCATGTTTGGTTTTTAGAATTTTTTTTTTCATTACTTGCTTTTAATTACTAAATTGAGCTTTATCTATATGGTCAGCATAAAAACAAATTAAACTTCTGTACATGAGTTTATCAAATTGTTAGTAAGCTTTAAAAATATTTAGGCAACAAACAATAATTACTTGGCCAACTAATGCCTCTATTAAGAAAAGTGTGTTACTGAATTTTCCTTTTATCAAGAGAAGAGGTAGACCCAAATAGATGTAGGAAGAGATTATTAAAAAAAGATTTAATGTGTTTGAATGTTTAGAAAAAATTCTTAATAACTTCATTTAGCTGACAATATTTAGTGGGATTAAAAATTATTATTTTTCAGTCCATATTTATTCAAATAATTGATTCCTTTAAGGTGGAATGTTTGCTACTTCTTATAATTGTGTAGACATTTTATGAAAAGCAATGTTCCATGAACACATGGTGTTTTCCCACAATGTAACATAGTGAATTTTTATCAGTACCAAACTATCTCTGAAAGCGAAGGAAAGAAGGTGCCTAAGCATGAAGTTCCTTTTGTTAGGTGGATGGGTTAAGGATATTGGTTTTTCTGATGAACTGTATAATGAAAGGTTGATGTTTCTTGCATTAAAGTGCTGGCATACTTTTGTCTTAATTTGTGTGTTTTGATGTGCAAAATGTGCTCTTCTGAGATTGTAGAGAAATTTATGGAGCTTTTGTTATTTCTAGACCAAGCTAACAATATGTTTGTTGTCTTTTTAAACTCAGATTTTGATAAAACATAATTATTGACCTCACAGAGATTTCTTCTTTTTGCATGTGCCATCTTTTACCGTCGGCAGGATGCCTGATGATAGATGCCTGGCTTGAATGTTCTATTTCTTTTCATGTTTTCTTTCTTTGGAAGTCTTTATTGGAGGCTGTGATCATTGAATGGATTGAGGTGTTATAGGTTCTGTTAAAATTTGTGATCTAGAATTGATTAGACTCTTTTTTTTATTGTTAGATGATTTCAATTTTATGATGAAATTGCTAATGCACTAAAACATAATTGTAAGATTTAGTGGCTTTGCTACTTTCATCCTTTTCATTAACAATTATCCACACTGTTATGGAAATTTAATTATATTGATGTATATTTCGGGAATTACATGATCCAATTGTAAATCAGAAAATTCCTTTTTAACTAGTGGTTTTATCATTTGGATGGCATCTCATTTTGATCTTGATGACCTATGTTATTTTTGCATTCCTATTCTTACCCTGATACATCTTCAACTTACTTCAGGTTATGAAAATGACTCATTACTACTTGGTGGATACGAGTGTAGTATTGCCTGGTGCTGCAGTCTCAGAATTACAATTTAATATAATAAAGGAGGAGCCATTTGCTGTGCATAATCTAAAGGTAGATAAGCAGTAAAAATTGGATTTTTTTATGCAAAGATATAAGGCGGAGAATATTAACCAGTGCGTCTATTACTTTCTTGAGAAACTGCAATGTATGCAAAGAATCATGGCATCAACTTTAATATGGATGACTACTTTGAGCTGAAAGAGCCTTTTTCATTTTTTTTTTCAAAGAAGTCGTAGACCTTTAGTCTACGAAGTACTGATAATTCATGAAGTTTAATATATACATATTAGAAACCAATGTGCATAATTATTTGTTTGTGGCATCCAAATGACCCAATACCAATGCTTTGGTACCAAATGATTTGATTTACCTTACCCAATATAGGTTATATAAGTTATACAGAGTGTTGACAATGATAAGTAATGAGATAATAAGGAGAAAGAGGCAAGAGCACAGAGAAATACTTTGAAACTACATAGAAAATTCCAATATTCAATTAAAAAATCCTAAAACAAATCTACTAGATTTAGATTCAAACCTCTTGCACAATAATTCGAAGACATAGGAATACTTAAACTCTCTTAAGTAAATCTCTAAAGCTTAAAATACATCACAAGTAGAGTATATTCTCTTAATACTCTAAGTTCAAACACATGATAATAGATTATAATTTCTTAGAGCTCTTAAACATACTTGATTACCTCCCTTGAGGGTCCTTTGCATATTTGAAGTATCCTTGGAATGATATAGAAGATTATAAGTGTCAAATATTTAATCCTAATCATCTTAAGAAACAAATAATCTCAAATCCCAATTATTTGAATTCAAATTATGACCACCTGCTATTATGATATTCAAATATTAATCCATGATTATCTAGTAACCTCGAATATAGTAACAGTAAATAAAGCTTAACTTATCCACAAAACAAGGAGATCAAAATTCTAAGTGCGTTAGATCATTGACAAGATTCTTCAAAATTTCTAGTTCATGGTTTGTTTGAGCTCTGACCAAAATAAGTCTAAACATGGCCTTATTCAATTTGGTCTTTATTCATCCCAAAAGTCCTCAAAAATACCTCTTGAACCTTCCATGAGTCTTTTATGAGCTTACCTAATCCTGAAGAGGTTGACAAAGTATTTCTTTTCTTCTTGAAGATTACAACAATCCTTTTTAGATCTTCTCATTCTACAACAAATCAAGTTATTCAAGAACTCAATTTGATGCATTAAGTACACCCTATGAGGCTTAAGAACCCTTCTCGAGTGTCAAAACCATCAAACCATCCGTCAAGGCTTTTTTGTTGTTGTAAGAGAGTCTTCATGCTATTTCGACATCTCTCTTAACCTCATTGAATCAAAACAAATCCTGATAAGACCACATCAAGCTACCCTAATAAATCATGAGAACAACTTGTTAAAGTTTCCTTTATCCTCCTTAGACCTTTTCAATATCAACAACTTTTTGCCGAGCAACCCTTTGAACCTCTCGAGGCCTCTTTCAAGAAATTTCATGGTGTGGAATGGATCATATACCCCTTATTGAAGTAGAGACTTGCTCTCATGAATTGTCATGCTCTCAATCGAGAAAGTTCAAGTCTACACAAGGCCTTGACTTGCTTTGGCATCCACCTTCTTTCAATGTCATATAGTCTCTTTCAAATGCTGCTACTTTGAAGTCATTAACTTTAAGTGGTCTTCTCCTTCCATTTGTCATTATTGCTCATGCTTTAACCTAAAAAAGATCTAGCATACCTCTGTTCAACCTTAGGAGTTGAGTACCTCAATCTCCATTAAGTTGATAACCTTTCTTTCCTTGCAAAGCTTCACCCTTTGTTCCTAAAAGTAAATTGCATCACAATCTCATAATTATCAATTATCCAAAATCATTTAACAAACATCAAGGGGTTATACATTCCGTACAATATAGTCTCAAATGATAGCAAATTTCAACCAACATTAACTCTCGGTGTGGCATCTAGAAACTCATGAATCTAGCTTATCATGTATGGATGTGAGTGTGGCATCATCTTCAAATCAAGTCTCTTTATTAGACTTGTAGCAATTGGATTACCTTGATATCTAAAATCAAAGATGGTTTTCACTACGTCATTCTTAACCTGGATTTGAATTGAGAACAACTCTTCCTAAGAGTTAGCTATTGTAGTAAGCTTTTCCCTGATATCTTTCTTACCTTCATTTTGGATCTTCACTGTTAATGATCGATTTAGATTGGGCGCATTCAAGCCCTCTAAAACCATATTCGTCTTGGTAATTGCACCAATAACCTCTTAGCTTTCTTGGCATCCTCCTTGCCTTTTTGCTTCCTCCTCAAGGGTTGCAGTTTCTAGAAATATGTTTTCATAGGACCAGGCTTTTTGCAATGACAACACAAGTAGACTTTAATAGAACTAGAAGTATCTCCGCTCAAGAATTCCTTCTTAATGTTGCTCTTGAAGCCACCTCCTTGGGCTTCTTGTCTTAACTCTGGTTTTACGCAATGGCAACTACAAATGTGTTTACCTACTTGATATTGGTGAACAAAAAGATTGACAACTGTTTAGGAATGTGAGTGGACAACCCTACCAAATGCTTGGTGATGGTTCCTTTCTCTCTTAGATTCACACCGAGTAAGACCATCTATCTTCGAAATTTAGTGTTATAATCTTGTATCAATGCTCTCCGTGTTATCGAAGCTCGTGCTAGTTCTTCCTCGTGGCTTCCTTGTAGTATGTGCTATAAAACTCCAACAAAAGTTGCTAGAGCAAACTCTAGTTAAAGCTTTGTACAACACTATAATATAAAAAAACCATTCCACCATGCTCAGGCATGTTGGGTTAGTTTCAAATTGTAAGCAATACGTTGTTAGAATTAGCTATGGATGGAGAAATGAGCGTCCAACTTATTTAACCATGCATAAAGCTTATTGACATTAACTCTCCCCTTCAAGTTAAAATATTGACCTATGCCTTCTCTTTACAAGGCTTCACGATGCTATCTCCACCTAGGCCCATGGGTTTACAATGGTTATTTATACCATCTCTTGATCATTGACAAGATCCTTCAGAATTTTCCAATTGATGACTTAGTCGAGCTTCAACTAAAACTGATTCAACAATAATCTAAAATGCATAATCTTTTTGGGTTCAGCTTGTATTTGTCCTAAATTTCCTTTGAAACATAGCTCCAACCTTCATGAGTCTTCCACAAGCCATCCAACTCTCTTCAGACGTTCGTGAGATATTGCTTTCATTCTCAAGTGTTACAACAAATCTCCTGAGATATTTTCCTTCTCCAGTAGGTCAATCCTTTGAAAACTCCAATAGGTTCCTTAAGTTGTTTGGGACTATAATTTATCTCAAAACTTGTTAAGCATCCAAAATATCTCTAAGCATATTTTCTGAATTTCTTCCTTGCACAATACCATTGTCACATCTCTTGGGACCTTGTCAAATCAAAATAAATCCTCTAAAGATCACCTTGAAACATCTTGAAGTCTCTCAAGAAAAACTTCTAAAAGTTCTCTTTATCATCATTATTATCCCTTGTAGCCCATTACTTCTTCTCAAGTTGCCTTCCAAACTTCCCGAAACATCCCTCGAGAACTTTGGTGATATGGAATGCATCAATGTGTCGTCAATACATTTTTAATAAGCCGGATGGGCTATTTATATTTTCCCTTAAAAGAAAATTGATACAAGTGTGATACAACCTTGATACAATGTTGATGCAACACGCTAGATATATCGAAAAAATTGGTTGGTTTATTAAATAGGCCTGTTGCATGTTAATAGGTTCAGTTTGCTTGCTAATAGTTCAATGATACAACCTTAAGCCTCAAAAAATAGTAGATGGCAGCCAAAAAAACCACGCATGTGCTTCGTCCTCATGCCAAACCTGTATGTCATCGTTGACCTTCAACCTCCCAAGATGGTCTCTAGCTTGCTTCTAACATCTACAACCTCTATGCTTTTTCTTCATTCCTAGTTCTCTTTGCTTGCTAGCTTGGAACCCCACCCCACTTTCTCTTAATTACCAAAAAGCGAGTAGTCTAGAATATGAGTGATAATAAAGTTAGTTTATTATGTATATTCAATTATTTTTTGTTATATTTAATTGTTGTATCATAGCATAGTCTTCATTTAGATTTGTCTTGTCATTGCATTTATATCTTAGTATTACAGCCATACTTTGTAGTCTTTAGTCTTCTCATACATAAAAGTTCTCTTGCTCATTCAAGGGAAAAATGCTTGAAATCAAGTGAAAAAAAAAAAAGAACGTTTAGCCTGTCATTACACTTCTTTCTACCCAAAGTTGGCTTGCAAAACACCAACACCTAACTAACAACCTTATTTAAATTAGTCAAGACATTATAGGGTTCATGACACATGCCAGAGAGTAGGCATGCAAGATGAAGAGAACAATTTACCTTGTGGCTCACGGTTTTCCGTCTCTGTTGGGAACCAATTGCATTAACTTCTGCTCCTCGTGGAATGCTTTGCAGTGGTTACTGTCTAATTTTAAGAAGCTTAGGTACAGGTTATCTTTTCACATACAACACTCACATTTGAGTTGTGATCCCTTTTATATCTTGTTTAATGTATGAATGCAATATGTATCTAATACTGTTTCTGTGTAACTTAGATAACTCCTTTGCCTGTTTGGCACGGTCCGGGATACCGTTCTCTTGGTTTTCGCTTCGGTGACATCTGTTACATAAGGCAATATCCCTGTTGTTAATAGGTAGCAATGCAAATACTGCTTTTAGCTTGCCATTTTGTAATTGTGATTTTATTACTGCAGTGATGTAAGTGACATACCTGAAGAGACTTACTTGCTTCTCAAGGACTGTGACCTCCTTATTTTGGTACTTTTATCTTTTTTCTTTGCTATATGAGCCCTCCTATGTAGCCGGGAATGATTGTTTCATCTCCAAACCTTGGCTCTTCAGGATGCCCTTCGACCTGATCGTTCCAGTACAACACATTTTGGACTACCTCGGGTATAACTTTCTTAACAACAACATTTCACTAGTTTTATCCATTAACAAAAAGCTCGGATTTTGCTTTCTGGGTTTTGTTAGGCTTTAGAAGAAGTTCGCAGAATCCGGCCGAAGAGAACCCTCTTTACTGGTATGCTTAATAATGCAACTTCAATATGTTTTGGCCCTCAAATGTTCTGCAAATGCAACTTCTTTGTTCAGGCATGATGCACTTAATGGACCATGACAAGGTAAGTGAACACCTAGCAAAGTTGAAGGAATTGGAAGGTATTGATGTGCAGTTGAGCTATGATGGTCTTCGTGTGCCTGTGAGACTATAGTCTTTAATGTTTGTGTGCAATGCCATATTCTTCAATAAGGTAAATAATAAGTAGACTTGATCTGATGCCTGGTTAGGCTATCATAGTTCAGTAAATTTTGACTCAAAATAGTCCTTTTTGTGGCCCTAATTGGTGCAGCAAAGTAGCAAATTGTGGAACAGTTAGGGTTCTATATGAAATAATATTATTTCCACTGGTTGAAAATTTTGATTTGTGAGATTTGATAATGACTAAAGATCAATTTGTCAGCTTTGCACTTAAATAGGTACATAAGCAAATTAATGGTGTCATCATGCCTCAGTCTAGGGCTTTGTTTGGGCAACAAGAAATGCATGTGATGGCAATAAAACCATGAGCTAACGTATGACGTTAATGGAAAAGTGAAGAACATGTTACCCTCTTATCTATATGTGTTGGTTTATCTAATGGCTATTGATTTTTTTAGTAGTTAATGTCATAATCAATAACAAATTTATTATCTAGAGGTCAATGTCTCAAAAATCTTAGAATATTTATAATGATCAACCAATGATTTGAAGGTTTAATCCTTTTAATTAGTAAAAAAATAAATATGTTTGTGCAAAAAAATAATCTCAATTTTTTCTTATCACTATATATGATATTGGATTAGTTTTTTATTCTCCTTCATTTAAATTTTAATAGTTTACTTAAGATTTTTCATTATCTTTGTATTAACTTGTAATATCTATCATATATATATATATATATATAACAATATATTAAATCAAATAATTTGTAGAGTAGATTACTTAACCTCTAAAAAGTATTTTTTCTTTTTATAAATCATTTTAAATTATTCATCATAAATATTGCACTTAGTTTTTTAATTAATTAATTAAAAATATTTAATTAATTTTTTCTTAAAGTTTTCTTATTTTTCTCAATTCAACCCATTTAATTGCATTTGATAATGTGGTATGATCTAATTATTGTATTATATAATTGAACTTAATTTTCCAAAATGATATAAAGAATGTGTCATATGATTAGTAATCTCGAGTTCTTTATTTTAGCTAGTTGTGTTATATAATATAATTAAACTGATTGTAATATATATATCAATTTTGTGTAAACTTAAAATTTAGAAAATAATATTTAAAGAACATCAAATCAAGTTTCGAATCAATTTAGTTTACTCAATTTTGCCAAATTTATGAAATTCTAACTCAAAAACTTCTTTAGCATAACTTATTAAGCAATTTAATTGTAAATGAATTTAACTATGTGTGTCTAACAATGATTTGAAAAAAAATCTTCACTTCGATTTTTTTCTATATCCTTTCTTGCAATCTTTCACTCTAAGATTTTCTTATATTTTTATGTTTTTTTTTCTCTCTTTATTCTTTTGAACAACTATCTCTGTTTTATTCACTATTTAGTGCTTATTAAAATCTCACCACATAATTAAGCAATGTGTTTAATATTATATTATTTTCTTAAAATCTCAACTTTCATCTTTCATTGACCTTCCAAATAGATTCTAACATTACATCTAAAATTAGTACAATAAAGTATTTATAAACATCAATTATATATAGTGCAAATTTTGAGTTAGATAACGTATTGAGCTTTTTTATTATGATAACCACTGCATGCATTGCTTTTTTATTAGGTTAAAAGCTCATTACCTATCAAGCTAGTTTTGTATGTTTTGTTATGTTATATTCCAACTCTCCCAACATCAAAGAAAGACATGGCCTAGCATATGTATTAGATTCACAAGCCATTACTAAGACCATGGTGTTCAATTTCATGCTTAGATGTCAAGTTAGATGTGATGATAAGCACCTTAAATACTTTCAAATATCAACTTATTAAATGAAAATCCCCAAAATTGAAACATGGGTAGTAGATAAATGAAAAAATACAATCAAAACTAAATATTATTTATGCAAATAAATGATAATATCTTTCAATGTGTCAAATGTCTAGAACATATTCATGAGAGTGATGAAAAACATACCTTTAGTCAATCATTGCACATTTCTTTATTGTGTATTTTAATAATATTCTTATTTATAACATGAGTAACAAGATGCACCACAGCTATATATAAAAGGTTTTGGAAGTTCGTTGAAAAATAACAAATTTTGAAAATTTATATTGTGTTTTATTTATTTCTAATTTGAATTTACTATGTTAGATCATCTTAGGAGATAGAATATCAATAGATTCATCTAAAATTTAGATCACAAATAATTGTTCTATCTTGAAAGGCTTTTGTGTATTAGCCACACTTTACAAAATATTCATTGGGAGTGTTAGAATTGTTAAAGTTTTATTTGTTAATTAATTAACAAATAGGGATTCAATTAGATGAACATTGCTACTCATATTCTTGAAAAAATTAGAAAATTGCTAATAAATATTTCTCTTTTGAAACTTTTAGAATTTTAATAGGCATTTAAAGCTTCTTGCGATTACTTGAGACTAAGATTGGAAGGTGTCTTAACCCAAGAGAGACTAGTTTTGACATCCTTGAATGAGAATTTGATAAATGAAGGCAATAAAAAAATACTCTAACTACATTAGGAGTTTTGTATAACTATATAAGCATTGATGCACTCGATCACTTGACACAAGATAGGAGATGAGTCACTTTGATCATGTGTTATGTAGAGAACATGATAGATGTTTGACATTGGTTGTTAGTATTATAAGTATTGCAAATCCCACTCAATTTATGAATAATTTTTTTAATTTTTCATGACTAGACTACTCATTTATGAAAATCAATTAAATATAATTTGTGATATTTGAAATTGTAGTGAAACAATTGTCTTATGTTAGATGAGTAAATAACACAAATTTATCTAAAAACTTAATTAATGGAGAAGTCAATGTTACATCATAAATGATCTTTGTTTGAACTTTAAAAATATTATATGTTTCTATCTTAGTATAACTTTGACATTGGTTATAATGACAATTTAAAATAGTTTTTGAGGGAAAAATATAACAAAAAATCAAAGATATCTTCTATGTCACACCTATTTATATTACACCTTATATTGATATTATTTTCTTTATGTAATTCCCAAAAATACCTTGCTTGTCTTGACATTAGAGCATGATTCATGGATAAATTGCAGCTAACACATAGTGGCATTTTGTATTTTTAATTGTATTTTATATATTTGTAATATGTGGTCACAAGATTCATAATATTTATGCTGACAATAACAGTTCAGATTATTGTTTGATTTTTATTGAAAAATCTGATTTTAATTTTTTTTTTGTTAAATTTTGTTTTCAAGAGATTTTTTTTATTTTTTATTTTTTAATTCACATCAAGCCTCTTTCTCTAAAACTCTTTCTAAATCATTGAACTTCCATGAAACGCTGGTCGATGCTTTCTTAATGAGCTCTTGTGGTGGTCGCCAGCTGAAGTTCTTCACTTCAAGGTGCTCCTCTCGTCTTCAAACAATCCGTTCTCCCGCCCGTTGTTATTCGTATGGCTTTGTCTCCTCCAAGAATTCTTCTCTGCGGCGACGTCCTCGGCCGTCTCAACCAGCTCTACAAGCGGGTTCTGTCGGTAGTTTTTTTATCCTGAGCTACTTCTACCTCGAGTCTGCTCCTGTTCGACCCAAAGCAACCCGTAACATTGTTCCCATGTTCCCCCATCCGAATACCTTGCAGGTGAACAAATCCACCGGTCCATTTGACGCGCTTCTCTGCGTTGGGCAATTCTTCCCTGACTCGGTTGATGAACTGGATGAGGTCGCTAACTTCCTTGAGGGTCGCTCTCAAGTACCCATTCCTACGTACTTCACGGGAGACTATGGCGTCGGAGCGGCCCGATTTCTCTCCTCCGCTGTTAAGCTTCCCTCGAACAAGGGATTCAAGACAGACGGCCTTGAGATCTGCCCTAATCTCTATTGGCTGAGGGCTAGCGGAAAATTCTCCCTGCATGGTTTGCTACTATTCTTTTGTTCTGCTGCTTCTTCATGTGAGTTTTTCGTTTGCTTTGCCATTAATGCTTGCGATTATTTTTAGGGTTGTCCGTTGTTTATTTGTCCGGTGCACAGTCGCAGGATGCTGATGGTAATGGACGGTACAGTACAGACGATGTTGATGCTTTAAGAGCTTTAGCAGAGGATCCGGGAGTAGTGGATATTTTCTTGACATATCCTTCTTCCTTTATTTTACTGTTGTGTGGTTGCATTCATTTTTCCTGGTTCCCTTGACTCTTGATTACTAATGAATGGCCAGCTGGGGTCTGGAACAGTAGTGATTTGTCTGAGGCGCCTCCAGGAGTGTCAGACCTTTCTGGCAGCGATCCTACTGTTGCCGAATTGGTTGCGGAGATAAAGCCTAGGCATGTGGTACTGTCTATTAGAAATTTGAATTACTATTCTCTGAATAATTGAAATTTTTTAGCAGCTCATGTACATGTGTGTAATCTTTTCATTTTTTAAGAATTAAAAAATATAGATGAGGTTTTTAATGTTTCTTGCTGCTTTCAGCATTGTTTATACAAGATTCAGCACTCTTTTGGAAAAGCTCTGGTATTCAACATGATATGAATCCCAAAAGACATGATTGCATAAGGTTGTTGTGCTCCATACCATAAGGTTGCATTTAAAACATATCTTGAAGGGAAATACCCTTTTTTATTAGCCATATATGACCACTTTATATGTTCTAATTTAGGCTAGAACCTCCTTAGAAGTTGAAGTACATTGTTAGACATTATTACTTTTGAAATAGTTTACTTGTAAAAAATTTACTAATCTAGGTAATAGGGAGTAGATACATGTTCTAGATTTTTTTTAGATTTATTGACACAATGTTTCTATCCTAAAGTATGCAGACTCATAATATTAGATAAATTCTAAATTATGTTGGCAGTGTGCCACTTTGGATAGATTGCAATGCAGTAGTATTCATCGTAGTTTTTTTTTAAGGGAGCCATTTCCATTGCATTGGATATTTATTTTCAATCAAATTTATAGCTGTTTGATAAGCAATTAACAATGATGTTGAAAGGCATGTCTTTAATGCTAGAATTTTAAAATCTTGAATTGTTTTCTTTAAGATAGTTGAGGTTCATGTGTGGGTTTGAATGTTAAAAGTGCTTAGCTATTTATGAACCAAGCAGTTGGTGAAAAAGATGATAGTATATGACTTTGGTTGCACTTAAATTAGAGTATAAGAAGTGGTCATGAATGATTAATAGAAAAGGGCATTTGTCTTCATAGCTAGCTATTTTTACTTTTGAAATGATTTTCATGTCAAAAATTTATTAATCTTGGAGTCAAGGAGTTTAAACATGCCTTTAATTTTTTTAGAATTTTTGACATTATATTTCTATCTTAAGTATTTAAACACATAATATTAAGCAAATTCTAAATTATATTGATAGTGCACCACTTTGGATAGATTGCAATATAGTAGTATCCATCATAGTTGTTTTTATGGGAGCCCTTTCTTTCACATTGGCTTTTTATTTGCAGTTAAATTTACAACTGTTTAATATGTGGTTAACAATGATGTTTTAATTACTAGAATTCTAAAAATATTGAATTTTTTCTTTTAATATAGTTGAGTTTCATGTCTGGATATGAATATCCAACCTCCACTTTGTAGGTCAAGTCCAATGCCATGTGAGCTACTCATGGTTGAAAACTAATATTATTGCATGTATAAAATGTATTGATACATAATTTATATGGTGGTTGTGTCATGATGCTTGGAAATCTTGACAATTTTTTTTATTCAATCCCTTAGCAGATATTTTTTGTGGCATGATCTTTATTGAACCTATTTGTATGCATGATTACTATAAATTCAATTAATTTATATATTTATATCTTTCAAGAAATTTCTTTATGGCTTTAATTTACTAAAATCTTAGGATAAGTCCCATATCCTTGTATGGAAAAGCCCATCTAGTTGTGCTGATTGAAACATGTAAGCTAATTGAGTCATTAGTTTATTGGGACAAGTGGCATTTATTTTGAAACACCAAAACGATTCATGAGAGAAGAGAAAAGACAATCTTCTGACAATATTTACAGAATCACAAAGGATATCCAATTTCTCACCACATAGAAGCTCACCAATTATCTCTCTAAACAATATCACTATGGCGAGAGAACACAAATAGCATACAGAGAGATCTAAATTGATGACTTAGTAAAGATCTTAGTTTTTGAATTGACGAAAAAGATTACTATTGTGCATTGATACAACCACTAAGTCTAGAATTAGCAAGTTGATTCACTCCATTTTCTCCAAAATACCATAGAAAGTCACTTTATGAATAGTTTAATTTCTAGTTTTGTTGATGCCTTAGATATAGGACTTAATGTTATACTTCCTCATATGCAATGTAAATTTCCAAGCTTTAATAAATATGTACTTTTTATTTTGTAAAAGCCGGAATGCCTTATTAGTGCTTTTAATTTAACTAAAAGAAGATTGATTAAATAAGTAGCTATGCATATCATGTCTCTTTCATAGTTACAACAATGAATTCTGTATTTACATCCCTAGTTAATGTTATACTACCTCATATGCAATGCAAATTTACAAGCTTTAATAAATATGTACTTTTTATTTTGTAAAAGCCAGAATGCCTTATTAGTGCTTTTAATTTAACTAAAAGAAGATTGGAAATAAGTAGCTATGCATGCCATGTCTGTTTCATATTCACAGCAATGAGTTCTGTGTTTACATTCCTACCTTACATGTAATTGATTTGATTGATTGCTTCAATTTTTTGCTATTAAGATAATCTGTCCTTTTGAAGCAATTGAATTCCTAATCAAAACAAGGAAGGCAGAGTTTTTTGCCACAAACTATCAATATTGATGCAAGCTCTCTACATAATATGTTTCTCTTAATAAATAGTTTAGCAAGTAACTTACATTTGCTTTGAGCAACATGTGAAATATTGTTTACATCAAAGAATCTGGATGCTGCAAATGATATCATGTTTTTCCATGGTGATTACCTACTAGAGTTAGAGGAGTTTCAAACTTTCCATGTAAATCTAAACTTCATCATCTATGCTTAAAATTGCCATGTCATGTTTATTATTATTGCTATATGGCATCTTTTGTTGTTTCACTGGGTATAGTTGCAGTCAACCATATTTGCTGTCTAAGTTCATGAAACATTGTTATTTTTTATTGCTATTTTTTATTTGTGTTGAATGCGATTCCATTTTATTTTTGAATTATAAAAATAATTGGTCTATTTTATCTTTCTATAGATATCATATTGCTGGAAGTAAAGCCATATTTTATGCACGTGAACCCTACTCCAATTGTGATGCTATACATGTTACTCGTTTTCTTGGGCTCGCTGCTGTTGGAAACAAAGAAAAGCTGGTATTGTTTTATCTCACCCTATTTATACAGATTTTGATTGTTACATCTTTGCTTTCATTTCTTTTGTTATTAGTTAATGGTCATTTCCCTCCCAAATGGTTATAAGTTCTTGCAGACTTGTCTATGTAATCTTTAGAGTAGTCCAATCAATTTTTTGTTTGAATGTCTCTATGTTTTACGGTTTTGTAATGAATATTTCGAGTCCTTATCAATCTTCCTAATTGTATGGAAGCTAAGATGGATTACAGGAATGTAACAAAAAACATTTTGGAAACATACGTGAGATAAAGAAGGTCTATGAATAGAATCACGATAATCAAATGAGGACTCCAAAATGAATATAATCCTTTTGGAAGAGGTGTTATTGAAGGTGAAATTTCGTTTCAGGAATCTTTGAAGGAGTGGCTGGCCTTGTTGGACTGGAACACTAGGCATCTTGATCTGTCTACAATTATATTAAAAGAAAATCACATGGAGAGCCTTCAGGTGGTAGAAGAGTTGACTTTGGATAGTGAGAGGGTCTGTTGTTAGGTTGTTGGCTATTTCCAGAAACCTTTTATAGGTGTGGAACTGGAAAGACAACCATTAAGCATAGAAAACAGCTTCCCTAGCACAACATGGTCTTCAAACAAATCTTTTTAAGTTCTACAGATATGGAGGTGGGGCTGTTCAAAATATTTAGTAATAGAAAACATTATGTGTGTTCTTGGCTGGTTTTTTTCAAGCAAACTTAGAATGTCAATGGCAAGTTTATCATCAACATAATAAGGTTTCTTTCAAGATTTCAACACAAGGCATTACAAATAAGTGAAGGAGCTTTTGCAACATTCAATGTTGTCAAATCATGTGAGTTTTCTCTTTGGAAAGATCATATAAGAGAGTATTATTATTGCCCAATAATTATTCCACACCATCATCATCCAACTTGTTGACACAAATCAAATCTTGGTTTGGATAAAACTTTTATAAGAATATCTGATTTTTGAGACTTTGTAAGAACATATGATAAAACAATATTCTCATATTCTATTTCAGTCTTAATTAAATTCTTATCAATTCTCATATGATTCATCCTATCATGTTAAACATAGACGTGAACCATTTTGATTGATGATTGACTGTGACTAAATAGTTTCATGAGATCGATTAAAAGTATATTAAAATCAGCAATCAACATTTCAATTCTGATAAACTCACTTGTTCCTTGTGCTATGGCTCTATATTTAGCTTATGCACTATTATGGGCTAGTACAAATTACTTTTACTTTTCCAAGTAACCAAATTTTTTCATACCTTCGCACAATATCTAGTTGTAGACTTGTTATTCTTAGCTGCTCTTAGTCTGCATCAGAGTATCAAACTACATCCTTTATCTTAGTTTTCTTGAATAGCGTTTTACCAAGACTTCCCTTAAGACATCCCAATATTTGATTCATTATATCCAAGTGCCTTTTGTGAGAGCATACATGAACTGACTCAGAATGCTCACATTAAAACAATAACTTATTTTATATGAGACAAATAAATTAGTTTGTCTACAAAATGCTGGTAATTATCTCAATTTACTAGTGAATCTTTCTTAGAATTTTTTTTGCTTCCAATTTCGTTCTAAGGGTGTTCCATTTGGTTTGCACCCAAACTTATTAGTTTATTTAAACAAATCCATGGTGTACTTTCTTTGTAAAATGAATATTTCTTTTTGACTCTTTGTAGTTTTAAGTTTTAAGAAATATTTTAGGCCTCGTAGGTCTTTTATTTTGAATTAAGTTTAGAGTTTCTTTTAAGATGCTTAATCTCAAATTTATCATCTCCTATAACAATTATATCATATGCATAAACAATGAATATTGATTGTTTTTCAAATTCATCTTTTTTCACAAATAGAGTGTAATTGACTTACCCTTAGTTGTAGCCTAATTGTTTTGCAATTGTACTTAATTGAATAAATCATGCCCTTAGAGATTGTTATAAGGCTAAATTCTTTGAAGTTTCAAATCGTGGTGAAACTCTCATATATATCTCGTCTTCTAAAGTGTCATTAAAACGTATATTTAATGTCTAATTGATGTAATCTCCAATCTTAGTTTGTAGCAATGAACAATAGAGCTCTAATAGAGTTTAATTTTCTAGCTAGTGCAAATTTCTCCTTATAGTTAATTTCATGTCAAAGTGATACTTTGTGCCATCAATCTCGCTTGGTATCAGTTAATTGTGTCATCTTGTTTATACTCGAGTTCGAATGCCTATTTTTTGTCAAATTGTCTTCTTTCTTATAGGTTACTCCAACTCTTAGGTCTTATTATTATTAAGTGTTTGCATTTCCTTTGATGCAACCTTCTATTTTGGATTTTGGAGAGCTTCATAATATCTCTTAAAACTTAAATTTTGTCAACTTTAGTAATAAATACATTAAATTTATCTAACTTGAAATATGTGAGATTGAATATAGAATTTAGTGCAAGTCTTTATCCGCGTTCTTAATACAAAAAGGAGATTTAAGTCATCCACTTCTTTATTATCTTCTAAATACACCTCTTCTTCTTCTTCTTCTTGTTTGTCCATAACAGAAGAATTTGTCAATAGTTTAGATTCTTAGTGTTGTATCTAAGCCTTGGTTCTCTTGGAGTAAATCGGGTTTGATTGCGGGTTTGTTGTGTTAAATTTACCCCATTAATTTACGGCTTGAATATTAATAGGCTTAGGTTGATACTACTCAATTATTAGTGTTCAAATATGATAATTCTAATGTTTGTGTCTTCGAGTACTGTTCTCCCCATAGAGAGAAACTTGTGAATAGAATGTTTGATCTTTCATCAAACGTGGCATCATATGAAACAAAACACATTTTGAAAAGTAGGAATAAAGTTTGTAGGCTTTTTGTGTTGGCGAATAACTAACAAGATAAGTTTAAGAGTTTTAGGATCAAGTTTATTCTTGTTAAGTTGGATATTATAAATGATGCCATCACATCCAAAATTATAAAATAGAAGAAAGTTGTGAACAAGAGAGGATGAGAAGATAGTAGTTTATTGAGAGGGGTGTTATATTATAGAACTTTTGATGGAAGATAATTAGTGAGGTAGGTCAAATTAAAAATGGTTTCCCCCTGAAAAAGATGTGTACGTGATTGTCAAAGATGATCGACCTTGCAACCTCTAGTAAGTGACGATTTTTTCTTTTTGTAATTCCATTCTAGTGGAGGATGGAGATACACGAGTTTTGGTAAAATGTACCGTACTTAGTAAGATGTGGTTTACCTTTCAAGGAAATATTTTTTTTAATTATTAGTATGGAGAATATGAATAAAGGATTGGTAAATATTTTTGATAAAATTATGAAATTATTTAAAAATAATACTTGCTTTTTGATTTTTTTTTCATTAGCATAAGCACGAACATGATCATCCATAAACATAACAAATCAATGTCCCTTAGTTAAATTTGTTACTTTAGATAAATACTATGCATCACTATGAAGAAGATGAAATGATTTGATAATTTGTACGCTTGAGGATAATATACTTGAGATTGTTTTGTCAAATTATGATAATCACAATGAATTGAAGGGAGATTATTGTTAATAAAAAATTGAGAACATAAATACTTGAAATATAAAAATTTAAATGTCTTAATAAATCGTGCCAAAGCTTAACATTTGAATTAAAAAAAGTAGATTAAATAGTGGATGCATTAGATTTTGGGGAAGAGTCAACATTGAATGATAGTAAAGACCATTTTTTTATTTGGCATTGCCAATCATTCTTCTTGAAGTCAAATCTTAAAATTTACAAATCAAAAAAATATTATAAAACAATTTGAATTTTTGGGTATCTTCTTTATAGATAATGAATTGCAAGTCAAATTTAGAACACGATATTGAATTTAACTTTAAAATGGAAGATTTCGTATCTTCGCATCCTAAAACCGTCCACATTGAAAAATATTTTATTATCATTCCAATACTCTCATTGCAAGGTTTATAATCAGTAAGTCCCATCATTGAACTTGTTATGTGATCAGAAGCACTTTTGTCCACAATCTAGTTATCATGTGAACTTTTTATAAGAGAGAAATAAGGAGATTATCTTTGATTTACCTTCTACTTTTTTTGAATTATATTCATTTGTTTTGTTGTAAATAATTTTGGAGTTGTGTTGTATTCCATCATATATACAATCTTGTTGTTTCTTTTTTGACTTTGTGACCTTTATCATTGATCTCTCAACATATATCCTTTGTATGAGAAGGTTTATTGCAATGCTCTTATGAGAGTTTCTTTTCTATTCTATGCGTTTGGATTAATCCCCTTACAACAATTTCATACCAAAACTTATTTGTGGGATATAATGTCTATAATTATATTTTTTGAAGCTAAAAATATCATTTTTTTCTACTTCTTTCGTTTCACAAGTAGATGAATAAGCAAGTAGATGAATAAGAATAATGAGTCAGTGTATTTCATTTCTATATCCTTTTCAGAATGATCATCCAGAAGAATATTCCCAGAATAATATTCTGTATATTATTCTGTATATACTGTTTGTATATATATAGAATATAGAATCATTTTGAATTTATTACTTTAATTTATAAAAAATTTATAAATTTATATATAATTTAGATAATTTAATTTATATAATTTTAGCTTTCGTTTGGCAAAGGCTTCTTTTGATGTGAATAGAGGTTTTGTCCTAAGGATATGTCCACAAACTTTATTATGGTTTTTATTTAAATATGGCTAAAAATTTGATATTAGTTTTTTTTAATATTTTATTATACATGATTCCATCATTATGACATTTTCACTTTATATTATAAAACAAATTTATCTTTTATAATAAATCTGAGTGGCTGTTAAAATAATTTGGGATGTATGTGACACCTTGTTGAATATTTCAAATAGTAAAACAAACTTCAAAATTTTACAAAAATATTGTGAAGGTTACAGTGCATCTCCTTTATGATATCCTAAATTTTTTGTTATTTGATAAAAATATATAATCATTTGAATTTGGGATGTATTAAATTTATTAGTTATGTCATGACAATAGAATTTTTTGTCTCTCAAGTACTATATGCTATCGAGTCATCTCTATACTTTTCCTTTGCTATTGTCAAGTAACTCATGTTGTAACTCTCCATGATTAATAATAAAATAGATCGGTACCATTATTAGAAGTTATAATCAATTAACATATGTATTGTGGTTTTGATTGAGTGATTATCAAGTTAAAAATGAGTAAGAGATAATTGAGAATTTGAAACTATCAAAATTTTTAAGGATTTTGCTATATTTGAGTTTAGTGTTAAGCTTATTTTTACTTAAGTTGTGAATAGTGTTTATTGTCAGTATTATAAATTTTTTTCTATTATTGGAAGGAAAAAAAACTTGAAAATTATAATTATATTATTTATAGAACCAAAATGTGTTTTTCCTTTAAGAAACGTTCTTAGGGCTCCAAATGCATTTATCCACCCAGAATTGTTTCTACAAAATCAATGGTGTAGAGAAACATCTCATGGAATCGTCTATTTTCAGAGACGTTTTCCTAAATGCTTTGAGCTGTCTTCTGAAGCGTGTCTTTTGAAGTCTATCTTCTAGAGATGCATCTTCCAAATGTCACTTGAGTTGTCTTTTGAAGCATTTGGAAAGCATCGAATCAATTACTTTGTCTTCCATAGTCGTCTTCTGAAGTGATTAGGAAGTGTCAAATCAAGCAGTCTTTTGAAGCAGTGATTCAAGTTGTCCGTTTTTTTGGAGCTTTTGCACCTTCTGATTTCGAAAAGGTCCATCGACTTTGATACCATGAATAAGGAGCATTGCAAAAAGGTGACTACAGAGAGCATTTTTTTCTCATTGTTACAATGTTGTTTTACATAGTCTATATAAGATCTAATCATAGTTAATTTGTTATACATAGAAGCTAAATCTTCTTATTTAAGCAACCAAGAGAATTGCTCTACTTTTTATGTCATTATTTTATAATTTATTTGATTTTGATTCCCAATTAATTATTTCATAATTTTTGGTATTTGAAATTTGTTTCCAACAATTTTTCATCTTGAGTAGTAATTGAGATTTTAAGGCAACTGTGATGGGAGATAGACCAAGCATCTTCAAGGATTCTTCAAAAATGTTTGTTCTTTCCCTTCGTATTTATTATTTACAGCTTTTGGGTTTCTTTTTTTTCAATATCTAGTTCTGTAGTTTACTGTAACTTTCAAAGCTATTGCCTCTTTTGCTTTATTTTTTTTCTTTGTTGTTTTGCTTGGTAAATAATCTCTATAGGTTGTTAGCTGACTTGTGATCTATATTTATGTCTAATGGATTCGAAGCGGATACTTATCAACCATTAATATTTGTCAAATATTGTTGACTTAAATAAAGAGTCAATAATAAAGGAACGTGATCAGTAATCTATTTTGCTTGCAATATTGTTTGATATATTGCTGTGATAATTACAATCACAAAACAGCTAATCATGAATAATATATGCAAAAAGGTGCTTTAAATTAATGATCATTTTCTTTTCTCCCATTTTAGCTTTGTCGGTTATAGTAGTAATTACTTAGAATTGTCTGGTAAACTATATGCAGTAACTATTGATTTAAAGTAATAATGATCTGTAGTCTATAACTATATGTTAAGGTACTAACCAAATAAGTTAGTGTGACAAGTAATGGAAACCATGCATTGAATAAACTAATTTAGGTGTGGTAACTATCTTTGAAAAACCATAGCATAACCATTATGTTTTGGTAGATGAAGAGGGGACATGAAAATTTGGGTGGTTTTGGAGAGTAAAGGTTGTGATGAAGCTATGAAAAGCAAGGATGCTTTAGTATTCCTCTATAAGGCATAGAGATGACACAAGGATACAAAGACATGCCATGACCCATATTATTTTAAAAAAAAGTAGGACATGCATTTTGTAGGACACAAGTTAAAAATAATATAAATTATATGTATAAGTATGTAGTGATTAAATGTATAGAGGCAAGGATAGTGATGGTGTCACAGAAGTGTGACTTTTAAGTATTTGCTTCAAGATTAATGCTCGGTCTGCTAGAGCAGTGTCTGGTGTAGGCTTCACTAGTGCACATTAGTCTGCTGTTTCGCACACTAAGTATTTGCTTCAAGATTTATGCACTCTGCAACAACCTGCATGTCAATTGTTATGTATGTGGTAGAATGTATCCCATTTGTAGCAAATGTTGCAATAATGACCTTTACAGTTGTTGACATCTCTTCATATGTGAAGGATTGGCAATGACAATGTTCTCTAATTCAACTTTCCCTGTGGGTTTTAAATTATGGTAGGAGATTGAGACAGGTATCAACCTATTGATCTTTTTTCTCACCAAATAGTTATATTAAAGCATACAGTGGGCCAACAAGAATTGTGATAAGCGGAAACACTAAAAGTAGTAACATTGAGCTGAGAGACCTTTAAAGTACCAAAGGTAATAAAAGAAAGATCAAGGAAAGGGGGAAGAATGTAGCATACTTGATGCAGTTGCATGACAATGTCAAAGGAGTTGGGGATGAAATCTTTGTAAAGAGGGCAATTTCTCAACCAAAATAGATTCTATGCATTTGCTCCTTCAGATGTTGCAGTATCTTCAATGTTCATTTGAAAAGGGAATTGTAGAGCCAATTATTACTTATTCTCTAGATCTGAGATGGAAGCTTATGGACCACCCGGCTTTGAGGACATTGCTGAATTTCATTTGTTATGTTACATTGGTGAGTAGCTTGCTTTATAATTTAGGGTTGTTTGGTAACATAGGTGTTTCAATTTATTACTTGAGTGGTTGTCTCATCATCCACTTTTTTTTCTTTCTCAGAGACAGTGGCGTTAGTGTGGTCAATTTCATGGACATCATTCCCTCTATTTACTCTTTAGATCTTGGGTTCTTTTTGAGGACATGTAAACCCTCGTGTTCTACAGATCCCCAACCTATAAAGTGGAATGAATAATGGCATCATGGGTTGGTCTTTTTGGTTGTACATACATCACTACTTGGCATAGTTGTGCCAAACTTTATGCTTGTATTTGTGTTGTGTTTTGCATGGGTGGGGGTATGCTCCATTACTTTTCACCATTTTGTCTAAGATTATGATCTAATCTCAAGTTGAGTTCACTGTGACCAAAGATTGGTTTGAGAATATTCAATTTGATCTCCATTTGAACTTAACTTTGGACAAGGAAGTTTTTATTCAATTTCGGTTTTAGTTCAATTTTAGCTATAATCATTTGATTTTTAATGATTTTATTTTCAATTAGATTGTTGATCATAAATAAGTTTTCTATTGGCTTTCTCGTGACCATATAAGGCCAACTTCATTCCATTCTTAATTCATTCATATTAGATTATCAAAATATGATATTATGCTTTCCTTTATTCATTCACTTATGCATATACATATATACATACATACATACATTGATGTATGCATATACACACACACATACACATGCATGATATGTGTGTGCATTTATGTGCGTGTGTGTTATAGGTGTATACACATGTACACAAACACACATGCACACTTATGCACGTGCACACACACATGCATGTGCTTATGTTTGGGCTTGCACATATGCACTTATAGAAAAACATATGATCCACTTTAAAGTCATGTTGAGTTGATCTGACCATGGGTCAATTCGGCTTGTAATATGATCCAAATCAATTTCGTCTGATAGTTCAACTTGATCATTTTGGTTCGAGCTAAAATCTAATCTAAATTTGGAGTGATCTTTGATCTTCTTTCAAATCTCACTCTTAACTTTGTCCTTCACCTTCTATGAAGAATGAATCTTCTGTGCTCTTTTCAGCATTATCGATATCTAGATGTAAACATTTGGTTGACTTTGAAAGAAATTACAATAAAGGATAAAGTTAGTCCTTAACAAAAAAAAATCAATTCAAAAAGCAAGTCTTACAGATAACAAGGAATTAGCAAAAGGAATTCAATACTTTGTTGTTGTTGAGTAGAAATATTGTTCATTTGGAAAATCTGATGGGGAAATTTGGAAAGTTGGAATAAAATATTAGAGGTGTTGATGCTCTTTGGATGTGGGCCAATCGTTTGCAATAAGGTGTGACCTTTGAGTGGTAGGATACAAGGTTTGAGCTGTGATGAAGTTAGGTGTGGTTAAAGCTAGATGCAGTAAGCACTCTTGAGGTTTTTGTATTTTTAGATACCTTTTATATTACTTTATTGCATGTGTTGTATTGCACAAGTGTTGGAGTGTTTAAGTTTTGTGCTTGAATTATTTGGGATTCAAATCAACTCATTGTTTAGAAATTTGCCTTAGCTATTTTATCTATCAATTTTATTTTCAAAAAGGTACTATACACAACCAAACTTCTGAACTCCTCAACAATCAACTTTTAGCCTGCTAGAAATTTATTTTGAATTTTTTAATTTATATTTTGAAGTTTAATATATGTGATATTGTGCTGTAAAAGTAATTGATATACAAAAAGGGTAAATTAATTTGTATTATTAATTTCGAAATATAATTTTGTTATTTTAAATGCTATTAAAAATAATTAAATGGAAATGCGAAACCCAAATGGAGCGTTGAACTGAGACAACTATTGAAACTCAGTGTTGAAGAGATTAGTCTAACTAAAAGCAAAGCTTTGAATCTTGATATTTGTTCCTGCTTTATAGTTAGGCATAAAGCTACTATTTAGTGGAAAGTATCAAACGCTGTTCATGAGCTGAAAAAGTGAAGATTAAAATAGTTGTAAGACCTTGGACTAATAAAAGATTTCCTTGGCAAGAAAACGAATGAACTTGTCTTGCATTTAAGATTTTTGTCCTATTTAATATAACTTTAGTGTACATAATTGGTACTGTCTTTGACTTTTTTTTTCCCTAAAGTTTTAAGTTTATTCTAGTTTCATGTTTACATACAGAGTGCTGGTCTGCTTCAATTTATTCTACATTGGCCATGTGTGACTTTGATGGAATTTTTGTGATTTTGACACGTTCTTTCTAGAAATTCATTCATGCAATTTCTCCGACTCCAGCATCTATGATGTCAACTTCAGAACTCAGTCTGAAACCAATAAATACCACAGTATCACCATATATTGCGGATAATACAACTAATCTTGTTAGAGAACAAACTAAGAGGTCTTCTAGCACTGATCCTGAAGCTCAATACTGGCGATATGATGTTTCAAGGAAGCGATCAAAGCAGGATGGTGCCAGTGCAGAAAGGTTGTGCTTTAAATATACGTCCACTGGAAATTGTCCCCAAGGGGAAAGGTGTATTTATCGCCATGATGAAGATGCCCGGGGGCACTATATTAGAAATGTTTGTTTTGATTTTCTCAATAAAGGAAAATGTGAACGAGGTCCTGATTGCAGATTCAAACATAGTTTAGTAGAGGATGGAGATAGTCACTTCCAAGGGAGAAATGTATCTCAAAATGATAGATCTTACAGGTCATTATTTTACTGTATCTCTGTTAACTTTCCTTGCACTCGCTATCCTTTGTCAGTATTTCATAGCTAGTAATATTTAGTCTTTACCATTTTGTCTGCTTTTATACGTGAATGATATTGAACAAAGCTCAATTGTGGCCACCATATGTAATCATTATTGCGATTATCTTTAAAGATTTATGGGTACATCTGTAAGAATATAAGTTTTTGAGTGAAAAACCAGGAGCTGCAAATTGTACAGCTGTTTTTCTGGTTAGTTGGTATTTAATAGATTGAAAATTAAAGAATATGTTTACTATCATACCTTAGTTTGCTCAGTTGTAGCTTTCAGGTACCAGTGCAATTTTTGGTAGCATAATTTCATGCGTTCAAACCTCCATTCCCTTTAACACATGAATTTTAGTTTTGATTTTTGTCTTATGGGTTGAGTTGACGAAGCAAAAGAGTGCAATGAATTTCTTCTATGGGTTTAATTAGCTGGTAACTAATCATTTAATCATCTATTTGTTTATTGTCCAGTATTTGTGCTTGTTCAAGTCATTGTTCATTACAGTTTATTTTTTTTTTGTAGCAGGATCTCAGAGAAAAAGTGTTGGTTCTGCTTGTCAAGTCCTGATGTTGAGTCGCATCTTGTGATAAGTATAGGGGAAAGTTATTATTGTGCGCTTGCTAAAGGCCCACTAGTTGAAAACCATGTGTTATTGATACCAATTGAGCACCATCCAAATACTTTTACAACACCTGCAGAGGGAGAGGTAGAGCTGGGGAAATATAAAGATGCTCTCAAAAACTATTACAAAAACCAGGAAAAGGCAGTTGTATTCTTTGAGTGGATTTTCAAGAGCAGCCCACATGCTAACGTTCAGGTATTTCACATCGAATCATTCTAGCTGAAATGCCATATTGCTTATGCTGAGAATTTTTACATTTAAATTACTGGTAGCTTATGAGTTTACCATGAAGAAGTTTATGAGATCAGTCACTGTCTGAGTTTTCTTTTTGCTTGAATTACACTTTATCATTTGGAATTTATCTTCATTAAAAACGTTCCTTTATATGGATGATTAAACAAATGTATGGCCTGCATTGTGCTTGCATTGATGGTACTGTTCTTCTTTGAGGATTCTTATGTGAGTAATTTTTTTTTTCTGTATGTTTGCTCAGGCTGTTCCAGTTCCACTCTCCAAAGCATCTAATGTGCAGCAGATTTTTAATTTTGCTGCTAAGAAACTGGGATTTGAGTTTTCAATGGTGTCTCCAAGTAAGTATTTGAACATGCTCTTCACTCTTTCTTGTTTTAGCTGCAAAACATTTTATTCCTTGATACTTTGAATGACGATCAGATTTGTATGAGTATGTGGTTTTGTTTCTTTCATAAGCTTATTTTTATCATAGGGAAAAGTTCTTGTCGGGAGTTATTCTTGTATTGCAATACTTGATTAACAAGCTAGTGTGAAAAATAATGAAGATCGTAAATAAAAATAGATGGAAGAGAAAACTGGAAATAACAGTTTTATTTTCTACTTTTTTGCTATTCTCTTTGGAGGTGTGTGACTCTCTATATATATATAATTAGTTTCATGAAAGAAATGAAAATAGAATCAGGAAATTAATTTCTTTTAATATAAGAAAAAAGAGAAATAATGAAATCTTTACAATGTTAGAAATCATAATCTAGAACCTTATTGAAGTAGAAAGATCTTAATAATAAGAGGATCCTAATAATAGGAAGATTTTAACATGATATCTTAATAAAAAAATGTTCTATTACTCTCTTTTAAGTTAGAGTATATAAATTTGTAGTACCCACTTTGCCAATGAGAGCTTAAAATTGATCAAGTCCTAAAGGTTAAGACATCTTTGAAGGAACATGACCAGCCTTTAAGACTCTTGATTGGATTTTTCTCTAATAAAGTGGTACTCAATTTCAATGTGTTGTCCTCATGAAATATACGATTCACAACAATTTATATTGTAACATGGCTGTCATACTTTAAAGTCATGTGCAAGGAAGAGTAGGCACTTAATTTGAGGTATAAATGTTGGAGTGAAACCAATTTGGTATTTGTGTAAGCCATTGAATGTTATTCAACCTCCACATTAGAATGATAAGCAATAATTTTTTTCTTAGACTTCTAAGCAATAGGACATTGACTAAGGAAAACCACAAAACCTAAATATATTCTCTAGTCACCTTGCCCAATCTAAATCACAAGAGGCCATAACATGAAGATTAGTATCTGAAGGATGATGAATACTTTGGCCAAGTATTCTCTTGAGGTAGTTTAGAACATTTGATTGAGACAATGTAACACAAATACGATATCAAATTTAATGATTGTGACCAAGTAATCATCAAAATTCACTTATGTCTTTGAGTGAATCACCTTCATCTTGTTGTAAGGAGATTATTGTGGCATGGGATTGGCCACTAAGTTACTTTATGTCTGTTTCTTGAAGTTGTCCATTATCTATTTGCATTGACATAATGCAATACCTTTTGAACCTTGCATAACCTCTATGCCTTAAAAATAATAAAGGATACCGAGATTTTTTATTTTGAAGTGGATTAAAAATATAGCTTGAATTCAAAGCATTGGGATTTGTTGTTATTCGCAATAATTAAGTGATTGACACAAAAAAGGACAACAAAATGGATTCTTCACATCTTAAGGCAAAGTGAGAATGATTGGTAAATGACTGTGAACCCATATTTATGAAGAGATTGCGAGTTTCTCGAACCATTGGCATGGGAGCTGTTTCAATCCATCTATTGATTTATTCAATTTGCATAATGTTGAAGAAACTTGTACACATGTTCACCATGAAAAAAGACATTGTTCACATAAAGTTGGAAAAGATGTTAGTTCCATACCGCAGTGACACTAATATGGCAATGAACAATTATTAGTTTGGTTATAAGAGCAAAAGGTCTCTTGATAGCCTAAATCCTTCTATTGGTTATAACCCTTGGCGATAAATTTTTTACTATATTTGTGTAAGACATCATCAAAGTTATATTTTATTTTATATGCCTATTTCACACCAATAAACTACTTTTTAGGTGAAAAAGGTTGTTATGGTCCATGTAATTTTTTTCTCATGGCTTTGTTTTCATCATGCATGTCTTAGCATCAATTTGGATCTATGTTAGCCTCTTTGAAGGACCTTGGTTCTTCAATATTTGAAATTGTAGCAAGAAAGCTCTTTGTGAAGGAATAAGTTGTGCCTAAGTCAAATATCATGAAAGTGGATGAGCTTCCTCAAAGATCTTTGGAGAGTTAGTACGTGTGAAGATGTAAAAATTTGTTAATTTAATCTCAAACATTGATTTAAAGCAGCCACTTAGCAAGCATTGATGGGGCTCTCAAGGTTGGACCTTAAGATCTTCAAGTCAAAATGCATGAATCCAAGCCATTCTGAATCAATAAAGAATTATGCTTCAAGCTTCGGCATGCTTTACTTGAGACAAATGAACTGTTGTTGAGGTGACCCCGGAAGCTACTAGTAACGACAATAACCATCCCTTAAGTACAAACGCTTTAGTTAAACTATGATCAATGAAATGACAGTAACTCCCCCCATGCTTGCATGCTATCAAGTTATCATCGTAGAATAGCTCTCACAACTCAAAAAAAGGCAAAGACACGTTCTTCCCTCCACTTATAAGTACATTATCCAAAGTTGAATTCGAGGAGGTCAATCACTAGAGAGAAGCCCCCACTCTTATTGTGCTTATCTTTCCTTAGGTATCCTCATCCTACAAGTATCCAATTCTCTTTCGTCTTTCAACTCTATAATCTTACTAAGTTTATCAATTAAAATAGGCTTTTATTTAATCCTCTTAAGTCTGATTTTTGCATTAGCATTTTGTACCATTGTCTGTGGGGAAGAACGAGCAAGCTAAGATGAACTGATAGGTTAAACAATAGTTCTAGACAAAGAGTCTCTTGACTCCTATGGTCAAGAGGTGCAAATCCATCCATCTTTTACTCATCAATTGCACTCCTTTAAATCCTTTCGTTCATCCTTTGATAATCCTGTCCATTTGTTTCAACAATAGATGGAGTATTTCACAAAGGTCTTCTTCATCTTTCTACGCTAATATTGGAGCAACTCAAAGTTGGATTAGCCATTTCACCAAGGGAGCCAATATTGAACCATTTTCCCTCTAAGCAAGTGACCCTTGAGGCCCTTCCTACCACAAGTGTTTAGGTGCTACAAGCTTTGCCTCTAAAACATTACTTGACGATTTTGTTATCACTTCAATAAGGAATCCCACCTTCTCATCAAAGAGTTTACTCCTTTCTTAGAAGAGATCATCTAGACACCGCTCCCTCAAAAACACCTTTTGTCAAACTCATCCTTCTTTTATGACAAGTAGGACTCATATTTTCCTTATGGATTTTGAGATAATCATCTTTTTAAATGTCATGTTTGCACATATAAGATGTAAGGTTTTCTTTATTTAAAAGTCTTAGTTTTTTAGTGTTTCTAAAAATGACCTCTTAGATCTGTCTTTCCCCTCGATCAACTAAAGAGAATTTATTTTGTCATTTTCTAGCTACATCACACCCAAGAGGGTGTTAGAATCCATCCTTAATTTGAAACAGTATTGGTTTAAGCTCTTTCGAGCCTTCCTTTCAATTTTATCTCTTGTATGGATATGTGATCCCACTAATATTATAGCACTAAATATTATTAGAACTTAAAAGTTAAGCATGATTGGGCGAGAATAGTATTGAGATGGTGACCGTTTGAGAAGTCCTCAAGTTGCACATTTTTTTCATAACTATCCTTTTTTTGATAAATGACAATTATTCTAATCACATGTTAATATTAAAAAATTAAATTATTATAAATAATAAATTATAATTATCATTTCTATAATTAATTATTAATAATAACTTTATAATATTTTTATAAATTTCATATAGTAATAGGTATAGCACATCATATGATATAATAAAAAAATAATTTTTATATAGTTTAATATTAAACAAAATAACTTATATCAATTATAATAAATTAGAATTAATTAATTTTTATAATAGTACATATATAATGCATACAGAAGTTTTTTAAAATAATAATATTATATTATTATTTTAAAGACACTCTTAAGGAGGTAAGTCAAGAAGACTCACATTTGACTTGAATTGCCCTCATCTGGCTTCTAGAAACATATCATTAAGTACCTTTCATGGTTTTTACAAGAAAATTTCACTACGACGATTTATTTTATTGATTAGGAGGAATTCTCTTCTACCATGACTGAAAAGTTAGAAGAGAAGGCATCTTTTCCTCTTAAGCTCATTGAGTGTGTGAGAAAAAGATAGTACCAATAGGGATTTCACCCAAAAGGCCATGCAAGAGGAGACTTGTTCTAGAAGTCAAGGCCCACTCACAGAATTACCAAGCAAAACCAAGTTCTGTTAGTTCCACAAGGATCATGGTTGCACAAACTTAGATTGTAAAGCCTTGAAGGCCTTGATCTAGTGGTTGTTGAAGGAGGGTTGCCTCCAAGAGTATAGAGTGAAGAAGTCCAAGTCCACATCTATTCTTGATAGTCTTGTAGAACTAAGCACTGTTGCCTTACCTCGAGTTGAAGGAGATAACAAACTTCGCCATTAATGCTCAAAGACATGAGCATGGCTCGGGTCTAGGTCATCTACATCATCTTAGGGGGAAAGCAAGCCGACTCTAGGAATTCCACTTAGAGGTGCCTCAAGAAGTCCTTATGATAATTCGCTAAGTAGACCAGCCTTGATATCCTTTTGGACTTGAGGAATTGCCACCTCTTGGCAACGCCTTCAATGACACCAGTCTTCTTAAGGTTAATTGCCAGTATTGTGGTATGTTGGATGCTTGTTGATATCAAGGATGTTGATCTTCTCTTGTTGCCTTTGACAAGATTGGCATTGGTGGAAGCGTCATCCTCTAAACGATTGGATCCATCTTGAGCTTCTCTAGGAACTCAGCAAAGTCGGAAGGTACAATTACTTTGCTTTGTAACATTGAGAAATTTCTTTGTCTCTACCTTTCATATGGTTGACTTCCTCATGGTTGCTTCCTCTTACAATGCCATCCTAGTTAATCCAACAATGAACAAGTTTGGGTGACAGTCTTGACACTACACTTGTGTGTCAAGTTTAATACTGTGACTAGTGCCATTAATGTGTTGGAGGATGTTACATAATTAAGACAGTGTTACCTAAACATGATGAAGGCCACAGATTAGTCTGAGCCCTCAACCATTGAGCCAGACAAAAACTCAATAAACTATCTCCCCTTGTCTTTCTTTAATTTTTGATCCAATTGTGCCATTAAACTTGCAAACATATCTTTTGATCTTGATGGAAAAAAATGAGATCACCTTTAAACTTTTGGTTGAGTACCTCAACATCTTTGCATTAGTTTCCTTTTGATATGCCAATGATAGATCGCTCATTAGCGTAACACTCGCTTAACTTAAATCTCGAGATTCCAATTAATCCAACCAAAGAAGCGAGTTTGTAGTGTCGAGAAGCAAATGGTTATCAAGGAGGAGATTTCTAAGCTGTTAGTGGCTAGGAAATTTCGTTCACCTACTTTTCTACATGGACTAGCTTGCATATGTTGTCCTGGTCAAGAAGAGCAATGGCAAGCGACACGTGTTTTGACTATACAAACGTTAATCATGTTAGCCCATATAAATGTTAATCATGTTAGCTCAAAGGAATTTTATGCTCTTCCTCAAATCAATGACCTTGTAGACTCAACCTAGGACTTCACTTGCTTTAGCCTTCTCGATGCATTCTTTGGTTATCATCAAGTGAAAATGTTTTAACAGAATGAGAAAAAGTATTCATAACTGATTTCAAAAACTTTTGCTACAAAGTCATTTCTTCCAACCTTAAAGTTTTGCAATTCCTTTCAGAGCCACTTATCAAAGGATGCTCAACACCTTTTGAAGTCAAAGAGAAGGAACCTTAAAACTCATGTGGATGATCTTTTGGCAAAGCACATTGTTCAAGGGTTATTTATAAGATCTAAGAGAAACTTTTAAGATTTACAAAAAAATTCAACCTTAAGCTTAACCCTCTCAAAATGTACTTTTGGTGCCCCATCAAGCATTTTCTTAGGCTATATGGTGTCAAGAGAAGGGATCCAAGTTAACCTCAACAAAAATAATAAGATCTCATTAATATTCTCCAAAAACCCCGTGAGATGTCCGATGTCTTATTAGGTGCATTGTAGGACTCAATCGCTTACATCTCAAAGATGGGAGAAATGGAAGCTTTCTCCATTGCAAGTCTAAACTTCAATGGACGGACAATTGCGATAAAGTTTTTTAGGGGATCAAGGCCAATCTTTATTGCCCCTTTATCTTGAGTAGTTTAGTACTTTGTGAGCCATTGTTTATTTACTTGGCAAATTATAGCTTTGTTGTTAGCTTTGTACTAGTTCAAGAGGACAACGATGTTCGACGCCCAAGCTATTATGTCTTAAATACTTTAAAGGTTAATAAAACAAGGTGTTTTCCCATCGAGAAGTTAGCTTTAGCCCTCCTTATGTTTGCTCGATGATTGTGACAATATTTCCAACCTTACAACATTACCCATTGTTACAAACAAGTCTTTGAAGTGCATCCTTTATTTGATTGAGGTTTTTGAAGACTACAAAAATGAGTTATTGAGCTTAGCAAGTTCAAGGAGATGTTCATTCTCAATCCTCAAGTTTCCAGTTTTAATTATGTTCTGGTCTAAGGAAACTTCTTCAAAACTAAACTCAAGCCTTCAAGCTTTTAGTTTCTCTTCATTGACAGTTTTTCAAGGGAAAAATCTTTTGGCGTTGGCTTTGTCTTCCTAAGCTAAGAGCAAACCAATTTGTAGGGAGGCATGAATTGTTGTTAGCTTTGTACAAGAGGACAACGATGTTCTACGCCCAAGCTATTATGTCTTTAATACTTTAAAGGTTGTTAAAACAATGTGCTTTCCTATCGAGAAGTTAGCTTTAGTCCTCCTTATGTTTGCTCGACGTTTGTGACAATATTTCCAAGCTTACAATATTACCCATTGTTACAAACAAGTCTTTGAAGTGCATCCTTTAGTTGTTTGAGGTTTTCTAAGGCTACAAAAATGGGTTATTGAGCTTAGCAAGGTTGAGCAAATGTTCTTTCTCAATCCTTAAGTTTGAAGTTTTAATTATGTTCTGATCTAAGGAAACTTCTTCCAAACTAAACTCAAGCTTTCAAGCTTTTAGTATCTCTTCATTGACAGTTTTTCAAAGGAAAAATCTTTTGGCATTGGCTTTGTCTTACTAAGCTCAGAGCAAACCAATTTGTAGGGAGGCATGAATTGTTGTTAGCTTTGTGCTAGTTCAAGAGGACAACGATGTTCTACGCCATGCTATTATGTCTTTAATACTATAAAGATTGCTAAAACAAGGTGCTTTCCCATCGATAAGTTAGCTTTAGCCCTCCTTATGTTTGTTCGACGTTTGTGACAATATTTCCAAGCTTACCACATTACCTGTTGTTACAAACAAGTCTTTGAAGTGCATCCTTCAGTTGATTGAGGTTTTTGAAGATTACAAAAATGGGTTATTGAGGTTAGCAAGTTTGAGCAGATGTTCATTCTCAATCTTCAAGTTTGAAGTTTTAATTATGTTCTGATCTAAGGAAACTTTTTCAAAACTAAACTCAAGCTTTCAAGCTTTTAGTATCTCTTCATTAACAGTTTTTCAAGCGAAAAATCTTTTGGCTTTGGCTTTGTCTTACTCAGAGCAAATCAATTTGTAGGGAGGCATGAATTGTTGTTAGCTTTGTACTAGTTCAACAGGACAACGATGTTCTACGCCCAAGCTATTAATACTTTAAAGGTTGCTAAAACAAGGTGCTTTCCCATCGAGATGTTAGCTTTAGCCCTCCTTATGTTTGCTCGACGATTGTGGCAATATTTCCAAGCTTACAACATTACCCATTGTTACAAACAAGTCTTTGAAGTGCTTCCAATAGTTGATTGAGGTTTTTGAAGACTACAAAAATGGGTTATTGAGCTTAGCAAGTTGGAGCAGATGTTCATTCTCAATCCTCAAGTTTCAAGTTTTAATTATGTTATGATCTAAGGATACTTCTTCAAAACTAAACTTAAGCTTTCAAGCTTTTAGTATCCCTTCTTTGATAGTTTTTCAAGGGTAAAATCTTTTGGCATTGGCTTTGTCTTACTAAGCTAGGAGCAAACCAATTTGTAGGGAGGCTTGAATTGTTGTTAGCTTTGTACTAGTTCAAGAGGACAACGTTGTTCTACGCCAAAGCTTTATCTCTTTAATACTTTCAAGGTTGCTAAAACAAAGTGCTTTCCCATCGAGAAGTTAGCTTTAGCCCTCCTTATGTTTGCTCGACGATTGTGACAATATTTTGAAGCTTACAACATTACCCATTGTTACAAACAAGTCCTTGAAGTGTATCCTTTAGTTGATTCTGGTTTTCGAAGACTACAAAAATGGGTTATTGAGCTTAGCAAGTTGGAGCAGATGTTCATTCTCAATCCTTAAGTTTGAAGGTTTAATTATGTTCTGATCTAAGAAAACTTCTTCGAAACTCAACTCAAGCTTTCAAGCTTTTAGTATCTTTTCATTGACAGCTTTTCAAGGGAAAAATCTTTTTGCATTGGCTTTGTCTTACTAAGCTCAGAGCAAACCAATTTGTAGGGGGGCATGAATTGTTGTTAGCTTTGTACTAGTTCAAGAGGACAATGATGTTCAACGCCATGCTATTATGTCTTTAATATTTTAAAGATTGCTAAAACAAGGTGCTTTCCCATCAATAAGTTAGCTTTAGCCCTCCTTATGTTTGCTCGACGATTGTGACAATATTTCCAAGCTTATAACATTACCCGTTGTTACAAACAAGTCTTTGAAGTGCATCCTTTTGTTGACTGAGGTTTTTGAATGTTACAAAAATGGTTTATTGAGCTTAGCAAGTTGGAGCAGATGTTCATTCTCAATCCTCAAGTTTCAAGTTTTAATTATGTTCTAATCTAAGGAAACTTCTTCAAAACTAAACTCAAGCTTTCACGCTTTTAGTATCTCTTCATTAACAGGTTTTCAAGCGAAAAATCTTTTGGCGTTTGCTTTGTGTTACTCAAAGCAAATCAATTTGTAGGGAGGCATGAATTGGTATTAGCTTTGTACTAGTTCAATAGGACAACGATGTTCTATGCCCAAGCTATTAATACTTTAAAGGTTGTTAAAACAAGGTACTTTCCCATCGAGAAGTTAGCTTTAGCCCTCCTTATGTTTGCTCGACAATTGTGACAATATTTCCAAGCTTACAACATTACCCGTTGTTACAAACAAATCTTTGAAGTGCTTCCGATAGTTGATTGAGGTTTTTGCTGACTACAAAAATGGGTTGTTGAGCTTAGCAAGTTGGAGCAGATGTTCATTCTCAATCCTTAAGTTTCAAGTTTTAATTATGTTCTGATCTAAGGAAACTTCTTCTAAACTAAACTCAAGCTTTCAAGCTTTTAGCATCTCTTCATTGATAGTTTTTCAAGGAAAAAATATTTTGACAATGGCTTTGTCTTACTAAGCTCAGAGCAAATCAATTTGTAGGGAGACATGAATTGTCGTTAGCTTTGTACTAGTTCAAGAGGACAACGATGTTCTACGCCCAAGCTATTATGTCTTTAATACTTTAGAGGTTGCTAAAACAAGGTGCCTTCCCATCGAGAAGTTAGCTTTAGCCCTCCTTGTGTTTGCTCGACGATTTTGACCATATTTCCAAGCTTACAACATTACCCGTGGTTACAAACAAGTCTTTGAAGTGCATCCTATAGTTGATTAAGGTTTTTGAAGACTACTAAAATGGGTTATTGAGGTTAGCACGTTTGAGCAGATGTTCATTCTCAATCCTCAAGTTTCCGGTTTTAATTATGTTCTGGTCTAAGGAAACTTCTTCAAAACTAAACTCAAGCCTTCAAGCTTTTAGTATCTCTTCATTGAAAGTTTTTCAAGGGAAAAATCTTTTGGCATTGGCTTTGTCTTGTTAAGCTCAAAGCAAATCAATTTGTAGGGAGGCATGAATTGTTGTTAGCTTTGTACTAGTTCAAGAGGACAATGATGTTTTGCTCCCAAACTATTAATACTTTAAAGGTTGCTAAAACAAGGCGCATTCCCATCGAAAAGTTAGCTTTAGCCCTCCTTGTGTTTGCTCAACGATTGTGACAATATTTCCATGCTTACAACATTACTCGTTGTTACAAACAAGTCTTTTAAGTGCATCCTATAGTTGATTGAGGTTTTGGAAGACTACAAAAATGGGTTATTGAGCTGTTGGAGCAGACATTCATTCTCAATCCTTAAGTTTCAAGTTTTAATTATGTCTTGATCTAAAGAAACTTCTTCAAAACTAAGCTCAAGCTTTCAAGCTTTTAATATCTCTTCATTGACAGTTTTTCAAGGGAAAAATCTTTTGGCATTGGCTTTGTCTTACTAAGCTCAGAGCAAATCAATTTGTTGGGAGGCATGAATTGTTGTTAGCTTTGTACTAGTTCAAGAGGACAACGATGTTCGACGCCCAAGCTTTTAATACTTTAAAGGTGTTAAAACAAGGCGCTTTCCCATCGAGAAGTTAGCTTTAGCCTTCCTTGTGTTTGCTCGATGATTGTGACCATATTTCCTAGCTTACAACATTACCCGTTGTTACAAAAAGTCTTTGAAGTGCATCCTATAGTTGATTGAAGTTTTTGAAGACTACAAAAATGGGTTATTGAGGTTAGCAAGTTTGAGCAGATGTTCATTCTCAATCCTCAAGTTTCCAGTTTTAATTATGTTCTGGTCTAAGGAAACTTCTTCAAAACTAAACTCAAGCCTTCAAGCTTTTAGTATCTCTTCATTGACAGTTTTTCAAGGGAAAAATCTTTTGGCGTTGGCTTTGTCTTCCTAAGCTAAGAGCAAACCAATTTGTAGGGAGGCATGAATTGTTGTTAGCTTTGTACTAGTTCAAGAGGACAACGATGTTCTGTGCCCAAACTATTAATACTTTAAAGGTTGCTAAAACAAGGTGCTTTCCCATCGAGAAGTTAGCTTTAGCCCTCCTTGTGTTTGCTCGACGATTGTGACAATATTTCCATGCTTACAACATTACCCGATTTTACAAACAAGTATTTGAAGTGCATCCTATAGTTGATTGAGGTTTTTGAAGACTACAAAAATGGGTTATTGAGGTTAGCAAGTTTGAGCAGATGTTCATTCTCAATCCTCAAGTTTCCAGTTTTAATTATGTTCTGGTCTAAGGAAACTTCTTCAAAACTAAACTCAAGCCTTCAAGCTTTTAGTTTCTCTTCATTGACAGTTTTTCAAGGGAAAAATCTTTTGGCGTTGGCTTTGTCTTCCTAAGCTAAGAGCAAACCAATTTGTAGGGAGGCATGAATTGTTGTTAGCTTTGTGCTAGTTCAAGAGGACAACGATGTTCTACGCCCAAGCTATTATGTCTTTAATACTTTAAAGGTTGCTAAAACAATGTGCTTTCCTATCGAGAAGTTAGCTTTAGTCCTCCTTATGTTTGCTCGACGTTTGTGACAATATTTCCAAGCTTACAACATTACCCATTGTTACAAACAAGTCTTTGAAGTGCATCCTTTAGTTGTTTGAGGTTTTCTAAGGCTACAAAAATGGGTTATTGAGCTTAGCAAGGTTGAGCAAATGTTCTTTCTCAATCCTTAAGTTTGAAGTTTTAATTATGTTCTGATCTAAGGAAACTTCTTCCAAACTAAACTCAAGCTTTCAAGCTTTTAGTATCTCTTCATTGACAGTTTTTCAAAGGAAAAATCTTTTGGCATTGGCTTTGTCTTACTAAGCTCAGAGCAAACCAATTTGTAGGGAGGCATGAATTGTTGTTAGCTTTGTGCTAGTTCAAGAGGACAACGATGTTCTACGCCATGCTATTATGTCTTTAATACTTTAGAGGTTGCTAAAACAAGGTGCCTTCCCATCGAGAAGTTAGCTTTAGCCCTCCTTGTGTTTGCTCGACGATTTTGACCATATTTCCAAGCTTACAACATTACCCGTGGTTACAAACAAGTCTTTGAAGTGCATCCTATAGTTGATTAAGGTTTTTGAAGACTACTAAAATGGGTTATTGAGCTTAGCAAGGTTGAGCAAATGTTCTTTCTCAATCTTCAAGTTTCAAGTTTTAATTATGTTCTGATCTAAGGAAACTTTTTCAAAACTAAACTCAAGCTTTCAAGCTTTTAGTATCTCTTCATTAACAGTTTTTCAAGCGAAAAATCTTTTGGCTTTGGCTTTGTCTTACTCAGAGCAAATCAATTTGTAGGGAGGCATGAATTGTTGTTAGCTTTGTACTAGTTCAAGAGGACAACGATGTTCTGCGCCCAAACTATTAATACTTTAAAGGTTGCTAAAACAAGGTGCTTTCCCATCGAGAAGTTAGCTTTAGCCCTCCTTGTGTTTGCTCGACGATTATAACAATATTTCCAAGCTTACAACATTACCCGTGGTTACAAGCAAGTCTTTGAAGTGCATCCTATAGTTGATTGAGGTTTTTGAAGACTACAAAAATGGGTTATGTAGGTTAGCAAGTTTGAGCAGATGTTCATTCTCAATTCTCAAGTTTCCAGTTTTAATTATGTTCTGGTCTAAGGAAACTTCTTCAAAACTAACAAGCCTTCAAGCTTTTAGTATCTCTTCATTGACAGTTTTTCAAGGGAAAAATCTTTTGGCATTGGCTTTGTCTTACTAAGCTCAGAGCAAATCAATTTGTAGGGAGGCGTGAATCTTATCGGGCAGGTCAATTTCTTCGTCACCAACGATCACGCTATGTACAACGCCGTGATTGTCGATTTGAAGTTTATCCTCAATTTGTAAGCTAAACACTTTAAGGTCTTCAATGACTCAATTGATTGTCGGCTATGTCAATGGTTTATTCGAGACCAAGCACTTAATACTCAAGGCCTAAAAGGTCTTAGCTTTATCCTTTTTCTAGAAATTTGATCAAATAGATTGGATTTAGATTCTTTGAGAGCAAAATTGGGAAGCAGATCTAGTACCCAAGCACATGGACTCTCATAGTGATGTTCCATCTCACAAGAGACCTTATATTGAGTCTACAACAATGCCAATTTTTAACCTCGAGTGGACTCTTTACTTGATAGACCCCTTGGAAGCTTGTCTCAAGATAAGGGACTTTCTTTTCTAAAGCCAAATGTAAGATGAATTAAGCACCAAGCCTAACTCTATGTTTTGATCGATGGACAATTTTATTGAAAGCCCTAGCCGAGTCATTGCTCATCTACCCTTTTGAGGACTAGGACATTATTGAGACAATTCACTTTGGTAGGCATGGATATCATGCTTTGAGCGATAGCTTTGTCATGAAGACCTTGCATTAAGGTTTTTTTAGCCCACTATGCAAAAGGACATCACTCTTTTTGTGAGATGTAAGAGATGTCAACTTTATGTTGCTCTTCCTGAACTAACAGCCAAAATAAAGGTGATTATAGTTTCTTAGCCTTTCTTGGTGTGGGGCATCGACTTTCTTGGTCCATTCCCAATAGCTCGAGGTAAAAAAATATCTTGTTGTTGTTGATTACTTTGTGGATTAAGGAAAAGTTCATAGTTGGCCAACAATAGTTGAGGTTTGTAGCTTCCTTTGAATGGATATCTTTAGTGGTTTTGGAGTTCCTTCTTCTATTGCCACCAACAATGCAACTATGATCCAAGCAAAACTTTAAGAGTTTTGCACTAAATATAATTGTCACTTGAAGTATGCCTTGGTTGCTCACCCTCGAATGAACAACCATGCCGAAGTAGTTAACAAAAGTTTTCAAAAAATTCTGAAGCCTCGTCTCAACACCAAGAAAGGTAATTGTGTTGATAAGCTTTCCAATTTACTATGAGCTTACCATTCCACAACGTACTCAACAATGGGAGAATCGCCATTCTCCTTGGTTTATGTCTTCAAGGTCATCCTTATTGTAGAAATTGACCACTCTACTCTTTGGGTTTAGAACAATCAAGCGGACAGAGATGCCATAAAAGCATATCAATCCAAGGAGTATTAGAGAATACTCTAATCAATTTGCATGAAGAACAATGCTTCAAAGCTCATCCTAACCAACTAAATAGAAAGGGAGCATAGAGAAGTAATTCAACAAGCATGTTAGAAAGCATCTCTTCAAAGCTAAACAACTTATTCTTAAGAAGTTTGAGGTATCTTGATGCGAGGAAGGCTTCAATAAGCTTGCTTTAAAATTTGGAAGGACCATATGACAACAAGGCTATTATCGGTCTAAATGCTAATCAACTCCAGACACCTCTCGTTTTCCTATCAAAGATACAACTTAACTTGGCTTGAAGCTTTTCCATATTGTACATAACTTGCATTCTCATGTTTTGTAAACTTAGAGCTACTTCTCTTAGTGAAATTGTACCAAATAACTTCTCTTTCACTATAAGGACTTGTGTCTTAGGTGTGTCTTTTTAGTCCCTTGAAACTTTATCTCATATTAAGTAAAACCAATGACATCTTTCTCAATTCACCTTAATGATGTTCTTGTTCATCAAGCTTGGCTCGAGACTAAGAATGCAGGTATGCTTTCACTATTTGAAACTTGTATGGCCACCAAGTTATCTTTTCGAGACTTGACCAATTCATCCTTAACCTCTTGTCCTTCACACCAAATCCTCCACCTGAAGTTCTTGAGAGGAATGGTTTCGAGTTCTCTCTTTTATTGTTGTTTTGCCGCTCAAGAATCTTGAAAGGCATGGCCTTTATTTTTTTCTCTCTTTTTAGTGTTACTTTATCAAATGTAGGCTTTGAGAAGTATGATCTTGCCTTTCTTCTCCTTTATCATTGTGTGGTCTCATGAAGGCCTTGAGAATGATAATCTTACCTTCCTCTCCTATCCTTCATTGTTGTTTGGTCACATGAAGGCCACTCTCCTGATTCATTGCTTACCCAATTGCATGAAGTTCTCAATCTAGTCTTGCCTTTTCTCATTCTTTAGTTCTCCTTTACCACATCGAGTTAAAGTCTAGAGAATTGTAGCCTTGCTTGTCTCATATCACCCTTTCAAAAATATCATCCATACTTGGGGATTGGGGGGAAATCAATTCCTCCTAAGTTTCATCAGCCTTTTCTCTTCTTTATCAATGTTTCACCGCACTTAGGGACCGAGGAAAGATCAATTCCTTTTAATCTTTATCATCCTTTCCACCCCTAGTATCACCGCCACTCAAGGACTTAGTCGAGATTAGTTTTTGACTTTGTCATTTTCTCCTCACTTTCTAATTGTGTCATCAACAGTAAGTAATCGAAGGTAACCAGTAAAAGCACGCATAGGGAGCTTTAAAGATTAAATGGCTGACCTTAACAATGTTTAGTCATCTAGCCCACTTAAAAATGTATTTTTGACCACTAACAAGATTTTTAGCAGCCAAAGTCTATTTTTGCCATTAACTAAACAAGCACATCGATGCAAAAGTGCAAGGCTTAAAAAAAATAGACTCAGCTAAGATGATAAAAAAACTATAAAACTGTGTATAATATTCTATGATAAGCATTACTATTTCATTTCTACTAACTATTACAAGTAGGATGTTAATACCAAAAGAAAAAAATTATAACCCCTTGAAAACTAATACCTTGGATACTTTTGAAGAGATTGCAGTTTATTTATAATATTCTTTGAACTCAATATGTCCAAAAGCAATCTCATCTCTCACAAGTTCAAACAATCTAGATATATAAGATTTTTTCTTATTATGTATAAGATTTCATCTTCGAGGCCTTATTGATATATAGATGGACTTCGCAAGTTTGTCAAAAGAATGATTTAGCTCACCTCTTTGACAACCTTTCTTAAGTCTAGAACAATCAGTCACCTTGCAATTTTCTCTTGTGGAACATGAATGATAGATTGCTCCCTCAACATCCTTATCTTAGCTTCGTGCTGAGTAATCCTCTCTCGACAAGTGACAGTCTTCTTCCTAAGAGGTGAATTTTCATCACCCTAGTCCCTCACAACTTCGATTTTTGATAGTGTTCCATCGAGTAATTTGTGGGAAGCTAACCATTCTTGGCTCACAATTTTCAAATCTCATGACACTACAAATCTCCTTGAGGTTCTGCTTTAGTATACCCTTCACATCCATTGAGATGGTAATAGGAGATTCAATAACATACTTGGGGTGGAATTGTTACCTTTAGATGGTACGTTTGCATCCTCTCAATGGTTTTGGGACCTCCAAAGAACCTTCAAGTGTCTACCATCATATCCTAGTTATGTATTGGGTTAATTGCCAAATCCTTTTCGTTTTGAGGTAGAACAGCCATTAATCTTACCTCTAAGGAAGCATTCTAAACCTCTAATCCTTTTCTTTTTCTTTCCATCACTATTGACATTTTTAGGGCCTCAACAATGGTAGTCTTAGAGAGATTACTTCTTTTTTAGTTGTTGGAGAAATATCGAAAGAATTGAGGATATACATTGAGTCAATGACCACATTTGGTTTTGTAGTAATTTGTTGAGCATTTTTACCTCTACATCTGCAACATTTTTAGTCCCAACTAAAGAGGCTATTGGAAAGACAAGCCCAATAACATATTTGGAAAGTCATCAAATTTTGGTGAATTTAAAATTGCATGTTACCTTCTATTAGTTAACTTTTTTGCAAAAGTTTATTGTAGTTCTTCATTACAATATAAATAATGATATGAAGATTTTGAGGATAGAATAAAAATATAAAAATTCATTGATTTAATCTTAATTATTGGTTTAGAAAACAACTACGTGATAAGCATCTATGATAATACTCTCAAGGCTAAACCCTTGAGACCTGAGCATTTGAAGTCAGACTCTCGAGACATAGGCACTCAAAGCGACCTTAGAGAACTAGCCATTGGAGTCAAAACTCTTCCAAGTTATTTTGAGTTAAACTCTCAAGTAGTCTTTTTCAGGCCCTTGCAAAATTTACTTAAGGCAAGTAAATCGTCATTAAGGTAACCCTTAGAGTTGCCAATAATAATAACTTTCCCTCAAGTACAAATATCTATGGTAGTTAAATCACAATCAATGATTGGGGAATGGGTGTAACTCTTTACATGTGTGCACCAGTTAAATAACTATTGTGAAAATGACTCTAATGTCCTAACAGAAAACGCAGACACATTTTTCACTCCATCAATTAGAAGTACCTTCAGTATCTAGTTAACGGAGATTGATCGCTCAAGGGAAGCCTCCTACACTCGCTTTGCTTTCCTATCATGGTTATCATCAACTTGTGAGGGTCCAGCTTTCCTCACTCTCTTAATTTTGTGATCTTACCCTCTAAGTTCAATTAAAATATAATCTCTAAGATATCTAGGGGTTGGTCTTTGACATTATGTTTGTGTGAAAATTGTCATGTTAGAAGATGGATGACTTGATGGGGGCATTGTTGGAGAGGTCACAATGGTGATTTCATCTATTTCCTTTTGATTAGATGAGCCAGATGGAAATTGAATTAGCACAATAATTGGGTAAGTAACATCATCATTGCAAGGTATGGCAGATTCCATAAAGGTAGTGGAGGAGGATGATATGGAGGTTGAGGTGAATTGTTTTTTAGAAGCACACGGAAAAATAGTCTTATGTAAAACAACATATTGGGAAATAAAAAAAACATTATGAATTTAAATCATACCCCTAATCTCTTATTTGTTCTAGGATCAGATTTGTTGTGAGATTTTGAAAAATGTAGGGCATAAAAGAGGCACTTGTAGCACTTACGTGAGTATAAGGTGTTTTGTAAAAAAGGAGGGAAAAACGATTTATCAAGGTAAGGATATGAGCGAGATCTCTGAGATAGGCAGTAGTTCAAATAGTTTCTTCTCAAAATTCTGTTTGAAGAATGGCTTGGAATAGCAAAGAGCAAGCTATGAAAGCATTAATTTTTTATCTTATCCTTTCTTTTATTTGTTCTTCATGCATTGTACCATTTTAGCCTTACTAATGGTCATTGTAATGATTCGATTAATACCCTACAACATCATTAACATCACTTCACTTTTATAAAACTTAAATTTAAGTTTGATGGGAGACAAGAGGAGTGTACCTACATTTAAAAAGCAGATCCTTGATGTAAACCTGGGTTCTTTAGAACATTTTATGAACCTATAATTGTGGCAGCATGCAAAAGGAATTAATTGTTCAGTTGGGTAAACTTTTACAGAATCTGCTATCCTCAATTCATTTGCAGGTGGCGATTCTAGTGAAGCTAGAAGTTTGTTGCGGTCTCGGTTCGATGGCACTTCTAACTTGTTTTATGTTGAACTCCCTGATGGTAATATACTATCACATGCTGTTGATGACAAACAGAAGTTTCCTGTCCAATTTGGACGTGAGGTAGTTCATTCGAGATTATTTCCATTCCTTCTCTCCGTTTGCATGCAAGTGATTTTAGAATGAATATGCCACTTTGCCTTCCCCAGTGAAGTAAAAAGCTATATTCTGTTTATGAAAATTTCCTTCAAAGCTTCTCAAGCTTGTATGTTGGTCTTTTACTGTGTTCTTTCTGATCATCAATTATACAATTTGTCATTGCTGTTTTCAAATTGGAACAAATCCTTCGTTTCATGTTTCTTTCCTGTTTGTAGTCCAATAGGAATTGGATTTGCAATGTGTTGCAGGTACTTGCAGGCCTTTTAAATATAGCAGATAGAGCAGATTGGAGGAATTGCAAGCTGAGCAAAGAGGAAGAGTTGAAGATGGTGACAAGCTTCAAGAAAGGATTTCAACAATTAGATCCTGTTTCTTGAACTAACTAAAGAAAGGTGATCAATAAACATATGACTGTTGTACCTTAGCAAATTATTTTTTGTTTTCAACTAATTGTAAGTACTTAGCAAACATATTAAATTGTTTCTTTCTTTTCATATCTAATAATTTCAGTAATAGTTAAGTGCTTGCCTTGCCTTAGATGTGCAAGAATGTTGCCTATTATGAATTAATTAATATTCGTTAAGGCATATTTTTTTTTAATAAATTCAAAATTAGATGGTTACGTTAATGGGAAAGCATGCTTTCTGAGTCTCGATCGGTTCGCCGAATCCCCTGGTTCGGCACAGGCGGCGAACGCGTTTTCGTCGGCATTTTTCAAAACCAAATCGGCCGTCATCAAGATTTGTATGACATTTAACACGACATTTAAAGTAAATTACTTTCTCAACGGACTCTAATTGGTGGAATTTGACAGTAGAAATTTTAAATCAATTATTGACTGTAAAATTACGAAAATGCCACGTTTGAATTTACCACAAAGCTGATGGATCATGTGCGGTCATAGTCATAAGAGAGACCTCACGTGGTTTGACCCATTAATACTGGTCAGTCTCGGCTCCAATTTCTGCTCCTGACGGGACCCATAAGCAACCTTTTAGCGTTCATTTTACATTTGGTTTTAGAAAACATTTTTGTGACGATAAATTAAAAATCAATAAAACAAATTTTAGATTTTAACCTAGAATCTTTATATAAATTGAATAGATAGTTAATGCAATACCAATTGCTTCAATTTATAATTATTTAACATGGAAATGGATTAATTGAAATTTTGGTGAAAAAGACAACAAATTTACCTATCTTAGAAGAGCAAAAATTTTTCTTTAAAGAGAAGAATTGGAAATTACATTGCATCGACCGGGAAAGAAAGCTTGATTATAGAAAGGTTGCTGAGTATGACCGGAAGATTGGAAATGGTAAGAACTTGATGAAGAAGAAATCAACATTCTCCAAATTTTTAGCTAAGTTTCAAAACCATTATTAGACCTTTGTTGTGGAGTTTTCTAAATAGTAATTGGTTGGGATCTTTCACAATTCAAATGCAACAATTGTGTTCTAAAGAAAAACTTTGTAGTTTGGGAAGCTCAAATTTTGACAATTAAATAGAGAAAAGTTCATGCAAAGCTCAGAGTGAATCAAATCAACAAAACGTGTGGATGTGCACATAGTCTTTGAACACTATTTAGGATGAATGGTTACCAAAAGTATCTCGATAGAGAAAAAATAAGTGTTTAATCAACTTCATTATGTTTTTCTTTGTCCCACGTTGAAGCACCAACAAACTCTCTCATAGCATGCTTTATCTAATGCGCTTCAACTAGAAAGTTTCTCATAATGGTTGCCATCCTTGACACTCTTCATTTGATTTGGACTCAAGCATCTCTTCATGCTAACAAATTCTTCATCACTAGTGGTCTAAGTTTGACCATAGTTTTAGTGTTATCATCTAATCTTTTAAGTCATAGCTTTCATATTAGAATCATGTCACTCAATAGATCATTTATAACCCTTAAGGTAAATTAGCATTACTTTTTATTCGTTTGACTTAAACAACAATAACTAACCCAAGTGCAATACACTTAAGGAGTTAGATCAAGTGGCCAACTTTATTAGTAGCAATAGTGTTTGACATTGAAGCTTTAAAAAAATATTATATGATTCAACATTTAATGATTCAATATCTTTTCAACAAAGAGATATTTATTGTCTCATTTTTTTAATACAATTCTTGCATTGATTTGCTAGCAAGTGCTCACTCAATTGTTCTCATGACTATCAAGATCATCAATAACCATTACATCACAATAAAGTGTAATAAATTTCTATTAAATAATTACATTCATCTCGTAAATACCCTCACTTTTTAAATTCAAGTGTAAGTCATTTTTATTCATTGACCAATGACTTACTATCGAGAAGATCATTTAGTTTTTTTGTATAAAATAATTCGTGATCTCTTTTATTTTGTCAATATTTTATAACATAACATGACAAAACATGCCATCATTTATGTGTTTTTCTTTTTTTTTTAATATAAATTTAAACATTACTTATATATGTCTAAACCCAAGACATTGGATAAACAATTAATAGTCTCATCATTGAAAGTTTCTTCTAAAAATCTACAACATAAAAATAAAAAATGAATACTTTACCAAGATATCAATTGAAAATATAGTAATAAAAATACGAGGGATAATTGATGCGCATTTAATAAGATGGTGGCCTTAAAGGTTAGCGCCGGCTTGTTTCTTTTAGAGAACGCGTCATTTCAAAACACTTTTTGTTTCTTTTTCATACAAAAAACCCCTTTTAAATTCACAAATTATATCAACGTGTCCCGTCGTTCATGAAAGCACAGTTTCTTCGTAAGAAAGTGTGAACGTTTTAAATGAAAAATATTTTTTCATAAAATCAAGTTTTCTGAACCCGTCATACAATGTGGGTTTACTGTGTAAAATTTGAATTTTCAAAAATAAAAAAATAAAAAATAAAAAATAAAAAATTGAGAATTTTGATTTGAATTAAATCTGTAAATTTAGTTGAAATTTGTGATTAATAGTCTCATCAATGTAACAAAATAAAATTTTATAATAAATATTATTTAAAAATATAGATATCTATTTGGAAAAAAAGGGACCGTTTGAAGTTTTTGTCAGTCATCCTTCGTAGAAGTCATCTATATTTAATTAATTTTTAGACGACTCTGATTTATTTATTTATTCCAATTTCTTATTTTCAAATCATATTAAAATTAATTATATTAACCGAAGTAAGAGATTGGTCGATCATAAATTTAAAAGTGAAGACTTAATATAAAAAATAAAAATATTTTAAAATATTAATAAGAAAAATAGCACATTTTAAAATTTTCTTAATAAATTTTAAAAACTCTTGAAATGAAAATTATAGATAATACAAATTGTTGTAAAGTTTTAATTAAAAATTTACATTTTTTATGATTTTTCTAAACCTAACTAATGGTGGAAAGGAGAGGGGATATGCTCAAGAGGAAGGATAAGTGTGGCAATTCAAGACCAAATTTAAAAGGAAGTGGAGCATTCTTCCACAGGTAGAATCCAAAACAAACTCGTTGAAAAAGAAAAGGCCAGAGAGAAAGGAATCGGATTCAAGAGGAATTCTATGGCAAGAAATGGAAATAATATAAAAGGAACCCATAAAGAGAGGTTTATAAGACATGGTTTTTTTATATTATTTCTATTTTATTCTATTATAAATTTTTGTAATAAATTTAGTTTGATTTATTAGCAATAAAATAGGTATTTAATGGTTACAAATTTCTTTGCATTATTTTAAAAGTGAAAAAGGTTGAACTCACAATGTGGTTCAAATATGAAATCCATAAAATGATTTATCTCATAATTTTTTAAAATACATAACAAATTGGTTATGTGTTACCATTGGCAACACATGCTCATCTTTAGGAGATGTCTTCTATGATAGATTCACTAACTCTTCAAATATTGTAATGGGTTATGGTAACATCTGCAACTTTCAGTCTTTGGTGTAGTCTTCATCGGTGGTGGCTATATATGATGTTGATGAGCCCATCTTATGCTCTGTCAACTATCTCAGAAGCTTCTAACTTTTAATTTTACTCTCATGAAATATTATAATTTTGTATGGGTTATGAAGAATTTGTATAATTATGAGCAAACTAATAAGAAATATTTTTGGACATTTATATTTGATTGGTTTAAGACCTTGTCATGTGACTGCATTTATAAGCATGCATTGCTCCATTTAATTCAATTACCAATAGTATCATGCATGTATCACTTATTATTTTATGATAAACATGAACCAAAATGTTATTAGAACACATTTGAATATCTAAAGAGCAAAAAAAAAAGAGCTAAAAAGCTTAGAACTTACAAAAGCATGTTCAATGGGAGCAAATGTCATGTATTATCAATGTCAAAACTATTGCATGACATGCTCAAGAAGGTTCTACTTTATGACAAAGGAAACAAGCGATACTCAGGTTAGGTAGATGTCCATGCCCTCATGACATAATTGATGGAGAACTGTGAGCAAGCTTGATGCATAAGGTGTCCAAACGACATGTCTTTGTCACAATGTGTCAAACTCGTTCTTATAAAATAATTTAGTGTGAAATGGGACATGGCTTATGAATGCTAAGAACTATCTATGGACAAAGCAATCACACATTAATTAATCATAAGAACATTTAATGCCAATATCAAACTAATGATTGTAGATATATCCTAAAGATTGAACTTATAGTTGACCTTTAGGCAAAAGTTATTTTTGTTAGATGTCTAATATATAATCACTATCACATCCAAATCTAAATAGAATGTAAAGAACGACATTGCTTAAAGAGAAGGTTGATAACATCTTGAGACTTGTGAGCAACGAAAGTTATTATAAGTGAATAACACAACAAAAATAATTTGTGAGAATAAACCATGCAATAATTAAAAAAAAGTATGCTTAAACATGCCTTTATAAAATCTCATATGGAATGGCCTCTTAAGTATCCTAGAGCATTAATAAAAGATATTATAAGTTTTAAACAATTATAAGAAGCAATATATGAATGTTGAGTTGAGTAGTCTTTGTAAGATCATTATAGTTTGTGATATAGGATAAATTAGACTTCTATCAAGGTCTAATTTGAAGCTTACAATACTAAAGATGTTAATAAATTTTTAAAAAATATTAAAGAATATATCATACACTAATTAGGATCAGATGATTTGTGTGATATTTTATAATTATTCAAATATTAGCTTCCAAATTTGTAATGTAGATTATTAAGTAGAGTAAGTGGTAACATGTTCAGAGTTAAGTATAAAATCTTATTGAGAAGTTTTATCACATCTAATTTTTTATAAATAAAATAAAAACTTTAAAACAAATTTTATATGGAATACCCTAATAGAAGAAATAACAATCCTAATTTTAGAATATCAATTAGAAAATAAAAGTTGTAAAAAGAGTGCACATTTTTTTTTACAATGATGACTTGTAATTCTCTTTGGAGTTGACATGTATAGCACTAAAGATAGAAAAGGACAATAAAGTAGATGTTATGGTTAGCAAGAAAGCTTGGTTAAAGGAGTAACAATATTTAAGCTAAGATCTAGAGTCTAATCGAGGAAGGTGGTGATTTGGTTATAGGATTAAAAGAGTAAAATAGTAAGTGAAGCCTAACGAGTGCTGACAGAAGTGAGAATTTGTTTTGTTGTCGACTCTCCCGGTAAAATGAGAATGATGGGAGAGTTAACTTTCTTCCTTAGATTTCAGGTTAAACAAACAAGTGAAGGAATACTTATTTCTCAAATCAAGTATTTCTTGGAGTTGCTAAAGAAATTTGGTTATGAGAATATAAAGTATAAGAAGACTCTTATTAGTATAAGTATTATCATAAATAGGGATGAAGTTGAAAAATTTGTTAACATAAAATTATATAAAGGAATGATTAGATCATTATTGTACCTTATTGTGAGCATGTTGGATATTATGTTTAATGTTGGTATGTGTGTAAGATTTCAGGCTATTCCTAAAGAATAATCTTGCAAATAGTGACATATATTTAAATATCTTATTAGGACTAAGACCCTAGGTTTATGGTATCTTAGGTGCGAGTATGGATTTGATTTAATAACCTATATAGATATTGATTTTGTTGATAACAAGACTGATAAAAAGAGTATCTTTGATATGTGCCAATTGATTGGTGGTTAACTAATTTTTTGGGCTAGTAGATAGCAAAATTGTGTGGCACTGTCAATAACAAAGGTCGAGTACATTGCTATAGGTAGCTGTGATGCTCAAGTTTTATGGAATAGATAACAAATTTTAGATCATAACTTAGAATTTACATAAATTCTAATCTTATGTGATAATTCAAGTATAATTTGTTTAACTAAAGATTCTATTCAGTATTAAAGAACAAAGCACATAGAATTAAGATATTATTTTATTAGAGAGTATGTGTAAGAGAAAGTAATTTAGTTATCATTTGTTTCGTTGTTTACCTAATTAGTTGATATTTTTACTAAGTCATTAGCTATTAAAATATTTAATAGGCTTAGATTAAGCTTAGGTGTCATTAATCCCTTCGAATGATTACAAAAATGGGTAAAACGTAAATGCTAAAATTTTGGGAGAGAGTAAATTAAAATTTAGGAGTATATACTATCAAATAAGATATGTTAAATGTTGAATATTTTGTTTTGTTTATTTATGTTATATTTTTTCTAGCATTAGTTTTGTAATTCTCAAGGGAGAGATTGTCATACCATTTGATGTGATGATCATAAAGCCAAGGCTAAGTGTTTATTAATATCTTGTTAAGCTTAGTGTTCTTTTAGTTAAATCTCAATGAGTATTCTAGTGATCTGAATTTATTGGAGTAAGGACTATTGTAACATAAACATTGAATACAATTTGATGATTCAACCTACTACCTTTGGAGCCAATGACAATGATATTCATGGAGTGGCTAATTCACAAAGAACTTTATTTCTAAAACTTAATAATTAGTGTGTTAAATCTTTAAATTTCTTATAATTATGGCACATATGATTATTATTCTTCATGCATATGTGAATTTGGTCTAAATTATATTTTATTTAAAGTTATTTGAGTTTTTGGATATTCAAATATTTTTTATAAAAATTTTATTATAAAAAAAGGAAAAATGTTTTTGCCCTAAGTAACCCCCATCAATGAGCCCAAATGGCTTAGGTTAAGTGGCATGAAGGGAACATGGGCCTTGGGGACCCACAGGCAAAGAACTCGACCAAACTTGAGAGGGGTCAAGCCCGAGTATTGATTAAGTTAGGTTATATTGCAATCTTTGGAGTGACGGATCAAGAGAAATGAGTAAGTGCATATTTGTTATTCAATTTATATAAATTGGGTCTGGTCGAACCCTTTATACGCAATCTGGCATCTCGAGTAATAACCTCCTAAGAACACCAAAGGATAGCCAACTTATTTGGATGATAATAATACACAATTGATGTATTATAAGCACTAAACACTTTAGCATTTTTGTAATATGGAACTAAAGATAAGCTTTGCCAAACTTGATATTTTTGCACTAATCAATTGCACATTTTTAAGATCGAACGGTTTAGATCCACCCACATTTGTGAACAGTCTTTTGTCTTCAACCATTCATCCGTAATGCTTGATCAAATGATTAAGAGTCTCTCGGTCTTTGTGAATAACCTCGTCATTGTTATCGTCCATCTCAATTTAAAATCTAAAACTCCATATTTTATCTCGTTGTGATTAGATCTAAGCCTTTTATCATTTAAGTCGATTCGACAACTATCACTCCATTCCATTTGCTTAATTGGACGACAATTGTATCGTCTTCTCTTTTGTAATGACTAGCTTTCCAAAAGTAGATTATAGTCATCAGTGGATTTATTTTTTGACTCTTTTATTTTAACTATAAATAGGGTTTATTTACTAAAAATAGAGACTATTGAATCAAACTTAAAAAATTTTCATACAAGTCCAATTAAAGTTCAAATCGTGAGCAACAAATTTTTTTACAATTATGGGAGCCACATATTTTCATTGGTCTCTATTTGTCTACTTGTGTTTATAATTATTTCTATATTTTTTGGTAACATTTACTACATTCATTAATAATACTACTCTTGTTTCAAGAATTAAAGGCATAAGAATTTTGTAAGGAAAAATTGTAAAGTTTTAAAATTTTTTGAATAATCTTAATTTCTTTGATTTTAATATCTCATTGGAGCATCGATGTGTATTTGGTTTTTCCCAATAGCTTTTACAAAGGGGAGTAGTTAGTGGAAGCTTAATCGAGGATCGATGGTGGATGTAGGCACGGGTTTTGGTCGAATCACCTACAAATCTTATGTGCATTTTGCTTATTGTTGATCAATTTTAATTTGTTGATAAAAAATATTTTTAAGCTCAAAAAATTTTTCTTCCAATTTTTTGAATCTAAAAATTTGTTAAATGCATAATTCATCTTTCTCCACTTGTTTATTTTGCCTCACAAGTTGTACAATAAGTGAGATACTTTTTTTATCAGGAGAGCTAATAATTAAATAAATTATTACTTTTAAAACACCCCCAAGCTTTCCTATTAACCCAAATCACTACCACATTTCACTTTTACCTTTTTGGTGCTCCAAATGCCAACGTTTACAAAACTACAAGACATTATTACTAAAAATATTCACATCTTTCAGCAATTTTTATTTTTTAGATAATAATCTAAAGTAAGAGTTATTTATTTCTATTAAAATACTTCACATAGAGTTTATCTTAAAATTTTCATTTATAAGTGTGAAATTAGATGTGAAAAAGGTTATTCTATAGGATTTCTATTAGAATACTTCACCAATTAAAATATTGTTAAGTTTTAGATCTAAAATATGCATAAAACAAGCTTTAGAAAGAGTATTAGAAGTTAATTAAATGGGTTGTTATACCAGTCCTCCTTGGTAAGGCATCTTCAACTTGTAGTTGTATGACAAGTGTTGAAAAATTTATATCCTTAATATAATTGCAACATGTGACAATATGTTGGTCTTCTCCCTTATCGACATTAAAATTATGTTAACCTTTGGACATCATGACTTAAGTAAGGTAGTCAACAAATGATTATCTAAGCAAATGTAACAAGGTGTTTGATGGTGTTTATCCCTATTGTTTGTAAAGTCTAAATGAATATAAAGTCATGTGACATTATCCTTGCATAACAAAAAGCAAGTGGTTGAGAGATTCCAATGCTTAAAGTTAATCAATATTATTGGCCCTAAAGAGAGGGTGGTGAATTAAGGAAAAAAAGAATTCATAAATAGAATTTTATAAAGCAAAACCTAAATTGTAGCAAATTATAATAAAATGAAAAAAGAAAATATAAGAAGGCAAAAGCATATCAAAACTTTTAAGTGGCTTGGCTACTACCTCCATAAGCATACATCCAACCCCAAGCTTGTTGGTTACTCTCTTTCTTCCCTCCCTTGCAAATTATGGTAGAAAAACCAAATCATGATTGATTTTTTATTTTAAGGAAAAGCTTAAGCCTCTTCTCCTCTCCACACTAGGGCAAGAGTAAGAACTTCTCCACACTAAACAAAAAGTGAACATAGTAGCTCTCAATAAGGACTAGACAAAATCTCGTAACTCTCTTAAAAATAAAGTGATGAATACATTGAATTCTTGACTAAATTAAAATGGTTGAATGAATGAATCAAATGCATAATGAAAATCTTACTCAAATGAAGCCAATAAAGATAAAAAATTTGTATCAAAGAGCTTCCTCAAAGATTACGAGTCATGATGCATGTTCAAATTCTAAAAAATTCTAGAAAAAGTTTTGTAACTTAGTATAGCAAAGTAGGCTCCTATTATAGAGCTTAGAAGTTATTTGAATCCTTCTTAAAGTACCTTTAAGATCTTGTGTCAACTCTCCATGACTTTCTCAACCATTTCTTGACATCCCTCAACTTTAAACGACTTGTTGGAAAAATAAAATACTTTTTTTTTCAAAAAATGTTTAGTTAAACAAATCATTATACCTTATTAAATTATTTAATCAGTTGATTGGAGACTCTAGTATGTTCATTTTTTACTTTTCAAGGTGATCAGAATATCCATTAGATGGTTGAATGAGCTTTTTATAAAGACTTCATTTTGATGACTATCAAACAATCTCATGGCCTTTCAATAAAAACCTATTTTAGCCCAATTTTTATTAACCATTATTAGATGGTCTAAACAATTATCAAATTGTCCATCACATTGATCATTAAGCATCTATAAAATGGTCAATTGGTCATTTTACATAACTCAATTTTAATGAGTAATTTTTTTCTTTTTATCAAATGAATGCCTTGAATAATCTGATTATCATTCAACAAACCAACAATTGGCTATCAAACAATCTAATGATCTTTTGACAAAATAATTTAATTATGAATTCTTCTCAACTATTTGATACTCTTTCTTGTAAATCTAATGTCTATTAAACTTCTAATGGGTAGCTAATCAAACTGTCCAATGAGTCCCTTTAATTGAAACCCTTTGCTAATTAAAATAGCAATGTTTTTGATAGAATTTTAAGAGTTGAGAGAGAGGAAGTGACACGTGGATGTTTGGATTCATTTGAAAGGTTATTGAAGAGTTTAGTCAAGCTGCCAAGTTAGAGATTTTAGAAACTTGAGAAACATTTTGGAGGAATAACCATGAGAAAAAAGAGGGAGGGAGGGAGAGAGAGGGGGGGGGGGGAGAGAGAGAGGGAGCAAGAGAGAGAGAAGCAAAGAGAATTTGAGAAAATTCCTCATGCAGCCTAATAAGAAGAAATTGAAGAAATTAACCTTTGAAATCATATCAATTAAGATAAGACTAGTACAGATCACGATTTAAGTTAGGCATTCATATATATCTTGTGTATATAATTGATACATTGTTGCTTAGAGCTTATTAACTAAATAGAAATTTTTATTGATTTGGTAATTTTATCTCCCTCCATATAAGGCTCATTTATCCTTTTAAAATGTTATGATAAACTTTTTATAAATGACAATTTTGAAAGCCAAACCCTATTTCAAAACTTAGTAGATAAATTCATTCAAATCTTAACAATATAAAAATAGGAGATAAAGTGCCAAAAGTGAAAAGATAACTCAAATTTTTAATAGGCATCAATCATATCCACGAGACTAAATCCCTCATTCCCCCTCCCCCCAATCCAATTGGACTTGGGTCTAGTCTTTTCTTTCACTCCTCAGTCATAATTATTGGAGAAACCATCTATAGTTTCTTGTTATAAAATATCAAACATAACCCTTCAGCTTTTTCATAAATCAAAACATAACTCTCAATGTTTTTTCATGGTATTTATGATGGAAATAACATAAAGACATATAAGTGATGAACATATAGTTTCATATTTATTTTTCATTCATGTATATAAAAAATCTCATTTTCTTTTCATAATTACTTTAATACTATAATCAATCTTTTATTCAACATTCTTTATCTATACATGTTTTATCATTTTTTATATTAAAGGATTATGTTTTTTTGGTATGAGTATCATCCTAGTTCCATTATATCTCATCTAATATAAATATATAATATCATGTATTAAAATTTTATATCTCATCTTATCATTTCAATATCTATAATATTTTATTGTATGAATATATCAATCATAATCAATAATATATTAATGTAGGTTCAGAATCCATCATAAATAAGCCACACAAAAAATGTTAGTGAAAATCATATCCTATAAGATCATAGCAATTTTCCAAACTTGTGTTCGTCAAGCCCTACAAAAGTGCTAACGACAAATGAAATATAATGCCACATCATAAAAAAATCTCAAACTTGTGCTCATCAAGCACTACATAATGTACTAGCAACAAATAATTTTATGTGCAAGCTATAAGATAATATTATAGAACAAATATATCATTTATCATATCATTTCATAACATAGCATCATTATAAGTGATGCACATAAATAAGATATATATATATATATATATATATATATATATATATATATATATATATATATATATATATAGCATAATATCAAATCATATGTTTTTTTTTCAACCTCTAGCTCTCTTTATCATTAAATTATTTATCAAATTTTTGGACCCCATTATTAAACTAGTTAATAAACCATATGCTGCAATATAATTGGTTAAACTTATATTAGACTATATAATCTAATCATTAGACATTACAACAATAATCTAAAATATATTTTCATTTTATATTTCTATGATATCTTGATTTTATTATTTCAATATATATCCTCTTGAGTTATCCCATCCCAACCCAAATAAGTTTTGTCCTTCACATGGGGCCATTTTTCACTTGGCCACTTATCCGAACACTATTCCAATCCAAGCATACGTAAATATAAAATTTTCATGGAATCCAACACGAATTTGACCCCCAAAAAGTACTTTAACATTTTAAGTTCAAGGTATTCCATATAAAGACAAAGTATCCACCCACCTCAATAGTTGATATAAGACAATTCATTTCAACATCTTTAGAAACCTTTGCAAAGGAGTTGCTCCTTATCCAATGATTTTTTTGCTGGAAATATGGCCTGATGATCACTCTTCACCCTCATTGAATATTATAAGTCTATTAATTTTTACTTGGTTTATATTTGAACATTATCAAACTAGTAGAAGGATTAGCTCTGATACAAAATTATAATTTTTTTTCTTATTATTTCTAGGTATTGTCTACTTGGGCTCTCAAATTTAGACCAAAATAGATTTTCTCTTTCATAAAGTAGCCCTTTCTACTTAGCCTACCATCTCAACATTACTTAAACAAAACCATGCTTAATCACAAAATTCTTATGAGATCTAATATGGGTTTGTTTCTAAAAAATGTCTTAACATCGTAAAACTATTGTGTCTTATATAAATATTAAGATCTCTATAGCAGTAGTCAATGTGGGACAATTCATCCTTATACTCTTAGAAACATTTGCATAGGCAGTATTCCATGTCTAATATTTCCTCTTTTAAGGAACATCACTTCACAAATACTTTTTATCCTCTTTGAATTCTATAATTTCATTCAAACGACATTCTATAACACCATTTATAATGTTAACATGTAATTTTAAGCAGTATACCTATAAACAAATCTCTTCTGTAAGATCTCAAACATAAAGATTTACAATTGAGATAAAAAAAACTTATTGATTCACAATAAGCTTTTTTATTGATATTTTTATAGATACTAAAGCAAAACCATCTATATAACTTAAAGAGACATTCAAAAGCTCACCTTGCTTGTTTTCTTCATCTCATTATAGCTATTAAATTGTTTCCCAAGAGTTCTTCTATAGTTTGAGCTCTTTTCTTCATTGCTTTCCTTTTGCTTCTTCTTATAGTTCCTTTTTATTTTCTTAAGCACTCTCCTTATTTTTCTCTATTGTTCTATCATTTGTCTCTTTTTCTTTCTTTCTTTTCTTTAATTTTTTTCTTCCTCAAAACAACTCTTTCCTTTTCTTTGTTTTTCCTTTTTTCCCATATAGTCGTACTAAGCTTTTCATTCCTTTCAAAAAGTTATAACAAATTAATTTTATCTTCAAAATTTACATACTAAATAACATTGGATTTATTTGAATAAACCTTTGTGAAATTAATGTTATTTTTTAAATTAGTATGGTTTTTAAAGTACTTAAAAATTAACATTTTATTCAAACTCATTTCATATTCAAAATATCAAACTTCATTTATTAAAGCACTTATAGTTATATTCTATTTTGTAATCTCGTCACATAAATGATATTTATATAAATTAAAATTTTGAGGTTCTCCTACATTGGTAATGCAAAGCTAAAATAGAATAAATAAGTGAGGACACCAATTAAAGTTTAGCAAGCATAAAAAAGTTGCCCTTTTCATGTATGTTGTGCCAAAAGACTAAAGGCCTATTTATAGAGTTCGCTTTTTGTTGTTAGTCTCTAAAGCTCTCAAGTAATTGTCACTTGTCTTAGGTCTCATTGAAGAACTTTTATTCTAATAAAATGTACGTATAAAGTCATTTTGGATTAACTAGATTGCAAAAATAAGTTAAGAAAAATATTATTTTACTAGTTGTTAGCGTTTGATTGAACTAAATATACTATGCATGATGATTTATTATCATACACAAGTCTCTAGTTTAGTCATATTATTTATGCATATCATATATTGCTTTTAACATACCATTTATTTTGCTCAAAATGTATTTATAACTTCTTTGTCTTTTATATATATTTATAAAATGATAAATAGCAAAGAATTATTATTTTTTAAATAATAATCTATTCTATAATTTAACATAAAAGTCATGATATATTTTGTATAATAAAATTTAGTTCAAATCAATCATTTGATAGACATATTTAATTAATTTTATTACTTGAATATAAAATATTTCTTAATAAAATTTATTAAATAAAACTCATACCTGTAGGATGTTATAGTATCGTAAACCATTTTGATATATTATATATTATCTTCTAGTTTTAGAATATTAAAACTTTTTTTCATATATTATGTCATAATAGATAGGCCAAACATAGTGTACATCATTATAGTAATTCTATAATTTACTAAGAAAAGTTTAAACTATATGTGTGCAATGAAGTGATTTAATATAAATGAAAAATTCACTTTTTTATATTTTTAAAATCCATGAAAAATGGAAAGAGCTATATGCAAAATCAATTTATGAAATTTCTAATCAAAATTTACTACAAAATTGATCTTATTCTCCTTTTGATCTTCAATCTTGTTTAAGACTATCCATGCTTCCAAGTGTTCATATAATGCATCATCATGGTTCTCTTGAATTCCTCAAATTTTATTGAGCTATTTTAAGTTTACCTTTTGTAGTTCATATGAATATAGAATATAGATATTAAGTTAAGTATTTTAATAAGTTTCTTGTTTTTTGTTTTTCAAGCTTGTATGCGTCTTTAGAATCTCGTCAAAGCTCTTCTTGATCACATATTTGATTAATTATGTTGATATTAGTTGATCATATTAGAATCTCATATTATCAAAACCTCTTTGAAACACTTTGGTCTCATAGGATTAGCAGAATTAACGTATGATACATTATACAACACATATAGATTATGCATAGGGAATAAAATAAATACATTAACTTATTGTGTGTCAGAGAAATGAACAATATATTATGATGCATCAACATAACAATTTGTCGAATCTTACGTAACTAATTGCAAAACAACCTCTTGAGAGCCTTAGCATATTTTAGTATAATTTCAAAACAATACATTTGTGTATAATCCCTTTCAAATGGGACAACTTTAACATATAATGCTAGAAACATGACAATAACACATTCTAACATGATCTTTTGCCTATTTACATCATCATAGGCCAAGTCAAATGGCTCATAAGCTCAAAACAACTACTTTGGAAGTTCAAATCATAGTTATTCAAATTCAATTATATTGCATTACCAAATGTTGCTTCTACTTTATTAAATTTGATATGACAATAAAATTTCATGATTTTTCTCCTTTCAGTATTATATTTTAGACAATAATAAATTCAAGAAAAATATTTGACCACTAAAATGAATAATAATATATAGATGTTATCATTAAGTAAAAATTAAATAAACTTAAACTTTAGATTTAATTAAAAATCAAGAGAAATTGTCTTCAAAATTGGCAACTCGATTGAAAGAAAACAAGCGTTCCTTTGCTAAACATATTGTTATAATATATAGGATGAATTAATTTTAAATAATATTTATTTTAAAAAGTAAAGTGCTAAATTGTTTTAATAATAGAGTTCGAAATGGGTTATAAGAATTGAAAAATGTGAATAGATAAGTATTGTTTATGTAAATAATTTCTTGTGATTTTTAAAGATATATTTTTTGCTCACTTTTAAAGAACGGATTAAAATAAATGTAATTTATGTGGAATATTTTCTATTTTTTAAAATATTATTTTAAGATGTTAACTAACTAAACTCTTGATACATTCAAATGACGTCACATATAGATGAGTTTTACGTATTCTTTTTATTTGTCTTCTCTTCTATTCTTCTTTTGTAGAAGCAGATAGAAATTTATGAAAGCAGGCATTTATTTTTTGATTTATTTTATTCTGATTAACGGCAGTTTCATTAAATATTTTTGTTTACTTTCGGATTTTAGATAATATTAAACTATAAAAATATACTTTTACGATTTGGACCCCTCTCATCTTATAATTTGCTTTCACCGCCTTGAACTGTGACAGGTGGGGTTGTTGAACGTTTCAAAGGTTCGAAACCCCGCGTGGGCGTTCGTTTCCTTGCGAAAATCCCACGTCTTCCCGGGGGAAAAGATAAACTATTCCTTCGCCATGTTTCAACTGCGCGCCATTTGAATTCTGGAAAGGCAGTTCTGTCTTTCTCAGGTCCGTCTTTATTTCGTAGTCCAAGGGCACGTAATGTTTGGAATTTTGTTTCGTTCTACGTTTCTAGTTTCCATCATTTGTGCGTATATAAGCACCACGTGGGGGGATGTTTGCTTCATTGCTCGTAGTGGATTATCTTCCTTCGGCTTCATTCCGTTTGAAATTTTCTTCCTTTGGGAAAAAACAGCTTCAGCCTCTTCTGCTGCTCTTGCAGGTAATCACAGGAAGGGAGCTTTCTGCATTCTGGTTCTATCTCCTTGCGACATAATACCAAAAAGAGGGGAAAAAAGTTCGTTTGGGGGAAGGGGGAATCGAGTTTTGGTGTTTTATGTTTTTTTATATTTTGGTTTTTTGATAAATGCTTATCCTTTGGTCATTCTACTGTTCTTAATTTTGGCAGAGAGCCTTTAATTAGGGTAACGAGTGAGTCCGGATTTTCTAAAACAATGTCGCATTTTCGATCTGTGCAATTTGGATTTCATAATGCCTTTCTGATTGGAAAATCTAATTGGACAGTTGCCATTTGTATTTCCTTTTCTCTTTAATCATGTAATGGAGAAATGATCACAAATTTTCTTCTCCTTGCAGTACGTAGCCCTTGTTATTGGACGAACCAAAATCAAGTTTCCAGTGATCTATTCTATATGTGACATGGATTGAGGTTTCGAAATTAAGGATCTTTAAGTGGAAGCTGCTTTAATCAAATCCTCTTGTTTCAGTGAGAAAGATATTAAGATGACATTGCGATCACTTACCTTCAAGGTGGGTGAATCAGGGACCAGAGTGTTGCCTGCTACATTGGTCATAGAAAGATCATTAAGCTTCAAAAATTGGCAGCCTTCTGAGGAAATCAAACCTGAAAGCACAGCCTTATACTTCAAAAATAAAACTGCAGACAATTGTGAGCAAGAGTTCACCAACTTTAAAAATATGGTGGTTGGCACCAGTCCTGTGAACATTCCATATTCTTCACCTGAGTTTTCTTCCCCCCGACCATTGAGTGAACTTGATGCAGCTGCTGTTAAGCTACAAAAGGTCTATAAAAGTTATCGAACCCGAAGAAATTTGGCAGATTGTGCTGTGGTTATTGAGGAACTTTGGTATGTTTTCATGCCATCTTTGCAATTTATTGTGTCTGTTCCAGTAACTATTTTTGTGTGTATCTTATCTGGACTCCATTTACTTGGATTACAGGTGGAAGGCATTGGATTATGCATCGTTAAAGCATAGCTCAATATCATATTTTGATGTCAAGAAACCACAAACAGCAATTTCACGATGGGCAAGGGCACTCACAAGGGTTGCCAAAGTAAGGAACCATCAAGCAGTTCTAGCAATATTATCTTATCGAATACCATCAAAAGTATAATCTTTCAACAAACATTGAGGCACTGAGATTGATTCTTTCCATTTCCAGGTTGGGAAGGGTTTGTCAAAAGATGAAAAAGCTCAAAAGCTGGCATTAAGGCACTGGCTTGAAGCTGTAAGTGCAATAATCTGGCCTAGTCTAATCTTTAGTCGTCTGGACTGGATTAAAACATTTCTTATTTGTGTATTCTTTGATGTGAAAAACTAAAAGATTACATGCAATATGATGAATCATATTATGCTTTCACCTTAACCCACACAACAAATGTTTTCAGCTATCTTTCTAGTACTTAATTATGTATAAAGTTGTGGTGCTTTCGTGACTCTTTTCAACCTTACCTACAGATTGATCCAAGGCACCGATATGGGCACAATCTTCATCTATATTATGATGTCTGGTTCACTAGTGAGAGCACCCAACCATTTTTCTACTGGTAAACAACTCAGGATATCATTTGATGCTCAAACACCATTTTTTGTTTTTTAAGTGGGATCTGCACAAATTTTAATTTTATTTTTCTTAATGGTTCTTTTGCAATAAAATGCAGGTTGGATGTTGGAGATGGCAGAGAACTGAATCTAGAGATGTGCCCAAGAAGCAAGCTTCTGCAGCAATGCATCCAATACCTAGGACCTGTATGTTTTTAAACTTAAAAAAGTATTGCATATATTTTCTTGCTTTTTGAAGATATAGTTGTATGCCACTTATGTTCTTAAAAGCATCAGGAAAAATCTGTTTGTTTAATTCATTTTCTGTTTGTCTGTTCTACAGAAAGAGAGGAAGGAATATGAAGTCGTAGTGAGGAATGGAAAACTTATGTATAGACAAAGTGAAGTCTTTGTGAATACTGATGATGAGTCAAAATGGATATTTGTTTTGAGCACGGCAAGAACTTTATATGTGGGGCAGGTATGCTTCCCACCCAAATACTTAACTAGGATTGCATTGCAGTGCACAAACTGTAGTGTGACATTTTTTTGTTAATTTATGCCTATTTCATTGTAAATAGAGGAGTTATGCAACGAATGATAATCAACTATGAGAATTTAACCTAACTTTCTTTCCTCACTTCATGAGCAGAAGAGAAAAGGCACTTTTCAGCACTCAAGCTTTCTAGCTGGAGGAGCCACTACAGCAGCTGGAAGGCTGGTTGCCAAAGAAGGAGTTCTCCAGGTATACCATATTCTAATACATTTGGCAATATTGGGAATTTCCTCTAAGTCAATGTTACATCATGTAGATTTGATGCCTAAGATTATTGTTTTGCTTAAAATTTTGGTCTGTGTTCACTTTCATATTGTGCTCATTATCAACGTTCTAATGGTCTTCAGGCTATATGGCCATATAGTGGTCATTACCTCCCAACTGAAGAGAACTTCTTGGAGTTTATCAGCTACCTTGAGGACAATAGCGTAGATCTCACCAATGTAAAGGTATGTGTTGAATTCTCCTTGTTCCATCTGTAGCTTCCCTTAATTTTCTTTTGTCATCTAAAAAGAAGACAATGAATTAAACCTCATACGCAAATACACAAAGAAGATAAAAAGAAAGAAAAAAAAAAAGGCAAAGTAGTACTTACATGGAAACTATATGCAACTATCTTACTTACTGAGGCAATTACTTTCAGAGATATTCCGTTGACGATGATGAAAAACCCTCGGTCAAGCAGCATGGCACAGAAACATTAGAAGAGGAAGCTAAGTTGATAGAGGCGGTAAGGCAAGCCACAATGGCAGATGCTAAAGTCTACGAAAAGTCTCTCATGGATCATCCATTATCAAATGACCTAAAGAGCAAGGATTACCAAAATGCTGCCAGTTTCAAGCTTGCTAGGCACCGATCATGCACATGGAGCACTGGCAATGGCCCAAGAATTGGATGTGTGAGAGACTATCCCGCAGATTTACAGTGCAAGGCACTTGAGCATGTTAATCTATCACCAAAAGTCAGTTCTTCTCCAGCTGGTAACAAGATTCCGATCCCATCACCACGACCAAGTCCCAAGTTTAGGGTTTCTCCAAGGCTGGTATACATGGGGATTCCTTCTCCCACTGTTTCTCTAACTCTTCCTGACTTAGAAAATCCAAAGCTTGATTGATTCGGTGCTTGCTTTCACCTCAATGCACAATTTTGACTTGGGGGGACTTACAAACTTGCAGAAAAATAAACAAGGCAGACATTTTCTCCTGGAGAGATTTTTCAGTCTTTTTGCTAATTTAATACCATTGTTTGTATGCTCGTTGTTTGGTTCATTTGGATTAGAATAGGTTGAGAGGTGATGTCAAGTTAAGTCATTCTTTATTGCAGATGTACACATGAATGTAAAATTGTAGTTCCTTACATGGAAATAACAGTAGTTTTTGACTTCACTCATTTCATTGAGGAAGTTTGAGGTGTGTTATTTTAATGATGACATGTCATTTAAATATTCTACATATCATGTAATATCTAAAGACATTACTAGTTTTTATGTTTTTAGACTTTATCATAAAAATAAAATATCATATCGTTTCATCACATCATATCGTATCATTTTAATTATAATGATTTCTATTTTCATTGTCTCTATAGCAAAAAAAGGTCATGTGAAACTCTAATCATAAGACATCATTGTTATATTTAACATAGTTATTATTTGTGATAACTAATATTTTATGGCTTATATTTAAATAGCATGATGCATCATAGATAGTAACAAGTGTACATTAAAACATATCATACATGTATTTGAAAGAATCAACATGTGACATGTAATATTATGCATGCAAAATTAGTTATTATCTTATTCATAAGTATTAGCATATGAATTGCAATATTTGTTCTTATTAGATTAAATTTTTTTTTTACAAAAGGCATAACACTTGTAAAGAAAACTCATTCTAAATCAATAGTCCTCAGTTCACAACCTATCAACTTGAAACTCTAGTTTTTACTATTAGAGGGTCTGCGGTGTTTCAACAAGTGAATTATATTTCTTTCATTCTACAATTTTATTAAAAAGTTAAAAAAAAACAAAAAAAAAATCAGAAAGATAGTGGAGTTAGCAAGCTTTTCATAACAAATAAAAGTTATTTTAAAAATGATAGTAGTGTTGTATAAAATCCAAACTATTAGTTTTATAGAGAAATATAATAATGACACACAATCAAAGATAAGTTTATTCTTTCTCCTTCTTTTTTAATGATTTTTATAAAGCATAATGGTCTATTTTTTATTTAACAATTTGTATGACTAATAAGGTAACAATTGATTGGCTAGAGTGGACAACAAAGTCTAATTAATGGTGAAGAAACAAGAATAATAAATGTCAAATTTTAAGGCATTTAAAGCAAATGATGTTAAGATAAAATAAAGCAACCCAATGATTTTTATAGAATAACACAATATAAGCATTATGATATCAGTTTACTCTTACGTTATAATTAAGATTGAAATTTTCTAACAAAAGAACACTAAGAAGAACACCTTATGAATGTGAACAATACTTGCTAATTATCACAATATATTATATGTCACTAAATATTCAATACACGATTATGTGCTACTCATCACTAAATATTACAAAAAAGTGATTAAAATTTGCAATCTAAAATTTATATATATGTTCAAAGTTATTATGTTATAATGGTAACCTCTTATTGAATTTGTCAACTACATTTAATAATATGCTTGAAGAACAAGGGGGGAAATTTCTAAGAGCTTGATGTTTAACAAAAGAAAGATTGAAGTTAGATGCCAAGTTCTAGTGTTGGCCAATCAAATGTATTGGGCTATGATTAATAAGCTCTAAACAATGAACTTATGCTGTGTGGTAGTCCATTAGCAAAGATTTGAATAACTTAATTTGATGTAGCAACATCCTATACACATACGGAGGTTATATTTAGAAGCATACTCATCCTATTCGAACTTGGAGTCATGTCAAAATTGACTCTTCTATTCTTCATTAGTTTCTACTATCACTAGCATTGGAGGAATCAATTATGGCCGACTATTTGTTTATTGTACATATCAGGTTGTTTTTCGTCACTTCTTACATTTTACTTCGAGTCGCTTAGAGGTTAGTTGGTAATTTTTCAAGTATTTCTAATTTAAAATTCTATCCAAGATAACTCTACAATAGTCCCTTAGTTTCGCCAATACAAGATTTGGTTGAAAATGATTTAAAGTTATGCTTTTTGGGTTGTTACCGCTGTACCTAACATTATCACTCTGTCGTGCACACACTCGAATGATTATCTTGCATTGCATGCTAGTGCGACCCGTGTCAACTTTTTAACATGTACAACCCTTGTTATCGGCTCCGACCTATGTCGACCCACGATTCGTGAACCAGCATTAACCCGTCAACCCACGACAAAGCCTAAGGTTTCACTGTGCCTTTTTGAGACTGATCTAGCCGACAGCATCCTCACCACTTGTAGTAATGCACCCAAAATACAAAATTTGTTTGTGAGCTACTTTTGCTTTCCATTTTGTATCTTTCTAGGTCTTTTTTGGCAGAATTCAAAGTATTTTTTTGTAATTTATAGTGACTTTTAAAATTTCTAAAATATTCATTAAAATTCTAAAATGTGACTCTTAATATTCTTAAGTGTCATTTTGTATTCCTAGACATGTTTTAAGTAATGAAATTTGAATAAAGTAACAAACTATTGTCCTAGTCTCGTGCGATCATTGTAATGGTGCGATTCTGGAGATGCCCTAGAAAAGTGAGTGAGAGGCTCAAAAGGGGATATCGTGATTATCCAGCTTTCACAAAAGTGCCAAATCATTAGGAAAGTGTATAATCATTCTACTTTTTATTTCACCTTTTGAGAAAAATTAATCGTGACATCCAATTCTCTAGTTCATGCAAAAAAAAAAAAACATGCGACTTTTTATTTTTATTATATGAATTTTATTTATATATTCCTTGCCACTTCACCACCAACATGAGTTCATTGGGTATAGGTTGCTAAATCACTCTTCCTTTAAGTTGAGATCTCTCGTGTTAAAGATTTGTGTAAGTTCTTAGCTTCCTTGGAAGTTCCTACTTGTCTGATGATTCTTGATTTCTTTGATTCGAAACCAAAGCACTTTGAGTATGCCCTTATTTGGATATATTATTTGAATTTAAACCTTTCTCTATTGTTAATGAGCCAAAGATAAGTTTTTATATATCATTCTACATTATAATTGGTTGAGAATAATGAAAATGGTCTTGTTCTTATCAGATTAAATGATAAGTTCTAAAAAGAACCCAAAGGTTGAGAGGAAAGATAGAAGTTGTCTATCTATATAAGGTCCAATAATGGTGCACTTGAATGAAAGAGTTGAATGCTTCATTGATAGAAGTACTTATTTCTCCAAGTGATAATGCTCTCAATGAAAGAGATGAATGTCTCACTAAGGGAAGTTCTCCTTTCCCTAATAAGTAAGGCTACTCACCAATAAAAGCAAAGCAGTCTCATACAAGGAGGTGAGGATTCCTTGTCAAGAGATGATAATTCCTAAAACAAATTATGAAGGTTGTTATTGTTCATCAAGAATGAAGATATCTTTGATGCAAAATAAATACTTGACTTGTGCATGGGAGTAGAATCAATAAAGATAAATCTGATTAAATGTCTTATGCATGTCCTACTTGATAGACACTAATCTTGGAAAAATTGTAAAAAAAAAAAAAAAGTAAATGATTTTGGACTTACAGATATTTGTTTCCTAAAGCAAACGCATTTGTTCTTCATATCATATAAATAGATCTATAGAAATATACTTATCTATTATCATATTAATCAAGAGATGCATGCAAAATATGACACATGTAGTGGAATATATATTAGGACATCTTTGACTAGACTTTAAAAAAATATTTTTATTTGTATCAAATAGTTTTATAAATTTTGCTAATTTTCAAATAATAGACTCATCATCATCTTTTTATAATATTATTATAATAATTCAAAAAAATATTTTTTTATCATTTTACTATATAAATATTATTTTTTTATTTCATATTTTCAACTAAAGATTTAAAATTTTTAAATCTATTTGTTTAAAATAACTATTTCTCAACTTTCAAACATATTTTTCAAACTTATTTTTATTAACTAATTTAATATTTAATAAGAATTTTACGACACTAACCCTTAATATAATTTGTTCTATATAAAGTTGACATCTACCCTGAAAAATGTTCTCTACTTTATACGAAAGTTGGTTTATCAGTTGTATCTAATGTTGACTACCAATGCTTCTTCATTAATACATATGCACTAAAAAGAGATTTATGACAATTTGAGAACAGTGGAAAGTTTAAAAGACAGATTTTTAAAAATAAGAACTATTTATTTTATAAAAAAACGTTGATTTAAAAGAGTTTAAAAATAAATAATAAATAAAATAAATCATCTAATGAAGTTAAAAAAAATGCATTAGGTTGAAAATTATATTACCTTTTAACAAATTTCACCTAATTTAAGCCAACAAACATAGCAACGGCTCGGCGTAGGCCACTAACCAAGAACCGAACCGGTCTCCTTTCCCTCCGGTTTCGGATAAAAAAGCTGCGATAAAAGAAACACCTCTCCGCAGCTCCTCCTTCCTTCTTCAAAAGCTCGTCACAAATGGGACGAACGCTGCTCTCCACCCTACAGACCTCACCTCTTCCTCTCCCTCTCCTCGCCTCCTTCATCGTACTCCTCGCCATCAGCCTCGCCTACGCCCTCTGCGCCTCTCACAACCGCAAGCTCTCGAAGCAGAGCCCCCGGCCTCAGCCACCGCCTTCCGAATCATCGTCCAAAGAGCTCGCCCCAAATCCACCCACGGGAACGGAGGGCAAAAACGAGACCGCTACCCACGGCCCCATCTGTCCGGCGACCTCGGCGGCCCCCCCGTCCACGCCGCGGAGGAAGCTTGCGGTGAGCCTGAGTATCAAGCTCCCCGAGGGGCTCTCGCGAGCGCTCACGGGAAGGAGGGAAGCTCCGGAGAAGGAGATTAAAGAAGAGTTAGAGTCCGTGTGGACGAAGACCATAATTCTTGGGGAGAAATGCAAGGTTCCAGAAGATGGCAACGAGGAGGAAGGAGAAATGGTTCTTCATGATGAGAATGGAAACAGGCAGAGGATTTACCATCCCAGGACTCCAAGGTCGATGCCCATTTCTCGAACAAACTCCTTCGTCAGTGTAGAGGTCATCCCTGTTTCATGAACGAGGTTCATTTCATTTGTTCATTTTAGGATCTCAAAGAAAGCCTTATTTAAGAAAAACAAAACAACAAGAAAAAAGAAGAGAACATTTCATCTCTATTTATCCACAGTTAAGGTATCCACAGAACAAAAGACCATTGTTAATTTGGTAGACAACCAATGTTGCACATAGAAAGCTGAGGCTAACATTGTGGCTACCAAACTGAAGTAGATGCCTGAAGAAAACTTTGCGCTTGTTCTTCTTCACAGGTTGTTGGTTTTCTTTCTCAGTTTAACTCAAGCAGCAGTTCATCACGTGGCAGGTCACCAGTCTATAACTCAAATTTATGACCGGTTAAAATCGATCCATTTTTAGCTCAGGAGAGTTCAGTAGTTAGTTAACTTTCTCATTGTTGTCAAAACAGAGACCCTCCATGCCTTTAAGTGCAGCATCGTAGTGGTTCTTGAATTTTGATGGTTGCCTATCAGAGGTTCTCAGAAAGCTTGAGACTCTCCGAGAAGTCGCGGGATTTGCATTGGTTGTGCGAGGGTGGCGGGATGAATCTGTTTCACCGCCTGCCTTCGTGTCTCGGCTGCTGGAGATGGCAGCATGCCTCGAGGAACCGCTCGTCCGAACCAAAATTGAACTTGGTAACTGCATAGAGAACAGTCATGGTTAAATAATTTGAGTTTGCTGAAGAACCTATAATTAGTATAAAATCATGCATATATAGACACAAAGGTAAGCTACAAATAAGAACTTTCTTGTGATTTGATAAAAAAAAAACAACTTTATTGAATGCACAGCAATTACATTCATCCATGAAGACATGCGTATCGAGTTTGCGGATGATGTGAAGCTCAAATTGATGATAGGGTATGTTGTATTGATGTTCATCTTTTCCGATAGGTTTTAGAGGATGATCTATGTCGAAAAGGGGAGAAGAGGGCTAAAATTGGATGTTAGAAAGCAAATAATAACAAAAATCTCACCATGAATTAATTCTTCAACCCCGAATTATCATAGAAGAGAAGGTGCACCACTGATGGTCTTTCCTTCTTGTTATATCTTCTTCTTGTGGAATAATCTAAAGTGAAATTAGAGGAAGATAATTGGGAAATTTATCTCTAATTACCCAAAAGAAAAAGCATGCAAAAGATGAATATTAAAAACTGTCAGCTTGGCAATCCCTGTAAAAAAATTGCAAAATGTCCAAGATGCGAAAACATGGATTGGATCATCTCACTCGTCCACCAATGATACCTTCTATAATCTCGAATCAAAATGTCCAAGATAGCTTTTCCATTATCTAATCTATGAATCAAATAGTCCAATCTACAAATCATACGATCAAATCTTATCTACCCACATCTCATAAGTTCTTTATGGGAAAACGTCAACATTTATAATAAAACTAATCCCTTAATCATATGCCCCTTCTTTAAAGATGGGCATACCCTACAAGTCGAAAACTTATATAGCATTTTTCATTACTTCAATATCTACCACTAGGTGACCTTCACAAACTATCTTGCCACTCCACAAAAGATAACATATCTAGGTGGACATTTCCCACTTGCCCTTGCTCTTCATCTTAGCTTTAACCTATTTCATTATGATAGGCTTAACATCTTCTTCATCTTGCAAAGCAAATTAACAAATCTTTTACAAGTAACTTGCATTACCCTTGAAAGCTTAATCAAGAAAGAAAGTCATCTCATCCTTGTAAAGCTTCATTCTTTGTTATCAATAATAATACTTCCATCTCACTTCAACAAGTAGAAATTGTCATAAAGCACTAGATAAGTACCATATGAACCATGCTACACACCACCTTATTGATGTACTCAAATGGTAACAAAGCAAATCAAGTGCTAATTCTCTGGCTTGAACTACACCCATTGATGGATTCATGCAAAAATATAAGAATAAGGATGTGGCCTTGTCTCTAAACCAAAGTCATAGAAACCAAATTATCATAATATTCAAACTCAAATGCATCATAAAGCTTCTCTTAAATCAAAAGAGATAACTACTCCCTCGGGTCAAGAAATACCATCTTCTCAACCTTCCCCTTGGTTGACATCAAGGAAATCCAATGGTCACGGTTCACATGTTTCTTAAATCATTCTTCATGTCCCAATTTGTTGTACTAACATGTCTTGACTTTGGGATAACAACAATCACATTCATCAGCCGAATCATTTTTCTTCTTTTGTCATGTTTTTTTAAACCGCTTTAATCTAATGGTTTTTCATTCTAGTACTTATTCTTGCTCGCAATGCACTTGCATTACAAAAGATGCTTAAGGGATATAGCAAAAAGTTTTTGCCACATAAGAACAAGGTTTAAAATTTTAGTTTTGATTTTGGTTTGCATAGTTTTAGTTAATGATTGTTTCAATATTTTTAATAGCTTCAAGATTAATTTCCATTTCAATTAATTATTTTAATTTGATATTAAATTTTAAAAATAAAAAGAAGTAAAAAATAAAGAAATAAAATCAAATGTTAACAAATTAAAATTAAAGACAATTCGACATAGCTTATGTGATAACAGTTTTGTCCTTTAAAAAGGAAGTTCAAAATCTCAAATCTAGATATGAAAACAATTTAAAAAATATAAAATGAATGAAGATTTTCAATGCTAACAGTTCAAATTAAATAACATAATAACAACTTATAATGTCAAATTCAAGCATAATAAAAATTAAATAATATCACCCTTCTAAGGCATGTTGCCAAAACAGTCAAGAGGAAAACTAAAACAACAGAAAACAAACCTAATCCATAGAAGGTGATGTGCACACCACTTTTAACTTGTGCTTATTAAAAGAATAAATAAAAATTCCCAATTTACCAGTTTTCCTTACTCAAGGCCAACTATATCTTTCCTTTTTTAAAAAAACAATGATCAAGGTGACTTCTTAATACAAATCACTAATGCTGGTTTCTAATCAGTTTCAATCAAAAAAGACCCGACCTATTCCTAAATGGTCTAGGATGAGAATAACATGTGTAAGAATATAAGCAAGCCAAATACTTGGTCAAAGCCTCCCCTCAAAGTCACCGTGAGTGATATCTTCTGCCTACAAAATTCAATGGTATAATCTCGACAACTCCTTTAGTTGTCAAAAATCCATGCCACATTATCTTCATTGCATCCCCATGGATAGAAGTCTTCTCTAAGAGCTTCGTGAGATTACTCTAATTGCACCCTTATAATAACCATATCAAGAGTGTTCTATCACGCTAACACATGATAAGCAAGTTTCAATATCGCAAATGAAACTTTATCATATGTTGAATACCAATACATGAAGAAATAATGCAAACATGCATTGAGCTTCTCGATGTTAATCTAGTAATTGTAGGCTGGAAGTTCCATCTTAACCAATCCATACAAAAGTCACAAAACAAAATTTGGCTCAAAGGACACAAAACATGAGCAAACAAAGCTGTCCTACATAAAAAAAACAATGGAATGGTCCATGATGTTCATGAAACATTCCAAACAACCACAACACATTACTAATAATGAGGTCTCATTAAAAACTGCATCCAACCGAAGCTTCCAAATCAAACTGCTAAAATTACCCAAATAAATCTTTAAACTCTGTTCAACGGTAACTTTTGTCAATTAAATAGTTCTCGAAAAGAAATTTTAAAAAAGGCATTTTATGTAAAAAAAAAACAAATAAAAATTATGGAAATTGTAGACTTTTAATGCTATTAAGTTTGAAGAAGGAAAAACATCTGTTACAAAGCATGCAGCTAGTGTCTACAACAACATGACTGATTAAGAGAGTAAGCCTCACAAAAATTGGAGTGATATCAAACTTCTCAAACGAGCAACTACACAACTGCTGTCAAAACTGTTTTAATACTTGTCATATAAGTTTTTGTAATACGAGTGTGTTGAACAGCTAAAAGCATGAATTACTGCCAAAACAAAAAAAAAAACTCACCGCAACTTCTTTAGGGATCGTAGAATCATTGGGCATGGTGCCCTTCTGCTTCGAAACACTTTCCATATTTAGTGATCCCGAAGCCCGGCATTTCAAAGGGTCAGATGCAGACCAGCCACTTGTCCTACCATCTTCAACGCCTACAATATCATTATATAGGTAAGGTCACTTCAATAGAGATTCAATAAGTTCCCGCATGTCATTTGTTTCATGTAGTAGTTAACAAACAAAACAAATGCTCAAATCAAAAATCTTTGTAAGGATATCAGAAACATGAACTATAAGACTGAATAAGAATTAAAAACATTTACACATGACACGCTTATTCCACCGAGATACTTACCTGACTGCTTGTCAGTATTTACCAAGGCAGGTGGCATGGCAGAACTTGGTCCAGCACTTGAACCCTATTGAGAAAAAAAAAAAAAAGCAAAGCTTCCCAATGAACCTCAGAAAACATTTAGCACACAAAAAAGTGCATTTTTCCTTACCAAAGTTCTAGGAAGCACAGTAGTAACTTGTGACTGTTGATACTGTAAAATGGTCCAATCAAACATATAATCAAATTGAAAACCTACAAACACACAAAAACAATAGTCACCCAAAAAAACACAACCATTTTAATCTTATAGGAACAAAAATACCCTTATCAACAATAAAACAATCAGATGTTACATTCCAGCAGCTTCTCAAGCCTCAAAAAAAAATTTATTAAGAGAAAATTACCCTCACGGATAAAAAGATCACGGAATATTCGTTTGAGATAAGCATAATCAGGCTTGTCGTCAAAGCGAAGGGAACGACAATAATGAAAGTAAGATGCAAACTCTGGAGGATATCCTCGACATAAAACCTGAAAGTAAGAAATATGCTTCAGTCACAAAAGGAAAGATAGGATAATAAGCATGGATTAGATCAGTAAACAAATTCTTACCTCAATTGATGTGGAGACCTTTCTTTCACTTATTTTTTCATACTTTTGTTTCTTAGTACCTGCTTTAAGTCCCTGCCAAGGAAGACTGAAGGCAAGAAAGATCACAAGAAAAATAAGACCAAAAAGTATAAATTAGGTTCAAATTCAATCCGCACCTCCCCCTCAGAAAGTACATAAGAACATAACCAAGAGACTCCAAATCATCCCTTCTGCTTTGCTCTAGCATTAACAAACATCAAGTCAAATTAAATTAGGGATTAGGGAACGAGGTCTAAAAAAGCTACCAAGAGTTACTATACAAAGGGATACTGCAAGAAGAAATATAATAATTGCAAAGGAGAACTTTCTTAAGTCATGTTCTAGCATACCTATGCCAAGATGAGTATTCATGCTTGCATACCGTGCTGTCCCAGTCAAGTTCTTATTCTCCCTGCAATTTATTTAATAAAATGAAAATTGAGTTATAATCACTAAACAAATTACGAATGCTGAAGCAAAAACTACATGCAAATGAGTACAAGGTAAAGTATAAGACACATGCACGTTGTAAAGGTTCATCTACTTTCAACATTGAATTGTTGTCAACTCCATAAGTAGACTGTCATATCATCCTCACCTCAACTTGTACCAGTTTGGTTGGAAATGACTTGCCATTTTGGTTCCATTTACCTAATGATTCCACTTGTAATTGCGTAACATTTTTTCTTAGTCAAGAATATTCTCTAATGGTATACTAATCCCAAGGCAATTACTTCACTTTAAACACCCATTTTAACATTAACTTCTATGTTCATTTGTATTAACATTTATTTCTATTATAAAGATTGTACATTACCATGATACGTAATAATCATTTGATCTTCCAATGCTTGAAGATAATTATTTTGCAAAATAACAAAATCATAGTAGGTGCCTAACCTTGTATAGATCAAAAGAGGTCCCACATGGCATAAATTTTGACTTAAAAAAAAGATGCACCACTAGAGTACCATTTAATTGGGTAATTCTGCAAGCATGTTAAGATCTAACAAACAACACAAATTTCAAAAATTAATGAAAACGCTTACTAACCTATTGTGAACAAAAAAAATATTTGACAATATTAAAACTACTCAAATGTTAGTAATTCTCAGCTATACATCTTCAATACTTTGAAGACACCTTGCAATCACATTTCCTATCAAGGTCCAAATGATAAATTATTATAATACTTCAATTGGTGTCTTTCCATTTTTTGGTTGCTATATATAATTTTCAACTGCAAAAACCATTCCAAAGAAGGTTGTCATAGCAACAGGTTCAATTGACCATCTAATAACATCTATTTTATTGTCTATATTTCCCAATTCCCTCCTATAACTGCATTGCATGATTCACCAAAAGTTTGCTTCCTTGAAAATTAGTTCAATTCCAAACCTCTACTACATATTCCTTACTAATGGTACCATAAAACTTGTTCTCGATCATATGGAAAGCTATTAGTTAGTTCACAGAATAGGCCTACAAAAAGCACTGCTACATATGCCCCCGCAACTTGCCCAGTTTTCTGCAAATCTAATTAAGCATTTCAGCTGGACCTACAGACGGACCATGATGCAACTTCTGCCTTATCATATTCAACTTCATTACAGTTCGTCACCATGCTTGTGTTTTCATCTAACTTAACTTTTGCCTCCATGATAGTTTTGTTTGAGAAGGCTTCCATATTTCCTAGTGTTCTCATCTTCTGAATATAATCAGATAAAATCATCCATAATGATGTGATATATCTTCGTCTTACAAATTTTACAACTCAATGTATATATCTCCATCAAGAAATAAACACCTAATAAATCACAGTTGTACAGATAAAACAAAAACAAATGCCAGCATCTAAACAATACTTAATAAACCACAAACCGTATTATAAATATGACACCTTACAAGGTGGTCCTTTTTTAGCTGAAAGTTTCAAATAGGTTATGAAAGAAAAGAAAATAGAACAAACAATAAAGTAGGAATCACATTCGTCAATTCAGAAGTCAGAATCTGCACGAAGGAAATGATTCTAGTCATGATCTCTACATAATTCACCTGTATGGAATATGCTGGTGGTTTGAAGAGTCCCTGTACTTCTTCGCGAGGCCAAAATCAATGATGTACACCTATAATAATTATCCAACAACATAAAACACACTGCAATGTTGAATCTAATTCAAAGACATAAGTTCAGAAGACAAACCTGATTTGCTCTTCTGCCCGAGCCCACAAGAAAATTATCTGGCTTAATATCTCGATGCAAAAAAGATTTAGAATGTACAAATTCAACTCTGTTGATCTGACAAACAAAACTCAAGTAGTCAAGCAACATGGCATACAATAAGTTGGATGTCTAGAATGATTTTAACCATACCATCTGATCTGCAAGCATCAAGACAGTTTTCAAAGAAAGCTTCCTGCTACAGAAGTTAAAAAGATCCTCCAGACTAGATCCAAGCAAATCCATTACCAGAACATTGTAGTCACCTTCAACACCGAACCATTTGACATTGGGTATCCCAGCTACACAACCAGAAAGTAACATTAAAATGATGCTCAAGAATGCTAAAATGACAAAAAAATGGCAAGGTTTTAAATCAGTACTTCCTCCTTGTAGGATACGATAAATCTTGGATTCATAGAGCAACTGAGGATGTTTTGTCTTAACATTTTCCTGTGTAAAATAAAAAATCCGTTACAAGTAAGATATTCCAAAGAAAAAGAAAAAATACAGAAGATTTTATTAGCAAGTAAAAAGCCAAGCATCCATGCATAGTAACACTAAGTAATTTTCACTCAAACAAAAAGCCAATGCCAACAAGCACTAGCACAAAAAATATCCATTATAAACAAGGATGAGATATAATACATTCAAAGCAATCTAGATATTGACCCAACTTTTTAACAGCACATTTGCTGCAAACTTATTTATTTGCATAATTCAATATCCAAGCAATAAAATGCAAACAAAATTCAGCTGAAAAAGCACGGAAGAAGGTAGATTCTACCCTACAGGAATCCTCTATGACGACACTGCAGTTTCAATCCAAACAAATATGGTGATAAATCTCATATAGCCGCAGCAGGAACAAAAATCAAATTGGCAGGCAAAAAAATGAAACTAATAACAACTCATTTGAGAAGTTCGCACTCAAACAGTCAAAAAGATGTTTAGTTTGCTAACAACTACCAAATCTCAAAGCTGAACGTATTAAAGTTCAAAATCACCAGCACGAGTTCCAATCAAACAAGAGATAACAAACCAGATAAAACAACATTTGCAAGGAAGAACTATTGCACTGATACCAATTTTATATAGGTAGAAGTATCTGACACGCAGTAAGTTTGGGCAATAGGAGAAAGGGTGGCAGATTCGAATGAGGATATGATCCTCCATGTCCATAACCAAATACACTTGTTGAACAAATACGCATCTTCATTCAAACAATGTGATCCTCTGAAATATGGACATTAAAAAGGATGTATGATATGACACTGCAGGACATTACATAGCAAATCTCCAAGAGATAGGACGCAAGCATGCTTACAGGACATGGGAACTTGGAAAAAAAAAGCAACATTCATACAATTGTATTAGATGATATAAGGCATGCAACCATATAATAACCAATATATAACTACATACATTAAGCATTCATAGCAAGTCCTCTCGAAAGTCTGATGGCCATGCACCAAAAACAGATTAACAATAAAACAATTATGAAGAGGAATGACTAGAACAAAAGCAATAGTGCTAGTTTTTCTTGGACTATGCTTCCATCCTCATAGACATGTTTTCTAAAAATTTGCCAAGAACGTATCCTATGGATGTCCCTGCAGTGTCCCAACGTACTGGTCTTAGTTTAAGTAATATGAAGACATCAAACTAGTTCTACATAGCCACAAAGCTTTAAATAGGAAATGAGGATGCAACTCTGACGCAGTTTAAAAACATGATCCAACAAAGAAATTTAAGCCCTAATCCTTCAAATCAGAACTCTAATTTGGCCATGCCATTCTAGGACAATACACCAATAAATGCAAAGCCAAATTAACTCGTCTAACATTGTGACAATTCTTTTGACTAAGAAGCAAATGAGAAATCACAGTCCAACAATAAGAAAAAATTCCCTACGCAGCTTAAGCACAAGAAACCACATAGAATATAATCTCTAGGTAAGATAATTTATTAATATCAGGATTTTGCATCCCCAAAAAATCATTACACCTAGATAAACAACCTTTCGTAAATCTATAATGCCCCGTTCATGCATAATTAAGAACATTTAAACAACTCAAAATTGCATAAATAGAAAAACTGTAGTAAAACACATTAACCACTTGAAGTATAATGATCAAGCGCCATTCATAGTCATCATAATGCAGCAAATTGAGAATAATGAGCCAAAACCTATTAAGAAAAACAAATCTTATAGAAGACACCATCCGCATATTCCAATCTCAACAAAGTCGGTGAATAGAACTTCAAAACCAGATATTATACTTCAACAGTTCATATCAATGCACTAGTGATTCTAGTTTGATTGTTGCAGAATATGGTTGATCTTATTGCAATCTGATCAAATTTTGACTTTAAGCCATATTTTCCAATTAATCAACAAGCTCAACTCAATCACCCGTTCACCACATCCTCTTAAATGATATTGGTAACATCATCTATATCCCAAGTCCTAATGCAAAGTGTAAGAGTATAACATATAAAAAACAAAATATTCTTCCCAAGTCCATACATCTAAATTAGGCCTTCAAATGTATTTAACTTGCTCATGAAACCCTTTCAAACCACCAATTTTACCTACAACCAAGATATCCAATAAAAAAATACATCAACGAAGGCATATCAACTTGAGTTTGACAAGTAAAGGTAAACAAAACTATTGCAAATAAATCAAAACAGAACAGTGAAATAAAACAATTATATGTAATCAGTCTCCACTGGTACAAAAAAACAAATCATTCCTCCAACATAGTTCTTTGAAGTATATTACCCAACTTTTTCTCATTAAACATTAAAAAATATTAAGATGCACTTTATTACACTAAACTTCACTTAACTTCTCAATGTCGGTGATATTCATATACTAAAAACAAATAAGCTCAGAGGGTAATGTTGAATGGCTCCATAGCAAAGTATCCAGGATCCATATCTCTTTCCTTTTCTCCATTTGTCTAAGCCCTAGTGGCACACTAGAAGGGCCACTGGTAAGCTGTCGACAAGACTGTCGCCAACGAAAGCCTAGTTCTAGCTAGTCTTTCTTTTGCACTTTTCTTTCTATTGCTAAAACCATAAAAGAGAGGAACCATCGTTTTTCGCCTTAGATGGATAAGGTGCTTGGTGAGTTCACTAAAGAGGCCACTTACAATCTCATTGTTGTTCTATGATCTACCATGGCCCATGTTAAGGATAGCATGCAGGATCAAGTCATTGGTGATTATAGAGAAGATGTAAATGATATTAAGGAGCCGAACTAAGAAAGAACATTGTATTTTTATGGTTGCAATGTGCAAGGGAACAAACTAGATATCACAGAGGTCCAAGACCTTGTCAAGTCCATTATTTAAATGGCTTCCCTCAAATGTTTTGAGTATCATTGAGAATGCTGCCACCATTTCAACGTCTCCTAAGTAATTTCCCATAGAATTGGCGACGGAAGGTCTTCCATGGAGGTGGAGCATAGACAATCAACTCAAGTCCCTCTTATGACATGGAAACCACCACCAACTTGGGGTCATAAGAAGTACATTGGATTCGATGAGCATTTCTGTGGTGCTAAGTTTGCCCATGAGAGTAAACATCTTAGATGATAAGTTAAATGTTCTTGTTGTCAAGTTTGAGAATGTCTTTGTTAACTAAAAGCCTATTAGAGTCTCTCCTTGTCTAATAATTTCTTTCTATAAAACACCACCTAGAAATCATTCCTTACTCTCTTTAGTCCCAAGTGTTATAGCCTTGATGGATTGTATGTCTTATCAAAATACACCAAACCAATTTTTATACATGAAGTTTTCAAAAAGGAGAGGCTAATATTTGGGTTTCAAATTATTAGATGAGATTATTTTATGATCAAGTCCAATAGAAGAGATTACTAGGACATGACATCCATAATGAGCCTTGCATTTCCATTAAGTAAGTCATTGGTTTAAATATATGGTCACTCAACTTTTCTCCATCGTCCTTAGAATGCTTTGATTTTTTTTACTTGGGTTAGGCTTATGGAGCTCCCCATGTATTGTTGGGAAACAAGTAAATTAGAAAAGATTGTAAATTCCACTGGGACTCCTCTACAAATTGTCCACCATTGAACTACGCATTATTTAGTTAGGAGTGTATCAAGGTTTAGCCAACCTATTTGCACTGGCATTTAGGTGCAAAGAAAACATGGAAGATTCAAAAGCAGGTGGAATACAAAGGTCTTTCATTTTTGTGCTTTCGATATGAAATGGTCGACCAACATTAAATTCATTGCACATTTGCTCCTTGTCCACTCTTGTGGCTGCTCCAAGTACCAGTTCCTCCCCTAAGTTGAACATTGTTGAACGGCGTCCTACCACAAATTGTGTAGCATCAAGCCCTTTATCTACCCCACCTTGCATAGTGTTGCTACCCAATGCTTTGTTGCTTAACCACAAGGGCTCACTACCCTTGTTGTAGTCCAATCTCTTGTAGTTACTCTTATCACTAATCTACATCCTTCATTGTAGCAAGGTGCAACAACTTGTCCAACAATCTAAGACATACAACCATCAAGCAAGGTGCACTCTGAGTACTCATCATCAATAGTTTTTTCATATACGATAGATGCTGTGATCCTTGAACAAGTGTAATCATCGACATCGCAAACCTACAATGAATGTCATTCTCTCACAATATAATGGTGTCACTTCCTCTTTCCTTGGGGCCAAATTTGTGTACTGCTTAGTTGAACCTCGAGCATCCTAAGTGTGTTTTGATGGTACGAGGCACAATCCTCTCTTGAGTAATTCTATCTTTGTGCATATTCCCAATTGCTACTCGTATAGATGCAAAACCTCTATGGTTTGAGGTTTCATCTTCTTAAAGAATGAAGAAGATTTAAAAAAAGAACAAACAACTACATTCAAGGTGATCAAGTTATTCCAAATCCTCTTCCTAGCCATTTAAAGTGGTAATGGGATGGCTCTCCCTTAGACAAGGAGTGGGATTACTGAGGCTTAAGGCCATTCAATTTGGGGTTCCCCTATGGTCTCTCTCAACCACAAAGGCTACGGATTTAGGATAAGCTAGTTGGCCTATTTTCTTCTAGCCGGTCCATGGAGGAAAGAATTGGTGAGCCCTAGCTACAAGAGACTAGATTCTTAAAAGTGGGCTTGAGTTTGCTAAGGCAATTGGTTTCCGACCTTGAATCCGTCCTTGTGAGTATGAAAAGACTATGGTTTCAATAGGCAAAGGCCTGGTGGCTCTCTGAGGGATACAAAACTTCATTATTTCACAAATGTATTACTAATAAGCAACAAATTAGCATGATAGCCTTCCTATTGTATGAGGGAACGAGGTTAAGACTTATGAGGTAATATCTTCCATTATGTTTGATTCTTTGTAAGTAAAGGATGAGTGATGACCTTTTACCTAACCTCCCACTTCGTGCCCCTAACACTATGATTGATTTGGCTACTACAAAATCTTATATGGCTCTTGTTGCTAAAGAGGAGGTGCTTCAAGATGTTCGGTCTTTAGGGGCCAACTAGACTTGTGGTATTGTGACTCTCATAAAAAAGATCCAAGAAATAGATTGCCTCATCAGTCATTGCATCACTGCGTACATAATCGCAAAGTTTCTAGTGAATAAGCTAATGGGGATCTTGGGTGCCCTAATTGCCAAAGAGAAATAAATGTTTGTGTCAAGTAAATCGATCTTTTATGAATAATTGTTGGCTTATCTCTTCCATTGGAATGATGGGAGTTAAAATTGACAACATGAGCATGACTGAATAAGGACAAACCTCCAATTAGTTATGCTTCCTCGTCTTTGATTTTCGAAGCAATGGTGCAAGTTATGGCATGTGTTTCTTCTCCTTGTTATGCATTATTTGCCTATAAGAGGAGGACTGAATAAATTAAGACCTTTTGTAGTAGGGATTCTCTATATCTCCTTACAATATCATTTGCTCGAAGTTACTTCCTTTTCTTATTAAAAATCACCTTCTAATTAATACTCGCTTAGAGGTTTAAATTACCTCGTTAGTTCCCTTAGTTTCTCATCTCTTATATATAAATGGTATTCTTATATTTGTTCCTACCTCTTACTCTATAGCCAAGTGCATGTCTAATTTTCTTACTAATAATCACTCTTGGTCCAACCATCGGGTCAACCAGGCTATGTCCAACATGATGTTCTATAGACGTGTTATATCGAACCATCAGAAGTTTCTTGCTTCTCAGTTAGGCTGTAGAATAGATATGCAAGGAAAGTATCTTAGAGTATGTTATCTAACAAAAGACCTATCGTCACTAACTTCTAGCCCCTTCTCTCTATTGTCCAGGATTGGACCTTTGCTTAGATGTCAGAGCATTATCATTAGCAAATTGTGTGCTCCTTGTCAACAACATCCAAACATTGTTGCTCTTTTACACTCTCATGCACTCATATATCCCACATAGGATAATTGGTTATATCAAGCAACTTATTCAACTTTCTTTTAATGTAGAGATACCACTTCTCAAGTAGTTCATTATATGGAATGGTCATAGGCGTGCATACTAAAGAGATGTTGATGGTCTTAGCATCCATAATTTCAACATTAGAAGTAGGCCCTCATGACCAAGTGTACCTAGCAAGTCAACTATAGTTATATCTCCCTCTGGGCCGGTACATGTATAGCAAGGATGGTGAAAGGTGCTCAACGTCAAGATTCTTGGGTGTGACAACTCATTTGCATTGACATAGAGGTGGTAATAGATAGAAATGTTTAGTAGGAAATGAACAACCTATGGATGTGCCTTGAGACTCTTCGATCTCATTCATACACATATGTTGATAGTCCACATTCTTTAATTACTCAAGGGCTCTCTCCTTTCATCTCTAGTTATTCCAAGTAACTATTTGTGGACTATATCTTGAGACTCAGTAGATCTACTTGCACTTTTGGAGAACATTTTTGTTTGGGCAAGCATGAAGGGGCATGCAATAACTACTCAAATTTACTTTAATTGTTCCCAAACCAACCCCCCTGAGGCAACCTAGCATGGACTCCTAAAAGGGTAACTCCGATTTCTAACGTTCATGTGGCCAGTGCCAAGGGTCGTGCCGAATACATTGATTTCTTATTGTTTTGTTTTGACTACCTACCAACATCATCATACTATTGTATACCTATCTTCCACTCCTACCTCTCTACCTTTGCTACTAGGATTACTATCTACACTGTGCCCAAGATCACAATGAGGTCCTCTCCATTCTCACAACCTATTACTACATTGTATAGAAAATTCGTCAACTCCATAATGTGTCTTGATTATCACTGTACTCATCACAACTGTGATCCTTTGTTGGGTTTGTGTAAAGATGTATGTGAACCAATAGAATTGAGAAGATATTTAGGATTTGGCTGGATAAGTGCTTGCTCATATTCATTTAACTTACTAGGTAAACAAGTTCAAAATTTCTATAACACCCTAATCATTAATGAACATGTTTAAACATATTGCTATGCAACTTTAAAGTTTTCTTGAATATTATAGTTAATAGCTCATGAACTACTCCATTATAGCTTGATGAAGAGCTCAATTAATAATTAAGGCAATGTTTATTATGAATATATGTTCATGAACATAGTATTTTTTGTGTTAATGAACATCTTAATTGGTGTTCATAAATATCATTATCAAATGTTGCATTTTACTAGATTGAATCATAAACACTTTAGATTTTTTAAGCTTAATTAGAATCACTTATGATTATGTAAGAATCTATCATCATTGCATTAGAAGAAAACATGGTCACGCTTAAGAAAAATCCTATTGATTCAACACACTTTACATAGCCCCAAGTTTGTGAAAAGTTTGAGCTAAACATGTGAGTTAAATTTAGCCAAGAATAATTTTGCATCAACATCTGTTTGTATAATAACAATAAACCAAACGAATGATTATAAATAAATAATAATTACAATAAGAAAATAATAACATTTACTAAACAACTCTTTAATATACAATTATATGACCCCATATCATAGTCTTAATGTTAGAAAAACAAACATATAGTTGCCAAAAAAAAATACTACAATGTATGTGAGTAAATAATTAAATGATATCCCATTATTTTGTCCTACTAGAAATATAAGATACACTTCATCAACCATATTGTATGAATCATAACTTAAAACATGGGAAATGTAAAATTGTGCAATAAAATTTTAAGGGGCTTTTGAATTTGGCCGAAAATCTACACAAGTTGATTGAAACTACTCATCCTAACCAAAACTTAACATTTAGAACAACAAATTTGGGGTCTCCAAATAAAGTTTTCCTATACATTCATCAAAAAATATTTCTAAGTCCAAATACACTCAATATGTTCTCCTAATATATCTTCATAACTCCAAATGCCTAAATTAATTATAATTCTTCCTAAGATAACCCAAACACGAACTAGTTATTCCTCGATGAGTCATGAATGGTATACTACGTATGAATGTTTTTTTACCTCCCTTATCTCAAGTTTTGGATTAAACTAATCCATTGACACTAGTTGTTTGTGCACAAAAATGGAGGTATTTGGATCATAGTGATTGACAGCATAAATTGTTAGTTTTTGGATACGAGATATTCCCCAAGCCACTATGGATGTATTTATCCAATTGACATGTTCGAAGGAATCAAAGTTGGATTTATAGGATCCTAAGTCATTCACATGAATGTCAGTTATTGGACATCTATCAAGGGCCAGCTTTAGGAATTATCTGAGTTCAAAAGAGGCACAGATGGTTTGTGGTTTATTTATTCCCAAATCAAGATTGCATGTATTGGAAATGATACCTTGGGATATATGTAAAGCTATGTAAATTGCCTATGTACCTAGAACCAAGGATTGTATAAATTCTAAGAGATGTAAATTTGCTTGTCTAACAGATTTTTTGAATGCCTATGTTTATCTATGGCACAAAAACCACCCGAAGCATAGTTCTTTCTTACTAATATAATATTTAAATTCCACTCGAACCATTTGATTACTCTTTCAAAAAAGTATCCAAACTTGAGAAAAGAAAATATATTATTCTTCTTCGGAGCACAAGCTTTTAGAACAAAAATTTATCTTTTCTTTATCACAAATTATTTTTCTTAGTTAGCAATACATCATCCAAAAAAGTGTCTCATTCAATAGGCCAAAGAATCTATATAATTATAAAAGAAATTGAAAAGCCTTATAGATAATCTAATATTATTGCAATATATATAACTTTACAACTAAAAAATTGAGTATCATTTCATAAGGCAGTGGAAAAGCTCTTGAATTACACAATAAAAAAAAAATTAAAAAAAATTGATTAGAATAAAATAATCAATAAAAAAGACATTAATGACCACAAAAATTAATTGATGATTTGGTAGAACCAAAGGAAAAAGACAATAAAGAATTATTGATGAGAGAAAAGATCAAGATTTATTCAAAAAAATATTACTATGTGATAATTTATAGTGATACTGATCAAAAGAAAAATGATGGAAGAGGTGGAAGAGGTGGTTTTGATAAATTATTCTCAATCACTAGATTTCTACTACAATCTAATCAAGCATTTCATGTGCTCTTAAAAACATAAAATAGTTATTTGAGACATCTTTCAAGTCAATGTACATTCCCTACTTTTTTTTAGATTAGATAGACAATCTATCTTTTTTATATCAAGAAATACAAAGTCTTCTTTCTAAGAATTGGATGGGGAGAAAACAAAAATCAAAACTGAAAATTTTTATTTAAAAAATGAAGAGACAAAAGAAGAAACATAGAAAGAGAAAAAGAATAAAAACCAAAGAGATACCAGATAAGTAGCAAAATCTTGAAAATCTACTCAACAAATAAGAGGTTTGCTATTATTAATCTAATCTTAGTAAATACATTCTTTTTCCTTCATTCATAATAGATAAAAATGTCTTGTGTATTTTATATTCCAATCACCCAAGTGTTACAAAGATTGGAAACAATGGATGAGAGAAATGAATATTAAATGAACCTATGATGGTATTCCATTATCAAAAATAAAATTTCCTCAAGATTGGTGAACAAAAGGTATTCAAATAAAGATTCTATATCATCAATGTTTTAGTTCACCAATATGAAAAACATATTATAACATGATTCGTACATAAAAAATACATGAAAATAAGGAAATTAATATAACTTAAATAAAAAAATCCTTGAAGGTGGATACACAATTGTGATGCATCTCCCCAACTTCAAAACTCAAATTCAATGACTATTGTAGAAGATCAAACATATAAGGTAGAAAATACCAGAGGGAAGCATCTCCCCTTGAATTATATATAATTTTTGAGTTCATAAAAGTGGCTAATTGACTTATAAGCTCATTTACATTCAAATGTCAAACCATATAATTGTGTTCCTCATTTTTTATTTCTACTTATGAATGGCTTTATCCTTACATTTAAATATAAATAAGTAATTTATTTAAAATGGTAAATTACATCATGACTATATGATGAGTTTATCCAAGACAATTGAAGTTATAGAGTATCATTTCATAGACATTATTTTTCTTTAATCACAATTTTAATAGTGCAAGAAACATTTGTATAATTCTTTAATGATATTATCAAACCTAGAGAGCAAAAGACTCAACATGTAGCTTAGGTTTTAGATTTATGCTTAGTAATGCTGATATCAAAATTCCATTAGCACAAATGCTCATATCTATGATCAATTTACTCATTTATCCCCATTATAAAATACATTTACAAAAATGATGCATCTCTCCTTTGAATCTGATGGTGTAAACAAGAAGGGTGCAACCCATATCAGGTCAATTTCAAGCAAAACCTGTACCTGACCAGAGTAAACTAATGGCCACGTTGGTGGTTAGGAGTATTGGCAGCAATTGAACTAGTTGTCGGCCAAGATGGAGTTGAAAGATGTTAGCTTGGCTTAAGTTGTGCCTATGTATCCATCTATGTTAAACTAATTTTCATACTCTAAGAAAAAATTGGTCTTCTCCATTGAATATATAATGAACCAAAGAATCCCTATAATAAATTAGATCCTAAGGTCATTCTTAAGCCTTGCAACAATGGAAATTGTAAGTTCCTCAAGTTCACAATGAATAACAATTTTTTCACCTTATTTGTATATGCTGTTAGACTCATGGAACCATACCCAAAGTTTACAAAGTTTATTTGCCATGCTCTCCTGATAAATTATGATATTGTCATTCCAAAAAATTTTTCATTTGCCCCCATGTTTCTACAACATTTATCAGATCTTCCCTTGTCAATACAAGTCAAAATAAACTAGTGCTTGGCTAGTTAATTTTGTTACTATACATTTAGCTTTCCTTAAACATTGCTATCAAGCAACACATTTGTCCATTTCAATTAACAAACCAATAAATAAATTAGCCCAAACTTTTTATCCAAAGTAAGAACATCATTCAAAACATCCTTGATCCTTGCTTATCTTTTTATTCTGAAAATCACAATAACAACCTTGATCTCTATTTTTTCCCTAGGTAACCTAACTTTAATGGGCTATCTTATCAAAACATTTATGCCCACCTTGTTGTCAACTCAATTCAGCCACCTCTTTGATGGTTCCTGCATGCAAAACGAAGCTTCTTGTTCTCCTTTGGATAAGAGAAGAAGAGACACATACTTTTAATGAAGCCATTGTGCTGGGAAAAGTATCTTCCAATATTCTCATTTCTCCTATAAGTTAATCATATTTCTTTCTTCCACTTTTCATAGAACTCTTCTTGAAGTTGCAAGTTAAGGAGGTACTAAACATGGATCATGCATTACTAGAAAACAGCAAAACAACTAAGCATCTGATAAGAATCTGATTCAGAAAGAAATCTATAACAAGATTCTGTTACCAATTTAAATGGCTACACTCATAGGTGACGGCCAATAAGGCCAGCAAGGTGTGTAAGTTGTCAATTAGCATGTGAGCATAACAGAAGCAAATTTTATTTCCTGTTTTAAGAAAATTTTGAGATTTGTTAGGATTTGTGGAAAGAAAATTGTCAGTTTAGATAAATAGGTCATGTGTGTAATACTTGAAAGGAATGGCCATGGCCTTATGCTTGAGGTTACAAAATATAATTACTTGAAGTAATACTTAAGCTAGGATAAATATGCATTGGGTGTAGCTAAATTGGATTTCTTTCAGCAAGAGTGATGCAGTTAAGCCTAAAAAAGATTAGCAAACCAATTAAGACAAAGTTTGCTGTGAAATTTAGAAACAAATATTTTTCCCAAAGTTTTTAGCACTAAAATTCTATTTTAAAAAACCCATTTTTTATAGTTTTGATGTGTGAAAAAATTTCTACAACACAAGGATGCAAAGGCGACAGAATATGAAAAAGACAATGCACCAAATACCAAAAAAATTAAGATATGGATATTTTAGGATATGGCAACTAAATATGATTAGATAATGAAATATAAATATTAAAATTATAAATTTATCATTTACTAGAGTGCTAGCTTTTTTCCCTTGCAAAAAGCTTAAGGCTTTAATTCTCACATCTTAGTTAAGGTTGGTAGCAAAAATACATGGTAGAGAAAACTCCTTGATGCCCTTCATGTAAGACATAACATTCCACTTAGTTAATCCAAAGTTTAAAAGAAGCATAAAAAATGTGCACATGACAAGGAAAAATTTTCAACAAGTAATGAAATTAGGATTAGTCACAACTTTGAAACTTGAACATAATGTTTGACCATAACATATAATTGGGTAATCCCAATGGATAGGCTTGAACTTTTGGATTAATGAACACCCAAGTAACTGTATATTATGTCCAACTTTGGACAACTGGTTGATATGCCTCTCCTAACAAGAACAAAGTGCATTCTTCAACCGCCCACAAGACATATCAACATGAATCCTTACCCAAATAAAGGTCCAAAACCATAGAGTTTGTAATAAATGTACCCACAATACAAACAGTAGAAAATTCAGACACACCAACAGGAGACAATACTCACAAATTTAATGGCAACCTCTTCATTTGTTTGCAAATGGTAACCTGTAAAAGGCCAATTTCAATCAGAGCGCAAACAAGCAGGCACGGCAGTAAAGCGAACGAACTTCAAACTGACCTAAATAGATCTCACCAAACGACCCACTCCCAATCTTCCTGCTAACCCGAAACTTGTTACCCACACGAGGCTCCATCGCCGTGGTCAGGACGGAAAGCAGAGCGAAAATGTCTTCGACGCTGTGGGTGGCAGAATTGGAAGAGAGAAGCAAACCCACAACCGCGCCACCGCAAAGTAAAAAAACCTAAACCCTCCAGGATTTCCGGAGATTTGTGCGACTCGCTCCAGATCGAAACGGAAAAATAGCAAAAATATAAACTGTAATGAGGAAGGAACTCATCTGCCAACCCCCAATGACCATGCGGATGGATCAATCAAAGGAATCCTTGACCCAATATATCGCTTTTGCCCATATAAAATATTTAGAAATTGAAATAACTTTTTAAATATTTTTTATTATGTAAAAAATAAAAATTTTCTCTAAAAATATTAATTAATTTAAATCATAATTAAAAACAAATAGTATCAAACGCCAAGATTTTTGGGTTTAGCTATGGAAGGATTTCTTTTGAGTTAAAAATTTTCAAAATAAAAATGCTAGAAGATTAAAATTATAAAATTTAATTTTTCATATTACTAAATGTTTTTGAAAAAAATAAAAATAAAAAACATAACATAAGAATTTAGATAAATCTATCTTTAAATATATAAGAAATATATTATTGCTATTGATTTTGCCCTTCTTTTAAACTGTTTTGATTTTATTATTTATTGAAGTAATAATAATCTCCTGATTTTGAATTATTTTTGTATAAAACAAAATAAAAAATTTTGAAAAACAGGGACTCAACACCTCTAGTAAAACTAAATATCTTTATTTCATGAGTTACACAATATTTAAAAATTTTGCTAAGAATTTGGATTGGAATTTTTTTACTAATTTATCTAAAAATAACAAAATAATAATAATATAAAATATTAAAAATAAACATATTTATGGTATAACCATATAATAATATGAAATTTTGTCATATATAATATATTATAAATCATAAAATTAAATTAATAGAATTATAATTATATATATGATTTGATATTATACATATATTTTTTTAAATTTATGGAGATTTTTTAAAAAAGACCACGAATTCAAATAAAGTAAAAAAAAAAATCTTATTTTTTTTATAAAAAACATTATATATGTTAGCACCCTTATGAATTGAATCCATGGCCTCTTATAACCATGACATAAAGCTTTCCATATTACATCGAATATAATTTGCTATTTTTAAAGCATAACAATTAAATATATAATTCTTTTGTAACTAAATAAATTTTAGAATTTTAAATTATTGAGCACTTAAACTAAACACAAAATAATGATCTCAGATTCAATTAAAAATCTTATAAGGATAAAAGAATTTTAGTAATTTAAAAATAATTAAAAAAACTAAGATTTATAATTATTTTGAATTATTTAGATTTATAAATTTTAAAAATTATAATAATTTCCTTCAAAAAAATCATACAACATAAAAAACAAATGCAACACTTACAGTAAAGAGGAGAGTCAGGAAATATGTCAAACATTTTGTTTTAAAAGCATATGACATTAAATTTGTGAACATTTGATTTTCTTAAAAATTAAAATAAATGCTAAAAATTTATTTATGGCTCTCAAAAATTTTGAAATTCATAAAAACATTAAACAACCACAAAATATTATAAAAATAATGAGATATAGAGTATAAAAAAATTAATAAAATTTTCTTAATGCAAAAAAGATATATCATGAAAACTAAAAATCAAAAAAGAGTTTAGAAAAAAGTTATAAATAATAATTTTTAGGCATATTAAATTTAGTAAAATAATAAAAATGCTAAATGTTATTAAAAAAGATGAAGATTGGCCAATATGGTAGATCTCACCAAGATGAATAAAAAAATTAGTTGATAAATTTTTTAAAATCAAATAAATCAAAATATGCAAAAAAAAAAAAAAAACATGGTCTACTAAGTTTCATTTTAATAAAAATTAATTAATTCCTAAATCGCCATTTTTCTAACCTAAACATAAGCAAGAAAGCAGAGGGAAAAAAACCCAACCATATGGATGGCAACCCATTGGAAACCATGCAGCAAGAAGGTGAGTTGTCCTCTCAAAAAGTTGGCCGTTTGGAGGAAATGAAAGACCAAAAAGCAAGAACATGTGAGAGGCTACAAAAGGAAAAGAGAAACATTAGCCATATGATTCTTAACAAATTGGGAGAAAATTTTCTTTAATCAAGAGATAGAAAGAGAGAGAGGGAGAGGAGTTGATTTTACACTATTTTGAATAATCAAATCTATAATAGGATATCCAAATAATGAGAGAATATTTTGTTAATATTATAACAATTAGGTAAAATAAGAAAAAAAAATTGCACATTTCAAAATTTCATTTCATGACATTACTACTTCATGAAAACTACATGTTAGATGAGCTTGTCTTATATGCACATGTTTGATATAATATTATTTAATACTTAGCATAAGAACAAATTAGAATGTATTGTTTTTGTAGATGAATATGATATATGTTTGTAATGCTTAAGTTACTTATGATATAGTTAACATAATATTTTTTTTGTTTTATTGTTATCAAATATGAAATATTATGATAATAGTTAAAAAAATGAGAAAAAAAAGCAACCCCTAACATAATATGATTTATCTCATTTTTTTCATATTTTTCTAAGCTAAATTGGTTAGATTATTTCATACCTTCACATTTATGCTCTTGTGACCTCTATATTTTTTTTATTTTATTCAAGATTGGTATTATTAAACCTTTTTTAGTACACTATTTTTATGTCATCGAGAGGTTGTGGGCTCAACCATCAAAGCAACTCCTATATTGCTTATGCTCTTTTGTTAACTAAGATTATCTTAGATAGATGTCTCTTATTTATTATCATTTAAATTTTCATATTTTTTTCTTTTTTATTTCTTGTTTCCTAATGTGTGAAGGTTAATTTCACTTATTGCTCATTGATGTGATTTCCTACTAAAAGACTTATTTTAAACCAACTAAAAGAAAAGAAAACAAGAAAAGAAATAAAGGGAAAATATTTGAAGAAATTTACATATTATTACAAAGAGATTCGATAACGTGAACCACAAATGTTATTTTATTCTATTGCTTATTATATATAATGTTATATTATTTTTATTTTATGAGTTTAACACATCATTCATGTCCCTAACATTGCTCATTTATACATATGTATATGATTTTTTTCATAGAGATAATAACAATTAGCTCAACATATTTTTAGTCTAACATTTTTAAGTTAAGATGAGATCCATCACAAGACTATTTAGGACAATGTTGGACACATCACAACCACTTAACCTATATATTAGTTTACTTATATTGTCATTTCTAATAGCTATTGCACAAACTAGTTATGTTTTGATTTTTTATGAACATATTTAATACTTTTACGTTGGTTTGGACTTGATTATTTTTTTCATTGTAATTATATGAACAACTTGGCATTGAGAACATCATAAATGGTTTTTAACTTACTTTCATTATGAATTTCAAATTGTAAAAGTTTTTATATTTTTATATAATAAATTTAGAATAGTTTTCAAACTTTGAATATGCAAATGTTTTTAATTATTAATTTATTTATAAAAAAAGTTTCAAATCAAATTATGATATATCTGTGATATTATTTCAAAGTTGAAGCATCAAAATTGAATCATGAGAATAACAAATAATAAAAAGAGTAAAAGAGAGAGTACTTTTGTCGAATGCTCAAAATGATATGTTTTGCCTTTTTTCTCATTTTATAGATATTTAGATATAATATTTTATTATAAAATACTTATGTTTTTGTTATATGTTTTATTTAATTTAAACTAAAGTCTACCATTGTAAAGAAGTTGCGCTTGCAATGGTGCATATTTGTGCACTCGCCATGCAACATGCGCATGATTTGTGCACCTACCACATGCATGTGATCCACGTGCATGGGTAAGTGGATGTATTATGCATATATGATCCTTATGCAATGGTAGGAGTAGTCGTAGCATGCACGTGGTGCATGTGCATGGCAGTTGTATTTACATCATCACATGTTGTATGCGTAGTGGTGGGTTCTACCCATTGTGTGTGTTTCATTTTTTTTGCTGAACTTTTCATATGCACTCCACTTTCTTATGTTGTAAAACTCAAGACCTAAGAAGATAAAAGGATATCATTGGTGATATGTTTAAAGAGGTATCAATTAGATAAAGAGAAAGTCTTAATGAACTTTTTAGTTGAGAGTATACGATTGAATTATCTTACATTAATTATTAAGAGATTAATCTTAGTATTTATATGAGATGTGATAGTTTTAAGATATCAAGACTGTCTTTTGAAAACAAAACTCACATGAGTCAGTATGAGATGATCCAAGTAGATAATATTTTAATATAATAAGATTAATATATTACATTTTGGTATCATAGTCGAACTTCACAAGTTTGATGCAGTTCAAATGAATTAACTGAAAGTTATTAGGCTTATGACAGTAAAGAAATAAGAAAAAAAACACCCAAAAAATAGTACAGATGACCTAATATGCTCATTAGGTTCTCCAAGAAAATTCACTCAAGCTAGATTAAAGAACAAAACTGGAAATTTGATGTGGTCTTAGCCATTCATCGAGTACCACTATAAGATCCCCTTTTGAGCCACTAAATAAAATAAAGAAAGGAGACAGAAAGAAAAGAAAAAAAAAGAAGAGGATGCTACAAAAGCCCAATCGATGTGGTCAAAGTCTTTCACCCTCCTTACTGGAGACCATTCATAGGAGGAGTGGTGTAGTAGCATCTAGTACATTATGCATAAGCTATACTTGGATGCATACTAGTCCTATTTAGACTCGGAGTCGTACCAAGATTACCTCATCTACTTTTCATTAGTCTCTATTATCATTGTTATTATGGGGTTCAATTATATTTAATCCTTATTTAATACACATTTCAGTTTGCTTTCAATAATTTGTTAAGTTATTTACTTATGTAGTTTCATTTTAATCATTTGAATAACAATTGATAGATTTTTTTGTATTTCTAACTTTAAATTTAGTATTAGTCATCCATTCAGTAGTCTCGTAATTTTGTTGATAAAAAATTTTGTAAAAAATAACTTCAAAAGAGCTAAAAATTGAGTTTGGACTATTCTCACCACCGTCTGTTGCCTCTGCCACTGTCTAAAATCGCATCATCACTGTCAACCAGTGCGTTAGCCAGCATTGACTTGCTCACCTCCTAGGCCAACCTACTAGCTGCACTGACCAGCATGACCCGCCAACCTGCATCTACTAACTCTGCCCGCTTGACCTGTACCTGCCCAAAACATGCATCCTAACCCGTTAACTTGCATTAATTATCTTTGATTAGTGTCAACCTGAAACCAGGCTCAAAACGCATACGTTGTTTGGGAACTATTTAATTTAATTAATTTTGCAACTTTTAAGTCAATTTTTTATAGAATTTAAAGTATTTATTTAGTAATTTGTGGTGACTATTAAAATTCTAAAATATCTTTTAGAATTTTAAATATATGTCTTTTAGCATTCTAAATATTATTTTGTATTCTTCAGTTAACAAATTATTATTATACTCTTAACATCTCTATAAATATAAATGTTTATCATGTTGTAAGTGATAAACTCTTGAATGACGTAATGAAATACTACTATTAAGCTTATGGGATACAAACATGCTGTGTGTGAAATTTGATTGTGTGATTTCAGAGGTGCCTTGGGAAGGCGAGCGAGATGCTTAAAAAGGAAGATCTTAACCCATTATCTAACTTCTATATAAAAACATCAAGTTACTAAGAAAGTCCTTAGCTACTTTATTTCATATTTCGAAAATTTTATTCATTGCATGCAACTCTCTTGTTAGTGCATGTGAATACATAAATTCTTGTTTGGCCTTTTATAAACCTTACTTGTGTTTGTATCTTGCCACCTCACCACTAACAGGAATACTTGGATGTATGTTATTTAAAACCCAATTTTTTTAGGTTGAAATTCATTTTGTTAAAATTAATGTAAGTCTTTAGTTTTTGAAAAAGTTCTTACTTATCTGGTGATCTTAAAATTTTAAATTCTAAACTTATAATACTTTTGGGTGGCCATTGTATCGATATATTTTTTAAACTTAAGTTTTCTCAATTATCTATAAGCTAAAATAAGTTTTGGACGTATTATCTTACATTAAAGAGCCACTTTCAAATAAGGTTTGAAATCATGTCACTACAACCTTGACTCTAATAGAAGCCTTAATTGATATCTCTCCCTCGCCGTTAGAACCGATCTCTCATCTTCACCACTTTCAAAACAATAGAACACCTAATCATTTTTCTCTTCTCGTAGGTGTAAGGTGTAGATCCCTATCTTCTTAAAGTGCTAATGACATAAGGTAACTTAATTATGGATTTTAGAAGTGTTTGAATGTGACTTTTTTAAAGCTACTCACTTCACAGGCATCTCTTAAGTCACCACACTAACCCATGTCACATGTGTCAACTCACATCAACCTCATTGACTTGCTTAGGCCCATAACATTGCATTGACCAATGTTAGGTCTGTGCCTGCTTGAGCCAGCCCTCGTCATCCAATGCAAGCTTGATCTTGCTCAACTAATTCATCACCACTCCTGGTCAATTCCCTAACACTCTCGACTATTTGTTGCTACTTCTACATATTTGTCATCACTCAGGCTAAGTTGTAGCTGATTGAGCTAATTCATTACTGATCATGATTGATTAGTCACCGATCTTGGCCTATTCGTTATCCATACAAAATCAATGTCACTCAGCCAACTCATCACCACTCATAATCAATTCATTGACACTAACTAATTTTCCATTACTTCGACATATTTGTCACTACTCAAGCGAATTTGTAGCTGATCAAGCTGATTGATCATTGATTCTAATTGATTGTTTGCTGACCTTAGCTATTCGTTGATGATCTAGATCGATTCATCATCAGTCTAGCTAAGTTACAAACGATTTGATTACGTCATCGCACATTTCGATTGAGTCTCCATCACATCCGACTACACTGTCTCAATGCCAACCACATTGCATTCTACATCATTGAGACAATCTTCAATAATGCTATATATCTGTAACTACTCAAATTAAGTCTATCAACTATAACCTTGTCGTATCGTACCAATTTGTCTCAAAGGTGTGCTTTAATTTTCTTCCAAACAAATTTGATGATTTCAACCATTCAAGCCTTAACATCATTGCCTTTAGTAAGTTTTTCTTTAAATTCTCAAAATCCCCTTAACAAACATTTTAGATAGAAGTAAAGAAGTAAATATCAAGTGAAAACTCGATAAACAAGACATTTAAGTAAAGAGTGACTTCTTATAAACCTCTAGGCAAAGAAATATATAGATAAATTATTATATATTGACTACTAAGAGATTCAGATATCTTTTCAAAGATGTCACAATACTAGACTATAAAATAAACTTAACAAACCATATATGACTCAATAACAAAATAATAAAATACGAATATAAAGAGAATAATTCTTAAATGATGTTAAATAATTAGTCTATATTATACATAATAATTTAAGATAACAATAAACACATATTATATTTTCTTTTAAATTTATTAAATAAAATGCATTCTTCTCTTTTAAAAAATATTTGAATTTTTTTAACTTCTTTCACATATATTTTCTTATTTCATTTTTCATTACTAGTTGAATCTAAGACTAGACATTTTTTCAATAGAAATGGGTTTATCCATAATATATTTCTCTATATAGCCCTAACGATAGCTCTTACTAAACCCCATGTGTTCTACGACATATACAAAAAAATAATGAGCATGTGAATTTTATCTTGCAATGCTTATTTCTAAAGCTAGAGTGCAAATAAACAATGTTAATATGAAAGCTAAAAATCTAAATGCAATGCATTTATTTGATTATATTATGTAAATCCATACATGAATTTTTAAGATATTACATATACACATTAAACATTGATGAGTGGTGAAAAATTATGATGATAAGAGATGAGTAGAGCATAATGACAGCATATGAAGAATGATAAGATCGAAATTTTATACAACAAATTTATGACAAACATGAGAAATAAAAATAATACATTACTTAAATAGTACGAAACTACTCTCCCATGAAAAATCAAACATCAACTTGAAAAATCACCTACTTTATCTCTCACTTTTCACTTTCATTTTCACTTCCCTCTTATCAACACATATCAACCACTACACCTATTTTCTTTGACCTTTGGTTGCCCTTCAGGTGTAATTGACAATAGTCGACATTTTCACTCATTACCATCATCAAAGCTTTGTTTTTGCCGTTACTTCTCAAATTTATTTTCATTCTAATCAATCAAATATTTATTCATGGAGAATGATATTTTTCTTATATAAAACTAAACAATAAGTTATTTTATAAGCTCTATTTTCTATTAGAATAATTGTCTCATTCTTTTTAATTTATATCTAAACAAAATTATATTAGATGAAAATAATATAGAGAAACTTGAGAAGTGATTAGCTAATTTTTTTCTCATTTTTTATTTTTTAATTAACATAAAAATACATTAAAAAAGGTTACTTTCTTGATGAACAATAAACCAAATTCCAACGTCCTCATTGCACTTTCAAACATAAAGATTAGGACTTTTCTATTTACTATTAGCAAATAAATCCTTAATTTATTATTGCGGGTCCGTTTCTTGTTAATTTTTTTCTCAAATAAACAACTCATGTTTTATTAACGTCTTCTTTCGGTGGTATTGTTTTACCATTCAAACCTTCGCTACACAAATCTGACCTTAATTAAAAAAAAGTGTTTAATACATAAAAATGCTATTTTCAAAGTTGTAATCAATGTGTTCCGTGTTGATTCAAACCATGAATTAATGTTGAAATGACGATTAAACTATTTTCTCATAGTTTACTTCAAAATATATTTTTTATTTAAAATAATATAACATGAAAGATATTTTTATATTTTTTAATTAATATAAAAATACCTTTTATGGAGAAATGAAAAACTATTTTATTCATCTAATAATAATAATCATTTTAATTGAGTTTAAGGAAATGAATAAAAACAGGCATTCGGATCAGATTCTTTAATTAATTAAAAGCATCTAATTTATGTTTGCATTTAAGTTCTAATTTTTAAATCACTTTTGAAAGTTTTTTTTTTTAAATTTTAATATCATTTACAATTAAATCCTAATTTTATTAACCATCGAGAAAAAGTACAAATTAATATTATTCAAGGTGTTTTTGACAAATGAGATTACTCACGATTGATTTTCTCACGAGTCAACAAAGAACATCCAGCTTCGGAATCCGCTGTCCAACTCTACCGAAATAAAAAAGAAAAAAAAGGAGAGCAGGGGGCTCCCATCCTGTTGGGCTTCTCCATGGAAGGCTTCAGGTCGAGATCTTACACCGATGGTCGGTCGCAGATAGAACCCTACGGCCTCTACGGGCCGCCCCGTCCATCCTATGACCTCGGAAGGTACGGCTCCTCCTACTCCCAGAAGGGGACGAAGTTACGAAAAGTCAAGAGCGCGAGACGATGGTTGGAGGATCCGGAGTTCCAGAGGAAGAAGAGGGTCGCAGGTTACAAGGTCTATTCGGTCGAGGGTAAGCTCAAGGCCTCGTTCAGGAAGAGTATCAGGTGGCTCAAGGAGAGATATAACCACGTCGTTTACGGGTGGTGATGATGCGGTGTGCTGTGGTACGATTCTTGCGTAGCACGATGGCGTTTTTATGGTATTTGGGTATTTTATGTTTTCTGTCTATTCGTCGTGTTCACAAGGTATGCTGGAAGTATATGTTTGTGTGAGATTGGTCGCATGCTTTGTGGTTCGGTGTTCGTTCCTGATTTGCGTTTCTTGTAGAGCATGCGTTGTATGTTATTGTTTCTCTGTAGAGAATCAATCGATGTTTCCTTAATGGTGTGGATCATGTGAAATATTCACTAAATAGATCGATAGTTGAGTTCAGCCAATTTGCAATGCATTGTCCACAGATTAATAGTATCCTTCGCATCAAAAACAGCTTTTTATATGATGTTAACAGTTTGCTATCATGCTTTCAAGGAACAAAATGGCCAAAGGGATTTTGCCATTGATGTTGGTCGTTTTGATTGGAGCTGTTGTTGGAGGAAGACATTTGATCTTTGTGAGTGATGCATCCGACGAGTTGGATGAGGACTGCAGGAAACCCTCCTTCAAAAAGTTTACATGACTAGGGTATGGTTCTCGTGGATGCCTAAGAATGTGAGTGCTGCATAAGGTAGAAGCTTAGGCAAGGTTTTGTCCAAAGAGTTGGGAGAATGTAAAAGGAACTGGGATAACTAAGCGGTCTTCTAAGGCTCCTGCTTTCTGAGAATGCTTGAATGGAGATAGAAATGATTAGCTCGTGTAGGCATTTTTCTTACAAGATGAAAGGCCTAATGACGATGACCTTGTATTTATATGTAGTTGGTATCGTCGTTCATTATCAACATCTTGAGATGAAGTTTGATCATTGCTTGAGAGTGTACCTTTTTTGCATTACTACCACTGTTGATATGGCTTCTAGGGGATGTCGAAGAAGGAATGTAACATATCCTTTACAAGCATTCGGGGAATAGGACTTGGATTTGTATTACTTTCATAAACTTTTGGAGAATTCACCATATGAAGGGTTGTTTATCTATATTATGCTTTAGCAACGTTGTCCCAGTCCAATCTCCAGTAGAATTCTTCTTTGCTTGATGGAACTATGTGGATTTGTCCGCTGAACTAAAAATTAAGAGCTACATGCTTCTTTCTTAATATAGCTTTTATCAAGAACATTCTTGGTTATTTTATTTGATAAAGTACAGTACCCTATTTGGTTGTTATTGTTGGTTTCATGATACTACTTGAAACCCTCATTCAATCACATTTGGCTCGTGTTTCTCTTCTCATAATGCTTGTTGGTTGGTGTTGTTATTTGTGACGGTGTGGTGCAAAAGAGATTGAATTATTTCAGTTTGAGTTATTTTTCATTTCTTCAAAGTTGTAAATGCTCAGACATATCAATGTTCCTTGAGCATGGTGGTCTAAAAGAACACAGATAAGATAACACCTTTTTCGTGAATTCTGGACGTAGCAAACATTTGTAGATCAAGTATATCTCTTCTAAGTACTAAAACTCCTGTTTTAAGGATGAGGAGCAAAGCAAGAGAAGGGGGCATTTCTGCTATGAGTTTGCATCTTTTTAACTATTGAAAATACTAAATTGAAGAGGAGTGTTGAATTTGTTTGACCTTCATTTAATTTCATAGATCCATTTAATTATAATCTATCTTAAATAAAATTAACTAAATAAAAGTTTAGATAAATAAGCCATTTTGTGATTATTAGTAATAATCAAGCTCACTTAAATTTGTTCAAATTTTAATCAATGTTTAAATATTAAAATATGAAACAAATCTCACCAATGACTATATGTTATTTTGTAATTTGTAGAATAAATAAAACATCTTTTAAGTTTCTAAAATATATAATCTTTCTAAATCTAGTTCAAACAAATTGAAATAATCAATCTACTAATCGATTTGACTTGAGGCCTTTCCCAATTAAAAAAAGAGTGTGTTGCAAAGGCCATTGTATGAAATTTTAATGGTTTAGATCTTGCGTGATGCATGCATATGCATATACTTCTTTCTTAACACACAAAAACCTCTCTTCTGATGCGCACGTTTCTGTAGTCCACTGGAGCAAAGTATGAACTGATAAAAGAAATTTAATATCTCACATTACTGTTTTCTATATAACAGTAATGTATACTATTATGGCAGTTATCTTCTTTGATAAACTTTGTTGCACTTTCATCTATAGCTAGTTCAATTCTAAGTTGCAATATAACTAATTGTGTCACTTGGCAGGAGAAGACAAGGTTCTGCATTTGAATATCTTACCTGGGCCATCTCTGCTGATCTTTTTGGCTGGTTTATGGGTAATACAAAGGGGAAGTTTGCTTTTTGTGAGGGATTTTCATACAGTATACCTATTCAGGAATTCCTTTAGTATTACTTATATAAGAACTGATTTCTTTGCATACTAGTTTTGTGTATCTGAATGGTGGACTACTGTTGTGGTTCATCTACCTGTTTTGTACCTGTGTAATTGTGTCATTGATGTCCTAAGAAGGGTTTTGTTCTAAGAACTAATAGGCAATTCTAATTACTCGAAAAGTTTGCTCAAGCACAACTTAGTATAATTAATGTTAAATATTAAATTGATTAATAAAATATATGTTTGAAATTTGTTATTTTTTTAGTTGTACTGTAAAAGTTTATATTTGATAAATATGTTATTAATAAAATGTTAAATGAAATAATTAATATTATAAAATAATTAAAAATATGTCTTTAATTTTGACATTAAAAAAATATATATATATATAATTTTTAAAATCATTTTCAAAGAATAAATTTATTTTTTACCCTTTTATTTTATTTTTTTTATAAAATGTGATTAAACATGCAAGAAATTGTATTTTTAAAGGTAGTTAGTTTTAATTTGGGAACTTAGGTTAATTTTAACTAAAAAAATATGATTATTTTTTCAAAATTTACACAATAGTATGCTAACTTGTGTCAAATATTGAAATAATATGATTTTTTGGTCAAACATTCAAGAAAAAGAAAAATCATAATTATAAAAAAATTTTTAATTAGGCACAATTTCTCAACAATAAACAACTTGATAAACATATCTACTTAATTTTATTTTATGTTAAAATATAATAAGTCATGTTTTTCATATGTTTTATAAAATGTCATATAATTTTTTTTAATATTAAGTATCTTATTTTTTTCTAATATTTAGTACCTATTTAATAGATACTTGTATAATTATAATATGTCTCTTAGACATCTCTATTCATATGCAATATATGATTGCATACATTTGATATATGCTTGATATTATAAACATAATTTGTAACATATATATTAAAAGTTTCTATTAAATATGATCACATATATTGAGGGTATAAAATATGGATGCATAAGATAAAATATCATATGTAATAGTTGACATTAAATAGCTTCACCTAATAAAGGTATTTTATCTATCAAATTTTGATTATATATAACTAAAAATCAAATAAAACAAAAGGGTAAAAAAAACTTAGACTATAATTAATAGATATAATAAAAAAATACATAAACAAGTTTAAAATCATAAAAATATACTCATTGAATCAATCAAAATAAATTAAAAAACATAATGATCAATATAATGCCTTTTATTGGTTTTGTGTTTTTTTTTTGTTTACCAAAATTCATATCTAATGCTTCAAAAAATGAAATTAACTAATCGAATATTGTTTGTTAAATTTTTAGTTTAAATCAATTGATCCAACCCCTAGCAATGTCCTTCCTCCCTAGCTAGATACATACTATATTTTTTTTATATAATTTTTATTTTTTTTAAATTAAGAGTTATGCATCCTTGGATACAAAATTGTTCACGACCGTTACAATACATTTGTGTTGTGACAGTTCCAATACCATTCCTTATAGTTCTCTTCACAATGATTTGATTACAAACTCCCTAAAGCTTCATTTAAAGTTATTTAATCGAATTATAATGAATATTCAATACTTTTTAAAATGCACGCTTAAACCAAGAAAGCAGAGCTTAGCATCGTTGTTAGAACCTGTGGGTTTGAAGCTTGCCACACCAGCTTAAATCCCATTCCAAAGCGGGCCCAAGTTAAGATCAAGCCGTGTTCCGCTTTTATATTTGTACGCTAATCTCTGTAACTACCGCTGCCCGCGGGAATTCAAGAAATCCTTGACGGACCTCCTCTGGGCTATGCCATGGCCTCTGATTCCCCTGTAATTTTACGGACGCACATCCCTCAGTATACGCCAGGTGCACATCCCTTGTGTGATTTTCTTGTGTTTCGTGATTCGGTGGAGCATTTATAGTGATCCTTCTCTGTTTGATCTGATGTGGTTTCCAGTTTTGGAGTTTTTAATCTCTGTTTTATTCTAAGCATTCGTAGCTTCGTTTAATCCAGAGTAGAGGCCTTCAACTTTCTTGGAGGTTTTTTTTTTTTTATGATGGATTCGTCTTTCTTTCAGTTTTGTTTATCGTCTCGTTTGATGAAGTTATTTTTGTCGGTTCAGAGGATCGCATTTGTCTGACGCTGTAAATTATTGGTTTCGTAATGTATGTTGGTTTCACGTTTGTCTTGTATACACAGAAAGCGTTAATATGATCTAGGGCATATTTTTCAAATAAATGGTTCAGGCATGGTAAATTTATTTTTTAATTGTTAATCGCTTCGACAAAAATTCTGGGAGGAGCTTATCTGGACTCTTCTTACAGTGCTCTGTTATTTCGTTGTACTGAATGCTCAATTCTCTCCGGAGAAACCTGGTAATATTGTCGAGTTAACCGAAGAAGATCTGAACTATGCTTTTTGAAGTAAAGACATTCAAACTTTCCTTTCAGTTTAAGAAATGCCGAGTAAACATTTGTTTGATTGTGCTGGAATATGATAACGGAAAATACGTTTCAATCAGATATCCAGTTTTTTTGAATCATTTTATGCATGTTGAGTGGATTCTTAAATAATGAACACTGGAATAGGGCCTCCTAAATAAGAGGAAAGATATTATGGGAACAGGAGAAGTTGAGAAAAGGTGGAGAGAGAAAAATATTACTATGGTGAATAAAAGTACAAGGATCAACGTTTGCTTTCACGCTCTTTCTTTTACTGCTTTTCTGATCTCAAGAATCTAGAATCTCTTATCTTATAGGCATGTAGATAAGCTATTTTTAGATGTCCAATATGAATTATGTTTTAACACACCATAACCTCCATAATAGACTTGTTGTTTGGAAAATTGACATGGTAGATTTGAGAATCTAAAAAATGGAGAGGCCATTGTGGCAAACTTGAGAGCCTAAAAACTCAGGAAGCCAATTTGGAAGTTTTTTACAGAAAAAATTCAAAGAGTGTTAGAATTTTACTTGTTGGATATTATCTTTGTTAACCTATAGACTATTGGACAGCACTGTCATTCCTATTGGGAAACTGTTATAACTTGTCAAAGATCAATTGCCTGTTGTATCTGTAATAGTTGAAACGGAGATATGCTGATCATTTGGGCCTCTAGTGATGGATAGACAGTGATTAAGGTGCACAAGAATCACATCATTGCTTCTCCCAACTCGGTGGTTCTTTCATTTTTGAAAATTTGATGAGTGACAAGATTTGGATGCCATGGGATGTTTTGGGAAGAGCACCATCATCCATATAGTGATCTTAAATTGAATACTATTTTACCTTTCTTCTACTTTTTTAGCACTCTAATTTTATTAATCTTTGTTTGCAGCACAATAGTAAGAAGACATGGCATGGTTAGCTTTTTGGTTGGTTTGTCATCTAATTCTTCAATGACAAAACTCAAGTTGTTGGAGAAAACAAAGGCCTACTTAGTCTTGGATCTTTCTACTTTTCTGAATTTCTAAACGACTCTTTCCTCCATACCTCACGATGTACCAAATCTCTTCATAGTTTATACTTTGCTCGTGATGATAAATGTGCAATATAAGCAATGATCAACTCAAGTGACAAACTTGTGAAATCTTGATTGACATAGAAGATGGTTATAGTTGATGTTGTCGATAGTAAGATTGAAGTAGACACCCTTGCCAAAGGATAAACCAAGTTGGAAAAATGAGTGGTTTGATGCAATCTAGTTGACATGGATATTGACTTTAGGATGACAAATGCAGTACTTTAAGATGTCTAGTGTGCCCTCATGTTAGTATGGAAAGTTGCTCCTTTTAATATGATTATTGTAGAGGTTGTTGAAAAAGGTGCTGCTATGAAGTACATTTCTAAGATGCATCCCTCAAAAAATGAGGTGATACTTGATCTTGAAGGGCATCAATTGTGAGCACATGAGGGTGAGAAGGTTGTTAGGTTTATTTTAGAGATCGTTGTTGAGTAAAGCAATCAAACAATTACTTTGGATGATATAAGATAGTTGAAATAGCTGATTTTGGACATGTCTGTACATGTTAGACAATAAAATGACATCATGACTAACTTCAAAAATATCAAAATTGAAAATGCTTGATTCTTCGATAATGAATCCATGGCTTTGATGTAAAGTTTTTAGCTAAGATTGAAAAGTCATTTTAAATTGAGCTTATATATTAGAAGAAGATTTTTTTCTGTTATGGTTGAATCTTAAAGAAACCAACAAGAAATATGCTCAATTGGAGGCGAGTAGTGTGTTGGAATAGCTTAGGTGAAGGGATTGACGTCAAAGGTACAAATTTGGGGAACTTTAGCATATATGTGAAGCAAGCAACTAGTGAAACTATTTGGTTGGTCCATTTTAAAGGCATTTGGGAAACCTTGGCCTTTTGGTGTGAAATTGAAATTTTAATCATACTATTGGAAGAAGAAATTTTCCTAAAGAAATGATTTCTTAATAGACCTTAACTAGATTATTAATATAACACTAGATTGGTTAATCTCAAACTTGACCATCGAAACATGTTAAAGGAAGTCCCTTATTGGAGTGATACAATAATGATATAATCTTAAAGGTCTTTGATTGAAGTGCTTGCAACTTTTTTCCTTGCATACAAAATCAGTTTAGTTGATAGATAAAAAGAGTTTCTCTATATGTAAATTTTGATTGACTATTTTTCAGGACAATGTTGAAATTTTTTACTAATAAAAGCTATTCTAAAAAGGTTATTTTTGACAACCCTTTTAGAAAATCATCAATTTTATCCATTAAAAAAATAAATATTTTTTACTTAGAAGTCATACTTTATTTAACTTTAGCATCGAAAAGTTTTAAAGGTTAAAGAATTTTTTGTTGTCATTTTAAATTTCATTCCTCTATAATAGGTTCTTGTGAAAATAAGTGCTTATGAAATCTATTTTATAATATATCATTTGATGAGTGACATTGAGATTTGTCTTTTAATGAAAAAAAAAATAGTGTTGATAATTCAAATTTGAATTTCAAATTTGAAATGATGAATGTTGAATGGTTTTATCTTTTTTGTCAATTGTCATCTCTTAATTTTCTAGACACCTCACAACTTGTGGTGATTAGAATCCCCAAGGAGTTGAAAATGTGTCCTAGTTCTCTTATGTAGTGATACGGTAGAGCGTCCTTGGGATCATGTAAATGTTGTTATCTGTTTATTGAATTTCTCCATATTTATTTTATGATATTCCCCGAGGCATTGCAAACTTGTGAATTCTTGATTGACATTGAAGATGGTTATCGTTGATGTTTTTGATTGTGAGATTGAAACAGGCACACTTGCCAAAGGATCAACCAAGTTGAAAAAATGAGTGGTTTGATGCAATCTAGCTAACATATATAGATTGAAACGGGACGACGAATGCAATAGTTTAAGATGTCTAGTGTGCCATCATGATAGTATGGAAAGTTGTTCCTTTTAATATGATTATTGCACAAGTTGTTGAGAAAGGTGTTAATGCAAAGTACATTTCTAAGATATGAATCCCTAAAAAAATGTCGTGATACTTGATCTTGAAGGGCATCATTCATGCTCACATGATGGCAAGAAGGTTGCTTCCCCCATAAAAAATGTCATTGGCAGAATTATTCAATAAATTTCTCATTCTTCACAATGTTTTAACTCATTGGGAGATTGTTATTAAATAAAGAAACCAAAATATTATGTTGGAAGATGTAGGATAGTTGAAATAGTTGATTTTGGACATGTTTGCACACGCTAAACAATAGAATGACATCATGACTAACTTCAAAACTATCCTTGATGAAATTAAGATTGCTTAGTTCTCTATTGAGATGATTCTTCGAGAATGAATCTATAGCTTTGACGTTAAGTCTTTAGCTAAAGATTGACAGTCATTTTAAAATGAATCTTTAAGAAACCAAGGAGAAATATGCTTGATTGGAGGCAAGTAATGGGTTTGAATAGCTTATGGTGAAGGGGTTGATGTTAAAGTTATGAATTTTGGGGAACTTTAAGAAATATATAATGCAAGCAGTTAATGAAACTGTTTGGTTGGTCTATTTTATAGTTATTTGGAAAACCTTTGCCTTTTAGTATGAAATTGAAGTCTTTATCACTCTATTGGAAGAACAAATTTTTCTTTTGACATACTTTCTTAATTGATCTTGGCTACATTATTAGTCTAAAATTGGATTGGTTAGTCTGAAACTTGACTATTGAAAAATGCTAAAGTCAGTTCCTTGTTCGAGTGATACTCTAGCACAATAATGATGCAATCTTAAGGTCTTTGATTGAAATGCTTGCAACTTTCTTTCATTATGTACAACATCATTTTAGTTGATGGATAAAAAAATTTTTTATATATGTGAATTTTGATTGACTATTTCTCAAAACAATCTTGAAAATTTTTATTAATAAACACTATTCTAAAATGATAATTTTTGACAACCCTTTTGGGAAATCATCAATTTTATCCATTCAAAAACTAAATATTTTTTATTTGGAAGTCAAAATTTTCTTAACTTAGAAGTGAAAATTGCCTTGACTTGGAAGTCATACTTTTTTCTGAAATTTTGGCATTAAAAATTTTCAAGGGTTAAAGTATTTTTGATTGTCAATTTAAATTTCATTCCTTTACAATAGGTTCTCAAGAAACCAAGTACTTATGGAATTTGTTTTGTGATATTTCATTTGATGGGTGACATTGTGATTGGTCTTTAATGGAAAAAATAAATTAATGCTGATAATTCAAAACAAAATTAGAATTTTAAATTTAAAAGGATGAATGTTGGATGGTTTTATCTTTTTTGTCGGTTGTCATTTTTCAATTTTCCAGACACCTCACAACTTGTGGTGATTAGAATCCTCGAGGTATTGCAAATGTCTTCATGTCCTCTTATGTAGCGATAGGACAGAGCATCCTTATGGGTCATGTAAATGTTGTTTTCTATTTTTTAAATTTCTTCATTTTTATTTGATGATATTCGAAGGTGTCCAAAAGACTTAATAAATAATTAGCTGTGAAATCCCTGAGTGTTTTAATTAAAAAATGTGAGTTGGCATCTCCCTAATAAGCATTATTTCAATGTGAATAGCCAACGCACATGCCTACTTTCTAATGGCTTTATTAAGAGCACAAGATTGGAAAGCCATTGACAAAGTTATATGCTAGCTGATTACTTGTCGAAGTTATATGCTAGTTTATTACTTGTCCATTTTTGTGAAAGAACTAATGTTTACATTTTAGACTTTGCAATAGAACAATTGCTTTTATTAACTGACAGAACCCAAAGATTATAATTGGCCTTCTATAATTTTTAGGCATAGCCTTGTTATCGTAGAAAACAGGCCTTTAGCTCCAATGTTGGTATTTTTCAATTACATATGATTCATCATTACACTACTAAATGCATGTTTAAAAAGTTAATTCACTTGCATTATTTGTAAACTTTGGCTAGTACAAGAATCATCATGTTTGACAAGAACAAGTATTGGAATGAATTTAAACATAAAGTTCTACAATTTTTGGCTCTTATATGTCATGCTCTTAATGAACATGTCAATTAATTTGATTGCGATGAGATTTTAATTTTCTCCCAAGTTTTCTTGCTTCTTGAGATTGAATTGCCACTCATTGTAGAGACTAAATGATCACAAAGCTTATATGGCCACTTTTGCTATCAGAACAAGGTAACCCCATACTTGACATTTAGTCGATATTTTGCAATGCTTCCATGTACAACAAGCATATTGGAATGTGATCATGTAAATGCATGTGACTTCCCTATCTTATTCATTCAAATTGTTGAGATTTTTAAAATATGAGAATATAACTATTTGCATTAATAAAACTTGGAATAACATGATCAATAAACTTATTTGCAGCTTTCTCCTTGCTTTTGCATTTTTTTTTGTGTTGCCTCAAGTGTTGATAGGAAACACCTTTGTTGGGTTGCCTATGCTCTCCACTCTCAAAAAATACCTCCTTTAGGTTGTAGATAAACTCTTCAAGATGGTCACTAAGACATAGCTCACACATTCAATCTCGTGCTACTACATGGTTTATCAAACGGGCATTAGTGGAAGACTATGCATTGAATTGTAAGAAGACTGTGTGTGTAATTAATTTTAAAGCTATTTTTAAATACAAAAATCATGAGAGAAAGAAATGAAACAAAGAGCAGAGAATAATATCCACAAATATTCATGTGAAAAATCCAAAACATAAGAAAAATTACAACCATATAGAATGTTCTTTAGCAAGAACTGAAGATTATTAGATACCTTACTTTACTCTTACAATGATAATGAAATCGAAGTATCACAAAGGGAGGGGAGGAAGAAGACTAGGATTCACCAAGATACACTTCTTTTAGAACATTCTTCCATTGATAATCTTCTATCACATTCATCAAAGGTTGTTGATGTAGGACAAAAAAGGGGTATGACGACACGAAAAGATACGGGATTGTGTGTGTAGATAGAAAAGGAAAGGGAAATGGTAAAAGCTTTAGATTTTGGGATTTTGGTGGAGGGGTAGGAAGATGGATAGTAGAACCAGTGTCGGGGATAACTTACTGGTATGGCATCTCACCACTTAGGCCTCGCACCCCTCCTCCCAGTACCAGAGCTTCAGCGAATCAGCACGCCAAAACTGGAGTGGCGTTTCACCACTTGGACCTCACGTCCCTCCTCCCAGTATCAGAGCTTTGACGAGTCGGCACGCCAAAGACACTCAGAGCACTCACGCTCAAAATGGAAGCAAACAAACTCAAAAGCTTGCATTAACTATTCAATCTATTACAACAGAAGAGGACTCCCCCTTATAGGAATCCATAAGGGTACAAAAGACATTTGACTCATAACATGGGAATACTAAAGGACACATTGGTAAACTAAAAGTCACCTAAAAATAATGAAAATTAAGTTCATTCATGGGAATACAAAAAGACTCCTAATTTCAAACGGCTGGAGGCGCGGCGACGGCTGCGGCGGCGGCGCGGGTCGGCGCGGGTTGGCGCGGGTCGGCGTGGGTTGGCGCTGGTGGGCGCGGGCGCGGGTCGGCGCGGGTTGGCGCGGGTCGGTGCGGGTTGGCGGGTTGGTGTGGGTTGCCTAGCCCGGGCGGGACTCGGGCGCGGGTCTGGCTCGTCGGTCGAACCCGGGTCTGGTTCGGTGGCGGCTCCGGCGGCGGACGGCGCGGCAGGCTGCAGCCGTAGGCGGCGGAAGGAGCCGGCGGCAGGAAAAGTGTTTTTCGCGCTGTTTTGGCTCCTGGGAGTCCGTTTGAACTCCGAATTCGATTCCGAAAGATGTTCCGGAATCCATGTTTCGGCGCATGCGTCATTGCATCATTTTTTACCTCATAATATTTCAAAAAATATTTTGAAAATTTAAATAAAAATTGATCCCCCGTTGTTCGTGCAACGCCAAGCTTTGATGTCCGCATCAGTTGTTTTCATGTATCCATATTAGAGTGTAATTCGCCAAACAGTCTCAATTGTCCATGCTTTGTGTGCCGTAGAAGTTTGTGTTATTATTGTCATTTTGTTGTTTTTAGAATTCATGTTGGCATTGTCATTTTGAACCTCGCTAAAGAATTCACTTGTAAATATACTTCTTAAGTTTTTTAGAGTGTCTGTCATATATGCTCGCTTGTTGCCTTGATACTTGTGCGACACATCTATTCTTTTGTAAAGCGTTAGTACTTGTGTATTTTGCTATGCTTTTTTGCTTCTACAATTTTTATATTTGCATCCCACATTTCTAAAATATGCCAAGCAATTTATCATATTGAACCAGGCTTTGTTATATCCATAAGAACATGCCTACATCAATATGACCTTAAGCACTTGTATTAGAATCAAGCTCCATATCTTTTTTTGATTGCATTAAGTTACCTTTTACTAAAGCCACTAATTTGAACATTAGGAACTTTATAATTAGATACATGGTTGATGTAATACATCTAAACTTATTCAACTATGTTTATGGCAATATTATAGATACAAAGGGCTTTCATGACAACAAATTTAGTAATATGTTGAACATTTAAATCATTGGTCCCCAGTTTTAATGCAAGTGTCATGATTCTTTCAGGGGATACAACTTTTCTGCCAAGTCAAAGAAGGCTTTGAGCATTAGTGTTAGACAATTTTGAGCAATGTCGTTTTTTTTGAAATGCATCAAAACAAGGACAATGACAAATCTCTTAAGCTTACAAGTATTGTTAGATCCTTGACTTTGCGATGATCTTGACAAGCATGATGGTGTCGTCGAATCGGTTTTTATGTGGTGGGAGGTCTTTGATAGAAATTAGGAGGTTGGAATTTATTGGTTGATCATTGGACTTGTTGCAAACCATCTTAGCTTGATTTTTTCAAGGTTGTTGTTTTCTACTAGAGAAAATATGAATTATTCTTAGTGTCTTTTTCATCATTTTTCTTTGCATGCTTGGTTAACATGATTTTTGTGGGGCTCTTAGAAAAGCACTTGGGATTGCCATAACAGCACTTAGATTTCCCCTTCATCTTTATTCTTTCACATTTCTGTCTTGAAGAAGAAGATTATCACATTTCTGTCTTTGATGTTTTGATGGTGTGTGCATAGGTTGAGCTTAAACTTATACTCATTGGCAAGTTAAAGGGTTTTATTCTTCTTCAATGTGAAGCCTTCGAGGGGATTTTTGGGATTGAGGGTGGCGAGGTTCAAAATACTAATACTTCTTGATTTTCAACTATACATTTGCCTTATTTGGTTAATTCTCTGCCCTTCTCTATTGACCAAAGAGTTTGTCGATATTTCTCCTTGGATTTAATGTACCATTGAGCTTTCTTGAGAATTTTGTCCATGTTATTGGGTATGTATCTTTGAAAAGATTTGTTGAAGCTTAAGGAACCAAGTTCTAGATTAAAGTGGCCATCATGAGCATTAAATGTGCATAGTAAACTTTGAACGCTGTCATTGAATCTTTGCACATATTGTTGCTTTGACTCTTCATCTTTTCTCTACTCGAAAACAAATTGAATCTCCACTTTTTTTGGTCCTTGATGTTGTAGCAAAGGTTGATTAAAAGGCTTGTTAAAGGTTGGTGAAAGAGAGAATGGAACCTTCAGGAAGGCATTGGAATTATTCAAAAGTCACACTATGTAAGAACCTAGTAAAGATCTTGCATTTCATTAGATCTGAAGCCTACTAGGTGTTAGATGCATCATTGAATTCTCTAAGGAGCACATCTGGATGGAAATTCTGTATTTAGATGGAATCCTCTCAATATCAATTTTTAAAGGTGAGATTGTTGGGTTGTGCTATGGTTCTTTCTAACAGAGTCTTTGTCTGTGAAACCTTAGGAATTGGCCTCAACAGCTGTTGACCTTTTGCCTACAAAAAGGAGTTGCTTCACTACTAGAGGAAATTGGTGATTGAGGTTCCTGGACACTTTGGGATCACAATAGCATAAGGGAGTCCTACACCAAGAGTTGCTCCTTACAATTGAAGCATTGAATATTCTTTATTTCTTAAATTTCTTTGCCTTATCATTTTCCACAAATGACAGCAAACAATGTTGGCAGATTTTCTGTGGAGTAAGGAATTACTAAATCTAAAAAGAGAGTATGTAAGAGAAAAAGTGAAGTGGAGAGAATGATTTTATTATAATAAATGAAAGTACAAAGATGAGTAATATAAGGTACTTTCTCCTTAATTGGCTCATTGGATGGCTATTGATAGATAATCAAAATTAATGATATGTTGATACTTGGTGTAATTATCAAAATAATGTTACTAATGAGGCTGATATGGTAGAAGGAATTAGGCTATTTGCCTTGATCTTACAATATTATACTTCATCGCTTATTAAGCAATTTCTTTGTGAAGAATGACGTTCATTAACATGAATATACGTGCAAATAGATTTTATGTTAAGGGTGAAGCTTTAGAAGTTGATTCTTAACTTACTATTTTATCTAGTTAGTTAACACAAGCAAGAATGGACCAATTTTGTATGAAGCTATTCTTTAAGTTTACTTACAATTTAGTGAGTAGTCTTGTAGATCAAAATATTCATTTGTCACATTAATAGAACTCTTTAGGTTATATTGTCTTTGAAAAAAAAAAAAAAAAAACTAATTGGAAGTAGTGTTATGTGTGTCCATGTAGTTTGTTGTTCATTTTATTTTTCCTAGGACAATGTATATTTTCTTTCATCGTCAAAGATAAATTTATTTGAACTGATCAATTCTAGAGCTCAAATGGCTATAACAAAGCAAATACTACATGGGTGCTAAGTAACTCGAGAATGAAACAGCAATCAGAGTTTTTGTTGAGCATACTTATGGGGTTTTATTTTTTTTGTTGCACCTTATGTAATAAAGGACATTAGTTTGGCACGTTTTTCCTTATGCTTGTACCTTTATGCATGTTAAAAAACTTTACTTTCTAGTTTTATGGTGTTTTTATATTTGAAAGCTAAGTTTAAGTTTCTTGTTAGGCACTTACTCATGTTAAACTATGTTGAGGACAGAGTTTGGGCAAGCATTATGTTTTGGCATTTTTTTTATTGAAAAAAATGTATACTTTGGATCTTAAGGTTGGTATATTAATCTATAGTACCAAATTATTACGTACGGTGCGCATATTTCGCTTGATCTTTGTATGAAGTGTCCTATATTATTCATGTCATATGCATTAAGCTGATATATGTATTTTTTAGATTTGTGTTATTATTTAGAGGCTGTAAAGCATTGTTAATCATTCATATTTATTATGTTGTTAAGACCAATGTGTGATTGTTGAATAGAGAGTTTATTATATTTAGTTGCAATCTAGTGGTAATCAAATGTACTATAGGGTATTCTTAGTTGAGTAGTATAAAAAACATTCAAATTATTTTAACTTAGAAGCATAACGCCCAAGTTAATTTAACCGTATAATGAGTATGTGCTAGAATACTTTTGAAAAAGTATTTGTTTACTATAGCTAAATAGATTTTTATACTCAAATTGTTTTTGTAAAGTATTGAATTTTTTTTCAGACTTGTTAAAGAAAAGTGGTTTTTCAAGTACTATTATCTTTATTAACATTGAATATTCAAGGAAATAGAAAAACTTTGATTTGATGCACCAAATGAAACCTTAACAACTCCTTCCCTCTAACGGGTTTGTTCCATTCATCTCATGTGGCACAAGATAATTGATTTGTTCATATAATGATTTGTATGTTGTTACTTGCATAGAAGACCTACTCTCACTATATAGGCTAGGTTCTAAGGTATATTTCATTTTTCATGTGTATCATTTTGACTATCATTGTTTAGGTCATTTACTTAAAATCATTGACCAAATTACAATGCTAACTTGGCCTCTGGACCAAATTGGTCGTCTTTCTTTTACTCGCCTATGACCAAGGAGCTACTGCAATTGAGGATGCTATTAAGGTCGTGACGACACACATGCAATAACTATGAGAGGGTCGTAAAGGATGTAGAGAGTGGGAGGGTTATTTTGGGAATCACATGCTAGTTGAATTTCTGATAAGTTCTGAATCAGAAGTAGGTTCCTCAAAAATGTGGTCCAATCATGAACTCATTTTATTGTATTTAGATGTGTGATTTCTTGGTTGCTAATTCTTGTTCCTCATTTAATTCTGAATGTAGGAGGGCCTCTTACAAATGAAACTTCAGAAAATGCTACAGATCCTGTGCACATTGTTTTACATCCTTCCCAACTACCATCTGAGTTCCTGCACCCTTCTTCTGAAAAACAGTTGGTTATTGGCTTTGATTGTGAAGGGATTGACCTCTGTGAGAAGGGAGCTCTTTGTGTAATGCAGGTATATATCCTTCTGCTTTTATCTGAACTCAAGAATTATGTCCCTATCATGTGTTTAAATAAAGTAGTTTTTAACAATACCAGAGCTTCTTTGTGTTTTGTTTCAATGATTGACACTAATTTGAGCATGAATGACCATTCAAAGATGAAAAGAAGTATACGTTGGCAGACTTTTTTAATTTAGAAAACATGATGTGATTGTCCCAAAATCATTTGTTTCTTTTTGTGAACATTCTATCAAATCTGACAAAAGTTAGCTAAAATTTTAAAAGAAAAAAGGTATTGAAGATTCATGCATTTAACTTCCACCCATGTGATTTTATATGCTCGAATATTCATTGTTAGAGTAAATCTTGATTTTTCCTGGATGAAGTCTATTCCTCAGCATGCAAAACATGATGCATGTAGCACTGGTTTATCTAATTGCACAATGAAAAAAATGTATAAATGTTTGTCTCAACTTCTCTCTGTTCATAAAAAATGTTTTCAACAATTTTATTTTTGAATAGAATGAAGTAGAAACCCTTAGTATGTGAAGGCAATTGATCCTAAATCCTTGATAAGAACTCCTAAGAAGGACTTTATCAACTAAACTGGTATGAACCAGTGGTACATATTGCTTGGGACCATGCAAAGGAAGCGTGGCTCAGAGAAATCTTCTCCACGTTGGCCTCCTCCCTGTTTAGTGATTGTTTGAACCAACTTGTTGTACCTTACCTTTTTAGTTTGAGGGTAGGCTACTTCTATTAGTTTATAGTTTTTGCTTCAGCATGAAAAAAAAAAATATACTTGTGGTTTAGGTTAAAGGTTGACACACACCCAGTAACCCGAATCATGATTTCTTCAATAGTGGTAATCATGATTTCTTTGCTCTAATCTCTAACTTGGAATTCATTTTAAATTAGTTTAGCACTTTTGTTTTAAATTGAATTGGCGCCTTTGATAGCTGTTTATGGGGAAATTGTTGCAGTTTTGAATATTCAATCATGCTTTTGATTTAAGCTTAATGTATGTGTTGATGTTAAAATTTAAATTTTACATATCTTTCTATATTCTTGAATTAGTACATCTGATGACACATTTCAATGAATTATTCTTGATTTTATTCTCAAAAAATCTAAATATGTTTGATATTATTCTTTTTCTATAAAATGATGCGAATATTTAGGTGAGTGGTTTATCACTTAAAGCCGAACTATTTTATGGTTTCTTTTTTTCTTAGCTTGCTTTTCAAGATGCCATATACTTGGTTGATGCCATCAAAGGTGGAGAAGCACTTGTTCAAGCTTGTAAAAATGCATTGGAGTCTAATTACATTACAAAAGTTATTCATGATTGCAAGAGGGATAGTGAGGTTTTTATTTGTTTCTTATTGGTTAGATTTTATTACGTCTATTTATTGAAAATTCAGTATATTTATTTATTTGTTTTGTGTAATTATCTTATGCAGGCATTGTATCATCAGTATGACATCAAATTGCACAATGTTATAGATACACAGGTACTCCTTGTTTCTGTTCTTTTAATTACAGAAAGCTGCTACTTATTTGTAGATAACGTGAAAATGATAACCTTTTGTTTTAAGCTGCTCTCGTGTAATTGTAGTAAAGCCAAAACAGAATCACACTTCATTTCTCTATGGGAATGCTAGACGTTGCATTTTGGATGTCTATTAGATGTTAAAGAAATACTTGCAGGCTTTAAATTTTCCTTCACTTACTGATCCTTCATGTATTCTTGGTATCTCATTGACATGCCTCCCCAAGCAAAAAGTTGGAGCAATGCACATGTTCTCATTCCCTTAGAAACAAATAATTGGTGATAAGATGAAAGGTTTGAAAGAAGTGAGGGAGAACCTCTTTAATGTTATATTGAATCCATAGTTTTTTTTTTTAATGTCTCAGATTGGAAGAAAAATAGAACGAAGAGTTAACATGCAGTACCAAAACTGAATTTCATACCCATACTAACTTTATTGATATGATGGGTTATCTACAGTTGCATATGCATCCTATTTAGTAGAACAGGAACTGAATTTCAATCACAAGATTGATCTGAAAAAAAGCAGTGAAATGTTCAAATAAATCCCCATAGATTGATCTGGTCATTATTGAAGTAAATTGATTCAGCATTGGCTATGAGACTATTACCGATAAGGTATTCAAATCAGCATTCAATATTTAGAGCATGATCATTGGAGGACCAAGGGTTTTTTTCGTAGTCAATGGCAATCATGTTGAAAATATTGGAAGGAAATGCTCTGTAGCAGTATTGGAATTGAACAACATTTACACAGATTCAATGCAGCATTGTTGTCATGAAGGAAGAGCGATGGTGGTTGATGAGGGTGAGGGCAAGGGCTTGCTAGTGACAAAGTTGTAGTAGCATCATCGAAGGGCATGGTCTCCCAACCCTTCTTACTCAGAATCACTCATGATATTAAGTTTAGTGGAAATTGTTAATGTTATTTGATAGTATTCCTTTGTCAATAATCAATAAAAAAAATAAAAGGCAGATCCATAGGTTCATAGTTTTGAAGCTGAACCCAATTATAAATATTTTCAGAAGTGTCTTTTAGCTTAGTTGCCACTTGCAAACATTTGTATTGGGCCGAGTGTCGTCGCCATTTGATTATGTGATTATTGGATGGTCTGGGGAATCCTTCCGTAGAATCTCTACTGTTGTTAGCATCTATTTCAGAGTGGTTTAATTCGAACCCTTGGATGGCCCCTTGCCCTTCTTGTCCACAAAATTTTGATTGTCACTACCCATCTATATAAGACATAAGTATGGGACACGATGAATATTTGGACCTTAATTATTGCTCCTTTGGACTTCTGTTGATCTCATCTAGAGAGTTATAAATTTTTGTCATAGTTTTGTTGTGGATTCATAGTTTCCATTACATTTGATAGTTTGTACTATAGTGTCTTGTTTGGACAATAGTGCATGAAACATGGGTGTATTTGAGTCCATCTAGTCTGTTTTTGATGGTTATCTAGGGTCTCTTGTGGGTCTAAAGTTATCTCAAACCGACCAAGATGGATCTGATATAACCCAGATGGTTTGATAGTGATGATAAATTTGCCATCCCATCAACTTCTTTTATCTTGTTAAAGTTGATTGGATGTAGTTGGATTTTTTTAAGTTGTTTTCTTTTTTGTTTCTTGGTGAAGCTAATGAGAGCTATTTAAGTATGCCATGGCCAAGTATTAAAGGTCTTTTTGCACAACTTGCAACTTGAAAAATGCAATAGCTGTGGAAGCTTTTTCCATGGTGTGTTCATCTAAGGGTTTACTCATGGATGTTGTCGTGCGATGTTCAACGTTCAAGCTTGTGGCCACAAGGTGTTTCCTAGCTCTAGTGATATGTTATGGTGGTGTTTTACTCTTATCCTTGTTAGCATCCTTTCATCTCACCTAAGTTCCTCTAATATTTTCTCTTATTGTTTCTACTGACTCCACACGTGAAGACCACTTTTGGAAATTCTATAATAATACTTTATGTTTTATGCACTGGAATCCTTGATCTACAAGCATACTAACATTTTCATGAAAATTTTGTGTTATTCAAGCTCCTTATGCATTAGGCCAATGTCTTACCTTAGTTTGTCAATATTTGAACTTTCTTCTACCTTGTGTCTTTTTTTTTTTTTTTTTTTTTTTTTTTTTTTTTTTTTTTTTTTTTTTGGTTTTAGACATATTGAATGAAATCAAATTTTTTGGAAGTTGGTTGAGAGTTAGTTTACTTAATCCTTTGTAACTTTGATATTTAGTAACTTATTAGTTGATCTCTTTAATTGGGGTTTTGAAGCCTTGAACCAAGATTACTAGATTTTTTTAGGATTTCATAGTAATGCTCACTTTTTTTTGGCTGAAAGTCCTACCTGATGACCTCATATTGCCATGAAATTTGAATGACTGCTAGTTCTTTTAAAGAGCTCCAACTTTCATGTTCAAATCTTTCAGAGTTACTTTTTTTCTTAGTGTTTTGATCCTTCCCTTTTCTATCCAGAATTATAACATACTTTCTATTTTTCTTTGTCAGTTACCTTGTTTCTTTCCTTTATCTTTTGCTCTGCCACTGGCAGCTGTCACCATTGTCATCACATTCCATGCTTTCTTTTCCTCTATCTTTCCTTTACAACCATGTTGTTATGCTGGTGACCTTATATATAATACTCATTTGGAATGTAGGCATGCCTTTGTGCTTCTATACTATCTACCTTTATAATATTCGTATGCTCTTACACTTCCACAATGTATACCTGCAACACAAATTGACTTACAGGCTTGACTTAATTTGTTTTGCTTGAACCTTCTTGTTTGCAATCTTGTTAGACAACTTATCAATTTTCTTTCACATTTCTCTAATCAAAGTTGTGATTTTCTTTCCTTCTTTCACCTCCTTCATTGCTACAAGTGCTACACTTTTCCCTCATCCTTCGTACATTTCTGCTCTAGTTGCTCATGACACCAGTTTTTACCCTTAGTCTCCCATTTATCATTTTGCTTTTGTTGCTGCAAATCAGTTTCCATCTACATTAGCATTTTTTTGTTTGTTTCTATTCTCTTTCCCTCCTATTCCATTGCCTCATATTTTTGGAATGTCAAAACTATTATCCCCATATGAACACTACTAGTATGGTGAGCAAATTATGGTTGTCTGTTCTATGGATGTTCTAACTTGTTATCCTGCATTGGAGTGTTAGCCTTAGTTTGGTTAATTGTCAACATCTTTTGGAATGCAAATTGTTTTCTTTTTTAAAGCGAGTGAAGTTTCTTATCCAAGTAGGGAAAAATTGGATTGAAGTTTCTTTTTTGCAATAGTTTGATTGCTTGTGAAGATGTTCCCATATTGTTTTGGTAATCTTTTTGCATCATTGTTCGGTGTATTTCAAATGCGCTTTATGTTATTTTGTTTAGTTACCATGTTTAGTTAGTCAATGGGCAAATTTGCTTGTGAAGTTCACTTTCATGTTGTGAAGTTTGTTCCTTTCTCAAATAATTGGATGTCCTCTACTTGACTTCTCATAAAGAAAGTAATGAAGGTGCCCCTCGAATGATTTTGTAACACTCAGGTAACTATATATGCAGCTTGCCTATGCTCTTGTAGAGGGATAAGAAAGTAAAATAGGTTCCTGGTGCTTGTGTATCTTTTGTCAGCCTTCTAATTGACCCTCAATATTGTGATTCCATCCTTTTGTTCTTAAAGCAAGTTGAGAGAAATACGTAAATAATTTGTGAGAGAGAATGTGCACAATGTTCTTTTTTTATCTTTTCTTAGCCTCTATTGTGGCACTCGATATTACTAATTTTATTATTGTTTGTTTATTTCTCGTATATATATATATATATATGTGCATGTATATATTGTTTTAATCATATCTTTTATAATATTTTTTAGTTGCAATTTAGCATGTACTATATGTCTTATGGTCCAATACTTCATATTTGTTTGTTTTTCTTAAAATAGTACATTGTTTATACAAATTATGTTGGGCTCAACTAGAAGGGATGATAACGATGAACCATAATTACATTGTGCATATTATTTTGTTCTTGAATTTTTATAATAATCTTTGTGCATCATTGTTTAGTGTATTTCAAATATGATTCATATTATTTTGTTTAGTTACTATATTTAAGGTGTGACTGTATGGGCAAATTTATTTTTAATGTTCACTTTCATGTTACAAAATTTGTTCTTCCTCAAGTAATTGATTGGCTTTACTTTCTCCTCAAAAAGAAAATAATGACGGTGTACCTTGAATGATGTTATAACATTCAGGTAACTGTATATGCAGCTTGCCTATGCTCTCATAGAGGAACAAGAAGGAAGGAAACGGCTTCCTGGTGATTGCGTATCTTTTGTCAGCCTTCTTGCTGACCCTCAATATTGTGGTATAATTTTTTTTCTTGAGAGCAAGTTGAGGGAAATGCCCAAATAATTTGTGAGAGAGAACAACTTCAGAACCTTAGTAACAACTCTTAAGGTCTTTAGCAATTAAATAAATTAGCCCCTATTATGGTACTTGATATTGCTACGTTCATTATCATTTATTTGTTTCTCATATGCATAAATACATGTATGTATATATTATAATAATTATATCACTTGTTGTACTTTTTAGTTGCAGTTTAGCATGTACTTGCCTCATGGCCCAAAACTTCATGTTTGTTAGTTTTTCCTAAAGCATTTCATTTCTTATATAAATTATTAGACTGAATGATGACGATGAAGTGTAATTATATTGCAAACATTATTTTAGGAGCTTGATTTTTCTGTAATTTTTTATATAGGTGTGCCATATGTTGAAAAAGAAGAAGTACGATGCCTTCTTAGAAAGGTTTGTCTAATTTTCTCTTTTTTAAGAGCAGTAAGTTTGTTTTGTTAGACTTTTAATGCATAGATTGAATTCTTATTAATAAGTATTTGCATGGTTGTTTATTGGCAATCAAGGAATCAGTAACCTTGGGCAAAATTTTAGAATTCAACATGCATTGTGCTCCTTACCTTTTTTATTGTAATGTATTTGAGAATTCTCAAGAACTTAAGTTGAAAATATTTTTAGTGATAATTTGAAGGCTATGATGGCATTTTATCTGGGCCCATGATTTTTCTATGAGGTGTTTTATTCCCGAGCCCTCAACAATAGACCTTGTTTTAGAGTTGCAACAATGAAAATTAAAGAGTAAGAATGACAAAGAACTAAAAAAGAAAGATAATGAGAATTTTTGTCACAAAATGATAAAATTCTTCTAGAAGATAGAAATTTTATTTGCTCTTTCTATCTTTTAATATAAAGATTTAGATATAATATTTTATTATAAAATATACATCATTTTAATTTTCATAAAAAATATGAGATTTTGACCAAAAATCACAAATTTCGCACTACAATAGCTTATTCGTGCATGCATGCAGAAGACTGTGTTGCTGGTATTGTTCCCGGCATGGACAGTACCCTGCAGCATGCGCGTGTTGACTGCGTGCCACTGTAGGTGCTGTGACGGGGGCACATGTACCGTTAATGGTTGTCTTAATAATTATTCAACATTGTCATGAACTTTATGCATGCAACTTAGATAGGCTTTATCTAGATGAGAAATTCAAACCTATCGATTTGAAAAGTTTCTCGATCATCCATCTCAGATTTGTTGATGACTTTATTATTTTCTTGAGAGGTTTGTTGGAGGAGTTTAGTAAGAAGGATTGTTTTTCATTATCATCCAAAATTCACTAACCTGCATGACAAAGTTGATAGACTTATCCTCTGTTGCTATGCATTGATTAGTAAAAACTATTTCAATGTTGTTCCACTTCTACTATCAAGTTATATGATTCCTAAAATGGTCTCCAAGTTAATTATACATGGTTATTTGGACAAGGAATAGACTACCTAAAATGATATCTCCATGCCTAATAATTTGGTCGATAAGATGCTCCTAATGCCACTTTTCTAAACCAAGCTCACATTCTCAAGGGTGTCTTGCTCGTATTGCATAGTAATGATAGTTGAGCTAATTACATGTGATAGATATTTGATTAGTGTGAATTGTTTTGACTTTTTTGAGTGGTGTATGATGACATATTGGAAAGCTTTGCTTGCCACCAAGGTAAGGTTGCAAAGATTGTTTTTTCTTGATGGGGGTGAGTAATCAAGATATTTTTTTTAATTCTCTATATAGGATGCTATTTGACAATTTGAACTACCAAACTTTGTTTGGTTCAAGAAAAGTAGGTTTAGATACAATGTTATGATTTGGATGATTTTCTGGAAAAAATCTCAAACTTTTTGGGATTGCTACCAGTATATTAGTTGTAGGGTTTTCTTTCCTTATTCCTTTTGTGATAATGGACTAGAGACCCATAGCTATATCATTTTCGAGTGTCATTATATCTATAGTATGTTACTCTGCTTATTACCTAAGATTTGCTTGTTCGCATCTTGCTACTCATTGACTAGATTTTTAGTAGGCTTTAGCCTTTACATGTTGCTTCTAAGAGAAACAAATTGGTTTTGAATGTTTTGATATATCATCTCTAGAGTGATATAAACAATAGAATTTCTAATGATAAAACTGCTTCTTAATATTCCCTATTGGACATTGTTTAATCTAAATCTCCTCATCGTTCTCCATTAGTTCTTTAGTCACCTGTTGGCTTACTGGTTTAGTTCTCCAGGAGATTATGGTGGTTAGGCCTTTCATATTGATGCTCTATTCTCTGTCTCTACTCTGAATAAAATCTCTGATTCTTGTTGTTGTTGCTCCTTAAAAATAGACGTTTCATATAGCAATGTCTTCTTGGTGCTCTTTTGAAAATTTCGTTGTGTTGTAGTTTGTTTTTGACCTTGTAGTAGCATTTTTGTAGTTAGGGCCTTTTTTGATTCTCAAATTTAAACTAGTAGAATTACATGGGTAAAGCACTTGTTCTCCCCAGGAAAGAAAGATTTTTTACTTCCCTTGTAATTTGTAAGTCAAACCCCTTTCAATGGTTGAAGTTTTAGCACGTTTCATCAAATTCTACAAAAAGGATGAGAAGGCATTGACCCTAATCAGCATCGGGCTTTCATAGAAACGTGGAATAGGCTGGATGTTTCACTTGGAAGCGATGTTTGATGGTTTCCAGAAATCTTTGGATCTTCCAAAACCAGCTACCAGCGGAAGGAACAAAAGGAGAGAAATGTGTAGAATGGGATGACAGCAAGAAGTAATATGATGAGCAGATGGGAAGACATTTTTTTTCTTATGCAATTTTGTTAATTCAATCGTTCCCAAAAGTGTCTGAAGGGTTGGCTTATATAAGCACAGTAATTTAGAGAGTTTGTTGTTGAAACATAACAACTTTAGAAATTGCTTAGACCACTTTTTTAAAACCCATTAAGCATAAATTCAGAAAGCCCATTCATTTTCTAGCACAATTAACACCTTCAAATAATTTATGCCAGATCTATGAAACTCATGCAAGAGGGAAAGTACTTGTTGATTTTAAGGAAGACTATAGGTAATTTATACCTATAAAAGTATTGCCTTCATGTATTCATGAATCCAGGTGCTTTAGGTGTTAATAAGACTTTTCATCCACCTGAAAGAAGACTTTTCACGGAGAGGAAGTATTCACTTAGTTTAAGAAAAATGTACCCCATTATCAGCATGCTAGGGTCGGACGGGTAAGGCCTTGTGGTTTTTTCCCGAAGTACTTGCACCTAAAAAGCATTGTCCTTTCTTTGTTTCTTTTTGTTTTTGAAAGTATTATTCTCTTGCATTAATCAGGGCATGTTATTTTGCATTTGCTTCTCCTAATCTATAGCAATATCAAGGTCAACTAAGATGTTTGCCTTTTTTGAAATGCATTTTCTGTTTTAGAGTTTTCTGAGATGAATTATTTTTCTTGAATAAACCTTTGACAGGATCCTAATTTTTGGGCTTTCAGACCAATGTCGGAGAAGATGATCCGCACAGCTGCTGATGACGTTCGTTTTCTCCTTTATATCTATCAGAAAATGCTGGAGAAGTTGGACAGTAGATCCTTGTGGCAACTTCTGTTTCGTGGTTGTCTGTATTGCAGATGTTTTTGCACCAGCGACAAGAACTATTCTGATTGGCCTCCTCTTCCTGTCCTCCCAGGTTTTTTGTTTGTTAACCATAAAAAAAAAAAAAACAATATTTTCGATTTTTTTATGATTAGAACGGCCTCCTGCTTGTTACCGATTTTAATAATTAATTATATTATCCATGCCTATTCATGGCTTGAATTCCATTGGGCATTTTAAACGAAATCATGAACTAGATGCTGTTAATTTGCCTTCTTTTCCTTCTTTATTTAGGCATTACATCGTACATTTTTGTGGCATAACACAATTCCTTTGAATTATCTGTTACTTTCCAGATACTCTAGTTTCAGAAGGAGATGCTTCTCAGGAAGAGATTCTTTCAGTTTTAGAAGTTCCTCCTGGAAAAATGGGATTGGTCATTGGTAAGAAGGGTGCATCTATTTTAGAAATTAAAAAAGGTTGCAAGTAAGTTATTCTTGCTTTTTTGCAATGTGCTTATTTTTTACTCGGTTTGAGTTTTTGCTGTCCTAATTTTACTCGGTGTAATATCATCATACATATTGCAGTGCTGCTGATATTATACTCGGTGGTGCCAAGGGTCCTCCTAACAAGGTGAGTCATTGAATTTGAACTATTCATTGACCTGATTAGCTATGCATTAGATCTTGTACTTGAATACAGTGAAAAAAAACGTAGAAATAAACAAGTTAGCTTCGTACCAAAGCAAGCAAGTCTTTTTTAAATGATGGGTGGAGTTTGAGAAGTACATAGGAATTGAATCCAGGGCCTCATTAAGAATATTCGAAACCTTCACCAGATACGTTAATCGACACCAACATATTGGCTTAGTTTTGCTGTTCTAATTTCTTTTAGGTGCTGGCTTTGGTATTATAGTTTGGTAGAGATATACAGGATGCCCAAGGACCGAAGACAATGTATTAATGAACTGGGAATAACTTTGTTTCTCTAAATGTCAAATACAAGAAGAAGAAGAAAAAAGAGTAAAGACTGTTGAATATGCTGTTAGTTTGGGATAACTTCTGTGGGATGCCTATTGACTTTTTTGGTTTAGGATGGAGCCCCTTCTCCAGAGTGGCCTTTGAGTCTGCTTCTGAGAGATGTAAATCCTTTTCCCATTGTTGGCGATAGGCTGGTGTTTAGGAAGGGGTGGATAACCACACGCAGGTGCCTTTTATAAGCTTTAAGGAGTTCAAAAATTTATTTGATATAATTGTTATTGAATATTAGATTGATTAACAGAATAATTTAAAAGATATTGTTATTAAATGTTAATAAAAAAAAGTCTTGTTTGGTAACCTATGATTGAAAAATACATGTTAGATTAATTTGTTATGTATGATCAAATTGTCATTTCATTTTATATGAAAAATAAAATTAATAAATAATTGTGATATCTTTATAGGACAAAATCGTACAAAATTGTCTTTGGTAGTTATAAAAATAGTTCAAAACAATAAATAATGATGATCTCATTTGCAAAGCATAGTTTTGAGAATAAGCCAATCAAAAGCATGTTTGTATCACCTTTTTACCAAAAAACATGATTTTGAATAAAAACATCACATTGTCTCTCAAAACACTTGAAAAAACTCTATTGGTTGAAAACCTTCTTTGAACAGAAGTAAATAACAATCTTTCCAAAACATTTTTTTAGAGCCGAGTGACATAGGAAAACTATCTCATGGAAAGAAAATGCTTCTCTGTATACGTCATTTGAGTGTTGAAGAACAACCATAAGAAGAGCTCATGCATGTGTTTTTTTTTTTTTGGTTGTGAAATCGAAATTTTATATTTTTATGGAAAATATAGGTTTTTATCATCGGGCCTGTTATGGAGGTTAGAAAAGCCGAAGCAATTATCCGAGGGAGGTTTGTGGAATTTTAGATATTGTCAACACTGCATTCTTACGTGCTGTAAGTGTTGTTTACCGTGTTCAAATTCCTTGGTTAATTGTTGTAATAAAAGTTTTAAACACCATTTGCTTCGGCTTTCTCAATTTGTGACTTATGTAATGAATTCAGAAAGTTCAAATGACTTTGTATGTGAACTCTACGCATCTCTTGCAGCAAATGTAATTTCATATTAGTTATAAGAATACATATTTGATGTATAATATGCATGAAGTATACTTAATTTTCTTGTATTACTTGATTGTATGTGTTTTATGCAAATAAATTTTTTGTTGAATTTTTACATTTTTGTCGTACATATCATACTTTAAAATAGTAATTTTTTCATATTATTAGTGCATATAAAAGAGTAATTTTTTTGGACATACTCGAAGATGTTGGAAAATGTTTTCACAATTGGCTTTTTGTTGCAGCTATATAAGCTTTTTTTTTTTTTTTTGCATCATATTATATGTTTTATGTTTAAGTTTACGAAGGATTTTTTAGAAGGAATTTCCAAAAAAAATGTTTGATACAAGTAGAATGTTACAGTCTGAAGAATTCATTTTTTGAAATAAAATTTTAAAAGAGTTTGCAAATGGAGCTCCAGGTTTTTCAAAATATATTATATTTAAATATAGTTACCTTTTCATATTAGTAGTTTTGATCCAATTATAACTTGTGTTAATATATATAAATCTGTTAAGGAAGTCATTTTTTTAGTTGTTTTTTTTTTTTTTTTTTTTTTTTTTTTGAAACAGAAGAAGTAAATGTACATAACATCAAAACTCTTTAATAGAATACCAAAGTAAGAGAACAGTAAGAATTGCTAAATGAAAATAAACTCTCATTTGAAGTAGTCTACCTCTCAATTCTGAAATAAATGAAATTGCCAATTATAGATTGCTGGTATCTTTACTTAGTTCTGTAATTCAAGAATGGTCAATGTTAAATGTATTTAAAAGGTTAGTTACAGTGTATAAACCAAGATTAGAAGGGTAAACTTTTTATTCTTTTATGTACTACATAGATATATTACAGCTATTCAGAAAGATACACTAAATGATACCATAACCATGCAAAAACAAAAAAAAAAAAAAAATTGTAAATCATCTATGTTATCATGTGAATATAAATATGTTTCAAAATAATTTTTTTAATCAAATTAACTAATGCATAAAAATTTACTTGTACATTACAAAAAATACTGTTGGCCAATTGATTTAACCTCAATAGAAGGAGGCTTTCTTTTCTGCTTGATATTTTTTCAAATGCAGTTGTAATCATTAAATGTGAAAAATGAAAAGAACGAAATCTGTAATTGTTTCGATCAGTTTGATATACTAAAATATGTAATCGAGTTTTGCATTCAAACTAACACTTTTTGAAAGCTTTTTTTTTTTCTCGATTTTAATTCTTATTATTTGGAAATAATTTGTTAATTTGGAAATTTCCCAAATTAGTAGCACCATTGGCAATCTTTGTTTTCAATTTTAATTACATTCCTTCGCACTAAATATCAATGCATTTCTTCCGTCACAAATAGAAAACACTTGCGTTTCCATGAACAAAAGTGCCCTTTCTATGGTCACCAGAAATGCGAAGAGACGAGCGTTTCTAATCAGAAATAAATAACTGATAAATAACAATAGAAAACAACAGATCCAGTAGTACAAACCCTCACAAGACCAAAGATCCATATCCACAGTAGACACAGACACGCTCACATGAGACCAAACAACTCTAATGTATAAAAAGAATCCAATAAGTAACGAATCTCATACAGAAACATCAGAAAATAGGCATCAACTTCCCTCACCAAGGGTAACCACATCTCAGTGTCGAAGATACCCAAGCAGAACAGCGATGAAAGAGCAGAGAAACACGGATAAAAGCGGCGACGTCATGGCACTGGCTCCCGATGCGGGGCTCGGCGCCGGTGCATCCGCAGCGGCCGCCCCGCCGATGAGTGAAGCTAAGGCGAAGATGGAGAGAAGGAGCAGGTAGAGGACTCCGGACTTGGTGGCTTCCATTCTCGTTCTGCGGCTGAGGTGGGTGATCGGAGTTAGGTTTTTGTTTCGGAGAACAGATCGGGAGAAATTTAGATTTGGAAACTTGAGGCGAGTGGTCAGGAGAAGGGAGGTTACTTTATAGAGGGGAATTGTAAATGTTGTTCGGGTAGTTCGGGCAGTGAATCGTTGGACGGGTAGGTGCCCGCCAGCGCCACCCTTGCAAGAGCCGTTCTGCGAAAGGTGGAAAGCTGGCATTGTTTGGTACCGCCTTCGTTTTTTAAATTTATTTTGCTTTTTTCTATATTGCAAATCACTCCTCGTATTATTATGTAATTATTTGCCATAAGGGTTTCTTTCTGTATTGTGTATCTTGTATAGTACAAACGGCTTCTGATTTATCTTAATTAAATTTAAATATATTATTATTAAGTAATATTAAAAAAATATTTATTTATTCCGTGATATTCATACAATTTAATTATTATATAATTTTAAAATAATATATTTAATTTTATCATTCAAAATAATCTTAACAAAATAAAACTCATCATGAAATGATTTAGATAAAAATATTTATATGAAAATGATTTAAATATAAAAAAAAATTAAAAAATTGTCTCTACAAAATAATCACATCAATAAATCCAAGGATTTGAGATAAGATGAAAAAGTTGTAAAACAAACAAATTGAAATTCCTCGTTACTACTTAAAATTAAAACTCTTGTAAAAATAAGAACACAATACCATTTAAACACCAATTAATTCAAATAATACAAAAAAATCAACAAATTTTAAATAATAATATTATGATATAGATGTAATCGTATTCTAAGTAGTACTTCATTAAATGTTCATAAACTAATTATAATTACATAATTATAAAAATTTAATAAGTCAAAAATATTTTTTATCCATCTAATAATTTTTAAATCTATCTTCTAAATTATGATTTGTACATTTTCAATGTAGCAGTTGTTTTTATATTTTGATTGAAAAATATTGAATTATATTAAAAAAAAAATCTTTAGGTGAGAAAATTCAAAAGCTTGAAAGGTTAGGGATGTCATTTGTTGGTCCAAAATGACAGCTTGGAAACAGCAATCTTTGCCGCTTTAGTTTATAACTATTTGATGGGCTTTTGCTTGAAGACTAGAGGTTTACCTGCCAAAGCTATCCATGGCCAGAGACTTGAGATCGCAGTTGTTAAGTTGTCAATTGTCATTATGAGCTATGAAGGAAGGAACTCGCTTTCTTCTTTTTAATTTCCTCTTGTTTTAGGGCTCCAGAAGAGAGGTTCAACATGCCAATCATTTCATATGAAGCTGACCGCATCCAGGCAAATGCTTCTATTTTGCTCAATTATGAAGTAAAAAAGCATCTGTACTCTAAGGGGACACCTAACTCAATATCCATCAAATATATTAAAAAAATTAAAAAAATAAATAAATATATTTAAAAAAACATGACATACTGAGAAAATTTATTTTATTTTAAATTTTATCAAACTTTTCATATGTCTTTACTTTTGTTTTTCATGTTCATTCTTTTTAAAAGACTTTTCAAGTCATTCATCCTCTTGTAAAGTCATCCTTCAAGGCCAATCAATTTTACTAAATTTTACAAAAGTAGAGAAAAATTTTCAAAGAGAACTAGGAATATGGTGAAGATTGGAGAATTAAATTTAGAGAATTAAATAGCCAATTTGTTTGATAAAAGCTTATACAACTGACAAAAAACAAAAATTATAAGATAGAGGACGACTAAGATGGTACATACTTGCCAAAATACTCATGTTATTACCTTGTCTTTATTATGTGCTAGATTTAATCCCTTTCCATTTATAATGCCTAACCAATGATTGATATTGGTTTTATATAGGTCTTATAAAAGATGCATGGTTGATGGTGATTTGATCCTAATCACACAAACTCATATATAGCAGTTTGCAAAGGATATAACTTTAAGGGTCACATAAGAGAAAAAGTGGCAAAGGATTGATATCAATCGTGAAATAATCACTAACAAAAATTTCACAAGATGCCTTTCTCTCTCATATACAACCTTTCACAACAAGTTCTTTTTTGGCATTTCATATTGCATGATTGAATTAGGTCTTTACATAAAATAAAATTTATGGTATTACATGCGGGGTGGGCAATCGAGTGGATAGTGTTGCTTTGGATGTGCAACAATTAAACTAGTTTAATGAGGTGAGTATTACACAAAAGTGTTGTGAAGTTGACATGTTTGATCGATTATGAGAGATTTATGTGGATGTAACCAAGTCCATGCATAGTGGGAAGGGATCTATAGAGGCTATAATATCAATACACATGGTTCAAAAATAAAAAAAATGATAAAATTATTGCATTTGGGTCATTGATAGCTATCAGAGAAACAGAGGAGAGTGATAACAAAGATGACAACAAAAGATCAAGAAGATAATTCTAAATCACAAGCCATATGGGATGAAGGTCATCTTATTTTTCACGAAAATGATCTTTTTTGCATGTATCTTATAAACTTTTTTAATTTAGAACATAAACAAAAAGAAACTCTCCTTTTATTCCTTCATATGTATTTATATAAATTATAAAAGGCTCTCTTTTTGTTCCTTCATAAGTATTTTTATAAATTATAAGAAGAAATCTCTAATAAAAAACAAAAAAAATCCTAAAAACTAATAAAATAATAAAAATAGACTATGAAAATGAATAAGACATGCAAGAACTTATAAGAATTTCCCTTGGGTTTTATGACTCATTTTGGCCAATGCAAATCAATAATACTTTGAAAATTTTCAAACATTGCTTTGAAACCTTTTCATTTTGCATTTGGATCATAATTGAAATTTTATCTTTACAATAATTCTTCTAATGCAACCTATTTTACATTTCTCTCTCTAGACACACAAAGTGGAAAGAGCTTCTTTCTTTTCAAGAGTAAGGATTATAGACTTAATCTATCTAATTGAAGTAATTCTTCTTCATGCCTAGGGCCCCTTTAAAGGCAATAATAAGTGAAAGTAAATAAAATTTAGAGATCCTTATTTTAATCAATTACAAACTAACTATGCTAAAATCTTGGCAATTTAAATATGAACACATGTTGGGATCTTAGTTTAACACGTTCAAGCTCTAGACTCATTCTTATTTAAAAGCTTTTACATATGCATAAAATTCCAAAAATTCAAGTATAATATGTGTTGTTTCCACATTATTGCATTTGAATTTATAAATTTTAATTATTTAATGAGCATTTTGGTAAACACAAGTTGTAATAACTATAGTACATGTGTGATCTTAAATGAGAGACAAAAATGTAAAAAAAATTATAAAGAAAATCCCAAAAACCTAGACCTAATTTGTTTAAAATTGGAGCGAGAGAATGAGAGGAAGATAGAAGGACAGAATTTAAGATAAAAAAAATTAGGAAATCGCTTTAGTGCTATCGAGAAAAGAAAGGAGTATAAAGGATAGGCACAAGTTTATTAAAAGAATTTTGAAAAACAAGATCAATCTTATGAGGAGATAAATACAAATCTAATTAATATAGGCATTCCTATGTGTCATGAGTGTAACTGTTTGATGTGATAATGGTTATAAATCCATCTTAATTCAATAAGAATTTAAAGATAAATCTGTAGAATTAAATGATGAATTTTTCACAAAATTGGTTATTTTCTTATATGATTGTACAAACATGATATAATGAATTTATCTTAAGGTATTTTTATATTTTTATGACATGTTATATTTGATCAATATGTGGAAATCAAAAGGAAAAAAGGGGCTGTTATTTTCTTGATTCATTACAAATAAGAAAATTAGGAAAATAAAAAAAGAATAAAAAAAAATTGATTTTTAAGAACAAGACTGATTTTAAAAATGAACAAAACTTTGAGTTACTAATTAGATAAATCTCATTTAAAAGAAAGGTTTGAGAGTAAAGCCTAAGACACTAATAATAAAGGATATCTTGTTTCATAGAATAGTTTAGAGATAGAATCTAAATATTTTAAAAATATTTTCATTTTTTGTTATGAAACTAAACTCTAATACAAACAGAAAAAAGTAGAAAATGTAAATAAAAGAATGGGTTAAATTTTAAAAATTTGATAGTAGTTTAAAAGAGGAAATTGAAAGCATTTTTTTATGCAAATTCTTTTGTTTAGTTTACAATTTTATATATGATATGTAATGATCTAGACTTAATATATTACATGATCTTAAATATATCCTACTATATATGTATGTTATATAGTTTTTGTTTATTAACTTAGTATTGATTAACTTAAGATAAAATAGTATATTAATAGAACTATAAGAGAGATAGTTTTATGATCATTATTTAGTGATAAATTTTTTCTTTAAGCATGTATTATATAGTAAAAGCTATTGTATCAATTAAATGAGTTATATGGTTTAGACAATATTGTAGTTTTATTTTTATTATGAGTTTTTATTATATATGTTTTATTTTTTAAAAAAGAATATAATCTTGTGTAGTTTTTTGGATATAAATATATATATATATATATATAACATAAAGTAGATTCCACATCAATTAAGTTCATATGTCATCATAGGTTCAAAATGTAAATCAAGTTATAGCATTCGTTTCATACAATTGTAGTTGCTTGAAAAAGAGTTGTTATAAAAGAGTTTAAAAGTTTTGTTTGTTAACAGAGTTATAAAAGTTGTATTGCTTGAAGAATAATTTCAAAATATTTTTTTTTATTTGTTCTTGTAAGGGCATTGCTTATGGTAACAAAAGCCAAATCAACTTTGTTCCATATATCGTTGATGAATACTCACGTCTCTAATGCTTAGCATTCCATATGGCATTATTTGAGGAGAAAATGATTTAAACAATTCACTCGACTTCCATCGTCTCCATCAACCTACTTCATCTCTTTCTTAAGCAGAGTTTATTGGCCATTAAGTTCTACGTAATTAGCAGTTTACTAACTCTTGTTAAATAGGAATATGCGCACGGCCGGCTGTAATTAGAATTATAAGCTATTAATAAAAAATGTAAATTATTTTTTAAAATCCGTGTATTACTGTTTTTAACAGTAATTAATGATCAAAGTTTTGTCTTAATGACAAAATATTTATCTCAAATAGAATATTATATCAAAATTGACTACAAGCTATAGTACATTGAAATCAGTAATTATATATGAGTTTTGTTTGCAGAGAGAACTAAGCAATGAAGTGTTGATGTATAATGATTGACATCAAGATGCTTTTCCTTTGTAAAAATGGTTTAATTTTAAAACCTAGAAACTCATAATTGCTTAATTTTCTAGAACAAACTGATGTTTTTATTAGAATTTAATCAACTTGATCGATGTGGGTTGGATTCCGTGGCATCAAAACGGGGATCGAGTGATGCAATAAAAATGTTTTGCAAAGAAAAGAGGATTTGATAGGAGAAAAGCTTAGAATGTTATTGTAAATATATAGATTATATTCGGAAAAATTGATTTCATACATGTCGTCTATCGCATGGTTAAGGTTATATTAGAAAGAGTATGTGAAGATTGAAAATTGCATCATTAATGATAGATGATAAATTTGAGATTAATAAAAAGAAATATTGTTAATGAAAACATTCATCACAAAAACATCATTAAAAGAAGTTTATTGTTTCATGCATTGAAGGAGTAAAGTTTAGTTGTTCTTACATGACATTAATTTTTTGTATTTTCTTAGGTAGAATGCAGCTTATACCTTCCAAATGCATTTTACAGGGACACCACTTTGTTGTTCTTTACAAATATTGACGGCCTTTTTGTCTGCATAGTTCAAATGTTTTCAAAAGATTTTTTAATAAAAATTATTTTGATTTCTTCGAATATTATGGGTATTTTGTTGTTCATACATTTTTCACAAACACTACTTGTTATGGTTGCATTCTTGCACATGTTTGACCTCTTTTTGGTTTGAGGTTGAACTAATTATTTCAATTTATGCCATCAAATTTATTTTATATTTAATTCATAAGTTTTTAGTTTATAATTTTTTTGGAACTTCACCAATTGGCAATAAGTACTATTCCCGGATAAAGACCATTCCCACCAAAAACAGGATAATTAAGTCTTAGGCCACTTTAGTTTATAATTTTTTTGGATTCATTTATTTATCAGTCGTAAGAAACCCGTCAGCTTATTTAAAAATTTACCAAAAAAAAAAAAAAACAGTTGGTTTGTGTATTTTTTCCCCCCTTAGATGGGAATAAAGATGAATATCTCCAAGGGCAAAACAGCAAAGGAATTAATCCGAGAAGAATTCACAAACAAATCTCCACAATAGTCATAACCACAACACATCGATGGAATACAAACCAAATATCCAAAACAGAGTGTATCTATAAAAGATCACATCGTCAAATACATCATCAGAATCATCCACTTCCATCGAAGAGCCTCAAGGATTCAGATCTGATCGATTCAGCTAACGATCCGCGAATCTACTGCGAAGAACTCGAACGAAATGCATGTATATATATAAGAGGAATGACACCGAAGAACGCAAGGAGGATGGGAGAAGATCGATTAGGAAGGGGTAAAAAAGGATCAGCCTCGGAAAACTCCGAAGAACGCCGCGGAGGAGAGGAGCACAGCAGCAGCAACTGGAGCCGAGGCGAAAGCGGCTCCAGATGCCGGGGAAGGCGCGGGTGCGTCGGCGGCAGAGGCGATCCCGACGAGAGAGGCAGCGGCAACGCAGGCGATGGCGAGGAAGGCAAGGGCCTTGCTTCTGATGGAGGCCATTTCAGCTCCCCTTAAGCACACCGGAACGATTTCCGAGAAGAAGAGGAAATGGAAAAGGTCGATTGGAGACTAATGGAAAAAAGCACGGGAAAAGCAGTGTTATTATATAGAGGAGGTGGGCTGTCGAGCTGCCCACGTTGCGGTTATGGAGCGGGCAGCTGCCCTGCTGACAGCCTGTTGCGAAGAGGTCCCATAGCTGGCGTTGCTTTGGTCCAGGCTGCAAACTTCTTTTAGCCAAGGGTTTCTTTTGTAAAATTGTCAATCGTCATTCCAAGCGACTTTAATAACGGAAACATACGATAGCTTCACATGCGCTTCTGCATTTATTAGAGTGAAGCTCATCATTTCCTTCTGTTGATATACTCCAACCGGATCGTGCTTGAAATATTTTTAATTTTTATTTTTTAAAGTCCATTTCATTTTATTAAAAAAATAATAGATACCATTTTTATAATACAACTTAACGGATCAATAAAATGAAATGGATAGTAGTTTTAATTTTAATTTTTAAATTAAGAATATGAGTTATGTGAGATCCACCCCTTGTTAGTGGTATCCTGTTTGGTTAACATTATTAAAATACAATTTAATAAAGCTTTAACATGTGATTAAAAAAATCTCTGAAATGTAGCCTTACTATACAAACCTTACGTAGTTGGTGCAAGATGAGCTATTGAGATTGCCATTGTTAATGCTGGCTTAAGTGGAAAATACAGATAGTAAACATTGAAATGACACGCCGAGTGACGACGTAAATTAATTTACGAATCAATTCGTATTATATACAACTCAGTTATGGATGATGATACATATACTCTATTTGGGATTCAGCTTTCGTGTGCCATATTGCTGCTCGGCGTGTCGTAGAAAATGTTGCCGGCTCACGAGGACCGCATTTTGTTTCGGAAACGCCGAATGGCCGCACTCAACGAGATCTAGCGTTAGATTCAATGTTTACTAGAAAAAATAAATTTAGCTTGTTTAACTTTTTTTATCTGGATAAACTATCAACTTTTCTCTTTGTTATGATTAATCTAATACGAAACAAACACTGCGGCATATTCGGATGATGGCTTTTTTAATAATAGATACGATAACAAGTTACAAAGCATCTGAAGGTTGAGCAACTTCACCCATTTCGTGTTTAACAGTTCGTAAATTGGATCAACAGGTCTGCATGTTATTTCCACCCTAGAAGCAAGCACGTGTACAAATGTGTGAAAACAAGTCATGGACAATTGGTACTGTCCCGCAAGCATCCGTGGGAATGTAAGCTTCCTGTGTTCGTGTTTTTAGTGAGTTTCTAATAGACAAAACACTCAAATTTTTCTATGTCGGACATAATAAATGGTACTGAAATCCCAGGCCTTTTAAGAAAAATAAAATTCTGCAGATTAAACAGGACCTACATAAAAAATATATCTTCAAACAAATTTCAAAATAGTTTGTAAATTGAAAAGGGATTTTTAAAAAGAGTTTTACGTGAATATAAAAAATTAATAAACAATCATTTGTTAAAAAATAAAATTAAAAAAAAAAATCAAAAACTGATTTGAAGCATCACAAATAGAAAGGAGATTTCTCAGCAACGGCTGAAAAAAAATAAGTTTTCTTAAACAATTGCAGGCTACTTAGTGTGCGGGAATTAAAATGCTGTTTAGATTTGGTTTCTGCTATGAGCTTCTTCCGACCAAAAACATGAGAATTTTCAGAGGGAAATCCCTCGATGATGAGTTCACAACATAACCATGGCTTTCCATAAGAGATCTGAATTGATACATTCTAACTTAGTATGTCTAATTAACAAAGTATTGTGCACAGCCCCACATGAGAATAAATTCATATAAGTAACAACAAAACATCAATCTCTCTGAAAAAAATAAAAAACAAAAAAAAAATATTTCATACACGACAAGACAATCAATGCAAGCAATAAGATGTAGTACGAGCACAAGATAACTCAATCTATAGCCGAGAAACATGCAAGATTTTAGAAATTCACAAAACAAAATCAGACAAAATATGCCACAAAAAACTAATAGGTGACATAAGAAGAAAAACTAGGTATAACTAAATGGTTTTCTATGGTAAAACTTCCAAATGTCTAAGAAAATAGAATAAATCATCAAGAGGTGAGCTCATGAAATCTACAAGATAAACTAAAAGTCTTCATTTCAAGTTCCAATGCAATTTAAATCGAACTAATGAACACAAAAACCTGAAATATATGCAAACAAACATAATCTTACTGTTGAAAAAAAAAAAAAATAGTTGAGTGCAGAAAACTAGAGAGCAAAGAGACGACCAAGTTCAATGCTCGTATAATAGTTAAAACAAGTGAAGCATTCTGTCTATGTGTCTTCCCATCTGAATTTAGGTTTTCCAACACTCCAATGTTCTTCTTGCCTACAGTTGGGCATAAAAACTTAGAAAATTCAAAATTCTGTTGGGGATTGCCACCCATCCCATGGGCAAAAATACAGGGATCATTGAGGGGATTCTGTTTGGGAACTTGACAAAGTATAACACCCATGAAAAGCATTCAGTACACTACTAGAGAGAAGCGAAAATTATCATTGAGGGCATTGCAGTGGCGAATAAGGACTGGATTGATGTGCCTATGACACATGAGAATGGAAAAGAGTTGGTTTTGACAACCATTCCATGCACACAAACCCAACAAATGATCTCTGATTGCTTCATAGGGCCAACAAGAACATGATGATCAAGACCAAGTGACACTTTCAGTACTCCATCGCCACATGTCTCATCACCAAAAATGTTTAGTACATCAAGGAGAGTTTGAATAATCGTGTCCACGTAGCAAAGTCGAAGTGCTTTGTCCAAGTCGAAGATTTCCTAACTCGGTGGGTATCACATTTTGCAACAAACCAGTCGTCCAAGAGGACCACAAGCATTGCCTATTTGGTTTTATTGCTCATTTTGTCCTGCTGACTTTTGAGGAGCCAAGTGGAGATTAAGCTGAGAGAACATAGCTGGTGTTGCCCAACTTAACCTCAAAATCACGCAGAACACTAGATCCTCATAGCAAAGTTATACAAGTGGCTGTCTATATGTACAATCTTGGAACAACAGACAAAGCTCATGCATTAGAAAATTTCATGTCTACCATGATCAGGACACACGGTGTGCCCAAGCTATTCTAGATGATTCTCGAACTCCCCAAATGACATCTGACCATCTAGGGGCCACCATATTTTTTAGCACGGTATGAGATATTAAAGTATATATTTTGTCAAAATGCATAGGACTGAGTGTCTTGGGTATTTTGAGATTTATATAACATTATCTACTTTTTGACACATTGGATGTTCAGGGATGCCCCCCCAATCATATCAGATTCAATCCAACTGTCTAAGGTTTTCCTGCAGAGACCAAAGATGACCTCCACTACTAGTACAGACCTCAAATTGGTTGGGGCAATCCTGAATTATTTTGACATGACAAACAATCTATTTGATTGCCCAGACGAATAAATGCAACCTAGACCATAAAGTGAGATTGATGGATCGTATAGTATGGTTCAAAGAAAACAGCATAGTGTGGACCACTAACTACTTAGGTGGTCCAGCTTTGGTCCAATGACTAAATTGCCCCTCTCCTTTTGCTCTTGTATATAAACACCATTTGGTGTTTCATAAATGAATTATGACCATAAACTATTGACAGCATTTGGAGTACTCTTTTCCATTGAAATGGAGTGTTTTACCTTGGCGAGATTATCCAAGGAATTTCAAATTGGATGAAAACTGCTCACCTAAAACTCATAGCATTCTCATAAAAATTTTTAAAAATGAGTTGTTTTTTGCTGGGATTTCCCTCTATTTTAAGTATTTTCAATGTTTCCAGCAAATTCCTTCCACTTTCCTCCTTCATTGTTGGTGTTTTTTCATCTCACTTGTCATATGCACAAAAGCTATCATTCCTTGGACCTCACAATTCTTCAACTATTTCATACACAAACTCCAAATCTAAAGAAATTGTAAGGTAATTTAGCTTAGATTATTATCCATAAAGTTTAAGTTTAAAAGTTTATGGAATTAGGTTTACAAGGTCGTCAAATAGGAGCGCTCCAAACAGATCTATCCAAAGGGTTTTGGGTTTCTTGTGCAACCTCAAATTTGACGTCATCGACCACCAATCCACCTCAAATGGCCTTGCTACAAAGGATTGTTAGAGCACCTATTGATCTTCCAATTCAGGTTGATTAGTGCAAATCTATCCCGTATTTGATTGAAGGGTAAACTGAATATACCAACCTGATTGTATGGGGTATGTTTAGGAACCAGATGGTCACACAATGACAAGGGAAGCTTAGGTCCCTTTGCCAAGATACCTACCAACCTATTGGAGGCCACATAGAGATGGTTGATCGCATATTGAGCTAGTATGACTCTTAAGTCCTCTCTTCCCCCAATCAACTTAAATGATGACCATGTTGAACTCTCCCACACTAAACAGTTTTCTAGGTCTAAAGTGACAGCTATGCCATAACCTCAAGATAGAAATAGATGACAGTAATAGGTCATGCTTGTGCATATTTGAAAGACTAATATTTTTTAAATTTTGAAGAAGAGTTTTCATTACACCTACTAAAGATGTGTGTTTTGAAAATACTTATTGATTTAACAAAATTAAGTGCTTACAATCAACTAATAGGCTTGATCTACAACGGGCCTTTGGTACACCTCACATAGTCCTCACGAACCTCTCCTTCTAAATAGGAATTGGTAACTAATTGAACTATTTATAATTGAACTATTTATAATTGAACCATGCTATTATCTCGACCAACTTTTTATCTCCCCAAGTTTTGCTAGCTAGCCCAACCAAAACTAACCTCAATATAAAAGCAATGGAAAAGTCTGCCCTCGTCTTTAGTCTAGACATTCACCAAGGTGCCTTGGCAATCAATTATGTTTTCTTCATATTGAAGCAAGGATAACTTCTCATTCTAGCAAGTTTCAAAGCTAATATTGTATAGTATTGATTCTCACTAAATTACCTTAAAAAATAGACAAACCTTTTTGTCTCTTCACCCAACATTACATTGGAATGCCATTGATAGTTTGATGCTCAAATATCTTGTGCTCCTCATGAAACATCTATTATAAGATGCAATCGTGATCCTATGTCCGAACACGCGTGACTTGTAGAACCCATTTCTTGTAATGTCCACATGACTTGCCCATAGAGCTCCTTTGCTATAAGGATGGCAATTTTTCCATGCCTTATGAAGGAAGCTATATCACTTTACCATTGCATGTTTCATCTCAAGGAAGAACTAAACTTTAAAAGTAGACAAATAAGATAAGACCATACTAACAAGTTATGAGGCTATTGTCACCCAAGAGATCAATGACGCCACATTTACCAATCATATTTGTATGCCGATTAGTAATAATTAAGACCATTGTCACCCATTGTTTTAGATAACAATAGTGTTAATATCATTAAGACAAAAAAACCAACCATAATTGATTGCATACAAAGGGTAGTATCACTCATCAAATGAGCAACAATACCTAAAAATGTTCCTTCTAAAAATTTAATTATATTATTTAACAAATTAATTTGTAAACATATTTTTTCTAAATCTTTTTTTCATCTTTGGATTTGTATGCCACTATAGTGAAAGATAAAGGATATAATTGTGTCATTTTAAGCATTACCAAATTAAACCATATTATATATATAAACAAACTAAATGTTTAATTATATGTAATTTATCTTCATACTTTTTTTTTGAAAAACAAAACCAAAATAATATATTTTTGATTAGCAATGTAATGTGTAAACACCTTATTAAACTTGACATCATACATAAACCATTCCTACAAACTACAACAAAATAAAGCAAATACCACAGTGTACTCTAACGAGGGTTTTTGCATTTGTTACTATTTCTAGCATATCTATTATTGACATTTGTTTTCTAATAGAGAAAATTTCGAGTTACAAATAAAGTGAACCCTCTATTCCTCCACCCGATGACTTAGATAACGATAGCATTGAACTTCCCTAAGACACATCCAAAGGTCTAGAGACCCAAACACTATTGGGAGTAATTCTCAAAACTTAACATAGAGATAAGTCATCCTTGTGCATATTCAAAAGAATATTTTTATTTTAGAAAGTTAAGAGTTCTTCAATACACCTATCAAATGATGTTTATTCCTATATTTGAAAAATTACAATAAACTAATCGCCTCAATCTACCATGGACCCTTGGCACATGCTTGCATGGTCCTCTAGAACATCTCCTTGAAATCAAGAATTAATAACAAGTTGAACAATTAACAATCGAACAATCCTGACAAAACAAATAATGTCATTATAGATGCAATGAAAAAGATTTCCATTGTCTTTAGTCCAATAGTGCATGATGGCACCTTGGTAGTCAAGCATGTGTTTTCTTCGTATGAGGCAAGAAGGCCTTCCCATTCCAACAAGCATAAAAGTTGACCTTCTAAACTATGAATCCTCACTAAATAACCTTCAAACAACGTAACAAACTTCTTTTGTTGCCATGCAAAGCATTACCTCTGAATATCATTGACAATTTGATGCCCTAACATCTTTTGGACCTCATGGAAAGTGTATTATAGGATGCAATCATGATCTTGTGTCTAAACATGCTCAACTCATAGGAATCGTTTCATGCAATAAGCACATGACTCCACCACAATGTACATTGACTTTAAGGGGAATAATTTTACTAGTGATTTGTGTGTAAAGCTGCATTGCTTTGCAATTCACGTTCCATCTCAACGAAGAACTAAGGATGAAAGGAGCTATTTTTCTTGGAACATGCAAAATAAAGAATAACATAAAAACATATTTTTATGTTATCAAGGCTATTGTCACCAAAGAAATGGGTGGCAATCTCATTTACATAACAATCATATTCATTAGTCATCATTGTTAATGACATAGCTTTAACATCACTATGATTCAACATAAATAGTTGGCTGCATGCAAAAAGGTAATATCACCCATAAAGTATGCAACAATAGCTAAAGATATTTCTTCTAATTATTAAGTTATACTATTTATTAAATTAATTTGTAAATAAGATTTTTTTAATTTCTTCAACTTTCAATTAAAATACCACCTTTGTGAAAAACATAAGATATGATTTTCTTCCTAAGCATTATCAAATGAAACCATATTATTGTGTGTGCATGTGTGTGTGTGTGCATATATATATATATATATATATATATATATATATATATATATATATATATATATATATATATACACACATTCAAAAGTTATTATATGTAAATTATCTTATCTATTTTGGTAGTTTAAAAAAAAAGTGTTTTGTTCGTTGGTAAAGCAATTTATAAGCAACTTCTCAATACTGGATATTTCACGTAAATCAGAGCCATACAAACCAGAACTCCATAAAGCACGCCGGTGTTTTCTAATGAAGGATTTTTGCATTTGTTTTTTCATATAAGGTTCTTGTACATGGTACTATGTCACGCATACGTATTATTGATATTTTTCTAATGGAGAAAACGCTGAGCTACAAAGAATCTGAAGATTGAGGATGAACTTCAATCATTTAGTGTTAACAGTGCAGATATTGTATCAACTCCATCACTGCAGTTCTGCACGTTATTGTATCATACCAGCAAGCATGCGGACTTGAAAACATGTCAAATAATTTGTACCGTCTTGCAAGAACATGTGGAAATTGAATACCTTAAATTTAGTGAGGTTGAAATCAAGATGATATCAAGTTCTATTCAACCAAATAAAGGGACTCACAAAATACTACATGTCTTATTATTCAGGGAAACATGCATAAATGGCACTGAAATTCAAGAATATTTTAGAAAAATAAAATTCTGCTAATAAAAAAGATCTACAATATGGTAAAACACAATAAATTTTCAAGCTTAAATCATGAATAAAAGGAATTGAATTACAGAGAAATACGTGAAAATTGATTTATCTAGATTGGTTGAAACTATAACACATTTGATTTTATTTTAACACTTAAAATTTGATTTAACAATTCATATCAATGTTATACTCGTGTATGATTTAGAGAAAAAATTTTATCCAAATTTTTACCATTGTATGATAAAAAAAAGGTTAAATGAAAATTTGTAAGCCAAATTCATTACTTTCATGAATTATTCCAATAAAATGGTATGAACGACTTTGTCATAAAAAAACAATTTTATTTTTCTAAATTTTAGTCAAATAAAAAATATCCTACATTTTAGCCTAAGCAATGGCTAAACAGCAGTAACAAATTAAAGTCTTCGCAGCTATCTTTGACCCAGTTTTTGGAGCAAGAAAAGAAGATCATCAATTATACCTCCACTTGCAGGCCTCTCAATATGCGGGAATTAACATGCTGTTTAGATAACATTTCTGCTAAGAGCTTCTTCTGACCAAAAATATGAGAATTTTTCAGAAGCAAGTTCCTTGATGTTGAGTCCACAACATAACCATGGCTTTCCATCCATTTTAGCAAATGTAAAAGAAGATCTTTCTTTTTAGGCTTTTCTATGAACCGTGAAATAGCCATTTGAAATATCTCCTGCATCAAAGAGCTCCAAATTCACTCATATGGTTGCATTCTAAAAACAGTGCAACTAATTAACCCAATAAAGTATTATGGACAGATCCACAAGAGAACAAATTGACAAAAGACAACAAACATTAATCTCAATACAAAACAAAACAAAAGCTCGTTTATAGCTTAGAGCTTTGATTTTGGAAAACAAAAATGCATACACATGTAACTGAAAAAGTGAAGCACGGCAAAAAGATAAATGTGAACAACAAAAACTGATACGATCACATGATAATTCTACCTACAGCTGCCAAAAAAGCCAGATTTTTAAAACTTCCACAACAAAATCAGACAAACTATGACACAAATAACAAATAGGTGACACAAGCAAATAAACAATGCATGACTAGAACATGTTTCTATGGCAACTGGCAGCACCAGTATGTAATCAAAAAGAGTCCCATCAATGCCGGTTAAGGCGGCCATTGGCCATGGCCACAATGGGTAATCGGCGTGACAGCAGGCTCAATGGAGGCAGCTCATGGTGGTAAGGCAACGTCAGAATCAGCAATCAGTGTGCGACGGCAGCTCAGGTCAATGTCACCTCAAGCAGAAAGGCAATTAGAAGCCGGGCTTGGGCAAATATTGGCGACAAAGGGCTGAAGCGGAGGCAATGACGACAGTAAGGCAAGCTTGCGATTAGCGATTGACACATGGCAACAGACTTGATCAGCACAGAAGGAGCTTGGCAACAGTGGGCTTGACCGAGGCTCCAGCAGCGAGAATTGGACTACAGGCAGCAGTGTGAGCTCAGGGCAGGAGGCTACCAAGTAGGGTATTGGCAGCAGCGGGACTCAAGGCGTTATCCGAGGAAGGGCGACTGTTGTATCGTTAGGGATTGCTAGAAATATAGTCGATCAGTGTTCAATGGAGGAGTTCAGCGACCGACGATGGTGAGGAGATGGATCAAGAACTAGATAAAGTGAAGGCCAGCCAGCACCTTCTCAAGGAAATTATTCTGTACACACATGCAACAGATTTAACCTAGATCGGTTTTGAAATTTTACAAAATCCAAGAATACCATGCATGCAACCCAATAAAAGATTTCATAGGTCTCAAATTACAACTGCAATTGTATGAAATGATTAAAATGACATTTCTGACAATTAACAAGAGAAACATACAATATAATAAAAAAGAAAAGAAACATCCAAAGCAAGAGGTATTTGGTTCTTGGAACAAAACGGAAACATCATGATTGGCCAATTAAATCAAGATACTTTAAAGCTCTTTTTCGTGCTCTTTTTTGATCCCGCTTGTGATTAAATCCAAAGGCCTGCGACAAACTTGGGCACTATGCTTTTCTAAATCCTCTTTTGCTACATTAGTAACACTTCCAAATGACTTTGGAAAGAGAAATAAAGCATCAAGATGTAAACTCGTAAAATCTACATGGAAAACTATCATGGCTTCATTTCAAGTTGCAATTCAATTTGAATCAAATTAATGAACAAAGCAACCCAAAATCCATGCAAACAAACTTAATCTTGCTATGGCAGCAAAAAAGAGAGTAGGAAACAAGAGAGCAAAGAGAAACGATCAACTTGAAGTTCTTTGTGCTTAAAATAAACCCACAAAAAGGAGGGTGAATTGTGGTAAATAAAATTTTAAGATTTTCTTTCAATTTTTTGTTTAAATTAAAACTTAAGTCTTTTAAACAAGAACAATAAAGAGTAGTAAAATAGTATACATAAAAGATTTTTAAGGTGGTTCGACTCAAAATCGAGCCTACATCCACCCCAAACCAATGTTGGGAAAAAACCATTAAAATACCAAATTACAAGCGAGGTTTTTTGTACGACTCACCTCAAACTTACTTTGGATTTTATCTACGAGTAATCCCGAACTTGAGTTTTTTTTTGGGCTCAACTCAAACCACGGGCTTTTACACAATTGTCAAGATGCCCTTACCCCAAAAAAAACAAATACCAAAATTGGTAACAAAGTATAAACTTAAGACAATTTAAAAGAAGTATAAGACACACTCAATACAATAAAAATTCTAAAAAAAAAGAAAAGATGGAGGAATAGAAATTGAAAATATTTGAAGCAAAACCTCTAATTTCAAGTTCCTTCTTGCAACTTTCACTTTGTGAGTTTGGAAACAATGTATGCACTTGAAATAGCTCAAAATTGTGATTTGAAAGCTTTGAGAACTTAGCAATTGTAACTTATTGGCTTCATCATTCCCTATTTATAGAGCTCAAATTTAAACTCTAAATCCACTCCTAACAGCTCTAAAATTAACTAGCCGTTTGGGTGACGAACACATAGCAATCACCATTCGATTTGGATCTTGAAATAGATGTTTCTGATTGAGTCCCGATTTTACCGTTCGAGATCAATCCTGGCCATTGGATCTAGGTGGCCTTAATCAAGGCCATTGGATCACGTGTAGGTTGTACTGCATGTATTAGTATGTGTCCAGAAATTACTTAAATTAGAAACTTACTGCAGTGGTTCCGCATTGTCTAGCAACTGGCTCAAGTTCGAAGCTCTTGCTTGTCATTTTATTGTTTACTTGCAGCATTTTACCTTGATTAACCTAGGCGTCGGATCACGCCTGCCCTTCAGCCTTCATTAACCTCAGCCGCTTGATCGCGCTTGCACTTCCGACTTCTTTGACAATCGGATGAGAATTTAGTTTCATATCGCCCAAATTACGTTTCCATTGCTCTCTATAAGGATTCTGATACGTGTGTCTCTTGAGCCGTTTGGGGTTGGCTCCCCCTTCCTCGACCAAGATTTGATCACTTGGTCGGTCCTGGTTGACTTGATTTCGCACTGTTTCGTTCAGGTCTCCCTACGGGCTGATTCTGCCTTGTTCTGTTCAACTTTTCCTACGGCCTTCTTCCTTCGCCTTCGGGCTTCGCTTGCCTCTTTCAGGTCTATCGAACAATTTTTATTTTATTTTTTTAAATCCTTAAAGCCTGGACGGGCCAACGGTCGGGTCAAGTCGACCCGCTCAATGCTACAGTTAAAAATCCTGAGACTAAAGGGGTTTTATAGTGTTTTGTAAGAATTTTTGTGCCAAAATTTGAATATAAGTGTACCAAAATAATTTTATATTATGATAATGTTACAAGTATCCTAAGTGACTATGAAAAGAAATTCATGAAACATAATTCCTAAATAATTTTAAAAAATCAAATACTAATGTCTATATTTTTCATCAATAATGTTTGGCCCAAAATCAAAATTCAACAATTATTAAACTTATAACATTTTCAAATATTAACACTACTAGTGTGTCACATCATCCCAAAATTTGGATATATCAAATTCAAGAAAAATAAAGAGAAATTCAAGTATAAAAATTTTAGTCAATGTCTTCAATTTCTTTGAAGCTTGTCATGATTTCAAGAGCCTTGAAGACCACTGTTTTAAACATTTAAAGTTCATGACTTAACTTAATTAAATAATAACAATTTCGCTTAAAATAAACCCATATGAGATATAAACATTTATATTTGACTCATCAAACACAATGGTGTAACACAACTCCAATTCTCATCACTAATAATCACAACACAATTAAAACAAGGGAAACACTGTTAAGTCGACACCACTTAATGTGTGACTTCTCATCCTAAAATGAGGTCTGCAAGCTCTCTCATGTTCCTCTTGCCTACAGCTCAGCATGAAAAATTTGAAAATTCAAAAATTTATTTGCTTGCATATTATGAAAAATGTCATCATCGAAGTTCACAAAAAACGATATATATATACATATATACATATATTTATATATATATGTGTGTGTGTGTGTGTGTGTGTATTTATGTATGCATATATATAATAAACACACTAATAATTCAAATGTACATACCGAATCTATAGTCAGCCCACCACGGTAAAATGCTTTTATGACGTCATTGATCAAATTAATGTTGCCCAATTTCATGAATGATGTTGCAAATTTATTCAAAGATGACTTCGAAATGAGCTCCATGTTATCCTGTCCAATAGAAACAATTCAAAATAAAATTCCTTAAAACAATTCTTACACTTGCAAAAAAGAATCCAATCCCACAACATAAGACTAATGATTAGGTAGGTTGAAAAAAAAAAACAAATACCTTCATTATTACATAAGCATCTTTTAGAAGTCCGGCTCCAACTAATATGTTTAGAACAGTTTCATGGATGGATTTATCCACGTTTCTGTTGCTGAATCTCAACATATTATAAACAGAGAATGATTCAGATGGAAAACCAGCTTTTGCTAACTGTGAAATCAGGGACAAGCAAAGTTCCTGCCAACAGAACAGTACCATTAAAGGCCTACTTTTCAACTGTAGGCTTTCATAAAAAATATACTAAAGAAAGAGTTTTCGAGGATATAGCATTGTACATTCATTATCTGCATGGTGTACCAAACAATATGTTAATATGATAAAACTAAAATATTGAAGTCGAATACACACCAAAATGCAAGGGTAAGAAAGCAGCCACTCTATACAAGGAAATTTGAAGTGTAAAAATTTTGTAAATTATAGCTAATCATATGACGAACCTGAAGCATTACACTAAAGAAGACAAATAATTTCAAAAGCTTTAAATGGAGACATCTCTTCTCCCTCCCAAGAATATAGACAGGCTAATTAATAGTTTCAAACCTAAAATAAATTTGCCAAATAAAATGATAATAGTCTGTGTTACTAGGAGATTAAAGAACAAAACACAATCATAGTATACAAAAGTCTGGTAAACGTCTGCATAAGTAAAAAGGCTAGGAGACAGTTACCTCATTTAGTTTATGTCCTTTATTGTGCATATCCTCTAATGTATGATAAGCAAGATGAAATAGTTTTTCTCTACAAAAATACTTGATTAATATGTGAAAGGTGTTCCAATTTGGAGATAATTTAAGCTCGTCCATTTTTTTGAGCATTTTCATCACGCTATCCATGTCTCCCGCTATACAGTAAGCCCTTAACAAGGTATTTTGCATAACAAGATCAAATTTTTCATAATTGACTTCACATGATTTCGCAAGCTGCATTGATTCCTGGAGCATACGAGCTCGACAAAATGCAGAAATCATGATGCTGTAGGCATAGCCATCTGCAGAATCAAGGAACGGCTATCAGAATGAATATTATCACAGATATGTTGGTTATCTATTTCTATTCAAACTTATTAAGGGTACTAAATCCATGAAGATGAAAAGGGGCCATGAAAGTCATCAAACTCACTCTTGAACCATGGATAAACAGCAAATAGCACAATACAATAACTGTGTATCACATTAGAGGGTAAACCTTTCGCAGAAACAGGTTTTCAGAATTAATGGGAATCATGAGCACCCATATTTCATTACGGGCCACACAAATACTGCCTTCTGATAGTAAGCCTTGATTGTGTTCTATCAGTGATGAAGCCCATTTTCTTTAGATGAAGATTCTCAAGTCATTAATTGTCAGCATGATTCTTAGGTGACTTTGGTGTTTGCTATAGCATCACATTGGCAGGTATTGATATGACAGAGTAGGTTATCTACTTAAACTTCCATATGGTAACACAAGTGATAGTTCCTGACCCAGTAAGTTATTAAGATGTGTAATTTTTAAAGATTATAAAAGCTGACCAAATGCCTAACTTGCAAAAGGAAAAATAAATAGAGGAAAGCATTGTGGCAAAACACACCAACTAAACACAAATACAAAGATGAGCAATTAGCCTAAGATCACAGGCAGTAAAAAAAACAAAGCATCATTCAATAATGAGGTAATTTCATATCAATTTGAATAAATTAACTTTAATTTTGCAAGGGCATTATGAATGCTAGATCTTTGCCATATCACAACTTACAATTCTGCATTTAAATGCTTTGAGATTAATGAAGATAAAAGTATCCTTAATGTTGAAAACCTGAAGCATAACGGTGACTTGCTTAGAAATCGTCCAAAAATGTAGAGGGTCATTATTGGACAGTAAATTTGTTTGCAAAAATTTTCTTTGTTGTTCTTCAGATTAGTTCAAAAGGTTTCAAAGCTTTCCTGACCATAAAAAGCACAGATATCAGAACTTATGATTAAAAACAAGGCAGAACTTTTGAAAAAGCTGCAATGGGCTCACCAGATTTCACTTTGTTTTCTTTCAACTTCTCAAATACTTCCCTTGCTTCCTCAATTTTTCCAGCTTTTGCAAGGTTGTCCATTAACAGACAATATGGCATCTACGAGGGAAAATGAAAGCACAGTGAAAAATAAAGGGGCATAATGGTCAAAAGTTGAAAATTACACACACATGCAAGGTAATTAAAAAAATGCTGAGATGTGTTTGAATGGGTACAGTAAGGCCTGGTTATAAGTAAGCGTTGGAAATAAACCATGTATAAGTAATGGGTTGCAAAAGAAGATACAGATCCAAGAAAAACCACCCAATTAAACTAAATTAGTTACCTCATCCTTAGCATAACCAAGAGCCTGTAGTTCAGTTAATAGATTATGTGACTTTTCAAACAGACCACCTCTAGCATAAACTTTCAATAAAGTTGTTAAAACAACCTGCATACAGTAGCAAAAGTGTCTTCAGTAGATGTTTTTGATAAAAACATCTTTGGAGCTTTATAAACTTTCAAAACAAAAAAAAAAAAAAAACCTAAGTTTTAATTTTTTACCCAAAAATCACATATGCAGACATATTACATGGTCTTTGGACGGAAAGATTTAATATTGAGGCTTAAAGTTTAAATTTTGATCATTTTAACCAATTCAACTATGCCCAAAGGCTTTGACCAAAAAAGAGTTGCCTAGTCCTGGAAGCCATGTGCAGCCAACATTCCAAAACACCAGAGCTTGAAGCAATAATGCCTCATGGTGATTATCCAACTCTGCTGCACACATTGTGATAAGGAGTAAGCCCAAAACCTCATGGCTAAACAGTTCAAGTTTTTTTTTTCCTCGTCAGTCAGCCAAACTAAAATCCTCTCACAATTAAATACATTATCTTGGAATTATAATTATGGGTATTTTAAATTATATAACAAATGTTAAAGTACTTTAAAACAAGTATAATATGAATTTAAATCAAATTTTAAAAAAAAAAAAGAAAACTAAACCTAAACAAGAGAATAAAGGTCAAGCTTTGGAACCACAAAAACTAGAATACCATGAAAGTCCTAAACCAAAATGTATAGAGCTATAAATCTTTAGTTTTAGTCAACCACAAAGTACACAATATCAAAATCTCTGATAAAGCCAGAGAACACATTAAACCCCACAACTGGTAACAAAAATTTAAGAGTTTCTTTCATGTTGTACGGGCCTAGAATACTAGTAGAACAGAAGAGAACAAAGGAATATGAATGTAGAAAACAAAAAAACTTAACCTTGTTTGGCTCTATTCCAGTGGATTTCATATCCGCGACCAGTTTTTCAGCTTTCGCGTAATCTCCATTTGCAGAATATGCATTCAGCAGAGAGCTGTAATGAAATATGTTTGGAGCACAAAGCTCCTTCATCTGATTGAAATACTCCTCTGCTTGTTCACATAGGTTATTTGAAGCACAAATTGCTATAAGGCTGCCATAGATAACAGCATCCTTTTGAAGACCACTATTCTCAAGCTCTTGGACTAACTGGACTGCCTTTGAGTAACCATCCTCCTCTTTACAACAACCTGATAAAAGCTAGCGGAAACAAAAAAAAAAAGAAAGAAACTAAAGGTGCAGAATAAAAAGTCACACATACCAAGAAAAGAAAGGATGTTTGTCAAATACCGCACTATATGTGACTACATCAGGTGAAAGACCATCATCCTTCATCTTACTGAACAACTTCATACTGCTAGCAAATCTTCCATTTTGTGCCATACAACCAAGAAGAGAATTGCAAATAGATAAATGAACTCTCGTTGACTTATCTGTTATACTATCATAAACTTGAAGAGCTTTCACAGGATTGCGGCTTATACGCATGTATTTAAAAAAAGTGCTATACGATGTAAGGTTAAGCACCTTACTCTTTTGCATCCAATCAAAAAGCTGTAAAAAATGAGGATATTACTAACACAATAAAAAGAAGACACAGAGATAATAATAAAATACCCATTTACTTTTTAGATTAACAAATAGTAAGATAAAGATTTTTCAGAAGTAAAGAAAAACAGAATTTTGAAGAATTATCATTTATAAAATTAAATGGGGAAAAAACATTAGCTAAAAGTTTTCAAAAACAATGCTTCATAACTGACGTTCTTTTTCGTTCTGTTTTGGATACAAAAATCAGTTCCTCATTAGTTTTGAAATACCTAGATCTCAAAATGGCAATAGACCAAAGGAATTTATTGAAACTTCATTATTTAAGTTGTTGTCATCATAAAATTAGAACACCAACAAGATATTGTCAGTGAGAATTTTAATTACATTACTTAAAATAGGGAAAATTAGTTAAAGTTCTATAAACAATGGTGCTAGCAAGAATTTTAATGATATCAATTAATGCTTCCAATCCCAATGATTACTTAAATAAGTATCATTGGGTGGAACTTGTTCTGTGATTCTTAAATATCTTAAGCTTGTTGGAGTATGAAAATATCAAGCTTATAATTTAATGTTTCTGATTTCATGTTGCTAGGTGATATAACATATGTGTTCATAACTTTAATGGCCTAAACTTACATTTATTTCTATTAATTTTGAAATTTTAGCTCAGTGAAAATAACTATTAGCTGATTGCACATACTGTAAGAATTGAAAGAAGATTGAATGTGTTCTCTTAATCTTAATATTTCTCAAAGATAAGCTTTACAGGACTTTAGTATGCAATCATATTTTGGATGTTGACTACAAAGTTTAAGCGTGAATATACAATGACTCAACAAAATGAGAAAGAGTCTATGAATAGCTATAAAAAGACAATGGGGGCTGAAAATGTTAAGCAGCAGTAGAACACCTAGACTTTCTAACTAGACAATGAAAATGTTTAGCATCTCAAGGGAATAGACATGGGATGGCTTTTGAAAGGCGATCACTTTCTTGTTTAGGTGAAAGGCATCAACAGTGCACATGGTTTCCTCTTTGAAACAAAAACGTTGGGTTGGCTTAGACTATAAGTTGGAGTAAACTCAATATCTAAGTGCTTCAGTGTTTTACCTCAACAATATTTATAGATGTTTAGGAGCATCGTGGAATACCTTGGACCCATCTAATAAAAATAAAGCTAAAACGAATCAGATTTAATATATTTTTAAGAAGCTTCTTCTCAGCCTAGGATATAATACAAAAGTAGGATTGAGAGGTTCTAGGGTCTTAACGAGGAAGAAGGAATCTTTTCAGATTGGAAAAAGCAGCAGGAAGTAAATTTCCTGTAGAATCAGCATGAGTGCTGAAAGAGGTTGTTGGCAGATTTTGGAATGCTAGCAGGTGGTTGATGAAGGTTTCCAGAGTTGGTGATGGAAAAGAGAAGCACTTTTGCAACAAGCTGGGAAAAGATTGGTGGCCCTTGGTGCTTGGGCATAGTGGGGAGAAAAGTCAAAGGGGGGAGAAGAGGAGAGAAAAGTTAGAAGAGGGGTTCAGGAACTATTTTGCTGCTGGAATCAAACTTATTGCTAGAGGCATCCAAAACTCAATTTTAATAATAACTGTCTTGTTTTTTCCTCAAGAAATATCTTATGCCGACTCCTAACAACACCAAACAAAAATCACATTGAAAGCAGGTAGCAACAAGGGGTTTTTTCGTAGGACCTTCATCCAACAATGTCCCTCCAATCACAATCCAATCAAATTTTATCCCAACACCTCGACCTTCCTTTACGGACTCCAATCTTTAGTCCTACTATGCCAGTTTGCTCATCTAAATGAGCCTTGCTTTTCAATGATGTGATCTGAGAATTGAAATTATTGGTATTTAAATTGGAAGATTGCACAATCTAGATTCAAACTCCTGTTCTCCTAAATGATTCACAACCCAAACCATGATCTTCAACTCATAAATCTGATTAGTTAGTTCAACCCATATGATCTTCAATCCAGATAAAACTATGTATCCTAGTTTAAAGCTAGGAATAAATACATATATGAGCTTATGCTAGCTTTGGGCAAAATACTCTCTTTAGATTATAGCACAATTTTTAAATGATTCTAAGCATGGCTTGGAAGACAATGGATGTCATCCTATAAAGAGGAGAAAATTCATTCAACAAAAGCAAAATATGTTCTCCATCCTCACAACTAAACATTAGAATATGTCACAATAGAGGCATTTTAGAGATTGATCCTAGTTTCTAGAATTTAAAGTGCAATCTAAAAAAATGCCTTTTCACAACTAACGAAGCAAGTATAATAGCAATTACGATGGTAATGGTCTCAAATAAAGAGTGTGAAATTCTGGTACTATACGAGGAATAGTTTTAATACATACAATACCATGGAATATAGATTCAAAATTGTTAAACCAACTAATTTATGTACTATTGAGTGAAGTATTTAAATATCAAAGTAAATAATAAGTTAACTTATAGGCAAGCGTGTCGATATATACCTAACCTTGTTAAATCATTTCAATTTTACATAAAAAATAAAAGTACATACCGTTGAGTTAACTAACCTGAGAAACTTGTATCCAACTTCTAGACTCCCCAAAATATCGTAATATTACATTGAGATCCTCAGCACGTAACAATCCTTCTACTCTGCATATTTGATAAGAAAGGAACGAAAACACCAATTTAAATTAAAAAAAAAACATTTAATCAAACAAACTAACACAATTGGATGGAAAAATAACAATTAACATTAAGAAGCATATCTTAAGTTTTACCCAATTATGATTTTGAAAATAGCAAAAAAAACATCAAATAAAATTGCGATTCTTTGACCATATTTGCTACCATTTTTTGTTCTAATCACTCATTTTGCTCAAACTAATTAAATACAAGATAAAATTTCATGACGTATGTTTTTCTATCAATGACATCTTACGTTTTCATAAAACTTTAAAAAAAAAGAATAAAACCAAATTAGATGTATGAAGAATTATTTTGGAGTCCAAAAGAAACTATCTTAAAGACAAAATACAAATTTATTCAAAATTAAAGTACAAGTAATGTAAAATTAACAATTGAGAATTATAAAAGAATGAAGAAACAAATGCCTCGTTGTTTTAAATCTATATTCCAACACAATATAAAATTGATGGACATATAAAAATGAGAATCCAAGTAAAAGTAGAATGGATGAAAAACTATTAAAAAAATCTTAACAATGATTACAATTCTAAGAAGGAAATAATAATAAATGATTGATTAAGTAGCACCCACAAAAATCACTACTTCAGTGGTATTACATTCTCTCTAAGATTCCTTTTTTTCAAAAGCATAAAAATTCAGCATTACAAGATATGTGATAATCAACAGATGAAATAGTCTCTTAAAATGTGTGGCACCACGTAGAATCTTGATATAGAACTTTACATTTGTAGAAAAGAAAATAAGTCAAGCTCACAACACTAGTAATGATTTGGATAACCCATACAGACTCCAATCTTTAGTCCATATCATGCTTTTAACCCTTGGTCATATGCTCAACACCACAACTAGAAGTTCATGGAATAGTTTTGAAGAAAGTACCATTTAGTTACAAATTATAGACTTGAAATAACAACCAATGGTCATCAAACGTCATACCTATCTACTCAATTTATATTGCGCTAATTTCTAATCCATATTAAGGTCAAGGTGTATAGACAATAATCCCATAAATTAAAATGAATACATAATATACGTCACTAATCAGTATCCTTAATGCCATTTTTTAGAATAACACTAATCTTTTGGCTCTCATTTATGCATGTTTGATAAATCAAAGACATTAAATGGCATGAGGTATGATTATAAATACACATTAATGATATACTCCCTAATTAATTTGCATCTTATTCTACAGAAACTAATCTAAGAATTCTTCCTTTATAATTATGTTTTTGCTTATTTCGTGTCCATATTGTACTCAAGGTTTAGAGTGAACTTGATATCTATAGCAAAAACAAAGCAAATATGAACAATGAGACTACGAGTACCATTTTAGGGTTAAGACTAACACTTAACTCATAAGGGATGTCATTTATGTGGATTTATTGGCGCATGCATCACTTACAGGATAGATGATCCTTCTTCCTCCACCATGACTCTTTAACTACTTATTTTCAATCATATTATGATCAAGATGTTAAGGTAGCATACGTGGAAGATCCATTAAACAATAGTATGTGTTGATAATTAAGATCATTCGCATTATTTTTAAAATTAAAACTAAGAATCCCTTGGGTCGTTGGATGCATTATCCATGTTGTTTAGGTGAGCCAAATGCAAAATGACACAAATGACAATCATAAATAAAAATTAAAGGCAAAATACCCATATAGAATCTTGATATAGTACTTTTCATTTGTAAAAAAAAATAATAAGTCAAACCCACAATACTTGTGTATTTAAGATTAACTAAGTTGTATGGATTATCCAAATCATGCCTTTAACCCTTGGTTGTATGCTCTACACCACGATTAGAAGTTCATGGCATAGTTTTAAGGAGAGTACTACTTAATTACAAACCATAGACTCGTAATTACAACCAATGCTTATTAGACGTATACCTATATACTCAAATTATATCACACTTATTTCTAATACATATTAAGCTTAAGTGTATAAACGATAATCTTATAAATTAAAATGAATACATAATATGTGTAGCTAATTAGTATCACTAATGTAATTTTTGATAATAACACCAATCTTCTTACCCATTGAGCACACCATTTATATGTGTTTGATAAACCAAAGACATTAAATGACATGAGATATGGTTATAAATATTAAATGATATACTCCCTAATTAATTTGCATTTTAACATTCTACACAAAGCAACCTAAGAATTCTTCCATTCTAAATTTATTTTGCTTATTTATTGTCCATATTGTACTCGAGATTTAGAGTGCACTTGATATATATAGTAAAAACAAAGTAAATGTCAACAATGAAAACTACACGTGCCATTTTAAGGTTAAGGCTAACACGTAACTCATAAGGGATGTCACTTATGTTGGTTTAATGATGCATGCATCACTTACAGGATAGGTGGCTTCCTTCAAACGCTTTCTATATCCTTCTTCCTCCACCATGACTCTCTAACTACTTATTCCCAACCATATTATGATCAAGATGTAAAAGTAACATACATGGAAGATCCATTAAATAATAGTATGTGTAGACAATTAAGATCGCTCGCATTATTTTTAAAACTAACACTAGTTATCCCTTTGCTCGTTGGATGCATTATCCATGTTGGTGAGGTGAGCCAAATGCAAAATGACACAAATGACAATCATAAGAAAAAATTAAATACAAAATACCGATGTAGAAACTTGATATAGAACATTTCATTTGTAGAAAAGAAAATAGATCAAGCCTACAAGACATGTATTTAAGATTAACTAAGTTGTAGAGGTTATCTATATCATGTTTTTAACCCTTGGTCATATGCTCTACGTCACGACTAGAAGTTCATGGAGTAGTTGAGGAAAGCATCATGCAATTACAAACCATAGACTCCTAATTACAACTAGTTTTCGTCAAACATTATACCTATCTACTCAAATTATCTGACTTCTGATCCATATTAAGCTAAAGGTGTATGGACGACAATCTCATAAAGTAAAATGAATACATAATATGTGTCACTAATTGGTATCACTCATATCATTTTTGAGAATAACACTAATCTTATGGCCCATTAGGCACATCATTTATGTGTGCTTGATAAACCAAAGACATTAAATGACATGAGGTATGGTTATAAATACACATTAAATAATATACACCCTATTAATTTGCATCTTAATCTTCTACACAAAGCAAGCTAAGAATTCTTCCCTTCTAATTATGTTTTGCTTATTTCTTGTCCATATTGTACGCAAGGTTTAGAATGCACTTGATATCTATAGTAAAAACAAAGTATATGTGAACAATTAAGACTAAATGTACCATTTTGGGGTTAAGACTAATACCTAACTCATAAAAGATGTCACTTTTGTGGGTTTATTGGCGCATGCATCACTTAGAGTATAGGTGATGTCCTTCAAACACTTTCTATATCCTTCTTCCTCCATCCTAACTCTCTAACTGCTTGTTCCCAACCATATTATGATCAAGATATAAAAGTAGTATACATGAAAATTCCATTAAATAATAATATATGTTGAAGATTAAGATCAATTGTATTATTTTTAAAATTAACACTAATTATCTCTTGGCTCATTGAATGCATTATCCATGTTGGTCAGGTAAGCCAAATGTGAACTGACACAAATGACAATCATAAATAGAAATTAAAAGATAAACTACCCATAGACTCATAATTACAACCAATTCTCATCAGACGTTATACCTATCTACTCAAATTATGTTACACTTTTTATCCATATTAAGCTCAAGGTTTATGGATGATAAGCGCATAAATTAAAATGAATGCTTGCGGCTAACTAGTACCACTAATGTCATTTTTAAGAATAACATTAACTTTGCGGCCCATTAAGCACATAATTTATGTGTGTTTGATAAACCAAAAACAATAAATGACACAATATATGATTATAAATACACATTAAATGGTATACTCCCTAATTAATTTGAAACTTAACATTCCATAAAAAATGATTAGAGAATTCTTACTTTCTAATTATGTTTTGCATTTCTTGTCTATATTATGCTCAAGGTTTAAAGTACACTTGATATCTATAGTAAAAATAGAGTAGATATGAACAATTAAGTCTACTCGTGCTATTTTACAAAACTAATACCTAATTCATAAGGGTTGTCACTTATGTGAGTTTATTGATACATGCATTACTTGTAGGATAGGTAGTTTCTTTCAAATACTTCCTATATCCTTCTTCCTCCACCATGACAATCAAATTGCTTGTTTCTAACAATATTATGATCAAGATGTAAAGGTAGTATATATTAAAAATCCATTAAATAATAGTACTTGTTGACGATTAAACTCACTTGCATTATTTTTAAAATTAACACTAATAATCCCTTGGCTCGTTGGATGAATTATCCACGTGGTCAAGTGAGCCGAATGCAAAATGACACAAATGACAATCACAAATAGAAATTAAAGGCAAAATCAAGTTTTTTTAAAGAAAGATTTTGGACTCTTGAATATATCAACCATTTCTTTCTTTTCCGCTCGCGATAGGTGTCTGACTTTAGATCAAAGCTATAACAATGAATGCTACCAACTCATCAGAAAGGGGCTTCGGTGATTCCTCAAAGTTTCTTGGCATTCTACACACAACCTAAAAATTCTTTTCTTAGAACACCTTTGGTCTTCTTTCATCCTATTTACCTTTAAATCTAGAGTTTCTTATCCCCCATGACCAATTCATGAGAGCTAATTTTCATTGCAAAATTTATAAATACCCATAAAAAGTCTTTGGGAGAAGAGACACATTTGTTGTGCACCTTTAAAGATTTGCTCACTAAAATTCTATTAGAATTAAAAGAAATAATTATTAGTAACAATTGATGAAGCAGCACCTACAACACATTAACTTATTCGATAACCATTAAAGTAGTACTCACAATAATTGCGCCCCACTCTAATGGAATCAAACATTCATCCATGGACAACAAGATGAGGTGGCTAATGAGATGAAGGAAATTAATTAGCCAGGGGATCATTGTATAGCAAGAAGCATTTATCATTAACTTTATACTCCTTATGAGTATGATCTTCTATCTAAAACAGTGCTCTCAAAGAAATGTAGGACTCACTATGAAATAGGTGTTGCATGTCGCTGCTAGACGATGAAGAAAGCAGTTCCCCTGGTCTTCAATAGCATTCCTATGACTAAAACAAAAATAAAAGATCTCAACATTTCTTCTTGGCAGAGTGGTAGTTGGTTAGTAAGTGAAGGTCGTTGTTGCTTGAGAAGGGGGTTACTATGGAGCAGGAGAATCATCACCAATGTTGGCGAAAAGAATGTTGAAGAGTTTAATGATATGCATGACAAGCTAGCTAATGAACACACTCACTAGTCCACTTGGGAAATAGAGGTTCTAATTTTTGGTACAAACCAAACATAGAAGGGCATTCATAAGGATAAACCAAGTGGATTCATGCCATTATCAGGTTTTCTGGCTCAAAAGAAGATAATTATTAAAATATACTCCTCCTAATGGCTGCAAACAACTTTTGCTAGCTCCTCCATCTAGCCAAGGATCACTAGAAACAGGCCCTTGCTGTTGTAGTTAGCATGAGTTACCTAAAGCATGGTTGTTACCTTGATGATCATTAATTCAAACGATCTTTCATGAAATGAAAGTATATATGCCTTGACAATGGTGAAAACAATGTCAACATTGAAAATGTAAAAGAATGTGATAACCTAGATTGTATTCTAAAAACACTGAAGTGATTCTAATCACTTTGGGAGTCCATATTGTATCGTTGTATGGTCATCTCAGTGTAACTAAATCGACTAGTGAGTAAGGATTCCTTGATAAGCTAGAGCACATAAAGGCATTCATAATTCTCTTCCCCTAGGGCCTGCACTCATGGTCACTTAGCCTCCCTAATTTACCAAATGAATAATAAAAAAATACCATGTTCAATGTGTGCTATTAAAGATCCACTAGTTTCTTAATTACTTAAGCACATGGACACCTTGCATATTAGGAGATCTCTTTGTATGATGTTGAACAATACACTTCAAGACATAAGGAGCACTGATGAACACAGGATCTTGGATAGTCGATGGGAAGAATGATCACTTGAAATGTGCAATGCTACAAAGGACCTTAAGAAGGAACCCCTTATCTGCAAATTAGATAATATGACAATCACTCCGTACTTTCCTGCCTTGTATAAATCATTCACATCATTCTCTTCAGCCCTCGATAGTGCCACGTTATTAGACCATTGGGACACAATTATGCACAGAGCTCATCTTCCAAAACACATTCCGTATGTGGCTCCGTTTTTTGCGTATTATTATTCTCAATAATGGTCTCGACCCATATTATGCTCGAGGTTTAGAGACCGTAAGATCGACAATGGTAAATGCATAATACACAAGGACATAGACGTTGAGGAAAACTACTGTCATTTTGATGACTATCATCATCTGCTGGCTCATTGAACACATTGCTTATATGAATCCGCTTCGCTAAATTTCGAATATCCAGAAGAATAAAAAAGGCAAAAGAAAAATAAACCTTGGCAGAGTGGCTTCCAGGTTCGTCGATTCCTTCACTTGTTCAATCGCAGCTTTTCTCTCGGAGATCGCGCTCCTCCTAGAAGAGTTTCGAAAGGAATAAGAGGAAGTGGGGGTTCCTTCTGAGGTTTTGGGGACGGCAAGCAATAATGGGTAGCCATTCCTTCGGCAACACGAGAGGGATATCGAAGGAGAAGGATGGAAGTCGTATGCAGCAGGTTCGCCGCTGCCTCCGGCGATAGCAGGAGGTGGGGAACTAATCAACAACGACAACATTCGCAGGAGCTCACTTCGAAGCGACTGAAGATAACCAGAACACGCAGAAAAGCTCCGAAAATTGTCACGAAGTTAAGATGAATATATAATATATAAGGAAATGAATATAAAAAATTAATAATAATTAAATTAAAAAAAGAAACTTATTTCAAAGTATCTTAATAGACCACACCAAGAAAATCATTTTTTACCATAGATTTCAAAACTATCTTCATCCCAAATAATTTTTTGAAATATATAAATTGATTTTTTTTTTTTTTTTTTTGCTTCAATCACTAATTTTTTTAAATTGTTGAAGATTTTTTAAAGTTGTAAAAAAATTTGAAATATTTTGAACTTACAAAACAATAAATGAAATATTAGATATAAAAAATATAGATAATATCATTTCTTAAAAGATCGTAATTTGTTAAGGTCATTTAACATGTCAACTACAAGTATAATTTAGATAAAAAAAATTACCAAATTATTACACATTCTATCAACCTCTAAACTATGTGATGAAATAATACATGCACAAATAATGAATATGAAACTTATAAGTACTATGTGGCATGCGAACTTAGGGAGAAAATAATAAACTAAGAAAAAAGACTACACATTTCTTTTTAAAAAAAAAAAAGACAGATTATCTCCCATGCTTTCTCAAACACACCTACATATAAAGAGAGGATTATTGTATTTCTCTTTCCATATAAAAAAAAAAGGTCGATCTTCTTGCATTTCCTAAATTTCATGCAAATATGCACAAAAAGAGAAAAGGTATCTATGTCTCAAATTTGCTGATATCAAATAAATTATGTAATAACTAAAGGTACAAGACTTAGATTACATGATTTCCTACATAGCATTACTACTATTGATATAGTTATTTATAGATTCTATGTTAATATTAGAGTGCTATCTAATCATATATATAATCATATAGATAAATAAGAATTTAAAAGTAATTAATATAACAAACGAGAATACAAAACTATAAGTAAAGTTTTGATGATAAAACATATTCCCAAAACCAACCAAATAAAGATATAGATATAAGATAAAACATTAACATAACTAAAAGTTTACATACACAAAAATTGTGAATGATCATTCAAAACTAGATTAAGAACAAAGCCAAAATCCATTGTACCAAAACTATATATGCCAAACTCAAATAAATCACTCTCTACCTTTATATCTTATGGGTGTGATTGTCCCTATTAGTCTCAAAATCTTCATCTTTAGGTTTTATAAATAGATGTCTTATAATAATAAATGCTAGTGAGACTTTAATGATCTCAAAAAACAAATCCGAAAAGATAGAAAATATAAAATAATTAAAATTATGTCAGTATAACGTAATATTTAGAAAATAAAAACCCAACTAGTTGATAAGTAGTTATTCATAAACTCTATTTAATCCTTAACAATCCTAAAAATAATGTAAATTCAAATTGAATGAATGCCAAAATAATTGATAAATGTTTCCAACTTCAAAAATATCAAATTTTCAATTTTAAATGTCTTAATACTTATACAATTTTACTAGGTTTTTGATTGATCAAACCATTTATATATGATATCAAGCCATTTAGTAATTCATGGGATGAAAAAGTTGTTTCCAATTGAAAGATCAAGTTTTTTTATGTTGAAGTTCAGATTAACTAATATACGTCAATTTCTATGATAATCTTAAATATTTTCAAAATAACTTTTTAACTTGATACTAGAATTTGATGATTCTTAAAGGTTTGGAAGTTAAGAAGGCCTACTAATTTCGAATATCAAAGATCTATAGTAGTGTCCATCAAGTTTCCATTTAATACAAGAATGATGTAGATGCAAGGGGTGATTTGGGCTTTGTCTCCATAACTTCATGTTAAATGCACTTGCATAAAATATTGATCTTCATTAGAGATCAAATCTCCCTTGGCTTTACTAATGGTCTTTCAATATGACTTGATTTCTTGATCATTTCATTTTTGAAAGAATCTTATTATCTAGAATTTACTCTTATTTAATCTATGAGTTCTATAATTAGAATAATCTCTTAATCATAACTTTCACCTTTTTTTTTTGATTTAAGGCTCTTTGAATACTAATCCAACATAGGTAGTATAATATCTCAGTCATTGTAGAGAGGTACTGTTCCAAACTAATTAGGGTTTTTCCTTCATAAAAGTGATCTTCCTACATAGTCATCCATCTCAAAACTACTTTAACTTTTGCAAACTTAACCATAGAATTCTCATTGGATTCCATAAAAGTTTGCCTTCATAAGGCAACTAACCAATCAAGGCTTGTGATTTTATATATAAAGCTCAGGATCTACCCTTCTATACTTAATGTGAGACTTAGTTATCCTTATAGCCCTCCATCTATAAGCTTACATAAAGACTCATTGTTTAGTGATTTTTCTCTTATGACATCACCTTATGATCACTCTTTATATCATTTGACAACACTAGCTATCTTTTAATTACTCATTGACTTGTAAGGAAACTAATGACAAAAGCAAAGGGCTATATATTTCGTTATAACTTTTCGATGGAGAAGACTAAGACCTCACAATTAGCAACATCTCCTTTTTTTGGCAATTTCTCCACTATAATTTTGTACATCTTTTTTTTCTCTTTTTCATCCTCATTCTTTCTTAATCCATTCATATCTTTCCCATTCTTACTTAACTATATATTGCAAATTAGGTGCCATAAGTATTCAACACTAAGAAGCTCTATAACAGAGGATGCTAAGATGGGTCTGTCATTGGTTATAAGTCTCTTGTAATAGTGATTATAGAGAAAAAATACCCATGGCAAGGATTTCAAGTATAATTAGAGATTTACATGGGTAAGTGATTTGATGGTGATTTTTTAGTGAATCACATTCTTTTGCTACCATGGATCGCTTGAATATTGTAGATAATCCATTAATTCAATTTTATTAGCCATGGCTTTGCTTCATGCTTTGGCTAGAAATTCTATCACAAAGATAGGATGACAAAGATCTTGAGCCACTTCTCTTTCTTAGTAATCTCTCTTAGAGTTTGTTTTATTTAGCCCTACGTTCCAAGCTTAAAACTTCTGAGAGATGGACTACCTAAAAGGACCAACTTGCTCTTAATGTTTACCTTGCAAGCTCTCTTGTTTTATATATATAGGAATCATTTTTCCAAAAACTAAATTCATTTGATTATAATATGGCTCCAGATATCCCTTTCATAGAGATCTTAAGGAAACTACATGAAATGAATTAAGGAAATACATTAGGATATTAAAAATATCCATGCCTTCAAAACCTTGATCTAATAATGAGAAGTACGAGAATATTCATAGATTCCACCCAATTCTTAAAAGTTCTCAAAATAAGATAAATTTAAATTAAATATATCTTTAAATAATAAACAAATACTTCAATGTTTAAAAGATCCAAATTTTCTCTAAAAAATTTTGAATAATTACACAATCATGCTTACTCTAGTTTAATTAAATAATTCATTCATGAATTCAAACAATCAAATCATTCTCAGGTTGAATATTTTATTTCTACTTTGATAATATGTATGTTTATGATATATGTCTCTCTTAATAGTGGTTGTGGAGGAAATATTTCTTAAAATTATGAATTCAACTAAAATTAAAGATAAACTTAGGATACTTAAGTTGATGGTGATCTCTCGCTTGATCTTGTTCTTTTGCTTCCATGGATAGAAGTCAACATGCAATACTTCTTTAAGTATATTCTTTTGGAACTCCTTAAAATTGCTTGACTGTTATTTATGATCCATTCTATTAACTTTGATTGACAATGATTTAGTCTTGTGCTTTGGTTGCAAACTCCATCATGTTAAGGAGATAATATAGATGGTGAACCTCTTCACCAGAGTAATAATCTCTTTTGGATCTTTATTCTTGCGGCCAACTTAAGCCTTAACCCTAAACGTACATCTAAACCCTAAAAGGTATTGGAGAGGGACCAAGAAAGAATGATTGGCCCTCTTTTTGGGGATGTTTTCTCATTCTTTCTCTCAAAGAAGTTTTTCTCCAAGAGGATTTTAAATTATAGAGCTAAAGTTTTTTTATTAAAATAAGGGTCATTAAGTTCTTTAATGGAAAAGTTATGATTACATCGAGAGATTCATGAAAATTATTAGAATATCTATTAATGTTCAAATCTTTAAACATATATCTAATTATGAAAAGTAAAACATTGATAAAATTTATCAAATCCCTTTGAAATAATTAATATAAGATAAATTTGAATCAAAGTTATCTATAAATAATTGATAAATATTCTGATTTGAAAAAGTATTGTCTCTCTATCAAAAATCTGAATATTTACACAAATTGTCTCTATTTCTACTAAATTGGATAGTCTGTTCATGAAATATAAGTAAAGTCATATTATAATAACAGACTCAATTTGGTTATGCAATCTTTTGAATACCTCAACCCTAATACATTTTTTAATATGTCCTTAGAATAATCATTATAATCCAAAACCTATAACAAACTCTTGGTATGCATCAATTAACCTTCAGTTCTTTATAAATTTATGTTGTCCATGAACCCTTGCTTGTTTTATAGTTTTAGACTTCGAGACACTTGTTAATTCTCATTTTGCACTTCTTTCAAGTGGTATGCTCGTTGTTGAATTTTCTTTCATGTTATTGTTGGGGTACATTCAAACAATATACTTAGCCTTTAATTAATGAATCTTTAAGATATCAAGTTTTGGAATAATAATTAAATAGTTAGGATTATGTTATTTTTTTGGATAATACAATTTTGGAATGGTAACTCAAAATTAGTAATTATTTTGTCTCCCTGTGAATTTTTTGCTATGCTTAAGAAAGCTCAACAATAAACTTCTTTTAAGGTTATACTATAAGAGATATCGTACAAGTGTTCCTTGCTTCTCATCTATTGAACAAAAGTATTTTATCATCTTTCCTAGGTTTTACTTCTTGATCATGTTCTTTGTTATGCAACTTTTTAGAATGCAAAAGAAATCGATGCATTATGTAAAGCTAAAAACATACTTGTGATGAAACTAGAAGACCTTACATTACGTTTGACTTTAAAAAAGTGATTATGGGTATACACTTTTCTTCGCTTTCAACAAATTGTTGTACAATATTTTGCATATTTTTTATGAGTTACTTTTGGCAATATTCTTTTGTGTTGCATTACTTAAACATGCTGTTAAGCTTAGCATTATAATTTCCTGCTTTTTTTTCTTACATTGTTATTAATTCATAAAAATGCTTATACAACAAAGCTAAGCTCTGGTGATTAATATCATGAAGAATTGGTGGATGTATTATGGATTGCTTAAGACATCATAGTGTTCTAAAATAGTAATAAGCACTAGGAAAAGTGAGTATATTAGAATTCATTTTACAATCTGAGAATGTAAGATTATATGAACCTCTTCAAAAGCTTTCATGTTATTGGTCTTTTTTTGCATATGATAATGATTTGTTGTTTCATATACACCACTTAGAGCTTTGTTGTATTGCATTTCCAACTAAATTATTAGAAATACTACCTTTTAGTTTCATTTAGAATAGAGCCAACAATAATAAAAAAACTGATTTAAGTGCTATGTGTGATGCTTTTCTGTGATCAAATCAAACTATTAGGCATGTAAACATAAATTTTTGTGCAAAAATTAGTTTTTGCTTCATTTCATCATTGGTGGGTAATCAAAGTTCAATTATCTTACAATATAAAAATTCGTAATTTTCATCACTATGATATTTTTGCATTTGAATGAGACCTTATTAGTGGTTGCTTTTGAGAACCCATCCCCATATTACCTCTGGCATATTAGTATGTTCAAAATCTAATATAGTGAACCATGAGATGCATGGGTATTAAGCTTCAATAATTGAAAGTAGTATTTTGCTCATGATGTATTATTTTTATGGTGAAATTGATAGTTTATATCATGTTTGTTGTTGCTAGAGAAAAAGAAAAATTTGATCATTTAATTAAACTAACAACAATGCTGTCAATACAAAACTAGTTGAATAGGCTAGAATTTTAATGGAAAGCTATGACAATTATGCATCACTCAAACAATAGATCGTTTGGTATCATAATCATTACTTGGATAAGAAAAAATATATATGCATGTTTTTCTAATACTATTGCTATAGTGATTACCCACTTTAATATAACTTATTTATGCTTAAATAGTTTTGAAATTTGATGTATATATATTTACATGGAATTCATAATTTGGTACACATGCTATCTTCAAGATCTAAAGTGTTCCTCTTAACATTTAGTTTTAAGTTCCTTGGGATGTGGTCATGCCCCTATTTGTGTTTATATCTACTTCAAGTCAATTTGAATATCTTTCTATTTTAATTGTATTATTGATCTTAAGAAACTGTTATGTTTAAAATTTGGTTACTTTTGGAGAAGGTGGTGCTTGGTTGTTGTCCTTATAATCACGTGGGTTTTAACATATCCTTCCCTTCTTCCCTTAGCCTTGCATGGTTTCTACCATAATGGGAAAATAAATTATCAACATTTAAAAAAAATATCCATCTTCAAGTTTAGTTCAAGCTTCATATGGAATTAACTAAAAGTTCTATGAACATGGAAACCCACCACATTGTTATGTTAGTTTTTTTCTCTAATTGTGTTTTGTTTTGTACAAATTTTATTGTTCTCCATTAATAGCAAATATTTATTTATGATCAAAATATTTTTATTTTCCATTAAATCAACCATATGTTAGGTTCTACTCTCTATTAATGCTTTAATTTAATCATGAGTTACAATGCATCATTTGAGGTTTAATATGGCCTTTTGTGCATTCATTCCTTAGTTGCAAGCTTTGAAATTTGGGAACAATTTTGAGTGTGTGACAAAGTTAGATAATTGATTTTTGAAAAATAATCACTCTTTTTTGAAGAACCTAAATCACTTGTGATAGAACACCTTCAAGATCTTGTTCAGGTTTAGAAGATTGATAGTATTTGGAATGGTTATCTTTGTTTTATGGAGTAAACAATAATAGGTCACTCGATTCCCACACCTCCCTATTGATTTTTCTAAATTTTGGGTTGATATAAAAGGTGAGGCATAGTGTGGCTTTTGAGTATAGGTTTTATTGAATCTTTTATTGGATTGGGATTTGCTGGTATGAAGAGGATTGGTTGAGTATTGAGAGTAAAATAGTTAAGAAAATTGTGGGATCTCATTATTGATTTTCATTTTGTCTTATCCCTTGATGTGATTTGTTAGTAAAATAGGGTCAATCCTCATGGAATACAACATCTAATGTCATGAAAAAATTTTTGGCAAGAGGACTACGACATTTATTTCTTTGTTGACTAGGTGAATACACCACAATGACACATTTAAAGCTTTTTCAATGGCATTGAGGATCATATTATGAACATAGGCGATGCAACCATGTTCCTTTGTAAGGGTGGATTATAATATGATGCATAGGAGATGCAACCAAATACCTTTGCTAGGGTGGATTTTAGCATATGGATATGAAGATATTGGTTCAATAAAATCTTTAGTGTTGTTTAAACATTAGGTACTTTTAAGTGCCAATCAATGAAGAGATTATAAAGATGGCATCACTTGAAAAAATATGTAACTTGATTAGAGAGCATAATGACATGAGCAACTTCAAGGAAATGATTTATTTTTTTAGTAATTTTTTTGTTGAGGGGTATATGTATAAGTAATTTGATGGATGATATCATGGAATGCAAGATATTAAATATGTGTCATATGATTTGGAGTTTGGAATATATTATAAATAGATCTATCGAAATTTTTGAAAATGATGCTTTCGATTTTTTCTTTTGTTAGATACTTTTTTATGATTTTCAATAAATGACACAAATGATCATTTTCTTAATAAACTTATGATTCTTGTTGGACCACAAATATCACTATGAATTAAGTAAAAAAGTTTAGATAATATATAATATTGAGTGAGATATTGAGATTATGATTGTTTCGTAAGAATGCGTTGTTCACATTAAAATGAATGATCTTCTTTGTTTATAAAGATGCACATATGACAATTTTAAGTAGGAAATACTAGAATGACCAAAATGACTGAACCAAAGACTTAAATGCAAACTAGTAGAAAAAAAATGATGCTTTATTAAATGATTGATTTTTGGGTGAATATTAATCTTCTAAGATATAATAGAGATTATTTTGTTCCTTAACATTTCCAATTTCTCTCCTGAAAATTTGTTCTAAAATGTGCAATGCAAAAAGAAGCATGATACTCCACGATCCATATCTTTAATCAATTTTTTAGTAAATAATATATTCTATTTTAATTGTTGAACATGTATAACAGAATTTAATCTTAGGGTTGATATTGAAAATTTTTCCTTTACAGTAATTAAGAATGTTTTTTCATCTTTCATTGATATTTTTGAATTCTTATCACATTTTGTATCTTCCAATCATTCTTTTATTTTTGTCATAATCTTATGCTCTAATATCCCCTATTGAATAGTTTTTAGTATAATTTTTAGCCAAAGAAAAGGTTTTCGGTTTATAGTTTGAGTTGCAGATATTGAAGGAGTTTAAGTGGCCAATCCTTTTACCTTGTTATATTTGCTCAATCAAGGAATTTTAGTGAAAAAAATTGAGTTATTTGAAGGACATTAAAGTTGTTTCTATTTGGATATTCATTTTCAACCACTTGCGTCGTCTCTATGTACTTTTCCTCTCCTTTGAACCTTTAGTTAATTGGACTTCTAAGGAGTTTCTAGCATACGTCTCAACTATGATAAGATTTATTACAATATTCACATTAATCACTCTCTGGGTTGTTTTACATTGAGGTTTGTCATTCCTCTTATAAATTGTAAGAGCCAAATTTTGAGAGATAACATTCATGGTAGGATGTATGCTTGGATGAAACATTGCTCTCTCCTCCTCTGAGCAACAAAGAGTTGAAAGAAGCTTGATTCTAGGGATATGACATTTAGCTTCATCCACTTTAAGATTAAGTCTTCGTAGGAAATCAATTAACCTTTTTCAAGCATTTACATGTATTTTATGTTATCATTGAGGTTTCCTGTTTAGTTTCATAGAAGAGTTTTATTACTATAACTCAATCAAGCTTGTGAAGTAATCAATCACTCTCGTATCCTCTTGTCTTGTCATGCAAAGTTTATCCAAGTTCAAAGTATTGTGATGTGTTTTATAAGTCTGAATAAAAATTATCTCTCAAATCTCTTTAAAAATCTTATAGAATAGATAAGTCTTAATTTTTTTGGCTCCAATAAATTTATGAGTTAAGTTATTGCAATGAAATTTTCTATTTTCATGATTTTGTAGTCAACATAAGTGGATGATTATCTTGTAATTTTTTTTTGTTAAATATCTAATATTCCTTTTTTTTCGATAAACCAATACAATGGATTAGAACAATTCATGAAAATTAGTCCCATTCAATCAATGTTGAATAATTTTAAAAGAATGAATCTCTGTGGGAGATGAAAAAGAAAAATATAATAAAACATTTGAGTTTTTTTGTTGTAATTTAATTCAAAATCAATAAATCAACCATTCATTTATCTTCTAAGAATAAAAGTCTTCATTTTACTCTCAAACTTATGAGAAAGAAAGTCAATGATAAGACAAGCCAAATCATTAAATCTATAATAACAAAAAGAAGAATATCTTTAAGGAAGCTAATTGTGACAAAATGGATAGGTAGTACATCAATTTTTCTTGTGATAAAAAGAAGTAAAACAAGTGAAATCAGAATGAAAAAAAGGGAAATCTCATTACTAATTGTAGGCGACCAGCCATGGTTTTAATACCATGAAAATAGAACTCAAGAAGATAAAATTGATAACTTCGAGTAAATATTTTTTTATAATATATAGAGGATATATATATAGGGAAGTATTTCCTGATCAATACTAGAAAAGAATTTTAATGATTTTTTTTAAAGAATACATAGAAAGAATTTATCTTAAATATTGATGCATAATTATAATTATTACAACCATTCAAAAATATCAACTTTTAGAAAGATAAATTAATTATCTTCTTTATGTATTTATTTAAACCAAGACCCTTAAGGATCCAAATGATCTTTAATACTTCTGATTAGTGAAAAATAATATTATTATATTTAGATTTTTAATGTCTAATTTTATAACGTTAAGAAGGTGTCATATGCCCTCACCCAATGTTGCTTTGACCCACGGGATTAAATACATTTTTTTAGTGAAGAATTTTAGAAAAATATGATTATTTATTATGGTAATTTCTCAAGATTTCCATTTATTTTCTTTATACTTTCCTTACTTTGCATAGCCTTTGTTATTTCTTAGCTTGGAGGAAAAGCTTGTAACTTTACAATAGAAGAACCAAATTTTGATGCAGAAGTTGCTAAACTTAACACCAAGGAAATCCCACTATTTGGATCTGTATTTCTTGCTTTCTTGTGCCTCCAAGAAATTTGTAAAAAAATTGGTAGTCTTTTCGTTTTTGTTCACGCAAAATCACTCATTTGCATTTGTTTTCAACTTTAAACTAGAGGCTTACATTGGCATAAACCTTATCAGGTCATTTGTTTTTCTTGTTTTTTTGTTTTAAGAGTTGATTTAGTTCTTATAAAACTCTTATATATATATATATATATATGTAGATACTTCTATTCCTCCAAAACTTTTCGAATTTCCTTCCATGCAGTTTATCTGATTTACAAAAATCAAAGTTTCTTAGCTATTCTAGTATTTCATTTTTCCTATTTATTTTAGCATCTGTAGTAAATTTTGTGAATTTTTTTGGATTAAACCCAACTCTGTTGTGCTTATTTTTATTTGTGTTGTCCTCTACTATAAACATGTTGATCTTTCCCCTAGGAGTTATTATGTAAAGATTTTGCTTCTGCTTAATTGTATTATCTTTTTATACTTGAAAAATTCATATGTCCCATCTAAACAGTTTTAAGTAAAACTTTGTGGTGAATAAGAATTCATAAAGTCGCTTTTATTTTATTGGAGTCAAGCTTCATCGTCTAGATTTTTCAATTATTGGTGAACTTTGATACAAGAAAATCGATAAATACATTAAAGAATATCTGGGCTTCGGAGATTGTAAACTTATTTATGCTTGTATCGTATACAAATATCTTGTAAATTGGCATGCTTTTGAAGCTAAAAGATAGTAATATTTCACCATGTCATTGATGTTGTTAAGGTAATAATCATGTACATTCTCCATTAGCTTTTGGATGGAATAATCATGTAATTATTAATGTGTATTACTCAATTCTCACCAAACAAGCTAAGTTAACTTGGCTTAAATCTCAAAGCAAACACCCATAAAAGTTCTCCCCACTCATTTCTAGACATTCTGAAATGTGAAGTTAGAATCTTTTTTAGATCCCAATCATTAACTGGAGCTAAATCAAAACAAAACATAACCTTGTTCCTATTATCCATATTACAAATTTCACCTTCACCCTGTATAAATATTTGAAAATTTGTAATGGTTTTCCTTGATTTACTATTCATGACAAGTTATTTGGAAATATGATGTGCATCTCATGACAAGTTTCAAGGATTCTCAACGTGCAGTACTTAAAAAATTTTGAAATGTAGGTTGCAGCATTGGTTCCCAAAAGTGAACTTGATGGTGAAATGGGAGATGCACATATGGCCCTTCAAGTGAGGCTTATGAGTCAAGGTCTTCGTAAGTTGAGCCATTCTCTTTCGCTTTCACAGACAATTTTGATATTCATTAATCATATGAGCTGAAGGTCATTTTAGCAGTGGCAACCTTCACTAGTGCATCAACTGTTATTGATTATTTATTTTTAGTTTTTATTTGATATGCAATTCTAATGCTTCAATATGTTTGTGCTTTATCAAGACCAATTTCATGTCTTCAGGTAAAAGCTAAGCTTAGCACGTTTGGAGGATTTGGAGGACCGACCAAAGTTACATCTGGGACCAATGTCTTGAAATTTTATGCATCAGTTCTCTTGAATATCAAAACAATTGGGTTGGTTAAAAAGGTTGAAGATGTAATGTCCCTTTAGTTCTCACTAACACATAAGCAAATAGCAACTTCTATTTCTGAAGTAAAAGTAGTTGTTCTATGGACCAAAAATACTTTAATTGAAAGAATCCTGATGCTTCTTTAAACCTTTTGCACTCTCGAGTCAAGTTACAAAATATAGCTATGAAATATGTGTGCATCTTCTCTCCAATGCTTTAAGCATGAACTTGCTGAAGTATATTTGGTAGGGATCTCTATTCATAAGGTGATCTCATACATAGAGAAGGCATACAAGTTCTTGTGAATTTATAGTTTATATTTCGGTTGCCCATTTGTTCTGACTTTGAAATGCCATCTTGGTTTTATTTTAATTTGTTCATCTAATTACATTTATTTTCATTGTTACTGAAGTGTAAGTTGTATAATTCCCTTACAAAAATTGACGGTTCATTTTTCTGATCTTTTGTATTTCCTTGTCTGGCATAAGCAATAATGCTGACCCTTTCTCTCTTTTTAAGGCGTCCTACTTCATTGCATGATCGAGCTAGGGACAGTGATGATGAAGACTTCCCAGATAGAGATTACAATGTTGCAGCACTTGCCAGTAACTTGAGCCAGGCATTTCGCTACAATATTTACGGCAATGATGACATTGAAGATGTATGTATTTAGGTCCTCGGATGACTTGTTTGCTTTGTTAACATTTTATGCAGTAGTTGAATTTGTTATCATTTGCATTAGCGAAGGCTTTTCTCTTTCTATTAGCTTCTTTTAAAAGTTTTAGTTATTTTAAGCAAACCATATTTTACAAAGGTACACAAGTTAACAAATAGCAGCCAAATATTTGCTAGAATCGATTTATTTTATAAGATTTCATAAAGCATTAGACTTGGGCATGTCTTTAGCATGGAAAGAACTTTTTTAGAAAGCATGAGATCTTGTTCAAGTATAGTGATTGTTGTTGCACTAGCTAAGTATTTAGATGGGCGAGCTCTGGAAGAATAATTTACACAACTTAGGAACATGGAGTGAGCATGGACTAATAAACACATAATAAACTCACTACAAAAATTTTGTAAATGGAACGGCTAATATAGATGATAGGATAAAAGGGAAATGTTGAAGCTTAGGTCTCGCTAAAACTTCTACCAACTGGAAGAAAATCTGCTCAAGTACAACAAGCTGCAAAGGTTTCCTTGCTTTTTGTAAGGATAATATACAATCTACATATGTTCATGATCTCCATTACGAGTAGAGAAAGATTACAAAATCATAAGTTTGCCATGACCATTTGTAGCTTTGGCAGAACTTTATACAATAGTTTGGCATATTTCATGCTCTATGGTACACTAATTTACCAGGCCTCATAAGTCTCCTAATTCTATCTATACCCATTTATGGATTTCTGACTCATTTAGCTCACAGCCCCTAAAGGTCTCATGTATCCATCAGTCATACTTGTATTAAAATGTTTAATAAGCGTGGAAGTGATTTTCAAATCAAAAGACTGGTTTTTCAAGCTTTTGCACTAAGTCGTACAAATTTGATGTGTTGCTCACTTTGATCTGTAATGATGATATATGTTTTGCACTATTTCTTTGATCTATACCCATTTAGTTTTACTTAGTTTCTGTTTGTTCTATTACTAGATCAATATTTTAAAATTGAGAATGTGGTTGCTAGAATTTGTTAATATCATATAGTTTAATATGATAGAATTAGTTAAAGTTGATAAATTCCACAAAAAACGTAGATACTGAATTTTTATTTTTTTTTAGTTTAATGAATGAACTTTTTAAGGGTTCTTGGCGTTAAGATACCATGTTTTGTGTTGCTTGTGTTGTATGTTAATTGCTCATTACGATACTGAATGTAATATTTATGCATACAAGTATTGCTTCAATTGAGTTTAATATACTTCGAATTTTAAAGTGCTTAGAATGAAATAAGATTAAGACTTAGATCAAGTAAATTTTCTATGCTTTGAATTGTGAAATTGAAAACAGGGTTCTAATGTGAAATTAAAACAAATTCAAAATCTCCTTTCATCCTTCTTCAATGCAAAATGAATGAAACAGACAAGCGTAAGAATAAGAAAATTAAAAATGTTGGAAAAGGTTTGATTTATTTGTCTCGTGGAGAAGGAATTGGTTAAGTGAGCAGGATGGGAAAAGAAATGAAGCTGCTAGAGCACTGCAACAAGTACTGTAAGATAGATTTTAGGTGTTCTGTTTAGTGGAATGGAAAAGAGAATTTGAGGACTGAGAGCTGCACCTGGAATTATTGTACCAGTCACTTCTTATTGTCTTAAACTTATGCTATTTGTCATTGATTTGAACTGTTGGACTATTTAAACCATAATTGCAGGATGTCTACTTTGATGATGAATCAGCAGAAGTTGTAATTTCGTCGCTGCGTTTGGGGGATGATCAGGATAGGTAGTGTTAACTTGCCTTCTTCAATTGGTTAGCTTTCTAATTGTGTAGGATGCATTTCTATATCTAATATTTTACTTGGATGAATTCTGCTTCAATTGTCCTCTCTCAGCAGCTCTCTTTTCACAAACTCAAACTGGTTTGCCTTTGAAGATGAAAGAGCTGTTAATGATCGCTCCACTGGTTCCCTTGCTTCGCCATCACCAAATTCGGATGACGCCGACGAGGTTGTAGTTGGTGAGAGCGAAGATTTAGCAGACAAGATGGCTAGCTTGCAGTTTTCCGGCTCAAAATGTGATGATACTCAGGAAATGAATAGAATATGTCTTGGGAATGGCCCAGTGAATGAGCCCAACGAAACGAGTGGAAACCTGAGTCCCAGTGAATGCGAGAAACCGTTCGAGTGGGTTGAATGGAGGGAGACAGTCGACTTGATCGACGAAAATGGTGCAAATACAGCTTCCAGTGCACCCAATGGTGATTTCGAAATTGAAGTATTTGACTCTAAACATGACAATGGTTGGGCCTCTGATAAGACAGACAACCAAGAATTCAACTGAGATTCACCTCGATCAAATGATGTGATTTCATCTGCTTCTCAATCGGTATCTCCTTTAGTCGTGAACAACATTCCAAGCATGGTACCCATGGAATCTGGACATGAAAAGCTTCTCAAAAACAAAGACGAATAAGATTGAAGATTTCTTATTTTGGTGTGGCATTGAATCTTCCGAACCGACCGGGAGCTAGCTATGTTCATGTGTTGGAAGAAGGTATGCTAACATGGCTGATTATGAGGTTAGAATCTTCATGATCAATAGGAAGGTTCTTCCAAGGAGATGGTTTCCAATGGGAATCCATTATTGGGTATAATTTAGCAGTACAAATAAGTATTTTAACCTCCAAGAAGGTCTACTGAGACCTTCTTTAATGTTCTTAGTTAGCAGTTTTCTTTACGTTGCTCGTGTGCCATACGTATTTGCAAACGTTTGTTGTAGCTTTTTTTCTCTTAAGCTTTCAGTTGAATGTTTATAACTTTGTTGAAAACAGACACCCAGTTATTGTAACAATGCTATTCTTTCTCGATCTATTCCAGCAGACTCTGGTGCATTTTGCTCTTGCCACTTGTTATTAAAAATGAGTCATGGTTTTCATTGTTTAGGTGGGCTTGTGTTGGTTTGACTTTTTAAAATAATTTTAAATAGAAATTATTTTAATTAGGTTTTTATTTACTTTTGCTTAATATAAAATATGTTAATATAAGTTTTAATATATAAAGGATATTATTAAATTAATTTTGTCAATATAATGTACAAAGTAAATCATGCTTAAAATGATATTAAATTATATTTTAGATGAATTAATGATAAATAGGTATATAATAGTATTATAAAGAATGTCATGATCTAAAAATGGGATTATTTCATTTTAAATTATCATGTGATGTTATTTTGTTGGGTTCAGTTTTTTCTTTGTAATATATTTGATGGTTAATCCAATTTTTCATTTATCATAACATTGATTATAGTAAAAAAAATTCTCATAACTTTTTAATTGACATTATTTAATATGTATAATATTTTTATGTTTTATATGGTTTAAATTTATGGATTTAATTTTAATATAATTATGATATATTTTTAATTTTGATTAATTAAAGGTGTAAGCATTCAATCAAATGATTATTTCTTATCTCAATATCAAAAACATCATCAATCATACAATATTAAAGTTGACTAAGCTGTATCATGCTCAATTGCTTAAACATTGAATTTTTTTATTATCATAAAAGTTCAAAAGTTATCTTTCAAATTCAAATGCATAGAAATATAATATTATAATTCTTGTTTAAGTGTTTCTCATTATTTCATCAATTTTGTTTATCTTAGCCTAGCCACATTGATAACCTAGATGTCCAATATCTCATAGTTATGTTCATCAACACGTATCTAACATCATAAGTTTATTATTATAATATGTTCTTTATTAATATGTTTTTAATATCGTAAAATCATTTTATATTTATTATCATGAAGTCATATGTATCTTATCACAATATCATAAGTTATTTTGTCAAGCTTAAGCATTACATCATAAACTATGTATTAAGAAAATTTTTAAATATACTCAAATCGAATAAATAAGTATTATAACTTGATTAAATTTGATATAAAACACTTTATTATACTTAATAAATCATTTTATCAGATATAACTTCATGTAATTATTTGAAGACTCTATCACAAATTATTTTCTTAACAATGTACAAAGATTGTTTTTTACTAAAACATTTTGACAAATTTCTGCTTAAACAAATAGCTTTATTTTTTACAAAATTTTTTCTCTTATCTTAAAATTTTCTTTTTCAAATTTTTGTTATTTGGCTTTAAAAACTATTTAAATGCTTTTAAAATCTTTGATTTGAATATGACATAAATCAACTTTATTTCAACCTATTCTGGATTAATATAGATTAGTTCTGCTTAATTTGAACCAATTCAGGTTTAACTGCTCTATTAAGATCATTAAAAAATGGCCAAATATGTGAAGGGTTATTTGTTCACCTCGATGAGGTGTTAAGTGAAGCAGGTTTTAGGCCAAGTTTTAATAATTTGGTTGATCGCTTGCATCTAGTCAATGAGAATTAGAAAAATTTATTCAAAATGCTAATAAAAATCTCATTTTATTTATAATATATTATGAAAAGTATTTAGATAGTTCTATTTCTAATAGCACTTAGATTAAAACATCTGAGAAGGCAGCGTTATGCCAATGTTTAGGACATAATTTCTTTCTTGATACTTGACATATAAGAACTTTTGTTCGCTTTTTTTACTTTGGAAAAGGAGCGTGATATTGTAATGGCTCAAAAATACTTTTTGTTGGAAACTTATCCTATAATGTTGAAGAGGATGAAGTGTATGTTTCTTCTGTTATTTGCCTTCTTGATGTTGTTGTTTTAGTGTTTGTCACAAGTATATTACTTTCTTTTAGAAAGGAGCTCTTCAAAGAAGCTGGAGATGTTACAGGCGTTCGTTTAGTCAAATCTGATGGACAGTTCAGGGGATTTGGATATGTTGAATTTGCTACTACAGAAGCGGCTCAAAAGGTTACTCGAATTGTTTGTTTTGTTATATATGGTGTATGTTGATTTATGATCGAATATATTTTTTAATGTTGTTGTTTGTATCCATTAGTTCTTAACTAATTCTATACCTTTTCTATTAGGCATTAAACAAGTTAAATGGTCGTGAGCTTTTGGGTTGGGCTTTGAGACTTGATGTGGTTAGGAATATGTTATTTTGTTCACAGGTATGCTGCTATAGCAGTTGTGCATGGAATATGTTTGCTTCGTAGTTATTGAATGCCTGAACCTTTTTATCTTGTAATTAAGCATAATTCACTGGTCTACATAAGAAATCATGAAATTACACTAGGTTTTCTTTTGTTGGTTGTCTGCTAATAGGCTTTTGTTATTGAAACGAGGAAGAAAACTGGTTGTGCAAACAGTGATTCTGATGTAAGAATTTTTCTTTAAATCAAGTTGAGTTGTATACTTCACCCCACATCCAACTTAGAGAGGATGAATTGCTAGGCGTGTATTAATAGTTGCATTTGCTTGCTAAGATTGAATTCTAGGATTGATGTTGTTTGATTCTTGTCTTTAATGCTGGCGTAATAAATATTTCCCTTGCCAATGGGCAACTTCTCTTCAATACAAGAAAGCCGGATATTTCATAGTTGATTCGTTTCTTCTCTCTATGTTTTTGCTTTAATCCAAGTCCTGTTTTCTACTTCAGAAAGGAAAATAGGTCTTTCCAAAAGGATGGAAAAGGCCAGAGCCATAACGATATTTGTTAGAGGTTTTGACAAGTCACTTGAAATAGATCAGGTAACTTCTTCATCTTTGATACTTCCATTATCTCCAGTTCCCTCTAATAGTTGATTCTTTGTTATATGGTGATCTTAATGCAAATTCGAAGCTCACTTGAAGAGCATTTTGGTTCTTATGGAGAGATAAGCCATGTCTCTTTGCCCAAAAATTATGAAACTGGAAGTTCTGAAGGGTCTGTTTTACATTTTTATGGTTTGGTTTTTTTAACAATTATGCTTATAACTGTGTATTAAATCATAAAGATATCTAATGGTTGTGTGGAACTATTTCTTACCCATCTTATTTTAAGGTGATTAATAGTTTGGTTACACAATGATTTATATTAGGGGTATTCATTATTTTTCGAACACTATATTTCAAAAACATAACCTTTGCACTATCAAGAATCACAAAACTATTGGGACATGACCCCCTTCCATACATAGAAAAATTAATCATGGTGTATCACGAAGTCAACAGTTTTTCACAAGTCTATAGATATGTTTGAAATCTTAAAAAAAAGCTTGAATAGGTGTTTATTTAGAGCTGTAACTCATGGAGTTTATTAGAGAGCAGGTAAACCATCACCAAATCAAAGCCTTCAAATGCATTTAACTAATGAACTAAGAAACAAGGCAAGTGAATTTAATTTATCTTGAGTCTATACTAAAAGCAATTTGAATAGGAAAGATTTGCTTCATGTGCATACATTTTGTGTTGCATAAAAGTAAGTCATTTGATGAGGTTTTTTTATTTGCATATCATGTTATTTCACATTTCTTAGTTTTTACTTGATTGTATTTTTTCTATACTTTTTTAATTGCTAGTCATCCTCACTTTAAAGTAATTATGATATATTCATTGTAGATATAAGTAAATTGATTCTTTTACTAATTTTATTATTTTTTTCTAAGACTTCTTTTTATGATTGGGTTATCCATAACAATTATTGAATATCTATTTTACATTCTATTCTATTATATGCTCATTTGGTGGTTGGAATAAGTTGTCGATGAATTTGTACAAAAGAGGCGAGAAACAAACTGGTAATTATTTTGCTGCTTCACTATTAGCATTTGTGTTTTATTTACACTTATTTTTCTAAAAGACTCCTTAGGAAATTTGAATACTTGAAACATCTTCAAATGCTAAAGTATTTGTTTTCTAATTTATAATGTTTTAGCAGTTTGAATCTAACATTTGATATATTTATGCTATTCATATGCTTTACATGTTAGTTGTTCAATGATATGTATTCCTTCAAAATTAATAGCATTATATTGATGATGAGACTAAAGGTGCAATTATAGCCAAACTTTGATTTATTTTGGTTTTACGTTGCTTAAAAATGGCTAGAAATTCATTAAAACTAATTAATATGTGTGTGTTTGCTTTTGAATTTTATAGTGGCAATATATCATCTCTTTAATGACCCTTCTTATAGTATTAATGCAAGCATGGTTCTCTTTCATGGATGATGCTACACAATTTTTTTGGAGTTTCTCTCATGTGGAGTGATAACAAATCTACCCATCAAACTAGCATTTGAGAAGTTAAGATGCCTTTTCTTTGAAACTTGACATTGTATTTTGATGATAATGCTCTTATCTTGAAAACCACATTAAGATTACCTCTTAATGCACTTGCTCAAACCTTTGAAAGAGCAAAAATGAAAATTCTAATGTACAATTAACAGATATACACTAGGAAAGAAGCAAATTCTAAAGAGGAAATTTGAAGCATGAATTTATGATGCAATGGTTAAGGTATTTTTTATTTTTTCTATTAATAATTAAAATTTCCAAACTCATTTTGAATAGGTAAATGTTCAAGCTCTTGAATCTACTAGGAAAGCATCATCTTATTTTCTTTTTTAAAACTTATGCTTTTTAGCTAGTTTACAAGTAATGGTTGATTAGATCTTTAGTATATTTTTTGTTGTATCTCGAGATGTTAATCAAATAAAAGAACATAATTGATTCTCTTAGAATAACATCTAATTCAAAATAACATAATGGTTTTGATCATATAACATACATAATGCACTTATCCCCAAAGAAAATATTATAGTTAAATTTGTCATACCAAAAAAACATCTTAAACTTTTATCATTATAACGATCATGTTTCTCATTTAGTTTTATGCCTTCTATTAAAATAATTTTTACTTAATTATAATCAGATATGAGCACATTTAAAATTTTTCTCACTTCTTTGTTATCTCCTATGTAAGTAAATCAAAATCATAACTTAAAAATATTATTAGAATAAATGAAATTATCAATGTTTAAAATTTAAAAGAATTGCTTTTGCATGTTATAGTGCATCCTCTAAGCCTATAATTATCTTCTCCTCATCCTCATCTTAGCTTGCTTTTGACAAAGACTTAATATTTATTTTAGGTCGTTGATGTAAGTAGTATAGACAAAATTCCATCCTCATAATGTAAATGTAAGCCTTTTTCATTAGATCATTTGAACCAAATGACAATTGATTGTGATCTATATATTATTACTAACCATCCACAAAGATATTTCTATTTGTTCTTCTATTTGTCATGCATTTTGTATTTTTTAATAAACCTTGATATCTTGAAATATTGCATATTCTAAAGAACCAAGTTTATACTATCAATACCATCCAAAAAAGAAGCAAAATTCTCACACCAAGCTTAATATCCTATACTCATTGGGCCAAAAGATTCTATAATTCACTAGCCCAAAAGAGCTTACAATATTAGGCCAAATACCTTGCACAATTTGGTCGAAAGACAAAAAAAATCAATGACAAAAGATCAAGAGCAAACAACTTGAAAGAGTACCCAAAAAATAAAAATAAATGCTCTACATATCAATTCCTATAGCTATTCAAATAATTTGGGCCTAAAATACTATGAAAATGATTAAGCCTGATAATAACATCTAATTCTTGTAAAGGACCTTATTGGGGATAAAGATATGATAATAACTGTTTCCAAAATTCACCTTAGCACTTTACAAAAAAGTCTCCAACAATTTTGGTGATTTTTAAGTTGTAATGCTTACAATGTTTTCCATAATTTATTAGCTTTCTCTTTATGTTTAGAAGTAAATTTATAGGCATTTTGCTCCTTCTCAAAAGATATTTAATGACTTCAATAATTTTAAGTTAAATTTTAAATTTTGGCCAACTTAATTATTTTGTGAAGTTGACGTACCTACATCAATATTGATGTCTATAAGGAATCCTCAAGATTGAGCATACATGGCACATGTTATAGAGTGGCATCATATGAGCATATGCACTGCACAAGATAAATCTATAATTTTATATTTATTTTGTTGCCTCCAAGTTGGATAAGTTGGCCCCTTATGTAATGATTATATTCTCTTCATTGTTTATGAAATATAAAACATGGAATGAGAAGCCACTCCCTTGAATTCTAATAGAATTCTTAAATTAAAAACTTGAATTATGATTTAGAATATTAAATATTAATATTCAAAATCATTGCAAGAGATTATGTGGAGGCCACTATGTTGCACACATAGATGGAACTACATAAGTATACATGTAAGCAATGCTGACAAATGTAGAGGCTGTAATGCTAACGAACATGAATGTGGAATCACAAGCATGCTTGCGTAAGCACCAATCTACAGTCTTTGAATTCATATGTAGTGAATTTGAAAAATATTTTTTATTGACTTTAATAATAAGTAGTTCGCTTCCTAAAATAGTTGGCTAAGGGACCTTGATAATCTTTCTCTATCTCCTCTTCTTCTCTCGTACAATGCAACCAAAACCATTTGCATCTCTTGCCAACATAATCAAGTTCATCCCATGCCTCTGTCCATTTTTTTCTTCACATATAACCATGAGGGCAAGTCCACACATATAATAAAAATGAAACAAAATAATTAAAAATATATATCTTGTCAAACACATATCTCATTAAAGAGATATGGTGCTTATTAATTAAAATATTAATATGTAAGTATTATCTCAATAAATGTGTCACACTTTCAAATAAAGTTAAAAATGGTTTAAGCATATTATTAAAAAATTCATTGAGAGAAATCCATTTGTAATTTTTAGAAGTTCACATGATTATTATTAATCTAAAAAAAGAAGATAAAAAGAATTTCTTAAATTGATTAAAGATATGATGGTAACTTTTTCAACACAAATTTTATTACCTCAATAAAGATGAGTTTAAGTGCTAAAATTGACTAGATTATATGGGTAAAGTGGCAATAAGAGAAAAAAGAGAGATTCAACTAAGAGAAAAGAAATAATAGAAAGGTGAGAAGCTTAGTTGCATGAGAAAATCAAAGGAAAATAGTAAGAAATTGTTAGGAAGGATATCAAAAAAGTTGAAATCCATCAATACAACTAAGAGACGAAAATAAAAAATTAAGATAAGGAAAAGAAGAGCTTGATGTGAACCATGTGAGGCACAATGACAATAAGGGGTGGGTGAATTGTGAATTAAAAAAATTAATTTAAAAAACTTTTAAATTAAAGAAAATTTTCACAATTAGAAATAAAATTTTGATTTTAAGAAGATTGTACAACTTAATGAAAAAGAAAAAATTACAGAACAATAAAAAGAAAGGCACCAAGTCTTTTAGTTAGTTCATAAAAAACCTACGCCTATATCCACCCATGATTATCGATTGAGCTTCCACTAACCACTCCTTTTTAACACATAAAAAAATTCTTATGCTTTTAAATCTTTTAAGCAAAAGTAGTACAACAAACTATTGATATAGATGTTATTCAAATAAAAGAATCTACAACTCTCATAAATTATACTGAAATTAATGCTCTCAATTTTTGGAATTATAATGAGCTTTTTGAAATTTTCAAGTTAACTTTTCAAATCCAAATATTGATAAATGATTTCTATTTATAGTCTAAACAAAAACATATCAAAATAACTTCTCAAATGGTTAGAGTTTGTGTTTCTGAAAGCTAGTCATTACATGAACGAAAGAAGAAGATGAAAATTAGTTATTGTTTGATATGGGAAACAAAACAAGCACCATTACATAGAATGACAACTAAAAGATTTAAATCTAATCACAGTGAAGTGAAATGTTAAATCCAAATGCTAGATGGATGGTGACGATGCACAAGATCACTCTTCACAAATGTGGAAAAGCCTCCTTCGATCAAGCTTTCTAGATGAATGGTTAGATGAAAGACTTTGTTCATAAATGTAGAGATCTCAACATGCGATCGAGCTTTTTAGATGGACAACTAGATGAGGTTTACTATTCAAAAAGGTGGACATAATTAGGAATGTTCAATTGTAAAAATAAGTGATCGAATGACACTAGTATGCTTTACTTTAGAAGCAAATAAAGTTGATTTTTTAGTCCGACATTGCAAGAAGGTATATGAACTTTAGCATTTATAATACTTTGCACATGAAAGTCAACCTAATTGGATTGGTTGTCCCCTAGTGCTCTTAGAAGGTCATTACCTAAGACACTTGCACGTATACTTAAACAGGTCTAACTTGACTTGATTCAATTATTTAATATTTACGAGTCTCACTCAACTTATTAAGTCTAAACAAGATTCATGAGTGATTCCTTGACTTAATTTAACTTAAGCTGGTATATCATTTGTACCCAGACCAAGACTTAAGCCTAACCCAACTAGGCTTTCACTCATTTGCTCACTTGCAATTCCTCAAGGCCTAGTGCCTAGTTCACTATAGGCTACTAGCCTAAGCCTTCAAGCTTGGCAAAAGAGTTGGGTACTTATGCCAAAAAAAAGATTTATATTTTAAAAAAATATAATATATAAAAAATTAAAAAGTTTTAATTTTTAAGCTTAATATATCACCAAAAGAACAATTCAAATATGCATAAACCATGATGATGAACTTAGGTATCATAATTGTAAAGAAAGAAAGATTTAACATATTAATCATATAGATGTTTAGAGATATCGTTATTTATAGTTAGTCACTTTAAGAAGAGCTTGATTCTTAGTTTCAAAGTCAACAAATTAGGGCTTCAATCTCCATCTATTTCAAATACTATAATTCTTACTCTAACAAACCAAAATTACTATAATACATCTCAAGATTGAATTTAAAAAATACTAAACTCAACAAAAAAAAATTAGTAATATTTATCTTAGTTTTGTGATCATCATATTAAAGGATATAATAGAGCTAAAAACATTTATTAAAAGGAAGAAAATAGAGAAGAAAGCTATGTTGGAAACTTGCGTGTTACAAGAGGGGGGGGGGGTGAATTGTTCCTTTTACAAATTTTTTAAACAATTTTAAAGTTAATTACAATAGTAAAGAGAAATTATGAGCAATGAAGTAAAGAATGAAAAGCACACACAATTTCAAGTGGTTCGGCAAAACCTTTGCCTACATCCACCTCTAGCTGACCCAGCCAGGCTTCACTACTAAACACTGCCTTTTGCCCAACCGGCGGGTAGGCCGAAACCCTCACAACAACCAATCAACCCAATTGGTACCAACCAAATACAATCAACAGCAGCAAGACACGCTGCACACTCACAACAACAAAGCTGTTACAATTTTGGCAAGAAAACAGATTTCAGATTTCAAGTAAAAGTTTTACATCAACCTGTACCACAATCCTTTAATCTTAATTTGTGACACAACTACTAAACAAGTATTAATAAATGCTTAACTAAAAAAAATTCAACAATATAAATTTCGTTAAAAACACACAAATTATTTGGAGCTCTTAAATATAAGTCCTTGTGTACTTAGAGCTCATACTTAACAATTAAATCTAATTAATTAAACTTAAGATAATGAGAGAAATCACTTTTCAAACCGCAGCTTAAAAAAGAAACAAACGCACTTCTGAACGCGCTTCAAAACAGGACTACGCGCCTCTGAACGCGCTTTCCAAACAGGACAATGCCCAAATCGCGTTTGCGAGAGGCGTTGTTCTGTTTTGGGCGGAAAGGTTGCTTCGGAGGTGATTTGGATTGAAATTCGACGTAATAGAAATTCGAAACTAATGAGTTGTATTTCGAAAAGCTAATAGAGATTTCAAGGCGTGTACTAACAATCAAATTTGGTGAAGATTGGTCCGAAAAATCAAGAACGGCGAAACTTGGATAACGGAAAAGATTTGCAGTAAATTCAACCTCAATTCAAGTAGCTAAGCAGAGTATGAGGTGTAGTTGAGTAAGCAATAGTAAATAGAAACGAAGAGGGATGAAACCGTGCGAATTTGAAGCAAGAAGAGCGCGTTTTCGTTTCGGCCCGAGAAGGCTGAGGAAGACGATGAACAGTAATTCCAGTGATTTTTATCCGTCTTTGCAGGGATTTTTCCAATTCTTTTTCTGACCAAAATCCCTCGAATTCAATCCTTCTTATAGAAGGAGATTGAGCAATTGATGATTGGTTCCAACGGCTAGAAGAGGAGAAGAAAGTAATTTTAACACAAATAGTCGTTGCGCCGGAAAAACAGAGAAGGAAAGCCAAAAAAAACTTTTAAGCTTTAGTCCCACATTGCCTATTGGACGAGAGAAACAGCGCATATAACAGTTCACCGCTCTTTAACCTTCAGCCGAAAACATTGGGGTTGGCTGCCCCCAGGTGCGGTTGGGAAGTCATTACCCAAGCTGACCTGTTTAGAGCATAACGGGTCAAATATGACCCGAACCCGCCGCATTAGGATCTCTGGCTTGTGTTTGCGCTAACGGGTCAAGTATGACTTGAACCCGAATTAGGAACTCTGGCTTGTTTGTGCTAACGGGTCCTTGCCTGGCCGGTTCGGCTTGGTTCCGGTTCGGCGTTAACCGAACCCCTTTTTTTTCGGTTTGGCGTAAAGCGAAAATCGGAAATAAAATTTTGAAAGCTTTAATAACTAATAATTATATTTTTATTTAAACCAAAATAAATATGGTGTAAAATATTGATTATACAAGTCAATGACTTGTTTAATCACAACACCTTCTTAAATGTAAGCCTCATACGTAGAGTTGCACTAATACGATATATAAAATCGTATGGTACAACCCTTAGGCAATTAAATAAGAGAGATATTAACCAAATTAATAACTATAATTACCAATGTAATGATGTCAAACTGATCGATTAAAGGTTAATTAAAAAACATCCTAATGTAATTCTAATAAAGATATGATGCATTGTATGAATCTCAAAAATGCAATCCTAAGTGTGTCACACATTGATTAACAGGATGGGTTTATCAATCTAACCTTGATAATGTAGTATATGAAAATCTCCAAGTGGTTTTGCCACGCCACAAGGAGAACCTGATTGACTCTCATGAGCTGACGTTTGAGAGTCGTTCTTGAGCCATGCCACTAATGAACTTTGACAATGCTTTTCATGTGGATCGCTCCATGGATTAATCGACCAAGCTCTCCAATCTCCTAATCCCTGTAAGCACTTGAGAAGCATGATCTGAAATACACTCAACAAATCATTAACATTAGTACAATGGTTTTGTACTCATCAAACTCGTGGTGCACAAAGGGGTTCAACAAGCTAAAGAAGCAAGGTAAGGAATTTAATTATATTTTCAATGAATTTAATTTAGCTTTTATACAAAGATAAGAGGGTTTAATTAATATATGAAATTATAAAAGTATTATGAAGGATTTAAGGAAATTAAAAAATACGTTAGGTTAAAATTAAGAAGTTTTAAAAGTTGTATGGAGGGGATTATACAATGTGTGCATCAAGTCATATTGTATAATTAGTTTAGGTAAGTCCAAATACAAGTTGGATAATTCAATCAAGCATCATATAGCATTCTTAAGTTGATCATATTATATAATGACCCCTAATGTATTATATGATGGTTTGTAAGTCAATAAGTTATAGCCAATGAATCAATCATACTATATAACAAATTAAGCCATACAATATGATAATTAGCTAAATGAGTGATTTTGCTTATGAGGAATTCTCATCCTGAGTCATCATCAACAAACATTCTTTTCAAAGTAATAGTAATAAAAGTGCGAGTGTGATAATGACAAAAAGCAAAGGAACAATGAGAAAGAGAAGATGGTTTTTGTTATAAGCACATTGAATTTCTCAAGAAGATTGATGTCAATGGGTTCAAAATTCATGAAATTCTAATTCTCAAAATTTTGAATTTTTTAAGTTTTTTTACTTCTTACAAGTTATGACTTGCTTCATATATACTTCTTATCTTTTTTAAAAATATTTAATTATAAAATAAAAAACATATCTTTTTGACCAAAAATATACAAATTCCTCAAATTTGATAAATTCTACATGGCATGGTCCTATTGACACCCATATGGTTGTGCCTCTACACCCGTACAATTGACCAAGGGAGTTATTCCAACATGTTGGTATTATTCCCTCATGTGGATTGCCCTCGCCATGTGTGTTACCACGACGACGTGTTAGGTGTACCTTGTACATGTGCAAAACACATGCGAGATCGGTGATTATATGGCATAGGCGTAGCTCATGTGCACAGTCTTTTACCCACATCCTTAAGTGTTCAACTGTCTACCAGCATGCCTATAACAAGTCTTTGCACACGACCCATCACACGGTCCTACTACTTTATGCCATGTCATCAAATTTTTCTTATATGTTACCTTGATTTTTTTCATCTATTTTGGATTTAGTAAGCATGGAAGTGATCTCCAAATCAATGAGAGACCTATAATAAATTGGAATGAGCTATATAGTTGTACAATATGATGTAGTTCACACATTATATGATTATTGGAAAATAGATCAAAGGCTAGATTTGATAATTTGATATGTAAAGAGTGGTGATGATCTTACTATATATATAAAGAATCATATAATATAATGTATTAAGGGTAGAATAAAAAAATAAAGGAGATTTTTATGTTAAATAACTTTAAAAAATAATTCATAATTATATCATGCATTGTATAATGGTTTTTGTACATATATAGTATTATAAAAAATTTTAAAGAGAAATTGAATAGACAAAGATTTTTTCATCTCAAATTTAGATAGATAAACCTAATAACTATAACACAAATATAATATTAAATTAATATATAATTTATTCTCAAATTAAAAAAAATTATTATTATTTCTTATTATGCATTTTGGAGATTATATTTGTTTTATAAGTTATAAGTCATAGAAGATTTTATTTATTGGGTTAGATTACTTAAGATACATGAATAAAAGTATATAAAAATAGTTTAAAAAGAAAATGACATAATAAAAATAGATTTTTCTAAAACATTATCCTCAATATATGAGTAGGTATAGATTTGAAGGCACTCTAACCTTAATATATACATATTTCACTAAGAGAAACATGATAACGTATATGTGATTATAGGTACAAATCTAGAAATTATACTATCATATATGGATGTCAATTTAAGGTCATTTAAATATAATATTTTATGTATTAGAAATGAGTAAAAAATAATATAATATATTAAAATTTGGCATGATTATTTAGTATTAAAGTAAATAAAATATAATAATTAGTATTTCTTAAAGATATTATCCTTATAAGTGAAATGACTTTATTTAATAAGATAAGGATGTTCTTAGGATGAGAATGCCCATATACAAGAGACATATATTGAGCCAATAATGCTATTGGGTGGCTAAGATCACTATATCTTAAATTTGGTTGGATGCTTGCTAAGATAATTTGGTTATTAATTATTAAATCCAAAAAATAATGATTTGAAAAAAATTGATTGTTATGAAACATAATTCAAGCAAATTGAATTATAGGATCACTTGTATCATAATTTATTCTTTTATGATTCTCTATTTAATTTTTTGTTATAATATTATTTTTATAATAAGTTATTATGTTATGTATTTTTAATACTATATTATCTTATATAGTTTATTTATTGAGCTCCACAGAGCCCTAATAATATCAACATCATATATCGTGGGTCAACTTTATTGATAGATTAGAACTTTAAGGCTATAGAAGATGATCATGTTGCTTAAATATGAGAGTAGACAATCTTTTATGAAGATAGTTTTTATGTGGCTTACTCACAATATGGTTTTATATGTTCAATTTAATATATTATGTTATATCAAATGTTTTTATGTATAGTTTTGTAAAGAACATATTTTGTTTATAGTTTTAAATTTTAAATTATTTATTATGAGTTGGTTTTATGACTAGTTTTTAGGTTTGTTTTATCATCAAGTTTTCTTACCTAGGAATTTTATGCATCCTGACATGCTTCATTATTTGTTGTTAATATTGATTTTTATAAATTAATGTGGATGTATAATATGAAGCTTTGATAATCTAAGCTAATTTAGTTAATTAAACTATTTGAAGTGAAATCGTATGATTAAAATTTGTAGATTATACAATATGATGAAAACATCAAATGATATAGTCACTTATAGGAAACAAATCAAAACTAAAATCAATTTGTTTAAAAAAGTATATGAATAGTTATTTGTTAGTGATTTTATGATACAAGATGATAACGAGGATTGGAATATACATTTGGAAGCTTATAGCATTAAATCCCAATAGAATTTATAAATGATTTTTAGAGTATTTGTAATAGTATTTGCAAATACTTTTGGCATAGAAAATAAATAGTTAATGGAATGTGAAAAAAATAAAAAAATGTAAAACAGAGTGTATAAGCGTTTCAGACTTAGGAAAACAAATTGAATAATTATTGATAAACTGTAATAGTGAGTATGCAAGAAATGAAAGAAAATGATAGAGAAAGATGCAAAATGAAACATCCTAGAACTATAGAATAGATAAACTAAATAAATGTGACGTAAATTGATCAAATTATTTAAATATCTTAAAATATTATTGTAGAGTGTAATATAGTTTGAGCATCCTGCATAACATGAACTTTCTTATCTACCTATATTTTGTATTACATCAAGACATAAGATAAGAAATAAATGATTGAAATAAAAAATAAGAAATTAAAATAAAGAAATATTATATGATCCTAATGATCTTAAAGTTGATAAGAAGGAAAAAATAGTATTATAAAATATTTTCATTATAAGTTATCTTAAAACATTCTAATATAAGAAAGAAAATCATATTCTAACATTGTTAGGACCCAAATTAGATCAACAGAATGTCAGAGACCCCATAATTGTGAGCACAGTATATTAGACAATGTTGATGGCGACTTAATGATATATGTGAAAGAAAATCATTATCTTTGTCTTTTTTGGACATATATTGGACCCATGATATCTTAGAGATCCAGTCATCATGAACATAGAATGTCCGGCGATGTCGACAATGACTAAGTGATAGAGGATAATATCGGATCTTAATGAGTGAGGATAATAATCATCTGTGAAATTTGGGCCTTGAAAAATAAGAAATAAATGAAAAAATAACAATGTAAAATAACAAATTTGAATATAAAAGAAAGAAAAATATGTGATAAGATATAAATATTATATGATGACTATATGTGTTTATAATTATAATTTATATGTGCATTTCAAATATTAATTTAATACCTTCATATCTTTTATAGATTGTCATATAATGTTTTATTTATTACTCAATTTTTTTTTATTAGTAATTATTGATTTTTTATGTTATCTTATTTAGTTATAGTTAGGAGTTTGCATGTTAAGCATATTTCACTGATCATCTACTTACATTGTAAGCTAAGATCTATATGTTTACAGAGATAAGTGTCTCGAAATAACAATTTATGAATGCAATATAACATTATTTATTTGGGAGTTCTTGAGAGATATTTTATATGTGAAAATTTTATTGTACTCTTCTAGCATAAGATGTACTTATATTCTATTTTAGTTGTTGTATTATTTAACAACTTTGAGACAATACGTGTTGTTTTCACTTGGTTGTTCTTTTAAAGATAATAAATGAACTTAAATACCCTAGTATTAACCTTGCTTAATTTTGTCTTACATCCTTTGTGTAGCTTACTATTTTTATAACTAATAATTCAATTTTTCATGTGTTTTATTAGCTTTTATTTAGATTATGATGAGAGGGTTCTTGACATCAACATTAAAAAAACCAATAACATATTGAATACAAAATAATGTATTTGTGTGCATGTGAATAAGTATATATATATATATATATATATATATATATAAGAATATTTGGCATCATCAAGTTAATATTTTCATAATTGATTAAAAAACAAACAAATAATATAACAAGCATCAACAACCAAGATATAAGTTTCTCCATGTTTATAAATTTTGAAAATAAGATTATCTTTGAAAATTGTGTAATTATTAGCCAAATGCACTAAGTACATATATCACCTATATCTAATGTCCTAAGTACATAACTGCTTACTTGATGACAACTTCCCAAAGTTTAAATTTTACTCGTTTTTTCATTGCTTGTCTTGATTATTATAGTAAATACCTTAACCTCATGCAATACAAAGGTTCTTAATTTATCTTTCTTTCTATTGCTTCTACATTGAAATCTCATAGGTTGAATTTTTATGCATCTCTCAATATAATCAAACATAAAACCCTAAATGGATTTCTCAAGCTCTCTTAACGTTTTCCCATCCTCATCCCAAAATCGTGACATCCTTTCAATTTTGCCTTTTTTTCTTCAATGTGAGTACCTTTCGTCAATAAGGTAAAACCATACATTTTCCACTCTCTTATCAATATTTAAGGCATCATTCCTCTCATTGGCATCGTTCTAGTTTACCTCCACTTGTTATCTTTAATGAATTAGTGAAAATAAAAATAAAATAATTGTTTAAATTTAAAAACTTGAACTAAAGCAAAATTTTTTAACTTTTTATTCTAATTTCTCTAAAAATTTGTTTGCTAACTCCAAATCAATTTTTTTTTCAAACTCTATAATCTATAAAAAATTTCATAATTGCCAACCTTGTTTGTTATTTTTAATATTTTTTTCTTTTAAGTTCATATAAATATTAAATAAACAATTTTTTTATAAGTTTGACATCTCATTTCATAAATAACACGCATCTAATTTTTATAAAAAAAAATATACCATTTTGACATCTAATAAAATGTATCAGTTGTCGTTATTTTTTTTTCAAAACCGCTTGATGTCAGTTAGTGATTTTAGTAATTTTCTCTTCCAAAAAACATATAAATTAAATATTAATATTCCTCTCATAACTTATATCCTCTATTTTATGATTAATTCAAGTTTAAATTTCATAAAAGTTAAATGATTAGTTTTGTAATAATTTGTATTTCATGATTTGAACTTTATCTCCATCCTTTTGACACATGCAACCTATTTTATAATTTTTCATAATTTTATTATTACATATAATTCATTAAATATAATAATTATTTAATAAAATTTAAATTAATAAACTTATTTATCTTGAAAAATAATTATAATTTTCATCTTTTTTTGTATAGCTTCATCCTAATCATTAATTTATCTAATAGTTAATTATTTCAATAATTCTCATGTTATATGGAGAGTTGAGAAAAAAAATTAGAGAAAAACTAAGACAAATAAAAAAAGAAGAGAAATTGTGTATTAAAAAGAGAGGATAATGTAGAGAAAGATTAGAGGGAGAAAGCAAGAATGGGACGAGATAAAGGAAGATGTGTGTGTGTGTATATGAGTGAAAGAGAGAAAGATAGAGAGAATAAGTGGAGCAAGAGATATATAAATTTATCTTTATTACCAAATCGACAAGTAATAAATGTCATTATGATACAAATCATGTTAAAATATATATGCTTTGATATTATAAATGATAACACTATTTGATGGAGGACAAATACTTTATATAATAGAGATGAGAGTGAAAAAAATGAAGATGGTTATTTATGTCATTTTAGATAGAGAAATGATTTGTTAATGTATACCTTACATTGAAAGTCAATACATTAAATATAAATTTAATTTTATAAAAACAGTTGTTATTTATTCATTCTATAAAAATATATTTAAAGTTTTGTTTTTAATTTTAAATCTAATTCATAAAACAAAAGGATATATAAAAGATAAAATAAAAAGTAAATATAATTGCTCAAAACTAATCCAAATCCTAATAAATTTTATTCAAAATTAAATTTAAAAACAAAAAATAAAATAACTAAAAAACTATAAATACATGAATGCATATATATGCATGTGTGTGTGTGTATATATATATATATCTTAAACTTATTTAAAATTCTTTTTTTTTAATCCAAATAATTCGTATTCATAAAATCTTTATTTTTTAAATTTAAAGAATTATTTATTAAATTTAAAATAGTCATAAATTAACATACAAATGGTGACACCATAAATAATTTGGACTTGTTGAGATGGCACCTAAAAATTATAATAACTTTTATTATTAACATGTTAAAGCGTAACTTAGTTTACTAAATGATGTAGAAGTATTAATCTTATTTTAAAATGTCTTGCTTCTTGCTTTTGGGCTCTAATGGGCTCCAAATTTGCTCCAAATAAAGCTTGATAGATTATGTCTTGCAACTATTATTATGAGACAACTTATTCGCATAAATGTATATTAAATAACCCATTGAATTAAAATTTGATTATTAATTTAGTCAAACTCAACATTACATCCAAATCAATTAAAATTGTGTTTAATATAACCATTGTAAATATAAATTTGGTTAATGAGAAATTAGTTTAAAAGGCATTATTAATTAAAAAAAAAATTATGTTTGATAAATATGTTTTTGTTAAGTACAGAATAATATGATTGATATTATCAAACAATTAAATAAATATTTGACTTTTTGTAAATAATATATTTTTAATAATATTATTTTAGGATGATAAATTTTTTTTCTCCCTTTATATTATTATTTTTTGTTTTTTTATTAATAATAGATTTCAAATCCAAATAAAGCAAATGCCCAAGTCACCAACTAAAACTCCATTATTTTAAGGAAAAAAAACTTCTTAAAAATTTGCTTTTTTTTTTTTTCATCATTCAAATTTAACATCCATTGCAACATTAAATATCAATAATTTATAACTCATTATTAATAATCTTTAATTTTTTTATTATTTTATTTCTTTCTTATTTCTAAATAGCACCCGACATGGTTTACCTTAGTTTTTATGTTCTTAATATCCAATAAATTGATAATCCAAGTCACTCTTTCTTGCATGTTCTCAAAATAACTTTTTGTGTCTTGATCTTTTAATTAATTTTAAATATATAATCTAATAACTTTAATCAATCTAATGATTGCACAAGAGTGAGCTGACCAATATCATCGATAATAATCATAAATTGATAAGCATTAAACACTTTTTTATTTATATATTTTAAATTAAAAAAAATACAAACCACTCTTGGAAAAATATCTTAGAGCATCAATGGAAACAGTGATGATTGGCTTTCACAATTCAAATTAGTTTCCGTTACGACTCTCTCTACCGTCGTATTCCTTCAGCTACTAGAGAAGGATTGATGCGTCCGTCGTCAAGTTGATGGAAAAGAGTTTTGAAATATTTTTTAATAAAATTATTAAAAGAAATTTTGTTTTAACAAAAAAAATAAAATATTTATAATAATTTTTAACATTTCAATGGACCAAAAATCAAATCATTTGTCAAAGCTTTGAATAAAATGAATATAAATTCTGCTTAATTAATATTAAAAAAAGGTTTCGTCTCTCAACCGAAACCCAACCACATTTGCTTATGGGGTCTGCTGTTCGGCTAACTACCATTTGAATAATAAATTTTAATTTAATTTTTTGTTTTTTCAAAATCAAAATATAATAAATTTTTTTTATCAAATTTTTATTTTTTTTTATATCACTTTTAAAAAAAATTATTTAAGAATGAAAAACTATTGGATGTCTTCTTCTGACTTTCTAATAATTTGAATCGAGCTAATTTAGATAATTGCAATTTAAAATTCTTTTCAACAATTTGAATTTTTAAAATCTATAAATTACAGATATATCTTTCAAAAATTAACGTGTCAATAGTAATACAAAATCGTGCATAATATATATCCATCATAACTTTCTTTTTTTTTTTTTTTTTTGTTTTTTTATTATTGTTGTTTTCGCTGAATTGTATTAATGCCGGGCGGTTGAATCTAGTTCAGTGGATTCCTCTGAACCAAGTGGGTCTAGTCTCCTGCGGCACCGTGCCTCACGGCTTTCGTAATCGATGATTGCTCTTCCTAAACAAAACAGCTGTAATCATGCCAAACCTTTCGTAAGTGTTAGCCAAGTGAGCTTTTGGAAGAAAGTGATACGTGTCAAAATTTATGGAGTTATTAAATAATATCAAAAATATAATTATAAACAAAAAAAAAAACAAATAAATAATTTGATGAGGAAAATATTTAAGTAGAAAACATAGACAAATGGAGACTTATTATAGGAAAAATAATATAGTATCATCCGTCTTCTTCTTATATCAAATATCATAAAAAAAATAATTATATGAACAAATATGGTATTTATTTTTAAGAATGAAAAAAATAATACAAGTGAATCCAATCCTCTTATATCTTGTTTTATAAAATATAAAAAGTTTTTATCTTTTGGCTTTTGAGGTACTTTTAAGGATAATTTTATTTATATTATGATTGATAATGATATAAAAGAGTTAAAATTGTTAATATTAGATGGAAAGAAGACCAACTTTGTTTTATAATAGTCACTTTGGTGCATGCAATTGACCTTGTCATTGTACTATGTAACATTGCAAGAAAACAATACTTTGGTAACGTTTATTGCTCCAAAGGTTTGTGATTTAAATCGCTGCCTTTGCTTTGCATAGTGATTTAATAACCATTGTGGTTGCTAAGCACATTTTTTTGCTTTAGTTGCAATAATATCAATAGTTAGCAATGCTTTTTGTCTAATAAAAACAATGATTTTTATCTTTGTTAATATGCTTAATTAATTCTAATGATTATAAAGATCATATATGTGGTAATATCAAGGACCGAAGAGGATGAGAACTCTAACCTTTAAAGTTTGGTATGAAAAGATTTGGCCTTAAAGAAGTAGTTTTTATGGGTTTCTATAAGTTTTTAGATAAAAAAATTTAGGGATGATTATTCTTATATTGAATATAAAGAGAATAATTTTAAGGTATATATATAAGATCATGGGCTTAAGATGTCAAATTTGTAATGATAAAACCTATTTTAGTTTATATAAAATGATCAAAGGAGATGGTATCTTAATATAATAAAATTGAGTTGTTATAATTTAATATCAAAATAATATCTTTTATAATCTATTGTGGTTTAATGATAAACCAATAAAAATTGATAGACATATAATACTAGAGACTAAATAAAATAAAGAGTTTGCCTTGAGAGATTTGGTCTCAAAGAAATGGCCTTAAGGGACTCTTCATAAGCCTATAGAAAAATGAGTATATAGAATAATAGTCTCACATTAACTGTGGAGGAAATAATTATAGGATTTACATGTGAGATCATGTGTTAAAATACTAAGACTCTTTTTTAAAATAAAATTTATATTGATTGGCCAAAGATAATTTAAGGAGACAATATTATGACATAATGAAACAAAGTTGTGATACTTATTGTTATGGCTCATCAAGCTAATTTACAATAATTAATAGTAATCATTACTAATTATAAATGATAAAATATGTAATGATACATAAAAGATTTATGAAATGACTTAACAATGAAACAAACAATAATTCATTTATGAAATCATAAAAATCAAAACAAAAGATATGAACATATCAAGAATTGAAAGGAAAAGAAAGAAAAAAAGACTAATTATTTAAGCTTAATGATATGGAAGATAGTGACAAATAAAATTAAATATGAGAAAATTACCCCTATTATCGGTCATGCTTATATATGGGCCACAACATGACAAATGCCTCACCATCATGAACACGAGATATTGGGCAAATGTGAACAATGGCTTCACGATATATAAAAGTCACCTTGTTGTTGTTGGTACTTATATATAAGCCATGTCATTATAAAGGCTTTATTATCGTAAGCATAGATATTAGGTAATATTTATAGTAGTTTTATGACAGATGATATGATGTAGGATATTGAAATATAAGAAAATTTAATTCCTATAAATAAAATGAGACAAAAATAAAAATTAAAAAAAATCAAAGAAAGAAATAAAAAAAATATTGTATAAGTATTATATATATGTGTGTGTGTGTGTGATCAAGATTCATACAGGTATTCACTCATAGAGTTAAAGGTTCCTAATAATTATCTTAAGACTATAAGTAAGAGGGATCATATTTAATTTTAGGAGTTCTATAAGAGGTATTTTATATATGAAGATTTATTCTTTTCAAATAATTATTATATCAATATTTTTATTTTAGCTTTTACATTTTATAGAAGGCTTGGAACTAAATATAAAAAATTTAGTATTTTTTATATTTTATTAGGTTTCATTTTGAATTATGTGAGATGATACATGATACTCTTCATCACCATTACTTTAGAGATGGGGTAAGGCCTTGGTGAAGAGCTACACGATTTATCCTAAATAGTTATTTTTATTGTTTTGTATAAATAATATTTTCCTCGTATATTTTTTTTCTTTTTCTTTTATCTTTGTTGTTATTTATTTATTTAAACAAGCCAAAAGTTTGGCTTATTATTCATTACTTAATAGTGAGTGGTTCAAGATTTTTTATAATTTTTTAAAGAATATAGTATAAGTTTGTCATAAGTTATCACTATTATAGTGACCATTATTCTAATTAGTGGCCATTAATTGTGCAAGATGAATTAATCAATTGGGAGGTGGTTGACAATAAGTTTGTCATCATTGTTGACACTCATTGGATTATAACTTACCAATGAACTACATAAGGGGAAATGCCATCTTAGGTATAAACATTCACACAATGAATCGACTTCTAATCTTCATTTTAAGATATTTTAAGTAATTTGAACAATGGATCCCATATTTTGATTTTTAATAAAGTGCATTAAATGATAATATTTTAAAAATTATCTTATAAAACATGTTATTTGTCAAATATGTTATATTTGAAAAATTCTCATATTATTAGATATAACTCATCGAGATGACTCTATCGATGCTTGTTACAACACAATTGAAATTTGTTTAGATTTAAAGCAAAATTTTAAAATATAATGTAATTTTTAGTACTAATTAATTAATTAATCATTAAAAAACTTAATTTCCATAAGTTTCTCAAGCTTTCTTGAATCAACCCTATGCAAGATTTTTTAATCGACAGGATGAAGGGCATTTCGTTTGCTCGAGCTTGCAGGAAAAAGGAAAAGCCCCTATTTTTCTTCATTTTCCCATCAAAATTCTTTATGATACTTGAGAGGAGTTAATAAGAATGTGACTAAATAACTTTCATGTTAGATTCCATTGCACTTTCCTATTTCTTAAATCATGTGTTAAACTTTGATTTAGGTTTTGTGAGGAGAGAAATAATTCATGCAATTTAATCCATATTTTTCACTTGCTTTTGCTTTAAGAATTTCTTGTTTTCTCATTTGGTCAACTGTGACCACTTTATATAGTGATATCTTATACATCACATAAAGGTTTTACTTAGAAACGCACTAGTTTTAGTTTGACTTAGAGTCATGTTAATTGACCAATCTACTAAATGAGTCTCTATCATCATTGTTGTTGTAGGGGTCACTAACAATTGACCTTTGTTTATTGTACATTTTAATTTATTTTACATTTATTTATCATGTTATTTATATTTACACTTTAGTTTAAGTCATTTTAAGATAAATTGACATTTTTTTGGATATTTTTAACTTTAAAATCAATATAAAGTATTCTTACAAAATTTGGTTGAACATGACTTTAAAAAAGCTAAAAAGTGAGTTTTATGTTGTTTTTGTCGTCATACCATGTCTATCACTATCTATCATTGTTACTATTATCATCAATAGCCATCGTAGCCACCTATGTCAATCCATGATGACCCATCAATATGTATTGATCTGTGATCTGTGAACCCAAGTGACCTGTCAACACTCATTGACTCGTTAAGCCACATTGACTGCTTTTGGCTCATTATGACCCCATCCAAGCTCACAAACCAGACCTAAGGAATCACTATATCTCTCCACTCAAGTTAAAAAATATCAATCACACTGAGTATTGTCTCATTGCTCGTAATATCATCGTTGGAAATGCAAATGTATTTTTAGCAACTATTTATGTCAATTAATTTTTCAAATTTTCAAGATAATTTTAGATTATTAAAAATTATTTTTTAATAATTTGTAGTAACTTTTGGTATTTTGAAAATATCATTTAGAATTTCAAAATGTATTTCTTAGTATTCTCAAATGTCATTTTGTATTCATTGATTAGCAAATTATTATTGCAACATTGAAATCTCTATAAATACAGATACTCATCATGTTTTAAGAAAATATAATTTAAATAAAATAATGAAGTGCTATCACAAAATTGGTTTGATTTGAAAGTGTCATGTATGATGAATCTAACAATGAATTTTGGGGTGCCTTGGGAAGATGAGTGGGAGGTTAAAAAGAGGAGATCCCGACTCATTATTCAACATTTTTGAGGTTGTCAAATCTTTAAGAAAATTTTTAACTGCTTTATTTTAACTTTTAAGAAAATTTAATCATCACATCCAACTTTCTAATATATGTAAATGCTCATGTGATTTTCTTGTTGGGCATTTAAAAAATTTTACTTATTTGTGTATCTTACATGTTATCAACACTAGTATTTTTTATGTGGGTTGTTAAAACTATTTTTTTAGGTTAAGATTTCTAATATTAAAGATCAATACAAGTTTATGAGTTTTGAGAAATTTTTTATTTGTCTAGTGATCATGCATTTCTAATTCTAAACTTATAACACATTTGGGTGTGCTTTTATACATATATATTACTTAAATCTAAGCACTTTTTAGTTATTAATGAGGCAAAGATAGATTTTAGTATATTATTCCTCTATCAACCTTGTATCCAATAATGATTAGCTTGACGAATTTACATGATTTTTAATTTATCATTAAATAATAATTTTTTAATTTTGTGTATTTACTTTTAATTATTGAAAGTTATTAAAAAAACATACATTAAAATATAACATAAAAAATCTTGCTTTCAAGTTTGATGCCACAAGATTTATTTATTTATATTTTATCTAATTATCTTTATTTTTGTATTTATTTTTTTATGATCACAAATTTAAAACTTTATTTTAAACCAATTTGTTTTTGAATATTATGTTAGAAAAATAATATAGAATATTTAATTCTTGACCAATATAATGACCTATAGACTTAATAATACAATATGCAATTTTAAAACTAACTCATTTAATACAAGAGTTAAAGAGCAATTTTAGAAACATATATAGACCTATTAGAATGATATATAGATATAGTATATCAAGTGAAACCCATAAGTCAAGTAGGTATATGAAAAAAGACTCAAAAGTGAATGAATTATTTTTTAAAAATGAATCTAACCATCTAGAACATCGACTTTGGTGTTGAGCTTCTCTAACATTTGATAAAAGTTTAGACCTTATAATATATTAAGACTGAGAAATGAGAATGAAATATTTATTTTGGTTGGTATGATTTAAGTGAATATTAAATGTATCAATTTATAAAAGCTAGACTCACGTCATATATTAGATTATTTGTTCATACATTAGAAAAATGTTGTACTGACAAATATCAATAATTACCTTAATTATGAGAAGAACTCAATATTTTCAATAAGTTAAAGATAGATTTTAACGTATAATCTTACATTATTATTCTTACAAATATATGCCAAAATAATGAAAGGTTTATTGTTAATATTATTTAGATAAGTATATAGTGCTATTATTTGTGTAATAAAACTCTGATTAAATTATTTGATAATGCTGCTCAAGGTTAAATGGATTTGGAAAATTATATGCGGTGTGATAATTCATCTTAAAGTATACTCTATCTTGCCTTAGTGGACTCCATAAAATTGATCATCGTGACAAGGATTTACCATAAACAATATTTGTGGTTGTGAATTCCATTAAAATGTGAAATATAGTTTAACATAACATTTTGAGCAAGGCCATCTTTTGATGCTAGAGTTCTTGTGCAAGATATATCTTCTTCAATCATTCTTTGAAGTCAAAGGAAGAGAAATGTTTTATTATAAGACATTTTATAATATATTTTCATATCATATAAAAAAATTGATGAATATTTTAAATTTTTTATGATCACTCTAGTTTTCATTAACATTTTATTAAATAAAACTCACTTTATATATTCATTTTAAAAAAGTTACCATTAAATCACAGTAATTGTTAAAAAAAATTGACATGTCACATTAATTTTACGAAAGCAACACGGTGGCTCAAACTCCAAATCCGATAGTCTAAAATAAACCGACGACCACGAACCCACTGATGAGATTCCCGATTCCGCAAGCGATCGCAACCTCCACGAAAATTCCGAATCTGCCAAAAGATTCCCCGAGCTTCAGGAGATTTTCGTCATTACTCCCGTACTAATTCATGTTCTGGACCCACAGCGGATTGAGATTGAGCTCGCATTTTGGTTCAAGATCACCACCACTATTTATTTTATTTTATTATATAAATGTGGTGGTTGATCATATCTTATACATCATTTATCTAATTAAATTTTGCCCAAAAATATTAATCTTTTTAAAATATTCTTTCCCTCCCATACAAGCCACCGGACTCGCTGGCTAAGAGGAAGGCACGCGGATAAGCATTGAAGTTTAATTCTCAGGCTATGGAATATTGCACTTTGTGCATCAAAATTGTTATTATTTAAAAAAATATATATTTCCAAGCGGATATTTACCTGCCCCGAGTGAGCTGTCGCCTATAAAATGGCCGGCAGTGGAAGGTTTTTCTCCGCCCCTTCGCTTGCAACTCATCGGCTTTTCTGGTCGCGCGATCCGATACGATGGGCCGATACAGATTCCGTCTCTGTTCTTTTCTGTCCGTCCTCTTCTTGCCGTTCTTGCTCGCAAGTGCTCGACTGAATCCGTTTCTTCGGCTGCCTTCTGACTGGGAGGAAAGCCACCAAGCGGTCGATGGGGATGATTCCGTGGGAACGAGATGGGCTGTCTTGATTGCTGGATCTTCGGGGTACGGAAACTACCGACATCAGGTGCTTTTTTTCACTTTTTTTTTTCAGCTATTTCTTACTGCTCTTTATTTTGGTGCAGACTATCTGTTTACGGATCTTTCGGTGTTGATTTTCTTTGATCCATGTGTGATTATGTTTTTATTTGGGACTGCTCATTTGAGCTACAGTTTAGGTGCCTTGACTACGACTTCACTTGTATTCGATTGCTGTATAGCTACCTTCAATACTTCTTATTTGAAGAAAATATGGAGCTTATCTCCGATTTTATGTTGAACCTGGACGTTTTTTCTTTGGCAAAGGCGAAACCTCATATTGTAGCTTTCAGTACTTTGGCAATAATTGTGCTTAACTCATCCAAAATATTTGGTAAAATTAGGTAGAAAGTGGTGTACTGTTAGTTGTTATTATAGAAATTGTTATATTAGTATTTTTAAGCTCTGTTTGTTATTACTCCAGTCTATCCCGGCGGAAACCATTTTGCTTATTGTATTCGTATCCCAAGGGAGCAGTTAGGATTATATTTTCTCATCCTTTCATTACTATGATCTTCCTAACTTTAAAGCAAGCTGACTCTAAGGATTTTGTATGTAATCTAATGTTTTGAGAGCACTATTGTGATAATACTTACTATTAAAAGCAAAATTTGGAGTTTTGGTTTTGGTTTCACGACTGAAGAACTAGTTTTTGTTTGTTTCATGCTGTTGGTTTCTATTTCAGTAAATTTGTTAATTATATTTAGTCTAGTTTTAAGCATTTTTATGTTAATTTAATTTTTAAAAATAAAAAACATTTAATTAAAAAATAATTAAATCAAAATAATAAAACTAAAATCTAAAATAATTTTTTATTGGCTAGAAGTAATTTATTTGAAAAATTGTATTTACTTAATAGTCATCATAATAAAAGTTAAATTGATAAAATAATAGAGTTTTTTAAAAAAAATTAACACGATATATAAGTGATGAGAATTGAATGTAACTTATTTTCTTATAAAAAAGAAAAAAATTCATCATTTGATCTATACGTTTTTTTACTTAAATCTTATGTATAAATAAGTTAAAATAAAATTTTGCTTTAAGAAATAAAATGTAAAGCATTAAATAATTGAGAATTGAACTAATTACATCACATAATCTTAAGTATTTCAAATTACAGAAACATCTTATATTCTTTATAAAACTAATAGAACAAGGACAAATTCAATATTACAAAACACAGAATTTGATGTTAACATGTTTCAATCCCAATTGTTTTTCTAACATGCTAAAAATTAAATCTCTAAAACCAAAAAAGTACAGAAACTAGGCTTTGGTTTTGACTATTTTGAGCTAAAACAGGACAATTTGGCTTTGTTTTGACTAAAAACAACCAAAATCAGTTTTTAGGCCAATTTCAAATTAGTTTCAATCAAAGTCTACATGAAACCATCTGAAATTTGAGCTTCAAACCAAAATTTGGAACATTGATTAACAGTGACATTAGGAATATTATAGATGTTGGTAGTGCCTAGATAATATAGTTTTGTGGAAGTGGTATACCAAATGAAAAACCCTATTACTTTTGCCTCACTTTTGTTGTTTGATGGGTGTTTTTGATAGTTTTATATGCAAGCAGCACAATGTGATGTAGAATCTGCTGTTGCATTTCCATTGTAAAGGATTTGCTGAACAATTCCTTTGAAACTAAATGTTTTACTACTTACATCTGACAAATTTTTTCTTAAGAAGCCTTTTAAAAGAAAATTTTTATTTGCACCTTTTGTGACTGCAACTGTGAAGCTAAGAATTTCTCTAGCTCACCGGTAACTAAGAAACCGACTTTTAGCACAATTTGATAAGATTTTACTATAAGATATCTATTTGTCCCAAAGCATTTTTTTTAGTACTTCTTAGAAAGGTGTTTTCACCACTATGGTTGTGTTGGACAACACAACTCTCTAAGAAGCAAAGCTGTTTTATAAAATAATTCTTCAATGTATATCACAACTGTATAGGAGCTTGTACAAAACAAATCTTCAGCTTTTCAGTTGAAAAATTAACGAAATTCAGTTGTCAACTGTACTCTATTTCCAACTTAGATATTGCGGTTTGAGTCACTGAATCTGGAATATAAAAATCATAGTTCTATAATGAAAAGTTGACATACTTTTTAAGGGAGTAAAAAACTTGGTGTTGCAAAGTGGGTCTAATACATTGGTATAGGGACATTAATCAACTGAAAAGATTATGGAAACTTTTTCCTTTATGTGGAGAGTTCTAACATAAACAATTATTTCTCTTTTGCATCGAGTTTAGGGTTGGCGTCTTTGTCGGCCGCCAGTTGTATGATTGGTATACTAGTTTAATATGTAATTCCTATTGCAAATTTTTATGTGAGCATTTTTCTTATTATATTATCAGAATTTGGCTTTAGTAGAAATGAATTTGCATAATCCTCTCTTTTGAAGCAGTTGTCATCTTTGCTACTAAGACATTTTAGTTTAAGCACTTATTTTTTTGTGTAGAATCATGTGTTAAATTTCTCATGTTCTCATTATTTTGTAATTTGTCATATTTGGTTGACATTTCATGGAAATATTAAGTGCACACACTTTTTGTAGTGTTAAATACCTTGACATGAAGTGGAGATATCGTGGAAATTAATACTCATTAGCTTTAAAAAATTTGTAGTTCTTGATATTTTCATGGATTTATTTAATATTTAATTCTTGCAGGCGGATGTATGCCATGCTTACCAAGTTATGAGGAATGGTGGACTTAAAGATGAAAATATTATAGTTTTCATGTATGATGATATTGCTTTCAGTGAAGAAAATCCCAGACCAGGTGTTATAATTAATCATCCTCAAGGTCGTGATGTATATGGTGGAGTTCCTAAGGTCTGTAGTTTATGATGTTGTATTTGGTTATTTCTTTGTGATTTTGTTCATTGATTTGTCTTTTTTCCTTGATGGAATTGTTTGTAGGATTATGTTGGAGAAGATGTAAATGTCAACAACTTCTTTGCTGCTATACTTGGAAATAAAGGTGCTCTAACTGGTGGAAGTGGGAAGGTGGTTAGTAGCGGACCTAATGACCACATCTTCATATTCTATTCTGATCATGGTGGACCAGGGGTTCTTGGTTAGTTACAATAGATTTAAGTTAATGATTTATTTCTTTTATATTCTTTTCTCTTAACAAGATGGTTGATAGTATAGTGAAAATTGAGCCTCTCCTTATTGATGCTTTATTAAAATTTGCATAATTTGGAAATTCTATTCCTTTTTGTTAGTCTCAGTTGGGTTTGTGTAGGATGTTGTTATTGACCTTCCATAACTTGCATTACCCAATAAATCCCAATATTCACATGGTGATTTTGTATTTACTCATTTTGCATGTAAATCCTTGCATTGTGGATTTGAAACCCATGACAAGTAGAATTTTATTCAATAAAATTCTAGAATCCTATAAGTTTTATACATGTTTTTAAACTACATTAAACCATCAAATGTATCTGATGACAAATCATTGATATTTTTATTATTTTCTTTAATTTTTATGCTTGTAAAATTCTCCCCTTGAATTAGATAAATTTGAAGCAATGAGTGATTCTAACTTCTTTTGGCTCTTTTCCAAGGAATGCCTACCTATCCTTCCCTTTATGCTGATGATTTCATAGCTGTTCTAAAGGAAAAGCATGCTTTAGGTTCCTACAAAAGCATGGTAATTGCTTATAGTCAATCATTTGATTAATCATAACATCAGTATAATGAACTTCAATGATGATTTTTTTTTTTTTTGCTGTCTTAAGGTGATTTATCTTGAGGCTTGTGAATCTGGGAGTATTTTTGAGGGCCTTCTTCCTGACAACCTTAACATCTATGCTACAACTGCATCAAATGCTGCGGAGAGTAGTTGGGGGACTTATTGCCCAGGAGACTTTCCTAGTCCTCCTCCTGAGTTTTGGACTTGTTTAGGAGACTTATATAGTGTATCTTGGATGGAAGACAGGTACAAAAATGTTTTCTTTTGATTTAACTTTTAAGCTAATGTTTATATTGTAGACCTATGTAGTGTATTCTTGATGAAAGATGGATACAATCATGTTATCTTCCAATCCACCTTAAACATATATCTTGTTAAGTTTGAGCTAATAGGAAGCAAGCACTACAATGCAAAAAAAGGGATTTTGAAGTAAAATTTCTCAAATACTAAAACCTACTTTGAATGATTTTGTGAAATATTTAGTTTTAATCTTCCTTGTATAGTTTGGGGAGAAAAGATGTTCAAAATTGTTTGTAAAATTATGTATATCTTTTCAATAAAACTATTTTCAATTAAACTTATAAATTGAATAAAATTGTAGTACTTGAAAACTACAAACTTGGATGAGTAGCACTTTTGCTGTAGAGGGGTTCCCATAGTATTGTTATATTAGTAGCCCTTATTTTCAAGATTTTCAAAGAAGATTGAGAGATCTCTATAAAAATATAAACAAGTTCAATTGTTTTTCTAGAGGTTGTTATAGATATTTTTGAGCTTTAAAGTTTTTGAAATTGTCAATATGTCATTAAGGGTAGAATCACAAATACAATTATTATGATTGCTTAGTTGGGTTAGGTTTCTTTCAGAGACACTTGGATATGAGATAAGTGCAAGAGTGGGGTGTGTTTAGTTGATTGGGTGTGAGAAATGATGTGACTCACACTAATTGTTCTTGAGCGTAAGGGTTTTAGCTTGAATAAGACATTGTGTATATAGGTGCATTAAATAATGGTTAGTTGGGGGGAAAAAAATGGTGGGCACATGTGCATGTAAGCATTCAGTGCCAGGGCACTAAGCATGATTGCAAAGTAGGTTGAGTCTTGATGGAGGATTGTGTTTTGTGCCATATGAAGGTGATTAGGTGTAGCAGGGTGGTGCCAAACTCCATTAAAGACATTGTCCATCCAGTTAGTAATTTAATTAAGGATGCTGTAGGTATTAGATATTTAAGAGGGTCAACCTTTAAGTTTAAAATTACTTTTTGTATAATCTCAAAAACGCCTCAACTTTTTGACATTGAAAGGTAAGGCATGACATTATTTTTCAATGGGGAAGTACTAGCATTGCTCTCTCACTATTTTTTTATTCATATTCTATGCCTTTTTTTTCATTAATGCTGTGTCAATAGAGCTCTCAACAAACCTTCTATAGTTGTGCTAGTATTGGTGTTGCCAAATATAAGTAGAAGTTATTGTTTTGTGCATTCAAAACTAGCTTCACTAGGATCATCTTATATAAATGGAAGATCTTTCCTGTTTAATTTGGAAAATGATTTGCACTTCCCAAAAAGATTCAATGCGAAGTTTGAAGTATATGCTAATCTTCCTCGCCATGATGGAAGTAGCCTCAACTTCTTTGGAGGGGATGTCTTTGTTGTCTTAATTTTTGATGAATCAGTCCTTAATTCTATAACATACAACAAATCCAACTTATATTTCGCTCATTTTAAGAGTTCATCTTTTAAGTTAAACTTTCTATTTTGCTCAATGACTATCTTGAAGTTGGAAAGATGATTGTCTTTATCTTTGCTCTTTTTCACTAGATTGTTAATATAATTCTCCAAGTGCTTGTGTGAGTTCATCAAATATTTTTATCATGGGTTGTTGATAGGTTGCATTACATTTTGTAAGCCAAAAGGTATTATTGTTTGGCAATAAATTGCAGCTTGGGTTTAGAAGGCAGTTTGCTTCTCATCTTCAAGGGCAATTTTGATTTGATTGTATGCTATGACCTATAATGAAAACATCTAGTGAGATGAGGTGTTATTTATCATAAGTTCAATAAATGGTAGCAGAAAGTCATTCTTAAGACATGCTTTCATTCATTCATTCTTTTTCTTTGCCGATACTTTGTTAGATGTCCAGTCAGAATATTTCTTTCTAATGAAGCAAGCCTCAGTTAACTTTTATGCTTCTGTCAACAATTTTCTTCCAACGCAATTCTAATGTTTAGTAAAGCTTGATGAACTAGCATTGCATTGGGATGCATGGTCAACTTAGTTTCAACAATCTCAGAGTTTAATCCTGGTATCTCCTAATATTTCAAAAAAGAGACTTTGAATTTTTGGAGTAAAGACTTGATTTCATTAGTTTTGTTTTCACTCAATAATACACTTATGAAGGTAAACCTATGGTCTCCATTCATTTCATTTAAGTAAACAACAGTGGCCTGAGGTCTATCTTCTATTTCTGTAGACAACTCTTTGAGTGAATTATAGATTAAGGTGTGTCTTTATTTTCCTCATCCTGCTTGCCAAAGTCCTGTTTTGCAAGGGTTTCCTGACATATCCAGGATGTGAAGGCATTGGTTTTAGATTTTTGGCCCCTCTGTTGTAGATTTTCCATCCTGACTATGTAGTCTTGATTGATTTGGCAACCATAAATTCTAAAAGTTACAATCCCGATCTGTTATGCTTCTTGGAAGATTTTTATTTATTAATTACTAGGGAAAGATGAAGGTGCTGTGGTAAGATTTCCTTTTTCGCCTTGCATTCTTCATGTTTAGAAATTTGACTTGTCTGGTCAATCATCACATTTACAAAAATGGTTTCTCCTTTCCCTGTGCCCATATTTGTAGCGCTTAAAATGTCTTCGTTTCTTCAATAATGTAGTCATCCCTTGAAGTGAAGACCGTTGAGCAACTTTGGGGAGTATGACCATCAGACTCTTGTAATGAAAATGTTTTAGACATTAAAGTTTTCATTTTTCGAAGTTGTAGGCTTTGTGAGTTGATCCTTTCCCATGACTAATAGGAATCTATCATTTTCTTTTTTTGGCTTGGACATACGCTTTCTAATTTTCTTCATCATCTTCTTCATTTTGACTTCCACAGTGTGGTGCTTTTTGGTTATTGACCTGAACATACTTCTTTTGTCATTTAAATAATTGTCTTTAGATTTTCCTTGTAGCGTTGTTGCATTTGTCGACCTTTTGAAACTTGTCTCTATTTTGTGCTCTTCCACATCTTGGAAATACTTCATGTGTTAATACATGTTTAAAGGGATTATTTCGTAATCATAAAGCGATGGTTTCTCAAGGAGAGCCTTGTCAGATCTGTTGGTATCATCGACATAAAATTTTACTTTGGATTCCAACTTTCTCATTTGGATAAGCAAGACCATTGCTCTTACAACGTTTTGATTGTGCAGGTTGAAGCCAAAAATTCTTATCTTTGTTGTTGTTAAATGATGCATTTTTAGGGGTCAAAGCATCTTGTGTTCTAATGAATAACAAGTTAACAAGTGACTTTGGGTCAATGAGGATCTTATTTATTTAGATTCCTTGTATCATATTACAATATGCTGTGAATGTCATTTTCAGTAAAAAATGTTCCTCTTAATTCATGCGCGAAATTCATAGATTCTTTTCCACTCCACCCGTCACACTATCCCTCCTTCAACAGAGAAAACAACTATTGATGTGTGCCTTGAACATAGTGCTTCTTTCACATTCTCATTGGCATATTGCACTGGATACTTCCTTCACACCTTTAGGTCTTCTTTTGAAGAATCCATATATTTCTTTGAAATAAAAATTATATCATATATGTTCAAGAATATTGTTTCTTTAGATGTCAACTACATTGCATTCCATTCCTTATTGTCATGTGGACTAATTGTCAAGTTCAACCATCTTGATGATTTTATTTTGTTGTGCTTAGGCCATAATGGTAAGTATCATGTATCCTTTCCTTTTCTAGGATTCGTCAGAGCCACAAATTTAGCTTTCATCCCAAAATCTTCTCCATCAAAAGTTCTTAAGCCGCTTCCTAGATGTGTCTTGTTGACTCGTTCTTCTTTGGGGTGCCTCTGCTTTTCCTTCTTTGGGAAAGCAAAGTTCTTCAAAATTATAGCTGTTGACAGCTTACACTATGTAAGATGGTGCTTGTTTAGTTTTTTTCTATCTTTTCATCTTCAAAATCATGTAAAGATTGAGGCATGAAATCTTTTGGAGTGATATCCAACCTTATTTCATGTCCATATTCATCGAGGTGATATGTTTATTTCATGTTATCATCAACTTTCTTTTGACCAAAAGGAATTCATCCTTTGGATTTGTCCTATTCTCATCTCATTGCACCTTATTCAATTTTGCATATTTCACCACTCGAATGAACTCCTGGAAAGTATTGATTTCTTTGGCGCTTAAGAAATACACTATTCTGTTGTCAATGTTAAACATTAACAACTGCACTATGTAAGGCTCTTTCAAGTGATTGGTCACCCCATAAGGTGAGGTTTCTCCATCAAGTGATATATTCATGATAGATTCACCTCGTATTATTTTCTCTGCAATCATGTTTACAAGAATTATCTTTTAAGTGGTGTTGGCAAATTGTGTAACAAAAATGGATTCCATTTCTGCAAACATTTTTATGGAGTTCTTTTTTCACCCAAGTATTATTCAAAGGTGAACCCTGATAGCTTATTAATGAATTTTCTTAGCTTAGGTGCATCATTCTCATATGTGGTACCACACATAGACTTGAATTGTGCCATTGTTTGGGGTTTCCAATACCTTTGAAATATTAAATTTCCTTGAAACGTATCCCTTTGGATGTTGTACTTGGTTATATTCAGCAGGAACTGGGCAATCTCTACTATTAAATTTTTACAAAATCCTTTTCCTTAGGATCTATAAATCTGGTGGCTATCATGTCACAAGTTGTGATTTTGTTACTAAATTTCCCTCATGTAGCATTTTCTTCATTTCATGCTGTGCCAACGTACAAACCTCTTTATTGGTCTTAGAGCTTTTAGGTTGCAGAGAACCACCCGTCATTGCATCATGTGGAATTCCCTGGTTGAGTCCTCAGAGTTGACATTCCGATCCAAGAGATGCATATTCTTTTGACTTCAAGTTATTACGTGAGGTGGGTGAGCTCTCATCTTGCTCTTCATTAGTTTATATTAGCTTAAAGATTTGAAATTTGTTGGTCCTTGATGTTAGGCGACCTTTGCAAAGTAATTGGGCCCCCTTCAATTTCTCTCATCCCTCCTTGGATTCACTAGGGATCAATTGACAGTATATTCCTCAACCTTGGGTTGCAATCTCTGCTTGTTGGCCATACTCACTGGTTGAGGCCATTTTCCGAGCTTGTGAGCTCATCATTAATGAGTCTTTGAGATCTCTTATGTTCCCCACAAATCTTGCAATATGAACTTTCCCTTTGTTGCAATTAGTCATTTTTCTCGGAGGCCAGATGCCCTGTCAATTGCTGGCAATGATGATATTAATTGCCTGGTGAACTCCTACAAGTTTCTTGTCTGTTATGCTTGAGCAACTGCACTTTTTTAGGGTTCCTCATTTTAAGGAGATATTTGCCTTGCTTTAACTTTGGCCCACATGGCTTTTTACTTTAGATTTGCTGGTGGATGTTCTAAGAAGCACTGCAGTTAGATTCCCGTATTTAGCCATTTTCAGCATAATCTTCAGCAATGCTTCTAATTTGGCATGAAAAAGCAACTTCGTCCATCAAATTGAACCGCTTCAAATTCATTAAAAGATAATTAGCATTGCAATAGAAGGTCTTGCCAATGACTAATATATTCTAAAGTCGATTCACCTTCTTTCGTCAAATCTTTTGCAAGGTCAATAGTAGGAGCTCTAAAGTTTCAAGCAAGCCTTTGATGGTAATCGTTGTTTAGTGGCTTTTTGGTATCTCTTCTTGATTCTTTTGACTCACCTCCATTGATGTATGCACAAGAACATAAATTCTCATTTTCCTAGTTTTCAATGGTTAACTAGCTTGACTTTTGCTAGCCTCCAAGTTCGAAATCCATTGACTCTTTGCATAGAGCTAAAGTCGCAATTGTGGAAGAGTCATAACTTCCAAATTGTTTTTCTATGACCAATTGTCCCATGTCTATTTGGTTGAGAGTCCCACCGTTGTGATTGCCCTTGTTTAAAGAATTACTTTGAGTGGAGGAATTTAGGAGCTCTTTATTATTGCATATGATGCAAACAACTTGATTGTTATCAACGGTTTGCACCTTATTTTTTAACTAATTGCTTGTACCAAATTTTTATCTTGGTTGGTTTGGTTTGGGTTGTAGAAGGTCTTAAAGTTTCATGCCTCTCATTTTATTACATGAATTATTTGAATCTATTGTCTCTTGTACTTAGGGGCTCATTTCTTGTACACTACTTTTGAAAGTGACACATGTAGGTTCAATCTCCATTTTGATTAATTATGTGCAGTCACGTTATCTACAAAACTTGTACTCCTTGGCTTTGTTTTCTTTTTGGATCTTAAGGTTTTTGGTAACTTTTAAGATTTATGTCTTAAAACACTTAGTAAAGATGTGTCAACAAGACTTAAAGCTAGTCTAACATAATTTGCCTTTTGATATTCCTTGTCATATGTTCCTTTTCATCGCCTTAATATGCTTTTCAAGTTTCAATCCAAAATCACGGTGAAAGTTTGAAGCTTAGGTGGTGGTCGATGGTCGTGTCAAAGAGCTTTAGAAAGAGGATTATCTTTTTTATATTAATCAGGCCTCTACCTTCTTAAGCAATTTTAACAATCATTCTTCTTTGTTGGGAAGATAATATTCACTTGTTTTTCATTGGGAATGACGATGTATGGTATTTTGGTCCTACATAATAATGGGATAAGGGTTGGCATGACTATTGTTGTCATCATAATAACAATTTTTTGAGACATTCTAGTAAAAAGAACATATCTATTGAGTGTGTCAAGAAATTTGTATGGTCAGTCTAACACAATAATGAACAAATCAAAAGAAAATATTTTTATATTTTCATTATCTTATGAGAATTTTTTTATTTGTGTATTCACCACTTCTATGTTATAAAATTAATTATTTTCTTAGAATTTAAGAGGGCCTTCAATCAAAGGTTTAGTAATTCAAATAAGATTTGAGTACAAATAGAAAATAATCTGAGGTAAGAGGATGGGTTTAATCAAGGTCTTATGGTTATATCGTTTTACGATCATTTAGATTAGTTTATTAGTCTTTGGTTGTTAGGGAGTATCAAACGTGACCATATTTTTCGTGTTTAGAGTTATAAGTTCTTTCATCCAAAAAATTTTTTCAAAGAATTAATTTAGGTTATTTGGATAAGAGATTGTGGGGTGATTAAGTCTTGACATGAGATTTAAGATTGATCCTAAATGTTTCTAAATTTTTTTTTTCAAATTAGCCATTGGGTATGTTTGACCATATTTCTCGTATCTCATAATTTCTTCCTTGTTATTTATTTTTAGCCAAAGCCATGCTCATTAATCCCAACCAAGATAATAACAAGGCATTAGATTTCATAAACCCCAAAATTAAGACAATCAAATAGTTCATATAAAATTTTGAAGGTATTTTTAATGATGTCATCTGTCATCTAATGTTGACAAAATAATCCATTGTTTAGATCTACAATTTCTAAATATGGCGAATAATTATAGTTTTCAATATATTTTAGAGCTTAATGCCATAAAAAAATTAGTACTTTAGAAAATTTTCTTTTACAAGAAAAGCCTTGGTTTTAATAAAAAAAATCTTTATGTCACAAATATGATTTTAACAATAAAAGATTAATGGTCCAACCTAAATGATTTTGAGGGAACCATGTCTTCTTAATCGGGTTTATTTCCCAACCTTAATTACTTTTTCTTTTGTATCCAAATTATACACAAACTATTGAATCTTTGATGAGAGATTGTTCTCAAATTCTAAGAAAGTAATTAATGATATGCAATTGTATCTATTAAAAGTGATGAATCTCCAATAAAAAAAACTCTCACATGAGTGAAAAGTATGAAAATTGTTTTAAAATTTGAAGAGTTCTAATTTGTTATATTTATCCATATGATAAATTTTATATTATAACATCCAAAAGTTGCAAGGATAACCATAATAAAGGATTTATCTATTATACCCTCAAAGCCTTGAAGATTGAACTCTTAAAAGGCAAATATTCACCTAGATGGAACTCAGAAGAAACATCATGAACCAGAGAAAATTTTGAAGAATGTACATTTATCAAGAAAAAGAGATTGTTGTTGAGAAGAAATAAAGAATCACCATTCATGAACTTGAACAAGAAAACTTTTGTGAACATTCACTTAATCCTTTATTACTTGGATTGCTTGGGTGCCTTTTTTTTTTTTTCTGCCATTCACTTCTGCCCTTTTTTGGTCAGTGAGGATATACCTTAATAGCATGCATACAGGGCTTGTTTAAATTACAAAAATGGAAACTAAAGTTTTGTTACTCGAAACAAGTTTTGCAAGCTTGGTAATTTGGATTGTGGATGCTTTATTTGATTCAAACCGCAGCAATTTAAGATCTCTATATTAAATAAGACAAGTCTTTTCTTTATAGGTCCTATTTGATGTTTTGAATGGTCTTTGAAAATAGTCGTCAGTTTTTGTTACTAAGGTATCTGGCTCAATGTATCTGTTCTTTTTGGACAGTGACATCCATAACCTACGGTATGAGACTCTGAAGCAGCAATACGAAATTGTAAGAACGTTACATTTTGCATTTTCTAGTAAAATATGCTGCCTGCATCACGGAACTGATGGAATATATGTTGTGGGAATTCATAGGTAAAATTGAGGACATCAGTTCATGAAACATATTACATTGGCTCACATGTCATGCAATATGGTGAACTAGATCTCAACGATGAACCTGTGTTCTTGTACATGGGTTCAAATCCTGCTAATGACAATTCTACCATTGTCGGGGACAACGCATTGACTTCAATTCCAAGCGTCGTGAATCAAAGAGATGCAGAACTCGTTTACTACTGGCATAAGGTACCTTCTTTTGCAGAGACTCGTGCATCATTTTCATGGCAAAGATCGCTCAGCTGATTTGTATGTACCCGTTTCCCTTTCAACAGTTTCACCATTATCCTGAAGGATCTACCAAGAAGCTGGATTCTCAGAGAGAGTTGGCTGACATAATGGCTCATCGTGTACATGTGGATAACAGCATAAGCCTCATTAGTGAGCTCCTTTTTGGAAAAGAGAGAGGAAAGGAGGTATTAAAGGCTGTTAGGCCTCAAGGACTACCTTTGGTGGATGACTGGGGCTGCCTCAAGTCGTTTGTAAGCTCCATGAACACCCCTTGTGAATTAAACCTTACTTCTCTCTTAACAGTTCGTTTGATTGTTAATATCATTGAAACTTCGAACTAATGATCACCTGCTCTTATTCTTCTCCAGGTGCGAACTTTTGAAACACATTGTGGATCTCTGTCGCAGTATGGATTGAAACACATGCGCTCATTTGCAAACTTCTGCAATACTGGTATCAAGGGGAACATGATGGCGAAGGTGTCAGCTCAAGTGTGCCCTTCAATTCCTTCCACATCCTGGAGTTCTCTTTACAAGGGCTTCAGTGCTTGACTATAGGCCATTCAAATAAATCTACTAGTTTGCCTGCCTTGAACAACATTTGCATTTAGAAGGTGGTCAGCTAAGATAAGCTTGTAACTTTTGGCAGAATGCCCAGATTCAAGAAACTATGATATGTAAATGATCTGCACATCATTGTGTGGGCTTTGTATTGTTATGTTGATGGCTTGTGAGAATGTTTCTTGTAAATAGTTCTGTGCAAGTCTGTATGCCCAGCCTTGCTGTTGCATGTCTGAACTGCCACTTTATGTTGCATTAAATCGAAACTTGTGGTTTATGTTGTTCTTCTGCTTTACTACCCATTGAAAACTGTAGCATTTTGCTTCTGTGCCTTAAGCATTATGATACATGAGTATAGCCAGTATCAAAAAATCTCAAACAATGGACATTTGTTTTAAATATTTAAAATTTTAAAACAAAAAAATATATAATTTTCTTAATTTATTTAAGATATATTTGTTTCTTTGTCTTAACCAACCAATAAATTCATCTAAATTGTGCAATAAAATGACAAATCATTTTCTTCAAATCATTAATTCTCCTAGCTTACATTAACTATCATAAACGAATTACAATCTAAAATTCACCTTATTCTATAATCCTTTCTCTAAGTTAGTGACTCGTGTCCAATTCTCTTTTTTTATTACTCTTATATGATTTTTTTCTCCTTTTCTTTTACGTGTATCATCACAAGTCTTGTATTAGACTTTAATGACACTTTTATGCATCAATTAAAGAGAAAAGGAACCCCTTATTTTTACATTATCTTAATTATTTATTTGATTTTTAAATCTATTTAGTGAACTATTAAAATATCTATATGTTTTTGGATTTCAATACAACTAATAATTCTTTAATCATTTTGTCAATATTGATTTTAAATACTTTAAATAAATGTAATATGAATATTTTTTTGAGTTAAAATCAAATATGCATTTACACATATATATAATATTGATAATGAAGAGCATATCAACAAATACAATATTTGAAGTTGTTAATCATTTTAATGTAACTGTAACTAAACCAAACTAAGATTTATAATAATCTTGAACACTTAAATCATATAATAAAAGAATAAAGAGATGAATAAGAGATTGTTCATAAGAACTTTCATAAATCACAATAACAGAGAGGAAGGCATTATACTCTCCTACTTTCTCTCAATTTTATATTAACAATCAAAGAAAGCAAGAATTCACTTTTTTTTTCCTCAAGGAACTAAAGCAAAACTAAACAAATACAAAGTACATACTTTGAAAGATAACTATATATGATATATATATGAGATACATTAATAAAAAAGAAAAAACTCAAACCATAAAATATGGCCAACTTAATACAATCAAGGAAACCTTGTCTTGCAATTTCTTATGGATCACCTAATGTAGTTCCATGATAGCATAAATGGTTGATCTAACCCATCACAATGTTTGGAGATTGGATTTGGTTGTGTCTAGCTATTCTAGATTGACATAAACCATCATTGTAGTTGGAAGACAACATGATGTGATTGAAGTCAACAACTTGAGGTTGGAAATACTTAAGAAACCCAAAATAAAAGTAACAACCCCTTTAACAATTATATATGCTACAGTTATAAAATTTTATCAATAACCTCAGACGATATCAACCTATGAAAAAAACACATAAATATAATATAAACCTCCTATTAAAGTATTTAACTTGACCTAAGATATTCTACATAACAATTTTCCATAGATTTGATAAAATTGGATCTCTAATAATTTTTATAAATATTTGGAATGATTTATTAGGTTTTAATCCTAATATCTAAATATTTTTTAATTTAAACTCTATATTTATACTTAAGACTGTATTTTTTTTATAATTCTTTTTTTTATTATTGATGTAATCCACTTGGAACTTGATTATAAATATCCTTAAGGTATAAACTACATGAATTCTAAGTTGAATTATGCTTTTATTATCTTGGCATATTAAATATGCAATCCCCCTATGTTAGCTATTTAGTTTAATAGTCTTTCATTAATAAAGTTTAGTACTCCATTTTTTTACTGTCTCATTCTATTTCTATGCAAATTACGAAATCTCTCCATAACAAAAATGCTTAGGTTCTTGGTCGCATTAGATAAATAGGTTTGCAATAACTTGAAGAATCGTTGTGTAAGAAATTTCTCTCTATCAAAGTTGTTTTACAAACTTTCTTCAGGGCCATGATTCCGTTAATGTAGAGTGCATCTATTAAAAGGTCATTTTTCAAAGGAATGCGAGCCAAGCTTGTGTTGGAGGGATATAAATGTCATGTTTTAGTCTCATTTTGCTGATATATTGCTCTTTTTTTGTCTTCTTATGCCAACTAAAATATGTTTTGTCCCAAATATTTATTTTAATATATTAAGAACATAGCCTTACTTATATATCTCAAATTAATTCCCTTAATGATTGATGTGAGACTATTAATTCATATTAGAATTTCACTTAGAGTTTATAAATAATCATTCCTTTAGTAGTTTCACATTTGTGACATCATTCTATTATTACTCTCTACTCTCTTTAGTTTTGATATTATATACCAACCAATTTTGATATGGTTCATCATCTGTAAGAAATACCACTCCAATATTATAATACAATGACTTGACCTTATTATGGATGTGTTATCCCTTTTAAGCTTCATATATTAACAAAAGTATATTTTATTTTCTTTACATCTTAAGATTATGATATACCATATAAAAACTATAATGATTTCCTCCATTCAATAATGTAAGATTATTTACCATTGCATCCCTTTATCTCAAAGTCTACTAAAAGCCAATTTTTATTTAGTGATTTTATCTCTCGAACACTATTAGGTGATTACTGAACATCCTCTTTAGTCTTGAGTATTATAATGTAACGCTAATACAAAGTTATTGAATGAAAGTTTCCCCAACTTTAAATGAAAATCTTCCATCTTAATATTTTGGAATAGCTTGCTTAAATAATGGGAATGATAATCAAGAAACTATTTCTTAATGTCCAAAAGTACTTTCCTACCTAACCCTTAATCACATCATAATAAATCATAATGTCAACAAATTTAATTATAAAATTAGGACAATGAATTGTCTTGTTTTAAAGAATATATTTCTTTTAATAGTTTTTAATGATATGTTTTAGGAAAGTACTTTTTCTTTAAAAACACCTTCATTTAGTCTTGCTTCTAATTGGCTCTTGTCTTTATAAAATTAATGCTCTACATTAACCAAATGTTTGTGAGCTTGATTGATTATTTCTAACTTGAAAATCTTACATGACATATTAAGCATCCGCCCACTAATCCATAATAGTGAGTATAAATCAAAGATTAAATAAAAATAAAAAAACACAAATCACCATAAAGTAGTTACTTGACAAAGATAAAACCAAAATTGATCTAACCAAGCTTAACAACTTATTTATAAATAAAACAAAATAAAAGAACTCAATAATAAAAGTATATAAGAAAAACCATAAAATGAAGTATACTAAACCATTATCACATGATATAGATAATATCAACACGTATACAAAACCATATAATTCCATTGGATATTAACTCTACCATTAAGTCAACTAGAGAACATGATAATAATCCTTACCCCTCAACGTAGTTGATGCATTATCAATGACATAAATAATAATGAGATTCTGAAAAGCTTAATAGATAAATGTTATAAGGTAACACGACATAGAAATAATATAGCATGTCAAATTGATATAAAATAATCTCATGATGTCATAATACGATATAACTAGACATAAAAAGAACAAATCATAAATGATCTAATAAACTAATGTATACAAGTAAAACTAAGTAAAATATAAGCACAAGTTTTTCATCATTTTTATTCCTAATTATCAATATTTTCTATTTTTATATGGCCGAAAATTTTCTTTTGATTCCTTTTTATTTGATCCAATAATAATTATATTTGTACATAAATCACCTCATATTAGCATCTAACCAAAATAATATAATATGTAGATTTGTACATATGATCACCTGTTAAGTATTGCTTTTAGATGCATACTTTATTTTCTTGCATAGAGTATTAATAACGCATACATAATGAGGTAAATAAGACTAAAAAATATAACTTCTAGACTTGTACTCAGAATTAGCTATTTTATAAATTAAAGATAATATATCAAAGAATCTATTTTTTATTATTTTATTCTATTTTTCTTTCAAATTTTTAATTATATCCATATTTTTATGTATTAGATGTAATTAAGATGGTTTAATAAAATTCTATTGAAATATATCATACATTTTCTAATGTGACCAATTATACATTTCACATTAATATTCATACTGTGTTCAAATTACACAATAACATAAAGCATGCAAAATGATTTACATTTTAAAATCAAACATGTATAAATTTAATAGCGTATTTGCATCTTAGTTACTAAATTATTTACATGAATTCAAGATGACAACTCCTTGACCAATCTCTTTTTGCTTAAGGTTTCTTAAAGTATTATACATACATAAAAATTTGTTTATAATTCTTAATATGATATAACTAACATCTATTTCTAATTTATTTAATCCTAAAAATTCGTTTTATTTCTTTTTTGTTATTATGTAATGTACTTGTATGATTTTCTTATTATATAATTAGCCATTCTACATTATTTCTTCTTAATTCTATAACTTATCGTATGATACAATTGGCTAGATTGTCTAATACAATTAGCATCTTGTTTATTATATTTGTTTGATTCCATCCCACAATATTTTGATCTTTATCAATCATATGATATGATCACCGACATTATGTGATTACAAACCTTCTTCCAATTGATTTTATTTGACCCAACTAATTCTCATACTAGAAAGATTTGGCACATCATCCATTTTGATAAACACTTCCACTCCTCTATTAAACAGCTCAAAACATCATAAGTACAATCCACACTACTATATCATATGATCCACACACACTATTAAGTTCTAACTTAACAATCATTGTACAATAACAATCACCCATATTGTATTTGTATGATATACCTTTAAGCCTAATACAATCCTATAATAGATTGATTGATGATTTAACCCAAACTAACTCATATTGATATCGCTTACTAAATTCTACCAAACTTGCAATGCATCTTTTACCATAACTGAGTTATCATCCAGTATAATCAATTTATTGATGCTTGTATGACACACGACGAACTAGTTTGATTTTTCATTTCAAACAATTTCAATTGATTATAAAAATACAATTTGAGTCATTATACTTATATGATATTACACATATAATAAATTTTATATCACGAATCTCTTAGTTCCTATTCAAATCACCTTTTAAATCCCTTCTAAAAACATTATAATTTTAATTATAACTCATATCAATGTCTAATTGCCATGACCCTTCATCAACTTTTCCTAGATTTTAGTATCACATCATCTATTTTTTTTTACTTTTTTAAAAACATATAAATCATTATTTCATGTTTTATACAAAGAAAATAAAATCAACTTTTAGAATTCTTTGAATAAGCCTTTTAAACTCATGGTTGAAATAACTTTTAATACATTACTCTTTTCAACAAAATCCTTTTTTTTTTAAAAACTTGTGAAGCTAATAATAAATCTTATCTTAAAAACCATTTGGCATAGAATTACAACACCAATAAGGAAGCCATTTTAGCTTTAAGCAACTCCATTTTTTAAACATAATAGTCTTACAAGTTTAAAGAAAACTAGGTTTAATCATCATCATGTAAAATGCTCTATTGCATGTTCATTATCATCATATAAAAAAATATTAGCTCTATTACATATCCTAACTTTATTCTCATTTTTACTTGATTGTATCGTATGATATACTTTTAGCATACGATACGATAAAATTCTTTTTTCAATCCCACAGATTTGTTCAACTCTATATGATTATGCGATATTCATTACTTGATCGTATTAATACGATACTTTATTTTATATTGTATGTTCTACTTTTATTTATATAATTTTGTTTTACATTATATTATACAATGATCTTAAAAATGTCAATTTTCATAAACAATTTAAAAAAATTTATGAAATATTTCAAATATATAAATATCTTAGATTAATTTCAAAATATTTTTATTTTACAAATTGCAAATGTTACACTAACTTATTAAAATTTATATAAAAGCAAGTTAAATTCAATAAAACAATTTTAAACTATTGCATCTACTTGGCAAATTGCAGTTTTTCTTGTTTTCTTTGTTTTTTTCCTTGAAAATAATTTTTATTTTAAAACAGCCCTAAACTTGAAAATATATTTAAGGTAGATGAAAATGGTGTTTCTTTAAACCTGTTCTGAATTTTAAAATATAATTAATATGGAAAATGAAATTATTAGTTATAAGGTCTCGGCCATGATCATTTTCCGAAATCAAAACCCGCATACTTAACTTCAGTAGATTGGTGAAAGAGAACGATAAGCGATCATAGTGGTCGGCAACGCCCGTCCCTTCTTCCCACTGTCTCTCCTTAAGCCCTATTTGTCATCTGCTTTCTTCGTGCTCAAACTTTCGATCTGTCTGCAACCATTATTTTGTCGGAAGGGATCCACAAGCTAACCGGAATGGATTTGCTTCCGACTGAGACGCCGACACTTAACCGTCGGCAAGGGTTTCGGTCATTGAAATTAGTGAATATCTCCATGGACGAGGCCCTTGCGGAGAAGCCAGTAGGCGTGGACTACGGCGTCCTCGAGAATGGGCTCTCCTACTACGTCCGATGCAACTCCAAGCCCCGGATGCGCGCTGCCCTTGCACTCGCTGTTAAGGTCGGGTGAGTCGATCGGTTCTTCTTCTTCCTTCACTGTGTTTACTTGTCAGCCTTTTACTATTTGAATTGTGTTTGTTGGTGGCCCAGCTGCTAGATTGTTTCGTTGTGTTTCTTGGTGGCCAAGCTGCTATAGTGTTTCGTTGATGCTGGTTGGGTCCAGAGGATTCTTTTCTAGTTCAATTGGTTATATTAATAAAGATAAAGCGGACTTTGTTTCAATGTGGACTCGGAATGTTAATTTATTGTTTATTTATCGATCTGATTGAGGCAGCGAGCATACTCATTTTGTTTCTTCATCGAGTCATATTCGCAGCCCTTTCAGCTTCAACTCCACAGCAACTTTGCGGTTTCCTTGTCCGTTCTCTCCGTGTTTCATGACGGGTGGTCAGCCCTTGGTTCTTTTTTTATGTTGAGGTTAGAACTGGACGATAATTGATCTTTGGACCTTTGTTACAGTGCTGAAGATCTTTATTAACTAAGCGAGTATGAGACTCTCAGCGCTGTTGTCTCTAAGTGGAATTCCCCCACTTGAATGGCTCTCTGGGAAGGTGGCTGGTTTTTCTTCCTCTCCTCGGAAGGCAAAAATTCTTCTTTTGAGGTGGCACCTTGCTTGTTCCGGACCTTCCTTGTTGTCTCTGTTGCCAGTTTCCGATCAACAGTGGAGAACTGCATCTACAAATCAATAAAACATGGAAAAACAGTGATAGGATAGGAGCAGAATTAGGTTAAGATAGAAGGAAAGGAGACTTGAGGAAGAAGAAAGAGGAGAAAATGGTTAAGAATGCAATTAATGAAATCACATGGTTAAGAGAAGTGCCAAGATGGCAAATAAAACCAATACAATTAGCTATTTTTCTCTGCTTGCATGGTCCGGTGTTCCTTCTTCCAATTTGGCATTTGGTGTGGTTGACTTGACTTCATTGACTCCTCGTATTCATTACATTCCTTGCATTCCATCTTGCTTAATAATTTAATATTATTATTTCTTCAGTTCCCTTCAGGGCACAAAGCAGATAATAAATGACACCCCCACTATAGTTATGTGATATTGATGAGCCTTGTGTGATTAAAGACATCTCTAAGTTAGGGACATGTTTTCTTGACATTTCATTGTAAATGTTCCCCCATCAATAAATTGTTGGGTGATTCCACCTTCCTCATCGTATCATATCTGTTTCCCTTAACTGTTGTTATGAATAATGGATTAGGATCAAACCCCTGGTCTGCTCCAAGAGGTTTTGCACCTTCTTTAGGAGTTGTAAAATCAGCTATTTTTTTTTGTCTTTTGTTGTTTTGAATTTCTTTGGATGGATTTCCTAATGAAGAACTAGAACTTCTTCTTGAAATGACTTGCTTTTTCAAATGTCTATAATATTAAGAACTGGATGACTGATAAGATTTTTTTTTTTCTTGTTGTTGAAGTTATCTTTTACTTACTCGAGAATTTTCACCTTGAAACAACTCCTTGTTCTTAGTTTTCTTTGCTAAAGTACTCTATTTTTACCAATTTTTGTAGTGGTAATAACATTCAATTTCATTGCATTTTAATTGTGAAAATTTTACCTATTCTTTACTAAGGTAGAAATTTTTTCTTTTGATACCTCGATTGAGTTATCTTATTTCTTAAATTTTGTGATGTTCTGTTGTATTGTTTGAGTTTGTTATTGGCATAGAACATGCAATTTAGTCAAACAATCCTCTTTGTTCTCCACTAAATAGGATTCTTTTTTGGTTAGCCTTTTAAATTGATTCTATGCATACGCCTTATTAATACCTAATTGAAGAAAAAAATTCCACAACAATTCATGGTTAATAATTTTGGTATAATGAATAATACTTCATCTAAAAGTCATAAAGGACATAATCTTTGTTTTCATATCAAAACATATCAACTTGCCATTTTGTTAGTCAGGAGAGGGGATATTCTTCCTTTACATTTATTCTAATTTGGGCGATCTTGAGATGTTTGTTCTTCATTTCTTGCTTTATTTTGCATCCTTTGAATTAGGAACATCTCCTTTTGATGTTGCAATGCTTGTATTATCATAATTTTCATGCCATCCAATGTAAAATTATTTAGCAACACAACTTTAGGTTAATTTGATAATAGAGTTTGAGGATCATCTCACTAATTACAACCCTTGCATATAACGAGCCGTGTCTTCATTGTATATTTGTTGATCTAGAGAATTTATTTACTTTGTTCGTTTCCTTTAGGACTCATCTTACAACTGGGGAAATGGATTGTTATTTTTGTATTTAAGTGTTATTGTTATTGGAAAAGAGGTGCAATCACTACCAGTCATTTGTTTTTCAATGGCTTGTATTCCTTAATTATAAAACATTTTATTTGGTTTGATGGCAGCTCAGTTTTGGAAGAGGAGGAAGAGCGTGGGGTTGCTCACATAGTGGAACACCTTGCCTTTAGTGCTACAAAGAAATATACCAACCATGATATTGTTAAGTTTCTTGAAAGCATTGGTGCAGAGTTTGGTGCTTGTCAAAATGCTTTAACATCTTCAGATGAGACAATTTATGAACTACTTGTTCCTGTAGATCGGCCTGACCTATTATCTCAGGCTATATCTGTGCTTGCAGAGTTTAGCTCTGAGGTGCATTTCTATATTTAATTTATTTAATCATGATTACTTGATTTGTTGTTTATTTTTGTTCTCACGCATGTTATAGGTTCGGGTTTCTACGGAGGATCTAGAAAAAGAACGAGGTGCTGTTCTAGAAGAATATAGAGGGGGGCGTAATGCATCTGGTAGGATGCAAGATGCCCATTGGATTCTAATGTTTGAAGGATCAAAGGTATTATTCCATTTGTTCTTTAGCATCTTACAAGCATTTAGTAAATAGATTTTTGCTAGAAGCATATTTTTTATCAATCAATGCATTGCTGTCTAACCTTGTTATTCATTGTATCAAAGCTACATGTTCTTTCACTACTTTTTATTGTGTTGAGCGTGTGATAATGTTTTGTGCTATTCTCATTTGGCGACATTCAAGAAAATAAATTATATAGGAATTTTTAATGTAAGATTTGATTTTGTTCATTTGTGGTAATGTATCATGTATGCAAAGTTATCAAATAAATACTCATATTTTGATCATTTTTAAATCGTTGAACTTGATTTGACTTTTTGACTAATAATATAAAATGCATTCCTTGGTTTATCACATGCTAGGTATGAAAGGAATCATGTCCCATCAACACAAGATATGATGTGATGAAAGGGGTTTATCCTCCACCACATATACTTAAGAGTCAAAGTTTATTGTTATGGCTTTACATTAAAACAAGTGTGTTCAGCATGTCTATCACAACAAATAGTTATGAGATGTAGATTTGTGTGTTTGAAGTTTTAAAGGTGTGTACTCTTAAAAGGTTAAAAAACATAGTTTATTGATAAAACAATTATAGATAAATGAAAGTAATTACAATGACAAAACTATAAAACTATTTTGTATTTGTCTTAAAGTGTGAACTGTTTTAGATTTTTTATTTATTAAGAATGAAATTGTTAAATATCTATGCAAAAAGGGGGTGAATTATAGCAATCACAAACTAAAGGATAACAATTAAAATAATTGAAGTCTTATTTTTTTGAAAGTAATTCTTTTATATATTGTTTAACAAAATCTTGTTACTTGGAAAATTCTTTGTGCGAGGTATATAATAAATTAAATAACATATTTTTAGGTGTTTTAATCTAAATTCGGATCTACATATACTATAGTGTAAAAGGCTAAGCTTATAGTAATAACACATTTCAAAAATGTTGGTAGCAAAACCCATATTGGGCCAAAAGACTCTATAAAGCATAGACTCAAGAGAGCTTAAAATATTGGGCTAAAGGACCATATAATCATTAGTTTAAAAGATTTTACAAGGTGACTAAATGACTAATTGAAGAAGCAAGATGAAGTCTCAACAATTGGACAAATAACCATTGTAAAAAGCTTAAGTATACAAAATTCTATAATCCAATAAGATTATCAAGAGGCTTGCTAAATTGATATAACACTTAGAATTGATTTGCACAACTTAGCTCAAGAGAAACATATTAAAGGAAGGCTTAGATAGAATGAGATTTAAGTTCAAGTGCTACAACTTAATATTTTTCTTTGCTTTTCAATGATGATCTTCAAGTGTGAATCCTTCTAAATGATATGTAAAGTTTCATTTATTTTTTTAATTGTTTGGAGGCTATTTATATTGTTTTAAGTAGATCTCTAGCATTTATTTTCTCATATTCGAAAATTTGGCCCAAATAGTTACTTAGAAAAATATGCGAATGATATCATACTATCTTATAATCGTATTGTATGATAGGCTTGAAATATATTAGTCGTATTGTACTATATGGGACTTGTATTATACTATCCAAGAGTTATATTATATTATAGGCTTTAAATATACCAATTGCATTGTATGATAAATATTATTGTATCGTTCGAAATTATCAAGCTTACCATCTCATTTATAGAAATTTTTCTAGACGTTTTATCATGCTATATGAAATAAATTATCATACTATATGAAATTTGGGGTTTCAAGTTGCTTTTTATTGCATTGTTCTCTCATATTTTTATTCTACAAAAATGATCTAATGTTACTATACGATCCAATGATATGCTATATATCAGTCACAACAATATATTAATCATATTGTATTATATGTACGGTTGTATTATGTTATATGTTCACTTTTGGATGGTTTTACCTTTCTGCATTCTAAGTATTTTTTACATGTTTGATATATAGAATATAATATTTTTAATCTGGTAAGATATATTTACAAGTAAAGAAACTTATGTAAGTGCAAGTATTAAATTAAACTAAGTATGATGAATTGTGTGAGAGGTATTTGAAAGGTTTTTGTCACATACTAAAAAACTTGTCATTTTTTTATTGTTATTTAAAGACTGTTGTTATAGGTTTTAGATTTTGAAAGCAAGTAAAGAGATTCTAAAATTGTCCTCCAAATATGCTCAAATTTTATATTTGATGTTAGTTATTGTTCATCTCAAATATCGTCAATCCTTTAACTTAAGATAAAACTTTCTAAATTGATCATTTATTTATTTTTTTGAGATATATGATCTAAAATATTTTTAAAAAATATTAGTATAACAAGAAAATGGTATTGTTGTAATCAAATTAGTCATATATAGACTATAAATTTAATATCTGTGTCGAAAATTCATCAATCAAACAACATGAATTTTTTTTGATCCTTGAAGACATGGTTGAAGCCTATATTATATCACATTAAGGGGGTTCATATATAAAGTCGGATATTATAATAGCATGTAATTCAAGAATGAGAGAAACAAGATGGATTTTTAATTAATAAATATTAGAAAATTGTTTTACTTTTTAATGAATAACTGTTAGAAGATTATTTTGCAAAGGAAGTTTGTTAGAAAAATTCCTTGCTAAAGCTTAAATAACAAGATTTGGGGGTATTAAATATGCTTCATAAGTTAGCATGGATAATGTTGCATGATATTTCAACAACCATAGTTTTTTTTATTTCATTATAAATGAACTTATGTAATAGTACAATAACATTCATGCAATAGATGCCTAATTCTAATTTCTTTCATCTCATAATGATGTTAGTAATCATAATCATTATGAATCTAAAGGAAGCTTTGAACCAACGTATTGTGAATTTGAAAGCCTTTTATCGCTAGGTTGGTTAGCCAAATTTACTAAATAGCATCGTTGGTTATTGTGTGATCAACATATGCTTTTATAGTGTAAAAATATGTGAATCACATCATATATGAATCTTAAGTAAATTGGTTAATAACAAATAATTAGTGAAATACCATGTGTTCAATGGCATCATTGCATAGCAAAATGTCACTATCGTATGGTGGTAAGGATTTTATAGGACATAGTTTCTATTCTTATTTGTAGTTCTACGTCACTTCTAAAGTGAGGTATTGTGGGATTGATATTGTGGCATCTTTAGCTTAGTTGTCTAGAAAATCATGCATTCGTAGTTTTGCATTTATTTACTAATGCAATTGTCGTTTTTATGTCAAATTTATCTTATTTAGTTTTTGTAAGTTTTATATTATTGGGCTAAACAGGTGTAAACATACCATTGTGCTATAGATTTAATGGGTATTAGATGTGTTGAAGCATGTTAGAAAAGGGCATCATTTTACCATCTTTGAGTTTTTAAATTGTCTTGCTCAACTTTCCAACTACCTTGAATGATTACATCTTGCAAACAATCGAAACGATAGTTAATATAACTTTTTGGTTGTTAATATTGATAAAAGAGACAACCATATGTGGTCATATGTCTACATGAAACATAATTAAGGAACAATGTCAGGTGGTTTCATAACAGTCCAATACAGTTAGTGACAATTTTTTTTAATGTTGTCGAGGTTGTCTTGGCCCTTATGTCATATTTGGCTTTAAAAATGGTATTCAATGGTAGAGTTTTTTAATTTTCTTGAACAATTTTTCAATTACGTTGAATGATTAACTCTTACAAACAATCAAAATGATAGTCAAAATAATATTTTGGTAGTTAATAGTTATACAAGGAACAACTATATGTGGTCATATGACTACATTGAGTATACTCAAGGAACAATGTCACGTGGTTTAATGACAACTCAAGGCATTCAGTGACAAAATACTTTGTTTTTTAATTTTATCAAGTTTGTCTTTCTCGTAAGCCATATTTGGCTTTGAAAAAGGTATAAGGGTAAATTTCAGAGGTTAATGTTTGGGTTTAGTGTTTTTAAACAATATGGTTGTGCAATGAGGAAGAAATGTTAACTTGTTGTTGTGAGGTGATTTGTGAGTGTCTTTGATGATTCTACTTAATGCATTGGATACTAAGTTGACTCTTTTTCTCCAGTGTCCTGTCGTTCTAATGCTGTCAGTTTTGTATCATTGTTTTTATCTTATCCCCATTTCATACCACTTTGCCAGAGTTGTTGTTGTGTCTGGTTTTCTACAATTCAACCTTTCAAGTTCATTTTCAAGAGATCTTAAAAGGAAGTTTTTATATTTTCTTGTTGACTAAGTTTTAATATTTTATTTCCAACTCATTGGGCTTTTTGTAAGCTCAAACTGCATTTAAATCTAATTAAAATTTTACCTAGTAAAGAGACTACTCTTTTATGTATAGCTTATTGCTTGGTTTGTTTACCCCATTGAAATCCTAAAAAATTAATGAAAATTGGTAGTTTGATAGTTTTTTAGATCTTCTATAATTTTGATGTTCAAAGCTTTTCAAGGCAAAATATTATTTTGTTATTTTGAAACCTTAAATTTAGCTAGGAATCTATCTCATTGTCTAGATCCCATTCAACTATCATTAAGCTTCTCCAACACGTCCCATCTTGTCTGTTGGGTTTTCTTTTTAACTGGTATCACATGATTACTGTCATATTGGTATGTTTTTTTAAAGCTTGCTCTGAAGTCAGCCTTTCATTATTATTATGCAAAAACCTTTCACCATGGTCACCTTCAATTCAATAATTAGTGTTTGAAATTCCCGTGTTCTTTGGTTTTATGTTCCATGCTGTCATGCATAATGCATGCTATAAAAATATTATGTTCTTCCTATGATCTTGATGTTAATATTATGCATTTAGTCATCTAATATAACCCAAAACACTTAGCCTTGCCCCATTTTAACAATCAGAATCCTGTGTAAACTCGCTTTTAATCGTATCAAATTTTTGAAATGCACTTTGGATGTTAAGTTTCTTGATCCAGTAAAAACTTGCCTCACTTTTTTCTTTACAATTCTTGTTAGGAATCTAGTCTCCACAATATCCCAAGACATAATGCATCCAAAAGCATTAAATTTTTTGGTTAACTTTTTATGCTTGTTGCTTTTCATCTATAAATAGATTTATTTCTCCTGTGGTATATGACCTATTACTTGTTGCAGTATGCAGAACGCTTGCCAATTGGATTAGAAAAGGTGATCCGAACAGTAACTCCTCAAACCGTGAAGAAATTTTATGAGAAGTGGTATCATTTGCATAACATGGCTGTTGTTGCTGTTGGTGATTTTGCTGATACGCGGGTGTGTTTTCCCTAGCCCTTTTAGCTATTAAATTTGTGACTTCTTTTCTGCAGTGTACTTCTATGCATGTGCTTCTGGAACTAATCAAGATTATTTTTGTTTCTTGATTAGACTGTGGTTGAGTTGATAAAGATTCATTTTGGGAAAAAGACATCTATTTCTCTGGCTCCTCCATTTATACCAGATTTTTCTGTACCATCACACTCAGAACCCCGTTTCTCCTGCTTTGTGGAATCTGAAGCTGCTGGAGTAAGTTACCTAGCTAATAAAATGCATTTGGCTTTACATCTTCTGCACTGCTTGTATGAAATGGAATTTTGCAATGCTTGTGGTAGCATTTACTCATCAAAATATGTTTATTTAATGTTAGTCTTTCCTTTAGCCTGTCGAAGTATTTATCTTTATGGTCCTTTGGTGATGTCTATAGTCTGCAGTTATGGTGAGCTGCAAGGTTCCTGTGGATCAGATGAGAACTGTAAAACATTATCGGGATTCACTAGCAGAGGCAATGTTTCATTGTGCTTTAAACCAGAGATTCTTTAAGATATCCCGGCGAAAGGATCCACCATACTTCTCCTGCTCTTCATCGGCAGATGTTTTAGTTCGTCCTGTTAAGGCCTATATTATGACATCCACTTGTAGGGAAAATGGGACTGTCGAGGCACTCGAGTCAATGTTGATGGAGGTCAATTCTAATTATCACCTGATCGAAATTGAAAATTCAATTGCTTTCTACTATTATTGTCTGATGAGATTTCTTTCAGGTTGCTCGGATCCGGGTGCATGGTTTTTCCGATCGAGAGATATGTATTGTGCGTGCTTTGATGATGTCAGAAATAGAATCTGCATATTTAGAGCGTGATCAAATGCAATCCACAAGTTTGCGTGACGAGTGCCTTCAAGTACTTCCATGCTTTCACAATATTTTTGTGCCATTTTTTTCTAGCTTATTTTCTTGCCATTCAGCATATATCAGTTGTTATCTTGCAATTACATCTTACCAAAAGAAACAGCAGTCTATCTTATTGTATAAAGTAATCTAGCTTTTGCTATCAAATTTGTTATTGCCATTTTTGATTCCCATGTCATGGAATGGGGACTGGCTTCAGGAGAAGACATAGTTAAGCCTTTTAGGCGTTTGAAATAAAGTTCTTAAATCTGAAACTGAGATTGAACCAGTTAGGTGAGTAATGTCACACTAGATTCATCAGTTTCCTTGCTCGCTTGCTCAAGTTTTAAATGAGCTTAATAGATCCTGTTCAATCTTAACATATTCAATTAATTGCTAGACTTTAACCAAGCCAAACCATGCTAATCATAATGCTTGTAAATTGTTGTTGATGATATATGGCATGATCTTGGTAATTCTTTTTAATCTCTTTATATTCATAATGAGAATTTTTGACAAGCATGTTCATAAATAGGATTTTCATGGATTCTGCTTGATGCCATTGAATGTTGTTCAATATTTAAAAATGATTACTTGTTCACTTGCCTTGTCAAATTCATTTACAAGTGTAAAAACACTATGTAGCCCATATATGAAATCAACTTGAGCATGAAAGTACTTTGATCAAGGTAAGCCTTTAGTATCTTTGTGAACCACATGGATTGTTTACAATCTTAAAGCACTGGCAAAGATATCATAATGTTTCATAGATGTATTAAGATAGAATTAAAAATGCAAAAAAGTTGTATTTGCTAAGAAATTGGAATGAATGGGAAAAATGATGAAATATAGGAATTATCATTTTTGAAATGGAAAATTGCGTACAAGTCATTCATGGTTTGTCCTAATTTACAAACAGTTTCCTTGAGTTTCAAAAATAATCCAACAGATTCATAAATTTGTAAATGTCGTATATATGCCTCTAACCTATTGCTGCCTCTTTTCCTCGTCCCAAATTATTCCTCAAAAGTAGTCATTGAAGTCAATATAGTTTAATTGTATAAATAGGTCTCTATAAAAAAGGACAATTTTTGGAAAAAGTAAGGTTAGTAACCAACTTATTTGTTATGAAAAGTTTATGGATCAATCTGTCTATTTTTCAATATCGAGAAATCTACTTAGGAATTAGAGCCAAACTTGATGCACCTATGGTCATCTTGACCTTTTTCAAAACTAATGCTAGACATGTCATATAGATAGAGTAGACAAATAATTGGTTAATAGAGTAAAATTAACTATAAATGTACCCAAAAAAAGTAATGAAATCTTCTATTTATTGGTCAAGTAAGATTTAATTTCTTGGCATCCTTTTTCCTATAATCCAAATCTTATACTAAAAAATAATAAACTTGTTACTAGTCTACATTTACTGCATAATTGCGGCTCAATGGAAGATGGGAATGGGAAGAACTTGCCAGAAGAGCTAGTTATCATCTAATGCTCATTGCCATCATCTATTTTGTGCCAGAAAAATGTACTTGCTGCTTTCGAAATTGTGTCCATCCATGGAGTTGTCAATGCTGCTTAGGTGTTTGATTGAGTCCATGAGTGGAGAGGTTAAGGGTGAAAGTCTTTGAAGGGAGGACAACTTTATTAGTCACTATAGACTTAAGAAAGAAAACAAATATAGAATGTTATTGCAAAAGAGAGAAGATTTTATTTTACTTGACTTCATCAGAGAGAACTTAACACTGTTTTTGTAGGGGCTGGCCCCAGTGATATACAAGAAAAAGAACTCCAAAAAGAAACATATAAAAGCATCTGTGACTCCAATTATTAAGTTTATTATTTATATATTGATATCAATGGTTTTGCTTAATATTTTATTTTTTAATACTTTGTCTCAAGTTGGAGCATTGAATTGAATCATGTTTAGCTTACCATTATTTCCTTTGAAGGTCTTGAAGGCTAAATCTTAGTAATGCAACATGCAGTTGTTTCATAAAAGGATTAAAGAGAGTGCAATTTATTTGCCTCTTTGCTTCTCTATTTACAAGAAAATCAACTTCAATGTCTTTAGTGTGCTAGTAAAATATTGAGTTTCATTTAAATGGCTTTGGATAATTAAAATCAAGTTTTTTGAGTAAATGCTTTAGTCATATCATTTCTCAAGCTTTATGAGCCATGGCTCAATACTCAATTTCAACATTAGATTAAGCTACTACTATTTATTTATTGTTCATCTAAGTGATTAGATTTTCTCCCATGAAGATACAAAGGCGTGGTGTGGGTCATTTGTTTTTTGAGCTAGCATAGTTGGTTTCAAAATGTGCCTCAATTTGAAGATGACCATGCCTTACAACAATTCATGGCATACTTCATTTTCTTTATATTAGCATCTTAACAAACCTGCTTAGGCTTGTCTATAAACTAATTGGTATCATTTAAGACCAATGAGACATTTGATCAAGTAATAGTTTCAAGTAGATCAATTCAGCCATCATGTATTTAAAATGATATTTGTCTTTTAAGAGCTCCCCATATCATCTAAAAAGTGCATGTTTAGGTTAATTGGGATCTTAATGTGTTTGGTCTATGCAAACTTGTTTTATCTAATAAATGAAAAATGTTGCTTGCTATTTGTTATCTCTATCCATGAAACTATTATGAAAATGCCATATCTTCTGTGATAAAGTTCATCGAGTTATTTTTTTTACAACGCCAGTGAAATTACTACTAAAAATAAGAATATTATTCACGCAAACAACATTGATGAAACCTCTAGTGAAATCAAGTTGAATTGTATATTAGTCTTTGAAATTTGAATTATATATTAGTCTTGATTGAGAGAACATGATACAAATTAAATCAAGGCATGCAACCGGTGAGAAAGGCTTCCAATAATCATTGTCATGCATCTAAGTAAAACCTTTGGGAACTATGGTGGTTTTGTATCTATTAATGGTGTCATTTAGCTTGTATTTTACAGTAAACTCCCACTAAAAAACAACAATATATGTATTATGGGGTTCTTATATTGACGTTGTGGACCTAAATAAAACTTTTAGGAACAAAGTGAGTGCTGTACCTATTAATGGTACTATTTAAGCTTGTACTTCAACATAAATCCCAACGACAAATAACAATATCTACATTATTAGGTTTCTATATCAATTTCCATGTTTCACGAGAGAAAAGCAAACGTTTCTTGGACCATAGTTTGTTGTCACTTAGGTGTGTTTGTGCTTCTTAATCCTTATTCCCCAATTTGTAATCCTTAACTATTCTATTTTAATCTTTAATCTCTATTCCTTTATCCTTAGTCTTTGGGGATAGAAATAAATGAATGATAGAATGGCTAAGGGTATGAAGAGAGACATTAGCATAGATAAGATAAGTAATATAGAACTTTTTGTCTTTTCATGTGACTAAGCAAGTCAAATTTAGAAATGGGTTGTGATGGTGGTGGATGATGTAATATAAGTGAAAATGATGGAGTATTAGAGATATGCAATCTCCTATTAACAACAACCTATATTAAGACTTTCTCTTTTATGCACACCTAGAATATACCTTAAAAAGAGCAAGTGTGACAAGATCAAAGAAGTCGGAGTAGATCTGTCCAAGAAGGTAAAGAAAGTGAAGGGGATGTTGCCTTTGAGAAATATGGGGTTAGCTCAAAGAGGGTGATATATGTAAAGGTATGGATGCAATGTCCAACAAGCAACGATGCACTTTTTGGTATGAGAGTACTTAAGAACGAGACATTTAATTGCTTGAGACAAGTTGTAAGAATGAGTATTGAGATGAACAATGTAGGTACTACCAAACCATGGGAGTGATTGAGAAGAAGAGCTTTGTTATGTTACAATAAATTAAAGGAAATAATGCTATCTATAATGAAGATAGAACTTAATTGATAAGATAACAAGTGGTGAGGATAACATGCCCCGATTACTTATTGGGGCATATGCACGTGATTTTGAAGTATACAAGCAACATCATGTGTCCATGCTTGTGTTCAACTATGTCGTTTTGTTAAAGAATAGGATGTTTGGTGTATTACACCTAACATGAAACCAAAGATAGATTTTAGAAGAAACTCTTGGTTAGGTCATTGAATATGAATGGTAGTAAAAAGGTAGTTTTATTACCTTTAAAAATTGTATCACTCTTAATGCATGAAATTTTGGATTAAAAGGTAAATCTAGGAAACTCACAAATAATTATCGACAAAGGTGATGATGATAATTGTAGAAAGGAGAGAATTAATAAGGACCCCAAGTGTAAGAATAAACTAAATTGAATAAATTATAATTCTTATTATTAACTATAAATGGATAGGAACCATAATGATGCTTTTCTAACTTGGAATGCTCTCACCATTGAAATCAAATGACTTGGGAGGAAGAAGCTATTTTAACTTCGAATGTCTAGCACCACTAAAGATAGTGAGGACTAATCAACTTGACAATCATGCTAATAATAAATCTGTTTGAGCTAGACATTATGGTGGATAAAAAACATATAATAGAAAGACAAGGTATTATGGTTTATGAAGAATTCTTGCATGCCTATGAAGGAAGATTAGATAGCTAGGTCATACAAGAATACCTTGTAGGTCATAAGAGAGGAAAAAGAAAATTTTTCCATTTTTTATAAAAAAGAGCATTGTAGTTGCTAGGGTTGACCCATATTATAGTAAAGGAGGCAATGAAGAAGAAAGAGGAAGCGGCCTCCATTGTAGGAAACCAGAATTGACAAGTGGGATAGTACGATGGTGTGGCCAACAGAGAGTTGATAACTTGCTGTAGAGTGTTGTGGCATGAAGGTGTTGTCAGATGGCAAGGGCTTTGTTGCAAATGTGCTATGATGATTCATATAAGGGATGAGCATGATTGTGTGAGCTTGATGCTCGTATGAAGGCCAATGGTGAGGGATGTAGGTGAGGAGTCAAGTTAGGGCTGCAAATAAGAGCTATGGGTGAGGGTTTGGTGGCTAAGGTTAGAGGAGAGGAAGAAGACAATGGAGCTAGGAAGTCATTGTGTAATGCTTATGGTTTATGTTCAAATTGCTTGCATATCATGCAAAAGGGAAAAGATTTTATTTCACTCCATCTTAATGGAATAATATGATACTATTTATATGGGGATCAATTGAAGAAAAAAACAAGTAAAACAATTTTGGAAGTAATCATAATAAAAACACAAATTAAACCAATAATTAGTCCTATTAATTAAGTCTTAATATTAATGATGTTGCCTAACATTTTAGATTCTAATACTTACTGCTCTATGAACCATGGGAAATTTCAACATTTTAGTGTTTTTTTTTTCTAATTGTTGAACAAGCTCAATTGGGATGCAACAACTTTTCTAGCCTTGTAAGGTTTCATGTGCTTTTTAGATTGCCATTATAACCATACTAGCAGGAGGACATTTTTATATCAAATTGGTCAAATTGTTAAGCTCATTTAGCTTTTAAATCCATTATTTGACAAGTTAAAAGCACACATAAAGTTGATATTATTATTTCCATGGAAAGAAGCTGCATTTTCTATTGGGCTGTCATGATCTCAATGTTAAAGCTGGACTTGTGGAAATATTACAAATGGTTGTGATGTCTAAAAGAGCAAGAAGTTAGTTTGTTGGTTTGTGTGAGTTTCACGTTAATAGCTGGGAAATAAACAGAGAAGATTCTTTTTAAAAAAAAACAAAACAATTGTCTCCAATCATGAACTAGTAGCATTTAGTGGATGAGTTTTCCGTTATTTGCACCTTCATAACATATGCTACTTATGAAAACTTTGGGTGAATTTTCAAGAAAACCACTTTTCTCTTTGTGGCGCAGGAGAAAGCACCTAGGTTCTTTGTTGTACCAATGTTTAGACATTTTAGCTTAATTTAGCTTGAAATAACCAGTCCCCCTCCCTGAAGCTTGCTTGCTTATTGCTGGAAGTTTACATTATTGTTCTGATATATTCTTCTTCTAAGGAGTTTAAACAGGAAAGACCAGTATCGTTATTATCCTTAAACTTACTATAATATTGTGGATTTAAGAATTCGTTTCCACTTTTCATTCCTGCTAGGTGCTGCATATGCTGGTAACTTTATCTTGTTTTACTGCATCTAATCAGATAATCTTTGTCCGATCCATTGTTTTTGTCCTTTTTATAGTATTTTTTTCTCACTTTTCTGTTTTTTTTGTATTTTTTGTTTAAATGTTGATTTTATAACATCCCTGTTGTTTTCTAATCAATCTTGATGTGGATGTGTAAGTGGTGGATTGATTGAAAACCTTGTTTATATTTGCCCTAACTTGAATTTTAAGTTCTGAACATGCTTAAAATTGCCATCCTATTGGGGTCAAGGTTGGTTGGTTTGATCATGTAGATGCTTGGATTGATGACTCATTAGCAACTTAACCTTGTCAAGCTAATAGGGTTAGTTATATTTTGATATAACTTATTTTCATGTTTGATGATGCAATGTTACAAGAATGTGTTTTGACCTTAGGTGTAAATGTAAATCACTATATGTATGTAGGTGAAATAAATCAATAAAAGAGAGATCTTATGATGCAGTCACATATAACCTAATGTTTGCATAACATGAGGTCATGATTAGGATGGATTACTCATTTGTAAGGTTGCCACATTTTGCAGTACCATGCAATTGAGAAGCTATTATTGTTAGATATTTGTGGATGACAATTGTTGGTGTGCCCATTATAAAACCCTCATTATCTTTTTCTACCATTAAAGGCTTGTTTATGCATAATGTTTGGAAAATCTTGTGAATCTAAGAGTTGCAATGAAGTGAATTTAATTTTGTGTTGTATTGTGATGACTCATCCAGCCATGTATTGAAATGCTTACTGACATGATCAGCGCTTGAAGGTCTGTATCTAAGTAGGATTAAAATCTCCAATAATTTTAATGAATAATTTAGGTCTAGCCACTTAAATCAAATAAAAAATCTCCAACAAAAAGTTTCAGAAACTTTGCACCTATTTTGGAAGTGACAAATAAGGTTGACATCTACCCTATTGCCTAAATAGATTTGTTTTATTCCATTATATTTAATAGGTTACATAAATTTGCTTCCCAGCATATCTTCTTTTGTTAGTAACTCCTCTAGCTTGCAGCATGCAATTTGTAATCTAATTGCCTCTTGTAACCTTAGCCAGTTGATAGGTTGGGCCATGCTGATCTCAGGCAAATCCATAGACTGGCTTGAACCATGCCATCTAATCCACTTCTATCAATTTGTGCTATTCTAACCTTCTCATGAATCACTTATCTAATCGGTCTGTCCTTGAATAGTTACTCTTCCATCATATCATCTAAATAGCACTCTTCCTATTTGTTCTCTTTCAAAATAGGTGCAAAGTTTGTATAAAATTTGCAGTGATTGTTGTCTTTAAAGGACACATTTTGTCAATGATGCTCTTAGAAATAATATTACATAAATTTTACTGCAAGGTTTGTGCTTGTAAGTTTTCATTTTCCCTCATCTATATAGCTATATCTATAAATGATAGAGGATTTTGTAAACATAACAAATGAAGCCTTGCTTGCATGGAGAAGCAAAAGAAGTCCATCATAGGGTGAAGGCAAGAGGGGATATAACATTTTTGAGACTTGGTGAGAGCTCACCCTTATTCCAAATCTCTAAAGAGATCAAGGTTAATTAAGGGCTTAGGTGTGAAAAATTTTATGAAGTGCCGTCTGTAATTTTCTCTTGTATATATACTTCCGTTTTATTTGCTTGACAAATTTATTGGTTTAAAGTGTATATTACTAGTGTAAATCTAGTTTAAGTCTTTGATTTAGGTACCTTCGCTTTTGAAGGAATTTTTTATATAGGTTTCACTCTGGTTACTTGCTGAATATGGCGAGTCTGACTTTATTTTTGTAATTTCTTTTTATATGAATTTTCCTTGTAATATTTATCATCTACTGAAAAGATATATGCTTATTGTGATGTCTCAATACTATTCTTTTCATCACCTTGAATTGTTATTCATTGGTTTGTTGCTTATTATTCCATTTTAGGCTAAATGATATTAATGCATGCCATTCGGTTCATCATGTGTTACATAACTTTATTGCTTCACTTGCTATTGGGGACTTTTGATGCACTGCTCTAAGGATACTGTCAAGTTCTGTAGGTTGCTGATTAATTTACTCATCTGCAATTGCAGCATTTTTTACGCAAGGAACCTGTGGTTGGATTGGAATATGAAGCACAATTGCAGAAGACTATCTTGCCATGTAGGTTATGAATTGCATTCGTTTGAACTATTTTTTTTTTATCTTTGGCTTGTTCTTGCAAGTTCATACCAACAACTCTTCTTGCTAACATTGTGGTCTCTTTAGTAGTCAATTTCTTGCATGGATAATAACTAATCGCCTGTTTTAAAAACTGTGCAAAATGAAGAGATTTTGTTAATCTTAATCAATATACAACAAAAAAATTATGCGTGTATGAAAAGAAATGTAGTCGAGTTTTACTCGAAGCGTTTGTCTGTTTTTGTGTATCGTATGTGTCATGACATTCTCCATGCATTTGATTGCACAATGTTAGACGGTTAATTTTTATTCAAATTTTATTGTGAAGTTTAGATCTGTAGGATTACACTTGGGCTAACTGATCTATGATTTACTGTGTTAAACCTTTATAGGATGGTAAGTCTTGGCTTCTTTTGGTAATGGTTTATAGCTTTCAACATTTTTTGCTCGTCTACTTTCAAAGCTTCTATTTTGACTTGTGCAATCAAAATATAACAGTGCTCTCTACTCCATATGTGCTATGCAATCACTTTGAACAAACATGTAGTGCAGCACACTCATGTATATGGACAGTGACTTTATTTAATGCATATATTGTTTACAAAAGAAGCATAAATAAAAAGGGGGAAGTAAAAGGATCAATGAACAATTTTGTTATTAGCTTTCTTCAACTTGATTTTCTGTGGCGTTGTTGTTCCTAAGCTTCCCATGCATGTGGTTTACTGAGGCTCTTGAACTTGACCAATGATTTCTATGCTCATGCTGCTCTAGGCGAATAAAACAATGTAAATTAAGTTTGAGAATTTGGAATACTGTGCTATGAATGGAGATCTATTTTACTTGATCGTAATGATTGTTGTAGTTTTGGCTTCAAGATAGTAACAATTCTATAGATTTCTAAAATTATTTAGAGTTGAAACTTCTGTGCCCATGTCGAAAGAGATTTTGAGGGCTAAGCGATTGGTTAGTGTTGAGGCAGACATATTTGATCTGCTGCCACAACAAATTTTTTAGTAATCTTTAGTAGGAAGCAGTTCTTCATCCAGTTTTATCCAGTGACAAGCTGTGCATTTATGGTAGCTGTTTACTTTTACTGGTTAAATTTCTGCAAAATCTCTTGTTATGGTTATAAAACACATTTTAGTGATTGGCAATGAAGTCGGGCGTGTTTTCTAACAGATATTTCATCCGAGGAGGTTTCAAGATATGCCATAAACTTCTGCACTACATGCAGTTGTGTTATAAAGATAGTCGAACCTCAAGCCCGTGCAACAATAGGCGACCTTAAGACAGTTTTATTGAAAGTTAAAGCTTTGGAGGATGAGAAAAGCATTCCTCCGTGGGACGAAGAGCATGTCCCGGAAGAGATTGTTCTCGAAAAGCCAATACCTGGGTATTTATGTCGTCTTTTCAATGTTTATTGTTGTTTAGATTTATATTATTCATTAGTGTCTGCTACCAGATCTCTCCTTTTCTAATAACAAAACCATTGTTATTTCTCTGCTTTTCATTCTCATTAAAGCTATCAATCATAAAAGATGGAAAGGCATTCTATTTTGAACAATTCTTTTCACCATTAACATCACTAGTGGTTTTAATTCTGATACTGTTGTTTGAGGGATGCAGAGATCCATATCTTAGTCATCCTTCTTTTCTTATCTCCTTTCTTATTTCAAAGTAACATCAAGACTGTCCGAAGTGTTTATGTTACATTTATTTATTTGATAAGCTACGTGTATCAACAGATGTGGCCTTTGGTCTCTCAGTCTTAATTATCTCATTGAATAGTCCACATATTCTTATGATCTTTAAGCATGCAGTTTTAGAATTTTATTCATGTGCGCTTGTATTGTGGATTGATGATATGCATTTTAAGAGCTTGCAAATAACTTATTTGATTCTATCATATGTCCCCTATTATTCTTATGAACATGAAGTTAGCTAGTCTTAATCAAGATATGTTTTTAGGAAGTTATAAATTAGGGCCAGTGTATAAAAAATTGATGATGTCAGTGCTTCTTGTTAAATGTTTTAGGTCTTGTATGTTTCAATGCATGGAGTGAAATATTGAGGAAGTTTTTAGGTTTGGTTGTTGATTCTTCTTGTAAAAAAGCTTAAAATTTCAATAAATCTTAATTATCTTGCTTATTCAAGTTCAAGTTGCTCTTATAACTTGTTTGTGAGCTTCTAAGAGATATCGGGTTATTGGTGAATTTGATCATCAGTGCTAGCCCTGATCAGTGTCTCTAGAGCTTTCTCTCTCCTTCAGTTTTAGCTCATAGGTCTTGACTATGGCATGAACTTCTATTTCTTGTTATTTTCAAGATGTTAGGTTTAACTTATATTGTGTATATTTAGAGAATTTTAGCAACTTATTAAAAAACTATCCTTATTACTTCTTACTTCTCCAAAATTTAAATATTGCATACTAAAGACTAAAAGTTATACACTGCCACAATACCTTTTCATTGTTTGTGATTCTTAATAGCATTTGATTTGACTTAATTAAATCTGCCTCAACCTTACTAAATCAAGGAACAGAGAAAACAACTTATTTCTCTTGTTAGCTACTACAACACTTCGAGTTGGCCATGATGTACTAAGAGTCCCATTCATGTGCGTCTCCTCTTCATTTGTGGCTGATTGGTGATGATGAAGAATTTGTTGTATCTTACTGGTGTGTCGTTTCAAAGATCTTTAGGGTGCATTATCTTCGGGCAAATCATGAACTAAAAAATATATGCTACTGAAATGCTCTTTTAATTGATCTTGATAAATTCGACCAACATTTAATTTGACTTAATCAAATCTACCTCAGTCTTACTACCTAGGAATAGAAAGGCAACTTATTTCCCTTGTTAGCTACTACGATAGTTCAGGTAGGATATGATGGTCATTTTAAGAAGTGGCATAGTCCAGCAACAACTACAATTGTTTATGATGCACACAAGGTCCCATTCAAGGATGTCTCCTCTTCCATTGTGGCTGCTTGGTGATGATGAAGAACACACTATTTCTAACAGATGTGGTTTTTTCAAGCAACTTTAAGGGAGCTTCATCTTCAGGCAAATCGTCAATTTTATTGTCAAAGAGTTGCCTTATCTTCGCTAAACTTGGTTTGAATAATGGAAAATATTCAACAATCTTCTACATTGTTGAAGGTGAATGGGGCACAAATTGCATAGATTTGAATGTTCTTTTATTCACGTGTTTGGGTTAAACACAATGACCAAAAAGATGAAGTGTTTAGGGTTGAATAATGGAAGTTAGGATTATCCAATGGAAATAAAAAAAATTTCATTCTAAATTGATTTTGCCTTTTTATTTATCACTTGTATTTTAGTTTGTTTTATTCTTTTTTCATTTATCACTCTGGCGGCTTTAATATGTCTTGGAATGATAATTAAATAAATCTTCGTAGGATATTCCTTAATATTTTAACTAATTATCCTGCTAAGATTTGTGTTTTTAATCTTACATATGCAGTGTCTAAGTTTGAGATGTGTATGATGATCTTTAATTTTAATGTTTTGGAATGATAATTAATTAGTCTTCATGGGTTCCTTAGTATTTTAACTAATTATTCTGCTAAGATTTGTGTTTTTAATCTTGCATATGTAATGTTTAAGTTTGAGATATGTATGGTGATCATGATAGCTTTTTGAGGTACATCACTAAAAGTCCCTTATGGCAGTCATTAAATTGATGTACTATGGAGGATTTGCTTGATGCTATAGAAAATCCTAGACTAGTTCCAGGTCATTGAGTGCTCATTCATTCCATATCATTTTTTGTCAGGAGAACAATTGTCTTACATCATGGGGACTTCAGTCATTATGTTTTAGGGGTTTTGGAAGCTTCACTATCAGCAGTGTCGAGCATATGCTTTCCAAGTTCTTTTTATGTTCACAATTCTGGGCAGATGCATAACTTTTTTTTTACTATCGCCTCATCGTCGACCTTCTTTGAATCATTGTTATCATTAAGTTTTTTTTAACTACCTAGGATTGAGAACAATTAACTGTCATTTCCTTGCCATTTATGTTTTTTAGGGGCTTCAGCCTTGTATTTAAATCTCTTAGCTATGATAATTATGCCTCTTTTTGATTGTTGCATCTTGGAATAACTGTTGCAGGCACATCCTTGAGAAGTCTGTTTATCCTGGCGTTGGTGCCACTGAGATGCTATTATCAAATGGAATCAGGATTTGCTACAAATGCACCAATTTTCTTGATGATCAGGTAACGTTTCATGTATTTGCATAATCTTTATAGTAATGAAAGTAAAAAAAGCTAGTCCATTTTAATGGCTTAAGCTCTATGACATCCTGTATATTTATCGGGAACTATTTTGTTAAGTTTTATTTAGGCATAATTTATGTGAGACTACCTTTAAATTACAATTAAGTACTTAGTATTTTACTTTTGTTGTTGATGTTGTGGCTGGCAAACATCTGCTCATTCTAGAACAGCAATCAGCAACACCAGTGGCTTTACCCCTTGCTTATGTACATTTGTAGAATATGAGCAGGTTTCTGTATGCTATTCAACATGTGTTATGAGTTCCAATGACAATTGATATTGTTTAGTATTTCTTGATTATCCTGTTATTCAAATATTTTTTGTGATATTTAATTAAATTTTTTTATCATGTGATAAAGTATTGATAATTTACACATCCATTTACTGTTTCTCAAGTCAAAACGACTGAGTATAATTGAACCAAGGTCCCAACAGTTTGATTGAAGTTGTTTCTGGAAAGTAGCCACTTGCAAATTATTGAGTTTCTAACAGACAACTAAACCAATTTTATGCTTACTTTGCATGGAAACTGGATGGTGAAAACATTTACTAAATGAACCATTTTTTATTATGGAAATAAACATAATTTTGAAGTAGTGAAATTCAAAAATGATGTATTCACTGTAAAATCTATCATTTTATTATTGCCTAGGTTGGTACAATTTCAATGATCCATGATGGGTGTAAATGGTGGGTACTGGAAAAGGAGAGTCAATTTACTAATTCAATGCTCAAAGCTGAGCAGCTATGCTTCTTGGAGACCATATGATACTATATTATACTATGTTTTTTTGATTGATCCTATTTTGAACTATTTGGATGAGAAACTTAAGGTACTTGTTTTACATATGACTAAATGTATTAAGGAGTAGGAATATTTTCACTTTTCATGTGATAATGTTGAAGTTCATGTTTCATTCTTTGTTTGAAAACTCATAGAATTTCAAATTTAGTTAGTCTTATTTAGAATATATTAGTTACAATAATACTTGTAACTCTTCTAAATTTGATTTGAATATTTATAATTATAAAGATAATTTTGAGTAATTTGTTATCAAAATTATTTTCTTAATTTAGTCTTTTTATTTAAGATGTTTTCTTAAAGACTATGGGAATAACCTATTAATATAGCTATATATTCTTTTTGTATTCTGAATGATGAATATGAGAAAAAGTGTGATTCTTTTTTCTATCTTTATGCATTATATAAGATCAAGAATTCCTTTATCCATTTACATCCTATTGATGTTATGGTTTTTCCCTTCCTAGTATTATGAAATAAGTTTTCTTAAATCGTGGTTTGAAACAGGTGTGATAAAGGCTAAACAACTTGTTCTCCTTCGGATGTTTGCATCAATTCTGTTGACATTTCCATGTCCATTACTTGCTTTGTTCTTCACCTCCATGACATCGTTATTAACATTGCCATCAACATAGCCTTGGGTGCTATCTCTTCTTCTTTAATATTATTGCTGAGGTCAAGGGTGGCACTAGTTTTAATCCTATTTAAAATGTTGTCTTCTATGTGCAAGGGGTCAGTGGCGTCTCCCTCTTTTCATTGGCTCTCTACTTCCCCAAATAGGCAGTTGGTATGGTGGGAGGAGCGCAAGCCATCTTGGAGTTAATGCCAACGCAAACTAAGAGCACTTTTAATCGAGCTAGTGGTGAAGGTGGATCAAAATATTGTGGCTGTTGTAGAAGGGGTATTGACCTCGTTTATCACATATGCAGTGATGTGGATAATGATCAAAAGCCTGCAAAGTTCTATGGTGTAGGTTTCGTTGCTTGCCATCACCATTGTGACATGGTTGTTGCTAGATTTGGGCATACTAGACCATTAATGAACCTTTCCAACATTTGGCGTAGCTTATATCTATAGCCAACACAACACTAGGGAACATTTCTATGTATATTGGATCAGTCCTTTCGTTGGTGCCATTCTAGTTGCTTTGCATCTTCAGTTCCCTTTTCCATTGCCTTTACCAAAAACCAATATTCCAAATACTCTTATCGAGAGGTCACCCTTGCAGCCTAGAGATTGGAATAGCAATTGCTTGACAATCAACAATAGAAGGGAAAAGACCTTGGTGTGAGCATTGCAAAAAACTAAGTCACATTAGGAAAACTTGTTGGAAGATTCATAGAAAGCCAGCAAACTTCATATCTTCTCCACCTTATTCTAATAGAGAAAGTCGTGGAAATCATCACAAGTGAGGAGCATCAGATTTTTTGAACACATTTAGTTTCTTTGGAACCACAATCATTCAAGGAGTCAATGAAGTTTTGCAAAAGATGATTAATGGTATACCAGAGTACAAATCTCCACATAATATAGTTGGTATTGAATCATTGGCACAAAAAGGTAATTTTCTAAAAGGCTTTGATTGCTAGAATTAATATAATAAATTTATGGAGTATATTAAAAAGCATCTGATTGCATGATTGGTGATATTATTATTTTGGAAAGTTATAATCCGTGTTATGGGAATTTTATCATTCATATTGTAAGTAGATATCTATTAGAAGTCGTTAGAATAAGTTTTATTTTTGTTTTAAAGATTTAGTTTTTAATTTTGTGTTGTTGATTTCTAATTTAGATTGTATTTTATTATTTGCCAATAAATTTATTCATGAGAGAAACTGTATTACTAAATTTTCAAAAAAATAATTATAAATTTTAAGATTTGAATTCATGAAGAATGATTGCTAATTTTTAGATGTGTTTTGGTTTCTATCATCTCAAAGTTGATATTATTTTAGATAGACAACCTCAAAAATTTATGTATAGATTTTTTTTTTTAAAATTAGGACTATAAGATAGTTCACTATTAAGATTATATTCTCTATTTGTATTCTCATTGGTGAATATGAAAAAAATATATTATTTCTTTTTATCTTTGTACATAACTTTTCTTTCATATGATTACTTGGCCTTAGTTTTATTATAACACAGACAATCTACCTCAAAATATTTTCTATCTTGCCAGATCATTTTTACTGGGTTTGCATATGGCGGATTGTCTGAGCTATGTGAAGATGAATATATTTCCTGTTCTATGGGATCAAATATTTCAGGAGAAATTGGTGTCTTTGGTTACAAGCCATCCATACTCATGGACATGCTTGCTGGTAAAAGAGCTGAAGTTAGCACAAAACTTGGGGCATACATGAGAACCTTTTCTGGTGATTGCTCACCATCTGATCTGGAAACTGCTTTGCAGGTTTATTTTTTCTATGCCTTGTGTGCATTTTTTAGTTTCTCAATCCTGCAGTTCAACTTCTGATATAAAATTTGGCACAATGTTTTTTGCACAGACCTTGAGAAGCTTGCATTATTTATCTTGATCTGTCATCAGGGTTTGATTTGTGTTTTGCCCTGTTTAGTAATGAATCTGTGCCATGTTAGGATGGCTATAGCCATATCATGGTTCACTGTTGCTCATATTTCCTTGTGACTAAAGAAAATATATAATTTAGGAAAGCAAAGTGTGTGGCAATGTCTTGGACTCACAGCTCGTTGGCACGAACTTCATTCTATTTTGGTTGCTTTCAGATTATCCCTTGTGTGTGATCCTTGAGATGACCAATAAGGCTTTGGTGGTGGGTATCTTTTGGTTATTAGTTTCACTTATTTCTGGGTAATGGAAATGGAGAGTTTTCATTTATGAGGTCTTCTATGGATTTTGGGTGGTTCCTTATCAAAACAAGCTCTCATAATTTGACTGTGGTTGAAATACTGTCTTTGTCTTCTCTTTCTTATTCTTCCATGCTATTTATAAGAAATTGTAAAGGTTTTGGTGCCTTGTAAACTTAGTCAAGCTAGAGACGGTGCCTAATAACCTTCTCCATCATGGTGATTCATTTATCTGGTGACTTCATTTGTATTACTTTTATGCATTGAGCTCTTCAAACAGATGCCTTTTAATTTTAAAAATTTTCCTTAAGAGTGCTGATTAAATAACTAGAATTCATATTTGCATTGGTTGACACAATGTGGGATTGATATAAGCTATTTGCTGCTCTCTTCTTATTCTTAGTTTTTTTTTCCTCTTATGTGCCCTTTCACTTGAATTTGTTATTTGATGTCTAATGCTTGACATAGTGTGTAGCAAATCACCATTTTATTTGGATCCTCCTGATCCTTGTTTTTTGTTTTTTCCTATATTTTGTTATTTATAAATTGGTTTTAACAATTATAAAAAATTTCATCTGCAACATCCTCTATAGATTAGTTTTTTCCCCCTTAAAATCAGCAAGCTTTGCTCCTCACCTCAAGCGTCATCTCGAGAATTTTGGGATACTCTTTGATGGTGTATTACAAATTACTAACTGAGATACTTTGTTTTTTGAGCATAAATATTCTGCTAATGTCCTTCCATTTGTGATGATAAGTATGACATTGATATCCTCATCCCTTCTATCCAATCTTTGTCCTGGCATTTCTGTATGCAGTAGTGGTGGCACCATAAAATGCTTATATCTTGTACTTTTGTTACACCAAAAGAAGGTTTTTATGCAAGCATTGGCAGCATCATTTCCCGCACTTCATCTCTATCCGAATTGTTCAGTCTGATATCTGTTGTGTTTGGGGTCTTTCAGCTTGTATATCAACTCTTTTCTACCAGTGTTGAGCCAAGGGATGAGGAAGTCAAAATAGTAATGCAAATGACAGAAGAAGCAATTCGAGCTCAAGAGCGAGATCCATACACTGCCTTTGCAAATCGTGTTAGAGAGCTAAATTATGGAAACTCATACTTCTTTAGGGTATGTGCTGGGTGACCAATTCCTTGCATTGCAACTATTTTCATTTTTATTGACTATTAAATGAAGTGCAGCCAGTACGATTAGGTGACCTGAAAAAAGTGGATCCCTTGAGAGCATGCAGATATTTTAGCAACTGCTTTAAGGATCCCTCTACTTTTACTGTTGTTATAGTTGGGAACATTGATCCTGATGCATCACTTCCTCTCGTATTGCAGTACCTGGTAAAATCGTTTTCATTGTTTGGTTAGCTTTGAATACATCTCTTTATTTACTATTTTCTTTTTGCATAGGGTGGAATTCCAAAGCCTTCTCAACCTGTTTTAGATTTTAGCCGTGATGATTTAAAAGGTTTGCCATTTAAGTTTCCAGAAGCCATTGTTAGGTATGCATACTTCCTGTTTTATAGGTCAGATATGTGCCGATTCTTGTTTTTCATATAAATCAATGAATGTAGGGAAGTTGTTCGTAGTCCTATGGTTGAAGCTCAGTGCTCTGTTCAGCTTGCTTTCCCAGTTATACTGAAGAACTCATCAATGGTTTGATATTGATCACTTAAAATTGAATACTTGTTTTGTGCGATAGACAAGTTCTGCACTGGTACTGACTGTTCCTTGCTTTACGACTCATGGGTCTGTAGATGGAAGAGATCCACTTTGTTGGGTTTTTGAGCAAATTACTGGAGACAAAGATAATGCAAGTTCTCCGTTTCAAACATGGCCAGGTGATTAGTACTCGTTATTTAGAAGGAGGCAACAGTGTGATATCATGTTTACTGACTGTGAACATTCATTAGATATACTCAGTGAGTGTTTCTGTTTTCCTTGGGGGGAACAAGCCTTCAAGAACTGGAGATGTGCGTGGCGATATAAGCGTTAATTTTTCATGCAACCCAGATATTTCGTCTAAGCTAGTAAGCTTTCCTTATAATTTTTTATGATTTTTCTGGAATTTCCCTTCAAAGCCTCTCATCTCCCATTTTATAAGGTGGATCTTGCCTTGGAAGAGATATCCTATCTTCAAGAACATGGTCCAGGTGTTGAAGATGTCTCTGCCATTCTTGAAATAGAGCAACGAGCACATGAAAATGGCTTGCAGGTGAGCTTATTGAACAATTTCACAAATTATTTGTTGCATTCTATATATATTATATTAAGTTGATGATAAGTTATTGGGCTTCTTATATTTTCAGGAAAATTACTATTGGTTAGACAGGATATTGCGTGGCTATCAATCACGAGCTTATTTTGGTGATCTCAGTGCCTCGTTTGAGGTAATACATTTCTTACTTGAGTACATTTTCCCCTAAAAGGTTAATGATGTATTTTGGCTATGCTATTATTTTTTAAATTAACTATTTTCTTTTGGACTTTTTAGTTTGTGTGCATAGATGAGAACTAGGATGGAGTTTTAGGGATATTCTAAAATTTCTATTGTTGAAAGCCTCTTCTTTATTCATATTTGTAACTCACCTGAATTAATTTTCTTATTTTTCGTACATACTGATTAGATGTGACAATCATATTCGGGTTTGATTCATTTTTTTTTAGTTGTGTTTGACCTTTGAGATTTTGAGGAACTTGGAAGGTGGAGATTTGTTTGCATCCATCATCCTTTAGAGAAGAGACAGAACCTTTAAGGCTGATTAGGTGACACTGAGGGGATACTGAGTTATGTATATCCATCAGTGAGTTTCTACGCATTGATAAAATCTTCTTAGAGATACAGCTGGGGTGTCATAAGGTGGCCTATCAAATAAACTGGGAGTAGCAGAGTAATAATATACTTAGTAGGTTAACGTTCATATGTGCTGCAATACAACAGCCAGGTGAGTTTGTGTTGGATTTAAGTTGAACCTACACGTTAAAATCAACCCAGATGAGCCTGAATTCTTGTCGAGCTTACCTGCTATCTCTTGAGTTCAATCCATCAAGAATTCAACATGCTGTATATTTGCTAGTATTGGAAATTTTTTCCCTGTGACGTCCTAACAACATAGAAATGTTGAAGACTTGAAAGTTAAGAGGCTCTTATATGTTACTGGGCATTGGCTATTTGGAAACTTTTCTTGGAGATGTGTATGGAATAAATGTAAGAGCAAGGATTGGGAAGGTTGAAAGTTGTAATAGCCAGAGGAATATACCAAGTATACATTGTCGAAACTAACTTTCAAGTTTTGAGTGCTTTGAATAAAAGTAAGGAGTATATAAGAAATAGATAAACTAATAGTTTAAGTAAAGCTATGAAACTTAGGTTAAGAGCCAAGAAAGTACAGAAACATAAATAAATTTCATTTGGCTTAGGTACCAAGAATCAGCGTTTTTTTTAAGTGTATAACTGTTTTTAAGACTGGCCGGTCATTTATCTAAAATTACACAGTTCATGCTTTAGTTGCTTGGCAGCACTATAAGGTCTGTTTGGTTTGATGCTCTAAGCTTTTGAGAACTTGCTGTACCAGATTAGATGTGTCGGTCTGACAATGCTAATACATTGGCCTTACTTTGGCCCAGCCATCTTCCAATGGCAACTCGGCAATTTCACCGTATTGGTTTGTAAAAGGTCTTTACATGAGATCTAAATTAATAGCTAACAATTAATATGAAGTTCAGTGATATCTTTTGTGTTTGTCGGCTTAATTGGTTTTATGGTTGGGGTCCCATTTATAGTAGATTTTGGCTGATTTTGAAGCTTCTATGAACAACTCGAGTGCTACTTCCAGTTGCATACCTTCTAGTGATTCTTTATTTAGTCCAATTTTTTTGGTTTGCTTGTTAGTTTGATCTACAGAGTGCTATTGCGTGGTTTTTTTTTTGATATATTAGGAATATTTTGGATATAATTGATCAGTTGTCATTCAGTTGAGATTTATTAATTGTAGATTTTTATTAGTTTATTAGATTATTCATTATTTTAATATTCCTATAATTGGCAGTCATTACAATTCATAAACCATAGTATTGACAATTTACATTTTAGTTGTCTTTTGTGGACACGCATATTTCTTTGCCCGCTTCAAAGCTTTTTTAAATTTCAGCACGTGGCCTGTTTGCAAAGTTGTCTCTACCATTGTTTTATTATGCCATTGTTTGTGAAGTATGATACCATATTTAATTTGCATTTTGGATCCATAGGATATGCCATATAATGATTGACCCTTACCTGATAAGCCTGAGAATCCAACTTCATAAATAAGAATAGGTGGAGTGGCTGAAGTGGTTCTTTCATTTTAACTACTTGCTTTTCATCTTGTTTTTGGTAGGCAGAGGAATTAATGAAGCTTAAGTTGAGATTGTATACGACTATTAGGCATACTTAAACGAAACTTTAGTTTTTCCAAATTTTTTCTTCTATTTTTTCGGCACCTTCTACTTGTAATACGCATTCAATCAAGGTACTACTAGATCTTCACAATGACACTTCTATCAAACATCATTAAACAAAACTTGTTCATTCCATGTCTCCTTAAAAGTGAAGGGAGGTTAGAACTTTTAGTGTTTTTAGTCATGAAATCTTGCTCACATCATTCAATCATTAGAGATAATTACATCATTGAGAGATGTTTCACATTAAGGGATAATTTTTGATGTTTTATTGAAGGGAAATGGTGTTAGATAATTTGTATTGAGGGGGGAGAGATAACTACAAGATGTATTGAAATGGATATCATTTAGTTTTCAAGTTTTTTTTTATTGAGGTTGGATGATGGAGGCAATTGAGATGGGTCCAAGTGATTAGACTTCTTGATAAGTGCTTTGCCAATGCAACTCAAGATTAGTTATGTAACAAAAAATAAGATGTAAAGACAAGAAGAGAAAGAGGAGATGAATACTCCTTGAGGTGTACAACATACTTTGAACTAATTTTATGAGCATCTATATTTGTGTTTGTGCATGTATTCAGGTGTGCTTGCATGCATTTCGGAGGGGCACTCATGTGCATCCTTGCTCCTGCACGTGTGAGTCTGCATGTGTGTTTGTGGGTATATGTGTGTGTGTGTAAGAGAGAGAGAGAGAGAGAAAGAGAGAGTATGTATAATATTTTTTTTGAGATATACTATACAATGTATATCATACTCTAGATCACATTAGTAAGGATAAGGGAAGAAGAGGAACGAGCATAGGTGTAACCAAGTTATTGTAGTTCTATTTTAATATAATATGTGATCTATATATGATATACGAAGAAATTATGTATATGAATTATGATTTTTATTAATGATTATAAAAATTATTTGAGAAACAAAGTTTTCTATTCCAAGGAATATTATTTTTTGAAGCTCTATTTGTCATAAAGTCACTTGTCTTGCTTGTGTTATTATACACAAGTGAGATTCTAGAACTATTAAAATCAGACAAAAAATGCTATTTGTATAAAATAAATCTCATCATTTCTTTCATTACTTATCTTATGATGGATAGGAAGTATAATTGATGTAAGCCATGTTGTCTCTTTAATCACGATAACAATGTGGTTTGCTAACCAATATGCCTTCATTTAGACCATCAAGATAGGCATAGGTGTGAATTTGCTACCTAATGATCACAAACAATTACAGTAATGCTCCACACAACAATCTTTCTGATTAAGGAATTCTTATGGCATAATGATCTTATATGCCAATTAGTGTTTGATGGTTCTCTTGACACAATTCTCTTCCTATTGATCATTCCCATCTGATAGCTTGAAGGTTGTTTTCAACTTTTCTTCCTCCATATTGATTCTCGTCGAAGGGGAGGGAGGTGGACTAGTTGTCGTATAAGGTTGAGTAGTTCACTCAAGAGCCAATCTTTAATAGGTATTGTTTGTTTGATCCCTTAGCTAGATGAGCCTTCCGGCCTAGGAGTCCACTCTCCTTATCATGAATAGTTATCTTTATCCTTTATCTTATTTTAAAATTATTGACCAAAAGAGTTAGCTTACCCCAAGAATTTGTTTGTCAATTTGGCCATCAACACCTCACTCAATGTCTGTAAACGATGAATGTTGATAACTTTCTACGTTTTGAGCCTATACAATGAGTCCTAGGTCATAAAGTGAACAACTTATCTCCTAGCCATTTACTCCTAAGAAAGCCCCTAATCAACCTTCTCATGCCTTAATATTCTCCCTAATGGTGTCAACCATATGGGCAAAACATATAGTCGTGTACCTCCTACTAGTGTGACAGATCTCCAAATACTTGTTAGCCTTTTCATTTCCATTCCCCAATTTGGCAATAACCATAGCCCTTTGCCCTCGAGAGTTTGGTACTAAAAATTATTGAATATCCCTTCGTTTGCACTCAAACCTATTGTGGCACAATAGATATCCATGATGGAAATGATCTTTCTTGATGTTTCACACATGATAGTGACAAAAGATTACATAATCAGCAAAGAACCGATAGGTGACAAGACTTCTTGAAGAGAAGGCTTAGATGTTGAGCAATGTACCGTTATTCTTTATTGAATCAAGAAAGATAGTGGTTTCGAGTTGAGGATGAACAAATATGATGAGATGTGACTATATTTGGGGTTAGGGATACATGCAAGAATGTAGATACACTACCTTTCTGTAAACCCTAAGAGCTATGGCATGCATTCCAAAAAGTCTCATCACATCCGATCATAGTACTTCTCCATGTCAAACTGTATGGTGATTAAGTCTATAGAAGACTTTTAGGCATGCAGATTTGACATGATCTCCTACACTAGCATGTAGTTGTCAACATTGTGTCGACATAGAATGAATGCCCTTGTTACTTGGCAATCAGGTTGCCCAACTTGTCCTATGTGTCATGTAACCCAACTTGAAGAAGTGCAACACAGCCTTGATAAGGTCCTCAGCTGTCCCATCCTACTACCCTTATAAAGAGGCATTGATCTCATCTATGCTAGATGATTGATCCCTCACCCCACCTAGGATGTCACAACCATGCCACCTTGTCGCACTTTCTATGACGTTTATTTAGCAATGACTTAAAGTAGGTGACTTACATTGCAAACAGAAGAAAGGCTTGACATGCAATAAAAATGAAGTGAAAATATGTTTATGAAAAATGAAATTCCATTTTTGAAAATGTATTCTATTTTGATCAATGGCATACTCAGAAGTCATGGACTCCACAATTTTTTGTGTTAGCTGGTTGGTATTTCTGTGAATGTTGTAAAAATCAAATCATGATGCAACCAGGCAACCTGTCAAATCACTTGGTTCAGACTAGATGTCGTCAACATAATTATGTAATTTTATATTTATACATAAAGAGTGTCAAAGAGTGGATGAACTTTTCTTTTAGAGATAGTGGATATATAGCTTAGAAGTGCATGCAAAACTTTTGATAAAAAAAAAAAGATAAAAAGGAGCGAAACTTATCACCAAATTTTTTTTCAATTTCAGTGATTTTTTTTATTTAATAGACAAAATCTGATTAAACGGTTCATTTGTAATTAAATTGATTTAAATTGATCTGATCGATTCGTCCATCTCATCTAGTTTTTACATTTTCAATTGCTAGCCAAGCTCAATTATGAGCTTAACCTGATCAAATGACTGGTTCCTGGTCAGACTAATCAGTCCTTTCTGGTACAAACAGCATAGTTGTATGCCTTAGTGGCCATCATATAGTTGATTATTAGAAGCATATGCATTAAGTGTGTAATGAATGTTGATTAGCACTCATTTGATGTTTCCTTATCCAAGTGGAGCGTCCTTTATTATCATTTGCTGATAAATACTGCTTGGCATGAAGTATATGGAAGATACTTGGTGCCTTCAATTTTTCCTAAGCCATGAACTGCTTGATTCATTAGATGGAATGGAGATCTGTGAAAGAAAGTGTCATTTACTGTTTTACTAGTTTGATATGTGTGGCATGTCTTGGGTCTCTAAATAAATGCAGCATTTAATTCTGTTCCCTCTTCTTCTCCTCGACAACCACCAGAATTAGGATGTATTATTATGCAATTTTGTTATTTAGATGTGCAGCTAATATCCTCCTTCTTATGTATTACTCTACCATTCGTTTTAGTAGAATGACCATCCATCAATGCCATGATTTCGTTTTTGTTCTGCAGATACAGGATGAAGGGAGAACCAAAGTCAGAAAGCTTTTGACTCCCACCTCGATTCAGTTAGCTCTACAAAGAATACTTCCTTCTCCATGCAAAAAACAGTATACCGTGGTGATTCTTATGCCCCAGATATCTCGTTTAAAGCTTCTACAGTCATCATTGGTATTTGGGTCCAGCAGGTTTAGTCGAGATGCAAAGGTAACATGTTTGAAGTTATGCTACTTTAATTTGTCTTTTCCTCATGTATTTAGCAATGTTATTTACATTTTGTTGGCCTTTTCTCCATCAATCACTTTTTGGATAAATCATCATTCATGCTCTTAAGATCAAGGACATGAAGTTTCGAAAGGTTCTTCTTGTCTTTAAATAATTCATGGATAAAGATTAATGCTAAAGCTAACCTTTGAACTCTTAGTAACTTCGTGGGTTCTTCTCTATTTTGTTATCTGTAATATTAATAACCTTTTTCTTTAATAAATTTGAAGCATTCTGTTTATTCCGCTGGGAGTATGGGTGCTTTCTTGATAACCTTTCCCGACACTCTTCTTTTTGCCCACCCAGATTTTGGCTGGTGCAGCCGGTGCCATGGTCTTGGCAATCAGTTTATGGAGATACTGTCGAAGTGCTTTGAACTCTTAGGAGTTGTTCCTTAATTTCCGTGGCAAATGAAAGAAAGGTGGCATTTGGATTCAAAGAACAAGTTTCTCAGAGGTTGTAAAAAGGGGCTTTTGGTAAAAAATATTTCCTACTTGACAGAGACTTGAGGCTAATCGGGGAAGCTGTGAAAAGTATCCGGTTTCTATGTTTATGAAAAAGCAAATTTTGGATCTACTTTACAGAATTATTATTTTTTTTTTTTTGCAGAATTCTTTGGGTGAAGTTTTGTGCTTATTTGTATTGGAAGCTTGCAGAAAATCTGAGTTACAAAACTTGCCCTGATGATCAACAGCTGCAACAAATTTCTTTCTTGTTATACCATTTCTTATTTGTGGTCACTTGATTTGATCGACTACAAGGAATTGCTGTAAGTATTAATTGGAACTGTTTTTTTTTTTTCTGCATTGTAGACTACTTTTTTACCTAAGTTAACGTAGTATGTGGAGAAGAGCATTAATTATATTATTTGATAATATGCGTTAGTCTTTTGCATAACCTTGGCCACATGATACACAAAGCACGCCTGTTTTTTGTGCACTTTTTGATTTTACCATGGGATAATGTGATCTTTAATTGACTTGTAAGTTCATATGATCCAATTCACACCACAAGCAATTAAGTTTTGAGAGTGAAATATAACTCTTGTAATCCCAAAGTCCTTTACTAATAACATTGAATATATCCTCAACCATTTCATTGCTAACATCGTTCTCCAAGCCAACATATTAAAGTTTTACGTCCAAACAATCTTAGGTTTCTCCAAGTAATTTTCTAAATATATCTTTTCAGCGAAATGAGGATTGTTAGAATCGTATACATTCATATAAGCCAAGAAGAAAGTTAGTATTAGATTGTACAATCATTTTTCAACAATCTAAACACTTCCATCCTGAGAGCTAACCCTAATATTACCTACATTCTTGTCAATAAGATAGTATGAGAAAAAAAAAATCATAAAAGCTTGCTGGAACTCTTCTATCTTCTCAGCTAATTCAGTACCGCTATATATTTGAAGGTAATAATAGTTAATGGAAAATATTTCCATCCTTAGATCAAGGTTAAAAGTTGGTTAAGAACACATAAGAATCTGACATATATCTCATAAATTTCATCCTCACTACCTTAGTCATTGTTGAAGGAAGTAATTATGAGAAATACTGACCTTATCAAGTTTGTTATTTACGAAAACAAGATTAGCAAGAAACTTCTTGGTAACTAGGTAAGTTAATACCAAATGTTTCAGCCTTTTTATTAAAAAAAAAAAAAAAAAACTAACTTCATGGATGCATTCAAATTGCTTCTTAAGAGCATATTTTGGAAAAAAATATAATTATAACAAAATGCAAAATTTACCCTTTTGTCTGTAAAGGTCCAACTTGTTGAAATGTCCAAACAGATGTTCCTATCTGTGGAAGGGCCCATCTTCCTTATTATCTACTATTTTATATTTTATCAAATCATTTTGTATTATCGTATCCCTACAAATTGGATTGTTCTTTTGTGAAAAGGAAATGAGAGATCTCAAATATGTTGAAAAATGGGGTAGACACATTAGGGTCGAACAATGCTCCAGATTGTTATCTTCTCTATGGTGCACTATTCTCTCGATGATTCTACATTTCTTGTAAATGAGTTTAACTACGATGGCGACATGAAATGACGTCTCTAAGGAATCAAAGTTATGTATAATGTTTCTTAAAGGCATCCAAGGCATGAATTATATTAGGTAGCAATCAATGGTATCTAAGTAAGATTGATAATAGAAACACATCTTATTGGAAGATGGATTAGCAACAACCACACATGAGATTTAGAATTCAATAATTATTTGATGTCATGTTCCATTAATTTGGAATAATCACAATGAGCACAAATTTCCTACCAGTAATCATGGCAAGAGCAACACCCATCCTTGAAATAATGAAACCTACTTCCATCTCTCACAATTATCTCCCTACCAAACACCTTCGACACTTTCTTGCTGAAGTCATGGCAATCAGGGCAAACCCTAAGATTCTTCACAACCCTAATGGGACTGCCTTGCCCAATCACCATAAACCCATAAGCAATCGCCAATCTTTCGCTATGTGCCTTTATCACCTGCATCTTCTCCTCATCCTCGATGTCATGCAACACTGGTGAAACGTTTGGCAAATAACCAGCCTCAGCTAACCTCTGTTCTATAATTTCAATTGTTTTGTAGATCTTGGAAGAATCCATGTGAGCCCAATCACTTGCAAGAAACTTGTGAAGTTTCCCACCAGCTTCAATCAAGCTCCATCCAGCTACCTTATTTGTTCCTTGAATGGACATAAGCCTTCTAACCTCAACGACATCCTCCCACCTCCTTGCCTTGGCATATATGCTTGCCAAAAGAATGTAATGACCATCATGACCGGGCTCCAACTCTATCAACCTTTTGCCTACTAAGATACCCAAGTCGACGAATCCATACGTCTTGCAAGCTCCTAGAAGTGTTCCCCACAGCACGGGGTCTGGGGAGATGCTCATGCCTTGGATCAATTCAAGGGCTTCAGGAATGAGCCCTGCACGGCCAAGGAGGTCAACCATGCAGCCATAATGCTCCATCTCTGGCTTGATTCCATAATCCTTTACCATTGAGTTGAAGTGGTGTCGACCTTCATCGAGCAAACCGGAACGACTACAGGCATTCAGAACCCCGACGAAGGTCACAGATGTAGGCCGAAGTCCTTCGCTGATGAATTCATGAAATAACTCAAGGGCTTCCCTCCCCTGCCCATGCGTGGCCAATCCACAAATAAGGGCATTCCAAGCAAAGGCATCTCTTTTAGGCATTTCAGCAAACGCATGCCTTGAGAGCTCAATTCGACCACATTTTGCATACATATCCACCAGTGCTGTACCTAAGGCCATTGTCATGGGAAATCTCGAGTCCTTTATGATAGAATGGACAAAGCTTCCATACTCAAGCAAGCCCAGCTGTGCCGATGCAGAGAGAACGGTGACCAAAGTTGCCTCATTGACAGCCATTCCCCTGCCGACCATTTCTTTGAAGAGATCGATCCCCTTCTCCAAAACCCCATTTTGAACGTAGCCCATGATCATGGTGCTCCAGGAGATCACATCTTTCTCCGGCATTCTATCAAACAACTTCTCGGCAACCTCAATCTCCGAGGATCTGACGTACCCTGCCAACATCGAGTTCCACGAAACGACATCTCGGCGCTCCGGACAATGATCGAAGACCTTTCTAGATTCAGCTAACAAACCACAGGTGCTGTAGAAGCTGATCAAACCGTTTCTTACATATAAATCTTCGCAAAAGCCGAACTTCACCACTTGGGTATGAACCTGGGCGCCCTCGGAGATAGACGGTTCTCTGCTGCAGGCTTGGAGTAGGAAAGGGAAAGTATAGTTGTTTGTAGGCACTCCCGAGATTCTCATAGCGGAGTAGAAGACTAAGGTCTGGCGAGGAGATTGCCCTCGGGCTAGGCAGCGGAGAAGATTATTGGCAGCGAAGACGTTGGGTCGCTCGATTTGACGGTAGACGGAATGGATGTAAGAAAGAGGCGGTGCTGAGGAGACTGCGCAGGCGGCGAGTAGGTGGCCAATGGCGGCGCGGCTTGTGGCGAGGCCGATGTAGACCAGCTGTGCATGGGCTTGGAGGATTTGGGAGAATGAAGGCGAGGGAGGAAGGAGCGAGAGCGGGGGAAGTGTGGAAACCATGCAGTAGCGGTAATCATCTGTTCGGATTCGCCGGATTTGGAAGTGAACACACCAAAAAAAAAAAAAAAAAACAGCCCGAGAACCCAAAATAGCTTCATTTTTTTTATTAATATTTATGAAACAACAAAACAAATTACAATTTTTAAAAAATATACAAAATAATCAATTTTATCATGCCAAATTGCATTTCTCCAATTATGTTATGGCTGTAAATAGTTCAAACAATTTATTAACTTTCATATGTATGTTGACCCAAAACGAAACACAAAAAATAACAAAAGTGACCTTATAAATTATTGCATTTTTGTTGTAAAAGTTTAAAAAATTCTCTAATTTATACTCTATTTTATAACCAGACACCTAAAATTTACAAAATAAAATAAACTTTTATTGATGCATGAACAGTGTGCATGTAAAAGCCTACTCTGTGATGATTAAGCGATAATAATGTGGAGAGAAGTCCAAATACTCAAAATGCGAAGTTAACTTCATTACGTGTTCTAAAGCTACAACTCTAAACAGAAGATTAAATTTCTAAGGTTCAATCAACCTTTAGGTGCACAGCTTGAAGTGGATATCACTACATAACAGTAAAAAAAATTACTTGCACCCCACAATATAAGCTGCAGAGGGCAAACAAATTGCTGCATCAGCACCCCAAAACTAGCTCAGTCAAAGCAAAATCAGTATAACTCGGCATTGTTTGCAAGCATAGTTATCACTTCATTCCAGGTTTATCATTCAGAATCTTCCATATCAGAATCAGCATCAACAACAACAGCATCATCTTTTTGTGGGTTATCGACCTCGCTATCACTACTTGTCTCATCGGATACGACAGGGCGTCGACTATCTTCAACCTGTTTGCTATGCATGTCATACCTGATAGATTTGAACATCTTTCCTGTTTCATCTCTTGCTTCTTTTCTTTTAACCCTTCCATTGATACCAAACTGTTTCATCGCCTGAGCCGCAGCAGAAAACACAGCATCCATTGGCTCCATTGCCTCAGCACTTGGCTCACCTCTATCGACAAAGAATAACTCGGCATCGGTCTTTTTCTTAACAGCAGGATCAGAGCCCACAGCATATGGAGTGGACTCTTCATATATCAACTTGTTTGCCAGCTGAGAATCTTCATCATCCAATATTCTGTAGCCCAATTTTTCAAGATGTAAAAGCCACCCTGCTCTCCAATTCAAAACAAAATGTCACCCAAAAAATCCAAGGAACATGACAAATATGCTTGAAATGCATTAAAATGAACACCTCTACTTACGGAGAAAAGCTTCAGGTGAATTGTAAATTCTTTTTTCAGTATGTACGTTGTCTATCTCTTTGTGAAGCAGCTCGGTTAACTCAATTGGAAGAGAAGAGGTTGAGAACGCATTCAAGAAGGAGATGGCTTTGTTATGATCTCCTTTAGCCCTTTAAGCAGACTATATTAACATCCCAAGTGCCAATTGCACAACCAAAAAATGTGTTTTTATCAGCATACCTGGCTAAGTTGACGGCTTTGTTTGCAACGATCAGCTTAGTGACGAGAAGATTTGTCATCCTATCATACTGATTCTTTTCCTTCCTTGTCTGAAGGAAAGAATAATCTACTAAAATAACAGCATCATAAAGAACTCCTCGTACAATCTCTTCTTCAGAATCATCCTGATTTGGTCAATTTTCCAAGGGTTCAGCATCTTAAGCTTGCTCAGTGATCACATGCACATTGCAAAATTCCAGTTTTCACATACGTATAAATATGCAAACAATACCATTTCACATAACAATTGAGGAAAAGGTGTTGGATAATAATATATAGTACACAAATTGAACCTTTATGAGTATCAAAACAGATTATGTTAATTCAAATTCACTTTAAAAAAAATTAAAAATAGCAGCCTAGACATCGTTATCTTCACAAGATCTAAAACTCAACAAAATCCTACATTTCAATGGGGGAGAAAAAAAATAAAGAGTGGCACAGGTGTAAGTACAAAAATGATTAAAAGCCAAGGTTTGCCCTTTTTTCGTTTGTTTCAATTACAATTAAGAGTCCAAAGATGTTATTTTGACATACCAATAGAGTATTTGCAAGAGCCTTAGGGTCCAACAGCAACCTCAATAATATTTCTGCACATCATCATAAAAAGTCAGAATTTGAAGACAAAACTGATTTAAAATGCATTAGTTAGCGGTCAGATGACACCATAATTGCACAGAAAAAGCATAGCTACTCAAATGATTAGTTATACCCCTATACTGCAACAAATCTTTGTCTCGATATATATGATTAAAACAGAGATATTCACGCGTATCTCCACAAACACAGATCAATTCAATGTATTGGTTTCCTAATAAGCCTTGCCATTAATCTAGATTTTAGGAGAATAATTTGGGATGTTAAGGTTTTGAATTCATACAATAACTATTCCAGTATTTTTAGATGAAGATTAAAACCGGATTATATTAACCACTCAACTGAACTGATAATAACAAAAGCCATCATATTCTACATCAGTAACAACAAATTCAACTTTCCAAAGACCATACACTTCACATTTCTTACAATCCTGTGATTTATAAACGAAAAATATGAATGATGGAAATTTTATAATTTAAGTTTTACAAAACTATTCCATTGTCTAAATCCTACTTTCATTTGGTATCTCGATTCAATGGGAGGAATTCATACCATCAAAAAGGAATCAAAATTTTAAAATAATCCACTACATGCTCAAGCTTCACTAATAAAGGATACTACAGACCAGATGAACATCAAATGATAGAAAAAATTGTTTGGTGAAACTTTGCCTGGTTTGCAGGATATTGCATGCTTTGAAGTTTTTTCAAAAGTTCCTCTTTAGGCATCAAAATAGGATCAAGCTTAGCTACCTCATTAGGTAAATTAATGATTAAGAACTACTGGATGTCAAATTAATTTAAATAAAAAGCTTTCTTTAAAGAATATTTAATGAACACATATTAGCAGGTGAAATATTATATAAACTGTAATAAAAAGTCTGATGTTCGGCCTATGCAACATGCACAGAATCACAACAATGAAATAAGAGTGATGAGGATGAGAAATTCTCTCTTCCTCCCCAATCTCATCCATTTCTCCACCTCCCTTGTCCCACAAAATCCAAGGTAAGAAGAAAAGGATACTATAACAGCCACCAACGTTGTCAGTAGCATGAAACACAATCCATCACACACAACGAAATAGAAGCAAGGAAGGATAGAAAATAAATCCACCCCTCCATATCCTTCTCTTCTTCTCCCTCCAAAATCCTAGAAAAGAAGAGGGTAAAATTGTCACTACTAAGGACTTTGTTGTGGATGTAACACAATATTGCAAGGCATGCCAGCACAACCATTTCTTCCTCTGAAAAATGATTCTTACTGTTTGCAGTGAATCTCCTTGCTCTTCTCCATCTTCCTCTATTTCCACTTCCAACTTCTTCCTCCTCTTCTATTTCATCCTTATTAACTCTCTTCTTTCCAATTTAAAACATAAGAGCTCACCACAGCATTTCTTTTTCGGTGCCATATAATGCTGTCCGTGCGTGCCATAACTATCTGCTTGAATGAGGAAGTTCAACAGCAACTCTTAGCTGCAGTAACGTGTTTCCCTTCTAACATTTTTTTGGTTAACAGTGAAGAGAAATTTGAACTAAAATAAAAAAAAAGAAAAGAAAAATACAATTAGGGACAAGAAACATGTTCCTTCTCCATCTGGAAGAGCAGTTCATGAATTGGAAAAGTTGAGAGAGTCCTGTCAAATTAATAGTAGTGATGAAGAAGAGGCCTCCTAACCATCTTGTAGGTGCTTTCAATCTATTCTAGGTAAAGTGGATGGAGCTCAACATCCCAATCCTTGATATAAGTGCACTAATCTACTCCAGCACCAGTGCTAAGAGACAGTGATTCCTTCTTTCCTCCAATGAGTTGATGGCTGACCTATCATCCAATCCATATTTAATTTCCTACACCCCTTATTCTAGGCTGCATGTGAACCCCACCAAATTGCCCAAAATTCTGTCTCTATCTCTATAAGAAATGATGCTCATTTTTTGACAAAACAGCTCACATAGTTCCACAAAAAAAAATCTTGCAAGGTCCCTCCCACATCTAAAAGGACCAAGAATAGACATACATAAGCATCACGTTTAAATCAAACTTCCAACCATAAGCAAAGCCAAATTTTTCCCAATTTTGAAAACATTTGGGAAACAAGAGAGCACGCATCCAAGCTATCAATAAACAAATTAACATGTGTTCAACTCCCTCTAGTATTTTGAAGCTCTAGTTTATTTATTGCTTCATGTCCATAAAATATATATAATAGCGATTAAGTAACCCTCAGATTTTACAAAAAAAAAAAATAACCCTAACCCTCAGATTTTATGAAGCTTGTCTTCCCTGCCCGAACTCAAATTTAAATTCAAGTTGTCGTAAAACCAATTATTCTTTAAATTAAAGAAACTACTCTATCAAGGTGATACCAGTCCACCCTCACAATGTATTTAACACGATCTTGAAGGCAATGCATTTGTGTTTCCTCCTTTAAGCCACACAAATAACAAGTTGGGCCAGCCTCACAGTCCAATTAGCAGTCCAGGCAAATGTGAGTAGCTTTCCATGCAACACAATACATGTAAGTATTCTGATTTAACATTCCAATTAGCTTGCCAAACCATGTGAATCAGAACTCAAAGGTAGAGGCTCCTATATTTGGCCCATGACACTGACATCAAACCCAAACCAATTTTGTAAAATTTTTGCAAATATGAAACCTTGAAAACAAAAACCAAAGCACAACGCAATGGATAATAACATTCAAAATGCAGAAAAAATATAAGTATATAAAAAAAAGAAAGAAAACCTCAATTTTTTAGGTTGGTCGGCCCCTAACTAATGGGCCTACATCACCCCCAATCCAACCTAAATAAGATCTAATCTATCTCTTTCTCTCCTTCACTACAATGGATAGAGAAACCACTTACTCTTGAAGTGTTTTTTCTTGTGAAGACTCAATCTCCTCATCTCTACAATTTAAAGGCCCAAAGTAGGCCTCTCACACTCTAAATATCTAGAGTAGACCTCTCACCTTCATATTCTAAAAGACCAAAATAGACTCCTCACTTTTACACTTTAAAAACCCAAAGTATGCCTCTCGCCTTCACACTCTTATAACCTAAAATAGGCCCTTACAGAAATTACAAGTAAAATGAAAAACCTCACAAACTCAGAAAAATAGATTTATATAATAACCTAGATTTATAAAATGTGACTCACGTAATGAAAGAAAACAGCAATGAATTTACAAATTCTGAAGATCATTATGTAGGAGCTAAACCACATACAAAATTGAGAATAATCTTACCTTTCATGCATTTTAATTCGTTCACATGCATTCTCATTGTACTTCGAATGTTATTATCTGTTATGTTGTGAATTAGGTTTTATTTTTATTTTGCAAAAAATTTACACTAAATTCATCACCCTCTTGTATGTGTCGAGCCAACACCCTTGTCCAATTCCTATATGGCTTGAAATTACCCATAAAACTTCCATTCTAGAGAATATGCTATCAAATACAATAGTTTTCCTGGTGAAATTCCAATTGAGCTTGTCTCCAAATAAGCCTTGATAGCCATAAACTTCCATTTATTTCTCCCTTATGGTGTCCAAATCTCAAAAATCACATTAATATTCCCTTGTACATATGGCTACTGTCTAAGAAGCCTCTTTCTCTTCTTGATTTCCTCCTTGCCACTTCTCATCTGTCAATTCAGACTCTTCAATCTAATTGCGATGTTTCATTTTTTGTTTTACTTTTTTGAAATGTTGGCAATGCATGCCATCTCCATCTTCTTCAATAAGGAAGGTCAACTGCAACTATAAGCTGCTGTAATTTGTGTCCCTCATTCCACAATTCCTAAATTATTTGCTATCCTGCAATTAGCTAGTTTGACTATTCCTGTCCTTTTCATGTCTCCCTCCCTGTATTCTCTAATTATTTCATGCCTACAAGCAAGTTTCATTCTGTTATAGGGCTATTGAATCAATCAACATTTCCAACCATTTGTTTAATCAATGCATATTCTTATGGTTACCTAAAAAATCAATAAAATTTAGCAGGTAACATGATTACATCAAAATTAAGTTCTAGGTAGCTGCGAAAGCCTTGCTTAAATCAGATAATTAAATCATACTGATTTAGATCTAAGGTGTTACACATTGTCTGGCCAATAAATCTACAATTCAACAGTATTAAGTTGAACATACTAATTAGATTTTGGAATCAACATAAGAGTTATATTCAGGTTATTGGAGCATTCTATTAATTGATAGTCTTATGGGATCTTCAAAGAACTTAAATCTAGTTGTAAATCTTGAAGAAGTGACTCTTATCAATAATTGGTATACTCTTCTTCTCAGGGTTTACCAATTGTTTAGTGGCCACAAAAGTTGGTCAGACAACCATTATATTTGAAATCAATAATTATCAAGGATGTCCAGTGTTATTAAGTGAATTTCATCAAGAATATGAAAATTAGATGAGCTCCAATTACTACTACAACACTTAAAATCTACTGGTTAAGATATAACATAAGCAATAAAAGAGATTAACATATACCAAAGAACATGCGATTGTGGAACACAGTTATGGAACTGACTGCCCAAATTCCCAGATCCTTTTGCAAGTCCTTCACCGAACTTCCAGCTTTTACCTTCAAAGATAACCTGAACAAGAAAGCCTCAGCAATCACCACCGCAGCCAAATACCCAATTCCGCATCCTTCCATTCCAAACTTCTTCCAGACTTCACCATTAACAAGTGGAAAAAAAACCCCAAGAGTCTCTCCACCAGCTGACGCACTCAAACTCCACGCTCTAACCAGATCAAAAAAACAAGAGTGTAATCCTGAAGAAAACCCATCCATATCAGAAGACTGACCGCAGCATATACTAACGTAACTCAAAATACCATCCGCCAAACATTTGATCTCCTTCTTTGCTCTAACATTCGCCAACCCACCCTCAGCTGCACATCGATATAAGTCATAAACAACCGGAGCAATCAGCGCAATGCACTTAACTCCGCCACAAGCAGCGGAGCAAGTGGAGAGAATCTGGAAGAGGTTTCTTACGGAACGGACCCTATCAACATATTCCTTTTTCCCTGCAATGCTCTCGTAGTAGCTAGCAGCTGAGTAAAGCCACACTATTTCGAGCGGAGGGTCCACGCTAGACTGGAGATACCTCGACAATACCGAACGAAACCCAGAGAAGTCAAACCCCTCGCCCGGGATTCCAGCGAGAAAACGGTCAAGTGATTCCCGCAGCATCGATTCATAGTCTGCACCGGGGAAAATACCTTGTTTGGGAGATCGAACATCCACGGGAGATTGGAGGATGGCGGAATCCATAATAACAGATAATAATTAGTTATACGTCGTGGTCAACGCTGGCTGGGAGCTCTGACAAAGGTTTTTGAGAAGCTAGGGTTAGGGTTTTGCGATTGTTACGAATTGGAGAGGGCGAAGCCAAAGTCCAGACCATGAAAAAAGAACCACGTTGGTCTGTTCACCCATGTTTCGACATTTCTTCATTAGTAAAAATAGATTTTAATCAATTCTTTTAATCAAACAAATAATTCAAATTTAAATAAAATCTTTGAAAATAAAAATTAAATTATTTTTAAACACTTTATCTTTTTAAATAATAAAAAAAATCATACAAAAATAATTTGTTTATATTCTTGTAATTTCAATTTAAAAATCATCAATTTTTTAATATTAATGATTTCATTATTTTAATTATTCATATTTTATTTGCATCAAAAGTATGTTACAAATGTTTGACTTTAGTATTAAAAATAAAATAATTTAATATATGACTATTTTTACAAATTTATATGAGAGAATTAGTTTCTATTAATTTTTTTACATAGAACTTAAATTTGTCCAATTCCAGTTAGTGACGATCCTTATATTAATACTTCATCAATGAACTAAAAACCAATGATTGACGACATTAGAGAGCTATAAAGTAAATCTAAATTTCAATTTATTTAGGATTAAATAAACTAAAGAAATACAATATTGAAAAAGAGCATTTTTTAAATTCAAGGATTTTTAATATAATTTATTGAAATAAAATCCATCGTTCAGAATGGCTAAGGAAGATAGGTGTACTCAATGTTGATGACGCCCTGCCTCCGATCAGCTATCTTCATGAACGCTTCCTGCGACAGATCGATGGTGCCGTGGCATCTTTCCGGCGGGCATAAATCTGTAACGATGACGTGAACGTTTTCTCCTTCTTTGCATGGAACGGCGACGCCGTTGTTCATGCCGCTCGTGCACCGCACTTCAAGTCGTCTTCCGCAGATCTTGCCGTCTTCCCACAGCTCTTTGCTCGCAGCGGCAATCTTCACTCCCTTGTCTTCGAACCCGTAGCACTTCGAAGCTGCCCACGCGGCGGACATGGTGGAGGTGTAAGCATCAATATTTGCGCATTTAAGACAGTTTTTGACGGGATAAATGATAAGATGGATACGTACGCACGTAAGGTGGCGTGTAGTATGTGGCGGTTCCGTGATGGACATGCGCATCATGCGCCATTGATGGGCGGCAAAGAAGCGTGACCAAGCCGAAGCCGATAAGCGCCATGGCTGCCTTGTCCATTCTTGCGATGAGGTCTCCTTTCTCCTTTGCCATGGCTGCCTTTTTTATAACATTTTTTATATATTATTTTTATTAAACATCGTTTTATAAATGTGACAAAATGTCTTGGATGAAGTTTGCATTTTTACTGGCAACTGAAAGCTTCCAGAAAATCAAACAAGAGGTTTTTGCTGAACATAAAGGCGATCACCAAAGTCATGATGATGTTTCGAAATAGAAAAGGGTCGAATTGCCAATCGTCATTTCCAGTTTGTAATCGATATAAAACAGGATCAAAGCACCAAAAACTGTCCACGATATAAAATAACCATAAATTGTCCAAGGATGCAATTAAATGTATTTTTTTTTTTTTTTTTTTTTTGGAATGTAGCCTAGTGTTTATCCATAATATTTTAGAAAATATTTTATAAATTAAAAATAATATATTTTATTTTTAAGAAATTAAAATTTTATATTTTCTTAAGACAAACAAATATTAGTTTGATCGTTTCCTAGTATCAATAACTTTTTTAAGGATTTACTATATATCGACATCGAATATAGTATTAATAAATTAAATAAAATTATTATCAAGCTTTCTTAGGAGTTTAGGAAGGGCAGTGCATATGTCGAGAAAATAAAAAGGGATAAAAAGATAAAATATTTACTAAAATGCAAGAGATAATACAAAGATGTTTGAGCTTTTTTAAAATATTTTTCACAAGAAAGTATGTTATCAATAATTATGTGACTAAAGTTTAAATATTTGTGATTACTCCCTAGGGTTTTATTGGAAATATATCTTAAAAAACACATTGGAAGTCCATGTGAAGAACTAATGCCTTGCTTGAATATAACATAGAGGCTAGATAATAAAAAACCTCACAATAATCAAAAATACATTAGATTGATTGTAAGATTTGCAGAAAATATGTGATAATAAATGAGGAGTGTAACCAATATCTAGGTCGTTACAAAATTCATTTAATCATTTTTCATCATAAAGTGAATTTCGATATACATTGTCTATCAATCCATTTCATGGTTTTAATTTTTCTGATTAAATGGGTCAAAAGGAATGCTCAGCATCAACAAAATCAATGTGATCTATTATATTTTTGCTCTGCAATGAGGGTTACGATTTGGTACTAAATCATAGATAACTAAATTATGAAATCCATAAATTGATTACCAAATGGAGTCAAAGTGAAATTGCTTATCAACATCACAATTTTTAGATACATTGAAGTTACCCAACTTCATAAAAACTATATGAGAGAAACTAAATTTCTACTCAAAATAATTAAAGACAACATGAAATTCATCAGCCGAACCATCAAAAGAGCTGCATAATTTCAGTCAAATACGACTTCTCTAATTTTGACATCTAATTATAACATGAGATGTTAAAATAAATACATTAAATTAGACTCATCAAACATGAATTGATTAACAACTTATTTTTTTTATTTGTTGATCCACTTTTTTTTTAATTCAACTTGAAATAATTTTTTTGATCTCATATTTTAAATGGTTTAATGATAACAAAATCAAACATGTTAAACCAATATAATTTATGAATTTCAATGTGTAGGTTTAGAGTGGAAAGAAAACACAATTCACATGCAATAATATTTAAGATCTTTGATGACATTACTTAAGAATTTGTGACTCCACTTTCACCTCATGAAATTATGTGGACTTAGTTGTGGATAGAGTGATTCTCTATTTAGAGCTTATCAATTACTATGTTAATGATTAGAATGTTAAAATCTTCACTTAAAATTTATGATCATGTCATCTATGTTCTAAGCACCAAGATTATGATGATGTTTTCAATGCACGTGAAAATTAACTAAAAAACAATTTGATTTTGGGAAGAAATGTTGATTTTTTTTTATGAATAAACTATTTTTTTCAAGTTAAATTCATTCTTCAACTAGCCATCGAGTCTTTCTTGAAAAAAATAAGTAACGACAACGTGAAATTCATCAGCACCACAATCAAATGAGCTCATATAATTTCAATCAAATTTGACTTTTCTAATGTTAACATCAAATTGTAATATTAGAAGTTAAGATAAATGCAGCAATTTAGGCTTATCAAACATGAATTGATTAGTAATTTTAAGTGACTTCATGATAACAAAATCAAACATGAGTGCTCTAATATAATTTGTCAGTTTTGATGTAGGTTTAAAGTGAAGAAGATAATGTAATCCACATAGAATAATATTCAATACCTTTGATGGCATTGCTTAATAACTTGTGACTCCACTTTCACATCATGAAATTATGTGAACTTAGTTTTGAATGAAATGATCATCTATCTAGAGCTTATCATCTACTATATTAATGAATAGAATGTCAAAACCTTAAGTGTTATGGAATTTGGCATACATACATTAATCTTATTCTTTTTACTCATGCATGCATATATGATCTATTTATCTTCTATAAGTGTATATTGAGTTTAACAATCAAAGTAAGTAAAAATTGAAGTATATTATAACTAAATCAATATAAGAAACAAAAACAATGAAATTTGAAAAGAAATAAAATTAATACAAAGTGTCTCATATACATTACATATTGATTGTCCAAAAAGATATATTTATTATATTTATACAACTAGTTTATATTAGTTAATGGATAAGAGACAGAACTGGCGATCTAAGCTTTAACATGTCATTCATGAATGATGACTCTATCGTGTTGGTATGACTCTAGTTTACTCAACAATTGGTTAAGCTACAACATATTCGCACATGACATAGTCACTATCAACTTGTACAATATTTTTTTTTATATTCACAAATGTTAAGGAAATAAAAGTATCATATAAGTCAATAAAATTTATTTCTTTTATAAGGTTTTTTCTTTTGCACCTCAAATACAGATTGACTTTAACAAAAAATTGAACTAAAAAGTGTAAAGCATTGAATCGAATCATTATTATGAAATGTATCACATAAGACAACATGCTCTATCGGACTTGTAAAATAACTTTTAATTAAGCCAACAAAGTTAGATGTTCGTCTTGGACAATTAGTATTTCTATAATGTCATCTAATATGATTTATTTATCGTACACAAACGAACATAACCCATAAAGTAAACAGTCATTGAATTTTATTGAAAACTTGATTATATTGATTGCAAGCTTCCTAAAATAATTGGTTAACTTATCAGGAGTATAATATGCATCAAATTGCACATGCGAAGTCGATGATAAAAAATGCTATATCATCTTAAAAGTCTAGTATAGCTTCAGCTATTCTTAAACTTACAACACTATTTCTTAAAACTTTAGATCTAAACTCTAAGAGCTGCATCTCATTATTCATAACTGCATTTTCTTCGTTCCATTACACTTTAATTAACGTATTTTAATATTTAAACCTTATTTATGTCGCTTGAATTACAAGTGAATAGTTGTATAATTATTATAAGATTTGATTATGCAAATACTATTACTTTTTATTTAGCTATTATTTATTTTTGACTCATGTGAGTCTTGTCATTTGTTACTCTTTTAAGCAACCTATAAGTCCCTTTATGGGTCTCAATCCTAAATGTTTATCGTTATCAATAAGAGATGGATGAAGGTGTTGATTTTGATTGAATACTCTAAAAATTTATTATATTCTTTACCTTGAACATTTGTTTTTACATAACCAAATTTTAAAATTATTTAGAAGATTTATAAAATCTATAATTCATCTTCTCTTGTGACTTTAACCTAATAATTTTATTTTTGATATTTGAAAAATATAATTATTTTTAAAATTAAAAATGTACACGAAAATTGACAAAAAAAATTAAAGTCTACATTATCATTCAAATTTATAAATATAGATGAAAATTGATAAACACTATAAATAAAAGTTAGTTTTAAAAATATTTTTTTCATCAAAGATAATCATTTAAGTTGTTATCATTATTAGGTGTTCAATGCTTCAAAACCTATTTTTATTGTAATACACTTCTAAAAGTTACAAGTTTAAAATTGTAGGATATTGTTTTTGCAATGTTTTAAATTATTACAATTATTCATTAGTTGAAATGATTACTATTATGTTAGAATTAAAAACTTAATTATTTGATAGTGATTTTAAATCAATATAATGATTATCTATGATAACGATTGAAACTATTGCGATGAATCCCTATGATAGTAGTTTAAATAATTATTATAAAGATTGATTTTATAAAATTAATTTTAAACCATTATTTTAGGCATAAGTTAATTTTATAATAATAGTTTTAATCATTTTTTCAAATTCGTATAATTTAAGGGACACCATAAATCTTTTAGTTGTATTCTATCATTTTTCATTTTTCATACATTGACATTTGTATATGATTAGACCAATGTCATACAAATTATCACAAACGTTTTGATGTATTATGAATTTGAATAACATATACAAAAATATAATTCAATATTTATGATTATATATCCACAAAGTTCACTAAGATAAGCATAAAATCATAAAAAATCAAACTATATGTTCAACATTTCAAAATTAAACAATATCACATACACACATACAAATTTTCAAATTATTTACTAACAAATTTTGGATATGATTACTTGTTTTTTTCAAGTAATTTATTAATTTTTTTCCTAAAATATTATTTCTTAATTGTTTTTTAAAATTCCATCATTTTTGGAATTCTCATTAATCAAACCATCCAATTAATTAAATTAGATGATAAGTTCATATTCAAACATTAGATTTACACTAATATTCCCCTGCAAATTTCCAATGTAAAGAACTCATTCATTCTTCATCAGATAGATGATCAAACTATTTGATCATTTAGTTAGATCATCTAGTCAATTGAACTACTTGAAATATTGCATATAATACCAATTAGTTCTTGAAATTAGATGATCAATTCTCATAGGTAGACGAATGTTAGATACAAATGCAATACAAAATCACCTTTAAATCACAATGGGCAAATCTAGTTGATTAAAACCCATTGAATTCCTCTTCTTTATTTTCTCTTTTACTCAAATGCTTCCCCCTTTGAAATTAATATTCTACTAAAAACGTTTGAAATTGGAGGAACCATGAAATTATTCATGTCAAACAAAATCCATTCCATGGAAAAAAGAACAGCTAGAAAATTGTTAGATGATTTTAGATCCCAAAACTAATAGAACACCTGGAGATCAAAAAACACAGAATTATAAAGGACACTTAAACATAAGAAACAAAATAAATGAATTCAAATCCTATAGTACTCATTCTATTAGTATTCTAGCTGCCTTTCATGTACTCTAGTTTCTTTGTGTTCTCTAAAAGTACCTGAAAGTTTGGGAAGTGAAGGTTCAAATAAACATAGGAAAAAACACGAAAAAAAAAAAACTTTTCTTACTTCTCGAATGTATTGACCAATTGCTTTACACCCTTCTATTGCAAGTTGCATCACATTTTCGAAGATCTCTATGGGTAACTTTGCATCCATCTGTGATTAGATTGAGACAAACTAAAATTTGATAAACATTCTGGAAAATAGATCAACTCAAAAAAAAAATATCAACCAAATGAGAAAGATATTATGTGTATGTTAATAAATGATGAGAATGTAACTCATTTAGTGTTTCCAAGTCAAATTTGAAAAGCAAAAGCAACCTTTGCTCTTCGTGATATAATATGCCTAATGCTTTATTTTTTCTGAAAAGAATATTTGCTTCATGGAATTTTAAGAGTTAGCAATATTTCTATCAGTACTAGTCAATCACTTATTCATTGCTTATTCTCCAAATTTTCCAGTACCAGAAGCATTGCCATGTAGTATAGATGTAGAAAGAGATGTAAACATATATTCATAAATCAGACACATTCAAACAATAATACAAGGATGAAGTTGCCCTTCATAATGTAAAGCTTTATCCGAACATACAGCAGTTTGACATTTGAAAAACTAAGATGATCACAAATATACAAGATGAAAAAGTAAAAGAAAAAAGGAAAACATTGTAAAATTCATAATTAAAATGAATGATTGGCCAATCATCAATCAGCAATGAGAAGTCACCTGAAGAAGAGTTACTTTATCCATTCTCACTAGCATGCCCACAGTGACATCTGGACCTCCAGCACTATCTTCAACATAATTTAGGTCTAATAATTGAAATTCCCGTTTAGAAGTGAACTGGTTAAAATCCAGTTAATATAAATCAGCAAAAGAAACAGAAATGATCAGCAATCAGACCTAATAAGGGAGTGCTGCACAGGTACCCAGCACAGCAGGAAGTGACGATATCCCGCATTGGGATCCCAGCATCTGCTAGAGCTAAAGTTGCCGCATTGATGCAAGCCGACCTCGTTCCTGCAGCAAAAGTGCTGCTGTGTAACCAACTTTAAGTATTAAAGAAGTCAGCAACTTCAATTTTACAAAACATACAGAGATACAACAATATAAGTAGCAAATTTCAATTCCTTTTACAAAACATACGGAGATACAACAACATAAGTAACAAAGTTATTCTTCAATAACGTATGAAAATTGGCAAAAACACTTGCCACCATCAGCCTGAAGCACTTGAAGGAATATATCAATCTGTAACAAAAATAACAATAACCATTAAAATAAGAGAAAATGTTGCACAAAGAAAAACTGTAGCAGGTTTCAAATTCTTTCCTGAGAACGTGGCATCAAATGAGTTAATATACTAGCTTCCATGGTTTGCCGAATGACTAAAGCTATTTCTGTGGACCTCCTGAAATGCATATTAAAATTCCTTCACATTGATTTCCGTTAAACAAAAGCCCTATTTGATAAACATATCACAATCAACTAAACAATACTGAGCAAGTTACACCTGTCACCCTTCCATTTTCTAGCCCGGTCACCAGTGCTAAAGTTAGCCATGCTATACTCACAACGCACCTGTAAGTGTGCATTACACTAAGTAATAATTCTAATGTAAAAAATGGAAGTTTCCAGCAAGGTGGTTAGGCAAGGCAATACCAATGCTTGATTATTAAGCTGTTGGCTCTTATTCTGCACCTGAACAAATGTCAATAAAAGTGCCAGATCAATCCAAATTAACTCAAACAAAATCTCCAAACAGAAACAACAAATACTTTCCCAAGATTCATCATAAAAGGAAAATGAAACAAAGGCAAGAAATGAAATGGAAATAAAATACGATTAAAATTCACCCATAATTTGTCTATTTCTGCAAAATTGTAAGAGATTTGATACCATTATAATACAGACGATAGACAAGACTTCTTATCCACCAAAATCTCAGTCATCTATTTCTTTAACTTAACCTGATGGATGACAAGTGGCATATATGATGTATATTCCAGGTACAACTAGCTAATTCTTACCTACTAATATTTATTTCCTGATAAGTTTCTAAGTTCTTCTCCAACAGGCTCCAACAAATTCCTGATAGATAGATGCTCAATATTCTCTCCAATGAGGAATTTTAAGATCATTTTCCTTGACTTAGTTGCTTGAGAAACCCATGAAACAACAAAGGAGATTGATATGTTTTCTAATCAACGAACATGCTAGAAGTTTCCATGATTATGCTAATTGCCAGCAACTTATTCATTTCTAAACAATTATGAATACTCATCCCTGGGAAATTGAATGAACTGTTCAACTTTCAGAGATTCTGGGGCATCATTTGTTGACCTCCCTAAAAAATGGAAGCATTTTGGACATCATTAAAACAGGACTTGGAAAAAAAGCTCAATAGAATGCTCTTAATTAACAAAAACAATAAAGAAATTGAAAACACTCATGAAGTAGTTCTTGAAATGCAGCATGGCCTGTTATTGAAAAAAGCCCCCAAGAGCTCTCCTTGAACACAAGAAATCTCGTTCGCTTCAAGGATTAAAAAAATGTGTCATAGGCCAAAGAGCTCTCATGTGATATAAAGAATGGCTCTCGGAGAAAGCATGCAACACAGTTCTCATAGAAGGATCTTATGTTCAAGCCATGCAACTAGTGTGAAACACCTATTTCATCCCATTGCATTGAAGATAGCAGCTCTTCACAAAGATGTGAAATTAATTTTTCTCAAGACCTGTTAGTTCACTAGCAATATCATTACGTTACAAACAGATTCATCCAAAGATAAATAACATCCCTCCATGGCAACGGTTTTGACATTTCGTATCTACAACAAATTCATTTACACAATTGTAACTGCCCAAAGCACTAGCCTATGGCCAACTGTAAGTGAAGAGTCCAGATTTTTCTAGGTCTCAACTCTCTGCTTCTGCAACTATAAATGCCCTTCTCAACCAAACACAGTGTGGGATCCTATTTCCCAAACACAACTAAACTCTCCGTGGTTTGTGCAGAGGTTTCTAAAGCACTGGAGCAGTCAATCCTCCACTTCATTTCCTATCTCGTACAGATTTTGTTACCTCAGCAACCAGTAGATCTATGCTACACATCATGCTGAATCTAACATCGACAACCATACCAGAAAAATACTCCAAGACAAGCATGTTAAATATGTAATTTGTTAACAATTAGCCACAATAACTTAAAAACAAAGAGGAAAAGCGTATAGATAACCGGTGGGAAAAAAAAAAAAAATCAAGAGGAAACCTCTCTTGGTCCATACACAGCTGCAATAACCTTTGTATTGCCCATCTCAAAGAGGGCAGACCTGCATTACAAGAGCTTTAACATGAGAACGAGGCCCGCAAAAATTTGAACTCTTCAGAGGGCTAAGAAACCTCGAGGGAAAGCACAACAAAGAGATAACAAGAGGCAAAAAGGATTACCCGTCAGCTTTGGAAACAACTCCTATTTCACCTCGGATTTGCCTTAACTGGATGTTGAGGTTGAAAAAATTGCAATGAGGATAGTTAGTGAAAAAGCAAACGCATATATACATAGAGAGAGAGAGGGACTTCGTTGGGACGACGGCCATCCAAGCGAATTCCGGTGAGGCGATTGACGTGCTCCATGAATGGAAAACCCGAACGAGCAAGGGAGACCAAATACCTAGACCCCCACTGGAGAATACACACTGAGATTTCAGCAAGGCTGTGGTTTTTTTAAACATTAATAAGTTTTATTTTTCTTTTCTTTTTTATATATTTCACCATGTTATTATATTTTGTTGGAGCGAAATTTATAAAAAGTCTTTCTAAAAAAAGCAAGAGATTAAAATTAAACGTCATTTTTAATTTCTTTTCAAAAAATTGTAAAAAATATTTTTTTGATGCATCTGTTATAATAGCGTCCCGAAAAATATTAAAATAATCTAAGAAATGGTTAACAAAATTGTAAAACATATATTTTTTAATATATTTGAAAAAATAATCATTATATATATATATATATATATATATTTAAAAGGAGCTTCTCATTTTAACCTTTGTTTTGAGTACTTGAATTTAACCAACCCTCTATCTGTATCAAGAGTTCCGTCTCGGTTCATGGATAGATAGATTGTCCGAACGCGACGAATCGCCGTGAAGCAGACGATGACGGGTACCTTCTCGGGACCCGCGGCCCAACCGCGATATAACCAATAGTTTTGCTTAAATGTGATGGCTGGATGCCTAAAATACTTGCATCGAAGAAAACTTTTTAGCCTTACCTCTTGAATCTTGTCTCCCTTCAGAATCCTACACGACAGCTCCTAGAAAAACTCGAGGTGGACGCCTCTTCTCTCTATTTCCTGTTGAGATCTTTGTATATCTCGTAGTCAGGTTTCTCAATTTTGGTTTTGTTAGTTCTTCGTCGATGGCTTCAAAGCGGATCTTGAAGGAGCTCAAGGATCTGCAGAAGGATCCCCCGACATCATGCAGTGCAGGTATATTAAATAGAGTTCTTCCGAAGGACTAGATCTAGTTTTATTTATTTTCTTGGAGTTGTATGGGCGTGTGAGGTTAGGTCTACATGTATGTTAGCTTTTGAGACTCGTCGGTGATATTGGATTCACTTCTCCTTGATTTGAGCTGCTTTTTTTTTTTTAAAGAAAGATTAGAGCTGATTGCCACTACTTGAATGATGTGTGTTTCCCCTTTGAATCGTTTACGAGAGGCCTATGGGACGTTTTGTAGTCTTGGTACTGATTTGTTGTTTTTTTTTGGATCTATCTCCCTTTGAAATCTTTTGCAGTCAATCATTGTTAGATATTGGCAGCCATTGACCATGCTCACTTGGATCCACTTCAACTGTTCATATACGTTCAATAGCATGGAGTTATTTGTTGGCGTGCTATACTCATATAAACTTTTATTCTCCGTGCAAATCTACATATTTAGACATTTATGAGGGGTTGCTTCAAGTGTCACTACATGTGTTGATGCAAAAAAAGATAAAAGTCGAGATCATTGTTCTGCTTATCAATGGAGGTTGAAAAAGTAAAACGAAAAAACAGAAGACTCAGATAGAAAACCTTTTGATATAAGAAAAACTCATATTGGTAGTGTGCCTTCGGAGTTCCAGTAGTGTGAGGAGAAATTACATGCAGTAATTGAATCTTCCTTTTGCCCTTGTAAATTCTGGTTTAACAATGTTGAATTCTCTTGAAGATTTGATCCACCTCTTTATTGCACTATAAATATCTTAGAATTCAGTTCATTACTTTGTAGTTGTAACTCTCCTTATATACAATAAAACTACTTAATGGGAATACATTACCTAAGAAGACAAAGAATTCTCATCACTTGAGTGATGAAGATCCATTGTCACTATTGCTACCTTGCATGCATGCAATTTCATATTGCTTCAAGATCATAGTTTGGCCACCTTTTCAAGAGCTTCTTCATCTTGATTCTGTACAAAATTGTCTTGCCTGCAAGATTAAATAATTCAACACTTTATCAATGTTTGAACACCTAAAATAATATGCTTAATATTCATAAGAATGTGCCCCTTATAATGATATCTGATCTGTAACTGATCCTGGTAGCCAAGTCATAGCTTGCAATAAATAACTTCTAAGTATTTTTGATTACTTAGATTACTATGATTGCTCATATAATTTTTTAGATTAAAATTAGTCCTTTGACTAGTTGATAATGCCATTCATGTGGCCCCAGGGAGCCAAAAGTTATATGACATGAATGAAAGATATCAACATGCATTTAAGGAAAAAATTCTCTTCATGCTGCTTCACTTATTTTTAAAGAAAAGAGATCCAGAGATTATCTTGTAATTTTTGTTGGTTTTCCAACTTCACTTGTGGTCTCAAATACATTTTTGGCATTGGCAAAGGCTTTTATGCGATTGTAGCTCGAAATCTTGTTTTCATCATGGAAAAAGTTACATTTATGCCCTACTTGGTGGAAAAATGAACAAGGGAAGTAGGAATATAAAAAATTGAGGGAATCCAATTGCAATGTAATGCATATATGTAGCATAGAAAGTGATGATAGATGTAAAAAAATGTTGGTTGTGCTAAAGATGGTGAGGTTCATTTTAAAGCTACCTTTGACACAAGGAGTGATGGAAGTTCATAAGAAAGAAGAAAAGTTGTTAATGTCAAATGGTTAGATTGTCTTATGTCCAAATTCACTTTGTTTCTGTATTACCAGTTTGAAGCTCCACATTGAAGATTTCTGCCACAGAGATATTTCTCTTGAGGAAGGGACTTTTCAAGCTCAAGAAAAGCATTTATTTTTGTAGCTTCATACTTTGTGTATTTCTACTCTTCAACTATTATAGTGATGAGCTTTTTATTTTTCTGTATTTGTACTTTTATTTCTTGTAATAAAATCAATTGTTATAGTATGATCAATTTGCACTTATATTTTGTGTGATAGGGGAATAACCTTGTTTTATATGTCATAATGTTATGGATCAAGAAATCATAATTGCCTTCTGTTCTACATTAACACACACCCTTTTCTTATTTGGACATGTGCTTCATGCTAATGGACTATGAGTATAGGGTTCTTAACATATGTCTTTATTTGATGTCAAATATTGTTCTTGTTGGTGGCTTTAAGAGGTACAAGGACCTAGTTTTGAGCAAAGGTTAATGAAGAAAGCCATATTTTCATTCTCAAACAACTTAGAAGTTTGATAATAAATCTTCATTGAAGAGGCAATGGTTATTGAATTCTATGAGCAGCAATAGTTCAATTATTTGTTTCCTTTCTTGTTCATTGGCTCATCCCTCTTTATCCTTGACTTTCTCAAGGAAATTCTTTACTTTTTTGTGTTATACTTACACAACTCTCTAAAAATTCCATCGTTATGATTTGGATTTCTCATGAGTGGTGTTAGATTATTGGGTGAAATTGTCTAAAATCCTTTAGAGACCTTTTCTTATTGGGACTGGTTGTAGTAATACATTTTTGTATCTTCCAAAGACATCAACAAACAATGACAAGAAGAATTATAAAGTTTTGAATGTTTCATCTAAAGGGGCTATTGATGTAGTTCATCAAAAACATCATTGGCATTGGATTGAGTTTGATGATAACATGGAGTGCTTCTAAGCAATTTCAATCTTGCCCATAATATGGTTGGATAATAGCCATGGTATAGTTTATGTAGGTTTTAAAACAATGTGACCATTTCGTAGTGGAGGACAGGAATCGTAAAGAAGAATAAGTGGAGGAAATGGAATAACTAGTATGGACAAAATGAATGAGGATTGTGTGAGGGATGAGGAAGTTGATGGAAGTTGTTTTTTCTTCTTCTATTAAAAGATGATTGTTTTCCGTTGAAGAACATAAAACGGTAAAGAATATTTGGGGGCGATAGAAGGTCTTTGAGTAGAAAAAGAATTTCATCAATGGTTTTTGGCTTCAAAAGAGGCCTAATCCCCAAATAATGCTGTATGTTAAGTTGTTACATTAGTGCTAATTCCTTCTATAAGGATTGAAAATGGATTAGGAACAAGAGTTGTTTCATAAACTTAATCACAAAAACTAAAATAATATTCAATGGATTCTATTACTATTCTTAGTCCATATTGGTGTCTATTAGAAAAGAATACAAGGAGAAGAGCAAGAAACAACACAAGTTGATTTCATGTAAGTTGCAAGTTTTTTTTGTTGTGGGATCCTATAATGGCTGCTAGGGTATTGATTTGCTTATTCTCCATCATGAAATAAAAGTAATGGTGAAGGCTGATCCCAAGGATTTGAGAATGTTAGAACTAATATATGTGGAAGTATGAATATTTATGTGTTCTATTATTTTTTAATAGTTGAAATCATGAATCATATTTTATTTAGAAAATTTTAGGGGGTGCAAAAATTATTGATTTAAATTTAAATGTTTGATAGTTCAAATGTGCATTGAAGAGTGTCCATTTTGTCAACTTTGATATTTAATAAATTATAAGTTACTTGAAAAGGGAGTTTTTCCTTTTGTAGATTAACCATGTTTTTTGAATTTTGAGTACCTTCTTGTGCAAATGGTCTTTTTTGGAATATTTATCATGACCTTGTCTTTGTTTTTGGGCCACTTTTGAAGGATGGGGACTAGGATTGTGATTGGTTTTAGGCAATCTTCATGACCTTAATTGCTTGTTCTATTTGCAAATTGACAAGGTCAACCTCTCTTAGTGAAGTTAAGCTTGTTTGGGTTTATTCAAAGGACCAGAAGGTGTCTAATGCTAAGGTATATGCCTTGTTCTTTGTTGGTTGTAGGTCATGGTCTTCTTGGTGTTATAAGTTCAATCTCATTTTATGATGTTTCTGTGGTGAGTTTTATTGGGTGCTTTGTAAAATAGGTTGTGGCCAATTGAAGGAACCTATCATTATGTTGATCATGTCCTCATCCTTTACAGGTATGCCATTACTGTCTATCTAACCTTAGCGCTCTGTAGGTTTTGGCATTTGTCCCCTTCTCATGTCAAGATCTGCTTGATTTATTACTTCTTTAATAATGAGATCCTTGGGACAATGAGATTTAGCTCTATTTTATTTAGAGGACATGTAATGCTAATGTTTATGAAAATCCATGCTCGTTTTCGACCATAATTGTGACGATCATATCGGTTTCTATCTCTTCCTTTGGTCCATCTCTACTTCTCTCAAACATGGATACTTGGGGCCTTAATTATTATTTTGGTTTGGGTCACATAAAAACTCATCGATGGGGTCTCCCTACCCCATGATGGATAAGAATGAACTTTGATAGCTTGGTTGGCTCTCATGACTCTGGTTTTTATGGGACTTTTTATGAGATTATGATAGACTCTTTTTGATAGTTGCTGTCGCTTTCTTTCTTAAAACTAGCTGCCTCCCTCTTGCCAACTTCCTTGCTTCATGGGCATTTGGCAAGTTGTATTGTTATCAATAGCTATTTATCATGTATTATTTGCAGTGTCTCTTATGCACTTTATGCTGAACAAACCAATGCGAAGCGTTCTTTTTTGCTGCTTGCCGCAATTTTTCCTTCTTGTCTTAAAACTACAAAGAATACCATCGGCTTTGTTGCATGGTTGGGTTAGCTTTTGCTTTCTCTCAGGATAGGGTAAGGTCCTTTCTAGATGAAGATTGTAATTTTTTTTTTTTTTTGATATGTGATACATGGGCATTGGTTGACCAAAACAAAAATAAAAAGAAAAACCCATAAAAGGTAGAAAAAACAAGAACAAGGGCATTCCCGTAGATGGCTTTTTCCTTGTTAGTTGCCAAATATTAAACGAAACTTAAATACTTGTGCAACAGTTATCTTGAAATGACCACATTTTGGTGGAATTTGAGAACTTTATTTCACCATTTTGCTTTGGAACCTTATTATGTTCTAGTACGATATTATACTACATTGATGTACAACAATCAAACCAATATACATACAACTATGTATTTGTGTGTACATAATTGTGTATTTACCATATATTGGTATGATTAACATGCATTTATTTTTATATAGGTCCTGTGGCTGAGGATATGTTTCACTGGCAAGCAACAATAATGGGACCACCTGACAGCCCATATTCTGGAGGGGTATTTCTAGTCACAATACATTTCCCACCCGACTATCCTTTTAAACCACCTAAGGTATGCTTAAGCACTGTTTCCTTGAGATATGATTTACGTGTGCACAGCATTTAATATTTTGATTATCATGTTATTTTTGTTTTTTTTATCTTGGTTTATCGTTCTCTATTTAGTTTAAGATGTCAGCTGATGCATTTTGATTTTATTTGTTATCCTATCCAATCATTGAACTTATCTTAAGAGAGTAAGGCCCTGCTGATTACATTTAGATATTTTTAAAATGTGATGCCGTATGTGATTATGATTATCTATTGAGTTGAAATATGACCGATCTCTACACCTGGAATTTCTTCCTAGTTTTTAGTTTTATTACTCGCATAATCTGCAATAATGATGGATGTTGAGTATATATTTTGGGTGGTTGGGACGAAGGTTTTAAGTGGGGCATGTTCTAGGTCATTGTGAATTGGGAGTCAGACACTACTGTCTTTTTCATGTTTCCAATTACTTGTCCAAATTTTCCCAGGTTAGCATGTCTTACTATCTTGCTATTGATAGTTTGAGCTAGATATAAAACCATCGGCATTTTTCTTGGGATTTCTTTGCATTGGACAGAGTGAGGAATTAATAAATGTGAAAAAGTTGGAACTGGTCATCAAAGATTATTTTCTTGATGGTAATTCTTTGGATTTTTTTGTTGTGACTTTCAGTATTCACTAATCTTAATCTACATATGTGTTGAAATCGTTGTTCTAAGGCTAATAGATTGCTATTTTCTCAATATGGCGCAAGATTTTTGCTTTCTTTTTGTGTGGATTTTATTTTTCTTTTTTTTTTTTTTTTTGTGTGCTTAGTTTGGGTTGCGGGGTTGCCGTTTGCAGGGAGAGGTACCATTGGATCTATTTTCTGGTTGCTTCTATATAGCAATGATCATTGCGTGTGATAGTGGTCAGCTGTATTTTTATCACAATCCAAGATACACTAAAAAGAGTTGGATTATTGTTTCATTTACAACATAGCCTTATGCTTCATATAGTTGGATTGATTTCAATGACAAGCATGTTTGGAGGTGCTAGAAACATAGCATTGACTGGTTCAGTAGAAATTGCTTTAACTTATGTGTTTTATAAAACTCAATTATTAAGAAAAGTACTTTTAGAGTACCCTAATAGTGATTTTCCTCAAGTAATCATAGCCAAAAAATATCGAAGTTTGGTAAATTTATGTTTTTTTTTTTGTATTTTTCTCAAGGTGCAAAGTAAACTTTTATGTTAAGAAGTTTGAAGTTATCATGATTTTAAACCGTAACATTAAACCATTTTTAACTGCCTTATCAACTTTGGGATTAATCTAGTGGAGTTCTAAGTAAGAAATTGTCCAAATTGTTGGTGTATTTTTGCCAAAAAAAAAAACATAAATGTAGAACAATCATAGTATCTTGACTTGCAACTTTCATAGAACTCATTGTAAAGAAAATTACTCTAGAATGCCTCAAATTACTATTCGTAGCCTAAAATCATAACATTGTTTTAAGTAAATTTTATGGGAATTAATATTGATTTATCATAATTTTAAACTTTTATAATGCTTAATCAACTTTTGAAGATTTACCTAATGAAATTCTATTAAAGCAATTTTTCTTAATCACATTTTATTTGGCATTTTGATTTTAGAACTTATATGATGAATTTTATCTGAAAGCTTTTGTTTGATTTGTAAGTAATAGTTCACTTAATGATTTTTTATATTGTTCTACTTTTATATGATCAACCATATTACAGTAACCCTCCTAACTTGAGCATATGTCATTGGTTTGATGTTTCCAATTCCAGGTTTTTTTGGTAGATACCATAAAAAGTTCTCATTTGTTTACATATAAGATATTATTTTGACAAGCTAGTTGGTATACATGTGAACTTCTAAATTAATTTGCTTTACCTTTTATCGTGGAAATATTAGATTTATATCTAAGTTTAGAGAATTGTTGGTTAGAAAAAAGGACATCTTATTAAGGGTTTATGTTATTTTTTTTAAATGTATCATAAGTCGACAATTAATGAAAATTCTTTTTTTGGATAATATGCCTTAATAATGCTTCATCCAATAAATCACTATGTTGATCATACCAATGGAGACGTTATTTCAGTAAACATCTTTCCGTGCTGAAAGGGAAATATTCTAGTACGAAACACCGTCTATCTGAACTATAACCAGCAGTCAGATTGTTAGTGTGTTCAAACCTGTGATACAATCATCATTTAATAAAATTGACTTAGTGAAACCTCACTTTAGTAACTGGTTGACAATATCATGTATGCCATTACCATCCCAGGTTGAACCTCCATCCTGAAGTAAGATTGACCTGGTAAAACATCACCTTAGCAACTAGTTCACAATACCATCATGTATGCTTTTACAGATCACCGGGCGACCCTGCTCGTCTATCTAAATTATGAGCTTCCTAAGAAAATAGCAATTGAAAATAGAAGCACAATTTATGAATATAAATTTAAGAATTAGTTTTTGCAAAGCATTAAATGTGTCAACTCTAATGATATTGAAAATGTTTCAAAATAGAAGAAGCAAATCATTAGCTATGTGAGAAAACCATGTCAAATAAGAAGGTCAAACAATAGGAGCAGGGGATGATGACTATATATTAAAAAACAAACAAAGATTGAAATTGTTTAATTCCAAAAATTACTCAGTTGGCTATAAGTTTCACACAATGGCTGAAACCAATTAGAATTCAAACTAGTAGTTGCAGGTAAAGATGAAATGAACGTCCTTGGCTTTTTCATAAGAAACAACAATCCTGGACTATGCTGGAGAAGACAGAAATTCTATCATGTATCATTCCTTACAGATAGCATAATTTTGGCAAACGTAACTTGTAAATCACATTGAATACCATGTTGATGAATACCTTCCTTTGGTATTCTTTTGTTTTTCATAGCATAATTTTGTGTGGTCGAGGGTTGTCACTCTTAGTTGAAATGTGGAAAAACATTGACTCACCATATTTGGTGTGTATTATTCCCAAGTGGATTCTAATAAAAGTTGTGAGAGTTGATCTTTCAATGGTATCTACCATAGCCCTTATAATCGTACGCCTCAAACCTGTGTCTCATTGATACAAACCTTCGTGTCCAAGCCTATAAATGAAATACCATCACAAGTTCTTTATAATCATGCAGATATACATCCAGTGTATCAATCAATCAATTAGCAAAATTAGAAAGGCAAAAACAATTATTGATTCCATTTGTAAACTTAAGTTGTAGAAGCAAGGAACGAAACAGTTCCCTTTCCTCCCATCCTTAGTTTTACTGCCAAATTTTCAAGCTTGGTTAGGTTTGATTTTTCACAGAACGTGTTACATTATAGGAATAATTTGATTGCATTTAATTACTTAATTAATGATCTATATGTTTAGCAGAATTTAACTTGCAGTATGTTTAAAATGTTATTTATTACGTTTTGGTGTATCATAAAATTCATGGGTTGTTTACTTATAAAATTTATGCTAACGTCTTACTGATGCTTCAACGTTGATAGTTTTTTTTTCTTTTTATTACATACATTATTCATATATATATATATATATATATATACATTTTTGAAAAGGGAGGTAAAAAAAAGAAGTTCAAGTGAAGAGAGAGTTTGCATGTACTTGGTTGGTACTTTTTTGCATGCAAATGTGCACGTAAAAGACATGTATTCTTTTCAAAAAAAGGAAGCCTATTTTGTTTTGTTGTCTTCAATGTATCAAGTTTTATCGGCATGTAATTTACCAACTTGCCATGATATTGCACATTCACCACCATGTTCTGATTGCTCGATACTAATCCATGTCTTCATTTTTGTTGAATAAACGTCCAATCCTCCTTTCCATGGTTCATAACTAGACCACCTTCCATGTTGAAATATCATTTTCTTCTTTCACTGCAATCCGATTTAAAGTAAACATAGAGAGAAAGTCTGCATTCATATTATGCTTGTTCTTCATTCTGCTTTCTCAGGTTGCTTTCAGAACAAAGGTCTTCCATCCAAATATTAACAGTAATGGGAGCATTTGCTTAGACATATTGAAGGAACAGTGGAGCCCAGCATTAACCATCTCCAAGGTCGAAGATTTCCTTTTTGCCTTTTTCTCTATTATTTGAGTACATGATTTGTATTTCTGAAAATAGCTTACACTGCACGTATTCTTGGTTTGTAATGAGCAAGTGACTTGTCTTTCTTTTCCATTTTTTAAGGTTCTGCTTTCCATCTGTTCTCTCTTGACGGATCCAAACCCTGATGATCCACTAGTTCCGGAGATTGCTCATATGTATAAGACAGACAGGGCCAAGTATGAAAACACGGCAAGAAGCTGGACGCAGAAGTACGCAATGGGCTGACCATTGTACTGAGGTGGGGGATTTATTTGAGCCAGATTTCCTTCCTACTGCACCAAGCTTGATGGATGTTTCCATCATAAATGATTTGTAAGAATGTAAAATTGCTCGTCTTTCTATCTTTCTGCTTCGAGTCTCTGGGAATGAAAGCCTTGGTTTTGGTTTCCGCGGGAAGGATTTGTAAAAAAATTTAAGATGATGTTGATTTGCCATGGTTTGTGCTGACTCCTGGTTTTTTGGAAATAATTGAAATAGGGTTCCTTCAAATGCAGTTGGTAAATTGTTTTGTTCTTCTGGACGTGAACTAAGAATGAAACTTATAATAGAAAATAACTTTAATGTTTGTATTTATAAGAAATTTTTTTTTAATTGATTCATGTTAGATGAGCATAGGTTTGAGGTTGGTTAAATTCAATAAAAATTCAAAGGAAAATACTAAACGATGGACTTCATTCTTCCATCAATGCTAATTGCCAGTAATTGATGGTAAGAAATTTGATTTTGTATCAATTTAATATCTGAAATAATATATTTATGATATCATAAATGTAAAAGCCATATAAAATTTAAATTACATCTTGTCAAATAAATCCTAATTAATTTTCAAATAGCTACTTTTGACCTATGCTACCTTCATTGTATGAATTTTGAATAATTTTAATTACCTATATTTGACGTAGGCTGTATTCAATGTACACGTTTTTATGGTATTTTTTTCAAATATTTCAAAAATAGTTTTTTTAAGTTTGGATTATTTTGACATAAAAACTTTTAAAACATATATAAATATATTCTAATAAATAATTTAAATTCTTTCCTTAAATTCATAAATAATAATTTTTTAATAAATCTTATTTAAGTTATTTTTTCTCCTTTATATTACATCATCATGTTTTGACTATCACATTGACGTTTGGATGTTAACCCCGAATTGCTGGCTTGTTTGTCAAGCATCCCGAAAAAGGCGCATCTCGAAATAGGAAAATTGAAAATAGTATTTTTTAATTTTTAATTAATTAATAATTCTGTTGCCGTTTTTGGAGGCGACTCTTAATGAAGAACAGTATTTTTCCTTGCCTTAACAATATATTTCTTCGTAATTCTTCCATCGAATGGTTGGGCAAGTGCCACGTATTAGACCGCCGGCACCGATCTCCCGGCGATTCTATACAGCGGCGCGTGAACGCCGTTCTCTGTCTCGTCACTCTGCATTTTCTAGCATCACCGTTTCTCTTTCTCTGTTGCTCTTCTCAGCGCGCGCATCTGCCCGAGATTCTCTTTTAGTCATTCTTTCCTTATTCTTTTCTTCCTTGATAGGTTGCGTTCACGGTCTTGGATGGTTTTTTTCTCTTTTTGCGGGATTTCTTTTTTGGACACCTTTTCAACTTGTTTGCTAGGGTTTTAAGAATTTCCGGTAAAATTGGGTGGGGAGAGGTGGAGAGACCTTAGGTGTTCGAAAATGGTGGGTTCGTCCAAGAACTGCTTGCCCGCGTGGATGAACGCAGCGTCGAGGTTTGATTTCGATGGAGGGTCCAGTGTTTCCAGGTCCGAGGCTTCGTCGTCGTCTCTATCACCGTCATCAACCGAGGTTAACAGCCGTTTGCGAGGCGATTCTGCCATGAGCTTTGGCGAGCGCTCCCTTTCCGCCGCGGGGGCTGCCGTTGTCTCCGCTGTATTGGTGAACCCTCTTGATGTCGCCAAGGTAAGTTTTGTTGTACCGAATAATATTTGTTTGTTTGTATACTGTTTTGCTGGGAACTGTTTCTCTTTATATACTGTTACGTATCATGCAACGCTGGGACTGCTATTTAGTTTGTGGATGAACGGTTGGTGTTGAGCTTAGATTGTTCATATTAAGAACATATGTTCGTTAGCTATAAGCGTTTCGCTATCTCTTATTTCTTCAAATAATCATGAAGATGGGTGCCATGCTGAGCTTGTTTTACTCTTTGATGGTTGAAGATTTCTTGTTATGTCCACTGCAGACTAGGCTGCAAGCACAGGCAGCCGGATTTCATTATTACTATCCCCATCATGAATTCGGAAGACGGCTGGCATCCCTTGGCCCGAATTCGGTATGTCTTGTCACAATTGCTGCAAAATGCTAGCTTGCATATGATTCTATTTTATTGAAGTGTACTATGAAAAGTTGGATTTTTAAATTCGGAGTGTGCTAATTAAGTGAGGTGATTATACTTTTATTTTAATGGATGTAGTGAGGACTGTGGAAATAGTTTCACTTTGTCATAGATGGGAAGAGTTAATGGGCCTGTAACCCTTTGGGTTTTGTAATCCATGAATGGTGTAGTTTGTCTATGGTATCTCAGCTAGTTCCTCTTGTTTTTGGCAACCTCAGATTATCTTCTTTCATGTGTTGATCAAGAAATAAAAGAGGAAAGATGATAACCAATTGATAGTATCATTGTGTAGATTTCAAACAAAATGAAAATGTTATTTTTAATGCTTAGTGGTTTTAGCATGCTAATATAATAGGAAAGAGCTTCTACTTCACAGGAAAAACAAATCGTATTTGTGATTAAAGCGCTTGGATGTTTGCTGAATTAGATGACAACACAAACTAGATTCTTTGACATGGATGCTTCATCCAAGATACTAGAATTTACAGCCTCCTGCATTTATGATTCTTTTTTTGCGGAGATATTTATTTTGTCTATTTCTGACTGCCCCATTGTTCGTCAGTCTCTATTTAGTACCCACTCTGCAATGGATATATCAAATTGCTTTTGGTTCCTGGATTTATTGTGGCAAGTTTTTTGTTTCAGATATTTTCGGACTTCAGATGTTCACCATCGTGTACTCGTGCCGGAATATATGGTACTGAAGCCGTTTGCCCTCCAGATTGTTTCCAATACAAAGGAACTTTTGATGTTTTCTACAAAGTCATTCGACAAGTGGGTGTTGATTTGCTTATTTGGTTCTGTAGTTTTTTTTTCTTGGTAAAAATTTGCATGTTTTTGCATCAACTTAAACCAATGATACAGCAACTTAAACGAAGTGACATTAATTTGGGATGCTATTGTTTGACAAAGCAGGAAGGAATAGCTAGATTGTGGAGGGGTACTAACGCAGGCTTAGCATTGGCCATACCTACTGTAAGCCCTAAATTTTATTTCTTTTCTCTGGACTACTTTTTGCATTTTAGCACTACAAGTTTTTGTTTTTGCATTATGATTGTTATTTATTTTTTCCCTTTTATTGAAGGAATGAAAATCAAGATCTTTCTGTATTTTCCACTATGATACCTCTATGTTATAGGATGAAAATAGTATAATTTTTTTGCAATCTTTCATTTAATCTTTATATTTAGTGTTCACATCTGGAATGGAAACTGTTTGTGTTAGGCCTTTGTAGCTGTCAATTAAGTTTTCAGTGCATGAACAATTTTTGTGTGAAGTTAAATAATATGATACTAATATGTTGACATAAATAAATTTAATTCAAATTTAATTGAGTACCTATATACAGAACTTTCCAATTAGTTCTGATGTTATTCTCTGAGCTGGAATGTTGTAAAATTCATATTGCACATGAGGTGTTGAGTCTAATTTATTTAATCCTTTTGTGCACATCTTCTGATGATGTGATTTCAATCCATTGAATCCTATATCCTTTTCTTGGTGAATTCTCTTGGACAAGTCAGTGCAGCTTTGTTGCCCTTAGTTTACATAGGGTTTTTATTTTTTTATGTTTTGTAGAGGTGTTTAGCCTCTTCTTTGATGGCAACCAAAGCAAGATCCCATCTACATGATGTTTCATGGATGGATCCTGAAGCTTCATTTTCTTTATTTTCTGATATGAAGTTGATATTTTTAGGTAATTATGATTATGCTTGAAAATGTAGCCTAAATGAATTTGGATGGCAAGTATAAAATCAGAGCTTTCTCACTTCTATGTTTCTTGAATGCAAAAAAGTCATTATGGACATTTTTTTCATGAGATGCCTCATTTTGTGTGAAAGCATTTTCTATGAATTGTCTACCATGATGGGAAGATGTAGGAATGCTTGCCCATCTATTGGCTCTAATTTAATTTTATTCTATTTTTTTAATTTGTTGAACTTTACCTCTGTGTGTAGTTTTGGCCATTTTGTCTGTGATCATCAGTGTGTATCCCAAAAGAGCTCTTTTTGTAATATTCCTCTTTGTACTTACTGACCTTATATGAATTTAACTCATATTTTTGCTTTGTCTCATTTTTTTTTTGTAGTAGCTCTTTTTCCTTTAAAAAGAGGCTATAATTTTTCTTATTTCTTTTCTTTAGTTATAGCTAATTAATATAGACGTATGTTTGATGTTTCTTTCTTGTATATGAACAGGTTGGTATCTATTTACCTTGTTATGATATATTTCGTAACTGGATTGAGGATTTCACTTCCCACCATGCTCCTATTCTGACACCATATGGACCACTTGTAGCTGGTTCATTTGCTCGCTCCCTAGCTTGCATAGCATGTTCTCCCATCGAACTGGCAAGGACACGGATGCAGGTATCTTGTTGGTATTTTTTTTGTATTTTGTTATGGAATCTGGAACTATCAAAACACTGTTATCAGATCATGCAGTTGCCTCTATCATCCTATGTTGGTATACATAACTATCTAACAAAGAAACAGTTTGGATAGGACATTAATAATCCGTTGTTTAGGGGAGTTTAGAAATTCATAGAGAAAGGATATATCTGTTGGCATTTTCAAAAGCTAAGGCATGCAGAGCTTAAAAGGACATGAAATTGAGATAAAGCAAACAATAAAGGGATAGAATAATTCTAGATAGATGGCAACTTATACATGTAAATAGCCAAACACATGTGAAGGTCCAAGTATACACATCCTCAAGTTAGAGCTTATATATCATGAAGGTTTTGTTTTTTGCAAATATTTGATAATTGACGTGGTACAAGGGTCTTTGAAAATTATTTGTTTTTTTGTTCTTTATTAGTCACATAAGACAATGATCTTTAATAGCTTCACATTTTTGGTGAAATGATGATCTACCTTAACATGTTTAATTCTTTAATGTATATGTTTGTTTGCAGTGTCAACAATAGCCTGATTATCAAACTTAAGAACTGTTGGTTAATTGATGGTAAATTCAAAACTTCATTTGACAAGCAAAATGTAACATTGCTTTATGCTTAGCTCAAGCAATAATTATTTGCCTTTTTTATGTTACCAAGAAAAACAATTTCCTTCTACAACAATACAATATATGTAAACTTTTAATCTTTAATAAAACCCACACATTCAACATTAAAGTCTTAATTTATAAGTGGTTGTATCTTTGGTATGTGATGCCGTTTTTTGAGAATCTTTCAATATTTCTCAGAATTCTTTATATTCTAATTATTTCATTGAATTTTGCGTATGTTAGCTTATTGCACAAATAACAAAAGAAATATCAAGTTGGGCGATAGTTGGTTAGATAAGCTTAGAAAGTAGAAGATAATAACAAAAAGTGTTTTCAAGGACTTTTTCATCCCCAAAGATTGGGGCATTTTAATAGGAGAGTTAGTTTGCAACCAAAAAACCTAGTTTTCTTAAGGTGTATGACAATTTTCATTATTTGGGTTGGGGTGGGAGAAAAGAGAGAGAGAATCCACCTTTGTTATATATCAATTCGTTGCTAAGCAAATACTTTCGATGGCTTACGTATTTTCATTACATGTCTTTTGAGGGAAACTTTGAATTTTCTTATTGTTAGGTATATCACTCCTTATAAGAAAAATGTAATATAATTCACATAAACTGTATGGATTAATGGAGGAGTGCCTAATGAAAATAATCCTTTAATTTTGTTGCTTAGAAGTTTCACTTTAGCAAGGGTCTTTCAAGGCTTATAAAATTAGCAGCAATTTATTTTAACACGTATGTAGTTTTTGAAGCATAAAAACCTTGGTTTGCTCATGTGCAACATACCTTGAAGGGTATCTATCTATATAAACTACTTTAAAGAGATTATCATAGAGTAAGGTATTACTTACATTTATTTAGAATAGGATAACTTCAGTTGATAACTATAAAAAAGAATAATAGAATTAAGCCAAGCCATAGAGGAAGACATTTTAAAGTAGTTGATGATATGAGCTTGGGTGTAGTCTTTGATCACCAAACTTGTTTTTTTTTTGTACTTATCAATAGTTTCATTTGAGTGAAACCTAATCTTGAACACTCATTGGCAAGAAATTACGTCATTTAGTCTGTGGTGAGAAGAATTCTCATTTATGATTCTTAATAAATGCTTGTATTTTGATGTTCATTGCATGTTCCCAATTAGGATTTGTGTGATTTGTAATATGCATTAGGAATGGAAATAGTTGAGAGAGAGAAGGAAAAACAATGAAAGAAAATATAATCAATTAAGTAAAAGTAAAATGTTATATAAGGTGATGTGTCTTTTGGCATATGTGTCTATAGAGGGTAATTGGCAAGTGTAAATTTGATGTAATAAGTGGATGATCAGCCACTGAGAACAATGTGGTGGGAGGTGTGTTAGTTTGGGGTAGACAGGTTTCTCGAGTATGAATCTCTAGTGGAGTAAGAAAAGAAGCAAGTGGTGGAAGTGGAACATTACTAGGAATAGTGTTGACAAAAGGATGTTAGGATAGTATGAGAATGGTAATAGCTACAAAGATATTCTGGTATTTGATAGAGGGGCCATAATAGAGATTCTCTTTTTGAGTCCAGAATACTGCAAAAATATACATTTAATAGCATGAGGAGAAAATTTATTGCGCTTAGGATGAAAAAAGTGAAAGAAAAACACTCCTCATAACTTGAGGGTTTAAATTAAAAAAATGCTTGTTCAATTGAAGAAGAGAGAAGGATGAGGCATTATTTAGACTAGTATATGATAATTGATTTATTAAGTAGCATACTGTGAGAGCGCATCTTCCCATAATTGGCAAGGAATATTCATGTGAAACAGTAAAAGAGATGATGATATTTACATTTAATCATACCATTTGATTGTGAGTGTTGTGAACATCTTAGTTAATCAAGAATGTCATTTTCAACACAAAAGGATTGGAAAGTGGATTGCATGCATTCTAATGCATTAGTGAAATAAGAAACCTTAACAAAAGTGAAAAATTGAATTTTAATTTCTTGATATTATTATTTGAATATGTCAAATACTAGTTGTTCATATTTTAGTAGATATACCTAAGTGATTTTAATATAGTCAACAATAAAAGAAATAAAATAGCAACATCTTATGATATTTACATTTAATCATACCATTTTATTGTGAGGATTATGAACATTTTGATTAATAAATAATGTCATTTTCAACACAAAAGGATTTAATATTTGATTGCATATATTCTAATGTATTATTAAAATAAGGAACCTTAATAAAAGTGAAGAATTGAACTTTAATTTTCTGATATTATTTGAATATATCAAATGCTACTTGCTTACATTTTAGTAGATATACCTAAGCGACTCTAATATAATCATCAATAAAGGAAATAAAATAGCAACATCTTATGTTGTTTAAGGTTGGATTGGGATCTCAAACATCTGAATGGGCTAAAAATCAAAACCTAGTTGTGAGAGGAGGCTGATATAGGAAAAAAGAACATTGTGGTGTTTTGCCATATTCATTGATATCATACTCAAACTTAGAGAATGAGGGAAGATCAGTGAAACTATTATTAGCATTTTTTTTCATGTGAGCTTTTGGGTTATAGTGAGGGTGTTATAGCAATGCTCTACACAATGACAGAAAATTAGATGGTGATGGTGTCATTAAAATCTAGGCCTTGTAGGATGAAAAGGAGTGAATATGGCATTTCAGCACTACGAAAAAACTGCTCAAAAGTAATTGTAGCATAAATGGCATTTGATACCATGATGTTTTTCTTTTCTTTGTTATAATATTCATCCGCTGCTTGGCTATGTTAATTTTAGGTATTTGTATAGGATATGCTCTCATGTTGTTTCGTGCTCTTGCTTTGGCTGATCTAGCTTCCGACTTTTGCTTAACCATCACATGCCATTATGATTAAACCAAGTTGAGTGAGCGAGGCTGAGAGTTGATATTAGTTTGGGATCTTTTCCTTGAACAATCATTTATTCTTTATAAATGTATGATGAAAGGAAAATGGTACTGTTCAGACCTAATTTTATGGTAGGAAGATTGGAACACACTACCTGACTATAGCAAAGAGTATGAACAGTTTGGAAGTTTGAAAGAAGAAGTAGCTATTTCTATGTTAAAAGCTTGAAAACATCTACAAACATCACACAATCCATGTCTTCTAAAATGCTGCTGTTATAACTAGTTGTGAGATTGTCAATTAATTATAGCTCATGGACATTGCTTTTAGATTAAATATCCTGTAGGCAGAGAATGCTGTACTCATACTTTTTTCGAAGTGTTTGTACCTTTAGTATGAAGACCTGAATTAATCCAATGGATTATTAGGATATAGTGATTTTTTTTTGGAATAAACAAACATTACATAAGATAGTTCGTGTGCCAGAATTCATTTAAAATTAATATCTTTAGAGAAAACCAGGAAGTTTGGTTAGATTCATAGATCAATGCAATTTTTTTTTGTGACTAGAAAATTAGAGAAACTAAAATTTTCCTGCTAAATTTTTTTTGGTTTTGAGATTTTACAATAGCTTAATTCATGAGATCTGTAAATAGATGTGTAAAACATAAACTGGATTACTTGAAAGTTTAGCACTGTTCTCTTGTTTTATATTGATATGATGGTTCTTTGATTGCTTGAGTTTCTGTTTTGAAAGTTCAACCGTGTTTTTTATGGCACTTTTTTCGCTTCAAAATATATCAGATGTCTCTGAAGAGATTGGCTTCTTTTTCCTTTTAGCATTGATTAGCAGTTGGTTATGTAAACATGCTTGAAGGACTTAATGTGAATTATTTATTGGTTGTTATATTCGTTTGATGTGTTTTTTTGTTTTTGTTGGCTCATTACCAATTTGTTGTAAAATTTCATATTTTATTGACATAGATAAACTCCAACAGGCATTTAAAGAAGTCCAAAGAGGAAGTAAGCCCCCTGGCATTTGGAAGACATTGCTTGGTGTTCTATCACCAATTAGCAAAAATAATCAAAGTTGTAAGTTTATTTTCCTCGTGCATTGAGATGTTGATAACTTCATGATGATTGCCTTTCTTAATCAATATTTTGAGTGCTTATGGAAGTATGAACCTCTATAGTTGGGCTTTTTTAACAGTTTTCTTACTGTGGGAAAATTGGGAATAAGATGAGGACGGTACTAAGATGATTTAGGATATCAAGTTTTGGGGAATATTAAAAATAAGAAAAGGGTTATCTTCGTTTTGGCTTTTTAAACAATCTTTTGACCGAAGCTATGTGACAAGATTATTTTATTGTATATGTGAACACAGTACATAACTATCGCCTTTTATGGACTGGGGTTGGAGCTCAACTAGCTCGAGATGTGCCTTTTTCAGCAATTTGCTGGTCAACCCTTGAGCCGGTGAGTCTCATCTTTAGGATTAGCTGCCAAGTACATTATTGCAAAAAATGGTGAACACCAATATTTTAGCTGGCATGGTAGCTTTCTTGTACGTATTTATGATGATTGCTACATGCTACAGATTCGAAGAAGATTGCTCAACATTGTTGGTGAAGATGGAAATGCTGTTAGTGTATTAGGAGCAAACTTCTCGGCTGGTTTTATTGCAGGCAGCCTTGCTGCTGGTGCTACCTGTCCGCTTGATGTTGCAAAAACCCGAAGACAGATAGAGGTTGGATGCCTTTTACATTGATATGCTATAATCATGGTGCCCCTTAATTTTGTGTAAATTTGTGTATTTTCTGTATCGTATTTGTGAATTGTTTAAGTTCTTTTCATAAGATTTATGCTTTGTTTTGTGTGTGCTATTGTTGTTGTATGAAGTTTAGATGTTATAATCATGGCATAACTGAATAGTTTAGCAATTACTTGTCCCATGATTATAAGTCGTGGAGGAGAGTATGCATACTCTTGACATCTCATCCATTGTCTTTATTGGCTTATTCCTACGTAAATGCATGTTGAATGCGTACGAATTACACATTTTTATCAGGCAAATTTGCAATATAAAGATTCCTAATTCTTTGCAATTCTATGGAGGGCTGATGGTTCCTTGCCTGGCAGAACAGAATTTATATTTTGATTTTGCCGATGACATAATAGCATAACCATTGAAATTTAACTGGTGGATAAGGCATGTCATTATTAAATTGCCATCTATTTTTTGCATTGAAAATTGTTTTTTCTCTTGATTTGAACCATTTTAACTGCTAGTAGACTTTTTGTTACATGAGCTTATATATTGATACATATGTGAAATGTTCTTGCAGAAAGATCCATACAAGGCACTAAAGATGACAACCAGGCAGACGTTGGCTGACGTGTGGAGGTATAACTAATGTTCTTATCGAGCAGTTTAACCCTTGGTTTTATCTTTTATTTATTTTATTTCAAGATACAACTCAAATAGTACTTGGGTGTGTGAACCCAGTAATAATTAGATATAATGATATTACATGTTTATAATGAACTTGTAACCCAGACATCCTTTATGTTACATCTACTTCCTTATCTGCTGTATCATTAAACTGCAGAATTTATTTTGCAGGGATGGAGGGGTTAAGGGTCTCTTTACAGGTGTAGGCCCTCGTGTAGCTCGTGCAGGCCCTTCTGTGGGAATTGTTGTTTCATTCTATGAGGTTATGAAGTATGTTTTACATCAAAGACATTTTGGTGGTTGAAGACGAGCAAATGCCTCGTTCTCAAGAGAAGGAAGATATATTTTACATTTTTGGCGATTCTCTAAGATGCTTATTCCTATAAAAGAGTTACCTAGTGGGATGACAGAAACGACAAGCTTTTCTTTTGAGTTCAGTTTTATACATCTATTTTTACATCCAAGTTCCTGTGGTAGGAGGCCATTGGGTGTTCAAACATTCAAAGCTAACACAGTCTTTTTACTGGGATCCAGTTTTGCTCAGTACAGAAACATGTATTCATTTCAACTGTTAGTTCCAAACGTTTTTGGGTTCTTAGTATTTGAATGATCATCACCACTGCTTAGCTGCTATTGTTATGAACAGGCTTTTACTTGTTATTCTTGCAGTGGAAATGCTGCAGTTGGGCAGCTATAACTAGATTTGTACTGTTTTTAGAACACTTTGTTCATCTGAATTGTCAAGCAAGGAAATAAACATTTTCTATCAAGTTTCTGTGAAATGCCCAAAAACGATTTTACAAATTTGATCAAGCAAATGTTTGTGGGAGTTTCAGCTTGGTTGTATGCTTCATGATGGCTATCAACTGGTCTTGACATGTATTTGACAGTTGGATTTGAGAATGTGCTTAAACAAACTTTATTTTGAGGAAAATAAAAACTCTGGATCATAAGGGATCTATTAACTTTAATTTGCTTTACAAGCTGTTCTCTCTCAGCTTACAGGCAGAAGAATTAAAGAGGAATACAAGAGAAAAGCACAACGGGGCAAAGAAGCTGAGACCAAGGTTTACATTTGTCCATTTAAATAAATTATAGCTTTGTGCAATCCCTTACCTGTTGTTACAATATTCATTTTTATAAACGGATGCAAAAATGTTTCTTGATCGTGAGTGGTACGTTTTACAGCAAGTCTCTTTCGATTTGATTTGATCGTCATCATTGTTGTGTTGGGGAATTCAAGACTTTTAGAGAGGTGATACGACCTGAAAAGGATGGGGATTTGCATTCAAAACATACAGGTTGTAGATATGAATGTGAGCTAACACGTACAATGTTTAAGTCAATCTCAAGTGATTTGAAGAGATATCATAACCAAATAGTAAAAAATTGCACGAGGATGAAAATGAAGATAGATATTAGGGCAACGTTGCAGAAATCAAAACTATTGATCTAAATGTGTTCTAACAATTTGTAAAATCTGAATAGTTTCTAAAATGGATTCTTGGGATAACAAAATTACACAACTTTGTCAGAATTATGAACAAACTTTAGAAAAAAAAACACAATGAAATTAGTTGAATATAAAAAGTCATCAATATTGCAGAATTCTGAATATGCTCTTTTGACCTTTTAAATTTATATAAATCATGTTTCTATTTATTTATCTACAATATCTATGTCAACTAAATTTATTTTGACCATTATATAATCGTCAAATTTTAATAATTTTTTACTTCCAAAATTCATATATTTATTAAAATAATATTATTTTTCTATAAGTTAAACCTCTTTTTTTTTTTTCTATAATTTTATTCTTTTATTTTATGATTGATACATGTTTGAATGTCATGAAATTCATACCTTTAAATTTATTATAATGTTTATGTCACTATTTTAAATTCTTCTCACTCCTTTTAAGACTTATTATCTTTTTTTTATAAAAATCTTTAATTTTACTAATTTAAACAAATTATAAAAAATTGATAACACTTAATATGATTTTGACTTAGAAAACTTACTTCAGAAGAAATTTATATTATTTCCTCTCTTTTTATAGAATTTACTCCTGTGATAATTATAATTTATCAAATTATGCAATAATTATATTTTACATTCTTAAAAACAATTATTGAATTAAATCTCATAACTTGGGATACTATAATTTACAACTAATATGAATGAAAGATCAATCCCAATTTTGGCTAAGCTTGCCAATTCCAACAACTCTTTGAGAAATCTCAACTTTGCATAACACCAGATCATCAGGTGCTAACCTAATGCAAACACCATGCTTGCAAAACAAAGGAGTCATCTTTAGGTCCTATTTATACTTCGAGTCATTCCAACATCATTTGGATGAGTTAACCCTAATCTAGAACCATATTCAAAAAATCCAATCCATGTGTGTTGACTTGAGTATCTACATACATTTTGCATAGCGTAAAGACACATTTGACCACATTTATCAACCGTACTTGATCCAAACTTATGGTGAGACAGCATTTTTGTTCATGCATGTCAACAAAAACACTCATCATTCCATGATACGCATATTCTCTAGTTGGAATTGGGATACACCAACGATGATAACAACTAATGAGCAAGCAACATTCAATAACTTCTCATGTAGGAGAATAATCATCATAGTTGGAAGCATAATCTGTATTAAAAATGAGTACCCCAAAGCATAAGAAAATTCTATATTAATGTTTCATTAATTTATCAAATGAATCGCGGTAGTCTTGATTTCAGTTACCGCTTATTACTTAACATAGCAGCAAAAATTATTAAATGAGTTGTAAATGTATTACTTCCACCACCTTGATTTTTTTTTATTTGCATTAATGAAAACAAGTTGCAAACTGGCCCGTCAGACAGTAATCAACAATGGAAAGACAGTGGCGTTTGCACCCAAAAAAGCACCCAACCAACGAGTAAGAAAACATGTGCCAGGTGTATAAATCTAGAAATCAAATATAAAGCGAGGACCAATTCAAACCGCCACGGTGGCACCCAACCGTTTTCCAACGCGACGTGTGTCCGATTAAATTCTCCAGCAATTTTGACGAATAAATATATAAAAAATCACGGTATATTAAAAGGTGAACGTATACTCCATTTTAATAACGAGGTAAATCAACAAAACAAGGAAAACGGGTTGTCTTACCGTCGTGACGCGGTGTCCTCTGCCACGAAGTGGAGGACGAGGGCGGCACACACGATGCGGTTAGTTAACCGTTAAGTCAGCCGTTGCACAGAGGGGCGCATCGGAAATTTTTTTTCCGGAAAGTCTTCCTCGCCTCCGATGTCATCAAGATATATCACAAGAATACCTATCGATCGGAGAACAAACTTCAAACATAACGCATTCGTACAAACCGAGGCTTTACGGCGTTTCTTCTCCGGGAACAAAAGCCGCCAGGTAGAAAGATTCGGATCCCGTCAAAAACCAGCATCACCTTCTCCTCTCCGCCCGTTGAAGCCAAGCATTCGTCTCTGCAGTTTCCCCTCCTGTAATAAAACTTTTCTTGGATCCATAAACCTTTTTGCTTGTTTGTCTATAAAACGATAGCGTTCCACAGCTGATCTCTTAGGGTACGATTCCCATTCTTTCTTTCTTACTTGCTAATTATGCAACGATCATCAAATCAATGGAGGAGACGGATAAAATTGAATGATCTGATTGAATTCATCCATTCAATTGGTCAGGGAGGCATCAAAATTTCATCGTGAGAATTGGGCGAGAAACAGAGGCAACAGGGGATTCGGGATGGAGCAATTCCGGCAGGTGGGAGAAGTTCTGGGGAGCATCAGGGCCATAATGGTGTTCCGCCATGACATTCGAATTAACCCACGGCAGTGCCAACTGCTTGCCGACGCAACCGAGTCGGCATTCGCCGGAATTGCCGAGGAGATGCGGCAGCACCTGCGGCTGGAGGAGAGGAATACCAAATGGAAAGCCCTGGAGCACCCGCTCAAGGAGCTCCACCGCGTCTTCCGTGATGTCGAGCACTACATCCGACAGAGCCTCGAGCATAAAGATTGGTGGGGAAGGGCGCTCACCCTCAGCCAATCCATCGACTGCGTCAACCTCCACCTCCACAATCTCCTCTGGTGCATCCCCGTTGTCGTTGAGGCCATTGAGACTGTTGGGGAGCTCACAGGCGACAGTCAGGAGGAGATGAACAGGAGGCGCCTTGTCCTATCCAAGAAGTACGAGAGGGAATGGATGGAGTCAAGCCTATTCCAGCACAGGTTCGGCAAACTGTACCTTGTGACCCAGGACATGTGCCGGAGAATGGACACGGCGGTCAAAGAAGACAGATGGATTCTGTCTGAGACCATTTCCGAGAAGAGAAGCTCCATGACGAAGCAAGAAAGCCTGCTTGCCGAGCTCCTGACGTCGCCAAGGGGTAAGATCCTACCAATCTCCACTCTGGTAAGCTCGCCGGAGTACCAGGTAAGGCGTCGTCTCGGCTCAAGCAGTCGCCTCAAGGAGATCCAATGGATGGGAGAAAGCTTTGCGCTGAAGCACACCTTTGGAGAGGTGGAGCAGTCGATGCAGGAAATCTCCCTCCTCTCATCCCTTAGTCACCCAAACGTTATGCAGTACATGTACTTATTCTCTGACGAGGACAAGAAAGAGTGCCTCATCGTTATGGAGCTCATGAACAAGGACCTCATCAACTATATCAAAGATATTTCCTGTTCGAAGAGAAGGGTTCCAATTCCCCTCCTCGTAGCTGTTGATGTAATGCTTCAAATTGCGCGGGGAATGGAATACCTGCACTCCAGAAAAATCTACCATGGCGATCTAAATCCATCAAATATTCTTGTGAAGACGAAAAATAGTACTTCTTCTGATGGCTATGTTCAAGTGAAGATCTCTGGGTTGGGGAAGTCTGCAGCAAGTCGCACTACTTCGAAAGGACCAACGAGCCCTGGAGCTGAAACAAACTCATGCATCTGGTACGCACCTGAAGTTTTCTCGGAACAAGAGCAGCCATTTGCAGCTGAAGCTGGAAATGCAAAGAAGTACTCCGAGAAGGCAGATGTCTATAGCTTTGCAATGATATGCTTTGAGCTTCTCACTGGTAAGGTTCCATTTGAAGACAGCCATCTGCAGGGGGAAAAGATGAGCAGAAACATTAGGACAGGGGAGAGGCCTCTCTTCCCCTTCCCATCACCCAAGTTTCTCACAAACTTGACAAAGAGATGTTGGCACGCAGATCCCAATCAGAGACCCACCTTCTCGTCCATCTGCAGGACGCTTCGCTACATCAAGCGCTTTCTAATCATGAATCCAGAGAGTGGACAACCTGATCCACCATCGCCACCGTTGGAATACTTCGACATAGAGATGACTTTGTCCAAGAAGTTTGTGAGTTGGCAGAGAAGAGAAGTACTGCAGGTCTCAGACATCCCATTTGAGATGTATGCGTATAGGGTGATGGAGAGGGAGAGGACATTCGCAAATGTTAAGGACAAGAGCTCAGACTCAAGCAGTGAGACGTCCATTAGTGGGGAGGATAATGGATTCCTGGCCACGGTTGCAGAGGATGTGATGTCTCTCTCTCGCGTGTCTTCAACCTCTGGCTCTGGGAGATCTAGTAATGCCACCTACAACGGTTTCAAGAACAACATGGTGAGAAAGGGGGAGGTAAAACCTCGGGGGAGCAGCAAGCAGATAGGTAAAAGATATGACCAAGCGTTCAAAATGGTAGCTTATGAAAAATGTTTCTTTGTTTCAACTTCAAAAACATAGCAATTAATGCAATTCTGCTGACTTAGAGTTTCTTTTCAAAAACTCATTTTTTTCCCCTTGTAAATTGCCAAACAGTATGGTTAGTCTCACCTTCAGTAGACAAGTTTAAATCTTTGCTTTAAGCTCTGCAACGACGTGAACATATGATGCTTATCCCCCATCTTGTGATCGTTTTACAGGGAGTTACAACTTCAAAGTCAAGATAGAGAGTTCACCACAACGTTTGATATCAAGTAAAGGAAGCATAATGTTGAAGGCAGGGAGCCCGGTTCATAGAGCAAAAAGCGTCGTGATGAGTCCTTTAAGACACAGAAGTTCGGGCCACGCTTCAGATTCTGAATTATAACACAACCATTCTCCACAAGTTTGCTCCTTGATTTTATTTTCCTGTAGAGAACCCAATGCAAGGCAGATTAGAGAAATAGAAACGAATATCACAGGCACAAATTCTCCACAGCACAGTACTAGATATAGTTAAGTGTGACTTTTCTGAGATAATGATACCGATGTATGTGATGTAGAGTGATAGTTCAAATCATGACTTGCAGAGGAGGAAGGATTTCAAGCTTACTTTTGAAGGTTTGCAAGTTGTATTTCTTGATGCTTCTTTTGCCAATTAATCAATGTCGTAAAAAGCTCAGTACAAAAAGCAACCAGTTCTCGGCCAAAGAAAAGTAACTTCGTTCCTCTCATTACTTGTGCATCTTAATCAAGAAGATGTAAAGCAAATTTAGCGTGTGCCGTCCTACTTCACATTAATCTACAAAGAGTAGCTTCTGTAGATCTTCATATTAATGCAACTTGGACAGTCTGCATCAGAAAGCATTCAAATGGTAGCTTAGTTCAGAAAATAAGTGATACAAGATCATACATCAATCAGGTTTCTTTAAGTAAATAGCAAGAATCAAAAAGCAACTTTTGGTGTACAATGAATAAGCAAAATTTTTTTATCAACAAGTGGATTACTTGCAGCAGAATACTTTTGAAAATTCATCCAGGTTAACATGAGTTTTGTTCACATCACTGCACAAATGCATTTGGCAATCAACAATATGGCCACCATTGCCAAGTACATGATTTTTAATCAAATCCAAGATTCATGAGTTTGATCCACACCATTCCCGCCATTTCCTATTCGCATAAATACTTTTTTTCCATCAATTATTTTATCATTTCCGCTGATCTCATTGGCTTTTGCATGTTTGCTTCATCAACAAATACTAGAAAATGTAGCTTTATCTTATCTTCAGACCCAATATGGATTACCTCTACAACTTGCCCTAATTGATCTACTTGAGGAAAGAGAATAAAGTTACTCCATGAATAAAAAAAGGACAAATTTGAATGGGAGGCTCTCTTGTTCTCATTTTTATTCTTTCTACCAGCCTTTACCACACAAGAAATCCTATTACCCATGTTATTTTTATACTAATTTTTTCTTGAGTTCTTATTCTTCATAGAGTTTGCCGTTACAACTTTCCTGACTTCTTCGACTTAAAATTTTGAAGGCAAATCTTTATTTTATTTTCCTTTATCTTTAAATCAGGATATACTGAAAACCTTGAGGATACCCTACGTACTCATCCATTGAGATGGCTTGTTGTATCGAGAACAAAAGCTTTGCATCCCTTGTGATGGAGATAAGTTGGTGAATCAAAAAAGCTCATGCATTGAAAGTAGCAGGAAATTTTAGTACAACTAAGACCATGCACGATCTTTAGAGTTCAATTTATTGGTCCAAGATGAAGTTTGATGTTAAGAAGTTCATTCAAAGATGTGTACTCTATAGAACTACTAAACTGCTAATAAGAATTATGACTTGTATATGTTACTAACAATACCCAATTGACAATAGAAGAATACTGCAACAGATTTTCTAAAAGTCATTGAAATAGATTTTCTATAAAGCCCATTAAGAACATGATGAAGTTACAACTACATATTTGTGACTGCAGACAAATTATGTAATATAACAAAACTCATACAATGCTGATGAGAGATTATGAATGAAGAAGCAACATGATTGTTCTTCATGAAGGTATAGGTATGTCATGGATTACCAATAACTATTGTACCCAATTGGGATACTCAACTTTTAAGTAGACTCTAGCAAACTATTTGGTCAAAGATGAATATGACACTACAAAAGAATACTGTCTTTACTCAAAAATGGATAGCCAAACAAATGTTGTTATTCTACTAGTGGTTCATTTGTTGAGAGAATATAGATCTCATTTGCCCATAGAAGTCGGATGAGAATCTATTGTACGTCTAGTTTACATAGAGTTGAACCATGCATAGTTCCTTTAGCAAGAGTCCATTTGAAATCAAATGTGCTTGGAATAGTTGCCGCAAAGTTCGTTTGACTTGGAATTTCAATTTTGCACCTTGAAGGTAGCCAAAGCCGCAGCACAATAGAAAATGCAAAAGTTCAATTAGAGAATTCAAAGGAGCACATTGCTATTGAGAACCAACAACAATTATCATAAAAAGAAGGCACAAACAGAGAAGCAATAAGCATTGTGTCAATAGAGATCCAATTTGGCTGCATATTGGGGAAGAACGTCTAAAAGGAGAAAGGAATAACTTGGAACCCACCAGGCATGGTCCATTTCAAGTGATCAAGAAAAGAAATGAGAATGCCTACCAAGTAGATCTACCACCCTATATGAAGATCTACTCAATGGTAAATGCTGAAAATCTAAAGCCATTTGAACTATTCATGATTAATGAAGGGCCGTATTAATTATCACTATCTATAGATGATTTTTTGATGAGCATTAAACAACCTATCTCAAAAGATATTACTCTAGAGAAAACAGAGACATTTACTAGACGTGAAATATGAGTTACTTTTCGCATAAGGAAGAAAGAATAAGTACCAACAATAAATAAGTAATGTAGCCTCAAACAAGGGCATTTTGATTTCTTTCACCTCACACACTCAATCCATAAAAGAATTTAAAACCACTTAAGTCAATTCACTTATATCTAGAGGATAGTCAATGGGATTTAAATTCTCAAAAAAATGAATATATGAATAGATATTAATCTTGACAAGTATGAAGACACTCTCAAGAATTCCTAACAACCTGTAAGCTGCACAGCAATGCACTTGAAGGAAGGTATTGTCAACCCCTCGAATGAAATTAACCCTCGAGAATGGTTCAAAGAAGGCACGACAATCCACCCCAAGAGATATTAGACCTTGATAAAGGACTAACACTTAAACCCAAGAGCATGAAGCTATTGAAAATGAATTAGAAATAACTTTCAACACTCACAAATTATTCACCATACTTCTACAAGATGTACTTGAGGTTTGAGAAGCATCCTTACAATTATTATCTCGAGTGAAAAAAGAAAACCTTGAAAATGTTGAATTACATTCCGAGCATGGTATCTTGAGAAAATTCTACACTTTAGGAAGCTTGAACTAACTCAAGGATCTTTGAGCATAAGAGGATAACATCATCAATCTCACCCCTTTGAAGAGATCCTACCAACCCTTAAGCTTCACAGCAAGACACTTGAGGGAAGATATTATCAAACCCCTCAAATGGAATTAACCCTCAAGGATGGTTTAAAGAAGGCACAACAATCCATCCCAAGAGATGTTAGACCTTGAGAAAGGACATACAGTTAAACTCAATGGTACAAATGAATTGAAAAACAAGCAGCAAAACAAGTACAATTCTTATAGCCTCAAGAATTGCTTTCAACACTCACCATGCCTCTATGAGCTGAATTGGAGCTTTGAGAAGCATCCCTAACAATTGCTGTCTTGAGAGAAACAAAAAAAACCCTTGAAAAAGTTAGACTATGTCCTAAGCATAGTATCTTGAGAGGATTTTATACTTCTGAGAGCTTGAACTAACCAAGGGACCTCGAGCATAAGAGGAAGTTTTCTAAGCAATCTACGGGGAAATATTTTGATGATATTCTTAGTAAGGATAACTGCAATGCAAAGAAAATGGAACAATATCAGTACCAATAGTTACAGAGCACTGGAGAATTCAAGGTGAGCATATAGGACATTGATATTTTAAATTATCCCATGCAAAACAAGTAAATGTTGTAATATAAAACCCATTGGAAAAGCCTTTGAGAATCAAAGTACATAACTCAATAAAATTGGCAACAGTGTATCGAATCTCTAGCAAATAGAAGCAAGGAAGCATAACCTCCTATTTTGCATATTCTATGCATGCTCATAATGTTCCTTTTAGTCGTTTTTCTTTCCTCTATCTTGTACTCATTTTGAATACTAAGATCTTAACAAATACATCGCATCTTCTCGCTAACAATCAATGCTACGTGGTCGTGGGCAAATTAGAAAGAGAGAGAATCTAGTTACAAAGGATGCCTCAAGAGCAAAGAAATAAATAATTCCCAATTAGAAGCATAGATGTTGAAAAGCTTTTTCCTCTTCCTTCTGAGCAGCTTTTATAGAGGAAGTGCAGCCGTCAGTTGTATAGTTGTGGGAAAGCAAAGCTAGATAGAATGGTGTTGATTACCTGAAATGATCCACATGATCTACTTTTAGCAGAGAATGTAGGATAACAAATGCCATATCCTAGAGAAGCTTGAGCTATAAATGCGACATTGGATTGTTCAATAGGCTCCAGACATTGTGCTACCCAGTGAGCTCAATTAAAGTTCAAATGAGCTAAATTTGGTGTATGCAATGAGCCCCTAGCTAGATAGAAACGATGTACCTTGCTAGGGGTGGCTGCACTTAGGAAGGTAGGCAAAAGAACCTCATTAAGGAAAAATCCTTATCGAGGTAGAAATGAAGTCCTTGCTGAGGAAAGGATCTGTTGAGTAGGATAGGAACATAGGTCCTCACAAAGTGCAAATATATTTCTAGCCTTAAGGCTAAAGGCTTAGCCTACGAAGAAAATGGAACCATCTTGGAAGGGTCATTTAGAAGACGAACGGATTTGACTCCACTCAGCATATCGTTGAGTTAGTGAAGTTTATGCCATGAGACCCATGATCTGTAATGTAGCATGCATGGATTAGCATTTTGAAACAAAAGAAAAGGAATGTCGAAACAATGATATAATTTGTTGTCATGCAACTTGAGATCACAGATTCAAATTATAGAAACAAACGCTTACAAAAATGAAGTCACATTACATACATTAGACATTTTGGATTTGGTGCTTCCCTGGCAACTATGCATGCAGAAATTTTGTAGTCCTGTGCTACATTTTATCATTAACACAAAACACCATTTTGTGGGTACATGTCAATATAGATAATTTATTAAAAGCAACAATACTAATCTATTGTGCTACATAACAGCATACATTGTCCAAATCCACAAAAAACAATTCATATTATGTTCTAATTTTCAATTTTACATGTAAAAATGGCTATCTATTTTTGATTCGGGTTGACTAGAATTTAAATTTATTGAAAGATCCAGATAAGAAGGTGGTTAAGCACCAGTAAAGTCAACAAAGAAACTGGTATGCTGAAACAAAAAACAACCTTAAAATAACGTTGAGCATTCTCATCCAAAGTTCTATTAATAACGACATAACCAGTAAGGACAGCCACAATTGACTTCTATGTGCTTAGAAAGTATAATATAAAATAAACCATTCCCCACTAGCTCTTCGTCAAGATACGTCCGAGTGACTTACGGGTCACAGGATCCGCGGCATGTCTCCCTAACGCCTTTCCCGGTTAGCTTCGCTTCCCCCACGGGGTTCACTTTCGCTGTCACCGCGGACTTACGTTTTCTATTCCCCATCACATCCTCCGACTCCATCTGAAAACCCTAGCAAGTCCTTCACAAGCGGAGAAACCAAAAGCTGGCCGACGCGTAAATTTATGTATGGCTTGTCCATGCTCTTTTTTCTCACGGCATCCACCTCAACAGCGGAGAGTCGGAGAAATAAAGCGAAGAGAGATGGAAGGAGAGGAAATGCCGAACGGGTTCAGCTAATGGCGGCGCCGGTCAGTCTATCTGCTAGGATTAAAACATGCTTATTTATCGTTATGTATAAAATAAACGTGCTTTTGTGCATGGGGCTATAAATTTAAATAATCATTAATAGTAGCATATTTTAAATTTTATGTTATTTTTTTGTTATTCAATATATTTATTGATGAAATTACAAAAAAATGTTACTAAAATCAAATATAAGATCATAAGAATAAAAATAATAAAAAGATTGAAGACGGATAAATTGTGAATAAAAGGCACCAAGTAATCATCACTTGTCAATAAGACTTATTTCTAGCTGAAATTTATCTTGCATGAGAAATATACGCCATTAGAGCAAATGCAACTCATGTAAGCTTGCATTTCCTAGGATACCTTTCTTCAATCATTCAGTGCAACTTTCTACTTATATAGAATACCTCGATCATAAAAAAAATGTGAGCTCTTTTTCATCGATCATTATACCCAAAAAGACGGCCTTATTGAATTATCTCAACTAACTTCTAGAGCAGACGATAGTCATCAGACGTTCAGGAGCTGAACGTTCGTAAAGGTCTCTGTTTTATTAGGCCAACCAGTGTGACGTCGTCATTTTAAAGCGAAGGACGGAGCTTTTGGCTTTGTCCTTGCTCCTCGTTTTGTGAGGTGGACCAGCATCTCTTTTATACCCTCCTTGGTTACTCTATAGAGCAAACATGTGAAGGCGAAATGGCCGGGGAAGAGGGGAAGCCGTGCTCGGTTCGGATGAAGAATGGCCGGAGGTTCCTTCTCGTGCTCTTCGTTGCAGCTCTTGTCATTGGGTTCTCTCTCTACCTCCTATATTCCAACCCCCACAGGGCCGACGTGCCCTCCTGCTCTGCTGGCATCGGCGAGGCTTTACCCGAAAACACTAGGGTTCAGGGAGGTACCGATTCTTATCTAAAGCTATCTTTAGGTCTTGTGTGAAGTGTTCTTTTTGGTGCATGGTTCAATAAAAGGAAAAGGAAAAAAAAGGGGTGTTGATTAAACGAGTTCAATGGTATTTCGCAGCAATTCACCACCTTTCTTCGACTTAATGGACATGCATTTGAATACAACATGGACCCAAGTCTAAGAAAATGTGGAAGGTCAAAGCTGTGCAAGAGAAATTTGTGGGCTTTCAGATTTTTTTAGTTGAAAACGAGAGGGGTTGTTGTCCTGTTAAAAGGAGTGGTTTCTCCTTCCTCAAAAAAAAAAAAAATGAAAAAATAAAACAAGTGGGGTGAAAGACTTTGGTTGGTTGTTGGGCTTTTTTGCTCCCTCTTCCTACCCACCACCGTCCCTTGTGTGATCTAATCTAAAAGGAAGATAGTAATGGCTTTTGATCTGATTTGTATTATTGGACTAATTTGTGAAAGGGAAAGCAAGGAATAATGAAGCTATCAGGAAAACTAGCAACTGAACCTTTTTACAATCTTTTCACATAAGAGCGTTTGTAGATTAGGGTGTATTGCTTGGTGTATTTTTTAGCAATTCTTTCAAACAAAAACAACTATTATTATGAGAAGTCATCATTTTCTAAGTATACATAACGAGAAATATGATTCTAGATGTTTGTTTACTATAAGTTTTTTGTTGATTTTTCTCATTAGTGCTTGAGGGATCTTTTGGAGCTCATAGTTTGGTGAAATTATTTTTTGTTCGCTTTATATGAAGGAATAATTTTGTGGAAGAAATCCAACCATGACCATTGCATCTTCTGAAATACACTTATTTGGAGAAGATATAAAGGGGACATCAAAAAGAGATTGTTGGTTATTTGAGATGTATCAAGCTTTGAATAATAGCAAACCAAAACTAAAGAAATGTCACTGTTATGCAAATTTTAATAGAGCGAGCTTCTCTGAAGGGGGATTTGGTTGATTGGTATTTTGATATCGGTGATTTTTAATTGTTAATGTTATCTAGATTTAAGTGACATCTACATGTTATGTTTGAGAAACAATCTTAATTTCTGATAAACTTCCAAAAAGTAACTATTACAAATCTTTAAATTATATCATTTCTCTTGAATATTTGCATGGTTGTATTCCAATTTTGCAGCAAAGGGTACAACCAGATGAATTTCTCCTGCACGTTGCTGGTCTTACAGGCTTTAATCAACCTTAATTTCTGCATTTCATCCAGATTGAACCCCATAACACACATACTTTTACTAAATGAATCAATCTTTTTTGTTTTTTCAGACCCATCTTTAGAATCAGCAAGTGCCTCTTATATTCAACTTCCTGGAATGAATGCCACAAGTGAATATTTACTGCAAGGTAATTCCTTAACAAATCTGTTGGCAAGAATATGTGCTAACATTAAGTGTTTTAATGACGAAAGTTGTTGATCTAACTTTCCTATGGATGTTTAGTATTTAGTTGAGCTCATGAATCTTAAAATAAATCCATCAATGTGTAATTTTTATCTGCAGCATCAAAACAATCCAGAGTTTTCCTGTCATAATTCATGCTGTTTCGATTTTTTTGACCATTCATGTGTGTCTTGCTCGATATTTAGAAGGTCTTTTTGTTGTTCTGAAGAAATCAGTGTACTCTGTTCCTGTTATGAAGGAATAGAGAACCTTTATGACTTCATACTTTGAAAAAAATCCATCCTTATTGTACTTTTAACAATGGTTAAAGATAAATATGTTTGAATTTTTAGTTCCATCCCACTCTTTCCCTCCTATATTTTTAGAAGCCTATGTAAGTTGGTTGCAGAAACTCTTGCTTAAAGACAAAGTTGGATATTGTAATATATAATACATCTTTAATTACAGAATTTTTTGAATATACCGATAACGATTGCACACTTATCTGCTTACAAATGCAGGAAAATGCGACATTTTTTCTGGGAATTGGATTTGTAATCCTTCCGGACCAGTTTACACCAACAACAGCTGTAAATTCATTGAAGCTCCTCAAAATTGCTTGAGAAATGGTCGGCCTGATGCAATGTATCTTTACTGGAGGTGGAAACCTAATGGTTGTGATTTACCCCAGTTTGATTCTTTTGGGTTTTTGAATGCTATGAAAGACAAATCATGGGCCTTCATTGGGGACTCGATCTTTCGAAACCACATTCAATCTATGCTTTGCCTTCTCTCAAAGGTGCACTCAGTCTTTCTTCCTTTCTATCACTCCTGTTTCCATTCTATTGCTGTGTAACTAATAGAGAACTTAAATATATGTTGAGCATTGCTATAAAAATGTGATGATTATTACATTTCATCATATGTTTGATATTTGCTGACCTGATCTGCTTGCAAGGTCTATGAGCCCGTCGAGATCTACCATGACGAGACGTTCAAGTCCCGAACTTGGTACTTTTCGAATCACAACTTTACCGTTGCCATGATCTGGGCTCCATTTCTGGTCAAATCGGAGACATTCGAGGATGACGATGGCAAAGCAAGTTCCGAAGTTCATCTATACATTGACGTCCTCGACAATAAATGGGCAGCCCAATACAGCAAATATGACTATGTGATCCTCTCTGGAGGCCAATGGTTCCTCAAAACAATGGTCATTTGGGAGGATAACACCATTGTTGGCTGCCACAATTGCAAAAACAGCAGCATAAAGGAAGTTGGCATCGACTACCCTTACCGCAAAGTTCTGCAGACGGTTTACCATTTTATGTCATCTACGGAGCACAAGCCCATCATCTTTTTCAGAACATGGACACCGGATCACTTCGAGTATGGAGAGTGGTTCAGTGGAGGAGTATGCAACAGAACTAGACCATACGCCGCCTGGCAATACAATGGAAAACCCGTGGACCATGAGATGAGGAAGGTTGAATTGCAAGAGTTTTGGACGGCGGCGAGGCGTGGAATTCGCCTTCGACTGCTGGACACCTTCTTCCTCTCGGTTCTAAGGCCTGATGGGCATCCGGGACCTTACAGGACATTCCATCCCTTCGAACAGGATAAGACTGCTAAAGTTCAGAACGACTGCCTTCATTGGTGCTTGCCCGGACCTATTGATACATGGAATGAGCTGATCATGAAGATTCTGGTGGATGAAGGAGAGATATGTTACACCTGAGATTTTTCTACCTTGTTGTTTGTCTTCCGAACTGCTCTGGTTGCCTTTGCTTTGCTTGCGCTAATGTCATTCATTCCTTTCTCTGATGTGCCATGAAAATAAGAGATCGCTGGTGAAGTGTTAATGTTTGATAGTTTTCATCGATCAAAGGGGAAGAAAAATGTGCATATGGAACGCAAACACATGATATTGAAATAAATTAGTTATTTAAAAGTAAAAAGTATTCTTTTGTTTTTGAGAAAATAAAATAAAAATATATATATTATTTTAATATTTGAATGTAAAGCTTCGCATGGGATTGTTAACATTGGTCAAAAGAGAACATTAAATGAAGGCAAATGCAGGGTGAGCATCAAATGCTAGTTATCTTCTTTTGGCTTCTTTAATTATGTTTGGTGTTATTATTATGTACTCTCACAAAGTATGATTCAAGTTTTGTTTGATAGAAAGCATTGAGCTTTGAAAAAAAATTAAAAATGATTTTTTAAAAAATGAAATTTTGTATGTAAAATGACAAAATATGTACTTATTCAATTAAATAGTTTTTTTTTCTCTTTTGTTTTACAATATATATGTTATCATTTTTGTACTCTTTCTCAAAGTAAAAAAGTCTAATTGTTTTTATATAAATAGAAAAATATCTATTCATATATAAAAACATTTTGTATGTTACATCTTGAATTAATATTATAAAATCAAATCATAGCAAATCAAATCTAAATGACACAGAGATTTACGTGAAAAATTCAAATAAGAAAAACCATTGGAGACAATGAGCAAAAAACTCACTATAATTGAGTATTACAAGAGAGTTTTTGAAAAAAAAAAAAAGATGCCCTTAAAATGGCCAAAAGTAAATGAAAAACTCTAAATCAACATAACATATATATAGATGGGTTTAGAGCAAGACGCTAAAGAAGTAAAATTACAAATATACCCTTATAACATCTCTTCATTTATTTCTTCCAATGATAACTATCATATCCATCGTATTTGATTGCATATTTAAGATATACTTTATTTTTAATTTTTGAAATTAAAATTAAAGATAATATCAACAAATCTTTACATTAACTTGAATTCCTTTCTGAATTAAAATCAATTGAAATAAGCTTGACTCTCCAAAGGTGTATTCATGAATCACACTACATAAACCAAGTCCAAACAAAGTTTGAACTTGGATAGCGAAAGCATCTTTGTCATCATGTCTGTGGGGATCTTCATAATACTGATTTTTTAAATAGTTATATCTTCAATCTCAATCTTGTCACGAGTAAATTTGTACCTTATATCAATATTTTTTGTTCTCTCATGAAATATTTGATCCCTGGACAAGCATACAGCACTCTGATTGTCACAAAATATGACGATCGCTCCACCAATCTCACTTAGCTCTTAGAACAAACCTTGTAGCCAAATAGCTTTTTTTGCAGCATCAGTGATTGTCATATACTCTACCTCTATAGTAGACAGCGTAATTATACTCTATAAAATTGATCCCCAACTCATAGTACAACCCCCAAGAGTGAAGGCATATACTATAAAAGATATTCTATCATAGTCACCTACACATTCTAAGTAAACATAGCATTTTAGTCCTAAAAGCTCTCAAAAAAATGTAAAAAAGTATCAACAGTATCACATAAATATCTTAAAATCTACTTAACAACCTCTCAATGTTGCTTGCCTAGATCAGTCATGTACCTACTTATAGCACTAATAGTATATGCCAAATCACGACAAGTGCAAACCATCGCATACATCAAACTACCAACAGCATCCATATAAGAAACATGTTATATGTATTTTGGCTCCTCCTTAGCGTCTAGACACAGATTTTTAGACAAACTTGAAATGAGTGATCAAAGGTGTAGAAATAAGTAGAGTTTATTTCATCTCGAATGTCTAAAGCACTTTCTTAATATAGTCATTTTGAGATAAAATAAGTCTATTTTTCTTCCTATCTCTTATGATCTCCATCTCAAGTATTTTCTTTATAGTCCTTAAGTTTTTCCTGTCAACCTCTTATGTAAGTAGTATTTTTAAGCTCTGAGTTTTGCTCTTTGCTACAATAAGCATGACATCCACATAGAGCAATAAGTACCGAAAAGATCAATCTGTAAGTTTCTTTAAGTATACATAGGTATCAAAATTACCCATAGAACTGATGAGACAGCATAAAAAAATCAAATCTTTTGTATCACCATTTAGGAGACTATTTCTAGCTATACAGAGACTTTCTTAATCTACATACATAGTATTATTTACCTTCACAAAAAAAACCTTCATATTGTTTCATGTATGTCTCTTTTTCTAAGTTTTCATATAAGAAAGTAGTATTGACATATAGTACACTGCTCAAAAAAATTTAGCTTTTCTGTCATATTTTCAAATAAGTGGTCTCTTTTGCTTTGTTCAATCAAACCTCCCTCACTCATGTGTCTCAACTACATATGCCATAATCTTATAATGTTAAAATCTAAAAAAGATGATACTGTTGCTACTCTTGTTATAGTAGATCCTTTAAGAGTGTATAATCAATTGTTGACATTCTTCCTTTTCATTATCACTAAAAAATAATGAACAACTCATATAGCTCCACCATCTCTGATGTATCGATAACCTCTACTATCAAGTGTGATAAGAGAAATAAGATTTCTTTTTAAGTTTGGAATGTTCCTGACCTCATCAAGTGTACAAACAGATCCATCAAACATCTTGATCCTAACAGTTTCAATACCAGTAATCCTGCATGACACATTGTTGGCCATAAGCACAACTTCATTCGTAACAGGATTATAGGTGGCAAACCAATCCTTATTTAGTGTCAAGTGAAAAGAGTAAGCAGAATCCATAATCTATTCTAAACTTAAGAAATTTCTTAAATCTAATACAAGCATGATGCTCTAATACAATCTTCCTCAACAACTATGCTAGCTTCTCTTGATTTCTCAGATCTATGATTACCTTTCTCAAATTCTTTTTTTTCTTCAATTTAAAGAAGTTTTCTCTTATGTGATCTTTCTTCTTGTAGTAGTTGTAAATCAAATTTCTTTGTTTAAACTTTGATCTTCCTTTTTGTTTTGCATCAAAAAAATTTCCTACCTTCGACCATCCTCTAACTTTCAAATCTTCTCCTTGTAATTCAGAAGTTGATAGTTCTTTTTCAAGCATTATTTTTTATAACAAGGCCTGTGAAACGTCCTCAAGCGAAACCAAATCTCAACTATAAAGCATTGTGTCCCTTAGATTAATGTAAGAAGAAGGCAGAGAATACAATAGAAATAAAGTAAGGTCTTTATTATCATACTTAACTTCAAGCATCTCTAAATCTTTAATAATTCTCTTGAACTCTTCTAAATAAGACTTGATATCTTTGTCTTCAGTGAGATGGTGCGTGTACAAATGCTGCTTCAAAAGGAGTTTATTCAATAAACTCTTTGTCATAAAAAGAGTCTCAAATCTAAGCCATAGAGTTGCAGCCATCTCTTCCTTCATGCAATCTTACAGAATCTCATTCGACGAGTGTAACTAAATCTGGTTTTTTACCTTCCAATGTTTCCTCTCTCTCTCCTCTTTTGTTAGAGTTGATAATATCTTTTGCATTTTGAGAAGGGTGACGTCCAGATGTAACTGCACCAGAATTGCTTGCATCTTGAGTTAACACAGAGAAATCGTGTATCTAACTTCTTGATGTCGTACTTTATGGTTGCTATTCATAGAAAATTCGATGAATAAATGAACATTTCTCTAATATCAATTTGTTATGAAATCGGATTAAATCACAACAAATCACATCAAAATGATATAGAGATCTACGTTAAAAAAATAGGAAAAATCACAAGAGTATTTAAGCAAGAAAATTTATTGTAATTAAGGTTTACAAAAGAGTTTTATAGTAGAAAGAAAGCTACCATTAAAAAGGCCAAAAAAACGAATACAAAATCCTAAGCCAACATAACATATATGTAAATGGGTTTATGGAAAAACGCTAAGGAAATAAAATTACCAGTATAACCTCATAACATCCCTTTATTTATTTCTTCTAATAATAGTTATCTTAGACATCATGTTTGATTACATATTTATGATATACTTCATTTTTAATTTTCGAAATTTAAAATTCAAGATAATATCAACAATTAATCATATCACTCTCTTAAATTACCTTTACAAATACATATTTTACCTTCATTAGAATATATTTTTACATTTCCTTGAAATGATTAATATATAAGTTTAGTGGACAAATCTAACCAATTTAGAGCCAAAAATATAAGATGATGAAATATTTTTATATTTACAAAAACTTATAATTTAACTTGAAATTAATAAAAAAAAATATAACTTGAAAATTTTCATAATTTTGCAAAAAAAAAAAAGTTTGATTTGATAAAACTGCTCAAATTGATTTTTAAAATTTGTAAATTGGTTTTACCAAGAACCAATAATGATTTAAATGCAAAACGTTTCAGATATTGAAATGGAACACGATTATAAAAAATTTTATAATATTTTAATTATTATTTAAAATTTAATTTCAAGAATTTATTTTTCTCTCTTTTTTTTTAACAAAGAAAAAAGAAGGATACGTTTTCCCGTGGGTCCATACTTAACAAAACGTGTTGGCATTCCCTCAACCAGGTTAGTGTTGCATGACCCGCACGAACCGATTTTTTTTTTTTTATTCTCACAACAATAATTGCAAATAAACTTAATTTTTACTGTAAAAAAATTTAAATTTAAATATATATATATATATATATATACATATTTAATAAGCCCCCTCAAACCTGTACAACATAATCGATTAAATTCATTCCACTTGAAATAGTAGAAAAATTATTGGACATATTTTATTTTAAATATATATGTCACATCAATCCGAGCTGTTGTAACTTTGATGTAAAAGATGTCTTCTCAGTTTACAAGGCTCATCATAATTTAATATTTTATTTTGCATATTACAATAATTATTATTTCATGTTTAATCAAATAATTTAGATGAAAAAATGGATAAAAACAATCTCAAATGTCTAAGCAAGTAGCTTAATTAAGACGCGCATGAGACCTTTCATACGAAGACAAGTGGGGAAGTGAAAATTTGTTTGAACACAAATTCGTTCCAGAAAGGAGCGGACACAAATAAAGTTTTAAAAAAATAAAAAATGTATTTCTTCAATTTATTAAATAATATTTTGGCCTTTTCTTTATTTTTGCTGAATATGAAAAACCACGTACGGAGCGGTTTTATTCTCGAATTAAATATATAAAAAACAATTAGGCGTGCAAAGTTGGGCTATAAATACCTTTCAAGCGATCCATTCTTCCCTGAACCAGGTGACTAGTCAACAACCAAGGCCGGGTTATGGAGAGCAATCCCAACCGACTCCCCAGCCACGTGGTGCTCTTTCCAAGCCCCGGCATGGGCCACCTAATCCCCTTCGCTGAGTTAGCAAAACAGCTCGTAGTCCGCCACCAACTCACCGCCACAATCGTCACTTTCGCCGACTTCCAAGCCTCCACCTTACTCTCCTCCCTTCCGTCGTCCATCTCCAACGCCACGCTCCCGCCGCCCCCGCTAGACGATCTCCCCCCCAAAGCCCACGTAATCACCCGCATCTCCTACACCATGGCCCGCGCCGCCTCCCCACTCCGCGAACTCCTCGCCTCACTCAGTCGAAGCACTCGGGTCTGCGCCGTCTTCGTCGATCTACTCGGCGGGGACACGCTCTCCGCGGCCAGGGAACTCGGCATCCCCACCTATATATTTTTCACATCCAACTTCTTCTGCCTGTCCTTCTTTCTCCATCTCCCAGCTCTCGACGAGGCCACCACCGGCGAGTACCGGGACCTCCCGGAGCCTCTTAGGCTGCCGGGGTGCGTCGACTTGTGGGGAGAAGACTTCCTCGAGCCCATCCAGGATCGGAGCAACGACGCCTGCTCGTGGGTGGTTCACCACGCCGGGAATCATCGTCTTGTGGATGGGATTATTGTCAACAGCTTCGAAGCCCCTGAGATAGACGCAGCGCAGTTTTTCAAACAGGTTGGACTTTTCTCTGCTCTAATCCAAATCTTCTAGTGTTAATATACTTGTTTTATTTCTTTTTTAATTATTTAAAGAATGAACTTGGAGTACCGCCGATATGGGGCATCGGCCCACTTACATGGGCCAGTTCAAAACCCAACTCGGATCCCCATAACTGCCTCGGCTGGCTCGATGAGCAGCCGGACGGATCGGTTCTGCTCCTCTGCTTCGGAAGTGGCGGCACGCTTTCTTGGCAACAGACGCAGGAGCTCGCCTTAGGGCTGGAAATGAGCGGGCAGCGGTTTTTGTGGGCAGCCCGTTCGCCGTCCGAGGAAGATCCAAGCGCGAGCTTCTTCAAGAACGGGGGGGACGCCAACGACGACCCGCTCGGTTTCTTGCCCGATGGGTTCTTGCAGAGAACCAAAGGGAGGGGGATGGTGGTGCCGTCGTGGGTCCCGCAGTGGGAGGTGCTGGGCCACGTGGCGACCGGCGGGTTCTTGTCGCACTGCGGGTGGAACTCGACGCTGGAGTGCCTGGTGCACGGCGTGCCGATGATCGCTTGGCCTCTGTACTCGGAGCAGAGGATGAACGCCGTGCTGCTGGTGGAGGGTATGAAGGTGGCGCTGAGGCCGGAGCAGGGAGAGGACGGGGTGGTGGGGAGAGAGCAGGTGGCTACGGTGGCGAGGGAGCTGATGGTGGGTAAACGGGGGAAGGAGGTGAGGCGAAGGATGAGGGAGATGGAGGAGGAGGCGAAGAAGGCTGTGGCCGAAGGGGGGTCTTCTTGGAAGGCTATGGAGGCGGTGGTTGGGTTGTTGAAGGGGGCGGTTCTCAATGGCAAGTGACGGGTTTAGCGTGGTGAACCGTTATTTTATTTTATTTGTGTTATGTTATTTGTATGTCGTAATAATATGATGACATTTTTTTTTTTTTTGAAAAGGATATAATATCTATCATATCTAGGCCAAGCCCAAATTACAAAAGGATCTTCAAGGGAGATTGAAAGTGAAATCAGATAACATGAGGTCGAGCAGGGGCTTAGGAATGGGATCGTCGGGGCCCCAGATAAAGTCGTTAAGGCACGTTGCCCGAGCAGCCCAGTCAGCAGGCGCATTCCTGTCTCTGAGGATGTGTGAGAAACGAACGGCCTCAATACCGAAGCGTACTGGTTAGTTGCCGCGTAGACACCCGACCCAGGGGGGAGGGACACCATCTTGCGCACCTCCTGAATAGCTAGCATTGAGTCAAATTAGAGTTCCACAGCCCGGTGCAGAGGAAGAAAATCCCCTAACCATGTCAAGCGCCATAAGCAAAGCCTGGGTCTCCATCATGTCAACCGCTTGGGAAAACAACATTTTGCCAGCTACTAGGAGAAGTCTGCTCAAGCAATCCCGCACAACTATGCCCAACCCCGGCCATTGAATCACCAACCGTGGCATCGCAATTCACTCTGATACATCCTGTAGGGGGGATTCCAACTGTGCGTAACAAGCAAGTCCGTTGATTTGCCAGGGTTCCCGTTGGACAGGGAGGAGAGGGAGAGATGTCGGTTGAGGGATGAGTGAACATCAAGCAAGATAGTTCGAATAGTAGAGCCAGGTGGAGGCATCAGAATGTTATGTCTGCCTGCATTCCTCCTCGACCAAATATAGTACAGCGTAGTCGCAATGGTGGCCGCATCCAATTGCCCGGCACCCTGGCGAGCAACAGGAGACCCGACAACCGGAGGACCCGGTCAATGAACAGTAGATCGGCCCCGGTTGACTGGTCCAAGCTGGTCAACGCTGCCCAAACAGTGCGGTCAGCCCAAACCTCTTGGGCTCTCGGGCAGCGCCAAAAGATGTGTTGCAAGGACTCGTCTTCCGTGCAGCCCTGCTAGCTAGTGGGAGAGTTGCAAAGCTTTCGGCGAGCCAACCACATTGCCGACGGAAGGTGATCGCCGATCTGGGCCGCTGGCAGCACGGGGCTTCTCCGTAAGGGAAAGAAGCAATACGTCCTGTGAGGACCGCAAGGCTCTCGGAAGATGCGTGATGCGGTCCTGAAGCTCCCTATCCGCCCAAGCGCTGATAACATCCCAATTCCAATTCCCGTCGGGCAGGAGACATTCAGCGACGTTGACCGACCAGTGGGTGTTCATATTGATGAAAGTAGGCCAGCAACTCAAAGGAATGACTCCCAGCCAGTTATCTTCCAAAAATCTCGTCGTCTGCCCATCCCCAATACGCCAAACAAAGAGGGAATGGCCTCCGGCATTGCCCCCACCATTTTTGCAGACCGGGGATGCGTTGCGGGGGGCCTTCATCAGTGGATCCTCCATAGCATATCTTCTCCACATCAAATCCACCCATAGGCTAGGCTCTCGATTGAGAATGCGTCTGCAGCCCTCGATGTGAAGAACGTGGTGCCAAATGTGGAGGACCCGGAGGCCCAAACCACCCGCAAATTTTGGCAGCGTGATGCACTCCCAAGCCGCATAATGCATAGCCTTTGCGTTGCTAGTCCCGCCCTATAGAAATCTCCTGATGCGCTGCTTCATGGCCTCAATAATCCCCGCAGGCACAACACAATGCCTCAGCACGTGGCAGGGGATGGCACTGAGGACCGACGATGCCAGAACGGCCCTGCCCGCCAGGGAAAGAGGCCGGACTCTCCAATTGATCAGCATGACATCCAACCGCTGTAGCAAGAAGCTGAGGTCAGTCTTGGAAAGGCGCTTGGTAGTGATGGGGATCCCCAGGTATGTAAAAGATCTTCCTTCCTCCATGCTGAGCTTCCTGAGGATCAACCTGGACTTCTTCCTGCAGAGGTTAGAGCTAAAGAAGACTCTGGATTTTGCGAGATTCACCTGCAGACCAACGGCCTTCCCAAACTCACGGATAATCCTCCTGATGGCACGGGCAGTGATACGGGAGGCAGGAGCCAAAAGGATGACGTTGTCAGCGAAGAGGAGATGCGAGATGCAGGGCGCATGCATCCCCGGCCAGAACCCCAAAAGTTGTCGGGATTCATGGTTCCTCACCAAGCATGAGAGATATTCGGATGCCATGACATAGAGATACAAGGAGAGCGGGCAGCCCTGCCAGAGACCCCCTCTGAGGCACCACCCACGGGAGGCGAATTCCATTAAAGAGGACGATGAATCTTGGGCTACTGATGCAAGCAACAATCCAGTTCCGCCAGATGGGAGGAAACCCCATAGCCATCAACATCTCAAGAAGGAAGTCCCAACAGACACGGTCATAAGCTTGTTCCATATCGAGCTTCACTGCCATGAGTCCAGCCGCGCCCTTGCAAGTCCGCATCCTAGCAACCATCTCCTGCGCGATGTTGATATTTTCAGAAATGCTGCGGCCATGGATAAATGCCGCCTGTTCCCACGAAATGAGGTCCCACAAAACGGGCTTCAGCCTCCCGACAAGGGCCCGTGCCACCACCTTGTACACAGTGTTGCACAGATTAATAGGTCTGTAATGCTCCGGCTTGCTCATGCCCTGCTTCTTTGGAATCAGGATGATAAGGGTGTCCTTCCACTTATTCGGGAGCTTGCAGTCCTCAAAAAAAGCCGGCACAGCTTTAATGACATCATGGCACGCGATGGTCCAATAGCCGTGCAAGAATTCAGCCGAGATCCCATCACATCCCGGTGCCCTATTCCTCTTGATGCCCCGCATAGCCTTGATGATCTCTTCCTCGATGACCCTAGCTCCCAGCCTGGAAGCCACATTAGGATTCAAAACCGCCGGGGGAGAGATGACTTGCGGCAAATCCCTAGAAACGCCACCATGCCACTTGCGCTCAAAATACTCCGTTAAGACCTGCCCAATGCTGTCCGGGGAATCCGCCACCTGGTCATCATCACCCTGGAGCATGGATATACGGTTCATACAGGCCCGAGACGAAGCCATATTGTGAAAGAAGCGCGTGTTGGCGTCCCCGATATGCATTTTTTTAAACACGTTCATTTAATGTAGGTATTTGACATTTAACAAAGGTTTTAGTAATTAATAATAAGTGTTTACAATAAGTGAATAATGATATAATATTATTAAATAAAGTTAACTGTATTAAAAAAAATTAAATAAAAATTAGAGTAGCTTTTTGTTGTGATCGCTTAAAGCCTAGGTGAATAAAGTGATTTTAAATATGACATTTATGAACTTAAACGTATTGATTTTTTATGGAAAAGTTTCACATTCTTTAACCAATATTTTAGCAAAAATATAAATATGTTGAAATAATCATCATATTTAATTTCTTGCATCCAACCTATCTGTACATTTGATGGTGACATATTGACGTCAGAATTAGTAGAAGAATTGAGTTTCTTGTGTACAAAAAATGTTTTGTCATAAAAATCATAAAGATTTGTGTACACTCGATAAATCTATGACGTTTGTGTCGAATTAAATAATTCAGTAGATTGTTAATTATGTAATAAAATAATAGTTTTACTTTTTAAAAATATCTAATGAAAATAAAAAAAATAAAAAAATAATAATAAAATATAAAAACTAAGAGTTATTTCAAATAGTCCAATCAAGATATATCTTGCAACAGTTTATTAAGTTGTTTCATTTTAGAAAAATATATATTAAGATATTGACATACTTGTTATTGACATAACCTTTTTTATATAAAAATATTTGTTAATAAATATATGTTTAATTATTATAAAAAAATTTAGTGAGTTAATTAATAACATATCATGTCATAATAAAATCAATGAACATAAAATATAGGTGGCATATAAATATGGAAATTAATAAAGAGTTGTGTTATGTAATATTTTTTGATATGATTTAGTAATTATTTCATCACATTTTTTTATTATTTTTCTTTACTAGATTGTATTATATTGTTCATGGAATCAGTGCCATCAAATTTATGCCACATCCTCGTTGAATTATCATCCAAGCTTATATCATACTCATCGTAGCATCATCCTAACTCAATGTTTTATCTTACCTCCTTATGATATCAATACAATCTAACGTCATTATATCATCTTATTCTAGAATTATCACTACTCAATATTATATTATCTTATAACATACAAAAAAATATCTCCCATGAATTTCTAAATTAACATATAATATTACATATACTCATACACAAGCAATATTCAAAAATATATTATATAAACATATATGTTATAAGACTTGTCTCATTATTGAATATTGAAATATTCTATTTTTTTTTCTTTTATCTTTTTCTCTTTCTTTGATTATATATAAAGCTTATATTATATTGACATCTAATAATAACGCTTACATTATTATATTAATTAACTATCGAAGCCTATTCGAACCAATTGAAACTAATAGGTTTTATTTGTTGAATTGTCCATTGATGTCGTAGGGCCATTGATGCGCTTAACTTAGTATAATTGTTTAAAGGTTCCTTGGAATATCCATGTAACATCCTAAATTTTAATTTCATTGTAGAACCTAATTCAACTCTATAATGTACAATTAAAGTCTTTAATACTTCAATCATATTAGCTTGATTTTGTGAATATAAGGTTTTACTTGAAAACCAAATTAAAGGGCTTTTGTAACATGCCTCTTAATGCATGTTAGTGAGCAAATATTTCGAAAGTTTGAAATAAAAACATTTTAAGATAAAGTTTGCCATGATAAGTTCAACGAATTTTGTATTAAGTCAATAGAAGTTCATTTAAATTGGATATGTTATTTTGTAGTTAAAAAACTAATAAAAATTATTTAATAATTTAATTATTATTACTTGTATTATTTATATAATAATCTAAGCTAACTAATCCCTTATCTCTCACCTTATGTTTCTCTTGATCCCTTATCTATTTGAAGTTAACCATTCTTCCATTAGGATTCGTTAGCTTCTCCATCCTTAATCATCTTCTCATTTTGCATGCACAAATTAAAGGTAATCTTGATTTTTGCTACCTTCTAATCAAGTCGTCACCATTCATCTTCGACCTAGGTATGTGAGGTGTCAAACCCTAAGTTTTCTCCAATTGCATGAGTAGTTGTGGATTGAAAGATAAAATTTTAGTTTATAGTAATTATAAATCTCATTTTGTACATAATAACTACTAATTTCAAGGTTTGGAACCCACCCATATTTGATTTGTTGCAATGTGATTGTACAAGAAAATAGAGGTTTTGGTTTGTTTATGATTGACTTAAGAATCAAAGCTCCTATTAGTGGAATAAATAAATCGAAGCAATCTAAAGCCTTCTTTATGGTGTGGAAGAGTGAAGAAAAATATATTGAGATTTAGAGTTAATATTGAAAAGAGACAATTAGGGTTTTTTAATTTTAATTTTAAGAATACAAAAGAAGAACAAGATTCTCATCAATATAATTACTCTAATATATCTAATGAACACATATCCATCCATCAAATCGTATGATACTCATAATCTTATATTTTCGAAGCTTTATATGATCATCCAATCATCCTACATTAAATTATCTAATCACTTGATTGATAGATTTAGATTGTTCAATGAGCTAAAGACAAATTTGGTTTTTCTACTTTAACATTATGTTGGAGTATTTGATAACTTAATTTGATTTTTTGACATAGACCCGTAGCTATACATGTCCTTTTGCATAACTATGATTTTTTTGTTAAAATCGTCCAAGTTTTAATCAATATCACAAGAATCTTCTACATGCTTATTATCTTTACTTGAAATTGAGTTCTCTTCATGCCACTTCCTCCTGGATTAAGCACTTTCCCTTAATCCTTCTTCATGCATAAGGGAATCTTCTCTTCACGATAATCGAAATCCCTAGGTTCACAAATCTCTCATAATTTTCCTCTTTTTCCTTTTTAAATGACATTTAACCAATTTTTCATTAATTTAGTGATTCATTTTATCCTTTTATTAATTCATTTTGAAACTTTTTTTTTATCTCACAATTTTTAATATTTGATTTAATCATTAATTCATGTCAGATTTCAATGAAATAAATTTTACTAAACTCTGATCACTATTTCCTATAATATTATATTTTTTTTTCTCATTTATGAACCAAATATATGTATATTATTATGATATATTTATAAAAATATCTATTTTTAAAAACATTATCATATTTATAAAATTTTTAAAAAATAAATATAATATTTTAACTATATTATGTAAATATGTGTCTTAATTTTCAATACATTTCTTAAATTGTTATATATTTTATTCTAGCAACTTAATATACAACATGAAAATAAAGCATCCTCTAGAAAAATATAGCTCATCAATTGTACTATTAAACAAACTAATAATAGTTGTACATTAACATAATACAAGACAAACCTTTCACAAGTATTCAATGCATAAAAATATATAAACAAGCAAAGCAAAAACTTATCACTTTAATACATGGCATGCGAAGAATGTTCTTAATAAAAAAAAAAAAAAAGAGAGATACAGAAGATACAACTCGTGTTTATTGCAATACTGTTACATATTTATAATAATCTAATACATGAAGGAAAACAGAATGATACATAGTTTGTTCTTTAATGCTGCTGAAGAATGGATAATATATATCTTTTTTGCTAAATTTCCTCTGATTCTGCTGATTATGAGTTCAACCGTGCAGCTTCCACCCAACCGCACAGCTTGCACAGTTGTGCGTGCGTATCCAAGTTTTGCGCATCTGGGCGCCCGCGTGCACAACTGCCTGTGCACGATTCGCGCGCCTATGCGCGGGAAACGAGCTCATCCATCCACGCACTCATCGGCGGGGGCGTGCAGTTTGCAGTGGGAGTCCATGCTACTCTTGCCAAGACACTCCAAGACAAAAAAAAAAAAAACAAAAAAAAAAAAAAGAATTCTACCATTCATATTACAAAATTATTAAAACAAAAAATTTAAGTTGAATTTTTTTATACCTTATGCAAATCCTTTAAAATTCTTTTTATTCATATTACTTGAAAAATTATAAATGTTTTAATAATATACTAAATTTCTAACGAAGATAAGATTATATTAGTTTTCTCACTCAAATGCATAGCTCTTCATCTTAAGAAGAAATATGAAATCTTTTATACTAGTTTTATCATCTATAAAACTTGCTTAAATATTATAAGAAAAATCTATTGACTTAAAAATAGAAACATATAATATCTTTTTTCATAATAAATCTTCAAATACAAACTTCAATAAATCACTAATATCTTTAATGACTTTAAATAGACAAACAAAACATCAAATTTTTTGAAAGGTGTTACTAAAATTATCCAAATATAATAAATCTTATAAGATATTGATACATCTAATATCTATCAAAAAATTATTCATTAACTTTTTGTCTGATATGAATATATTAAAAAAATTAAAAAATTATTAATTTAATATTTTATTTGGCATTAACACTTGACATCTTAATTCAAAATGTGAGACAACAAGTTATATATAAAATTTTTCAAAGTTTGGATAATTGAGTGTCTTTGTAAAACTATCAACATCTTTAACTTCGGTAGAATAATATTTAATTGAAATCCTTCCTTCAAGAATAATTTCGTACACAAATTAATGGTCGAGCTTGAGATGTCTTGTTTTTTCAGAAAATAGAGAATTCTATCATTTATATTACAAAATTGTTATTACAAAAAATTTAAGTTGAATTTTACTATCACATATCTTTTCAAATTCTTTTTACTCATATTATTTGAAATATTATAGATGCTATAGTAGCATACTCAATTTCTAATGAAGAAAAGATTATATTAATTTTTTACTCCAATAAATAGCTCTTAATCTTAAGACGAAAAATGAAACCTTTTATACTTATTTTATCATCCTTAAAACTTACTTAAATATTATCTGAAAAATCTATTAACTTAAAAGCAATTATTTAAAATATATTTTTTTCATAATAAAACTTTAAATATAAACATTAATAAATCACTAATATATTTAATAACTTTAAATAAACAATAAAAACATCTTATTCTTCAAAAGATATTATTAAAATTAACCAAATATGTAACACTAAGTCATATATGAAATATTTCTAATTTTAGATCGTTGATCGTCTTTCCAATATCATCAGTAAAATCAATACATTTAACTTGGCTATATCTCTTTGCTACAAGCCTGGTCTTGAACCTATCTTCCTTAATACCTGAAATATCAAACTTTATTTTAAACACCTACTTATATTTAATGGCTTTCTTACCAATTGGAAGAATTGTTAAATCCCAAGTTTTATTCTTATGTAAGGACTCGATCTCTTCCTATATAGCCAATAAGCAACCTCTTCAGTTTTCATAAGTAGTTGTTTTTAAATAAGTATAAGGCTTACTACTCAAACTCGTGTCTTGAGCAATAGACAAAGCGTATTCAACCAAATTTGTATTTGCATATCTCTTTGGAGGTCTGATCATCATTCTTTCACGATTTCTTCTAATGCTATATGATTGTCCTTCTTGTGAGGTCTGATCATTTTCAATAACCTATGTATATTCTAGTAAGTCATACAAATGAATTTTAATTTTGACATCATCTAAACTATTACTCGCAGCATCATCACGAACCACAGCAGATTATTTAGAAGCATTTAAAATAGACCTTTCACCAAATGTAATATCTCTACTAATCATCAATTTAGATTCTGAAGGACACAAAAGTCTGTAACTTTTTTGCCCCTCCATCTTGAGCATAATCAATAAGTCCAATTTTTCTTCTATACAATGAAAGTAAGCAACACAATAAAAAACCTTTAACTAAGAATAGTAAAAAGATTTACCTAATCAAATCTCTTCAGGTGTCTTCATTTCTAAGACCATGTAAGCTGAAATATTATCATATGATAAGCTGCAAAACATGTTTCTCTCCAAAATAATTTTGAAAGACCTATAGTAAACAACATGCATCAAACTCTCTCTAAAATGGTTCAATTAGATCTCTCAAATATACTATTTTATTGATGAGTTCTTGCACAAGTTCTATGCTCTACCAAATTAATTGAATTCATTTGAACAAAACTCTATCTTATTATCTATTTGAAGATGCTTAATGATTTTACCTATTTGCTTCTAAATAAGTGTCTTCCATTAGATAAAACTCTAAAAGATACTATATTTTTTTCAAAATGAAAGCCTATGCCTTTTTAGAGTAATCATCAATGAAAGTCAATATATATCTAGCACTAGCATTAAATGACTGTTGAGATGGATCTCATAAATCTAAATGAATATAATTTAAGATTTCTTTAGTTCTATATTATAGAGGAATGAAAGATACTCTTCTATGTTTACCAATAATATATTTTTCACAAAACTAGCTTTCTTATCATATTTCTAGTTTAGAGATCTCTTTTGCTAAGTTTAATTAGTCCTCACTCACTCAAGTGTCCTAACAGCATAAGCCATAATCTTATAATGTTAAAATCAAAAATAGATGATGCTTTTGTTGCTACTACCATAGTAGATCCTTCAAAAGTGCATAATCTATTATTGATCTTCTTTCTTTTCATTATCACTAAGGGATCATAAACAACTCTTATAGCTCCACCTTCTTTGATGTATTGATAACCTTTACTATTAAGTATATTAAACTAAATAAGATTTTTCTTTAGGTTTAGAATGTACCTGATCTCATCAAGTGTGCAAATAGATCTATCAAATATCTTGATCCTGATAGTTCTAAGGCCAAACACCTTGTATGGTGCACTTTGCCCATGAATACAACTCCATTCGTAATAGGCTAATAGGTGGCAAACTAATTCCTATTTGGTGTCATATGAAAAGAGTAAGCTGAATCAATAATCCATTCTGAACTTGAGGAATTACCTAAATTTGATACAAGCATGATATCTCCAATACATTCTTTCTCAATAATTATGCAGACTTTTCTTGATTTCTTAGATCTATGATTACATATTTATAATAATCTAATACATGAAGAAAATAGAATGATACATATTTTGTTCTTTAATGTTGCTGAAGAATGTATCTTAAATATTATAAAAAAATATATTAATTTTAAAACAAATATTTAAAATTAAGATTTCTTTGGTTATATGTTATACAAGAATGAAAGTTACTCTTCAATGTTTACCAACAATATATTTTTCACAAAACTAGCTTTCCTATCATATTTCTAGTTTAGAGATCTCTTTTGCTTAGTTCAATCAGTCCTCCCTCGCTGATGTCTCCTAACCGCATATGTCATAATCTTATAATGTTAAAATCAAAAATAGATGATACTTTTTTTGCTTCTATCATAGTAGATCCTTCAAAAGTGTATAATATATTATTGATCTTCTTCCTTTTCGTTATCACTAAGGGATCATAAACAACTCTTATAGCTCCACCTTCTCTAATGTATCGATAACCTTTACTATCAACTATATTAAAAGAAATAGGATTTTTTTTAGGTTTAGAATGTACCTAATCTCATCAAGGGTGCAAATAGATCCATCAAATATCTTGATCCTGACAGTTCTAAAACCAGACATCTTGTATGGTGCACTTTGCCCATGAATACAACTCCATTCGTAATAGGCTAATAGGTGACAAATTAATTCCTATTGGGTGTCATGTGAAAAGAGTAAGCTGAATCCATAATCCATTTTGAACTTGAGGAATTACCTAAATTTGATACAAGCATGATATCTCTAATACATTCTTTCTCACTAATTATGCTGACTTTTCTTGATTTCTCAGATCTATAATTACTATTCTCAAATTCTTTTTTTCTCTTTAGTTTAAAGTAGTTTGCTTTTATGTGACCCTTCTTGTAATAGTTGTAAATAAATTTTTTGTGTTTGAACTTTGATCTTTCTTTTTAATCTGCATCAAAAAAATCTTTCTGCTTCAACTATCTTCAAACAATCAAATCTTCTTTTTGTAATTTAGAAGTTGATGGATTTTTGTCAAGCATTATTGTTTACAACAATGCCTGTGAAATGTCCTCAAGAGAAATCGAATCTCGACCATAAAGCATTGAATCTCTCATATTATTTTAAGAAGAAGGCAAAGAACACAATAGAAGTAGAGCTAGAACTTTATCATCATACTTAACTTCAAGCATCTCCAGGTTTATAATAATTATCTTAAACTCATCTAAATGAGACTTGATATCTTTCCCTTCAATGAGGTGGTACATGTACAAAAACTATTTTAGATGGTGTTTATTTGGAAAATTCTTTGTCATACAAAGAGTCTCTAATCTAAGCCACAGAGTTGCAGTCATCTCTTCTTTTAGGCAATCTTACAAAATCTCATTCGATAAATGTAATTGGATCTGGTTTTTCATTTTTTGATATTTTCTCACTTTCTTCTCTTCTGTTAAGGTTGAAAACGTCTTCTCTATTTGAGAAGGGCATTGCCCAGGTCTAACTGCACCAAAATTGCTCGCATCGTGACTTACCAAAGAGCAAATTGTGTACTCCAATGTAACTTCTTAATGTAGTACTTCATGATTGCAATTCACAGAAAATCAAATGAATCAACAAGTATGGCGTTGATACCAATTTATTATGAAATTGGATCAAATCATAATAATCTAAATCTAAAAATGACACAGAGATTTATGTGAAAAACCCAAATGAGAAAAATCACTAAAGAGCATGAGCAAAGAAATTTCCTATAATTAATGGTTACAAGAGAATTTTGGAGAAGGAAGAAAGTTATCATTAAAAACTTTCATATTATTTCATGTATTTCTTTTCTTCTAAGTTTTCATATGAGAAAGAAGTATTGACATATGATTGCTCTAACTCTAAATCATTCATAACAACCAAATCAAGCAAAATTCTAATAGATGTGTGCTTTATCATAGGTGTAAAGACGTGTAAAATTAATACATTTAACCTAACTGCATCTTTTGGCCACATATCTGGCCTTGAACCTATCTTCTTCATTACCTGGAATACTAAACTTTTTCTTAAATACTCACTTGCATTTAATGGCTTTTTTTATCAACTGAAAGCTTTATCGAATCCTAAGTTTTATTCTTATGTAAAGACTCGATCTCTTCCTGCATAGCCAATAACCAATCTCTTGCATAGCCAATAACCAATCTATTAAGTTTTCATAAATAGTTGCATTTGAATAAGTATAAAGCTCACTACTCAAACTCGTGTCTTGAGCAACAGATAAAGCATATACAACCAAATCAGTATCTACATATCTTTTTGGAGGTCTGATCACCCTTCTTTCTTGATCCTTTCTAATACTATATGATTATCCTTTTTGTGGGGCCTAATCATCTTTAATAACATATGTATCTTTTGATAAATCGTCTGAATGAATCTCAATTACTACACCATCTAGACTATTACTCACAGCATCATGAAGAATAATAGCAAGTTATTTAGAAGAATTTAAAATAGACCCTTCATCAAATACATCTCTACTAATTATTAATTTAGATTCAAACAAAAATCGAAGTCTATAACTTTTTGTTTCTTCTTCACAAGCATAACCAAGAAAGGTACATTTTTTGGACCTAAAGTCTAATTTTTTTTCTCTATAATGAGAGTAAATAACATAACAAAAAATCTTTAACTAAAAATAGTCAAAAGGTTTATGTGACCAAATCTTTTTAGGCGTCTTCATGTCTAGGTCTATGTGACGTAACATATTGATCCAATGGTAGGCTATGGAACATGATTTTGCCCAAAATGTTTTTGAAACACTTATAGCAAATAGCATGCATCTAACCCTCTCTAAAATGGTTCGATTATCTCTCAGATATATCATTTTTTCAGGCATTTCTACACAAGTTATGTGTCTAATTGTGCCTTCTTTTTTATATAATTTATTGAATTTATTTGAATAAAACTCTAATATATTATCAATTCAAATACACTTTATGATTTTTTTCTATTTGCTCCTCTATAAGTGTCCTTAATTGGGCAAAACTCTAAAAAATATTATTTTTTTTCAAAAAAAAAACCTCATACCTTTCTAGAGATCATTAATGTGAGTTAGCATATATCTAGCATCAATCTTATATGGTTGCTGAGATAGATCTCATAAATCTGAATGAACATAATCTAAGGTTTCTTTAGTTCTATGCTACTTAGGACTTAAAACTGCTCTTATGTGTTTACTTATAATAAACTGCTCACAAAACTTTAACTTTTCTATTATATCTTTAAATAAGTGATGTCTTTTATTTAGTTCAATCAAACCTCTCTCACTAATGTGTCTCAACTGCATATGACACAATCTTATAATATTATAATCTAAAAAAGATGATACTACTACTACTCTTATTATAGTAGATTTTTCAAGAGTGTATAATCTAATGTTGGTCTTCTTCCTCTTCATTATCACTAAAAAAATTATGAAATATTTTTATATTTTTAAAAACTTATAATTTAACTTGAAATTAATAAAAACAAAATATAACTTGAAATTTTTCATAATTTTTCAAAAAAGTTTTATTTGATAAGAACCGCTCAAATTGATTTTTAAAATTTGAAAATTGATTTTTCTGAGAACCAATAATAATTTAAATGCAAAACGTTTCAGATATTGAAATGGAACACGATTATACAAAATTCTATAATATGTTAATTATTATTTAAAATTTAATTTCAATAATTTATTTTCTCTCTTTTTTGAACTAGAAAAAAGAAAGATACATTTTTCCATGGGTCCATCAATCACTTAACAAAACATGTTAGCATTTTCTCAACTAGGTTAGTGTTGCATGAACCGCACGAACCGATTTTTTTTTTGTTCTTACAGCAATAACTGCATAACAACATAATTTTTACTATATATATATATATATATACCTATTTAATAAGCCCCTCAAACCTGTACAACATAATCGATTAAATTCGTTCAACTTGAAATGGTAGAAAAATTATTGGACATATTTTATTTTAAATACATATGTCACATCAATCCGAGTTGTTGTAACTTTGATGTAAAAGATGTCTTCTCAGTTGACAAGGCCCATCATAATTTAATATTTATTTTGCATATTACACTAATTATTATTTCATGTTTAATGACAATATTTTAAGATGAAAAGCGACTAAAAAAATGGATAAAAACAGTTTCAAATATCTAAGCAAGTTGGCTTAATTAAGACCCGCATGAGACCTTTCATTGAATTGTCAATCTTTGATAAGCTCAAGTGGATGGAACGAGATACGAAGACAAGTGGAGACGTGAAAATTTGTTGAAGAACAAATTCTTTCGAGAAAGGAGCGGACACAAATAAAAAAAAAATAAAAAATGTATTCTTCAAATTATTAAATAATATTTTGGCCTTTTCTTTATTTTTGCTGAATATGAAAAACCACGTACGGAGCGGTTTTATTCTCGAATTAAATATATACAAAACAATTAGGCGTGCAAAGTTGGGCTATAAATACCTTTCAAGCGATCCATTCTTCCCTGAACCAGGTGACTAGTCAACAACCCAGGCCGGGTTATGGAGAGCAATCCCAACCGACTCCCCAGCCACGTGGTGCTCTTTCCAAGCCCCGGCATGGGCCACCTGATCCCCTTCGCCGAGTTAGCAAAACAGCTCGTAGTCCGCCACCAACTCACCGCCACAATCGTCACTTTCGCCGACTTCCAAGCCTCCACCTTACTCTCCTCCCTTCCGTCGTCCATCTCCAACGCCACGCTCCCGCCGCCCCCGCTAGACGATCTCCCCCCCAAAGCCCACATAATCACCCGCATCTCCTACACCATGGCCCGTGCCGCCTCCCCACTCCGCGAACTCCTCGCCTCACTCAGTCGAAGCACTCGGGTCTCCGCCGTCTTCGTCGATCTACTCGGCGGGGACACGCTCTCCGCGGCCAGGGAACTCGGCATCCCCACCTATATATTTTTCACATCCAACTTCTTCTGCCTGTCCTTCTTTCTCCATCTCCCAGCTCTCGACGAGGCCACCACCGGCGAGTACCGGGACCTCCCGGAGCCTCTTAGGCTGCCGGGGTGCGTCGACTTGTGGGGAGAAGACTTCCTCGAGCCCATCCAGGATCGGAGCAACGACGCCTGCTCGTGGGTGGTTCACCACGCCGGGAATCATCGTCTTGTGGATGGGATTATTGTCAACAGCTTTGAAGCCCCTGAGATAGACGCAGCGCAGTTTTTCAAACAGGTTGGACTTTTCTCTGCTCTAATCCAAATCTTCTAGTGTTAATATACTTGTTTTATTTCTTTTTTAATTATTTAAAGAACGAACTTGGAGTACCGCCGATATGGGGCATCGGCCCACTTACATGGGCCAGTTCAAAACCCAACTCGGATCCCCATAACTGCCTCGGCTGGCTCGATGAGCAGCCGGACGGATCGGTTCTGCTCCTCTGCTTCGGAAGTGGCGGCACGCTTTCTTGGCAACAGACGCAGGAGCTCGCCTTAGGGCTGGAAATGAGCGGGCAGCGGTTTTTGTGGGCAGCCCGTTCGCCGTCCGAGGAAGATCCAAGCGCGAGCTTCTTCAAGAACGGGGGGGACGCCAACGACGACCCGCTCGGTTTCTTGCCCGATGGGTTCTTGCAGAGAACCAAAGGGAGGGGGATGGTGGTGCCGTCGTGGGTCCCGCAGTGGGAGGTGCTGGGCCACGTGGCGACCGGCGGGTTCTTGTCGCACTGCGGGTGGAACTCGACGCTGGAGTGCCTGGTGCACGGCGTGCCGATGATCGCTTGGCCTCTGTACTCGGAGCAGAGGATGAACGCCGTGCTGCTGGTGGAGGGGATGAAGGTGGCGCTGAGGCCGGAGCAGGGAGAGGACGGGGTGGTGGGGAGAGAGCAGGTGGCTACGGTTGTGAGGGAGCTGATGGTGGGTAAAGGGGGGAAGGAGGTGAGGCGGAGGATGAGGGAGATGAAGGAGGCGGCGAAGAAGGCTGTGGCCGAAGGGGGTTCTTCTTGGAAGGCTATGGAGGCGGTGGTTGGGTTGTTGGAGGGGGCGGTTCTCAATGGCAAATGACGGGTTTCGCGGGTGAACTGTGACTTTATTTTATTTGTGTTATGTTATTTGTATGTCGTAATAAAACGATGACGTGAGGCAACAACTTTTGTCTTGATGTGCATTTTCTTAAGCACGTCTAATCAGTTGACGGACAGATTTAGATTTTTCAATGAGCTAAAGACAAATTGGTTTTTTCTACTTTAACATTATGTTGGAATATTTGATAACTTAATTTGATTTTTTGACATAAACCCGAAGCTATACATTTCCTTTTGCATAACTATGATTTTTTTTGTTAAAATCATCCAAGTTTTAATCTATATCACAAGAATCTTCTATATGCTTATTATCTTTGCTTGAAATTGACTTCTCTTCATGCCACTTCCTCATGGATTAAGCACTTTCCCTTAATCTTTCTTCATGCACATGTGAATCATCTCTTCAAGGCAACTGAAATCCCTAGGTTCACAAATCTTTTCTCACAATTTTCCCCTTTTTCCTTAATTTTGGGATTCATTTTATCTTTTTATTAATTCATTTTGAAACTTTTTTTTTATCTCACTATTTTTAATATTTGATTTAATCATTAATTCATGTCAGATTTTAATGAAATAAATTTTATTAAATTTTGATCACTATTGTTTATAATATTATATTTTTTTTTCTCATTTAAGAAACATGTATATGTATATTATTATGATCTATTTATAAAAATATATATTTTAAAAAAATTATCATATTTATAAAATTTTTTAAAAATAAATATAATATTTTGACTATATTATGTAAACATGTGTCTTAATTTTCATGACATTTCTTAATTGTTATATACTTTATTCTAAAAAAATTTAGCTCGTCAATTGGACTATTAAACAAACTAATAATAGTTGTACATTAACATAATACAAGATAAACCTTTCACAAGTATTCAATGCATAGAAATATATAAACAAGCAAAGCAAAAACTTATCACTCTATTCTAAGAATATTTAGTAACTTCAATTCTATAATCATAACCAAGAAACATCATTTTATTATAACATATTCTATAAATATTAAATAAATATATATATTTATAATACAATCAATCGATTTATTAACCTAATTTATGCCCTTGAGATTTACTTAATGAACTGACAAAGATATTGAAAGTGATTATCTTGATTTTTGAATTTATTCTCATGTCGTCTCTTCATTTTTTTGATACATAAAAAAAATAAAATTTTATTAATAAGTTATATAAAAAAATTAATTGTAAGCATTTGTTAATAGTGTAAAGTTCTTTTTTTGTTTTTTTATTCATATTTTATTTAGTATTTTAAAATTATTAGTATTTTTCATTTAAAAAAAAATAAGAATGAACATGTGAAATCAATCATGCATGCAAAAGTCAAGAAAAAAATTAATTAAAAGTGCCAATTGCATATGCCAACATCGTAACATAATCAAACGATAAGATTGTACTCATTAAAAATAATAAATGCTACAGACATGTCAAGGTCATCTTGTAACATAGGTTTAGGTTATGACGTAGACTTAGAAAACTTGAAAGTTTGCAAATGTGGCCAAATTCATAAGAAAATATAGAATGAGAAAAATCTTCAACAGAGCTTTGATCATAATGGCTAGTTTATTGGGAGATTCACAAAAAGCTTTTTTTTAAAAAAAAAAAAATCTCGAAAGTAATAATAAAAATTATTACATAAGATGATATTGTCACAAAAAAATTAAAATTTAATTATGACAATACTACAATAATAGTATTATACCATCTCTGATCACATGACCATCAACCAATGTGATGCTCGTTCGTGTTATCTGAGCTGCCTTTGCAACGTCCTTTATTATTATTATGTTTGAATGACATATCTATTTTGACATGTCTTTCTCAAAGACATATTTAAAAATTATCTTTTAAAAAAAAAAAATTTTTTTTAAATAGTAATAACTATTATTAAACAAAGCAATTGTGACATTGGGGTTAAATAATAAAAAATAAAAATAAAAAATAGACTCTGCTGTCGAGACAAATTGTTAAACTTCACTGTAAACTCTGTTGCACCAAATGACATGTGATCCACATCAATTGACTTATATGAAATGAACATCCGAGCTGGGATGCGATGGACTTACAAGACGAAACAGCTGCAGTTATAACCAAACGATCATGACAACAATGAACTCATTCATGGCACTCGTCTACAGACAAAGCGAGCAAACCATCGCATGCCAAGCAACATCAACAAAACCTGTGTGGGCTGGTGCGTATTGATATGTCTAAATGACTTCATGGGCAGCAATCTTTCTGTAGAGTTGCCAAACATGGCATGCGAAGAATGTTCTTAAAAAAAAAAATGAGATATAAAAGATATAACTTGTGTTTATTGCAATACTGTTACATATTTATAATAATCTAAAAAATATATTAATTTTAAAACAAATATTTAATATCATTTTTCATAATAAAACTTTAAATATAACTTTAATAAATCACTAATATATTTAATGACTTTTAATAAACAATAAAAACATCCAATTCTTCAAAAGATAATATAAAAATTAACCAAATATAATAAGTCTTATTAGATATTGGGTGCATTTAATATCTAAATATATTTTTTATTTATTAATTTATTATCTAATATCAATATATTAAAAAATATAAAAAATAATTAATTTAAAATTTGATTTTGCATTAAACCTAAGCATTCTTCCACAATTCAAAATATGTAACAGTAAGTCATATATTAAATGTTTCTAATTTTAGATAGTTGAGCATCTTTGTAAAACTATTGACTTTTTCAACTTCTACAGAATAATATTTAATTGAAATATTTTCTAATGCATGTATTTTGTCTTCTCTTTAATGATTGGGCCATGTTTTTAAATAAACTTGAAATGAGTGGCCAAAGATGTAGAAACATGTCTACCTTTTTTTATCCCGAATCTTTGAAGTATCTTCATAATATAGTCGTTTTGAGATAAAAGAAACCTCTTTTACTTCCTATCTCTTGTGATCTCTATCTCAAATATCTTCCTTGCTATCCTTAAGTTTTTCATCTCAAACTCTTATCTAAGAAGACTTTTTAAACTCTCCACATCAGTCTTGCTTTTTGTTGTAATAAGCATGTCATCCATATAAAATAACAACATATAGAAAAGTTTGTCAGAAAGTTTATTCAAATAAACATGGCTATCAAAATTATTCTTACAAAATTAATGAGATAGCATAAAAGAATCAAATCTTTTGTACCATTATCTAGGAGACTATTTTAAGTCATTCAGAGACTTACTTAATATGCACACATAATCTTTTTTATCTTCACAAACAAAACTTTTAGATTACTCTATGTATATCTTTTCTTCTAAGTTTTTATGTAAGAAAGTAATTTTGATGCCTAGTTTCTCTAATTCTAAATCATTTACAGCAACCAAACTAAGAAAAATTCTAATAAAAGTGTGCTATACCACAGATGAAAAGACATCAGTAAAATAAATAACTTTAACTTTAAACATATCTTCCTTAATACCTAAATATTAAACTTTATCTTAAACACCTACTTACATTTAATGGCTTTCTTACCAACTAGAACATTGTCCAATCCCAAGTTTTTTCTTATGTAACGACTCGATCTCTTCTTGTATCACCAATAACCAATCTCTTGAGTTTTCATAAGTATTTGTTTTTGAATAAGTATAAGGCTCATTACTCAAACTCATGTCTTAAGGGATAGACAAAGCATAATCAATTAAATTAATATCTACATATCTCTTTAGAAGTCTGATCATCATTTTTTTCTCGACCCCTTCTAATGATATATGATTATCCTTCTTATAAGGTATGATCATCTTTAATAATCGTCGTATCTTTTGTTAAGTCATCTAAATAAATCTCAAATTCTACACTATCTAAACTATTACTTACAATATCATCATGAACAATAATAGATTATTTGAAAGCATTTAAAATAGACCTTTCAACAAACACAATATCTCTACTATTTATCAATTTAGATTTAAAAAGACACTAACGTCTGTAACTTTTTGCTCCTCATCCTCGAGCATAATCAAGAAAGACACATTTTTTGAACCTAGGGTCCAATTTTTCTTCTCTACAATAAGAGTAAGTAACAAGACCAAAATTATTTAACTAAGAATAGTCAAAAGGTTTACCTAATCAACTCTCTTCAAGCATCTTCATGTCTAGGGTTATGTGACGTGAAATATTATCAGGTAGAAGACGATGAAACATGTTTCTGTTCAGAATAATTTTGAAAAACATGTAGTAAACATCATGTATCTAGCCCTCTCTAAAATGATTCAATTATATCTCTTAGAGATATAATTTTGTAGAGGAGTTTCTACATAACTATACCTTCTTTTCTAGAAAACTAATTAAATTCATTTGAATAAAACTCTAACCCATTGTCAATTTGAAGATGTTTTATAATTTTTCCTATTTGCTTCTCAATGAGTGTCTTCTATTAAATAAAACTCTAAAAGATATTAGATTTTTCTTTAAAAAAGAAAGTTCATTCCTTTCTAGAGTAATCATCAATGAAAATCAGTATATATCTAGAAATGGCCTTAGATGACTACTATAGACCTCATAAATCTCGATAAGCATAATCTAAGATTTTGTTAATTCTGTATTGTTCAAGACTGAAAGCTACTCCTTTATGTTTACCCATACTACATTGTTCATAAAACTAATTTTTTGTCATATCTTTAGATAAGAGTTCTCTTTTGCTTAATTCAATCAAACCTCTCTCACTTATATGTCTCAAACATATATGCCATAGCATTAGAATGTTAAAATCTAAAATAGATAATACTTTTATTACTTCTATCATAATAGATCATTTGGGAGTGTATAATTTACTATTGACCTTCTTCTCTTTCATTATTACCAAGGAACCATAAACAACTATTATAGCTCCACATTCTCTGGTGTATTGATAACCTTTACTATCAAGTATATTAAAAGAAATAATATTTTTCTTTAAGTTTGAAATATTGGTGACCTCATTAAGTGTATAAATAGATCCATCAAATATCTTGATCTTAATAGTTCTAATACCAACAACTCTATAGGATGTGCTTCACCCATAAATACAACTCCATTCATAACGGGCTCATAGGTGGCAAACTAGTCCCCATTTAGTGTCGTGTGAAATGAGTAAGCTGAATCCATAATCCATTCTAAATTTGAGAAATTTCCTACATCTAAAACAAGCATGATGTTTCTAATACATTCTTCTTTATTAACTATGTTGACTTCTCTTAATTTCTTAGATTTATAATTACCTTTCTCAAATTATTTTTTCTCTTTAATTTAAAGTAGTTTGCTTTTTATGTGATCTTTCTTCTTAAAATAGTTACAAATCAAATTTTTGATGCTTGGACTTTGATCTTCCTTTTTGCTTTGCATAAAAAAACCTCTTTGTTTTAACTGTCTTCAAATAATCAAACTTTCTCTTTGTAATTTAGAAATTGATGGATCTTTGTTAAGTATTGTTTTTTACAATAAGGCCTGTGAAACGTTCTCAAGAAAATCGAATCTCAACCATAAAGAATTGAATCTCTAAGATTGGTGTAAGAAGAAGACAAGGAACACAATAGAAGTAGAGTTATGACTTTATCATCATACTTAATTTCAAACATCTCCAGATCTATAATAATTCTCTTAAACTCATATAGATGAGACTTGATATCTTTTCCTTCAATGAGACAATACTTGTATTGTAACAGCCCTAGTTTTCTCTTATTTGTATTTTTATATTTTTTTTAGAAAGAGCTCTGTGAGACGAATCCAACGATGTTTAATTTATAATTTTCGGAGCTCTAATGAATAAATTATGAATTTTTGAAGATTTGGGATAAATTTGTAACGTAGAGGATAGATCTGTAAATTTTAAATGTCGGCTTAGTTCAAATCTGATTGGCGGAGGATATATTTGCAAATATAAAATTTATAGGGGGTTTTATGCAAAAGAGCTGTTTTACGAGACACCTGGCCGTTGCTTCGGGAGAGTTTGACACATATCTGCAGCAGCGTTTATATAATCCGGTGAATTACGTTTGCGAAAATTCGACTGCATGCGGCTGCAAGGAGAGATTCCGGAGTGCGAGGTTCTGCAACAGTGACTGCAGCGAGAATTCCTTAGGGACGAGATTTTGGCAGTCGCCGCCGTACTCTTCGAAGAATTTCCGGCCTGCAACAGTGACGGCCGGCGAAGATACGCAAGGTAAGAAAAATTTTGCTTCGTCTTCGGGGTTGTGTAAGGGTTTTTTCGGTGAGCGACGGAGATCGAGAGGGGTTGATTTGGCCGGCGGGAGACGCCGGAGGTCTCTAATTTCACCGGCGAAAGGTTTCGGTTTCACCGAACGCGAGAGAGAGAGAGAGAGGGCGGCGTGAACCGGTCCAGGCTTTGGACCGGGTTACGCTGCTGAACCGGATACCGAGCGCGCGCGGTCCAGCTCGTCGAGCACGCGGTCCAGCGCACCGAGCACACGCGGTCCAGCGCACCGAGCACACGCGGTCCAGCGCACCGAGCACGCCCGGTCCAGCGCCGAGAGCGCGCGGTCCAGCACCGCGAAAGAAAATGTTGGGGAAAAATGCCGTTTGGAAAAGCTTTTAGAAAGCTTTTTCTGCGCGGGCGGTCCAGCGCCGAGCGAGCGAGCGCGCGCGGTCCAGCGGGCGGTTCAGTGCCGCGTAAGCCCATTTTTGGGATTATTTTGGGGTGTGTTTGGGAAAGCTTTTAGAAAGCAATTTTTGACTAATAAGCATATTTAAATTAATTATTTTTGTATTTTATGGGCTTGTAGGACATCAAGAAGAAGCAGAAGTGAGTAAGATAGTTGGTACAGCAAATTGAGGTAGATAGATTCCTAACCCTGTGATGTAGCACATTACTATATATTTGCTTTACATGGTTTTCTTTCAGTTACATGGTGTTTTGGTTGTTCTATATGTTGATGTTTATTTTATTTGCATGACAACTAAAAAGGAAAGAAATAATATGGTACAATATGCTAAAGAAAGAGACGAAACAATGTGACATGAAAGGATTTTGATATGGCATTGATTGATGTTTGGAAAATGACAAATAAAACAATGGGATTCCCAGAGAACATTATCCTCACCACTAGGCTCAGCGTGTGGGATCGCAGGGTATCGATCTTCGGATCAGATATCTGCCTAGTGTTATGTGCTATGACTCCATGATGATTACACCAGGCTCAGCGTGTTGGATCGCAGGGTATGGTACCATACCTGCCTGGTGGCACTAGGCTCAGCGTGTTGGATCGCAGGGTATCGATCTTCGGATCAGATATCTGCCTAGTGTTATGTGCTTGGTTGGATGCCGGCTAGAGGACAGTCATTGATGATTGGATCCAGAGGATAATGTGTCAAAGGGAGTTGGGCCCGATAATAACACATTATATAAGAAATTGACATTCTTTATGATTTCCATTTGGCATTACCTTATATGTATGTATGACATTCATCTTTACTGTTAATGATATTTGTTATGTCATTTTATTTCCTTGGTTAATTATGTGAATTTATCTACTGAGATTTATAAAATCTCATTTAGTGCTTACATTACAGGTCATGAAATCACTGCACCGAGAACTGGGAATGATGCTGTTACAGAAGAGCCCTTTCCAAGAGATGTGTGAGAAGGAAAATTTTAGTGTGATTAAATGTTCAAGAATATGTCTTTATATATATATACTTTGGATTTTGAGTTGGTGTTTGTCTTACCGTCGGGTCCCCACCTTTGGGCTTTGTTTATTTGTCCTCACTTAGATGTTGTATTGGCGACTCTGATGTTCATTTTGTGACATAATGGTATTGATGTCGGTGGGGGCTTGACATGTATAAACACTGTTTTAGGAGAAGTTTGTTTGACAGACTCTTTATCATACAAAAAGTCCCTAATCTAAGCCACAGAGCCACAACCATCTCTTTCTTTAAGCAACCTTGTAGAATCTCATTCGATAAGTGTAACTGGATTTGGGTTTTCATTTTTTGATCTTTCCTCTCTTTTGCCTCTATGTTAAGGTTAACATCTCCTTCATTCTAAGAAGGACATCGCTCTTATCGATGTCGTACTTCATGGTTTCTATTCACAATAAATTTGATAAATTTATGAGCATGGTCTTGATACCAATTTGATACTAAAATAGATCAAATCATAATAAATCAAATCTAAATAACATAGAGATTTATGTGCAAAACTTGAATGAGAAAAATCATAAGAGAATGTGTGTAAAAAAATCCACTATAATTGATGGTTATAAGAGAGTTTTGGAGGAGAAAAAAATTGTCCTTAAAATGATTATAAAATCCCAAGCCAAAATAACAAATATATAAAAGGGTTTATGGCAAAAATGCTTAATAAATAAAATTACAAATATGCCCTAATTATATCCCTTTATTTTTTTCAATAATAATTATCCTATTTATCATATTTAATTGCATATTTAAGATATGTTTTTTTTAATATTTTTGAAGTTCAAAATTCAAAATAATATCAATAAATTTCTTATATAATATTAATATATTAAAAAATTTAAAAAATCATTAATTTAAATTTTGATTTTGCATTAAACCTTAACATTCTTCTTTAATTCTAAACGTTGAACACCAAGTCTTATATGAAATATTTTTAATTTTGGATAGTTGAGCATCTTTGTAAAACTATTAACTTCTTCAAATTGCGTAGAATGATATTTAATTGAAATCATTCCTTCAATAATAGTTTTATGAACAAATTGATGATCGAGCTTGATAAGCATTATTTTTTTCATGAAATATAGAATTCATTTTCATTCATATTACAAAATTTTTATCACAAAAAATTTAAGTTAAACTTTAGCATAACTTATACAAATGCTTTAAAATTTGTTTACTCATATTATTTAAAACGTTGTAGATGTTATAATAGTTTACTCAATTTCTAATGAAGATAAGATTATATAAGTTTTTTTCCATTCTAATAAATAGCTCTTCATCTTAAGATGAAACATGAAACCTCTTATACTTGTTTTATCATCCTTAAAACTTGCTTAAAAATTATAGGAAAAATCTATTAACTTAAAACAAAAACTTAAAATATCTTTTTTCATAATAAAACTTTAAAAATAAACTTCAATAAATCACTAATATCTTTAATGATGTTAAATAGACAATAAAAAAATCCAATTCTTCAAAAGATATTATTAATCCAAATATAATAAATCTTATTAGATATTGGTATATTTAATATCTAAATATAATTTATTCACCATTTTCTTATCTAATATGGATATTTTAAAGAAAATAAAAATTCCTTAATTTAAAATTTCATTTTGCATTAAATCTTAATATTTTTCCTTGATTCAAAATGAATAACATGAAGTCATATATGAAAATGTTTCTAGTTTTCTTATACTTAAAGCATCTTTGTAAAACTATTAACTTCTTTTGTAGAATAATTTTTAATTGAAATCTTTCTTTCAATAGTAGTTTAATGCTTAAATTGATAATCAAGCTTGACATGCAAATTCTCATTTGTTTTTTTGACAAGTACCTTTATAACATAAAAATTCTACGATCATAAGAGTAAAATTACAAGAATTATAAATATCATTAAAAAGTTTTACCTTCTTTTTTGGAGTAATATCACTGTCTTGAATGTCATTATAATATTCTAAACTATTTCTTTCTCTTATTAAACCATTCCTAGATAAACTAGATAAATAAAAATATTGTGATATGTCACACTATCATTCAAAATAAATTCAATTTCTATATTATTCATTATTTGGAACATTAGTGTGTTTTACTCTCAATGATTATTTTTATTAAAAATAACATCTTTGCAAATAATTAATTTTTTAGTATTAAAATTATATAATTTATAACCCTTAAATTCATTATTATATCCAACAAAAATACAATTTTTTTTGTTTTCTTTATCCAATTTGTTGTATTTCATTTGAAGTTATCTACTAATAATAATGCAACAAACAACTAATGAATAATTCGCATTTGGTATATGATTACTCCAAACTTGATGTGGAGTTATAGATATGCTTTTGTTAGTAAAATATCAAGAAGATAAATGAAAATAACAATTTTTTATTAAAAATTTATTTGATAATTTTTCTTACTAAACATATTTCAAGTCAACTCAAAATTATTTTTTTTCTTTCCTTCTGCACTTTATTATATTCTGGCTTATTTTTAATAATTAGGTGTCTTTGGATACCATGTCTTTCATAAACAAAATCAAATTTTTTTAGCAAAAAATTTTCTTATTAGTTAGAAGAATTTCTATGTTAAGAAATATTTTGTTATTAGTGATATTGACTTTAATAAATAATGAAGTTGACTTCATGCTTAATTGTACACACCTCATTCTTAAATATAATAGAATAATGACAATAGATTACTTGTCAAATACTTAATAATTTATATGTTAATCTTGGTAAAAAAATAAATAAATATCATGAATTAACCTGTTATAACAGATTTATTTTTCGTAATAATGGTCTCTCTACCTTCAATATGAACTAATCTATCACCAACAAGTTGAATATGCAAATTCATAAATTCATTAATATCACAAAAAAGACATTCTACTTATATCATGTGATTATTAAAATCATTATTAAAAAAATTAAGCATTCATATCAACCTCTTTTGAATTTATAAAAGTAAGAAATAAATTATTTTTCTTCTTTTGTTCAACAAGACTTATTTATTTTTTGACCTAATAACAACAATATATTTCAATATACTCATAAGTTTTAAAAATTATTATTATTTTATTTTATATGATTATTTTAAATTACCTCTCTTGTTATAATGAAATCTCATATTGCTATTTGATCTCTCTTATTGTAACATTCTAAAATTTTGAAATGTGTATATATATATATATATATATATATATATATTATAAGCCATGAGCTTGCGTCAATATGGTTGCAATTATGGGTACTTTAATAAAATAAACTTATTTTTTTATATTATTGTATTATTAATTAAAATATTATTATATTAAATATGTATTAAGAAATGTATTATAATTTCCAAAAAAAAGTCAAAAATTCTATTTAAGCATATCATTAAAAAATTTTATAACAAATCTAAGGTGGTGATTTTGTAACTATGAAGTCTCAAATAATTAGTCATAAATTTTTAAAAAAGAAAAATATGAATGTCATTTTAGAAATTGATGAAAGGAGATAATTAGTTTTGCAATTAAATCCATACCACCTTTAATAAGATAAAGTGAAGAATTAAAATTGGGTAAAGCATTAAGTAATTAAAGGAGGACAAGATCAATTGTTGAGAAAAGAAAAATAGACAAGAAAAAAAGAAGAGATGAGAGAAGGGAAAAGATAGAGAGAGAAGATAACTTAAGGGTATTAACTTAGGGAAGAATAAAAGAATGATACTATAACTCTTGAAGAGTTCCTAGAATTGTGTAGTGCAATACAATAGAATAGATTGTTGAGAAACAAAGTTTAAGGAGAGGAATCATGTCACATCGGCGTAGTAGCATCTAAAACATCATGTAAGATTCCACTAAGAAGCATACTACTTTTATTCAGACTCACACTCATGTCAGAATTAACTCATCTACTTCTCGTTGGCCTCCGCCATAATTACCATTGCGAGGGTCAATTACAATTTACGCTTTATTACACATGAATTTACTCTTTGTAAGTTCAAGTTCATTTGCAACAACATTTTAATTTAAGTTTTTTGAAAATAAATTAACATATTTTTGAATATTTCTAGCTTCATATTTAGTACAAGTCATCTATTCAATTGTCCCATAATTTTGTTGATACGAAATTTGGTTAAAATTTTCTTTAAGAGGCTTAAAATTGAGTTTTGAGATTTTTCTACTGTCATTCGTCGTCTACCACCATTACCTCACCATTAGTAGTCATAGCTACTGCCTGCTTGATCCACACCAACACTTCGAGCTTAGTAATGTGCTTGACCCATGCAGAAACGATCCATGAAATGCGACAAACTCGACAACACGTGTCTACCCGTTAACTTGCACTAGTTCACTCTAACCTCTGCTAACCCAAAAAATAGACCTGACGTGTCACCACCTCTCTGCTCACACCACATCAATTGCACTATCCACCAAAATCGTTTGAGAAGCGTCACACGCCTCTCCACCTATATCACTCCAATCGCTTCATCCACTACCTTACCGCTTGTCGTTATTACCCAAAACACACATGCATGTTTATGAATTACTTATATCAATTAATTTTGTAGCTTTTCAAGTAATTTTTAAATTTTTTTGGCAATAATCAAAATATTTCTTTTATAGTTTGTGATGACTTTTGAGATTCTAAAATGTCTTTTAGAATTTCAAATTATGTTACTTAGTATTTTTAAATGTCTTTTTGTATTTCTATGTTAGCAAATTAGGTATCCATGAGGCCTCTAAATAAGTATGCTCACCATTTCTACAAGATGAAAATTTTAAAATGACATAACAAAGTGTTTCCACTAAGCTTGTTTGATACAAGTGTATTGTGTGTGAATAATTTGACAGTGTGATTCTAGAGGTACCCTAAGAAAGCTAGCGAGAGGTTGAAAAGGGGAGATCTTAACCCATTATCCAACATTCACAATGAGCATCAAATCATCAAGGAAGTTCTTAACCATATTATTATTTCAAAAAAAATTAATCATTGCATCTAACTTTCTCATTTGTGCATTGACCGTGTGATTTTTTGTTTGACATTTTATATACTCCACTTTTGTGTGCCCTTATTATTTCACCACCAATGTAAAGTACTTAAGTGTGTGTTGTTAAAATCACTTTTTCTTTAGGTTGAGATCCCCTATGTTAAAAAATACAAAAAATGACTTAAGCATCTTATATTAGCTACAAACACATACCATTGGTATCGCATAAGTTCCATTCGAACTCGAAGCCATACCTGAGTCTATTTTGATTAATCATACTTGTCAGTCATATGGGTCAACTATAATACTCTATTTTTTCTTATGATTATCTCTATTATTTTTGCTATGTTCATCCAAGCATATCTTGTAATAAAATATATCGTCATCGACATCAGTTTATGTGCGTGCGTTCCTTGCTATTGTTAATCTCCACTTTCACCTGATCGTTTGTTTTTCCCTATTGTTATCGCCTAATGGCCCAACATCACATGGTCACCCACCATTTCTAGGTTGCTCGCTGCTCCTCGAACACCCAACATTGCCTAACACCCCATTAACCACTTGCACTTCGATCGCAAGCCAATCGTCGTCATATATCTCATCTACTGTTGACATCAGAATCATATTGCCATTGATGTATGATCGCCATATTAAATGATTTTATAATTTTTCTTATGTCATTATTTTTTCATTTATTTTTATATTTTATATATAATATGATTGACCCACTTAGAGTTAATGTCTTGAAATTCTAAATATCTCTTTTGAATTTATAAGTTATTTTACTCCAAAATTATCTTTTTTTGTGCCCACTTGAAGTTAATATTTTGAAATTTTAAAGATCCCTTTTGGATTTTCAAGTAATTTAGCTCCAAAATTATCTTTTTTCAAATTGTTTTCTTATCTTTCTTTTGCTTATGATATATTCTTAATGTGTACTTAATTTTTTTCTCATACATAGTTATTGAATTCTCCTTTATTTATAAATAAGAGATGCTCTCTTATTGTAATGAATTTATTGATTAATATAACTTTTTTTGTTTATGTGTTTCTATCATTATGAGCAAAGAGTATGTGCTCAACTCTAATTGAAGATATTGCAACTTTCTTTTCTTTTATGAGAGACAAGGATCGAAAGTGAGAGACCTTCCACCAAAAGAGTCGACAACCAAACAAACTATCTCTTCCTCCAACACTCTCAAGTCTTCATCGACCATTTCACTCTCTCGAGCAAACCCCGAAACTGTCACTGTCCTTAACAACGCTCCAAATCCCAGCATATCATCTTGTTATCCCTTTAACCAAACTTCTTCATTTAGTCAAACTTCCACCTCGTCTCCCTTTTCTATCTTTGGTGTTTCACAAGCCAACTCTAGAGAAAACTACAATCCATCATCATCAAAAAGTGTACTTTTTCTATAATATATTTATTTAATATGTAGTAATCTAAAATAGAATTACTCTTTCTGTTATTGAAGTACTTCATATAGATTTTTTCTTAAATTATCTATTTTATATGTGTAAAATTAGATCTCACAAAACTGTTCAATATAACTTTATAATTATTGCTTAACGTGTTGCCACCTACTCTACTTAATAATCTATACTACAATTTTGGATTCTAATCATTGAATAATTTTAAAATATCATATTTGTTACCTAACTCTAATTAATATATAGTATTTTTTAACTATCTTTAATAATTTATTGAGCATCTCTAATAATGTATGCTCTAAATTAGACTATAGTAAAAGTCTAATTTGTCTTGCATTAGTTAGTCTTTCGCCTATAAAAAAAATTTTACTTCCTTAATAATTATAAGATTTATGATTCTAAACCTATAACACCTTTGGATAGATATTTGTATGAATATATTATTTGAACTTAAGTACTTCTCAATTGTCTATAAGCTAAAATAAACTTTGGCATATCATCTTATATTAACTTTGGTATTAGACCATGATTAGCTTTAGAAATTTTTATACTTTTAATTTATCATTAAATAATCATCTTTTAATTTTTTATATTTATTTTTAATTGTCATAAATTATAAACATATATATATAAAAACAAAACGTACAAAAAAAATCTTATTTTCAAGTATATTTTAGGATTCATTTGTTTTCTTATTTTTTATGATCCTAAAAAAAGTTTGATGTTATAACATTTGTTTTCAATCTAATAACTTATGACCACTATGTTTGAAAAACAATATTGAATGTCTAAATCTTGACTTACATAATCGAGCATGGATATAGTAATATAACATACAATTCTAGAATTAACTAAATTGATGTAAGAGGTAAGAGTAATTTTAGAAACATACTTAAAACAATGAGAACAAAATAAAGATAATAGATTAGATGGAACCTATAGATCAAATAGGTTAATGACAAGTACTCCAAAGTTGTGAAAATGTATTCTAAAAATGAACCTAAATAATTGAAATGTTGTCTTAAGCGTTAAGCTAGTCTATATACTCATATGGAAGACGTGATAAGGATGATGATTGCTAGATTATCATGGTTAAAATAAAGCCTCTATATTTGATAATAGTTTAAATCCTAGTGCATATCAATAATAGAAAATGAGAATAAAATATTATTTTGATTGACATGATCTTAATAAGTATTAAAAGAAGAACAGATTATAAAAACTGGGCTCACATAATATACTACATTATTTGTTCATACATTAGAAAAATAATATCTTGATAAAGATCTAGTATTATCCTAATCATGATAAGAACTTAAGATTTTCTTACAAGCTAAATATGTGCCCACCTTTTATTTATAACTTTTAGATAAATGATAATGTTTATCCCAATATTCAAATATCATTGATGAATAAATAGCTAGATTTGATGATTACATACTTCAATGTTTGTATAAGTGCTAGATCGAGTAGTATTGTCATAATTTTAAGCTAAGCGCAAAGAGTCTCTTTAAATTGAGTTAAATTTGAGAAATATTACTAGTTTAGAAAAGACATAAAGTGTCTCATAATTTAGAAATATTTAGAGGATCAATTGCTTATAAGAGTAAGATTCCTTTGACCACTTCTAGGCCTCAAACTCATACCATTGCTTTTATTACTCCTACTACTTCTACTCTACGAGCAATTCATGTCCCTTCACCCATACCACCTACCCATCAAATCCTATCCTCAGATAAACCATCTACTAGTTTCGAAGTTGAGTGTTATTGTTGTCACGAAAGAGGGCATGTCGCAGCTCAGTGTACTCACATTAACATAGAAAAAAATTAGAAAAAAGTGTTAAAATTGAGCAAGAGGAGATTATACAGTTAGATAAGAATGGTGAAGAAGAATTAAAAGTACTAAGTAAAAGCTTTTATTATATTGGACCACCTAAAACTATTGTGAGATTCAATTTGACTACACTAGAATCATCTGAAGATTGGCAACAAACTAACATCTTTAATACCTCTATTAGGATTAAAGACCAACTTTATAAGATTATTATAAATAACAATAGTTGTCTCAATTCTATGGCATAAAATATAACAAAAATGATAGATTTAATACCTACAGGCTATCCCCACTCATTTATCAAAACCTCAATTTTTATACAACAAATGTATTGTGTTCTTTTCAAATTTGATCAATATTCTAAAAAATTATGGTGTGATATGATCCAATACAAGTATGTAGTCTTATCTTAAGAATTCCTTGGTTATATGATCGAGATGCTACCTTAAATGGAAGAGCCAACATGCTTTTTTTGGATATGAAGGAAAAAAAATCATGCTATATCTTTCATCTTTCTCAAAGAATTTTTTTAACCTAAATACTCTAAAATGAAAAAGACAAAGGAAAAGAAAAATTACTTAGTATCATTTCACTAAACAAGATTAAGAGGGATATAGCTTATGATGAGGTTATTTGGTTTGTGACAATTAAAGAAACCCTTACAAGTATACCTACACCAACAAACACATAATCTGACTTTTGTTGAAAGAATTTGCAAACATATTTCTTGATGACTTGCTAGACACATGAACACTTTTAAGAAATATTCAACCAATTGTACAATTAGTTTCTTATGTCTTAATACCATATTATTAATTAAATCCATCAACTCAAGAAAACTTAAATTTTAATCAACTTATCATCCCAAGACGAATGAATAAAAAATAATCAAATAAAATTTAGACAATTTTCTTCATACATTAAAAGAAAACATTTTCAAATTGGGATCTTTTATTGTTATGCATTGAATTTGCTTACAATAATTTTGTCAATATAAGTTTGAACCCTTTTGAAATTTGTTTTTGAAATCGCCCTTAGAGTCATATTGATTCGATTCCTTTACATCATGATTTTCACACTTCTGAGTTTGATCTTCATATTTCATCATAACATAAACATATTGTCAAACAAATTAATTCAAATAATAAAGTATATAAATGATTTGTAGATGCTCATAAACAATTTATATAATTCATTGAGAGTGATTATGTGATAATCCATGTTAGGTATGAGAGATTCACAATAGAAACCCTCAAGAAATAATATGTGGTGCTACATCAATTAAGATTAGGAACAAACAAGACATCAATATGTATGTTTTAGATTTATTCAAAAATATTCGAGATCTTTTACCTTATAAGGGACCATGCCTAACACTTAGTGATTCTTTTGAGCCTTCACCATCATTGTCAAATAAATCTATCTCACCATTATATTTAGTACCATTTAGTGAATTGAGAGATCAAGTAAAATAAATCTTAGATGATCAAATAGTTTTCACATAAAATCATGCACAATAAAAAATTTTGTTATGTTGGCAAGGCCATTCTGCCTTCAACAACACTTGTATCACTGAGGAGAAACTTCATTAGTTCATTAAGTTATTCAAAATGACATTTTTAGTTTAAGTTATTTGAAGATCAATTGACAACTTTATGGATATTTTCAACTTTGTATTCAATATAAGTCATCCCTTCAGTCATCTTATAATTCCACATTTGCAAACTTTTGCTAAAAATACTTCAAAAAAGCCATTTACCCTTATTACTATCACCATCAGCAATTGCAACACTGCCAACTTGACCTACACAAACCTGATCCATGAACATGTCATATCCGAGGACATGTGTAAACCTGTTAACTCACGATGGTTCGCTTCTACCCCTACCAACCCTAAAATTGTATTTAAAGCATCACGCGCCTCTTTGCCCTTATGACACCCATTTGCTGCCTGTCGCCTTGCTACTTCTTTGTTGCCACCAAAATGTACATACATATTTGCAAAATGCTTACACCAATTAATTTTGTAGCTATTCGAGTCTTTTTTTTTATTTTTTTGACAAAATTTAAAGTATTTATTTTGTAATTTATGATGACTTTTAAAATTTTAAAATATTTATTAAAATTCTAAAATAGGTCCCTTAGTATTTCTAATGATCTCTTATATTCATGTGTTAGCAAATTATAGTTGTACTATAAAAATATCTATAAATAGGAATTCTTTCCATATTATATGAGATGGAAGTTTTTTAATAAAGAAACGAAGAGTTGCTTTCAAGTTTGTTATATACGAGTGTATTGTTTGCAAACAATTTGACGGTATGCTTCCAGAGGTGCCCTATAAAGGTGAGTGAGAGGCTCAAAATGGAAGATCCCAACCCATTATCCAACATTCACAAAGAGCATTAAATCACCAAAAAAAATTCTTAGCCACCTTATTTCATATTTTGAAAAATTTAATAATCGCATCCAACATTCTCATTTGTATATATGATATTGTGATTTCTTGTTTTACCTTTTAAAAACTCTATGTATGTACTTCGCCACTTTACCACCAACGTGAGTATTTGATTGTGTATTATTAAAATCACTTTTTTTAGGTTGAGATGACTTATATTAAAAATCAATACAAGTTTGGAAAGTTCTTGCCCAACAATATTAGGATTTTTTTTTCTAAACCTATAACACCTTTGGATAAGCCCTTGTATAGATATATTGTTTAAACTTAAATCTTTTTTAATTGTCTATTAGGTAAAATAAATTTTAATATATCATCCTACATTAGGCTAAATCCAATAATATTATAAATGTAAAAAACAACTATCAAATTACTAGAATAAAATAATGTATGCAACAATTTTAGAGGTCACAAGCTAAAAGTGAGCAAATGTGGCATAAGAATATCAAAAGCCGTAACTCATTATTGTTGAAACAACTAAATAAAAGTAACTCAATAATTCCAAACTATTATATAAATAAAAAGTTGAAATAATAGTACTAATATAGTTAGTTAAATAGGTCTCTGACACTCAATCTCTGTTATGATAATAAAATTTGTGATACCTTATCCTCTCCTAGAACACCATTATTATTGTTTTTCCTTTGTTTATGGTCTTTATTTTTTACTGAAATACTTCTTCAATAGTTTTTCCCAATGACCTACTAAAGTTTGCTTCATATGCTAACAATGATCACATCAATCCCTCAAGGTTTATATGTCATAATATATTTAATTTTAATCTCTTAAAATTGTGAGTAATAGCGAATTTGTTAGGTGGGGCACTGACAATCAACTTTGGTCATAATCATTTAATTTGTCGATACCTTGGCCTCTTCTTGCAATGCCATTATCATTGTTTTTTCCTTCTTTTACGGTCTTTACTTTTGTCTAAATGACTTCTTTAATAGCATACTCTAAGGAACCATTAATCCTTACTTCATATGTTCAATGATCACATCAATTCATTAAGAAAATAAAAACATAAATCATTTAACTCTTTCAAAATAGTAATAATATGATCAAATTTAGATAATAAATATCTTAATACTTTTGAACAATTGTATGTTTTTTTACCATCTCATCATATGTTTTTATTTGATTTACGATAATAAAAAGTTGAAAAAGAAAATCTTGAACTCTTTTATAAAAAGAGTCCCAATTTTTGTATATAAAATCGAAATTTCCACAATTGCTACTTCTTTATCTCTATGATATTTTAGATCTAAAATTTTTTATGCCTTTTTTTTTTAATTTTGTTGTATGAACAATTCTTAAGAAAATCTTCTTAGTCATAACTTGTAATACCAAGAATGCTTTGTATCCCCTTTTTCTATTTGTCTTAAAGTCTACAATCTTATCAAAATCTGTATAATAGAAAAAGATTTGCAAGATTAAAAAAACGTTTTCTCTTAATACTAAAAAAAATCATAATTGTTGCCACACAAGTAAAAAGAACTTACTACAATAGTTTCTTATTTCATTGATACTCTTCAACTTGCCTAAATTGTTTTAAAAGATCGAGAAGAATGATCACTTAAACTAAAAAACTTGAATATTTTTATTTATACACTTTAAATATAAACTTAAATGAATACATCAACACCTTTAAAACCTTTAAATAAAAACAAAAACATATCCAACTCCCAAAAGATGTTCCTAATATCAACTTCTTTTGTTATCACCAACTTATGTTAACCATTCTTCAATGTCTTTGAAATTGAACTATTTAACTTGAAACAACTAAAACCTTCAAGACTCTTAAATAGAAATAGAAAATGTAACCCAAAGTTCAAAACGATACTCCTAATATTAACTTCTTTTGTTGTCACTGACTAATATAGCCTTTCCTCAAGACCATTTTAAAGCTGAAATGCATAATAGCCTCTCCAACTTATCATCACTTGATATTTTTCACATCCATGGTAGAGGGCAAACAAGTGACAATCCTAACAGGAGTCGAACAAAAACCTTTTCTCTTTGTTAGAGGCCTACTTAATTTGCAGCTCTTGCGCTTTCCTCGACTCTCACAAGAAGCAAAACAACAAGCACAGGTATTTAGTTCCACTGTTTGACTGTTTAGAATGCATTAAACGTGAGCAAAGAACTGAATATCGACTGAATACAAATGCATATTATTAAAACTTGACACCACACGAATATACATACAAATAAGATAAAAGAAGAGCATTGAAAAGGTGATGAATAAAGAGATTGAGATAAGAGAGTGAGGGGTCGTTGGATCTATCTTCAAAGTTCTTGTGTTGCCGAAGTTGAATTATCTTTGCAATTTAGGTTGAATGTACAGAGCGATCGGGCCTGGAAGCATATTCACCACTCAAGCTCTGGAAGCCACCTGCTTCACATGTTCGCAGTAGTGGGTGGGCCACGTATGACCTGTTAATGGACCAGCGGCCACGGTTGGGGCAGTAAGCAGCGGCCACCATCTTTTTAACTGCTTCGGCCTCGGCCTACGGATCACGGCGCGAGGGTGTTGGAGGAGGAGAGACTTCACGGCCTTGACGTAGTTCCTGGAGTCATGATCCCGCAGTATGGTGCCCTCCGACCCGTACGCCGTGGGTTGACTTAGTGTCTCCAATGGATGGGGAGCGTTCAGGAAAGCCCTGAGGGCGCTCCGGGAAGCGGCACCACCGTGCAACACGTAAAGCGCGGTGCCGGGAGGCAGCATGGGATGCGGCGGCGACAGCTTCTCGTCCGGCTGGAGGATGTACTGTCTCCCCAGCGGAGAATAGAGCAGCCTTTCGGAGTTGAGGCAGGGGTGGGTGCGGAAAGAACAGTTGAGACGCTTGAGAACGTTGGCAACGTGGATAGGGTAGTCGCAGGAGAAGGCGCGAGGAACGATGTCTCGGTGCATCATCACGGTGCGGACGTGGGACTCCTTGAGATCGAGCGCGGCCAGGACGCGATGACCGCCGCAGAACACGGCAGGGGAACCGAAGGTGACGACGGGGAGGACGGCCTCTTGGGGAACGGCGCTGCGGGAAATAAGCATGAGGCTGATGAGCAGGGCTAGGCTGCCGCCGAGCGAGTGGCCAGTGAAGCGGAAGCGGGCTCGGTTACCGTATTTTCGGAGGTGGGACTCGATCTCCGGCATGAATTGCTCGTAGATGCCTTTGGCTGCCTCGTATATCCCGCGGTGAACCAGTGAGTCCATCCCCTATTTCATTTTTCAGTAAAATTTAAGCTGCCATTGCGTCGAAGAGGGGTTCCATCTTGAAGCCATGCGGTAGACTTACCTCAAATTCCGTTGGCTCAAAGAATAGATTTGCTTGCCAGGACGCCAAAGAATCGGATCCCTGTATAACAAAGCAGCGAGTGCGGGTGTTTGGTTCGTCGCACACGAACCACTCGCAAGGGGAGGAATGGAGGGATTGCAGGTCGCTGGCAGCCTCCAGCCTAGCTTTCTCCTCGGCCGCCACCACCGCCGTCACCGACGACGCCGCCACGTACGTCGCCACTTTTGACTTGTACATCCTCCCTTGCGTGCCTCGTGCTTGAGGTGCCGTGTTGGCTTGCGACCCCAGGAAGAGATTCTTTGCTCGGTTGTGGATGTAAGAGGCTGCGGAGGACGCGATGTCGTATGCGACGGATGAGCGGTACGACCGGCTTCTCGGTTCGGTCGACCCATGTTCGGGCCCCAAGGGGATCGCAGGACTGGACATGGGGTCCATTTCTTGTTGGGCTTTAATTGCTGCTTGCAATTTCTTCTCCAGCGAGGTCGTCACCAGCCCAACTCCGCAATAATTCCTCAAGTCTTCCGTCTAAACAAAGCGGCGGCCAACCATTATCATTTATGTCACAACTGTCTCTTGTTTTGTGTTTATTAATGTAATTTTGGTTTCTAATGTAGTAAAAAATTAGTTAAAGCAGACAAAAAAAAAAAAAAAAAAAAAAACAAAACAAAACTTCAATTGCAAATCTCCAAAAATATAATAGCAAAATAAAAAAAAAACAAACCGAAAGAGTCACACAAGAGAAATGAAATCAAGCATGGCGGCGGTATTCCACTCATTTTATAACCTTCATGACTTATATAAATTTCAAAATTTTGGATAATGTAGAATATAATAAAATAAAAAACTATTTCATGATATTTTCTATACATTAAAAAATATTTTTTTTTCATAAATAATAATTATATATAAGGGTATTTTTGAATGATTAAATGTTTATTTTCCTGAATATTCGTCTTTTGAAATTTAGTAATTATTTATTAGAACATAAACAATGAACTGAATAAACCTAAATATATTTGTTAATTACACATTAAACAAAATATTTATTTTTAAAATGAGACAATCATTTTATTAGGTATAACAAAATGTTTATAAATCATCCGGAAGAATTTCGTGCCCCGATTTTCCTTAATCTGGTCACCGTCACACAAACCACGTACGACACGCCATTTGCGTGGCACATCCGCTTTCGGAAAACAAAAATAGGAACATAGAGCTAGAACAAAAAAACTATATTTATAATAAAAACAATATATGTATATATGTATATATATATATTATAAAATAAAATTAATATATAAAAAATTATAGTATTTTTAAATAGAATAAAATAAAAAGAATCATCATAGTTAGCACGCACGGACTAGTAACAGGAATGCAAATATGCCAGGATTGTTCGCACACAGAGAAATGTAACAGTTCCAAAATGGTGACAAATTTGAAACAAAAAGAAGTATGGTGAAAGGGGAATGGCACGCGGGCGAGATAGTACCTTGATTTCCGGTATCATGTATGCCATGTTGCACAGAAAAGCCAGCTTGCTGAAAAGCTTCGTCTCCGTCCATGACGCCCATTCCAACAACCTTCCGAACGCCTCGTGATCCCAATCCGGCTTCTCGTCTTCCTCCGATTCGTACCTCACGTCGCACCCCAATTCCTCCCACCTCGTTTTGTCCGCCTCGAAGCCTTTGCTGATCACCGAATCTCCGCCGTCCTTGGGCTGCCGATCTCTCCACTTACTCCCCACCTCGCAGATCCTCTGCACCCAATTAACCCTCTGCTTCGTCGTCTCCTCTGTTTCATCTCGTTCCTCTTCATCCGCAACGGCAGGGCTTGCTTCATAGCCGAGCTGCTCAGCCTCGAACTGCAGCGATCGGATCGAGATGCCGAATGGGAGGTTCCCGGTCGATCGGCTGGTCTTGAACGTTGGGGGCGGCGGCGCCTCTCTTGAGGCCATTACGGAGCGCCACCGGAGAAGCGGCTCCGACCGCGTCCGGCGTATCTTAATTCTGCCGCATAGCTCAATTTCCCTCATAGCGGACACGGGTGGTGCTGCGGCGGATACCCCAACGAATGTGCACGCCATGTCCTGTTCCCAGGAGCTTTCCCTGATCGATCCCCCTTCTGGGTTCGACTAATTTGGATTTCCTCTCTCTTGATCGTCCTCCACAGCTTCCCTCTACACCTTTTGGCTGGCGGAATGGGGGAGGAGGCTAATACCGTTCAGAAGCCGTTCATTCTCCCGACGCCCCCCTCAAGCCTCGGAGAAATACCTTTTAATAGGAAACCATTCTTATGGATCTCCAAGCGCACCACTTTTGTTCCATATAAACCATTACTAACTTCCGAAAAAGCACACGGGCAGACAGTATAATTACGTAACTATCCATTCAAAAAAACAGCGTTTTGTTAACTGGGCCGCCTTAACAACAGCTCCATCGGTCCATCGGCCATACGAACTTCTTGTTGAAAAATGTAAGCGATAATTACAAAATTATTATAAGAAGACCAAAAAAAACTCAAATTTTTTTTGTAAAAAAAAACTTTAATTGATAGATAAATATGCTATAATTAAATAAAAATATTATTGATAATTATCCAAGTTCATTTTTTCCGTAAACTTATTCAATATCTTGCATGATTTCAACATAGTTAAAAAATAATTAATTATTGATTTATATTTGATTTTTTTATTAATTCTTGGCATTATATTTTCATATAAAATTCTAATGATTTTATATTATTTTCAAAATTTAAAAAATTGAGCGCTTTTATAAAATCATTAGTAATTTTAAATTTTATGAACGATTTTGCTCTTTCAATAATAATTTCATATGCAAAATAATGATAGAGCACTATATGCTTTGTTCTTCTATAAAATATAAGATTTTTTTATTATAACATAATATTTTTTTAAAATATTATTATAAGTTTTCAACAAGCATACATCATTTTCTTCAATAGATTTTTTCTATCTCTTTTATGACACTTTTATATTCATCATTTTTACAAAAAACTTCATTACATAAATATTTTATAATTATAAAAAAGAAATCATAAATATCTTCTAAAGATTTTATCTTTTCCAAAAAAAAGTTTTGTTAACTTAAATGTCATTTTGACATTTTAAATCGTTTCTCTTCCTTGGTAACTAAATCTTAGATGATTTAAATATATAATACATCATTATATAAACCATATATAATTTTTTTGCTTTTTTATGTAATTTAATATATTTATTAGAAGTTATCAAAACATAAGCAACAAAGTAAAAAAAAAATCCTAAATAATTTGTATTGAATTTGTGAAGTCTTAAAAAGAGTTTTACTATGCATTACTTTTGTAAAATATATTAAGTAGATAAAAAGATACATTGATTCACCTTATTTTATTTACTCACAAATTTCATCTCATATTAACCAACTCAATATCTTATCTAATATTAATTTATTAAAAAAAATAAAACTTAAATGATACCTAAATTCAGATAACGTATTTTAAACATAAGATTTTAATAATGATATTTATCAACTAATTAGTTGAAGAAGTTTAATTACATGAGCAATGCAGCACGAAATCTCCTGATTTATATTATTTATTAAGCCTGATATGGAGGAGTAAGAGTGTGCGATTGGCTTAGGGAATCTTTCAAGAAATCGTATTTGCCCACCAGAGAGCTGTTAGCCAAGGGATTTGGACTTTGCCGGAAACAAGAAAAACATATTACGTCGGGGAAAGTGAATGAGAATGGGAAGATTTGCGTGCTTGTTTAGCCACTTAAGGTTAAGGGTATATCTGGAAAAGCAGAGCCAAAGGAAGTTGGTTTGAGGAATCAGGACAGGAACAGCAAGTGTGCGGCCGCATGGTGCGGGACCCTGAGGAAACAACACCTTTCGCCCCGCCCATTCCCCGCTGCTGCAGGCGACCATGCGTCGACATGCGCGCGGGGTTTAATACGAAGAATCTAAACAGGTTGTTCTGCGATATTTCTTATGAATCGTAGCGGTACGGTTTCGTATAGCATTTGAGTTCTCAACCATGTCTGAATTCTAAACGCATGCCGACGCTGAAATGGCAGATCAGTAGTTCTTGACTGTTTCATGGGCCATAACTCAAAAAATTGGATTGAAAAATGAATAGAAAAATAAATAAATATATATATATATATATATTTAACAAAATTTGATCGATGCGGACGAGGACAAAAAAGGCATTTTTTTTATTTATTTAAATTTTCTATTTTTTATTTTGGATTTGGTCAAAATCAGAGATCAATCAATTATGGATATACGTCAGTACGGTCAAATGTGTAACCAAATCAAATGCAAAACAATGATAAGTACAAATGTTTTCTATTGAATAATTTAAAATTAATTTAATAATATTATTTAAAATTGTTGATTTGAAAAAAAAAAGGCAAAACGTTGCATTGTTTGGTTTGGATTTTCATTATCATGACATGGATTAGTTGATAAGAATTTGTGGCACAATTCACTTAATAAATGTAGATTAGGATTAAGTTTTTTTTTTGTTTAAATATCTTTTGTTTTAGTTTAATGTAATTTCATTTATAAATTATAATATTTTAAAAATAATTGCTGAACTCATTTGGAATGTCAAGAATAGTTATCCAAGATTTTAAGAAATTAGCTCTTGTGTAATGATCAAATATTGTATTTCAAATCTAAACACAGTCATTAATATTTCAAAAAAAAAACGTGATTAATTTTTTTGATATTTTAATGAGTGATTAATTTTTTTTTTAAGATCAATTATTAATTTCAAATTTATGTAAATTTTAAAATTATAAATTCATTTTGATTGATTGAATCGATTTGTTCTTGAGAATTAAATGTATTTAGCATTTAACAATGATGCTAAAAGGATAACCAACGATTTTTCAAAAGTAGCATTTCGTAATGATAAATACTAACTATTATTAATCATTTTTTTAAATAAGAATGATAGTTTTTTATATTGTTAGCAATAAAAGATAACAAAAATAGTCTTTGAAGATAGTAATGAATAATGACTTAAGATAATGATATCTAAATCCCATTGATGACAACAATGGCTTATTGGTTTAACAATATAAAATAATTCGTAGAACATGAAAAATCTACTCCATTTCAAATCATCAATTTTAAAAGAAAACAACTAGATGACATTTTCATTTAATTAATAATTCTTCTTTTATTTTTATTACTTTTAAATTTAACTTGATTAATTATTTAAAGCCAAATGGCAATTGAGGATAATGGTGTTCTTATGTATTGACTAGTTGAATGGTTTTTGCATTTTCTAATACAGAAATTGTTCTACCAACTTTCATTGATTGTTATCTACATGTTTATTGAAAATAATTTGAATAAACTGATTGAACAAAATGTCTAAAGAGCAAGTTGGTGTACAAAAACTTGAATTTTTTGATAATCAAGTTCAAGAACTTTAAATAATTAACTTAGGGGGAATAACAAAACAAAATTACATGAAAAATATTAAGAAATTTTTGAATAATAATGTCCAAAATTTGAAATAATCTTAAACATATTTGGAATAAAAAATAATAAAATATAGAGTGTACATATTCAAAGCCTAATAAGAACATAAAAATAAACACTAAAATAATATATTTTATTAACATTTAATTGAAATTGATAGTTAGAAAATAGTGCATTCAAACAACATAAAGTTTGAAAATAAAACTAAAATGAAATGATCACAAAAAAAATATGACAGCAAAGAAATGATGTTCAATAATCTTGTAGTGACAGTAACTCCAACAAGAAAAGTCATAGTTTGACGATTATAGTCATGATCTTCAACGACCCAATCATAGCTTTGTTGAAACAAGAAGAATGATTTAATTTTAATTTTGTTAAAGATAATGAAATGATTGAAAATAATTTTTGTTAGATGGAGTTGAGTGGTTTTTAAAAAAGAATACTAGATTGCTCAATTAAAATAGAATATGTAGCAAAACTCGAAAGCAAAGACCAAAATGGAGGGTGAAAATAAAATATCTCTCACATAATATATCAAATATAATAGCCAAGAAAAAAATTGATGTATGCAGCTCCAAACCTAATATACAATATGAAAATTGAAATAATAATATTGATATAACACTTTTCTAAAAAAAGACAAGTTTTTATGTACAAAATATCCCTCCTTAAGACTATCAATCATTTTGTAATATTCTTTTTTTTTAGTATCTTATAGTTTGAATTTATTAAAATTCTTTGCTCTTACTTTTGGGATATAAAGTTATGTTTTTTCCAATTTATCCAATTCTATATCTCCATGGGAATTCTTGAAAATCGAGGAAGCTGCATTATATAAAATTGCTCTGCCAATTTATAACATCCATACTAGAGTACATTGCCCTTTAAACCTCTTATTAGCTCCTATTCTATTTTGAGCATTGGTACAAGATTTAGCTCTTTAATATTCCCTAATTGTTCTTCTCCCCTAAAATTTAAGTATGATATTCTTTTTTCATTTTTCACGATCTAGCTTTTTAATAAAAAGGTAACAAAACAACAAAGTTATAGCTATGTATATGCTACAATAATGTTCTCATTTATAAACTTAGTTTCTCAATCTTAGAATCCAACACCACCTTGTTATGTCATGCTTGAGATAATTTTAATATTACTTAATAAAATACTAAAAAAATAAAATATCAGGTTAAAATAAAAGCTTGCAGCTAAACACAAACGATGTAAACCAAGATTAACCAAGGATAACAATAAAATATCTTAATTTTATAACATATCATATGTAAAAAAAAAATTAAAAAGGAATGCACATAGATTCAAAATTGTCATATAATGTAAAAGCTATAATAATAATGATGATGCAACACTTAGTTTGAAAGTACAATAAGTTTTTTTATATAAAAATAATTTTCATAGAGTTCATAAAATATAATCTAATCTTTCTCATTTAGGGTCCAAATAATGTATCAATTTTACAACAATATGCAAAAATATTAAAAAAAAAAAATATAATTCGTAACATCGTATCGAAACTCTTCTTATTAATATAAAATTAATTGATAATATAGTAAACAGAATACATGATAAAGTTTGAGGCATTCCAATATTGGTAAAATTATAACCTTATCTTTCCTTTTAATAAGTTTTATGAGTTGTTAACCAATGTTATTTTCTATCATTTGAAGACTTCAAAATAAGATGATTGCTTACAAATTATTCATTTTTATAGCCATAAATGATAAGGACATTTGATAGTTATGTTTATCAAGTTTAATAAATAAAATTAAGTATACAAAAAATCTAAACAAAAAGTATTGTGAAAACAACTTGATCAATAACATATGTGTCAGAGAACTTTGACATATTTAAATTTAATCTAATGTTAATATAGAAAACAATTCATAAACAATGTCAAAGTTTGAAAATGAAGTAAACGAGTTAAGTGTGTGAACTTTAGATAGAAGTTTCCAAATATTGACTTAGCGTGAATTTAAGTTAACTATGGACTTGTATGATTAATGATAACAACATTTGTTATCCTAATCAATGGTCTAAAAAATGAATATTGAGTTATTAAGAAAAATAAATTTTAGTTGTTTTATTTGAGAGTTTAATTTTTTTCTTAAGTTTTCAAATATTTCAAAACGTGATCTAAATTTTTTTATTTTTCTGTGTTTTTAAAATAAATAATAACTTCTAAAAAGCCAGGTATTATTTTTTTTTTTTCCAAACAATTTTTTTAATAGTACAAAAATATGCACTTTTGATCGGACTTGACGGCTGTGCTGGGCAGGACAAATGGTCTAATTGACAGAAGTTGAAGTAGAGCTGTTGTCAGCGCGCACTGGGAATTCGAAGAAAGTGGTTCGCGTAACGGCGGTGGTGGTCGAGAGCCCCGAGATACCAATATAGCTTCTTCTCTTTCCGGCCACAGCGAACGATCGAGTGGCGTTGACCTTTTGACCTCACTTGCTGTTCTCTTCCACATCGAAGCCCTTTATCATCCAAATCCTTTTCATCTTGGTAACTTGGAGCTTTTCGAAGAAGATTGTGTCTATAATCATCCTTGTTCTACATATGTTTTTTTGTTTTTTTTTTCATTAAAAGTCAATGAGAGAGTGTCCCTAAATTACTCCGTTTCGTGATCCACTGCTGCCGTCTTCCTTTAGGTTTCCAGGTTAGTAAAATTTGCCTATGAAGGGCTAATCTCCACGATCCAATCAATCTTTTTTTTTAATTTTTCTTCTAATTAAGTTGCATCCTATAAATATCCGTGCTGATTTGTAGTTTGATGCTTGGAAGATGTCTGCTTTCTGCTTTCCTTTTTAGCGGCATGTTAAAGCCAAAATTTAGTATTGCCATATAAGTTATGCTTGGACAGGTATTATGAAACGCTGTGATTTTTAGGAGAATTGTCTATTGAAGTACATCACGGTATGCTTTATCAGCAGTGGTATCGGGCCCATAATTCGAATAGAACTATAGAGATTAATGATCTTTGCATTGTTTATGCCTTCGTTTTGTGTTGGAGCTGTTTAGAATATTGCAGGAATTTTTCACCTGCACTGATTGTCTTGATTTTCATGTGCTATAAAGATCAGTTCTTTGATAGTTTTGAACTTCCTAGATGCAAATATAGATCATTTTAAGCTGTTATATGCAGTAAAGGTTAGTAGCATTTTGTATCTCCTAGTAATATTTCATTGTACATAGTGGATTGGTTTGGGTTTGTCTTTGTTAAAATGTATTTTGTATGGATTTGCATGAGATAGATGGTTAAAATGTTGAAAGGACTTTTTTTCTTTGGTTATGTAAACAAATGAGCATAAAGTGAATTTACACATGGGGAAAATCAGAAAAATCAATGGTTTATTTTCCAATGAAATTTGTTAAGTTCATTTCCATCGAAAGTCTTGGTATTTTTATTTAGGTCAAATGTTTGCTTTATATATTTGAAAGAAGAATTAACGGATACACAGAATTTCATGCTGTTCAATAAAGAAATAGCTTATATTCATTGGCCCAAGATATACTTGCAAGACAAAGTACACATTGAGAGTGAATAAATGAGATGCCTCAAGATGTGCCTGGCACTGTTGGCCGTTCTATGCTTTAAGCAAGGATCTGCTGGCCGCAGAAGCTGGAAGATTGAGCATCCTTAAAAAAAAAAAAACGAAAAAGAAAGACAGAAGAGCTATGTTCTTGCCTTTTGGGGCTTCAGAATTAATTAATTAAGAACAATCCAATTATAGGAATAGATGGAGTTACATGAACATGGAAAATATAGGAACATGTGAATAGATTAGGGTAAGGAGAGATCATATAAATGAATCATATAATAACCTCCTCTTCTTTTTAGTATGCATTTCAAATATTGTGTGTGTTTGATCCATCAAATTAATTATAATTGTTTTAACAAAAATATAAATAATTCTCTATTTGTTTCTAGTGTGAGATGATTTAAAACCTCTTTTTGAGACAATCTGGCAGGTTCTATTCCAATTTACATCAAGTAAACAAATTAATGTTCACTATGTATTTAATCTCCATCTTATTAACTTCTAAACAACATGGACATTTAAGTAGAGAAATAAATTACACTTCTCCAAGGTTGGAGGACAGCTTAGCATAATTGTGGAACTTTTAAGAAATACCATCCATTTTTTGGCTTATTGATCTTTAATTGTACTTTTGATGCTCTTCTATCTTTTCAATGTAAATCAATTAAAGATTTTTGGTTTAGAAGGCAATTGCTTTCCTTATTTATTGGGAACCGTGTACCATTCAGAAGAGCGTGATTCCTTTTCTTATAGAATATGTCAATTCAATTTTTCATCTTTTTAGTAATATTTCAATAATATGCCTAATATAGTTTTTGTCAGCTCCCTTGTTCTTTCTACAAACTATATGACGTTTTCTGTTAATTGCATCTGATGCAGCATGGTTTATTTCTTTCAGTTCACCTATGTGTTGATTATGTAGAGCATGCCTTCTTCCAGTATGTAGAGCATGTTTTCATACTTCCAGCTAAATCTTGTGTTAAATTTGTTGGCATGTTTTCTTTCTTTCAGCCAGGTTTATCAACATTTTCTGTCAGCTGCAGAATTTCTTTATTGTTTTGGGGACGCAGCTCTTATTCATAGTTATGACTCAGCTTAGTTTGACCAAAGTTTTTCTTGATTACTGAAGTAATTTGTTATACTAATTTGAAGATCATAAGTTTGATATTGACTCTGAGCGTCATCTAATGTTATGAACATGCCAGGGAAGAGGTTTGTGAGGTTAGTTTGTGCTTCTTTGATGAGTATTTGCACTTAGCTTTTGCACTATGCTCAATGCTACTATATTTTAATAGCAACATTTTCTTGTGTTTGAACATCAGTTGTCTAACAAGGAAAAAGCTTGACTACTCGTTTCTTCGGCATGACTGGTGCTGTATATATGTGTGGATCTTTTTTCAAGGATTTGTTCCCTTTTCTCTCTGTAGTAAGGCATGTTTTTGTGGAGCAATTAGGATACCACATTGAATATTCAAGTTGTTAGGTTGTAGCAAATTTGTGCTTCATGCATGAGAGATCATAGAGCAATTGACAGTCATATTTTTATTTCCTTGCTTTCATTATTACCATCATGATTATAGTAGCACAACATTAGAAGAGTTGTTGACTAGGCCCCCATTTGGAATGGGGTTTTCTTAGGTTACTTGGTGTTAGATAGATTAATAGTTAAAATGTTTTTAATTTTTAACACAGGTAATTTGGTGTTAATTCTAATTTATCTTTGATTTTGTTGCTATGTTAGATGGTGTCAGCTCTTGTTAGCTAGCAAAAAAATTTAAAAAGAGCAAATGAAATTTAACAATGGATGGATTGGGTTTGTTTAACTTAGGTTAATATAGGTTTGATGGAGTAGGTAGATTGGCTTATGAAATAGGTATTTGACCTATTAAATAGGGTTATTGAGTTTATTTAAATTTAACCCACTAACCCATCTAAACAGATATGGGCTAGGATTCATCATAAACTTTGCACAAAGTAATAGAGATTATCTAGTTTGCAAGAATGAGAGGGAGGAATCTATGGTTATTTCACTCAATTCGTATGTTCCATAGAGAATGATACATGTGAAAAGGTAGTTTGGCGGAGTGGAAATGTTGAGATATCATGTTCAATAATAAAACATAAAAAATTGCCTTTTAAGATGGGTTTCAACATTATAAATCAACAAGTGGTTATCTTGTTCCACCTTAGTAGTTTGGACGACAAATAGTAAGCTTGTTTAGCTTGATCTATTATGTAGATGATCTTGTTTTATATTTTGGCTTATAGAAAATATAATGCATGATTAGTCATTTTATTGTGGGGGTATGGTTCTCCCACAAGAATGTTGTGCCAATCCCTTAATTCATTCACTTTGCTATTGAGGCAATGATTAGCTTTGGCGGACATATGTTGTGACCATATTCAACCTTGGATGTTGAACTTTTAATGCTTCCGTTTGGGTCAGTAATTGAACAAAAGTCTTATATATTAAACCCATTTTTGGTATGATACAAGAGAAAGGGATGGGGGGTTTGAAGGAGAACAATATCTCCATTTATGTACTATATATGGTTTCAATAAGAAATGGACAGCCTTTTTGAATATGATTCATCGTTGATACAAACCAACACTTGCATTTGGTTCCTTAAGATGCGTTTACTAATATGTCTTGGTGAGCTTATACACACTCTAGATTAATAAGAGATACATGTTATAAAGTTAAAAAGGGAATGAATTTGTTAGGTGGTAAGATAGTTTAATGTGATATCTTCGAAAAATTTATTGTTTTTTCTTCCATGAAAATGTCCACATGGACAAATGCTTTTGATTGTCTTTAATTTGCAATGGCTTGTAATGAAACTAAAGATGAGATAAGGTATATCTTGCTATTTATTCCCTCCCTTTGAACAACAATTATCTCATTTATGATATATCTCAAAACTTTCAAGGTGTCTCTTTTAAGTAATTTGCTTATCTTCTTTCTCTTCTTTATAATCACTCATTTTCTTTCTCTCTCTCTCTCTCTATCTTGCACTTTAGCTCTCATCTCATATCCTTCCTCTTGTAGTCATGCTTAATTTTTGGCATAATAATGGATCTCTTGTTCCCTCATGGATTCTCATCATAGGAGACCAAATGGAGTTTTGTTTTACTCATGTCCTACTCATGATGGCATGTCAATGAATTTTGATGATGTTATGTTCATTGGTGATTGGTAGATATTATAGCTATAGAAGAGAAATTAGATGACAAATCAGTGAGGCTTTAATGAGGTAGTTCTTTGTGTAAGTCAATTTATCTCTTGGTCAATCTTTTCCTTCTTTCTTGATGGGTAGAAGACAACTCCCTCTCTTTTCTAACTATGCTCTAGAATTTCTTTGGATTATTTAAGCATCATCGGCAAACTCTCCTTTAGTGTTGATTGGCCATGGCTACTTTTTGGCTCGACTGTCATCCCTCTATCTCGGAATAAGAATGTTTTCCTTGGTCATTTTGAGTGTCTCTCATGGATAACAATGAATAATCTTATACCTTAATATTCTACATTTAAACCAAATATAAGGTCTGTTCCAACCAATGATATGGTGGAAAGGAGTTAGCCCTTTCTTATAATCTCTTGTCAATTTCCAAAATACATTCCACCAAAGAGAAATTTTATTCATCAACATCTCCGACATGATTTTGTATGACTATGGTTGGTCCTTTCTATTGGCCATCCTAAGGAGGTTATATAGTGATATTTTTTTTGAAATACGATAAATATATAATGATTCATTATTTATTAACTTTCATTTTAAATATATTAGTTGGAAATAAGAGAACTTTAATAAAGCTTATCCAATCCTTAATTATCATGCCAACCTATATTTTTTTACTTAATAATGCATATAATCATAAATAATTGGTCTAAATCAGAGAATAATGGTAATGCAAAGGATATTAAACTAGCACTTAGACGAGCATGAGAATGTACTAAAATTAAAATTATTTCAAAACTATTTCTCATGAAATAAAACATCAGTTAAATTATCGTAGGTATTTTTGCTAACATAAATTCTTGATATCAATATACTAGATATAGTATCAAAATATACAAAAGACAATATTTTTCGAAATCATCTTTTTATAATGGATCATTTAGTTTATATATCATTTTGTTAATTTTTTTGTGTCTATGACATGACTTGTAACACAAGGAAATAACCTTTACAAATCTTGATTGGTGAATTTTTATTTGCAATAATACTTAAATGTAAAATGATAATGAATAGTAATAAAAACATGAAAATATAAAAAATGGGCATCTCTACACTTGTCACTTCCTGCTTGCATTTATTTATTGATAATTTTTATAATAATGACAAATCAGGTGATATTAGGATATATAAAAATAATATTAAGGACATAATACAATATTATATGAAGATAAAAAATAAAACTAAATCATAAATCATGATTGAACCATTTCTTACAAGATATACAATTACAAAATGCCCCATGTATATTTACTTCACAAAGCTTAGCATCACTGTCTCTGATACAAAGTGAAATCATATGGGATACTTTATAATAAATAAGATAAAACACTTCCAAAATATCTCTCTATATATAATCACTCAACTCATATACCACTATGAGTATTTCTTTTCTGTGTATCTATGATATGACCTATAATATAAGTAAGAAAGTAAACTTTGTTAAACTTAGCAGGTAAATTTTATATACAATAAGATCTCAATATCAAATAACGATAATAAACAATAAAAGTAATAAACATAATATGATATTTCTGCACTAAGATAATGACAACAACAAATAATGAGTATCTAATTAGCATCATACATGTGCACAAATAAAATTTTCATCTATCATACACATAAATATATCTTTTTATATTTATATTTTATTCATTTTTGTCATCTATCTCATTTCTTCTAGAGTTTTTCATTATTTATTTCTGAGTTCAAACTTTTCTTACGTGATCATTATCTTATATTTGTAATCTCATGTCATATGACATCTCATCACATTATATCTAAACTTCAGCTTATAGGTTTATCATAGTTAATCAGTTATATCAATCATCATATACATATCATGTCCATTGTACATCAGGCATTATACCAAGTGCTAGCAATAGTTACGAATATCTTATTATATCATCTATGTATATTATGTTTTTAGTATATTAGATCTTACACAAGGTACTAGAAGTATATGAGAACGTCTTATTATACCACCTTTGCACATCAGTTATGCACAAAATACTGTAGTATCAAAGAATAATGTCTTTGCTATCATCTTATAGCACAATATAAACAAAGCTTATCATGTTTAATATTATGTGTTAAGGTTCATTATATATAATGAATTATTATATAAGATTTTAGAAAAATTTAACTTTTTTATACGTCTTTCTTTTCATATCATGAAATGTAATCATGTCATATCATATATCATATTATAGAAGTATTATAGATACTATTCACATTTGACTTATATGACCCATTTCTCATTCAATTTTCTTTTTATTCTTTATCATTATTCATTTTTCTTATATTTTGATTGTTCCATCTCATAGTGTGTGTATATATATATATATATATAGTTTTTATGTTTATGACATATATAGCAATATATTATATAAATTCTATGCTATAACTACTATCAAAATATACATATATGAATAAAGTATGTCATTTTAGAATGCTTAAATAAATATCACTTATTTTACTATTTATTTTAATTTACTTACTTGAGTCCTTGAAAATTGCTCTGATTCCACTTTTTTTTTTCATTTCCTACATATGCAAAAAAAACATGCAAAACTTATCACATCTTAACATTTTAATATAATTTTTTTATCACATAAAATATCATTTTCTAAAGTTTATCAGCTTTTGCCTTTTTCAGATTCCCCATAGTCAGCTCCGATATCGTGTGTTGGCTTGAATGTATATTATATTGAGCACAGAAGATGGCAACAGACTGTCCACTTACAATCCACTTATCATACCCAATCCATTTCTTCTAAACCCAGTAGGAAAGAAACTTAAAGAAAAAGTTAGCAAAGAAGCATTGAATACACCAACCTTATTCGATTCTGGAACAATTTCAGATCTTTTTCCTAGGGCTTCCTTGCTCCTCTGTTCCTGATTCTTTTTCTTTTCCAGCTGCAGCCTTTACTTCTCGTCTCTTGCTTTGCTCTGCTACAAAACTGATTCTACTCTTATTCTTTGATTTCTAAAAGCAGCCACACCTCTGTTTACTTTTCCTTTTATTAGCCTTGCTGCTCCATCCTTGTGCTGTATTCACAGCAGCCGTATTGTATGCTTCCTTGAGTTCCCTTGGTTTCTCCCTGTTGAAGCCACAATGGCTAGAGCTCTCCTATCTTTTTTTTTTTTTTTTTTTTTTCCGGTGCTTGTCATGCAAATAGCAGCTCAAAAGCACATTAAAACTCTTTCCAGCGCTTTGTTAAAACTGCTTTCAGCTTTCCGCTTGCTGATTTGCTTTGCTTCCTCTTCAACTGTAGCTCCCCTCCTGAAATCTTTCACTGGACTCACAGCCATTGCTTCCTCCTTCGTAATACAGTTGTAATGCTGTTCTGCACTGGAGCCCTTGCTTTGGGCTTTTCTTCAATATGCTCCCCTCCCAGCTACAGTTCTTTTGCCCGTCTTCATCTCCTACTATCTTACTTTATCCCTCCCTCGATTTTTGCTTCCCTTATTTCCTGAAGCTTTTCTTAATGCTTTAGGTAATACATAAAGTAGTTTACCCAACGAAGTCCAATAGTTTTATATAAAAAAGTAATTCTTTAATGTTTTAAAATTTTGAAATTTCATAATAAATCCAATGGAGTTTCAAAAATTACAAAAAAACATTCTGTAGATTTTTTGTATTGAGCTCTATTCAATTATATCCCTAAGGCAAATTTTGAGTTATTTGTAATTTGATATATTTTTTAAAAAATGTTCAACATATTATTATTTTATTTTAGTATATTCAATTTTTAAAATGTCAACTTTGTTATATTAAATGTATATAATTATATATTTATAAGTGAGTTTTTTAATTTAGATACTTAATTTATAGAATAAAAAATCTTGGAATATTATAATCTTACTCATAAATAAACATATCACAAACATATATATACAGAAAGGAATAATTTATTAAATTATTTATATAATTCTAATACCATTTTTATCTTCACATGTTAATCATTTCTTTTATTTTTTCTCAATTTTTAAAATTTTTAATAATATAAGATTAAGATTTGCTTAAATTATCATTATATTATCTTCATATTATGTCATCTCATTTTTATTTGGCATCTCATCACAATAGTTCAACTTTAGCTCATAAACATATCATAACTGATCAGTTATATTAATTATATCATGTTTTTAACACGTTAAGCTATGCATAAGGTATTAGTAATAGGTAGGGACATTAATAGTAAAGAATTTGATATTTGGTGTTATCATATAGTATGGTTTATAATTAGTTTATCAAATCCAACATTATGTCCTAATGACTCACATATAATAATAATTATGATATAATGTCTTAAAAAATCACATTTCATTTTTTCTTTCATTTAATAACATGGTATGTAATTATGCCATATATCACATTTTATCATAACACTATAATGGTAGCATACACATATGACTCATATGATTTATTATATCATTTTTTTTTCTCTTTTTATTCTCGATCAATTTTCTTATTTCTTATATTCTGATAATTCAATTTCATAGAATATATCATATATATTTATATATATAGTTTTCTATGCTTATAATATATAATATATCATATTTATTGTATTTGACAAAAGAAACTATCGTTTTGGAAAGCTTAATTAAACAATTCTTATTTACATTATAGTTTAAATTTATCTATTTGGGGTGAAGATTGTTATGTTTTCATTCTTATTTTTCTTTTACTTACATAAATCAATTTATACAAACATTCATTACAATCTAGTCATTATTTTTCTGTTAACAAACATGCTCAGTAGTATTATTGCTTACTTTACCAATCCACATCTCTTTTGGTTAAATTTGCTTATTTGCCACTTCCTCAAAATTTTATTCTGAATATCAAGTGAAAATTGATAATCCAAAAATAGAATTAAATTCTTATTGACTTTTCTTCAAACAGCAACTTACACTTAAGACTTCCTAAAGTAAGGTTCTTCTAATTATTCCAGCATTCTAAGGTATCCAGATATAAATTCTGAGATGAAATAGCACTTGAAATCTTGTAGAATCATATCTTGCTACTCCTCATAATTTTCAACAGCTCAAAATCTTCTCCCAAGCTTTCCAACCTACTTGTTGTAACATGACCTTGCTGTTTCTTTCCCTTCCAGCTGCAGCTTCAGATTTCCACTTCAGCTGCAGCTCGAAATGCGTCTCCAAAGTTTTCTTACTGCAGCAATCCAAAAAATGTTTCAACCATGAGCTTGTTCACCCCAGATTTCCTTAACTGCAACAGCTATCTGCTTCCAACTCACACGAACAACAAGAGCCTTGCTGCAGCAGCAACATGTGTCAACGCAGCAGCTATTTGCAAAATTCCCTCTGAAACTCTCCCTTCTTCTGCTGCTAAAACAAAAGCTTCTCCTGGAGCTGTCCCTGCTCTCAACACATCCTCTTCTTCTTCTTCACTTGCTCTTGCTAATTTGCAGTAGCACCTCACGCTGATTCTTTTGTTGAGCAGCTGCCACCTTGCTTCCAAAGCTTCTGGCTGCTCTCCATCTCCTAACCCTCACAGCTCAAGTTCCTCCGCATGCCCATGGATTTCTCATGATAGGCATTATCTAACAACATGCTCAATTTGAATTTTGAATTGCTTTGCAAACTTTCATTCTTAATGAAATTCAATTAAAATATTATTATTGTATTTTGATGCATCAAATGCTCAAGCTATTAATTTTATTACCTTAAATACATAGTTACATGTTCATATACATAAGTTCTTATTTACACGTGCAAAAATAAAAAAATATGGACATTATATTATCCATACTCAAATTTAGATAAATTAAGTTAAATCTTTTTCTAAAATAATCCTTATCATAAAGGATGTCAAATTCAAATAATCATTAGTGTTTTTCATTTAAAGTTTTCTAGATCCCTCGAGTCTGGTGTGCTTGATAGCCATGAAATTTAACTTTCTTTGCTACGGTTTGATCTTCAAGTCCCATGAGTCACTAATTTGTTTGATTATAGCAAAAATAAGAATAAATATTGCTAATGACTTGTCTAATGTTTAGTCATTGATAGATAAAGACAACTTGGTGATTGTAGAGCTTAGAGGACAATCTATGTTCATTAAGAGGGAGCTCAAGCTACATTGTTTGGGTTTAAGTTATGTTTTAGAATGTAATGTTTATTTGATAAATTTGTTGCATAGTCATCTCAAGTATATTACTTGAGGTTTTAAAAAGTGAATAATGCTAATACTAAGTTAAAACAATATTTTAAGTCTCTCATATATTTAAAAAATTTTATGATGTCAAAATATTTGACAAATAGGATAAATTTATGATATTATAATTATTCTCATATTACAAAATTATTTAATATTATTTTAAATTATATTTAAATTATTTGTGAAATTTTGACATAAATCAGACTATTTGATGCATATTAATTGGTTCTTAATTTGTCTTACACACTAAAATTTCTTTAGAACTTGAAGAAAGCGGTATGTACCACTTAAAAGGAAAATTCATATGCCCTCAATTTATATAATGCATATATGCTTTTTTAGAGCTTAAAATGTTTTGCATATAATTTCTTTAGTACACATACAAAGTAAAATTATAATCCCATAAGTTTTATAACTCATACCTGAATTTAGTTGAGTTTAAAAACAATTATATGTGCACAATTTATATAATGCATGTATGTTTTTTTTGTAAAAATATGTTTACATGTATAATTTCTTTGTGCACACACAAAGTAAAATTATAATCTCATAATTTTTATAATTCATGCCTATATTATGTAGAGTTTGAAAACAATTATTTGCACATAACTTCTTTTAGTGTGTATTCAAAGAAATATTATATGCATATAATTGATTGCATAAATGAAGAATGATGCACATAGGAGGATTTTATAATTTATTTAATTTACTTATAAGTGGTGCATAAATTATGTGTATAAATTATTAAGCGTAATTCAAGCTATTGCTCATGAGAGGATCTAATCAATTAGATCAGACTACGACAATAGAGAAGGCATCCTAACACCACAACGTATGCTCAATTTATTGTTCAATTTCTTTTTTATTTTTTGCGATCAAACGGTCCCATCTCATTTTGGAAAGAGAAAGCAACCATATTCAAAGAGAAACATCAATAATTTTTGCTAAATTGGAAATGACAAAACTCTTATTTAAGGACTTATTGCATTCCTTTGTCTATAAAAGTGTTTACTAGCCATTTATGAAGTAAGGATAGTTTTAGAAAGATAATTTAGTGTAAGAAATCACATATACCTTGAGAAAAAACATTTCAAGTTTATTCTTATCTAATCATTATTGAGCGTAAAACTTAATACAATTAGTTGAGAACTTGGTCTACCTCTTTTTGTGAAACCTTGCTTAAAATGATTATAAAGAAGTTTTAAGCGTTAATTTTTCTTAATATTTGTTTTTGTAATATGTATCTTGTTCTTCCCTTGTCTTTGTTGGGATATGATATTGTGTTTTGAGTAGAGTTGTAAGACACTTTTCTGTATAGGTTGTAGACTTTTTGGGCATGGTATATTTTCCTCTTTTGAGATGTTGATGTGGGAATCCTTTTGGTCTAGTGTCACTCTTTTTGAGTAGGTTGTATAGGCTCTTTTAATACTTGTTCACCTATTCTAGATGTTTGGATGTCTCTTAATGGGCTAATGTATAAAGGCTTCATTCGCTTGTATTTGCAAAGGACAGACATGAGAGAAGTTAATCATTTGGTTGGAGTGGATGTAGATGTAGATGTAGAAGTCAATCATGTGCATTCTTTTCTGTATATTATATCTCTGTTGCAACTTATTCTCTTATTATGTTTTTAAGTCAATAAATTCTCAAAATGCAAAATTTAACCCTCTTATAGTTTCATATTGTTCTACATGATCTAAGGCAATAAATGGTCCATTCCTAAGATTTTCTTGTGCATTTGGCAATTTTGATCTTGATGTTGTTTTCGATGGCTTTAGGTTACTCTTGGTGTTCAATTCTGCATCTTAAACTTGATATTCTTTGCATCATCCTATGGTCTTTCATAATGATTTGTTTTCCATTTCAAATTGATGTTTGTTCTAGAAGCTTAGTTTTGGAGGTGCTTCTTAGAATTCTCATTCTAGACACTTGAAATAGTACATTAATAAGAGTAATGATTGTTTGGGTCCATAAGTGGATTACACTATGTAGACATGTTATATTACAAATAAGACACTTAAAAGGGTTTATTAGTATTGAAATAATATATTATCTTTGGGGCTCATGTAGTTCAATAATCTCTCATCTTGATGATGATAACCTTTTAAGTATGGTGATTAAATATAAAGTAAATAAAACTCTTCTAGAATTGTTGCATAATTTTGAATAGTAAAAAGTATATTATTTGTATATTGACAATATGGCATGTATGCTTGAATGTGAGCCATCAAATCTTCAATCAATCATTTGAAAGTTAATATCAGTTTATCAATTTTCCCACATAGAACTTCTCTTCCTATATAGATTATATATTTTTCTCAACAATATAGTTCTCCCCTTTTGGCATCATCAAAATGGCAATCAACTTTAGGCTTAACTAGTGGGGCTCATAACTTAATTTAAGCATCCCTTTAGTGACATGTTAGTGTCACTTGTTGGATTAACTATGTAATTTAATGGAGATTTCTTTATAATTTGATGATTATCCATTTTATATTGCATTTAAGCATTCACAATTTATACATTAATATGTGGCTAAATATGCAACACTGCAAAAGCGAAGAATACCTTCCATTATCCAACCTCAGATTACATCACATGACCACCTTTGCACTTTCTCAAAATTTTTTGCACAAAGCAATTCAAAACACAACCAGCTAATCATCTTTTTTCAATTGCTCAATTCTTAAGGAGAGTTAAATAATGGTTCCAAAGATAGAGCAAAGCTAAATCTGGATATTCAATTGATTTTCATTGAATTTAGCTTGTATCTCTAGATGACATTGTTGAACTTCACCTCTAAACTGTTTAATTTTTAGATCATTATTTCTAATCCCAAACTCAATAGTCTCAAGTATTGTTATTGAGTTAGGATTAGGAGTTGCATGTTGCTTCCTTTGAGCCTAAGATGAGCCCTCAAAGAATAGCATAGCTTTTTGATGCCCTTGCTCCTCATTCACCTTCACTTTCAATATCTTCTCTTTCTGGTGCAAAAGGTTTTATTCTCTCTTCATATCAACCTTGGTGAAGGTTCGTTAGATACGATCATTCGGTTCAGGCCTCAAATTGTATTTCAAGCTAAGTATTGGTGCTATAAAGTGTCCATGTCTTAATTTTATCTTTATTTTTGAAGGAGTCCTCATAAGGTCTCTTCGAAGACAAATTATTCCCCTTTCATAGAGTAGTATGTGGCCATTGAAAATTTATATTCCCTTTGCATCAGAGTGTTCATGAGGAAATGTTGAATAAGATAAGCTTGAAGAATCAAATGTTTTACCTTTTGAATTTGCAACTTTGAGGTTAATCATGCTACGAGGTTGTTTATTTCTCTTCAATCAAAACCACTATCCTCATAGCGTGGCCATATGGAAGGGAAGATCTGGAGATGGGTACTCCAGAGAATCCATTTATCTCACTTTTTGTGATCTTGATTTCAATGTTGCAGGTATAGTATGTGATTGAGATAAAGTCTTCACTAATAATGTGATTGTTGTAAAACGCTTCACTAATTCAGAGTGAAGGAATTGTTGACTTGATGGACTCTTTCCATCTATTCCTTCAAACATCTACAGCACTGTCTTTTGTGAGTGATATTCTAATTTAGTTATAACTGGTTTGGCTATGTTCATTATACATCTTTTCATTTTCTCATAAGCTTCATAGTCTGCTTTGGATCGAATCTTGATTCATCAAAGTTGTAGCTTGTATAGGCCCTTGCTGTGGTTTTGGATCATTTGGACTAAGTTCTTGCATGCTTTGCCATTTCCATTGTGCAAGTATGACCAGTTCTTCACAACAAAGGGAAGGGGAACCAATTTTTGAGGTCTTCTTAAATTTTAGAAACCAAATATTAGATAATCTTCTTAAATTTCATAGATTAGGTCAGCATTTTACCTAGAAAGTTGAATTTATGTGCTGTAACACTCAAAGAGAGTGATTAGGGCAATGGACAAAATCAGTTAAGTGGTGTGAACCAAGAGGGAAATTTGATTTTGACCATAGAAATCATCTTTCTTTTGAAATTTCATACTAATCCAAGCGCAATTCTCATAGAAATTCTTTTTCAATCTTTTTAGCTTCCCAAAATAGGAATGTTCGACCTCGGGCACTACCAACTCTCTTAAAGGCAATTGCTTTTAGGAAAATTGATAGTGCTTGAGGTTCTATAAATGGTGTTAGAGCCAAATGTCATGGGATCGAGTCTTAGTGGTATTTTTGGTTGGAGGGAGTTGTTGGCAGATCAGAGTTTGGTTGCATCCATCAACTCCCACGTTGCTCGAATGACGTGGATGCATGGGCTGGCTAAATGTACTATAATGCCAAGGTATTATGCCCTTCTTATTAGCAATTGTTTTTAACAACGTTGGAGGTCTTACAAATATGCTCTTTGCATTTTAGTAAATGTTAATTTTATTTGTTTCTTAAACATAAATGTTAAAAATTTATTGTTTCACCATTATCTATTCAACTGTCTACCATCATCTATGAACTATAGCCTTTCTTAGTGGCTACAAGCTCTTGTGTCCTGCTGCCATTGCCAGCAAATTTTATTATATTTTATTTTTTTCGAACTTTCGGTTTCTACTTCAGATATTTTATGGAGTAATACATTCAGCACTTTTGCACTCTTTCTGCTGTGTAGGTTTCAAGCCTGGAATTCTGATAAGGCAATGAGAACAAGTGAATTCTTTTTGGGTGGAAAAGAAAAAGGTTGCAGTTGGCTAGTATGGTTCTTTCAAAAATTATTTCAGTCTATACATGAAGCAATTAGAAGTGCTTTTCTGAAGCCTATTAAAGATTCAGCTCTGAAGGAGCCACGAACTAGGAAAAATATACTTGATCCTCAAGGACCTTTTCTTCAGCGTTGGAATAAAATATTTGTTCTCTCCTGTGTTTTAGCAGTATCAGTTGATCCCCTATTCTTTTACATTCCCCTAGTTGATGATGATAATAATTGCATACAGCTTGATAAAAATTTAGAAATCACTGCAAGTGTTCTTCGGTCTTTCACCGATGTTTTTTATGTACTCCATATCTTTTTCCAATTTAGAACTGGTTTCATAGCTCCTTCATCTCGTGTATTTGGAAGAGGTGTTTTGGTCGAGGATTCATCAGCCATAGCACGAAGATATTTGACGTCAAACTTCTTTATTGATATACTTGCTGTTCTTCCGCTTCCCCAGGTATCAAACCCATGCATTTATGATAGTTGATTGGATAGTTAAATTTATAACATTGTGCTGTGACTGTTTGATTTTGCATGAGAATTCAGTTGTTTGGTAGATAGATGGTTATCCCCTCTAAATAAATACTTGTACATAGCTTTATGGAGATGTATTGTGCTTCATAAAGCTACAGCTGGACAAGGTGTTATTTTCTTCGTACTAAATCTATCTTTTTTGTGGGTCCTCAGACTATGTAATCTATAAGCTTAACCTTTAAATTGAAAATAACACAGGAACGTGATTATGAAATTCCTATTTTGGTGGACATCTCATTTTAGTTGTTAGATGTACCGGGAAAATACAAACTATTTATAATGAATTTTTTATAATAATTTGCTGGGTTATGTATGTAAAATTGCCAATGCATTTGCCAACCATTATTAAAGATGATTAATATTGCATGATGGTTGGAACTTTGAAGTTCTTGCCAAGATTGAAAACCACTCAGTTTCTGTCATCTTATTCACTGAATGAATATCTTCTCCACTGTATGATGTGAATGATGTAAAATTTTGCTTTTGCCTTAAATTTTAAGATGTGACAGAACTTACTTCAGGGAATATGAAAGTCGCAAATGTAAACACCTAAATCTGTGCTAGCCATAACTTGAAGAAAGTGAGGAAACCCATTAAGTGATATAGACAGTTAGTTATTCATTGGTATTGGAGGCATGTTGGTCATCGGGGATGGATGAGTTTTATATCAAATAGATCGGATAGGTTTCAGCTTATAAAAATTCCAATTGCTCTCATCAAAATATTACTTTGTTGTAGATAATAGTGCAACCAAAGTGAATTATTATTATAAAACAATAGGAATTTTCAAATCAAATGTGGTTTGATAAAAAACTAACTCCAATATCTCTCCAAATCATGTCCAATTGCTGTGGTTTTGTGTTTCAATTAAATTCCAACAATAATAACAAAAGTTTTAAAGGTTCTTGCATGTCGTATGCCCTATTTCATTATAATAAAATTTTCACTGATTATAGGGTGACTTTTAGTTACTAAAGACAAATAAACAGAGTTAAACCAACATAGGATGACAGGAGAAGAGATTTATCATCCTAATGCAATCATATAGATTCCATTGGTATCTCATTTATCTATTAGACAAAATAATAAAAAATTAGTCATAAGATAGAGAACGTGGCTTATATCACATGGTGGACTTGATGCATGGTAATCTAGAGACGTGTAATGTTAGTATAAATTTATAGTTTTAACAATACACACAAATACATCAACAACAATAGTTAATAGAGAATAAAGACATTGCGAGCAAAAATGTCTTTATTGTGATCACAGATGTACCAATGATATGATAATAATTTGTCATTAGTATATGAAAATATTGCTTAATACAAAAATGTCACTAATGTGACTACAAGGACATTACTAATATCATTATTGGTAGATCTCCTAATTGATGTTATTAACGATGAAAGTGACGTAGTATTGCAAATGCTTTAGCTTAATATGGTTCAACAGATCAAATCTTAAATTGAAAGATTTGATTTGAGCTAAATTGAGCCATTTTTCTCTAAATAATTTTCAAGTTAATGAAAAATTGAAGTCTTACCAGGTTATTGCATTGCATACCCATATTAATACCCTATATTGCAAGCATCATCTTTAGCTATCATTTTTATCAATATACCAAAGCAGATCATAAGTTCAGATCCATATAAATGCTTATAATTTGAATCTTGTTCAATGTTAAGGCATACTTGCAAGAGTGCATTGCACAAATTCTAGAGATTCAATCCTTTATTGGATCATTACTATCCTCATTGTAGATGATTCAAGGGCTTTCCAATTGATCCAAGTAAGTCCATTTAGTAGGAAAGGGAGTTCATTGACAAACAAAACCCGAGGTATAAGACAGAAGCCATATTGAACCATGAGAACCTGTTATAGTTTGTAGCAAAAATAATATGTTGTGTTCTACAATATAAACTTATAACTTAATTTCTAAGCTTTCTCATCCTACTTACTAGATCCCATAATCATTGAATGGAGAATTCTCATATTTCATGAATCCAAAAAGTTGGAAAGTGGAGTAATTATTCATTAAAAGATGATTATAAAATGTGTTTAATCTCTTTTTATTAAATCAAAAAAGTTAATGATTTCTCTAGTCATCTAAATTTTAATACAAATATCTCAAATGATTTTTACAAGTAATTCAAATTTTGTGAATTAACTACCACAAATTCATATAGCAAATTCCTTTACATATTTTTTGACCTATCGTGTGATATATTTATTAATTTACACAATAATATTGCACCAATTTAGGATATTATTCAAATCTTATAAGCTTGTAATTTTGATGTCTTATTCTTTGAAAAGACTATGCATAAATGACCTATGTAAATGCTATTATTATGTTTCTTTTTGTTGAAGTCATAGGAGTAATTTAGGTAATTCTAGGATATTTTTTATTTTGGTAAATCAATCTAGAATATTTTGTTAGATTTATTATAAATAAATTTAGAATATTTTGTAAAATTTATTTTATCAAGATGTTGATTAGGTGGATTATTATTATTATTTGTGTGTATTTTTTAATTATTATTTTTGCGCTTAATCCTTTGTAATTGAAGAGGAATTTATTATTTTTCTCTCTTCCTAACGTCTTCGTGATATCAAGCCACAAAAGATAGAAAGGAATAACAGTTGATAAAAAATCGTATGACCACTGTTCTAATTCATCAATCTCTCATTCCACCAATCAAGCTCCTTCCTCTTTGTTGACATCGTCATCGACACCACCATTGGTGGAGTATATCGAGGCACTACTCACGATTGAGCCTGTTGTTAGAGTTGTTGGGTTTTGTTGGCGCCAGTTCTTCTCCTACATTGAGGTTCTTCTTGAAGACATTGGGCTTTGTTGATCAAGGCACAACAACATCATTGAAAACTTGAGAAAAAGAAAGGTTGTAGAAATTGAAAGAGTTATCTTGTTTTCTTTCATGATGTCCTACAAGGTAAAAAAAACCTATATAAACAATACCTTATCATCTCCTTTAGATTTTTTTAAATTAGTCACTCAAATCCTGTGATTCCCTCATTTATTTCTATATAATTTTAGTTGCAGAATTCCACCCTAAAAATCTTTGTTACAAAATTGAATGAGTAGAATTACCTTAATTGGGCTAAATCGATGGCAGTGATAAAATTAGATATTTGATTGGTGAGATGATTAAACCGGCAATAGAAGATAACATAAAATGATGATAGTCTGAGAACTTTTTTATTATTGTTTGGCTCATCAATTCAATAGAGTTGGCCATTGGGAAGCTACACCTTTTTATATTGCCTTAAATGCGTCGGAAGCCATTCGTGATCTCTGTCCAATCTTTGAAAATTCTTCTTAAATATTCGAGTTAAAAACTCAATTTTGCAATCCAAGCAAAGTGATCATGATTTAATCACTTATTACAATGATTGGTGACATTATGATAAGAGCTTGGAACAGAGAGAAAAATGATAAGATTTATATGTTTTTAGTCAGATTTAATTAGGGTTTGGATGTGGTTCAAGGCTAGGTTCTTATCAAAAAGCTTGTCTTCCATTTGAGAGGTGTTTTATAAAGTGAGACGTGAAGAAGCCAGGAGTAAAACTATATTGCATAGCAGTGAAACTACCTCTAACCTGGAAATCGAAAGATGACCCTTGTGTCAAGAGATACTAACTTTGAAAACCATGGACTTAAGAAGTCATAATGTGAGCATTGCAAAAAAGAACTTGTCATATGAAGGGCACTTATTGGTAATTTCATGATAAGCTAGCAGATTAGAAGCCAAAGTCCAAATGCAATGGTCAAGCCAATTAAGCTATTATTGATTCAGGTCTTCTATCAACTCGAGGGAGATCCTTTTTATCAAAGAGCAATTAGGGCACTTGTATAATCTATTCCAATTTCCAAACCTATCATTAACCACATCTTATTTTTTAGCTTAGAAGGATAATTATCTAATCATATCTTGTTTAGGTGTCGCTTGTAATCTTATTTACTCAGATTATTGATTCATGCGTAATTGATCATATGATTGTTTGCTTCAAATTAGTCACATTTTATAATTCTTGTGGAAGAAATAAAAAAAAGTCAAAATCGATGATGGTTCCCTCTGGACTACCATTGAGATTGGAATAATCAAACTAATTCCCTTATTAATTCTTCTTAATGTCCTTCATGTTTCCAATTTTTATCATTTATTATTCATCAATAAAATTACCTATAATCGTTATTGTCAAATTAATTTTTATTTCTCTCATTGTGAGTTTCAAGAATTAATCACAAGGAGAATAATTGACAATACTAGGAAAAGTGGACTTTGTTACTTCGAAGATGGAGTCAATTCAAATGAATAGTGTGAAAGTACATGATTTAATTTTGTTTTTTTTCTCAAGGATAATAATGTTATGTTATGACACCATATCTTTGGTCATTCTTATTTTTAATATTTAAAATTCCTATTTTTACACTTATTCTGGAATAAAAATCTATCCCTTTTTCAATGTGAAGTATATTTGTTTGTTGAACATCATCGTGCATTTTTTTCCTTCAAAAACTTTACTAACCAGTGACACCATTTAACATGATTCATAATAATATTTAAAACTTATGCCAACATCTATATTTTTGGTAGAGAATAGTATTTAGTTTTTATTTATCAGTCAAGATTAATTTGGGTTGATCTTATGAAAGAAAAGATCTGTAACAGAAGAAATTTTAAAAAATTTTATATCATGGTATTAACATAATTCAAGAACTCATTCAAATTTTCTGAAATAATAATTGTTTAGCATTTCAAGAAGCTTTTAGATAATTTTTTCTTGAAAACAAAATAGTTTATTTAACTTTTTGTATTGACACTTTACAACAAAAATGATTTATTTAAAAGAAAAAGCAATCACCTATTAGAAGTCGCATGGTCTTTATTTTTTATCAATAAGGTACCAAAATATCTTTGGGAGATGCATTTGTTATTGCTACTTATCTTATAAATAGGATATCTAATAAAATTATGAATTTTAACACATCTCTTTGTATGTTTTAAAAGTTTTATCTAACAAATAAGTTATATTTTTCTTTACCCTTAAAGGCATTTAGTTATAACACATTTATTCATATTCACTTTCATAGTTATGGAAAAATTGTGTATCGAGCCACAAAAATGTGTATTTGTTGGTTATACTCCTAATCAAAAGAAGTATAAGCATTTTGATTCTATTTTCAACGAAATATTTGTTATTATGTATGTTATGTTTTTTGAATTATACTCATATTTCATGTTTCATTTTCAAAGAGAAATCAAGAACAAAAATTCGATATCTCATATGACATTCCAAGCTGAAGATAATAAAAAGTCTTTCATTTGTCTACTTGAGAATCTAGAATTTTTTATAATAGAAATACATGAATCATGTATTTTAAATATTAAGAATGTTGGGTTTTTTTGGTGTGATATTTCATGATAATTATGATTCCACAATTTTTTTTAAAAAAATTATAGTTTTAAAAACATTTGACATTGTTTATTTGAGGCAAAGATAAAAAAAAAACAACCATTTGAATCCCTTACACTACTTAGAATTTGTGATATTTTCAAGCTCAACTTATTTCATCTTCAAGTTTTGAGTTTACTAGTTAGGAAACTGAGCAAGTACCAAGTCTGAGTCAAGTGATTCCAACTTTTCTATTGCACTTTGAAAGAGTGTGTGGTCCTATACTTAACATCCTCTATTGCATCATGTATCTTATAGAAATTTTTCATTTTATTTGGTACTTTTACCTCACAATAGTTTTGTATGGATGTTCTTAATAGTGTGTAAGATGTTTTAAAAATTCCTAAGTAGAAGGTTATTTTTGAGAAGGTAAAGGTTCTTGAGAAGAACAACATATGAGAATTAGTAGATCTATCAAAATTGAAGACTATAAGATGCAAATGGGTGTTTTTTGTCAAATATGTAAGTTTGATCGTTTTGTAGAAGATTTGCTTGGTTGTCAAAAATTCACTTGAACTTACGACATTAATTACTTGGGAATGTTTGCTCCATTTGCAAAACTAGGTACTATAAAAATTTTATCTCTAGTTGCTAATCTTAATTAGCTTCTACAATAAATGTATTTTAAAAATATATTTCTCAATGAAGATTTAGAGAAAGAAGTATATATGAAGTTGTCCTCAAGATTTGATGAAAAGTTTGGAACATAAGTGTGTAGATTGAAGAGACCTCTATATGGGTTAAAATGATTGTTGAAAGTTTGGTTTGAGAAATTTATTCAGTTTATCAAAAGTCAATACACTTCAGGGTAAGTTGATCAGTCAATGTTCATTAAATATTCATTAGAGGGGAAAATAATTATACTAATTTTTTATGTGGACAATATCATTTTACTAGAAATGATTTATTTTAGATTGATTTGTTTGAAAAAACTCTCTCATTTGTATTTGAAATAAATGGTTTAAGATTTTTAAGGTTCTTTCTTAGCAAAGGATCATCCTTGTAAATTACCAATCACAAACTTGATGGAAAAATATTCTTTTAATGGTCCTATTCTTTTTTCATGGTGACACACATTGAAGGTGAAAGATGTGTTGTATATCCAGGGAAGCTTAGGAGACCAAAGCCTGGGCTTAGGCCCCATGGAAAGTCAACAACTCCATCATCATAGCTTAGCTGATCAATAATTTGATGATACCTCATATCAATCACATGTGCCTCTTTTAACTGCCAAGGCTATCTTGGACGCTATTTAGGAGATTATATTGAACTTGAAAGTGCATATTAAGTCTGAAGTTAAAAATAAATTCAATGGCTTGAGATTAGGCTATTCAGATGTGGCTGAGTACTAAAATGCATTGCAAATACCTTGGCAAGAGATTTTCACGTTTTACGCAACTATGGAGATTTTGAGACCATAAAATTTAAGAACGACATGAAAAAATGTTATATGAGTTCTTTGCAGCTTTTAAAAAAAATACTGTGATGAAGTTCTGGAAAGAATTTTGGCACACAAACAAAGCCTTGCCATCCATCAGCGAACCTTTAATAGACATTCATGCAAGGCAAATAGATATTGTGTTATTCTTTGAAGAAAAAAAGTCCAAATGGTCACATCCTTTTGTGAGGGATTCATTAAGACCATTCCCTCTGCTATAAAGAATGCATTGAATCGATATAGAAGAAATAGGAAGATGGTCCACTATAGAGGCAAGCTGTGGTGCAATCACCTTAACAAAATTGGACACACTCTGGGGATTCACAGAAATTAATGAATTGGAAACCTTTTAAGTCAAATTAGAACATGGTTTTTAAAGCCTCTGCGGAGAAGAAACTTGAAATTGGAATAACAGTGATGCAATTGGTGTGTTCTTGGATAAGATGCAACTTGAGCAGCTGCACAAACTCTTTAATTCAGTATGCATGGATGTGCTCAAATGCACCAACCAACACTTTCTCTCACAAAGATACTGCAGTACATGTTTTGAACAAGTCCTAGTAACCTGTGTTTTGATTTAGGGGCCTCTGATCATATGTTAAGCTATTTTACTCCTATTTTTCATGCTTTGAATCATACATGAAAAAATAACTGATGATAATTTCTCTTTTATAACCAGCAAAGTTTCAGTCCTTGGGTCAAATGCAATTACATGTCCTCCATTTTGTTCTTCACGTGCCAAACTTGGCTTGCAATTATGTGTCTATTAGTAATTGACGAAGGACCTCAATTGTTTTGCTAAATTCTTTTCAACTTGTTGTAAAATATACGAGCAGTAATTCAAGAGAAGATTGGCAATGTTAAGGAGGATAGTGAACCTTACTTCTTTATGGATGAGGAATGCATAGAAAACAAGCATTAGTTATTGAGGATGAATATTTTCTTATTCCCAATGATAGTGCAATAATGTTATAGCCCTCCAAATTTCATTCATATTAAGCATTTACTCTCAACTTTATTTACAAGTAATAATACAAAGAGTCTCACACTTTCTTTTGAAATAACACCAATATATGGGGAGTACCTTACATCAAAAATGCGATAGTTTTGGTTTGGTAGGCCTATCTTTTAAAAGAAAAATCAAATTCTATAAAATAGATTTCAAACATTTGTTTTATGATAAAAAAACAATCATAAATTTCTATCCAAATCCTTGAAATTGGCAATATAAGAGATTAATTCCATTTAATTCTTGAAGAGTGTCTTGTAACCCATGGAGTCATTTATCAAAAACAAAATTCTTTAAAAGAAGAAATGCATACCTATGTGAGATTGCTATGGCTCTAATTATTATCCTGTTCTTGTTCTTAGTTGTGTTTTTGTCTTGGTGGACATCACCTCTCTTAAGACCCCACCATTATAGGAAACATCAAGTTTGTATGCATCTTGTGAGTTAGTCTCTCTAAGTTTAGGTGTTTCTTTTCTATCCCCTGCATGTACATCTCTATCTAATTTTGTCAATATGTTCTTTTGGTTCTATTTTTTGAACATGAAAAGGAATTTGCAAACAAGTGGAGATGACTTACGAAAACATGTTTTTCTTGTTATTTATGCAAAAAATGCACAAAGTGTGGATATAATATAAGCCTAGTTGAGTTTAGACTCAGGCCTAGTTCTCATGGCAATGCCCACCAAAATTCCCATCGAACACGAGTATTCCAACGAAGATAAGCGATACGTTATTTCAAGATCAATTTAAACTTCATATTATGTTTACCATTGTACCATATAAGAGATGACCAAGAATCTTCAAGAAATCTTAGCTTGTCCCAAATGGGGACAACTCGTTCAAGGATCGAGTGCCCTTGAAATAAGTGGTAATAGCTCATATGATTTAAAATTAGTTAGCATGCTTATTGAGTAATTCATCTAAAAAGATAATTCAAAATAATATGAAAGTACAATCATTATACAACTAGTGCTTTTTGTGGTAGCCAATAACTCGAACGCCTATTGTTGAGAGCAAAGATATTATGTAACTTGTCGCATGAACAACCTTGTTATGTGCTCATAATTTAGGCTTGAGCACAAATTTGTATTCCTTAGCAATCCCATCCATTTAACATGTCTCAACTTATGTTTCTTTTTAGAATGTAGGAATCACAATTCTTCATGGTTAAAAGTTAAGGTGGATTTTTGGAATATAGGTAATGATTCCAATGATAAAGGCATAATAAAGTTCCATCCCATAAGTATGATGCATTTATTTGGCTTTATTTAATTACTTGTTAAGGAAAATCACATGCAACTCTTTTAGATTTCACCTTTCCAACTCTAGGAGCATCATAGGGCATTGATTTTTTTTAAATCTAGGCAGCCAAGAATTAGTGCTTGGGTCTACATATTCTATTTTTGGCCAATACCATATTAGAACCTTGGTATTTTCAAACAGGTTTTTTTTAGATTAGATTGCTATAAATGCATTAATAAAATTACATATATGCATAAAATGTTTGTAAAAAGTATCTAATCTATGAAAATTTTTGGCATGATAAATATTTTATGTTGTACCACTCAATTGTAGGCTTGTGTTGAACACTTAGAGATGTGTCCTCCCTATGCCAATTAACTGATACAAATTTCTAGATTGTAGAATTTAAAACTAGATGTTTGGAACACATAAAGATGATCCCTAATTTAATCAAATAATTTTCAAAAATTCTTAGTATACCTAGCATAGATTGTGAATTTCACATTTGGGATTTGTAAATGTTTGTGATTCCCTTGTTCATTTCTACGAAAATCAAATGACAAAAAATAGATTTATTCAAAATTCTTTGTTGGATTACGTGTGGGTTGAAAGGAAACCATGTGATCACTATCAACAAGAGTATGTTAAAAAACCACATAGAGATTATAAGCAAAAATCAATCTGATTTAGTGGAAGCGTACAACCAGGCATAAGAAAGAATAGAGTTACTTGATGAGTCACACAATAGGTAATCCACCACAGATTGCATTAAGGATTGGAGTCACATCATAGCTTGGACAAGTCAGGTGCTCCCAAGGTCCATCAGAAGTTGTAAGAAATTTCTATGATCCATCAACTGTAATTTTACAACCTTAATAGGCTTATTCATAGTGTAATAATCAACCTACTTCACAATTCATTGAATTGTAATAAATCAGTGAAACTCAAAATCTGGAATCACGAAAGACTAGATGTCCATTTGAAGGGGTTAGCTTTTTGAATAGAGCAAATCACACATAACATGTATTGGTCGCATAGTTTAAGTACTAGGACATAGTATGTTGCCCTCGTTCTACCATACATGTCAAACATTTGATCATGTGAATGGTAGAAAGATGTTTTGTAACCCAAGTTCAATGGAGGCAATTGCCTATTTAAAACGTGGATTAGATGTCGAATCAAAGGTGGATCAATTGTTTAATTTCCAGCACATCATACTCAAGTCCAGGTTTAAGCTTGGATACATTACTTAAATGGTCATAAATCTACACAAATAATGTCCAAAATGATTGATAAAACAAGAAATAAATTTTATTCAACTAAATAGGAGTAGAAATAAACACTTTACCAAGGCATGTCTTGTGTCATGCATTGGTTCATGATAGTGTAGCTCATTCCATCTCTTTGAAGCAATGATGGCATAGTTCGTTCCATCTCTTTAAAACCCATGTCTCAACATCTAAGATCTGATCAACTTCAATGGTCAAATTTGGAATTCCATCAATCCTTTCGTATGTGAACTGACTTGTCACCAATGAGTGTTCCAAGTGGTAGTGATGTAGATGGAGAGGGAGTTGGGCCATGGGATAGAATAAAGTAATTGCTTGGAATGCGACAAAAGAGTTTAAATAAAGAGGAAATATAGTTAAGAGAATAAAAAAAAACAATGATTCAATCATCAAAGTGAACTCAAAAGAATGCCACCAAGCTAACTCAAACACTCAAGCTACAAAGCAATCCATTTTCTCTAATCATAACCAATTCATCAATCATCTGTTTATGAGAGATCATTTAAATAAGAGATTACAAATTATTTAATACAAAAATAAATTTTCAACTTATTTCTTGAAGATGTTCATGTCTATATAATTTTTTTTAATACAAAAGCATGTTTCATGCCTACTTCTTTAAAACTTCAATCAATATCTTTAAATATTTTGAACACTTTTATTAATGTATCATCTAATATATATCGCTTATCATGAATCGCTTACCATGAGTCACCACCACTTTGACTTTATATTTTTAATTATCTAACTACTTTAGAGGCTTTATTTTAGATTAGAAAAAAAAATTTAAGTTAATATATTTTATGATTTCTTAATTTATTTTTCCTTAACTAGTGCTGGACTAGCTCTATTAGGCCATGAATATCTTTCATTGTTGTGGCCTATGCGATGGGCTTATGAGAAACATTTTTTTATGCAATCTAAGTTTAAATTGTGTTCTTTATGTACTTCATGATTTTTATGTTCATTATTAATTGTTCTTTCTTATCTTGTATCAAGTAATAGTCTAATATTGTTGTATTGAGTCTCTTCAATTTTTTAGCAAGAAGTCTTTAAATCTCATTAATCCCTCTAATGAATTATCTATTGAACCTTTCATCTATAGTACTAAAAAATTGATTGTTAAAGGTTACTTATGTAATGTTGAACTACTATGATGACCTAGGCACTTAACTAGGGCAAGATATGCAATATCATGGTAAGCAACAACGAGATCTATCATAGTAGACGAAAAGTGTCAGCAATCATCTTAGTAATAAGCAAAGGTTAAAAATAATAGAATTAGGTAAAATAACAAGAGTAGATGATAAATCAGAAGTAGAAGCATGGACTCTATAACTCACCATCATGAAAGAACAATCGGTGTACAATGGGAAAATCCAAGGGCTTTTGTAGAGATTCTTTTTAAACAATCAATTCAAAAACATTAAAGATTGAGCATAGTCCCCAGTTAACTAAAAGATCCAACTCATAAGTGTTCTTCCTCAATTTTCTTAGATTTTCAAATAAAATTGTTCTTCATCCAAATTTCTTAAGGGTTCTTGAAGATGATCATTTTGGAACTAAACATGCCATAACAAACTCTCCCATTTCAATTGTCTAATTAATTTTGTGTTAATTAGCTTTAATTTTATTATAATTATAAGAAATATTTAATCTTAGTTGGACCTCCTACAACTTATACAAAAGTTGTTCAAATTCTTGTGCAAAATTACTTAACTTGTATGTAGGTCATAAAATTTCATCATTAAACAACTTAGTGGATATACTTTTTAGAGTTGTTGTAAGCTTTTTGAGCTTGAGGTAATACTAAATCCCAATTGAACTTATGTTTTTCGATAGGGGAATCCAAATAAATTATTTAAACTTTTATTTACAACTTCAGTGTTCCTATTAATCTAAGGATGATGATGACAAGAATTAGAAGTTTAGTATTCATAACTTTTATAAGATTTTCCAAAAGTGGCATGTAGATTTTGGATCCCTATTTGCTACCATTTTTTTAAGAACCCTATGATGCCAACAACTTTCTTATGCTATATCTTGTCTATAAATTGAATGCGTCATCAATTTTATTACAAGGAATTGAATAAGCCATCTTGTAAAACCCATCTATTCCTAGAAGTTTGTGCTATTCCTAGAATAACATTCATGCTCACATCTTTCAATGTCTAGTATAGATTGGCAAGGATGTGTAAAGTCTTGAATTCTATCTCATATGTTGACATATTCTATAGCTTTCAACAATTTTTGCCACTTTCTACCTATGGTCTTCTCATGCCCAAAATGCCCTCTTAGACTTCATGCATTTTCTAGTCTATAAAAGTTTTAGGGGGAACATGTAAGATTTCAAGCTTAGTATCTTTAAAATCATTATGAGCAGAACTACAACTATTTTACTTGATATAGGCTTGTTGTTAGTTCCTTTACAATAGTTTAGCATAAATATATATTCTTGCAAATAAGCTACTCACTTGGCATGTCTTAGTTTTAATTTAGGTTGAGAGTTTATATATTGCAAGGCTTTTTTTATAGACTATATATTGTAAGGTTTAATGGCCAAAAAGTAAAATAATAATCATGTCTTTTTTTCTCTTTTTAGTGAAACCCTAACTCCTGTAGAAAGAGCAAAGGAGCAAAAAAAAAAAAAAAAAAATACTTCCATAATTTAGCATACATGTAACAAGAATATAGAACATGAAGAGATAAGAAAAATTTCAATGCGTGAGGGCAAGCAAAATGAAGCTTGAAGCTGCAGGAAGACTGATTGCTAGGGAGGAGGCAAGAAAAATTGAAAGTGCTAGGCAAGAGGCAGCATTGTTAAAGTAGGGAAAGAGGTAAAGGGTATCACGGGAGTATTGAGTGGATTGGAAGCTGCTGTGATGCCCTAAATGTTGGCTTTTCCACTACGTTAGAGAAGAAGGTAATTGGAAAATGATGTTAGGGGGATGTTTTACAAGGGCATTAATTTCCAATATGTATTTATTGCATGTTTTAAAAGAGTTAGGATTTATATGCGCTTTTAATGGAACTTGCAGTCATAGTTATCTATATTTAAAACTCAATTGACCTGCTTGCAATGAGCATCAAACAAGAGGAACATGTTTATAATTTATCTTGAAATTAATAAAACATGTATGAGCAAATGTATCTTTTTATGGGATAATAACATTCTGATAAAGTAAAAATAAATTAAAAAAAATAAAAATGTTCTAGGTTGAGTTTATTTCCTTGCTTAAGCCCCAACAAACGTGAGAACCTACAATAGGCCTATTAGCAGATCCCCAGCTAGAATATTTCAACAATAATGGTGGGTGAAACCATTGTAATGCACCAAAGAATTATTTTTTTATCAGCTGCGATTAGCCTGATCCATTTGAAACTGATCTTTTCATTGGAAGTGAATGCCAAGTTTTTATCTAAAGGGGATTGCTTCTATATTTTTGTTTTACTTTTTAAAGATGGATCAACTTGTTTTATTGGTTGTAATACTTGTACATGCATGCTGTAAGGTATGATTGTTCATCTTTAAAGTAATAAGTAAGGTAAGGCGTTGCCTGTGTTTGAAATTCAGGTTATTGTGCTGTTCGCAGTACCAAGACTTCAAAAATCATCTCCATTGGATGCTAAGAATCTATTGGTGCTCATTGTATTATTCCAGTATGTTCCTCGACTTATTAGAATCATACTCTTGTATATGGAAGTAACAAGATCTGCAGGCATAATTACTGAAACAGCTTGGGCTGGGGCTGCTTTCAATCTCTTGCTTTACATGCTTGCAAGTCATGTAAGTTTGCTACGCTTGGTTATGCTGTTTTTATCTTACTCTGTTAACAAATGCACATTGTAAAATGACTGTTAGGTACTTGGAGCTTTCTGGTACTTTCTTTCTGTCGAACGACTAAATGCATGCTGGAAACATGCCTGTTCTATAAATGGTTGCAACACCACATCTTGGTACTGTGAAAGAGAAAATGTCCAAAATGGCTTCTTAGATGATGCATGTCCCGTTCAAAATGTTAACAGTACGGTTTTTGACTTTGGGATCTATTTATCAGCTCTTCGAAATATTGTTCAGACAACAGATTTTCCACAAAAGTTCTTCTACTGCTTTTGGTGGGGTCTGCAGAATCTGAGGTTTGTATATGGACCTATTTTTATTCTTTGTAAAGACTCTGAGTTATCAATGTAGATTTTGCATTCCACTTTTCTTTTTTTTTTTTTTTTTTGAAGTATTCTAATTGATTATTATAATGACACCAAATTGCCAAATGCTGCTCAGATCAAGGATGAGAAAATTTTTTACATGTGAGCGCTAGCTAACTTTGCTGGTAGTACTTAGATCCCGAGATTGAATAACATGAACCAAAGGATACATTTATCTGGCGAACTAAGGATTATATAAATATTGGAATATTAGCAATTGTAGTTATCATTCATTTGTGCATTTTTTCATCATGGTGCAGTAAAGTTTACTGCATTTCTTATTTTTTCTAGTCCGGATTACCATTTGTTACTTAGCAACTTCCTTATTGGTTAATTTGCTTCTGTTTTCTTTTTGCAGTTCTCTTGGGCAAAATCTTGTTACAAGTACTTACGTATGGGAAGTTCTCTATGCTGTTTTCATTTGTGTTTCGGGCTTGGTCCTGTTTGCACTTCTCATTGGCAATATGCAGGTATAGTAGCACTCGATTTTCCTTTATTGAGGGGAAATTATATGTAGGACCATCTTGAATATAAGTTTGATAGGCTCAAATCTTCTTCAGAATATTCTGTTAAATGGCTTTGGTATAGGACAAGTGTAATTACGATTTAACTTATGTGAAAGGCCATGATTGTCCTTCCTTCATCCTTCAATACTTGTGAATTTGGAAAGTATCGAAAATTTGAGTTCTACTTGGTTACAATAATAAAGCTCAAATAGGACTGTTAATTGAGGGCATCTTGGAACAATTAATGTTTAAAAGAGGTATAATTCTGGTCTAGACTTTTTTATTGAGTTTACAAATGAACATACAAGGCGTAATGAATAAAAGAGATTGGAATCAATGTTTGGGTTTCCTTTTTGTTGAAATAATTTAGCAAAGAGGGGCACAAGGAGTGAACTTCTAAAATTTACCGTTTGTTTGTCTATCAAAAAAAGAATTCCTTTTAGAAGTATGACTTGTACAAACTTCATTTGATTTTGTCACCTTAGTCCCACCAAAAGGAAAAGATGTCATTAGGTGGCAACATTTAGAGCAAGTCTAGTGGTAGTGGATAATGTGAGTTGACAAAATAATTTAGATGAGCCCAACACAAAACCAAATAGGCTACTAACTCAATAAAAACATACAATAATATATAGTGCACATGTAAATATTGAAATACACCTAGTCTTATTGTATTGATATGCCAAACACAATAATATAAGTCATGCACACATGTTGATAGCAACTTAATTATAGATATGGTTGACAAATACAACAAAACTAATGATTGAAACTACTTCAAATACTAAAAATGTCTCAAAATCTTGAAAATAGGTTTGGACCACAATATATGCCTCCAAATTAGATTGTTTGTTTCATTGACAAGGCTTAATATCCTCTTTGGTTGATCTAATCTTCTAATTTGAAAATCTTTGGATTCAAGACTTTTGTAGTAAATAGAGATGATATTTTCTCTTTCTCATTTGATTTGATGGTGACAATAGCAAAACTTAGAATCTTTCATGATTTGAAACTGAAAATGAGAGAAAATGGGTAGCTAAAATAAGAGAGAGAATGGTCTTAATTATTTGATTTCCAAAATTTGTTATTCAAAGTTCTAATATAAATTTTAGAACTTAAAAGTCCACCTGATGCTTATATCCCACAAGTTTTGTAAATGGTTTGGAGGGTTAAGAAGGCAAAAACTTCTTAAGTTGTTGATGGTATGATTAGATCCCCACTCAACCCACTTGAAGTTGGATTGAGTAGGTCCCAAGCTCCTCTCATTGTATTTCAACCCTTAATGTCTCATCCTTTCCACTTGCTACATGTACTAACTATAAATCATGTTAAATCAGAATTTTTATATAGAACAAAAACCCAACATTAGACAAGGGTGAAAATAAAACTAAAATAAAACCCGTTTCTTATGAAATAATTGTAGCTAAATATCAGAAACACATCTACTATAATATAACTTAATATCATTATCTTAGATATAATACCACAATATATATGAGACAATATTCTCAAAACTTTCAACAAGTTACTCAACTCGCATGTTTCTCTATTTACATTCTCTTTGTATATTTGCAGCATGACGTATAATATAAGGAAATGAATTTTATAAAACTTAATAAGCGAATTCTATGCATAATATTTGGGTATAAGAATGATAATAAAAACAGTAATAAAAATAAATATGACATCTCAATAATGTTCAAACAAATATCACAATAAATAATTAGTAGTATATTTTGTATCATATATGTTTACTCAATAGATATTTTATATTTTTTTATAATAATACTATATATCTTTTAGTAGTTATATTTTATGTATTTATTTTTTTATCTATCTCATTACTTTTCTTGTTTATCATTATAACTAGTTCAGATTTTTTTCTAAATAGCCAGTATTTTACATTCATAAGTATATTTTATCTCATCTTTATTTGTCATTCTTTTATATTATATTTAAACTTTAGATCATACACATATCATAACTAGTTGGTCATATTTATCATATCATTTGTGCATATTATATTCATAGTACATTAAGTCTTACATCAAAATTCTAATAATAACTACAAAACATCTTAATTGTATAATTTGTGCATATCACATTTGTAATATATTATACATTGCACAAAATATTAGCTGCATCTGGAGACATTATAATTATATTATTCTCTGCATATCAGGCTTTGCATAAAGTACTAATAATAGCGAATGTCTCAAATAAAATCTCTTAACATGGTGTATTACCAGTTCCTATCATGCCCAAAGTCATGTGCTAAGGATCATATATATAAGAATAAGTATGAAATAATGTTTTAGAAAAAATTATATTTTGTTATTATTTTTTTCATGTTATGATATCTAATCATATCCTATCACATAACATATGATAGCACAATTCTAGCTATTATACACATGAGACTCATATGGGTTATTATCTTATTCATTTTTTTAATTGTTCTTTATTAATCTTCTCTTTTTATTATATTCTGATAATTCTATCTTATAAAATATATCATGTGTGTATAATTTTCTTATGATTATAGTATATATCATATTATATTATAATATATTAACTACATTTCATTATTATTCAAAATTATATCTACAACCATAAATATTTATATTAAATTTGGTAGAAAATCATGACTGTTATTATGGTTAATAATATTAATTTTAGAAGCATATATGATTAATCCTTTATATATTTTTTATCCCCATAATGGTCAATTTTTTTATGCCAGAATTATGATCCATAGGGTGCACCATCCTCTTTGGATGATTGCCTATTTCATGAATCTTTGGATTCAAGACTTTTGCATGAAGTAAATATTAGATCTTCACTTTTTCTTTGATGTTGTTGATGCAAGCAGTGGCACTTAGGCAAAGATAACTTGTAATTTGAAACATAAGACGAAAGAGAAAACACAAAGCAATAACAAAAAGGGGGATTACTAATATTTTAGAACCCAAAAGTCTCTCCCCAATGCACACACTTCATTAATATTTATAGACAATCCCAAAGTTTAACAAAGCTAAAATACCAAGTTGATGATGGTTTGGACATATCATGCACTCAACCCTATTGTAAATTGGCTTGGATAGATCCCAAACTCATTTCACTTCATTATAATCTCTCAAGGTTTAAAATGTTAGGAGGGAGGGCCAAGCTATGTTCATCCTTGAGGGTTTCTCTCAAGTCTATAATAGCATTCAACTTATCCTTTGAAAATGACCCCTTGAGTAATGGGAATACCTTTCAAGTGGTAAATCTTTATTAATGTCATTCCTCAAGGCCAACATGGGTCTTAGGGAAGGCTTGGGAGTGAGGCATAGGAGGTTTCGATAATGATATCTCAAGAGAGATGAATGCCTCTAAAGGGGTTATTTATCACCTGTAACCCTTATTGAATTATTTCATTAAGTGGTCCAATCTTGAGAAGATCTTCTAAACATTGGAATTGTTGGGTGTAATGTTTTGATTGTCTGCAAATTCATCAAAACCTTATGAGTTCCCTTGTAAAGTACCTTTTTTATCTTTCCTTCAATCACTAACATCAATTAAAATTAGAATCGATTGAACACAAGGAGCTGCTCTCGATGTGAGATCAGCAACAAAAGAATTGTCATTTTTTAGGGATTTTTTTTTGTTGAAAAGAAAAGTGCAGTTCCAAACGAAGGGGGCCCCTCTAGGGTGACACTTTTAGGAGCAAGGAGCAAGCTTCTTGGTGTCCAAGTGTTAACTCCCAAGGGCTCGTGTCCGCCAAAAGCTGTCTTGTCTCTTTTTTTTTTAGTCTTTCCTTGCAATGAACCAGGCCACATTATTGATTAGAAGATTTGTCTTGCATGAATCAATATTACTTTTTCATTAAAGTTTATTCCATTTAGGTGATTCAAGATAATTTGAAAGATTTAATTGTTGTTGATGACCTTATTGTTATGATCTATTTCCTAAGCCTTGTTTGATCTATATGAGATTGTAGATAATGTTTTCTTCGTTGTTAGTTAGCAAACTAACATTTGATATAATAGGAGGATGATTAGAATAGTCAAATAAGAAAGAGTCTAATGAACATTAACATTAATATATGAGTAAAAGAGACGTAAATGAATGTTCAGATCAATTTCTTGGTTTTTTCTAGATTAAAAAATAACAATAAATACAAAATGAGAATATCCAAAAATGAATAAAAGACTATTAATAATAAGAGATTTTATTCTTTAAAATTACAAAATGAAACAAAATATTTTGAATTTTTTCAACAAACTATATTACTTGGGTAATGGCATTAGGTTATATGAATTATTGACAAAATGATGTGTCTTGAAGAAGATGGATTTTGTGTTTTCAAGAGAAAGCGATTGAATGTAAATAACAAACTAGAAATAAAAAGAGGCTTAGAATAAGTTGTGAAGAGGATTGGATGAATGTAGATGTCATGAACTAGTTCTAATGATCAAGATCATAACTTATGAAAATGCCAGTGAACATCTCTATTAGAGCATAGCCATAATTGTTTGTTAGCTAAGGAAGACTACAACAAAAGTGACCATGTCCTCAACATGGCCACAATGGAGCTCTGGTCGAACGACAATCTCACACACACCATTATATATTACAAAGGCAAGAAAGAGCGATGCCAGTGCAAGAGATAGGGAATGAGAGAAAGAAATTTGGTGAGGGTGCAGGTGGCATCTAGGAGATTGTGTGTGTGTGTGTGTGAGAGAGAGAGAGAGGAGTGGGCTTGAATTGGAAAAAAGAGGTGGGGAAACAGGTTTTGGTTTCCCTTTATTCTTTTAATTTAAATAAAACAATAGAATTGGATTGTTTTTACTTTGAATTATATGTAAATTTACAAATCAAACCAAAAGTTGACATGCAAATCCTACCAATTTTTTTTAAAAAAAACATGAATTTGAAATTCAGGTAATTCAAAAAAGCTACAACTCTTGAATCTATTGATCAAAGCTCAAAACTTCTACTTAATTTGGTTTTAGTCTGCACAATAACTTCTATAGATCAAATATTAGCCATATTTGACATAATGGCCACAGGTTCAATAGGGCTATTTCCAAGGTTGAATCGCACACCCCATTTTTCTTCTGATGATTCCATATGCTCATTTCAAGTACTTATATTGATGTAATTTCCACTATTACACAATTTTTTTTCAACATTGAGCATATCAATCTTTACAACAAGCTAGTTTACAAATTATTTTTCAACCATGAAATCTATTTATCATTACAACTAGCAACCATACAATGAATTATACAAATTGGATGGATTAATCACAAAATTTCTGGAAGTTATATTTAACAAAAACAAAATAATAAATTCACCCATCGTTGGTTTACAAACTAAGTAGGTCTCTGGATCATAAGTTAAGGATGCAGACACTACACAATCCACAAAGTGACTCTAAACATGACTACTTCCCTAATACAACAAAATGACTCAAAGTGATACTAACTGCATTCCTTGGAAATAGCAGCTTTGATTTAGTTTCATAGATAACATTATATGTTTTCTTATAAGCAAAAGAAAGTGAAGTCAAGATAAAATGGAAACCTATGCAAAATAAAATAAAATAAAATAAAAAAAGCCATCCAAAATAAAACCTTAACATTAATGTAACTCTGCACTTATTCTGAAATTTTTTGTGTGAGATTCTTGAAGCATTTTATGGCATGATTATTTATCAGTTTTTTCAATTCCTTGATTTAAGAAAGTTCTATTAAAAAGTTGCAGCAATTCTTGGTCTACTATTTTGTTACTGGCCTATTAAGTTCCTTGAGTTTCCCATCATCTACTGCGTCTTTTAGAAGTCTTCTTTCTGAATCAATTCTTCAATGATAGTGGTCAGTATTAGTTTTGATAAATTGTTTATTGATATCATTTAGATATGCTGGAATCATACTTTTTCATTCCCCTTAGTTTCAGTGCTTCAAAGTTTATGCTATTTGATTTTTAATCTATTTCAATACAAACTAAATGCTGAATGATCCGTTAATGTCAACTTTACAGACCTACCTTCAGTCCACCACTGTAAGAATAGAAGAAATGAGAGTTAAAAGACGAGATTCAGAGCAATGGATGGCACATCGCTTACTTCCAGAGAGCTTGAGGGATAGAATAAGACGGCATGAGCAGTACAGATGGCAAGAGACAAGAGGTGTTGATGAAGAGAGTCTCCTTCAGAACCTTCCTAAAGACCTTAGAAGAGATATCAAGCGTCATCTATGTTTAGCCTTGCTCCAGAGGGTATGTTTTTCCCCTATTATTTCAGTACACTATATGCCCACTTTATTATTGTAACTATTGTGCTAGCTTAAATTCCAGTCATTATCTTAATTAAGGAGCTTATCTTAATTTCTGTAGTCAACCACTTTTGTTATCTTAATCAAATTCCTATTTGTCTCTTGCCCTGGTTTGATTTTTGTTTTTTATTCCCTTTTTTGTATGTACTCTTTTTCCTTGCACTCCTCTGGTGCGCTGAACCTTTGCTATAACTTCTGTTTATCTCTCTTTTCATTAATGGGTAAAAGAAGGAGAAAAAAAGTGTCAGCAGAGGTGCAGAGAAGGTTAATTTTCTTTATGATGTGTGATGGTCCCAAAAATCTGACAAAGAAGATGATTGGGAGAAGTGGCAAGAGGAGGATAATTACATTTATCTGCATGTCACAATGAGCACTTTCCCTAATCCTAGATCCAACATTAGATGTTGGATCAAACGAACTATGCATCTTGGTCGTTTCATCAAATTAACAAGGGAATTTGTAGTGGGCAATGGCTAGTACAACATAAGGACAATCCTTCCCTCACAAAATAAAATTCCAATTTTGGACTAAGTATCATGAAACTGAACTATAAAAGAAATTTTCATAATTGAATCAACAGAACTAACGAACTAAACCTTTTAATAGAAGCCCTTAAATATTTGATATCTTGGGAGAACACAATGAAAACACAAATAATAATACCACAATTCACAACTGAGAAAAGTACAATGTTGTCCTAACATTATATGAAATTGACCTAAAAACACGAATCACTTGATAATCGCACCAAATGTTTGGTAAAGACTATATGGTAAAATCCAATTTTTGGGCATCAAGTTATTGAATTTTGGGAACAAAAGATGCATCAAAAGGTTTTCCTGTTACTTTTTGGTTAGTTTGACATACAACCCTGAATAAGTATGTTTTGTTCTGCTAAACTTACTGCTTGGGTTCCAACCTTACAAATTTTGAATCATTAGGTAATGAACCCTTCTAAATTAACTAATTAGTTGAATTCTGCTTTTCTTAGGTTCCAATGTTTGAAACAATGGATCAGCAACTAATGGATGCCTTGTGTGATCGCCTGAAGCCTGCTTTGTACACTGAAGAGAGCTGCATTGTTCGTGAGGGGGACCCAGTGGATGAGATGCTCTTCATCATGAGGGGCAAATTGTCGAGCGTGACTACAAATGGTGGAAGAACTGGTTTCTTTAATTCGGAGTACCTCAAAGGTGGAGACTTTTGTGGAGAAGAGCTTCTCACATGGGCGCTGGATCCGAATTCGGCTTCCAGCCTTCCAATCTCAACTAGGACCGTCAAGGCACTATCTGAGGTTGAAGGTTTTGCTCTGGAAGCTGATGACCTGAAGTTTGTTGCAACCCAATTCAGAAGACTCCACAGCAAGCAACTCCAGCACACCTTCAGGTTCTATTCTCAGCAGTGGAGAACATGGGCTGCTTGTTTTATCCAGGCGGCATGGCGTCGTTATTCGAGAAAGAAGCTCGAGGAAGCCCTTAGCAAAGAAGAGAGCAGGTTGCAGGCTGCACTGAGTACAGGCAACAACAGTAATTCTCCAAGCCTTGGAGCTGCCATTTATGCCTCCAGGTTTGCTGTGAATGCTCTGAGAGCATTACGACGGAATGGAACACGCAAGTCAAGGCTGCAGGAAAGGCTTCCTGGGTTGATGTTGCAGAAACCCTCAGAACCTGATTTCAGTACAGATCGTTAGCAGAACCATGGTTCTCAAGTCCTCTTCTACCTACCATTTTTTGTTCTCAGGCCTTCGGCAAGTGGCTTTGGATTTGCCTTCAAATGTTTGTACAATTATGAAGGCAGAAGACGTTGGGTCTTACACATTTTTTTCATTTTGGGTTTACCATTGGTTGCAATCTACAATGGGATGGCAGAAATATTTCTCAGGGTATATTTTTCTGATGTTAAAGACTGGCCTATTTGAATGTTACTTTGGATGTGGAGACCAGTGGTGAAGTTATTGCTGGAAATGTTGAAAAAATACGATTGAAAGAAGAAATGTGGTGTGTGAAAATATTGTTTTGTGAATTATGATTAAACATTTTTTAGATTTTAAGTTAATTCTTTATTTTGTCTTGCATTTTACCTAAGAAAAATGGAGAATTAAAATAAAATAATCTTTTAGTTAACATTTATATTCATGAAAAATGTATGAGTTAAGAATGTTACAATGGGTGTTCAAATATTTATACATATTATGTAGTTGTTAAAATATTATATGTTATAATATTATTATATCTCAATGTATAGGATATATTTTATTTGATAGCATAATATAAAAAAAAGATAAAAATGGTAAAGAATAAACAAAATAATATGATTAAGTTATGTAAGTTTTATATGTACATCATATATGATTGTGTTATGATAGAAGGCATTGATATGATAAAGTGATATATTATAATATGATAAAATATAATTTAAAATGAGAAATAATAGAGTTTTGAAAAAAACATCATCTTATGACTATTATTAGATATGATTTGTTTTTAGCACGTGTTGCTTAATGATAACAAGTTAAAAGACTATGTTAAGGAGCTCGTTCTTAGTTATAATTGGTATATTATTCAAGGTTTGGTAGACTACGTTTCATTATCATTATTATTTTGTATTGGATTTGTTGCATAGAGATATGTTTAAGATGGTCAGTTATAATATGCTTATAAATTGGAGTCTAGCAATGACATGATATGTCGTCAAATAGAAATGAGATGAGATTATTATATGAAATTGGGATATTTATCAATTAAGAAAAATTGAACAATTGTGTATTGAAACTACAGTAAATATAAAATTAATAAAAAAATAATTAAAAAATAAGGATGAAAAGAATTATCTATTTATCTATTTACTTATCTATTTATTTATTTATATAAATAATAAATATATATTATTTATTTGTTTATTAGTAATATACTTATACATAAGTATTATAGATATGTCATATTTGTATTATTACATTTTGTTATTATGTTATATTGAATTATTATTTTTATATACAAAATCATATGTTTTGCAAAACTTATGTTCTTACTTATATTATAAGTTATGTCATAGATGCATAAAAAGATAGAGATTAAAATGATATATAACTTAAGTATTTATAATATAAAGTGATTTGTGATGATGAGTTTTGTGTCATTATATGTTGTAGTTTGTATAATGGACATTTATAATAACATCTTACAATTGTTATACATGTGCACTTGTTATTGTTATAATTTTATATTATTGGATAATTCTATGTGCTTATGAGTGATGGTTTTGAAAAAATGATTTTGTATCATCATTCCTCTCCTAAATGATATAGTAGTGTCATTTATTTGTATTTATACTTTGATTAACTTGACTTTTATATTATAAATGCATTATTTGGTAGAAAGGATAGGTGAAGCTTGATATTGTACCCCTTAGTTAACCAAGGCATCAACAAAATGCACTTCAATTGATCACATTAATTGTTCTATTGATCACTTTAATTGTTCTATTGATCAATTGAACTTGATGAAATAGCTAGTGATGATATTCAATGGCATTAGAAAATGTCTTGTATTTTACATGATTTTCAATTAAGATGATAGTTTTTGTAATTAAAATTACTAAGAACAAAGATGGGAAAGGGGAAAAAAGAGTAGAATTTAAAAACATATAAAACAAGCCTCCTCAAGACATTACTTCATTAAAAATAGTTAAATGAAATTATTAGCTTCAATCATGATGCGAGTCAAACACATTACTCTCTATGATTTTTCCTTAGATTCACACAAAATTTGCTTGAATTCATGCAATAATAGTAAATATTCATTAAAATATTAAGAGGAGTGAATTTTGTAGGTTTACACAATAATGCATGAAGTAAAAGATGAAAAAAAATGATAATAACATCTCGAATTTTATAACATAATAAAATTATATAAATATTTCAACTTTTTATATATATGTTAGATGCCTTGTAAAACATTTTAAAAATGATTTAAAATAAAATATTTTAAAGCATGACAATAAACTTATTTTCAAATAAGGCTTGTTGAGATAAGTTCAATAGCACTTGTTAAGACTAAATCAAAATTCATTTAGATTTATTATAGATTTTTAAAATAAAAAATTTTATTAAAAATTGATTTTTATTTAACTAATTAAATTATCTCTATATAGAAATAACTTAAATTTCTTAGCTTCTACTTAATTTTAAAGCCCAACCCACCTCTTCTTTGTGATTGGACAAGCGACTTAAAGTGAAAATCCTAGACAAGTGATGATTGGCTTTCGTTGACCCATCATGCGAAAATGCTCATTAGAGGAAAATTAAGTAATTCTAGTCTTCTGTTCAACTAATTCTAATTTTAATTAATTTTGAAAATTGAGGGAAAGATAAAAAATGATACTTTATATAGGCACTTAAAAGGTTTGGATTTGTAGACAATCAAAACACTACACCTAGCAATTCCAATGCTTAGAAGATCTTTTCAAGATTAGATCGCTTAATGAAATACTTTAATAAGGGTTTTATGTGATAAATAACCCCTTGAGTGGCATTCATCTCTCTTGAGGTATCATTATTGAAACCTCTTATGCCTCACTCCCAAACCTTCCCTAAGACCCATGTTGGCCTTAAGGAATTACGTTAATAAAGATTCACTACTTGAGACGTATTCCCATTGCTCAATGGGTCATTTTCGAAAGACAAGTTGAAAGCTATTATAAACTTGGAAGAAACCCTCAAGGATGAACATAGCCTAGAGAGACCTCCCTCTAAACATTTTAAACCTTAAGAGATTATAATGAAGTGAAATGCATTGTATATGCATAATGTTGAATAATTACACTGTTTTTGAATATCAAATTTTAATAAAATATGAAATATTTTATTATAAGGATATTGTGCTAAAAATAGGTCATAAAAATTATAGTATATATCTAAAAAGGGGAGAAAAATACATTATTATCATGAAAAATATCTTAAGTCTAGTGAATTTGATGTCACTAAAATTAAACGAGTATCAATGATTTAATCAATTGTTGGAGTTCATAAATTAATAAATGATTTTTAATGGATTAATAAAAAGATATACTAAATCCTTAATTTAATATATGTGGGTTTAAGTATTAGTTAAGATGGTTGAGAGAGAATTATGGGAGATTTTTGCCACTAAATTGAGAGAATTTGCGTGCATGGAGAAGGCATTTAAGTAAAAAATTCAATCCAAGAAGACAATACAAAGGAATCATATTTCATTCCAAGGTTAGCATTTCCCTTATTTTAATTTAATTTATTAAGAATGTTAGAGAAAAAGAGATCTAATGCTTGAAATAGAGTGCTAAGAGCAAGAGAAGATCATGTAGAAGGGTTTTGCAATGTTAATTTAACTTTGCTTGAAATTTATACAAAGAAAAATTAGGTCATGAAGGAGAAATTTGTCACTCTAGGTCTTTGTAAAACAATTTGATTGAGCAAATAGACTTTTGATGAAACATTAAAGAAGAAGAATAGTTATAATAGATGTTCATTAGATGGCCCAACAATCTTTTGATTAGTGATCGAATTGTTTGATGGTATGACATCATAGTTTTATTGTGTCAAAATATTATCACATTGGGTCAACCCATCTTGACTCAAGTAGGTCTTGTCTTTTACACAGAAGAGTTTAACCATAGAATTCTCATGAGATCTCATGCAGTTTTTCCCTTAAATGTGCTTTTACATTTTAAGATCGAGGTATTGTATCTATAAACTGTAATCCTTTCCTAAATCGTCGATATAGAACAATTCATTTCTTCACCCCTTAAAAGCTTTATATAGGAGCCATTATTTGATTCAGTGATTCCTTTTTTTCAAGACATCACTCGACATCCACTTCCCACCATCTTTGGTGGTGTAGGTAGAGACAATCGAATGGTCTAATAGAGTAGCTAAAATCTAAATTGTGAGCATAGAATGATCTGATGAAAACTTGAGATAGATCAAACTAAGTGTCGAACACACATTAGACAATCTATTAAGAGGGAATGATTAGTTCATTAGCATTGGTGAACAATCTAATAAAAAGAGCCTTTTCAAGCCCATAGGTTCCATTAAACTCTTAAAGTACAATAAATATAACAAAATATATGAATTATATATAAATATAAATATAATATGAACTTTATATAAAATTATAAAAATATAAGAGATAGAGAAAGAGGAATAAATAATCCAATTTCTAGTAATCAGATAGGTATTTTTACAATTTATTAATTGCATATGATATAATAAATGTCGAATAATATGTGCTTTAAGCACTTATGTTATATATTGTGTATTGGATATTATCTATATGATTATATGTGTGTGTGTGTGTGTGTGTGTGTGTGTGTGTGTGTATGTGTGTGTGAATGTATGAGTGGATTTGCATGATTACATTGGAAATATACATAAATTTAGTGATTTTTTACTTAACATATTATTATATTTTTTAATCATAGATGGGATGCAAAAGTTTTTTAAAAATGTTAAATTTTGGATTCAATTGTGATTTTAAAAGGGGTGGTTTAGATCATCTAAAGTGAATAATGTCATGTAAAATTGGAAGGTATTATCCTTATAAGAAGAACCTTAGTATTATAGAAAAAGTGATATGACAAGGAAGAAATAATCAGCTTAGTCATGTGAACTTGTTGTTGTGGACCTACTTAGGTATATCCTTGGGTATAGCTAATAATAATTAACACTTTGAAAATTATAACATGAAATTCTATATAGATGATAAAAATTAGTAGTTATCTAAAAGGAGTTTTATAAATGATCAAGTGAAAAGGAAAAATAAATTAGAATAAGCATTTGATGTAGAAAGTTGCATTGCATGGTTATTATATGTTATTTTTGTAAGACAATGTTGTTCATTATTTTATTCACTTGTATGCTATAAATCCTAATGTGTGGCATGACAAATTTTTATTGATCAATATTATATCATATAGTATTATTTGTTGAAACTTTGATAATTTATTTAACCTACTTTTGACTTAAAATATTTTAGGTTATAATGATGTACATCACAAGAATTAAGAAAATGATGACTAGCTTGATGATAACACAACATAGTTTTTTATATTATCATGGATATTATGTATTAAGTTTTGGAACATTGTATCAATAAATTGAATTGATAGTTAGTGATTTTATTTCTACTATAAGAATATATTTGTTTAAATAATATTAATTTGAATATATTTTTTTATTTGTTAAGAAAAGATTTATTAATATTTTTCATTGCAATAAAGAGCCAAAAAGAGATTAGTTTTACAAAATAAATGCAGATGATTTATGGCTCTTTAATCTAGAGAAATTTTATAATAAAAGTGATTGTTAATTATTATATGGATTTTTTTAAAAAAATAGTTTCAAAATTTAATGACTTCTTGTTTTTAGTATGATAGCATGTTTTTGATTCAACATTATATTGTTGTATATTTGCATGATTTGGATTATATATGATGCTATCATGTTATATTGTTTCATGTGTTGTACCTAATATTATTATTATTACTAAGTAGATACATGGTAAGTATGTGCATGTGCTTGATGTTATGATGTATCATTTTATGTCTAACACAATTTGGATTGTATAATGCTATCAAGTTATATTATTTTGCATACCTTGTATTTCTTATGTAACATAATAAGTAGGGTGTGTTTGTTGATTATTGAAGAAGTACATGATAGCATGCGATTGACAAGACACTTACAAGAAAATATGTGTTTTACTATATGTTGGCATGACACATGTATAAACACAAAATATACAAGTAAATTAAAGGAAACACTATTTGATGATAGTGGCCTAATCTATATAAGGGTTAAAAATCCTATGAGATAAAATAACTTATTCATATGAAGAGTTGAAAAATTCTTATGTGATAGAAATATGACATAGTTTATATAAAAGAATTGAGAAAAACTCTATAGGATAATAGTAGTTAATCTATATCAGAGAAGAGAGGGGGGAGAAATTAAGAAATTCTCGTAGGATGAAATAATGGCCTGATTCATAAGAAAGCATTAAGGGAAAATCTATGGGATAATAACAATATAATCTATATGAGGGGTTGAAGATCCCATGGGATTAAAATGGCTTATTCATATAAGGAGTTGAGAAATTCTCATGGAATGACATAATTGTTTTTTATATAAGAAGTTGAGGTATAAGACAAGATAATTGTTCTATTAATTTTAAAAGGAAATAAGAGAACTTGCTAAAAATTATAATTAAGTAAAAAAAGAGAAATATAAAGTATAATAAACATATGATAATTATATCTACTTATTTGTAATTTCAAGAGCAGATAATCATTTAATCATGATCTTACATGTGACATTAGCTTAAACAATATATTACTTCATATATTATGATTGTGTTATGATATTTTCTAAACTTGTAATGATTAACTTAACCTATGTTTGGCACTCATAATTTTAGATTTATAAGATGGATATTAGAAGCACAACGATTAGGTGAGTTACATGCTAACATGAGAAAGTAATGAACATTCATGAAATCTTATTTTGAGACATGCCTAATATATAGTTAAATTGTATTAGCTATAAAAAACTATCAATCTTTCTTATTTTTCATTATATATGATATATATTTAAATTTGTGAGATGATGTTTATATATATGCATGTACTATATAATTAAATTGCATGAATAATATAATTAAATGTGTGAACGATTTATATGTATATAAAGAAGGATCAAATATATTGCATACTCTATCTATTTAAAGTTTAGAATTAATGTTAAAATGATATAATGATTGCGAAACATAGGCCTAAGTTTGTGACAAAATGATGTGAACATTACAACTATTAAAAAAATTAGAACCTAATCATCTTATTATAGATTTGAATCACTTGGATAGCTTACATTTAGTTGAATGAGACAATTCTTTGAATACCCTTAGTAATTTGTAAACTTTCAAAATAGTTTAAGTTTGGACATGAATAGCTTTTCCTCTCCTTAAAACCTCCATATCATAAAACATTATGAAAACACTTCTAACAAGTGTCATTTATATCTAAACCATAAAAATGACACAAAAAACTTGATCATATATATTGTTATGAAATAAATGCAAATTGTCTAACTATAGTTAAATTATGATAGGTGCTAAAATGACAATAATGCTCAAAACTTCTAAAAAATATGCTTTTGTGACTAGAATAAACTTGGAATGCTATAAAACACATTTAATTAGCCTTAATAAAACTCTAAATCAACTATTTGACTTGTTTGTTCTCCAAAAACTCCAAGATAGAAGAACACAACAAATGAAAAATTGATGCAACATAGTGCACTTACATAACAAATAGTCTGGCCACCAATGGGCTTTATTATTAATAATCTAAGTTTAGTTACTTTTATTATATTTTTTTATTTCTATCTTGAAAGCGTGAGTTGCATCATAACAATATTCTTATAACTTTCCAAGTATATAATGAGTTGTTTTAACACATTTTAGAGGTTCACTCAAATTTCTCTCTATGGTTATGCAAATGAACAAGATAAATTATATAAAAATAACATAACATTTAGTGATTACCTTCTTATCTTAAGGCGATTGATTGAGTTCAACTATCTCAAAAGGTCACATAACTCTATGATGTGGTTAGGTCAAGTTGCCCTGGTTTGTTAAGTGAAACCTAAAGTGGTCTCTATTTCTCAATTGATTCAACATTATTTTTTTTTATCTATTATGCACTCCAACTCTCTTTAACTCATATGTATCCAAGCTCTTTAGAGGTTAAAAATGATATATTTCTTACTACAATTTTTTAGTTTAATTCATATTAAAAAAAGTGACATTTTTGTTTTGACTTTCTTATTGAGTCAAGGAAAACTAATTTTATATTGTGATTTGTGCAAGTAATAGTAAATAATGAATATTAGACATTCATATGTAGGATTCTATGAGAAATTTTGTTGCCATTGAAGTGACTTGAAGAATAAAGTAGTATTTTATAGTTTTCTTATTTCAAGATGATTATTGATTGCTATACTAATTCATTTTCTTACTATTTGGTTGACAATTAAATTAACAGGTGATTCCAAGAGTTCATGAAAACCTTCAAAATCGTTCATATTATTAATTCATGTTTTTTGTTACAATTTTTTTTGCTTTAACATTATATTGTTATTTTAAAGCATAAACACAAAGCTAAGCAAAAATACCAAAGTTGCTAGGCTTTTGATCTTAGCCTTGTCAAAATGAGATCGTATCATTATAAAATGCTTTGCATTTGAACGTAAAGTTGTTTGTAACTTTTCTTAATTCAAAGTTTTCTTTGATTCAAGTTTTAAAAGGACTTATAGATACTTTGATCAAAATCTGTTAAAAAACTTAATGGTTTTTGGATTCTCTATTGTTTAATTAAAAATCCTGTCAAAAAAGATTCAAAGGAAATGAAACTTTATAGTTTAAAATTTTATTAATTTTTAATAATAGTTTTATAGAAATCTTTAACTTAAAAAGACTTTTTAGTCATGAAATAATTGGATTAAATTAGATTGTATAACTATTTTAGGAAATATAAAATTATAATTGTTATCATTATTTGAGCATTAATTTTAATAAAATTTATGTTTAATATTTTTACTTTTGACACCATTTCAATAGATATTTTTTTTCAATTGTTGCACAATTGAGTAACCTTAACTTCAATGTTACTGTAAATTAAACTCTCTTTTAGATTCCTCACCCATATTATTTAGCACTTTGCTAAACCAATCTTTAAGCCATCTTTGCTTATTCTTTATTAATAACTAGGATTTAGCTTTTAAATTCCAATGATTTGTCTGATTTGATTTAATGGCATGTGTGTGAGTTTGTAATTTTAGCTTTCACTACTATAACTTCAATTTTGTTTCATTGCTTAGATTTTGTTCCGTACTTGAATCAAAAAAGAAAATACAAGAGGAGAAATTATTAAGTTTTCGACATTTTCTATTCCATTTTACTATTATTAATATATTTTAGGCCAAACTAATATCATAAGATACATATACATTATGCAAGCTCACTATTATTATATCAACACTTAGTACAACTTAGATACATCAATATCATAAAAAATATCATGATTCATTTGTAGTGAGATATATCTATAACAATCTACATAGGTGAAAATAATTATATTGATCATTTTTATAATATATTATTTTATTTATTATATAATAATTTTATCACAATAATATATTGAAGTATTAATATTTTGATCAATACTTCTTAACAACATTTAATTAATAAAATCTATATTTCAAATATACTTTTTAATCATTTTTATCTATTTTAATAATCATGCACAAAAATATACCCAAAAGAAAAGTTGTTTTGTAAGAACTAGTCAAAATAGAACCATGATTTAAAAAATGTCATTCAACTTTATTTTTTTTAAATTAATTACCAAAATTTTTTTTATATATTTTTTTCTATATATTTAAAGATTCTTTACAATAATTGATTCGATTATTTGAAATAAAAGTACATGAGAAAGCGAATTCTGATTGAGTAGACGGCGAGCTGATCCGTTAAATTCGCCTTGCGGCGCGGCGCATTCACGTCCTCGCTTATCAATTGGTTTTTGAGATGTGCGGAGAGGATCCTCAGAAGTCAAGATATATAAACGTAGTTGGAAGAGGCTGAGCAGCTGCTCATTGATACGATCCTGCTCCACCCGATCGCAAAACCCTAACTTTTTGTTTCCTCATATAGAGTTGTCATTGAAATGGGCAAGCGAAAGGGCGGGAACAAAGCCCTTGGGCCTCTCAGCGAAAAGAGTGGCTCTGCCAACGGCTATCTCTTTGGTGATCCGAAGATGACCATCGCTGTCCCAACCATCGCAGACACAGCAACGGCTAGCGTCGTCAGTGAGGATTTGGTGGTTGTAGATGAGAGGACAGACAGCTCCAACCTCGAGAACCCGCCGGAGAACGAATCCGTGATCGGCGGCGACAAGACCAGCGCAGATTACTACTTTGACTCCTATTCGCACTTCGGTATACCTCCTGTTTCCCTTTTGTTTGGAGACTTGGTTAAAGTTGGCTAATTTTTCGATGGCTTGTTGGAAAGTCGATGATTTGTTGATGTTTGAGGAGGTCTTATTTGTTTCTATGCTTCGCGATTAACCTTCTTTTTCTTGTTGGGTGGAAGGCTTACTACGTGGCTCACTACATTGTCCAAGTTTTAGTCGGTGTTGGAACTGTTATCTTATATATGTTTTGCTGTTGTTTAGGGAACTTCAATGTTGACTAAAAATTATGATTCTTTTATACAAAAGTTAATTGTAATGCGTTAATTCTCCAGTTTCTTCTACATTTACTCAAGATATCTGTGTAATGGAGTATTCAGCAATACATATGTTATCTTAAGTTAAATTCAAATTTAAATTATATTTTCTAATACTGCTGACCGATTGTCTTCATCTTTCTCTTTTCAGGAATTCATGAAGTAAGTGCCAGCTTGCGCTTAAGTACTTGCATTCAGAGAATATGATGGTCTCAGTGGGTGTGCTTCTTAGGCTAGTTAACATTTACTGAAATAATGATAACAAATTGGGTGCTCTTAGACTACTTATCAATTTACTGCAATTCAATAACAGTCCAATATATTAAGTTGCTAAGTCAAGCAAATCAAAGTTCCTCATACTTCTACCTAAAGTAGGCAATTTGCACGAAAACATAATTTTTATTGCATTTCTTTGCAAACTGTTTGGTCTATGTTAGTGATTTGTGTGGCTATAATTGTTTTGCTTTTGCAAAGTTGGCTCCAGTTCTTATTTTTAATATTTTTTTTTACTGCATTTTTTTTTCTTGTTATATCCTAATTGTTTTTGGTTTTGTTTGGTACACCATTTTTACACTCAGTTTTTTCAAAAATAGTTTTTAAAATGTAATTAATCTTTTGTCAGATAACATTTAAAAAATACACTTTTTTATAATAAAAAATAATATAAGGTGTGCAAATAATAATTTTGTCCTTCCAAAATAATATTAAAATTTCATTCATTTTTTGTCAAAAAGTCAAAGACTACTTTGTTCATTTCATGACGCTAATTATTTCATCATGTGGTTATCCCAAATATTATCAAACACAACTTTTCAATAACATTTATCAATAGTATTTTTCATACATATTTTTTATTAATTAATTTAATATCTTGCAACAGATGTAACTTATGGAACCTTATTTGTTTAACCTCCAATATTAACCTTAACTTCAGCGACATAAGATATCGTAAGATGGATTACCTTACCTCAAGATTATAATTAGAGTCAATGCTAAGATATTTGGTTTTGTATGATAACAAATGCATGCAAAATAAATATGCTCTATGAGTGTTTTGAAAGAAGAAATCAAATACTTCAATTAAAATTAAAAAATAAACTGTTCTGAGACGAAGTGATAGAATTTTGATGCATAATTTAAAAGAAACATTGTCTCTTCAAATGATTCATAATGGGTTTGCATAAATTATCAATATTGGATTTGTTTTTATTGTAATATCAATTAACCTGTGAAGTCTAAACATACAATTAAAATGGATGAACTTTTATACTTAAATGGATATGATCATACATGTGCTCATTTTGGATGTGGTTGGTGTTCAACCAATTAAGGATAAACTTAGTGGAGATTTTTAGATGATTTTGATATGTTAAATATAGGTCACGTAATGTTCTAATAACAAAGCATGAGTTTTTTTTTTTTTTTTTTTTTTTAATAAGATAAGAGACAAATAAAAAAATATAGGGTAAGAGATTATGAAAAAGGGTATGGTGTGCTTTGATATTAAGGAAGAGTTGTTAGTCAATAGAGTGTAAGGGCAACAAAAGATTCGTTTAATTGGCCCACATGGTGGGATTAAGGTTTGTTGTTTTATAATATAAATTTATAATTTTTGTGTAGATCTATTATGATTTTTTGAGGGGTCCATATAATGCAAGTGTTTTTAGTAGATTTCTTATTTTTATGCTTTATTAACTTTACTTTTGAACTTGATTAGGGATGGGGAACTAACCTTCAAATAAAAATTAAATGTCCTGAATTATTATGTTTTTCTCATCATCAAAAAACAAATTATAATCTTATCTTTATACATTTACTTTATTTCAAATATCATATTTCGATTATAGCTTTCTGAACATTAACACATGTTGACCGCACTTTCTAATATCAACTTCATTGAGTTCTCATTTCTATCTATTGAAACAGATGGGGTTTTTATATTGATGAGGTAAACCACCTTCTAGACTTAAGTGTACAATAACCTACCAACTTAACCTAATTCCTATTAAATTATTATTTTTTTGTTTCTGAACTCTGCTTAGGCATATTGCATTTCTTGTTGATCCTTGTCCTTGAAATATTTGGTAAACCATTCTAAATGAGCAAGTATTGGAGCATTTTTATCTTGTTTTGTGTCTAATGTAAGATAGTATGATAGTTTAATGCCAATGAAACCAATAAGTATAAAATAACTTGTACCTTCTCAAGCTTTGTATGGTATGACAATTCCAGTTTTTGAACTTTCCTGATAAGGTTTTAAAGCAGCCTATTTACCATTAACAAGAGATAATTGGCATTCTATCTTGGTTATGCAGGAAATGTTGAAAGATGTTGTTAGGACCAGAACTTATCAAAATGCTATTTATCAGAACTCTTTTATTGTGAAGAATAAGGTGGTTCTCGATGTGGGTGCAGGGACAGGAATTTTGTCTCTTTTCTGTGCAAAAGCAGGAGCAAAGCATGTATATGCTGTGAGTTCCACATCTTTTCATTTTAGCATTTTTGTTTACGAATTGAAGTAGAGAGATTGAAATAAACAAAGCCTTTTTCATCGTTCCGAAATTCTATTAGTTAAATAGCAAAAAGCTCAGATTGGTTATCATGCAATGTAGAGAAGAAAGCAAAGGGTTACTATGCAGTGGGGACAAGTGTTGCCTAGAAAGGTGCCTTCAGCATATTGGAGAGTAGACTTGTAAAATCAACAATATTTTAAAGGATTGCTCACGTTTCCTATCAAAATGAAGTTAGAAAATGGGAACCAGAAGATTTGTTGTGGAAGAGGAATAGTGAAAAACTTTTCTGCCAATAGCATATGTTTTTAGCATAGAAGAGTTAGAAGTTGGCCTCAGCTTCAGCTGGCCTATATTTTCCTTTTTGTTTAACTTCTATGCGTTTCAGTTATTCACCTTAAGATCTGAATTTGCTGTTTGTTCAAAGTTAGCTTGACATTGTTTAACAAACCTTACATTTATTCATATCATTAATTTGTAGTATGTCGTATTAGCCTAAGATATGTTATGAATATATTTTTATTGACTTGATTGATAATATCTGTAAGCAAACATATGCTTAAACAGAAGCAAAGAGTGAAGGAGTGCTCCTATGACTTACATAATTTCTGACATTGTTGACATCGTAATGGTAAATGGTTGGAATGTGACATATTTAGTTTTTGCAGTGTAATAATTTACCATGAGTTAGATGGCTGCCGGGACTTGAATTTTGTTGATTAATCTCAAAGTACTCAAACTTAGATGTAGCATCTAGTGAATAGGTACTCATCAGTAAGTATTTAATTAATGAAATAATCCTCTTCTTTGTTGAAATGAATTCATTAATTTTTGTTAACTTTCCATTACATCAGACTTGTGAACTAAAGACTTAGATCAATGCTAATGTTCTCTTGAATTCATAAGATAAAAGGAGTGTTAGTTATATTTGTTTGTTTTACTAATTATAATTAATTTTTTTGATGCATTTAAAGGTTATAGCCCAAAGATATTAAGGAGGACTTTGATAAATTTGTCATATGGCTTAATAATGCATTGATCTCATCAAATAATTGAAGAAGCTAATAAAATGAATTTATACTATCCATCCTCCTCTCTATAGAGCTGTAGGCAAAAGCATTTAATGTAGTCTATCACATGTTACAATTGCTAGAGGAGTTAGCCATGCCTTCATCTTTAAATTAAATTGTTTTTGTTGGTTACTTGGCTTCTCATATTTAATTGTTGATTGAACTTTTGAAAGATAAAAGAGGAAGGTGAGCTATTACTGAGTGTAATTTGTAAAGTACTTTTTTTCATGTTATATGCTCTTGGTTTGTACTTGATCTTAGCAATAGATTTTAGACTTCTTTTCATTGTATGATTATAAGTTATTTTGTAGTTGAACCTTGTAATAATTGGTTTAACCTTGTTTATTCACATTGCATTGTTATAATTGGAACTATTTGGTTTGCTCTCGAAGTCTATCCTTGGTTGGCTAGTTTATTAATATACAAATAAAGATTTTGTTATATGATTTGATAGATTTGATAGAAGTCTACCAAATGACACCTAAGTCTTTTACCATTACAAAGCATGGAAAAAAATTTGATGTAACCGATGATTATAATGTTTAGAGAATCAAGGTGCAACCAAGTTGCATTCATCATTGCCATTAGAAGAAAGGTAAATTACAACTATGCCCCTCATGTTTGATATAGTTTTAGTAAGAAGGTTCATAACATTTCAATAATGTGTAATTAGGTTCTTAAGCTTTGATTAAGTTATAGATGAGTCCTGAATTTAATTGATTATATTAAATTTAAATTATTGTTCAAAATTTCAGAATATTTGCACTTGCCTTCAACAATTTTTATTTGTCCCAATATTTCCCTCGTTTGCCTTAACACACCTTTCTATTTAATGCAGCTTTTTGATGAGGACAAGCTTAAGGCTAGGAATGCGTTGCTTCTAATAGTAGCAATCACTATCATTCTAGCAAAACAAAGTTGTATCTTTGTTTCAAGAATTGCGATTATAGTTGGGAAAGAATGATTCAATGCAGAGATCACTCACAACCCTTATTACCAATAATAGCCTCTTTGACTTCATCAAAAGATGCCTCTCTAGCTTCGCTAGAAGATTAGGGTAAGGGTATTGTTGGAGGAAATGTGATCACCTCTAGGTTTGGCAATAAGCAAAATGAAATTAGGGAAGAGGAAGATGTAGACTAACAAGGATAAGGGCATGTTTTTGTATATCATCCATGTTATAGCAATGTGATATGAAAGAGGATCTCTCTACAATTTATTCGCAACTTAAGGACATAGATTCATGTTATTGTACAGCCATAGATCTATGTAAAAATTACATCAAACTCAAGGGACTTGCTTGCAATTTACTTTAACAATGAAGATGACCTCTTCGAAAAGGTTGTTGAGAAAGAAGAGTTTGGTCTAAAGGGATAGAGTTCTTTGAAATGGATTAACTAGACTATGAAGAACTTCCAAGAAAAATTGAAAGCCTTCTACCAAATTTCTCACACATAAAGAAGCTCTAATTGCTTTATTTTAAACATTTGGCACAAACTCCCTAATCTTTTGAACATTTGATATCGATAGTTATATGTTACATAGACAATTAAATTGAGAGATGTGGAAATTTCTTCATTGTCAGATAATTTAAAGGAAATCGTTCAAAAAAGGACTCTTATAAGAGTCTATTTATGAATGTCATGTATAGGTAAGAGTAGAGTTAGTTCCATGTTGGAAGATAAATTTGTTATTGAAGCCTTAATATTTACTTAGGTGTCTTTTACTCATAGGATTATGCTTTTTAGGTTTGTGGGTGTTTACGTAATAGTATTTAGGTTCTATCGGAAACTTGGAATATTCAATTGCTTAAACAAGTGGTATCATTGCAAGTTTTTGGTTGGAGTCAAGTAGTCCATGTGACTTTGTATTTCATTGGTTGAGTGGGATTTAAGAGCTTTAGTGAACTTACTTGATTGTGTAGCTCTTTATATCTATATATTTTATGTTGTTGAAAAGCTTCTGTTGAATTTTCTTAGGCTTCTTTGGATTGGTTGGTGCATGTTTGATATCATTTGGTTGTTCAAATTGAAGTAATTGGAGTAAGACATCCAAGATAGAAGGCTTGTCGAAGCATAGTGGAATTCATGATGTTTGGCATCAACTTGGTCAGTCTAAAGTTTCATAATGGACAATGTGTTGATGTCTCTCTCGCTTGGGGAAGGGGTGGAAGTATTGTTGAGCATTATTGATTATAGGATTAGTTACACATTAGATCTTGAATAATGTTGTAGCTTTAAGGCAAAACTAAATGGCCTTATTCACAAGTTTAAATTTTGGGGTTAATTTTTGTTCATAAATTATTGTATTAGGACCAATTGGGGTTCAAAATTATTTAAATTTTTTTGATAGGGAGTGTATGTAGACAAAAGCAAGTAAGAAATATAGAGACTAATCAAAGTCTAAACCTAAGGAAAATAGTGAATGTTGCTATTACAAAAACTTTAGATGCTCTATATATTTGCAATAAAAAATATAGACTAATCAAAAGTCAAAACCTAAGAAAAATAGTAAATGTTGCTATTGCAAAAACTTTAGATGCTGTATATTTTTGCAATAAAACCTTCATAAGAAAGGTGAAAATAATAATGAATCAAACTTTGAGGCAATTTCAATTTGTGAGGAGTATTTAGTTGAGTTTGTCAACTTTGATGCTACAAATTATTATGTCTCTTATATTAAGGAATGAATTCTTGATTTTGATTCCTCTTATGATATGATTTATCAAACGAATTGATTCACTAAAATTTTGATGACCCAAAATGTTCTCTTGGGCAATAATATGTCTTATAGGATATTTGGATTGGTTTGGTTTAAGATTAAATCTTGTGATGGAATTTTTAAAACTCTGGATGTCATATTTTCCCATCTTACAAAATGTTTATTTTAGATTGTTTAACTTGAATGATTCTCCATTTGTTTTTATAGAGAATTTGTCCTATATGTTTTCAAGGATGTCAGTGAAAGATTTTCGGTTGTAGGACAAAACATGGAGGTACCTTTTGCATCCTATGTGATTCATAACATAAAGGAGTATGACAAAAGTTTGAGAAAGGTCAACGAGTGGGACATTGGATGGCTTATAATGTTGAAGTCGAGAACAAAGTAGATGGTGAGACAATGAGTAACATGCTACGATTCAGTGGAGTCTCAATACTCCCTCTTTCAATAAAGTCTCAGGCCATCATCAACAGTGAGAGATGAACTGTACAGCATCAACTATGGGAGCAAATGTGGTGGAAAATCAAATCATTTATCAACAAATCATACTCAATGGAAACCTAGTACAGGTTATTTATGAGAGTGCTATACAGGTCAAGGTTTTCTCTTGATAAACATTAAATCTAGCGAACTTGTAGATATCCATAATATAATAACAATTCAAACTACATAACCTTTATCTATTGCAACAAATTTAACTAACAAAAATAATTTGGAAGTCTAATTTAAAAATCTCCTACAGTAATGAGGAGCAAATTTAAATCTAAGAGTTAAATGAATAGATATATTTGAATGAATTTAAATTTCAATTCAAAAATAAAATTTAAATACTACTTTTATGTGTTGAATATTCTTGTTCTCTGTAGTAATAGATTGAGTTGAACAAATATAGAAGTTATGTGGTAACTACCATATTGGGGGATGGCTTGCAAAGAAGGGGCATCTTCCATTTCCTAGTGTCTTTTTCCTCATCATTACAGGATCAAGTTCTTTGTAAATGTGCACATGTTTAATGGTACAATGAATTACATACACCTTGATTCATTGGATCTTAGAAAGGATTAGATGGAAACGGGCTTGCATTTAGGACTATTTTAGAGAGTTTTAGTATTTGTTCAAGTAAAAAAAATGAAAAAGGTAATGTGTTAGAAGCATTCAAAAAATGAAGGTATAAGTTTAAAAGCATACTAAGATGATAAGTGCTTGAGACCTAACAAAGGTTTAGAATTTTATTTTGCAGTATTTTAAAATTATCTCATCAAGAATGCACTTGCTTTATATTAGTCAGTTTTGAAGCTCTAGCAAAATGTATGGTTGAATTAACAAGACACTCATTTAGAGAGCAAGGCGTGCATATGTACTGATGCTCTAGGCAAGAATTTATGGTAGATTTTGTATCTACTATTTTTTATTTGTTCAATTGAGTAATTTGGAGGAGATCTAATCTAGGCATCTTACAGATCATTTAGCATTCATATGTTTTGCTGTTTGACTAGCATTTATTCTAGATTTGGTAAGCTAGTTCCAAGATCTAGAAAGTTTGAATTTTTAGGATATGTTTCTGAGTGAAGGGATACAAGCTTTGGGGTATTGATTCTGAGTCACCTACTTTGTTGAGATGTTAAGTTTAACGATTATGAGTTATTTCTTAGTTGAACATCATACTATTTTGGGATCACCCTATTTTCTCACTCTATTATAATTGTGTGGGTTTGTCTGCTCTTGGAGTTTTATTCTGAGTTGATACACTTTTTCATTTTTGAAGATGGCTTTTGTTCTAGCAATTTATTTTGCTTTTGCTCCTGCTAGGGTGACTGTTCTTTTTTCTTTTGAAATACATCGGCTCCTATTGATATGCTTTTTTGTGATTATTTATCCTACCTTTTTTGCTGTAGAAGAATTCATTTTTATTGTTCATTAGCTATGATATGAATTTAAATCAATTTCATAAATGTCAGAACACTCATTGCTAATTCCATGTTTATTTAGAAATTCTCTTTACTAAACCTCTTTTTTGTAAGATTTTAACATTCATCTCCATTTCTTTCTTCCCAGTTTTGCGATCATTCTTTTCATCCAGATTGAAAACTCTGTGCAGGTTGAGTGCTCTCTTATGGCAGACATGGCAAAAGAGATTGTTGAAGCAAATGGATTTTCAAACGGTGATTTGATAATGTGAATTTCTGAAGTTCAAGTGCATCTCGTATTTGTTCTAATAAATATTTTATATTTTTCTGCAGTTATAACTATTTTGAAGGGGAAAATTGAAGAAATTGAGCTACCAATAGCTCATGTGGATGTGATAGTTTCTGAGTGGATGGGCTATTTTCTGTTGTTTGAGAACATGCTAAACACAGTTTTATATGCACGGGACAAATGGCTGGTAAGTATATGGGTAAACTTGTTGCCTTTGTATTTTCTTGGTTAGGATTTGTTGTCCTTGAAGTTTGATTGCTTTACTTTGTTTTTGAGTGCTCTGATATTTGCTTTTATTGTAAAGATTGTTCAGTGAATGCTCATTAACATGGATTCATGGATGTGATGAATATTGATGTCTTCATATGTGGGTCGCTGTTGCGTATATTCCTTGGAACGTTTGATTGGTGTTGATCCCACCATAAGGCTTATGTGCAAAAGCAGTATTTCAGCATAGCTATGTCCATGATAAAGCTTTAAAGAGGCTAGTTGTGGTAGCATTCGTATTGGTAGTAAAAAAAGGTTTTGGAAATTACTTGTCAAATAATGCCTTTAGGTTTTGTCAAGAACCCACGATGAAAACAAATAAAAAACACAACATAAATTAATGCATGTATTCCTTAAAATGCTTGTGTGACGAACTAGTGAAAGATGTTTGCTAACTTAATTGTTAAGAAGATAACACTGTAATATTTCTACGAGAAAAATATCATAGATGCAGTAATCCTTCAGATATCAATCAATTTAAACTAAACTATGGAGTAAGTATGCGCAAGTGACCAATTTTGGCCCCCTTGCATGTGGCTAAAACTCAATACTAGGATGTATGATTGATTAGGCAATATCTACTGTTAGTTTTACAAGTTGTCACATCTTTGGTTTAGGACATTGCTGTAGGAAGGAGCAGCTTTTTTTGGATAATTTAATGATTATGATTATCTAGTTAACTATGTGTAGTATAAACATTTAATCAAACTTAATGTTCAAAAATGGTATGATTGAAATTAGTTGTCTAGAAAAGGTGTTGGAAAAGTGATATCCAAATACATCACATAATGATACTGCATTTAGAATTGATTTATTTTTTGTGCTGCTGTAATTACAAATTCCACGCTTTGTTGAAGGAAAAAATGTAGTAGAAAAGTTTTGGAAAAAGCGGAATACTTGAAGTGCTTTTCATTTCATAGTGTGGCTCACTTGAAAGTTCTATTGAGAAATCAAGCAAATTGTTGTTCACTTCAAAGAATCAGCACCATAAAATTCATGTTGGCAAGCTTGAGAGAAAGCTTAGCTGTAAGTTGGCATGAGAACTTGCATTGCGGAAGAACAATCTACAATGGGTGACTCTTGAATAAAAGCTTTAACCAAAAGAAGTTGAAATTTGGAGTAAATCACATGTTTGTTCAAACCATATAAGAATTCAGAGAAGAACAAAGATTATATGAAATTCATGATAAATAGTCAAGTGAAAGCTCAAAATTGAACTTTTACATTTTCATATGATAACGACTTTGATAGCTTAAGATTTGAACTTGGAGCCATGTTTGAGGCGATCTATATGTCTTCATTTGTCATAGAGTGCAAGCATGTTATGACCTCTACATATGTTGGGGATGGGCAGAACAATTGATAAAGACAATAAAAAATTAGTTTAACCATCTCTATTGAATTATATGGCAGCATTTGGGGCCCCAACAAGCATGAGTTGCTTGAATGTGGTCTTTTGTGATGAAGCTTGAATTTCTTTGGTTACTTGGGATCACAGTGCTCAGGTTGAATGAATTGGTGCATACATGATCAAAGGTTTAATTATAAGTTAATTTTGATGGTCATAATTTTCGATTAAATTAATAGTAGGATTTTGAAGGATGTGCAAAAAAAAAAAAAAAAGAGAAAAAAGACTCAAAGTTATGCATCATTAATTGATTGGATAGTCTAATCAGTTCGATTGTACCATTTGATACATAAATAAAAAAATCCAATCATTGTGAATTGGCAACTATTATTGAGAGAAGCTTAATGTAATCAGATGCTAGAATATTGATTTAACATCTAACTAAGATGATTTCTCAGGTGTGAAACATATGGATTGATCAAGCATTCAATCCATAAGTGTTAACGATCTAATTTGTCTAATTCATCATGGTTAAGACTATAGATTTTGGTGGACTTGGATCTTCCCATCACTCTTGTTAATTTAAATCTTTGGATGCAACTTTGATATCATGGATTCATCTACCAACACATTCAACAATTGATTAGAAACATCCATATGGGTTTATGATCCTAGATTTAGATTTTTTTTTTTCAAATTTTAAGCTCATGTTCATCTTTGCGACTAAACTTATCTAGCAAATTCAACTTTAAGTGCTGACGCAAATCTACTGGGGCCCTAAAATATAAATGAGGTTTCCTCTAGTGTTCAAGTGTTATATGAAAATAAGATGAGAGATTGATTTGCTCTTAGGTATCTAGCATTGTAAAGGAGCGCCCCTATTAAGGTTTCTTGGCTACTTTTCATTGATTTGGATTGTTTTTGTTGAGCTCTTGGTTCATATACCATTACTTGATGACAATAAAATCATTCTCTTGTATTATTAATATTATTATATATTTTATATCATGAATCTTAAAATTAAATATATGAATCAATTTGAGCACTTAGTCTTGACTATTTTGATGATAACAAATCATTCTCTTGTATTATTAATGTTTTTTTTAAATATTTTAGATCATGTATCTTAAGATTAAATAAGTGAATGAATTAGAGAACTTAGTCTTGACTTAAAAACTTATTGGCAATATTTGGTGTAAATAGTAAGTAGCACCAAAGAAACACAGTTTTAGAATATTTGGAAAAGATTTTTGTGTAGTTTTCTTATTTTTGTATTTGCATATAAGGCCAATGACAATATAAATGAGATATTATGACTATGGTGAGTTTTGACTAAGTTAAGGTTTTTTAAATCACTTTTTCACTCATCTAGGTAAGTTTAAAGAATGTATTTCAATTAGGTCATTTATCACATAAATATGTCTTAATAAAATTTAAAGATATAGATTTATATTAGTGAGACATAATTAATATACCCAAAATACAAAACCTAAAATTTGTACAAAACTGGTTATATCATACGATATACCTTTTGTGCTGTACACTTAGTTCATGTGTATATGTAAAAATTGTGATAAGATAAGACAATTGGAGTATAGTACTCTTAGTTATAATTTATCTTATAATATGATTGTTTTGTATTACTACACACTCTTATCTGGATTGAGAGAAAACGTTGGTATAAATACATTTGTACAGCGTGATTATACATGTTATACAATACAATTTTGTCAAATAGAGTGCATTTGGTGAAATTGAACTCGAGTGATTGATAGGTATGGTATTATTCTATTGTATAGTACTGTCATTCGTTAGAATGAAAAAAATAATTGTTGGATAGTCTAATGTTTAGGACAATTAGCTCTTTTGTGGGTATCATTCAATACGATCCTTGGATTGGACTGTACGATTAGTACATATTATGTGAGAATTAGATTTTATGATTAGTATAGATAATGTAATCAACAACTAGTTTGTTTGAATTTTGGGAATTTTTAATGTAGTCATTGGGGGATGTTTAGAACCATCATTATAAAATATTTTGGTCTGATGATTTATAAGGTTCTTTGGTCACATATTGTAGACACCTTGTAGGCTGTTCTTGTAAGGTCATTTGATCTTTGTAGAGTTTTGCTAACCTGCTTTTGTAAGAGACGATGTTAGTGTAAACTTAGCCTTTTGGTTAGGGGTGGACTTAGATCAAATGTTGGATCGAACTTCTTAAAAGTATTTGTCATTTACATCATTGTACTATTCATACAACGGATTTAAAAGTAAATAAGAAATTTTAAAACAATGTTATATGACCAAGTATAAAAGGCTTTCTTTTCTTTATTTATGAATATTTGAATGTGTAATTTTTACAATTAATCCTTCCTTTTTTGTAGACATCTAGTTTGATATTTATCTTAACAGTTTTAGCAACAAAGTTTGGTTTTCCTGCATCCATTTTTTGTCCATTGAAGTTTCAACAACCTCTAGCTTTATTTACAGGAGTTTTTGTGTGTTTATCTTGTTGGATAACGTGTTTTTTAGCAGCAAGGTTTTTGCACAATTTTTAAGGTATTTAACATACCTTGATTATGCTCATTTGTACGAATTTTCTTTCATTCCAGCAATCTGCATCTTAAATTTACCTTTGTTGGCCTTGGTTATTGTCTCCTAAAGGGGTTCAAGGCAGGGACATGGATCATATTGCTGATAAGCAAATGTGTTGCTTTATGAATGGTCGGGATTATTCCTTTTCATCTCCACTAAGATGACACATTAATGACATCCACTTTAATTTATAACTGTTTGCAAACAGTTCAGTATTAGGATTTAGAAAACAGTGCAGTATTAAGATTTATCAGTCGGTACTGTTAGAATGGGTGCTCCATATTTTATTCATTTCCAATTAAATTTTAGACCTATCAGTCAAAACTTAAAAGGTTATAGATTTGAAATCGAAAAGAAGAGTTATAAGTAATAAAAATTGGTTGACATTGTGTTTTTCTTATTGTTTGATAGATGCCAAATCTACAATGTATTTGTTTTTTTTACTACATAATTTTAATTTAATGCTTATATCAATGCTAATTTTTCACTTTAGATATAGCAGATGTATCATTTCAACTTTCTTTAGAATGTGACTGTAATTCTTCAAGAAGATTTGTAATTAAATTTCTTTGTGAATTCATTGAAAACAAAGAACAAATTGAAAAATGGACAAAATCTTTTTTTTTCTTTTAATTTAACCCAAGCTAAACACAGCAAAAATGATTTGGTAGCTACCATATTTTTAAATAAATCTCTTTTCTCGTTAAGACTTGTCTCATCTTTGTGATCATTCGTGTATTGCTGAGGTCTTCTTTTTTTGAAATGCAGATAAATGATGGCATCATACTACCAGATAAGGCTTCCTTGTTTTTGACAGCTATTGAGGATGCTGAATACAAGGAGGACAAGATTGAATGTATGGCTTCTTGTTGGATTATTCTTTATATTTCTTCAATGGTGTAGTAAAATTCTGTTGATCCCATTATTATGTGCTTTTCAGTTTGGAACAATGTTTATGGTTTCGACATGAGTTGCATTAAGAGGCAAGCCATTATGGAACCTCTTGTTGATACAGTAGACCAAAATCAGATAGTCACAAACTGCCTTTTACTTAAGGTTATCCCACTCTTTGCTGTCTCATGTTAGTTTCTCTGCTTTGCTCATATTTGTAATTACTTCTTTTCAGACAATGGACATATCGAAGATGGCTGCCGGGGATGTGTCTTTCACGGTGCCTTTCAAACTTGTGGCTGAACGCAATGATTTTATACATGCTCTAGTAGCATATTTTGACGTGGCATTTACTAGGTGTCACAAGTTAATTGGATTCTCAACAGGTTCGGTATTTTTCCTTACCTTCTCTTTATTTCCTCTGAAAACAGTCAATTCTATGAATTCTAGCCTGTTTCAGTTGATACTTTTGATTATTTCATTTAAAGATGTTATGAGGGAATGGTTGGCTTGGTTGTTAAGTTGCTACATTACTATGTGAGGTCACTTGTTTGATCTTTGCCTTTCACTTGTGGTTGAGGCATGCTCAATACTTTTTTTATCCCTATCGATGCTCTGAAAATGGGCAAAGTGGCTTTTTTGTAATTTGTCAATTCAAAATAATGAATCGAAAAGTAATACCTTGCTATTTTGTGATTAGTATCTACAATTATGTAATAAGTGTGATTTTTAATTTTCATAATTTAAATTCATCTATAGTTTGGTTTTGGTTGTTAGGTGAAATTGAGAGGTATTATACTAAGGAGGCATTTGGTTTAATAACATTGTGATATAATATTTTGTTGTCTAAAGATATTTAAGTACTTGGTTTGATTATGTCTTCAAATAGAATTGTTAAAAAATACAATTGTCACTCTAAAATGACACCAAAACGTCCCGTCAATTTGAGCACCATCTTGTTGTAGATGTATGGTACATGATCGAATTAGGCTTTTGATGCCAAAATGGTTTGAAGTATAGGATCAAAATTCTAATCTAGATTTGAATTTGACTCTAATGCTAAATTGGAAAGGAATGTAGACAATTTGGGATTCTTGGAGGGTGATTGTGACAATTAATGTTGCGGGGATTTAGCAATTTGGGATTCTTGGTGGATGATTAAGGCGTCTAGGTTGATGGTTGTGGTCAGGCAAGGGGAAAAGGATGATTATGACTATGACTGTTACTCTGGATTGCAACATAGATGAGGACAAAGGTGATCCCTACGACTTCATTGGAGTTCTGTTGTGCACACGTCTTTATAATCACTTTTGATTCTCAATTAATAGTAAAATAAAATAATTTTTTATACATTTGTAATGTTTAAATAAATACAAGTACAAACCCTAATAAATAGTGTAATTGTAGACTTGCCCTCGTGAAAAAACAAACATTCAAATAAGCAAGAAAATGCATAAAAACAAACTAGTCTTTGTTGTCTCATAAATGATTCTTTCAACCTAGTAATAATCAATAATACTAAGAACAATAGAACTATATGAATTCTTTTTCGATCTTTAATCATAATTTGGTCCAAAATCTACAATGAAACTTGACCTCTTGCATTTTAGATAGCTTGATGTCATCCTTGCAATGCTACCATCTTATATTAAATCTGGTTGCCAATCATCTAAATTTCAAGAAAAGGAATAAAAGATTATTTAAATATTGATAAGTCAAACAAAAAAAAAATTTTTACAACATTGAAATTTAAATAATATTGATGTTTAGATATCAATATCATCTAAATAACATGTAACCAAACGCATCTAAAATAGTATCATTAGTACATGTTTGGGTGACATCAAGATATTAGAGACTTTTACATTGAAACATTGTGTGGAAAGTTATTTACATTGAAAATAGCATTGAAGTGTAATATTATTTGGATAACAATAACATTTTAACATTGAAGTGTATTACACTAACATCATCTAAATAATATTACTCAACCGAATAGCTCTCAAGTGCATTTACTAAATGATTATCAGACACTTTTACATTGAAAATAGTGTGGAATGTTATTTAAATAGCTTTGAACAAATAAGGAAACTAACAATAACATTTTAACATTAACTGTTGTACACTAACGTCATCAACCAAATAGCTCTCAAGTGCATTTACTAAATGATTTTGAAATATATTATTTTATTCCACACTTTTTCTAAGGTTTTATTGGGCGACTGCTTATGAAAGAAACTTTTTTTTATAATCTTAGAAGTATTAGAAGATTATCAAATAATTTTTATAAATTTTTCTGTCATGAAATATCTATTTCAGAAGCACCTTCTCAAAACATTCTTTCCAGTCTCTGCCATAATAAAACCTTCAATCAAGTAAAGCTTAAATCATTGCTTAGGTTTTCTGCTGTTAGGAATTCTGAACAAAGTGAGATGATCGTTTACCTTCATCATTGCTGCAGGGCCAAGATCAAAGGCTACCCATTGGAAACAAACAGTTCTGTACCTGGAGGACGTGATCACCATTTGTGAGGGAGAAGCTCTGATGGGTAGCATTTCTGTGGAGCCGAACAAGAAAAACCCACGAGACATTGAGATACTGCTCAAGTATTCGTTTCATGGGAAGCGTTGTCAGGTTTCCAGAACTCAGCACTACAAGATGCGATAACCTTCATGTCTTCTTCCTAAATGGATGAGCATTGATTGATTGATTACTTGCTTGCTACTGTACCAATCTTTTGAAGGTTGTTCTAAATTCTTAGATGTAAAAGTTATTTAAATGTTGCACAAATTGACATCCACTCTTTTGATCATATGTTAATGCCATATTGATTGCTTTTTTAAGGGTATTTGCTTCCATTGCAAAACATTTCAAAATTTTCTTTTAATTTACTCAAATCTTATTTGAGAGGTAAGATCACTTTACAGGTATTTGTAGGGTTATTGTTTTGATACTTAAAGCTTATATGGTGTACAAGTGGCAAGTGGAACTTTGATGTGGGTCTCAGCATGAGGTTTGAAAAATTACTTTTTATGAATTAATATTTATAAATGTTTCATAAATGTGTATAATGTTAGATATGTTGAGCTAGTTGATGTTTATACTTGTATAATATAAGAAAAATTATAGTATTATGATTTGTAAAATATAAAATAAATAAAATTGGATATTAAAGGGTGTGTCTTTTATCATAGCTTTCTTTTTCATAACATTTCTTTTTTTGTAAATTACATGTTTTCTTGATAAATATAATATGAATTATTTATAAATTAAAATTTAAATGCAAAAGAAAATAAAAAAAATGCGGTCTCAACCTATGTTTTATTTTTTGGGTCATATCATACCTAGTCTATTAGATGCTTCTTATGACATTTGTTTTTATATATCTAAGTATTATATGCTGACTAGCTGGACAAAGCTATCATTTGTTTTCTTATGATAAAAATACAATATATAATTTTGAAATTATTTGTAAACATCATTTGGGTTCACACATTCTTGTAACTAAATGACAAAATGATGCAAATCTTATATTTCTATCTTTTAATACGTAAGTGTCAACAATATACAATGGATAATATGAAGTAATTTTGTCATCCTAATAATTAATTAAATTAATAAAGATAATAAATTGAATTGATTCAAGTCATTTTATTAGTTTATCTAAAATCTCTCTATTCCCTCTTTAGCTATTCAATATTTGTTATATCTTATTCTAAAATATTTAAGATTAAATTGTCAATCATCTTCATCTCAATCATATTTTCTTCTTATTAGATTAACATGTGTTAAACCATAGTTAGTATTCCTAACTATTTTTTGTATCGTATTTTTTTTATCAATCTTTATGCTCTTCATTGATTAGTCTACAAGCTACTATCAAATGATGTCTATGAACTACTATCCAATGATATTAAATGGTGTCTTCTAATGATTAAGAGATTAGATTTAGATGTATAAAGCAAAACAATTCAACATTGAAGAGGCCTTTAAGAGGGGTTAGAAAAACTTACGATAACAAAAATAATTGAACTTATGACATAAATGTGCTAAGTAAAGCATGAGTGAATGAATTTTTTCGTGTTCGGCATTTGGCTGATGGCCTGGCTGTGCAAACTACATGATTCACTGTGACATCCCTTTTTTATTTGAAATAAATATAAAAAATCACTAAATTTAAAAGATTTTTTTATAGAAAAAAAGAGACTATGTCAAAGTTTTATCTTTTTATAAAGAAATGATTTTTAATTCGAAAACCAAATAAATTTTTTATGTAAACTAGTCGTAAAATAAAATAAAAGACAGAAAATCATCCATTCTTAGTTAATTGTTTTGCAGTAATAACTTCTTATCTTGTTAAAAAAAATTACTTTAATTTTAAAATACCTTTTTGTGACGAAATAAGTTCCTTTGAAATTTCAAAACTCAATTATTTATAATTGTAATTTAAATCTCAAATTAATTTTTGCATACACATGCAATAGAAATATAAATTTTTAACTATAATCTTAATATCAAATGCATCATTTGAATACTAGCAAGGTCTTACATTAAAACAAGAAAAACATGTTAGAATCATAATATAAAATATATTAACAAAACAACAAATGGTATAATTCAAATAATCTAATCTAATATATTATATTTAAAATAAAATTAAAAACAACTATAGTGTACTAAGTCATCATCCTAATTATCATTGTCTTCGTTTTTATGAAATACATTAGTACTATCTAAAATATTTTAAAGAAAAAATAAGTTGAGCTAACTCACAAGAGCTTAGTAGATAATGCATTATAATATAATATAAGGTAATACAAATTAGATTATCTTGTATGTTATGTTCTATATCATATGTGTGAATAAAATAAAGAAAATGTTTATAATATAAAAGATAATATGCAATAATCATGCAATATAATTTAATCTTGAGAATGTCATGCTTTCTTATTCTAATTCATTTTTTGTCACTTAATTATTTATAAAATATTTTTTATAAGTGATTGTGTGGATTTTATTATCTATAAATAATGCTAAAAGTTAATTTTCTACATAAGTTGGACTACCGAGAATTATATCTAAAGGTCTATCTAATTTAGGTTGATATTGATGAGTTCACTTGACCAGTCCAATCATCTTCCTTTATGATTATGTCATAACTTTATCCAATTAGGATAAAACCTTCCAAGTTTATATGATTATGTCGTTACTTTCTTATTATGTCATAACTTTACTCAATTAGGATAAAACCTTGACAAATATTTTTTTTTTATTTTTCAAATTATCCCAACATCTTTTCCCAATTTAATGATTATGTGTATGTAATAATTTAAAGAAAAATTTTGCTTAACATTCATATCTAGAAAGAATATTATTATGCTATATATGATGAGACATATCAACCAAATCAAAATATAATCACATCCATGTCTAGAAAGAATAATAACATGATATATATGATGAGACACATAAATTAGATCCAAATTTAATTAAGGAATTTCAAATTTGTTATTGCAAAAACAAACCAATCATTTTCATAATGAAACATAATATCTTTCACAAAAATTCTACATTTGTAACTCAATTTTTTATAAAGGACAACACTTAAAAAATCGCTAGGCAATCATATGACAACAAAATGTTGTGTTAACCATTAAGTATCTTTCATGAAATCACTCGTAGAAAGCAAAACAAAGGGCAATTATATGACTAATTGAACTTTTGATTTACATTCTTCTTTCTTGCTCTCCGACTTTTTTCCCAAGTTTTCGTACGACCATTTTTTCTTTCACAAAGATATTGAAAATCTTCTTTAATACTTGTGATTTTTTTTCCATAAACTTCTTGGACTAATCAACACGTAGATTGACTACTTAATTTTTCTTTCTTAGTACTCATTTTTGTTAATCAATTTTTTTGCTATGTTAACTTCTCTTTTTGTGGCCATTTTGTCTGCTAATTCAACCATGATTAGATTTGAAAAACTTAATTAACCATAACGTGGTTGTTGTTAACAGCTTTAACTAGTTGCGGCTTCCATCTTTGAATGCTAATTTAGCAGCTTAATTGTAGTTAAATTAAACTAATTGTGTTTAACTAGTGTGAAATGGCCAGCCCTGACCGTGTTGTAATGACAGAAAGTTATTAAGAGTTGACGTGGCGCAATTTCCTAATGAATCCATGGAAGTAATATGATATCACACGGAAAATTCCAACAGTAACCTGAGATTTGGTGGGCGCTTTGTTGCGATTAGCGTCCCCACCGAAGTATCCGAGGGTTTATATTACACGTTGGATTAAATATTCGTGTGGATTTCAACACTGTTATAATATTGGCCTCTCGGACCATGCTTCTGCCAACGTGAGTTGCATGGAGAACGAGTAGAGGTATCTTCTGTGGTCAACATAGAAATAAATTTGACAAAGGCTCCTCAGATCCATCAAGATGGTACAGGAATATAATTGATCTCTAAAAAAAATACTATGATTTAATTTTTTAAGGAAGAAAATTGACGACATTTTTAATTAACTTCACCGACCACTAATATCAGAGTTATTTTACATTAATGACCTGCATGTGTGCATGAAGTGAGCATACCATGCAACTGTTAAGTATCTGTTGAATACGTATGTATCATTTATATTTCTCCTTTTGTGTATAATGCTTACAGTTCTTTGTTTGAAATTTACATTTGAAGAATGGATTATCATTGGCATATTTGCCCTCAATCCTCGGCCGCAAAGCTCAGGCGGTTGGAGAAACCCTATGCCTTGGCTTTCGGAGACTGAACCAAGTCTGGACCGGAAGAATGGATTATCATTGGCATATTTGCCCTCAATCCTCGGCCGCAAAGCTCAGGCGGTTGGAGAAACCCTATGCCTTGGCTCTCGGAGACTGAACCAAGTCTGGACCGGAAGATTCGAATCTCTGCGACTGCGATAAGAAAAATTGTCTGAACTTTCCGAACAGATCCGACTCGATTATATCCTTGTGTGCGTTGGCGGATTTGAGCCATCCTATATAGGCGTCCAGGTCGTGTACGCAGGCCGGGTTCATCATCTTAAAGAAGTCCAGGGACAGCTCCACTCCCACGTGCGCATAACAAGAGCAGCCCCATGGGAGGCCGAGCTTCCCCCACAAAACCTTAAATAAGTTCTCGTTCAGCAGCACGCCGGGCATCTTCGTGACGGGGTCGTTCACGTTGACTACTCGGAGAACCTTGACGCCGAGCTCCTCGCACCGGGACTTGAAGGCCGGGTTACCTACCCTCGGACCGCCGTAGGAGTAGACCGTCACGGGGGTCTCCTGGCCTGAGCTGGACCGGTTCAATCCCAGTTCGGCGATGTCGTAGCCGAGGAGGACCGCGAGGGAGCTCCCCATGCTGTGGCCGGCCAGGGTGATGCTCGTCTCCTCGTTCCGATAGAGGCTGAGGAGTTTGGATATCTCGGAGAGGAGCTGTTGCCGGCAACTGCCACTGCCGAAGCGGGAGGAGCTGTCGTCGGAGGTGTAGAGGGAGAGGAAGCCGGACTCGACCTTGACGTCCGGTCGGGGGTTGTGAGGGTCGAGCCGGGCTGGGGTGAGGGAGCTCATCAGGTTGGCCATCCACTCGGCGCTGGTGACTGTACCGCGGAAGGAGACGAGCACGTCGCGGCGGCCGAGGCGAGCGACTGCCTCGTCGGTGGCGACTGCGACGTAGCCGATCCAGCGGCTAGGGCAGGCTTCTGATTGGGTGGGAATGGCGATGTCTGGGTTGGCGTAGATGTATTTGGTGATGCGGTAGCCGGCGGAGGCCATGCCCACCTCGCGGAGCATTGCGGTCTTTCCGTACTTACAGTTGAGGTAGCGCTTGGAGGAGGGGTCGAGGTCGAAGGCCTTGTAGCAGGCTGAGACAAGCTCACCGTAGCGGACTATCTCGCGGCGGAGGAGGGGGTGGAGTGGTTCGAGGAGCGCTTCCCAGTCGTCGGCGCCTTGGATGTCGCGCCACATGGTTGGAAGGGAGAGAGATGACGGCTTGGGGGACTCGGCGGAGGAGAGTTTGAGTGTCAAAGAATTTGGGGCGGCGGCCAGGCGTGGCGCTGCTGTGCGCTGGACGGAGGCAAGGAGGGGCGATGAGCGGCGGGACGTGCGGGCGCAGGAGAAGGTGAAAGTGTGGATGTTGGGCATTGTTATTCGGGCGGCCATGGCTGAAATCAAAATTGTGAATGTGAGTTGGAGGATTGTGGTATTCGACTGGAGAAATGAGGGCAGGGGTCGTTACTTATAGGCCAACGCGGTGAAACTGTGATGTGGACATGAGAGAGCTGTGTGGGTGTTGGACTTTCGGTTTATAGTGTTGATTTATTTTAACGAGTGGTGCTTAATACGGCGCATGTAAAGCGAGGATTTGAATTTGACCGAGTTATGTTTGGAGCATGGCCGGAATTCTGTCGTCTCCCTTTTTTTTTTTTTTTTTTTTTTTTTTTTTAATTGTTTTTTATTTTTATTTTTATTTCTTTTGTTCTTTCATATTCCCTTTGTTTTTTTTTTTTTTTTTTTTTGAGCCGTTTTTTTGGGGGTTTTTAATTAATGGTCGGCCGGGAAAAACCAACCGACTCAACGCCTAACGGTGAAATGACTGCTGTTTTGTTTCGGAGAGCTCTAAACGGTGCTTTTTTGTTTCAATTTTAACATGAAACATTTACTTAAAATCTTTCAAATATATTTTTTAAAAACAATTTTTTATAACATTCAAAATTAGATATAGTAAAGCACATTTTATATCATACCATCCACCCTATGGGTTGATTTTTTTTTGATGATTAAGGATTTGATTTGATTTTGATAATTTTGATCATGGTAGAAGGAGAACCATAATTGTGAAATTGGTAAGATTAGAGTAAGCTATTAAAACAAAATGATGCTTATTAATATGCACTTAAACCATGTTTGTATGGTCTATTGGAGAAGGAAATGTCTACTTGAGAGGTCCATGGCCTCATCAAAAGAGACTATGGATAGCCTAATGAGTTGTTGAAAAAGCTTTGCTTTGCAACAAATAAATCTCTTCATATGAAGGAGTGCAAACAATCTTGGACAACTCACACAAAAGACCTTGCACATTTGTTGATTGCATAGTCAATTTGATAATGTTCACCTTATGTGATTATGAAATTTCACATGGCATAAGCTAGTTATAAGGTTAAGATGATAGTCTTGTATTACTTTAATAATAGGATGTGTGGGCCAAACATCAAGAATTATAAACATATGATATTGATCATGTGCTAAATTTAAAATAATAGAGAAATGCTTTGGAGTGCTTTTGGTATTGATATTAACAATTAGTGCATTATTGGTAGTAAAATCAATACTAATAACTAAATTTTATCAAACACAGCAAAAGAAGTCCAACAAAGCTTTATAAAATACAAAAATAAACAAAACAAAAAGGTCAAATAACATTTTTCACAAATATGTGAAGTTCTATTGAACAATTGATACACGAGTAAGAGTGTTATATGCTCAAAATTTCTTATGGCACGATACTATTATGCTAAAAATTTAGAAAACAAACAAAATGATATTATAAGTGTTGACAAAATACTTTAGCTTGTTTAAATGATTTGTTGGATTATTTTGATTAATTTAATTTAGATTAAATGACTTAGTTTTAGTGAAATTGAAATCACAAACACAGATATAAGATTTATCATAAAACATTATGTTGATGATGCATCTAAAAAGCTTCACAATTTTATTGTTTCATCATAGGCAAACTTGAGCTATTTGCATTAAAATTTGAAGTCTTCATCTATCTCTCATTCTAGTCGCCTTACCTTCAAGTGAATAAAATCTTTTTATATTTATTAAGAAGTGTTGTTAATATTTTAGATTGATGACAATTTCTTAATTGATTTGTGATGCTTTAGATTCATATCACAATGAATTTTTTTATTAAAAACAAATTTATTCAAATTCTATTGATACATAATGCAAGAATTCTTAGCATTTATTGTTAACTAATTAATAATAATCATTGACTATCCATATTATTAGTGTAATCAATAATGAATTAGACATTTTCATATACATGAAATATCATAATAACTTTTTTCTTTCACTTAATTTGAGACGATCATTTATAGAATTGAAAATCTTGTTAACAAAATAGACTTCATGTATTTCTTAATTTCTCAAATCCCTTTAGCAAGTTAACCAACATCTTTTTAGTCATTTTGAATAAACAAATCGGGAAGTGCACATTTGATCTAAGATGAAAATATCATTTAAAAATCACCAAAACATTCTCTCTTTAAAATGAAACATGAGAGTATAAAATGATAAAACTCACATTCTATGTATTGGGTTTATCCTGATTGGAAGAAACTACATGTCACATTTAAATGAGGTATTATTCATTCACATTATGTATTTTAATAACAAAATTGTTAAAATCATTTTCAATCTTCTGATCCATGGTATTTTAAGGTTAGTAGGCTATTGTTGCTCAATCTTTATTGCCATCTTGTTTGGCCATAGAATAATGACAAGCATTTTGGATTGCAAATTGTGGTACGAGACAAGAAAATGGTCATTCTATGATAAAGAATGGGCATCTTAAATGTGTTTATTTTCAATTTTGCTTTCAAATTGGTCCAAAGACATTATAAAAAGTCACCTATCAATTAATAACCAAATAATATCCTCAAAATTGATTTGTCAAACTCTTTAGATAGTCAAACTTTCCCTTCTATTCGATTAAACAAACGGAAAGAAAGTCGCATTACAAAAACGATTACAGCCTGTTTCCGCGAAGCTTCGTGCAAAACGAGCAAATAATCGGATCTGCGATCCTGACCGTCGAGCATTTAACCCAAAAAAAAAAAAAAAAAAAAAAAAAAAAAAAAAAAAAAAACAGAAAAACTCTTTTTCCATGTATTTTTTTTTTTAAAATACCTTAAGAATTATGGACACAAAAACATTTTATGTTTCCCATGGTGCCAGATAATAAAAGTATTTTTTCTTTTAATTTTACTTCAAATTAAAAAATAATTAACACTCCGAAAAAAATTGCCCTTTTTCTACGAAAAAAAATTTAAATAAAATTATATTATTTCTATTACTGTTTTTAAGATGTGTTTTTTTTTTTATTTTTCAAAACGTCAAAAGGCATGTTCATCAACTTTTTTTAATGTCGTTTTAATTATATAAAATATATTTTTTTTCAAACTATTTCTTTTAATCTTTTTAAAATTTATTTTCAATTTTAACTACCTATAATTCTATTTGTGTCGAAGCTAAGGATTATGGAAAGTATCGATCAAAGGTTATAGAAAGAGAAAATAAGAAAGAAAGTGTTAAAAGAACAAAAAATCAAGGATTGTATTATAGAAACTCATTGGAAGGAGATAAACAAATCTTGCACTTGATAGAAAATGCTTAACTATGTCTTTTTGAGCTCAGAGTGCATCTCTTATTGATGTTTCTTAAAAGGATTTCTTATTTGATCACCTATCTTCTTATTATTCCTAATTAAGCATATTTAATTATAAAATTTTTCATATGATATAATACTTTCATGTTTAACTAAGCAAGAGAGGAAGAGATCGACTCAATTACTAAAAAAATAATAATAAAGGGATATGAAGATTTTGGAAGTAGTTTGGAACAAATTTTTGCAACTTAGAGAGAAGGATAAAAGCTAATGTATAGTAGTAAAACCAAAGGAAGAAACTAAACCTCTTATGGTAAGGGTTTGATTTGCATGTTTTTTAATCTTGTTGTGTAACATTTAGTAAACTTATAATGCCTAAGATGTTGTAAACTTTGGAATTAAGTTAGAATAGTTGTTATGTATTTTTTAAAAAATAAAGTTGAATTCCTAAAATAGTATGTTTATAAGTTAAAATAATATTAAATTATTATATTTTTGGAGAGCATGTCTTGGTTACAAAATTATTTAAAAATCTTATTAGAGTGTACCATCAAATAGAAATTTTCAAGAGAAATTTAACGATATTGAGTTCATAAATTCCAAAAGTATACATAATTATTTATAGATTTTAAAAAGGATATAAATATAATTTTTCAAAATAGCTGTTGAAAAATGTGTAACTTTTTAATTTGTGTTCTTATATTATTAGATGATGAGTTTAAATTAAATTCTTAAATGTGTTATGCAATGATAATAAGAAGGCTTAGATGATATAAATAACAAAAGAGATTAGTTGGACGATTGATTTAGAGGGTTCAATGTTGGGCAAAGGGAAATTTATGAGGAGAGGAAGAAACAAGGCAAAGGAAGTTGGAAAGTATTATTACAACTAAAAGAAGATCTTGGAAACATGTAGAAGAAAAGAAGAGAGGTTGCAGTAAGAGAAATGTAAAAGAAACAAAGAGTATTTGTAAGTAAGAAGAGGTAAAGCTTTTAAATTAATTTTTTAATATTTTTAATTTTAGTTTTGTCAAATAAGGGATGATGAGTTTGTGAGTTAAACTTTGTATGGGATTGCTTTGGAGTGGACTTGGAGTATTTAGGAAGTGATTTGAATCAAAACTAAGAGGTTGAAGATGAAGTATTATTGGTTTTAATGTCATACAAGAATGATGGTGCAAATCATATTAGTACCAATAATGTTGGTTGGCTATAGTAAAGCAATCAAATCAATATGATATGATACTGGTGCAAGTACTAGTGAACTTATTATACTGTATGATAACTTGAATCATATACAATGAGTAATAGTGATAGGCTAGTTATGTGATATTATTGTACAAGTACTATGGGTATAAATGTACTTATACAATTGATTTAATTTAGTTCAAGTTTAAGGAATTGTAGTGTGTGATAAAGGGTTGTACAAATGACTAAGGATCATACCAGTGCAATAGATGGATTGTGCTATATAATCATTTATTGGTTAAAGAAAAATAGATTGGGCAGTCAATTTCAACATATAAGGTCGATTGATGGATCATACTTGTAAAGTCTAATTTTGTGTGCTCATTATAAAAGGATCAAATATGTCCATTATAAAATAATATAAGAGTTGTGAGGAAATCATACATGTATAATCTAATGATCATATGATACAATGGTTTTAACTTTATTAAGTTTAATAACAAGTGTAGCATGGATTGTACAATATAATTGGTTGAGTGGCTTACAAAACTGAAAGAATGTGAAATGTAGTGAATGATGGGGCATATTGTACCATTACAATAGGGTGTGACCAAGTTAGAATATCAATTAGTAGAAGAATAGCAATTGTATAATACAATGGGTGATCATACAATATAATTAATAAAGAATAATGGATTATATGTTAAAATGCATAAGTGGGATTGGAAAGAGAAAATGATTATGCTAGATGATTTAGGGGATCATGCTAAACAATTGGTTGCGTATTAGTATTAATGTTGGAAAATTGAGTGATTGAACTTTCATGATAAAAAAGTCATACAAGTACAATATAAACTAATGAATTAAGGATTAATAAGTGATTGGTAAGATTTAAAGAAATTTAGAATAGTTGATAATTATGAAACATATGATATCATATGATAATTATTATCATAAGAGAAAGGAAGTAATCAAAGATTTTTTGTATTAGATTTTGATAAGTAAATTTAGTAATTTTGGTGTCAACACTTTATTAAATTAATTCTTGGTTAATTATAAATTTTAAATTTTTTTATTGCTTACTATTATGCACATTGATACTAGCATGATTTCTAAATAAAAACTAGATTAATCGTATTGAGTAATAGTTTATATATTACTATAAATGGTTATGTATCTATTTAAAATATATTTGACACAAATGAAAATATGAATATGCCTAAAAATTGGAGATGAAAATGGAAATAAAAAGCAAATTTCCTAAGACATTCACTTTAATATATGACACTAAACATTGTGATCGGGTAGAAAATAGGATACCATCCTATTCGTGTGCACAATAATCTCATATATGACATTAGACCCTGTGACAAACCATTGGGTGTATGTTTGGATAATATACTTTTTTAGTGGGTGCCATGACATCATTTATTACATTAGACTCAGTGATGGACCATATATGACACTAGATCCCATGCTACACCATAAGGCATAGGTAAGGATATCATTCCAGCTTAATAAAAAGTTATGGCACACCTCAACATCGTTATCAAACTTTAGTGCCACAATATTTATTTTTTTATTTTCTTTTAACATCTTGAAAATATATAAAAAATATCCTTTATTTTAAAAATATAATAAAAGTAAATCTTTATCATTTTGAAATCAAATAAAGAAGAAACACAAAGATTTTCATATTTCTTTTTAAAATCATATGATAAAATAGTTGCAACTTTAACAAGTCTTTTACACATTCTTTTTAGCTTAAATAAAATAAACATAAAATAGGATTTCAAATGACAATATTGATATCTTTTACATCATCATGTGTCGGCTCTCATATCATCCTAATAGTCCCATGAAGCACCATTCTTTCACTTGAAAGTTTTAAGAGAAATAGACAAGAGTCAATCTATATTTACTCATTGACAAAAATATGTAACATAATACAAAACAAATATTTTTAAGTAATTGCATGCATGATTTATAACAACAATAATATAAAATAGTAAAATATATGTTATCATTCTTTTTTCTTAAATTTATTTGAAATCCAATATCCTTTTTGAAAAATCATATTAATTTCTTTTAATCCATTTTATACATCTAAAATATTTATTTTGGATTGTACATCGATATCTCCTTAATGACACTCCCTGAGAAATGTTATTTTGTGTAGTGATCCTACTTCTAATGATATAATATTACAATAACAATAACAAGGATCTCTAAATATAATATTTTTCGATATCACTTTAGAGCTCTAGTACACAATACATAATATATCAAATCTTATGCTCCATGAATAATATTCTGTTATCTCATAAATTAAAGAAATGGTCTTATTAAGGCTTAGATCTTTGCTTAAGGTCTTGATTGCTATTATAATGTAGTGTTTTTTCTCTTGATTTTGCCTTTGAATCTTGCATAATTTCATTTCAAATCTCTTAGAAAACCTTCATTTACTCTCATCTTTCCTTTACTGATCATGGTCGAGTACTACACTTCTCAAATTCCTTAAAAGAAACTCACAAGTCAAAACTAGCACCTTATTTGTACTTGTTCTCATGATTTCTCACATTCTGATATTTCAAATGCCTCTTACAGTTGTGCCCCTTCGTGTATATATTTTTTGACCTTCTAACATTTGATCTCCATGGGTTTTCCATCGATTGAACTTAACCTCATAAATTTTTACATCTTGTATTACTTGTATGATCTATTCCTTATATCATTTACTAAATCGTAATCGATAATGGTTTTATATGTTATGCTCTTATATATTTATTATACTAATATGACATATTTATCATATTATATGATTAGTTTAATTTATCTTTCCTTAAATGTTTTCTCATTGACCCAAATTATTTTCTCTCTTATGATTATACGATATAATATAACTCTATCATACATTATAATCAAATATTTTTATGGATTCCCTTCTTATGCCCTATCATATTGATATGTTTCTATTATTATATTTTTATGATCACTTGTTAGGCTCTATACTCTATCATACTTGTTCGTTTATAACTTTTATGCTACACAATATCGTATTATCTATACAAATTTCTTATATTTATGCAAAAATAGTTTAATTTGATATTCAAGTTATCTTATATGATTCTTAGCTTGTGATTGTGCATGTTAACACTTGTCTCACTTTTATTCTCTCTCACTTGATTGTACCATATAATACTCTATGATCATATGTATAATCAATTTCTTCCTTGCTTCACCTGTGAAATTGCCCAATCCTATAGCCAATTATGCTATATAATACATGTATGCTATTGTAATCATATTTATATAATCATAACATATCTTATAAACCTATTCAATCAATCTTTTTTTATTTTCTCTTTTTTAACATCCAATGATTTGAATTTATTAAAATTTATTTTTCCAACTTTTAGGATGTTACATAAGTACTAACAATAAATCATGCAATATATAGATTACTAATATTGATTATAAAAGATAATGATCAAATATAAAGAATTTTATGAACTAGGAATAAATATAAAAAATGAATAAATAATATCCACATTTTAATTAGTTTATTTACTTTAGTTTATTGCTTTTGATTTGCTCTTTCTATACATGTTATTAATATATTAGTTTAACATGTGATTATTTTATTAATAATTTATTTATTTTACATATTATAACTTTTATATGATATTATTTTATTTAATATATTTGTTGAAAATTTTAAAGTCTTATTAATATTTAAATCATAGATAATACATCTATTACATTGAGATTTATAAATCTTGAAGCTATCAATAATGAATCATTGAATAAAGAGTGACTCATAATAAGTTTCTTAGTAAATAAGTATGAGGATTAATTCCTTATATTATTTATTGAGAGATTGATCATCGTGTTTTTATGAGATGTCATGATCTTAAAATATTGAGGTATTGTTTGAAGAAAAAACATACTTGAGTATTAGAAAACTAAAAGAAATAATAACTCAATATAGTGAGACTAAGATATCATATTTGATATCAAAATAATATCATATACTGGTCTAATATGGTTTAAAGATAAACCATGTTGAAGTGATAAGCCTATAACACCTAGGATCAAAGAGGGAGAGAAATTATCAAGTGATATCTTGAGAGAAGAATTACTAGATAATGAGTAACTCATAGTAGGCTTCTAGTTAGAGAGAAATAAGAATGAATTTTTCAATAATTTTACTAAGATATTGATCCTATTATTTATATCAAATGACATTATTTTAAAATATTAAAATATCTTTTGAGAACTAAACTAACTTGAGTCATTATGGGATGATAAGTATCTCAACATAATAAGATCAAGATGTCACAACTTTATTATTAATATGTGAAAGAGGATAGTGTTTTTGGTGAGATTGTTTTTATAAGAAGTTGTGGATTATAGTATCATAGATATTTGCATAATATGATATAATTATTATTATGTTTCTTTATTTATACTTAAGATCTTTTAGTTACAATTTTATATTTAAAAAGATTTTATCATGTGTTTTCATATAATGAATATTTTAATTGGATGGATTTTAGTTTGATTTATTATTAGTTTATTACCTAAGATTTTAACATCCTCATGTATCTATTTATTGGTATTTAAAATTTGATTTTTGTTAGTTAAAATAGATTGGTTAAGTGGGGCCCTTGAAATGTTCAATTGGTTTTATGCAAAGTTAAGATAGTTTAAGTTGTTGAATAAGCTAGAATCATTATGACAATGACTTGAGAAGATTTGAAAGTGATTCGAGTTGTATCAAATTGATTTCAGAGAGCATGTTCTTATTTATATAGAAAGGTTCCATATGTTAGATTAGACATACGCCATGTATATGTTAAGTTAGTTATGTAGGTCGATATGATATAGTCGAACGTATAGTACATGAGTTATAATATAATATGTAAAGTCTATAAGAGCTAAGGATACTCCTTTCTTCGACCAACTCAGCATTGCTAAATGAATAGTGAGATCTAAGTAAGCTACTCTAAGTAAGATAACTAAGGGAATTGAATAATGAGAGCAATGGATGGTATGTATGATACAAATAAGGTTATGTTAAGTTTAATACAATTACAATTAAGGGAAAAACAATACTTTAAAAGTTGATGGTAATGATGAATTAAAGGTATTGGATAGTATAATGTATCTTACAAACGACATAAATAAAATGTTCCAAGACATAGAGGTAAAGGATAGTAAATTAGTAGGGAAGTAATGGACTGACAAAAAAAATATTTTTTTGTAGTTTTATGATTAATAGTATAAGTGTTATACACATATTAAAAGGGGATATTTAATAATTTATGTGCATGCTGACATTATAGGGATTCTAAGAAATAGAAAGATTCAATAATGAAGTTTCATCTTAGATTCGAGCAAACTTGGTCAGTGTAAATACACTAGTAAACTCATACATAATTTTAAATAGTTTCACATATAGTTCCCTGGTTGATTTTTTTGATATTTTTTTAGTATGAATTTTATTTGTGTTTTTATTCTAATATTATGCATTACTTGATTCATATGGAATTAAAATATTTACATGAAAAGGATTACCTAAATGGGCTCTGAGTGCATAAGTAATATTTAAAATAATATCTTATAATATTGATATATGTCATGATTTATTATATTGTTTTTAAAGCATAGAACAAAAGTTAATGATTTGTTTTTCCTTGAGATATTATTCTCATGATATGTTATAAGATGAGGATTCTCTCACAAGCACTATTACACACACACACAAATATGTGTGTGTGTGTGTGTATATATATATATATATATATATACATATTTGTGTGTGTGTGTGTGTGAATATCATTATTTGGATGGATGTCACTTTATTATGCTTATTAGGTAAGGATATATGGATATTACTTATTGAATCCAAATAATAAAAATCAGATGAAAAGTTGGGCCTATTAAGTATAATACTATAGAAATTTATAATTAAAGAACAAACAAGGAATAATAATTTTTGCAATTTATGTAATGAATAGGAAATTAATTAAGTAATATATTAAGGATTTTAAATTATCAAATACTTTAACTTGACACAAAATCGTGATCTCAGGATCAATTAAAAAAATCTTATATAGTCCAAAAAAAATTGAACATATTAAATATAATGAAATTTAATGTTTATAAATATTTTTAGTCATAATATTTTTTCTAAAAAATATCATAACATTAAAATCATGAATCATATCTCAAAAGAGGAAGATGAATTGAGAAACTAAATATAAAAATTAATGAAAAGTTAATGAAACAAAATTGATAAGAATATGAATTTTTTTGGAATTAAAATGAAAGAATTTACATTAATAAAAGTTTATTTAAAAATTAAAAAAACTAAATAAATTTACAAAATTGAAAAATTATTGAGACATAGAGAATAAAAAAAAAGTTTAACAAAAATTTTGTAACATAAAAAGGATGTGCAATGATCATGGAATTAAAAACCTAAAGGGAGTTTGGAGAAAACTTATAAATAATAATTTTTAAATATTTTATGTTTAAAAAATTATTATAAATAATAAATGATGCAAAAAAAAACTTATTAGATTTATCCAATAAGTAGATCTCATTAAAGAGATTCAAATAATTTTTTTTTGTACAATTTTGTGATCTTAAATTTCTTAAAAGCATAAAGAAATAATAAGGTTTGTTAAGTTTTATAGAAACTAGCATTTAAATAATCACTAAAAATTCTAATTCCAAATTATTAAATGATGTTCATCAATGAGATTAGATAATGTAATTATAAGAGATAAATTTAGATCATAACTTAATTGAGGGTGAATGCCAGCCTTTGCTTTCTTTAAGAAAATCTCATATGCCTAGATTAACATTAGGAAACTTTCAATTTCAAAATGGAGAATATCCAAAACTATATTTATAACAATATTTAAATAGAATGTTAGCAAACTTTAAGTATTTAAGTAATTTTAATTTTTTTAATTATTGTATGGATTAGGAGTAGATATTTGAATTAGAAGTGGATATTCAGATGATTAATAGTCTATGAAAATGTGTAATTATTGATTAATAGCAAATACTAAATTTTGATTACTTTCTGTATTTCTATGCTTAGGGTTTTCGTCACAACTTTTGATTTTTTTCAAATAATTTCGAATTCAAGTTTTTTATTTACAATTCAATATTTTCTTAATTCTTAATTTATTTCCTTCAAAATGTATTAGAGCTTGAAGAAGAAGTTCGAACGCTGTAGAGTCGGAAAGAGAAGAGTGAGCAAAAAGCATGTTTGGAACTGTAGGCTAAGAAAATAGAAAATAGAAAAGCAAAAAGTAAAAAAAATAGAAGCTATTATGGTGTATAGAAATAAGAAGCGATCTCTATTTGGAAATAATTTTTTTAGAATACACAAGCTGTGTTTGTAGAAACGAGATACAATGTTTAGAAGTATGGTTTGTAAAAAGCAAAAGTGGTGTTTGAAAGTGTGGTTTAAAAAAATAGTGTTTAGAAGAAATTTTGGCTTTAAAATGCTTGGAATTATGTAACATACCTTTCTCAGGTTAACTAAAAAAATTATGATAAATGGTGCATTCAATTTAAAGCCCTTCTTGGTTTGTAAGACCTTTAGGAGATTGTTATCGATAACTTTGAAGAATCAAATTCTATTGATGCGGGGAGGAAAATGTTCAAACAAAATTAAAAAAAAAAGACAAAATGCATTGTTTTTGTTATATGAAGGACTTGATGAAGCCACTTTTAAGAAAGTTGTAGAAGTGACTACAAGTAAAGAAGTTTTGAATAAACCCAACACAATTCTCAAAGGTGTTCAGCGTGTGAAGTGTGTACGTCTTTAAATCCTTAGAGGTGATTTTGAGCAATCAAAGATAAATAAAATGAGACTATCTTCGATTATGTCTCATTAGTAGTTGTTATAATGAACTTGTTGAAGAGGAATGGAGAACAAATTGATGATGCACATGTGATTAAAAATATACTTTATTATTTAACTCCTATATTTGAGCATGTGTTAACATCAATAAAAGAATAAAAAAGTAGGCAAACTATCTATTAAAGAACAAATGTGTTCCTTACAAGTGCATGAACAATGACTAAAGGAAATGACTAAAGTTGCTCCTATTGATCAAGTATTAGAATAAAAAATGAATTTAAAAGAAGATAATGTTATGAGGAAAGTGAATTCAAATTCAATAGAAAGAGGATGAGACTCATATCAGAGACATGGTAGAGGTCATTTCCAAAACAAATCTCAACAAAAAATTAATCAACCTTACACTCAGCATAGGTAAGGAAGGAATGGTGCTCCTTGAGGTCAAAGACAGGGAAGAAATGTTGAATGTTACAATTGTCATGAGTTTGGTCATTATGTTTCTGATTGTTGTCATAGAAAAAACCAATCAAATTATGTTGTAACATCACAAGAAGAGCCAATATTATTATTAGCTAAAAAAGAAGACAATGAAAGAGAAGATATATTATTCTTTGACTAAAAAGTATGCAATCATATGTGTGAAAAAATGCATTTACTTGATACAATTAAAAATTTGTAAACAAGTGCGAGTTTTAAAGACTCATCAAAGTTGAAAACTGAAGACAAAGATAACATAAAATTTTATAAAGACAATATGTTTCTAATTATTATTTTAATTACATATTTTATTCAATATATGAAAAGTAATATTCTTAGTCTTAGAAAATTGATTGAGAAATAATATATTATACATATGAAGAATAGTTATCATTTTTTGAAATATTTAAAAGGAAGAAATATTTTTTCAATATATGAAAAGTAATATTCTTAGTCTTAGAAAATTGATTGTGAAATGATATATTATACATATGAAGAATAGTTATCGTTTTTTGAGATATTCAAAAGAAAGAAATATTGCTAAAGTGAAGATGTCAACAAATCATATATTTTCTCTTCAATTAAAGTCAACACGTGAAGCTTGTTATCTTGGGCATCTTTCAAGTAATTCTTTGAAATAGCATATCAGGTATCATCACCTCAACTTTAAAGATTTAAATTTATTAGTAAATAAAGGAATGGCAAAAGGCCTTCCTTTATTAGATGATCCAAATATGTGAAGCTTGTTCATTTGGAAAGTGACATTGTTTACTATTTTAAAAGAATAACTCTTTGAGAACTAAAAAACCATTACAACTTATTTATACGAATGATTATTGTCCACTAGTGACATTATCTAATGGAGGTAATAAATATTTTATTGCTTTCATAAATAATTTTAGTAGAAAAATATAGATATATTTTATTAAAAAAAATTGCTACTATCTCTATATTTAAAGAGTTCATATGCAAGGTTGAAAAGTAGAGTGCATTATTCATTTAAAGTGTTAGGTCTAATAGAAATAGTGAGTATACATTAAATAAATTTATTCAATTATATAAGCAAGAATGTATACAACATCTACTCATCAAAAGTTATACTCTACAACAAAATTGAGTGACTGAACAAAGAAATCATATTATCCATGATATAAAAAGGACCATGATGAGAGAGATGAATATGTCAAAAATATTTTGGATAGAAGCAGTTGCTTGTTTAACTTATTTGTTGAATCATTGTCCTATTAAAGTTCTGCACTATTTGACTCCACATGAAGCTTAGAGTAGATATAAAAAAGTGTTTCTCATTTTTGTATATTCGGTTGTATTACATATGCATAGTTACCTAATGAACTAAGAAAGAAACTAGATGATAAAGGTGAAAAATATATATTTATTAGGCAAATTATGGAGTCAAAAGCCTACAAACTCTATAATATTTTAACCAAAAAAGTGATTATTAGTCATGATGTTGTGTTTATAGAAGAACATACTTGGGAGTGGAAGGAAAAGAATGATATTAAAGTAATCGCACTTTGGCAAAAAGAAAAAATTCAAAATCAACAAATACATGATTTGAATTCTCCAATACACTCACTCTTAACAACTACTATTATATAAAAGACAACACAACTTACTAATTCAGGTAGAAAAATAAAAAGTTTATAAGAGATATATGAGCAAACTTCTGAGTATCTTAATTTATTATATTATTTTACTGATAATAAAACTATTTTTTATGTAAAGTACGATATAAATTGGTAAAAGGCTATGAATGAAGAAATAATATCGATAAAAAAGAATACTATATGAGAGTTGGTTGATCTCCCTACTCAAAAGAAACCCATAGAAGTGAAATGAGTCTATAAGATCAAGCATAAAGTCGATGAGACAATGGATAAATACAAGATAATACTTGTGACAAAAAGCTTTAAGCAAAAATATGGTATAAATTACAATGAGGTATTTGCTCCAATTGCTCGATTTGATATAATAAAGTTAATTTTAGTACTTACAGCATATCATGGATAGAAGATATACCAACTTGATGTTAAATCTATATTTTTTAATAGAATTTTAAATGAAATATATATTGATCAACTTGAATGTTACAAAATAATGAGTGATCTATATGAACTCTTATCATTTGAAGAAGGCTTTATATAGATTGAAATAAGTTCCAAGAGTATAGAGTACCAAGTTTGATGGATATCTTTAATAATAATAATTCAAAAAATATCTATTTAAGCATGCACTTTATGTTACAACAACTAACAATGATATTTTTATAGTTTGTCTTTATATAGATGATGTACTTTATACAAGAAATTTTTTTGAATTATTTCAAGATTCAAAAAATCAGATAATATGAACTTGACATGATAGATAATGGTGAAATATCATACTTTCTTGATATGGAAGTGAAGCAAATGACAAATAAAATCTAAATCTCTTAAAGAAAGTATACTATTGAACATCTAAAGAAATTTAGAATAAAAGATTATAAATATGTGATAACACTACTTGATGTGAGAATGAAAATAAGTAAAGGAGTAGAAAAACGAATTAACTCTATTTTATTCAAAAGTCTTGTTGGTAGTCTTCATTATCTTACTATCACAAGACCTGATATTCTATATTCTGTTGGACTCATTAGTTAATATATAGAAAATATGATGAAAACATATTGGATGGTTTCAAAAAAATACTAAGGTATATTCACTTTATTATGGTTTGTATTTTACTAATCAAAGTGGGATAGATTTATGTAGATACTTCGACAATGATTTGTGATGAGATATAGATGAAAGGAAGAGTATAACTAGTTATTGTTTCTTCTTAAGTTCATCGACATTTATGTAGAGAGCAACTAAACAAGATGTCATCACTCTTCATCTTATGAAGCAAACTATATTGCGACTTCATCAATAGTTTGTGAAGTAATTTGATTGTGAAATTTACTGTAAGAGTTACATCATCACAAGAAGAGCTAACTATTTTTATTGATAATATATTAGTCATCAAATTAGCAAAAAATTTGATTCAACATAAGAGAAGCAAGCATATTAAGACAATTTATTATTTTTTTCGTTATCATGTTAACAAGGAGACTATAAGCTTTATATATTGCAACACTGATGAACAAGTAGCAGATATTTTTATCAAATTACTTAGAGTAAAGATGTTTGAAGGACTATGAAACCAATTAGGCTTCAAGATACTTCAAGTTTGATGGGAAATAATTAGCAAACGTTAAGTATTTAAGTAATTTTAATTTTTAATTTGATAGTTATTGTATGAATTAAGAGTGAATATTCGAATTAGAAGTAGATATTCAAATGAGTATTCATCTACAAAAGGTGTAATTATTGATTAATACTAATAATAATAATAAATTTCTATTGCTTTTCGTCTTCCTATGCTTTAGGGTTTTCATCACTACTTTTGATTTCTCTCAAATAATTTCAAATTTTACTGTTTGTAATTTGAGATCTATTTTATTCTTAATTTATTTCCATCATAGAATGCAAAAGACATCATAATAAAAATTCAAAAACAAATATCACTAAACTAAAAATAATAAAATAATAATAATAAATCATAGAAATGAAAATAAACAAACAAATACATTGAAAAAAGAAATATAAAAAAACTATCGTGCTCTCAAAATGATTAATTATAACTCATTAATGATTTAAAGCTATCTAAAAATTATTTGAAGAATTTTTCTTTATGCATTTGTTGATGAATTGGCTCAAAACTAACATCGTACTTTTGATACAAGTTGTTTTGCTTTGGAGGAAATGTTACCGTTTTGTAATTAAATTTGGCTTAATTGTAAGTAAGATTATTTAGTTGGTCTCTTGTGTGAGTGGAAAATGATTCTTATGATCATTGCCGCTTGGATGTGCGTTGTCACCAAAATTGTGAAGAGTACAGCCCCACTTTAACGTGTCACAGGTCAAACCATCTCACCGTAGGCGTGTTCATCTGAGCTGTTAATGATGAATAATCTCCAGGTGGTCACGACAGTTGTATACCTCGGAATAAAACCACAAGTTTACCGGATGACAGTGACAGGTATGTTCTGTTGGGTTTATTTATTTTTCTACGCAAGCACCAGCCCTGAGTTGCATCATTTTGCCGCACGTGATTTTTTTTTTTTTTTTTTTTTCTTAGCTGAGTTGTTTCTTTATATAATAATTCATATTAATTAAATAAAATTATAAAACTTAATTAATATGATAACAGTTGATTTTACATGTATTACATAATATCACTACTTGATACTTTAGAATCATCATTCTGACACACTTGAGATTATTAAATTCTATGGATAATTATGTTTGTTATTTTATTTTTTTGCCAACCTTTGCAATTGAAATAATTAACTATTTTTTACATTTTTGGAGCCTAAAGATTATAGAGATTATGTATTTATCATATTATTTTGATAGTTAAAATTAAATGACTTTTTTATTTATAACAAAATAGTCTCAATCTTTACTGCTATCATATCTTTTTGTTTTGATATTTGAAATACCAAATTTGCTGAAATTTGTATTGCAATTTTATAAATAATATAAATTTCTTACAACTCTCTAATGATTATATGTTAGCACTGCATGTTTTAATTTTACATACATATAATATGACACCCATATATGCAAATGCTAAAATGAAAATTTACATTTTTTTTCTTAAATACTAATTATGCTCAAGATGTAAGAAAATGTAATAATAAAAAAATAGTATCAACTAAGATTTTATAATTTCATGTTATGATAAAAAAAAAATAAAAGTTATTATACTATTCTTTTATTGACACAAATATCAAAATTATAACAGACAAGTGTAACAAAATGTTTATATGATATTTCTTTCCTTTTTATTGCTAATTAGTGACTTGCCCATGCTCTGTATTATAGTGTCCATCTAATTAATCTAAAATTATAATCTTCAAACATCAGTTAAGTTAATTGTTATGAGCTCAAGAAGAAAAAAAAATACAACAATAATAATGTGTAAAATAAAATAATTTTAAAATTATATTATATGAATAATCATAATTAAAATATAATCATCTATACATGTTAAGTTACATGTTTTATTATATAGTCTTTCTTTGTTAATTACTTGATATTTTCAATAAATATTAATTACAAACATTTCACATCAATATGTCCCAAAATTATCAATTAAGGTCTTACTTTAATCCCTAATTTAGATAGGTCATCCTACTATCCCATGAAAATCATCCCAACTCCACATATAGGTAACTTAATTTAATCTCACTTTAATCTTAATTCATCATATGGACTATGTCATTATGTTCCCACAAAGTTTTTCTTAATATTAATAACCCAATATATAAATAACATATAACATATCATATAATAAAATTTGCATGTACAAAGATGGTACATACTTACCTCGAAAGTCAAAAGAATAGTTGTTAAATTCTTTTTTTTTTCTTTTCTAGTCCAACAATCATACATAAAATTTGCATCATACATTTGAAATATATTGATGTTTTATTCACACTATGTTAATTGTATTTTATTTAGTTTATTTGAACATCCTAATTCTTCTTTAGTTTACTTATGTCGAACTATCCCTTGGTACCATGGGATAATCCAATCAAGCTTATTAGATCATTTGATGAGTATTTGATGTGCCTTCCAATAGCTTCAAACCTATATTAGATCATCTCCTAAAGCTCATCAAATCATTAAATGCCTAGTGAGCACTTAAAGCTTCATTGTGATCCTCATTTTGATTCCCAACAATTCCTTCAAATGTTCAATTTCACATCAAATCGTCTGGTCTTCTTAAGCCTAAAAACCAAAGGATTTCATATTGTACATTATTTGTTGACATACAACATTGTTTTTTAGATCTTATGATGAGCATTTGACAAAGACACTGTATCATGGCCATGGTTTGTTGGACTGTGTGATACTCATCTAAAGCTATAGGTGATAGAAAAAAATGATTTCCTTCATTACAAAATTTGGATAGTTATTCTACTATAATTAGCTTTAGAAATCACCATATTTTGGGCTCTCTCCACTCCAAGCCTTCTTATGTGCATGAACAATTGGTTCAACCAAACTATAAACAAAATTATAGAGGAAATGTTATACAAGATTTTAGCAAATGTTTTATTGCTTTTCTCATATAATTCGCTCTTCAGATCTTAATTTCTTTGCAAGATATTATCTACTCTTTCATTTCTTCACATTTGTCTCTTTTGAGAATTGAAGAATTTTTATACAATTACATTCTTGCTTCTATAGGCACCAAGATTGTAATTTCTTTTTCATATAAGATAGCTATAAGATAGAGTTATAAAAGAAATAATTTCACATTTTTAATTTTTTTTTCTTACGATATTCTAAATAATTAGACTTAAAAATATTTTTTCTTTATCTTTCTATAATTTATTCATATGTTTCTTATCTTATGTCATAATTCTTATAGTATGCACGCACACATATATATATTTATCACAATAATAATGTATAATAATTTAAGTTACAATATAAATAAGTAAAATGATCACATAATATTACATTCCACAAAATAGCACAAGATAATTAAACAATTTAACATACTTATATCATGGCATAAAAAATTATGAAGTTTAGCAAACAAGTAAAGCTCGTAAAAAATATTTAAATAATATTTAGTTCACAAAGTTTCAAAGTTTGAATTGATAAAAAAAATGTGAAGAATTATTAAAGCTCATAAGTTTAATTGAAATAAAAGTTTTAATTAGTTTCTTAAATTCCTAAAATTCCCATAATTCCTAACATAATGCTTTGAGACTTGCTAGTGATCAACAGGTATGAAGGTGAAGAGTAGTCCACATGAAGGGTTGCAACTATTTTGTTGGAATGAAAAGTTGAGAAGAGGAAACTATGCAAAACAAGAATAAAAAAGGAAGCATGCAGTCATTGAGAGAGCTTTTAGAAAATTTAGAGATGCATGACCATGGTTAAGAGCTTAGTAAAAAATGAAGAGAGAGAGAGAGAGAGAGAGGTGATGCTTTCATGTTGTTGAAAAGAATTTGAGAGAAACTTAGCAAACAATCGAGAGATTTTGAAATAGGTACTATTGTGGTACTATAATAGTATTGTAATAATTGGGAAGGAGAGACAAGATCATTGCAAACAAAATTAAGATAGATAAGTTTTACACCATGGGCATATGTGTTTGATGAATTACGAAAGTGCTTCCTCAAAAATTCCGTTATGAAGGATTTACATTACAAATAAAATTGACGATGTTTACTTTTGCTTTTGTTGATATGAAATGTAATGTTTAAAGGAGCAGGTTGTGTAAATGCTAAATTGTTTCCTATTGTAAAACTATAAGAACTACTTTAATTTAGTACATATATAATTAAGAAGAAAAAAAGGAAAAAAATTATTTGATAAATTGCTTATTAAATTGAAATGAAAAAGATGAAATAAGAATGAAGTTCTATGAAATATGATTGTGCATTATTTTAAAATTTGAACTAATAATAATTATTTTAAGAGACTAATTTATTATTTAGAATAATATATCTTTAAAAATAAGTGATATGTTATTAAAAATAACGTCTCCAAAAAAACACCACTTTTTGGAACAATGTCTCTTACAGTTATGCCAAAAGAGTTATTTTTAGAGTTTATGTAATAATATGTTCTAGTTATCCCAAAGTAAAAGTTTAAAATTGAAATAAAAAAGGATGTGAAAAAAGTCAAAAGAAATTCAAATGATCTCTTTAAACCCAACATACGACTTGACCCAAAAAACTTGATTGTTTGTTATTTATATTACATTATTTTTTTCATTGGACTATTGATGATTAGCACAACTTATTTTATATCCTAACATTTTAGGTGAATATGATATACAACATAAGACTCTAAGTATTGAGAGCATAGCCCATAGACTATCTTAACTAGTAGTCATTAATTTTTTTATTATAACACTTAAGGTGTTGTGATTGCCCTTTATTATGTCATTAATATGAACTTATTATAGTTACATTCTTATTTAATTTTTTATTTTTTCTATGATGTAAAAACTCATGTTTGATTTTCATGTGATTTTCAATGATAAATATTTTTATATTGCCTTTATTATCTTTTAAAAATGATTTTCAAAGTTGAGCATAATATAGATTTTCAAATGATTTTGTCATGATTTTATTTATAAAAAAATATTTTTAAAACTCAAGTAAATGTAAAAGAAAGGACGATGCGGTACAAAACTTGGAAAAGGAGGGTAATGTTCATCACAATTGTCTTGACTTTTTCTCTGTCTTTTTCTTTCATTTCTTGGACAATTCTCATTACGCCCATTCAACTTCTTGTTTGCAAGTTTTAAAAAGTTCAGTCACATTGTTTCACATTTTTTATTCTTTCATATTTTACAAAAGTGTTTATGTTTTCAAAGAGCTTGCAAACACTATTACAAGTAATTCCTAAAAATATTTAAAAATTCTATTTGGATTCAATGTTTAAAGATTCACATCATGTGATATGATGTTTTTATTATACTATATGATCTCCATCAAGTAGTTATTTAAAAATTATATTAAAAAGATGATCTCAACTTTAGCATGTTCCTAAAGCTAATATTATAATTTGAAGGTTCCATCTGGCTATACTATCTTTAGGTTTCTATCGTATGTTTCTTATTTTAAATAATCCAATTTACTGAATAAGTCCCAAGCATATAATCTAATGAATGTTATCAAATTATACAATTTCTTTAAGAATTTGTTAATGCATCTCAACTCATCATACAACTTAATAAATATTATCATGCAGTATTATTCCCTAAGGAAAAAGCCAACCCAAATTCTCTTACTCATCACTATATCCATTTTCCTTTTCGTGCCATTCAATTAGAATGATTATATTGTATGATTGACCAAATCACATGATACACAAAACATAATCACACAATAATGGTGTGATAATACTGATTTTTTTACATCAATCAAGATAAGAGAAACACTTGAATTAGATTATGATCAAGTATTGTTGAATTTGATAGAGTCAATTTGTTAAAAATATATTATTTATACATGAAAAAATTAAAATAATAATTAAACATTGAAGAGTATCTCATAATCTTAAACTAAGTCAAAAATATTATTTAGATACATTAATAAAAAGAGCTATATGAGACGAATCTAATGAAATTGAGTTTGTGATTTTTAAAAATATAAAAAACTAATTATTAATTTTTAAATATTTAAATATAATTATAATATTCAAAATTTAATTGGGTAGTTCTGCAATCTTGAAAATTTTGACTTACGTCAAATCTGTTTTACGGATGAAAGATATATGATTAACTGATTATTAGAGTGGCAGAATTGTAAATTTTGTTCTTAATGTTTCCATCGTGTCGATAGGTATTTGGTGTGGCGATAGAAGTACTTTTGGTATCAATACTTCAATCAAAACAAATGCAATAAAGACTTAAAGTTAAATAAATAATTTTTTTTTCATAAGAATTATTCTATACACACTTTTTTCTTTCATAATCTCATAAATTATTAAACTAATAATGATGCCAATTAACACTCTTATAAAAACTAAACTTCCAATGCATCTTCTAAGGGGGTGAGTTTGGGTTTGGGTCTATTTATGTGAAGGTTGCTTGGAGCTCGAGGAGGAGGTGCAACCAAAGAGTTGAGTAGCGCTATCAAGAATCGCTAAGGGGAAATAAGCCAAGGAGGTTGTTGAGCGGGACATTTTCACCTTATATTCGAGGTTATTGTGAGTCAAGAACTTCTTGTTTTCATTCTTAGATTAAGAGAGAATGAGCTCCAGCTTGTAAAATTGATGTCACATACAAGATAAGCTCTTCATCTCTCTCTCTCTCTCTCATTTCATTGTTATGTTGTTATGTCAAGAAGAGAGTTGATGGCGTGCGAAGGAATTAGATTAGATTATGTCAACGAGAGGCATGGTCATGTGCTTATTGTTGTAGGAAAACGAAAAAGGAGGTTGGTTGTGCCAAAATATTGGAGAGAGAAAGAAAGCTGTTGAGGAGCAACTGGTTAGATTTGCAACAAAATTAAGGTAAAGAACAAATTGCACATGTTAATCATAGGATTTTAATGAACATGCAAGCTCAAGTGATTATCCACCTCAAGATTATTGTCGACCAATTCAAGCATTGAGCCAATCTATCTACATAACAAGTAGAGGAGAGAAAACTAGGAGGCCAAGGAAAGTGAAAGTCATTGCTTTAAATCATGTTTTTCTTATTAGCTTGATTATTAAGGAATGGTTAGGTCAAGCCTTAATTGATTAATTAGAAATTTCAATTCAATCTACTGTCACACTAAAACCATATTCATAATATCTTAACACATACCTTCATAACATGCTAAGGAATAAAAAATCTTGAGTTGGACTTACCTTATAGGACTCATTTGGTTGGAAAGAGATTCAGTTTATTTTCTTAATTTATATTATTTTTATAAGTTTCAAATCCTTTGTCATAACTATAGATTGATTTAGAATTACTTGAGGATTCATATTTTCCCCTTCCAAATCCTTTTCTCTCCTCTTTTCTTATTCTCGAATTCTCCTTCTCACTCTCAATTTTTCTCTTACAGTCATCAAGTATAAGAAAGAGAGGTTAAGGTTATATAAATAAGAGAATTAAAAATAATATTCTTTCTTTTCACTTTTTATTAAAACTTTTATTAAAAATTATTAAATTTTTAAAAATTTTAAACAATATACTTACAGATTTTTCAAGTCAACATTTTTATAATGGTATACTCAAATTCAAAATCTAACAAATATCATCATATCATATATTTTGAAATGTATCAAAGGTCAAATTTTTTAGTTTTAGATCTACACAACACACATCCAACAATAAATTCATAATTAAGAATATATTTTATAATTAATTAAATCAGGCTATCACAATTATGGTCAAATTAAGAATATATTCCAAGGTTTCAACCTAGTCCAAAACTAGCCTTTCTTGAATTTGATGCCATGTTATCTAATTCTATTACCATTCCTTTTCTATTATTGAAAAACATGCAATTTTCTTCTTTTTTAATTATTGTAACTATGTAAAAGATGCAATTTATAATTTCGTTAATAAAAACATTCTTTTATATATAATAGATGCAAACTTGAGAACTTTTATAAGAAAATTATATTCTAAAAAACTTTTAAATTTGAAATTTCTTTCACAAATTAGAAAACTATCTTAAAATTTGAAACAAAAAAGACATTTGAATATCATGGTTCTAACATTGCCTTAAATGAAGCAAGATTTAAGCAAACACTTCTAAATATGGCTCTAGTACTTGCTTATCTAATCAAATATAAGCAAAGTGCTATTACAGTAGCTCGAGGTTTGCTGACCATCAATGCGCCTTGATTTGCCTTCCTTAAGGGTTTTAGGTTTCAAGGGGCATTACTTCATCAATAATTTACTAAAATGTCTCAAGTACTACTATGTTCTCTTGAGTGTTGAGCAATAGATCCTTAATCCATATTCTTTCATGTAATTAATCCTGCTAATGTTAAACAATAACAATATATGCACAAGATAGATAACATATTTCATTTTTATATGCACAACTAGAGAAAAACATGTCTTATTTTTATTTTGAAAATGTAATTTTTGGTTTTTAATACTCTCTTTAATGATGTTTCCCTTTTAAATGTGTTAATCCAATCAACTAAACAATGGAATTAACTTAATTCTAGTATTTTTCAAATAGTTAATTTAAAATCTATGCCACCAAATGAGGCCCATCATGATCTTATATCATGTCTATGGATGTTAAGAAGAAAAAAGTTAGAAATGACAATAAAAAAATCATTCAACAATACCAATCTTGTACTATTTCTTTTTTAAAAAAAAAATTATGCATTACAAAAACAAAGATATGAAATTTATTGTTCATAATCTTAACAAAAAAATTCAATTCATAACTACATCACACCTTCTTAACATAAATTTTAAATATTTTGATTAAAATATTTCACATTTTTTAAAATTTATAATATAGTTTATTCAATTCTTCGAAACAAAACACATAATCTACTACTATTTATTATTTTTTATAAAATCACTATGTTGATTAAAACATTTAATGAATTTACCATTAGCATTGCACAATTTTTTTTTTTTTTTTTTTTTTTTTGAATAACTAATTGAACGCTAACATTTTTTCCCTGAATTCAAATCCAATGTTCCTACGGCGCACATCGCTGCGGCCTGTCATGGCGTTCGAACCGTCCAACGTTTCTGCGACCGGCAATAGTCAACCGTCAGATCGGCGTGCTGTAAGCACTTACGCATGGATAGCTGCGCAGGTGGCGGCACACGTTGCCGCAACGGGCTGACGTGGCACTCTGAAAGGATGTGTATTGCTTCTCGGTCGGCTTATTTCTGACGGATCAACGTAGGGCCATGGTAATGTTTTTTTCGTCGGGAATCGGATATGAAAGGGAATGACGTCAAATCAAATATGATTCTGGATTTAGTTTGGCACGAAAAATTAAAAAAATAAAGAAGATTCGCATTTACATTTGAAGAACTTGGTTGGATTAAATTACAGGTCTACCTTGTTGACTTTGTGAGATTGAACAACCAATTAGAAATCAATTTTTCAAAATTTATTTTTCAAAAGTTCCAAATGATCAATAATATTAAAAATATTGTTATATCAGCTCTTTAATTTTACTTATATATATATATATATATATATATATATATATATATATATATATATATATATATATATATATATATATATATATTAAATTTTCTTCAAAAATTGATAAAGTGGTTAAATAAAATTAATATTTTATTTTTTTTTATCTTTATATTTGATGGAAGATCAATGCCCTCTAAGGTCTATGGATTCTGATTATGGATGGACATAGTTCTTGCAAAAGAGTTGAAGATTGTATTGATTGGCACTTGTTAGAGGAGACAAGGGCATCTATGTGTGCTATACAGCATGGTGGTCGATTAGGTTTGGCAAAGTAGCAAAACATAGAATGAGAGATTTCTTTTAATTTATGCATTAATAAAAAAAAATCATCCTTTATTTCTATTTATGATACCTTATATAAATTACAAATAAATCCTTTGTACTAAATAAAAAGACAAAAAAAATTATCTTCAATTTAAAACAAATAAAATAATAAAAAATATTAAAATTATATCACAAGGAAATAACTTAAATAAATTCAATAAAACTCTATTTCTTATCATTTTCATGCACTTGTTTAATATTCAGATCACAAATGATAACAAACTCGATCATTTGGTATTTGGATATCTTGTAGATCCTCTTATTATATTGCATCAACTTCACTAAACTAGAAAGAAACCTACTTAATAGAGTTAGAGTTCATATAATCCTTTGAGAAGATCAAGTGATAGCCTCCATGTGTTTTTTTGGCCAACCAAATGTTCACTAATGAAAGTTCATCTTACAAATGAATAAAAAATTTATAAGAGATATCATAACTTAAAAAAACACTAGTTAAGATAATATCAATCATGAAAAACTTAATACTACGAAATAGTAGATTGTGATAATCAATTGAGTTGCCTAAAGAATATGTAGTATGTAAATTACTTTTAAATAATAATAACTTTCATCACTAAATTTATTGTTAAAAAAGAATCAAACAACTCTAGAACACAACTTTTGGTATTCCATTTTTTAAAAATTTTAAATGAGGAACAAGCACTTTTATGTAACTATTTCTTGTCAATAGCAAATGTTTCAAAATAAATACACATTAATATATAATTTATCTCATTAGATTCTCTCAAAGGCTTAATTTTTTAAATAATTTTAAAAAAAAATTCCTTTACTGATTTCAATATGCAACTTTATGTTTTTGTGCAAGTTATGAAAATATTTAATGAATGAAAATTCAAAATAAAACATAGATGAGTAATAATATATACTACATCAATAGATCTCATATGATTTTTATCATAGATATTTTTAAAAGATTGTAATTATTAGTCTGGAAAAATATGTTAGTAAAGACATGCTCAACTAGTTTTATTCTAATTTTTTAGCTTTCGTTTCACAACAAAGAAATAGTCTTACAAGAATTTGACATGGAGTTAACTTCTTTTAAGCAATAATATATCTCAAGGAAAAAATGATATGCAATCAAAATAAAACATTTAGGCAACTAATAATATCTTCAATATCTTACAACGTTTCCAATAGCATAAAGTTTTTGTCATAAATTGAGAATATTTTCTTAGTATCATCTAATTATACAATGAAATAAGTTATGAGATACCCTTCTTGACTTAAAACTTTATCAATTTTAGTTCTTAAAATATCATATGCAACTTCAAATATTTTAGAGAAATCTAATAATTTTAAAATAAGTAAGAAAGTTAATAAATTATTATGAAGTTCCTTTAAGTGACAATTGAATCCAATTTTTTCTAAATTCAAACTTTATTCTTTCTTCAATCAATTGTTTTGATTGCTTTGGATAATTGAAGGTCCCATAACAACTAGAAAACATTCGATTATAACTTTTTTTGCTATGATGTAACATGCTTTAATTTAAATGATGACTTAGAAGGTTAAATTTTCTCAAACGGTATTTGAATGGTATAGTCTAATATGCTAATAATTAAACTTAAACATATATATGTTTTTTCATCCACAGTCTATCATACTCAAATTATACAATTAATGTCCCCCTAATTAAATGTAAGTCACATCAAAATGTAGAATATTATACCCATTTTATCCTCATAGATTCATATTTTTAGTGATACTAAATATCTAGATTTTATTGATATATGGTATCATTAACCCGACTATTATGTAATGGTTGGGATTAGAGTTTAGTTTTGAGATTTATAGTTTAGGTCGTAGTTATGAAAATGACATTCATGGTATTCTTTTTATTTAAAAGTAATTTCAATTTCTTATCATTATAAGTTACCTAAATATTAATAATATTTTGTTTTACTTGTCTTTAATTATTTTAAAAAATTCTTTAGATTTTCAATCTTCATTAATCAAGATAATATCTTTTTCTTTCTTCTTTTTCTTCTAATTTATCATATTCAAGTTTGTATTAATTCTCATTTTTAATGTTTAGAATAACTTTATATTGAATTTTTTTAAAAAAAATTTTACAAATTATTTTTAAAATTTGTTTTCAAACTTTTTTTTAAGCCAACAAAAAGATATTTGTAACGTGAAGCTAATGTTCACTAACAGTGATTGGAAAACCTTTGCGTTAAAAGCAATATAAACACCTTAAAATTTGCGGCGGTAAGCGAGTACTCTTCTCCATTTTGCAGTGGAGGAAGATGAAGAAAGTGCAAAAAGGGCAAAAAAGGAATTGATCGGCCTGATCACTTTTGGTCTACTGGCCCGCGTGGACCGAAAGCCAACTGGCCCGAACCGTCACGTCCCAAATCTTTCTCGTTGGAGTTGTGGGGGCGACCTGGGGACGCACGTGAGTTTTTAACAGTTGCACAGTACCAACCAACTACGCGCTCTGCGCGACGTACGCGGGACGTCCATCTCATACACATCGTGGACGGTGATTGCGATGAATTCGTTGGCGTCTGACACGTGCGCTGCTGTTTGCTTTCCACATGGCGACGGCGCTCTTGGGACAGCAGCAGACAGCTATCTTAAGTAATTATTTTATTTATATTTTACTTTTAATGTGTCGTCTGTTATTTCAAAGTCACACCGACCCGTCAACTGCTGTCTTAATTAAAATCTTTGACTCCTTATTTGACTACTTATTTAAGTAAGTGATTAGGAAAAATAACGGATCTTTGAGCACTTCTTTATGGTTAGCAAAATTAATTACTAATACTCTCAAGTTATTTAATATGTGGGGGTGTTGATAACTATCATCTTAATAATTATTGTCTAAGATAAGTGCTACATTAAACACTAAAATGACTATCAATAAATTCCAACGATCATTTGAGAATTATGACATCACTTTGATAAAGACTTATCTCTCAAGAACAAGTATGCACACTTTAATAAATGTGACAGGATTAGTTATAATGTGATAATCGTGCACAATTTTATCTATAAAGGGACTTTATTTAAGCAACTTCAATTTGAGAATTTAGCTTTAGAGTTATTGCATTTTGAAGGTTTAACATGACAGGATTAGTTATTGCATTTTATTAAAGTTTTAATATATCCATTTTTGTAACCATTATAGATACAAATAACAATTTGTCATAAACAAAATATTTACATTAGAGAAATACGTATTTATTAATCTCAAATTATAAAGAATAATGATAAAAAAAATTAAAAGTTTTTATGTTTAGAACAACTTCAAAGTCATCCCATTTTAAGTATAATTAATCTATCACATTATGTAATTAACAATTATATTATACTAAATGACAAACTATCAAATATTCAAAATTAATCTTACAAAAATAGATTTACTAAATAGTATTTTTGAAGCATTACTCTTTTGGAATGCTGTGCTCTCATCTTAGATGATAGATCTCATTTGAAATCTTTAATTCAACTTTTAGTAAAAAAAAATATATATATATCTTTTTATTTATTTATTATTAATATTATAGATCTATTTTTGTTCTATTTCTAAGCGCACATTACATTTCTCTACCATTGTCTTTTACTCTCAATTTGTTAAACGTTAAAATCTTCTAAAAACAAATGTTCTCATATTATTGTTATATTATCATTTATTGTGATTTGATCATAACCAGCAAGACAAACAAATTCATATTTGATACTTGATTTAAAGAAAAATAATAATTTTATAATCTAAAGTAAAATAAGTATAATATCTTATTTTCTTTTTTTCCCATTAATCTACTTAAACCAAGTAATTATTATGAATGAAATGATCACATTGCCTTGCAAAACTTAGGAGCAACAGCTCTGTTAATGTTAGAATTTTGAACTCATTAAAGTATACTTAGATACAACTTATCATATAAGATTGTGTTCTTATCATTTTGGTAGATCCAACAATTATTCTGTAGATGGTTGAATAGAAACTTTTGTATTCTTATCATTTATATAATCCTATTTATACTCAATAAATCAATCTCTCAAATACTTAATATTTAATATATAATTAATCTAATCTATAAATTATTAATTTATAATAATTATGATTTTTAATTATAATAAATAATAATAAAATATTTACATATAATATGTAAAATACATATTTTATATATATATATATATATATATATATATATATATATATATTTTAACATAGTCAAATAATATCAAATATAAAAAAAAAACTAAATATGGATTACAACACTTGTTCAAACATGAATGGCTAAATCACAAGATATTGACTAAACCATAAGAAAAACAAGCCATAACCACAGAAGTGTTGTCTAGTCACAACAATAAGGCAACAATGCAATAACTTGTAAGACATATACATGTAATACCAATCATGTAAACAAAACCTATATCACTCATCATAAGTTTAATAACATCATTAAGTATCATACACTTTAATTACTTAACTTTACAAGACAGTTAAATAACGCCAAAGTTCCACTAAGTCGTGATACAGAATAATTAAAACTCATGAGAGCCGATGATATTTTCAACTATTTAATCCTAATGAAACCATTGACCCTAATACCATTTGTTTAAAAACTTGCATTAAAAAAGAGTTCAAGTTGGACAAATATATGCTTACATATAAACATCTATAATCTCTAAAACTTAAGTAAAATGATAGAAATCAATATTAATTATATATTAAAATTTTAATTATACTCGATATCTAGAATATACACATGCTATTCTTTTTAACTCTAAAATATTCTAATTAATCAAGACAAGTGCTATATTGAACATTACTAAGATTAATATACTCAAATACATCTTTCATACTCATAGATTACATTTCAGTTATTTCATCATAAATAATCAAACTATGAAAATCATGTACCAAAAAATTAAAAAATAAACTTAAGTGACTTCTATAAAACTTCATCAACATTATAAATCATAATGCATATAAAAAGCCACACTATCATGTATACATAATGATATGAATTCATCAAAATTCTATTCAATTATGAAAAATGTTACTAGATCACATAAGAGTCAAATCCACTTGATTTCAACCACATCTAATATCTTTTAGCCAAATATGACTTTAATACAAGTCAAAATAGTTTGCTCAAATAAAACTCCCAAATAAATCTATTATTCCTTAAGGTAAACATTGCATAACACAAAAGCTCAAAAACTCTAATAATTTCAATGTGAAACCACATAAATCCAAATAAATACCTTTAAAGAATAAACGAACTAGCAAAAGTCTTTCATAAGACAACTATTCCAGTAAAGTCTATCTCCATATAAATAAGAAATCTGTTCTAATAAGCTCAAATTCAAAGATGTAAATATTTAACTTACTTTCCCCAAGTATATTATAATTCAAATTAAAAACATTCATTACTGATAATGAATCACAGCTTAAGAACACTAACCTTGTATCTTCCATATTGATCTAAGTATCCTTCAACAATATTATTTCACAAAAAACACTCATTTATGTTTATTCCAAATTCTGAAGCAGAGATAGCACATAAAGTATGTAATGCACTCTATGGAATGAATGCCATCAACAAAGCATTACCAACAACAAAGTTTAATAATGAACATCGTCAAAATTTCAATGATGCAGCATTAAAAGGTTTTGAGAACTGAAAACATAATAAAAAGCTATGTGCATTTTTTATAAACAAAAACAAAAGCTGCTTCTTCACTCGGCTTCACCTTGTGACGGGTGTGAGAGTGAAAATATTAATTCAAAAAGAAATAACACGTGACGAAAAAACATTTATAATTTTATTTACCACAGCAAAAATCCAAAAGAACAACTTTTATAATAACCGTACACACAGAAATCATACGAAAACAGACTTTCTGAGATATTTAAAAACTATACAGAACATGTAAAGAGTCGAAGTACTTGAATTATATGCATAAAAAATAAGAGCTTATCCGATATGGTCATGCATATACATATTAAACTTAAAAGTCCAACATGAGAATCCCTCAACATTATGGATACATCATTATTGAATATTCAATATAAAATGATTCTCTATATGTATCCTAACAAATCTCTCACATATGAAATCCCTTTACGTTGATCTATCCAATGGAAGTATATTTTAAATATCAACATTATCATGTAGCATCAACTCTGTCAAACCATCACATTTTTGAGTGGTTGCAACATATCGATTATGACACCTCTACCCCAACTGATGTATTGCCTTATCGAATTCAAGGCATCGCATATCAGCTCTTTTGAACCCTCACATTCAACTCTACAGCTCTATTAGCTCTGCTAAACCATTGCCTTTGACCATGTCATTCTATCAACTTTTGTCAAAGCAATCACCATTAACTAGCAACTGCTACTAGGCAACAAAATGCCCATGCATTATTCTGCCACAGAGTTAATGTTCTAGATCTGATTGATAAAAGACACTTTTTTAATCTATTATAACAGCTCATGATGAAATTGCTTTGCTTTTTAGTCACTTTTGTGTTTGAATGAACCTATGATGAGGCATGATTTCGTCTATTCATTTCATTTTAGTCAAAATCATACATGTGAGTCTTATTGGGATCTATATATGAGAGTTATGATGTAATATGAAAGACCTTTTTGTTATGAATAAAATTTGGAGTGTTTTTAAGATTTAATGATTTTTATAGAAGTGCTTGGGATAAAATCCAAGAGCATTGCTCACATAAAGGACTCAAATCAATTTAGACTCTCCTCTCTTCCATCTTCACTGATACAATCATGATGTTTCATCGTTTCGTCCCATATTCCTCTTTCTATTAATTTTTTTGACCTTCCCATCAATTCTTACTCAACTTCAACTTGCATTTTTTAAGGACTGATATTTCAATTTCATACCATAATGTCTTTCAATTCTACTTTGCAACAGCATGGTATCAACATCAAGTTTCAACCAAGTCAGGTTTCAATCGTAAGACCTGCGGGTTACGGCCTAAACGCTTCCAATGCATGGTTGGCTTATAACTGTCCATACTAGCTCACTGTTCCAACTAGTTTATCACATTGTTTCGCTCTCTGCCATTAATGTTAGCAAAAATCACCCACTACCTTTAATGCTACAATGTCTCACCACTGCACAGTAGCTGTTGTGGAACCCGCCACATCACTCTTTGCAGTTCATCAGCTCCACCGCCAACCCAACTTATCATTGTCCCAACTTGCTACTAGACTAATTTACGTTCTCATTGCTGCCTTCCATCCTTCTTAAGGCATGTAAACGTCAAAGAGAGTGAAATTTCCTCATTGGTGTATTGTTTCATTCCCAATCATGACAAATGCATCAACTCCCAGACCCACAGTGCAGCACTATCTTCCTTTGACTCCCAACCTTGACATTATGGAGTTGTCCCCTTTGACGTTTGTTAAGTCTTAGTTATTGTCATCGATCTATACTCCCACTCTTGTAATTGCCTTGATTAACTTGGAAACCATTGGATGTTCATCTAAGGCAAAGCAGAATCTGTGAGGTACACTTCCACTATTTGAAGTCATAATGTGCCGTTATTTTTTCTTGATACCAATGTGATTGCATAAGAGCCTTAAAGTTTACTATCTCGTCATATTTATATTACTTCTATCTCCGGGTAAATGATAGTTTTTTATCTCATAGGTTTATTTCATCCTTACATAATTATGGAATACATAATCTGATGGACTACTTATTTGAACAAGATCATCAAAAAATTCTGAAGCATCACTTTCAGTTTATCAATATTCACACATAAGATGTAACATCTTCATCCTTTTTGAAATGTGCTAGAATATTTTGTATTAATGTGAACTATTATGAAAATTGTCTTATTGTTGCAATTTATGCATACTGCATCATAAAATATTATGTCTCAAAAAAGTGCTAAGTCCTTACATTTTTTTACTTGAGAGTCATCCAAATCTTTATAAGATCATATTTGTTGTGATTTTAACATAGAAATCTCCATAAGATGTCTTGTTCCTAATTTCTTTGGAGATTATCATAAGACTGTATAGTATTATGTTATTCTTATTTCTAATTTAGATATTCCATGTTATTATAATTAGCCCATCATCTTTAATTCCAAACAAAACCAAATCTATACAAGTTCAAAAAGAACAATCGAGAAGCCTAAGCATGCACAACCCCTTCTGTCCACTTCCAATCATGAAGAAAAATTCTTTGGAATAACCAGAAAAGACAGATTTCCTAATAATCTCTATAAAGCTTCAAATTGATAAATATTTTTATGGTTATAGGCCACAACCTGTCATTATCCCATCCCACAGAAGTATCCAATCCATTATTTGTTTTAGATATTCCTAAGCAAGAGATAAAATGTTCCATAGAACTTATGGATACAATTGATGCTATTACTACTGATGAAATCCTTTTAGCCTGTATAATATCCCATAGATGCAAAGCTATCAATAATACCCTATTAATTTAGACTAATTTGATTCAAAGATTATTAATAAGTCTGATCATCTCAAGCTTATTACTTTAAAATTCAGCGTTTCATTTGTTAAATCCGAATCTAATATTATTAGTGGTGCATCTCTCACTTTGGCTGAAATTAACATTGAACACACTGACTTTATGATTTTAGATTGTTATAATTGTATACGTAAACTTATTTCTTTCACTTTTCATTTAGTATGAAATTTACAGGCTAACCCCTCTTTTGTAGAAAAAATTATGTTTCTTTTGTTGGACATACTTGTCCCACAACCAACACATAAAGATTACAAGTTATGGATCCACCATACTACCATTGATGAGACTTCATCCCATCAGGGGTCCCGACAAATAATCTTCCCTCTAGCTCAAAGTTTGTTCAGTCTTATTATCCACCAAAGATGGTTGCAGATATTAATAAGAATAAGATCATCATGATTGACTAGCTGAGACACATTACCGAACTTCTCCCTTTGATGACAAGTTATTAAAAAAGGAGTAGTTTGATGCTCCTAATAGCTGATGTTTCTAATCCACATGATGACATGGAGCCACTTTTTCAATATATTAGCAATTGATTATTTGCTTTGTTTTTAATTGTGTGCTTGAGTGAATCTGTACTAAAGAATGGTTTATATATGTTCAAGTTGTTTTAGGTCATATGAATGATGTAAGTCACATGGGTTATGTGAAGAGTCTATATATAGGAGTCACTATTTAAGATGAAAAGCCTTCTTGTTCGTGAATGAAATTTGAAGTGCATCAAGAAACCAATGCGTTTTGTAGAAATAAAATACAGGCCAATCTCTAACCCCTTATTTTTGCAGCCCCAAGGGGTTGGGTTACTTAACTTGAAATCCACTACCAAAGACGGTTTAACCCAAACGGGATTAACTTAGTTTTTAATCCCTAAGCTAGCATTAACCATGCTAACCCAATCCAATCCCTGTTCTCTCCTATGTTATCTAAGATTGTGCAAACCCTACTTCACTTTCTACGATTGTCAATATTTTTGTTTCTTCGACCTTCTTTTCCATTGCCGGTAGAATCACTAACTTCTTCACTGCCATGTCCTTTGTTGGAACCACCGGTGCAGGCAACAAAACCTCAATCGGAGAAACCTTTGTCGCCACCTCAAGATTCTTCACCACTTCTTCCATCTTAGCTTGTTCTCTCCTCTTCCTCACCTTCAATTCGAAGATTTATCAAAGTAAAACAAAGGATAATAGTTTTTAAGACAATATATATAGATTGATGGCTCCAACATTGGAATAAATATCAAATACGTTTTTGTCAAAAAAATTGTATTTTTATCAAAGACAATTTATTTGTTAAAGTAATACTAAAAAGATATTCGACTTTTTTGTGAAATAATTTAAAACTTGTCATTTCAAATTATAACTAATTTTCTTAATTATTGATAACATATTTAACAAATTCATAACTTATTAATAATATTTTTAACAATATTTTTTATTAATCAATTTCATATTTAGTAATAGTTACACCAAATCTAACCTACATTAATTTTTTTTATATTATAAAAGGTGGTAAAAAAATTCCCCATTAAATGCATGTATTAATAAAAATATTTAATATAATATATTTAAAAATATTTTTCAATAAAAATTAATAATAGTATTAATAAAACCGAAAATTCATATAGATAATATTTAAATTATGAATATTATATAAATAATTACATGCATATAAAAATTAATTTATAAAATTTTATATTATGTGAATATTTACGATGAAAAAATTATAATTATTTAATACATAATTGTAGATCAAGCCAAGCAAGAGCAAGGATCAATTAAGTTTTTAAAAATGGAACTAAATTAATCGCAAAAAAAACTAACTTATCTTTAACCTAAGATTTATGCAAACACAAATTCATTCTAACACAGCCAAACTCTAAACAACAATCAAACGCATGATCATTCTAACTCGTGATAACCCGAGATAATATCCAAACAAAATTTCATTCCTAACCCCACTAACACAATCATAATTGAGTTAAACCAATCTCAAATGATTTAACCTCGTATACTACTAAACAGGGCCTAAAAATGCTAGCTTTGTAGAGAATAACATTAAATAGACTTAGGTTCTTTTCTCTTCCTTCTTCTTCACAGCCATCGCCGTCAAACTTCATGCGACTACTTTGATTCCTACTATTTTTGCAAATTTCAACAACTTTGGAGTTTATTCTTACTTGATTCCCAATGCATTTTTAAATGACTCATATTTCAATTTCATACCACAAGATTCTTCGATTATTTGCTGCATCAGCCGCTTTGTCAACTCTATGCAGATCATTACCACCAAATATGCTGTCTTGTAAACATTATCTAGATCATTGTCCGTGGCAATGCCAACCATTGACTTTATTGAAATCCACGCCTTCAACTATGCTACCTGCTGCCCGCTCTTCAATAGAACTATCACCTTCAATTATGTTGCAGATTGCCAATGTCAGAACTATTGCCTTCAACTATGCCACCCATTAATTCTGCTGGAACTATCACATTCAGCTTTGTCGAACTATTATCCTCCACTCTACAACCCCATCAACTTCGTTGAATCACAATCAGCTTGCCACCCAATGGCAACACATTAAATTCACCACCTTATGAACGCAAATGCCTAAACAATTGTGTTAGGATGATCACTTTGCATATCAGTACTGCAACTGCTTATTTGTTAAATATTCAATGTGGGACTACTTTTCATTTGTATTTACTAGTAGACATAAAATCTTGAAGCACAAAATTCTTGATACATTCCAAAGACAAATGTTACGTAAATATTACCCACAAGTAACTATAGTACAGTTAATTTGATACAACTATGCAAAAATTGAAACACAAATGCCAATGTCTTATTTTTCTAGTAAGGGTTCTTAAAATTGAAGATAAGAAGAAAATCATATATAACCAAACATATCATCATAAATAATCATAATTGCCACCAAACAAGAAATAGAAATAAGAGACTAAAACCAACAATTCAACAAACTGAGAAATGACAGTACGCATGCAAAGCAACAACTGTCGCCTTATTAGTTTGGCCTTGTATTATATCATGTCATATTCCTTGCATATTTTGCTCTTATTGAACTAATGTTCCCTTATTTAAAGGATATTATTCAGCAATTGTAAAGGTATTTATAATTGGATTCTCAATTAACTTGAGATATCCTACCAACTATTACTTTCTCATCTTCTCATTTTATTCCAGATACCAAAAAATAATGAAACTTTTTCTAACAAATTGCAAACATGAATTTTTCTTATTCAGTGAAATTTCCATGACCAGATCCCTGTCAATTACAACAACAAGAGAGGGCGACATAGGGAGATACCAAATCTTGAGAGAATGTGTGTGTGTGTGTGTGTGTGTGTGTATGTGTAATTAAATAGTAATCTGAAAATTCAAAAACAAACACAGGATCAGAATAGTTTTTTGATTCCATGCTGCTCTATTCTCTATAGATATTGCCAACTCACAACAGCCACACACTGAATACCCGACTCCACAAAGCAAGAATACTTGATCAAATTACATAAGTTATTTCTGACCTTAAAGATGCAAAAAGGTACCAAGAATACCAAAGATTTAAGTCATAGCAAACATTAAAGAACAATATAAACCGAGCAATGGAGCTTACATAATGGATTGGACCAAAGGAGCTTTGGCTAATGACAACTCAAGAGCTAAACCGTGAACAAGTGAAATGAATTGATTCCGGTTTGCATTGGCCTCTGTACTTTCACCATTCTACAAGTACAAGAATGGACGATGCCCACAATTGGCCATGAAAGACATCTTCGATGATATTTTTTGATTCTTTGAAGATCTACGTACATAAGCTTGCACGTTGTCAGCACAGGAAACAATCAGCACAAGAAATACCTGATAGTGTTTAATGTATACAAGAAGAGACAGCAGAATACCAAGTGAAATTTGTGAGGTAAACATGATTGGCTATGTCAAATACCTTTTCATAAAAATTGCATTATTCATGTACATCCATCATGGATAAGCAACATCTTTGTAGATATTATACAAATAAATCAAAGACACTATACTAATCGTATGTTTTCAAACGTTGTAAAGTATAAATTACACATTGTAAACCTTCATAGACCAGAAATAGATATGTCCCTTCTCCTAGAAATGCTTGATACGGCTATAATCAATTGCTGAAATGCAGACTATAAAGTTGCACATCAATGACACAATTATAGAAACCCAACAGCTAAACATATTGTAAAAAAAGTTAAATAACACATATCTCCATAACTTCAAACAGGCAATAGAAAAAAGGTTCATTAGTCGATGCTTGAAAAGCTTCTTTTCATCTAAATTTTCTATATTTGATTGCAAAATACAAAAAACTATAGTAAATTCAACAAAAAAACAACTTTCCTGTTCATATGCAACCATCTTTTCAAAAAATAGGCTTTAAAAAATATCTTTTAAAACTCCATTTCAAAATAACAAAAGCTGATAGAAGCTTGTGCATGCAAAAAAAGAGCTTTGGAAAAGGTTTTGATATAATACTTTTGGAGGAGGAGCTCAATGTGACTAAAAATGAGTTTTGATAAAAAAATATTTGTTAAAGATAGAATTTGAAAAATAGAAATTTTTTAAACTAAAAATTTTTAAAATAGAGTTTAAAAAGGGGAAATTAATTGTGCCAAAAGTAGCGCTGGTTTGAACTACCCCAAAGTAAGATAAATTTACCAAAACAAAGCTAAAAAAGGTGATATATCATAGACTCCAAAATATAGAATTTGAACGACACTAAAATGAAACATTATTAAAGTTCAAATTTGAACGACACAAAAGTAGCGCTGGTTTGAACTACCCCAAAGTAAGATAAAATTACCAAAACAAAGCTAAAAAAGGTGATATATCATAGACTCCAAAATATAGAATTTGAACGACACTAAAATGAAACATTATTAAAGTTCAACTTCTAAATATCAACTCAAACTAAAAGAACTTGATTTTAAAGATGAAAACATAAACAAGCTACCTTGTTGTCAATTGTTAAATTTGAAATTAAAAAAAACACTGATTTATTTGAGATTAAATTTAATGAACATAAAATTTGGTTGGAATTCAGATTAAATCACATGGATATGACAATTGGTAGATTTCAAGAATAAGATAATTTAGCTGATAAATCTCTGAGTTTATTCTGTATTATATTATGTATCTAATCAACTTATATCTATTATATCTCCAATAAAAAGTAAAAGAGGTGAAGCTATTATTATATAAGGAGAGTCATCATGAGATATTTTGGTCATTTGAGTCAAGTAAATCTTTGGAGATATTGTGAGGAGATTAAAGACTGATCACTCTAGTAAAGAAATGGATATATTGTTGACATTAACAAATCCCTTGAGGAATTCTTGCAGGTGAATCTAGGCAAAAAAAATTGTCAAGCAACGTTAAAGCCAGTGCTCTCTTTTTACTACTTTTTTTCTTTAAGCTTTATTTAGTTTTGGTTGTTGATAGACTAAGCACTTTACCATCATCAAAGTCAAGTGAAACTTGGAGAGATTGTTAGGGGTTAAAGATTGTGTCATCTCGTAATTCTATATGGACAAGATGCTAAACATCAATAAAATGCTTGTGGAGATCTTGCTGGTGATTGTAAACAATAATATATATATATACCATGCTCAACCAAAGAACAAAACAACACAAAGAAGCTAACAAAGGCATATACCTTAGATTTTGATGATCTTAGCAGCTCTTATCACTGGATTGGCCTTAGAGATCTCCTCCCTCCCCAGAGCCTTGTAATCAAATGAGCAATCATGGGTATCTGAATACCGGTGCCGAGCACAAAAGAGATCACCGCACCGGCATCGGAATCCAGTGAGGCCAATCCTTTTATGGCAAGTCGAGCACCTATGACCAAATTGAGCTTTCCGCTGAGATCCCTCCTCTGCCTTTGGCAGAGAAAAGACCGCGGTTTCTTCTCTCTGAGCTTGAAAAACCTGAGAACTCTTCAACAATAAAGCAGAAGGTGACTGTTGTTGTGATATTTGAGATGAAGATGGTGAAGGGGATGGATTGGATGGAGGAGGAGAAGCGGAAGAAGAAGGAGGAGAAGAGGGCTTGAGTGTGTCAGCCTCATCCTTGCCAAGGTTACAGCTTTCTGGTGCCATTTGATGATAATTAGAAGATAATAAGATAGAGATACCCAAAAAACGGCCAAGGAAATAGAATATCTACTCCCTGAACCTTGTAGCCAAGATAATAGAAGGAGAATAAATGGGAAAAGAAAAACACAAGGAAATAGATGAATTACTAGATCTGGAATCTCCCTGATAGTTCCCGCGGAAACCTGGAGAACTGATGCTAACTCTATAGCATCGAAACTCCAAATCTGATTCAGGGATAAACAAAGCTAGCCTTTTTTTTTTTTTTTTTTTTTTTAGTTCTGTTGATCTTATCGCCAGCAGCAAAATCGGCTGATGGATCGACAAATCCGAAAGAAGAAATCCAGGAAAAGAACGTAGGAAACCGTGGATATACGGTAAGGAAAGGAAAGTGAGGAGAAAGGCGAAAGCTTTTGGAGGTGTTACCTATAACAAATGGAAAAATATTGGAGGAGAAATTAAAATGGCCGTACTTTATTTGCTGTTTCGACCATCAAAGCTCGGTGGATGATGATCGCCAATTCCTAATCTCGATAAAGAAGCTGATGATTCGCTTTTATCGACTGTTCAAAAAAATATTTAAAAAAAATACATATTTCGCATTTTATCATCTACCATTTACTATCAGGATATCCTTTTTATTAATTGTTTCGTCAGGAAATTTTTTTTTTATATATTATTTCTTTAGAGTTTAATTTTGTTAACATTAATTATCAAAGATAATTAAAAAATAAATTAAGTAAATAAAAGAATTATAAGAGTAATTTACTCTTATTTAAAATTTGAAAAACAAATCGAAAAACGACATCAATTTATCCTGGTAAATAGTGTCTACCTGTCATACATAAATATTTAAGATATTTTCTTTGAATAATAAAATTAGACAAACATTAACGTTTACTTTGAAACAATACAACAGTCCAAAGAGCCCTATTTCAGAAAAAAAAAAATTTAATAGTATTTTTCAACGTCTCCAATTTTATTGCACAACAGTATAAAAGGGGGCAGTTGACAACTCATGATTAACAAATAAAAATATATGAATTATCACTAAGATAAATTAATATTATACATAAATTTTCAAATTAGAAAGGATAGGATCAGTCAAACAGGCGGCTTAAAAACAATTCACATGCCAATTGGTAGATTATATCAGCTCAAAAACATCTATCCAACGAATTAAATCAAAAGACCTCAACTCTTTAGGTAAGAACTTGTTACTCTCTTGACAATGATACCCTAACTCCCTCAATATGACACTCTCATGTCCCCTTGGGACCAACCTTTGTTTATCTCACGCTCATCTTATTAGTGCCTTCTATGATAGTTACAAGAATCTTGACAATATGAATGTCCCGACATTAACAAGGCAACGAACCCACTTATTTCTTCGTATGAGTCAAATTCCTATACACGATTCAACATCAACATCTCATTCTATTAGTTCTTGATCGAGCTTTGTGGTCATAAATTACCTTTAAAGCTCAACGCCTAACTTTAGCCTTTACTAAATGCCTCAAGTCACTAACCAGCATCCATCCATATATTTGAATTAAATAAGTAATTACCTCAATAATCATACACAAGCTCGAAAGCCATGTCAATTGTTAGGCTCCCACTATAAAAACAACTAAAAGAATAAAGGCATGAGAATCTAATCAAACAATGCTTCCATCATACCAAATTATTATGAACTCTAGAGCTTCTTCATCTGTTTTGACATTTCTTTTTCTGTGTTCATCAACCTCCCTTGCTAAAAGATCCTCAAGGGATCTTTAATTTTTTTCTCTCCATCTCCTCTTTTCCCAAAACATGTAGATCTCAACCATAATTCACCCACACAAGCAACTTTTGCCCATTCCCATGTCGTCATCCTCTTTATTAATAATTTTTAATACTCTTCCTGAGATAATTGGAATTAACATGAATTCTTGAACATGCATATGCATAATTCAACTAATATACAAACTAAATCAAACAACCAAGCCTCAATTTACAAATGAACTAATATGCTGACATTACCATATCCCTTATCAATAGAAAAATAAACTTGGCCTTTAACCAAACAAGTTTAACAAGAGAAGAACTCCCCATTTTTATTAAGAATTGGAGACTGCAATTAAGTCCAACAACTGGACAAGTCAAACAAGGAATCAGAGAAGAGTTTGCTAACAAACTCTGAAAAATGCTTCTTAATAACTGCTCTCCTTCAAACTCAAAAACAGTAGAAGTTCAAAAGAAAACAGTTTTCATCTCTCCTTTTTCACTCTTTATAAAACTCCTTGAGAATAAATTGTGCTAAACATGTTAACAGAGTTCAGAAAAATTAAAACAAAACTACTTCACAAACATAAACAGCACATGATTCAATTTAAGTAGAAATTACTACCAGAAGAAGGAATTAGTTTAGCTGAAGAATCGAGGACAAGCAATTACACACTCAAAAAGAACAAATGATCAAATTTAAGTAGAATTTACGACTGGAATCAATGTGGCTTCAGAAACTTCTTGTGCTGATTGGGAATGAGATAACCACAAAGTTTACGTATATGTTGGAGGTTTTTACACGTTCAATTTCATATATAAAATGGAAAAACAATGGCAAAATAGCTAAATGTCAATAGCAAGTACACTAAGAGTACTGAATTAGAAGCCAAAAATGATGCGCCTGTTAAACAGCAAGAAACCACAAGCTATGCAGGCTACTGATTGTTATATAATAGCAAAACATCCAGACACTAATATCAAATTAACAATAATTCAGTTCAATACAAGTCAAAATTCGTACTTCTTTCTCAACACAATAACTATAGAAAGACTACATATTCAGATTTACAGGAAATTGGTTCAACTTAACCAGTGTACAAAAAAAATCAGGATAGACTAGTTAAATCAGTCTGAGAAAACATCAATAGAAAGGAATCCACAAATATTTCTAGAAAATCCAGTAGACTGTCTAAAGTATATACCACCTAGTTCAAGAAATGGCTTAACATGGTGTTGTATGATCGGAAATGTATAAAAGTTTTCATTAGATTTATGATGGAAACTACAATTATCTACATATTTAAGAGGAAAATCCTAATAAAAAATTATTCTCTAATGGAAACATCAACAACACATCAAAATATTAGGCTATGAAGCAGTTGATCTGAAAAATGTAGCAGATAATCAATTTGACATACACTATGGGGTGATTACCATATATTTGGATCATGGAAGGTCACTTTCCAACATGGTGGAACTTGCTTTCAGCTGGCAAGCTTGAAAGCATCAATGAAGAGGCCATAAGTGAAACCCATCTTAAAATTGTTGAGTAATGCAAGTGGAAAGGTGACCTTAGGTTGACTGTAGTAGAATTTAGTCACATACTCGGTTAGAAGAACACAGACAACTGCTGCTATAACATCATTAACTCCAAGAGCACCAAAAGATAAAGAAATTGTTTGAGCAACATAAAAACCACCCAGTAACGAAATGCCACCAAACAATGCCCTTCGAGTGCGGCTTTTGAAGTAGTTTCTAGAGATCTCTGGGATAATACGGATAATATCGACCAACCTTCGAGGCCCTTCACTCTCTTGTATTGCACGAATCCTTTGGGACCTAGGCATAAATCTTTGAGCAGGAACCCTACGACCCCAAACAAGCATCTTTGTCCTTGAGCTTAGGGCATAGCTGCAAAAGTCCAATTGAACAGATTTGGAAGAACATGCCATCTGAGCAAGTGTACATCAAAAAAGCATGTATATGAAATTTGCTAACCTGAAGAACGTCAAACATAGGTATGGCAATGCAAAAAAAGTAATAAATTACAAAACTATAAGCTAAAAATAAGTCTTGAATTTTATTTTGCTAAATGAAAACTAAACATGTTAGACAAACATCATCACCATGACCAGCGTGCCAATGTTTGACAGCTTCTATATTTGCAGTAGTTGGACAGTATTTGTTCTATTTGTTCATGTGTGTTATATGTGTTGTGCCTATATGTGGTTGAACTTGGATAAGTTAAAGCTTGAATAAGGTTGTATAGATAGCACTGCAAACAGGAAAAAAAAGCTAATTTTCTAGTTTACATTTGAATTGAATAATTTTTATTTTTGGTTTATTATACTTCTGAAATTGAGGTCGTGAGCAGAACTTTTTGCACTTCAAAATAAAAGGAGAGCGACTTTTTGATGTTGTTTTGTCAAAATCCTAGACTTTAATCAAACCCTTGGCTGTTTCCCTGTTGGAGCCAATATACATTGCATAAGCTTGGAGGTGTAGGTGGCCTAAGTTTGGATTGTAGGTGACTTAATTTTGAAGTTAACTTCCGTTGAGAGCACCAATAGGTTAGGCAACATAGGTTGTTGTATTTTGCCATTTCCTATATTCTCCTATAGCACAAATTAGTGATGTTGCTTAGTGTAATCACATGATACTATTGCTCTTTGGCTTGTGGACATCTTAAATTTGGATCTCATGCCATTTTAAACCCTTGGCACATATTTTTGTTGGATTTTATAAAACAAAATCTAATTTCTTAAGAAAATTCACCAAAATTCATTTTGATCTCATAAATCTACTTTGGACATGGTGAAGTCTTCCAATTATCTCTAGTATGGAATTGTGTTTTTGTTTACTAAAGATAGAATTGCGATGCTTCGAGAGATTTGTATAAGCACTACATGCATCGAAGCTCAATAAATCACTAAAGGAGTCAATAAATAAACCTAACTTATCACCAAGTTCTAACACTAGATGTTGAGCTTATCTAAAAATGCATTTTTCACCTACCTCAATCAAGGTTTTACATCTCCACCAGTTGATACAAATCAACATCACATCAGCCAATTTTCAACCATAGAAGAACCTTCCCAAAATATAACTATGGATTTCAACAAAATTTTGATTGTTTCCCACATAGCCTTCATGCACTTTTAGAAGTTCAATAATTCCCAACAACACTCATCAAGGGGTTTCCAAAGGTCGCTTCTTGATCAGTCCCCTAGCAAATAATTAGAAGTCAAAATCCAAAAAATTTGACACAATTTTTTGGTGAGTGCACAGTGGTTGGCAGTGGGAGATTGATATGTCATCTATTAGTTTGATTTAGAAAACTAAAACTTTGGGTGCCAATGAGATTATTTTAGAAAAATTCAATTGTCTCAATTCTTGAGTAATTGCACCAAAAATTTGAGTTCCTTGTGGATTTCCTACTTTATCAATGATAACTATTACATCGTAATCATATTGTGTTATCATGCCATTGTCATGTTTTAGTTCTTAGCACGTACAAACAATCAAAGCTCTAATTATTTTAGATCTTTCTATGGACATCATAATCATATTGTATAATCATGTCATTGTCGTGTTTCAGTTCTTAGCACGTATAAACAATCAAAGCTCTAACTATTTTGGATCTTTCTAGACATGTTAGGCACTGCTTCTTTGATTACAACAATGATGACATTGCCAATATGAGCATATCTATAATTACTAGTTCCTAAGATTCGAATAATATCAATTCTCAACCTTTGTTGTTATCCGCTACATTCAGAAGGGTCTGAGATTGAACCATTTCATTCTTATGAAAATCTATTATTTAATCTAAAGGAAAAGGAAATATTATCTATCCAAAATAAAACAATTTGTAGTTGTTTTTTCATTCTCAATATCCATTCTTGAAATAAAATTTAGTTAGCATAAGCACTTTGCATGTAGTAATTTGCATAGCTACTTTAGCTACAATTTTAATACTCCACTCATTTCATAAAGCATTCATCTCAATTTCATAATAGATACCCAATATTTGGGTGACCTCTTCCCAGAGCCCTTAAGTGTTTTTGTTGGTCTGATAGTAATAAATTTGTCAAGAAAGATATGTACACATATCTATCATCACACCAAGAGGCGGCACTACTAACCTCTTGTAAGCTAAGATGCTTTTCGTGGCAAGAGGCAACACTACTGGCCTCTTGCGAGTTCAGAAGCTTTTCACATCGAGGCAAGCGGAGCTTGGCTACAGAGTGGCCGCAATGTGGTTGACGGCGATGTTTGGCTCCAAGTTGAGAAGCGTTCGCAATGGTGCTGCTGCGTCCAGCAAAGCAAAGATGAAGGAGGACACCAGAAGTTCAAGCCATAGGGAAGATCAGCTAGCTAGCAGTGAGATTGTCTTTGGGCTTGCAATGGATCTCTCCAAAACTTCACTAAAAGCCAGTAGCAAAACAACTTTTGTATTGGATGGTTCATCAACGACAACTGCTACAGCGCTGACTATGGTGGTTGATGTCAAAGAGAACAGTGGAGAAGCTCATAATGTAAAGGTGGACCTCCTCCAACAATAGAACATGCAAGAGGGCACTGGTTTGCTACACTCAAATAAGTGCACACAACCTGCTTGCGAAAATGCTACAACTAATGACCCAATGCTATCTGCTGGCAATTTGAATGTGGAAAACAACACCATGGGAAAAAACTTATTGGAAGCCCTACGTGGGAGAAGGATGAGGGCTGCTAGGAGTGGTAATGCACCAAGTGTTATGATGGGTAATCCAAGGAATTTACTTCTTAACCCTCTTGATGTTGTCATCTCAAAAGAAATTTTGGTTGAAAGGTCCTTCATGTAAAGAGATATAATCACAATGTCCACCAATGCTTGTGATAGGAAGGCAGAAATCCAACCTAATGATACAGTTGGTCGGTTGTATTGGGGAAGGTCATACTTTCCTTGGCTCACACAGAATCTAAAGTGCTAGTTGGCCACCTTGCTCGATTTCAAGTCCTTGATCTTGGGCTTGGCTACATTGTTCCCCACTTTGACATCTCAATAGACCTTGACATGGTTTGACAAGAAGGGCCAGGGATGGTGAGTCAAATCCAAAGCCTTAACTCTTGGTCACCTTTCTTCATATCCATACTTGACATTATCATGTCCACACCCATTTGGGTTTTCACTTTGTAGTCTCCTATTAATATACTAGGATAAAGAAAACATCACACCCATTGCATCTGCCATTAAAGATCTTTTACTAATTGATGGATGATCGACAAGTAAAGGCATGTCAACATATACCAGAATACGCATTAGATTAAATTTATCCCATCCCTCGAGTTAGGCATGCGGCTAAATGGCCACTTGGGATGCCTACACTAGCATTTTGAATACAAGGGATTTCCACTTATGTGTTTCACGTATGGCCATGTTACACAAAAAGTCGACAAAGATGGGCCCAACAATTCACCAAATGAGTTAGGTGTTGGTCAAATCCAAATAGGTTACTAAATTTGCTTTCAATCTCCTGAAGGCAATAAGGGGTGAAGATTCACGAAATGAGGAAAAAGAGCAAAGCCTTGAGTCGTGAATGCTTGAAGTGCCAAAGCGCAAGTAAACAATAGACAGAAATGCGCCTAGTGCTAGTAGATCTTTGGATTGTGCGTGTGATTATGTTGATGGGTGGAATGACCAACTATTGACGAGCTAAAAAGCGCACACCATTTTTTCTCAATACAATTGGCAGCTTCTCGAATGGAGATAGTTGGACATGATATTTATGTGTGGAAGTGCACTACTCAATGCATGCAACAGTGTAGCTGCAGCAGCAGCAAGCAACTCCAAGGCAATGAAGAGGCATACCATGCAATGGAGTGCTCTCATGGCTGCGCAAAATAAAGGCAAGTAGCACATTCAGCTAGATAATTTAAAAGTGCTAGCCATGCCATACACCTCCTTCCTTAAGGAGGATACTTAAGATGGGGAGAACATGCTAACAATAATCTATAATTCAAACACCAAACACAGAAGAAATAAGAGACCTCATACCAAAAATCTTGGAGGCAACGAGGAGGACAAGTCGTTCACCAAAGAATTTGCGTGCGCAAGGGTACACAAGGGTGCACATCCGTGCACGCATGCCTTGTTACAACCACATACTGTGCGCGATTTGTGCACCTACCACACATAAGTGATCCATGCACAACAATAAGTGCATGTGTACCAGTACTATACTTGTTGCTCCTGTGATTCGTGTGCAACTGTGGTTCGTCACAAGCACATGAGTACATGCACAGTAAGTTTACTTACCATGAAACATGTTATATATGCAACAGAGGATCCTGCAAGCACCATAAGTGTTACGCTTCTTAATCTCAACTTTCTGCACATGTATTGTTGTTCCACGCAATAATCTGATGTTATCACACATGTTGTCCCACACATGATTACACACCTTGTTGAGCATGTGTCGCTTGAAAACCTTTTGTCAAGTATCCTTCCTTGATTTCTTAAACATTGATTGCTTGATAATTGAATTAACCTACAATCAATCTCCTAATCAAAATATCTACAGAACCATCTACATATTGTTTGACAAAACCATATTTTTCTTATGGCATTATTGGGCATGAGAGCTTCATCTTTTTCTCCTCATGATGCAGATAGGCTACTTAAGAGAAACTGGGACTTTATGATGGAGCCCTTGTGGGTAAATCTGATGACATTATAGTTCCGTAGTGCAATTTCATCAAAGTATGCATTCTTTATCAATTTAAGCAAGCTATGCCACATCAGGAAAGATCACTATCCTGTATTGATCCAATTCCAACACTATAGAAAAATCGTATTCAGAATACCCAAGATCATTAGTGGACAAAGACCAAGAAAGATTGTTAGTTCGAAAGTTACGAAAGGAATAATGAATAGTTGTGCCCTCGATTGACATGAGCATAAAATATTGGATATGTAATGACCACAACAATAATTTTACGTAGATTTTTTTATTGTAAAGGCAATTATCATAAGCATGCCAATATTGTGAATATGGTACAAGGTGTGAAGGCAGTTGAAGGGTGGATTGCCTTCCTTCTAGTATTTGAAGAGATGTGACTTACCAGTCTAAAGGTGAGGTATGTTGTCTCTTCTCTCAAAAAGTTTAATAGAAACAGAAGTTTGTGAAGCCTTCTAAGTCTAACCATCTCATAGAACAACAGATTACGAACTTTCAGCAAAAGAATATGCAATAGGGGCAACTCTTGCCCAAGGAGCAATAGCACTATCTCAATCTTATTTACAATATCATAATAACCTTGATTGTGCTAAGATCGGGTGGTGGCTGAATGATAAGAACAAATGGGCTTAGCAAGGTGACCCAACACTAATTTTTTTCACAATATCGCGACAACTAGACGACACAAGAATTATATTCACCAGCTCACTGATCCTACTAGCATTGAGAAGACATCCCAGGTACAGATTATTGAGATTTTGATTGATTTCTTTAACAATAAATGCTCCTCAGCACAGCAAACTCTCCCTATTAACATCTCCTTACCTTGCAAGCGGCTTACACCCACCCTTGCAACAATGCTGGCTGCCCCCATTATCGTCATTGAAATTCAGCACACATTTGGTCATCGGGCTCAACCATCTCATAGAACAATAGTTTACGACCTTTCAGTAAAAGGATATGCAATGGGAGCACCTCTTCTTGCCTAAGGAGCAATAGCACTTCCTCAATCTTATTTACCAATATCATAATAACCTTGCTTGTGCTAAGATCAGGTGGTGGCTGCATGCTAAGAACAATGGGCTTAGCAGGGTGATTCAAGACTAATTTTTTTTCATAATATTGCAACAGCTAGGTGACACAATAATTATATTCATCTGCTCATTGATCCTTTAGGCAATGACCAGGCATCCCAGGTATGGATTATTGAGATTTCAATTGATCGCTTTATCAAGAAATGCTCCTCGACACAGCAAGCTCTCCCTATTAACATCTCCTTACCGTGTAAGTGGCTTACACCAACACTTGCAACAATGCTGGCTGCCCACACTATCGCCGTAGAAATTCAATACACCATTTGGTTCTCAAGCTCAACAAGTTCTCTAGATCCCTCAATGCCTTTATCAAATGGAATAAACAAAAGTTTGGGAAGCCTTCTAAGACCAACCACTTCAGAAAAATAGATTATGGCCTTTCAACAAAAGGATATGCAATGGGGGCTCCTCTTGCTCAAGGAGCAATAGCACTTCCTCAATCTTATTTACCAACATCATAATAACCTTGCTGGTGTTAAGATCGGGTGGTGGCTGCTTCCTAAGAACAAATGAGCTTAGTAGGGTGATCCAACACTAATATTTTTCATAATATTGCGACCGTTAAGCAACATAAGAATTATATTCACCGGCTCACCAATCCTTCTGGGATTGAGGAGACATCTCAGGTACAATTGTTAAGATTTTGATTGATTTTGTTAACAAGAAATGCTCCTTGACACAAGCTCTCCCTATTAACATCTCCTTACCTAGCAAGAAGCTTACACCAACCCTTGCAACAATACTAGCTACCACCTTGTCGCCGATGAAATTCAACAAACCATTTGATCCTTGGCCTCGAACCGTGCACAAAGTACATAAGCTATCATTGCCTCCTTCTCGAAGGGCTTCTAGAACATTACTCATATTGATATGCTGAAGGCAGTGGAGGTCTTTGCCAATGCCCACATGTCGTGCTTGTGCTACTCGTTCTTAAGGTTTTTAGCACATGTTCTCCCAGACAATTGCAGCCTATTAGCCTCTGTAACTTTATTTACAAGGTTTTGAAAAAATCCTAGTGTCTAGACTACAACTAGTGCTCCTCCATGATCTCATCTGCCCTCAACAAAGGGCATTTGTTAAAGGCAAAGTCCATTTCTAACAAATTCCTCATGGCTCAAGAGATTAGCCACCTTTCTCTACTTCCTCATCTTCTAAAGAGCTTATGCCTATGAAAAGCAACATGGAGCAGGATTATGATTGCGTCTGCTAGGATTTTCTTTTGAGCATACTCCACTATATAAGCTTTCTGGATATTATGACATGACAAGCATCTCTCCTAGATTACTGCATCCTACAGGCTTTATCAAGGGTCCCCATTTTCACCATACCTCTTCATCATCCATTTAGTCAAACTATCTCTTACTCCACATAGAGCTTTGTCAAGCTTAAGGGGCACTAAGCATCTGCATCTACAACTCGACACCCATTAGCATTCACCCCCTCTCTGCGAATGATGCGTTGCTTATAGCCATGCCACCTCCTTTGCAATTGCTTTATTTTAGGATATTCCCCTCTTATGGGTCAGGTGTGGGGCAACAGGTAAACTATCAAAGTCTATAGTCATATTCAACTAAAGCATGAGAAAAAAGTGCCAAAAAATGATTTTCAATTAACTTGAAGTGAAGGAAAAGATTGCACTCACCTGAGTATCCCTATCTTGGGAAGATCTCCCAAGGTTGTCAAGTTTTCCCACCTTATTCAACATGTCATCAACTAGAACTCTTGTTGGAGTTCATGTGATTTATCTATGGCTAGTAAAGTAGCCATCACCAATTCGACTCTTTTGTACTGCATGTATGACATCTTGATTAATTTGCGGGTATTATCCGAAATTGAAAGGATCATCCAAGCATTTATTCGAGGGAGGAACCCACTCTCATCATGCATTGCAACATGTTGACTACGATATTATTGTCAAGACGAACAACATTAGCAGCTTGGGTATTCATAGATGTATAGCTCTTGTTGCTCTACTCACATATCACCATATCACTCATGAGGATGCACTACGGATAACAACATTACATGAAAATACATGGCAGCTTCTCTCCTGTTTTTTGCACTCATCATGTCAACTTTGCTATTTGGAAGCTACTCTATATTGCAAGGGATTTAGTTCAGCATAACATTGTTTGGCCCACTAATCAAGGTGCTAATATCTTCACCTATTTTGACATATTTTGACAACTAGATTGGTCCAACCAAATTCTAGTCATTGCCACATTTATCAACATGGAGATGGACCCCTCTCAAACCCTCTCTTGCATTAATGGACATGTCTCGAGGAACTAAGAATTTGACTTTCTTTGATCTAACTTTGGTGCTTATTTGGTATGGTGGATTACATGCAACCACCACACAACATAGAACTCAAGTGATTGACTATATGGCGCAACTCTGAATCAGTCAATTCTAACTTTGCTATACCCTACATGTCCTACTTGGACGTTAGAACCCCGTATGCTCCTAGATCAAATTTATGCATATCGACATGCCTGGTGCACACAGCATGATTTAACATGATAGCACCATCCACAACATGTGAAGTATCTTTAAGTGCAATTTTAGAGACATCAATATTTGCAAGTCTGACAAATGTTTTAGCGATGCCCAATTCTATTAATATTCAAATTACTCCTACTAATAGCCCATCCTACAAGTGCATCTAGGAAACTTAGACAATTAGGATGAGTCGCAAACTCGTCTTCCTACTACGGTTGCATACTAGTTTGCATTGCATTCCTTTCAGTGGCATTTGTTCGAATAGTTTGAGTGCATTCCTGAAGGTTGCATTTGTTGGTTCTATTTGGATCTACATTCATGAAGCGTTGTCCTTTACAATCAGAGGAAACCAGCATGTTGTGAAAGTACAATTTATTTTCGAGCAACTTTGTTGCCATAGTCATCTTCCATCTCTTATTCCATAGGCCCATCTAAATGGGAAGGTGTTTGTTCGAGCATAGCTTCTTCCACATCTTCCATACTGTAATCCATGGCTACATCCACCGTACAGTCTTTAATTGGGTCTAATTCAGATAGCATTGCATTTATCAATGCTTTCCCTTTTAATGTTTTACTATTTACATTCACCTAAACTGCAGACTTTGCTTTCTTCACTTTGGAACCTCTCATAGCTAATTCCTGTTGCTGATTGACCTTGCTCAAAAGGTTGCACATGGTCACACAAACCCTTCAACCACTCCTTTTTGAGTCGTTGGTACTCCAGAGACAAATCGACATATTCTTCCCTATCAAACAATGGGGCAGCCACCCTTCAAGCTAAAAGTTGGTCAAGCCCTCACAGCATGGCTTGAGTGCAACTTAGAAATTACCGACAGTGCAAAAAAGAGGTTACCAAAGGACTGCCGAAAGATCGTCAAAAATTGACCAAAAGTTCACCCACACACCAAAGGGTCGCTTCTCCCACAATTATTTCAGAAATAGCAACTCTCTTTTGAAGTTTCTCCCAACAAGATTGTTGAGTTCAAAAATGGGCTATTGGTAGAATTCAATGTATGCTTAACTTCTAAGGATAAAACTCGAGCCTAAACACTCATAGATTCCATTCTGGATGGATTTGTTTATTGTTATTTGGGGCTGAGCACCAACTTCAAGATAGAAAATGTTCATCAACGGAGCAAGGAGAGATCATAGCAACAACAATGGGGTAATTCTCATTGATCCTTAGTGCAGAACTATTTGGCATAATATCCAGATTTCATTCACCAAATATAAAGCTTAGCTTGCAGAATTAAAGTTTACCTCAAGTCTAGGTATTAAAAGATTAATCATAATAATGATTCACAACTGAGCCTACATCAAGTTTGAGGCACCTTTGAAATTAGAGATATTATACTAAAGAATATCGATAGCTTGTCCTCTCGCTTTTTCAAGAAGTTCAATTTTATCAGGAACCAATGTATTCCGAGCATGAAAAACCAGGCAGTTATTTCTCTTGTAAAATTCAGAAATCCAATCAATAATGATATGAAACTCTACAATATTTCTTGCAACATTACGACACTTGTGGCCATTTTTTAAAGTCAACAAATATGCCAAAAAATATTGTCATGCTAAGAAGATCAAGCGTCATGCTTCTCAACATTCATCAAATAATATTTGATTCATGCCATTGTTGCTGCTCAAGACAACCCCAAGGCTTGGCTCAAAGAAAATAGCCAAGCTCATTTGCTATATCTAAAAAACATGAGGTAACAAAGTATTTGTCAAAGAAATTTTCAACTTGAGGACAAGATACTAAGATAATGTGACGTGTCTCAAAGATTGGAGGGAGCTGAAAAGCTTACACCAAATAAAAAAAAAAGTTTGTATAGAATGAAATCAATTATTGGTTTAAACTTTTACATTCTTACCGACACAAATGGTTGTCAAATTCTAGGATTTTGGAATAAGAAATTTTGTATAAATATAATTTAGAAATCAATGCAAAATTTCCACTTCAAGTAATCATAGGTTCAATGAGATCACTTCTTTCTCCATCTTCAATCAGAAAACCTCAAAGCCTCAACTCTCCTTCTCATTGCTCATTTTTTTCAAGTTCTCCAAGAAAATATTAAGCTCCACCAATTTTTTATTTAAAACCATGAGTTTGGCTTTATCTAAGGAGAGGTGCTTAAGGAGTTTTTGTTGGTAACTCAGCCAAACAATGAGTTGGTCGGCTAGCCCTAAATCCTAAAAAGTTTCTAAGAGTAAGTCGAACAAACACCTCAAATTCTAAATAAAATGATAACAAAAGCGAACATATCTTTTTAGCTTCAAGGCTAATTTGTGAAGTATCCTAGTAGTTCCAACATCCTTCAAAAGATTTGTATCTATTAGGAAGTAATGAACTTCAATATTTGACCACTTGGCTTTAGATCCTTCCCAAATAAGGCTATAGTCATGTGGGAAACTACCTCAAAGTTAAATCATATCCAAAGTTTAGGCACCTCAACTTTAGCCCCTAGGATGTAGAAGACGATACTCCCAATGGCTTGATGATATCGTGATTAGGCAATGAAGCATCATTAGCTCTTGAGTTCAAACTAATATAGAGGGTGTCCCATTCTCCTCATTGCCAATTGGTCCCTCGTTGGATTCCTAAGACTTATTGCTTTAGGAAACTGTGGCAATATTTTCCAAGTCAATGAAGTTACAAGCAACTCTCCTCAATTGGTGTTGTCTCATTTCTCCTATCCTTTTATATAACCTACTCTTGCCTCCTCTAAGAACTTCATCTTATTTTTCCTCAACTTATTTTTTTGCCTCATGGTCATGTGCCAAATTCAAGTTATGATGTCACGGAGGTCTAGAGTAAATTTTTGGTATTATTCATCCTTCGTCTCGTTATAGAATAGATTGCCCAAAAAAATCTCTTCCTTGGAAAGGCTCATAGCAACAAATACTTCCTTTTCTTCGATTATAAGAACCACTTCCCGAGATGGGGTGCTTAAAAAAGCAAACCTCATATGCAAGTATAGATAAGACGTGGATAGCTTGAAAAAGGACTTACCCAATCAGCTCTAAAGGAAGAGATATACATATTCTCAAGAAGAACTCCCACCAAGCACTACATCAATGCAATAACATTTGGTATCAATTGAGTTAGGAAGATCTTGGAGTGCTTGAAGATGTCGAACAAGCACTTTTGAAAGGGAAGGTAGTCACTAAAAAGGAAAAAGCATTTCTAAAAGCGTAGAATTACACTGAAAAGAAAGAACTTAATAAATACCTTCCTTTTGACCTTCAAGTTGGGTCAAAGATTCTCCTTAGGGAACTTCATTACTATATCAAGTTGAGCAACAAATTCTTTAAAATCTAAGTAGATGTCAAAAGCCATGATCACAGATATCTTGTTAATACTCAATCTCCTCATGCATCTCCATTATCTCGTCCATGAGATAAGCAACCAAAGAATGAAATGCTTGATGTCAAGAGAGCACAAGAATGAGGAATCTCAAATCATCTAAGAAGGTTAAGAAAGCCAATAGAGTTTAAAACTAGGGATCACATGGGCATATATGGGCAAGGATTAAGGATGCCAACACACGTCTCAATGAAGTAGCCCATCCAACATTGGTCTTCTTGCCAAATGTCTCAGACAAAACCTAGTGGTTGAATTCAAAATCATTTATTTGATAAATTTCAAAACCACATAAAAAATGAAAGCTTAAATTTAAAATTTTGAAAACTAAAGTGTGTTTTTGGTTATAATGGATTTTCTAAGTCTTTTTTCATAAAATTTAAATTTTATCTCTTGTATTGCTTTCAAGTTTTACAAAAATGTCATTTTTGCAATTTAAATCATCATAATATTTCAAGATCAATTTCACAATCTACTTATTATTCAAGTTGATTGCTTTGTTGATTTAGTTTTCCAACCAAACTTTTAAAAGAGAAAAATATAAATGTTTAATCATCAGCAATTCTTCAAGTAAGAACTGAGATCAATTCATCTAGAAAATTAAGAGGGTACAAACATTTCCCAATTGACAAACATATCAAGGCATATGTCATAAAAGAAAACTAAAGCTTTTCATTATTTTCTTAAACAAGTGCAAAGATTTTGCAAGCACATTATGGAGGCAAAAAAAAAGAAAAAAAATATACATCCACTAGAAGGAGTACTAGAACCAAGCATAAGTTTCTATCATTTTTGACTATCCACCTCCAAGCTAAAGCCTAAATCTAACATATACACTAATAGTCAAATTACTAACAAATAGAACAAGGCTCCTATCACATGTCCTCTTCCTCAAGCAGGGTGACAGGACCTCCTTGATGCCCTTTTAGGAAGCCAAGGTGTCCCAGAGATTCATCGAATTGACCTTCTTGATGGCCTTGGTAGTAGATTGCTCCATTTTCTTTGATCAAAAGTCTCCCTACTTGCAAGTTTTACAAATATTGCACGATCAACAGCTTAGTGTCAGTGAATACCCTCTAGTCAAGGAATATTTCTCATCCATCTCATTCAAAGTTTGTAATACACATGCAATCTCCAACTCTGGATTCTCAACCTTCTTGTTAGTCACCTCCTAATTCTCATAGAGGTTTTTGAAACTAGCATCATGATAGAATAAAATGACTTTGAATATTGGTCTTTCACTCACACCAAGACTCCTCCATCTTCATTAGAGTGTTACTCAGAAGCTCAAACTTCTTATTCATTTTCTCCAAGAGGGTCAACACCCATTAAATATTTAACTTGATGTCTCCATATGGTTGGATATTGTCTACAATAACTAATTCAAAAGAGTGGTTAGGAAACTATGGCTACCAAAGCCCTTTATCTCCTTTCACCTACTCAATCAACACTTCTCCAACATTCTACTTCTCAATTATCCCAATCAAAACCTTTGATACAACTTTTTTGACAAATGGATATGTGCTTTCTAAATGCTTATTCTCCAAAGCAACTTTGCCAATTTTCAACAAATTTCAAACCAACAGCATAGCTTTATCCACCATCTTGTACAAAACAATCCTCTTGATGGTATCTGTGAACCCTTCTCTTCTCAATTGTGTCGCAATCAAAGAAACAATGGCATGTGATTCTCAAGCTAGAGCATCGTACCTAATATATCAATCAAGCTTAGAGATTTCAGCACAATCAAACCATGAATGGGGGGAATAAGGGTGGGGGCGGGGGGAACCATCAATATCATAACAGCAGTCATGGATTCAAGTCTCAGGAGGAGGAGAGTTTTCCTAAGCTACATCCTGGGTTAGAGTTTTCATCTTAAGTATGGTCTAATGGATAATGATCAATGGATGTGTTAGAGACAATACCAAAGGCAAATTTTCCAATCTGGCTGCTTTTTCTCCTCTTTGTTAGATTTTCCCACGTTCAAGTCTAAGATATGGAGAAAATTTAAGGAACTTATCTTCACAAGAATACTTGGGAGAATAAAATCAAGGGTGAATGAATTGTTAGAACCCATAAGACTTTAAAATGACAAATCAACATAAACCTCGACAAACCACATGAATGTAGGAGGAAAAAGAGTCAAGAGACCAATGAAAATTTGTTTATTTACTGTCTCAATCTTAGTTGTATAACTCATCCACTATCAAATGGCTTTAAATGTGACAACACACGACAAGACAATTTGTGATTGCAATAGGGCTTTCCCAAGATCCTATAGCAACTTCAGATTAACCACCACATTATTTACAAAGTAATATTTTGGGATTTTTTGAAGCAAAACAACAATTCTCAAAAATACATTCTAAAGGGTATCCTAAGGTCACTTCCCCATCAGTCCCTTGGGGAAACAACTATATATCTCAAGAAAATTTGGTTGTTTCTCTTGCCAAAACCAATCTATAAATATTGCACCTACATGAGAAGAATGATCCTTTTTGAGAAATTTATGTTTTCTAGCACCTATCAACTTTCTAGGAAGAGAGCTCAAATAACTTGGCATCAAATTTTTTATTATATTGAACTTTCTCTCCCTTTTAGCCCTCTCATATTTTCCTTTACACAATTATATCCTTGCTTTAGTTTCCTGACTTCAAGATTATCTAACACCTACATCAGACTTTAAACAAACGTGCTCAAGGCATGACTAGGACTATGTTGATTTAGCATATTGATTAAAGCTTGATTATGTGAAATTGCTTCGAGCTCAAATATAAAAACTAATACCTAATTAAGCCAACGATCAGCTAAAACCGAATCTTGTACCCTCCAAACCAATGGAAACAACACAGTAGATGAAATGCTAAGCCTATATAACAGCTAGGGCAACAGTTATGCCCTTCGTTTAAAACAGGAACGATCATAATGCAACTGACCTTTGAAAGTTCGTGACACGCCTCACAGTGCCCCGGTAAATCCTTTCACTGGAAAACCCCTCCGATCACACAAGAACTGAAACGAGATGGAAAACCATCCATAAAACCGTTGCGTCACTACTAAATTATTTGAGCAAACTTGCAAAAACAATTTTAACTTCAAGCTAACAAATACTTAGTGGCAGACTGGAGTGAGATAAACTTCTTAATATACAGATTAGGGTATGCCTTCGACAATAACAAAAATACAGATTAATCTAAACTTTTGAAACCAACGAGCGGGATGACAATTAAAGAGTAAAATATGGAGAAAAAGAGAACGAACGGGCGGCACTTTTCTTGCAGAACTAAAACCAAAGGGAGTGACGAAGAAGGTTAACACACGGCCGAGCTGACCCGTTTCGCCTGGGCCTCTCCAGTTCGGCGAAATAAAAAACTTTCAAATTTATAGTTTTAACCGGTTCATTCGTTCTCTTCGAAACAACGGTAGCACATATAATAATTAAATGATGTTATGTCAAATAAACATTTATCAAAATTTTACAAAATATTAATATTTAAATGATAATTTTTAAAACTTTAGCCCACTAAATAGCCTCTTGAACTTATTTTGTGAGACTAATAAAATTTAAAATTAATAATAAAAGAGATTTTTTTAAATATGTTATGATTAACCTGAGTAAAAAAATTAATTATCTTACTTTTATTATGTTAAATATAGTTTTTTAAAGGTATTTCACATATCTCTTAATTCTAACTTTTTTGACATCATTAATATAATACTTCATTAAATATATTATATTATATTCTAAAATTTAGCATGTTCATTCATTCACACGACGCATAATGTCTAGAGAAGTACACAAGCCTATAGTCTATTCTTAATTTAAAAAAATAATATTAAAACTCGTAATTTAAGATTAGTTGATTGATGTTTTTTATCTATATGTGATAGGCATTTTTTTAACAAAGGTGATTATAAAAATATTTAATAAAAACATGATATTTTTTTTACATTCATGTGATGGTATTGAAATAAAACATGAAATGAGATATCATTATAAAATTTAGTCTTTGAAACTCACAAAGCTTAACTATAAGTGATAGTTGGGGAAGACAATGTCACGTACTCAATCTATAAAATGGATTTTTAAGAACATATTAAATCTTTGAAACTTTAGTAAATTTAATAAAAATAATGATTAGAAAGAGAAAGGATTTCTAAACAAGGTTTGTTTGAAGTGCATGAATTGGAAGAAGACATGCTTGATACATATGTAGTTTCAAACAATGAAATAAACTTTTGTATGATTTATGACATTATTTTCAATAATTTATAAATTTGAATTGTACTTTTGATGTTGATTTTTAGTTCATAAGAACGTCAAAATTTTAACTTATTGAGAGTTTAATGAAACTTTAAGGAGTGGAAAAAACATATGCTAAAAAATATAATTGAAAATTAGATTTTAGTGGAAAAAATAAAACACAATATATCTTAAATAGCTTAGAAATGTATTTAGTGTAAAGTAAATGTCATATATTGACTTCACTTTTGCATGTAAAAAATTATAACTCTATTATTTGGTTATAATAACTAAATAGGAGCTTTGTGTTGCTAACATGATCCATCAGTTAAAACCACCACAACTTTGTGTTGACATGGTATAATTAGTTATAATGATCAAGTTTTACATCGTATAGAAGCTAGATATGCACAACATTAAAGAATAGTCTGAAAAAATAAAGCATTTAAACACTAGTCTTGTAAAATTAATATAATAACATAAGATTCTATTATGTATAATAATTTGTATGCTATCAGATAAAGCTAATTTAAGTGTAATTATGTTTATTTTAAACTAATAAGTTATTTTTTTAATTAAAATTATTGATTAAAATATTAATATATTTAGTTTATCTTGGGATATGCATATACATAATAATGGCTAACAAAACAATTTACTGTATGAACATTCAACATAAATAAAACATAGCAATTGTTGTTTCCTAATTTGAAGAAAAAAACTCAAAGTTGAAGCACTTGTATTAAAATAAAACTAGAAATTGATCCCCAAGGACAAAGCCTAGAAAATTAGAATAAAATAAATAAATTATAAATGTTTTTTATATGGCTTTCATTGCTTATGATTGCTAATTATCATCTTCTGGTGGAAACATTAATTTATCTATTTATATCATTTTTTAATATTTTATTATCTTATTTGGTTTATTTAGTGAATTCTTAAGAGTTTTAATAGTATTTAAATCATAAATTGTATAGTTATCATTTTAAAAGATGGAGAATATGATGTAATGGACAAGATTTCACTCTCTAGTTGGCTTAGCATATAAAATATTGTTTGGTATTGATATTATGAGGTTATGTTTTTGTGGATAGAATATATGTGTATGGTGATATTATATTATATAAATTAGTATGTTTTCAATTAGGTATTTGAGATATTTTATTTGTAATTTTATTTTACATAAGGTTTTATTTAGATTACATATTTTATTGGAATTAGAATTATATAGATTTATGAATTATTTTATCTTCTATCTAGAGTATCGTGTGTTTTCACATATTTTATTATGTTTTACTTTATTTTATTACTCAATACTTTAGATTTGTAAGGTGGGACCTTAATAATTAACTTAAAAAGATTGGCTTGAAATGTTTGTCCTCGAAATGCTATACTAAAAGGTCTTGCCATAAGGAGTTAACCTCAAATGTATGACTTCAATAAATTGATTATTTATCATTAATATCTATAATGTGATTATGTTTTAAACCAATAGCCAAATTTTAATAAACAAACTTTAGAGTATTGTAGAAGCAAAGCACGATCAAGTGATACATTAGTAGAATGGGCAATTGAGCACATATGTTAGGGGTGCATGGTACAAGTGTGGTGCTTGAGTATAGATGAACACAAACTAAACTCGTGGTCTAGTTTGTAAATGTCGCATATAGGGTGTGGATGTAAACATAAGCACAAAAAATAGATATAACTAAGCATATGGTCATGTAGATATGTGGATAATTAGAAGCTATTATTTGAGCACTACTTACAGGTGTTATACTCTTAAGGATGATGATCACAAAACTAAACTATTAATTTTTAACAAATTATTGAAATGTTTGTATGTAGATATTGTCCATTGCATATAGTGAAGGAACGGGGTCGGGGCTACGCACGCTGCATTTCTGGCTACGTCGTTATACTATATATGGGAGAGGAGGAACGCAAAGAGACATATTTTGTGATTGAACATACACGATTAATATATTGTGCCAATACTACTTTATCATGTTACTATAGTTTGGTCGTATGATAATAATTCAAATACAATCACTAAGCATTGTATTTTGTTTTTATAATGTTATATTTGTATGATCAACTTCTTTTATATATAACTAAAATTACTAAAGAAATGGATTCATAATATTAATTAAAAATAATATTCATATCATATATGATGCAGTATCGTTTAACATTAGCTTATAAACACACATCCATTGGCATCACACTAGTTCCACAAGTTTATCGGTACAAATTTTGGTTAAAAATTTATTTTAAAAATGCTTAAAATTTAATTTTTATTGATTTTGTTACTGTGACTGTAAGCACCCACTATCACTACCCAAGCTGACCCAGGTGTCCATGTGACCCAAATTGACTTAGAAACAATATTTAACCTGAGCTTGACCTGCGCTGACTTGTTACCCATAATGACCTGTGCTAATCCCATTGACCCATTTTATTTCGCCCAACTTGCACCTACCCGAAACCCTGGTCAGATGCATCGAGACCTCTATCCGCACCATGCTGATTGTGTTTGGTCGTTTTGTCAGCCACCGTTACTGTCGCTCAAAATGCATAAAATATTTGAGAATTGTTTAATTTAATTAATTTTGGAGCTTTTTAATTCAAAATTTTTATGAATATTTTTTTATAATTTATGTTGAATTTTGAAATTATAAAATATATTTTAGAATTTTAAAACATATCATTTGATATTTTTTAATTTTTTTATATTTTTATGTTAGCTAATTATTATTATATATTTGAGTTCTCTATAAATAGAGATATTTATCATACTGTAAGGATGGAAAATAATAAAATAAAAATTTATTTATTTATATGCTTTTATCTTTTTGTGAATAAAGTGTATGCATCTAACCTTAGTTAGAGAGATTTTAACTTTTTTTATAAGAAACAAGAATCAAATATGAGAGGCCTTCCACTTAGAGAATCGACAACCAAATCTTTTATGAAAGGTAATGATCGAAGTAAGAGACTTTCCACTGGGAGAGTCAGTAACCAAATAAATTCTTGCTTCCACCAACACCTACATCATCATAAAAAAATTTAATCTTTAAACAACTTTTATTTTTTAGATAGTAATATAAAGTTAGAGTTACTATTTTCTATTAAAATACTCAATGTAGAGTTTATCTTAAATTTTCTATTTTATATGAATAAAATTGGGTGTGATAAAGATCATTTTGTAGGATTTTATACTTAATATTCAAGGTGTTGTCACCTACTTAATTTAATAATTCATGTTATAGGTTTGGAATGCTAATATTTGAATATTTTTAAAGTAACACACACATGCACCTAACACTCATTAGTACATAGTATCTTTTTATATTTTTTAATTATCTATTAAGCATATTCAGTATTGTAGGCTCCAATTAGATCTTAGTTGAAATCTAAATCTATCATGTATTGATATAATATGATCATTAATTTTTTAAGCCTACACATTATCGATCTATATTAACGTATAACTACAATTATAATATTGCACTTGTATCTTATGTCTTTACAAGAGACTCTTATTAAATATCATATAAAGTTATGATACCATTACAATAAGTTTATCATATATATATGATTATGTATTTGAGTCTAATTTAACTAATTACTATATGATTGTATAATGTTTTGTCCATATCTAATCACAACATTCAAAAATTTCTCAAAGACTTATCTCTTATTAAACCTAAATATCATATGATAGTAATCTTTTGTTAGACATATATGATCTATTTAAACTCTAAAAAAGAGTTGCAATATATTTGTACAATCTATGTTATATATATAAAACTTAAGCATTGTATTATGAGTTAACATATTACAGTATGAATCCAAAACTTGTATCATAAATTTTTTTTGGCTCAATAACACCCAATATATCATTGGATCATAAGGATGATCTTTGTTTTATTCTCCTCACTTAATACAATGATTATAATATATTAATATTATACATTATGAAAACTTATAATTGCTAATTATCTCATCTCATAAATGTCATTATAGTCATTGAAGTTTATTTATTTTCATATAATTCCCTTGCTTATACAAAATAGATAAAGAATGCAAGAATAATTAATGATGATACTTTGATCATAAAATCATTTTGAAAGATCACTAAAGGCAAATTGTTTGAATATGAGTTGTTTTTAAGATATGTGGATGAATCATTCCATTAGTATATTCATATCATTCTTAGCTTGTTCTTTTATCTACCTTACATTACATCGAGTTTTATCTTATTTTTTAAAATCTGTTACACTGTTTAGTTATTATGGCATATAGATTCAATAAGTGAATAGTATAATTATGAGCTCTATTATGTTATAAGTTTATAATAATTGTGAAGCTGTTATATTTGTTTATTTTATAATATATCTTTATTGACATTGTTAAAGGGGTGTGATTTATAAGGTTTATGTCTATTAACTATGGTTAAAAGGCTTGGTTTATTGGTAGAAGTTTGGTCGAATTGACTAGGGATAGATATATGGATTGGTTGAGGTCAAACCACCTAAAAATCTTATGTCTTTGTTTTATTTATTTGTATATTTTACTTGACTTAATACATCACATCTGTAACAAAAAAGTTTTATAAATCTAAAGAATAATTTCTATATATCATTAAAAATAATTAAGGTTCATATTTATTTTATTAGACAAAATAATTTAAGTTGATTAAACTTGATTGGTGAAACAAAATTTTTTTATCACGTCATATTTGAAACTAAGAAATTTGTAAAACAAAAACATTATAACTCACCTCTATCTTGTATTTCTTGTTTGCTTTTAATTATAAAAAACTAGTGTAAGTTAAATATGCAAATGAGAGAGATCCAAACAAATGAAAGCAAAATCTATAATAATGAGACAAAAACCTACAAAAATTAGCACATTATTACGACATTAAGGCTACTAATTGTTGTTAAGGAAGACAGAAGATTATGGAAAAAACTTTAGATCACAAACCTAGATGAGAGCATACTATGATATGCATTTTGTGTACATATGCATTGCAAGGAACTTCATAGTTCTCAATTAATATTCAAACTAAAAAATTATCTTTTTATTTTTATTTAATTTTTTTGTAAACTTTAAGTACAATGGGTAGCCATATAACGAAAATCAAAAAACAAAAATTTCAAAACCTAATAAAATAATAATGCATCAATCGGAGTAGTAGAACTCACAAGTTGTAATATATATCACGTATAATTGTGATATTAAAAAAACTATAAAACCAACTAATAGAATTTTTAGAAATAAATATAACTTCTAAAGTCATTAATTATTAAAATTAACTTATTATTTATGTTAATAAATCCTAAGTTACAAAATGTTTTTTTGTCACAACAACATAACCCAAAATGAGTTTTATAAGATTTGTTTTGAAACCTTAAAGTGAAACATTCATGTGAATAACAAAAAACATTTAGTATGAACTTTTGATAAAATAAGGCACATTGACAAAGATTTTTTTTTTATAATATAGTTTTTCAGACCTAGGGATTGTTTTGTATTGACGTTAACTATTAATGTATAAATGAGTTTTAAAAATACTGTTATTAAGTATTATTAAAATATGTATTTAATAATATATTATTAAAAATAATTAGTAAAATAATTTTTAATTTCAAATAATATTTTTTGGTTTTTTTAGCTACAATGTTTCATAAATGTTTAATGTTTTTTTTTAAATAATAAAATATGCTTTTCCATGTAATATACATATTATTTTTATTTAACTTATGTTTTTAATTACGATCGGCTAAACTGTTGACCGTGCCAAATGCCAAATTGTCTGAAACTAGTCCGCAAACCCAGCCAGCGCCCAATGTTGCCGATGACTGGATCGGCTCATTCCTTAGAATCAAGTGACCAGTGCGCTCGGCAACCTATTCGCACGCTGCAACCGCCGCCTTCGTCTGTAGGCTGTGTCCTCCAGGCGACTGAAGGTTCTCTGTTCTGTTTCCTACGTAGGGAATCAAATGGCAGAAGAAGGGATGATCTCAATGGTGGTGGAAGCTCCTTATCGGGAGTTCTCCGTAGTCAATGAAAGCCGCATGGTTACTTCGGAGATGAATACACCGAGGAGCCTTGAGGCCTTCCACGTGCTGGAGAATGTCCAGGAAGAGAAGCCGCACGAAGGTGTAGGTGAAGGGGAGACGGAATGCGTTTCAGAGAAAGGTGCTGAAGAGGAGTTGAGTGGAACCAAACGGAAAATATACTCACGAAGCGAATTGGAGGCCCTTAGGTTTGTGGACGTCGATGGACAAAAGCGGAGGTGGAAAGAGTTGTACAGTGGACTGGAGGGAAAAGTTGCTAGAGAGTACGATGGGCTACGAATACCAAATGAACAAAATAAGAAGAAGCCGGGCTACTTAGAGCGACCCAATTCTCTGGCACGGAATGGGTTTGAAACTGTAGGTATAACTATGTTTCTCCCAAATTTATTTTGCGCAATGTTATTTATATTTGCGCTATTAGATTGTTTTTCTTATACGTCAAAGAGGGAGTTCTATAATCTTAGGGATAATGGCTGGTGTGAGAATAGAATTATTCTTCCTGGAAGAACACATATTTGCATGATTATCTTAAATTTAGAATAAAGATTTTTTTTATTTGATTGCCTTTCGTATAAATCTCAGTAGTACGTACCAAATCATATTCTCATGTTCGAAAGATGCCGTTTTTTCTTATATTTTTGCAATAATGAATATTCGTCTTCTTATTCCTCAGTTCAGTAGGCATATATTTTTTTTATTCAACTGTAGATACATTATCATCACATCTATTTTGTACTCCTTGTATTGCCTTTCTCCTAATTTCCTTCGTTAATATTCTAATATAATGGTCTGTTATTTTTTGTTGTCCGCAACTGTCAATGACTTGTGCATTAATGCTTTGTCTGATCATCCAGAATTGAAAGACCTTAATCTATGTTTAAGGTTGCTTATTTCCAAAAGTTTGTTGGACATAAATATACTTTTTACTATTAGAGTGTACATAACTAGTGTTTGCAAGAATTTACTTTCTTAATTAAAGTGGGTATTTCTTGCTACCCTCTTATTTTCTTAAACATTATTGGTGTTGAATTTACAAATTCAAAGAGATATAAAAAAAAGTTGCTGAAAGAAACGTGTTTTTTTTTGTTAGAACATAAGGTTCGCCCTTGTGGGAAGTTTGATGTTTGATTTCAGCTTTTATATATTGTCAATTTATCAAGAAATCCCTGCAAATTGTCTTTCATTACAGTTGAATGTATTTCCAATAACATCAGCCCATTGTAAAACTATTTTTTCTTATCACTCTTAATTAAGTAGCAAAACTTTCTACTTATTTGATTCTATCATCTGAAATTGTAATTTATTTTATTAGCTATCCAATGAATTATGTGCTTAAATTCAGATGTGGTGTTCTCGTTGAATGAAGAGAAGGACTCTTGTATATTCACCATTTCTAGAGCTTCCAATGAAGAAGCTTTGATGTGTTGTCAAAATTGGATGGGCAATGAATCATATAGTGAAAGTGGTGATATCGATGAACAAGAATATGAAGACGACGACAGTGATGATGAATATGATAGTATTCAAAGGCTCGCTTTCTTAGTTGATGGGGAGCCTGATTTTGATTCTGGTCCTCCTTTGGATGGTCTAGAGTACCTTCGACGTGTCAGGTGCATTTTTATTTGTTTTGTTTTCAAATTTTATTTATTTTTAACAATGCTTTATCTTGTTATTAGTTTTAGTTTTATTTGATATAGCTTTAGTCTTATTAACAGGTTTGTTTGCACTAGTTGTGTTTATTGGTACAATATTAAGAGTTGTGTTATTTGGTTGCAAGTGATGTTAGTTCTAGCATAAACATCTTCCAAATGATGCCATATTTACTATTGCAACATTTGATGATGTTGATGGTTCCATAACTAGCATTCTATCTAAAATTAAGGCTTGCTATTGTCATACAAATTGAGCTTAGTGTTTTTAGTGACCGAATTCGGCCATATATTTTGATTGCTTTAGTGAGTAAAAACTGTAAATGACACCCAAGGTTCCCATTACAAGATTGAAACTTTGTATGGAGTAGGGTGGAAGGAGGTTTAGGAAGTGAAGTTTGATTGTATCATGGACACCAATTTTTTATTGTGGAACCAGCACAATAACTTAATTCAACCATGTTTTTTTCATAGTTTTTTTATAGTTTGCTTTTTAGTTAATTAATAAGTTTATCCTTAAGCTTATTTCCCTCTTATCCTTTAATGTGATTTTTTTTCATGATTGTACATCAAGTTGGAAGTTGCAAACATTTTAATTTTGGTACTATTTGTAACTTTGAAAGAAAAACATTTGTTCTTTTTGTTCGTTTGGAAGGTGTACACAAATCATGATCGTGATGGTTTAATAACTTGTATGTAGATTTTTGCAAACTACCTTCATCAAAAGATAAACACCATCATTAATTCATCCTTTCTTTAACCTATCCCAAAGTTCATTGAGTGCTATATGTAGATTATGGAGATTAAACCAGACTGTTGGGCTTAGCAATGCCAAAATAATTGTAGTGATGGATCTTTGTAGGATTTTGCTGCCTAATGTGGCAACTAAAGTACATATTTGTTAATGGCATGTAAGGAAAGTACAAAGTTTTTCACAATTTACCTTTATGTGAAGATGATACTTTAAAAAATTTGCTTCTTTAGTGAAAAAGAGTGGTTATTAGAACTCTCCAAATTTTTGGAACTAAGGGATATCATGACCAAGTGCTTCCATCTTTTATAAAGTATCTCTCTCAAGTAGTTTTCCACAGATATAATAGTCATACTGCATTTAATATATTTAGAGGTTGTCCAAATTGTAGTTTCCTCCAAAAGAATATGAAATGATAGTATATGGTATCAATGTTGTTTAGTGCCTGGACTTGTTGGATTATCTTTGGTTACTGAGGTTCTAGCAGTGCTGTGATTATATCTATGTTTGTATATGTGTATTATATGTTGTATGATGTATCTAGATGTTCATTTGGAATATTAATGTTGGTTATAGTAGCTCATTCACAAGGGTTACCCCAAAACCTGGGAGATTTGTCAATCTTTGTAGATTATTAGTTCTTGATAGTCTGAAGTTGATCCAGAAATTTCTGTTTTATTCTTTGCTACTGCCCTTTACATCGATGGCTAACATTTCCATACCATATTTGACATTTCTAGTCATTTCCCATATTTTCACAATATTTGATAGTTGTTTGTGTATTGAGATAGTTCTTTGCTTGATGCTCTTGGGTCCCTTTTGCTGCATTATCTCCTTGTATTCGTTAACGTTTTGATTCCCATGACTCAACTTCATTTTGTTCTTGGCTCAAGGAACAACATTATCCAAGTTATATCTTTCTTGAGTCCATTTTGTCAAATTTCCCTTGTCTTGAGATTGTGCTAAATCTGAAAATTGCTCAAGATAATCATTAGTAATACCATAATTAAGTTTGTTATTATCAAATGCCACAACAAGCTCATTGGGCTTAACATTATTAACTATGGTGTTTGTAATGCTTTATAACTCAAGAAGTCTTATTTCATGAGGGGTGTTTTAGGTTATGAGCTAAAAGCTAGTGATGATAGTTTGAAAAAAATAGAATTGCTGTTTTCTTGCATTTTCTTTTAATTTGGGAATGAAATTCTTAAGAATTGGTTGCCATGTAACTCCAAAAGGCAGGCATTTGGTTATTATAATTTCAACTCTATCAAAAATCCATGTGTCTGAGTTTTCTTTGTGATCCCTTTGTAACCTTCGAAAGTTAATGTTGTTGTCAAAGTTTGATATTATCTCGACCATACTTTGTTGTAAACAAAAAATTTCAATTATGTAACAAAAACCTGTATCTATGATTTTTGATGTTTTTCCCTACCTAACTTAGTCCATTCTTATAAATTTTGGTCATGTGAAAGTTCTTCGTGTTCCTTATAATCCTGAAATTGTGTGAATTGTATCTCTATCACAAAATTTAAAGTCTAATTTTCGCCCAACGAGAATGTAGGTTTTCCTGGTTGGTCTTGCAATTTCATTCTTTTGCTATATTAATCACTTAAATTCACTTGAAATTTGAGGGTGCTAGATATTTAGTACATTGAAATGTTTGATGTTCAAATTCTTTTAAGATTCTTCCATTATTTTGTGATCCATTTACCACATTGCCTTGAAATTTGTCTTGATTTTTTTGTAGATTTTCTTTTTTTGGATTACTATGCTTTTTTGACATTGCTAAGTCGAAAATTCGCTTCAGATCTTCTTAAAATTTTGTAGGCTGTTGGATCATATCTAACATAGGAGCGTCTTATTTTAGCTCACAAATACATCTGTTAGTGTCACTCCGATCCCATTCAAATTTGGAGTCGTAATTGAGGCAAAACTTATTTCGATTAGTCGACTTTGTCAACTATAGGGGTCGATTACAATACTTTATTTTTCTTTATAGTTATCTCTATTATTTTTGCTCTGTTTGTCCAAACATGTTTCATAGTAAAATACCATCATTGACTTCAGTTCTTGTGCATTTTTCGCCCGCTATCGTTATTCGTCTGCCATCATCTGATCATCTTTTGTTCCTAATCGTTGTTTAATGGCCTAACGTCACTTGGTCATCCACCATTGTTAGGCCGCTCGCTGCTCCCTGGTTGTCCACAATCACCTGGCCGTCCGTCAGCTACTACACTCCGGCCACCACTGACCGCTGTCATTCGTCTCATCCAATGCTGGCATCCTAGTCATATTGTTATGTTGCATGATTGCATAATTTTTCTTATGTCATAATTTTTTTCTTGCATTTTTATTTTTGCATGTAATGTGATTGACTTATTTGGAGTTAATGTCATGAATTCTAAAGATCTTTTTGGATTCCTAAGTGATTTAACTCCAAAGTTATCTTTCTTCATATATTTTTGTATTTAATATGGTTAACCTATTGAAAGTTAATATCATAGAATTCTAAAAATCTTTTTTAGATTTTCAAGTGATTTAATTTTAAATTTTTTTCATGCTTATGATATTTTTCAAATGTCTGTTTTTTTTTTGTTTTTTCAATGTAGTGATCTCTCCTTCATTTATAAATAAGAGAGACTCTCTTATTGTAAGTTAGTTGTTGATGAATGAAATTTCTTTTATTTGTGTGCTTTCGTTTTTGTTAGCAAAGAGTGTGCGCTCATCTTTGGTTGGAGAAATTCCAACTTTCCCTCTCTTGTGAGAGTAAAGATCGAAGGCGAGAAACATTATAATAGGAGAATCGACAACCAAAAAAAGTTTTGCTTTCATCAACACCAGTAAATCTGCACTCATCCTTTTACCCTCTTGATACAATCACTAAACTGTCACCCTCCTGAACGGTGCTCTAGATTCTTGCCAGCGATCTTGTTACCCATTTAACCAAGCTTCCCCACTAACCCATACCTCTACCTCGTCGCTCTTTTTCATTTTCGGTGCTCCACATACCAACTCCAAAGGGAACTACAGGCCACCATCGTAAAAAAGGTGCACTCTTTTTGTAACGTTTATTTTTTAAGTGATAATTTAAAGTTAGGATTGTTCTTTCTCCTATTAAAGTATTCTAAAAAAAAGGTGCACTCTTTTTGTAACGTTTATTTTTTAAGTGATAATTTGAAGTTAGGATTGTTTTTTCTCCTATTAAAGTATTCTACATAGAGTTTATCTTAAAACTTTTATTCTAGTTGTGTAAAAATGGATGTGTTAAAACTGTTTAGTAGGACTTTCTGCTTAACTCTTAACGTGTTGCCACCTACTGTACTTAATAATTGACATTACAAACTTGGAAACTAATCTTTAAATAAATATAAAATATCACATGACTCTAATTAGTATCTGTATCCTTTAATATTTCTTAATAATCTGTTGAACATCTTTAGTGTTGTAGATTCTAAATTAGACTATAGTAGAGGTCTAATTTGCCTTGCATCAATATCCAAATTAATAATTTTAATATTTTGTATGTTTTTTAATTCAAACAATTTAGTTTCAAATATTTGTCCAAGTTTATTTGCAAATTTTTTATATGCTTGTTTCTTTTTTTAAAAATGTCGAAATCCATCTTATAAGTCCTTGCCATGAGTTAAGATAGCTCTATATATAGTTTGTAATATATTTGTATTATGAAGAAGAGGTGGAAGACAAAAAGTTAAGGTTGATAATTTTGAGAGCAAAATTTGACTGCTAGAAGAACTTGTATCAATCTTTATTTGGGACAAGGCCTTAGTTCATAAAGGAGGAATATGACTTGCTTTATAGGTAAAAATTGGGAGTGTAAGGCTAATACTGAACTTTCAATGTTACCAAAGAGATAACAATCAAGGCCCTCATCATCAAACAAAGCACATTTAATGTGGTGAATGTTTAACTTGAAAATGATTAGTTTTTAATTTTAAGTCATATTAATAAATTTAGGGTGATATTCACAAAGTTAAGTTTAGTGGAGGCTGACTTTGGTTACGAGGTGCCTTGATATTGTTATCATCCTTGCTTAAGGGTTAAAAGACAATTGCTATAGTAGTTAATAGTGCTATTAGGAGCCAAAAGTTGAATCTATGTATTTTGAGGTTTGATTCTAAAGGAGGATATTAGGCATAAGGAATGAAAAGGACCATCAAGGTTTGTCTTGAATGTTGAAGATATTGAGTGTTTTTTTAACATGGGCATAGTAAGTACGAGGTATGGTCAATTTAAAATCAAAGGGTTGTAGTGCCTTGGTTCTAAGTAGACTGCAAAATTGTGATGAGAAAGGGTGTTTGCATTCATGATTATACAACTCTTACGGAACTAGAATGCAAGAATTTTGATAAGAAGGGGCATCTGAATCATGATAATATTGCTTTAAAGAAGAAAAGGAATCAATGGTGGAGAGTAAACCCATAGATGTATTCCTTGAGAGCATAAATGATGCTTTTTGTTCAGTGTTGACATTCTTATTGAGTCATGGATCCTTGAATTAGGTGTATTATTTCACTCCATGTCATATAAAGTTATTGCAAGACTTTTTGGAAGCTTATTACAAGGTGTATTTGGTTGATGATGAGCCTCTAAATGTCATTAGGGAGGGAAATGTGTAGATTCAAGTTTTAAATGACACGAAGTTTATGCTTGATGATGTGTAGTATGTTGATATTTTGAGGAATCTTATCATGGTTTGTCAATTTTTAGTATTTGGAGACCACACATTGAAGATAATCATGGGTACGCTAATGGTTTCCCATGATAATAAGAATGAAATTTTATGCGCTGGTTATTCCAATGAATAAGTAGCCTCAACTTCATCAAGTTATTTTGAAAATCCTCATATATATCATAATCGACTTGACCACATAAGTGAAAAAGGCATAGATGTTATAGCATGCAAGAATTGTGTACTAAATTTTAAGTTCATAAAGATGGGTGTATGTGAAGATTGTGTTCTTGGAAAGCAATGATGTGTTAATTTTTTGAATACTTTTTTAGATTTATAGCCAAGTAAGTTAAATACCGTCCATATAGAAGTATAGGGCTTTGTCTTTGTGTCATTACTAGGAGGATTAAGGTATTATATTACCATTATCAACGACTCTATTAAGAAATTTGAGATCTACTTTTGGAGAATGAAATGGATTTCTATTGCTTCAAAAATTGAAAGACGAAAGAATGGTTAGAAGTCGCCTATAAAATCAAAGCATTATAGTCATATAATGGTGGTGAATACAAGAATAATGCATTGCTCAAGCAATATAATCCTCATTGGAGTTATATAGTGAAATAGTTCCCAATAGATCATAATAAAATTCAATTGTTGTGCACATATGAGTAGGAATTTAAATAAGCATACAAGAGCATGATATTGCACGCTAGTTTGGGAAATCGTTATAGGTAAATGTTGGATCATACATACTCAATAGAGGACCTTTTATACTTTTGTATTTCAGGATACAAAATTAAGAATTTTTATGGACTTAAGCAAGCTCCGAGGTTGATATTTTTGTACATAAGCATATTTACATATGGAGCAACATGGTTATTGCTATTGCTTCTAATAGTTCAATGATTGTTACATAATTTTATTGTTATTTGGTGATGACATATTGGTTACTAATTTGATCATGGGTAACCTTTGTGAATTAAAGATGCGCTTGTCATTAAAATTTGAAATGAATGATTTGGGTATTACAAAGTCATTCTTGTAAATTGTGTTTTAAGAAACATATATGGGAGCTCTAAAATTAGTGGTACAAAAGTGTATTTAGAAGGTTCTAGATATATGTAGAGTATTGTATAATAGGTCCTAAGATACCCTATTGGGAAGCTATTTCAAATTGAATGTAGAACAATTATTGAATATGCCTGAGGAGTTGTTGTTCATGAAAAATGTGTGATATGCTTTTGCAGCTATCATTTTAATTGACATCGCGTTTCTGAGACTATACATTGTTATGTAGGAGTTATTAATGACTTCATGATAAACCTAGATAGCAAGCATTGATAAGAGGTAAAATTGCTTCTTCATTATCTAGGAGGAATAATAGATGTGAGCCTATGCTTTAGAAAGAATGTTGTTATCACATGGGGTTGTGCTTATGCAAATCTTGGGGATGTAAATAGTCAAATGACTATTATGAAGTACTTTTATACTATTGTGTTGTAGCAACAAGTTGTAAGTTGCACACTCTTAATTGTAGAGGTTGTGTTCATAGCCAATTTAGATATTAGAAAGGAAATGATATGTGTTAGAAATCTCATGAAAAAAGTTGGAAATGAGCAACAAAATTGCTTCTTGTTTAATTGTAGTAAAGTTGGAGTATTTTTTGACAAAAGAACTTTGTAATTCATTCTATGATAAAACATATTCAACTCTAGTACTATTGCATAAAAATTTTGATTAATTGAGTATTGTTATTAAAGCAAATCCTTGGTAAAGATATTTGGTGGACATGTTAGCCAAGGATGTTACGATCAATACACTTAGCTTTTGTTTATCTTAGTTGTCCTGTGTGAAGAATAAAAAACAAGCATGTTACATTGAAGATGTGTGGATCTATGAAAGAGATTGCTTCTTAGAGCGCAACTCTTGTTATATACAACTAGTCTCCAATTGGGAGATTATTAACTTATAAATCTTGATACACATTTGCATGTTTGTTGGGCTGTGTACTATGCCAAGCCATTGTATCATGTGATAGTTTCAATTAGGCAAAAGAGATCTCCATAGATGTATATCCATATAGGGAGAAGTAGATTCTCAATTGCTCTAGTCATGTGACTATCTTCTCAATGTTAACCCCATTGTCATATTTTGCCAAACCATCACTTCTACTTAAAAGGGCTTTGATCAGTTAATTAATGATGGGACAATGTCGTCTTTGCCCTCGTTGTCTTTTTGGGATTTAGATGATTTTGAATTTTTCCTTTGATTAGTGAATTTTTACTTATTAATGGATTGTCATATGGTGTGATTGCTAGATTTGTTAGGTTTTTTAGAACTATTTTATTCAAAATTTCGACCTCTTGGGAGAATTGAGCAATTTGTTGCTTCATAGAATTCTATTGGATCTGTCATTCTTGCTTGTTAATAAATCATTTGTTGATCTTTTTATTTCTCCTTTTGGATTGCCTCATTGCTAGTTTTTTTTTTAACTTTTTTATGCCTTGATTGGTTTGCAATGATACCAAAATTATATGATCTATTGACAGGCTTAATTGTTTCTTCAAATGTTCATCTGATTTGGGGGCTTTCATATCTGAATTTTGATAGAACTCAAGATTAATCGTCCTTGTTCTTTGAATTAGTTAGTGGCTAGCTATGTAATATTAGTGATGGATTTTTTTAAATTTAAGTGGAGAGAGAGAGAGAGAGAGAAGAATGGCTAAATGTAACTTGCCTTTTTTTTAAGTTAGGTTTTTAAGATCAAGTTTGGTCTTCTCGTTTCTCCAATGATTATTTAGTCTTATTCGAAAGTTAAAAAAGGTGACAATGACAATAATTTTTTTGGAGAAATCCTAAACTCGTTAATTAAGATTAAAAATTAGCCCTTAAGATTGGAAAGATCTAAAGCGAGGAACCCCAAGGCCAATGTGGTTCTTGAGTTCTAATTTGCATAATTCTCGAGGATACTTGAGGAGGCCATTGCTACCTTGTATAAACCCTCATAAGATTTCTTTGTTTAGAAGATACTCTTATGCGGGATCAAGAGAAAGGGATAAAGACAATATATTGTTTCAAGATATCTCTTGCGTGCATTATTTAAACTTTTGAGAGGGCATTGATTGATGTTTCAATAATACAAGCACCAATTTTGATTTTGGTGTCATTATTTTGGAAAGATCAATTTAGAACTTTTGGTCTTTCTTACAAAGATAGCTAAATATATGATATTATTGTTTATAGGATTCTTGTAAGTCAAATGGAGTAATTTTTTTATTTTGAACAATCACAACCCTAATGAAACTTAATACTAAATTTTGTAGGAATGCATTAAAGAGTAAGCATTTGAAATGATTATGATCTTAGATAGGGATGCTAAGATGGATGAATCTTATGCAAAACAATAAGTTTTTTGGTATGTGAATTTGTGTGAGATTTAGAATATTTCAAGCATGTGAGGTTCTTTTATGTTGATTTTAGTATATTAAGTGTTATGTGTGTCATTGGGGGTTATTGAATGAAAAAAATTTTGTTTTAATCATTTTTTTAGAAAGCTCAAATATCTTAAAAATATAAAAGGGTTAATCATTGAATTATTGAGTTTATATAGAAAACTTTTTGTTTTAATCATATTTAAGAAAACTCATATTTCTTAAAACTATAAAAGGGTTATATCATTGAATTATTGGTATGTAGATTGTTCATCTAATTTTATGTAAGTGGCATCGATATAAGGAAAATACTAGTTATTGCATAGTCATTGGAAAATTTTCTTTTGGTATATAAAATATTAATCAATATCGATATAACATAAATGATCTTAAGCGATAGCAATAATCTTCTAAGGGTTTAGTCGTCTAAATCTTTATTTATAATTCTACTCAAAATAAATTATAATTTAGTGAACTCATAAAATTAAATAGGAGATCAAATCATTTAGCATCCCTAGCATTATTCCTTAATTAGGAGAATAACGAAAGATTTTATATTAATAAAAGAATAAGAAAACTTTAAATGATGCAAAATGGAAATTTAGAAAGGTTGATTTGTATTGTTGTGTCCATTTAACTGATTCTTCTTATCGTCATAAAACTTTGTTGCAAAATTGTGGAGTTTTTTGTTTGATGCCTTGTTCATTTATCAATATCCAATATGAGATTTGAAATTTTTTTTCCTAACATATTTAATCTTTTTTGTTGTACCTAAACTTCTTAAATAATTGATACCTATTAATGACTTAATTTTAATCTAAAACTTAATTCGATGAGTCATATTTTGAACTTTAGGAGAGAAGAGTAATTAATTATAATTTATTTTATGAGGTTGATATATTTAGAATTAGTTTGATATTTTTTGTAAAGTTTATCTTGAAAACTATATACTTGTTGAATGTTTGTTTTGGGATTTAAGGTAAGAAAAAATGATCACTTAATATTTATTGATTTGGAGAAGTCTTGTATTAATTTGCAAATGCATCTTGGATGAACCTATGAAAACAGAGTATTGTCACATATATTGAAATTATTAAGAATCTACATGTAATAAATTAATGATGTGTGTGTGTACCTAAAGAGGATTGCATTGATATTTCTTGTTTATAGTTTGATTTCATGAAAATTCTCCTTTTAAGTTTTTATTTTCTTAATAGTTATGTGTGTTCTTACCATTCTTATTGAAGATGAGTATCATTATGGATCCTTTTTGTTGCATATATCATGCTTGTTGATGAAACTAAAGGGCTAAGTCTAAGTTGAAGTAAATGGAAAAAGACTTATAGTTTAGATGATGCATAATTTGTTGTATTAGAAGGTGATTGAGCACGCTTTCTAGGCTTATTCATAACCAATTTATAGTTAGCTTAGGGTCAAATGCATGAAGAAAAGGCTTCTCCATAATGTTTGAAAAGTTCAAAATCTTTATTGGGTCGTGTTGGGTTTTAATGAGTCATATGTGAAACCCAAGAACATTTCTTATTTTATTATTGCATGTCAATTAGTTTCTTTGTTTTTTTATTATCATTTTATTAGTTTTTTTTAGAGTGGTTCTTTTTATAAATATTTGTTATAGAATGGAAAAATGAAATAAGTATGTTTTTTTAGGTGCATGTGTGTATGGAAGTTTCCCATCATGATAGTGTAGGCTGGGGTTCATCCCCGTCTAGATTGTGATCCAGATTTATTATCATCATCGTCATTGTCTTCCTCTTTGAATCCTGTCAATGACCTTGCAAGTGTTAAGTATTGTTGATTTGTCAAATTGGGTATCGTAGCCACGATAGATATCCCCACTCGGCTAGGACCCTAGTCATTCTCATGTGTATCTCCCCACATTTGCTACTTAGTTGTCGCTTGCAACAATTTTGCATCTATAGTCTAATAGCTTTCTCTTATTCGGCCAATCATAGCTGCTTACCTGGTTGATCACCCATTCCCTATTCGTGCAACTATGGTTGTGCGATGCTAGCACATTCACTCACATTTGCTAATGCTCATTTGTAGACCTATGCAACAAAACCCGTGCGTGTTCTTGTGTTTGCTTGTGCTCATCCATGCAACTGTGCAATAGTGCCTTAACACATGCTCATACTTGTTCATGCACTACCCTCGTATCCATGCAAGAGTGCTTTGCACTGTTGTATGCCTATCCATGCAATGTGTCCCTACACCATACAAAAGGAATAGTACCATACAATAGCGATAGTGTTGGATTTATTCCTGTGCAACTTTCCTGTCCTTATCGACCTTTGATGGCCACCTTTCGTCATTATTTGGTATTAGAGTTAGAGTCGATTTTGTCCTACATCCTTTTCTATCAAATCTTAGTATAAAAGGTTTAACAGTGTTTCGACTATCACAATGATTTAAGTTTTACATTGGGATTAAAAGTCCTAACGATTCCTAAGGTGTTTAGAACATTTAAACAAAAAATAAAAAATACAAGAAAATTTGGTGAAAACAAATTCTATTGAACAAGATATATTTTTTAAAGTTTAAATCTATTTTTTATATTTTAAAATTGATTGTCAAATCATGATTATCTCTTTGTTATATTGCAATGACTTATTATTCCTAAAATAAATTGATCTTTATATTTCAAATCTTAAAGTTGTATATTAGCAATTATGTTGTTGTTGCATGACATTTAATTATACTAGTAATAGAGATTGTGAAATCGTATATTCATTTGTCAATTATATTATTTTATTTTTCCATAGATTTACACATGAGTATGGTTTGCAAACTTTTTATATATCAATTAAAAATTTAATGAGACATTGTACAATTCTTATCCATGATAATTATATGGTTAATTTGATATTATTTAGATTTTTAAGACTCTTTAAGTTAATCTCATTAGACATCCTAGATCATATTTAATTATTTTTCATGATGATACTCAAAATAAAGTCATTTAGAGATGTTTTATTTTTTTATCCTTTATGAAAATTATTCATATAATATTTGATGTGATGTGATTGATATGAATTATATTTTATATTTAGTCAAATTTGGTTTAGTATAGTAAGTGTTTACCATTTTAATCAAGAATAATTAGTACTTTAAATGATTAACATATTATTTTGTATCCACCAACTTCAATTTCATTAATAATACTACTCAATAGAAAATTGTTTAATTTCTTTCGTATGATCTAGAATTGTTTGAACTTCTAAATTGGATCCACCTGGGCTTATTCTAAAGCAATTTTTGAATATGAGCCTTCTAAGCCTAGTTTAGTTTAGTCTACTCATTATGAGTTTAAAGCAACTAAATTATTAAAAGAAAAATTAGTTGAATTTATGCTGTTTCAAAACTTTCCTTATCCCCGATTTCAACTTTATTATTAAATGTCAAAGTTCCTTCATGTACATGTGAACTTTCTAATTCTAATTTTATTTTACTTAAAGTGTACAATCTAAGTTTTAATTTGAATATTGTATTTATTTATTGGGACATACCAAAACTACTAGTTTTCTTTATATGCTGAGGCATAGAAGTTGTACTCGATTGGATAGCTTGAGTTTTGACGTGGCTAGACCTCTAAATAAGTTAGGAGATTTATTCAATTAGTTTGTTTGAACTTTCATGTTGTAGAATAACTAATATAGAGGAGTTTCAGTCATCTAATCATGTTAGGTCTAACTTTGTTGAGTAGAGTTTCTCATGATGAGATAGATTGACGTAGAATAAGTTGCATCAAAAGGTGACTACAAGTAGAATTTTTTATGCTTATTAAGAACCCATTTGGAACTAAATCAGAATTAAATGAATGAAGAAAAGGTCTCCAAATGATATTTGAAAAGTTTCAAAATTTTAAATGGGTTTATTGGATTGTAATGAATCGTTTATGAAGCCCAATGATATTCTATATTCTAATTTGTTTACTTTTCATTAAGAATCTTTTCTTGTATTCTATAATATATGTTTTTTACATAATGAAAAAAAAAAGTTTTTAATTTGTCTGCAATTGAGAATCGAGAAGGTTTTGTAAGATAAATGTGTACACAGGAGTTTCCCTTTATAAAGATATAGGGATGATCTTTCTCCTCATCGGGATTACAATCTGAATGATCCTCTTTTTCATCTTCCTCTTCTACTGTCGTTGCCGCTAACCACCCATCCTTTGATTACTATAGATTTTGTTGAATCGGTTTTCGTAGCAGCAAACTTCCAGGCTCTACCAGAACCCTCATTCTCATGCAGATCTCCTTGTGTCCGCCACCTAGTCGTCTCCTACAACAATTTTGGACATATACATTCGGGGATCCCTCTAGCTTGGCGAGCCGCACTTGTGCAATGAGTTAGTTTTTCATTTTCCATGCATTCAACAATGCTTGTCTCATATTTGCTTACGGTCATAAGTGCACCCTTTTGACATCTACACACCAGCGCTTATGCTCATCCGCACACCAACCTCGCATTTACACAATGGTGCTCACACAAACACCAACACTTTGTGCATTAGCCCTGGCATTTGCACAATGACACTCTTTGCCGTTGCATGCCTATCCTCACTTACCCCCACCTACACTCATCCATACATCCTTGTACTCTACAAGAAGAATAGTATCATACAATAAGAATACTGTTGGATTCATCCTTGCACTGTGTTCTTGCCATCATCTACCGCCATCAACCACCCTCTACTATTTGGTGGTAGAGCCCAACCCGACTCTATCCTACATCCTTCCACTATCATTTGAGAGTTTCTTTTTCATGCATTCAAAATTGAACATATGAACTACAAGTTTAGTTTGATTAGGAGTATAGTTGATTTAAATATTCTAATGGTGGTTATAACATATTGAATAACAAGAAGTTTCATATGCTTGACTTCATATTTCATAATGAAATTAAAATTCATCATTTTGGATGAAGAAAATGAGGGTTTTTTATATGTTGCGTGGTTGAAACATTTGACTTATAAATAAAGGTTTTAATCTTGCTTAAATAGTTTGGTTGTAAGTTTTACAAGTCTATAATAAGATTAGTTATTGTAATATGATTTTGAATGTTAATCTATGAAGAATGAACATAAACAAAATGAGTTTTATAAAGACAAAATATTGAGATGGATAGTGATTATACTCAAAAAGATATAATTAGAAATGAGTAAATTTAAGAGAATATTGTGTATAACTTTAATTGAGAAAAGTTTTACAGGTGTTGGCTTATGTGATTTTGAACATGCTAAACTTTGGCCATTTAATTCACCTATTATGAGAGATACCAGCTATTATAATTTCCTTTTTTAGAACAACAAAAAGTTGATCAAAATAGTAATTAAGGGAGTCTTAGAAAGGATTTAACATGGTTGGGTAATTAGTAAGAGTTATTAATGGATCTAATATAATGGTATTAGAAGTTTCATGTAATTGAGCTAACTTGATGGGATTAAACTCTGTTTTTGTTCTTGTAATTTTTGTTTCATTTTTCTGATTTCTGTAAACTTATTTTATATTTTAGAGGTTGTTTGATTGCCTAGGTGGGAGGCCAAACAAATTCCAAAAGTCAAGGTGGCCCAGCTTAATTTGAGCACAGCCAAAGGCGAGCAAACTCCTTATATGCCTAATATTCCAAAGATCGAAGAATGTCCCCAGAATCTATTGCCTTCAAAAGTTTGGGAGGAATCGTTTCTAGCTGATTTTTCAAAGATACGGCAGGTAGTTAACTGACTTTTGTTTTAATTCAATTGCATTTTCATATGTCTCCTGTTACTGCCTTAACCCTTTTTTATGCCCGTAATAACAGAGGACTTGTCTTTAGCTTATGTGAGTAGACATCCCATCATCAGCTTTGTGCAAACTTCTAGGAGTTGTTTCCATCATTCTTGTAGTCTGCACTTTACTGATCTTTAAGGCATTTCTCAGTTACATAGCTCATCTCTCAGTCACTGTAAAATAATATGGCTTATGAACCTCTTACCTTTCTGAAATTTGAATCAACCTTATGATATGAAAAATTGTACTTGTTTGGGTATTAATAGATATTGCTCATATGCTAACAGTAAGCATCAGCCACGGGCCATAGGTTTTTTTTGACACCATGTTTCACTTATTTAGTTAATGATGCCTTTCCATCAGAGGGATCTAATCTCACATCAGCAGCTATAGATACATGCTGACGTTTTTAATATATCAACCATTGTCAGCTGTCCTACTTTCATGTATTGAGATAGTTTCATTATGTCATCGAATGGCAATGACCTTTTTCAGTATGAATGCATTTTTTAGACTAAGAGTGGTGTATCAATAAAATGGGTTTTTAGTTGTTAATCTACATGGCTCTCTTGTCTATAGAACTCTCCCATCTACTCCACCAAACTGCTCCGTAGAAGAAGCCATCTTCTGTGGTTTGGTTTTTTGTTGAGCCATTTTTTCGCATTCTTTTTTGAGCCATTTTTAGAAACACCTTGATTTTATTTTTGGCTGAATGATTCTGATTTTTGAGTGGGCTTTTGTTTAGATGTTATTTGTTTTAGAGATCAAACCTGTTCCTTATAAAATTTGTTATTAAAAATACATTCATTATTCTCCAAAACCGAATCTATCATTTTTTATCTTGTTACAATCATCTCTGGAGTTTGAGTTTGGAAAAGGATTTACAATAAGATTTTAAAACAGAGATTTAAAAAAAATATTATGAAAGTGAAAATAGATATTTTACGAGAACTATATATTCGAATTTTGATGTTTTAAAAGAATTTTTTTTTGAAAATTAATTTGAAACTCAATTTTCAAATGAGGCCATTGTTGCTGATATGCGTTTGCTGCCACATGACAGGAATTTTCTGAGCTTGAAGCTTCAGGTATCCGGCCAAATGAATTTACGGTTGAGCAGAAGCCAAAGGGTGATCCCACAGTAACTGCACTCCTGAGCATGGATGCTAACTCCCGGGCTTCCATACTGCGAAGGAGCATAGACTTGTTTGAGGCATCGAGTGCCCTCTCGAGAGCTGACTGCTTGTGGCTGTACGCTCTCTGTGCAACTGTAGATTCTCCAGTGAATGCCAATACTTGTGCTTCCCTGAGAGGACTGCTGCGCAAATGCTCCTCTCTCATGGCTACAAAATCTGAATTGGATGATGAAGTTGCTATGCTCAACATTCTTATAGTAATTGCTGGCAAATACTTTGGGCAGTCTGAGAACCGCTGAGCTGTTTGCATGCTTCCATCTTTCTTTTTGTTTTTGTGGCTGCACTGTTTGCTATATGAATGTTGTATACCAGTTAATTCTAAAGCGAGAGCTCGATCCCAGTTTTACTTAGTGTGTGGTTTTTTGATATTGGCATGCTTCAGGAGTCTATTGCTGTGTCATATGAAGAGACTAATCTAGGCCATGGAATGCCTATTCTGTTCAGAAGGTTTTACCTTGTGGGATTAAGAGAAATATCAATCTTACATTTAGCAGCAACAAGTCTTTGCAAATGCTTTTGATATGGCACGAGATCAAAGGAGTTGTCTAATTTGCTTTTTGAGAAAGCTTTCATATACCTTTGGAAAATATTACTTCTAATACTAGCAAATGAAGCAGAACTAGCTTGGTCTTCAACATTGTTGATATCAAGCTATCAACATTGATTGACTGTGTTGAAGGCAAACAAACTTGTAGCATTAAAGATGAACAAATTGGTGAAAGCATGCCTAAAGGATCAGGTAGCTTGCTGGAAGAGAATAGAGTTGTTGACTCCAGTGAAGAACAACAAGGACATCAATCAAGGAGTTGATATGATAGATAATGGAATAGTTTGCAATAAGTTTAGCTTTACTAAAACATTTGAATAGTTTGATGGTAGTTGACTCTTTGAACTGTTTGGTAGTAGTGAAATTTTTTATCTAGTTACATATGATGAAAAGTTTGATGGTGCAAGTGATAATATAAATGGTGTATGTGAAGATTGGTGAGATAGAATGGTGGCAATGATACAAAAAATCAACATATATATGAAAAATGTCATGACATTGTGAATTGGAATGCATCATGTGTAGGTGAAAGATGGAGGAAAAAACAAGCAAAATGTGCAAATAATAAACATTTGTGATAGGTTGCATTCCTTCAAAACATTAGTGATAGGCTAGTTCAACATGCAGCTTATAAACTTAATCAATTAAGATTAAGACTTGGAAATGTTTTTCTCCATTGAATCTCTATGATTACTCTCATAAAGTTCTACAAAGCAACACTCAGCTCCTATTCAATGACCACCAAGGGCAATTGGTTGCAACCAACTACTCAAACAACATGGAAGAGAAAACTATCTCTTACATGGTAATAAAGTCTTAGTGATATATTAAGTCCTATAAATTGAATTGAGTTGATCCAAATGGTCGTATAGTTTCGTTAGACATTTCCTAGAATGACTCGGGATATAAAAAATAATATGTATATATACAAATTCTAACAAATAGTAAAAAAAATATTGATAAAAAAACAATAAAAAATAAATAATAATATTAATTGAATAAAATGACTTATATATATTGCATCCATCGTGAACTCCACTTTTGAGTATTCCATCAATTTAAGCAAAGTTGCTTAAATACTACAAGTTCTCACAAATTGATATCAGATAAAGCAAATAAAGTTTTGAAAGATTGACTTATTTGTAACATTTCAGAGGTAAAGTTTATAACATACAATTTATCTTGACATAAAGTTTTTTGTTATTTATAACTAAATCTTGTACCGTCTAATAAACGAAGCATACGATGTTCAATTGAAGAGAGAAAAGTAGAATATGCTTATAAAAAACAAAAGAAACTTACAAGAACAATAAAAGATTTTTTAGAAACCCATGTCTCCAAAAAATCTCACTAATATATCATCAATACATTAGAAAGATTCAAAGAAGATAATTCTAAAGAGTTCAAAAAAAGTTTTTAAAACTTTACCTTTGGGATGTTTTAGTTTGAATGATTTTAAAATCATGTTTTAAAACAATGAAATCAAGAAAGTTTTATGATTTGATTAAATGTATCTATAAATTTATATAGAATCAAAATTGTTATAAGCATTGCAATTTTTGTTTCATATTTTTTTTAAAAAATAAAGTTAAATGATGTCTGTTTTAGAAAAATAAGTTTTCCTAACCTCCAATCATATTTTAAAAATAAGTTTCGGGTTGCAAAACAGATATATTTTTTTTAATGAAAATTTAATTTCAATAAAAATAAAATATAAATTTAATTTACTATTTAATTTTAATTTAAATTAATAAATTTAAATTTACTATGTGGCCATTAAGCATGAATTGCATTTGATTAAATGGACCCTCAAGGATAACATTCAGTATAACCCGTAAGAAAAAAGGCCGCACTTTTTTATTTTATATTTTTATTTTTATTATTTTTTAAACTCTCTTCTTTGGTTCAAGCTAAATCACTCGGATCCGTGTACGATTTGAGCTCTACGTTGCCGAGCTAAACCACTCCGGCCTTTCCTTCCTTCCCGCACGCGGAAGGGGATGACGACCTGCAATTGGAGTTGGAAGGCAAGTCTCCACCGGCCCAATAGAGCTCCATCTCACAAAATGGGGATCTCTCGTCGCGGGCTTCTCATCCCCGACGCTCGACTTTTGATCTTTTCGATCATAGCCATCGTTGGCTTTCTACAGCCGACATCAGGTATTCGGTAAGGGTTTCTCGACACAGGCACATTGTCATTTCTTTGGAACACTTCACGGGTTATGCCTTAGGGAAATATTGTTATAATGTGGAAAAGAAACGTGATTGATAGAATGGGTGAATTAACTCAATCTTTTCTAAGATGGTCTTGATTATGCAGCATTGCACGTCGGCAGTCCGCTCCACGGCCATGTTCCATGTGTGTTCAAAAGTTCGTTGGTTTTTTGTCCATGCATATAAGAGCTGCTAGCAGAAATTAGGTTTGATTATTTGAGGCAAATTTTTAGCTGACAAAGGACACTGTTTTATCTTATCACCTTGTCAATGCAACATTTTCTATGGTCCTTCAACGTTGTTCTTAACTTAGGGTATGGTTCTAAGATGAAGGGAAACTTGGTGCGATATTCTAAGTCGGTGATTTGTGACTTGGAAGCCATAGAAACAAACTCTTAGAAAATGTAGGGTAAGACTACAGTAGATCCATTAGCTTGACCCTTCTCCTTACCCTGTGAATGTTTGCATTGTTGTAGCATGTTGTATCCCTTTTTTAAAGCAGTTATTTTCTTGAGTTTAATAATATTGATATTGAGATGTTATTATTATCTACATAATTTTGTGATCTAAAAACAATTAATAATGTTTTCATTGTGGCTCTATGTTATCTAAATGGTTTGATATTCTACTATTTAACATCAAGATGCCCAAAGCCTAGATCTTGCTCAAATTTGTGAAATTTAGATGTCATTTTTTTAGTTAATGGTAATTTCAATAATGTAATTTGATGATTAAATAATATTTTATAACATAATAATATTTTATTTTAAGATATTTTATCTACCTTTGATGCAGGAAGAACATAGGTATTCCTCAAAAAGTTATATGCAAGAGTACTGTACAAGGACGTTATTTACTAGCAGATGATAATGGTATGAATCAATTTACTTGGGTTTATATGATGTATGATGCTAAAATACTATCAACATTAAACAATGTTGACTATATTTGTGGATGTCAAAGTCATGGACATGCAAAGGACAATTAAGTTCAATGAGATCTGAAAATGGGAGAAGAAGATTGGGCATCGAAATGGGTTTTGATCAAATGATCCAACTACTAAAACAAGAAAACATAAGTGAATAAGGGATGAGTTTGTCAAGAAAGTCAAAGGGCTAAGGAGTTTTTTTTTTTTACAAAAACCCTAAATAAGGTAGAAAATCATAACCATTATGACTGATGAATGTCTTTCATAATTGGCAAAGTACAAAGGAATATCTCTCCTTGAGTTGCAAGGATCTATCTATGGGGATAATAAAACTAGAATTGAATGACAAGAACTTTGATAAAGTAGTAAAGAGAGAAAGCAAGGGAGGGATAGATAGAGTCAAGCTAGGTATCAGGTTAGGTCACTATGTATTGTATTGTGTCATACTTTTATGTTCTTTGTTGATTCTTTTATAGGAGAACCTCAATACTCATCTCCATCTTTGCAACGATGGATGGTTGTCAGGGTGATAGTGTATTGGAGAAAATGGGTGATAATATATTGTTGTTAATGGAAAATCATAATATTAATTATTAAATCCTAGAAGATATAAAGAAATAAATAATGAAATCATGTTTCAAGCTCACAACTATGGTTTGGCTACTAACATAGTCCACTGCAATGGGTGCAAGACTTGGTTCTTCCCAAATAAAGAAAAGAGGCATATGCAACACATGGATGGCTATGTTGTTGTGGCCTTCTTGCGACATGGAGGCACGAAGGGTCTACCCTCTCCCTTCTTATGTGTGAGAAAGTGCAATTGGGCATGCATTGGCTAAACTTGAGAGACTTTTGTGACCATTGGATAAACAAGGCCAAGAGTGGAGAAACTCTGGAAGAAGAGGCAAAGAATTTAGGCAATTTTTGCTGACAACACCTAGATTGGAGTTATGTCTATAAAGGTCTGTGAAGATGGGAGGCAAGTTTGGTTCTTTTGATCTGCTTTCAACCATAATTCCGAGTTAGGAAAGAAGAATCTCTCAAAAAGAGATGTTTAGGATTTGAGAGTTCTAAGAAAGGAAGAGGATGCGAGAATGGGACTATGGCTGAGGGAGCTAGCCAAAACAACAAGGAAATATGAGTGAGTGATGGGCTTGCTAAGAAAGTCAAAGGACCAAGTAGTTTGTTGATCGCAAAATCTCTTAAATTGGGAAAAAATTGTAGTTGCTGTAGTGGTTGAAAGACATTTGTTGCCCTAAGAAAGTGTAGCATATGTTCTCCCCTCAAATTACAAAAACTTTTTAAGAGGATGGACAAAAAACAAAAAGTAAAGATAAGGACTTGTAGAAAGTAGTAGTTGATTGAGAGAAAGAGAGAGAAAGAGAGAGAGAGAGAGAGAGAGAGAGAGAGAGAGAACACAAGGTATATATCAAGTCATTATCATTTTATTATAGCATATCATGCTTTTTGGAGATCCTTTTAAATAGGAGTACAACTATCATCTTGATCTTCGTAACCATAAATTTCTATTATGTCAACGATTGATTGGCTAAAAAATGTAGCAATTGATTACTTGAAATTGACATCCTGTTGTCAATGGAAGATCCAAAATAATAAATGCTAAAATCCAAAAGATTTAAGTAGTAAATGAGGGGATAAATAAGTGTTGAGAACAATCTATTAGGTTTGGCCACCAAACTTGACAAGTGTCTACAAACTTTGAATGCTTAATATGGACTACATGGAAGTCCCTAACCATGCTTTGGACCATAGATTAGCTATTGTGGAAGAAGAGGACTCTAGATGCTTTGTTGATTGTAGAACACACATTACTGAGAACCCCACGAACCAAATGGAACATTGGGGCTGGGATTGAATGATGAGGACCTAGATGTGTGATGAGGTAGCACTAGCTACAATAGCAAGAGGGGTTTGGCTGAACATGATAATTGGAGGTCTTGTTGAGGGCAACGATGGGAGGCCTTGTCGACGATGGTTAAGGGAGGTCATTCTGATGAAGGTGAAGAGGTTCCTAATTGTTGGAGGTGAGGGACTGCATTGAGAATGGCTCAAGCCCAAAGCACCCTCAGAAGCTCTTGTGCTTTGCTCAGAATTGGAGCTCTTACATCTGATGTTGAACATTTGGTCTTGCACAAGGGAATTGAAAGGTTGTGGATGAATCAACCAAAAGTCTGAGATAATATTTCCTGTCTTTCTACTTTCTATTGACTGCTAAGCCAGCAACAGTTACGCCAAGTCATCCATTATCTCCCAGACATAGTTCAATAGTTGGAGTGCATAATCGTGGTCTACAATTTCTTTTCTTAGAAAAAGCTTAAATAGATGTGTCAAGGTTAAAGCAAACATGATAAGGTTTTAGTGCAATCATGGACTTCTACTTCAAACCATCTTACTATTTGCTCCATTGAGATGTTGCATATGATTATTATGTTTCCTTGAATGGGGAGGTCGACAAGTTTAGATGATGTTTCATGGGATAGCTTTTGACAATGTACCTATGTTCTTAATTATTTGACTTGAAAATGGTTTTGAATTATTTTGTTGGTTGTTGATACTTCAGTCGTTTGTTGGCATGAATCATTTGCCCTGTTTTTCAGCTCCCACATTGCATTCTTTTTTTACTGTATTTCTTTAATAATCTCGCAGGTTATGTTTGCACTGCTCTTTCAGTCGATTCCTGGACTGGCTGTTGTCCAGAAGTAGGAGAGCGGTTTTCGTGCCAGTGGGTATTTTGCTCATATTTTTTCTTATTCTTGATTTTATTGTTTGAGTTGTTGTGAAACTTGACGAGGCAGTTTAATCCTTGAATTTTGAACAGGGGTTGCAACCTTGCCTCTCGTTGTTGTAACTCATATGAGTATTGTGTCTCATGCTGCTTAAACCCATCAGTGGTAATATTTTGAAGTCACATCAGGCATGCTTACCGCTTCTACTTTTGGCTCAGTGTTGTCATAGTAGAAGTAAATTTTTGCAGACTAAGGAAGATCTTGTAGTAAAGTTGAAGATAGCCAAACCTGTAACTGCTGGTATTATATTCTCTTGATATGTCCTTCCAGTCCTAATAGAAGCTATTCATTCATTTTGTCCTATACAGGCACTTATCATAGTGCTTTTGATTTCTGCATTGGAATGTGCCGCCATAATTCTGCCAGTGTGGTATGTTGCTATTAACCAAATAAAATTCTTCCTTGTGATGGTATTCTGTTCATTATGATTTAATGCAATTGATTTTAGTAGTCCTTATGACTATTGGAATGACATTCTGAATTATTTCTTTGGTATTTCAGGTTCATGAGAATTCCTATGCTAGTGATTTCCACCACTGTCATTCATTGAAAACAAATATTTCTGGTAACTCACCCCTTTTTATATAGTATATTTTCATCATTACATATATGCATATTATGTTATGCTTCACAGGTATGGCTTGTCACCTGTTGTACTTGGAAAAGTCATAAACATGCATGTATTTAGTACTTCTTTGCAATATAGATTATTTTAAATATGGTTGAATTAACATATAATTTATGATATTTGTGATTGATAATTATACCATGTATTCAGTTAAAGCTGAAAAAGATATATTTCAATTAAGTTTTGTAAAGTTTCAAGAAATAGTATTCATCAATGCTCCTGGAAAATTTTAGAAAACAAAACTTTTATCTGTAAATAAAAACTGAAATTTTCTAGATATTTGTTAGTGAGCTTAATGTAGAAGAATAATATAAATATCAGAGTTTGTAGATGAGAACAAGAATTCCACTACGTCTATCAACTGATGGTCCTTGAGGTTAGCCATGCAATGAATTGCAGCTAGAGCTCTGATAGAGTGGAAAGTTCGTTTCCTTGGAAATTCAAGCTTAGATTAAGCCATGGACAAAAGTTTTTATGGTCATCCATACCTGAGATGGAATATTTTCTTTTGGATTTCAATTTCGATAGATTGACTTTTTATTTCCTGTGAAACATACCCAAGATAAACTTATATTGCCATTTTGATGGTATTTTTTTTTTATTTTACATGAAACATATGCATGTTGAACTCAAAGTAACTTGTTGAGTGGAAAGATATTTTCTTTCAATATTGGTCTATAACTTATTAGAACTTGCTTTGAATACAAGAAAAATGATTTATATTAGCTCAAAAAAATAGCACAGGAGAAAGGGGTTACGTATCAAATCAACCCATCCTTACCTCTACTAGTTAATGAAGTCCTCAGCAGAATGTTTTCTAGCAGCTGTACTTGCAGCACTATTTGTGCATGTACAAGTTTGGTCAATTCAGTAAAATTTTGCGATCATTTTAGTTTGATCTGCCAGCTTTTTCGTTTTGAGATTAGGACGTTCAGTTTGGTTAGCATAAGCAAAAGGACCTAATAATTGCTGATAAGCTTATTAAGTTACCTCATAGCGTTCTGAATGCATAACGAAATTTCAAACCACAGATATTGGAACTTCTGCTCTAAAATGTCATTTTAAGTTTTTATCATGCATATTGTATCTATGTTTGTACGCATTAGAAGTGTTTATTGTTTTTCTAGATACTGTAATGACTAATTCAGGATTCCGTGTTTCCATTTTGGCATCCATATTCACTTGCTGATATGCTTCATTTACTGGAATTCAGGAACATTTTTTCGTTATGCTTTGGGCTATCTTTTGATTCTTTCATGAAACTAATTATAAATATCATATGTTAGGGATAAGGGAAGCCAATTTTCAGATACTATCTGGCATTGACATTGTGATTGGAAAGTAAGATAAAAATGCATAGTGATAAATGCTTGATGCTGCAAGCCAACATAATGATTTTGGTTTTAATGATCTAATATTGCAAGGGTTGGAGAATCTTGTAACTCAGCATGCATGTCAAAGGGGAAATCTTGTGTTTCAAACAAGCTCTCAGTTCTAAACAGATGCGAGATGTAAGTTGTATGTCATGCAACTTTAGCTGAGGTTCATTGCTTATATTTTGATAGGCTATCTACTATATCTTTGTAAATGTACATTTTGCAAACTTCGATGCGGAAAAGAATTGTAATTTCTGTAACGGACGCTCCACTATGAGGCATATCCCCATTTCATACAGTCAAGGGTCGTTAGATTACTGTTTTTTTAGTTATGCTGAAAGTAGAATGCATGCCATGCTTGACTGTAAGGCAATGTGGTAGTGACTTGAAACCATTCCGTATTACTTATTTAAATGCAAATGTATAGGCTATTAGACAAGTTGAGCATGGGCCATGGGAGATAATGCATGTTCTTTGATATTGAAGTGAACATTAACACATTATGTTATATTGAACTCATTAATGCACAAAAATGGATAGATACTGGCTTGTCTTGTATCTTTAAATTAATAATTCGTTTAGAACATGTAAACATAGTTAATCCATCATCTCATCCATTGCCCTGCTGTTAATTACTTGTCCGCTTAATATGCTTTCGTAATATATTGGAGCTTTTAGTTAGTTCCAACTTGCAAAAGCTTGTCATATTATCGAGATGACAAAAATACAATTTTTACTCTACTTTATTATTTTGTATATTTTGTAAAAGTTTTTATTATGTTTTCTTCTTTTTTATGGTTTGTTGTGATGCAGTATTTGTTTCATAGTTATGTTGTATAATTACATTAAGATTGAGAATGTTTTATGGTATTAAATATTGTTTTGTATAATGCTACCATTCTAATAGAATGAGTACTACAAAGATAAAGGCGTTGAGATTGCTGAATAGTTATAAGTATAAGACTAAATGAGTATACATGAGAGAATGTTGGTATAACACCAATTGAAGATAAACTTATTGGTGGTTTGTATTGATGGCTTGGACATATTAAGTAGAGATCATTTAATGTTTCTAGTAAGCAAGATTTTGTATTGGAATCTTCTCTAGTAAATAAGTGAAGAAAAAATAGAAGTCACGACAGTTAGGAGAAAAGAGTTGGCATGTTTGGATCTTATGGAAGGGTTGTTAATAGATAGAGAATCTTTAAAGAATTTATATAGCCTTTGGGTTTAAAGCTTTTTGCCTTTGTTGTTATTGTTTTTTATACACTAATTTTCATGATTGCTTTCTTTCTTAGTCTCTTCGTGTTGATTTTTAATCCCTTATCTTTTTTTAATTTTGTTAATTGTGGATCTTAAAATTACTCATGATATCTTCCCAGGCTAGAGAAATATATGAAATGCAAGGGCTCCTGTTTGGCTAGCATCGGAGCTGATCAACCTGCTGAAGTAGTTGACAATGCCCCTGAAAATATGGTATTATTTTCCTTTTATAGTCTTCCAGATAAATGATAGCATTTTATTTGTGAAATGAAGACCCTTGATTAAGGGCATAACAATGCAACTGTTTCCACTTTCAAGGACATCAGCTTATGAGGAATTGATAAATCAACCCCACAAATGCAGGAGCTTTAGTAACCATAATTGATATACCTTGTTCTGTTCCAATCATCCTTGAGTATGTCACAATAACATCCTACCAGTTATTTATAATAGAATGCTCTAGAATTTTCTTGGAGTGTTCCATTTTTAGCCACACTTGGGTGTTTTTCTCGTTTATATTGAATATTGGAGTTATTGAATATTGGAGCCTTGAATTAGTTTGAACTTCTTTGGAATATGACTTTAGTTGAAGTAGACTTAATCTCATGCCAATCTTATCTCATTGATCTATGGAATATTTTATTCCAAACCCTCAACAATGATTTTGCTTTAAAGTAACAACAAAAAATAAGACTGAGAATGTTCCATTTTGAAACATGTTTGGCGTCTTGCTTGTTTATATTGAATATTGGAGCCTTTGAATTGTTTTGAACTTGGAATATAATGTTAACTGTAATGGACTCGATCTCATGTCGCCCTCAGTTTATTGATCTGTTTGTGAAGTGTCTTGTTCCAAACCCTTAACAATTACCTTGTTTCAGAGTAACAACGAAAAATGAGCCTCTAAATGGTTAGATAAAAAAAGAAAATATGAAAGAGAGAATGCAAAACTCACGAATTGCATTGAAAGAAATATTTTGTTTTTTCTTTTATTTTCTCTAAGGAAAGCATTGTTTTTTCTTCTTTTCTTACTCTTCATTTGGTAGGAGATTAAACACTTATTTATAGTATTACAAGAAAGCATATTTTGGTCATTTTACATGTCTTTAACAATTTTTCTTACATGGGATGCTCCAAGGTGGATTGGTGCACTTAATAATCACGTGTGGACTGGTAAGTGATGCATACGGCACCTATCATGTTCGTTACTCACATGTTGATCGTAGTGGTGCTTGTCACTTCTATTGTGCATAGGAAAGTGTATGCACGTGGGATCTGCATGTTCTTTGCATGTCCACTGTGCTAGCTGTTCCACATGAACTTGGTTCATAATGTGCATTGGATTGTTGCACACCTAGTCTGCTGCATGCTTTTGTTTGTTGCCATGTTCGTGAACAATGTCACACATTTATGAACAGCACCATGCACATCTACTTGGATTGTTGCGATGCTTGATGCACTTACATTTTGCTACATTGCACGCTGCACGTGCCACAGATACCTCACATGTTGCTTCTAGAAGTTCATAATAACTTTTTTTTGCCAATTTTCTTCATGTAAAGGTGTTTTAGCATGCATTTTGCTACAGCTAGTGCCTTGTGTGTTGCATTTTAAAGTGCACACTGATTCTTGTCAATTTTCTTCACGTAAATGTTGTTTTCTTTCTATGTTGTCTTGTTACTAAATGGTTTCATAATTTGTTAGATTTAGAATAAATCTCCTGGTCATTCACTCTCTTTAGGTCTTTGGCTTCTTGTTTATGTTGTATCCTTTTGGCTTGGGGACTCTATCTTCAATATTTTGGTTATATGACCTATGGAACCCTCTCTAAGGATCTTTGTGATCTAATATTGATATGCTTGGCAACCTTGTTGAGTTCATCATGGGTTCTATGAGGGATTTTAGTTCTTCCTTTTTATGCTAAGTTTGGCAAGTCAATCAAGTTTTCTTCATTTTTGCAATACGACAAGATGTTTGATATATAATCAGAGGTTTAATGGTAGGATTATATTTTCACAACTCTTGCAATCATCTGGCTTAATTTAGTGCTCGTTGACAAGGTTAGAAGTACTAACTTGAGTTAATATTTCTCTTGTTGCCAAGGCTTTCTTGATGCAACATAATGCACTAACTTGGTTAGGAAAAAGATCGCTTTCAAATCGATAATTGCAGAGTGATTTATTTGTTTGACTGCACACCAATTGGGAGCTGTATGAGGCTAGAATGTTATTACAGCACTATTTACTAGTTATTGTTATAGGATATATAAATTTGGAGACTTTCTCTAGATTAGACTTCTCTCTCCCTACCTTTGCTGCTTAAGATCTTAGGAAGGCTATCTTTGCTCTCCTAAATATGTTGCTAAGGTGGTTTGTTGTGGTTCTCAACCTTATCCCCCAAAATTCAACTTGTCCCAACCGAAATAAGTATTCGTTGATAGAAGACAAGATCTAGGTTTTGGTTTCGGCCTCTTGGCAGGAAATTAGTTTTAATTGGTTTCACCAATAATTTTTGTTTTTGATTTTGGTCAATTTTTTAATAGCAAACATGCTAAAATTTTATAGCTATAAAGCAATTTATATTTTTCATATTAATTGAAGTATTGTAGTAAATTTGATTTTGTAAATTAAATCACATTTTATGATTACGATCAAATTTATTTGTATAAATAAAATCTGATTTTATACAAGTTAAATCGGATGTCTATAGTTTTTCCAAAATTTTTGGTTCGGTTTTGGATCAGGCAATACTGAAACCTCTCTGAAATGGGCTTATACGAAGAATTAGATTAACCCAACTCTCTAGAATTCTCCAAGATTCAAGGCATACTTTTGCTGAGTGACCTAACATTGGCTTTGGTAGAATTTGTTTGGGTGTCATTTTGGTGAGTCGGTCCTGTATTATGGCTAGGATTACTAGAACTTTAAGAGCTCTGGGACAAGGTTAACTCGGGAATCAATTAGCGAGAAGTTTCTTTTGTCCCTGCTTCTAACCAAAGTGATTGCTTGGAAATTATTGGATTGGATAATTTTTGTGTAATTAGAGTTCAGTTTTTTCTTCTAATTGATGCTTAGTGTATGGATCTGTTGGGTCTTTGAATTGGTCCTTGAATTGCACTCGTTCTGACCTTTTTCTTCCTTCTGATTGAGATCAAAAGGTTGTATTGTGCCTCTTTCAGTTGCACATTAAATGAGGTTTTGTCTCAGGTATTTGTATGTGTAAATGACATTCTTATATTTTAACAAGCAGTGCCCTTCGTCCTATTTCTTCCGAACCAGTTTGAATTTTCGGCCGTTTATTTGAGAGATTGAACTGGATGGAAATTATTAAATTCCCAGTTTTCCATCCAGTTCAATCTCTCAACAATGCTTCATATCTTGCTGTATAAATTCCCAGGAAACTTTAAATAGTGTTTTGTGGTATATAAATCTACTTTTACATCTGATGAGTAGATGATACAGGAACCTTTTGCTTTCCCTCTTTTCTGAATTGAATTAATGGTTATGTCAATTTATGTTGTCCTTAACCTTTTTTTTGCTCTCTCTCCAGCTTCCAGGGTCATGCTTATACACCAAAAACGATGACATGCTTTCCTGTGATGGATTTCATCAGCAAACCCGGCGGCTATGCCCGTGTGCATGACAAGTGTAATTGAAGACATTATGATGAATGAACTAAATTGGTACTGTCCTTGAACGTTGCAAAAGATGTTCCTTTCTGTGAGAATAAGTTGGAAAATTTTCTCTAGTTGGGAGAAATGCATAGTCTTCTGCATCAAGCGAGCTGCATGCAGATCCCAATTTCCTGTAAATGTTTTGCTATTAATCAATTTCTACAAGCTGAAGCATAATTTGCAAACATTAGCTTTGCAGAGATTTGCTTCTCAGATCAGAACTTCAAAAAATTCTGCAACCTGCTCCAGTTGTAGAATTGCAGCTGTGTAGACTCTCAAAACGAGTAGTCAGCCTTGAAGAGATTCCCAGTGCTCAAAGCCTGGTTCCTACCTGTGTCTTTGTTGCATCCTTCCTCTCCCGCTTCCGCCATCGCCTCCGGCTCGAACGCAGGATGCGTCAGAATGCTCTCAAGCAGCTGCGTGCCCCGCAGCGCATTGGTGAGTGGAAGATGTCCCTCCGGAGTGTTGTCGCCGAGCTCCCAAATGAACTCGCCGGGGAATGACCTGTAGGTGTACTGCTCCACCTCCGTTTCCAACCGCCGCATCCATCCGACCCTAACGAAGAAGCGAGAGAAGTCCCTGTCCGCCTTCTCCCACAACCTTCGCTGCACGCCGTAGCCAAACCGGCCGCCGCTGTGGCGGCGCCAGAGCTCGTCGATGGTCCGAAGGTCCTCGTCGGCGAGGAACTGAACCTCGGAGAAGAAGATGTAGCCACGCTTCTGGGCGGCGTCGCCGGCCAAGGCGATGAGGAGACCGCGCGTCTCCTCGTCCGCTTGCCGAAAGTTGGCTGCTGCCAGGTGGCCCGCGAGGGCGTCGAAGGTAGGGGAGGCGGTGGCCGGGGTGACGATGGAGGAGGAGAGATTGAGAGCGATGATGGAGGGGGAGGAGGAAGGGGTGGTGGTGGGAGGGAACTGGAGGTGGCGGCGATGGCGGTGGTGGAGGTGAGGGAGGTGGAGAGAGTGGAGGGAGGCGGAGGCCATGGAGAGCAGGGGATGGGATAACCAATGGGTGGGGAGGGGAGTGTGGTGGTTTAAGAGATCGAGAGGAAATGAGAGGGATAGGATTGGGACATCTAAGATTATGGAATTGAGGCCTGTGATTGGTGGGGAAACGGTGAGAACGCAGATCGCCGATACGTTCGTTTCAAATTTTGTTCGTTTATATAAAGTTTTGGTTTATTTAAATAAAACAACATGAAAATTTTTTGTTATTAAAAACAAAAAAACCCTTAAAAATTCTTATAAATATTAATTCACCCTCAAGACATTAATTAAAAACATATGCATATAGTTTTATTAAACAATTGTTATTAATTTTGTTTTGATAATATTTGTTAATTCTTAGTTTGAATCTCATCGTGATCTTGGTGTAATGCATATTGTACTTTATAGATGAGTTCATAATTTATAATGTCAAACACCTTGACATATGCACATTAGAGAATGATGATTATGGATTGGTTTAAAATGTTTATGTCAAACTCTCAAAGAAATTTTTGATTTTTTTATGCAATAGTTTAGATCATTATAGATAGAACTCTTGGTACACATAAGAAATCAAATGTTTCAATAATTCAAGACTTGAAAATTTTAGTTCTACAATAGACTAATCTACTCTAATAATTTTTTTTTATAGAATAAGGGAATCATAATAAGATATCTAAGATTTAGTTTCAATTCAAGTTCTTATATAGCCAAAAAAAAATAAAATATAACTAAAAACATTAAAAATAAATGAGTCAATAATAAGATAAATTTGTAATAAAACAAAGTTTTTGAAGATTGAAAGTTGGATCGATATGAAATAAAATAGAAATATGAAGAGCAATTCAACTTGTAAAAAATCAAAGATTGAAACTTCACTTATAGGTGTTGAATATATAGTAATGCATAGTAACAAAAAAGAATATACAAATGCAAGTTAGTTATTTTTATGTTAATAAAAATAATAAAAATAATATTTGTGAAGAATTTAACATTCTTAAGTTTTAAAAAGTAATTTTTTGAAAAATAGAATTAATATGCAATGCATAAACAGGGCCATAACAACATCTAAACAAATCACACGTAACTGTTATCACAATAATAAAATAAATACTCCGTATGCTACCTAATAAACAAACCATTCGCAAACCCACCGACCCGTTATATATCCAATCCCGGCCGACCTCAGAAACCCGACCCGCAACCCACTAGCGAAAGCACAGGCTACGGCCGTCCAGAGAATTCTCGTTTCACTTCCTCATCCGGCGGTGTCCGACACCTCTTCTCCTCAAGGGCATCCTTCACACACTTTCGTGTTGATAGGCTGCAAGTCCGGCTGTCGGCAGAACACATTCCTTTTCCCAGGTGAAACCCAATTTAATTTTCCTAGTTGCAGGCTTAGCTCTTTTCGCATTTGACCACATGCAAATGTACCGACTTCTTCTGCTGTGCATCGCGTGTTAACTAAATTAGGGTATCTCTAAAGTTTATATTAATACTATTACTATTTGTGCTTTTTTTTTTTTTGAGCAATTAAATGGATTTGTGAAGATGCACGAGATTTAAGGTTCGCTTGGTGCAACAGTTACGGTTGGAAATAGAGATTTGGAAAGGTATTCTGAAAAGATACACAGAAAAAAATTGTTAGATTTTAGTAGGAATGGCGTTGTAACTCAGAGCGTTCGCTGTTAAAAGGTCAGGTTGCCACCACTATGGCAAATATACCTTCAGCATTGTCTTGCACTGCTTGCTTTAGGTAGAGATTTCCTGTATATATGTATTTTTTCTCTGTATCTGCGCTGTCGCAATTGACCACTATGTGACCATTTCGGAGATGGTTTGCGTGCAAGATTGAGTGACAAGGAGCTTACCAGAAGGTATGCACATTAAACCAGGTTGGTTTGGGTTTTGACCGACCTATCCGATACTTGTAATCTCTATGAAAACTAAATTGGCATTGGTGTATCTGTTGCTTTCTGCAAAGACTAAAATGGTATTATTTCATCTATTGTATATTGGTTAATGGGAACAACCGGGTTATGGTTCCACCAAATAGGGTTAATTCAATTAAATAGGGCTGATTTTATGAATCCTTTGATTTCATGGCTTTCAATCAATAGGGTTTGGTCATGTGGTTATGAAAATTAGAACCAATGTGGTTGATCTTTACTTATAATTTTTGGAAAAACTAGAAATTGATTTTAAATATGTTTTATAATGACTTGTGGATAAGTTTCCAAATGAATGATGTCTAATAATGACGTTAAGGTGGATAATATAGAAAAGGGAATGTTGTTTGATAATGAAATTAAAGTTGTATGGTGATTTCATTTCTACCAAAAATTGAATCTATGAGATGCAAGTTTAATCAAGCCATGAGTACAAATGATGTAAAAAGCATAATTGTCAATAATAAAATTTGAAAAATGAGAAAATTCATTATTTCAAGATTATATTTCAACTTAATAAACTATTTATTGGAATGTATATGATAGTTTCCAACAAAGTTGGATGAATCAAAAGGGTGCTTTTGAGTGTTATATATTAAAACATCTATGTTATGATAAAGGTAAGTTTTAGAAAACTACAATGAGGTCGATAAATTTATATGATATTGAATGTTAGCATATGAGAGCCAAATAAATGAAATAAGTGTTGTAAACATGAGAATGTAGAGATAGATGAATGAAAATTACTTAAAAGGTAGATTTGAAACGATTATATTTGGGAAAATTGATGTACCAATAATTGGGGATTATTTTAGGGATAGTAGGCTTAGATGATTTGTTTTTGTGTTTAACTCTCCTTATTAAGAACGTGAGTTGGTTGGCATTTTTTCTTTTGAATGATAGAAAAGGTAGGCATAAAGAGACAACTGACTATAAGCGAGGTCTTAGTATGCTTGGGTATTATAGAAGAGATGATAATGGATACAATGTATGGATTAAAAGATGAATTTATGTGCTCCCTTTTAGTGAGATTAAGGTTTTTTGCTATTGATGTTTGTTGTATAATTGGTTTATTTCTGCTTATGATTGTTAATTTTGGATTAAACATCTTTGAATATATTTAATCAAGGAAAAATTTTACCTGTAATATTGCCAAATCTTCATAACTTATGCTCATGTAATTAGGCTGTATGTAGTTTTTGAGGATATTCAAAATACAAATTCAACCCATAATGTTGTGTAATGGTAATAATCTAGTACTCAGGTGACTTGATTATATTTGAATTTGGTTGCACATTGTGCATCGTAAAAGTGGAACATGCTAACTTGGTGTTGATTGCTTTTGTGTATTTCTTTTTTCCCTCAAGAATTTCAACTGTTTATTGTTTACCGCTAAAGTGGTGCATTATTTGATGTGATGGATGTTTCTGGAAATGCTATTGTGAAAAATGTTGTGTCAATAATAACAGGTGGATCTGTTCCACTCTTCAAAGCCTTGTGGCAGTTATGGGATTGCACTTTGGATAACTTTTTGGTTCTTAATGGAGGATAGGTTTTCCAATTTTATTATGTAAAGTGGAAAAAGGTGTAAGAGTAAAATTGAACCAGGATGCAACTGAGATACATTGATTGCTTGTTGGTTCTTTGTGTATCACATTGGCATAGTCATTCAAATTCTTTTGGCTCATACTCTTTTAATGGTAGCAACAAACTTCTTATGCAATGTTGAACTGTGATACTTAATTGTTTCTTTATTTATACATCACTTTTGGTAGGTACTCCTGGAATTGCTACGAGAAATGGACCAAGCTCATGCACTAGAAATTTTAAGTAAATCTCCTTTATTATTATTGATATTAGCCCCAAAACAAATATTTGATTTTCTTTATCTATTGAAAATTTTAAAGTTTCTTTCTTTTCTATGTTTTGTGTTTCTCACCAGTCCGAGAACCCGAAGGATTTTTCATTTGGAATTGGCCTCCTATCAATAATGATCAGCCAAATGTCAAACTTGAGAAAGTTCCTTGCTCTGCTGCAAGATTCAGTGAAAATGGATCCCGGCTCATGGTGGTGGAAAGCAACTCTGCTATTAGTGCATATGACTGCAAGAGTTATAATAAAATCAGATTCTTTGATATCCCTCATGTTACTGCATCTACTCTATCCCCCTGTGGAACTTATGTCCAGACGTTCCAAAAGTACAGTACACCACAAGAGAAGAATGTTACCCTCTGGCATGTAGAAACTGGAGCAGCCGTTTACCAGCAATCCCAGAAAAACATGACTAAAACCACATGGTTTGAGTAAATTGTCTCTTTACTTTTAAACCTTGTAGCATGGGATTACTTACTAGCTTTTTTTAAAAAACGGCAGGCCAGTAATTCAGTTTAGCTCAGATGAATCTGTTGCTTGTCGGATGGCAACCAACGAGATACAATTTTTTGATGGAAAAGATTTTATGAAAGGAATCGTCTATAGGCTGAGAGTAACTGGTGTAACAGCAATAGGACTATCAAAGGCTCCTGGGTCTCATGTTGCTGCATTTATATCTGAATCTAAGGTTTCCTGTATTAGTTTGGTAAACTGATATAAATTTAGTTAGTCTCTAACATCATGATTTACATCAGGGTGTTCCTGCCAGCATCCAAATATTTTCTTGTAATAATGAGGCACAGCCTCAGCCTGTTGCCAGAAGAAGCTTCTTCCGTTGCTCCACTGTGCAACTACTTTGGAACCATGGATCTACAGGGCTTCTGGCCATTGCACAGTCAGATGTTGACAAAACAAACCAGAGTTATTATGGGGAATCTAAGTTGAGCTACCTTACAACAGATGGGAGTCATGAGGGACTTGTTCCACTTAGTATGATTTTACCTTCTAATTTTTTTATAAACATGTTTTTATTTTGGTTGAAGTTGTAGGTAACAATAGATAACCTTAGGAATGCATGACAGGGAAAGAAGGCCCTGTTCATGATGTTCAATGGTCCTATTCGGGTTTGGAATTTGCTGTTGTCTATGGATGTATGCTTCTATATCCCTCATTCTATTTTCGTTGTTCTTTATGTGTTTCGTACGTTGCTTTAGCTTATTGCCACTGATTTCAGTCATGCCTTCAAGAGCAACAATATTTGACAAGAAATGTAACCCACTGCTGGAGCTTGGTGCAGGCCCTTACAATACAATCAGATGGAATCCAAAAGGGCATTGTATCCTTACCAGGAATGTCATTCTATGTTGTTAGTGCACTTTTCCTAGTGTGGAAGTTGGAGAAATCTAACTGCATAGATTTTGCTAATTGATTGATCTAGTTGTGTTTTAATGGCAAGAGAGTTGGAACCATCTTTGAGTACTTCAATACTTAATTAGTTGTTATTGAGTAGAAAGCAGCTAAAGCAAAGTCAGATGTTCTAATCAATCAGGTCTTTATTCTGATATATTGTCATTGCATCCACTTTTGGAATGTTCAATGTTCTGCTAGTTGTGTTGTGTTGATGTTATAGGACCTTATCAATGTTATTCATTTTATTTCTCTTTCAAATTTATGTTACTTTTTGTGGTATTGGTTTTAAATAATTGTTTATCTTACCCGAATTTGTGATATGGTTTGCCCTGCAACATGTGGTATTTTAAAATGCTGTTACCTTTAACTCAATTGTACAACGACATCAAGTCAAGGCATATGGCTTTGTATTGTAATAATAACAAGATAAATGAAATAAACCAAAGCAACAAAATTTAGTTCAATACTAATAAGACACACTATTGAAAGGGAAACATAAATAATGTACTTATGAAGATGTCTTCAATCAATCTATTTGGATTTGTAGATATTAGTAATAATTTTGTAAAATAAATATGTAGATAAAACTTGAGTATAAATGGCAAGCAATTTGGAGGCAAAGTATGTTTGATCAAATGGCATGACAATTTATACCAATTATCTATTTAGCAAACATATGGTTATAAACTGTATATATCCATCAATAATAATTTTCATAAGTAAAAAAAGATATCTTTATCACATGATGTGAAAGATGTACGAATAACTAATAATTATGATGTGTAATACGATCGATTTATTTTATAATCATACAAAAATCCCATCTTATTGACACCAACAAGATTAAGTTTAAAATTATATTATTACAACATGCTCATGAATAATATATAGATTATGGTATATAAAATAACTATTATTTATTCTACTCATGAGTACATATTCAACTTGCATAAATGCATAAAAAATCTTAAAATAGAGCTCCAAATAAAAAATGCCTTTATTCTCTAATATCTCAACTATATTTAGGTGATCTTTGATGTCGCTTGATCGACCACCTAGTTGAAATGAGTTAAATGTCATGTTTTGGTTAAGCATTCAATTAACATAATATATGAATCATCTCAAATTATTGATTAATTATCTTATTAGTTATTGCTTAGTAAATAACTCATGTAACTTATTTGAATTATGGCAAGATACAAAAATAAATAATTTTAGATGTTTTATGGACTAATTTAATTTTTGAAATTTTTAAATTTAATAATTTTAACTACAAAGAGACCTTGGAAGAGTAGATAGGAGAAATGAAAGAACAAATTCCACACATTTATAAGATAATAAATGTTGATGGCATGCATGGAAGGTTGACTAGAGAAAAGAATGAGTAAAAAGAAGAGTAATTAAAGGAACTTATCAACATTTTAAATTTTGATGATTGTGGTTTCTAGGTCTCTTGGAAACTTCAGTGGCCACAAAGTTGTAGAGGCATTGAGAAGAAGGTAGGCTTCATCTAATTACTTCTTCATAAAGGGACATGATGGTTGCAACTATGAAAATGTTGGGAATGATCATAATTTAGGTTTCATGATGGTTGTAACTATCTCTTATTCAGGTAAATTTAGGTAAATTTTTAGATAAATGATAGTATATATCCCAAGGTTTAAAGATTATTGACAAATACATTATTAAATTTGAGGATTACATACTTAATGTGGTGTACAAGAGCCAAATCAAGTAGTATTATCTTGATTTTAAGCTGGGCTCAAAGGGTCTATTCAAGCGAAGCTATACTTGAGAAATGTTATTAATGTTGGGAAAATGTCCTCTAAAAATGAACCTAATAAACTGGAATGTTGACCTAGGTTTTGAGTTACGGTACAAACCCATGATAGAATACATTGTAGGAATGATGATCTTTAGGTTAACATGATTAAAATAAAATAAAAACCTCTATATTTGATGATAGTTTAGGCCCCAAAGCATATCAAGATTAGGAAATGGAAATAGAGTATTATTTTGATTGGTTTAATCTTAGTGAGTGTCGAAAGTACCAATTTGTAAAAATTAAGCTCATATCACATGCTAGATTATTTGTTCATATGTTAGAAAAGTGGTATCTTGACGAAGGTCGAGCATTACCCTGATCATGAGAATAATTTTATCTCATTACTTGTTCAGAAAGGGTCAAGATGGTTGCAACTACAATGATATCGGGAATTATCACAATTTAGGTTTGGAGGAGGGATGAATTAGGTGAGAGGCAGCAGCAGCTTCGTTGGTAGACAGTTAAAGGTTTCATCTTTGTTGGTCTCATTTGAAGGAGAGAAAAGATGACTCTGGAGAGATTTATTGCGTAGTTGTGAGAGAAGGAAATTTTGGCCATGTACTAGAGGAAAAGGGAAATGAGAGGATCATATCAATGATCTTGTGTGCCAATTTCTTGTTGGTTGAATTTATTCTTACTAGGCTATCTTTTTAATGTATTAGATTGTCATGTCTTTTATCATTTACTATAGTTTGTTTTTTGTTTCTTTGTTTATTTCCATATACTTGAACCAAACTAGCCCTTACCATTTTCTAGTATCATGTAAGGTTACTCTTCATTTTTTTGTCTTTTCTTGACTTATAGTATTGATAGAGAGCATCATTCATATTCTAAGGGGAATTAAGATGTTTTGTGCATCTTATATTGTGTTGCATACCATGCTTAATCATGAATATAAAACACGAATTGTTTTTTTATGTCCATTTTGTCTTTTGAGGGTACAAAAATTATGTTTGTTAATTATCAAATTTTGAGTTGATTTGATCTCAGTTCAAGACTGGATTGAAACTATTGGATTCGCTGTCAATGCAATGCAAGATTTAGTTGTTAAGTGTTCAATCCTTGTAATGCCTAGCTCCGTCAATATTGATTTGAATTGGAGCCTAGCTAGAGTTGATCTAATTATTGATCAATTTTTATCCTTCAATCAAAGACATGTGCTTGTATATTCAATAATTCTTGATTTATGAATTTATTTAATATTGTTTGTGATTTAATTTTTATATACTTGTAACATTAAAGACAATTATATCACAAAAATAGTTACTTCTGTCCTATTTCAAACTAGTTTGAATCAATCTAAACTTACTCATTATTGGCTCATAATATTTTCATATGAGCCAGTTTAGACTAAAATCAGCTCCATAGAGCTTTGATTCAGTCCCAGTCCATGCCAGAAAAAGATTTGATTCTTAGGCGATCTTCAATCTAATTTCTCAACATTGTCCATGCCTCGACCATATGGCATGCTAGTTTTTATTTTAGCTGTCAAACTATATTCATTTTAGTCTATTTGCTATTTGTGTTGGAGCTATCAATTTGTTGATGCTGTTGTTGTGAGCTCTATCTAGGTTATGATTAATGAAAAACTTGTCTATGACCATTGGAGATTCCCTTGAAGCTTGAGTAGTGCTTTTGTTCCTTTCTATCTCTATGTCATCAGGCTTCGTGCATTTTATCTTTTCTTTCGTTTCTATTGTTCTTCTATGATAATTTCTTGCATTTTGTGTTTAGAACTTCACTACTTTCTATGTCTTATGTTGTTAATACTATGGCTGCTGTGGGCTAATTTTAATCTCACCATCACGGAATACTTTAAGGGATTAATCCTGTTCTTGCCTGAACCTGAATTAAATTTGTGATCTTAATGCTCCTTGGTTGGGCTTAAACTAATTTCATGGTAAACCCTTCTTGAAAAAATTTTGAAGGTTCTTTTTTGGGTTGGTTGCAAGGATATCCTATAGCAAAAGATAAGACATTTTGTGAACTTCATTCCAGATAGAACTATATGTGCTATTGTTTGTCCTACATCTGCAATGGCTTAAGACTTTTTAATTTGATCTCCTTGACTAATTAGGTCAAGTTATGGTGCTATTTTTTCTTGATTGATTCATCTAGTTGTTTTGAGGCTGCCATTTTCTTGCCTTTTATATGTGTTTTCTTAATCTTTGCAATACAGATATATGTTTGGCAGGTTTTGGTAACTTACCTGGTGATATGGTAACTTCTTTGAATTTTGAGGATCTTCCATTTTGGCAGTTGAACTTTTTCAATTAGTCATCGAAATATGATTACACTTGTCAGTATATAGGCTTTATCTATAATCTGCTTGTTAAACTTTATGCCACATAAATTACGAGAATTTAGTTATTCTGTGTTAGTATCACGCTCATTTCTTGCGCCACAAAATTAATATGAATTACCTAAAAGCATTCCCTCAGCATTTACCATGTTGCAATCAACATGTCTCTCACTCTAGATTGTGCATTGACAGTGGTATCATAGGTGTGCAGTAGGTGATTTTGGTATTGTGTGTGTATGAGTAGGTATACACACATCTTCAAACCAATTTTTGGTTCACTAACCTCAATTACTTGCCTTATATATTTGTTTTAAATGAACCTGATCGATATATAATTAAGAATATAGATTACATGTGTACTTCTTGAATAATTGAGAATGTTTGGGATTGTTGGTCAGTGAAATTTATCATAAATTAATTAAATAAACTGATGTTCATTGGAAGTTCAATTGCATTCAACATGCTTGTTGTTAGACCCAAAATTGTTCAGTTTGATTGGCCAGTGAATCAACTTACTTACAAGATCATGCTCTGAAATGAAACTTGCGTAAATGGAAAATTGTGTGGATGGAGTTCGTGAAAGGAAATGCCATGTGCCTGGACATTTGAGGAACTTCATGAAATTAACAGAAGGGAACATAAACAAAAATTCTGAAGGCAGAAAATTAAGGCATTTACTAGTATTCCAAATCATGAGAAGTGCACTAGTGGCCAAACCCCCCATGGTTGAGAAGAAAAACTTTGAGTTAAATGATTTTGTAAGAACCAGCAATGGATGCTGTAAGAGAAATAAGGTTGTACAGGAGAGCTATAAAGTATGTGAGCCAGCTATATTGCTTTAATATGGTGATGAGGAGAACAGCTTGTATCCTGCCCATTGGTGACGTTTATTTCAGGTTTAGGCCGTTCAAGTTTGATCTCTTTATATATGGATTATGGGCAAGGATTTGTTCTCGATTCTCCTTTGATTAAGGCTAGTTAAAGTTGATTTGGTTTGGATTCTTGAGGAGAAGTTCAACTAAACTGAAGCTCCAAAGCTACCATGCACTTAAACATTTAACCTTTGCTTTAGATGAACTAAATTTATTTGTTGTCTGATTCATGTAAATATTATTTACGTTTTAATTTCATCTAATAACCAGCCATGTAGATCAGAAGCTGTGTTCTAATCATTATATTGTTGAGAAAATACCTGTTTTCCAGTTTATATATCCTGTACAACTGATATTTTCCAGTTATTGCCGTTTACCATCCTTCTCAAGTTTTGTGTATGTAACCTTTATGAACCGTATTCCAGGCGTTTTGGGATTATTCTAAGAAAAGATTACTAGGTACCACAAAAGCAGAATGCTCGGTCACAAGTGAGTGGTCACCTGATGGACTCTATTTCATGACTGCTACAACAGCTCCAAGGCTACAAATTGACAATGGGTAATTGAGTTAATTTTGTAAATTCATCATCATTGATGCTCTCTAATGGTGTTTCATGTCTCGTTAAGGATAAAGATCTTCCACTACAATGGGTCTTTGTATTTTAATAAAATGTTTGACAAGTTGTATCAGGTTAGGCTTTGAAACTGCCATATGTATCTATCATCGCTTTTTCTCAGCATCACATATTTATCATTAACTTCATCTAGCCATGTAGGCGGACTGGAAGCCAGAAGCACCTGAAAACTTTGGTGATATTTTGGATCTTGTCAAGTCTGTTTCCACCATAAATATTTCGGAAACAAATACACGAGGTTGCATTTTGACATTTTTCTTTATATTGATCATGCATTTTTGTTGTGAAAACAATGACACTAAGTTTGCATTCATCACCAGTACCTTCAAGTTTTGGAGCCAATACATCGCCGTCATCGTCTAAGTCAGTAAAGATAGCACAAACAACAACAAAGGTTGCCACAAGCACAATACCAAAGCCTGCACCGTATCGTCCCCCACATGCTAAAAATACTGCTGCTGTTCAGGCGGAGGTATGTTTATGTCTCAATGGCCAACTACTTGAAGCATATAGTGAGTAGCAATTCTGATAAAAAATCAGATATTCTTATTTCATACAATCCATGTGAATTGACTTGCAGGTTTAAACAGTGTTTATACCATTACAACTGCATTTGTTTGTTCGATTAATTTTCTTGTTCAAAGAATGGTGGTTGAAACCTAAAAAGTTACTGGCTAAATAAACCTTTACTCCTTTTGAGGGTTGAGCTAGCTAACTTTTGATAGCTGTGATACAAATGCTTCAGATCTTTCAAAGTTTGTCCTTGTGATAGTAAATACTTCAGTGGTTTTTCAAGTAAAGTTGACCTTGTTAGTTTGAAATTTAGCCATTATGCAAAGGCATTATGCCTATTGGTTTTATGGTTCAAGTACATGCCTAGTGTTTTCCTTGAATTTCATTTGAAGAGTGAGTTCCATTACTGGTATGCTTGTTTTCAATTTACAAATCTTCTTTTTTGATATACCCATTAACATTTTTTTTTAGCATTTCTACTCATTGATCGATATTGAAAAAGTTGAAAGTGAACATATTGATGTACTACAGGTGTTGGAAAGCTGACATAAGTGAGCTAGAGTGAAAATAAAGATTAAAAGCCCAAATCTATGTATGCCATGCCCATCTTCATCAATTACCTTAACTTGTAATCAGCATGAATTTAGTATATGTTGCTAGATTTACGTTCAAAACTTTCATCCATGATTTACATTGGATGCTATTATTGGAAATCTAAAACATAAACATCGTCAAGCAAATTAAACCTAATAAACACTTTGAAAGAAAGACATGGTATAGATTACTGAAATCAGTCATGAAAGCTTTCTTTATACAATAAAAATGATTCGTAGGGGGACATTGCAAATTCCCTTAGCATTTGAAACATTAGATGTCTTGGATTATAAAAACTTCCAAGTCTTGGTGAATCTGCTTTTTAAATTGTGATGACATGTTTAAGTTCATCATAAAACAACCATGGAAGACCTCTCCTTTTGATGGTAACTTTTCATATGTGCAATTTTGTTTAACAAGCATGTCATGATATTAAAAATAATAAGCAGTTAAGTTCACTGTTATTGAATATTCCTTTATTTTTATTTCTAAATCATCAATAACTGACTCTTCAAATAGCAGCTATTGATGATTTAGAAATAAAACACGATTTATCTCTCCTTTTGATCGATTTTTATGCCAAAAACTCTTCTTATTGTACTTCTTATGGTATTTCTTCACTGACTTTTCTCCGTATAACAGCTATTTGGAGGAATTTCGCCTTCAGAGTATGTTCATCTCACCTTTCTAACATTATTCCCTCACTTCCAACGTTGATGACCATCTAATGTGCTATTTTTTCTATGTTCTTAACTATAGGGAGATGAGCAAAAATGCAGCGAGAAATAAGAAACGCAGGGAAAAGCAGAGGGAGAAAAAGGCTGGACAGGCATCTTCTGCTGCATCAGCTGGAGAAGACAGGAATTAGTTTTGCTAAAGCTTGGCTGTTGTCTGTTTTAATTTTTGTGATTAAATTTTGGGATATTTTTTCATCGTGGGGGACAAAAATAGATTCATTTGAAATAAATAAAGTGCCTATTTTGAATAATTTGATGTCAAACGAGCAAATTTGTTTCATACAGCTGCATATATTTTTATTGAATAAAAGATTGATCAAAGCCTATTGAACAGGTTCATACATATAATCCTTTAATGAAATAGAAAATAACAGCACAAAAAAGGGTATACCCTACTCCTAAACAATAATCAATCTGTTCTATGTTCTATGTTAACCATAGTTATAATCAATCTGTTCAGGAATTTTCGCTTGGTCTTTCAACAGAGGAGACTGAGGAGTGACGGCGGAGCGGGGACGTGCCGGGAGGTGGTCGTGGCTCGTCTGGTGTGGGGAGGTGTTAGAAGGCGAGGTTTACTCGGGCGCAGCGTCCAACCTTGTGACGGTACCGGAGGCGGAGACTGGCACTGTGCGGTGGGCCTGCAGGACCGGCGACACCGCGTGGCCGGGAGTGGAGGTGTGTTGTTCAGACGCAACGGCGGTCAATGGTCAACGGCCAGCGATTGTCGGTCCACGCGTGAGTGGCACGTGGGGTGTTCGAGCGTGGACCGAGTTCGTGTTTGAATTTGAATTCTGGTTCACACGGGGTGAGCTGGGACAGGATTGATTGGCTCAGGTTCCTGCGGTGCATCAGACCATTCGTCCCCGAGGTAGCACCACGGACCCTGCAGCCCTAATCGGTCGTTCGATGGCGGGAAGCACGTTGCGAAGGAGCAGCCGGCGTGCGAGGACTACCGCGAGCAACTCCCCAGTGCGGGAGTGCTTTTCTTCATCGTCTGAAGGAGGAACACCATCTGATGGGGGACCCCCTCCTATCAATTCGAAGGCTGGAGGCTTCTCAGGGTAAGAAGCCATATTGGAGGTCGAGGACACTGTGACAAGAGATGTGGAAGTGGAGGCGAACAAATTTACCAGAGATGCAGAGGGCTGCAGAGAATTTGCCTGCCAAGGCCAGCTTTAGAGAGGTTTTGACAGCTCGCAATAATCAGAATGGTAACATGGTGAATTCCTTCATGCGCCCGGCAAATATTGATGTCAAGGAACGTGCCGAGGCCATTCCTGACATTGCTGAGGACGGTGAGGTCCTCGTCTCTTCTGAAGCTTGTCAAAGGCGAATAGATTTTCACAAATTTGACCTGGTGGGTCGAATTTATGGGAACACGCTGCCTTTCCCGATCATCGCTAGGGTGCTGCTCAAACGCTGGGGCCACCACAAGAATTTCAAAGTGCTTGATCTGTCTTCAAACTGCTTTTGCTTACATTTCGAATCTATGGAGGAACGGAATGATGTGTGGCTTGGGGGGCCGTGGCAAATCGCAGGCCAGGCTATGGGTCTGGATGCCTGGTCGCATGAGTTCAAACCTGGCGATTCCCACGCGATGTGCGCGCCGATCTGGGTGTGATTCCCTAGCTTGCCCCTGATTTACTGGGACGTGGACAATATTTTGCGCATAGCGAAGGCTATAGGAGATCCATTTCTTCTTGACGGGTGGAATGCGACAATGGAGAGATCGTCCTATGCTCGGGTCTGCGTACGAACGGACCTCTCCAAACCCTTGAAGCCGGGCGTTTGGCTCAACGGGGACTATGGGAGAATCTACCAAAGTTTCGAATTTGAGGGGCTGCCGAGGATTTGCTTCTCGTGCGGTCATGTGGGTCATTTAGCCAACCACTGCAACGAGCAGCTGTCGAAGGCGGTGACTCAACCTGGTGACGGCGAAGGTTCTGAAAGGAGCGGGAACAGGGGCCAGAGGGAAGGAGGAGAGGACCATCCCGAGGTAACGGAAGATGCGCATGGATTAGGGCCTTGGATGCTAGTTCAACATAGACGGAGGAAAACGGGTGCTATTGCTCGGAGTGGCCCGGCGGCCACGGATAGCCATGGCCCCAGGAAAGACGTCAAACGTACTCGTGGGCGGGTGCACGCCGGCTCGTCCAGAGGTGCCAGCCGTACCTCGAGGGAACGCGGGAGGAGCAGACCCAGGCGGGGTTCACCATCTAGGAGCCACGCTCAACAGCTGGCGGGCTCGGAAGAACAGGGCTGGCGGCAGAAGGTGCGGAGCGGGTGGCCCGTGGGGGCGAAGACAGGGGAAAGTTACCCGTGGCTATGGCTGTTCGAGAGAAGGACACGCCCACGAGTCTGGGCGGCAGCACGGCTTAAGAGGGCGGGCCATGGCTGCGCTTCGTGGGGCGCAGCGACCATCACAGGGGGTGATGGTGGAGGTTCGGGGAGGTGCAGATGCACGGCTACAGCTTCTTGTTCTAACGACATAATCATTTATGAATGTTATAGTGTGGAATATAAGGGGCGTTAAGAAGAAGTCCAGGGGCTATTTGCGCAGGCTGGTCCGTGAGCGGAATGTCGCTGTAGTGGCGCTAATGGAGACTAAAGCGCGGTTGTTTTCTAGACAAGATGCAGATTGGCTCCTGGGGAGAGGCTAGGAGTTTGAGGCTTATCCCTCGGAGGGCTTGTCTGCGGGCTTTGTTATTCTGTGGAGGAAGGGGGTGGACCTTAAGGTAACTGCGGCTTCGTCTTATGCAATGGCTTGCACAGTCAAAATCCTACCTGACGGCATGATTACTTGTTTCTTTGTTTATGGCCCCAAACATCACCATATGCGTCGGGCCACTTGGGATGCTTTCTGGAACTCCTACGGTGGCGACGAACCTCTTCTCGTTGCTGGAGATTTTAATTTAATCTTGGCACCGGAGGAAAAGTGTGGTGGGCGGCGTTTCATCTATGGTAGGGATCAGCAGGAATTCGCGGACCTTATGCAGGAGCTCCAACTTGTTGATTTGGGCTTCTCCGGCAATAGGTTTATTTGGAGCAACGAGAAGCAGGGTGGTGCGCGCATCCTCGAGCGACTGGACCGGGCTCTTATGAACTCAGCCGGGTTGCTCGCATTTCCTGGTTGTTCGGTTCATCACCTTAGTAGGCTAGGTTCGGATCACTGTCCACTGCTGATTAAGGTGGGAGGTAGGGATCATTGGCAGCATTCTGGCAGGCCCCTCTTCGACAGCGTGTGGCTGGATTTCCCTCAATCTTTCCGGGTGGTGGAGAAGGCTTGGAGGAGAAATGCTAAGGGTGACAGTATGGAGATTGTGATGACGAAATTTAAGCGCGCGCGGATGGCGCTGCTCAAGTGGAGCCGTGAGGAGGTGGGGAATATTATTGATCGAAACAGGGAGTTGGAACGGGACATCGATGAGCTTCAGAAGAGGGAGTCGAGCGAGGGTCTGTTGGAGGAGGACCACAAGCGGCTTGGGAATATGGTTGCTGCCTTTCACCAGGGATGTGCTCACGAAGAACAGTGGTGGTTGCAGCGCGCCAAGGTGCACTGGGCCCAGCTTGGTGATTGCAACTCGAAGTTCTTCCACATTGCTGCCTCGGCTCGGAAAAGGGAGAATCGCATTACCTACTTGAGAGATGATGACGGCAACATTGTGGACTCTCCCGACAGCATTAGGCGATTTGTCTTCACCTATTTCGAACGAAAATGGGGCGATGGTAACCAGACGCCCCTGCCCCCAATTACCTCGCTTCCGGGATCCATTAGCGATGAGTTGGGTTCTAGTCTTTGCCGCAGGGTTACGGAAGACGAAATTTTGGTGGCTATGAGGGGTATCAAAAGGAATCGCGCCCCGAGAATTGATGGAATCACAATGGACTTCGTTAATGGCTATTGGAACATTAGGCAGCGGGATATTATTAATGTTGTCTTTGCTTTCTTCGAGGAGCGCAGACTGCTGGAGGGCTGGAAGGACACCCTTGTAGTCCTTATTCCGAAGAAACAGGGCGCTTGTCGGCCGGAGCATTTCTGGCCGATCAGCTTATGCAATACAATCTATAAATTGGTGGCTCAAATTCTTGTTGGCAGATTGAAAACGCTGCTGCCTAGTCTTATTTCACAGGAACATGTTGCTTTTGTTCCCGGGAGGAGCATCTCGGATAACATAAACATAGCCCAGGAGATGGCAGCGAGGATGCGCTCCTGTACCACCGCCTCCGGCCTCATGGCAGTGAAAGTCGACATGGAGCAGGCCTATGATAAGGTTCGATGGGAATCTCTGCTCGAGGTTATGAAGGCAATGCGCTTCCCTGTTACTTGGTGCGAGTGGATCACAGCGTGTATTTCTGGTCCAAGGTTTGCTGTTCTCATTAATGGCACGCGGCTTCCTTGGTTGGCGGCGTGTCAGGGCCTCCGGCAGGGCTGCCCACTTTCCCCCTTCCTCTTTGTTATGGCCATGGAGTATCTGTCGTGCCTGATGCAGGAATATGAATCCCGGCAGTTGCTTGGGTTTAGACCGGGGATGCACACGCCGTGGGTTTCCCACCTCCTGTTTGTTGATGACGTGATGGTGTTTGCTCCTGCATCAAGGGAGGCTGCGAGCGCCGTTCGTCGCATTCTGCGGGCCTTCGGGGACAGCGCTGGCTTGAAGGTTAACTTCTCCAAGTCCAACGTTTACTTCAGCGATAAATTCAGCAAGAAGTCCCGCCTCATTTCTAGGAAGCTTAGCATGGATCTTGGCTGGACCCTGACGTATCTGGGGGTTCCAATTACTGCGTGGCGTTTGACCAAACATGATCTAAGCTTCCTCGTCCAAAGGATCGACACTACGGTGATTAGCTGGCGCGCCTGGGTGCTGTCGCTTGCGGGCAGGGCAGCGCTGGCGTCCCCTATTTTGTGCGTCATCCCTAACCACATCTTGCGGCACTGTAAGGTGCCGACAGGGATTATTGCTGATATTGAACGACGCATAAGACAATTCCTCTGGGGTGGCACGAGTAATGCGCAGGCGCTGCACTACGCGTCTTGGGACTGCGTGACTATGCCGAGGGCGGCCGGAGGGCTTGGCCTTCGGGATCTTTGCATTTGGCACCAGGCCTTGCAAATGGGGAACTGTAAGCGTATCCTTGGGCATGATACGGACTTATGGGTAGATATCATGAGAAGGAAATATGGGTTCAACGACTCGCTGATGAAGGTATCCCGGAAGGCCTCTACTGTGTGCAAGATGATCGTGGAAGCTATGCCGACGGCGATTTCGTGCTTTGTGTGGCGCATTGGCGACGGCCGGGGGTGAGGTTTGCGGAGGATAACTGGCTCGGCATTCTCCCTATTAGCTGCTAGCCAACGTTTATTAATATGCTTGTCTGCTGGCCTGAAATTGTTGCCGAGTGCATCAGGGCCGACGGCGTCTGGGATGTCGAGGCGATCTCCAACTGGGCGGGCGTGGAGCTCATTGACAGAGTTTTGCATCTTCCGCGCGCTTGGGATTTTGTCCAGGACATTTTGCTCCAAACGCACACTGTAATATCCTGGAAAAAAAAAAAAAAAAAAAAAGAGACGCACGGGTGTCGGACGCGAGGCGATCCGCGTGTCGCTGCGTGCGCTCGTACGCCCCGACCCCGAGAGGAAATTTAGGGTTCTTCGTGTCGAACCCTGCGAACGATTTTTCCCCCAGCAGCTTCCGTCCCGACGACAAATTGGAAGTCTGGCGGCGGCGATTCTGGTTCCGAGCTCAGCAAGGAGGGAAACCGGGTTGTTGTGCAGCCTTCTCCTTTTTGCATCCCGAGCCAGGGAAACCGCGGACAGCAAAGGGAAAAAGGAATTTTTGCGGTGCAGCCCTTTCTCGTTTTCCGTGCCGAGAAAGGAGGGTTGCATAAGAGTGTCGGCTTGATCCGAAGGAAAATTTCTGATCCGTGCAGCGGTCGGCGGCAGCCTCCGGTGAGTTTCTTTTGTTATTCTTAAGCCGGCGGTAAGAGGTTTTATATTTATTTTATCCCCTTGAATTATTTTGTGCTTGAGCAGTGTTAAAAAGGGGGGAAGAAATTGAAAAGAAGTGTTGAGAAGAAAAGGAAGGGGAAAAGGAAGAGGTCAAAGAATGACAGGACCCTCAGGAACTCAGGTAAGTGAATTTATTTAAATAGTAATGTAAGTAGTGATTGTTATTTTATTATAAAAGCATGGCTTTGAAATATTATGGCATTATATGAAAATGAAATGAAAATTTGCAATATGATACTATGGTATAGTAAAATGTAAAGCATGCCAAAGAAAATGTGTAGAGGTGTCGATTATGCCTCTTAAAGGGTTAAATTCCCTAAAAAGAAAAGTAAAAAAAAGAAAAGAAGAAAGGAATTGACCCTAGATCGCATCCCAGTAGTCCCCGGACATATGAGCACCAGCACAGGATGCTGGGCATGATGAGATGGCATAGAGACCTCCCCCGCATTGCTAGTACTTTGTGCAGGGCTGAGTGCGGAGGGATATGATGAGATTGAGACATCTCGTACATGGTTAGCACTTTGTGCAGGGCTGAGATACGGAGATGGTCCGACGTGATAGAGATCGAGACATCTCGTATATGACTAGCACTTTGTGTAGGGCTGAGATACGGAGATGGTCCGACGTGATAGGCTTGGCCAGTCACGATATGCCTACGGGCAATGGTCTCTAGATGAGATAGATGCCATAGAGATGTGATATGATATGATAGGGATGGGGGATGTGGATCATGGGGAAAATCTGGGACCCAGCAAGAAAAGAAAAGAAAAAAAAATGAATAAGAAAAAAAAAAGAATTGAAAAGAAGGAGAAATGAATTGCATATTTTGCTTGATTCATTGCATGCTGATTCAGATTTATCTTTGCCATATTTACATTTGAGTTATAGCATGTTGTTAGATATTCATCATGTTATATCCTTGTAGCCATAGCATTCACCTACTGGGTTTTATAAGCTCATTTCCCCTACTTACATTACAGGACATGCCACTGATTCACAGAGAGAGGGTGCTTAGGATGGTATGGGACTTTGTACAAATGTATCTGTTATTTCTGTTTTGTAGCTTTTGTACAGGATTTCCCAAGTGACAGGTATGTATATATTAAAGTTGCTGTTGATTACAAAGGTAACAGTTTTATTTTGCTTGCGTCACCCTCGCCTAGTTTTACAGTTGTGTCCTCAATTATATGCTGCTATACTCTGATTAGCTGATTTTATCAGTAGATTATAGTAATAGTTTAGGCGGGGCGTGACACACACCGACAAGGCAAAGGCTTACTGCGGCCGGATCTACATGCATATCAAGTGCAGCGAGTGGTCTTCCGCAAGGGGAGGTGGCTGGCGCTCTGATGAGATCATGGGACGAATCTGGAAATTAAAGGTGCTGCCGAGGGTCCGGGTTTTCATTTGGCGGGCTGCCGGCGATTTTCTGCCTACGGCGACGTGGATGGCTCGCTGGGGAATTGGCCGGGATTCCTTGCGTCCCTTTGGCTGCACGGAGGCGGAGTCCCTACAGCACGCGCTGTGGGACTGCCCGCGTGCCCGTGACATGTGGGCTGCCAGCCATGCACAGCACGTGCTGCTGGAGCGGTTGGCCCACGGGTGCGGCGTCCGGTTTCAGAATTTTAGACATGCTTTTCCGGCTTATGGGGTCTCCTGCTGCACAGCGCGGCGTCGGGGTGCATCACGTGGCAATGCTTGCCACTACTATGTGCTACATTTGGTTGAGGAGAAATGCGTTCAAACATAACTGCCATGTGCCCACACCCTGCTCGTTGTCACGGACGATCAGGTTCGAGGTAAGCACGACTCTCAGGAGGCATCTCGTCTATTCATTTCTGTCCAGCGGGAATCCTGGCAGGTATTCGGATTTGCTTGTTATGCATGGCTGGTTCCCCCCCCCCCCCCCCCCCCCCCCCCCCCAACAGGATGGATTAAAGTCAATTGTGATGCTGCGGTTGGTGACTCCATTGCTGGACTTGGTGTTGTTGTGAGAGACTGCTTGGGCAGACCTCTCATGGTGGCGGGCAAGAGGATGATCTCAGTAGCAGCTGACATGATGGAGGTCCAGGCCATTCTTTTGGCATTCGACCTTCTTAGGGGATCCCTTCCCCAGTATCGCGCCGTGGAGATCCAATCTGATTCGATGACTGCACTTCAGGTGGCTCGGGATATGGTTACCAACCCCAATGGGGAGGGGGTGTTAACTGGTACTCTTCAGTATGTTAGGGATATGGAGGCTCTCCGGTTCTCTCACATCCGAACGAGCCTGCTGACTGGGTTGCCCGTGATGCTTGTCGTCATGAGTTTGTTTAGGTTCCTGGGAGATCTCTTCCCTAGCCTCTCCTCAAACTTATGCTGTCTGATTTTTTGTTTGATCCTCCTTGAGGATCTTACTGTAAAACTTGTGTGGCATTGTCACTTTTGATATAATATATATCCTTTTCAAAAAAAAAAAATATTTTATTCTTACCTCCAAGTGTAGAATTGGACAAAATACGTCTAAATAACGGAAACAAACTCAACTATATAAAGAAAAATATATAAGAAAACCCGATAGCATCATTAATCAAGCCAATAAAGTATAATCATTAGTATCAACACGGTTGTATGTTTGTTTTACAACTCAATAATCCAAGGGATATAATTAACTACTGAAGTTTTAGCAGCAAAGAAACATGAATCAAAGTGCAACAACAAATAAGCCGGCTGTCTCTCATTTTTGTACTTCTTGTACACTCAAACCTGCGATATAAAACAAAAAAACATTAAGATGATATCATGTGAAGCAACAGAATGGCAAACCAAGCATGTTTCATAGAGAGAATAACTGCAAACGAAGCTCAGCAGTGGAAGCAAAAAATGACGAACAATATCAAACTTGATAAGATAATAGTTGATATTCCTTATCAGGCACGAGGCAGGCTATATTCCAACTTTTATCACTAACTGTTTGATTAAAAATGAATTCATTGCATCATAAATCAAAATTGCAAGTCATTAGAAAATGGTGCTGAGATTTCCTAAACGAAGCTTGCTTAGCCAGGCATCAATGGAAAGAAGAAGGGGCAAGCTTAAGATTTACAAAGTTGGTCTATCCTTCAATCAAGCATTTGATTATTAGTACAGGTTCAGACAGCTTGAATTATTTTACCAGCAATCCTTAACTAACACTGAGGAATATGGGTTAACTGCACCAAATATGCAAAAGCAATTTTTTTGCATTCAACTCTTAGAAAGCTTCAGCAAGCTGTACATTTGCAACAGGAAAAACCTTGTAAAGAGTGAGAGCCATTCAAACAGCTGCAATCCAGAAAACAGCATAACAAAATGATTCACATAAAAAAAAAGTTACCTGGCGGAAGAGATTGCTTGAGCTTATCAGCCTTCTCTGAATCAAACACACATAGAGTGTAAAGATACTTTGAGCATCTGACCTTGAACTTCACCACATCCTTGCTCCTCTTTATCTTCACGGAGCGAGCATCCTTCCTTCTTGCTGTTAGAAGAAAATCCTTGATTTCATGGATCTGCTTCGGCTGCATGCAGAACATTACTCGTATCTGACTTTAGATAACATGTCCAAAGCTTTCATTGAATTGACAAAACAAGGTAATTTTATCTTAAACATGTGGTTTAAGCTACATATAAGTATACATAAAGCACACTATAAGTACCAATGGCAAAAAGATTATCAACATTATTTTTTCTAGGTTTCAAATACAAAAGATAAACATGTACAAAATGCATCTACTACATAGGGCAAAGAAGTTGATAACACAAGTGCAAATCAAGACAATCGCAAAGGATTCACACTCCATGCAAAATGCAAACGTAGCAAGTAAATCTTAATTTTCAATTCTATCTCAAAGAGCAGGAATTTTTGGCTCAGATGTACCACATCCATCAAACTAAGTTAAACTTGAAGCAACTTGATTAATTAACTCATTGATGAACCATGCATGGACAAGGCCAAGCTCAATCATAATTGGCATGATAAAAACAAAAAAAAATACACATATAAAGTAAAGGAAAGTTCAAGATAAGCTCCAAGAACATTATATGGATCACAATGAACTAGTGCAATACAAATCATATGTGTTTTGAAAAGAGCTTCACAATATATATGCACAAATGAGTTTATAATCACACTATAATAAAAGCTGTAGGTACAAATCTTCCTCAAAATCGTGCATGAAGGAGATACATGCACCACTTTGCCCTTAAAAACATACTATCAGGCAACTTATAAATTAATCGAACCAGTATTTTTCATTCCACTATTCAAATAACCAAAATAGTTAATAGTATAGCCAATTCTATCATGTTACAAGGGGATTATACCACAAAACAACGAATCATTTAGGCAAACTCTTTTAGTCTTCTAGGCATTGGCTAAACTTTTTATTTATTCAATAAGGCCTTAATATATCCTTGCTTGGCTCATGAAACCATTGTTTTCAACAATTGCAAACAAATCAGAAGATGAGCTTCAACCCATTACACAACAAGCGCAGAACAGCAACAAACTTACACCTCAACTCAATAAGACACAACGGAAATATAATCAACTGGTCAATTTTCTAAAACATATCAGCGCACAGATAAATCATGCACTAGTAGTTCACGACAATAGCTATCACGGTAAAAAGAAATAAACGTCAAGAAATTCCATTCTCTAACATCGATTCTCACAAATACAGAGACATAAACAATAGAACTGATCGCATAAAATAAAGCATTTGGAGGAGAAAGCCAAACCAATGAGCATATCAATATATAATAGTTCTTCCAGTATCATCCGTTCAGCTAAAAAGCACATAAAAACGACAACTAAATCCCCTTATGAGTTCAGCAATAACTCCAAAAATCCAAGGATAGCATACCATTATAGAAATCTCTACACGAATACTCTCAAGCGTCTCGCTCCAGCGGTCACGGTCGCTTCTTCACCTGAGCAATGCCGCCGGTAGACTAGAACCCTAGTTTCGCTTCTCTAACTTGATTTACAAAACTACCCCACCTTTGTATGCCAAAACATTATGTCCAATGGAATCACTCCACGTTGACCAAAAAAATCGATTCGAGTTCCTTTTTTTAATTTCAACTTAATTCAAATTTTCTTATTTTTAACTTTTAAAATATATCATATTTAATAGTAATTAATAATTAATAAATCGAGCTTGTCTTGTTAATAAGTTAACCATACTACAAATTTGATATTTATTTTATTCGAATAAAAAAACGACAAAAAGAATGACTTCAATTAAAAACAAACAAACGTGTTGTGACAGCCCTGATGTTAATAAAAATCACTGCAATTTTATTATAATAATATATCATTTAAAGGTTATGTTATCAATTAAAATTAATATATATATATATATATATATATATATATATAAGCAATATTATTATATTTTTTTAAAATTGTGCTAAAATGATGATGAATTGTTTAAAACTGAAAACAATGATGTATTATCTATATATTATTATATACATTAGTTGAAAAATAAAGAACTTTTGCTTTTAAAGTTTAGGCTATGCCAGAGAATGCTCACTCGGCTTAATCCTAAACATTTAATTTTGTTAAAATTAGAAATCATTTGATCATCCAAAAAATTTACCTAAAAATAAACTTTATTTTTTAAAAAAATGAAAAACATATGATAAATAGCATGATTGATAGCCACACATGTATTGGACATCAAAAAAGCATTAATATACTTATCATAAAAATTAGAATTATGTTTAGATCATAAAGAACGAGAAAAAATCAAGAAGAGAAATATAGAAAATATAAAAAGAAGGGGAAAAATATTGAACTAAAAGAATCCCAAGTTGATAATAAGCATAAATTCAACAAAGATTTAAGATGACACCTCAAGTTCTTATATTAATTTATGCCAAACTTTATTTTGTTTGATGGTTTTAAAATGTGATTTTGAGCTTGGCTTTTCAATATCTGAACCGAGCAATTTGGCCTGAAAAATCAAAACTTTATACAAGTTATTCTGAGGTAACAAACCTATTATGTTATCTAATTAATTACTTGTGGTTCTAAAAATAGGATTACTAAAATCGATTCAAACAATACTCATTTATTTATGAAACTCTTTTAATTTATTTAAAAATCTCTCATTCATTAAAAAGGTTGTTCATCCATCAAGCCAACCCAATTTTTGTGTATGTTGGTCTAATTGTTGTGTTGCCTTTAGTTAGAGAGATAATATTTTTTTTCCTCTTCCTATTCTTTTTCAGTGGGCATTTTCTTCCTTCTTGTCCTACCTCATTCATGAGGGTTTCCCAACTAGCCAGATGAAAATCCTTTTTGTCAATTTTGCAATTGGTTGAATATGCTCTATGATACTCATTGGTAAATGATATAATGGTGCCCAAAGGGTGCCTGAACCAAACAAGTTCAATCAAGCTATGTCGAGTCTAAATTGGCATCAACAACACATAAAGAAGACATCTAAAGAAGCAAAGGTTAGGATAATAAACCAATAGAATGCTATTACAAGGATGATGAAAAGTCGTTCTTCGTCCTTGAGAGCAAGTGACAAGCACATATAAGCATGTATAAAAGAAAAAAATCATTGAATGATGATTAGATTGGTTGAAAACCTTTACTTTAAAGTTTTGATGATTTCTTTAACTCAAGCCTTGAAATAGGATCTCAAACAGCTCTTAAAACCATTATTGCTAATCAGTCCCACAACTAGTGAGTGAGAATAAAAAAAAGCACATTAAATCTAGAAGAAATGAGAAGTCATATATAATGACAAGACTCAAGTGAAATAATAAAAAAATCAACACATTAACACATGTGAACTTTCATATGTTGTGGACTAATAAAAATATGTTGACTCGATTCACGAATATGACTAGCATAGTATTTCATCTTGATAAGGACTTTTCCAATAGTGAATTGGTCGAAAGCTTCTAAAAGTATTATTGAAGAAATTTGATCAATCTCTCTGAGTTTTGAAAAGTAAAACATAGTTTTTCAAGCTTGATAACAAGACTTAGTAGATGAGTCTCCATATATTGGTGCAATAATGATTTCATTGGTTTGTGAACAATGTGCTTTGGTTTGACATGATTAAAAAATAAGTAAAATGTTTTTTATTAGTAAATATAATATATTTTATTTGATCATATATTTTAAAAAAAATTGAAAAAGTAAAATGATATTTAATTTATGTAAATTTAATTCAATATTTTGATGTTCATTATTGTAAAGTTTAAAATATACTTATTATATACTATATAAATGCTATTTTTAAAAAAAGCAAGTGACCAACATGCAAATGTGAAGAGCTATAAAAAAAGAATTATATCCAACAATATTTGAAAACAATAATGAGAAAGTGAACAGTGAAGAGATTTAGCTTCCCAACTATTCCTACATCAACTTAATCTATATGATATAATTAGCTTATGATATAAATTTGATATATCATGCATACAAGGTGGGAGAGAAAGCCCGGATGAGTATACCCTTATTAATGATATTAGAAATGTGGTATTTTGATCATTAAAGAAATATATCCTAATAAGTATTATTGTTAAAAAAATATGATTTATTTATCATGCATAATTAGTGAGTTATGTGCTATGGTAAAATTAACAATTTTTTTGTTATTTCAAATGCTTATGTTATGTCATATTGATTTAGATTTGTTTATTAAGATGATAGTTAGCTCATGTCACATTCTTTCTTCTTATAATTCATTATTATTTGGAATAGTAATATGCAAAACATTTACTTTTGATTATATCGTTTTAGAGTAGTTCACAATAATACATTTGATAGCATCTTTTTATTTGTGTGCAAGCTCATGCACGCATATGTCTGTGGGAGGGTTTATGTTTTATCATTATATTTTTGTTGATTCAACAACCTAGATTGTAAGAAATTCTCAAACCTAATAATATTTATCAAAATCTAGAATTATTTCAACTAAGTTTATTATTTGGTATTATTTTTTTACTAAACAATATTGAAATTCTATAAAAATTTAAAATAATATTTCTAACGTAATTTTCAATGACTTTGATATTCAAAGTTTCTAAAAACTTAATTTTTTTTCTTATAATATACAATCATCAATATGTTCAATTCTATTCAAGATCTTAAAAATTTCTTTTTTCTAAATAATCTTATTTGTTGGTCTCATTTATCCTATCAAAAATATTTATGTGACATTTTTTTTTCAAACTTTTAGATCCAACATGTAACAACAAATTTAATATTCAAAATTCTATGAGAGCTCGAATTTTGCTTATGTATGAAGATATATTGGCATATTTAAGTCGTAAAAATGTAATCATGCATATTGTGAAAGATCATTTAAGTAATATAATACTAAAAAGTGTGTTATAATTCAATAAAAAAATGTTTTATTTGAGTATATCATTAAAAAGTTTTCGTAAAAGGATTCTATGTTGACCCAGTATGACTTCATGTCGATCCATGCCAACTTGTGTGGATTGGAGTCGACCTATGCTGGCCCATGCCTCATCAAGTCGACAAGTACAGACCCATGCTTGTCCGCGTCGTCTCAAGCTCACCTAGGACTACAGCACACTCATGTGCACGTTCGTGCGTGCCCCTCCCAGGCTCAACCAGTCCTATTTGCACTGCCCCTAACCTCAATAGAGCAACCACAGCTTCAATCAACATCGTTGCAGCATCCGACTACACAATCTCAATATCAATCATGTTATTTTCTCTTCGACTTTTCGAGATATCTTTCAATAACATCATATACTTACAATTACTCGAATTAAAGCCTCTCAATTTAACCCTCTCTTAAACAAAATTTAAACTTGTCTTTGCCATAGGTAAGTTTTTGTCTAAATTCTTCTAATCTATTTTTTTACATCAACAACTTGAGATATTTTAATTTGTATTTATGTTGAAGAGATTTATATCATAATATTACTTGATAGTTGTTGTTATTATGTGATTTTTATTTGTTAATACGTTTATGCTTTTTTTTAACTTTTTTTTCTAATTTGCTCCCTTCTTTCTTTCAATAATATTATATAGTTTCTATGATAGATTCATTAGACCTTGATCTACCCCCATTGATCCACTTCAAATCTATCAGACTAAATCTTTGCCTGTGGAAACAAAGTTTAATGATTGAGATTCGAACATCAATCTAGATCATTAGTTCGATTCTAATTGTTGGGGTGTTTGAGATCCAATTCACTAGTCTTCTTTGAAACATGTTATTGCCCTACAATCTCCATATCCCCCTCATTGCTCTTAATGCATTGATTGGTACTTGTAAAGCACTCAACTCAGCAAGGTTTTGTTCATAGCAATGAACAATAATGACGAATGAAATTCCTATTTTGAGTCACAGAAATATGCATACAATTTATCTGGTTCCTACTTCTAAAGCTTAGTTTAAGATTCCAGCTTATCTACCCTCTTGAAATCCAAGTTGATTTTGAATACATAAACAAAGACACTTGTTTAAATAAAAATGGTAACGAGGTCCTCCACCCAAGCAGATTAAGAACAAGTAAAGCGGAAAATTGACATACTATTCATATGTAAGCTACAATTCTAATACAAAATAACAGAAGGAATTTAATTGGAAAAACAGCACAAATGGCAAATCCAACAGAGAAAAGGCTAATCTTCTGAATTACCCAACATCGTCCTCCCTCGTTCAATAATTCCAACCCCCAATGCCATCGCTTTTCCAAGCTCAAACCTGGAAAGGCCATGGCCAGTTCTTCAACTCCTCATCACTCTGCACCTTGGTGTTCCTCGTGGAATCTCCTTCCACATAGGAGTAGTACCTCAACACAAACGCCAACGCAAGAGCAACCCACTCCAAGCAAAAGATCACCACGCCGAGCCCGCCCACCATTCTCAGTATGATCACCCCATCTTCCACCCTGACATAGGACCTCAGCCCTCCGAGGAGGAACTCCGCCGTCCTCGTAAACACCAGCAAAGCCACGGAGCCCTGCAAAATGGCCGTGAGCACCGTGGCCACCATGTGGGCGCCGTGCCACTTTCGGGCGGAAGAGTTCGCCACAGCACAGCCGGAGACAGCACCTGCAATGGTGAGTGAATGGAGGAGAATGAGGAGGAATCCGACGGCGGAGGGGATGAGGCGGAGGGAGAGGGTGAGGAAGATGCAGCTCGAGGCGGCGCCGAGGAGGAGGTAGTTCGAGAGGAGGAAGATCTTATGGGTGCGGTAGTGAGCGGGGCTCATTTCTTGTGAAGCTGCAGAGGACAACCCCATGGCCGGAGAGGAGGCGGAGCTGTTTAGAGGGTGGATACTTTCAAAAGAACGCTAGTCGTGGGAGCCGTTTGTTTTGGGGACTCTGCCTTGGAAGGCAACATATTTAAAACAGGGAAAGATAAGAATTCGAACGTTAGAGATCATGTGACGGGGTACTTTTTCTCAACGGCTAGTTTTCGAAACTTCACATCGTGTCAAATGGAGAGAAGAATAGAACAAAAAAAATTAAATAACAAGATAAATGTGATAAGACAATACAAAAATCTCTCAAAACTCATTAATCATAATCAATAAATAAAATATTCATAAAAATCATTTATGCATACAATCGATTTACAAAAAATTTCGTTTTATTTTCATCAGAAACCAAAACTATCCTAAAGAATGAAGATCTTAAAATTAGGAGGATAATTGTATTTAAATCCATCTTTAACATCTTTATCATAAACAACTTTATATTGTTGTTATTGTTGTAACAAGTTAACTTCACAATACTCATCATTGTTCACACATTTTGTCATTAGATTGTTTTTCATTAATACTTCTTATTATTCTTGTATCTATAAGAAACTTAGACCTACTACTATTATATCCACGTCTTGTAAGTTTAATAATGTATTTTTATTTTTATTTTATTTTATTCTCCAATGATATCACGTTTATTTCACATCATCACTAGCATAATCGTTGATTGTTCCTATCTCTACCATATCATCCTTCATTCATAGCCCCAAATATGTTGATTTTGCTTACCTTAATTATGATTTTAATTTTTTATAAATAATTAAAGCAAAATGACAACCAAATAGCTTGAAATATCTATATCTAAATATTTGATACTATTTTAACTAATTTCATGACATTCTATTCAACAATATGTATTCATACATAAATTTTAGTATTATATAATACAAAATCCTTGACCTCAATTCATAACCTTAATTATAATTAAATTCTTAATATACATTGATATAACAAACATATGTGAGTATAAATGGATCTATAATATTAAAAACAAAAAAAATTAACATCTTTGATCATTACAAAGCATGCTTTTATGGATAAAGGATTCTATCATTCTATCTTTTATTTAATGATTAAGTCAACCAATATTCTAATCATTCTCTCAATTGTCATTAGTTTAGCCGATATTTTCACCAAATTAATGCAAACAAGGTCTTTCTTTAGGGTAGTCTTGAAAAAAAAATGTTTGTCTGTATCAATTTTTATGTCTTATTCATCTTCATTATCTTATTCATGCCTATAAATTAAGAAAAACAATTTATGTTTTATGTAATAAGAAGACCTATTCAGATTGGCTCATACCTGGATACTTTACAATTTGTTCTCCATTAAGAATTCGTCGTCTTCTTCTTATTGATTTGATTTATGTGTTGATGTCATTTTCATAAGAAATGATGTTTCTTATCGTCTGTTGACTTGAATGGAAAAGAAAATGGCAAGGAAGTGCATTTTTAATTATTCAAAACTAAGATGTCATCGCTAAAATGACCGTTAATTTTCATTCTTAAGTACTAAACAGAACGACAGGTACTTTTCCAGCAAGTTTTCCGGTCATTTAGAGACAGCTGGGAGGGATGACGAAGCCAGAGGTCGTTCCCTGCGCGTTCTCGCAGAAAGACTGCGCCACCGACTGCTCCCCCCCACTATAGCGCAGTCTTATGTCTTGCAGAACAATTCCTCTGCACGGATTGCTTCTGCTGCAGTCCAGCTTCACCGCCACCGGCGTCGCAGACGTCCCTTGCACATCGTTAAACAGCACCCCGCTTATCTTCACCCCCGAGCTCTGTTCACTCAATAACATTGCATAAAAAATTTACTCAAATTGGTTATAATCAAATGGGTAGTTTACGGCAAGGAGAGGTACTTGTTTTGAGCAGTGGTCGGAGCCTGCGCAGTAGTTCTGATCGAGGATGATGGGGTTCTGCACGTTTACCATGGTGGCGTGCTCAAACGTGATGTCTTTCACGTAGGTGGCGTAAGGTTTCGGCCATGTCTTCACCCTGAAGCCGTTCTCGGTCCCCGTGAACACCACCGAAGTTGCCGTAACGTTCTGAACGCCAGCCTCTCCCGGCGAATCGCCAAGGCTGCCGATGGAGATGCCGTGACCCGGCCCGCAGTTGATGTCCTCGATCCACACGTCGCTTACACCCGGTCCGATCGAGATACAGTCGTCGCCGGTGCCTATGGTAGAGCTCATGACGGCGATTCCGCTCGACATGTGCAGGTGGATGCCGTCGGTGTTGGGGCTGTGCTGCGGCGCGATGATGGTGACTCCCGTCATCTTCACCCCCTGGCTGTACGTGATCTCCATTTGGAACTTCTCGCTGTTCATCAGCCTCATTCCACTCAGCACCACGTCCTTCGATTGGCTAATCGTCAATGCCTAATCCATCAAATGACCATTATTAGACTTCGCCGGCAAATATTTTATTATTTCCTGCCGTTTCTGTTTCGGGAACGCGTACCGTGAAACCGGCGTGGCAATTGCGTCGGGAAGCTTTGCAGGCCCAGAGTGCCTGCCCGCGGCCGTCGAACGTGCCGCCGTATATAGACAGCCCCTGCACGTACTTGAAGGTGATCCACTCCGAGTCGGAGGAGTCGCCGCCGTCGGCAACGAGGGTGCCCTGCACGAACAGCCGAAGGTCGTTGTTGCACGGGCCTTGAAACAGAGCTCGGCTCACAAAGAACGTCCCTTTCGGAACCACCATCGTCGCCGGAATTTTGCTGCCGCATGCCCTGGCCCAGGTCGCCAGGAGGGCGGCCGTGGAGTCACTTCTGCTGTCGGCCTTCGCTCCGAAGTCCAACACGTTGAAGTCCGCCATCGCCATCGCCTGCCGCCATTGAGGTATGATTAGGAGCGTTAGGAGAAGAACAAACGACCACATTGATATCATTCTGGAATCAAGCAATGAACTGCGCAACTAATTGGGAGAGAAGATGAAGAGACCATCCTCATGTGGAACTATATATAGACAATTTTTTTAATTAATTGTTGGCCGTTATATTTCGCGCTCTGTAACTACCATTAGGCAGCCGCCATGTGAGGGTAATGCTGAAACCAACTTCCATCTGCCACGTGTAAGCCACGCCTAAATTAAATTACACGTGGCAGATGGTACATTAAGTGTTCGAGCATAAAGTGGAATTAAACCTGAAGATAACGTACTGATTACCTATCTCGGCTTTGATTCAGAAGCATGTTTGACTTTTTTCCCTATCTTTATGACTTCAATCAAAGCAACTTTTTTTTTTTTGGAAAATGCTCGTTATATTAATGAATTTGTGATGATGAAAAAATCGAAAAAAGAAAAAATATGAGTAAATAAAGTAATGATAAAGTATGAAGTCCATGGGAATAATAGATTAGTTATGAAAGTTTATTGTCATATTTTTTTTTTAATTGAATTAAAGATATTTTATTGAGTTATATAATATGATATTTTTTAAGTTAAAAAAACCATGCACGTGGAGATGTTGACTTGCATGGTTTTGGGATCAAATGTTAAGTGATTGATAACGATAATTAACGCCTTAAATTATGGGTTACATAAGGTCTACAAACGGCTCCATTTTTTCCCGAAATCTCCGCAATTAATTATGGATGAATTTTTATTTTGCTTTTAAACATGGTTTTTTTTCTCGATTTTCTAAATCGAGAAAAAAATAATAATATCGAATAATAAGTTTATTTGAATAAGTTTATTTTTAAAATGCCTGTTTTTAAAATAAGCTTTTAGGTTTCGTTCTTATTGGCTTCATGTTGGGACAGCAATTGTGTATCATGTTCGTCTTTTTTTGGTGTACCATTTACATGTGGATACCATCAATTTAATTATATCATTAAAAAATTAAAATTTTATTTCAGAAATTTTTAGGAAAACTCCTTTCAAAAAACCTACAAATACTCTTTTGTTCGGCAAATTAAAATAATTGGAAAGATGGTTTTATATTTGGATAAATCATATTTTTAAAAAACTTTTTTCAAAGCATATTATAAAAATTCATTTTTATACCACAACATCCAATATAAAAACAAGAGGTTTGAATGATAAAAAAAATAGTCAGTCATGGTCATATGTTCAATGCAAAAATATTTTATCATTGCAAACATCTTGGTCAGTTCGTTTCAGTAAAAAACAATGAAGGATTGTTGATACTAAACAAAAAAGAAAAATTTTTATCATTACAAAAAAAATAAAAAGCTAAAAAAAATTAAGACTTGTTGATGCTAAACAAAGGATTTAATGGCATTAAACTAAGCTTATTTTTATTAGAGACATAGCAAGAGTTAGAATACATGACAATACAATTGGTTCTGTAAGGAATGCCTTTTAGCAACCTACAAAGCTTTTAATAACTTATTGTTGAAGTTTGGGAAAAAGAAGATACTTTTTAGTGGTTTACAAGAGATTTCGGGTAGCTTGGAAAAGTTTTCATGATGCTTAATATAAAAGCTAGGGCAATGGAGGACTTTCAGGTAGCAGCAATGCTTTGGACGGCCTGGCAGAAAAAGAATCGAAGTTTGAGAAGCAATGAAGTCCTTCAGTAGCGAAAAGATTCAAGTAGCAATACAGTTTTAGGCCTGACCAAAGCTTGAGGCTTTAGATAGAGGTCAGGGACTTCAAGCAAGAAAGAAGGATTTTCCGACAACTTCTCAAAGAAAGAAGGAAAGTTCTTCATGTTCTTTTGTCATTAATTGAATGTTGAATGAGCTAAGTGTAACATTCTAGGTTCTTTGCTGAGCTATTGACTAGAACTAATCATGTTTTGTTCTTAGCGAGAAATCCCTTTTTGTAAGATCACCCATGCTAATATTATTCTAACTCAAGCATCTTAATCATAGAATTCTAATGGGATTTTACACATGTTTGCCTCTAAAAGATGTCTCTTTATTTAGAAGGATTATTATTTTACTTATAAGACTAAGAATGTTTACTCATATATCTAATATGGGTATCACTATGACCCTTCATTTAGAAACATATTAAGGGTCATTTCTTGCTTCATGATTTGTTTTTAGAACATCACTAAATGTTCACTTTTAAACTTCTTTTATCATGTTTGTTATTCTAAGATTTATGAGCAACTTTTCCAAGGAAGAGGAATAAGAATGGTCTACATTAGCATGAATTGAGTGCTTTTCACTCGAGTTTTAAAGGTCTTTTTAGAACAAGTACGAAACATTATCGTCAGACAAAAATCAATATCTAAATATATATATGAACATTTAAAGCCTTTATGTTTAAATGAGGAATCATGAGATGAGTTAAACTAAATAAAATTTTTTTTGGAAACTTTAAGATTTTGTTTATCTTTTTTAAAAAAAGTTTAAACAATATTTGATACTAAAAAATCCAACATTAAATTGAATAATCTTCCTACAAGTTGACGTTAAATTTAAAGAATCTCTAATTTGTCGTCAATTCATCATTGTTCACCATCATAAGTGCATCACTAGCTATTCAAATCTCTTTGGATAACTAAAAATGATGAAGTCATTTTGAGCTGTCTAATATTTACATTTTTGAAGAAATGAAAATTTGAAGTCTTTATGCATAAATGAAAAAGGGAATCATAAGATGAGTTAAACTAAAAAAATTCTTGGAAACTTCAAGTTTTTATTTATTAAATTTTTTTAATTTTTAACAATATTTGGTACTAAAAAAACCCAATATTACATTGAATAATATTTTCCAATTTATTGATTTTGAAAATAAATGGAATAAAGAATAATTTAAGAACATACGTCACACAGTTTTATCAACAAAAGCATTGTACTTGTAAAGACTTGTTTCGTTCATCTGAATCAACGGAGTGACATATGGACGATTGAAGAAAAAGAAACCGTAGCTAAATGTTGAGTTCCATGCAATGTCTTGTTGAATTTTGGAACTTACTTAGTCACGTTGATCTTACATATTGATGAAATGTACTAATTTTTCATTTATCTAATACGGAATTTGATTTACAACATACAACATGTTTACAAAAGTTTAGCAATAAAGACCTTTGAACGAAAACTTTAGAAATTGATTGTTGAAACTACATGAATCCGGTTGGCTCTATTGCTCTAAGGCATTTGTTAAATGCATGGGTAATGACAAGGAAGTTCGAATGAACAAGTTTCCAAATTCTTTTGAAAGAAACTTGTAATGCATTATTTAGGATAAGTTGGCATTTATTTGTAGGTCTATGACACTATTAAAAGATGTTTGATAATATAAAAAGTAATGTGATTGACGTTAAAATGGTGTAGTAGGATGCAACAATGACTCGACATGAATTGGTGGCTACAGGGTCGGGATTGATGGTGACTCGGTTGGGATCGGCTGCAAATTTACTTGATCGATAGTGAGTTGGCCTAGATCAATGGAGCATTGGCTGTGCTTGGTGGAGGATTGGAGGGAACAAGCGGTGAATTGGCATGAATAGTAGTGAGTTGGCTAGGAGCGTCGATGGGTCAGTCGAGGGAGCTCAGAGTCAGCATCGGGCAAGCTCAGGTTGGAGCATATAGACTCAATTTGGCATGGGTTGATGTAGGTTAACGCGGGTTATCGTAGGTCAATTTGGGTCTACAAGTCTATGCGGGTCGGAGAATCTGTGTGCTTCAACGAGGGTCGACGCAGGTAGATTTTTAAAAGCTACAGCCAAGCACAGTTTAAATCCTTAATTTCCCATATTGCATCATCGACACTCAAGAAGACGGGAGTTTGCAATGAAGGCTTACGAAGCTACAAAGATTGGAATCACTTCCGACGACAGAGGAGAGGAAATCGACAATTCTTATAGTGAAGTCATGATTGTGGTCAGAGGGAGACAAAGCTCTTTAGAAACCTGTTGTCCTGTGTTTGATAATGTTAGATTTTCTCTTTCATTCTTTAATATGACGTGATGATTTTTCTCGTTGAATTACATTAGATTTTCCGCAATGTATATTATTATTATTATTATTATTATTATTATTATTATTATTATTATTATTATTATTATTGTTATTATGAGGATATTTTTTGTCTCTCTTCGATACACAAGAAGCATTCAATATACTACAAGGGTACTTTGGGAGATGATATAGGAGCAATGATGATATGGTGTATGATCTCTACATTATCTCAAATCTTGGCACAAACAAGCATTGTGCTTATCTAAGTCTCAAATAAACCAAGCATATTTAGCATTATGAATTAACACAAAACTTTCTCAAATAATGATTAAATATTAGTATAATTTTGAAGCATCATCATAAAAGACTAGGAGTAATCTCTATTGAATGAAATTAGATCCAATATATTGTAAAAATAGGTAATGAAGCCTAAAAAATTTCTCCATATGATAACCATTTTGATCTCAATTTAAATTTTTATGTTGTTCATCTTCTTTAAATTCATACTCATTTCGAGTATATTTAATTATTATTTTCAATAACTTTGTCTTACGAAATAAAAAGTATTGAAAATACATATTCCATTTTGAATTTGGTTTTTGAAAAAAAAATGCATTCGAAATTGTTGTAACTTTTTTTTGTAGGGATTAGTAATCTTTTGATTTAATTTTATATTAATTAAAATTTAAAATTATTTATATTTTTAATTTAAATACTAAATAATTTTTAAAATAAAAAATAGTAATATAAATTACACTTATATCATATCAGCAGATTTTCTTTATATTATTTAATATTTATAACAATACCAGGAGCAATACAATTGTGTTATCATTTAATTATGTTTTTATATAAATTTACATTGATTAATGCATACCAATTAGCTTTATTTTTTAAAATTTAACATAATTTTTTTTGCTTATATATATATATATATATATATATATATATATATATATATATATATATACTTTAGCATGAATTTGATGCGGTTTTTTTTTTTTTTACTTGTGTTAAATTTGTATAACAGTAATTTTTAAAAAATGTTTGTCAAACCATTAAAATACTTATTTTTTTTTATGGTGGAAATAATGTTGAAATTAAAAGGTGAAATAAATGTGGCTTAACCAAACATCTTAAACTCATTTGGAATTAGGAATTAGAACTAAAATCACATTGACTCTAGGATATATTAAAGGAATAATTTGGTAAATATTTTCTTGTTGAGATAACAAAATCTCAATGTTAGGATAAGTTTGTAGTTAAATTAAATAAAAAAAAATTCATTATATAAAAAATTTATCAATAAAATTTTAAGTTAAAAAAATATTGAAATTATCTTGATCATTGAAGAATTTCATATGTTGTATAGTATATTTACGATTAAGAAAATATAAAAAACTTTTATTAATAACATGCAAACCAAAGTTAGAAATATTAGAAATAGATTGTATTTCATTGTTAAAAAATAAATTACTCCAAACTACATCTCATAAAATTTTAAGCATTATGGTTAAGACCTTAGAGCTTCAAAAAACGTCATTAGAACATCTTATTAAAGGGGTTTTTGAATCAATATCACTTGAACTTTCTTGCTTCAAAAGAGATGAATCAAGTTCCATGGCTAGACTAATGCTTCAAAATTCATCCATTAGTTAATTATAAAGTAATAGTATGCATTAGATAAAGAGGAGAAGAATATTAGGTTGGACAACAAACAATATAGATTTCGGCTTAAAAAAACTATATTGATTATATTAGCAATTAACATTCTTGGAATGGTGAGAAAATGTGTTTTTGCATTCAAATGATTACATAGGAGTTAACACAAATCACTATTAAGTTTTATCAATGATATAACATTTAAAGAAAGTATAAAATGATTATTAAATGATATCTTAAGAGAGAAATCATTAGACAAATATTGACTTTTATATAAATAATTTTAAAAATATAATGATAAGATTGTCCTATATTAATTTTTGAATATTAATTCTTTAAATGAGATATCATAATTTAGAAATATCAATGTGTCTTTTAATGATAAAACTTGCTTGGATTTTATTAAAATCTTATAATTAAATATGTTTTGATGGGAATAATTTTAGGGTGGATAACTATGAGAATGTTTTTTTAGAATAATAGTATCTACTTGATTTATGATAGAATAATTAAAATGAATAATATATCAATATAATGAAACTAAAATATCATAAATCACTTAGGCAATTAATTTATCCTAACCTTTAAATATATGCTAAACTTTAGTTGATTAATATCTTAACCATTCAAGATGAGTAATCTCTAAGAAGGTCATCATCCATCAAAACATGTCACATGATTGCAACACATAAAATAGAAAAGTTTAACAAAGATATTTACCGAATTAATCCCTTAGTTTTGCATACCCATGATTTGGTGCATTTAATGCACTCAACTTACCTAACCAAGGTTCAACATTTTGTTTGCTTGAGAATTATGGTCATTAAATCATAATGTTTTTTTTTCAAATTTAAAAATAATATAATTTATTTTTTTATACAAATATTACTTTTTATTTTCATCTTAACAATTAAATATAATTTTATCTTTGAAAAGCCCTTTAATCATAATTTATGAAATATTTTTACGACTTAATATCCAAAAACAACTGTGCCTAAAAAAATTAGTTATATTTTGTTTTCAACTTAGTCTAATATATCTTTTTAAAATAATAATATAAAAAAAGGTACATTAAAATTATTTATTTTTTGAATTTGATGAGGAATAATTTTACAAAAAATAAAGCTTGGGAAGATCGCTCTGCAGACGTGTACAACTATTTAACATTTATTATATATTTGTTCTCATTAAACGTATCTATTTATTTTAGTTTAAATGCCTGCCAAGTAAGCAACCAATAAGTGGAAAAAAAGCATGACGTTAAACACTGTTCGTGTCATTAACTGCAATCCCATTATTTTTTTATTTGTTTTAATTTTGTATAACGACTTTTTAAGAAAATAGTAATAAAACTTTTCTGTTAATAAAATCCCAAAATTAGATTACTTTTATATTTAAACAAAATTAAATTATATTAAATTTGAGGGGACTGAAGATATTACACCAAAATTTTATTAGATTGTGAGCATATTTCACCAATAAAATGATTTAAATATCAATAAGGCTTTTCTAATTCAATTACCTAGTTTAAAAATAGCTCATTAGAAAATATTTGACGTGAAAAAATAATTTTTAAATTTTTCACTTTTAAAATATTGGGAACTAAGATCAGTACTTTTTAATGTTTTTTAAATTTAAAAGTACTATAATAATTTCTTTTATAAGGCTATTATTTAAGCATAAAAGCCGATCGTCACCTCGAAGAAACCGTATTATCCTGCAATTCCAATACGACGGTCGACGTTTGACCAAAGACTAGACTTCCTGCTTTACTACCCATCATCACAGGTAATAGAAAATTACGCCATTAGTTCAATCGGGAATATGTTAATGCGCCTTTTCCCCTCGATTTGATGTCATTTAGGTATAGTAATCGATTTACTGTTTTTTGTTTCGCCTTCTCCTTTTTTTTTTTTTATTAGGAGGACGCGGCAATGGTAATTCTGCAGTGGACTGGAAAGTCGTCGATGGCTTTTTAGTCGAAATCCGTACTCACAAGTGGCCCACCCGTCAAATCTCCTCCTGCTCATCGTCTCTCGTTTTGGTAGGCTTCAGACGCTGTGATCGTTCGGGCTCGTTTGCTGATGAGTTCGTGCTGGAGTTTACCGGTGAGCAGTATTTCCAGAGTTTGTGTTTTCGGCTTTTGGGTTTGCATGATCGAGTCAGGGATTTGGGGAGTTTGTTTCTTGGTGCTTGCTGCTTAAAAGGTCACCCCTTTTTGTTTTTGTAATTTTTGTTTTGGGTGTTTGTTGGGGTTTGGATGATCGGCCATTGAGCTGTGATTTATGAACGTGGTTATGCTCGTGGATTCATAACATTGGTCTTTTTATGGTTCTCGTTGGATTCTCAGCTGGGTTTTCAATTTATCCTTCGCTAGGTTTATTGATCTTTAATCTTCGTCTTATTTAGATTATCGCTTTGTTTGCCCGGCTTCGTTGAGCAACTAGCCATATAAGTTCACAGGGCATTGGTTGGGGCTCATACTTGTTTGCCGTTAATCTTTATATGAGTTGCTTTCGATTTTTCTGTGTATGCTGCTACCCAGTTAGATGGATTAGAGACGATGTTTCTTTCATTTTATTTAATATTATGCATTGAATCAATACTATTTTTCCAAATATTTTTATCGATTGTTCTTGTGTTCTTTTGGGATGTTTTTTCTTCTAGTATGCTCACATTTACGTCCTATTCAAATCTTTTAGGGCTTGGAATGCGATTGGTTTCTTCTAATTATGTGTTAAATTTGATATGCAGTTGTATGTGTTATCCGTGCTCTGGAGGTTGATTGACTTGGACTAATTGCTGGAAGAGTTTTGAGTTCCCATTAGCTGTTGCCGGAAAGCAGTTTCTTTCTTTCATGGGAAGTATTCGCCATGTTTGGGTATTTCATATCTTCTCCTTACTGTTGCTAAGCAGTAGAAATTATTCCTCACAGCTTGATGTTGAGTGCTTGAAATCCTTGAAACAATCTATGAATGATACTGGTGGTAGCCTGTTTGAATTGTGGAATTTTGAAAACACAACCGATGGATTCATATGCAATTTTAATGGCGTTGAATGCTGGCATGATGGTGAAAACAGGGTTCTCAACTTGCATCTGTCTAATATGGGCCTTGTTGGTGAATTTCCATTGGGACTTGAGAACTGTACTAATTTGACAGGGTTGGATCTTTCTAACAACAAGCTAACGGGATCCCTTCCTGCTGACATTTCAAAGAAGATACCTTATGTGACAAACCTTGATCTCTCTTTCAATAATTTCATTGGAGAAATCCCTCTGAATCTATCAAACTGCAGTTTTTTGAATGTGGTTAGCCTTCAACACAACAGCTTCACTGGTAGTATACCTTGGGAGCTTGCAGCTCTTGGTCGGTTGACACGCATTGACGTTGCAGACAATAGGTTGTCTGGGCCCATCCCTTCATTCAATTTTTCAATGGTGGCTTCTAGCTTTGCAAACAATTTAGGACTTTGTGGTGGACCTCTCGAAGCATGCACCAAGTCTACAAAACAGATCAAAACTGGTGTCATAATTGGTTTCGCTATTGCTGGTGCCATTATCACCTTCTTAATTGTTGCATGGATTGTCTACTTCATCTTACGTAATGTCAACATGAAGAAGAAGGGCAAGGATTTGAAGGATAACAAGTGGGTGAAGAACTTGAAGGGTGTCCAAGGAGCCAAGGTAGCTTAGTTTTCTTGTTGCTTTCTTTCCTATTTCTCCATTTGAAAAAGTTTTGGGGAGCTAAATCTTTCTAATGATGTAGGTTTCCATGTTTGATGGATCGATTTCAAAGATGAAGCTTAGTGGCCTAATGGCTGCAACAAATGCCTTCAGTAAGGAGAACATTGTTGGTACTGGGAGGGCTGGCACCGTGTACAAGGCAACTCTTCCTGATGGCACTCATTTTGCTGTTAAGCGACTTCAGAACACGCATGATTCTGAGACACAATTCTTAGCTGAGATGTCAACATTGGGTTGTGTGAGGCATATTAACCTTGTTCCACTTCTGGGTTTTTGCATGGCCAAGAAGGAGAGGTTACTGGTGTACAAACACATGCCCAATGGTAGCCTTTATGACAAATTGCATCCAACTGATTCTGGTGGAAAGCTTCTCGACTGGCCAAGTAGACTAAAAATCAGCATTGGGGCGGCAAAAGGCCTCGCATGGCTTCACCATAGCTGCAATCCACGGATTCTGCATCGGAATATTAGTTCAAAATGTATTCTCTTGGAGTATGATTATGAGCCCAAGATATCAGACTTTGGTCTTGCCAGGCTCATGAATCCGATTGATACCCATTTCAGCACTTTTGTTAATGGTGAGTTTGGTGACCTTGGTTATGTGGCTCCTGAGTATGCTCGCACTCTTGTGGCCACTCCAAAGGGCGATGTTTATAGCTTTGGAGTCGTGTTGCTTGAATTAGTCACTGGTGAAAAGCCAACTGATGTGTCGATTGCACCTGAAAGCTTTAGAGGAAGCTTGGTGGATTGGATCACCTATCTTTCAAACAGCTCTCTTATTCAGGATGCGATTGATAAAGCTCTGATAGGGAAGGGTTACGACACCGAGCTGCTTCAGGTGCTGAAGGTTGCCTGCTCCTGCGTACTCTCTGTTCCCAAGGAGAGGCCTACTATGTTTGAAGTTTACCAACTTCTGAGAGCTATTGGAGCTGACTATCATTTTAGCACTGATGATGATCCAATAGAGTTGCTGCCAAGCACAGAAGGTGATCTGTATGAGGTTATAGTGGCACAGTGATGGAGTTTGAGCAGTCCCTGTTTAAGAAATTCATACTTGTTGGCCTGTATATCATCTTAATCCTTAAGGCATTAAGTTTTAAACAGAGTAAGGCTTTTGTCATGGCAAATAGCTTCTTCAAGGATGTAATCATGCAATTTTAGTTGGTCTTTTTTGTTGCAGTTACTGTACAACACAATAAGCAGAGATTTGTGACAATCACTTATATGTCTTCATTTTAAGCCCTCAATGTAAAATAGATTGGCTATGTAGCTTGTTGGATAACTTGGAAGATTTGCAAGTTGTTGGATTAAGTTTGGTTGCTCTATAGCCTCTTCTTGTATGACAAATTGGCCAAGAGTTTACTGACATGTTGGAAACTGTGGACGAGAATTGAGATTTGAGCATTCTTTTGTGGGCCAACTGCATGAATAGAAACTTCACAAGGAATGGAGGCACGAAGATGGTTTCAAAATTTATGTTATTGAAAAGAGTTCCCTTTAGTTTTGCTTCAAGAATTTGGCTGGTAGGATGCCTTGTTTTATAGGAGAGGGGGGGGGGGGGGGGGGGGGGGAGAGGGATGGTATGTGTGGCTCATAACTGATTTGTCTACGAAAACTGGAGTTCAAGGTGGCTTTCGAAGATGTGATTTCATCAATCCTTATATGAATCAAAGATGTGTTATCTAGGAGTTGCACAATTATTGAACTTGGGCATGTCTCTCAGGCTATAATATTCATCGAAGTTATTGTCAATTGGCATTTAAAGGCAAGAATAAGTGTGAAATGGGACCGAATGGTTGATTGTTTTAAAGGATTAAATAGGGCATTCAAAATCATTTATGTTGGGTGTGATCAAGCTAGACTTTGGACAATGAATGACCCTTTAGTTGCTCAAAGAGAAGCTAACTTTATCTATTCTTGCTAATTTGTAATGACTCCCATATGTCGTCACCATATCTTGTTGGTTTTTTTATTGCCAATAGTTTGAGTATTTAGCATAAATTTAACATGCTCTTATTGGTTGTTTGACCTCGGTCTCCATAGTTGTGTGAATGACGACCTTCTCTCTCGTTCATAATGGTGGGAAACAGCGTTAGAGTTTCAAAAAAGCTGTAGGTAGACTTTCTTGTGTAAACGTAGCAAGCCAACAATAATGTCTTCCTCTTGTGATAAGTTAGCAAAGGAAATTTAAAAAATGAAAACGGTCTCTCTCATATCTTGTAGGGTTTTTTGAACGCCTTTTATAATATTTTAGAGTTTTATCTTATAAAATATGATTCAAATATTAAGAATAAGTTAGTGTAAATAGTAATATGAGTATTATAATAAAATAAAATTAGTTTTTTAAAATTTTGTATGACAATGATTAAAATATTAATAATTAGATTTATATTAAAAAAATATGTCAAATTTTAAAAATATGATGAAATTTTAAATTTAAGTATATTTATTTGATAGAGTTTTTGAAGAGGAATTTAATTTATGAATTTTAAGTTTCGAAAGGTAAGTGTTACTATTATTATTATTATTATTTTTATAAAAAAGTGGTTTAATGGGAAGAGGTTTTATTATTAAGTTATTATTTTCTTTTTTTTGATTTTTAAAGGATTTCATTAAAAGTTGATGCAATAAAACAAACAAAGAAAGAATTAAAGAAGTTGCATCAGTTTAGAGAAAGAATGTTTAAGAAAATGATTTTGAATTAATATAAAAAAATGTAGTGGCAAAGGGGGAAACTAAGTAAAGTTAATTGTAAGTTGAATTCTTGAACTTTCTTTGATTGTTTGTTTTTTTTTGTTATATTAGTTTAGAAATTGGAATAACAAATTATTAATAGAGTTTAGATTGTGATATATTATTGTTATACTTGTTTTAATGTTTATTATAATTGGTTAAAATATAAAGTGAGAACTTAAATTGTTTAGAAACAAGATTAGTCAAGAAAGAAAGTTTTTATAGTGTAGTTACTTTGATGATTAGACCAGATGATTCAATGTATGTTCAACTAGTTATATACTATGAGAATTGGCATCAAATCAATCAACTTGATGATTTGGTGACTAAGATGATTGGGATCAATGATTTGATATGTTTTTCAACAAATTTGAGAAGATAGTCCAATGCATTTGATTAGACAATCCGATGAGAGAATCAGATGGTATGATTAGTAATTTGGTTGTCGAAACCATGGATCTCTATATTGGAGCAAAATGAACAATAAAGAATATATCATTAAAAAAATGGATATACTATTGATAAATATACATGATTTTTCTTATGTATGAAGCGTCTATCAAAAGAAAGAAATTTCTATGACAAGGTCCTTATGACTCTCCTTTGTGTTGAGGATAATGCAATATTTTTCGAGGGAGTTTCATTGATCACCTTTGTTTAAAGGTGAGTTTTATCTCTATTGAAAAAATCATATGCGTTTATTTTTTAGAATTTGGTTAATTTAAAAATTTAGGATGTTGTTGAAAATATGTTTGAGATTTCAACTAAGATTGTTGATGGAGAAAAAATAAGAAAACCTTTAAGTGAACTCACACTCGAAGAAGAGTATAACTTAATTCTCATATTATGAATATCTTATGTTGTAGTTTGAGTGCTTTGAAATATAATCGAATTATGAACTTAAAAATAGTTGGTAAGATTTGGTCTAAACTTGAAGTTATCTATGAGGGTACTTAAGTTAAAGAGACTAAAATCAACATGCTCTTTCATGATACGAATTATTTTAAATGAATATAGATGAAAGTATTAAGATTATGTTTACGAGATTTACAAATATTATTAATGATTTATCTAATCTTGGCAATGAGTTTTTTTACTGGTGAACAGATAAGGAAGATTCTACGAATACTTCCTCAATAATATGATCCATTGGTGACGACATTGAAAACAGTAAAAAATATTTTAGCTATATCATTGGATGAGTTATTGGGTGAGCTTTTGATAAATAAAATTGAGCTTGCAAGAAGAAAGGATAAATAACTTATGATTGAAAAAGAAAAGAAAAAGAATGAAGAAATAATAATAATTGTAATTGATTCTTCTATAGACTCAGATTTCTCAATCTCAAGTGAGATGGCTATTATCTCAAAAAATTTATCTAGATTATATAATAAAAGAAATGCAGGTAAATATTTTGAGAATAATAAAAAACAAAATGGAAAGATGATATCCAAAAAAAATAATTTATTATGAATATAAACTTTTTGGGCATACGAGGCCAAATTACCTCTATTACAAGGAGAGAGTAGAAAAGTTTTAAAAATAAAAGAAGAAAGTTATGAAGAAATCTTAAGATTATTCAGATAGTTCTTTCTCTAGTGATGAAGACAAGAAGAAGAGTTTGATTTGTCTTATGGCTAGTGATAGTATTCTGGTTGCAACATGAAATGATAAGGTATGTTTATCTTCTTTTTTTCGTCATTTTCTTCTATTATTTATTGCAAAAAAAGTATATTAATGTTCACACAAAGTATATAAAATTTGTTTCTAAATATTTTAAATTGAAAGAAGTGCATGAAAACTATTTAGGTTTGTGTGAACATTTGAATGAGTTGAATGTTGATTACTTACATGAGATTAAGGTTGAAAGAGATAAAAAAACTTCTATTATTAAGAAAAACATATTCTTTGTTAAAGAGCTAAAAAAATTTACATGATTGATATAAGAATTCATTTAGATATACTAAAAATATTGCATGTTTTTTTACTCTAAATATAGTTTGTAATTATTATATGAGAATTAGACACATTTTTAGTTATTATAAATTTAGAAATATTATTGATAGCAAGTCTCTTAAATTTTTATGAATTAGAAAGAATAGTTTAATGAATAATTAAGTTAAGACATATGAACTCAAAAAAATTTGGGTCCCAAAAACTAATGTTTGATTTATTTTGTAGGCATGCCTTTTTTTAATTTTTAGGAGAGGTATGTGATATTTAGATAATGAATGCTCAAGACACATGACTAAAGATATATTTTTATTCATTCACTTGAAATCTTATGATAATGGTGAAGTTACTCTTGACAATAACTCCAAGAAGAAAGTTATTGAAATTGAAACTATTGGCAACTTACACACTTTTATAAGAAAGGTCATTCTTGTTTAAGACTTAAAGTATAATCTTTTTAATATTAGTCAATTATGTAATTCAAATTTTAATATTTTATTTAATAAAAATAAATATATTATTAGTAAAGGTAAGGTTCTATTTATCTTTAGAAGTAGAAAAGATAATACATGTTTTATTTTTATATATGATTAAAGACAACAATTTAGAATGTCCTACGACACTTGATAATAATTCTATGTTATGACATAAGAGATTTTGTCACTTAGAAAAAAATTATTTTGAAGAGCTTTTAAAGTTTAATCTAGTTAGAGGTATGTCAAACTTTAGTTGGTCAAATGAAAAATTATGTGATCCATGCTAATTAGAAAAATAAACAAAAGAAGTTTTAAACCAGTTAAAGACATTACAATTAAGAAATCATTAGAACTTATCCATTTAGATAGTCATATTAATCTAGAGATTCTTGATAAAAGCAAATATGAGTTTATAGTTATAGATGACTACATTAGATTTATATAAATTTTTTTTGTTAGAAACAGAAGAGAAATATTTAAAAAATTTATAAGATTGATTATCATGATTGAAAAAAATATGAAGTTAAATTAGTCTCTATTAGGAGTGATAGTAGATGAGGATTTAAGAATGAGTTATTTAATGATTTTTGTGACAAAAATGGAGTGAAACATACATTTTCTTCACCTAGAATCCCTCAACAAAATGATGTAATTAAGAAAAAGAATAGACCTTTGTTAAACAGTACAAGGTGTATGCTAAATGAGTATGGTATGCCCAAGTATTTTTAGGTAGAGGAAGTCAATATTGTCTATTATATATTTAATAGAATAATATGTAGACCTTTATTAGATATTTTTTTGAGTTATTTTATGATAACAAGCCTAAGGTATCTCATTTTTATTGATTTAGGTATAAATGTTTTATTTTAAATAATAAAAAAGAATTTAGATAAATTCGATGCTAAATTTGATAAAAGAAGTTTTTGGGGTATTCACTACTAGTAAAGCATTTAGAGTATATAACAAGAGATCACTAGTTGTCAAAGAAATAATTCATATTAAATTTGATAAATCTCTTATTAAAGTATATAATAACCATAATTAAGAGGATCATCTTAATGAATTAAAAGATTTAAATCTTAGAGAAGAAAGATTGAAAGATATAATTGAAGGTAACTAATTAATAAAAGAAGAAAATTAGATTGATAAATAATTGAGATATTCCAAGGATCATCTTAATGTGTTGATTATTTGAGATATAAAAAAGAAAGTTAAGATTAAAAGCTCTTTTAATCATTCAACATTTCTATTTAATATTGAATCTAGTTTTATAAAAAATGTTTTTAAAGATGAGTCATGGATTATTATAATGAATGAAGAATTAGTATAATTTAAAAACTTTAAGTTTGGGATCTTATATTTAAGCCAAATGATAAAACAATTATTATTATAAAATAGGTATTCAAAATTAAGTTAGATGAAGATAACAAAATTATAAAGAATAAAACTAGATTAGTAGTTAAAGATTATAATCAAGTTGAAAGAGTAGATGTCGATGAGACATTTGCTCCTATAATTAGACTTAAAACAATTAAGATCTTACTTGTTTATACATGTCATAGATTATATCAAATAAATATTAAGAGTGTATTTTTGAATGGATGTATAAATGAAGAAGTGTGTGTGGAACAATCTCTAGGATTTGAGATACATGATAAGATAGGTCATGTATTCAAACTTAAAAAGATATTCTATGATTTAAAATAAGTTTCAAGAGCTTGGTATGAAAGATTATGTATTTGTTTTACATCAAATAGTTTTCATAGAGTCAAGATAAATAATATTTTATTTATTAAAACTCATCAAAAGATTAATTAATATGTCAATATATATGTGGATGATATAATTTTTAGAGCATCCAATAAAGAAATGTGTATGAAAATTTTTAATTTAATAAAAAAATGAGTTTGAAATAAGTATGATAAGAAAGTTAACCTTCTTCTTAGGACTTTAGTTCAAGCAAACAAGTAAAGAAATATTTATTTCTCAAGCCAAGTATTTGATGAAGCTGTTAAAGAAATTTGGTTATGAGAACATGAAGCATAAAAAGACTCTCATTAGTATAAGTATTATCATAGATAAAGATGAAGCTAAAAAACCTATTAACACAAAATTATATAGATGAATGATTAGATCTTTATTGCATCTTACTATTAGTAGATCATATATTATGTTTAATGTAGGTATGTGTATGAGATTTCAGGCTAGTCCTAAATAATCACACTTACAAGCAGTCAAGCATAACTTTAAATATCTTATTAGAACTAAGATTCTAAACTTATGATACCTTATGTGTGAGCCTGAATTTAATTTAATAACCTACATAGATACCAATTTTGTAGATAGCAAGACTGATAAAAAAAGTATCTCTAGTATGTGCCAATTGATTGATGGTTCACTAATTTCTTGGGCTAGTAGAAAATAAAACTGCATGACACTCAACCATAGAGGTCGAGTACATTACTGTAGGTGGTTGTGTTGCTCAAGTTCTATGGATTACGCAATAATTTTTAAATTATGGCTTAGAATTTATACAAATTCTAATCTTTTGTGATAATTCAAATTTAAATTATTTAGTTAAAGATCCTATTCATCACTCAAGAACAAAATATATAGAATTAAGATATCACTTTATTAGAGAACATATATAAAAGAAAGAAATTTAATTATTATTTGTGTTATTTTCTTAATTAGTTGATATTTTTATTAAGTCATTAGCTATCAAAGTCTTTAATAGACTTAAATTAAACTTAGGTGTCATTAACCCCTTTAAATGATTACAAAAAGAAGAAAAACTTAGTACTAAAATTTAGGAGTATAGGCTATCATGCAAAGTATGATGCAATATTGAATATTAAATTATTTTATTTGTTTATTAATGTTATATTTTCATTTAGTATTGGTTTAGGAGGAGATTGTTGTATCCTTTGATGTGATGATCACAAAACTTGGACTAAGTGTTTATTAATGCCTTGTTGAGCTTATTATTATTTTAGTTAAATCTCAAAGAGTATTGTAATGGTCAAGATTTATTAGAGCAAAGACTGTAGTATAAATAGTCAATATAATTTGATGACTCAACATACTAACATTGGAGCTAAAGATAATGATCTTTATGGAGTGGCTAATCCATGAAGAACTTTATTTTTAAATATTTATGTTTAGCATGTTAAACCTTTAAATTTTTAGTAATTGTGACACATAGGACTATCATTTTTCATATATATATATATATAAATTTGGTTTAAGTTATATTTTACTTGAGTTTTTAAAAATCTTATAAATATTCATATATATATATATATATATATATAAATTTTATTATTATAGAATTAAAAAAATTTTCTTAAGCCACCAACACCAAAACCACTAAGCTTGAAGGGCTTAGGTCAAGTGGCCCAAGACATGGGCCTTGGGGACCCACAGGCCAGGAACCAAACTGAATGTGAGATGGGTTAAGCTCGAGTATTAGTCAAATCAGGTTACTTTTTTGTGGTTTCTGGGTAATTGGTTTAGGGCTTTACTTTTGAAATTACTTAGGAGAAATAAATCAGGCAAACTTGTTAAACAATTTTGGTAAATCGGGTTAGGTCAGGCCCGTAGATGCGTGCTCGTTTGTGATCTTTAGTCATTCATCCAGAATTGTTGATCAAATGATTAAAAGTCTCTCTGCCTGTATGAATAGTAATCTGATCATCATTATTGTCCATCCGATTTTCGAATCTAACACTCTAGATCTTATTTCACTGTGATTAGATCTAGGCTCTTTGTCATTTAAGTTGATCTGATGACTACCACTCTATTTATTTAATCGGACGACAGTTGTATCGTCTTCTCTGTCTGTAATGGTTAGCTATCTAAAAAGCAGATTCTAGTCGTTGGGATAGTTATTTTTGGAGTTTTTTTATTTGAGCTATAAATAGAGATCATTTATCAAATATAAAAACTGTTAAATCAAACTTAAAAATTTTCATACTAGTCCAAGTGAAGTTTAAACTATGAGTAACAAATTTTTGTGTAACTACGAGAGCTACGAATTTTTGTCAGTCTCTATTTCTCCTGCTTTCATTCATAATCATTTCTACATTTATTGTTAACATATACTTTATGTATTAATAGTGCCACTGTTGTTTAAAGAATAAAATATATAGAGATTTTTGTATGTAAAAGTTATAAAGTTTTGAATTTTTTTGTATAACCCAAATTTCTCTAATTTTGGTGTCTCATTAGAGCATCAGTGTGTATATGATTTACCCCTACTAGTTTTGACAAAAATGAGTGGTTCGTGGAAGCCTGATCGAGGATCGGGAGTGAATATAGGTACAAGTTTTGACTAAATAATCTAAAAATCTTTTGTGTATTTTATTTATTATTGAGTAATTTTAATTTGTTGATAATTTTTATATAAAAAATTATTTTAAGCTCAAAAATTTTCTTCTAATTTTTGAAATAATTTTTTTTAATTGCACAATTTAACCATTCCTTCTTGTTTATTTTGTCTCACACGTTTTATAATAGGGTCAATCACATTAAATGTAAAAACATATATGAGAAAAAATAATTTTGGAGTTAAATCATTTAAGAATCAAAAAAGATATTTAGAATTCTATGACATTAACTTCAAGTGAGTCAATGACATTAAATACAAAATATAAAAATACATAAAAAATTATGACAAGAAAAATTATGTAATCTTGCAGCATGATGATCGAACGTTAATGATGATATGACTAGAATGTCAGCTATGGATGAGACGGATGATGAAAGTTAACACTACCAGTGGGTGGTATTTTATGGGGGTCTAAGCGATGGCGGGCAGTAAGAGAGCAGTGGGAGGCCTAGTGATGGTGGGCGATTAGGTTATGTTGGCCAACTAGGTAGTAGTAATCGAGAGCAGCAAACGATCAGGTGATGACTAACAACTAACGATAGTAGGCAAAGCGTGTATAGGAACTAACATCATGATGAAATATTTTATTACAAAATATATTTGAAAGAATAGAGCAAAAATAGTAAAGATAATCATAAGAAAAAATAGAGCATTTTGTTGACCATGATGGTTGAGAAAGATGACTCATCGAAATAAGATTTAGCTTTGGTATGGCTCCAAGTTTGAATGAGACAGGTGCAAAGCTGGCAGTTATGCGTTTGTGACTAATACAAGGCACTTCTATGTCATCCTCTCTAGTTGGGAGAGAGCTTGGCTCGATGGCTCAATGTTTAACAAATTTTTTTGATTCAAAAAATTAAAAGAATATTCTTCGAGCTTAAATATTTTTCTTTTATTAATGAAATAAAATATCTCAACAATAAATGAAATATACAAAATTTTTTCGATGGTTCGACCAAAATCAGTGCCTAAATCTACCCCCGATCCCTGATTAGGCTTCCACTAACTACTCCTTTTTATCAAAGCTGGTAGGGGTAAACCAAATATACATTATTGCTCTAATGAGACTCCAAAATTGGAAAAATTCAGGTTATTAAAAAATCGAAAATTTACAATTTTTTGTTTATGAAATCTCTACACTTTTAATTTTTTTTAAACAAGAGTGACACTAATAATGAATGAAATAGATATTACTAGAAAATATATAATTGATTATGTACGAAAGCAAAGAAATAGAGGCCGACAGAAATCCGCAGCTCCCTTAATTATTTAGAAATTTGTTGCTTGTGGTTTGAATTTCAATTAGACTTGTATGAAAATTTTCAAGCTTGATTCAATAGTCTTTATGTTTGGTAAATAATCCTTGTTTATAGTTGAAACAAAAAACTTCAAAAATAATTCCTCTAACAGCTAGAATCAACTTTTCAAAATGCTAGTCGTTACAACAGAGAAGATGGTAGAGATGTTGTCTGATTATGTGAATGGATAGAGCGATAGCCTTCGGATCGGCTTAAATGATAAAGAGCCTAGATCTAATCACAACAAGATAAGATATGGAGCGTTGGATTTAAAAATCAGATGGATAGTAATGATGATGAGGTTACTTTTCACAAAGGTGAAAAGACTCTCAATCATTTGATGAAGCATTACAAATGAACGATTGAAGACAAAAGACTGTTAAAAAATGCGGTGCAATCTGGACCGTTTGATCATGAAAATGTGTGATTGGTCAGTGCAGAAATCTCAAGTTTGGCAAAGCCTGTTTTGAGTCCCACATTACGAAACTGGACAACTATTTTGTACTTATAATACATCTACTGCATATTATTATGCCACTCAACTAGAGCCCTTTGGGCTTAGTAGTGGGGGAGTCTTAAGAATTTTTTTAATGAATAAATTTTTTTTATAAAAAAAATTTGTATATTAAAAGACTCAAATGCCTTCAAATAAAATATAACTTAAAATAAATTCATATATGCATGAATGATGATAGTCCTATGTGCCACAATTGCGAAGAATTTAAAGGTTTAATATGCTAATCATAAAGATTTAAAAACAAAATTTTTTTGTGGATTTGCACTCCATAAAGACCATTATCTTTAGCTCCAAAGTCAATAGATTGAGTTATTAAAGTGTATTCATTGTTTATGTTGCAACAATATTTGCTTCAACAAATTTAGATCACCGAAACAACATTAAGCTTAAAAAGTATTAATAAATATTTAGTTTTGGTTTTGTGATCATTATCTCAAAGGGTACAATAATCTTTCTTTTGAGAATTATAAAACCAATACTACAAGAAAATATAACATAAATGAACGAATCAAAATATTCAATATTTTAGCTTACTTTGTTTGATAGCCTATATTCTCCCTAAATTTTAGCTTACTCTCTCCTTAAATTTTAGTACTAAGTTCCTCCTCTTTTTGCAATCATTTAAAGAGATTACTTACTTTTAAGTTTAATCTAAATTCACAAATACTTCAGTAGCAAATGGCTTAGTAAAAATATTAGCTAATTGGGTAGACAATGACACAATTGGCAACTAAATCACTTTCTTTTACATATGCTCTATAATAAAATGATATCTTAATTCTATGTGTTTTGTTCTTGAGTGTTGAATAGAATCTTTAGCTAAAAAATTACAATTAAATTATCTCAAAAATTAGAATTTTTATAAATTCTAAGCTATAATTTAAAAGTTATTATTTAATCCATAGAACTTGAGCAACACAGCTACCTACAGCAATGTACTCGACCTCTATTGTTGGCAGTGCCACATAATTTGATTTTTTACTAGCTCAAAAAATTAGTAAACCACCAACCAATTGGCACATATCAGAGGTACTCTTTCTATCAGTCTTATTAACAACAAAATCAACTTCTATGTAGGCTATTAAATCAAATCCAGACACACACACACCTAGGATACCATAAGCCTATAGTCTTAGTTTCAATTAGATATTCAAAGATGTGTTTGACTGCTTGTAGGTGTGAATCTTTATGACAAGCCTAAAATCTCGCACACATATCTACACTAAACACAATATCTAGCCAGTTCGTATTAATATACAATAATGATCTAATCATTTCTCTAGATAATTTTGTGTCAATAGGTTTTCTAACTCCATCCTTATCTATGATAGTACTTATACTAATGAGTATTTCTTTATTTTATATTCTCAAAACCAAATTTCTTTAACAACTCCAACAAATACTTAGTTTTGAGAAATAAATATTCTTTCACTTATTTATTTGACTTAAAGTCCTAAGAAAAATGTTAACTCTCCCATCATACTCATTTTAAACTCATTTTTCATTAAATTAGAAAAATTTCATACACATTTTTCATTGGAGTCTCTAAAAACTATATTATCTACATAAACTTGACAAATCAACTGATATTTCGATGAATTTTGAATAAATAAAGTATTATCTATCTTACTTTTATGAAAACTATTTGATGTAAGAAAAATACATTATCTTTCATATCAAGCTCTTAAAACTTGCTTTAAAATATAGATGTATTCTTAAGTTTGTATACATGATTTATCTTTTCATATATCTCAAATCTTGGGGGTTATTCCACATACACTTTTTTTTATTTATATATATATTGAAAAATATATTCTCAACATCAATTTGGTATAATTTAAATCTTTTGTAGCATGCATAAGCAAGTATGATCCTCATTACTTTAAGTTTAACTATAGGAGGAAATGTCTTATCCATATTTACTCAAACTCACAATATCCTTTGGTTATTAATCTAGTTTTATTCTTTATAATTTCGTCAATTTCATCTAACTTATTTTTGAGCACCTATTTTGTACTAATAATTATTTTATCATTTGGCCTAGGTACAAAATCCTAAACTTGATTTCTTTTAAATTATACTAATTCTTTATTTATTGAAATAATCCAAGACTCATCATCTTCAAAAACATTTTTTTTATAAAATTAAGTTTAATATTAGATTCAAATAGTACATGATTAAAAGTGTTTTTGTTTTAACTTTCTCTTTTACATCTCCTATGATCAACTCTTAGAATAATCCTTAGAATGTCTCAATTGCTTCTCAATTTTATTTTCTTCTTTAATTGATTCATTACTTTGAACTATATCTTCTAAACTTTTTTCTCTAAGACTTAAATATTTTAATTCATCAAAATGATCATCTTGATAATGAGTACTAGATGCTTTAATAAGAGATTCATCAAATTTGATGTGAATTGTTTCTTTCATAATTAGTGATAGTTTATTATATACTCTAAATACTCTTCTATTAGATGAGTATCATAAAAAAATTTCTTCATCAGACTTAACATCAAATTTATCTAAATCCATCTTTTCATTATTTAAAATAAAATATTTGCATCTAAACAAATAAAAATGGGATATCTTGATCTTTTTATCATAAAGTAATTCAAAAAAATATCTAGTAAGGGTCTACATATCATCTTATTAAATACATAACAGTTAGAATTAATTACTTTTGCCAAAAAATACTTAGGATTACTATATTTATTAAGCATATACTTTACGACATCTAGCAATGTTCTATTTTTTCTCTCAACTACACCATTTTTTTAGGGTTCTAGGTGAAGAAAATTTATGTTTCACTCCATTTTTGTCACAAAAATTATCAAATAACTCATTATTAAATTATCCTCTATTATTACTCTTAATAGAGACTAACTTAACGTTATGTTCTTTTTCAATCATAATAATCAATTTAATAAAATTTTCAAATATTTTTCTTTTGTTTCTTACTAAAAGAACCTATATAAACCTAGTATAATCATTTACAATTATCAACTCATATTTGTTTATATCAAAACTCTCTAGATGAATAAGACCAATAGGTCCAAATGAATAAGTTCTAATAGTTTTCTAGTTATAATATCTTTAAGTGGTTTAAAATTTTTTTATTTGTTTTTCAAATTAACATTGGCTACATAATTTGTCATTTGATTTACTAAGATTTGACAAACCTCTAACCATATTAAATTTTAAAAGCTTTTAAAAAAAGATTTTCCTGAATGACAAAATATCCTATGTTATAATATAAAATTATTATCATGTATTGTAAGGTATTCTAAACTGTTATCCTTAACTGTGTGTAAAAATAATATATATATATATATATATATATATATATATATATATATAGATTATCTTTTTACTTTTAATGGTAAGTGAAATATTATCTTTATTAATAATATATTTATTTTTATTAAATAAAAAATTAAAATTTGAATCACATAATTGACTAATACTAAGAAGATTATACCTTAAGTCTTGAACAAGAAGGACCATTCTTATAAAAATGTGTGAGTTGCCCATGGTTTCAATTTCAAGAACTTTCTTTTTGGAGTTGTCACTAAGAGTAATTTCACCACGATCATAAGACTTTAAGTAGATGAATAAAGATGCATCTCCAGTCATGTGTCTTGAGCATCTATTATCTAAGTACCACATACCTCTCTCGATCCTTGAAAAAAGGCTTGTCGACAAAACAAATCAAGCATTAGTTTTTAGGATCCAAACCTTTTTGGGTCCTCATGTCTTGACTTGATAATTCATTGAATTATCTTTTCTAATTCATACAAATTTAGAAGACTTACTATCAATAATATTTCTAAATTTACAATAAGTAAAAATATGTACAAATTTTATGCAATAATTACAAATGACATTTGGTGGAAAAGAATATGTAGTATTTTAATATATCCAAATGAATTCTTACAATGATCATGTAAATTCAATAAATTACTAAACTCTTTAACCATGCTTGTGTTTTTTATTATAATAGAAGTTTTTTCGTCTCTTTCAACATTAATCTCTTACAAGTAATTAGCATTAAATTCATTCAAGTGTTCACACAAACCTAAATAGTTTTCATACTCTTTTTCTAATTTAAGATATTTGGAAGTTAATTTTTTATATTTATTATAAACACTAATATATTGTTCTTCATAACTAACAATAGAAGAAAATGATAAAAAAGAGGAAGAGGAACATACCTCATCTTCTGATGTTTTAATCAGAATACTATCTTTGACCATAAGATAAATCAAACTCTCATTCTTATCTTCATCATTAGAAGAACTATTTGAATTATCTTAAGATATCTTCATGGCTTTCTTCTTCTTTTGTTTTTAAAACTTTTTTACTCTCCTTGTAGTTGAGATAATTTGGCCTTATATGCTTAAGATGTTTATGTTCATAACAAATTATTTCTTCATGGGAGACCATCTTCTTTTTTTATTTCTTATTATTTTCAAAGCATTTACCTACATTTTTTTTATATAATCTAGATAATTTTTTTGAGATAAGAGCCACCTCACTTGAGATTAAGAAATCTGAGTTTGTAAATGAGTCAGTTACAAATACTATTATTTTTTCCTTCTTTTTCTTCTAATTCTTAATCACAAGTTCTTTATCCCTTCTTCTTGTAAGCTCAATTTTATTTATCAAAAGCTCACCAAATAAATTATCTAATGGCATAAATAAAATATTTTTTACTGCTTTCAACATCGTCACCAATGGATTATATTATTGAGCAAGAATTCATAGAATCTTCCTCACCTATTCACTAGTAAAAAATTCCTTACAAAGATTAAACAAACCATTAATAATATCTGTAAATCTTGTAAACATAGCTTTAATACTTTCATCTGAATTCATTCGAAATAATTCATACATATGAACGAGCATATTGATTTTAGTCTCTTTAACTTGAGAAGCACCCTCATACGTAACTTCAGATTTAGACCAAATATTATGTGTCGTTTTCAAGTTAGTGATTCGATTATATTTAGAGGCACCCAAACCCTAACACAAAATATTCATAGCACCTTAATTAAGTTGCATTCTATGTTTTTCTTTAGGGTCGAGTTCACATAATTATTTTCTCACTTTTTCTTTATTAATAATCTTAGTTGAAATCTCAAACATATTTTTAACATCCCAAATTTTCAAATCAATAGATTCTAAAAATAAATGCATATGATTCTTTTAATAAAGATAAAACTCACATTTAAACAAAAGTAGTCGATGTCACGAAACTCCCTCGATTAAAAATGCATTGTCCTTATCACAAGGCAAAGTCATGAGGATCTTGCCTTAGAAATTTTTTTTTTTTTTTTTTTTTTTTTGCCTTAGAAATTTCTTTCTTTTAGCAGAAACCTCACTTTGATACCACTTATAAAAAGTGTGAGGCAAAACGAATAAGAAGGGAATTATGAATTATGTATTTAACAAATTTTTTCGGTTACAAAAATTAGAAGAAAAACTTTTTTGAGCTTAAAATATTTTTCTTTTATCAATGAAATAAAATTGCTAAGTAATAAATGAAATGCACACAAAATTTTCTAGGTAGTTTGGCCAAAACTCGTACCTACATCCACCCTCAATCCCCGTTAGGGCTTCCACTAGCCACACCCTTTTGTCAAAGTCGATAGGGGTAAACCAAATACATATTGGTGCTCCAATAAGACACCAAAATTAGAGAAATTTAGATTATTCAAAAAAGTTTGAAACTTTATAATTTTTTATTTACAAAATGTCTAAATCTTTAATTCCTTAAATAAGGGTGACACTACTAATGAATGAAGTAGATGTTACCAGGAAATAAATAGATGATTATGAATGAAAGTAAATAAATAGAGATTGAGGAAATCCTTTGCTCTCGTAATTACATAGAAGTTTGTTGCTCACAGTTTGAACTTCAATTGGACTTGTATAAAAATTTTCAAGCTTGATTCAATATTTTTTATATTTTGTAATGATCCCAATTTATAATTGAAATGAAAAAAACCCAAAATAACTCCTTCAATGGCTAGAATCAACTTTTCGAAAGGCTACTATTACAGTGGAGAAGATAGTATAACTGTCATCTGATTACACAAACAGATATAGTGATAGCAATCAGATCGGCTTAAATGGTAAAGGGTAAAGATCTAATAACAATAAGATAAGATTTAGAGCATTGGATTCGAAAATCAAATGGACAGTGACGATGATAAAGTTATTATTCACAAAGATAAAGAGTTTCTTAACCATTCGATCAAGCATTACAGATAAATGGTTGAAGATAAAAGATTGTTCACAAATGTGGATGCGATCTGGATCATTCGATCACAAAAATTCTTTATCAATCAATGTAGAAACCTTAAGTTTGGCAAAGCTTATTTTAGTCCAACATTACGAAATTGCTCAACTATTTTATACTTATAATACATTCAATGCATATTATTAACAGCCTAATGGGGTTGGTTACTGAAGTGTTTCGTGCTAAGGAAATCCCACAAGAGGGGTATTTAAAAATTTTATGAATTTCGAAATTAAACTTAAAAACCTTTAAGCAAGAGTAAAGAGAGTTGAACACACAAATTTTTAAGTGGTTCGACTCAAAACCGAGTCTACGTCCACCCCCAACCGGTGTTGAGAAAAATCCACTAAATGCACCGATTACAAGTGAGGTTTTTCCTACGGTTCACCTCAAACCTACTTGGGATTTTTACTACGGCTAATCCCAAACCTACTTGAGTTTTTACCGGGCTTAACTCAAACCCGGGGCTTTTGCACAACTGCCGGGATGCCCTTGCCCCAAAACGAAAAATACGAAAAATTGGCAAATAACTCAAGAGAAATAGGAGAAAAGAGGAGGCACACACAATCGACAAATTAGAGGGATAGAAATTGAGAAATGATTGAAAAACCTCTAATTCCAAAAGCCTTCTTGCCGCTTTGCTTTTTGAGCTTGGATGCACCGTTTTTGCTTGATTGCTCGAATTTTGAGATCTGAAATCTTTGGAAAATTTAGCAAAGGTTAAACTGAAAAATACATCAATTTTCCCTATTTATATAGCTCAAATTTGAGCTCTAAAAACACCCTCAACGGCTCCAAAAATTAATTAGCCGTTTGGGCAACGGACGGAAAGCAGCCACCGTCCGATCCGGGCCCAAAAACGAACGACGCAGATTGATTTTGCATTTTACTGTTCGGGCTTAATCCAGAGCGTTGGATCCGGGCGCGTAATCGAACGGCACGGATTAAATCTCGCGATTACCGTTTTCGCGATTTAATCTCGTGCGTAGGATCCGGGCGCTGAATGAACGACGCCGATTAAACGGCCGTTCGATTTTGATATGGAGCGTTGGATCCGCGCGGTGAACGAACTGCGCCGATTAACCTTGCGAAACAGCCGTTCGAAACAATTCTCGCCCGTTGGATCTGGGCGGGCTTGATCTGCGCCTTTGGATCCTGCCGAAGTTATAAGGTGGGATTTTTAGTCCTACACTGCAGAAATGAAATTGGTACATTGCTTTATAAAGAATTTGCGCCCTGTAACTTTGGAGCCTCTGTGGGGTTGGCTCCCCCCTTCCTTGACTGGGACTTCACCACCTGGTTCGGGTTGACTTAGCCAAGCATTGTTCATTGACCGTTGACCGCGCTGCAGTTTGACCTAGCCGAGCTCCTCTCGGCGGGCTTGGCTTAGCCAGGCACTGTTGAATCGACTGTTGACCAGCGCTAGCCGAGCTCCTCTCGGTGGGCTTGGCTCGCCCTTTTCGGGTCAACCAAATTTTTTATTTTTAGATTAAATTTTTAATTTCTAAAAGACCTGGACGGGCTGTTTTTGCGCCGGGTCGACCCGCCCATTGCTACAGTGCATTTTCCCGAGACTTCAACTATTTTAGGGTATTTTTGACGAATTTTTGTGCCAAAAATTTGAATATAAGTGTATAAAAATAATTTTATATTCTTATAGTATTATAAGTTATTTAAATAGCTACAAAAAGAAATTCATGAAAAACAATTCCAAAATAATATTAAAAAATCAAATACTAATGTCTATACATTTTGTCAAATATGCTTGGCCCAAAAGTCAAAATTCAGTATTAAATAAATTTAAAATATTTTTAAATGTTAATACTACTAATGTGCCTCATAATCTCAAAGTTTGGACATATCAAATTCAAGAGAAATAAAAAGAAATTCAATTATAAAAAATCTTGCGCATGTCTCAAATTTCCTTGAAGTATGCCATGACCTCAAGGCCCTTAGAGACCATTATTTTAGACATCTAAAGTACATGGCTTGATTTAATTAATTATTAACAATTTTACTTAAAATCAAGCTCAAATAAAATATACACATTTATGCTTGACTCATCAAACACAAGGGTGTAACAGTTACCCCCTGGTGTTCTCGAGAGGTCATGACCCGAGTCGCCAGCTGAGCATATAGGGTCTAACTAGACCTGATTTGCAAAAATTGAATAATGAGTTTGCCTGACTCGTTTCGTCTAAGTTAATTCAATAATAATGCCTTGAATCGATTCACCCAAGGACCACAACAGTAATCTGATTTAACCGATACTCGGGCTTGACCCATCTTGATTTCGATTGGGTTCTTGGCCTGTGGGTTCCCTAAAGGACCATGTACCCTTCGGGCCACTCAACCCTTGGGAATTTTTTTAATAATAAAATTTTTTATAAAAAATATTGTATACTAAAAAACTAAAATACCTTCAAATAAAACGTAACTTAAACCAAATTCATAAATTTATGAAGGATGATAGCCTTATGTGCCACAATTATGAAGAATTTAAGATTTAACTTGCTAACCTTAAAGACTAAGAAATAAAGTTCTTTATAGATTAGCCACTCCACAAAGATCTTTGTCTTTGGCTCCAAAGTTAACAGGTTAAGCTATTAAATTGCATTCACTGTTATGTTGCAACAGTCTTTGCTTTAATAAATTTAGATTACTGAAAAAATACTAAACTTAACAAGATATCAATAAACACTTGATCTTTGTTTTGTGATCATCATCTCAAAGGATACAATAGTATCAAGGTGATGGATACAATAGTGCTCCAATAGATATGATGTAATATTTTATAGATCATTATAGGTAAGTTAAGAGTTCTCAGTTAGAGGCTTACTCTTCTAACAAACTAAAAACTTTTTAAGTATATAATCTTTGGTTAGAATTTTTTTATGATCTAAAATTTCTTCCATGTTATCTTTATTTACTCTCAAGGCTAATGTTGTGGTAAGAATAGATTCACTAAATATAGGAAAATCAAGTTCAAATAGCTTACTAGGTATTAGATGTAACATCTTGTATGGGACTAAATCCTTAACATTAAAGTTGTATTAATTTCATAATCTTATGACAAATCCAACACATATGCATTAGCTCTTAACTTTTGAATAATCTTAAAAATTCTAGCTTTATGCACTTGTAATTTCTTATAAGTTTTAAAAATAAACTATTTTGACCTAACTCTAATTATAACATAATCTCTTTTATAAAATTTATTAACCTTTTTTAGCATCTACTAGTTTTTTTATATCTTTTGTCATTTAGATGAATTTTTTTAGACATTGTTTAATGAGAGAGAAAAATTGAGATAGAAGTCTGAAAGTTCATTGGTAAGGGAAAAAGAACAATGAGAGATCTTGGCTTATTACCTTGTCAAATTTCAAAAGAACTTAGACCAATATTATGATTCACAAAATTACTGTATGCAAATTTGGCTTGTGAAAATAGTTGATCTCAAAACTTAGGTTGGTTTCCTATCAAGCTACCAAGAAGATTTCTTGGACTATGACTTACTATGTATGTTTGTCTATCTATTTGTGAGTGATAGTCTAAAGAAAATTTTAGATTGGTCAATAATAAATACCATAAGATCTTCAAAAAATAACTAGCAAATTTTACTTCTTAGTCAAATACTTTTGTCATCCTATATGGTTGTTCTTTAATTTTTATGTTGGTGCTAAAATATTGGTATGCTTCTAGTTGTCTTGTAGTTGTGGAGTTATAGGGGGCATGTAACCATTAAAACTATGAAATTTTTTATTTTTTTCTAATTCTTGCTCAAAATTTTCATCAAACGTTAAGACTCTTCTTTTTATTATTATTATTATTATTATCTAAGTTCATAATTATGGATCTCTTTGGATAGTTGGTAGCTATTTGTCTCTTTTTATGACACTTAAAATATGTTATTCAAGATTGGTGGGTTGGTGTGAAGAAGGATGCAAAAAAGTATATGGTAATATATGTTTAGTAGGTTTAGTTGGTTTAGAAACTATGGTAGATAGGACAGATGAAGTGCAAGTATGAATGAGTTGCAAAATGGTAATTTGGGCCTTTGGAGGGTCTGGCTTGTCATTTCTCTTAAAATAAGAAGTTATACTTTATCATATTTTTAGTTATGTAATAGGCTTCTTTAAGTTATTAATACTTCTCAAATTAAGCATAGCATATATATATTCTTTTAAACCTTTTCTAAAATGGAAAAGTATTACCACTTGGGTTTATCTATATCGCACTTACGTTTATAATCCTTAAACTTGTTAATATACTTCTCAATAGATCTATCATCTTGAAAAAACCTTTATTATTTATCTAATATTTTAAAATTATAAGTTATTAAAGCAAACTTATTATACAACCTAATATTAAGGTTTCTCCAAGTTTGGGATATTTCTTCATCATTTTTAGCATATTGTCATTCTAAGTTTTTAAAGAATCTATAAGTGGTACTAATGAGTTTAGTTTTAATAAATCAATATTTTTTTGCTCACTCATTTGGTGCTAATTAAAGCAATCATCTATACTAGTTTGTTAATCTATGTAATCCTTAAGATCAGAACTATCATTAAAACTTTAGCATCTAGTTTTACATTAGGGATATACTCTCTATCTTGAGACCTCTTAGTTCTTTTCTCTTCACTAGACATATTTAGATCATCATTTTGGTTTGACACTTCAAAAGGTTTATTTATTCTTTTATGATTGTGATTTTTTCTATAGATATCTTGGTCGAATTCATTAAAAGGATCATCATGTCACTTATGGTTCCTACATCTCTTATGATTTTTTTCTTATAAATTATTGGGTGTGGTACTTCTTCTCTTATTCTCTTTCTCTTCTAGGATTTGGTTCATATTATTAATTTAAGAGGATTTATTTAACCATCTATGTGAATTGGATTATTGATTGAGATATTTCTAGTATTAAGTTCTAGTTTAAATTTTTTCTTTAGCTTTGGATTAATTCTTAATTTTGATTTATCATTTGATAACTAAACATTATGATCATATAAAAGTTTGACACATAAGGACTATCAAAGAAGGAGAATAATCTGAGATATTTTTTTTTAAATATATATTTATTATTTTTTGTTTTTAAATTATAAAGACAAAGTGACCACAGCTATAGACCACCAAAGTTGAGATGGAGTGTGCTTCCAAAAAAATGATGAGTTATTAGATTCCTAAATTTTTTAGATCACCTCTTAAATAAAACCAAAAGTTCTTAAGAAAGATGATGGAGGGTTGTATCACTACTTTTATATCATCTTATAAGATGATTTATAAAAAAACATGTTAAAAGTTCTTTAATGGATACACTAAACAAAAGATTTTTTTTTAGTAGAAAAAAATTTAATAGAATTTTTTTAATAAAAACTACACTTTTTAATATTAATTAGAAAATTATGTGTTTTTGATATTAAAGTTGATGTAAGATAAATTAAACTTCTACCAATATTTAATTTAGAGTTTACAATACTAGATATGTTCAATAAGATTATTAGAAAATATTAAAATATATCATATATTAATTAGAGTTATGTGACGTATGATATTTTATAATTGTTTAGAGATTAGTCTTCAAATTTGTAATGTAGATTTTTAAGTAAAATAGATGATAACATGTTAAGAGTTAAGCATAAAATCTAATTAAATAATTTTATCATATCTAATTTTATACAAATAAAATAAAGACTTTAAGGTAAACTCAGTTAACATACTTTAATAAAAGAAAGAGTAATTTTAACTTTAGATTATTACTTAGAAATTAAAAGTTGTAAAAAGAGTATACATTTTTGGTGATGATGGCTTGTAGTTCTCTTTGAAATTGGTGTGTAGACCACTAAAGATGGAAATATTCGATGAGGTTGAGTTTTAGGTTAGTAAAGAAGCTTAATTAAAGGGGTAACAAGATAGTAGGCTAGGAGTTAAAGCCTTGTTGAGTGGGTGACAGTTTTGTGATTGGATTAAGAGAGTAAAAGGATAGGTGAAGGCTTACACGTGTTGGCGAAAGCAAAATTTGTTTGGTTATTGACTCTCTAGATGGAAGGTCTCTCACCTTTGATCTTTGTCTCTCGCAAGGGTTTAGTTGGTTGTTAGTTCTTTCAGTGAAATGTCTCTCATCTTTAATTCTTGTCTCATAAGAGGAACTTGAAATCTCTTCAACTAGAGTTGTGAATACACTCTTTGCTCACAAAGGTTGAAGTATATAAATAAGATAAATTTTATTTATTAATTATAATATAATCATAGAGCCTCTCCTATTTATAAATAAATGAGAACTCAATACATATAAAAATGTATATTTGAAAAATATCATAAGCATAGAAAAGAGAAAAGGTAAATTTATAGTTAAATTACTTGAGAATCTAAAAGAGATATTTAAAATTCTATAACATTAACTCTTAATAGTTTAACTAGATTAAATATAAAGATATAAGAAAAGATAATTTTAAAGTTAAATTATTTGAGAATCTAACAAGATTTTTAGAATTCTTTGGCATTAACTTGAAGTGAGTCAATCATATTAAATATAAAATATACAAATGTATGAAAAAAGTTATAACATAGAAAAAATCATATAATCATACACTATGATGATCTGAGGTCAATGATGATGCGAGTGGGATACCAATTATAATACCTCAAATTTTGAAATATTATGGTGGAAGTTCTTTAGTTTTTTTGTAACAGAAACATGATATTTTAAATTCCTTTATTCTATTAGTTTGATATTGTGGGCATGAAATGTATATTAAATAATAGATCTAAATGATATTTATGATATGTCTTGGAATATGTGTCACAAAAATAGTATTTTAAAATTATATAATGAAAATATTTTTAAAAAGAATAATTTAATGGTATTTGTTTCGTGTTAGTCGATGTCCAATTGGAATTGTCATGGATTTTTTAAGGTATTATATAATTACTAATGTATTATAACTAAATATTTAAATATAAATATATGTAAATTGACTAATAATTAAATAATATTATAATTACACATAAAATTGAACTTAAGCGATAAAATTTAACTTAAAATATTGATACCTTTCCTTCCGGTTGCTGGCGACCACAAGCCCAAAATCTTCATTGATTTCACACGGGAAGCTTAAGAAAACTTAAAAAATCGTTAATTCAAGGAAAGAGAAGCATTCCTCTAGAATCAATGTTTCCATTGTAACGCTCACTATAAGATATTTCATCGTCCAAACGAAAACAGTGAGTTATGGCTGAAAAATCTTTTTTTGTGTACTAATGAGGACGAATTAAAGGTGAAATTTTAATTTCTTAGAAGATTAATTATCTATTTAGGATAACTTGCAAAATTTAGTTTTGCCTTAATTAAGCATAGTTCCTAGTCATGACAGTCAAAATTAAGCTATATGTGTTTATTTCTATTAATAAAAAATTGGTATTTTAGAAAATTGTGATAAGAATTATTTTTGGTTAAATTTGGGAATTTAAAGTTCTTGGTTGTAAATACAAAAATGTGAAGGAAAAGTCAAGATCGAAATGGTAAATCAATTTAAGAGGTAGATATTTAACACATAGATCTGGTGGTTAAGTCGATTAACTGTAATGTAAGTATGTTTATTTATTTATATTATGTGAGTATGTTGAAAAAAGTGATATTTCTTATTTATGATTATGAAATTGAATCTATTAATATATTTGAATTTGAATAAAAATATTTGTATATCTTATTATTGATAAATAAGTAATATTCATATCATAATAAAAAATAAAAAAATATGCTAAAATATGAGAAATATATTATTATTTATATGATATGATACATGAGAATGACATATTGAATGAAAATGATAAATTGATAATAAATATAATTTTTTCTACGATGTTATCTCTTGGCTCAGATGTAGTTTTTAGAGCCATATTATTGATGATTGATATGATGTCAATAGGTTGATATGCCTATGGGTAGAGGCTTACCTATTAGATATAGTTTGATGAGTATGAATATGAACATAATATGATAACTCATTTGATATAGTATGATAGGTATTGATATAGACATGATAAGATAACCTATTAGATATAGTCTGATGGGTATTAAGTAGACATAATATGATAACCAATTAGATATAGTCTGATAGATATTGATATGGATATGATATGATATGAGTAGGAATAATTTTTAAAGAAAAATAAGATCTAAATTAAATTAAGAAATGAACTAAGAAAAAAATTGAATAAATAAATAGAAGAAATAACATAAACAAAAGAAACTACAAATCAATTAGATAAGTTATTTTTTTATTACTATTATTTCAATTTTATATAGCTATTCTTTCTTACTTACGTCATTTATTATCTAGTTTATAGCTTTTTTGTTTCTTAAATTTATTATATTATATTATTTTAGCATTTATGATTTATCTACTGAGCTCTTTGAGGCTTATTCTTCTTGCTTATATTATAGGCCAGCCAAGTTCACAACATCGAGATAAGGATTCTAGAAAGATTGAGGATTTAGGTATGTAGTGAGTATGTGTTTAGAAATCTGTCATGTGACTATGATATAATTAAATTTTATTACTAGTCGATATTATTATATTATTGGAGTATTTATGATGTATATTTTATATATTTTGTAGATTGTTTGTGATTTCATTAATAAAATATGTGATATGGATGTGGACGTTAGTTTACATTTGATGTAGATGATATATTTTATTATTTTGTGATATAATTATCAATATATATGTAATAATAAATATTATATATATAAAATAGATAATTTATAGGAGAGATTCTATCTATTTATTTTTTAGATTTAAAATAATTTAATTAATTATGAATATTATGAAAAAGAAATTAGGTTAAAAATTTGTCTCATTCATCACTCCCTACTTATGAGTTTAGGTAGGGCGTGGCACCAGCAGTGGATAAGATGGATGACGGTAGTTTGCGATAACCAGAGGGTGGTAGTTGATGGGTGGCTTGGTGATATTGGGTGGTTGAGGAGCAGCGAATGGCCTAACGATCATGGGTGACCAAGTGATGTTGGATAACTAGGTAGTAGTGATTAGGTGATGATGGAAGACTGATGATAACGGGCAAAGCATGCACAGGAATTGACATCGATGATGACATATTTTATTGTGAAATATGTTTGGATGAATAGAATAAAAATAACATATATAACCATAAGAAAAAATAGACAATTATATTCGATCCTTATGGTTGACACAAAGATGACTAATCAAAATAAGATTTAACTCAGGTACAGTTCTGAGTTCGAATGAGACTGGTACGACACCAATGGGTGTGTGTTTGTGAGCTAACCCAAGACATTCTTGCATCAACTTTGATGTCATGGTTATGGATGCAACTTATTAGTTTATATAATGAGAAGTGTGTATATTTGGTTAGTTTTATAATTTTTCATGACTTGTATTACTATATGTACATAATTAGCAGTCATTATTATTATACGTATAAAGGTATACCTTTCATTCTAAATTCATATCATTTGTAATTTCATTCAATATGTATAAATTAAAATGTCATGTTTATGCATATATTGATGTATTATGTTAATATATGTTTATTTTCTGCTTCTTATTTCAATTTTATTTACTTGACATCTCAAAAATAGGTTACATTCTAATTACTCATTTCCCTTTGCATAATGCATCACAAATTAGAAGCAATATTACTAAAAATAAGTTATTCAATAGTTTCTTTTATTCTTCTTGCATTCTTTAGTGTTTTATATGCCTTTTCCTTTTGAGCATATAATATGGATAGCAAGCTGTACTATACATTAAGCCATTACTCAATCTTGCAAACATCCATCCTCTTAGAATGTTAAAATAAGATTTATTTATTGTATGTTATTTACAATATATTGTTTGTTTAGCTTGGGAAAATAGGCTTCAATTAAAAGGGTAATACTTTCCTCTCTACTGCATCATACTTAACTTAAATGTATTGTTTTTTATTACTAATGTAAGAAGCATTCATTTTTCATATCAACAAACCTTACAATTCTTCTAGTTGTATTTTACTCATGAACTAAATTTGTTATATGTATAATATTAATGTATCATATATTCTTCTAAAAAATAATTTTTTCCCTATTTTTAAATTTAACATACAATTTGTTATATGAAAGCATATCATATATTGGGTTTGAAAACTTCACTTTAATCATAGAACAAACTATTCTCTCATTATATCTCTTCCTAGTTTTTAAGATAACAAAAATAAGACACAAACATATAAAATCTTAACTTTTTCACAAGAAAAACCATTATCCAAGAATTTGACAATGCATTTAGGGTTGTCCATTTGTTAAAAAGTAGCAAGGAAGGTACCAAAATATTTAACAAATTTATTTTCTTCCCCAATTTTTTCTTTTACTAGAGTCAACTCTTGCTGTTTGGAATAGTTCCTAACCACTTAACTTTTAATTTCTCCTTACTCGACCCTTTCTCAACAGCTAGAGATCAATGATATGTGTCATTCCTCTTCTTGAAGTTTCATGATGTTTCTTGAGGTCTTTTCTCAATTGCTTCACTCACAAGCTTTTCTTTTAACCCTTGGATCAGCTCGACATTCTTGATTTTTAGGTCACTATAACAACGTTCGACACAATGACAACTTAGTCTTGGTCATGCTTTTGTATGAATTGATGGTATTCATTACTACAATCTCAACATGCAAGGCTAGGGTTATGATTAAAGCCAACTCTAATATAATTTCATTCTTATTTTTGTTATGAGAGCCACACTAAATAGTTTGAAAATTATGAATATTTGTAAATAATTTTAATATCATAACTATTTGAATTCATATGCATTGCACAATCATCATCATGATGTTGATATATTTGTCATGATTTAAATTTTATGATATTTTTCTTTCCACTAATATAACTTAAGAATTTATGAACAATAAAAAAAATGTGTTTATCATTACAATAAGTTGTGACATAGATAATTGAACTCATTATTAATTTTAAATTATATGTTTGATTATATTGAATTAACTAGGAAATTAATAATTAAAAATAGCCCCAAGCTTTGCGGCTCTCCTCTCTTATATAATTCAAAAAGAAAATAAAAAAAAATGAGTAAAAATGGATTATTGAGAGTAATAATCCTGTGATCCAATGGTCAACTTGTTATCAAAAAGTGTGCAAAATCACGATTGTAGCAGTAATTCAGGCAGTTCTAAGTTCTTTCCGATATCCCGAGTTCATGCCTGTTCGCCGACGGTCTTTTCTGCATCTTGGAGCATAACAAGATCCCCCCTTCTTTTTTGACGCTCACATAAGGAGTAGAACTTTGAAAGTTTACGTGACCCAATTGCCTGTTCGATTCGCTCTGGTCTTCTTCATCATTCGTCTCGAAGAATGATCGGTCGATCAAATCTTCTGTTTCAGCTTTAAAAGACTTCGCAGCTGCGGCGGTGTTCTTCCTGTAAGCTGTTCGATATTTTTCTGTCAGTCTTTGAACTTGCTATTGTTTTCGCTAATTTGTCTGCGGCAATTCGTTTTCCTCGTTCATATATATGCCAGGACTCCCCGATGTGGACCCATTACGTGATGACAACCTTATGGAAGTGAGAGATAGATGGAAAAATAGTTGTTAACATAGAAGTGTCGAATTACTGTTTACAGAAAAGTTAGGATATGACACTTACATGAATGTGGTTTACTGATCTCATTAGCATATTTATTGTAGTTCATTCTGTTTTGATTTCCTTGTGCCTAGTGTTTTTCAACTTTTGATTTCTTTAGAAATTTTTCGTGGAAGGGTATGAACATAGTTTCACATCCTAGAAGCAAATAGATTCAACATGGCTTCGAGAGCAATTGCTAGAAGAAGCAAGTGCATCCTGCAGCATCTCAATGGAACTTTTCGTTGTTGCTCTATTGTTTCAAGTTCTGGGCACAGTAAGCTCTCTCATGATGCAGAGACGAGGTTTTTTGATCATTTATCTGAACGGAATCACATCGATATTGATATTAAACGGGAGAGCAGCAAATTTTTCGTTTCTAGAGAGGAACTATTGGACGTATCACTTGCAAGATCTCCGGGAGGGCTTCCTTATGGGATATCTATCCTGGATAGACCGTATGGAAGATCAGAACTCCTTCCTTTAGGAGTTCGAGGATTGTCGCATTGTGTCCGCATGTCATCAACAGCAACGGCTAAGCAACCTGTAATCAGTGGAGAAGAACATGTTGAACATCAAGAATTAAAACAGAATAAAGAAGCGTCACCTGAGGAGTGTGATGAGGCTGTTGAAGACTTGAGCACTGCAAAAGCCAAAGCAAAGGCTAAGCAGCTACAAGAGACCCAGAAAGACGATCAATCAATTATTATGAAGTTTTGGGCTAAGCTATTAGGGATTGGTCCAGCTTTGAGAGCAATTGCTTCTATGAGCAGGTGCCAACTCTTCTCTTTGGTTTTTGTTATGCTAATTGCTGGGACCGTATAGGGCTACCATGTTGTCAATGACTATATCAAATCTTTTTTTTTCAAGGGAGGATTGGGCCAATAAGTTTCGCCACTGGAAGAATGAATTTGTTTCTACTATGCAACACTATTGGCTTGGCTCCAAGTTACTTTGGGCTGACATACGGATTTGCTCAAGATTAATGCTGAAGCTTGCTGGAGGAAAGAGTCTTACTAGAAGAGAAAGGCAACAGTTAACTCGCACTACTGCTGATATCTTCAGGCTGGTGCCCTTTGCAGTTTTTATCATCGTTCCATTCATGGAATTCTTATTGCCAGTGTTTTTGAAGTTGTTCCCTAACATGCTTCCTTCAACTTTTCAAGATAAGATGAAGAAACAGGTAATGCATGTAGATGCTCTTTGGAAAATCCATCTTAAAATCTTTTAAATAATAGCCTTTCAGACTGTGGTTTCAATTTTAATATTGTATACTCTTAGTGACTTCCTGATTATATGAGCTTACTAGTTCAGATTTTAATATTTTAGTTTACTTTTTAAGAAAAACTTGTCAAGTTTTGTATGATATGTTTGCTTCGTCCATTGTTTAGTCTGAATTATAATCACCACCTACAGTTGTTTCTCATTTTTGTGCTGTGATGCCCACTTACAGGAAGCACTTAAGAGGAGGCTCAATGCCAGAATTGAGTATGCAAAGTTCTTACAAGACACTGTTAAAGAGATGGCAAGTGAGGTACAAAGAACAAGAAGTGGAGAAGTAAAACAAACGGCAGAAGATCTGGATGAATTCTTGAATAAAGTAAGCCATTCATCATAATTTCATGCTTTATTGGCATTTATATTGAAGCACAACTGCTTATTTTTCCTTATGCAATTTTTTTTTTTATAAAAACTAGGTGAGGACTGGTGCTCGTGTCGCTAATGATGAAATTTTGAGTTTTGCTAAACTCTTTAATGATGAGTTCACTCTGGATAATATTAGCAGGTTGTTCCTAAGATGGTTATTGTTGATTTCATGGATTACCATTTTATTTCTTTAGCTTACTAAACTTATTGTTTGATCCAGGCCAAGATTGGTCAATATGTGCAAATACATGGGAATCACACATATTGGAACTGACAAATATTTGCGATTTATGCTTCGAAAAAAGCTGCAAAGGTCAGCAAAGTACATTTAGTTATAACCCTCTTTTTGGCCCCCAAATGCTGTTTGGAATGAATCAACTATGACACAAACAACAAACGCTGTTGTTTTATGTTCTATATTTTGTCAACAGGATGAGTTTAGTGAGTTTCAAATGTGTTTAGTGTGTTATTCCTTTCTTTTTTTTTTCTATTTGTTATATTTCCTACAAATGATATCTTGAAATTATGCCATCACATCATTAGAGTAGTACCATTAGTTATAACCCTCTAATTGGCCCCCAAATGATGTTTGGAATGAATCAACTATGACACAAACACATTGTCTTTTGTTCTATATTTCGTCAACAAGATGAGTTTTGTGAGTTTCATAATGTGTTTAGTGTGCTATTCCTTTCCTTTTTTTTTTTCTCTTTGTTATATTTCCTACAAATGATACCTTGAAATTATGCCATCACATCATTAGTAAGTTGCATTACATTTGAACAAGTGCACCTTTTCAATAACTTAAAATCTACTAAATTATGACCCACCCACAAGTGTTTAAACGTAGAGAATAATGACATATTCAATTATTTTAAACCTTTCGTATCATCCCTGTTGATTGAATGGAGGTGTAAATTTTATGACCTCACCTTTTGGATATTACTATAGTTCAAAATATGTCCATTCTGGATGTGAAAATTATTTTAGCAGCTGGTTAAAGTATTCCTCATTTTTCATCTTAAAAAATGTTAGTTTTTCTTAGAGGATGCCATTAATTCTTGTTACTTAGGTTGGTAATTACGTTCTTAAATTCTTTAAAATAAACAATTTGATAACTAACAACTTAATCTTATTCAATTTCTACTCGGCCTGATTGGGCTATTTTAAATAATTGGGTGAGCCTTAGGTATTATTTATGTCTAGAGAACTTTACCATGTGAGATTAGATTTGCTTTGTGGATGAGGGGCATTTGAGGGGAATGCAGATGCTTTCTTTTTGGATATCTTGGTTTTGTATAGGCAATTTATGACTGGACCTTAATTTATTGAGATACACATCTTGTGACATGTCCATTTAGATAGGGGTGGGAATAGGCCTTAGTTCTTTTGCTATGGGCATAACCATAGGGTTCAAGATTTGGCTAATTATCTTGATGTCTGATTCAGAAGGCTGGCTTGAAGGTTCTTTTTTTGTGGCAGCTGAAGAGAGAGCGTGTCTGATAAGGCCAAATGGGTAGACTAAACAGGTTCTCCTACCATTGGACAAGATTTGGATGACTGAATGTACCATGAGTAGCTGCATTTTCTCTATGCTACTATAGACTATAACAAGTAAAATCTGATATAATCGAGCTTAAAGAATAAAATCATGCGTATGTTTGGTTATGGAAAAAACACATACAATTTATTTCCCAGGAGCTATCATGCATTGTTGTGTCTATTTATGGAGCCTTTTCCCTCGTTGGTTACTGAATCATGTATATTAGCTTGGTGTGGAAAATGGTATAGCATCCAAAACCTGCACTGGAGTAACTTGTTATGCTTTTCGTGCAAGTAATTGCCAGATTTTTTATTATTTTGGTAATCCCAATGCAAAAGGAACTTGAGCATTGGTGGATAATGTTTATCGTGGCAATGAATGGATCTTGGGTTGAAGGAGTTGTGATGTTTTGATCAAACCTTGCAAGGGTTTATGTGCCATCTTTTCTGAAAATGCTAGGAATGATAAAATAATAGTCTTTATTTATTTCTTATTATGCATGTCTTTATCTTGCTTTTAAGCAAAACTGAATTCAGCTACTGCCTGAATTTTTTGGTGTAAGAACACATTCCAAACTTTTTTTGTGTCATTAAGCTTCTTTAAATACCGTCAATGGTGAATTATTTTTGTTTATTGTAACTGAATGAAATGATGAAGCATAGTTTGAAGAACTTACTGTGATGGCTTTTTAATGTCACATTTATGGTTTTTGATATATCAACGTTGTTTTTGAGACTTAGAACTTCTTTGCAACTCTAGCATCTTCTTTGCTGTGCATTCTATTAGTGCAGTTGATATGAATATTATGTCTACTTTCTAAAATCTAACGGTAAAAGAGGGAGAAAATGGCCGATGTTCTTTGTGAACAAAAAGTGCCTAACGTTCTTTACCTTTGCAGGATAAAGGAAGATGATAAATTGATTCAAAGAGAAGGCGTGGAGTCCCTTTCAGAGGAAGAGCTTCGTCAAGCTTGTCGTGAGCGTGGCCACTTGGGGTTGCTTTCAACAGAGGAGATGCGCCAACAGGCATGCCCTGTATTCCTTGCTGACTGATATTATATATAGCTTTGCTTTGGGTGTCAAAAAGTTTCCTTTATGCAGAAATGCATATGAACTATGCTAATTGTGCATTGATTATATTTAGTGAATGTTAATGAAGTTGCTCCTATAAATGTGATTGTCTTTGTGCTTCTGTTTTCAAATAGTAGAACTATTATGTGCCACACTCATTTTGTCCTAATGGTCAAGGTTTGATTGTCTGCATCTTTTCTATCAGTTTAGCTAAAAAAGAGAAATGAAAAGTTGTTTTTGAAAAAAAAAGGTTTTTGAAATTGTGTGCCTGATTTGAATCTATCAAAAAAATTAGTAAAGCAAAAATATCCTAATTATTAGAACCTAAAACTGAAATCAGCTTACCAATTTATATGTTTCATTCAGCTGCGAGATTGGTTGGATTTATCTCTAAATCACTCGGTGCCATCATCACTTCTTATACTTTCTAGGTAATCTGATCCACCTCAGAAGTGGTACATGTGCTCAATGGCTTCCTTCTATGTCATTAATTTGATTTAATTCCCCAGAGCTTTCACTGTATCTGGAAAACTGAAACCTGAGGAAGCTGTTGTGGCAACTCTGTCATCTCTTCCAGATGAAGTTGTTGACACGGTTGGCACTGCATTGCCGTCCGAGGATTCAGTTTCAGAGAGGAGGAGGAAGTTGGAGTTCCTTGAAATGCAGGAAGAACTTATCAAGGTACATGGTTGGAGCTTCTGGAGTTTTTTTTGTCTTATGTTTTAGTAAGAGAATAACAGGCATGCTACTGAACTTTTCTTTTTTACATTGAGTTTCTTCACATTCTTAGACTCTTAAGAAAGACTTCTTTTATAAGTTATTTTCTCCTATTGATTTGGTTAATATGGCTATTAAGGCTGTATTTTTTTGCTGAATAGTTTAATGAAAAAAATTAGTGTAAGCTATAAAAGAGGAATTCTATTTAGTTTTATTGATTTAGAAAATATTTTTGTGTGCTAAGAAGAGTACTTTGAAAGATAGTAACAAGTTAGTAAGGCATGTATTAAAGTCATTAAGAACATGTATAAAGGAGCAAAAACTTGTATAGGATTTGAGAAGGATTGATTAACAAGTTTCCAATTATACTTGAACTTTGTCAAGGCCTTTGTTAAGTCTATCTTTTTGCATTAGTAATATATGCTCTTGTTAGTCAAATCTAATATAAAATGTCTTAATGTATGATTTTTGTTAATGATATTATACTTATTGATAAAATTAAGAAAAATAAGTTAAAGAAAAATTGGATTTATGGATTACAACTTTGGAGTTCATGAGATTTTGTTGGTAGATTTAAAGTCATATTAGGAGTACAAATGACATAGAGAAGGATATAATATGTTGAAGGATAATAGATTTCATTAGCTTGATCTATAATCCAAAATGATGGTGAATTTGATGTAGATGCTAATAATAAGATCTAAGTTCGTTGGATGTTATGAAGGGTTGATTTTAGTATATTATGTGATTGAAACATTCTATTAAAGATTAAAGACAAGTTTTATATGATAATAAGGAGATTGATAATGTTGTATGGTATGAAATATTGGTTTATTAAGCTTAAACATATGAATGAAATGAGTGATTTGTTAATTTGAGAGAAATTTTATATAGAATTGATCAAAGTTAAGCTTAAGGATAGTAGCTAGATGGTTTTGACACATTAAATGAAAACTATTGTCATGATGTTATTGCTATACTTGAAAAGTTATGATTATAAATAAGTGTATTTGGGAGAAGTTGTCTAGTATTGAGTAAAGATAAGCTTAGAGAGAGTGACAGATGATTTAGACATGCTAAATGGAAGCTACTATTATTATGTGGAGTTTGATATAGATGTGTAGTTTCATATTGTACAAATGATGTAATTTCCATGTGATGAATTTCCCTAGGCATAATGTAAAGATGCTCTAAACACATTTTAATATTGGGCAAGCATAGTGTAGTAATAGGATGCCTTCCAAGTGAATAAATAGTTTATTTACAAAAATACCATTCAACAATATTGACATTATTTTTGGAAAAGTGGGTTGACTGGTGTTTATAATGCAAGTGTGTAGGTATGTGGCTATTGTAGCTTATTAATGAATCATGTCTTGACATGGATGTGGCAACCACTTTTAGGGATCATGTATGGAGAAGATTACTAATTTAAATAGTAAGGATGAAGAAGTGTGCATGAAAGATATCCCCATCTACTTTTTTACTCCATAACGGTTATCTATATTATTGTCATAACAATTACAAGATTTAATCTTAGAGAAAAGGTTGTAATCACTTTCAATTATAGTGAAGATTTTCCATAGTATAGTTTTGGATTTTCTCGAGTCTGAGTTTTCATATAAATTCTTATGTATTAGGTAATGTGGGCTTTGATACATATTGTTAGCCCATGCAAGCACACTTAAGAGGGAGGTTGAATTAGGCGAACTCAAGTTTTTGTAAGAATTGGGTTTAGATTTTTGCACTTATAAAATGTGTAAGCAATTAAGAAAATAGAGTTTGATAGAGTCAAGAACATTGGGATTTTTTGTTTGGTTCAACTATTAACTCTTGGCCAAGATCCACTTTCAAGCACCTCGTTTGAGAGTAGCACTAATCAATCTCTCATTTAATCAAATGAATAGGTAGAGAAGCTTGTACAGTTTTCCATTTGATATTGGGCCCAATTCCCTCCAAAACTAATGCTCTTCACTCCCTCTAGCACAAGGCCTTAGTGTAGGAACTCACAACTTCAATTCCAAGCTTTGGAATAAGGCTGTATAAATCCTGACAACGCCATGTCCTGAGTAAGAATTTTCTTTGTTTGCTAACTGTCCCAGGGGGATCATTTAAATGGAGTGAATTCATACAAACAAAAATTGCAACCAAATCTTTCTTTAAGAGATAAACAACGAAAAATACTCAGACTAAATTAGATGTTATCAAAGTAATCTAAAACTGTGTTGAGTTAAGATATGAATATAGGATGACATGTTTTCAATCATGCACTTGAAACCTTTCCATCATGATCTTGCAATGAAGCCAAATGTTGGCTCAAGAAAATGCATGCAAAAGAATGTTCAAAAAATAGCTTTACCAGTTGTTGTTTTATAGTTTCTTGTTTGTTTCATATTTTGTACATGCCAAAGGGGTCTATTTATGGAATATAATTATGGCTGTTTTAGGTTTCTTGGTTCTCCTCAATATTAAGCTAATTGTTGTTAGTCATCCTCAATGTCTACTTGCCTATTTGTGGTAAGTATCTACTTTTTGGACTAGCCTTTAATGTCTTAATGTAAGTATGTTAGATGGTTCAAGCAAGTCATTCCTGATCCTTTTGATTTATCATTTTGTTTATTGGATTGGTTGATGTGCATTTGGATGAATGTCGAATAACGCAATGGTCTTCTAACATAATTCATTTTTAGCTTAATTATGATCAAATGGTCCAACTAATATCGGACTTGCTATCAGATGCATCATTGGATGCCTATTGGATCATCAAATGGTTATCTGATAGAGATCTTACTTTTGTAACCCAATCTAACTAATTATCAAATTATTTCATCAAATTATCTGACTACTATTGAACCTATCATCAGATTGCTGATTGGATAGTTTGATGACCTTCCAACAAAAGTTTTTAATAGATGGCTCACATTGTCAACATCAGGTCTTATCATTGGATGGTTTGATCTACATCGGATGCAGGACTATTGATGATTCTTTTGCTTAACTTTCACATTTGAAATAATGCATGATTAAATAATATATCTAATATATTTCTCATGCAATTTATAGGTTTACTTCTTGAATAAAGATATTTGACTATTTAAATGTTATTGATACTTTAATCCTATTGACTTAAATAAAAAATTCAATATATGTGGTGCTGATTTATGTATTTTTCTATTAGGTTTGATCCAAGTATTTAACTATTTGAATTAATCTAGGCATTAGGTTCAGTCCATTGCAATTCCTAAATGAGCATTAAATTCATGTCATTGTATGCGTTAGTGAGATGCATGTATGAGCTATATAATCCTTCTTAGATAAGCATTAACCCAATCCTTGCATAAGTCAAGAAATGACCATCTTTAGGCAGTGGACTCATGCAGATCTTGAAATAGTTTCATCAGTTTAATTGAGTTGTCTCATGAATTTTATAAGTTTTATTTAAGTTCTACTCCATTTTATTATAACTTGAAGGATACACTAGATAGATATTAGATCATCATAAGAAAGTATTTAAAGAGTTTGTTATCATCAAAATGAAGCATAATCTTTTAGACTCATAAGGTCAACATCGTGTTCTCTATTCACCATATGTTATTTTCTGTGTGTGGGTACTCAATTTTTCACATTATATATTTTATTATTTTTGGGTGACAAGTGGTTTAGTCATGAGGTTTACCATTGCAATTATTTGAAAAATTTGTCTACAACCAATAAAGATTTGCGATACTTTTATTCCTAGCAATTGATATCAGAACATTGAAGTTTGAATGTTTGTGGTACAAAGTTTCATTTTTGAAAGTTAATGTTTACTTTTTCTTCAAAGAAATAAAAAAAATTCAAGGTTTATAGTTTTGAGGGAAAAGATTTTACTTTGAAAGATACGGATAGAGGACCTTTGCTATTAGTAGAACTTGTACCAATTGATATTTAAAAAAGCTTGAGTCAACGAAGAAAAAACAATTTAGACATGCTTGATTGTCTAATGTTGGGAGTTGTGAGGTTCATTTCGGCTAGAAATGTATCCTTTAACATGGCTAAGGAGATTATAACCAAGGGCTTGATGAAAGTTTTGTGTGACATGTTGAGAAACCCTTAACATCGAACAAAGACCCCTTGATGCAACAATTATTTAATTTGATGTTGGTGGAGGGTTTTTGGTCACAAATGAAATTAGTGCATTTAATTTGATAAGCACATAGTTGAGCTTAATGAGGTTGATGAAAAGATGGCACTGTTTTTACTAACATCTTTTTCTTAGAGTTAGAGCACAGCCATTGTTGTAGTAGGCATTGCTATTAGTTTCAATAGGCTAAAGCTATATAGAACTTTCTTTTGAGTGAAGAAAAAAGGCATATAGGAGACATGTCTAATTCCAGCTTTATCATAGAAGGTAGAGGACTTAGCATATAGTGTTGGCATATTGGTACGGATGTCAAATTTTAAGGACCGCAACGCCTCATAGTTGGAGGAGTTCATTATAGAATTTGTCCAAAAAGGATATCCAAAGCTGGTCCATAAAGCTCCAAGATAAAGATAATAGTCAAATCAGGGAAGATAGCATGTTAATGAATGATATATCTGAGAGCATGAAAGATATTTTGGTGCTAATTGTTGATAGCCCTATTGAGTCATGAACTTTTTGATTAAGAAGCATTGCTCATTTTATGCCATGAAGGCAGTTGTTACAAGACTTCGTTGTAAGAAATCACGAAAAGTTATTCTTGGGTGACAATTTGATATTTGGATATAGTACACGAAAGATTAAGTTTAATGATGTACAATACATTTTGAGTCTAAAGAGAGACCTCTTCAGTTCAATTAGTTAGACAATGTTTGACACAATGCCATATTTGGAGATAGTACATGAAAGATTGTCAAGGGTTCAATGTTGATTGTCTTAAGCATCAAGAATGAAATTTGTTTGTGGCAAATAGCTGTAAAGAAAAAATGGCCTCATCTTTGTCAAGTTTCATTAAAGATCCATGTTTGAGGCATAATTGACTTAGTGACATGAGTGAGAAAGGCACCGAAATTATGACACAGTGATTAAATGCTTTGAATTTTTTTAAAGGTCATTGAGGATTATGTTCTTGGAAAGCAATGATTAATGAGGTTTTTTAAAGACAAGGTAGGAGCTATGGTCAGGCGAGTTGGATTTGCTCCATACCTTCACTTGAAGGATCGATATATTATGTTACCTTCATTGATGGCTCCATAAGAAATGTTTGTAAGTGGAAGGTAGAAGTAGATATTTAGACTGACCATAAAATTAAGGCTTTATGGTTGGACAATGTTGGCAAGTATGATTACACTCTCTTTCTTCGATATTGTAAGGCTCATCTGGTTGATGATGACAATTTCTAGTATGTCACATCAAAACAATGTTCCTATGTTGTTCTAAGTAGATTACATTAATATGAGAATATACTTGCTCAATAAATGACCTTTTGTACGATTGTATTTTAAGTTGCTTTAAGAAGAGTGGATTAAAAAAAGAGTAAGTATGAACCACTTTAGGGTGTTTTTCTTATGCAAATTTCATCTTAGAGAAGTAAGACAATATTGATGTCAATGCTATATGATTCTACTTCATAAAGTATGATTTTTTGTTACCGCTTATGGACTTCAATGCAACATAAAAGTTTCAAGTCAAATGGTGTTATGTTTCATGAAGAATAGTTGTATGAGGATCAATTTTTCATAGAATTAGATAAGTCATTTATAAATTAGAGGTTGATACGAATGGAAAGAATTATTCAATCAAAACAATTGAGACGCTATCATTCATTAATCAAACATAGAGCATATAGATACAAGCAAGATTAGTTTAGATGTAATGATTTCGTCTACTTGTTTGTATCAAGGTCAAGTCATATACCAACTTTGGTTCAAAGGCATTTTCACTACTTACTCTAGACAAATGCTGAATAATTAAGTTGTTTTTTTTATGTCAAGCAAATAAAAGATTTTCTACATGAGAGCTAGAAATAAAAGATTAAATTGCATTACTTGAACAGCATGATTCATGGGAGTTGACTATGTTTCCTGAAGGAAAACAGATGTTATAGAATAAATTGGTATTGAGGCTAAAAGAAGAGTTTGATTGAAGTCAGTGTTATAAGATATGACTCGTGTTCAAGGACTTTTAGCAAAAAAAAAAAAAAAGAATTGGTTTTGAGGAAATATTCTTGATCATAGTGAAGTTAACAACTATACCCTTGACATACTCTTAGAGCAACTTGACTTGAAGATTGCTTTTCTCTATATTGATTTGATAAAAAGGATTACATGGTCTAACCTATAGGCAAGGAGAAGATAGTTTCTATATTCAAGAAAGTTTGTATGGTCTAAAGCAAACTTCCAGGCATTGTTATGCATGGTTTGATCTATTCATGAATAAAATTAGTTACTTCTAGATTGGAATGGATCATTATTGTTACTTAAAATGTTTCGATGATAGTTACATAATCTTGTTGTTCTATTTGGATTATATACTAATGTTTTGCTCAAGTATGAAAAAGATCCATGAGTTGAAGAAATAATCATTAGAGGATTTGAAATGAAAGATCTAGATGTTGTATTCTAGATTCTTGGAATAAAAATTTCAAGGAATATTATCGAAGGAACTTTGGGACACCAAAAATATATTCATTAAGTTCTGAATAGATTCAGTGTTCCATATGCTAAATCCAAAGGTATTCCATTGATGGGCAATTTCAAATTGATGGAGAATAGTCATTGAGTCCGTGGGAAGAGTTGGAATTCTTGACAAAATTTCTTATGCTTTAGTTTTGGGTAGGCTTATGTATTTTATAGTCTTCTCTAGGGTAGACATTACTTAAGTAGTGAGAATTGTTTGGTATTAGATGACGAATCTAGAGTGGTAGCATTAAGAAGCAATCCAATGACTTCAATATTAGAGGGAAACATCTTATATGAGTTTGTGCTTCAAGAGGAATGTCGTAACATTATGGGTGTATGTGATGCTCATCTTGGGGGAGATGTAGATAGCTATAAAAATATCTTTGATTATGTATTTATTATTGGTTATACAACAATAACATGGGTGCATAACTTTAGAAGCTTTTCTATCAACAAGGAAGTTGAGTATATGGTAATTTTAGATGGCAAGGAATAGTATAGTTTAAAAATCGTTTGAAAGAATTCAGGATAGAATGCATGATTATATCTTATTTAGTGATAGTTAGTGTTGTTTGTATTGTAAAAAATCTCATATTTTGTTCTAGGACAAAGCGTATTTAACTCTGATATTATCATATCAAGAATTTGACTAATAAAGGTGTGTCAATACTGAAAAGAATTCTTGGTAAATTAAATCCAATAGATATATTAATTAAGTTATCATCAATAAATTGAGTTTTTATTTTACCTTAGATGGCCCAAGTGGGATTCATGATACTTACATTTTCACAAACTAAACACTAGAGACACTTTAACCTCTTTACTTTCTTTTGATCAATTGAAATGAATGCTAAGACCTTTTTTTTCTTTTGAATTATCTAAGAATCTATGAATAGAGGAAGTGGTAGACTCAAAGGCATAGTAAGAAACTATTAGAAAAGCTATAGAATGCTTGATATAAATGAAGTGTTTTTAATTGGAGTGCAATAGTGTTAGAGGATTTGTATAGTCAATCTCTCTTGATAGGCTTAAGTCTTCTCATTGTTGTATTATCTTTTCTTTTTTATGTGTTTTGTATGGATGTACATGATTCGTTCTTTAATTGATCTGGCCTTGTCTCATGGTCAACTTAAGGATATTTGATTCAATTTGATACAATCTAAGCTTTGGACAAGATGGTTGGATCTAATCCTGATTTGAGCTTGTTGGCTATATATTCAAACTCGATTTGAGACAAAAATAATCTGATTGTGGATTAATTCAGCAATCACTTGTAGTGTTTTGTTGCATATTAGTTGAATATTAGTTGATTAGCATAACCTTGAAGCTACATAATACCACTCAATGAAATCCATGGCCAGTTCTTACGAGAGGTACTGTTTTGATCTCAGTGATTTTAAGATTTTGACATAAAGGTTTGAGAATGCTCTTTTGAAGTTTAATTTTTCATGATAACATCTTCATATGTGCTTTGTTGTTTTGTAAGTGTTTGTTTATTTGTGAAACCAAGCGTTGTCTTATATTCTATTTTAAGCATGTTTGTGTTTGATGTAAACTGTTTTCTATTTTGATATCTGACAAACTTGGTATTTTGTCAGGCTTTATTATCTCTTATATTTCAATGAATATCACCAATAAAAACTCTATATATTAGTCAGCTTATGCTTAGGAAAATTCATGCCTGTGAAATTTCCCATATAGTGGTTATTTGATTGTGAAAAAATTTCTTTTAGGGATTTTATAGCTTTTTTTAATTCTTACTTTGTGAAATAGCCAATCCTGGTTATTGAGAATAGAACTTGTTATTATTTTGTTGTATATTGTCTAACAATGTTAATTATCCTCTAGACATATGTCAGCCATGATAGCATTGAATTTGCAGGAGGAAGAGAAAGTGCAAAAGAAAGAAGAGAAAGCTAAAATTGAGGAATCTGGTACTAGTGACGAGGATTTGGCTTTAAAGGAGATGACTGAACCTACCACACGCCAAGCTCTGGCAAGGGCAAAAACATTAGACAAAAAGGAGCAGTTGTGCAACATCAGTCGTGCATTAGCTGTTCTAGCTTCTGCATCTGTAAATTTTATAATTTCTCTTCAAATTTACTTAAATTATGTGATTTATCTATGTTTATTCTAATTGGTCCAAACTTAAAATTCACTATTTGGCAATTCTTGCAGTCAGTAAGTAGAGAGAGGCAGGAATTCTTACGGCTAGTTAACAAGGAGGTATCTCATTACATTGACTATAGTTAGTACTCTAATTTGTTTGTCTTGCAAGAAGTATTCTATATATTTAGGTTGGAAAGGCTATAGGAACTCTAGCTGAATATACCTTCCTTGAGCTAAGGTTTCCTTTTATGACATTCTTTATTTTTTATGCATTTGGAATGTTCATATTTGTAGTGTTTACATTAATACGATGCAGATAGAATTGTACAATACTATGCTTGAGAAAGAGGGAAGAGAGGGTGAAGAAGAGGCTAAGAAAGCTTACATTGCTGCAAGGGAAAGGACTGATCATGCAGCAGAAATGGCCGCTGGGGATAAAGTTTCTGCCGCACTTGTAGATAGGGTAAGAAACCATTCATTTAATGTTAATTTTAGAAATTTATTTCAGAAATTTTCTCATGCCATATATCATCTTCATGAATTTCCCTTTTGTCCAACGCTTAGCATGTTTTGCTCAATCAGCAACAAGAATTATTTGTGTTATGATCATCATTATTAGTTTTTATCCCAATTATTTGAAAACTAGTATGATGATTCATTGTATTTATTCATATGCATTGTAGTATGATAAACCTCATTGATATTGCAATCGGTTATATTATTGGCTATTAACCTGATTTCCTCTGATTTTTCTTATATTATTGGTTTCTGCAATTGTTCTAATTGTAATACCATCATATCATTGCTTTTTTGGTTATGACTAATTGCAAGAAGTTTACTTTATTGAATCACTTGGACTAACTGTATAGTTTATTATCATATTCCACTCACCTTTAATATGGTTATGAAGGACAAATTTTTATCATCTTATTATGTTGAACACCTATTGTTTTTACATTTCTTCCACGATTTTTGATGATATCTACCTACTTATTGTTCAACAAAATCTTGTTTGTCAAAATTGTCAGGTGGATGCCATGCTTCAAAAACTTGAAAAGGAAATTGATGATGTTGATGCAAAAATTGGAGACCGTTGGAAACTGCTTGACAGGTTTTAAAAGAAAATCATCCTGTCATTTTATTTGATTTAGTTTTGAATTTACTGTATTGACTTTTAAGGGATACTATGAAGCATGCATTCTGGGTAAGGTAGTTTAGGAATCTAGTGAATAGAAATATTTGAATACACTTGCATGCGTGTGTAGAAATAGCACATTTGCTGTGTTCATGCCAAAGCATCATTTTGTCTGCCCTGGGTTTATTATAATATCGCTATGCTATGTTGTGTGCTTTCTTATCAGATGGTCATCCTTTCTTTAACAGAGATATTGCTTTGTCTAAAATGTGTTTAATTGTGATTGTGAAACCAAAAAGTGACTCTAGTGGTGAATATTATGTTTTAATTACCAATTTACTTTTCACATCATTAAAAAATGTTATGGCTTTTGAAATTAAAGCTAACAAAGCTTTATGAAAGTTTATACATGAAAGTTTTCACATATATATGTGCATACATATTTACTACAAATTAATAATCGAATGAATTGAACAAAGTAGTAGCATGATTATCCTGTAATATATTTTTTGAAAATCTCTAAATTTTTATTGTACAACTGCTTTAAAATATTTTTAAAAAATACTAGAAAATTTAAAAAAAAAACCTTACTGCACTTGGACCATTTTGAAATTTTTTGGGAGATATTTTTGTTATGTTGGATATAAATATGAAAGATATTATGACAAGTCTAATAATATGTTATTTTTGTGATAAATATTAAATTATAAAACACAGTGGGTGGATAACTGGGTATCTAGTATTTACGATAAGATAGAGCCGTACAAAGTTGAAAACCCTCTCGAAAATTGATAGTTAACCAAAGGATTTTAGTAGAGGTGTGCTTTTTACTAGTATAAGAGGCATATGAAACTTTTTAGGTTTGTATCTTTCTATTTGTACTTTGACATGAATTTCAAATTCACATACCATTGTTGGGTAAAGTAGAAATAAACAACATACATCTAGGTTGGGGCAACATTTCCCTCTCCCACGAATGCTTATCATTTGTAAAATATCTTCTTGCACCTATACTTTGGAGCATGTTTGGTTGTTTTTGGTAGGTATGTGAAAACTTTTCCTTCCCTAATCACATCGAAGCTGTGTATATGTTTTCTCAATCAAAGTTCTGTTGGCACTTATGTATTGTGAATTACTTTCAATGATATATCCTAAATATGGAGTGTGCTTGTGCTCGTAAATCGTTCTCCCCATGGTATAAGACCTATTCCAAAACCATTGTTTTTGTGAAGATACATTGGAATTGCTTTTCTTTTATTAAATTTTTAAGTGGAGATACACTTATAATAAACACTGATTTTGTCCTACCAAAGAAAGCCTTTATTGGTTATGATGAAATGGTGTTCGCATTCCTTTTCTATAGTGATTGCATTGTGCCTTTTTGTGTTTTTTTTGTGAAGAATGGTTGCAACCTAATGTTAACATATTAAAAGCTAGGTAAAGTTGTTGTACTTGTCAAAAATTGTACAAAAATCATCTAGAAAAGACAACTCTTCCTTCTAGAAGATATCATGAAAAGATATTTTATTAGCTACAAGGTTTGCACACTATTGGCATCCTTGTATACATGTGAGACTTTAGCACTAACAAAAATGGTTTAAAGTATATTATGGACAAAATAGCCATGTCACAACTAGGGGCCCCCATCTTGCAGAGGATAGCTACATTATCTAGAGGAATCACCCTCCATCCAAATGCTCATTGTCTCCCTTGTCCACTTGCACATTATTTGAGATGCAAACCATGTAGTCACCAAGTTAATTGCTTGGTTTGCATAATAGTCGATCCTCCTCCAATAAGCAACTTCGTGTGATGATCCCAGACAAAAATGTTGATGCCAGCTAAACTAGATCTCTTGATTGATCAATTAAAGGATGCGTTATCCACATTGGAAGAGAGGGTAACCCAATTTGAGGAGGGGAGGAAGATAAGCTAAGTGAGCTTGTTGGGTTCCAAGTCTCAAAGGTAAGGAGGGATAAGAGATCTAGTTGTTAGATATGCCTCCATAATAATTGATTGCAAGGGTGTCAATTATAGTGAAGGTGGTTGTTGTGAGCTTGTCTAATGTGGTAAAGGGTGGCCACCAATGCTAAGTGAATCTACCACCTCAATCTCTTGGGGCTATCGGGGCAACTAATGCAAGAGTAAGGTCTTGTGGTATGGAAGGAATCCTTAGGTCGGTCAAAAGTGAGAGATGATCCTCTAGGTCACTGGTGTAGTAGAAGAGGGAAAGATCCAGCTTCTTTGTTAACTCATAATACGAATCAATGTAGATTTTGTGGTGAAAATTAGACCTGATAAATCTAACAGCTTATGAGATAGAAAACCTCTGGATCCTAGTTGATCTTTTCTTTTTGTTGCACGTAGATATGGTTGAGAAGCAACATGAGCTTGTAAGTCATTCCTAGAGTAGATGGCTATGCAAGATAGAATTCAAAAATGAAATTTGCCATACCATCAACTTCTTTGATAACTAACCCCTCAACACCTTTACATAATTAACTTTTATGTCACGATTTATTGAAAAGAAAATTTTTCTTTTTGTTATCTCATAACATGTAACAATGTGAATTTTGTGTTCAAACTTATACTCAATAATCCCAAGAACTTGAGTCAGAAAACCTTTGGATCTTATTCCATCCTCTCGGCAGCACATAAATGCTGCTAAAAAACGACATTCAGTTGCATCTCCACTTAACCCTTGTCAATCATCATGGATGGGGGAAGCAGAAGTAGCTAAACATGCGATTGCTCTATAAGAGGCAAGGTGCATTGATGGAATAGTTCTTGTCTTCTTTTCTTTTTCACTTTCATGTGAACCATAGAAATTCAGATCTTAGCTTATAAAGAAGTCATAGCGATCATGATTGAAGATTTTTGTCGAATCAGATGGGTCAAAAAAGTATTACTTTCCTTTTGTTTTCTCTATCTTTGGGAGTGGTGTTGTGATCATTGATCATGTGCAAATGTCGAATTTTTATTGCTAAACCGATCTTATTCTTATCTTAATATGTTGAATATCATGATATATACATGGTTGTGTGGACTAGCAAAACAAAATATTTAGATTGGTTAAAGGAAGGATGATGTTATAAATAGAGAATAAGATTTTTTGAGTCTAATACAAAGTTATAAAAATTATCCTTTAATAATGTTGTAGTAATACATCATTTTTATTTGCTTTCATTCTAAAGAATTTCGTCATAAATTAGTTTTCAAGGATGACTAGCAAGGTTTCTTAAGGTCTCTTAAAGATAAAACCAAAGAAATAAAAGAAATTATTAATGATGCATCATCTTAGTCATCCAATCTTGTTGTCTCCTAAATAACCAATATCCAAGGTCAAGATAAGCATCTTATATGTAGGAGAATACTTGTTTTCTCCTTGGTGGTGATAACTATCAGGGAACCATCAATCCAAAAGAGACAATAATTGGGATTCATCTATATGAAGAGACAGGTTGTCATGTCCCAACTTTATAATGTTGAGTTATCGTCTGTGTTTGGCCTCCAATATACTAAGCAAGGAGGGTATCAATTATAGTGAAGGTGGTAGTCATGGGTTTGCTTAATATGGTAAAGGGTGGCCACCAACACTAAGTGAGAACTTACCCCCTCAGTCTCTCAAGGCTATAAGGGAAACCAATGTAAAAGTGGGTCTTATGGTATGGAAGGAATCCTTGGGTAGGCTAAAAGTGAAGAGATGACCCTTTGGGCCACTAATATAGTAGAAGAGAAAAGATCCAATTTCTTTGTTAACTCATAATACAAATCAATGTAGATTTTGTGGTCAAAATTAGACCCAATAAATCCAACAACTTACAAGTTAGAAAATGTTTGGATCCTATCCGATCTTACCTTTTGGTGGCACATAGATACGGTTGAGAAGCGACACACGATCACAAACACCACTTAACTCTCATTATGTGATTGGAAGTAGAGGCAAGATAGAATTCAAAAATGAAACTTGCGATACTATCGGTTACTTTTCTCAATTTCTTTTTCTTTTTGCTACTAAAAAATGATTGTTTGTTGATATATGTAGCTATATTTTAGTGTATTTGATAAATAACTTATCAACATCTCTACATAATTAACTTTTATGTGACTGTTTACTAAAAAAGAAAATCTTTCTTTGTTTTATCTCATAACAAGAAGCAATGCGAATTTTTTGTCAAGATTAAATCCCATTAACCTCATCAACTTGAGTCAGAAAACCTTTGGATCCTATTATATCTTACCTCTCAATATCATGTAGATGCTGCTAAGAAGTGAATTGCTTCTCCGCTTGACCCTTGTCAATTGTCATGGAGGGGAGAAGCAGAAGTATGTAACTGAAAGTGTGATCACTCTATGATCGATGAGGTGCATCAACAGAACAAAGCATGTTTTCTTTTCTTCTTCGCTTTTATGCTAAACCTTAGAAATCCATGTCTTGGCTGATAAGGAAGTCATAGCAATCAAGATTGATGATCTTATCAAACTAGATGGGCCAAAAAAGTATTACGTTCCTTTTGTTTTCTGTCTTTCGGAGTGGTGCGATGATCATTTTGATCATGTGCAGATGTCAAACTTTTACTGCTAAACCAGTCTTATTCTCATCTTACTTGATGGTGTTAATGTCATGTTATATACATGGTTGTGTTAGCTGGCAAAACAAAACATTTGGAATGATAGAAGGATGATGCCATAAATAGAGAATAAGGTTTTGGGAGTCCAAGACAGTCATAAAAATTATCCTTTGAGATTGCTATAGTAATACATCATTTTTACTTGTTTTCCATCTGAAGAACACCAGAAATCAGCTCCCTTCCAAGGAAAAATAGCTTGGTTTGTCGAGGTCTCTCAAAGGGACAACCAAGGAAATGAAAGCAGATATTAACAATGTATCACCTTAGTCATCCAAGCTTACTATCTCTTAAATAAGTAATATCCATGATCAAGATAAGTATCTTACATGTAAGAGAATACTTGCTTAGATAAGCATCTTACATGTAGGAGAATACTTGCTTTCTCATTGGTAAAGATAACCATCAAGGGACCATCAATCAAAAAAAGACAATAATCGAGGTTACATCTCCATGAAGAGTCAAACTATCATGTCAAGTTTTATGATGTTAAGTTATTGTCTATGTTTGACCTCCAATATATTATGTAAAAAGAGTATCAATTATAGTGAAGGTGATAGTTGTAGGCTTGCCTAATGTGATAAAGGGTGGCTACCAACACTAGTGAGAACCTAACACCTTAGTCTTTTGATGCTATCAGGGCAACCAATGCAAGAGTGAGTAGGTCTTATGGTATGGAAGGAATGCTTAAGCAGGCCAAAAGCAAAGGGATGACCCTTTAGGCCACTAATGTAGTAGAAAAGGGCAAGATCCATCTTCTTTGGTGAATTGTAGAGTTAAATGCAACAATCTAACACTAAAATATCATAGGCAAAAAGCCATGCACGAGTTAGGATAGCCCGATGGAAATTCTTCCTTAGGATGACAAAATAGTGAGGTTGGGCGTGAGGTTCTACACAAGGCAACTATACACCACTCATCACTTACTCTTTCTTTGTAAGGGTCATTATAGGCACCTAATAATCCTTTTTCTACCTTTAGACCAATATGTCCCTAAGGTGGAACTCTTGAGAAGCATGTTGGATAAGCCTCTGACCAACTACTAATTACCTGTTGAATTAATATCGGGACAAAGGTGTAAGACAACGAATAGATTGGAATGAAAGTGAGGATATGATAGATGAGTGTAATGCAGCCCGCATGAGATGATACCCAAGCTTCCCAATAAGCAAATCTCTCCATGGCAATGTAAATCCTGTAAGTGAAGTTAGCTTCATGAGACTTCTGTCAGGCAAAGGGATGCCAAAGTTCCAACCTTCCTTTGTTTGATTGTACCCTAGCCTAGTTGCAATCATGGTGTGTCCATTAAAGATGTTGTTCAAGCATCATTGCAAGCACCTTGAGAGGGAAAACTAACCACATGATGGGCATACATACATGAGAAAGGGTTGGTAACACCCATTAATGGTTATGCATCCTTGTGGAAGTAGCATGATACCTCTTTAGAGAAACTATACCTTGAGAAAGAATAATTAATTGAGCTCGAGCAGAGCAAGTGGCATACATGGGATCTAAGGTTTTTGAGAGTCACTTTCTAACACTCGAAAATAGTTCCACAAGCCTTGATCAACTCTGCACAAGTGGAGCAAGTCTTATGAAGGAGGAAGCCTTGGAGAAGCTAATCTAGGCCTCGAGCATCATACCTTGAGGTAGTTCTACATTCTAAGAAACTTGCGAGATAATCCTTGAAAGGGGAAGGTTATGAGTTTTTTAAGTGGGTGTAAGAATATTTCTCTGAGATATTTTCAAAAGGAAACCATCAACATTGAACCATAAGAAGGATTTTGTTACTTGCTCAATTTGAAAGGGATCTTGGGAGTTAGAGAATATCACAGAATTTTAGATGAGCATTTAGAACCATCTTGATTATTTTTTATATATATCTAGTATTAGTCGTGACATAAAACTTGTTAAGAGAACTCATTGCACATAAAAGTAGAAGAAAGAAGAATAATCTCTTGGTCGACATCTTGTACCATGGCAATGAAGTGAAGGAAAATGGGTTTTTCTTCGTCACATTTTTTATGTTCCACTTTGTCAAATCATCTTTTGTTGATTTGTCGTTTTCATACTAGTCTTCTCTTTTTTTAATAAGAAAGATCATATTAATACATCACTTAAGTCGACTAAATTCTCCTACATTTGCCTTGGATAGATTGTTTGGTATAAGAACCATCTCTTGGATGTATATAGTCGAGACTAGAAGATCTAAGAAGGAGATGATTCAGGTACCATGTCTGACTAAATTTTTATGATCTAGCATATTGGGTTAATACAATCACACCTACCTTTCTAACTCAATGGCAATCAGATTGACTTGAGTCCAAACGAGGTGTTTGGATTATCTTTAATGTTGAAGTCATTCCTAAGTCCTCAAACTGTTTGTACTTTTGTCTATCGATCATCATGGGTTGTTGCATACAAATTCGCTCATGTAATGCACAAATTAAATACTCCATAGAGTTAGCATTAGTCTGTTCTGCACTTTTAAATGAATAAGGTTTGAAACTCTTAGTGAATTCATGATCCTCCCAAGAATGAATTTCTTCTTCTCACCATCTTATAAGATTATTATCTTTATGAAGCCTTTGGGATTGTTTTGTAAATACCAACCAAATAGTGGAATTTGTTCAAGCTATCATGTAATCGAGGTTTTTTCCCTCTTTTGAGGGTTTCCATGTAAAAGCTTGTCTATTTTTTTGTTTGCTGTTATGCAACTTCCACTTCTCGTGACCTTCCAACCTTGAGTATCAAATAAATTCCTCTTTTAAGCTCTAGTCTTACAAGTTATAAATTCTGAACCATTTTATTTAATCATCGGCATGAATGTGTCAATTTGAAAAAAAAGAAATAAGATTCATGACATATACGGAGATTCTAGCAAGACAATGGAGTAACCAATGGCCCAGTTAACTTTGACTATCCAAGCATAGGCAAAGATTATGAAAATCAACCATCTATGAGTATTTGAAGATCGACTCTTATGGGAGTTTCTTCATGAAGTTCGTCCATTCTAGAAGGTTATTGTTTTGATCTAATGGTGATTGAGGATGATGAATATGTAGATAATGTCATTCTAGTATCATCACAATTGGAAGGATGAGAGAAACCTTCAAACTTGAAGCAAAAGTTGATGTATTGAGTAAACAATAAATTAATGTCAAAAAGTTGTATACATGGATTAATCAGTTCAAAGCCTACCTTTTTTTCTCTACAGTCATTCCTTGACCAAGAAGACAATTTTTGGTAAATTGAAACTTAAAGGCCATGTATATTGTCTGTGGAATGCCTTTTTGTGATGCCAAGTGAATTAGGAAGCCTTTTGAAACAATTTCGAAGGATGTTGAGTCAAGAGCTCTTCCTAGTAACTTATGTCAAGGAGAGATGACATAAATAGCTTTACTTGTTATATACGATATGACAAGCTACAACACTCGAAGTATCAGTAGATGATTTACCCAATATGTTGAAATACACAATTAGGTTTGTACTGCCTTATCTGCTGCTCGCCTTGCTCCTGTTAGCCGCATTAGCCAGGGCCGTAGCATTCCCTTAGGCGCCTTGCTCCTCGCATAAGCACAATATTCAACCAACCGATATTTTGGATGATCAGTTGCTCTGTCGTTGCAGTTGCATACAAATGGCATTCTTTGTAATTCTCTTGTCATCAGGGTTTGGTCATCTGCTCTTATTCCAAAAGCTGACTATGTCTTGTTGAAATTGTAATGTAGTAACGTTCAATTGTATAATGAGCGACACCTTCATTTCATCCCTGAAAATTTTCAATGTGTTAAGTATTACTCAATTGTCTTTACTGGATCAAAATGCCAGTTAGATTAACTAATTTGAAGCCTAGTTTACCTGCAACTTACATTTATGAACCCATGATAAATCTAATTCGATGCATAAACTTTGGTAAACTAATATGCCTTGTTCTGGTGTTTGCTTTTCTGTACTTAGGGATCGTGATGGCATAGTGACACCAGAAGAAGTGGCAGCCGCAGCCGTGTATCTTAAGGATACCCTGGATAAGGATGGTGTGCAAGAGCTGATTACCAATCTTTCCAAAGACAAAGGTGCACTATTAACATCTATTTTTGATCATCAAATGCCATATCTAACTATCTATTTTTGCTCCATTGTTTCTGCAGATGGTAAAATTCTTGTGGAAGACATCATCAAGCTGGGCTCACGTGTTGATGGAATCAATGGTGATGAAGCAGAGCGGACGTGAAAATGCTCAAGTTGTTGTTGATCCTCAACGCGAAACTGCAACTTGGCTACCTCTTTAGTTTGGTGCGTTTTCAATATTATTTTGCTTGGCTCATGAATCTCTCTCTAATTTTTTTTTTGTAAATTATTGCTTCTTCAATAGGGTAGTAAAAAAAAAAAAAAAAAAAACAATTCAATTGGTGAATCCCTGCAGGAGACATTTCAAAGTACTACCATCAAAGACATTTGAAATTAGCTTAGAGAACGAGCCTATTCTAAGATATGCTAAAGTTAAATACAATCCTTTGTAAACTCTTTGGGCCTTTTTCTGTTGCATAATAAATATTTTTTCTTGAACAACACTTTTTCATTGTTTCCCTTTTGCAGCCAACGAATGCAAAGCCTTTATGCATCTCTTTTTCTTCGAAGCAAATATCTACGAACAACCCAACTCATGAAGAGTACCAATCACCCTCCAGGTCTCGAAAAGTTAAAAGAGTCTCCTTAAAGTAAGTAGAAGAAAACTGCAACTCAACGGATTGTTCAACTACTATTCGTAACGGATTACGTTCCCTTAAGAAATGGTGCTTTTAAATACAACAACTTAACTTGGGGGTTATCGTTTCCTTAAGAACGTGAGAAGTGATGCCTATTCTTTAAAACCTGATTAATAAGCAATGGTGTTCACGTTCTTCGAATCAGTTTTATTCTATGAATAACTTCCTCTTCCTCCTTTGGTCAGTTTATTGGCTTGCTTTAATTCATGCCTCCCCACCTTTTAGTTAATGATTTCTGGCCCAAGCCATGTGCCTCGTCATTCCCATCTCTTTATATTCCTCATTAATTATTCTACAGAATCCTTGTTCTATTGAATATATCTCTGTAAACAGTACAGTAAGTACATTAACCGTTACGAACCTTTCAATGCTTTTGGTTTGTTAGACTTTCGAATGTTTTCTCTTTTCCGAAAACCAAGTTTAACAAAAGAAAATTTATTTTTTTAGTGTCTTGCCCTTAATACAAGAAAGAAATATGATTCAAAATAATTAATTAAATAGATAAATCCTGCAGAATTTTATACGTGTAAGCATGTTCATTTAATGTTGGCGTCTCTAGTAAGCTCTTACTGCACATGGGAGGCATTTGCACAGCACAATATTAAGAATTGCAATTTATATTGTAAAGGTTGCCTAACAGAAATGCATATGATTAAGAGAACATGGCTTATAGTCTGGTTGAATTCCCTTGTCAACTGAGTACAGGTCCTTGGATGTAAGAAAAGTCATGTTAAGTTAACATAATTATTAGTTTGCCGGTGGGAGATCATGCAAGGCTTTCTTTAGTTTTTATTACAGAAATATTAAAAAAAGGGAAATAACAGAAGAAAGACGAATGAATAAGTCATTTTAGGCACCTAATCCTCTCCTTACTCAACTATGGGATGAGAATAATAAAAAATATATTGAAAAACTTCTCTTTTTTTTTCCCCCCAAATAATCAGTTCTTCAAACTTCTTAATATCTTTTAAGATGTCATTTGAAATTACCTAATAAAATTAATTATATTTGATTAAACAACCACAACAACTGATTCTTAAAATTAATATAATATATAATATTTATAAATTTTATTAATTCATACAAAAAATGAAATATGAATAAAACAAGTTTAATTTTATTCAAATCAAAATTGGTCTTAAATCTTTTGACATTACAATAGAAAACATTGATAATAATTCACACTATTGTTCTTAGATAACATTATAATGACTAAATGAAGTACAACAACAACATTTTAAGTCATCATCATTATTTTATTTATGAGTAATTATTTAAACAAAGTTCGTTACAATGATAGTTAGTTATCTCCTGAAGAGTGTCGAACATGTTCAGTTAATGATTCTCTAAGTTATCTTGTCAAGATTCAAAGGATTTTTTTTCTTAATCACATGATCTTATGAATTAATTTATCAAAATTTAACATTTTGTCACTTAATTAATCAATTATTTTATTGAAGGGATTTTGGTTCAACTCAATAACCTCCATCAGCAATTTATTATAAAAGATAGTTAGATTTGGTAAAGAAATTTATTAATTCCCATAAAAAGTTTGTAACAGTATAATCTTAGAAAAATAAACATAAATAGCAACTAAAAATAGGTATGATGAATTCATGTGAATTTGTTATATTTGGAAAACTAATTAATAAAAATACATGCAAATGTGGTACTTTCTATATTTATGGGCACCGTCAATTTCCACAAATGTTTTTTTGAATAAAAATGGAGAAGAAAATGAAGTATGCACAATTTCTTACTTTATTTTTCAAATAAATGGTTTTTGCGAATATTATTAAGGAATTAGTTAATAATCTGTATATATATATACGCAGCTTGCAGCCTCTTCATGTCCCTTCCGGTCGAGTTTTGATGCCGATGGAGGTGAAAAGAAAGGTCACATCAATGTGGTCGTTTGTTGTTCTGCTAACGTTCCTAATCATCCTTCAGTGTCGGCCAAGGACGGTAATGGCAGCCTACAGCGTGGTGGACTTCGGCGCTAAGGCCGATGGCCAAAGCGACTCCGCAGCCGCGCTCCTGGCCACCTGGGCAAAGGCCTGCGGCAGCAAGAAGCCCGCGACGATGGTGGTTCCGAAAGGAACATTCTTCGTGAGCCGCGCTCTGCTTCAAGGTCCTTGCAACAACAACAATCTTCGGGTGTTCGTGCAGGGCACCATCATCGCCGACGCTGGCTACTCCTCCGCCGCCACGGATTGGATCACCTTCAAGTACGTGCAGGGGCTGTCCGTCTACGGCGGCACATTCGACGGCCGTGGTCAGTCCCTCTGGGCCTGCAAAGCCGCCGGCCGCAGCTGCCCCACCGGCTCAACGGTACGTATTCCTGATACAAAAACAGCCGGAAACAAAAAATGTTTCGCCGGCAAAGGCTAATAGTGGCGAATTATTGACAGGCACTGACGGTCAGCCAATCGAAGGACGTGTTGCTGAGTGGAACGAAGGTGATGAACAGCGAAAACTTCCAAATGTCGATCATGTTCAGCCAGGGAGTGACGGTAGAGGGAGCCACAATCACCGCACCGGAGGACAGCCCCAACACCGATGGCATCCACCTCCACATGTCAAGAGGCGTCTCCGTCACGGGCTCCACCATGCGCACCGGTGACGACTGCATATCTATCGGACAGGGCGTGAGCAACGTGTGGATTGAGAACATCAAATGCGGGCCGGGCCACGGCATCTCCATCGGCAGCTTGGGAGCGTCGCCGGGAGAGGCCGGTGTGCAGAACGTGACGGCCAGCTTGGTGGTGTTCACGGGGACGCAAAACGGGTTCAGGGTGAAGACATGGGCTAACCCCTACGCCGGCTTCGTGAAAGACGTCACCTTCGAGCACGCCACCATGAACAACGTGCAGAATCCCATCGTCATCGACCAGAACTACTGCCCAGGAAACGGCAATTGTCCCAACAAAGTAAAACCCCCTCCTCCTCTTTTCTAATTTCTCGTTCGTGAATTTAAAGATGTCGAATCAACGTGAACAGAGCTCCGGGATAAAGATCAGCGGGGTGACGTTCAGCGACGTGCAGGGGACGTCGGCGACGCTGGTGGCGGTGACTTTGGACTGCAGCCGGAGCAATCCGTGCACAGGGATCGAACTGAACAACATCAAGCTAACTTACAAAGGTAAAGGAGGGCAACAGGCGCAGTCCATTTGCAGCAATGCGAAGGGGAAGAACTCAGGCTTTGTTGTACCACCGAGTTGCCTGAAGTAAATCATTTATGGGCCTTTACACAGGCCGTCTTATTGGGCCAACAGGCCTGCAAATGGGCCTGATACAGAATTTTAACTTGATCAAGCCCAAGTTAGGCCTGTAGATTTATTAGAAATTGATGGGTAAATGTTTCTTCACTTTGTTACATCTTTTTCTTCAATAATCAAACTATATATCATGAGAAAGGTGAACTTTATCAGTTTCATACCCTATATTAATGATTACATGAGAAAGAAAGATCTATCATCCTTGCATCAGAACAGCACATAAGAATTACTATATTTTGATTATGGAAATATTTATTAAGGAAGTAGAATACAAAAATGAGAATTATTCAACTAAAATAAGATGATCTATGAAATCACAACTTGTTAGTATATATTGAGACATTATTATTATTGTATGTCTTAATAACAATTGCACATGAAAATGTTCGTCCAAATCATGAGCAGATAAGACCATAATTAGCCATTTGTCTTTGCTCTGGCTTCATTTGGTTGGATGAAAATTGTAATTTTCTGAAGGATTGATCTAATAAATCTGCTTTCCAAACTGGTTATTAGATTACATATTTCACATAAAAACAGGAAACGTAGCTACATCAAGCTAGCAACGAAGCTTCAGATCTGAGTTCGTCACATCTGTTTCATTGCTTAGTTATGAGCTCTGAAACATTCAATAGCTGCTAATTAAACAAGAAGCATGAAAAGACTTGTATAGAAGAAGGCCATTCATACAGCCCATGGCTGTTATTCTTCTATGCTCTGCGACCTCTAAAGTAGGCAAGCAAACGAAGACTTCGACAAGAAATTTCCTTGATGAAGCCGTGTCTTTTATGGGTCTCTTCTCGCCTTCTTGTGATCAACATCTCTACGGTACCATTGAACTCGTCCTCATCTTCGGCAGCAGGGGAGAGGGTTCTGTAGTGTCGGCAGGCCCTCTTTCTTCTATATGCTTTGATGACGAAGGGAATGAGTCCCTCCATTTTGCTCCAAAAATAGTAGAGGAGCTTCAAGACGATGAGAAGGACCTTTTCTTTGTTGCCATGTCTTTGCTTTGCTCGTATCTTATAGGAGATGAAGAGAGGCGAGGGAACCGATGTACAACTAATTGCATAAAATCTATAACCTGATCGTGTTGGACTTTAAAATGAACATTTGGTTTTAGCTTTGTCATATGTAAGATCATTGAATTCTTTGAATGATTCGATTTGATTTGGTTTAGGAGGTTGAAGAGAACATGAAATCATTTTTTCTTTACTAAAAGTGATGAAAATATTTCATCTTCCAAGTGTTGTCCATACTTTGAAAGTGACTTTCTTTTAATAGGCAAAAATTGTGGAGACTTTAGTAATAGGGATGGGCAGGCCATGAGGTAATGCATGCTATTTCATTTAATTAATTTTTCTAATCAATCTTTTATCACAATCATACTATTTAACTCGATCTATCTTCTTGTGCAACTTGAGAATTTTCCTTCAACAAATCAACATCAAAGGTAATGTAATATCCAAGATTGAAGAGATAGAGAAGTGATCATAAAGTAATGTTCGATAAATGAAATTATAAGACAATGAGTAGCTCCTGATAAGTTTTTAAGTAAAGAGGTACCTAGACAAATTATTTCATATCAATTATAAAGGAAATAATTTGGGGGCATTTGAAGATAAAACATACTTTGGTCAAAATAGAATGGCCAAAATAGATAATATCTTAAGACAAATAGACTAAGTTGTGATAATATGATATTAGAGCAATACCTTTTATAGAGTAATATAGATTGAGGATGAATTATGTAGAAGCTAACAAGCCTTTAACTTCTAGAACCAAGGAGGTCAAGAATCATGAGTTGATGTCATTAAAGTATAATTATTAAATAAGGATCAACTCTTAGCAGGCTTTAGGTAGAGAGATATATGGATTAACTATGGAGTGGAGCATGTAACAACTTAAGGAGGGGAATGGTAGCTTTTTAATATCCCATTAAAGTAATTATTAAATAAGGAATAGCTAATGTGTAAAGCTTCTAAGAGCAAAAAGATGAATTGTCCAAAAAAAAAACTAGGTGATATAATAATCATAAGATATCGATGCATCTTTTGTGAATAAACTTGCATTGGATCCTATTAGAACTTCATAGTGTTTGGGTTAGAGCACTGTTGAGATAGGAGATCAAGTAAAAATAAACCCTATGTGATGGAAAAAATAATGATAAAATATAGATAAGACGAACAAAGAGGACAATTACAATCTTATGTAAGGACCTAACAATAAAACAAAATTCAATATCCATCTAACACAATATCCCATACATATAATCAAAGTAAAAAACTATAATAAAATAAAACATAAACAAAATATCTCAAGTATAACACTAAAAGTATAATAAATAAATACAATATATTATTAATATATATAATCAATCTTACCACAAAACCTTATAATATAAGCTTCATACATTACCTTACCTATTAAACTAGCCAATGAATAAGACTCTCGTCCATAGTATCATAGTCTCTATCTCTCTATATAATCGATGCATGACCAACAATGTAAAGTATGTATGAATTCACTAATATATTTATATCATAATTATGAATTTTAATTATTTAAATCAAAGATGAAGATTCCTTAACTAATCTCTTCCCTTTTAAAATTTCTTATAATGTCATACATTTGTATGAACTATTATATCATCTTATATATTATATTATTAATTATTTTCTATGTTTACTCAATGCAAAGAATACTCTTTCATTTCCATTATGTTCTAAAGATATTGAACTATGTGATTTTTCCTATCGTATAATATAACTAGCATCCTTCCTAAGCATCATATTGTCTAATTCAACCCCTTCTCAAGTCTCTAATTGATCATATAATATAATCATAAATTTCATATAATATGATTATTATGGCTTCTTAACCTAAATCATTTAGCCAAATATGATATTATACATGTTGACCCATCTTACAATATGATTATTGCAATTCTTTCAATTTTGAACTTAGTCTAAATTAATTACCTAACCATCATACAATACAACAATATCCATTGTATAGTATGATCCATTTATTTTCCAAACACTTATCAACTTACAAACCAACATACAATATGTTTGGGGTCATTGTATAATATAATTAGCTTAAGAATACTTTATAATGCCTCATTGAAGCCTCCAACACAAATATTTAAATAGACTAAAATTTATTATACAGTACGAATGGATTGATTGTACTATAAGATCTTATCTAGACAAAACTATTCTTCTTGAAATTAACTTGATTCTTTTCTTATACAATTTAAACTTAATTTCAATTTATTTCATCATACTAAATGATCCTATTCAAATGAAGCTATCCTCTTTGAAATAAGCTCAATTCTTCTCTCATACAACTTAAACTCAATTTCAAGTTATTATAGCACTTAATTCTACCATTTTAAAGCCTATAATAACTAGAACCTACAAATTCCATATTGAAATACATCTTTTTAATGAAAGAAAATCAAAATTTGCATACCTTATTTCAATTCCTTCTATTCTTCCCCCTTTTTATCAATGAAATGCTTTCACAACAATCCTTCTCTTCTTTTAATTACAAATACTATCCTCTAAGCTATAGCAAGAAGTTTCTAACTCATTTGCATGGATTCCTCCCCTTTTCTTGTTGTTCTTCTCAGCTTTCTTTCCAACCCAAGCCTTTTCTCTCCTAGCTATCCTCTCTCTCTCCCCTTTTTCTTCTTAAATCCCTACTAGTAGGCATATTTTAACCCATCCAAGTTTTACATTAAATCCAATCCCTATTGAGGCAATAATATTTTGATTAGAAATATATTTTTTAGAACTTTATATTTAATTATGCATATCTCAAAGATTTATAAACTCAATATTATTGAATTCTTAAAAAGAATTTTTTATAATGATTTTTTTAGTTAAAATGTTTGAATTCATTTAAAATTATAATGTGCTTCCCAAGATAATAGTAATATTTTAATATTTTAACTAATAAGCACAATGATATAAAAAATTAACTTTATTATATTAAAACATACATAATTACAATCATACTAACTTAATGTCATGATTTATAGTATTTTATACATAGTAAAAACCTTAAGCTATTACAAGAGCTCACCCTTCTACTTGTCTAATGTGGTTCATAGATAAAACAATCAGAAGCTAGTAAGCCGGTCGCACACGAAGAGATTAGGAAGTGCTCTTCCAGTGATGGCTTAATAAAGAAATCATTAGATAATGAGTGACTTTTGTGCAAAGTTTTTAAGGTTATTGGGATGAATTATTTTAATTGACTACTAAGGGTAATGAGATTAAAGCTGTCATAAAGGAAATGGTTTTGGCTTCATATGTGAGACTATTATCTTAAGATGTCAATATATCTTTTAAAGAGAAATATAACATTCCCACTTTTTTGGTGAGATATTATTCAACCCAATTGGATTTTGTCCTTCGCACAATGGCCCTTCCCGCCCACCCACCCACTACTTCAACTCAAGCATACTTAACTATGGAGTTATCATAGAATCCAATACTAGTTTGCACCCAAAAGATGTCTCACTATTTCAAGATTTATGAATTTACTTATAAAGCTTAGAATTTTTCTATGTGTTCTTGAAGCAAATTGAAGGTAGAGCTTCCTTTTATCTTGGTGTGTTTTGAACCTTCATTTGTGGTCTTTCTTGTTGCTGTTGTACCTATTTTCACCAGTAATAGAGTCCAAGAAAACATACTGGAAGCTGGGATTTTATGCTGAGAGGTGTTTCATGAACAAAGCATTCGACAAACATTTCTTTCTTTTTTGGCACGAAATAGCAACAACATTCAAGCTGTCCTTCATTCTTCAAGCAAGTGTTTGTACTAAGAAAAACATTTACTGTTCTAATCTTGCATGTAATGGTCAACAACTCACAGTAAAATAAGCAGGGCTGATGGTCATCTAACCATTTACCATTTACCAAACAAAGCATGATGACAAGAACGAAAAAAGATCAGTTGGCCATCAACAAAACACATTCACAGCTGCAATATTAGTAGAGAGAGAACGAGAGAAGAAGATGGGCATCTCAGCTGCAGATTAAATGAGAACAGAGAGAAGTATATGCTAGGAATGATGCTTGCAAGGAGCAGCATATTTTGGGAATAAAAACACCTCCTTGGATGAATGATTAAAGAACATTTGATAGATATCTGTATTCAGTTGTTTATTGGCATGATTGTTGTAGAATGTATGTTTTAGTTGAACATCTGTATTTTTTGGAAGCAAGCCATTTGAACAATGTTTAGCTTAGCTTGCAACATTCATTCATTTTTTTTTGAATCCCAATGGTTTTGATAATTCACAGTTGTTATGCTTTTATTTATTCCAGTTGATGAGAAAAACTACTTGAATGATTACCTAATCATAATTAATAAAGAGGACATGCCTTCATTAAGGTTAAGGTAAAGAGCTTAGTTCATGTGCCACCCAAAACATTCTGTACATTTTTTGTTGTCAACTAATAGTTTGTACTGCCCTTCAACTGAACCAAATTGATTTGTCCTTGAAACCAAATAGCTGTGTTTAAATTAACTTTTAGGTTTGAAACTATGCCCAAATTCACAAGAAGTTGAGAAGGAATTGTTTTTTCTATTCAGATGTTGGTATGTACATGGCCAAAAAAACCTTTAACAGAGGCAAAAATGCCAAGATACATACCACTCAAAAAGAACAGTTCTAATTTTACACAAATGAATACATTTCATGTGGTATGTTTGTTCTTGAAAGAAGATTCCTCTGCCAAGCTTAGTTTATTGTCCTGCTTATGCACCATGGTTGATATTTGAATCATTTAATTCAACAATCTCAGGACCAAACTGCTCCATTTCGCGATTCTTAATACTAAAAACACATTCAAGCTGAGGTTCCTCCTTTGGCCGTCTACTCAATGCAGTGGTGAGCTTTTTACCCTTCTTCTTCACAGTCTGGGCCCAACCCACAAGACCTGCTTGCACATGATCTTCAAATATAACTGGTTTGAATGAGCTCCCCATCTGAACCCAAATTAAAAAAGTAAGCTCAAATCTTTCTGAACATTATGGAGACAAAGGGATTCAAGAAAGAAAGAAAATCACCTGGGTCACTATGGCATAAAGAGGAAGGGTGCTGTAGCTGCAGATCACTTGAACCACCAGGCTACACAAGGGCAAGAGCAAAAATTGTCCAAAAAGGTTTTGAATGAATTCAAACGCAGGAGAGATGGATTTTGTCTCTTTACCAGATTATTAGTCTAGGGATGATATATTTTGTAGCATCCATGATGCAGGAGTTGTATCCATAAGTTGCCTGTATGGATAAGAAGACCGAATCAAGTTAGTTCCATTGAAGTTTCATTCAGAGACTTCCATTCAGTTCATCACATGAAGTACAAATGCAAGGGTAGATTATGTTCAATATGACAAAGCCATTTGAATCTTAATAACTTCTGTTTACCAATATCCAGAAGAAGTATGCGAACTCGAAGGCGACATGAAACAGGATTAGGTGAATGAAAAGGAGCATAATTCTTGGACGATGGAACCAAAAATGGTCATCTGAAGGCCTAACCACCAGATCTCCCTCAATGGCTGAATGTTTTTCGGCAACTTCATGAGCTAACTGAACGATGATGTGCTCCAATTTGCTTCCAACAGCGAAAAGAAGCTGCAAATGTGTGGCAGGTGGAGCTAAATAAGCATCTTTGCAAGATAAAAGTATTTGCATCTGAAGTAGTGATAGATTAGAAAAGCATTAAGTTCCTCGTTAATGAGCTAGGAAAGGTGGTAATTATGAAACTAAAACATAGATAAACAAACAAAAGGAACAATCCCAGTGCTGCATACTCAAGCAGGTTCTTCACTAAATTCAACTTCTATACTCTGAGAAGGAACTTATAGCTCAAGCAGGACAAGAAATATTGAGATGATCTTAGGAGTTATATTTCGAATGGAAGCTTATGCTGACATGGAGCGGATTTCTAAATAAAATCGAACAGTGGATTTTTAAAAAAAGTATTTTTATTCTAAGTTGCTCATTTTAGAAGTCAAAATTTCATGAAAAATCAATTATTGGGTTTTATCCTCCATGCAATCTCCCAGATTAACTAAAACTGATGTTACCAATTCGATTTTTTCTCACCTTTAATATCAACAAAAAATGTTAATAACAAGTTTCCAAGAATATAGAACAGCAACCAATACAATTAGCTTTTAGTTCAGGTCTAGCGATTAGTTTTGAGGATCTTAATTTCTTACTGCACATCAAATATCGAATGCACCTTAGGTTTATCCTATTCAGCTGCTCTTTGGATCAAAGCTTAAGATAATTAAGTTGATGGATATGGCAACATATTAGACATTGGGTTCTGGGTTTGTCCTAACTCAGTTGTTCTGGAGTTTGTGTGCTTGTCCCAGTTATTTGTTTTATGGGTTTATCGAAGATTCATGATTCGATTGTTCCTTTTTTTGTATGTAGGTTTATCTTGATCTGATTTTTTATTATTATAATTAAGTATATTATATAATGGCTTTGCCAAATTTAAGTTCTGAGAGTGACCAAAATTTTAGCAACATCCCATCATCCTCCAATAAGCATTTGCTCAAATTGGGTAGATTTAGCTGCATAAACTTTGTCTATAACTTAAGAAGATTTTGACAACCTTGATGCCCCCAAAAACCACCATTAAGACTGGATAGAATAGCTGAAAGAAAACGATGACAATGACCCAAGGAATATTAGACAGCCTCCCGAAGTCTCCTAAAAAGCACTCGCTCAAAAATAGTAAATTAACCATGCGAAATCAAAGCTATTGATTTGGGAGAATTCAAGAACCTACTGACATCTCACGACAGGGACAAGTAATGGCTCCAGCCAAGTAAATTAGTTGTGTTAAGACAAAAGAGAGAAGATTAAATTGCCTTTCAGCATCTACCCTAAAACCTTCCTCAGTAGCGTGGCTTATCTTGAGATGATGAAGATGAAATTTGGGATTATTTGACTAACTCCGGAAGTCTCCTAGGAACATTGCTAAAACGGTGTGATCCTGTAAAAGTGAAGCTGAAATTTGGGAAGATTTGACCATTTTCCAACATTCCCCTATGAGCATTGCTCAAATCGTGTTGGTTGATCCCAAAGATTAAGCTAAAGAGCAGGTAGAAAACTTTTTACTTACACAAGAAAATAGAAGAAAAAAAAAGCATGCTTGGCCAACCCTCATGGGAGGACCAACTATCACAAACAGTTTGCTTTATCAAGGACCACCTTGTGTAAACATGGAGCTAGATCATGAACAAGTTTGAGGGGCGAGGCTAGAATTAGATATTCGTTTTCCTTGTGCATAATTCTTTCAAAAAAAAAAAAGCATTCATTTTACCATGATAACAATTTATAGACAAAAATTAAACTATCCTCTTCCTTGGGCAGGTTTAAAGCAACGAACAACCAAACTTATGGGTGGGAATTAGTTATTGTGATGTGGCATGGTAGTCAACTACCCAACTTGTAGATGGATTATGATGCATGAAAAAGGGTAAAAGGGGGATCATGCATTATAAGGGAAACTTGCCACCTTACACCGCTGGTGACAAGTGTCACATAGTTCATAGACCTTAGAATTAGTGATTGATTTCTCACTAAGTAGAAAAGGGCTAGCTTTGTCATGAGAAGCGGTGAATTAAGGTTCAAGAAACAATAATGAGTATAACGATAGAGAATTTATTTGATTTTTGAAACATTCACAAAATCAAAATCATGAAGAAATTTTGCATAAGCCACACTAAAATGGAGTTAGTGAATTACTAAACAAAGTTTGTATGAGCATGGTAGGTGTAAGAGATATCCAAGTTATTTTGGATAGATGTCATAAGCTAAATAGATTTATTCAATAGAAACTTTTGTCACTAAACTTTAATTTACCAAAAAAACAATAGACAAAGAAAATAAACCTACGAAAGCTTTCAAATGAATGTCATATGCACTCATCGAATTAGCATGCAGAGACAAGCCAGATACCAACATAGTTAAGTGTTACATCATTGGAAAAGGAAATGTGATTAACACTTCTAGGATGCAAAAAAAAGAAAAAGAAGATCACTTGAGCCAATAATGCAGCATTTAATGAAGGGCAATTGTATGAGGACCTATGTTAGGGAATCAAATATTCAAGACATGAAATCATAAATTGAAGATTTAACTCATGAAGTGGTGTTGGACACAACCTTAAAAGATGCTCCAGTCATAGTTCCCAACTTGTTATGTTCTACATGCTTAGAGTTCGAACTAGATACAACATCATTTCCAACAGCTTTAAGGATGTCAAGTTCAAATTTTAGAACATCACAAGCACCTAACTTAAGGAGATCAAGTGAAGCCCCAAGGACATTTTAAAGTTGTTCTCCTTCTGTTTATTACTTCTTTTTACTGATGCAGGAGACCAAGATGTTCCTTTAAGACTTAGAAAATTTAAGCTTTAACCATATTTGTGGTAACAATGCAAGACGAGATTGCTTCTATTGAGAAGAATGAAATATGGAAACTAATCCAATTACCCAAACAAAGGAAGGCTTTACGAAGTTAATAATCAATAAATTGAAGAAGGAAATTGATGGAAATAAACAATACAAATCGAGATTTATAGTAATAGTTAAAGGTCCCAAAAAGGAGTGTATTGCGGACAATTAGAAATTCTAACTAATTGTTGAGCATAATACCATTCAACTTCTTTAGAATATAGTTACAATGGATAACTTACACCTAGAGTAACTCAAAGTGAAGGTTGCTTTTCTCCATGATCTAGAGGAGGACATTTCATGATTTTGTCTAGAGGTTTCAATGTTATTGGAATTGAACTTATACACAAGTTGAAGAGGTCCTACGACATAAATCAAGCTCAAAGATAGTGAAACATTTAATTTGACTCATACATGATTATAGAAAATATGAAATGGACTACTGTTACCACTATAAAGTAATTTAACAACAATTGTATCATCTTTCTAATCTACATGGTCGACATGGCCATTACAACACCAAGCCTATGAAAGATCAAATGGGCTAAAGGTATTAATATTTAGAGAAGTTGAAATGAAAGATTAAGATATTACAAGGGAAAAGATATAAAGAACTTCAAACTTATTGTAGTAATAATATACTCATAAGATCTATGACAAATTTAGAGTTTCACATCTTAGATTCAAGAATGCTAAACTAAGATTTTCAAACTAAGCAAAGAACAAGCACCAAATATTAAAGAGAAATAAAGTACATGGTGAAGGTACTATACTTGTTGATTCTGGGAAGCCATATATATTATTCATGGTTTGTACAAAGTTGCATATTGCTTGTGTAATAAAGATCATTAGTTGTTTTATGATAAATTCAAAGATCAAGTATGGGAAAGTAGTGAAGTGGCTCATTTGGAAGGAATATTAGATACAAATATGCCTCAAGAGGAACAATATGACACGAAAAAGGTATGTGGATGCTTCAAAAAAGAAATAGATAGTTTGAAGAGAAATAGATGGTGCTGTTTGGGGAACACTAATAAACTTGCTACTAAAAAACTTATCGACAAAATATGGGGTGATAATGATGTGTGACTCTAAGGATCTACAAAGGGAATCAAATACGATAGAAGTGTGAAACATAAAAATATGCTGAGTGGCCTAACCTATGGTTTCCCCTTCAATGAGTATAAAGGTGTGTGAGCTAGTTATTGATGTGAGAAAGAAGCTTTGAGCAAATACTACCTTCAATTCTAATAATGAACTTTTGAGTGTGATCATGATTTGTCTTAGAGTCTTGGTGTAGATACCATGCACAATCTCAAGGAGCTTGTCGTTCTAGTCTTATTTCACATCAAGTTGGTCGTCTTGGTTCTCTATTCAAATGGATTGATATCCACTATTCACCAGATCAAGTTTCAGAGCCATGTGCATCGACTATAGCACACATTACATTTTGTGTTTGACGATAACACCAAATTTATATTCGTTTGGCCACAACAATTCTCAAAGTCATTATCAGACCACCAATAATTTCTTACCATGTATGCCAACATCTCAATTTAGTCTTCCATGCATGCTTTCATCAGAGTTTATTCTTCATTTGTTAATACATGTTAACGATGGTTCTTGATTTTTGTGAACATGCTCTACCATTTGGACAAAAACTGTCTTTATGTGTGTCGATATTAGATCACTTTTTTCCATGAACGAACATTGGAGCTTAGAGTGCATGCAGCAAGTGTTTTGAAGCAATATAGTGTAGTTGGTTGTGTACAAGCGGTTAGCCTAGCCATCTGATGCGGTTAATACTGATGGCCAATGAAGTAGGATTGGCTAACCAATATGATCAATTGGTTTGCATGATATAATTCACTATCTTGCTTTAGCTCTTTGACTCGTTGTGGTTATATGTTGAGGTTTGATGGCTCTTTTTAAATTCCTTCACAAGTTTAGTTTGCCCCTTTGTTTGAAGAAGAGAACTTGACTTAAGAGTGAATCCTTCGATTATTTGGGGTTTTCATGTCATTGCATGCATTCTCGTTTTAGTCCTACATCTCCACTGGTTTTATGTTGTGTTCTTAAAAATCTTCATAATATAATCCCTTGTAATATTTCATTATTCAACTTTTCAGTAAAACTTTATTTTCGATAAAGCCTCTTTGTTTTGCTACATGGTTTTGACTAGTCGATTTTCAAGTTAGGCATAATTTCAATCGAGAGGGTCTCCTGACTTGGTCTTCAAATGGACGTATTGGAGGCTTGAAGAGGAATCTCAACATAATTGTCGATATTTTCTTTACCATGCCTCTCTTTTTTATATACTCTTTTCTCTCTTTTTTCCTTGTGGAGTTTTTGTGATAAATCCCTTAAATGTATCCATCCTTAATCCTGTTTAGATCCAATGGAATAGATCTAGGGCCACACAAAAACCAAGTTTTGCATCAGACTCCTTTGGAAAATTGAGTATTAACTTAGATTGCCCATTCTACATTGAATGGAAGATTGTTTGCCATCTTGTGGTTCGCTTTTGTGCACGTGTCTTCTACTATTTGCAATTTTGATTACAATTGTAACTATAATTGCATTTTTTTTGTTTCCCATAATTGATGATTTTTAAATATAAGCCATATCAATAGCATTCCTAGTAATATTTTGACCCACTAATCTTATTGTCATCAAATTCAAATCAATTTTTTCTCTATTGTGGACAAAAAGAAGAATAACTTGTTTTTTCAGTTGAAATTTGCTAGCGAACATGTGAACAAGGTAATTTATCAAAACTGAATTGTAGATCTTCAATAATAGTTTTTAAGATTTCATTTGTACCGCAAAATTTCAGGTTTTTTCATGCAAAACTTTACTTTTCTACTTCTTCATGCTCTTTTATGTTTTTCAATAATTCTTGGCAAAGATTTCTTTGCAATTACTTTCAACATGGGCAAATGAAGGGTTATTTGTGAGTAATTAATTAGAAGACTTAACTCAATGATTATATTAAGGTTTCACTATTGTTTTGCAATTCTTTTGATAATCTTCAGATAATAAAATTCATAAGGTATGGTAAGGTGTTGGATTTTGGGAGATCAAGTCATCAATTTCCTAAAAGAACATAATATATTATTATTTAGGTGATTACTATATTTCAATATCCAATTTATTGTTGTGCAAGAAGCTTGGCATGCAGGGAATTCAAGTGCATCCTCTCACAAATTGAAATGCAAATCCTTGAATGTGCCTAAACAAAGGGATGACTAATAGAAATAGATTAAATGCAGTAGAGATAATGGTAATTAGAGTTAAGAATGATTGAATCCAAATCATTTTGCAAGATCTAGTTCTCGCAACAATTCTTATGCTTTTAGCCTTCTGTGAAGATGACTTCACACCATCCTCAAGGTAGTGTCTCTATGGGAGCAAATCTAATTTTCATTCATTGACATCATTTTGAAAATTAGAAAACCTAAAACAAACTTACAAGAGTTTCTCTAAAAGTCAAGGGCTCCTTTTGATAAACATCAGCACCAACAAACTAGAGACCATAATTCAAAATTAAATGTGGAAGCAAAAAATTCAAAAATTGTCATTCACTATCTGGTTTTGTTGCTTAGGTCAGGATTGGATCACAGCAATAAGTAAAAATTTATGATCCTGACTCAATGTTTTTCGATTGGTCAAAAACGATAAGAGAAAAATATCCCACAAAAATTGACATCTATAAAAACCATGAATTTTGTTGCAGATGTTTGAGAAATTCTCCAATTCTACAAAAAAGACAAATAGATTGTTGACAGAAAACGATCACAAAGGAGAATAAACCAATCTACTGTGAAGTTGACCAGTCTGATCCACATTAACAGGAAATAAATCTTAATGGTTGTTTTGGTATGTCAACCACCTTCTTAGGTCCATAAAGTTGAATTAGGAAAGTAATTACAAGCAAGGGATTTTGACCCTTAAGCATATATAGAGACAACAAAGTGATCAATAACTGGATGAAATAATAGACATAAGTAAATGCATCCACTATGTTCATTTATATTTTATTTTCTTTCAATCGGCATTAAGATTAGGAAAATCCAACTATCTTATGTCAGCTCATAAATCCAAAGCAATTACATACTCATGTCCAAAAACATCACATCCTATTTGTCTCGGTCTTTTCACAAGAAGCATGAAAACAAGTTCTCTCTCCATTACCAGTTATGGATTCAGAGTATAAGTAAAGTATAGTAAAAAATAGTTAACTTGAATACGTGTTCAACACAAGCAATTCACAGTGAAAAATGATACTTTTAATGAAGAATTATATATATATATATAAGTGATTTTGCATTTTGCATCTGCTAAAATTCGTGGCAGGTCAATTCCAGTATTAGTTAAGGAGTTCATCTTTTGAAGTACTTCGATAAGGATTTATGTCATTGACTAAGATTCATTAGATCTTGATGAATTAGGAACATGGCAGATTTAAACTGCAATGCGGCCTTGACATCAATGTAGGCCTGATGAATCATACAAGCTCAATGCTACACAGTTCAGTTGACATGCACAACTGACATAAAAGCTGGGCAGTCTCCTGTTTTATTAAAAAGGAAACAGACCCTGATACAACGTTGAAGCAGGCCCAATACAACATTGTTATCTCCAATAACTATATAAATTGTAATGTGCAGCGCCAAACAAAATTAGGTTTACTTACCATAAGAGGAACAAGGGATAACCAGAAATATGCATGCCATCCTGCAAGCGATCATGAGTTGTGATAAAGATTAGAAAAATACTAGCTCAGAATTAAAGCATTAAGATTATATTTTTAGTATAAATTAGACCTGCCATTAAAATCGACTTTTTTAAATGGAGAAAATTATCACTAGGTCAAAGTGGGACAAATATTAACATTATGAAACCTCAACAAACCTGATGTGGAACAATGTACCCCAACACTTGATATATTGTCAATTCAGTTGCTCTTTTTATGTTGTGTTGCATGATTGTTTTTGTTCATCTACACCAATGACCCCAGGAAGTATTTTCGATCGAGTGAGGAATAATTTTCAGTTATTCTGGTTTGTTTTGGGGTTTTCGAGCAACATCGGGCTGTCCTCACCAAACAAGAAAAATCAACCATACAGGTCTACTCCCACTGTCCTGGATTATGATGCCAATGCCCCAGAACTGTCTGTTTTAATTGGTCCAAGGTCCTGGGTAGTCCACTCCAGGTTTATTATGCCTGCTTGGATTGTTTTGTGACTTACTTCACAAGGTATGTAATGTAGTTTGGTGATCATACAATCAGCATTGATTATAGATTGAAGAGATGCAAAAAGCACCTCAAGGAAACCCCAAGACAGAGAAGCTCGACCAGAACTAAATCAAGTTCTAGTGGCTTTGTTTAATCATTCAATTATAAGAATGAAATGTTTGATAGGGTATCGAATGGTCTAATCTTCAGGATTGGAATGTGACTGTGATGCAAATGATCATGAGGTTGTTTATGCCCAAACATTTTCATCAAGGTGCTTCAGATGTAGATCATGAGGAACAGGTAAATGTAGAATTTTTAGATTTTTTATTTTTATGTTGCTAAATTGGAGTTTCTTTGTGACTAAAATAAAAAAGAGGTTGGTTTTGCGATAATTTGCGTCTAATTAACTGAGATTATGTAAGATTTGGAGGTCGGCTCAAATATAGAGATTCAAGGTCCCTTTTCAAACATTGTAACATTATCAGTGGATCGTCTTCGAGTAAGAAAGGAAATATCTCCTTGAAGGTTTGTTAGAATTAGAAGAGAAAGCCGAGATTCAACAACCAACCATGGAGAGATCCTTGAGAGATTCAGTGCAGTGCTTATGCAAAGAATAATGAATAAAAAATTATCACTTCAAAAAAAAAATGAATAAAAAATTATGATCTTATTGCACTTTTAGTAACAGGTTAGGTTTTTGGATTATTGGATATCATATTTAAGTATATATTAGATGAAATTTGGGCCACATTTAGTGTAATTCACTTAACGAGTAATGTCAATTACATTTATTATTCAATTAGGATCAACTGATGCTGTAGTGTTGACTAGGGACTGCAAAGCTAATGTGGTGTGGTAAGGCAGCAAAATTGATGTGGTTCGGTGGGGTCGATTAAAGCAACGATGTCAATGTTGTGACATATCCCATAGGGGTGACAAAGCAAGCATATGTGATGGAATTCCTATAACTAGAGATATCAGAACCAATGATTTAATTGGGACCAAGTAGTTTCCATGGATCTTTGGCCTTTCACCTATTAATATGCAAAGCTTTGGTGAACTCACTCAATACCTTAATTGTGATAAGGCTTCCATAGAACCGCATAAGCTTCGTTCAAGTGATTGTGCATGATTGCTGGTTTTGGTCATCTATGGTGGAGCAAATTGGTGAAATCCAACATGTAGTATAGACACAATGGAGTTAAAAAGAGGAATGATAGACGATGCAAATAAGAATCTCACTTCAAATAAAGATTTTTTTAGCATAAGTGAAACATAATCCTATATTTTGAGTTGAATATAATATTATAGATATAAATTAATATGACTCATATATGTTAGGCCCAAACTCAAACCCTTAGTACTACGATTCCCTTGACAAGGAGTATCAAAACCATATGTGATTCAATTGAGATCAAGAGATGTAGCAGGCATGATCAGAACAACAAAGTTAATGTGGTGCAATAGGACCAACAGAGGCAACGAAGTTGATGTGGTATAGCATAGCCGATAAAGGTGCTAAAACTAATATGGTGTGATAAAGCCAAATGCTCTAATAGAACCAACAAGGAAGTAAAGTTAATGAGGATGGTTTCAACAGAGCTGACAAGTCGATGTGGCAAGCCAATGATCCATGCTCTTAATAATTAAAATATCCTTTAGAGAGGGGTGGATTCAATGTGGAGTAATTTTAATATGAGAGAGATTTGTTGGAATACATATAGACAATGGATATCATGTTGGATATTCAATAATAAATTATGACATAAAATAGTAAATAATAATAATAATCCAATAATCTAGACTTTTGGGTTAAAGTATCACTTGTGTACAAAGCCAAACTTGAGTCTACATTTGATAAAACTCTCCCTAATACAAAGTGATGTTGAAAGAATGAAGGTTTCAAAAAGGTTGATCTTGACAAGATGGATCAAATATAGCACATTTAATGTAATTGTGTTTAGAAAAGTTCCATCAAGTTAGGACTAAAACAAGAGCAATGATGTTGCACAATACAAAAAATGGCTTAGAAAGCACAAGTAAATAAAATGAGCATTATTGAGATGAGAATGTAAGACAGATAAGTGATTATGCACTACAATATAAGGTTAAACATTACTGCATCACATGACAAAATAATTCTAGACGAACATAAGCTTAAAGCAAGTCAACATAAATGATTCATCTATGCCAAGTGTAAATCCATGGATACTCAACTAAGGATGGAATTATTGAAACTTACTCATGTAAAACATAAATAGAAAGTCTTTTTTATAAATGATGGTATCATTCATTATAATATAAAAAAATGATCAATTGGAAAATGTTTTATGCAATAAAATTCTATCATTTTTTTCTACATGTTCAAGTGATACAAAAAAAATAATATCATTAAATGTTTCTCATTAATGAATTGCTACTAATGTAACACGACAGAAGGAACTAGAAAATCCTAGGTTGCAGAAGATCCAAGGTCATCACAAACAATATATAAAATCTCAAATAAGGGTCCAGAAAAGAAAAAAAATAGAGTTTTATTGAACTTTATTGGATTAATAGATTGTAACATTTATTCATTAAGCTTGAGAATATTTTTATTTTGTTTCTACACACCTTCATGCATATTTTTATTTTTTGTTATTTTTATTATTATTTTTTTAATTTTTTAATTTAAAAATATTTTGGTCTTTACTTTCTAGTTAGAGTTCTTTTGTAATTTATTCAAGCTCGATTATGTGCATGGGAAAAAGAGTTTTGGTTACTATCAACTTGAAAACTATAAAAGTTTTATGTGAGGTACATGTGCGCACAAGTTTACTCCTCAAAGATGTAGGTTGGCTTTCTCTCTATCTAGAATTGCAATTTAATTATCCTGCTTTGTTTGTTATCATCTACATTATGCACATGTAACATCCATCATATGAGACTATCACCATCAATGCTGCATTGCAATTTGCAAACCCTTTCTAATCACTTCCAAGTCATGATCAAGGGATCTATTATAGGTTCATTTGATTATCCAACAATCCATCTTTGACTAGGACTCAAGGGAGGCTATTTGGATTATCGCATGAGCTGAACGGTATAACAGTGCACAAGGGTGAGCAGGATAGCAATGTGTCAGACAGCATAGCATAGGATGTGTGATAACACACACCTCAAAGCGTACAACAGCACATAGTGCTTCATGCAGCAAGTACTGCACATGTCAATCCATCGCCGCATGCGCAACACACTCGTCATAGGAAGTACCTATTGCTGCACGCAAGACACCTACCGACATGCATAGATAAAGTGCACACAATAGATAAATCATCCTTATGCGGGCAAAATGTGCACCTTTTCTCTCACAAATGTCTAGCAACTGCCAAGTTGAAGTCAAATGCATGCGACATACTAGAAAGAAAGAAATTAATTTTATGATAAGAATGATTATTATAATAAACTATTATATCTAAGCCTCTATAAAAAAAGAGAAGAGTAAAACAAGATAATCCTAACTTTTGACAAAAATACATTTTCTCTATTATTCTAGTTTTTTTTTTTGTCATTATCGTTTAAATTTTGTTGTTGTAATTTTGAAACAAAATCTGTTGTTAAAAACTTATAGCAAAACACCTAGTAGATAGATCAAACAATTTGCCCACAACTATTCCTAACCAATGCCATTGCCTCATTAATGTTCTTCATAGCACTAACAAGCTTAACTATCACTTGATTTTCCTAAGCATCACGAACCTCACTAACCAGCCACTTCTCATTGCTTCATTGTCCTATTTCAATCATCACCGCACTTCCAAAGCATGTCCACCTCTATCATGTGTCAATCAACGTCCCTCTCACATTCAAATCTTGAGGTCCCCGCCTTGGTTGTAACCATCTCGATCTCACGCTATTGGTCTCCTGTATCTCACGTAACTCAACATTGTTATCCAATTTTATCTCTTGATTCTCACCGAAAATGCCACATCCTTGATTTCCCCAAGCCATGCCTTCGTCTACGTACTTTTCATATGGCCAAGAGCAAGCCACAACACTACTGTGCCTTTGCCCAAGGTCCTCTATAAGCCAATCAACCGTCACTAATCCAGTCGCCACCCTTCCTTTTTTCCTCTTTTTTTCCATATTAATCTCTCTTAGTTCTTCAAAGTTGACAAATGTCTTGTAATGATGGAAAATCTTGCCAATGAACAAAAAACCTCCAAGGAACATCAGGGCTAGAAAATATATCTACCAAGATGCTATTGATAATAAAGAACCTAGGACTAAATGCAAAAAAAGTTGGTCACTATTTAAATAACCAATAGAAGAGTTAACCAACAAATTTTCATCATGTAAATACTTTTATATGATAATAAATCTTCAATATTAAATACATTGCTAATAAACATGTTAAGAGACAATTATATAACTTGTTGAAACAACTTTTTATTGATTTCAAATGAACCACATGCTCTAGGGTCTAACTTTTTCAATTTGGTCGATGACGAACTCTCTCAAAGTCTATTCATAGTTTAAGAATATTTTGGGATACTAATTTCAATTTGTTTTCATATTTTTTACACAAAATTTAAAAATTTTTAATAAACGAAAATAAAAAATTAGTTGTTGTAGGAAAAATCAGTTGTCAAAAAATACAAATCCAATTTCTTAATATTTTTTCTAACCAACATTCAATGTAAATTCTCTATTGTCCTATTGATTATCTCAATTTGACCAATCATTGGAGGTGAAAAACAAGTGAGAATTTCATTGTCATCCTAAACAACTTTCAAAAAATCTTTTTGAAGTATTAAATAACGTCTATAATCTCTTGAGATTTTTAACTATAAGCTATTTTAAAAGATTAATTTTGTAGTTTCAAAAGGCATTCAATTGTGGAAAACTACAAATCATAATTTCTAATATTCTTTTTGACCAAACTTCATATGAATTCCCTATTGTCCTACTGACTATCTTAGTTTGACCATTTGTTTGGAGATAGAATGCAAATGAGAACTTTAATTTAATCCTAAATAATTTTTATAAAATCTTCTAAAAATATGGAACAAATTACAAATCCAATTAGACATTACAGAATTTCACAAACCATATAGTTCAATGATTTCTTTCAAAAATAACTTGGCAACATTGGATGCTTCATTGGTCTTCTAACATAGAATGAAACGAGCAATTTTGAAAAACTTATTTGTTACCATGTAGATATTATTACTATGTTTAGTAGTACATGACAATCATAAAACAAAATCCATAAATAGAACCTCTCAAATTCTACTTGGAATTTACCATAACAGATATTTACTAGTTTTTTGCTTAGTGATCTATGCTAGCTTACAAATTTAATATTGGGAGAGAACTTTATCAATGCCATTCTTTAATGAACACAAATAAAACCTAAATTCAACAAAGTTAATCATTTTATCTCAGCCCATTTGACACTTAATTCATCATAAATAATGTAGAAGTCAAGACAAGTCAAATAATCTTCTTTCAATCAATCAAAACGAGCAACATTAAATTCAAGTGAGAAAAAAACTAATGCTGACTAATTTTGTATATCCATAATTAATTTGACTAATTTTATATATCCATAATTTAATTTCTTTCAAGTATTAATGTATTTCAAGGAATAATGATTCGTGATCAAAAGTAAATCTTTATGAAACAAAAAAATATCTCAGAGCTTGCATAATGGCATGGACTTCTTGATCATATGTTCAATACATCTGCTTAGCTCATTTAACTTTTAACTAAAATAATCCACCGAATATCTTTCCTCTTTCAAAATTTCATCATTCTGATACCTGATACATCATAAGTAATTTCATAAGCTCATAAAATTTTGATAATTTCATATCAATAATAATGTTTTTAAGATCTTAATTTAAGTGAAAATTTTTTCTAATATATTATTTCACAAAAAATTATCCTTCATCAACAAATCAGTTATGAATACTAACATAATACTAAACTTTTTAATATATCTCCTATAAAAGATAGCTAGCCCATGAAAACTATAGATTTCTACAAAATTTCTTGGAGTAAGCTAATATATTATTACAATTATGTTCTCATGATTTGTTTGAAGATCTTCAATGGTCGTAATAAAGTTTAAGAAATTTACTCTAATCTTCATAATTAAGCATAAATTTTCAAATAATTTTTTGCATTTAACTTTTCAAAGACTTTTCAAAGTTTCTCCAAATGAATTTGTTCAATGGAACTATACATCAAAATGTCATAAAAAAATGATTCCAATAAAGGTTTTCAAGATTACATTCATCAATTTCATAAAAATATTTGAAGAATATAGCAATTCAGAGGGTACAAACCACTATTCATATAATGTCTGAAATCTTAAAAATTAAGTTTTATTCATCTTCGAGTCTAATCCTTAATCTGATGATAATCATTTTTTAAATATATTTTTGAAAAGTAGTTGGCACCAGAAATTAGATCCAATATATATATTTGATGATAATCTTATTAATTCCTCTGTCGTCAACACACATCCTCCAACTTTCATCCATTTTAAATGTCAAAAACAAAGATACATCACCTAGACTCAAACAATCTTGAAGAAATCATTCCTTAAGGAGTTCATATGTAACATGATAAATTTAGAAGTTGTGAACCCAGAATGAATTCAATGCAAGTTAGATATCCTTTAAGGGAGGCAACTCATTTGGAAACTCCTTTGGAATAATATCAAAAAATTTCTCTAATAATTTGGTAGTCTTAAGGAACTATATTCCACAACCTAATTAATTAGAACCTTCTTAATATAGAGGTGGTACAAAAATTTATTGTCAGGAAATTATTTTCTAAAATAATTAAAACCAAACCTTTCTAATTTCCAATATTGCTTATCTTTCAACTTACACCTTATTTGAATTGATTATTCAAAATCCTCTAGTAGTAAAAAAACTAATTAATTGTAACTTCTTTTACTAATAAGTTTTAAATTAGTAGATGGTTTAGAAAGTTGAAGCTTCTTAAACAACTTTGAAGTTGCTTATCTTTCAATTTACACCCTATTTGGATTGATTATTTAAAAGTCCTCTAGTTGTCAAAAAAAATAATCAATTTTAACTTCTTTTCTAATAAGTTTTAAATTAGTAGATGGTTTAAAAGGTTCAAGCTACTTAAACAACCTTGAAGAGTGTAATCTTATATTTTGGTCGTTGAATTTGAACATATAAGTATTGTTTCTTCTATAATTTCTACACTTTAATCACACAACCAAGGTATCTCAAGTAAAATATAAGTCATGTCCATATGTAAGACATCATACCAAATCATGTTCTCATATCGCTATTTCAATGATACCAAAAGTCTAAATGTGATCAGTAAAGGTGTATGGCTCACACAAATCATATAGAATGGTTGGGGATAAGATGTAAATTTGAGATATTGATTGATGAGTTGTATGAGATAGGAAACTCTCAAGTATGGTTCTAAGGGAGGGAATTAAATCACCTATTCCAATCGAGAAGGATAAACTATTTTACAAGGTGATTCTGTAATTGCAGAGGTCTAACTATCAATCTATATGAGGACAATTTATCTTGGCCACTCTAGTGCTCACAAGTCTTTACCAATTCAGCCAAGTCGCGTGTATTCTCTTTTGACTAAACATCATGTAACCTTATCTCTTTCCTAATTTCCAATCTAAGCCCAAAATAACTTATTGGCTAACTATCAATCAATATTAGGACAATCTATCTTGGCCATCAAATTCTCAAAAATATTTAAGTCCTCAAATAATGGAGTTCTTATGTATCAATCCAACTATTTGTAATAGCCCACTTCGATTAATTATAAAATAATTTTTTATTTTTATTTCATAATTGGATGAGAGCTATGCAAATTAAGAACCTAAGAATTAATGTAATTTAGTACACCTTGAAATGCTTTCTAAGGTGTTAGTAATCAGATTTAAGATTTGAAAATACTATTATTTTGTAATTATTAACGGTAATTCAATTTTTTTATGAATTATTTTTAAAAATAAAAAAGGAAATATCTTATTAATTTCTTTTGTTAATATAAAATCCTAAACCTAATCCTTTCTTCCCTTACCTATCAACCACAAAAGAAAAACCCTAGAGAAAAGGAGAAGGTTTAGGAATGGAGAGAAGAGAAAGGTATTTAGCAAAGGTAAAGAAAGAATCGTAAAATGGTTTTAGCTCAAGCTACACTTAAGGATTTCAAAGCCGCATAGGAATAAAACATAGAAAGGACCCCATATCCTTTTTCGGCCAAAAGGATTGCTCAAGGTAAGCTTATATTCAAGATTTTTCTTAGTATGCTATGAAGTCCTTTGTGGAATGGATTGAATTTGCCTTGGTTTGGCCAAGATTTGGGTTGAAATCCCCAATTTGTTTAAACCATGCCTTGAATATTGTACAATTAGGTCAATCGTATTATATGATCAATCTAATCAAACATGATGGGGCCCACAAATAATGAGATGAATATAAAAACTTAGACCAATCAAATTCCTGAGATCATATAATACGATAATAATTATAAAACTGTACAATTAGTTGAGTAATGCTAGATTTCAAGTTCCAAAGAAACTTGTACAGAATAGGAATATTTATTGGATCATTTGATTGGAATCTATTAAACATTTTAAGGATTGTACAGTTTGATAAAAAAATTGCTTAGAAATAGAACTGTTTGTACAAGAGATCATTTAGTTAAGAAACCTGAGGATCCCGATGAGACTATTGTATTATCCGATCAGCTTCAGGAAACAAATTAAGCCATTATCAGCCCACTTAACCCATTGCCTAATCAAATAGTTTCTAGCAATCGAGTATGATAGAGGGGACCAGATTGTATGATGAGCCGTTGGATAATGAATCACATGAGAATTTATAGATGTTTTTAGAAATTATTTATGATAGCTTTTGCAAGTACTTTAAATATAAAAACTATAGAGTTTTAAAGAATGAAAAAATAATGAGTGTGAAACAAAATGCATGAACTTTTAAAGTTTGAGAACAAGAAATTAAATAATTATTAATAGAATGCAATGAGAATTATATAAAAAATGAAAAGAGATAAAGAAAAAAAGACAAAGTAACTGAAGAAATACCTCAAAGCCAAAGGATTAGAAAACAAAATAATTGTAATACAAATAAGTTGAATTATTAGCTTACATTGAAATAGTACCATGTAATACAAAATGGTGTAACCATCTTGAATAGCAGAATCATTTGCATATGTTCTAATTTATGTGATTGTATATTATTACTTATATGTACATATATATATATACATACACATATTTATAATGTTGTAAAAATCAAAACATAAGATCGAACAAAAATAAATAAAAAAAGAGAAAAAAGAAAAATAAATTGTTAAAATCTAATGATTTAAAAGATCATAAAAAAGAAAGAAATTTGAATATATAATATTTTCTTTATGACCCTATCTTATAGCTACTCGATATGAGAAATTAACCCTGTAGTCATTAGCACTCAGATATGGGACCACGACACGAGAAAGCTTTGTCATTGTAAGCATAAAATGCTAAGTGATTTGGGTGGTAGATCCATGTTAGATGATGATATGATATGAGATCTCAAGGAACAAGGATAGCATTCATATAAGGAGATTTGGACTGTAAAGAAAGAAACATGAAAAAAATAAGAAAGAGACAAAAAAAGATGAAATAAATGAGATAAGAAAGAAAAAAATTATAAAAGATATGACATGATATAAGTACTATATGATATTAAAATGATATGATAACTACATGCATACGTGATCACAATACATACGAGCATTCATGTAGTGATTCAATACTTTCATATATCTTGCAAATTGTTAAACTTTATAATATTTATTGCTCCTTTCTTTTTTATCGACTACATATTTGCACTGTCACATTGCCTTAGTATTTGTAGCTAAAAGTTTGCCTGGTAAGCATATCATACTTATCTCTTACTCACATTCTAGGCCAGGATATAAACATTTATAGAGCTGAGAGTTCTTAAAGAATATCTTAAGACCCTATGTGAGAGAGATTATGTTTTATTTTATGAGTTCTATGAAAAATATTTGTGTAAATACTTGTACTTTTCGAATAATTGTTGTATTAATATTTTCATTAAACTTTTACATTGTAAGGCAACTTCAAAACTATGTTTTGCATTTTACTTTATTGTTCCAACTAAGATATTACATAGATTGGGGTATTTTATTATCACCTTTGCTCAATTTTGATTTATCCTATGATTTTACAACATGTTCTTTATTATCCTAGTAGTTTGGTATTCTGAGTATTTCATCAAGTTTTATTAGAATAATGCTAAGCGGTTTATGACACTATCTATGTAACCTTTTGTTATTATAATTAGGAAATACTTCAACCTCAACATCTTCATTTTTTTCTTAAAGGTTCTTCTGCTTAACTTTTGTTCCTTAGCTAGAATATTTACCCATAATATTTGGGTATGACTTATTAACTTTATTTTAACAAAATGAATCCATTAATAACCATCAAAATTACATTAATCAAAAAAACTTTATCTAGATCAACTACACTAAAATTTGATAAGGTCATAAATATCATCAAATATTTTTGTTTTAATCTTAGCCTTATTGTCGATTTTCATGTTGTCATCCTTATAGTTCTTAAGAGATGGTGGTCTTTTGTCCACCTTATTATCTCAGATGTGAGATAACTTTCTTCTAAAGGTTCATTTGAGAGAGGTCAGATTGTGTTCCTAGTCATATTAGCCACTACCTTGCCAAATTAAGTATTCAAGCTATTCAAGGTGGCTTAAATCCTATCTAGTTTATTAGGTGAATTTTCTATTACATAATACAGTTATTTATTTTAGTCCTAAAAGTCTCTAAGTTCTCTATTTGATTTTGTTTTAATGGCATTGTGAAATCTCAATACGTCAAGAGAGTACGAAGATGAGAACATTTTCGTTGCTGGAACATTATTAATATTTGAATATATCTTTGATTTTTTATATTAAATAAACTTAATTAATTAATATCAAAAGAAAATTATGCAATATTTTATCAAAAATGCAACAAAGGACTACGATTAGGTAACTTAAACTCCATAAACATTAATTTAAGTAGTACTACTTATCAAGAAAAGAAAAAAGAATCATAAATATGTAGTTTATATTTTAAGTGAGTTAAAAGAAATATGTAGATCACTTCCTTAATTGTCACTTAAGAGTTAATGATGGGAATAATTAAGACTAACCAATTGAAATAAAGAAAATTGATAATATATTATTCATGGGATTCGCAACCAAAAGTACCTCTCATGTTAGTATTTATACAAATAACTAAAGCCATAATAAGGAATAAAAAAACACTTTAGTTGTTCATAAGGTTAACTCCCATAATTGCTCTCTTAATTTGTGGTCCTTTTAACAGTTAGCTTAGTCTATGTGATGATAAACCCATTCGCTTATGATAACCTTCAAATTCTTGTATCCTAATCAGGAGTTAGACCATCATAATGTTTAGAACACCACGAAGATTTAGCTCTATTATTAAGAGTATGATGGAGGTATAGGGATGCTCTAATACCAGAAATATAACGGAGTGTACAAGGAATTGCAATGGCAAAAAAAAAAAGAAAACAGCTAGGCTGTGGCATCGGATTGGATAGTGATCAGAGATCAAATCAGCAATGGTTGGGTAAACCCACAGTAGGGTGAGGAGGTGTGGCAGCTTATGCTTTGCTGCAAGGAAAAAGGTCAATGGTGGGTGGCTTGGAGAGATTAAGTGGTGCCCATTGTAAGGATTTGGAGGTGAAATTGGGTGGCATCGATTGAGGAGATCACGACAAAAATGTTGGTGATGTGGGGCATAGGAGGTTAATGGTGTGAAACATAAAATGATGCAACTAAGGTGTGAACCCTGAGATCTAGACATAGGAGGGTAGTGTCAATCGTGTTTGTGGCGTGCATGTAGCGATCCTTCACCAACCATTCTTATGGTGCCACAACATCTTTTCCTTTCTTTTCTTTTTTTTTTTGAAATTTTGAAACATATAAAATCATTCTTTGTTTTTTATAAAAATCATAATACAAGCAAATCTTTATTCTTTTAAAATTAAGTATTGAAAACATCTTTTATAATTATGTAGAAATATAAAGCTTTTCGTATTTTTTTAAAGACGTGTACGTATAATACCAATGATTACAATTCTTTTATATATCTTTTCTTGCTCAAATAAAATAAACATAAAAATCATACATCTAATGGCAACTGTAGCATCTTCAAAAACATCAATTATTAGCTCTCATTCTACACCGATAGCATCATGTGGTACTTTGTTTTGACCCAATAGTGATAAACCAAAATAGGCATAAGTTAATCCTTTCACAATTTTTCTTTTTTTATACATTTTATCTCTTTAGATATTTGGTTTAGAAAAATGCCCTTTCATTCAACAAATCGGGCATGTTTCTCATTTCTCTTTTATTTTGTTTCTTATCCTGTTGCTATTATCACAAATCAACTTATGTTGTACATTCATTATCACATAATTATATCAATAAATGACTTACAATCAAAATAACATATTATTCATGCTCATGCATCACATACTCTGACAGTTATGTGTCTCTTCATATGGATGTCTTTCACTTTCTAACCTTCCATTTACAAAAACTTTTCATCAAATAAACTCACTCTCATATTAGTTTTCGTAGTCTTTTGCTATTTTGAGTTTTAAGTTTTATTTAATTTTTGTTAATTATACAAGAACCAACACTATATTCATACTATACATTTCTCAATCTTATCTGAACGTATATTTATTTATTCTTATCGTACTGTTACGATCTCACTATCATATTGTACGAGAAATCCTTGTAACCCGTAATTAATGGAATTTATACTCTTATGTTTTAATTGCATTGATATGATAAGGATATCATATTGCACGATCATTTTGGGGTATTTTTTCACAACCACTTTCACACTTAACACACTTCATTTTCTCATCGCATAATCGTATGGTACGATATACCTCTATCGTATTGTACAATCCAATACTTTATACAGATTCCCTAAGGTCACAAGTATTATTGGACATTTGACTCTACTCTCTATTGTACTTATACATTATTATACTTCATATTATACAATTTTGTATTGTTTATCGATTATTTTCACTTATGCACTATCAGCCTTGTACAATATCATGATCATTTCGTACAATTATAGGCTCTCTTTTGTGCATAAATGGGTCTCTCTTGCTATATCATATCATATCATATCATATTATACATTATTATACTTCATATTATACAATTTTGTATTGTTTATCGATTATTTTCACTTATGCACTATCAGCCTTGTATAATATCACGATCATTTCGTACAATTATAGGCTCTCTTTTGTGCATAAATGGGTCTCTCTTGCTATATCATATCATATCATATGATACTCTATGGTCATATTGTACGAACAACTCCTTTCTTATTTAACCTATTGAACTACTTTGATCTATAACCAACTACACTCTGTCATAATCGTACTTGTATGCCACAATTCTATATAATTAATCTATCCACTTGATTAATTCTCTCACTTGCTCATATCATACGATACTATGCTATCGTACCACAAAATGCCTTAAAACATTGAAACATCCTTAAAAAATTTCAAACAAAGTTACAAAAATTTTAAAAATATATTTTAAATAAAATCATTACTTATAACTTATCCATCTTTAAGATTATCAATTATTTTCAAATACTTTCATTTTTAATATCCCATGATTTAAATTTATTAAAAAATCTTGCCCACTTTTATGATGTTACAACACAATAGAAGCAGGAGGACCTGGAAAGTAGGGTAATGACAAAGGCATGACAACAAAGCAATAAGAGGTAGTCAATCAACAAAGTTCACGATGCTATAGTAGATTCGATGGCAATTAAGTTTGTTAAGGCTTCAAAGGATGTCAGCGAGAATGTGGCAACAATTAGAAGCAATTATGAAATGGAAAGCACCACAAGTTAGAAGGGTTGCAGCAACAACAACCTCGGCCTCGAATAGTGGAGGTCGCAACAGCATCATGCAAACGACTTCAATGGAACCAAGATAGTCAAATTGCAAATCCAGGTAGGGAGGAGGCCAACTTATACCTTCTTTAAAGAATTCTATTATGCACATATGCAACTTACAAAAATATTTATGGTTCTTAAATTAATGATAAACCAAAAGCTTCATTGTCATTCATATAAAATAATTTAAATTATATTACACAATGATGCCCAAACTAAAAATTAAAAACCAAAACACCCCTCAACTTTAAAAAATAATAAAATAATAATCACAATACTAAAAAAAATAATATAATACGTGAATAAATGAATAAAGAAATATTCTTAGACTGGTAGCCAATGAAAATCAATAACCTTATTTCTTGCACCTTTTAAGACCTTGTTTGAGAACAGTACATGATTTGCAACAATGTTAGACCTTTTATATCTTGGGATATTTTGGTTCCTCTTATTGTGCTACATCAGCTACAATAGAGTAAAAGATTAACACAATCAAACCCACATAGTTCTTGTTAAAAATAGTTGCTCTAGTTTTTGTTAAAGTTGACAGTTGTGCATTTGTTAAACTGTTTGATATAAAATACCTTAAACATAGGTATTCTATTCAAATGGCTTGTGGTGTAGACTTGTTGGCAATTTTCCTCTGCAAATAAAAATTCTAGTTCAAGTTTATGGAGATGAATATAAAACTTTAAAATCTATATTTAATATGCAACCAAATTTTTTCAATTGCCAAAAATCTGATGAAAGTTTGGCTTTAAGGGTTTACCAAAGCTGAGCAATAATAAATAAATCCTAGGACCGAATTATATCTTATACAACGTCCTTGGCTCAACTTAAAAAACTTAAGACTCTCTTAACAATGCAAAACCCATCTTTTACTTCATTTTATCATGACTTGACATGCAGTGGCAATGAGATAAATAAAAAGTAATAGAATAGTTTTTGTGATACCATACCTCCAACATTCAGAAATAAGAAAACAACCACAAAAATCCAGAGGTACCAGCTGCAATGAAAGAGAAACAAAACGAGTAAGATCAAATAAAATTCACGTTTGTGAATAATGAATAAACCTGCTTCATCCTTTTTTTTTTTTTTTTTTTTTTTTGTGAAGCTATCACAATTTAAAAGGCTTAAGCATTCTTGAAACAGAATATGAAATTTAGAACTTCATGCACAAGCAAAAGCATTTGAACAACCTCAAACCAACCACTTTCTTGAAATCAGCTTCAAGAGCACGAACCATGTATTTGTGAAAATCAAATTTTGGATTGCCCCTGCAGTGGGCCTACAACCAAAAGAACGCAAAATAATAAGCACTTATAGAATATTTCTCCATATAACCACAAATAAAAAAAATATTATTGAAGGACTATAACACGTTTGGGTACTTATCCCTTCTTACCATGATGAAACCCAATCTCATGGTACGATAGTCTGATTTTGTCACAGATCCAAAGATTTGTTTAAAAAAAGAGTGCTGCACAAAAGGAAGACAGACACTAGTGTCAAAATAGCAGTGGATGTCTCAAGGAATTAGAGCAGCCAAATAGGCATTTACTTATGAACATCATCAGACAAATTTTAGACGAAAGATGGCTAGAACCAGCTATACCAATATTTTGAACTTCTACAGACGCTACACTGATAAAGTTTTGACAAACTTGCCTTTCACCCATCAAATAACCAACTTTTTATTGACAACCTTATAAGAACATAGCTTGTTACTTATGTTCAATTTTGCAACAAATTTAGGTAAAACTAATTCAAGCTACCATGACTGTTTCTTCATTAGGATTTTTACATATACATAACAATTAAAATTGATCTATTTATGTATAGAATACCTAAAATTTTATTATTAATACCATCTTAATATTAAAGTATCACTAAATAACATTCTAATTTTAAAAACCAAGAACACAACTCTTAAATTTTATTTAGATTTTTTTAATCTACTTTTTCAATTCAAAATGAAATTTTTTAAAAAAACATCATCATTAGATCATTTTTTTAAATTGATTCAACATTGTTTTTAAATATTTTCAACATTAATAAAATAAAAAATAATATTTAATAGATTGAAATATATATTTCTTATGTTTAATTTAAGTTTATTTTATCAAAATTTTTATCAAATAATATGTTTATTTACATCTTAAATCTTCAGAAGTTGGATATAGTTCCGTTTAGGAATTAAAATTAACATTTAGTTATAATTTAAGATTAAGATAATATAGAAGTAATATTAAAAAATTAGATACTACATACATAAACAGATAATTTTTAAGTATTATATATGTAAAGCTTCTAATTTTTTATTAGAAAACATTGACATCCTATGTTCCTTTTGGATAGCCCCTTACCAGCCAACTTAGGATTCTTGCTTTGCATAGCCACTTACCAGCCAACTTAGGATTCTTGAGTCCTTGCCTATACCACGGTAGTGTTCCCTTATGAAGTCAGCTTCATGAACATGAGTAATCATTGGTGATACTGAAACTGCATGTATGTCATCCACGGTTTAGCGTTTAAGAACAACAAGAAAACAAAATTCTCAATGTCAGCTAAAACACTGCTGGAGTTCATAAATCCTTGAATAACAGCTACAACTTGCAAAAGCCAACATACCATTTTCCAAAGCTTCTTTATGAATGGATTCTTCCCAGCGCTTCCATTGACGAATCTAAGTCATATAGAAACCTCAATTTTTAAACATACTGAAGATAGTAGATAGAAACAAAACGCAGCAAGCTCATGCAAGCATTTATGAGGCACCAGCAAAATGGAACGAAAAAAGAAAAAGATAACATTTCACTTGCCTTTGCCCCACCTAAAACCATGGTTATAACACTCAGAGTTATATGGGTCGCTGCCAAAGCAAAGATAAATATATGAAGTTCATGAATGGCTTCAATCGACAACAATGGAACCTTTCCCTGAAAAACAGAGCTAATTCAAGTATTGTTGTGTAAAACTGAAACAGAACTAGTTCGAAAAAAATGAAGCTCTTGGATAACAAATTAACACAGGCTTCTGTCATAAAAAAAATACAAGTGAAAAAAGAGTTCTGCAAAAACATGATTAGAGTAAGTGTACTGTCGCAGTTTGACATTTCAAGATGGAATTCCAACCAATGGAATGAAGTAAAATAATGGCTGGCCACTAAGTGCATGTAGATTTAGGCACAAAATTTAAAATCATAGAAACAAAATAATGGATTTGCACAAACAAAATGTTCAGTCAATTCACATAGTTAAGAAACATTTTTGTTCACCGCAAGTGTATCATGCAAAGTATATTTAAACTGAACTTAAAATCTATCGTACTTCGACCTAGTACACTTGGTGTATGCAATATTTCTCCCAAAGTTAAACAATTAAGATGATATCTAACAAAAGAGGGCCAGCAATAGTAATTGCAGTCAGAAGAAAATAGATAGGTAATAAAAACATAATAAACAATATTGATTAGCCTCCCAATTAATGCGGGTCATTCAATTGCAAGGACTCAGTTTCTAATGATGACTTAGCATCATTCAAGTCAAATAATTAGTTTTATCTCCATGTCATGAAACTTTATTTTTAGGGTCAATTTTATGCAATTTCAGCACAATTATACAGTTTTGTTTCTTAAATTTCTTATGCAGAGTTAAAAAACAATGACTTAGGTGCAAATGTACGCATACCATAAAAGGATGGCGTGGCACCAATTAAAAACAAGTTTAAGTGATTTAGATGCTTAAGAGAAGTCAAACTCTGAGCATTTAATGCACTAGTAGTGAGTAAGTACATAATTGTAAGTAAAGCAAATTTTGTATCTCACATGTCCACAAATGACATGTAGAATAGCCGTGACTTCAAACTCCTAAGAAAAATTATAACAATCAAAGATTGCATAAAAGAAAATGAAAAAAGGCAATTGTAGTTTAGGTAATGGAGTGGAAAGAATTTCTTCAAAGAGAATAGAGATTTCTTCTATAGTATGCAGGTTGTATCTTATACCCACAAAATAGGTGAAATATAAAGAGGATATTCAGACAAATGAGGTGGTGGAATTAGTGGAGTTTCAAATCCTGACTAGATGAAGAAAGGGACAAAGGTGGAATTGTAGTTGGAAGAAATGAACTAGTAGGGAGCCATTGGTGTGTAAAAAAAAGGAAGTTAAGGAAGGACTAATGGAACTAGTACTTTATAAGAAACCAGGTGGAGAGGCTCAAGCACTACTAGAGTGGTCACCTGGGCTTCAGATATATGAACAAAAAGAGAATGCATGCAAGACACATAATCCTTCATAAGCTTAGAATGAGATGACTTGGATTTAGAATGTTTCAAAATTAGAGGGAATGAAGAGTACTTTTACAAAGCACTCTATTTGCTATTAGAACAAGTGGAAGATGGATTCAAGAGATGAGGTGGAACACTTGCACATAAATGGTGGTGAAGGCAAAGACTAAAGTGTTTCTGAAACTTTTTGATCATTGAGATCAAGAGGTTCTTCTTCTAAGAGCAAGATCTTCACTTTTTTAGTTCACATTGAAGTTTTCCTGCTGATTACCCAAAGGCAATGCTCTAAAAATATTAATGTGAGTTATAAATTCTCAGAAACATAATAGAAACTTTATTGATAGCTTGAAGAAGTAATAGAGCAAGAAAGAAAGAAAAAGAGAGAGTTTCAAATCCTCACAAGACAAAGGTAATCAAGAATAAAAAAGAGAAGATCTCCAATGAGGTTATGTATAAAAAATGAAGAGGAGAAAGAGCTCTCTATAAAAGAAATTTGGTTAGAGTAGACTGGATTAAACAAGGTAGAGTTGCCTCATGTCCTCTTGAACTCAACCCTTGGAGGTCTATTTCTAGCTAATGAAGTTTATAATGTAAACTGAATTAATTTCCACATGTGGAGGATTATAACACTCATTCAGTTATTTAGTTATAATGATCTAACCCTCTAGGATACAAACCACTTGCTGCTTTGACCAAGTTAATTATAAATGCCAGGTAGAAAATTTATTGCTGTAATTGAATTATTAATACCAATCGGATAGGAGTTTGACTATTAATGACATGACCAAACTATTTATAACTACGTAAACCCTCTTAACTTGAAATGAGGAATCTAAATTTTACATCTAAAGAAGCTGGATCCATGTTGATTAAAAGTCTAATCTCGAAATATTGGTTTCTAGGGACTGGCTTCGAGAGTCTAACATCAAAATATAATCCTTGAGGAACTGGTCTCTGCATCAAGCGATTTATCTCAAGGGACTAGCATTGATAGACTAGTCTAAACGGGCCAACATCAAGGACTAGTCTAAAGGGAATGGCCAGACAATCTTAGTCATGAGCAATTGAAGTTCACGATTATGTTATGGAATAAAAGCTGTGATTGCATTGGCAAAATATTGTGTCTTTAATACATTATCCATGAGAACATTTCCAATATCAACTGACCCATAAGCTAGTGAACCAATTCTTATGGTGCATCATTTGATTAAAAATCCAAAATCGAAATTCCAATTCTCTATAAAAGAGATAACAATATGCAACTATCAAATTTAGAGTAATCTAAACACACTTAAGCAATTGAATTTATGTTCAAACTAGATTTATCCTACAGGTTACTTTTCTCTTTAATTTTCTTTTGTAAGAATCTATATTCTAATTTTCAACATCTATGATATTTGTAACAATATTATTCATCCTTTTATTGGATTTTACTTTTAACTTGTCTTATTTCTTAAATCGTCTAAAGACAAAGAAACATTAACATCTTCCAAACTAAATGTTCGTTTGTTATATACTAGGTCATTGACAAATACTAAATGAATTGAGGCAGTAGAGGATAGAAAAATAAATGCTTACATTTTTTCAACCTTCACATCAATTGTTTAAAAACTACAAAAATCTTTTTATCGACATCAAAATTCTTTTTAAGTATCTTACATTATTTCATGAGAAACAATACTAATGATGCCTTAAATATAGGCAATTATGAGTGAATTGGTCATTAGATGATTCTAATATTTCCCATAATTCCTTTGCAGTCTCTTTGCAGTCATTAGATGATACTAAGTATCTTACATTATTTCATGAGAAACAAATACTAATGATGCCTTAAATATAGGCAATTATGAGTGAATTGGTCATTAGATGATTCTAATATTTCCCATAATTCCTTTGCAGTCTCTTTATTAGGAAATTTTGATAACCTCGTCTCTTAAATAAAAACTAAAATTATCTAAGATTGTTTTAATCAATATTTTCTTTCTCCTTGATTATTCCATTAAGTTACTCTTTGCTTGAATTTTAATTTTCTAAACATTAATTTATTATTGCCATCAAATTTTCTATGCTCATATTTTGTAGTATCAAAAAACCTCAATGTAATAGTTGCTTTGAAATTTCTTTTCATGTTTAATATTTCCATAATAATTAATTCTGATACATTCTTGTTATAACAAAAACTTTATCATATGCCAAAAAAGAATCTAGTTAGGATATGATTCAAAAAGAAAACAAACACATCACACAATTACAATAATCAACAAGGTAATAAGGCAAACCAAATCTTTTACATGGTTTTACCAAGAAGTACATACATTATTAAGAAGCCCAAATGAGTATCAAAATCAAGCAAAAATAAGAAAAATAATTAAGAAACATAATCGTTTATAAAAACACCAAACAAAAAAAAAGAAAGATTTCACCAACGATATAGGTTAATCTCACATCCAAACCCAAGTCCTCAAGTAATAATTCTCTTCTTCTTCTCTTTCTATGTCTCAAGATCATATTCAAGAAATCAAAGCCTAGAAGCCAAATCAAGGCCAGTCAAAAAGCCTTTTTTTGAACTAGGCCTTTCACCCTTTTCTTTTGCCGTTTATATGACCTAAATATCCTTAAAACGTTTTTTTTTCTTCTTCAAATATCATTTAGAGAAATAATTACATATAAAGATACATCGAATATGAGAAGGTGATCGGGGTTGGGAAGCAACGAGAGGAGAAGTTGGAGGAATGGGGAATGGGGGAATCGGTTTTCCGAGGGAGAACGAATTACGGCTCAGAAGGAGATTGCTATAAGTGCTATGAGACGATGGAGTAATGGGGAAGAATTCAGTTAGAAGAAAAAGAGGGGAATAGAGAGACGACCGATCTGGAGGGAAGAGAAGAGAGCAGGGCGATGAGTAGTTAGACATTTGAATATGATTTTTTATTTTTTATTTTTTAGTTTTTTATTTTGTCAACATAGCATTTTTTTTATTTTTTTATAAAGTTTTTGTCAAACACTTGTTCGAGACGTTGAACACGACCACAACAATTGAACAGCTGTGACTCAAGTCATGGATACGCATAACTTTTTAAAATAAATTTTGTAGCATGATTTTTAAATTCCACTTTTATAAAAAAAAGATTTATTTTTTTAAATAAAATTACATATTCGACTAATCGTACTTTAAAAAAAATTTCCACCTAAAAAAGAAAAAAATAATACGAAAATACTTTAAAATAACACTAAAGATATTCAATTTAACAAAAAACTCATAAATTGTTTTAATCATTTTTTCGTATCAATTTAATTACCTAAAAATACATATCTTTTTAATTTCATTCAATATTAATACTTTTTAAACTATTACTCATCCATTTTTAATATTTAACTTAAAAGCTGTCACAAGTATTACCTTAAACAGAGCAGGTGGATTTCCATGTTTAATATATCGTTTATATATATATAGTAATGCAGGAAAGCATATAGCTTATCCCCAAATCTAGATAACATTAAAAAAACTATTCCAATTTTTAACAAAAAAAATAATAATCTTTTGATTATTTTTTAATACTAATTATTTCGTATTTATCAAATGTATAGTTTTTAGTAGAACAAAATATCAATATTGTCCAAACCTATTTTTCATTATTTCGGAATGTTTGTTTAATTCAATAACAGAGATAAACATTATTATTATTATTATTATTATTATTATTATTATTATTATTATTATTATTATTGTTATATATTTATATATATGCTATGGTTAAACACATGGATGCCACATGGAGAGGAATGGAGATTTTTATCGCTAGCTACAAAAAAATCGCGGGCGAGATCGACGGGAAAGGACAAAAGAGCACTGTTAACATTAAAAAAATTTTGCTTTATCTTACCTCTTTTGCACAGTGCTCACCGCCGGATCCACCGGTGGCAAACAATCGGCGGCGACTGCCGCCGACGATGTAGTGAGCGGTGCCACCTGGTTCTTCACCGCTCCCCTCGGCGGAAGTGTCTTCGCCCTTGCAGGGCCGTAGGTGACGGGTGAAACTCTCGGCGATGCAGATCTTTTGGATCGTCCCTTGGAAAACAACCAAAAGCAGCGAGATGAATCCCATCAGCATCAGTTCTGTGATACACCAAATTCGTTGCGCTAAATCGCAGATATGGAATCAAGAGATGGAAATGAGGGGAAGGTAGGGTTTTTAAGAAGACACCTTCCTTCATCTTCTCTAGCGCTTGGGAAAGGGGTTTTTGGTTCCTCCGATTAAACCTCTGCAGATATGTGTTTTCTTTGGTGAAAAGGGGATTTCGGAATGGGGATTAGGGAGATTTTAGCAAAACAGCTATTCGTTCAACCAAAAAGTGAATCTGACCTTGCCTAGACGATGGAGAAATCGCTCGAAAAATAGAGAGATGCAAACGATGACGGTGCAAACGACGGCGACGATCCATGTGGGGGTGCGGTAGAGCTGTAACCCCTCCTCTTCCTCACTTCCTCCTCCTCCGGCCATATTTGAGCGACTGCTTCTCTCTCACTCGCTCGCTCGCGCTCTCTCTTTCTCTCTTTCTCGTGAACAACTGTACTCTCTGGAGTCGTCACGGCAGAAAATCGCGCTCCTGGACGACGAATTGCAAAAGATTCACATTGAAAATAACGGAATGCTTCATTAATTACCGCCATGACATATGTTGAACGAAGACGTCTGTCCATGCATGTATCAATTTGACTCGTTGTGCTTGCCAGTAGTAAAGGTTTTAAAAATCATTTTCGACGTTTATGGCAACATATTTGCAAAAAAAATGTATTTTAAAATTAAATTAACTAAATCATTATAATAAAAATTAATTTAAAAAGAGGACACCATGTTTATCTGTTCCTGTTTTCGTCTAAGAAAATTGTGTAACAATTAGGCAGTTTTAATTATTTTATAAAATTAATTAGGAAATCTTCTAACAACATCTTTTAAAAAAAATAAAAAAGATAAAAAATGGTTTGAAAATGGGCGATTTTTTCCTAAAGAAATCAAATGACGGCTTTCATAATACAGTTTTTATATAATTCATTTTATATTAGAATTCTTTTACTGTCAATTTGTAACAGATACACATACAAGTTCAATGAAATTTTAGCTAATGTAAAGTAATTGTTTTTATAAAATTTATTTTTTAATTTATTTTTAAAATATTTATTTTTATACTAATCTAATTCAGTAATTATAATTAGTTTATATGTTAAAATGAATATATTTTTTGTATTTTTTTTTTGGTATCAAATCTTATTATTTATGTATAACATCTCAGATGTAAGTCTCTATCTAAAAGAGTTGATGTCTCATCTATCTTCTATTTCGCATTATAGAAGGAGTCTAAAGTGTGTGACGTTAATCACACAATAAAAGAAATGATAAATTATTTTTTAAATAATTTAAAATTAGGTCATATATTTACATATAAAAATAATAAAATATTTATTATCATTTATTTCAATAATTCATAATAATTTCAAAGAACTCTAATTGAAATTAAATAAACATCATTAGACTCGTTTCGATAAACTCTATATAATTTTATATTTATTTTTGTATTTTTTTAAAAATATTTTACTATTTTTAATAATTTTACATATTTTATAAGATCCGTTCAATTTGTTATTAGCTTAAAGATTGAGAATATTACATTTTAATTTTGAATCTATATGACCCAAAATCGATCTTAAATACACTATTACTAAGATATTTTATAATTGAATTTTTGGTTTGTCACAATTTAAGATCTAAAAATTTGGCTAAATATTCATAAATGTTATTAGAATTATAAAAGTGATTCATAAATTTATAATAAGAAGAGGAAGATATCATAATATATCATTTAAGTAATAACAACTCACAATGAACTTATTAATAACCATACCATATAAATGTATATGCCACATATAATGTGTAGTCAAATGCTATAATAATTTTTTAAAATTCATAATATATCATCTATATCAAAATATATTGTATGGATAACATAATAACCAAGTATTCACATCATGATTATTAAATCTATCTATTTGATCTATTTCATGCTTCTTTTTTTTTTTTTTGCATATCATTTCTCTTGTGTATCTACACAACATCAATCACATGCATTCTTATCAAATTTTCATTTCTCGATATTTTTTTCTTTCACGATAATTAATAATTCAGTTCAAAGTTTTGGTCAAATGATCTAACCCATGATCTAACCATCGAATATCATCCATTAGATAATTCAATCAATTAGTGAGTCTATTTGTTATGTTATTTTTAATTATAGCAACAACTACCATCAAATGAATAATCAAATTATCTAATTGGTCTATCAAATGCAAATCACTATTACTTCAAGTTAATCTTATAAATGATAGGATTGCTTAATAGATTCTTCCAATTCAAAACACACCCTTTTAGTAATTAATAAAATATTAATTGGATAATATTATGTAACTGTCTAATTCTAGATAAAAGTCCATAAATATCAATTTTTTTTATTTTTTTAAATCACCAAACATCTCATAAATTCTCTTTACATGAAATTCACCATCTAAATATTAAAAAATATACTAATTCTTTTGATTATCAACTATATAGAGATTTGCATATGACACAAAACTAAATCTCTTTTATTAAAAAATCAAACTCCTTGTTGTTTATTTGATTCCAAATGATACAATCAAATTCAAAACTTAGGAAAAACATTTTTTTTAAAGTTTTATTTTTCTCTTTTCTCTCTGCCTTATTATTATGTTTCCCTTTGCTTTCCTTTCCCACGACCCACTGCCACAGAACTAAAACATATCTGTGGAATATTAAGAGGCAACAAAGATGGGTATTTTGCTTAATTTTAATTATTTCCCTTTAATAATATCCAACTTAAATCCTTTTTTGAAGAATAATTACTTTTTTCACTTTCCATCATAATAATATTTATTTATTTTCTTGTGGGCATGGGAATTCTACCTTTCTTATTAATTTATTTGCTAAAATGATTCGTCGAGTTACATGTTCCAATGGGAAAATACATTTTCAAAATTGAGTCGAGACCAAGAGGACTTGATCAAGTCAAAAGTGTAGCTCATGTCCGCGCTCAACGGAGTCAATTTGCATGCGTTGTAGACAACGCCTGAGTAACGTTCCTAAGATAAGTTTAGAAACAGATTCCAGTTACTGTCAGTTTCTATTGATTATAGAATATTATTTGTTAGTGTCAGTTAGATTTTTTTTCTGAAAGTATTTTTTAATATCACTAAAATAATAAATTTTCAATTTATTTCGACAAGTGAATGAAAACTTGGACGTCCAATTCCTATCTTAATGGAGTAATTGAACCACTAAGATAATTTTATTATTAAATATTATTATATAATTTATTATTCATGAAGTAGTGACCAACTAAAATGTTAAATTCTGAGGCGAGGAAAGGCCACATTGCTACACAATTGGTGTCCTTATCTTCAATTTAATTCAACAACAACGGTGACCAATTTCACTGCACTAAAACTAAAATCAAGTTAAACTAGAAAAACAAAAGGGGGCAGCGGTAGATTACAAGAGAAACCAACTTCCCTGATGTTACATTGGATGCTGTCAAATGCTAAAGAATGGATGAGGAGGTAGCCAAGCACAGGGATGAGGTTGATGTACTATTAACATTGGAAACCATGCTCCAGAAGGAGGTAGCCGCACCGGAGCTTGACGTTGATGGTTCGCCAACCGTTGTATTGCGCCAAGTGCCGGAGAGGCCATCGGCTGTTACCCGGTATCTGTAACCGGAGACTCCGGGTCTTATGGGCTCCTCGAGGGCACTCGGCTTCTTTGAAAGAAGCATGACGACCCGCCGCATGTTCGGCCGAACTTTGGGATCTGATTGAACACAGAGAAGGCCAACGTGTGCGCAATGAACCACCTGGTCGACATCGGCTTTGGATCTCAGGGCGGGGTCGAGCATCTCCATCCACTGTCTTTTGCAGTGAAGCAGCCAAGCCTGAGAGAATGGTTTATGTTCACATCAGTCAATGAACGTAAAGATGCATATTTTATGTACAGCCATGGAAGGGAAAACTGAAGAAGGAAGTAGTAAACTTTTTCTTTCACAAGGAGAAAAAAAAAGACCTGTTGGTGCACGAGTTGTTGAATAAACATTCTTTATAGTTTCTTTTAAATAACCCCTATAAAACATGAACAATGACTTCTAGAAACTCACCTATTGCCAAAAGCTGCATGTAAGTATCCACAATCCTATGCCCATAGCCTGGTAAGAAGATAGAGAAAAGGCAAGGATGTTGTCAACCATGATGGCTTAAAAATAGCCTAATCTCCAATGCCAAATCCACCTCTATTTCGAACTAAATAAGAAAAGAAAGGTTCTTCAAGCACAAAACAAATGGATAGAGGGAGAGGGAGCACCATTTGTGAAACCACATGTGACATGAATTTTAACCCATCATTTAAATAGCAACCAAAATGACAAATCTTATTTCGATAACACACACAAGAACCAACCACTCAATATCAGAGCAAAATAGATTTTCTCCAACATGGATCAAAGAAAATCTCATCAAACTCTATCATCAATTTGGTCCATGCTCATCTGACTACTATAAACCCCTTCGAAGATTATATAGTCTAATTGTGAACCACCTCTTGTACCAAGATTTTGTTATACACAATATTTTTTCCAAGAACGAAAGCTCCACATTCCACCATAACATTTTGCTTAAAAGGTGCTTCAAATTAAAATAAGGACCTTCTTCACCACAACTAATAAACTTAAGCTTGCTTAAGAGAACAACTCTCTCAACCTTGGGAATAAGGACTATTTTTGTGTCCTTAGTCTTATAAGACATTTAACCTCCCTCGAGAGATAAAACAAATGATAATGTCTATTTTCGTGTCCATCAACCTTCTCAATAAAATTAAAAAAAAAAATCCTGAAAAACTTTGACCCAATGACCCTTGAATAACCCCTTAAAAAAAGAATCGTTGATACTAATCAGCCTTTGCATTTATTTCACCTCCTTTATAATAATAAGATGGGTAAACACCATTGTCGTCTCCTCAAACATAGGAGCACAAAAATTTTGAAAGTTGCTAGGATTTGAGCTTAATCGACCATGGTAGATTAATCGACCAAATAGATCAACCATATCATCATACCTCTTAATTAAACTTCCCTTAGAATCAACTAGATGGTAAAGCAATGCAGTAAAATGGTATTCCTATCCCACCATAAGAGCCACTAGACATGAGTTTGCTACAACCATCAAACATCTATCATGGTAGCAACAAGTTGCAACAGGCCATTATAATCATCATTGGTGAAGAGGAATTAGACAGCTATTATACTTTGCAACTACACTATGTCCTCCAACTCCAGCTCCTTAGAAGAGGTCACCTGAAGTTCTAGAAGGGTTCTGAAAAACTTATAATCGAGCACAGAAATGGGAACACCACGAATAAGCCTTAATAATCCTCGACTACCTTGAAAGACTTCCCATACCCATACCTCCTTAAACTTCAAGAAACTACTTATTGCCCAAAGTCTAGCACACTGACAACAAGAAGAGGACAATGGTTGATAGCAACTCTAGCCAAGTGGTGGATTGTTGATCGTAGATCATCAAGGCCAACAGGTTAACAAAAACCCTACTTAGCCTCCGCCGTGCATTCATTGATCCTCCTTTGCTACTACACTAACAAAAGTCCTCAAGTCCCCTTTTGCGACTTATCAATACATTTATAAAATTATTCGATAATACAATTGCAGTCACCTCTTAGAATGGGAAGAGGAGAATCATCCAATGATTTACAACCTTCTTCCACATCTCCGAATGATAAAGGTAATCCACTAATGCATAAGCCCTAAACTTGCACAAAAATTCCCTCCCCTGAAATTCCAGTAGAGACACAATCATCAAGATTGAGAAAGAGAAAGGTCACAAATACCCATGCCTCCATAGCCATCACCAACAAAGTTGCTCAATTGGACTTGAGCAACTAAGACCAACCCTTTAACTACCCTCAGGGTGTCAAACCTTGAACTCTTTTACTTAGCCACACTGACTTAGGCCAACAAAGTGCATAAGAATTCCATCCTACAGCAAGGGTGATTGATGTAGGACTAGACGAAAATTGCTTAGTTAGAAAATTCGTGACTGATGCACAACAAAGAGCAGGGCCGTCACCCTAAGGGACACACACCTAGATACGATGAGGGTTGAACGCAAAAGGCACCAACCAATGAATCCTAACTAAACTTAGGATCGATAGCGGCTAAGAAGTCGCTAAATCGATTACGGCTACACACTTTCAAACACGTAGAAATGGGGAGTACTTAGATGGGTTAAGTACCAGTTGAACTTAAAATATAATTTGTAGTAAAAGTTGCACTTCGCAGAATGAAAATATATTGAAGACAAATTAATAATCTAGGAATGGAAATTACTCGTAAAAAGGAAGACGAGGAAAAACCAAAAATTCAACTTGAAGATGGTTGAGCGATGAAGGAAGATGATAGACTGGAGTGGCGTCTCACCACTTGGACCTCGCGTCCCTCCTCCCAGTATCAGAGCTTTGACGAGTCAGCACGCCAAAGACACTCAGAGCACTCACGAACTCAGAACGGAAGCAAAGAACACTCAAAAGCTTGCATTAATATCCAATATCCCTACAACAGAAGAGGACTCCCCCTTATATAGGAATCCATAAGGGTACAAAAGACATTTGACTCATAACATGGGAATACTAAAGGACACATGGGTAAACTAAAAGTCACCTAAAAAATACAAATAGACTCTTAGAAATCTGAGAAAAATCATAAAATTAAGTGCATTTATCCTAATTTCGGATGGCTGGAGGCGCGGCGACGGCGGCGGCGGTGCTGGTCGGTGCGGGCTGGCGCGGGTCGGTGCGGGCTGACGTGGGTCGGCGCGGGTCACAGGTCGCGGGTTGGTGCGGGCTGGCGTCGGTCGGCGCGGGTCACAGGTCGCGGGTCATCCGGGTAGCTTGGGTAGGCGCCTGGCTGGACTCATGCACAGTGGTTCGGGCAAACCTGGATCCGGTTCGGGCACGAGCGGTTCGAAGTAGCGGCGGGCGGTTCACTGTGGCGACGGAGGCGGCAGTCGGTGGCAGGAATAGTGATTTTGGCCTTTTTTTTTTTTTTTTTTTTTTTTTTCAAGACCAGGTCCTTGGACGTCGAAAATTCTTCTCGAACATGATGTCCTCATCAGTGATTGTCTTCTTGAAGGCATCCTCATCCAACCACCTTAAAGCATCAGGAGCTTTGCCGATCTCCTTAACAGCACTTCTTAAGACAATCTATCCACACAACCTTAGCCTTGAGGAGGAGAAATGAGCAGTGAACGAAGCCCCGTCTTCCTTCCAAACTTAGGAAAAAGCATGTTCATTCCCAATGGAATTTTAATGAGTTTGTAATGCACACGCATTTGATTTAATAGTAAAAATGCCCCCCAAGGACTAAGCAATACTCTAATGTTGTAAGAAGTGCCAAGTCATTTCAATGCCTAAGTCAAAGAGATATGACTTAAATTGAAAGGATTTCTGATATAATCACATTTGCATGATTAAACTCGCCATTGGAATTTGGGAGATCAGCTAAAATCCATGCCCAATATGCTAGTATTTCTAATTAAATTGACTTGCAATACAACTAAATCATGGATATTATTACTAGTTTACATACGCTGAACATTTTTATTAATAAATCACTCTTTTATTATAATCTTTAAGAATAACAAAATTTGAAAGACCAGCTTTGCTAAGTTAACCCACAGAGAAAAAACATCTTTATTCTTATAAGCAATAACAAAATACCCAAAAAAGATAGCACATGATTGTAAGTTTCCAGAGACATAGGAGCAAAACCATGTTTTTAAGATGACATTCTGTGAACAAGACCAAAATGATGACATGTATTTCCTGGTGAATCTACAAACCTAGATACTGAATGGAATTTCATATTAAATTATGTATTTAGGATATGTATGTACTTGATCACATGCATAAAACAATTGTAAGGAGTTCACATATTTGCTACAGTCTGAACATCTGAACAACCAAGTTCAAATGAACCACACTCCAAATTTAGCCAATCTAAAGATAGACCAAAGGTTTTTTTTTTTGAGCCAGAATTTCTGAATTTTCATCAATCAACCATAGGAAATTACTTCGGCTCTAATTTGTCGATTAGATTGTCACAATTGACCCAGTAGATTTTCAAAGTTTCCAGTTTGATTGAGCTAATGATTCCACCGGTTGTAAAGCCCAGTACTTGGTGAGTGCATGCAACAGCCAGATAATCAACTTCTATTTTTGTTGTGTTACCATTAGCTGGTTGACAAATAGTAAGAACCAAGAAATTATTTACAAGATATTGAATAAGCCATGGGCATGGTGAAGTTGAATTTGAATTAATTTACTTATGAAAGTTCTGCCGTTATGCAGTTATGGTGCAAAACTTTCATGAAGTGTAACATAATAGCTCATGCATGCATTTTTGCTGTAAAAGCAGCCATCATGACGTGTTTGACATTATGTGATAGCGAGAAGTAAAAAAACGTGGCTAACATGGAGATCAACGTTTATCAATGTCGCAAGCATAAAAATTTGGCTTATACCAACAAAAGCCCAGTTTAGTGAGTCTGTTATGGCTAGGCTGAGTTCGAAATCCAGTAGCAACTACAGTACATGATTAGTTTGAAACAGGTTGGTCATATGGGAATATTAGAGAAGTATTGAATGCTTTCGTGAACGTACAATATGTCTAGCATGGAGTAGATAACATCAAACATACAATATGATGTCATCGTTAGATGAACAAATTACTTGATGCTTTGATTTTGATCATTCCCTAGCATCAACCTGTTATAACAAATGTTCAGACTGTCGTGTTCTTCAACCAATAACCTTTAGGATGATAAGTTTATGATGCATTTAATTTAAGGGTATCTGGCCTGCTAATTCTTGTGTTGATTAAGGATTTCAAGGTTTTATATTTAAGTCTGCATGGTGACAAGCATCTAAGAAGTTTCTTTAGTTGAAAAAAATCAGTTTTGTACAATCAAGAAGTCCAACTTCTATACATGTTTAGCTATGAAAAAACTTAAAGGGTGGAGTAGGCAGTTTTTTCTCTTTTAGTCCTTATCTTTTTATTATTTGCCAATTTTTTAATCAAATTCATATGGTAATTGAATCAACTGTCAAAGAAAGTGGTCTAGTACACTAATTTCTTAAACAGATCACAAGATTGGCTTTCTCCTCTAACTTGATCTAGATTTTAATGAAGTTGACGATTCATATGCACTTTTAATTTGATCCAGATTTATCCATAGTCTAGAATTGAAAACTGAAGTAAACTGATTCACTTGCAAGCTTTTTAGGACTTAACTATTCTTGAATACAATGGGAAAGAACATAGTAGACAGTATGAAATTTATCTAGAACCAATCTGATTTGCAACAAAAGGTTTGCATAAGTTTAAGTCAATTGTTAATCATAGACAATGCAATCCCAAGTAAAGAAAAATTTAAAAAGAAAAACAAGAAATTAGTTAATGATTAATGAAGATGAAGTAAACACAAAAGTTAAATTATATTCAAATTGAAAGATTTTTTATTTTTTATTTTTGTTATATACTACATTATTAGTCATAATAAGTGGCATCAGGAAATCTAAGATCTGCATCATTGTGCTTTGGGCATACAGATTATGTGTACAAATAAGAAAGAGTGAAATGAAGCCACTTAAGATGAAAGATACGATGCCATAGATCGGATAGAAGAGTACTGTATAGATAATTAGATGGCTGCAATAAGAACAACGTGAAGAAGGTATATAGTTTTTCTGAGATGTTAAATATCATAATTATTTGCTTTTTAACAAAGTTGTATTAACTTGAACCTTTGGCCTTCTCTTTGAAGGACAACATCAATGTCATAAAAGCTACAACACATTAGCAATATCATGTTTATTTTGCTCTTCATTGGGCAATAAAAAGCAATGTAGACAAATGTGGCTGAACAAGTTTTAAGAAGTGTTCAAAAGCTGAAGACCAATACAAAATGAAAAAGTTGGGCAATGGAAAACAAGGTTGGACCAAAACAAAGAGGACAGAGGATTGCAAAGAGTCTAAGCAGTTCACCAGAATGAGGAGAAATATATGTAGCCCAAAGCAAAATGTCTGCATCAAAGATTCATGTAGATAGCATTCCGGGTTACTTCAACATGGTTCTACAAATTCAAATAGATATACCAAGGCATAGATATCATATTTGGTTAGAAAAAGGAACATTAGTGCTAAATAAATTATTGATTCACTGTCAAGACCTGTACAGCCAACTCCAATTGAGTGCTCTTATTGACTGTAAATTGGATGAGCAGTGTTTGTAATACAAAAATAAGAAAAGATGGTACAATTTTTTTAGTAAGTGAAAAATAAGATCCACTATTTCTTTTCAGAGTCTGGCATACCCCATAATACAAGTATCCTCTCTAAATGGCATCACAAAGATACAAAATTGAGAATCTCAAAGTAGCTGCTTCTCACTCTACACAGCCTATCTGAAGTTCAAGAACACTTGTAACTAAAATCAGCATGGTCAACATCATATTTTCAGTTATGTGATAAGATTTATATTTCAACTTAATGTATTATTCCTTGATTGATGCTCTTCATATATACAGCAGTTTATCAAAACCTGTGCTAAGCGCTAACACTCCATGTGCATGAGATCACATGACACAGTAAACCTGATGTTTGTTAGGATGACATTGACCTTACAAGAATCATTATTCTTAAGACTTTGAACAACTAAGGCAAACAAACAAACAATAACAAAATGAGGTAGGATAAACCTATTAAGATGCATTTTTAGTTGTAAAATGTGCAGCCCAAATGCATAAAATTCCATTCAAGATGCACTCACCCATTCAATGAGAGTTGAACAATTGCACCTTGCAATGAATTCTGAGCTCTTTTGACCTGTAATGAGTTCAATCATGACGACTCCAAAGCTAAAAACATCAACTTTGGAGGAAAGCAAGCCGTGCATGGCATATTCCGGGGCCATGTAGCAATTAGTACCAACAACACGAGTGTTGACATGGGTGAGGTCCTCTAAGAAGAGCCTAGCCATCCCAAAGTCGGCAATCTTTGGACACCACCTCTCGTCAAGCAGTATGTTGCTAGCTTTGATGCCTCGGTGGATGATGGGAATATGTGCATCCTCGTGGAGGTACTGAAGTCCACGTGCAACACCTACTATCACTTCGAATCGCTTCTTCCAGTCAAGAACAGTCCCTTCCCTCTTGGTCTGCCCTGCAAACCAACAACATCCCATGTTATTTTGCAAGCAATTCTTCCAGCAATCCATCCTTCTCCCTCTCTATGTTGTCATTAGATATTTTATCTCTCACTAAAACTAATACTCAGGACACAAAACAAGAATTTATTCATTAAAATTGCCTTGCAATGGTGGTGTGTGAATGTTCAAATCTGGCAAGAAAAAGAATAATTATAGCATTAAGCTCTTTCACACTCATGTACACACGGTGGCGAACTGGGATGCTGCAGAAGGAAAAATTCTATGCGAGAAGTATGAATCTACTCATCCAAAAAAAGGGATGCAATAAGATAATTGAAAATGGTTTTTGGCATTGCAAGATAAACACTTTTCAGGAAAGGTGACACAAAAGGGAAGGGCGGAAGAAACGGTGGCATACGGGAGAAAAGGATCTTGCCGAGGCTCCCATTCGAGACGTACTCATAAACGAGGAGCTTGTCGTTCGCGCGAGCGCAGTAGCCATAAAGATTGACAACGTTCTTGTGCTGCACACGCGAGAGCAGACTCGCCTCGTTTGTGAACTCCCTCACCCCCTGTCGCGATCCAAACCCCAGCTTCTTCACAGCCACCACTCTACCATCCTCCAGCTGGCCCTGCGCCGCCATTCAAACATTTCATCGAACATGGCCCACTCCATAAAAAGCTGAAAAAGATCGCATTATTTAAGCTCTTTAGTTCTTACCTTGAAAACAGGACCGAAACCCCCTTCCCCAAGTTTATTCTTGAAATTGCGTGTGGCAGACACCAGGATTTCATAGCGGAAAACCTTCTCCTCTTTGGCAGCAATCACGTTGAGATCCTCCTCCTCTTTCTTCGCTTCTATCACATCATACAAAAAATAAACGAATAAAATGATAGCGGAAGGTTTGAAATTCCTCGAGAAAAACCTGTATTTTTACGACGAACGAAAGGCCTTTTGAGCATCTCCAGAATCTTAAATGGTTTTGACATTATAACAGACGGATGGAAGTCGTCCAAGTGACGATCCCGCAACAAGACGAAGAAGAAGAGTAGAATCGAGGCAGGGAACAAAACCCATGGCATCTGTCCTGGAGCACCAGCGCGTCTATTACTTTTCTCCTCATGCTGGAGGAAAATTACGTTTTGATCATTCCGTGTTCCAAGTCGACGATCGTCACCAACCACCTTAAAGCTCTTTTTTTTTTCACATTATGGCGTAGAACATACAACCATTTCCATACGTAACGCTCCACAGGTAAAGCTGCTCTTCCACGCGCCGCCGTATGATTTACGCCTCCGTAAAGAGAAAAGTTAATTTGACATTTAATAGGATGCTTGAAATAAATTTGTTATATAATGATGAAAAATCATTCTTTAGATTAAGTAAAATAAATATGTAATAACTATAAAAATAAAAAATTATAAAATTTGAGTGAATTATTTTAAATGTGACTTTCAAATTATGGTAGAAAAATAATCTCCAAACATATTTAATTCCTAACATGTTGGGATACCTAAATTTACATTACTTGTTTGGATGATAGAATTTAATTATTCTATTGGCATGACTTAATTTTTTTTGTTAAGTTCAATTGCTAATGAATAAAAAATGATTACTGAATAGTTATACTTTGAAAAAAATTTGTTAAATATTTTAATTTAAAAAATTGAATATTTGATTGTAGTTTATTAAAAAACATTTATTTTTCTATATATGTCACACCATATATAGTTATTACTTTAGAAGAACGTAATAATTTTTTTTTTTATTTTTTTCTATATTTTTCAAATTCTTTGTGTTGAAAACACAATTTGAAACTTAATTAACCAAATCTCAATGTTTATAAGAATCGCTTTCTTGATAAAAACATATTTATTAGATTGTGGCCAACTACATTGCAAAATCTAATTTTTTTTTTCTAGATGTGTCACATCATTATCATTTATTAGGTAAATAAAAAATTATTTAAATCTAACATAAAGCTAAGAAGGATGACTCCACCAAAATTTTAAAATAAGTGAAACATTATAACGGCTTCTTATATCATTTTATTCAATCATGCTCAATCATTAAGCAACAACTATGTCAAAATAAATCATACAATGCACATGTTATTATGGGGACACAATTTTAAAACATTTTTCTTTATTCATCATTGTTTACTAATTACTTGTTACCACTAAATATAATGAGATAAAAAGATAACTAAATAATCAAAATCTTTTTGATTAATTAGATGAAGAGTTTATAAATATATATTAACATTTATGTTTATTTTAAACTATTTTACTTTTTTATCATTTTTCACTTGTATCATTGGTTTTTAATAGTATCATTAACATATACAATAAAAATATTAAATAATAGGTAATGTATATCACCACTTATGTTTATTTTAAACTATTTTGTTTTTTTTTTTGTCATTTTTCACTCATATATTTGGTTTTTAATTGTAGCCTTAACATATGTAATAAAAATAAATAATAGGATTCAATTTAAATCAATAAAAATAATCTCATCATTTTATGCAAATATATTATAAATCATCTACGTTGTATTTTATAATGATTCTTCTATTTTATTTGTTACCTATAAAATCAAATAATAATCCTACCAAAATTTTCAAATAATTGAAACATTATAAAAACTTTTAAAATCTATATATTAAAACATGCTCAATCTAAATAATAATTCTCCAAAACAAATCATAAATAAACATCTTATTACCAAAGTGGTGGAGCCTTCAATTATGTACAAGAAAGTCATGCCAAGATGATAAAATTGTTGACATTTTATTATGTTTCTCTAATAATTGTTGAAAATTTTAAATAATCATAAGACAACTTCTTTTTAGTATATATGATCATTTTAGTATCAAATCTTTAAACCACAAGTAAATAAAACTACAAAAAGTAGATATCAATTCTTTCATTTTTTTTTGAAAGGATATATCATTATATCAAAAGTGGCAAAGTCACATAGGTTTTACAGTTAGATCCTCAAGGGGGATCAAACAGAAAATCAGACAACATAAGTTTGATGAGAGGCTGAGGAAAGGATTCCACAGGACCCCAAATGAACTCATGAGTGCAGGCTCTACGGGCAGCCCAGTCAGCAGGCTCATTTCCCTCCCTGTGGATATGAGAAAACCGGAGAGCCTCCATGGCCTTAACATACTGCAAAGTAACAGCAAGCACCCCCTCCCCACTGGGTTTGGTAACCATATCCCGAGCCACCTGAAGTGCAATCATCGAATCAGACTGGAACTCAACTACACAATACTGGGGAAGAAACTCCCTCAGAAGGTCAAAGGCCATAATGATAGCCTGGACCTCCATCATATCAGCAGCCACCGAGAACATCCTCTTACCGGCCACCATGAGAGGTTTGCCCAAGCAATCTCTAACAACGACACCAAGACCAGCTATGGAGTCACCAACCGCGGCATCACAATTGACCTTAATCCATCCTGTAGGGGGGGGAAGCCAACCATGCGTGACAAGCAAATCCGAAGACTTGCCAGGATTCCTGCTGGACAGAGATGAATGGATAAGATGCCTCCTGAGGGTCGTGCTAACCTCGAACCTAACCGTCCGAGACACCAAGCAGAGAGTAGGCACGAAGTCGTTGTGTATAAGAGCATTTCTCCTCAACCAAATGTAGTACAAGGTGGTAGCAATTGTAGCCACATGCTGTACCGTAACGTCGCGCCGCGCCGCAGGAGAACTCAAGAGCCTGATAAACATCTCCAAAATTCTGAACCCGGACGCCGCACCTGTGGGCCAGCCCAGCTCCATGAGCACGTGACGTGCATGGCTGGTCCCCCACATTTCCCTGGCACGTGGGCAGTCCCACAGCGCGTGCTGCAGGGTCTCCTCCTCCATGCAGCCGAAAGGGAACAGGGGATCGCGGCTAATTCCCCGGGGAGCCTTCCACGTCGCCGTAGGCAAAAATTCGCCGGCAGCCCGCCAAAGGAAGACCCGAACCCTCGGCAACACCTTTAATTTCCAAATTCTCCCCGTAGCTTCATCACGCCGCCGACCACCGCCCCCAACAGGGGACGACTCGTGTTTGATCTGTGCGTAGATTCGACCACTGTGAGCCTTCACCATCTCCGTATGCGTCTGGACAAAGCAGTCCTGGACGGAATCCCGAGCACGCGGGAGATGCCTGATTCTGTCAATAAGCTCCTCACCCGCCCAGTTAGAAATCGCCTCAACATCCCAAGCACCGTCGTCCCTGATGCATTCGGCAACACTTTCCGGCCATCTTGCGCGAACATTAATGAACGTAGGCCAGCAACTGATAGGTAGAACCCCAAGCCAATTATCCTCCATAAATCTCACCCTCCGCCCGTCGCCGATGCGCCACACAAAGCACGAAATCGTCGTCGGCATAGCTCCCAGGATCATCTTGCAAACGCCCGAGGCCTTCCGGGGTGTCTTCATCAACGGGTCGATGAGCCCATACTTCCTTCTCATAATCCCACTTCCTGCCCAAGGATGCGCTTACAATTCCCCATCTGCAAGGCCTGGTGCCAAATGCGAAGATCCCGCAGCCCGAGCCCGCCGGCCACCCTCGGCGTAGACACACAATCTCAGGACGCATAGTGCAGAGTCTGAGCACAACTCGTACCGCCCCAGAGGAATTGTCTGATTCGGCGTTCAATTACAGCAATGGTTCCCGCCGGCACCAAACAGTGGCGCAGAAAGTGGTTGGGGATAACACACAGAACCGAGGATGCCAACACAGCCCTTCCCGCAAGCAACAATACCCGTCCGCGCCAGCTGATCACTGTATTATCAATTCTTTGGACGAGGGAACTCAGGTCCTCCTTAGTCAATCGGCGCGCAGTAATAGGAACCCCCAAATACACCAAGGATCGGCCAATTGCCATACCAAGTTTCCGTGAAATTATGCTGGACTTCTTCTTGCTGAAGCTATTGCTAAAATAGACATTTGACTTGGAAAAGTTGGCCTTCAATCCAGCGCTGTCCTCAAACGCCCGCAGAATGCGACGGACAGCGCACGCAGCCTCCCTGGAAGCCAGAGCAAAAATCAACACATCGTCCGTGAACAAGAGGTGGGAAACCCGCGGTGTATGCATCCCCGGCCTAAACCCGAGCAGCTGCCGGGATTCATATTCCCGCATCATGCACGACAGGTATTCCATGGACATGACAAAGAGAAAGGGGGATAATGGGCACCCCTGCCGGAGACCACGACGCGCCGACACCCAAGGAAGACGCACTCCATTAATGAGTACCGCGTACCTAGGACCAGAAATACATGCAGAAATCCAGTTACACCAAGTAACAGGGAATCGCATAGCCTTCATAGTTTCGAGCAAAAAATCCCAGCGAACCCTGTCATAGGCCTGCTCCATGTCGACTTTCACTGCCATAAGGCCGGAAGCAGCGGTACAGGATCGCATTCTCGCTACCATCTCCTGGGCAATATTTATGTTATCCGATATGCTCCTCCCCGGGACAAAGGCCTCCTGTTCCTGAGACATAAGACTAGGCAGCAGCGATTTCAGCCTGCCAACAAGAATTCGAGCCACCAATTTGTAGATTGTGTTGCACAAACTGATCGGCCGGAAGTGCTCCGGCCGGCAAGCACCTTGCTTCTTCGGGATAAGAACAACAAGAGTGTCCTTGCAACTCTCCGACATTCTACACTCCTCAAAGAATGCCAAAACAGCCTTGATGATGTCCCGCTGCGTGACTTTCCAATATCCATTGACGAAATCCATTGTAATACCGTCGATGCCCGGGGCGCGATTCCTTTTAATGCCCCGCATAGCCACCAAAATTTCGTCTTCCGTCACCCTCCGGCAAAGGCCAGAACCAGCCTCCTCACTGACGAAACCCGAAAGCGGGGAAATTGGAGGTAATGGCGCCTGGTTGCTATCGCCCCATTTCCGTTCAAAAAACTCGAAGACAAGCCGCCTAATGTTGTCGGGAGAGTCCACAATGTTACCGTCTACGTCCCGCAAGAATGTAATGCAATTCTCCCTTTTACGAGCCGATGCCGCAATGTGAAAAAACTTCGAATTGCAATCCCCAAGCTGCGCCCAATGCACCTTAGCGCGCTGCCACCACCACTGTTCCTCGTGAGCACACCCCCGGTGAAAGGCAGCAACCAAATCACCAAGCCGCTTGTGGTCCTCCTCCGACAGACCATCGCTAGACTCCCTATTTTGGAGCACGTCAATGTCTCGCTCCAACACCTTGTTCCGATCAATAATATTCCCCACCTCCTCACGGCTCCATCTGCGCAACGCCCACATCGACCGCTGAAATTTTGTCATCACAATCTCCATACTGTCGCCCTTAACAGTCCTCCTCCAAGCCTTTTCCACCACCTGGAACGATTGAGGGAAGTCCAGCCACACGCTGTCGAACAGTAGCCTGCTGGAATACTGCCACTGATCTCCACCTCCCACCTTAATCAACAATGGACAATGATCCGAACCCAGCCTACTGAGGTGATGGACCGAACAATTAGGAAATGCAAGCAGCCCCGCCGAGTTCATAAGAGCCCGGTCCAGGCGTTCAAGGATGCGCGCACCCCCCTGCTTCCCATTGCTCCAAGTAAACCTGTTGCCGGAAAACCCCAAATCCACAAGTTGAACCTCCTGCATAAGATCCGCAAAGTCCTACTGGTCCTTGCCATAAAAGAAACGCCGACCCCCCAGCTTTTCCTCCGGTGCCAAGATCAAATTAAAGTCTCCAGCAACAAGCAAAGGCTCGTTGCTGCCGTAGGAATTTCGGACATCCTCCCAAATGATCCGCCGTCTATGATGACACTTCGGGCCGTAAACAAAGTAGCAAGTCATCCTGCCATCATGTGAAGATTTGATTGTGCAAGCCATAGTATGAGATGAAGCGCCAGTGACCATAAGGTCCACATCCTTCCTCCACAGAATCAGAAATCCAGCAGATAGTCCCTCTGAGGGGTGTGCCTCAAAGTCCCATCCTCCCCCAAGCAGCCAATTTGCATCTTGTCTAGAGAACCCCACAGCCTTCGTCTCCATTAACGCCACAACAGCAACATTCCTTTCACGGATCAACCTGCGCAAATAGCCCCTAGACTTCTTCTTCTTGACGCCTCTTATATTCCACACAATAATGTTCATTGATAATGTCATCAGAAAGCCCTTAGCCATGCAACTGCATCTTCCCGAACCTCCGCCTCCCACCAGAGAAGGCCGCTGCGCCCCACGAAGCGCAGCCGTGATACACATTCTTAAGCCGCATTGCCACCCACACCAGTGGGCGGCTCCTTCTCCCGAGCCGTCATTGACCCTAGCAACTTCCCCTTACCTCCGCCCCCCCGAGCTTCCCGCTCCGCACCATCCGCCCCCAAGCTCCGATCACCGGAATCCGCCAAGTGTTGAGCACGACTCCTGGATGGTGAGCCCCGCCTTGGTCTGCTCCTCCCGCGTTCCCTCGAGGAACGACTAACCCCCATGGATGAGCCGGCGTGCACCCTCCCACGAGTTCTTTGAACGTCATTCCTGGGTCCATGGCTAGCCGTGGCCGCCGGACCCCTACGAGCATCGGCACCCGTTTTCCTCTGTCTGTGTAGAACTAGCATCCAAGGCCCTAGTCCATGCGCTTCTTCCGTAACCTCGGTAAGGGCCTCTCCTCCATTCCTCTGATCCCCGTTCGCCCTCATTCCAGAGCTTTCACCATGTCCAGGCTGAGTCACCTCCTTCGTAAGCTGCACATTGCATTGGCTTGCAAGATGCCCCACGCGACCGCACGAGAAACAAATCCTCGGCAATCCCTCATATTCGAAACTTTGGTAGATTCTCCCATAGTCCCCTTTTAGCCAAACACCCGGCTTCAAGGGTTTCGAAAGGTCTGTACGAATACAGACCCGAGCATAGGACGATCTCTCCATTGCCGCCGTCCACCCATCGAGAAGGAACGGATCACCTATAGCCTTTGCAATACGCAAGATATTGTCCGTATCCCAGTAAATCAAGGGTAAACCGGGGAATCGCACCCAAATCGGCGCGCACATCGCGTGGGAGTCGCCGTGAGTGAATTCATGCGACCAAACATCCAAGCCCATGGCTTGGCCGGCAATTTGCCACGGCCCCCCGAGCCACACATCATTCCGTGTCTCCTTCGATTCGAAATGTAAGCAGAAGCAATTCGAAGACAGATCAAACACTCTAAAATTCTTATGGTGGCCCCAGCGTTTGAGCAACACTCTGGCGATCATCGGAAAAGGCAGCGTGTTCCCGAATATACGACCCACCAGGTCATATTTGTGAAAATCAATTCGCCGTTGACAAGCTTCGGAAGAAACGATGACTTCACCATCCTCCGCCATATCCGGAATAGCAGCAGCACGTTCCTTAACATCAACATTAGCCGGCCGCATGAAAGAGTTCACCAAGTTGCCATTCTGGGTATTGCGGGCTGTCAAAGCCTCTCTAAAGCTGGCCTTAGCAGGCAAGTGTTCCGCACCCCTCTGCATCTCCGCTTCTCCGGTGATATTGTTCTCCTCCGCGACCCCAGTTCTCGTCACCCTGTCATCGACCTCCAGTGTAGCGCCGTCAGGGTGTGGAAGACCCCCATCAAGTGGCTGTCCCTCTTCAGACGATGATGAAACACACTCCCTAACCGGGGAGTTACTTGCAGTGGTCCTTGCACGCCGGCTGCTCCTTCGTAATGTACTTCCCGCCATCGAACGTCAAATTAGGGCTGCAGGGTCCTTGGCGCGACGACTGGGACGAAGGTTCAGATACCCCGCGTGACCAGAATTCAAATTCAAATCCGGTCCACGTGCAGCTGACCGTTGACCGGAGACCGTCTCCACGACAAAGCAGCTCGCCTCCGCACCCGGCCACGCGGTGAAGCCGATGTCAGGCCCACCCCCCGGCCCCGCAATCTCCGCCTCCGCCTACGCCTCCGGTACCTTCACAAGATTGGGCTGCACCACGAGTCTAGCTTTCCAACCCCGCCTCGTCCCGTCCCAGACGAACCTCGGCCCCCTCCTGGCACGTCCCAGACGAACCTCGGCCTCCGGCACGTCGGCCACCTGCTTGCTTGGCTGAGCTCAGTCGCACCTTTCTCTCCAAGCACCTTACCTTGCGACATCAATTCTTTCATGATCGATAGTTATTTTCAAACGATAATTTCAATAATCAATTTACTCCACCCATTTTCGTGTTCAACATAAACATCAAAATATAAATATATAATGCTAGTGCATGTCAACAAAAAATGAAGTAATATCTAATCTAATGGCTCACAAATCTTGTCCACGATCTTAAATTTTAACTTGTAATTTCTAAGTAGGAGTGAGTACTCAACATAGTAGGAACTAAGATGATTGATGCCATAATCGTTTTAGACTATAGTGTAACTCTTTTTTTTTCATTTCTCAATGTTACTCTTTAATTAAACTTATCATTCCTTATATTCAATATTTATCTCAACAATGGAGTTTGATTATGTTACAACAAAAGAAAGTTTTAATTTTTTTTTAACTTTATAAGGGGACTCGTGCAAAGAAATATAAGGGAGGGTGTGTGTGTGTGTGTGTGCGCGTAGGAGAGAGAATGACAATTCAATTTGGTCTTTTTTGATGGTATCACAAGTTTCTTTTTATTTTTTATTTTAATCGTTAAAATTCAAATAGTTGAAATATCATTTCAAATAAAATTTATTTGAAAATTAGAACATTATAAATCAATGCAAAAGCAAAAATAAATATTTTCACATAAATATCAACTTTTAAAACATGACTTTTAAATCGAAAAAGTTCCTAAGCAATTTTTTTATAATAATAAGGTTTCATTCAACTACATTAACAACTATTCCATCGCCGCCTCTCAAATAAAATGATAAAATATCTAATAGAAGTTAATATCTTTCTAAACTATGTTGATCTAGAATTCATTGCTCATCTACAATTTCATGTATTATCTCATTTTGTCTTATAAATGTTAGGTCAAAATAGGCATCAACCAATTGACACTAATTTAATAACAAAACAATGCATGCATATGTAAAGAAAATAATATTTGCATAGTCGCATCATGATTAATTATAATAATGTAATATTATAAGAACATGTGAATGATATTATATTAAATAAATAAGCAAAATATTGCAAGCATATTTTAAGTAAAAGATTATTTATTCTTATACTTTTGTCATTTTTTAAAAATTTTCTTATCTTTTTTTTATCCTTTTGTAGATCAATTTAAGGTACGACTTACTTCATAATGATTATACATGTTTAGGAATTTGTCATTCAAATTCAAACAACTCATAATAAATTACGCATTTGGTTTATATCTAGAATCGTTACTCTATAACGTTAGTTACTACTTTGGACAATTATTATCTTATCATCTTTTGAACTTTGTCTTCCATTTATTAAAAACTTTTTTTTAGTTTTTTTTTTACTTTTTCTTTACACAAGCTTATATTCTCTTTCTTTTAACTATTTACAAGTAAATATTTACTTATTTTCATTCTTTTTTTATATCACTATTATATTAATATGATAAATAGATATAAAATAAGCAATCACATTTAAAATATTTTAGCTTCATGTGAAATCAATCATATGGTAAAACATTTATAGTATCGAAGAGATAAATCATCTTCAAAATATCATATAAGATCATCTTAAGTTTTTATTCAAGTATGTAATGTACTTCAAACATCAAACATAAGCATGAATATTCTCAACTCAATATTTTTTCAATCATTAATACATCTAGCCTAAAATACATATTATATTAAACATATATATATAGTAAAAGCTTGTCTATCTTTCAAATCTCAAATAATGGTATTCTCCAAAGGTTCAAAAATTGTTTTAAGCTTTCAATGATACAATACTTGTGAGCTTTTTCTTGTGTTTTTGCTTTTTTCACACTCCTAACTCCTTTTGGATTCCTTTCAATGCTTTAGAATGTGTCATATCTCTCTTTCATTCACTTTATCATACTTGAACATAGACAATCATATTTATTTTTCTAAGAAAAAAAATCCTCCTAGAGTTAATCTCCTTATTTTTATATCACACTTAACAACTCTTATTATTATTAGTCATTTAACTTTCACTAATGGTCACATTCAATTGATTTTTGACTCTTCACCTTTATTTCCAACCTAACTCCAATGATTTCCCGTTAGTTGAATGCTCCTTGCAAAGGTTAAAGCAATCATTCACTATTTTAAGTTTTAAAACTTTTTTATTTCTTAGTATTGTATTTGTACAATCCATGTTTTATAATATACAATGAGTCAACACGTCTTCATTTGTACTTATCATACTTATATGATTAGTTTTTATTCTATATAATGAGTTGATTCTCTCTCTTTTTTTAATTTATTTGGGATATTGTACTTAGAAGCTATACTTTATCATATGTATATGATAATTTCAACTTATTTAGCTTATAAATTCTTCTTATATCTTATTATACAAAGTTTATATTGCACTTGTACAATCTATTCTATTGCTTATTCTTATTATGCTATAACCATTGATTCCTTGTATGACTTTACTCCTCACTTAATGTACTTATATGAGTATTATTATCATAATATATGTTCCTTTTATACATTATTCAACTTATTAAACTTAGTCAAGTTTTCTTTCTCATTTGTATCATATATTTATAATACATGCTTTCATATTTATATACTTCATTATATATAAACATATTTGAATGATAGTCTAGTTATACTTATTCAATATTTATTTAACTTTTATGATTGTTCATAGAGCTCTCACTTCATTCTCTCTTTATCAAATAGTTCAAACACCTAATATAGTATTGTATGATCCTAAATTTTCTTTTCCTTAGCCCATCAAATTCATTCAACTCTTTTGATTACCCATCTATTGTACTTGTATGATGTTTCTTATCATATTATATGGTCTATTTAATTAAGTTTCTTATGACATCACACTGAATCGTACTATACAACTTACTCTATCGTATTATTTGATCCCTTAAAGTTTTTAGAGTAACTTTTCAAACAATTCTAAACATTTCATAATTTATATTTAACTCAAAATAACTTTATTTTAGAATGCAAAATGTTATAGATAGAGCATGTGAGAGAGAAAGAGAGATTATGGTAAAAAAAAGAATTGTCTCTTTACCCTTCTTTGGTTCTCTTATTTATAGATACAAAAGTCACATGACAAAGATGATGTCTAAAAAACTCAAAAATTAGGTATTATACACATGAGATACTTAAAAAGGTAAAAGAGAAAAGTTACTACAAGTGGATTCCCAACACATATAGCATATAGGTGGTTACTAGTGTGCTTATCTACTTGCATGCACACCTATTGCACTTCTACAAGCATTGTTGCATGCCTCCACACGTGCTTACACATATCTACGAGCATTTGCATATGCGCTTGTGCCCTTCCTAAGTTCCACTTTATCAACTTTATATTCTCCTTCTAATGCAATACATCATGCATAAAAAAGTCTCATAAAACTTTTAAGATGTCACCATTTGAGCAATGCATTTATTGATTACCAAGTTTGAGGTGAAAATGATGACAACACAAAGTTAGGACCCTCTGTCTTATATCTTTGAACTTCAAGCTCTTAGGTAGCAATTACACAAATTATCTATTTACCTTATGATTTTTTGCATGTTTTTTTTGGTGCTTTTATTATTTTGTTATAGCAAAATTTTCCTTAGAATCTCCCTCATGTTCTGTGTTCAAGGGGAGAAGCGTGTAAGTGCATGCAAGTAAGAAAGGTTTCTTATACATATGACCTAATGCTTTTATCAACACTATCCTTGCTTTATTGTTAATGATGTTGACTACTAAATTCAGTGGTAATGTGAGCTTAATCACTCCAATTGTTTTATAGTCTAATAAATCCCAATCTTCTTTCATTTTTTATTCAAGGTTCTCTCTTAACAACATTTGATTTGGAAGATCTTTAATCCTTGCCATCTTCCATATCCTGATTAGGTAAGAGACAACATTTACCTCTATCAAAAAAGTCTTTAAATCTAAGAGACAACTAGTGAAACTTAAACACCATTTAGTTTCATTGCCTGTAAAAGCTAACCCTTCTCAAAGCAATCATGGTGATATTAAGAAACAATGTTAAAAGTAATAAAAGCATTTCGGTAGGAAGAAGGCAAAATTTTGCGCAAAACCTCAATTTAGCATAATCATAACCAAAAAATATTCATATTAAAAAATAACCATATAAATTATGTAAAGGTCTTACATGGTCAAGTGCTTTAATCATGAACTAGTAAGGTAGTGATTTCGAACATGTATTGCTAAGACTATGACCTTAGAGCCTTATTATTTGAATTAATAACTTGTTTGCAACCTTGAAGTCATATCCTTTGAAGTTACTAGTTATTTATCACTTGGTTTTGATTGAGTCATAACTTGTTATAGAAATATCATATCAAATTATAGGATCTATCACTTTTTGAGACAAGTCTTTTAATTAATTACTACTAATGAGTTTAGAGAAAAGATTTAAAATGAAAATTTTAATTTTTTTTTAAACAAAGAGTTTTATGTGAATAAAAATAGAGTTTTAATAAAAAAGTATTTGCCAAAAATAAAGTGTAAACATTTTTTTTGAAATGGGATAATAAAAATTACAATCAAATAAAACCTAACCCTTGACTTGAATGCAATAAACAATCTTTATAGCTTTAATGTTGCGGCCTAAATGTATATGTAACAATAAGTAATTTTCTCTTGACTCCTTTAATTATATTTTTCTTTATTTTTATATGAATTTTATTTTTAAATTAAGATCGAATTTAATCTCATTTTATAGGTTGAGAATGTTATAATAGTTATGATATATAATTAACATGACTCTTATCTTTAGATATACATTTCTGAGCTATTGTGCATTCATAAGTATATATTGGGTCTAACTTAAACCCCAATTTGACTTAATTTTCTTAACAAATAATTAACAAATAGTATAAGAGTTATTGATAATATTGATAAGCTTCATGAAACAACATTGACTTCGTCTAACGACTTACACATAACTCTCATGATTTGATCATCTATGATAAAATAATATAATCTAAAAGTAATAAAAATAACATTACAAAACACATTGATATCCTTTATATTTAACATAACACTAAATTTAATCAAAAATATTAAAATCAAAGAAAAAAGTGAAAAAAATTTGATAAAATTCTTATTTAAAAGAGACTTCTATTGACTACAAAATCAACTTTAGTCTTACTTTATAAGTTTAAAAATATTATTAAAATCTTAATATATAATTATTAAAAATATATAAAAAGATTTAATAGATGATTGTTTGGGTTCTCATTTAATGAAATTCCCTTACTCAAAATAAAACAAACTTGATTTCCCATGGACCATCTTTTCATGTGTCCTTACATCTAACATGACTTCAGATTACTTGCATGACCCGCAAACTTCAAAAGCCATTACAGTTGTCATCTTACCAAATCAGTATTAAAATATCATGCAAAATTATGTACAGTATACTCCTCCAGAATTAAGTTAAACTTTCTTGTGTCACTTTCTTATTTTGGTGTAGGGTTACATCTCCTGTATGGTTGAATGGAAAGCTGGGATTATTCTTCTGCATTGGATAAAGCTTAAACATAACGAATTGATTACAAAAGAAAGAACAAGCTTGTGTGACCTTAGGCAAAGGGGGCTAGATGGTCAACTTGCTTTGTGCATTTTGCAAGAATAAAACGCACCCATTCTGTAGCAACAGATGAATTAAGAGCAGCTTGATACTTGACTTGAGCAGCTGAAGGATGGCATGGTGAGGTGGATGAGGTATGGCTTGAAGGGGATTAAGCATTAATTATTGCAAAGCTGTTAGGCTAAGGCTGATCAAGAAGAGAACATTCTTTCAAATGCTTCAATCATAGCCATATTTAAAGAAATAATAACCGCATTTGTCGCCAATGTGCTAACTTCTGATGACATTGATTGAAAAGATGAAATGTCCCTCACATGATTTCTGCTCTTCTGTGTTTAAAATAAGAAAAAGTAATCTATTAGCCGGAAGGTGAAAAATGAGAGAGGACTAGTAATCCATTAGATTAAATCTCATAATTTAAATAAAGCTCTTAAACCTGATGATTTGAACAGATGCCCACAACAGGATTTTAGGCACAAAAACCAGCAAAACTTCCATAATTTGTTATGTGCTCATCAGGTTTCTCTTCTCTTCCAGCTATATAACCATGCTGCTTTCATCCAAATCAAAAGGCAGCTGGTTTTTCATCATGTGCCTCCAGGCAAACAAAGCATGTCCAATACAAAACCAGAACAATAACAAAATATATTGAGACTGTGTGGCTTGCAATTGCTGCTCACGCAAGCTTTCAGGAAAGCCAAATAAAGCTTGACTTAAGAGTGTTCAAACAACTCCATGATGACATTCACTTGCCCAATTACTTGCCTCCCCTTTTGTTCCGGCGGCAGGCAAAAGATTAATGAGCCATTAAAGTTGCTCTTTTGGCAGCGTTTTTGGTACTGTCCACGGCTTCCTCTATTCTAATCTTGTTTAACTCTAAGCTCCTCATCGAGGTTCCTGAGCAGGCCATGTGCCTTAATTATTACAAGTCACTTCTCTTTCTGCTTATACATACCCCTACCTCTTACCTCCATGCTCACAAACCAAATCTTATAATGAACTCTTCTTCTTCATCATCTGCTTCTAAGCCAGGTGCTCGATCTTGGTAATCCAACTTTTTTTGTGTTTTGTTTCGCTCTTTCTTTTTTGCTAGTAATTGACCAATAATAGTATATGAAATATAAGGTCGATAAGCGACGACTCTTTGAGGAGGTATGTATTATATGCGAGTGAGAACTGCATCCAGGAGCTGCTTTCTGCATCAGACTCAGGTAGGGATGGTGGGCACATCAATGAAGAAGATGGGTGGAAGGTGCTTTCAGTCAACAATGGTGTCGAGATATCCAAGAGGAGTTCATGGCCTCTGCATGTGTTTCGAAGCAGGTGGTTGCTGCACACTGTATCACCGCAACAATTCATCACCGTTGCTAATGCCATCGATGCAGCCAAGGTCATGAATAATGTTTGAGCAATGCTTCATCCATGGATATCAAACTTCACCTTAGCCATCTCTTTCTTTGATTACAGCAATGGGATGCTGAGCTGATCGAAGGGCGGTACATAAAGGATCTCTCTGAGAACCTTAGCATCATTTGCCTCAGATATGGCGACACATCAAAGCCACCATTAAGGAATCGAGAGTTCATCGTATACGAAAGAAGAGAGGCCATGGATGATGGAACTTTGGTAATTGCTGCATGCTTTGGCATAACTGGAAACAACAATGCCTGCTACAGTTCCTTCAAACTATAGTAACTTCAGGAGATGGAATTGACTTAGGTAGTTGCTGTTGCTTCTCTTCCGAAAGAGATTGCTGCAGGTTTGCAGCCAAAGATGAACAACTCCATTAGAGGACTTCTGCTGCAGTCTGGATGGGTCGTTGAGAAGATAGAGGGTGATTCTTGCCTGGTGACTTACGTACTTCAGGTAACAGAAAGTTTCTGGTACTCCATTGCTGTTTAAATGTTAGCTATAAAAGGCTAATGGTGTTCGACTAATATGTTTTTGTTTATCAGTTGGATCCTGCAGGATGGTTGCCAAAATGCTTTGTAAATAAAATGAACACAAAGCTAGTAATGATCATCGACAACTTGAAGAAATTAGCACAGGCATGTCCCATGGATCATACAAGAACTAGAATGTGAATGATTTCATCACTGAATGTTTGTAATGAAGAGCTCATCTTGTCCTTGTTTCTGGAACTTTTGCTCATGATTCTCTTCACATTGATATTCTAAAAGATGCAAAACCAAGCTTCAGATGCCATAAAAGCTGCAAATATTGTAAAATCTTACGGCTAAAAATGGCAATCATTCAACCGTGTTATCCTTCAGTAGCATTTGCATTCTTTAATGTAGCAAAAAATCTGTTAGACGAATATTTGCATTGCTTCTGTCATCCACAGCATAACCTTCATGGGGCAAACAAAGCTCTCTTCACTTTTCAGCACTCAAAAACAATTCCAGATGAAATAACCAACTAGAAGATTGCAATTTGAATTAAAAGCAATTAAGCAGAAATCAACACCCAGTGTCACAGACGACACTGATGCATTTGATACAGTTATTGGTGCCTTGAGTACATGTATATATAGTTAACATAGCCCATCTGGCAAGACGCAAAATTTTGCAATTCCTTAAGAAGAGAACAAGATAATTCAATCCGAAATTCTTTGCCACAAGTAAGAGCTGAACATATGGCACAAGCATTCGCTCTATGGTTTTTCTTTTTTCTATTCAAGGATTCACACTTGATCTCCCACTAGGGATGGCCCAAAGCGATTCTGCAAGCTACAGCTCATGCCAAATAGGCAAAACAAATCACATCACACCACATTTAGGATGATGAAGGTGCATCTGGTTGATTCAAGGGAAGAGCTGCTTGGAATGCTGGGTGTTGATCGTAAGTCTTGTTGAGCCTGGCGAGAGTAGGGTACAGGCTCTGATATACATGTGAAATAATTGCCAAGAAAAAAAAATAACCAACAATAAATTGGTGAATCATAATAGAGGATAAAAAGAAAAATAAAACTGATCTTGGCCTAAGCATGGAAAACTAGCACACCAGGTCAATCTGGAACTTTGCTGTTGCTGCAAGAAGCTGAGGGGCTAGAAATGTATCAGCCTGCATGATGTGAAATGATTCTGTTAGCTTTTGAATGGATCTCTTAAGAATTTATCCTATGATGACATCACAAGAAAACATGAAAACGTTCATTTATCGCTATAAAATTGATAGCTGAGTTGTTTCTAAACTTAAAGAAGAGAGTTTCACGCAAATTTAAGCTATAACGACTTAAGAACAACGTAGTTTTAGTGATGAACATTCAAAAGGATTGCTAAGGAGTCTGAAAAGAGAGCAACTACAATGATGTAACAGGCTATGTTTCACATGCAGTAACTTGCAGCAAAAGGGCAGCAACTAAGGAGGCACCCTGCAGATATACGATCAAAACCAAGGCAACACGATAGAAGCCCAACAACATGGAAGCCCTTCCTGATGCTAGCTAGAACGCTTGAAGGTGGATTATTATATAAAGAATCACAATAATGCTGATACAAAAGTGGCTAGAAGATTCTCCATACAAGTAGCCACTTCCACAGCTTAGTAAGAACCCGAGAGATGTGCACTGCCATTTCCCTTGACTGATAATAAAAGCACTTCGAATGAGCTCAGATATTTCTTACAAAATAGAAGAGAAAATAAAGGATCCAATGAAAAGTAAAACAAATAGCACATATTATTCATGTTTTCTCCAATACGAGCAAAAGAATTCATTTATAAAACAACAAAAAGGCCAAATATCATCCTAGAACAGTAGTGCAATTTAGCGTGTTGGAGGATGCACGTTCATCAAATGAATCGTGATTGAAGAAGAAAGTTCTAAGAAAACAAGAGAGCAGCTCAGCATGTGTAAAGAAGCTTCATAAAGTTGCCAGGCCAAAATAATAAATAAATTCTATGTAAAAACAGTACGGAAACAACAAGCACTGCTGATTAATTTGTAGATGCGAACAAAAGAAGAAAAATTCATTCATAAAAAAAGCCAAATATTACCCCAAAAAGTTAGTGGCATTTTGGAGGGAGAATACAAATCAGAAGAATTGTGATAGACAAGGAAAATATGCACGAAGCTAAACATGTTTGTTGAGTCTTCATAACATTGCCAGGACCAAATAGTGAATAAAATTCATGTAAATACAGCATGCAAACAGCAAGCACACTATTGGACTGGCATCGCATAATGTGATCATATGTTCAATTCAAGAAAAGTTGGCACGTAAGCCTTTCAAATGGTACAATTTTCAGTAGTAATTTTTTTCTTCTATCGCTCAATTTCTGATATATTGATAAAAAACATTTAGAAGCTAATATGTAGAATGTTTTCTATACTTCAGTAAATAAAACAGGTCAATGCAATTAGTGTGTATTATAGTATGTTTCAGAACAAGTACTTCTAAAAACAAACTTTTATAAATATGCAAATATACCACAAGCATATTTCAAGACAAATACACTTAAACTTCTTTAAGTATAAGCATACTATAAGTCCACTATAAATATTCTTCGAGGCAAGTACACCTAAAATAAACTTCTGCATCTGATCATCTTAAGAGAACAAAAATGAAAGGGATGAATATCATAGAGTGCACTATTTTAAAAGTAAACGTGTCAACACAGCTTTACTTTCGCGCAATATCATTTCTGTATGATTTGTGCACACAATAAAATATTGAGTTTCTTGGTGCATCATATCCAATTTCTATAAGATAATTATAAGTTAAACTACAAAAAAAGGTATACCAAGTCAATTTTATACGTAGTAAAAAAAAAAATGGAATCTGCACGGAATCTTTGATGGAGCAACATTAAGTGCTACTTGTATCAATAGGTTCAATACATTTTAATATTCCTAAGTTCCCATAGAAAAATGAAGTAAAGAAATCAGGTCAATGATCATTTACAGAATGACAAGAAAACAATGGCCATTGACGAACATACCAATTGAGCTTCATCGCCAACGGCAAACTTTCCTGCAGTGTCTTTTAGGAGTTTCTCGAGAGCTGAAATACACAAAGATATGGAGGTTAAAAAAAACAAAACAAAACAGGGTCAACAGTAGCTGCAGTTGCCTTGCTAACCGAAAAAAAGCCATCCGAATGTGAGGAAATTCCTCAACTTTGAATGATGCTGCCTGAATTACTTTTTGAACAAAACCAATTATGGGATTTGAATTAAATGTTTACAAATTAATCTAACAAGAGCTTATTTCGATGTGCATTCTGAACAAAATTCCAACACACTGTGTCATATTCTCCTAGGTCATTTGAAAGATCTGGCAAAATCCCTTGACCATCGATTTAAACTTACCAATTTGGTTACCAAGAACAAAAGCACACCATGAAAGTATTTAAAAAGACTTACTTTGCAAATTGTTGATAAGAAAAAATGATTCGAAAAATTTAAATAAAAATTTAAGGCAATAATGAGAAAGCCCGAATGGACGAAATTCCCAAATTTGTTTGAAAGCAGATTTGAACACACCTTTAGGACAAGTTGGCATGATGCGACATAGTTCTGGTTAAAAGTCTTTGATTTGAGCAATTGCAAATATGTAGTGCTATTAAAGATGTATTGACGATGTAGAATGTGACATAGTCATCCTTAAAATGGTGTGGTTGGATGTAACAATGACTTGGCTAGAATTGGCGACAACTCGATTGAGACCAACAGCAACTTGGCCGGGACAGGCAGCAAATTGGTTGAATCGCCGTAGAGTTGGCCGGATTGACTGCAAGTCAACGAGAATAGGAAGCAAATCGAATGGAAGCGATGATGAGTCGGCTGGGCGAGCTCGAGTCAATGTGGGCTAGCGCAGGTCAGCTCAGGAGAGCATGAGTCGATGTGGGCTGACACAAGGCAAATCGGGAGGGCATGAGTCAATGAAGGCCAAAAAGGCTCGACTCGGTTATGCATAGGCCTGTTTGGGTATACGCGAGCTAGCGCGAGTCAGTGCAAGTCGACGTGCGTGTCAATATAGGTGGTGTAGGCAACTTTAAAAACTGTGTTCAAATGTTTATAAAAAATCCCAAATTTACTTCCTTTGGTGTCACCAATGCTCAGGAAGACGAGGAATTTTCACCTGCAAAGAGAAACAAAACAATGAGGGTGTTCAGCGGCTCAAAAAGCGGTAAAGTTCATGGGATCGACGACAGAGGAGAATAAATTGGCAATGCTTCCGATATTGTGAACAATGGAAAAGGAAGATCGTTTAGAAGCTATTCGTCTTGCGATCGGTCTCCGATGATGATTGCGGTGGCTTCAACCACGTCAAAGGGATTTCCCGAATCTTCTCTTCTTTCTTCAAGATTCCTTTTTCTTATTTTCTCTCTACCTCATTCGCCTCCTCTCTTACAGTTACGATAAGAGAGATTTTATAGCAATGCTCAACAAATGGAGCCAATACTACATCAGATTTTTGTTTCCATTCTTTAATCCAATGTGGGAGCTTTCTTGAGAACCCGATGAGTGAGGTAAGTCAACTGCACTGTTTCTTTTTTTTTTTCAAGGTTTTTCTTATTTCTTCACAAACTATTAAATCAATTAACCCAAAAATAAAACTGTTACCAAACAATATCTTGAAAATTAATCAACCAACAATTTACATCTACAATTGGAAGAACCATCCAGCATACAAGTTGGCCTACAAAAAAGAACCTAAAAGTCAACCGATTAAGCTACTAACAAAACAAATAATCAAATTTATTATTGTGCTATCAAGTCATTAACTGTTATAGAAAACACTGTTTTCATAAAGCAATTCATATCATAATGCTTTTAAAATTGAGTATACAAGCACTGGGAGTCACAAAATCAAACAGTATAAATATGATGAGATTGAACAGAACCTCCTAAACCTGTCCCCAACTACCCACCCTAATACTGGCTTGAGCCATGGCTACATAAACATGCACCATCTCAAGGACCCATTTGTAAGAGCATTCACCATTCGCATTGTATGAATTTCACTGTTACCCTCAATTCTATGCACTATGGAGGATCTAACAATTCAATAAAAACATCCATCCTAGAGCCCCTGAATAGTTGACCCATATGATTACACACATATAAACATATTTTTAAGCTATATCTATCATCTATCACTCACATTCCACCACGCGACAAATCAAATCCAGCATGATAGCATAATTCTAGAAACAAAAAAGAGAAGGTAAAAATAACCAGTTATTTCAGCTGCAATCCTTAGGTGTGCAAACTTGATTTGCCAGTTTCTCGGTAAAAAATCCTCACCGAGAGTTTCTCTCAACATGAGGTTTGGCACCATAAAAAAGGCATCCCCTCTAGCACTTGTCAAGTGCCTCAGCCCTCACAGCCAGCAGGCGAGGGCCTAGCTCCCTCAATTTACAAGCAGCTAGCTCAACATTTCTCTGTTGTCTCTTTCCCCTTTTCACTCATTGGTCAAAAAAGCCTATTTGGGGTAAATGCACCATGATGAACATTGTCCCACTCTATCACTCCATTAGCTAGTTCCTCGACTCTCAGCTCTACTCTAGCCTTCATTTATTATCGTAGTCAACATCACCATCATAATTGCTCATCAACAACAAAACGCTTCCTGGTAGGATTGTTGTGCTCTTCCTCACGACCAGACCGGCAGTTGAATAACAGCTATCCTATGAATTCTTTCTCTTTTTTTGTGGCTTTTAGGTATTAAAATTAAAAGATAACCCCTTTAATATTGACATTTATGGTTCTAAATCTTCCATTAGATAGAAGATATTGTGTCATTCTCAAACCTAATCAACATGTCTGGGAAAACACACACAATCATAAAAGAAGAAGACCATTTGAGCTTCCATTATGAACAATAATCCAAACAGAGCATAGTATTCCCATGACTGTGCAACAATTGTATTAGCTTTTAGACTTTTCTTCCCCAATTTCCCCAATCAAATTTTCTTTGCAATCGTCAAGATGTACTCCTCAAACAACATGCTCAATCATTGGTTGACCCCCAACTCTCTTTGCTTCACTTCATGTCACATTGCAGACTAATGCCACCTTGTGATCTTATTCAGCCAAGCCATGCCTTGCTCCAGAAACTTTTGTTGAGTCTATGTTTCCCCTTCAACCAAATTTCTTATCTTAGTCAGGAGATCAAGAAAAAGTGGCTTTAGTCACATCAAGTTAGACCCTTTCCCAATGCCATTCTGTAGATGCTCATCAATGCATTGTTCTTCAAACATGAGCTCCAAATCAAGCTTTTTGAGGTAAGCCCCCTCCACAAAAAGGGTGAACACTGTTAAGTATGATTTTCTCTAAAAGAGAAATCCCCAAGTCAGACACTTTCTTCTATAGCATGTGCAAACTCCTCTCAATCAAAGATTCCCAGAAGAAAAAACCATGCACATCATACTCTTTGGCTTCCTCTTCCATCTGCCTTTCCTCTCACATTATAGGTACGAGTTAGGCCAAGTCTCCATTCCCTCTCTTTGGCTAATAATCTTGGTTAAAGATCATCACAACCTTGTCATTTGTCACATCCCCTATTGTCCTATCCTATCATCGCTAGCTGGCAACCTCACATTGATTGTTGATTCTTCTAACATGATATCTCCTTCTATGGCTCCTTTATTTTCGTCAATGCGGGAGGACTTACCTCATCCACTCCTTACTAAGGAGTCTTTGGACTTCATCCTACGATGAAGCCTCCTCCACCACCCTCTTCTTTTTCAAAGAATTTGTCAGGCCCTCCTCAGCAGACCCCATCCTTAAGGGTTGCACTCCAGCAATATGCTTTGCCATCACTTCAACCTCCACCTCGTCAACAACTTTCCTGATGGTCTAGCAATTATCACAAGCCCCATTGTTAGTACAAATTCTCTAATTGAAGCAAAGCAGATACAAAATAAGTAGTATAATTTACTTGGATCTTCTATAAGGAGGGATTCATAGGTTTTAACAATGGTTATTGCAATTCTCCAAACCTACATAAAATGTTTGGTATTGAGAAATCTATGGACTAATTTTATGCTACATATATCATCCCGTCTCTATACTTCCTCCACATGGCAATTAAATTCCCCAAGTAGCAAATTGGAAGTAAAATTACAAATTATTTCAACAGTAACTTATTCAATGTCGTAACTAGTATTAGCATAATTATTAAAAAAAAAGCCCTCATTGAGAGCTTCTCTCAAATCCATCATACCACAAAAGGCCTCCTATTCACCCTAGTCACCAACTTCCTATCAAGCCAGCTTTATGGCCTTAGGCAACACTCGATGAGTGCCATGCATGTCGGCCTGTAAGCAGCTAGCCCATGCTCAAAAATTGCCTCATTTCCTTGGCCCACTATCATATAAACACACTCTTATCAAGCACCTCATCAACTTTTCCCACATCACCACCAAAAAGGCAAAATCATGATGACCAAAACACTATGGCAAACATTATCCCACGCTATGTCCCCCCAGGTAGTTCATCATCAATTAGTCCTCTATCATACCTTCATCCATGCAATCAACACTACTAACATTAATTCTCATTGGAATAAGAACTCTTCTTGACATGATTAGCGTGTTCATCCTCAACTAGGTTTGAGAGTGTGAACAACAATTATCTTTTTCAAGCAAAAAAAATTAGAACTAATTCTATAAATATCAACCCAAGCATAACCTAGGATCATCATGAACATGCAAAATTCACAACTCTCACACAAAACCACCTCCTTTTGTAACTCCATTAGCTTTTAGCACTTTATTTCTCCATTGTTCCTTTCCAATTTTCATTGTAACGTGTTCGGGTGACAATCTTGTAACTATTGATCAAAATGGAAGTGTTTGTGCTACCTAGAAGGCTGCATGTTTCCTCTGATGTGAGAATTTTACATAACCTAAAATCTTGTTCTCTTTTTTACTCTATTTTCTACATCTCTTCGTGGCAAGTAAGTCTTGTCCCCATGGCAAATTATGCTTCCTTCTCCAATATCATTTTGCCATTGGACAAGCAATACGCTACGCTCTTCACTCGCATGTGGGATCTTCCTTTTACATGTAGGATGAAAACACTCCGAATCCTTCCTTAATATTAGTAATACTTTTACATTAAATGTTTTCACATCATGCATTACAAGGTAAGTTGGTAAACAATTTGAAAAGCTTGGTCTTTGACTCAAAGTACTTAATTGGTAGGGTGTTTGACGAAAACGTAATAGGCAACAGATGTAAGGCACGAGCAACGTGACAAAACAATTGATAAGTCCTCTTTATTTGTTTTTATTGTATAAAACTTAAAACAATTATCATAAAACACAAGGAACAAACAAATGAAGTCTTAAAATTGTATGAACTTTAAACAAAAGTTTTTCAAAACATCTCTACACATATCTCATCACAATAAGTTTAGTTATAACATTCGCATGATATCTTCATACTTAAATATTACTCTTTTAAAAGCTATAATGTTGATTGCATGCACAAATCATATTCATCGTCCTTAGAATACATCATATTTGCATATTGTAAAAATGAATATACCGTACCACATGTGATACCTTCATGTATGTTACGTCAACTCCACGTATAGTATGTGGAAGCTTACATATGATACGCATGGCGTTGTGCAACTATTTGTTATCGTCAGAGATTTGCATACAATATATTAATACTAATATATAGCACTCATAGCTCAAACAACTGTATGCAAAAGAGCGAATGATACGTCAAGAGAAAAATCTGAAAATTAAGCTTTGCATATGATATGTTAATATTAATGTTATACATCTGGTTCAAGTAAGTTAGCATGCAGGCGAACAGTGGGTGTGCAAAGAGAAAAACTTAAAACTTAATAATTGTGTGTAATATGTTAACATTAACTTATGGTATGTTTAATTCATTAAGTGACTATAACAAAAAGGTTAAACCCAAGTGTACTATATGATATGTGAATTTCTTACACACTATACATATAGCACAATTGAAGACTAACACACAATATGTTGTTTTGGACGTACATGTCTAGTACAATTTTTTCTATAATGACTAATTTGACAAAAATCTGAAATTTGTTTAATAACGGTAACAGAGTTGTTGGGAATGTTTAGAGTCATTAGAGAGATTTTAAAAAAGTTATAAAAGGCTCCCAAACATAAAATAATGGGTAATGATCAATTACAAATCAGTTAGAAACATTTACACTTAAATATCAGCTCATTCGTCAAGGTTTAACTAAAAATGTTAAGCCGAAGTGAGAAGCAATAGCATACATCCTTTTCTCAGCCATTCAAAGATTTTTGTGAGCCAAATTGAATATTCTTCCAAGTGAGACTCTTGATCTAATTGCTAATATATAAGAAATTATAATTTGTGCTATATTTTTGTTCTCTTTATCCCACTATGAGACTTTGCATTTGCTTCACCAATTGGCCTTTTAACCACCCTTTGTAAGGTCCTCTAACCCAATGATTTGGCTCACATTAGCCAATGTTATAAAATCCTTGGAACTGATGTTATAATTTATTTGAGCCAATGTTGTAAACTCCTCTGACCCGATATTGTAAACACGTCTAATCAGCGATTTACAGGGTCGTCCGAACTAGTGTTGCAGACTATTTTAAACCAATGTGTGAGGTTTTACATACCCACATCTATGAAAGGCTTTTGTTAGTGCTTGCCTGATCCTTTGGCCGAGGGTAAATATGAATTCAATTTGGATCAAATCATCTAAAAATCTTTGTATTTACTTTATAATATTTCTCACACATAAGTTTTTAAAGTTAATAAGATCTCTTAAAATAAAGTTTAAAAGCAATTATACTTAAAAACTATATAAGACATTCACTATTTTACTTTGTATAATAAAATTTGTAATTTATATGATTCATCTCCCTCTTATGTGAACATCTCAACTCCCATTTCTCAACATTTGTAATAACATAAAATTATATTAAATTAATATCAAATAACTTAAACTTAAACTACCACCTTTGTCAAGTGACCACATTTCATTATCCTCATGCACAAATACATAAATGGTGATGGAAAAACCATTTATACAACATATTTTTGTTTTACCAATCTACTAAATAGAAATCATAAATAACAAACAATTAAAAACTCTTAATAAGCTCTTTAAGAAAGTAAATATAATTATCCTTTAAATAGTGATTCAAAAGGATGAAGAAAATTTTCCAAATTAGCATTCAACAAACTGCAATATACTTGGAATTAAATGCATTTTATAAAGTTCCAATAACATGGTCAACAATAAGGATTTATATCACGCATGGCAAAGTAATCACTTAATGCTTATGTTTGTCTAACCTTCAAATCCATTTTTGATGTGAAATTGAGCCCAAGCAAGTTTCTCATTAGAACCAAATCTCTCCTCTACACGATTCTACATTACAGCACTATCTTAATTATTTAATAAAGTATAAAACTAATCAAACAAACATCAGTAGTGAACAAAAATAAACACACCAAAATAAGAAGGTTTTGAAGAGGTTGAATGCTGGACCCAACCATGCTTGCCACCTGAGAAATAAAACACACTATTAGATTTTTGACATTTTTGATTGTTTGTCCATAATTGTTGGTATGCCTTGCTCATTCAAGCAAGGAATTCAAAGGAATCCTTTTTAAAATCACAAAAATTGAAGCACAAGTTAAGTTTTAGAAAACCTGAAAACACAATGATGTATACCTATAATATAGCATGCAAGTCATTTTGCAAAAATAAAGCAATAAAATAGATAACATAACCCAACTTTTAGCTTATTTTCCAGTAAACCATCTTATTCAATTGACAATGTTTTACATTAGGTTATTAAGATTCAGTTAAGTATGAGATTGAATTATATAACACAAAGAATTTAAAGCATCTTGCATATGAATAGTTCATTTGAATTAATTAATAGATTAAATTATACGTGTCCAAACAATTAATTTAACATTTTTTTTGCACATATCAAAAAGCATAACAATAGTGCGATATGTATGCTCAAATCAAATATCTAAACAATAAATATTAAATACAACAAACTATCCTAATGCTTATATTTTGGTACCAATTGTATTACTTTTGGTACCAATCGTACGAAGTATTATGACATGTGAACAAATCCATACATATGTACTCCATTTAGTTCCCGTTATGCTTTATCCAAACACCAAATGAATGTTGACATGCACATATGAAAACATACAAGAAACCATGCATACTCATGCAATCATAAAAAGATTTCAAATGAATTTTTGAACATTTAATAAATGTTGCCAATCCAAAATTTGATATACTTGTCCTAGACATAGACATGGCGTGACCATGTCTCTAAGTGACCACTGTCTAATACATTGATTTTTCTTAATAAACATTATCATCTTTCATCATGCCTTATCTCTTCTAATGCTTATCAACTCAAAGAGATTTATGTCAAGATGAGTAAGCATGATATCCACATAAGAGAGAGGTTAATTATATAAATTATAAACTCAAATAATCACAAATATTGCAAAAAAAATCTTTTATAATTTCTTAATAGTTCTTATAAAACTTAGTTTAAAAAATATTATTAATTTTCAAAATTCATTATGTAAAAGTATAAACAAAAAAGTATACAAATATTTCTAGATAATTTAATATAACATCAGATCGACAGCCACCCTTGACGTAATAGGCTAAGCTTGTACCAAAACCACTCACTTCTGCCAAAAGACTGGTATATGTAAAATCATAGAATGAGCCAAACGACTTACAAGGCATCGACCTAGAAGATCCTACAACATCGAGCCAAAACACCGTATAAAGTACTGGGCTAAAGAGACCCTACAATATCGAACCACAAGAGCTCCTTCTTAAAGATGTGCAATAGAATATTAACCTATTCTCTAAGTTTGGACCCTTTCATATATGCATTTGGAAGCATCTAAATGGCTTCAAATACTCTCAAATAATTAAAATTTAAAATTTCTCAAAATTCCGTCAAACTAACTGTTACTCACATTTAACATATTGAACATACTTGTCTGGTCAAGAATCATACCAATACAATACCCAAAATATGATGATCGTCCGACCCTTCAGACTTGTCCAACTAAGTCAAATTACTATTAGTATATGATCCTACTTGTACGATAAAATTATCATACATATATGACACAAATAAAACTTTTGAATTCTCAAATTCAATTTACATCTTTCAAATTTATTGAACATCCTCATCTGGTCAAGAATCATACCAATACAATACCCAAATTATGCTGATCGTCCGACCTTTCAGACTTGTCAAACTAAGTCAAATTACTATGAATATATGATCATACTTGTACGATAAAATTATCATACATGTACGAAACACATAAAACTTCTCAATTCTCATATTCAATTTACATCTTTCAAATTTTATAAGGATCGTACTAAACAATAATGAAAATCATACATGTACTGTAATATCCAGAAAAAAAAAAAAAAGAAAAAAAGAAAAGGGGTTCGGTTAACGCCGAACCGGAACCACGTCGAACCGGAACCAAGCCGAACCGGAATCCCTAATCCCTAAAACGCACGGGGCCGGACGCGAGGCGATCCGACGACGCCGCGTGTCGGGGCCGGACGCGAGCCCGAGGAAAAAAAAATTAATTAAGGAGCCCTAATCCCAAATCTTTCGTGCCGAACTGTGCGAAGCAGCGGAGGAAAAAAAGGGGGATCGAGGGTTTTCCCGCAGCGGTCTCCGTCCTGACGAAACCGCGACGAAACCGCGGCAGCTTCCGTCCTGACGAAAATCGGAAGAAGGGAGAGTCCGGCAGCGGCGATTCGGGTTCCGAGCTCAGCGAGAAGGGAACCGGGTAAGTCCCGAGCAGTTTCTCTCTCTTCCCGAGCAGTTTCTCTCTCTTCCCGAGCGGTTTCTCTCTCCTCAAACCGTAGAAGGGAACGTGTTTTTGATTTTTGGAATTTTTGCGGTGCAGCCTTTTCTCGTTTTCCGTGCCGAGAAAGGAGGGTTGCATACGAGTGTCGGCTTGATCCGAGGGGAATTTCTGAACCGTGCAGCGGTCAGCGGCAGCCTCCGGTGAGTTTCTTTTGTTGTTCTTAAGCCGTCGGTAAGAGGTTTTCTATTTATTTTATCCCCTTGAATTATTTGTGCTTGAGCAGTGTTAAAAGGGGGGGGAAAATTGAAAAGAAGTGTTGAGTGGCGAAGGCTGCATAAGTGTGAAGAAAGCAAACTCTGACAGCACCCTGTAATTGAAATAAATGAGAAGAAGAGGAAGGGGAAAGGGAAGAGGCCAAAGAATGGCAGGACCCTCAGGACCTCAGGTAGGTGAATTTATTTAAATAGTAATGTAAGTAGTGATTGTTATTCTATTATAAAAGCATGGCTTTGAAATATTATGGCATTATATGAAAATGAAATGAGAATTTGCAATATGATACTATGGTATAGTAAAATGTAAAGCATGCCAAAGAAAATGTGTAGAGGTATCGATTATGCCTCTTAAAGGGTTAAATTCCCTAAAAAGAAAAGTAAAAAAAAGAAAAGAAGAAAAGAATTGACCCTAGATCGCATCCCAGTAGTCCCCGGACATATGAGCACCAGCACAGGATGCTGGGCATGATGAGATGGCATAGAGACCTCCCCCGCATTGCTAGTACTTTGTGCAGGGCTGAGTGCGGAGGGATATGATGAGATCGAGACATCTCGTATATGGCTAGCACTTTGTGCAGGGCTGAGATACGGAGATGGTCCGACGTGATAGAGATCGAGACATCTCGTATATGGCTAGCACTTTGTGCAGGGCTGAGATACGGAGATGGTCCGACGTGATAGGCTTGGCCAGCCACGATATGCCTACGGGCAATGGTCTCTAGATGAGATAGATGCCATAGAGATGATATGATAGGGATGGGGGATGTGGATCATGGGGAAAGTCTGGGACCCAGCAAGAAAAGAAAAAGAAAATGAATAAGAAAAAAAAGAAATTGAAAAGAAGAAGAAATGAATTGCATACTTTGCTTGATTCATTGCATGCTGATTTCAGATTGATCTTTGTCATATTTACATTGGAGTTATAGCATGTTGTTAGATATTCATCATGTTATATCCTTGTAGCCATAGCATTCACCTACTGGGCTTTATAAGCTCATTTCCCCTACTTACATTACAGGACATGCCACTGATTCACAGAGAGAGGGTGCTTAGGATGGTATGGGACTTGTACAAATGTATCTGTTATTTCGGTTTTTGTAATTTTTGTACAGGATTTCCCAAGTGACAGGTATGCATATATTGAAGTTGCTGTTGATTATAAAGGTAACAGTTTTATTTTTCTTACGTCACCCTCGCCTAGTTTTACAGTTGTGTCCTCAATTATATGCTGCTATACTCTGATTAGCTGATTTTATCAGTATATTATAGTAATAGTTTAGGCGGGGCGTGACAGGGTGGTATCAGAGCAAAGTTGTAAGAATTAAAAATTTGAGTGAGGACACTGGCACAGCATGTATATGTCATACCTGTTTTTAAGTAAAGCACATACATATAATTGTGAAAAATTGTTGAATTATTGAGAATTGATATGTGTAAATTTGCTGAATAAAGGGATCTAGAGGAGGAGAAGCAAATGTACCTCCTGTTGGCAATGAAGAAAGAGAGCAAGGCTCTGATAATGCTCAAATGCCAATTGCTTCATCTTCTTCGCAACAACAAATGAGAAGGGAGGATGACAGCTTCATGATGGATAAAGCAGTAAATAAATTCTATCACATGCATCCCCCTCACTTTGCTGGAGGAACAGATCCCTTAGTTGCAGAGAGATGGATTAAGCAGATGACAAGAATCTTTGAGGGCATGGATTGCCCAGAGCATAGAAGAGTTCCTTTAGCTATTTTGGTGCTTGATGACGAGGCTGTGGACTGGTGGGAATCACGCCACAGGATTAAATTCAGGAGCAGGCCAACAAAAGAAATCTCATGGCCAGAATTTGTAGTTGATTTTGAAATGTGCTACATCCCTTTATCTGCCCGAGAAAGAATGCGGGAAGATCTTTCTGTTCTGGTTCAGGGTGCCCTTACAGTATCTGAATATGAAAGAAAATTCAGCACTCTGGCGAGACATGTGCCTGACATGTTTGGTTCTGAGGAGCAGCGCTGTTTTGTATTCAAAAAAGGATTGAAACATGAAATCAAATCTGCTTTAATTTCTTTCAGAACAGCTGACTTCTTTGAACTTGTGGAAAATGCCAGAATGATAGAACAGAACTTGCAGGTGCTGGAAGTGCAGAAAAGTGCAGAAAGAAAAAGAGAAGAACCCCTAGCCATCAGAGAGACCACATCTTTTAAAAAGGGATTCAAAAAGTTCAGAGGTAAGAGATTTGGTACTGGAAAATCAGGATCTGTAGCTAGCAGTAGCAGGACTGATACAGATACTGGAAAGATCCCTCAGTGTCCAGAATGTGGAAAATTTCATAGAGGGATTTGTTGGTATCGGACTGGTGGCCAGATCAAATGTTTTACTTGTGGTGAGCCAGGGCATATAGCTAGAGATTGTCCCCAGGCTAGTGCGGCATCTGGGATGGCCTTATCACCCACTGGTTTTACTAGAGGTGGTAGAGCTGGTACTGGCAGAGGTCGAGGTACAGCATCTACCACAGTATCGGGTGGCACAGGCAGAGGTCAGCCAGCTGGCAAAAGTGGACAGCCGAGAGTCTATGCTATATCTCAGCAGGATGCTCCTCGTTCTACTGATGTGATATCAGGTATTTTATCTTTCAAAAATATTGCAGTATCAGTTCTTTTTGATTGTGGAGCATCGCATTCATTTGTAGCTCAGCATGTGTGTGATCATTTGCTGTTACCATTGCAAATCATGAAAACTACTTTATTAGTTAAATTACCAGATGGATCAGAAATTTTAGCAAAAGAATATGTAAATGGAAATATAGAAATTCAGGGAACAGATTTCTCTGTGGATTTGATAATTTTACCCCTAAGTGAATTTGATATTATTTTGGGGATGGATTGGCTTGTGAAACATCAAGTCAAAATTGATTGTATGGAAAAGAGAGTGCAGATGAAAACCCAATTGGGAGAAGAAGTAATTTACTATGGGAAAGGAAGGAGAATTCCTTTCATTTCTGTGTTGAAAGTTTGTAAATTGCTTCAGAAAGGAAATGAAGGATTTTTGCTTTCTGTGTTGCTACCAGATCAGAATTTTGGGAAGTTGCAGGATGTTCCTGTAGTTTGTGAGTATCCCGAGGTATTTCTAGAAGAGTTGCCTGGTTTACCTCCAGACAGAGAAATCGAATTTGAAATCCAGTTGATGTCAGGAGTGGAACCTGTTTCCAAGGCACCGTATAGAATGGCCCCTGCTGAATTGCAAGAGGTAAAAGTCCAGATTCAAGAGTTGCTTGACAAGGGTTTTATTAGACCCAGTGTGTCTCCATGGGGAGCACCGATTTTATTTGTGAAAAAGAAAGATGGCAGTTTAAGGATGTGTATTGATTACAGGGAGTTGAATAAAATTACTATCAAGAATCGTTATCCACTGCCGAGGATTGATGATTTATTTGATCAGTTGCAGGATGCTGCAGTATTTTCGAAAATTGATTTAAGGTCTGGTTATCACCAGTTGAAAATCAAGAAAGATGACATATCTAAGACTGCTTTCAGGACTAGATATGGGCATTATGAATTCCTGGTGTTACCTTTTGGCCTAACCAATGCCCCTGCAGCATTTATGGATTTGATGAACAGAGTATTTAAAGAATATCTGGATCAGTTTGTTGTGGTGTTTATAGATGATATTTTGGTGTATTCCAGAAATGCTGAGGATCATGAAAGACACTTGCATACAGTATTACAGACTTTACAGATGCATCAGTTGTATGCTAAATTCTCAAAATGTGAATTCTGGTTGTCTAAGATTTCATTTTTGGGGCATGTTATTAGCGCAGAAGGGATTTCTGTAGATCCCCAGAAAATAGAAGCTATTGTAAATTGGCCCCAACCTTCAAATGTATTTGAAGTCAGAAGTTTTCTGGGTTTGGCAGGTTATTATCGAAAATTTGTGCAGGGTTTTTCTCAAATCGCTGCACCAATATCAAGATTGACTCAGAAGGCTGTGAAATTTGAGTGGAATGCATCTTGTGAAAGAAGTTTTCAGCAGTTGAAAGAAAAATTGACATCTGCTCCAGTATTAACATTGCCTGAAGGAACTGAAGGCTATCAGGTTTTCAGTGACGCATCATTGCAAGGTTTGGGCTGTGTGTTAATGCAGTATGGCAAAGTGATAGCTTATGCTTCCAGACAGCTGAAACCTCATGAGAAAAATTATCCAGTGCATGATCTGGAATTAGCAGCAATAGTTTTTGCTTTGAAAATATGGAGGCACTATCTCTATGGAGTGAAATGTGAATTATTGACAGATCATAAAAGCTTGAAATACATTTTTGATCAGAAAGAGTTGAATCTGAGACAGAGAAGGTGGCTTGAATTCATCAAAGATTATGATCTGAAAATAATCTATCATCCAGGAAAAGCTAATGTGGTTGCTGATGCCCTGAGCAGGAGAGCTTATGTTAGCTCAATTTTATCCCAAGATGTTGAGAAGCTGACTGTATTTGAAATTGATAGACTTTTATTAGAGAAAGAACTGCAGAGAAATGTTTTATTGCTTGGTCAGTTGTCTATCAGACCTGATTGGCTGCAGTCTATTAAAGAAGATCAGTTGCAAGATGAAGAATGTCAGACACTAATTCAGAAAATCAGGGATGGCTGGATATCTGACTTTTCTCTAGATAAAGATGATGTGTTGAGATTTCAAGGCCGGTTATGTATTCCTGATCATCTCCAATTGAAACAATTGTTGCTTAGTGAAGCTCACAATTCAAAGTATGCTATCCATCCTGGAGGCACAAAAATGTATCAAGAATTGAAACAAAATTTTTGGTGGCCTGGTCTCAAGCGAGATGTGGCAGAATGGGTTAGAAAATGTCTGATTTGTCAGCAGGTTAAAGGGGAACAACAGAAGCCTAGTGGTTTGCTGCAACCTTTACCCATTCCTGAGTGGAAATGGGAAAGTATATCAATGGATTTTGTTGTGGGTTTGCCTAGATCACAGGCAGGTCATGATTGTGTGTGGGTAATAATTGATAGGTTGACTAAATGTGCGCATTTCTTGGCCATTAAAGTCACCTATTCAGCAGAAAGGCTAGCTCAGCTGTATTTAAAACAAATTGTGAAGCTGCATGGTGTGCCTAAGGAGATTATTTCTGATAGAGATCCAAAGTTTACATCTCATTTCTGGAAAAAGGTACATCAAGCTTTTGGTACTCAGTTGAAATTCAGTACAGCTTTCCACCCACAGACAGATGGCCAGACTGAACGAGTAATTAAAGTTTTGGAAGATCTGTTGAGACTGTGTATTCTTGATTTTGGAGGAGATTGGGAGAGCCACTTATCTTTAGTGGAATTTGCATATAATAACAGTTATCAGGCTAGCATTGGGATGGCTCCCTATGAAGCTCTGTATGGCAGGAAATGTCAATCTCCTCTATGCTGGTTTGAAGGTAGAGAAAGACAGCTTATTGGTCCTGATTTTGTGGATGATGCCACAGAAAAAGTAAAACTGATTAAAGAAAGAATACGGACTGCACAGGATCGACAGAGGAAATTTTTTGACAGCAAGCACAAACATGTTGAATTCCAAGAGGGAGATCATGTTTTCCTCAAAGTTAGTCCTATGAAAGGAGTTTTCAGATTTGGTAAAGCAGGGAAATTGAAGCCCAAATTTATTGGTCCTTTTCAAATTTCTGAAAGAATAGGACAGGTTGCATACAGAATTGCTTTACCTATTCAGTTGGCTGGAGTGCATGATGTGTTTCATGTGTCTCTCCTGAGGAAGTATGTTTCAGATCCAGCGCATATTATTCGATACGATATAGAAGGTATCGAAATTCAGCCAGATCTGACATATCAAGAAAAGCCAATTCTGATCCTAGATCGAAAAGAGAAAGTGCTAAGAAATAAAGCGATTCCCATGGTTCGAGTATTGTGGCAGAACCACACTGATATTGAGGCAACCTGGGAAATTGAGGCAGATATGAAAGCTCAGTATCCAGAGTTGTTTTGAAAATTTCGGGACGAAATTTCTTGAAGGAGGGGAGATTGTAATATCCAGAAAAAAAAAAAAAAAAAAAAAAAAAAAGGGGTTCGGTTAACGCCGAACCGGAACCACGTCGAACCGGAACCAAGCCGAACCGGAATCCCTAATCCCTAAAACGCACGGGGCCGGACGCGAGGCGATCCGACGACGCCGCGTGTCGGGGCCGGACGCGAGCCCGAGGAAAAAAAAATTAATTAAGGAGCCCTAATCCCAAATCTTTCGTGCCGAACTGTGCGAAGCAGCGGAGGAAAAAAAGGGGGATCGAGGGTTTTCCCGCAGCGGTCTCCGTCCTGACGAAACCGCGACGAAACCGCGGCAGCTTCCGTCCTGACGAAAATCGGAAGAAGGGAGAGTCCGGCAGCGGCGATTCGGGTTCCGAGCTCAGCGAGAAGGGAACCGGGTAAGTCCCGAGCAGTTTCTCTCTCTTCCCGAGCAGTTTCTCTCTCTTCCCGAGCGGTTTCTCTCTCCTCAAACCGTAGAAGGGAACGTGTTTTTGATTTTTGGAATTTTTGCGGTGCAGCCTTTTCTCGTTTTCCGTGCCGAGAAAGGAGGGTTGCATACGAGTGTCGGCTTGATCCGAGGGGAATTTCTGAACCGTGCAGCGGTCAGCGGCAGCCTCCGGTGAGTTTCTTTTGTTGTTCTTAAGCCGTCGGTAAGAGGTTTTCTATTTATTTTATCCCCTTGAATTATTTGTGCTTGAGCAGTGTTAAAAGGGGGGGGAAAATTGAAAAGAAGTGTTGAGTGGCGAAGGCTGCATAAGTGTGAAGAAAGCAAACTCTGACAGCACCCTGTAATTGAAATAAATGAGAAGAAGAGGAAGGGGAAAGGGAAGAGGCCAAAGAATAGCAGGACCCTCAGGACCTCAGGTAGGTGAATTTATTTAAATAGTAATGTAAGTAGTGATTGTTATTCTATTATAAAAGCATGGCTTTGAAATATTATGGCATTATATGAAAATGAAATGAGAATTTGCAATATGATACTATGGTATAGTAAAATGTAAAGCATGCCAAAGAAAATGTGTAGAGGTATCGATTATGCCTCTTAAAGGGTTAAATTCCCTAAAAAGAAAAGTAAAAAAAAGAAAAGAAGAAAAGAATTGACCCTAGATCGCATCCCAGTAGTCCCCGGACATATGAGCACCAGCACAGGATGCTGGGCATGATGAGATGGCATAGAGACCTCCCCCGCATTGCTAGTACTTTGTGCAGGGCTGAGTGCGGAGGGATATGATGAGATCGAGACATCTCGTATATGGCTAGCACTTTGTGCAGGGCTGAGATACGGAGATGGTCCGACGTGATAGAGATCGAGACATCTCGTATATGGCTAGCACTTTGTGCAGGACTGAGATACGGAGATGGTCCGACGTGATAGGCTTGGCCAGCCACGATATGCCTACGGGCAATGGTCTCTAGATGAGATAGATGCCATAGAGATGATATGATAGGGATGGGGGATGTGGATCATGGGGAAAGTCTGGGACCCAGCAAGAAAAGAAAAAGAAAATGAATAAGAAAAAAAAGAAATTGAAAAGAAGAAGAAATGAATTGCATACTTTGCTTGATTCATTGCATGCTGATTTCAGATTGATCTTTGCCATATTTACATTGGAGTTATAGCATGTTGTTAGATATTCATCATGTTATATCCTTGTAGCCATAGCATTCACCTACTGGGCTTTATAAGCTCATTTCCCCTACTTACATTACAGGACATGCCACTGATTCACAGAGAGAGGGTGCTTAGGATGGTATGGGACTTGTACAAATGTATCTGTTATTTCGGTTTTTGTAATTTTTGTACAGGATTTCCCAAGTGACAGGTATGCATATATTGAAGTTGCTGTTGATTATAAAGGTAACAGTTTTATTTTTCTTACGTCACCCTCGCCTAGTTTTACAGTTGTGTCCTCAATTATATGCTGCTATACTCTGATTAGCTGATTTTATCAGTATATTATAGTAATAGTTTAGGCGGGGCGTGACATGTACAAAGTCCTTGGCAATCAATACTCTTTCCGTTATCACATGATCATACAAATATAATTAAGAAAATCATATTATAAGAAGCTTTTTAGCTTCCACAACTGCTTAAGTCAAACTTTCTCTAAAAAATGAGACAAAAAACGAAACACAATATTATATCATACAGTATAGTTGTACAAATATTTATCACAATCAACTCTCGAGAAAAGAAAAATCATACAAGTATGATAAGATCTTATCAAGCAAAAATCCAAAATATCAACTCAAAAATAAGTTGTCAAGTCTGACTTTGTCCGTTCCCCCAAATAAACTAATCATATTGTATGCCTATTAAGTCTACTTAGCCTTGAATCACTTACCAATTTTCTATCTGAACACTTAAGTAAACTAATTCTACAAATACGATAATAATATTGTATTTTAAAATTGGTAAAGTCTTACTAGATTTTACTTTATTTATATTAATTTTAATTACTACCTAATATGTTTTATTAAATGAAGCAACCTATTAACTTTGTTATAATAGAAGACATATTGTACATGTGAAGCAACCTAAATGAAATGCATATCTTAAAAAATCCTTAAAAATGAAAAAAAATAGTTTTAAGACTTTTGATCACTTGCACTCAATCTAACCAAATCTTGATGTCTCAAATAAATTGTTATAAGTCTTATACTTTAAAACAAAATAATGATAACACCAATAAGCTATTTGAGTCAATAACTAAGCTTTCTAATTATTTAAACTATTCAATTTTGAGATATATGATCTGAAATGCTTAATATTAGTAAAACAATACAATAATCATATTGTCATCAAACTAATGATACAATGACCAAGGGTTCAACAATTTTCTAAAAAAAAGAAACTATGTTGAGTTCCATCTTCATTTGGTTTAACTTCTTCTCATTTCTCACATCATTCCAACTCCATTGTCTTATTCCGACAAATGTGAACTACTAGGTTGGCCAAGCCATTAGTTGTTGACTAATTCATCTTCACACTGAAAGTTGTGCGACCAAATTGAATATAATTTTCTCACCAATATCTCATTGGACCCTAACTTCCAAGACATTTTTTTTCATTTTGTCTCTGAAAAAAAAAAAGCACAATTGCAAGCTCCTCTTGAACCCTTATGCAAGCTCTCCTTTAGATCTCAAAAAAGAAATAAAAAAAAACTCCCCTTACATCTTGAAAAACTCCAATCATCAATTCTTTAATGGTAACCTGACTTCATCCTCCACTGATCGGAGTTGTGGGAAACATCCTATCACATTTTTCTCTTTCCATGGTCATAACCTGACTTCATCCTCCATTGATAAGTGTTGTGGGAAACATCCTATCACCTTTTTCTCTTTCCATATTTTAAAATTTATAAAGGAGCCATCGATAAAGGGAAAGGGCATCAACAAAAATCTAGTTATGACCATGGTTCTTGTGTTCTCATACCAAACTTATTCCTTAGCAAATCCCTTGGAACCCACTACCAATGTGCATGTCGAGGACTCTAGTCTTGCCAAATATTGTGAAATCGATGCCTGCTTTCACCATCACCCCTCCTTGCTTCATCACCACGAGTTATATCTTGACTCCACCATGCAATTCTATTTGGCTAAACTCAAAAACATCAACAGAAAGGAAGGCAACTTGTTCAAGAATTAAATATGACCTATTTGAAGTCATTCTCGATGACCAACATCCTCACTTACTCTTATACTTCCTTAAGTATACATCATTAATTATTAAGAGCAAAACAACTCGAATGCCTAGAAATATCATTGTTAACCTCATCATTGCCCCAATAGAAGTGCTTGGCCTATTTACCTTTGCCTTTGATCATGATGAAGCTTTTAAGATGAAAAACGTGAAGAGTATATTCTATTGCTAACTAATTACAAAGGAATAAGTCCCCTACACATTTCCACAACTTCTACAAACTTTAAATCTGATATTATTTCGTCTTTAATCCTTTCATCACTCTAGCCCTCTATAGCAGCATATGTCTACACCGATAGTGCCCTGCTCAATATCATTTTTGGTGTCAACAAATGTGAAATATTGCAATTTACTAATTCACAAAATAGAAAAACAAACTGGTATTGTAAACCAGATCAAATAGTTCCAAGGAAGATTACAACCAACTTGAACATCATGGGAAAGAGGAGAGTCCATAACGTTTAACTTCAGTTTACCTGAAGATTTAAAGCCTTTTCCTTTAAATCTTTGGGCAGCAGGGGGCGGTCAGGATATTTATCTTCCAAATACTGGTCAAAAATAAAAACCACTCTTAGAGCGAAACCTCCAAGTCCAAAGATTTTAGTATCAAAAAAATTTATGGACCAAGCGTGATAACCAACCAGCAAAATCGCAAAAGAGTCTCCAATCACAATATCCCCATCCACCAGCGCGGGGACGTATTTAATAGGATTCAACTTTTCAAACTCTATATTGCCACGCAGAAATATTTATTATGAGAAGCAAATTATAATACTTTATGAGACAGATAAGGATTCGCACCCGGAGTCCTGTTCTCGTTCTTCAGAAGGTTCACGGCTTTGTATTCATACTCCACGCCTGGAGAAACCAGCATTCAAAAGCAGCGATCAGAAAAAAAAAAAAAATTTTCTACAGCCAAATGGGGGAGAGGACGAGGCTGATCAGTAAAAATTCCTCGAGAACATACAAAAAATTCATCTCAAGAACGGACCTTTGAGATTTAGCGCGATGCGAACCCTATGCGAGCATGAACTCCGCCAGTACGAATAGAGCTGAAGCTTCACCTGTTCCGAGTTGACAACTCCCTGAAAAAAGAAAACGAAGGGTTGGTGGATTAGCGTCACAAGAAGGTAGAGATATCGTTCTGATGATGGCCAAATCGTGATTCGGATTTTGATATGCCTCAAGATCGGCGTCCATGAATGACAGAGGCCGATGTTCTCGTCGGAATCAGCGATGGGAAGTGAGACTAAGATGTGTTGAGATGCAAGTGAATGAACTAAGGAGCGTCAAATCCATTTTGTCATGATTAAGTTAATGGTTAACCTAGGTCATATTAAGATAATGTGAAGCCATATCATCATAGATTTTTATCACTCTAGCATGATTTTGATATAATTTTTTTTAAATCAAGTCTATATTTTGAAATAGTTATTTTGTGAAGCATGTGAAGATTAAGCAATATGTGATGATTCTAAGAATGTCATTCGAGTTCTAATAAATAACAATATATCGCTTTCTTTACTGACCAAGTAGCCTTGTTGATGGTCATAAGATCGCCAAATAAAGCATGTTATGTTAATGGTCATAAGATTGTCATAGGAGAAACCAATGGAGCTAAGGAAGAAGACTAAAAGTGAAATAATTGTTGAATCATTTGATGGTTCTAATAATATTAGGTATGCATTTAACGAAGAATCTTTAAACGTTCTAAATAGTATGATTTCAATTTTGCATGTGAATCCTTAATAAAAAAATATTACAATCTTTCACAAAACCTACCTTAAAACTAAAGATCATTCAAACAAATTAATTGTCAATAATGATAATTGTATGAAAGTTAGAATGAAAGATATCTTATAGTAAATGAAGGCGAAGATAGAATCACATTATAAGTCTTACAAAGCTACTTGGGTGAATAAAGCTAATTTAAACATAATCAATGTTGTTAAGTGACCTTAATATTTATTCTATTTGGTATGATATTTTGCACATGAATGTCACACATGCCATCATTGATAAACTGATATTGTCTAATATAGATGTTAAGATCTCTAATTAATCAAATAACCATAACTTAGAACATAAAAGAAAAAATATTATAGTGGTACTTCAAAAACATAACTCAAATTGCTAATGACAAAAATGCAACTATTATATAAGATATGTCAAATCTCTCTACATCTTGAGATGCTGACAATCAAAGAAAATGAGTATAGAAAGAAAAATTGTTAGGAGTTTAAAAATAAGATGGTTATGTAAAGATAAAATTATTATTGTTCTCATAAAAAATACCAAATCTCTCCACATCTTAAGTTGTTAATGATCAAAGAAGATGAGTATAAAAAACATTTTTTAATAATTTAAAAGGATAGTTGTGTACAACAACAACAAAAATTTCACTCCATGATATAAGAGTGAAATTAAAGTATAATAATTACATGATAAAATAAATAATTTTAAAAAATAGTATAATATCATGCATGGGATTAAGGAATGATTCTCAAAACAAACTATAGGAATTAGGCATAAAAAATAAAAAAAATCTTGAGATAAATATTATAATATAGTTTATATATATATATATATATGTTTAATATAATGGTGAATGACATTTATATGACTTAGCATAAGAATCTTACACAACACTTATGATGCTTAATGTATTACTTTCATGGTTAAATTTTATAGAACTGTGCAATAAATAGTAGTTTTGAGATATTGAATATGGTGATAGCTATATTGTTTATGTAAATATAAATGACATGTTGATAAAATGTGTAAGTATGATTATGTCATAGTTGTTTTAATTGCATATAGCTAATTGTTTATCATGAAATTTTGAAACTTATGCATGTGTGAACTAAAAAATTTAAATAAGTTGAAATAAATTCAATAACTAATGAATTATGTAATTATAATATATTCTTTTTTTATCACTGACTAGTGTACAATATTATTGAGATGTGCCATTGTGATTATAACTAATAGTAAAATGCGTCATATGATTGAGATTTGTCACTGTGATATAATTAGTGACCAATGTATCATATGTTTAAGATTACTACAAATATATAATTGGTAAAAATATTAAAGATTGAGCATAATTATGTACAAAAATATAACATTAAGAATTAATAAACAAGACTTCTAATATAACTATATAAGTTAAAAAGATAATATTTATTGACCATTTTAAGAAAAAGTAAGAGAAATAACATAACAACTATAAAGCTTACTTAGGTGGAAATATACACTAATAAATAATATTATATTAAGAAAAAAAATTAAAAAAATGAGAAATTACATACATATATTTATTTCTTTATGATTAAGATATTTTTTAGTATGTTATGATTTCTATTATATTTTAGAATTTATTATAGTTTTAATTGTTTATTCTTTAATTTGATTCATGTGATTTAGACCATGCATGTGATATATCCCCAAAAAATATTTGTTTGCATGTTGATTTATTGTTATATATAGTCTATTGAATTTGTAATAATTGGTTCAAATTTTTTCTTGACATTAGCTTTTCAGGTATATCAAAACTATAATGCAAGGAGGATTACCCATAAGAACTGTTTAAAAAATAAAACTTAATTTGAAAATATTTTGTACTAAATGATTTTATAAATTAAATGATATATCTTATGTTGTATAATGTACTTAAAATATGGATGCAATAGTATAATACATAATTATGAAATTGTGTAGATGCAGACATTAAACTATGTGGATGGGTTTGGTATTGTAGTTTGTGATATATATATATATATATATAAATTACAAAAAATAATATATTTGATATGTATGTATGTATATATATATTTATATATATATATATATAATTGTGATTTTATATATAAAAAAACAGACAAAATACATGAGATATTCTATTTATTTGAAAATTAAAATTTGGTACGAATAAGGATTTTAAGGATTTAGGAGTTTAATAATTATATTTAATTTACGATGTGGCCAGAAAGGTTGTCACACCCTGATTATGAAGTTAGTATATGCTCACATGCTTATTATTTATATTTGATATTTGATTATTGTGAATTATTATGGATGGATTAGGTAAAGTTCTTACATAACAAATATAATAAACATATTACAAGCAAAACAAAAAAACCTACTTTACTATAAAGGACAACTTCTCTTTGATCTTGTGATTACATGGATGGAGATAAGCACATTGGATAAGAAGGCTGTAGTTTGCTGTAATTAAACTATATTAAGCTAATTTCTTAGTAAACATATTGTTAGGGCCTTCAATCAAGCCTCACTCAGGAGCAAGTCGAGCAAAAATTCTAAGGCATCCACTCTAGGCAAGCAAGAGGGAGCCAATATAAATGAAAATTATAAGAACATTTTGCATTATTTGCATAAGTGATTAAACATGATAAAAGATTTTGGTTCATGAGTTATGTTTTTTACAACTTGTTTAATAACTATGAATTGCTTTACAAAAGCACTGCAATGACATGCAAGTGCTATCACTAAACACAATCAACCATTTTGTTTGAAGAGTAGAAATATTAATTTCTATCCCATCTATCTCTATTTTTAAGCAAGAAATAAAAGAATTTCATGATAAGAAACAATAATGTAATCAAGCATTAAGTTGACAGATTGATGAATATGATGAAGAATCCTGTGTTTTAAAATGAGTGCATGAATTTGAATGTATTGGTATTCATGTCAAAATTGTAGCACATATTTGCCTACATTTCAACATTAGATCATAATAAAAATAAAAATAAAAATAAAAATAAAGAAAAATTAAGTATAATGTTTCTAATAAAAATCTCTTGTAAGAAAGTAATGGAAATAACAAAGATGAATAATAGGTACCTTTTGAATATAATTTTTTTTCTTATTTCCGTGATTTCAATCTCAAAGAAATTTGATAATTAACTACAATATAAATGTCTTGTTGAAAAAAAAAATTAAATAAATCATAAAAGGGAACAAGTGATTGCTTGAGATATAATCCTTCCTCCTATGTATAGCTTGAGTGCTTGTTGACATATTTAATCATTCAAGTCTTTTTTCTTTTTTGTGCCTTTTCTCATTAAGAATCCTTCACTTTTAAAAAAGTGAGAAAATTTGGTGAGCATGAGACAATATCATAACTATATAATATAAACTATTTTTATTTTCTTGTACGAGTGAGATATATCCTATATGTTTCATATTGTAAAATATAAATTACTATGTTTCAAAAAAGCTCTTTGAATTATTATATATTATATCTCCTATGATGATAAAAAACGATATAGTAATTACGTACACATTATATGTTAAATCTATTAATCTTAAAAATATAAATTAAAAAATCAAATATTAAAGATTTTTTGTCATTATATATTTTTCAAGTTTTTTAGCATTGCAATAAAGGTTAATTTAGCACAACTTTTAAGACATCCAAAATTTGCAAACAAAATGACATTTATTAAGACTTCAATTTGCATATTTGTGCCCCCATAAAAAAATACATGTATTTTAAGATTATAAAAAAACCAATCATAACCAAATATTAATCATCTTTAATTAGTTTATCACAATTCTATGTTATATACTTATTAGTATGACAAATATTATAATCAAATAAATCAAAATATGTTTTTTATAATCATACAAATAATCTCTTCTAAAATACAATAAAATATTACATCCAATAATTCTTTTGCTGTCTATTTTTTTAATCACAATTTGTGTAAAGAAAAGTCAATAGTAAAATGGTAAGAAGAAATTGTGGGATTAAAATTCAATTGACATAAAGTTAGTCTTAACATGGCAAAATAGAATAATTAAAGAAGAAAAGGATATTATAGAAAAGTGCCGTTGATTCAAAAGTAACTTCAACTTGTCAAAAGCAAACGTTGCAATTAGCAAACAATAATGATTGGTTCATCAAACTATTCTAAAGAGCTTATAGAGAAAGATTATTGGATCTAAGCAATAAAGATGTTGTAATCTTTCTTTGATTGGTGGAATCAAGGCTGCCTTTATTTTTAACATCAACATGAATTGATCAATATATGAGTTATAAAAACAAATTGTTTATAATCTTCAACACTCAACCAAACAAAGTAAATAAGAGCAGCAAATCGATCACAAAGTGACTCACAAAAGCTAAAATAGATTTCATTGAATGGTTAAAATGAACTTCTAAACGATATGAATGCTCCCATACGCAACCTTCATCTCTTGTTTCCACATTGATTCGACTAAAACGTTACCTTCTTCTTCAAAAAAGAGCACCTCGTTGTATAGAGACTCTCAAGTCGTAGGATAAACATCCATTTCTTCTTTGCTTGCTTATCTCCTTTTGACGTTTTTTCATACCCTCTCTGCTTAAAGAAAGAGACGGAGAGCGACGGTAGACAAGTCTGTCTTCTTCCACATTTGCCTCTCCAAAGGGTGCAGCATACATTGCTCTGGTCACCTGATGTGGTTCGTGTTTGCTTCGTCCTTCTTCAATCAGTCAAACAGGGAAGAGGAATTTTGAAGGGTCTTGGTTTCTTATAACCTTAACTGTGGCGAAGTCTACTTCTGTGCTCTCCTTCCTTCTCTAACTTTTGGTCTCTCCAGGCAGTACAGGAGCTGTTTCTGGCATTCATCACGCGAGAGATAGAAAGAATGAATCTTTCTTGCAATGATAGAGAGCTCCAAATCCCAATAAACAGCTTTGGCGTTCTTGGTGGGTGTGGCGGATATGGCGGGAAGCACATCTCGCACAGCCTCATCAACCATGACTCCTCTATCCTTCACCAACGCCACCGCCAAACACCACCTTATCCTCTTTCCATGGCAGCCTCATTGAAGAGAAAGAACAGCGCCCCGGCGAGGTACAAAGAATGCCTCAAGAACCACGCAGCTTCCATCGGCGGGAACGCTACCGATGGCTGCGGAGAGTTCATGCCTGGCGGAGAGGAGGGATCCCTCGAGGCCCTCAAGTGCTCTGCTTGCAGTTGCCACAGGAACTTCCACAGGAAGGAGATCGATGGAGAACTGATGAACCAAAGGGGACTTCTTTTCTCTCGTAAGCCCTGGGCGATTCGCGCCTTAGATTCCGATGAAATGGAAGGGAATGGAGGAGCCATAAAAAGCCTTCCTTTTGCGAAGAGGAGGTTCAGAACCAAGTTTTCTCCAGAACAGAAAGAGAAGATGCTGGGTTTTGCAGAAAAGGTTGGGTGGAGACTGCAGAAGACAGAGGAGAGCTTGGTGCAGAAGTTTTGCCAGGAGATAGGAGTGAAGAGGAGGGTCCTTATGGTTTGGATGCACAACAATAAGCAGAACTTGGCGAAGAAGAGCAGTAGTCTCCAGTTGGATCAGAATTACCTGAGCTTTTGATTTAATCATCTTTGATTATTGTCTTTCGATCTCTCGTTTGGTATGACTTGCTTCTGTTGTCATGAGATGGAGATTGCATCTATCTTCTTCATCTCCTCTCATAAAAAGACAACTTCTGAAGAATAGTTTATGGCTTTCGCCTGGTTCTTTTTTGCTTAGCAAAATTTCGATAGCTCAAAAGAAGCAAACAAATCACAAAACCGAAGGAGCATGAAGAAGAAAGCATGCAAAGTAAAGCCAACCAGAGCAAAATCACAAACATTGTAGAGTAGAGGTGTTCACGTTCTACAATTCGATTTATCAACTTACAGATGAAAAACAGCATATCAAAAAGCTCTTCCCAAACATAAAAAGAAAAGTTTGGTATCTTTGGAAGATTGGCCACGGATATGGATTGTTAATTAAAAAAAAATACATTAATGACTTTTAATTTGGGCATTTATTATTGAGACAGTAATTTTCATCCTTACAAAAAAGCTATCTTAAATTATAAGTACAAAAAATGTTGGTATTCTGATAATTGCTTGTATTATAATAAAATAATAATATTTAATCACATCTTAATCAATACATTATTTTATAAAGTAGTTCTAAATTTGAAATTAAGCACATAATTGATAGAGTTCATTAAAAGAATTTTTTTTTATACTTATTTTGTATTTTTGTTGGAGTTTTAATGAAATTATGATGATTTTTTTAAGGATAAAAGGAATAAAAATAAACTAATTAATAAAAAATGGGATTATTCTTAAACAATATGAATGAGTTTGTCATTTGCAATGGTTACCTCTTAGGGCAATGAGAAAGTTTTCTAACTTGAGAAAAGAAGCTTCTAACAAAATCAAAACTATAGCTTCCTTTGTAAACATTTCAATTCAAGAAGAAGGAGGCATTGAAGCAAACAAAAGAAAGAACAAAAAGAAAAAATGGTAGAAGTGTTGTTGTAAGAGAAGCAACAAAGGAATGCGAGGGAAGTCGAGGAATTTTGGGTTACAACAAGAATGATAAGTTGAAGTTCCAAATGGGAAAGCTAAAAAATAGCAAGCAAAGTTGTGTTACATTAAATAGTTGTTGAAAAGCATGGAAAAGCCTAGCAAGGTATCTTCATCTTTTTGTAGCTATCTTCCAACATGGTTAGGAATGCAGAGTAATTACAAAAGCTTTGTTAGGCACTTGAAATTTGAATTGGAGTTAAAATCAATGAATTGTGTTATTCAAGTTGAAATGGTTGGATAATAATTAATTATTTATTTTAGATTTGCTTACACCCACATTTTTCATATTCTACTTGGTCCTCAAAACTATAAATCCTAATCTCTCTTAGTGCATCTAACCATCGTATCACTTATGAATCAAGCCACTGTGAGATGAAAGTTGTGAATGGCTGGCAAAAGTATGATTTTTAAATTTTGTTTTTTGTCATCATTGTGTTGTCATATAGAAAAAAACTCTGATAAAGAGCTATTTTCAAAAATCGAGTGAAAGGAAGAAAGGAAAAGAGGAGAGAGAGAGAGAGAGAGAGAGAGAGAACATAGGCAAGAGAGAGTGTGATCAAATGAGTAAAGATTTAACATTTTCCTCAAGATTAAAACAGGCGATAATATCATAAGAAGAGAGAAAAAAAAAAAAGAAAAAGGAATGAAATAAGAAACAAAGAGGAAAATAGAACAAAACAAAACAAGATTGTTTCACCAATATTAAAATATGGTAAGCTTTTTCTTTAAGTTTCTTTTAAATTTTAGGGTTTAAAGTTAATAAGAGTATATAATTTAAATATTTAATTATAGAAATGACCAAAAATTATAATAAACATAACAAAACTATTACATGAAATTTATGATATAACTGTGATATAACTAATATGCATGATTGTAAGATAAGAAAGAAAGAAATAAGAGAATTGAATATCATATATTTTTAACTTTGAGGTAAGCATGGTATGTGTGTATGCTCAATGATTAATGCATTATAAGCATAGTTTTGTGTTGGTATTAACATATTTATATGTGTATATATTTGATATAATGATGATTATATAATTATAACTTTGTATAACATATAATAATAATATTTTATTAATGAAATAATATTACATACAACATGAATAAAATATATAATATATTGTTGTGTTATATTATTTCATGTATTGTATCTGTTTATTATTACAAAACGAGCATTATATGTATTCTTATTATTGAATAGGTATATTATATCATTTGTATGATCGAGTACTTATATGTTAGATGTGTATAATATGAGTTAATAATAAAGATATGTGAACATATTTTATACAAATAAAATAATCAAAAAAAGATTAAATGCAATATTCTTTTGAAAGAAAATAAGACATGAGCTCATAAAAATAAATAAAAAGGTTGAATGTAATATTATTTTGGAATGTGGTAAGACATATTTGTTCATAGAAATGATATAAAAATATTAAATGTAACATTTCCATAAAAGATAATAAAACATAGGAGCTCATAAAAGGTGTTAATTAAAGATAAATGAAAGAATTAATGATCGTAACATTATATTACTTTGCATGTTTCGATTATGTTATTATATTTGTTGAGCTTATGATAAATAATTTAGTCTACGATTGAGATTTATAGTTTCAAATATACTAAATGATCATTTAGATACATAGGATTAAAATGAGATATATTTTATTTATAAAAAATAAATATATTATGTAGTTTGTTATAAATTTGAATCGCGTATAATTAAACTATTCTAATAGTATTATTGTAACACTAGTATTATTTTTTGTTACATATCATTTCTTAAACTATGTAGTTTGAAAGTTAATAATTATACGATATATTATAATTAATTATGTGGATAAAATAATAGTTAATTATGTGAAATATATATAGGTTCTTAATATTAAATTTGGTCCATATATATATGAAAAAGATATTATATATAAGAGAGACTTCTTCATGTCAAAATTTAAAATTTAAATTAAAGATCATTAAATAATATAAAGATCATGAAAAATGAGTAAAAAGTTCATGATAAAAAATAAAAGCATCACACTGGTGCATACAATATTATGGTTATTTTATTTTTGAAAAATAGTTTTAAATCTATTTTTATTATCATTATCTCATGATGTTAAACTTGTGTCTTCTATACTTAAAACTTTGATTTAAATAAATTTGATATTATTATATGCATTATCATGTAGAAATGACATATAAAATATGATATTAGTTGTATATCTTTTGTGACTATATTTTCTTATACTTGTTTATACTAAATATTAAATTGTAATCCATATTATTAATAAAAAATAATCAGTGGTGAATAACATCATTCTCACTCTTATTGTGTAAGAGAGGACACCTATTTTAATTGCTTTAGTAAATATCATTTTATATTTTTTTGATGAATCATCAAGGATTTCTAAATTCTACAAGTTAAGCAACATGAAGCACTTCCTCCACCTCTTTCAACATCTTCTCCTTCCAATGCTCTGGTAGCCACCACCCTTTCATTATGAAGCTAGATAAAGTACATTATTATATATCATAATAAAATATAATTTTTTTTATAATTTGATCATTAAAATTTTATTATAATTATTTTTATCAATCAATAATCTTATATCACCAATAACTCTCTCTTATAATTCTATCAAATTTCTTTACTTTCTAATCCATGATCACTACACTTGCTTCATATCAATGCCTAAATCATAAATATTTCTTTACTAGTGCATGTAGATGGCAAAGTTAGATATAAGAGGATAACTATACCTTTAAGAAGGGGTTATGACATTGATCTCCCTCCTTACCTCCCTTCCTCCTCTCCTTCTCTCTCCGATCTATTGTGTATATGTGTTCCACCACCACTTGCTCTTTTTTTTTTTTTTATTACTTTTTTATTATAATCTCAGCATGTTCACATGTTATCCTTTTGAAAAAATAATATATAGTATATTATTATTATAAAAATTATCTATTTAAATATTTATTTCAAAAAATTTAAATTTAATTGATTCTAGTAAAATTATCATAATTTGAATTGTCTTAATTAACATTTTCAAATATGTCATAACTTTCAAATTTCAAAACAATTACCATATTTAAACTATTTTTTGAGACATACAATAAACATTAAGACCATCAATAATAATATATGTACATTATAACTATAACAAAAAAATTCATAAAACAAATAACATGTCTTTTAGTTTCATTTTACTTAGTTTATCATTTAAAAATTCAAACTTTATACTTTTTTTATTAAAAAATTGTTCCCTAAAATATGAATTAAACTAGACAATGTTTTTTGTCATACCTTCTTTACTTTTTAAGTATTTTTTTAATTGATTTTGTTATTAGTCTTTAACTAAAAAATAATTTTATTTCTTAATTATTTTATGACTCTACTTATAACTCTTTTTTGTTATTATTTTCATAATTTAAAAATCAATGACTTTTGCTGGCATAAGACATCTTATCAGTCTGATAATGAGACAGATAAGAAGTCTCATGTTATTATCTTTTAAAGGATGTGTATTTAATTGAATTTTTTCTCTATAATTATCTTCTCTAAAAATTTAATAATTAATTTGACCAACATTCAAACGAGCCTTCGCGCAAAATGGTTTCATCAAGATTAGGGAAAAGATATAGCGATTAACGTTTAAGATTTCTCTGTGGCACAGCAATTTGAAAGAAGAAGCAAAGGGAGAACACGGGATTATTGGAAACAAAAGCTTGTATGAAGTCGCCCATACGCGTATTTAAAATGCCGCATGCAAACGTGCTAAGATACGTCTTTCAATGTCTAAGATTTGCTGAAATGACTGATTCTTGTTTTAATTTTTTTTTAGAAAATAAAATACTAATTTTCCAAAAGAATTAAGGTTTTAAAATTAAAAATAAATAGAAACATTAATTTTATGTATTTTATCCAATTTTTTATATATTGTTTTCCAACCGAATCTTGATCCGTTTTGAAATTAGGTCACTTTTGCTGTGTTAAGTCACATCAGTTGTCAGAATGATAATGCACAATATTTATTTTATCATTATTCTAATTAAATTAGCACATATATATATATATATATATATATATATATATATATATATATATATATATATATATATATATATATATATATATATAATATTATCCTGACAGCTAAATAGTATGTAACATGTACATAAAAGGAAGTTAGCATTAATAGATGCGTTCCGTTATGCTTCACGGAGCAGGTTAATCGCTCTTCTTTATACCTATTGCATGGCAAAGTGAATAAATAAAAGCGCTTTCATATGCTGTTGTTCGATATGTTTATCAATGCTTAATTGCAATTAAATTAAAAATATTGTAAAAATACCTAAATTTAAATTTAACCTTAAAAAATAAAATATTTTAAATATTACTTTAAAATAATACAAATAATTTTTATTCTTATATTATATTTTATTTTTATTGAAAAAATATATTTCATGATTAGTCAAATATCTCATTATAATTCAAATAACATAGTTGTTGATTATTCATTAACTCGTTTGATTACATTTTAAAAGTTGTTCATTAAGTGCCAACTATTTTATATTAATGATTTGTTTTTTCCAAGCTTATGTTAATTTTTGTAAAAAATTCTTAAATAAATCATAGTGTTGATATCTAAATCTTCTAAATATAAAATAAGTTATTGAACTTGATCATTTAATCAAAATGATTAAGGCCCAAAGGCATTGAATCCATTCTCTAGGCCCAAAAGCATTGAATCACTCTCCAACCCTAGAAGCATTGACCTATGAAATAGTTGTGCATCAAATATTTAACTCTTGATGGTTCAACAACTTAATAAAGACATGCAGAAACTAGAAAACTTGAGAAATGAGGTAGAGATTGGAAATTGAATATATACATTAGTTGTTACTAATTTTGTTAAAGATGTGAAATTTAATGAGAGTAAGCAAAGCATTTCAATTAAAAAACTAAGTGAGAGTAAAATGTAGAAAATAAAAAATTATACTATGTGGAAACCCCTAAGTACCAAAAACATCATGGGCATATCATAAGAAAGAGTTTCACTAATTACTTATGAGTATAAGATGCACCCTTGATACTTGTGTGGAAGGAATAAGCCTAATGAAAAGGAAAAAATATGTACAAATATTGTAAAAAGGATGAAGCAAAAGAGTTTTTACTCATAAAGGTGAGATGGATGGTATATGATTACTTGAGAGATATTATTGCCAATCTACTACAATTACATTGATAAAGTCCTAGCTATAGTTGAGTAGCAATATTAGAAGTCTGTGATCATCATAGATCATTCCCTCATGCACAGATAGGCATCATTATAGTGAAGCTTTGTATCGTAAGTGGTCATGAAACTTTTGAGACACTTACACCATGTTGACAAAGCTTTTGACTCATTAGTAATATTCAAATGTGAAACTTATTTGATAAGATGAGTAGATAACCAAGTAACAATTATGAGAGAAACTTAGCGAATACTTACTTCAAAGTTAAGATTCATACATTGTAAATGATAAGAAACCTTTGTATTGATATTAGTTTAATATTTCTTTATCATGTTATAATGACCTAATTACTTCAGAGTTACCTCGATAACATGATTGATGTGAGAATTAAATATGATGATTCACTTGACGACCTTCTGTAGGACATAGAAAAACTATTTAAGTGATACAAAATGCTAAGAAGAAACCATCCCTTATGAAGAAACCGTTTCATGCACTTTCCACAACAAGCATGTATAATCTTATAATGCAACACAAAGCAAGGATAAGGCTATTTTTGAAGCAATGCAAAGTATAAAATAGAAGCCATGAAGGAGCAAGCCTTAAGATATGACACCAATAGCAACAATAGACATAATATCTCAAAAAGTATGAGAATTAAATTAATTATTTATTATTGATTATCTAACAACTAAATTAAGAAAATATATTGATCCTATGATAGATTGAAGATAAAAAAACGAAGAGGTTTATCAATATCATTATAAATAAAAAAATTATTGAACTATGATTTTTATGATTTGTAGAATTTTTTATGAATTATTGAATAATTTCAAAAAATTTATGTCTTTATAAAAAAGGGTTATGAATTCTAATATAATATCTAATACTTTGTTGAAGTGTTATTATCCTAACAACTTGGGTTTTTTATTTTGCTCTTAAAAGTAACCTCATTATTGTACTTTTCAAAAAAAATTCACCCTTAATCACCAATCCAATACTATTTTTAATCAAGCATTACTAATTATAGAATTCTTATGAGATATAATATTATGATAATTTGAATAATTGATTATGAAATACTTAAAAATTTATATAATAAATATTTGTATTTATTATGAAATACTTAGAAATTGATATAATTAATGTTTGTATTTATTGTGTTCAGAACTATTTTTGAAAAATTATTGAGTTTGACACATCTCAAAATACATATCATGATGTAAGTAAACATAATGACGCTATGACAAATTTCATTATCTCGTAATAAAATTAACTAAATATATTTATTATATGGTAAATTAAAATTAAATAGGAGAGGAGATGTATTATTTTTATTAGAGATTAAAACTTTGATTAAAAAATAATTTTATGAAATTTTATAATTTTTAATACTAATTATTATTTTATAAAATATTTAAGGTAAGAAATATTGTAAAAAGAATTTTAAATTATTAAGAAAATCTAATAACACAATTAACTTAAATTTATATTTAAATTAATCACTAAAGAAAATACTAAAGCTATAAGAAATTTTTATTATTAATATTTTTAGAAACAAAAATCATTAAAATTATTTTGATAATTACTATCTAGAAAATTTTTAAAATTTCAAAGATGAAAAAATTATGAAAATAAGACTTTAGACAATATCAAGGAAATATAATGAAGTTTTAATAGGTTTGATTAGACAAAAAGACACATAAAAGATGTAACTTGAAAATGAACAGTTTTGTAAGAATAAAATCTGATAATAAAAGACCAATAAAATAAAATAAAATAAAAATAATGAAAAATCTTTTTAATTTTTTTTTACTTTATATGCATATGTGTATATGTGTTGGCATTTTTTTACTTACTCTATTTATTTTCTTATGATAATATTGATTAAGCATGAGTCATGACTTAAAACTTGTATTAACTTTTATGCATAGGTAGATAGCCTATTAAGCCAATATGAGTTAGCTTAGCATTTATTGGTATCAATAAATTTTAAGTCATGTTGAGATACTTCAATGTAGTTAAAGGGATGATGAATAGAGAAATAACTTTTTTTTTTTTTTTTTTTTTTTTTTTTTTGAATAGAGAAATAACTTATTCAAATATGTTTTATTTATTTTAGATATTATGTTTTAGAATAAAATCTTGCATGTTGTATGTAATGTTGTTTCAATAATAAGAATTTGTATGAGATAATAAATTATAATACTTTACAAATATTAATATTTTTAAAAGCTTTTATATTTGCCGATGGAATTGGGATTCTTTCAATTTAATATGATTTTAATTTTGTTTTGGTTTCAAAGAAAAGTTCAAATCACCTCATTGTAAAGAAAAGTTTATATGGTAAGTTTTTTTTAAAAAAAATTAGCATACTCAATTTTAAAGTAAAAAATGCATATTGAAGAAGATAGTATTTAAAAAAATTATTTAAAATATTTCAATATGAATTTATTTTTATAGTCATGTAAATTGAGATATATGTGTGCGAGTATACATGCATGTGCATGTACATATGTAAATGATTTTCATCTAATGTAATTAAAAATTCTTTCTAAAAGATTATTTGGAAAAGAAATTTTGTAAATGAACATTTTATTCAAAATAAGAAAAGTGACTTATAAATAAAAAGAAAATTTTACCATACATATATCATGACTTTATATTAAATCATAAAAAGCATTATATTTTAAAAAAATCAAGTATTTTTTATTATTTTTTGCTTTATAAATATAAGTAAATAACAATGACCCTAAAGTACATGTACGTTGAACATGCTAGGCTCAAATGTATTGTATGATGAGTGTTCTCAAATGGTATGTTAAGTATAGTGTTAAAGATTTGTCTATTCTTAAAAGAAATAGATGATATATTATTTATGGGTGAGCCATACATTTAAACCAAGCAAATATTTGTTTAGTTTCTCATGAAAATTGAATAATACATTAATATTTAATATATTATACATTTAGCCAAGGATAAATTAACAGCATAAGATATTTTTAAGCTCACGTTTAGTGCCTTATAACGACTATATTATATGTTGAGACTAATGTATAATATGTTAATCTAAAGAATATAAAAGAACAAAGGTTATAGATGATTCATCTAGGCTAACATATAAGGATTTTATGAATAATATACCATATGTTAGTGTGAACGAGTAATACATTAAGAAGAAAAAAATATATTATTTTATGGAGATTTTAGAGGCTTTTTATAACAATATTTGTGAATATTTTTTGCAAAGAAAATATGTAACTTTTTAGAAATGACATAAGAAAAACAACTTTTAAATAAAGTTTGAGAACTTTTAAAGTATTGTGGTTAAAAAGTAGTACTAATATTTATAATAATTGTTATACAAATAATGAAAGAAAGGGATAAAAAAAAATTAAAAAGTCATAGAAGAAACTTCTTAGAGTCAATAAGTAAGAAAATTAAATATCTATAATATAAATAGCCTAAATTAGTAATTATATTAAAATAATATTATAAGATGTATGTGAGTATACTGCATGATATTGATTGATTATGCATTTATATTAACATATTAGATAGCATAATAAGTTTATTTGCACATATATATAATATATACTTATATTATGAGTATTAGAATACAAAATAAGAAATAAATAGATAAAATAAAAAGAAATAATAAAAAAAGAGTAATTGACTAAATAACTTTGATAATCTATAAGATCAAAAGAAAAATAAAATAAGAATATGATGATATTTTCTTTATAACCCTATTTCATTACTACATAATATAATTAAAACACCCCTATTATCATTAATACTCTATTTTTTGTTCAGATAGATAGAGATTTTATTATTATTACAATGTTAGGTAATGGTTTTATGATAAAAATGACATCTGACCTTATCCTTGTTATTATGGCCACTTCTTGGTTGGGTAATGATAAGTAAAGACTTATTTTTATTAGTATTTCAATACAAGATAGTGGTAGAAAGAGAGATAATTTTGGTGACTTGACTAGTTGCTAATAATGGTATTAAGAAATGACTAATATAATAAATATATGTTATGATATGAGATCTTATGAAGTGAGTATAATAGTCATATAAAAAAATCAAATCTCTAATAAATAAATAAAAATAATGAAAAGATGAAAAATAATATAACTATAAAAATAATAAAATAAATAGATGATATAAGTATTATATTATATTAATACTACATGATTTGTTATATGTATATAAAAACGTGATATATATTAGAATATATATAATATTTTAGCATATTTATACTTTGGTAGACACCATGTATTTGTTATTATTCTATTATTATTTACTAATCATATATTATATTTTCATACTATTTCATTTGCTTATAGCTAATGATTTTCCTATTTTGCATATTATACTTATTACCTATTCTTATTATTAGCAAGGATATATATATATATATATATATATATATATATATATATATATATATATATATATATATAATTCTAAGGATTTTTAATGAGGGAGAGAGGATGTTTTCTTTTATGAGTTAAGTGAAGGATTTTGTACTATAAAAATATGTGTTTTTGGTGTAGCACATATTATGTAAGAACATTATTTTCTCCTTTATTATTATATTGTAGCTTGAGACTTGTATGTGGCTATTATTTAATTATTTTCTCTTATGATATATAGATATGTAATATTTTGTCACCTTTATACAATTTTAGATGTTCTTAAGTTATTGCTATGTACTTTGTGCTTACTTAGCATTTTTGTACTTTTTTAATGTTATATTAGGTTTATTTATTATTTGGTCGACCATATGTAACAAATACCTTCTTGCTTAAAAGTAATAAACTATTAAATGTCATGAGAATTATATAGTTAATCATGTTTGGTTGAGCATATTATTGGGAAGGGTGGCATAAAGGGAAGGCCCTTTAATAAGTAGTATTATTATGATCAAATTCCAACTTATGAACAAATGTGTTCACATTGATTCTAATTAATTCTTTTTGTCTCCATCATAATGTGTGATCTATCTAAATCACCTTATATGCTCAAATTCATGTGTCCTTAATCTATTAGGCTTATCTAACTCTTTTTTTATAATAAGTTGTTTATCACTTAATCATACTTATATAATACTCACTTTCATACTTTATGATCTTTATTGGCTTTTCAAAAATTTAGCTCCATACATATAATATTGTATGATCATTTTATCATATTTGGTATATTATCATAAAAATGATCGTTTTCATAAAATGTTATTAAAAAAATTATAATTTTTTAAAATAAATCTACAACTCAATTTACTCATAATAATTTTCTTTTATAAAAGCTAATGATGTTATTCAAAGATTGAACCATACTTAGAATTCTACTTATTTCGTAGTTTATTTGAGAAATGTTTCAAAAGTATTTTTCAAAATTTAGGAATCAAATTTTTAGCCAAATTTTATGCAAGTCATTAAAACATATGAGATACATTTTTAAAGTTCAGATGTAACTTTATAATTTTAAAATTAGATTATTAAATTTATGTTTATTTTATCATTATCCAATAAAAAGTTTGTTATTCTTGAAATGTGTTGATCCTTATGTTTCATATCTTTAACATTCATTACAGTTAGTATCTAATAATTATTTAGGATTTCATTGCATTAATCTTATAAGAAAATATTTGTATCACACATCTCATTTATGGATTATGATAGATCATCTTTGTTAAAATACCATGTGCATGTGGCTTGGAATTTTTTTACATTACTGCTCTTAAAAGTTATTTAAAAAGCTATATAATTTATATTCATAAAGATTGTGTGATTTATTTTATGCAATATAAATTTGTTGAATTTATAAATATTTTTTTTATTTTATATCATTTGTTATACTCAATTACTTTCATGATAATACTTAAGTTAAAGTTATAGAGATATGTTCTATTCTTATCCATTGTGAAGACTACTTAACTAATATTATTATAATGTAGTTAATATGTCACACCTAATTTCTATTATATTTTGTCATAATCTAATGTTTTTAATAAGGTATTGGTTTGTCAGCCAAGTTATTGCTACTATTATAAGTGATGAATCATTTATTTTATATATTTAGAATCTTGAAGTTTATCTCTCAAAATCTATTAAACCTATTTTTGAGCACAGACCTTTCAACATTGATTCACTATTTCTCTTGAACTTGAACTAAATGAGTTACCAATAAAAGAATCAATTGAATTTGTTCTAGGTTTCACAAATTTTTTATCCTTATTTTTAGCTACAATACAAAATAAAAAACTTTTTTTAACATAAATATGAATTTTTTAGTGATTACGATTTTATTATTCATAAATTGTTTAATCTTGCATTCAATATAAAAAATATATATCTATGTTTTAGGATACATCATGATTAATAGTTTCATTTATAGGCTTGAGGAGTAAAGATTTACTTAATTAGATATTTTGAGCTTTCATATGATTAGATCTTTAGATAAGTTAGATAACACATATACATAATTGAATTATGAGACCTTTTACATTATTAAGTCATAAAATATCTTGATTTTTTAGAAAGGCCCTAAAACTTGATGTCAAGTTTGTTGAAGATTTACTTGGCGCACGCTAACTTGAAAATTTGACCCAAAGCATAATGCGTCTCTCATCCCACATTGCATCGATCTCTTTGACTTGCATATTATTTTGATTGGTACGATCTTAGTGAGTGTTAAAAGTAAGTGGTCTACATGAGCAATTGTAATGACCACATACGACCGATAGTGGCAAAAATAGCCAAAAACTCATTTTTAAGTATTTTTAAGTTATTTTCAACAAAATGTTGCATAACAAAATCATTGTCATTGTGATGGTCAATTATAGCTAACCTTTATTTTTTTTTTGCATATTTTAATTTACTTTTATCAGTTCATCAAGTTATTTACATTTTTACTTTAGTTTGAATCATTTAAAGAATAATTAATGACTTATGAGATATTTTCAACTTGTTAAATATTTCTTATTTTTAGAACTTGATGTCAATTGTGTGAGGTACAACATACAAAAGGAGATGGATGAATTAAGTGTTTAGTAAAGATTTTTTTAATTTAAGAAAATTTTTTAATTAAAGAAATTCTTTTATGCTTAAATGTAAAAAATTATTTTTAGAATGATTATCGAAAAAATGACATTGCACAACAATAGAAAAAATGCACCAAGATTTTTGGTGGTTTAGTCAAAACCTGTGCCTACATCAACCCCCTATCATCGATCGAGGTTCCACTGATTAGTCTCTTTTATTGAGACTGATTAGGGTAAACCAATTACAAATTAATGCTTCAATGAGATGCCAAAACCCACAAAAAATAACTATAAAGAAAAATTGAAAGGTTTACAAAAATTGGTACATACAAGAATTTTTATACCTTTAAATCCTTCAAACAAGAGTATAATATAAACTATTGATGGAGATGTTACCAAGATGATATGATATGATTGTAGAAGAGAGTACTAGAAATAAAAATTAAAGAACCCATAGCTCTTATAAGCACATTAAAATTAATGCTCTTGGTTTTGGACTTATCTTAAGAATTTTTAAAACTTTCAAGTTGATTCAATAAAAACAAAAGCTAATAAATTATCTCTATTTATAATCCAAGTAAAAATATGCCAAAATAACTCTTCTAATAAATAGAATTGGTTTTAAAGCTAGTCATTACAAGAAATGAAAGAGAAATATGAAAAGTAGCTCTATCTGATATGGGTAGATAAAACAAATATCATCTAATCAGAATAACAATTGAAGCGTCTAGATCCAATCATAGTGAGAATTGATATAGAATATTAGATCCAAAAATTGAATGGATGATGATGATGCACAAAACACTTTTCACGAAGGAAAAAAATCTCTCAGTCATTGAATCAAGCTTTCTATATAAATAACTAGATAAAAAACACTTTTCACAAATATATAAAGAATATCATAACCATTCGATTGAGTTTTTTAGATGGATAAGTTCATTGTTAAAAAATGTGGACAAAATCACGATCATTTGTTTACAAAAATGCACAATCGAACAACACTGTTTAGCTTTGGTTTAGAAGCAAATAAAGCCAATTTTTTATCCCAATTTGCAAGCATGTACATAAACTTTAGCATTTATAAGATTCTATTGCAATTGTTAAGAAAATCTAATGAGATTGGTTGTCCTCTAGTATTCTTAGAATGCAATGACCCAAGACACCTGTGCACTTATTAAATTAGTCTAACCTGACATGATCCAATTACTTGAAATTTATGAGTCTAACTCGGCTCGTTATTCCTATGTTAGGTTCAAAAAGTGATGCTCTAACCTAATTTAACTCAAGTTATTGTTGGATTTGTGCCATGGCTGACTAGCTTGGTTTCAACTTGTCTCCTTACTTGCGGCTTTCTAAGTCTCAATGCCTGAAACTATGGGCCACCTAGCTTGAGCCTTTAGGCTTGGTCGAGGAGTTGATGCTTAGACCAAACTTGTTTTATTTATATTAAATTTTTTTATAAGATTTTAAAGATTAAAAAGACTTTATTTTTAAGACCAAACATAACCTAATAAATCGCCAAAAAAGTCAATTCAACTATGTGTGAACTTGATGATGATCTGCCATAATTATAAAGAAAAAAATATTTAACATACTAACTATATAAATGTTTAATTATTGTCTTCAAAATTAATAGGTAGAGCATTTAATCTCCATTCACTTGAAATACTATAATCCTACTCTAAAAAACCCAAATCATTATAATATACCTCAAGATTGAATTAAAATAACACTAAGCTCAAAAGGCATAAGTAATATTTAACTTAGTTTTGTGATTATCACATCAAAAGCTACAATAGGATTTCCTTGATGATTTGATGCTCTTGTGAATGTTGGATAATGGTTTGAGATCTTCTGTATTACTAATAAAAGGTCCATACTTATATCTTTCTATGTTCATTGTGGTGGAGATAATGATGCATATGCACATTGGTTAAAATTACTTAGTTTAGCTGTGGCATAAGTTCTACATTAGGCAACTAGTGATAAGCTTGTTAAGTTAATCTTAACTAATAAAATTGATCAATCATATCACTTATGATTTTGTCTTAACCAAAATGTCTAATGAGACCTTAAGAATGTAATTTCAGACATGAAAATCTCTAAGGCATGTGAGTGGAATGCAAAATTAAGATCCACAAAATAAAAATTCATATTTTAAATGATAATCATCAAAAACTTTAGTAGGTAAAGTATTGAACTTTTTGATAGATATCACCTAGTATGGGTAATCATTATATAAATTTTTTGTGTTTGAATCCAATAATGCACACAATCATTTTGATAATAAACAAATACAATAACTTAATACATATTTTATTTTTTTTTCTCTACTCTTATTTTATGTTTTAAAACAAAAGTAAATCATTGTAAATATTAAAACCATTTAGTATGTTAATAATTTAAATTTCTTTGTGAATTTAAATACTTAAGTACTTTATGTTCAGAATAAATAACAAATTATTAGGACAATAGATAATGTTTCTAATATCTTAGTGACTATACTATCACATATATTTTTTTTCATAGGTTGAGTATTTCTTCCTTATTTTATTTAACTTTTTACTAAAAAATATGTCATGATGACCACTTGACTCAAAACTCTACCAATATCTCTGCCTGAAGCATCACAAGTGACTTTAAAGGCGATTGAAAAGTCTTTTAATCTAAGGATTGGTGCTTGAGTCATGGTTTCTTTTAATTTAGCAAAAGTTATTTCTATTACTTTTCCATAGTTAAACCTTCCCTTTTTTAATACAATATGCAATTAGGGCTATTATTTTGCTAAATCCTCATATGAACAATGAATAAAAAGGGGTTAGGCCATGAAAGCTATGAACTTTAGGTACAATAATTATAGTTAGCCATTCAACAACAGCATTATCTTTTTAGGATCTATAATTAATCATTCTTTTGGAGCTATAAAACCTAGGAGTGACATCCTTTTTTCCAAAATTCATACTTCTTAAGACTAGCAAATAAATGTTATTCATCTAATGTAATGCATACTTATCTAAGAATTCTTAAAGGCTCATATAAGATATAACTATAAACTAATATATCATCAAAATAGATAACTACAAAATGACTTAGATAAGGTCTCAAAACCTTAGTCACAAGTCACATAAATCTACTTAATGTATTTGATAGCTCAAATGATATAATTAACTATTCATATAGTTAGTCTTTTATTTTTAAAGTAGTCTTTTATTTATCCCCTAGACAAATTTTAATCTAATGGTATCCACTTTTTAGATCTGTTTTAAAAAGTATGATGGATTCAACCATTTGATCTAATAGATCATCAAGCCTAAGAATTGAAAATTAATATTTAATCATTATTTTATTAATAACATGACTATCTATAAACATGCATCAAATTTTATGTTTTTTGAACTAATAGGATAAAAACAACACTTGGATTAATACTTTTTCAAATAAATCTTTTTAAAATGAGCTCATTTTCTTATTAAATAATTTGTATATGCATCAATATATTCAATTGGCAATATGATAAATTTGATAATGACGTGCCATGAATTAGATTTATGCATGTTGAATGTAGAAGCATTTCTGGCAAGTCATTGGGAAATACATTTACAAATTTTTTTAATAAGTATTGAGCTATAGGTGGTGGTGTGGGTATACTAGTAAAAACTTTCCTAATTGTCTTAAACTAGATAACCTCACCATAGCTATACCTTTCTTAATTTTGGCTAGTGAAATGATATTAAGTAAATTTTCTTTTCTTTTATCTATTTTTTTGGAATATTTGGGCTATAAATTTTCATCGAGGGAGGTAGGGGTACAGCGTGATCTTCTTTCCTTTGAATACATAAGTACAAGTATTAGAACTTCTATTTAAGATAACATCTCGATCGTATAATTAAGGTCTTCCTAAGATAAAACTATCTACTTGTATTAGGATAACATTATATCATAATTCCTTAGAATATTGACCAAAATTTAATGGAACTCAACACATTTATTTTTTTATAGAAATTCAAATTTTCTCGATACAATATACAATGTATGAGTGGGGATAGTCTGTGAGTATTAAACCTATATTTTTTTATAAGATTTTATGTTATGATATTGATATTGCTACTATAATAATCTTATGATAGTCATTAATTTTAATAAAGGTGCTAAAAATGTTAATTTATTACCAATCTTTAGATGGTACTAATGTAATCAAAGTACATCTAATAATATTGATAGATAATTCAATATAATAAAGTCGTTTATCTATTACTTGTAATTCTTTTTAACTCTTCTTATATAGTTATATAACCTCTTCTTTTTAACTTCAATGGTTTCTTCTAATTCTTCTTCTATGTCTAAGTGTAGGGCTCTCTTAGAACACTGGGTTGTGAGATACCCTCTCCCATGACCGATAATACTCAACTCTAAAACTAGTAGATAGTTTGTTCGAGAGTTGAATTTGATGGGTTAGTGGTATGAGTTGTGGGGCATAGGTTACTTATGGAGTAGAAATAATAAGAATAGTGAAAATAATGGTTTAAGTTTGAGGATGGAAAATGAATAAAAGAATCTCTCTTATGATTAATTAATTTTTTAAATCTTTCTACATCACAAGCTACTTTATGTCTTTTTTAAATTAGTAATACTTCTCAAGGATAACTCAGCTGGAACATGCTCTTTGAGCTTAACTTGAAAATGAGACAATGCTACTCAATATGGCTCTTGTACATCACATCTAAACATATAATCCTCAATTAGTAATGTATTCATTGAGAGTCTTTAAATCTTAGGACATACATTATCATTTATCCAAGAGTTTACCTAAATGAGAGGTGGGTACATATTTAAGTTATAGGTGAATCTCAAGTTCTTCCCAAGATTAGGTCGATGCTCAATCTTCTTCAACATATCATTTTTTTAATGTGTGAATAAATAATTTTGCATATAATATGAGCTTAGTTTTTACAAAATAATACTTTTGACACTTAGTAAAATCATACCAATTAAAATATCAATTCTATTTCCTAATCTTCATATGCTCTAGAGTCTAAACTACCATCAAATATCAAGGCTTTTATTTTTAACCATGTTAACCTGGAGGTTATAATCCTTTAACATATGAGAAAATAAAAGTAATCAAAGCTTAAGTGATATTCTTTGTGGCTTAATAAAGGAATATGTTTCAACTTGGTATGCTGGTTAATGGTAAGGATCTCTTATGTCAAGCCTCTTGCTAGCCTCTCTGGCACCTTTGGAGTCACACCATTATATTAATAGCACACAATATGCTTATATCAAGCAATCTTGGCAACAACACTTTGTTACTTGATTCAAATTTTTTCATCCTTACGATGCCTTCTATCATGGGTACGTGAAGTAGCTCAACTCCTTGGTTGATGTTCTAGTGGGTCAAATTCATTTTAAGAGGACATTTTCTAACTTTGGAATCACTTGTTATAGATCTATCTTACACGACCTAACCTCAAAGAGAGCGGTGACATCCAAAGGATAGGAGTTTAAGGGATAATGTTTGTTTACGAGACATCTAACTCGAAGCTAGAGTGAGATACTTTGATTATCGCTCAGAGCGAGACACTTTGGCTGTAGACCTTGCTTCAATATTATAATCACAAAATGGTAGCTGTAGAATGACAAATACTAAGAGAGTAAAAGGAGTACTTTTACCAAAATATTAGGAATATAACTAATATATCTTCATTTATTATTTTTCTTATTTTATAGAGATTAAGATATAATATTTTATTATAAAAATATATATTATTTAATTCCTACATTATATATGTATTTTGACTCAAAACATGATGTAATAAAGAATCTATACAAGCTAAAGCTCTCACTCATGTGTGAAGACATTACTATACACACATAGACAACAACACTTATTACTATACATGTGTAAATTATGCATGGATTTCACAATAGTCACATGCATTCCATGTGAGTAATAAGTACACCTATTATGTGCATGAATCATGTGTGTAGATAAGTGTACCCCTCGTGCACACGTGATAAAATGTGCATAGTACATGTACTCATTGTAGCATATGTTGTGTGCGTCATCCTGGGTCCAATGTGAGTTGCTGACTGCTATGTGCATTGTCTCGCATGTGGCTAAGTGCCAAAATAAATGGCTTGCATAATATTGCATGTGTGTTGCAATACATGTAGTGTGTTTTTACACATAACTACACATGTATGTGACATCACATATATGCTATTTGATGAACTTCTTTCCTTTGTATCCTCTCTTAATTTTCCCTTAATCATAGATTGCTTATTGATTGAATAAATGTATAATTGATATCTTGATTAGATTGTTACACATTGGTTATCATGGGGATGATATTTGGTTATAAAGAGCACCTGTGTAAGTTTTTAAAAATGGAGGTTCCTTTTGAGAGTCAAATAAAACAAAACCTGAGTAATTAGGATGATGCCTTACCAATGAAGCTTAGAATATCACCAAATCTTTTATTCCTTCACATCTTCTATGATACTAGGGCCAAAGAGAGTAGTTAATAGATAATGAATGATTGCTTGAGTAAAAGAATCATTGAATAAAAAATAAATCATAATAAGTTTTTAAGTAGAAAGATATATAAATGAATTATCTCACATTACCTATTATAAGAGAGATTTTGGTGTTGATAAGAGATATTATAAACTTAAGATATTAAATCATCTTTTAAAGACAAAACTAACTTGGGTTAGGATAAGACAATCCAATGGAATAATATAGTAAAATAATTGACCCATATACCTCTCCACATAGAAGCTTGTCAAGGGATGATCATTGGCTAATGATTCTTCTCTTGAGGCATCACCCGATGTTCACTCTCTATCTTCTTCAATCCTAAGTGCACCTCACAAGTAAACCATATTTTCTCTCTTTAAAATACATCATCTTAAATGAGATTCATCTATACCATCACATCTTCATCACAAAACCACCTAAAGAGCCTCGCTTAAACCTTATGCTCGATACATTAAATATATCTCATTATCTTTACTACTACAATATAGATATTCCAAAACTATCTATCCAATCAAAGCATAAAATTCTTAAATCTATCTTAGGTACACCATAGTTTATTATTAGCCCTTTATTGGTATATTCTTTTTTATCTACAATTATCGTGACATAAATATCTATTAACTTTGTCTCCAAACATGACATGTATATCACTGATGATATTATAATTAAATTTTGACTAGTTTATTTATGAAGGGAGAGGAGAGCATATGAATGACGTGTTTTCCAATGTCACTTATTTCATCATATGTAGACTCCTATGATGCATTACATTAATGCATGTCTATCATGAGATTGTGCATGTTCTTTAACATGTTATGGGTTCATTGTCATATGCAAAAAGTACATATATAAAGCTTGAGCTCATATCAATATTACTTACTAATGGTTATATCTTTAATGACTTTTGCCTCCTAGTTTTATAAATTATATTACTCCATTTCTCTTGATAACCATACTTTACCTCCATTTTCTATTTCTATTCCTTTGTTAGTGATGCTTTTATGTTATAAGAGAGTTTTAATAACGATATCACTTGCAGACTTATTCAATCACCATCATTATCCAAACCTCCATTAGAATTCATACTACCTAATATTGTTGATATTATTATAAAACATATGACTATCAAATTCAATTTAATTTTATCATTAAATAATATTCATCTTATTCAAACTATTTTATCATTCTTTAAGAGTTTATAATTTTTAAATTCAATAAAATTTTTCTTAAGTGCTAATACAAATTATAAATTTAGATTCATAGTATTTATTTATCATCTCAAATACATAAGATTTTAGTGAATTTTATTTACCTTATAACTCTAATTTTGTATATCCATGTTTGATATTTTTAATCAATCACACATCAATACAAAGCTCATGCGATTTTATTCTAAATAAATATACATTTGTTGAAAGTGTTCTAAAATTTGTTTATCTTAATCTAAAAAAGATAAAAAAACCTAAGAATTTTTATAATCTTTTATTTGTATAAATATTTTCTTCAAATAATATTTTTTAAAAGTTCTTTTAATTTTTTTATTTTCAATCAAGTTACCGGCCATGAGGGAGAAACCCACTCCACCAAAATAGATCGGAGTTGCGTATCACTTTATCTATTCGGGTCTTCGTTGCTTTCACTTCGATTATTCTCTTTCTTCTTTCGGATACCTCTCACGGATATCAGATGTCGGGGATTCTCCGATGGAAGAAGCTTCGTGGTACTGCCTTTAGCACAGCCGTAAACGCCGCCACCGCCTCAGCCTTCACTACCGCCTCCGCCGATTCCCGAAGCCACTCTCCATACTTGCAGCGCACCCCCATATGCACTCGCGGCGGCGGCGGAATCGACCCATACTTCAATGGCCACCGCCGGCGAGACCCTCGTGGACTACTTCTGCGGCAAGAGCGGCACAAATGGTACTATGGTGGCTCCGATGAATTTCAGACCAGACGGATCCGCGCCGAGGCTAACTGTCCGCGCTGCTTCGGCTCCATGGAGCTCCTATTTTCAAACCTATCTCCGCCGTCTGTTTCTGGTGCTGGAAATCGTGGCGGGTACCAGGCCGTCAAGTTATGTCCTAACTGCCGGACGGCTTTCTACTTCCGCCCTAATAAGCTCGTTCCGCTCCAGGGCACCTTTGTCGAGATTGGTAGGCTGAAGGACAATGATAGTAACGGAGGTGAAGGGGAGGAGGATGGTGTTTCATTCTGGGATGCTACGAGGACGTCTTACGTTGGTGGAGATCCGCCAAAAAATTGGCCTCAGGTGCCCGAGAGCACAGGGTTGTCTATGCAGGTGCCGCCCGAGCCGCCGTTTCCACCAAACTTGAACGTGGTAAGGGTAACGGGCGGTGGCGGGGGTGTTAGTGAAGTGTCTGCGGGGAATGGAGGAGGTGGTTTTAAGGATGGCTGGGGCGGATCGAATTTGGGGAAGGATTTACCGACACCCAGAGAGATATGTAAAGGGCTTGATAAGTACGTCGTTGGACAAGAAAGAGCAAAGAAGGTATGTTTTTGTAATACCGTTGTGCGGGATTTATTGAAAACAGGTGGTTTCTTGGGTTTTTCCTTTTTCTTTATCGTGCTTTGGTTGAATATGTTAACTATCGTTTTGGATATGTAAGTCCTTCTAGTGGAAAGCATTGAAGAACTCTTTAGTATTAATATTCATTTATAATGATTCATGAAGCTGAAGTTTACTAGAAATATTCTTTGAATCAGAGCTAGTTGCCCATAAGTATGCACTGGGTTGGACAGTGGTTTAGGTTGTAGATTAATAAATCTTTTATTATGAAGTAGATCGGCCTAAGATTCTTTACTGGATAGAGGATTAGTGAATTTAAATGCATTGACATACAACAGAAGCTATAATGTTAATGAATTTTATGTTGATTATTGTGATCTCAGTGTCCATGAATGCTGAGTTAATGCTGTGACGAATGCTAGATTCTAGTTGTTGAAACAATTTTGCGATTTAGTTTTATGCTACACATAATAGTTAGTTGCCATTCCTAATCATATGAAGGTTTGTATTTATTGCAGTTATTTTGCAATGTATATGTTCACTAGATGTTACAATTAGGATGGCAATTCATAGTTATCTTTAGTTTATCTTTGTTTAACAATCATTGTTTTTGGTCTGTTATTAATGAAATTTTTCAATAATACAACAACATTTGCAGGTACTCTCTGTTGCTGTTTACAATCACTACAAAAGGATACACCATACATCTTTGCCGAAAGGGTTTGTTTCTCTAAACTGCATATGAGCATTGATATCTTGCTTGTTATTAAAGTGGTATTTGCTGTCCTGTATACAAATATTTATCTGAAGCAATCCACACACAGATTTATCTGAAGTTATCACATTATCCTGGCACTTTTCTTGGTGTGCATGTTAGCTGCAAGCTTAAGATGCATAAATATTCAGGTCTGGAAGTGATTCAGGACATTGTGATGCTGATGCTGATGATAGTGTAGAGCTTGAGAAAAGCAATGTACTCTTGATGGGCCCTACTGGCTCAGGTCATAATTCATTCTTCTAAACTGTACTCTTTATGTGATGTTTTTGTCATAAATGTGATTCCTTGTAATTATCATCATTTGCAAACAAGTTTACAGTGTTCAAGGATTGTCTTTAAACTGTTCCATCTAACTAAATCTTTCTTTTGAATACCAGGGAAAACATTGCTTGCAAAAACATTAGCACGATTTGTTAATGTGCCCTTTGTCATTGCGGATGCAACAACCTTGACCCAGGTTAATATTTGGTTCTTTTCTTTCTTAAAGAAAGAAGCATGAACTTTAATTTTTTGCTATATGCTGAGGTTGCTTGTCATGATCATCACACTTGAGCTTGTTGAGGAATTGTATCTTATGCACTTTGATGATATTTTATGATGTGATTATGATATTAATGAATGTAAACTTACATTAATTACAGCTAATTTTTCTTATGACACATTTCATTTGTCAATGTAGCAATTCCTTTCTTGCATGAATTGATATTTTTATTAGAAAAATTCTCTTTAGTTTGATGTTATTAACTAAGAGCTTTGATAATAAAATGGGTCTACATTTCTAAATAATTATTGTTTCTTTGTGATAAATTTGCATTTAGTTTAACATGCATTGCTAAAAGGCTTGTTTACTTGAATTGCACTTACTTTATCTTGATATATTTTATGTGTTAGAATAGGAGCAGTAGATATCCAAACAAGAGGTTGGTGAATTATAGAAATTATAGGCTTAATAATTCATAAGAAATACAACAAAAGTTTTTCAAAATTTTTAGTTGTTTTTATAAACTTTATTGTCAAAAACTTATTAACTTTTAAAACATTTATGTGAGAAATGTAATTAAGTAAATGACAGAAGTATTTTTAGGTGATTCTATCGAAAGTAGGATCTATATTCACCTTTAGTCTAACGACTAGCTTTACTTTAGTAACCACATTTTTCTAAATGATTAGGAGGCAAATACCCTTACAACGAAGCCAAATGACCCACACAATATTAAGCCAAAAAAGTGCAGTATTGGCCCAAAAGAGATAATAATATGACATTGAAGGACCCAATAAATTCAGCTAAAAGGCTAACAAATGAATCAAGCACAAGTCCCAATAATGGGACAAAAGAAACAATGTAAATAATTAAAGATATAAAGTCTTATAATCCAATATAAATATCAAGTTACATTAAAATATATTGAAATAATATCAACTTAATCCAATACTTAAACTTGGGGGAAGGTTATGAAAAGGATAAAACAATACACTTTCATTTCAGCTTATCTCCCTTGATTAAATCCTCAAGGCATATGAAGATCTCCAAAATAATTCCTTCTAAATGATATGTAATTGATCATTAGTTATTGCTTAATGTTTTGGAGTTATTTATAAAGACTTTGTTGGGCTTTCAACGACTAATATATAATTTCTCTAAATACAATTAATTTAGTCATTATTCACATAAATTGAACTGATCATCTAGTATATCATATTATTTAACAATTTACTTCCTTAGTATTAATTCTTACAAATGATCATACCATACAATATTTGTATATTGTGTTGTACGAGTTTCTATGATTCATATTTTTTCTATGTTTAATTATTAATATATAATTGTAATTGTATAATGAGACACACTGTATTTTATGAAACTTTTTGGTATTTGTTTTTTTTCTGGTCGTTAAGCTCACAAAGTAGTCAAACTATATGATACCCATGTATTTTATTGTACGAAAATTTCTTGTTTTTCTTTTACTTAAGTTGCTTAGCACTCATATAGATCATACTTGTATAATACCTTTATATTATATTATACAAAATTCTTTGTTCGTGCTATCACTCAATATGGTTAGTCTAAAATATGAGTCATATTGTATGATGCCATGATCATACTGTATGATTGAGATCACATTACTAAATAGGACATTGATCATTTACTCCGATTAATGGTAGTATTTGTGTAAAGAAATGATTGTATTATATGATAAGGTTACTATATGATGAGTATAGTTTTTGTCATATGAAAATTTTTTCTCTTTCTAATTCTTTTTTTATTAAGTATAAAAAGTTAATGTGACATATGAATTTGTCTTTAATAAGGTTTATCTATGAGTAATGAATATATGTCTTAAACAAACTTATGCATAATGAGTTGAGTGGAAAATATGTTTTGATAAGTTTTTGTCACATACACACTCAAAACCATACCGTTGTCCTAGTGTTTTATGAATATTATTATAGGTCTTATATTCTAAGGCAAGTTAAGATCTCCTCAAAAATATTTGTCTCCTTGTTTTCTGAAGCTTTATGTTTTTGTTAGTAACGTTTTACACCAAACATTGTCAATTAGTTTTTAGAGTCAAGACCAAGCTCTCTAAGTAATTCACAATCTTTTTTGAGATTCATGATTTGAAACACTTTAGAAAAATCATAAATAAAACAAAAGATTAATTTTGTTGATATCAAACTAGTGGTATGTGGACTGAGAGTATAACATTAAAACTTATACATTTGGAAGGCAATGACATATATTGAAGTTCTTATTTAGAAGTTGGAGCTTAAGCGAACCACATTTATATGATGGGAGATTGTAGTTCACTTTAATTGCATGTTCTTGTGAAGTATGGTTGTGGTGGATTCATAAGATCATACAAGTTGTTGTAACTATCTATCTTCTCTATCTCGTGCTACAAGGTAGAGTTGATATGGTTTTATTGTCTCAGGTTTTTAGTGCTGTGGTACAAATTCATGACATTATGTGAGAAAATAATGAACTCATTCTTACTTTTAAATATGTTGATTTAATTTCATCATCAATCACCAACTAAAATTGAACTCTTCACTCATATTTTCAGATGAGACTATTTCTATTTCAATTTTTTAAAATGTTTTTTTAGTATTTTTTTTTTTCAAATAATTTTATTCCTCCTATTCCCTTTTATTGTTTGAACCACAATATTAGAAATTTTTTTCAGGCAGGCTATGTTGGAGAGGATGTAGAGTCAATATTGTACAAGTTACTATCGGTACGATGCTTTGGGTCCCCATTTGCATATCCTTTCTTCCTTGTTTTTTATACTATCTTTTAAATTTTTTTTTTCATTAATTGAACTATTTGGTCTATTTATTGTCAGATCTAATCATTTTAGATGATACATCTCTTTTAGTTATATGACATGACAGGCTTGTCAATACAAGATTTATCAACATTTTGCATGAGCCAAATGTTTCTAAAATCAACTTGGCATTCTATTGCTTTTTGGATTTTTTTATATTCATCCTTTCACAATTTTTTGTTTGGAAACTTCACATATTAATTAATGATTTATACAAATCTGGTGCACTTGTAGCTATGGTGCATGTTCCGACTCTTTTTGAGATATGCTTCTGTTTTACTGCTTTTTGCCAAATTTGTAATGTGCCCATATGGGCATTTTTCCTTTAAGTTTGCTTTATTTCTTTTTGTAACTACTTTTGGTATTCTATTTGATTTTTCATTAAAACTAGATTAAATGTGGAGATTACAGATTAAAAGAATATCTTATTGTTGATATTTGAATGTAGACAATTACAGTCAATATGAAATCAAACCAATAAACAAATTATTTTTTCTACATTATTTTAATTTTTTTTGTTGTGCATGCATAGCAATTTGATTGTCTTCCTGCTGTGCTGTAATGTTGAAGTCATTCTTATCATCAGACCTGTATTCTTGTACTGGAATGTTTTAATGAGCATACGTTTCGTGAAAGGTGTTATGGTCATTTGAATATTAGATAGAACTGCAACTAGGTTCATTCAATCCCTTGTCTCATGTGAGCAAGAATACTAATTTGTTTGAATACCGTGCTTGGTATTGGATGTAACGTAACTGGTCATACCGTCTTTTATCTCATTTGTGAGGCAATTTGATTGTTACTACTTGCTATAGGTTGCCGACTTCAATGTTCAAGCTGCACAGCAAGGTATTGTGTACATAGACGAAGTAGATAAAATTACCAAAAAGGTATCGTGAATTATATTGAAAATTTCTTCAGATTATAGTACCATTTTGATTGTGTTAATGCCAGCTCATTTTTCATTATGCAGGCTGAGAGTCTTAATATCAGTAGAGATGTATCTGGCGAAGGTGTACAGCAGGCGTTGCTAAAAATGCTTGAAGGAACTGTTAGTTATCTAATTCCCATTTCCTTTAAAAACTGCATGCCTGAGTTTGCTTGGTATTATGAAAGTGACCTGCTAATATATAATGTTAGGCAATGCTAAAAGTTTTTCTTTTAGACTTTTTTGTTGTCATTAAGCTTGCGAGTAATAGCATATTGTTATAATAATAAACGTGTTGCTTTGAGACTGGTGGTGATTAGCAGTTGTTTTTTCCTTTCTCTCTAATCTTTATTAACTGTAATAAGAATTTGTTTGTCAAATGTAATTTGATTTCTCTAGGCCATAAATATTAAAAAGAGTGATGATTTGAGGAAATTATTCTACCTATGAATTGGGCTGTGCTTCTTGATTGAATTCTTTGATGACACCTTAGTAAGCAATTTGTGCAATAATGTTCTCTAGTAAAGCTGTATCTTTTGGCTCTGTCATGGACAAAAACATTAGTAGTCAAGAATGTGTAAGCATTTGTTTTAACCTCCATTTTTATATCCTTGGTCGTAGCATCGTTGTTTACCGATGATTAAGGTGCTACATCTGTACCGATCTTCCAGCCTCATTTTAATTCATGGTAATGGGTTGATGTGGTTCATTCTCTCCATGGGAGAGTTTCGTCTTCTACTATTTTTGGTTTTGAGGAGAGTTAATTCTAGGGTTTGATTTACTCATTAGCATTAATCATAGAGGCAACCTTCCAACATGATTATAACATCCATCTCCTTTGCTCTGTTGAACTATGCCAGAATATTGTAGATGGCAGAGAGCTTGAACATTTGATAGCGAAGCTCCAGCTGGGTGGATTACCAAGCATTAAACATTTGGAAATAAAGCTTTTACATGGTAGGGCACCAAGTGTGGTCTATTGCATATCTATTCTTTTAGTACCTATCTCACTTCCCACAAAGCTTCGCCATGCTTGAGGGATTCCACAAGCTATTTAGACACTACCTTCAATCGACTCCACCTCTCATAGGTTGAAAGATTATGTCAAACACTGAAGGAAACCTCAAAGTCAATAAACATTTTTTGAGAAAGTTTGTCTGTAGCATTTCAGACTTTTGGCGTGGTTTGTTGACATTGGCTGCACTTAACGACAAATTCCTTGATGGTGCTTGCGTTGGGAATTTGTGTGGGGGTAATAACCGCGAGTGCAATGTATCATGTGTTTGTTTGCTTAACATAATTACACCCATTAAGGAGGTTTTGATATTCCAATACATCCTTGGTTGAGGCATCGTTCACTGATGATGGTAGTGAAACATCTGTTGCCACATTGATGATCTCATGGTTATTTATGTATTAAACTACTCGTGCCATTAGGAGCATTGGCCAGTTCCTCTTTGTAGGTGATGGCATAGGCTGCAACATGATAATATCCACCTCACCCAGCACGTGGAGTTTGATCTTCTAGTGCTTTGTTCCTTAAAACCTCGCTTTAATTGGAGATGGTTTTTGGGTTTGATTTTACTCTTCAGGAACAGTGACAGGCAATCTTTGTGTGTGATCAAGCCTTCTAACTCATGGGGTAAGAGTAGAAAGCAACAAGTCAAAAGGGAAAGAGAAGGAGAAGGAATGAATTACATCTAAGGATTCCATAATCTCATCCTATTATCACATGCAAAGGGAGATGGCTTAAGGAAATCCTTTTGAACCATTGCTAATGCTCAGATATTGCGAAGGGATGAAATGGAAAGGATCCATAGACCCATTTATCGGTGAATAAGGGAGAGATACTTGGATTCTCATATAAATGAAGGCTGAGAAATTGGGGTGACTAATTGAGATTCAAATTTTGGCACCATGTAACCTTAATCATAGATCATATTTAGGGTTGGATGATTACCACTTGTTAGTTCATTTTTTGGATATCTTCAAAGTAGCTTCTGATAATTGTATCCTTGTCTAACGATAAGATGATGGTCATATTTCTTTTCTTCAATTGACTCGTTTGTTGTAGGGTTGTTGTTCCATCGATTCTGTTAATGCTCTCTGAATAACTTTTTATTAGCCTTAGCTGATCGTGAGGAGCTAGGGAATTTTGTGAATATATTTCTGTCATTTTTAAATCTTTGTATTTCATTTGGTAGGTGTCTTGTCAGCAACCAATTTGGTTCTCTGTCCCCAGTGAGAGTACAACTTTGCACGATACTTATAAGATTGTAGTAGTGGAAGCCTCATGGTTTATTAATTATTCCAGCTTGCAATCACAACATCAGCTCTTTACTTTATTGATAAGGTTTTTCTGTGAACCATTTAGGATCATCGATACTCCTTTGGAGGGAGTCTTCACAATAGTTTTATAGTGACTTTGAGTGTTAGAGAGGGAAGAGCTGTTAAGGCAAGTGTTCTCAAACACTCAAGCCAGGACTTTGGTCTATGTAGTTTTTTCTTCGACAAAGAGCTCTTCGGAGCAAGCTGTACTTTAAGTCTTTGTAATACTGTTGTACTCTTTGCACTGTAATTAATAAAATTTTTTCTGCTTTTGTCTCTACTATTTTGCTGCTCAGTGGGTCTCTACTCAGCCATTTCATGCTGCAACATACTTATTTCTAGTTATATTCTTTCTTGTACAACATTCATCAACTTAAACATTATCATCTTAGCTACACTCTGTAATATTGAATTGCTTATATTTTATTGGCCTACACATTGCTACAGCAGTTTTGCTTTACTGCAATCCAATAGAAGTTAGCTTAAAGCTGAAGTGACGTTTCAATCTCAGAACATGTCAATTACATTCCTCCATTCCATGCATGCTGATCAGCTCTTGTTAGCTACATAATCAATTGTAGAGTAAATACAAAGATTCTAAAACACTCCATAGCTTGGTCTTCTATTTTGATCTCTAGATTATTGGCAAATTTATGTTGGTTGAACATTTCCTTGAGATTTTCAAGTTTATTTTCTAAATTACTGAATAACTTGGTTCCTCAACTTTTTTTTCTTTCGGTTCATGCTCAAGAAGAACATCCCTGATATTAATCTTTTATTCTAGTCTGGATGACTTTTTAAGTGTTACAAAATTATCATCTCTTCTCTGGAACTAACTCTTGTTTGTCTTGCTGCAGATAGTAAATGTTCCAGAAAAGGGTGCTCGTAAGCATCCTCGTGGTGATAACATACAGGTATTGATTATCATTGATATTTTGTGTAAACCATTGAAGTTAATTTGATTTTACTCTTCAACCATGTGGCATTATTTATTTGCTGCTACAACTCATAATATTTTCTTTAAATGTAGTCTGTATTATGTATTTGGATGCTTTACCACTTGCAAGTTGACAGAAAGTAATATTTACATCTTGTTGCTGGATTGTGGAACATGAAAGATAGGTTGATATAAAGCCAGAGAAAACTTTTGTTTTGATTTGTATTTTAACATGCATTTCTTGCAATATGTTGGGCCTTGCTAAATCCGAGAAGCTAATATACCATTGAGGCACTTTAATCTTAGTTTATTCATGTATTCTTTCTGTTCTGCAGATTGACACTAAAGATATTCTTTTTATTTGTGGTGGTGCTTTTATCGATTTAGAAAAGACAATTTCAGAAAGGTAAATTAGTTTCAAATTTTGCAGGTACTTTTTTTGAATTTGTAAATTTCTTCTTATTGAAATTTAAGGTTGTCTGACTTTTTCAGTGTCCAACAGACGGCATGATTCTTCCATAGGTTTTGGAGCACCAGTTCGTGCAAACATGAGGACGTTCAGAATATCAAATGCTTTCGTGACATCTTCTTTACTAGAATCAGTAAGCATGCTACTGATGTGAAGTTATTTTCCTTCTACTTGTTAATTTTCGTATCGTAAGTTGGTGTTGTTTACTATGGTTACAGGTCGAAAGTAGTGATCTCATTGCATATGGCCTCATTCCTGAATTTGTTGGCCGCTTCCCAATATTGGTTAGTTTGTCAGCTTTGAATGAAGACCAGCTTGTCCAGGTATCTTGTGTGCTTTTACCATTGTACTTTACTGTGAAACAAATCCAACACTTTTGATGGCCTGCACTTCATTTATCCAAACTTTATTAATCAAATTACTCCAATTCTTTAGTTGAGAACTATATTCTGTGGTGGCAGAAGTGACTTGAGTTTTGAACTCTTAATTATTAATTGTGAAAGCTTGAACTTTGAGATGTTATGCTTTAGCGTTGGCGCATGTCAAGGTTGTCTTGTTTGTGATTTTTGGTGAACAAAGATTGTACGTGAGGTAGAAATGAAAAATGTTCAGTAGGTGTGTCAAAACTAGCACGTTAATGTTTGATATGTAGATCGATGGAACAGTAATTGTTGATGCAGATTCGTGAAACAAGAGTAGGAGGAATAACAACTCAAGACAATTGTGGACATAGGGTATGGAATCATGGAAAAGTTATTGTTGATGTTTTCTTTGAAACAAGTTTAGTCATTTATAAGCTTTTCTTGTGATTTATAAGAGAAGCTTCATCATGGTCAACTCTTAATGATGATAGATATGTGATCCTAAGCATCTCCTTGGATGTTGGAATAGTGACTTGATTTGAAAAATATAAGTAATTGGATCACGTTCGAAGTAGACTCATGAAACAAGAGCCCAATGGTAGTATTATGGGATATGGGGCTTGTGGAATCAGGGAAAAACCAAATATCATCACTTTTCCTTTGAAACTTGAGCAATTGTTCATAAGCTTTTTCCAGTATTCATCTTGGAAGCTTCATAATGGTCAACCCTTACTAATGGTAGATAGGTAGTCCTAAGCACCTCTACAAGGAAGATAGCAAAGTTAAGGCCATTTGTGAACAGAGAATATTGTTCACCATTTGATCTTTTTTATTCCTAATGGCCAACAATTTTTGTTGAGGCGCCACAAGCAAATAATAGTGCTTTGTTTCACTGGGATAGAATATTCGACAATGGATAACATGATTTGAGAAAGCTAATGCCTTTACTAACTTGGAAGGCTCGTTGTGATGTAGATGGGGGGACGTAGTAGTTTTTAAACCGGAGTTCTGATCCTCCATCATTGGACAAGGATAAGAAATAGCTTCAATTAGCGACACAACTGGCCAAATTTTGAGTGGGTAAAAGGAAAAGGAAAGCAAACAACTACAATGCAAAGATCCTTGTTGTGGGAATGAGCGCAGCTGTGGTCTCCAGATGGAGGTTTTTCTCCAAGAAGGCAAAATTGAAGTGAGTGCTTGAAAAATGGGATAGGAAGGAGAAGGCATTGTGATATTTTGGAGCGAAGAACTTAATGGAATCTTGATAGAAGAACATGGGAGGGTTCCACGAGGAGAAAGAAGGGTGCGGTGAGCCATAGATCCAGAGCCCTCTCTTTTAGCATGAGGTCTTGCCTCAGATCACTTCTTCTCTGGGACAAACTATCGTTCATTATAATGTGTAGGCAGGCTAAATAATAACAGGTAAAACTATGATCATTCATGCACTTAATTTACGAAATTTCAGTTTAGCTGTAACCATCTTGTACAAGTTTATGGAAACTTGTCTTTCAATGTTTAGTGGAAAAGAGGACAGGTGCACAAAAACTTCCGTGGTAATGGAACTAATCTGACGAGAATAGATAGAAAAAATAGAAATTGTACAATAATAGATGGATAGATAGATAGATAGATAGAGAGAGAGAGAGAGAGAGAGAGAGAGAGAGAGGTTGTATAATCAACTATATGCAAATTAGGGTTACCACCTATAACAAGTTCTTACGGATTATTATGTCATAACATGTGAATTCATTGGTAGTATATCCTCTGCTGCAGGTCTTGACAGAACCGAAGAATGCTCTTGGTAAACAGTACAAGAAATTGTTTGGCATGAACAGCGTAAGTAAGCCGTGTAATCTTCCATTTCCAGAATGTATGTATTCTCTTTTAGATAAACTTTTATGTATGTTTCATTTTATACCAAATTATTTGCTTTCCAGGTAAAGTTACACTTTACAGAAAGCGCTCTTAGGTTAATCGCAAAAAAGGCCATGGCAAAAAATACGGGTGCAAGAGGTTTAAGAGCTATCTTGGAGAACATTCTCACAGAAGCTATGTATGAGGTGTGTTTTCTGATGTTTAGACTTTCGTAACACCATGCATTGAAGCTTTTAGTTGAAGTTATTTGTTCTTTTCAAGTTATTTAAAGGTGTCTGCATAGGAATTTTTTAAACTTCAGCAGCATGTCCATCAATATTTATATTTATATCTGCCTTGCTTCACAGCACTCTAAAAAGCTTTTATGAGCTATAGGGATTAAATTCTGATCCCAAAGCAGTCTTTTCTGGGTTCTAAATGCAGCTCATTATGTCTCCAGTTCCCGTGAAAAAATTTTCATCATTTTGATTTCAATTGGCTGGCAATAGCAGTAACGGAACCAGAACTGTATTTGATTCAAATTCATGTCTCGCTTTAACAGTTTAAATTGGAAAGCTAATAAGGATAACCAAAAGTTTTTCCCTACTTCAATTCATAAACTTCAACCTTATGGTGTTTGGAAGAGGCATTATATCAAAATGATTAACTTGTGCACCAAAATGCTATAAATTTTGAAAAAAAGAAAGTGTATTAAAAAAAATAACAGGAGGCAATAAGATGCGTCATTACCTATCAAAAAGCTCAAATCTGCAGTTGAAATCTCCCATTCTGCAATATTTCTACACCATGCAGATTCCTGACAGGAAGACTGGAGATGAACAAATAGATGCGGTTGTGGTGGATGAGGAAGCTGTTGGCTCTGCAGAAAAACCAGGCTGTGGAGCTAAAATTCTGAAAGGGGATGGTGCTCTGCATCGCTATCTTTCTGAGAAAAAGGTAAATTCTTCAGTTTTCATTCAACAACTGAAATCCACAAAATGCATGCATTAAACTAAGAATTCATTTTAAGACTTGCATTTAAGTTGAATTGATACTATGTTTTATGAAAACAAATTTGATAAATCTAACTTGTAAAGTTGTCTTGCTTTTTCCCTGCAGTTTACAGATGGTTCTGAAGGAGAGACTGAAGGGGAATCGGAGCTGTCTTCTAGGGCCATGAGCATGTAAATGACATAGCAAATTCTCTGTAGATTGTATAAAATATTGAAGACGATGTCTGCTTTGTTAGCTTATTTATTGAAATTGATCAAATTAATTATAACAAAGGCTTTCTCTTTGAAAGATGCATATCTTTGAGCTCGTTACTGTACAAATATATATATATATATGTTGGCGAATGTCTGCATTGTTTCTTATTATACATTGCTTTTGTTGATCTGGGGTCATATGTAAAGACAATTTCATTCTAGCCATTTCTGTGTGTTGCATTCTTATGGGATATTAAGAGATCTCAAAATGTTATTCATGATTGTGATTATATACTTCCTGAACATATGATGAGACAAAGTCCATCCATGCCCATGTTATCTAATCATTTTTGCATAATAGTTTCTTCATTTTTATTTCATCTCTTTTAAAAAAAATAAATTTGCACTTGCTTTATTTAGAGTTTATTATTTCACTTCCCATTCGAGCAGGACTGAATCTTTCATTAGTGTGTACCTTGCATCCCATTATATATGCGTAGCCAAGTAACTTAACACTTGTTTAACAATCAAAGGGTTGTAGAATTATCTCGTTTTGCTTGCATGCATGCCATTATAGGAAGTTCAGTTATGTTACCGCAAATACTGATTTTTTTTTTTTATGAAAGAATTATTTTTTCAGCTACCTGCTCACTTGGTAAGGACCTTAAAATCGTTGTTAATAGAATTGCAGTATGAGATTATTAATACATTATTTAAGTTCTCAGATATTTCAAAAGTGTTATCACAAAAGCAAGTCACAGATGAAGCATATATCTGAACACCACATAGCCGTTATATAACAACACAAGCTTTGTGATTAGCATATTTAATTTTACACATTTCATGCTCCTATTAATACCTCCAAGACTTGTAAAGCAAAGGGTATTCAGGAGCCCTGAAAACTTAAAGCATATCAAAACTCTACGCAAGCTCAGGCATCCCAACACTTGTGGTGAACTATTAGCATGAATTCACAAATCCCATCCAACACATTGAATTGTCAATACCCCGGACTTGAATCCAATGGTGAACTACATCCAACAATCACAACAGATACAAGGCTTCTATAAGCTTAGTAATGAAATATTACTATCAGGCAGTAGCTGAACAACGTTTTGTCAGAGCCCAAGCAAGCTCCTATTCAAAATTGTAATGCTTGTCGACCGCCTCAGACACATCCCAAGTGCAGCTCAGGCCTTTGGGGAACACTACTAAGTCTCCTGCCCCAATTTCTACGCACCCATCACCATCACCACTGCCATCAGGGTAGACCTTCACCTTACCCATCAGCAGGTAACAGGTTTCCTTTGCAGAGTATGTCCAGGGGAATTTACTTGGAGGGCACCCCCATCTGCATGGTCAGAATGCACTTCAATGGATACCTCCAATTGAGCAAGCAACTTATCCACATCAAATAGATACAAGTTTGGAATCCAGTAAGAGGGAGAGAGGTCTCCTTAGAGAGAGAAAGAAACAGAAGAAGAAGAAGAAAAGAGAAAAAGTAGGGTAGTTTAGAGGATAAGAAAAAGACAACAAAGCATCTAACATTCTGCACCAAAAATCTGCAAATGGGAAAAACCACAGCCTCTAGGCAGTGCAAAGGGATCACTAACTTGTTTTTTGGTTTGAAACATTTACCAGTCAAGTTAAAGATAAAAGGCTCCAAGAAAAAATGAACACAAAGGCCTTTGAAAGAGTTGAACTGAAGTCTGACGAGTTCCTTAATAAACCAACTTGCCTTTTGTTACAATTTATTCCGCTTATTTGATCCCTTTTCACAAGAGGGGGTAATTGATGAGAATAGTTAACATAGAACAATTTCGATTGATATATATGTTTGGATGCACGAACAATCTGTAGGAAAATAGGACTATAATGTTGGGGAGATCCAACCGAATGGTCCATACTATGACACAAACATGACAAGAGCAGTGTGCTGCATATTTTAACATAGTTTCATCATATCAAAACCAAGAAAAAAACCATTGAAACCGAGAGGCAAGTATAATGCAGAAGACATCATGCACCTCCAAGTGGAATCTATTATAGATGACATCGAGCATGAGCATTTAAGATTCTAATTATGAAGCTATAATCTTGAGAATTAAGACATTTAATGATTGTAGAAGCTTTCGTACTCTTCAATGCAAAAATGCAAAACTGATTGCACCAGATGAAATGCATCACTCCTAAAATCTCCTCTCCAAGAATGATGATAGAAAAATACACAATTTGACAAACTCACATGTGGTCAGAGCTACCATTTTTCTTCTTGACATCATGTGTTATGTCACAAACCTCGCACATAAGACTACAGTCTTCTATTGATATTATCTTAGGAATCAGATATTCATCCTTGCCTAAGACTGTAGAAATGCACTTCAAGGCAACATAATTTGCATAAGATGATTGGAAAAAACATCAAGGTCTCATTTAATTTAACATTATTTGTAGTTTCCTTTTTTATTGAATTTATCAACGAATATATTCACTCAAAACTATTACGTTATTCAGATCATAAGTTTCAATGTTCAAAAGCTTTTGGGTTGCAACAGGAGAAAGAGAAAAGTAAATATTGCACCAATTGAACCAAACCAGGTATGCTGTGTTAACAGCAGAGGACAAAAGCAGTGCATCATTCAAAGCAATCTCAGGCAACCCCAAGGTAGAAAAACAAAAAGCATACGCGACTACTGCAAAAAATAAATGGACACACTGTTTTGAACTTTATTGGTGATTTATACAATTACCATGGAAAGTGAAAGACACGAAAAAAATTAGAAGCAAATATGGCAACAACAGCACATGAAACTAAGTTGGGCGACAGATAAGATTCAGATTATGTTGATTCCAACCTGGATAACATCTGAGTCAATTTAAAAACCGAATTGTATCATATTCAACCCGAAACTGGCCTATCTCCAGCAGTAGTTTAGGTTTTCAGGTCAGAATTCTGTATAATTCCAAACTCTCACCCAACTTTTGATCTATCATTTATGAAACAATCTTTTTCTTTCTTTGAAAAAAAGGCAGAACTATTGATTAATTCCTGGGTATTTCTAAAACTTTTGCCCATCGATAAAAGTTTGCCAATTTAATAAAGATTTATAAATATAATATACCATTTGTCATCCTAAGATTTTTTAAGATAAGTTTCACTCAAAAGGAATGAAACTTTACAAGTACAATGCAAAACCAATGAGCACAAAATAAAAGAAACGTCATGTTTAAGAATATTCATCCAACAGTACTCTACCTTTGTTGCAATGCATAACCACAAGCTAAATCAATGTCGAACAAACAATAATGAATTTCATAATCGAAGTTAAGAATTATGGAGAACTACCATGACTAAATAACTTACAAAAAAAAAGATTGCATAAAAGTAATTGATAAGCATAACTGCATACGGTGAATCCAAAATAAATTTTGAAGTAAAAATCTTCAATGAGTCAATGTCCGCATCAAACATCATTATCACTTGCATTCAATTTTAATTGACTAATTACATACTTGTAGTTCTATTTAGCAAAGACAAGCTCATTTAAAAATTTAACACTTTTTCAAATTACTAATGATAACATCTAAGGGATTTAAGTCACCTTTAACAATCAAGTTTATGATATGTATACTGCAATTAACAAGAAAAATCTAATCATTCACAAAAAATATACTCTTTTAAAAAAAAACACATTTTAAAAAAAACCATGCATCATTTATTAGAAGCATTATTAACAACTATACAAAGCAATTTATTACCAATATTTTGTTCCAAAACAGTCCTAAAACACAAGTAAAAAGAGTTTCAATATGATACGAAAACATCATGAGAGCCTTATTATTAATTGTAAAAAATATGCTCTAAATAAAGCTTCTAATACCATATTAAGAGAGCCTAAGTACAAATTGCAAAATAAAAATAAAAAACTATCAGTTTGAAATTTTTGTTATGTTGACTCAACCTAGATCTGAATTTGCAATATATAAATGAGACATTAGTCAAATTTTATGACCAATTTTTATAATGTTATCACATTACGTGTCAAATGATCCAATTATTAGTCAATCAACCATCAAATGGTTTGATAACTTTCAACAAAAGCTTCGCAAGAGACCTAAAAATGATTAATGGATCTTACCTGACTAGATGGCCCGATTCTCATCGAACAAATGTGAGATAATTGATCGGATAATCTAATGCATTGTCTGATAAAGATTGTTAAAAATGGGTGATTACACAAGAGTGTAGTTAATTGTGATAATTTGCATTTTTAACAAGTGAAGTAATGATTTTATGAAAATCTTAAGGTAATTATTTTTAAAACCCTTTAATCAATTTGAAAGTTTTTTGTATAAAGAATGTAATAAAGTAAATATGCAAAATAGATATTTTGGTTGTACATACTAAGCCTAGGTAAACCCTTAGTCATAAATGTCCAAGTTTCAAAGATCAATACATCCTTCACAGAAACAAACAGGCAAAGCCATCACAAACCAAACATCACAGATATAATGATTAGCCCAAAAAAGCTCACATAGGTAATCACAATGGATCACAATCACCAACACATAAAAGCTTATGTAAGCTAATAATCACAGATCAAATCACCTGCCCCAAAGCCAGAAATTGAAAAACTAGCAAACAAGAAACAAAGGAGAAGCAAATAAGTTCCATTTTAGATCCCTATAACCACAAATTTAATCTAGGAGGCATATTAATAATGTTTTTTAATTGATTAAAATAATATTACCATTTAAAATGTCAATGATGCTTCACTTCCATGATTGTGAAATGAAAACATGAAGCAATGTTTTAGCTTTTAACTAACTCAAATATATACGATAGATTTGAAATAAAGTTGTGAAAGATTTTAAGTTAGAAGATTAGAATCATTCTTGTATAACTACCATTTATGGGCCAAGTTTGCATAGAAGCTTTAGTAATGATAATATGATTGTTTGAGCTATTAAAATGGAATATAAAAATAAAGCTTTGGCAAAATGGTAATCATTAAAGATTGTTCACAAGCACATTGAAATGTCCAATCACAACACTAGATGGTTTGATCAGATCAAACCTGAAATGCCCAAATTATCAAATGATCTGCAATCTGATGGCTATTGGATTGTTAGGTGAACACTCCAATGGTTAACTAACAAAAATCCATTTTTTTTACCATTTCATTTGGATTGGACCAATAGTCCGATAATAATTGGAGCAGGCAATGAATGTCGAATGGACAATTCCATGTCATATAATGATGAAACAATTTCATGAAATTTACATAGAACAACAAATTTTTCATTGGATAGTCAAATCACATCAGAGACAGCATCAAATAGACATCTGACGGAGATCCCAATTTAAAGTTCATTAATTCGTTTCATCGAGCAAAGAATTGGATGGACTGATACCTATACAATAGTTATATTTATACAAAATCCTAAGTTCAAAATTTTATTAAAAAAACATTTAATTGTGTGAATTTTTTTTTAACAAGTTTGCATAATCTCACCTATTTAAGTTCCTATCACTTTAAGATATTAAATCATATATTTCCACATGCTATATCATAAAAAGATAAATGACTCGATTCAACGCATTCGGTCAACAATAACGCTACCCCCAAATGTCTTACTAGTTATGCTTGGTTTGGACTCAGAATCTTCTCATCTGATTAATAGTTGTGTCACTCCTAAACTTCCTTCCAATATAACTTTGAGTTGCATATCTATGCTCCATACTTCTCATCCAATCAATAATTATGTCAACCCCACACATATTTTCGATTTGCCTTCGAATCAAGATCTAGATAACCATTAAAAAAATATTAGATCTCAAAGAATATGATTTTATTAACATTGAACAAACCACACCAGGTCCATGGGTCAATAAAGGTCCTCGTGCCAATTCAAATTGATTTCTTTGAGTGATTATCTTAAGAGTTCAAATGAGAAAAATGATTATGTAAATGAGCACATATTTGAACTAAAGCATGCTCTCGATGCAATTATTTCATGATAAGCATTCTTGATATTTTGAATATATCATGAGGTTATCTATTGTCGCTCAAATAGACTTTAGTAGTATCTTTTATCTAGTTGTCATATATGCTAATAGATTAAACTTAGGTAAGGTCTAACAAAAACAACAGGTATATGAGTGTATGTCTAAGCTCTTGATCAAACTACTATTAAACACTAAATCCTTACATAAATCCTCTAGAAGAATCATTCGGTTCTAATACACAAAGTGATGCCTTCCATAGAGTGCTTCAAGGATTCTACACGTCTTTGAGATCGTTTGAGTGACATTCTAATGACGAGGGGTTGGGATGGCAATTAGAGTACTTTCAACTAAGGGTTTAGACTCCTTCGGGCCTTGAGATGAAGGAGGGGGCTGAGAAAACAAAACAGAAGAGAAAGTTGAGGATAAGACCTACTCTTTTAGGTGAGGTTGTGCTCTTCTAAATACTAGGATAAGCTCCCCTAAACTCCAAAGCTTCGAAGTTTTTCATCTAACTATGTCTTGATGGCATAATAATTTAATTTAATTACTTTAGCAAATAACAAGATAAAAATTTCATAAAATTGCAAAAATAAAATTCAAACAAGATATGATGTCATGCAAGATAAACTAAGTTAAAGTACTTTTTAAAGGGATTGGGTATGCAAAAATTAATAAATATGAGATAATAATAAAAAAATTAAATTTAATTTAAATTTGATGTTTGCAAATGTCAACTATAGGTACAAAAAGGTGATTAAATGATACTAATGTATGTAAAATATATTTAGCAGCAAACAAATTGTACTTTAAAGATTCTTATGTAATAAATTTCAAGTAAAACTATTCAGGAATTTAAATCAAGTTCATACACCTTAATTTGCACTCTATGCTAAAATTTGTAAATCTCTCCATTGTAAGTGGTACTAGATTTTAGGTAAGATAAGTTAAAAACAAAATTAAGTCAATTTGAAGTAGAAAAAATCAATATAATATTATCAATAAGATTGACAAATGACAAAATTCTTTATTAAACTTTTAATCTAAAGCCATAAAAAGGTAATGTAAAATCTAAGCATTTGTAGGCTTAACTTTTCCAAAAATGAACACTTCAGATGAACAAATCCATTTAAATCTTACTCCTTGCCATTTGATCTTGATTATACTCTTCTTGATTTACTTGTATTCACTTAATCTCCTTTCCGATATCTTCTTTGATAAGCACTTTCGATACACACTTGTGATAAGCACTTTCCAAATGCAATTTGAAAGGCAAATCCAAATATACATTGAAATGAGTTGGATTTTGGCTTGGTTCAGCATTGCTGGCAATTCAATTTAGGCAAACCAGTTGGTATGTCACAGGTAGTTTAGGGCCTAAGATGTGCATGTGCATGCCACATGTCAGTTCAAAGTGTGCTAGATTGGCCTAGTTTCAGTTTAGTACTACGATTTCTCCTATGCTCCTTATTTGACAATTGGGAAGCAAAAGAGTGGGGGCAACTAAAGTTTGTAGTTGGATACTACAAGTGGTTATACATGGATTTGTACGAATTATATGTTATTTATATATTCAACATGAAGAGTTAAAAAAATGGCTAAAATAATTAATTTACCTAATTCAAGCAAAAAATACTCTTAAAGATCATAGTTTTATGTTGAATAATTACATAAATCTTAAACATGAAAATAAATAAAATAAATAAATATATAAAAAATAACTAATAAAAATTTTATCTCAAAAAAGTCGTCTTAGTCCTCTTGCTCTACTATATCTCCCTGATGTGACCCTTAGTAACTAACCAATGAACAAGTTATCGTTGACTATTCGGATCATCATCTAGCTTTATTTGCATATCTGGTATAAGTCCATGTGAATCATCTACTGATGCCCATAATGCATCACCTTCATTTGCTTTGCTTAAGTACAATTTGATACGATAACGATTATCACTTCTACATGTCTAATTGTCCACTTGAAACTCAACATGATAGACAAATTAGATCACCAACATAACACATTTTGAGAATTTTTTTGTCATCAAAATTAAGTATGACATTTCAGGTTTATATGGTCCAACAATTACAATTGAATTTGAGCATATAATGAATTTAAGAGTTTCATCCTTTAATGAAGAATTAGGGAGGACAACAAGGTAAGGGTAATTTAGAATCAATCAAAAACCATACCTACCATAAAGTATTAAAACACTCAAAACGTTGACCCTATCTCAACAAATGATTCTACAAAGAAATAAATGATGAAGGGGAAATCTAATAAATTAATTAAAGAGCAAGAGTGAGAGAGAATATATAGTGATAAATGGGAGAGGGTTCAGTTCAAGATGTGAAAGGGGAAAACAAGGTTGGATACTCAAGGGGAAAAGAGATGGATTAGGTTGGCTTTTATTTATCCTTTTAGGTACACCAATCCAAATATGAATACCAGAAGTGATATTAGCAAGGAACCCAAGGTGGAAAGCAAGGCTCAAGTTTGAGAGGCAAATTTAAAAAGGAAGTGAAAGGGACGTGAGTGGATACTACAAGAGAGGAGGCTGAGCCATGAAAAAGTAAAGACAAAGGATACAATGGGATGTCATGGGATTGAAGAAAAAAGCAAGAGACCAATCTATGAGCCTTAGAACAAGGTGGTAAAAGGAAAAGTTTCCTTGAGAGAGAGAAAATTAGAGAGGAAAAGGGATAAGAGGAGAGCCACCAAGCACTCCAAGGTTTGGTAACCACCAAGCTACCCTTACACCATGCCACCAAAGAAGGCATGAAGAAATGTAATTTGTAATTAACAAAAATACTTTTCCTTTCATTCATCAATAAAAAGGTTTCTACAATGTTTATGACAACATAACTAATAAGGAAAGAAATAAAAAATAAAAAAATAATAATAATAATAAAAAAGATGTTCTCTTCCATAAAAAGAGATTTCATGTGGGATTATTTCCTAAAATAATATAGCTTCATAAAGATTTCTTCCATCATGAAGGTAGCATCAACTTTGTTTTGCATACATGGATTTTGTTATCCTTCCCATAAGTTTTTCAAAATGAACAAAAAAAACTACTTAGAACAAAACAAAATTTGTTAATTATCCTCCCCAAGTTTTGAGAAACCTTCAATTAATGGCTCAACCATATTTGAGTGTAATTCAAAGTGCAAGTGGTAATAGATTGGGGTTAGAGTATGTACCCAATCAAGATCTCGATGTTTAATAATTCTGTAACTATTCAGATTGTTTAGTTTTTGGCTATTAGATAATTTTCATGAGTTCCCTCATCCTAAAAAGCTTTTCAAATAACTCATTTAAGCAAACATAACATGGATTGATCATCCCTTGAATTGAGCTTTAAGGAAATTAAAAGCACCTAATATCCAACATATAGTAAAAACTATTGTTATTCACCATGGCCAAGTGAGTTCCCTCATCCTAAAAAGCTTTCCAAATAGCTCATTTAAGCAAAATTGACATGGATTGATCATCCCTTGAACTGAGCTTTAAGGCAATTAAAAGCACCTAATATCCAAAATATAGTAAAAACTATTGTTATTTACCATGGCCAAGCACTATACATCCATAAGAATGGATAACCTTATCACATATTCACAATGTCGATGATAAGTAATGAAATGCACTAAGGTGAGAAATGTTGAACAGGCATAGGAACTATGGAAAATGGATAAATGCATGAGGTGCTACTTGACAACTCCAATGGCTTTCCTCAAAAGTGCACGAGAGCAAGCATACTAACATGTGTATGGGCACTAGCATACTAGAACAAGCATATTCACTAACACACTAGAGTGATTATAACTATATAAAAAGAGGTACAAGAAAAATGCAAAAGGGTGAGTATGGGTGTACAAGTACAGCAACAATGGCAATACAAATACAAGTATGAGGTCCTACTCGAGGTGTTGATGAATTTCCAAAATTCACAAAACAGTTTTTTTTTCTTTAGCTCTAGCTTTCATTATTTTTCAACTTTTCATCGTTTATCAATTTTTAATTAAGATATAATTTCCTTTGCAAATCAAAATTCTAATAATGATCCAATAAAAATTTGACAGCAATTTCAAAACATATTGACTTAATTTTTCAAGGATTTTACTTTCTCTCAACATAAACAAGTATCACCATTGTAAACTTGTTATGATGAGTGACCACCTCTCAAGAAGACATTAGGCTAAAAGGCATACTTAAGATGGTTTGACTTAAAATCAAACAAAATCAAACACAAGAGTTTTGGGTTAATTAGGCATTAAGTTGGATATGGTTCAAACTTGAGGAGTTGGCTCGGTTTGGGCTTGCTTAGATTCAATCAAGCTTGATTTGACAACTCAAATCTAGCTAAATAAGGATGGATTTGGGTCAAGTGGGCATGGTTAGGTAAATCGAGTGCGGCTCAACCAGTCTTCAGTACAGGCGTATGCATATAGTTCATAAAATTTACAAATATGGGTATGGGTATTCGCATTTGGGAGCAAGAATGTGCGCATAAAAATTTGTTTTCCTGGCATGCTGTGTACAAGTACGGCTTACTATCTTTTTTTTTCTTCTTTCTTTTTTATCATCTTTTTGAGATAATTTTGGTAACGGTTCAGCATTTTTTTTTTCTTGAGAATTTTTAGGTGGCACTGTAGCTTTTATTTGCACAAATTCTATTCCAGATTTCACTAAGCCCACTTACGAGCTCTTTCAGATAGGTAGTCAAGTGCAAGGAATTGGACATAAATGCATGCTCGATGTGGCTCATGCAACGGACGATTTAATGGATGGTTGATCACGATGCAAAGCAGTGGGCCCAAAGACAATGTTCCGTCTATATCTGCAAGAAAAACCTAATGAAGCGAACCCCCCATAAGTCCGTCGACCAACAGGTTAACATCTCACAAGGCATTGGGCTCCAAAACGGGGTAAGGGAAGAGATCGAACAAGAGATCTAAAAAAAACGATGCAAAGCAGTTCATGCCCGCTATTTTTCCAGTCGCTATTGAAATCCACTCTGCCGCTCACCAACGAATTCCACCGCATTCTATGTTTTAACGCAGCCAAAAGAGGCCAACTCATCCGGTCATCCACAGGTGTCCCGCATGTGTATATAACACCGGGAAGCCGGCCCATCCTTGTTTGCGTATTCATTTATTATTTTTTTTCCAAACACTCCAAGAAATGGCAATATTTCTCACAAAACCTAACTTACATCTGCCAAATTGCAATTCACCCTATCATCATCCAACTAAAAAGGAGAGGAAGGGGCATGGAAGATGGCATACTTGGGCCATTGCCTGACGCCAAGCTCAGCGAGCCTTGATTCCGGTGGGTTCCTCTCGACTTTAATTTCAAGTTCCTTCGTCGCCATCGTTTCCGCCCTGATCTGCAGCCTAGAACACAGAGCCGCCGAACCCCTACGTTTCCTCTTGTCCCTCAGCAAGGTAGGAGAACCCGCACCAATGATAGCCGAAGCCGAACTCCGCAAATGGCCATGTATCATCCCAGGGCTTGCCATTGGATCCTTCCAGAACAAATGGACAGTTCCCGAAACTTCCTTTTTTTAGTTCTTCACATGGTCGACAAGATGAGCAAAATGGGGAAATATATTTTTGCCATGTTTTTTATGGTCCACAAATTCCATATCAGCGGATGCCCCTTATCTCCGTGGCCTGACGGCCAGCTTCCATTGATGATTATCTTCTTTTTTTTAGCTTAATTTTTTTAAGCCTGAATTTCTTTTTAAAAAAAAAAAGAAAAAAAAAGCTAAAATTTTTCTCGGATGCTAAAAAGTTCGTCAAACGCTAAAAATAAAATAATGATGATAAAGGCCAAAATAAAAACTAATTTTAAAAATATTAAAAATATAGGAAAATAAAGTTTATGATGAAAAAATAATAAATTGAAATTTCTAAGGTTTGTCGACAAAGTATCAACGGTATTTATTTTGATTATAAATACAATTTAAAAATAGTGGAAGTTGACTACTGACAAGAAAGTTATTGTTATTTTTCTAAAAAATAAATAAATATTTTGATTTTTTGGGATGATAGATTTAAGATTTAAAATGTCATATATTTTAAATCGAAATATATAATTCATTTATCATTGTTCATTCTAAATTTAAAAAACTAGTGCAATAAGAACAAACAAAATTTACAAAGCTATTTAATATATGTAATATTTAATAATAAAGCAATAGTTAATGATTTGTTTGTGAAGAAAGAACTTCTATAATTTGAAGTATAATTAAATTGAATATTGTATTCGAGAGTTCAAAATAAATGAAAGTATGGATAATATTCAAAATGGGTATTTCGTAAAAAAGTCATATTAATAATTACTGATGGAAAACTTCTAAAAAAGAAAGTCAGGCATTTGACATGATTATAATAAAATATAAAGAATCTCAAAATAATAATTTTGTTATTATTGGGCACAATTCAATAATATCAAAGTTTATCAAAAAAAAATATTAAAAATATATTTATGTTATAATTGTATGAGAAAAAATATGATAAATAATATATAATATTTAAACATTAATAATTTGATATGAAACTGTTAGATAACAAAAAAATAAATAAAAAGTTCACATGCTAAAAAACATAAAACTTAGCAAGTAGTTCACATTAAATATAACATTCTAGTATCTCTAGTCATGTAGTATCCCAAATTAATTATATTTTTTTATTTATTTAAAAAATCATTTTTATCACTTAATTATTTATTAAAAAAACTACTATAACTCTAATATGCTTAAACCTATAGTTCTCAAAAGTTGCACGTCTAAAAATATTCCTAAAAGATACTCATTATTTCAAAACTTATGATTTTACTTATATCATTCGAAATAATTTTTCTTAAACTTGGAGTTTTTAAGAGATGTACGTCTTAAGATGTTCTTAAAAGACATTTCATTATTTCAAAACTTATAATTTTACTTATATCATTTAAAATCTTCTATCTTATAATTGATATCGAATTACTCACCCCTTAGTCTACGTGCTTTAGATGTTTTTCATGATTCTTTTATAATTCTTGAGCAACACAATTGGTTCATACATATTTACTAGTTTTTGTTTGATCTATCTTCAAATTATATCAAATTAGAAGAGATTAGCTTCAATACCATTATCATAACATTTCGATATTCTTGGTGAAATATTGTTCTAGACTAATTGGTTTTTTTTCTTTACTTATGAGATATTTTCTTATAAAATGTGCCTCGCTAATTAAATACAAGAAATTTCATAAAGATAAAGACGCAAAATACACGCTTATGTATTGCTTTAGAAATGAGATAAGAAGATAAAATAATTCAAATGAAGAAACTATTATACAATAAGTAGGCATTCTGGCACATTGGAATGTGCATATGCCTAAAGTATCATCTCCATAAATAAAAAACTCACAAAAACTAACAGGCATTTTCTCCTTAAACATATCTAAGTCAATCGCTCCAAAACTCTTTGCAGAAAACCTCTCTTCCTAATCCCTTGATTGTTGCATCTTATGTTGTCCTTTTTTAAGAGGATTTTAATATCCTACTCAACAAAGTCCATCATAGCCATTACAAAAGCAATAACATTATCGTCAAAAACTTTTTCATTGTAGACATAATAATAACAAGTGTTTACTCATCATTTTTTTTAATAGAAGGTTGAGTCATTACTTCCATAACAAGTTAATATTGTTAAGTTTTGATTATTAACATGGGTTTTTATATAAAAAAACATTAATGATGCATAGAAATGGTTGGATCAAGAGAATGTCAAGCTAATGATTTGTCTTGCCATTTAATGACTTATATGATTTTTTTTGTAAAAGGCTTGCTCGTATGATCAGAATGGTTTGCTAAGAAGAACATTAAGTAAGTGATTTCTCATTGATAGTACTTCTATATGATATTTGTGCAAAAAACTTGCTTATCTTAAGTTTGAACCTATCTTTTTAAGCAACTCATGAAGAGCACTCTTTCTTGGAGATTGGGAGTCATAAGAGTAAGGGTGACCCAAACATCCCGTTTGAATAATAAGTTAGAGATTAATAAAAATATAATAATTAGTTTCTATGATCCCATAATATATTAACTCCTACAATTGGATGATTGTAACATGTTAGAGTGCTTTTGAAGCTTCTTAAATGTAGTTGCTACTCCGCAAGAGTAGATTATCTTTATTAGCTAGTATTTAGTATATTCTTTTATTAGTTATAAGTTTCTTCTTTATTGGTTCAATTATTCTTTCAAAATAATTTTCTCAACAAAAAAGTCTATAAATACATATTATTTTAAGATATTTAGAGAATAATTTTTTATCATTTGAGATCTTTAAAAATTTGTTAATTTGTAAAGAGAGAGAAGGAGTAAGATAATACTTGTTTAATAATTTATTTATTTGTTTTTATTTTATTTTTTTCTTCATTATTATGTTAACTAAAATTATTATTAGATGCTATTTATTTTCTATTTGTTTGGCATTGTATTTATGTTATTTAAATAAAGTTAATAAGGTTTCTCATGATCATTAATCATCACCAATATATTTAAATTTAGATTCTTTTTGCAAATAACTTCTAAATTTAAAAAAGGGAGTTTAAAAAAAAGTGCTGCAATCAAAGCATATTAATTACTCTATTTGGAATTGTTTACTGATTAAACAATTAAGTTTGGATATTTAAGTTCTGATTTAATAAGACAAATGGAAAAAAATTAATAGCAGATTTGGGAAAATAAAATTTATCGAGAATAAAGAAGAAACTGATAAAAAAATATTTGATTGAATTATTTTAAATTATTATTTTTTTAAAATAAAATTAAAATTTAGTTGGCAAACCTGACCGTACAAATTTGTCGGAATACTCCCTCCAGAATTCTCCTCATTGCAGCTGTGTTACTCATCAGTTGTTAGAGCGACGGAAGCTGCCGGAGAGACGTGGGTTAAAGATTTGCCCATATTCCAGACTACCTCTGCTTGAGGGATGAGCGGGTATAATGGAGGAAACAAGGGCCTTCTATGGCGTCTTCCGGTTGTGAAATCGAAGGACCTTGGGAAGCTCGGACCCGGTATAGGTTTCGGCGCCGGTTGTGGTGTTGGTGTCGGTTTTGGTCTTTTTGGAGGCGAGTCTTTCTTATCTTGCTTTGTTATCAGCATCCTTATCCTTTGTATTGTATGCATTTAATTGTTGGTTTCCGTCGTTTCCTAGAAGTTCTTACCATCTCAAATTTGCTTCTCATGATTTTTAGAGAATGAATGATGTGTAGACCTTCAAAGAAATTTTGAAGTCTTTGGTGAGAGTTGAGAAGTTTTGAACATTCTTTAGTGTGTAGGGGTGAATTTGGGAAATTCTGTCTGGAGTCAGGGTTTATAGTGAATTTAGATTTTAATTGGGAGACGGATGAAGGCAGCGCTTTGTTAAGCAGAGGTTTGACCAAGAGTAAAAATTTATCGTTTTTGTTTTGGAGGCTTCAATTTAAGCGATGAAGATGTGACAATAGGAACAATACATGCATTAGGAGAGACGAGCTCAGGTGCAACCCTGTTGTTGTACTGTATGCGTGTCATAGCGAACTCGTTTGTTCTTTCCATTTTTGTTGCATCTGAAGCATATTTTTTTTTTATCATGTTATTTTATAAAATGGAAGTAAGAGATGTTGAGGGTTTTTTGAGAAAGTTAGGCTGCAGTATATGCCCAGCTAGGAAAATTCTTACATAAAGAGACCAAAAATGCACACTGAAAGCTATAAAAAATGACTTCAACTGTCAGAGCTTTCCCCTTTAAGAATGTTGAAATGGAAAAAGAAATAGAAGGTGCCCAAAAGCCCCCACCTGTCCTCTCTTAGGAGCATTTAGGTGTGAAAATCAGTTACAAACTGTTGCAGTAATTATAAAGATCAAAGTTACTAGAGTTTTCTATTAATTTTCCATGAGTCTGATTGGGAAAGCAATCTCGTGAAACCTCTTAGAAGGTACTATTAAGGATAGCTGTACTAGAATAAGGCCTAGAGAAAACTCAATAATCGTTCGAGAATTGATGTAACATGAGGTTGATATGTGTTAGCAATTTGATGGCACATAAGATGGAAAGCCAAAATCAAGGTAGTAAAAAAATACATCTTCTCAAGAAGTATTAAAGAAAATGGAATGTGGAATGATAATAAGAGTAGATTTAATTCATATGGTTGTATGAAAATGCATGAACTAAAAGGGTAACTATTATTTTACTTAGTTTAATGTTTTTGAAGACAAAGAGGAGTGAGATGAGTGGAATAAAAGTACTTATGTACATATTTATTAGGATTGAAGGGATTTTTAAAATTGTGCTTATTATGTGCTCATTAAGTTCATGAGTGATATTTTAATATTTTGGTGAGAGTGAGTATAGATTACAATGTGAGATCAATATATCTCAAAATTAATTTGGTTTTATACTAAAATGCTCAATTATTGAAATTATACACTTGTTAGGAGGCTCAATGGAGAACTTTTGGGCCTTCACTTTGGCTTTACTTTCAAATAGCTTGTAGTTTGAAAGAAAGTTTGAAAATAAGGTTTTGAAAATGGAGTTTTATGCACCTGGAAATAGAATTTTGATGAAATTTGTTTGCAACAAATGGAGTTTGAAAAAATGTTATTTTGAAAATGTTGTTTGTAATGTGATTAGAAAACAAGTCTTAGATATTATTGATATACAATTTACATATGTTAATGTATCAAGAGAAGTTCATGATAGACTTTAATAAATAGAGGAGTTAACATTTCATATATTGATGTGGTAAAGGGCATGTATGATGGAACAATAGCTTCCATATGCACTTAAGGTATTAATTAAACATTTCTTGATTAGAATTGAACTCCATCAAGGTTCTTGTATAAGTCATCATCTTTTATGTTAGTTATGAATGATTTTATTAGTCATATTTAAAGATTTTGATGTGCTATAGGGTGCTATGGTTTATGTTTTTGGTTATTGATATTTATTGGTTGATAATATTAGGGAATTTGTTAAAGCCAAACTGGGCATATAAGAAACAAGTTTTAGAGTTAAAAGGATTTCATTTTGATGGATCTAAAACAAAGTGTATGGGATGTAGTTGTCATTTAGGAGGAGTGTAAATGATGTAAATATTACAAACAAGGTCATAAAATATTGAAGTAGAAAAGATTTTGTTAACTTTGGTTTACATCAAAATAATGGTAGTTGTTAAGATATTAATAACAGCTTGCAAGCAAGTTGGATGAAATAGATGAATGTTTCTGGTGTATTGTATTATTGAAACATCACGTTTAAGATTAAAGATAAATTTTTTGGAATTGTAATGGGTTTGAGAACATCATGTATTATTGAATACTGGCATGCAAAATTTAAACATATAAATAAAATAAAGATTGTAGAGTTGAGGATATTGTAATGGGTGAGTAGTAATCTTAGAAAGAATATGATTAAAAGTGTGTACATGCGAAAAAAATTATTTACTAATAATTAAAAATAGGTTCATGGAGATGCGAGTTGTTGGAATTTTTATCAATAGAGTACAAGGTGGAGCCAAAATATTGTGACAAGAGACTATTAAAAGAAATGTAGGGTGCTTGGATAAAGAGGAGTTTTATGGAGAGTGTAATGGTATTATAGAATAAATCATTTAATGGGATTAAGACTTGTTGTTTCTGTTGATGCTTTTCTTGTATTTTATGGTTCTGGATGTTTTAATATCATGATTTGTAACTTTTTTGTTTTGATCATTTTACTAGTGAGGAGAGAATATAATGTTACCATAGTTATTTATCAAAAACTTTTATTTTAAAAGCCCTCTTCTCTTGGGTTAGTTGTGTTTATTTGATCCTGGATGTTAATTTATGTCTTTTGTAGTGGTTGATGTTAAGTCCTTGACTAATATGTCACAATAAAGAGACCTTTTATGCTAACATCTTTTTTGATGTTCAACATCTAATCGGTAAAATCTTGAGTTGTCCTAACCTTAGATCTAAAGTGATAATACGATTGATTGTTTTTTTAATATAATACCTAAATCTAAAATGTGACCCAATTTATTTCAATTGCATGAGTGTCATCATAGATCAACCTTGATTTGATTCATTTATAATATAATCTGATTATGTATGTATGTGCTTGGACACACATATGCATGCATGAGAACATAAAACAAATGTACATAAATATACACACACATACACATACACACATGTGTACATATATGGTGATGTACTTGATGCATTTGAAACACAGTGTTGACCTCGATTTGATGTTTTGCCATAAGTCATTGCTCAACATTTCCTACCTTCTTTTTCTTTGTTTGAGACATCCAAATTGTCATGACTAATGACACTTAATAAAAAATTTGATTAATTTGGATCGATTATGTTCTGATCTAACTCCTGATGTTGGGTTGATCTGATTTGAAACTGTCCTCTATGTTGGCCTGAATAAGATGGTTGTGTACCTTGGTTGTTGTTTAGAGGCACAATCTGACTATTGAAAGGTCTCTCCTTTTAATTGTTATAATTATTCAACATCTTTGAATGCCTTGTAACTTTTAGAACTCATGTACCGATTTTTGTAGTCCTGGACATAAAATGAATAAAGTTATTTACTAACACCACAACAAACACTTCAAACCTGTGTTGTAGTTTGTTTGTTTAGTATTTGTAGTTGATCATTCTGAAAGGCATTCTTAATGTGCTTTCCATGCACACATTTGAAAGTTCTTTTTGGTTCTTTTCTTTATGTTATTATTTTACTATTTCTGCCTGGCATAACTTGTGGATTAGTGTTAGTTAAATGATAGGCATATATAACAGTTCTTTTCTGGGAGGGTAAACTTTTCTGCAAGATGTTAAGGTTAGGTTGATTCAATGTGTTATGCTATGGAACATCTTTAATGACATATGCTAATTTTCTTTCTTACCCATTTTGAATGATCAGGTGCAGGGCTAGGAGCTGGATTTCCTGGGCTGCAGTTTGGTGCTGGAATTGGTGCTGGATGTGGAATAGGATTTGGATTTGGTTATGGCTTGGGGAAAGGGATTGCTTATGATGATAGTAGGAGATATTCAAATATTGGAAAGCTATTTCGGAGAAATGGAAGTTTGCCATCTCAGTGAGTATTAATTGTTCTGATTCTTCAAGCGCCCCTTTCATTCTTCAAATTTTTGGTTCACTGAGTTTTGAACTTTTATTTTAGCTTCTATGTATTTGATTGTAATTGTTTACACAAGTATGCCTGTTTTTTTAACATCGTTGGCTCTGCAAGCTGCTGTTTTCAAATCTGTCATGCTTACTGTTTAATACAGTTAAAATGGACAGTGTAACTATTAAGCATTTTTATAATAAGGAATTCCTTAAGAAATCATAAAAAATGGACAGTTTTATGATTTTGAACAAGAAATTTATTTAAGCACCAAACCTGCAAAATTAGACAAACAATTTGTGATCGTTTGTTTTTATCTTTTAGGCAAAAGATATTGGAAAAAGAAAGGAAAAGGGATGTCAGAATATAATTTTGCACTGCAAGTTCAAACCGAACACTATATTAAAAGACATGATTGAAAATAATTGTTGCATGCATGCTGTTTAATAGTGCAACTCAATTTATGCAATCAAGATATGAATTCCATCAAATGTAACAATTGCTGTGGAGAGCTAGTAACCAATTCTATGTTCTTGTCATCATAAATGGTAAAATATAGATAAGTTTGATGTTAGGTATTGTTTGTTTTTTGTAATGGTTCAAAATGCTAAGCTTTTTTTTTTGATGATCATCTCTTGTTGTGCATCAAATACTCATTTTCGTGTCATATTGTTGCTGATTAATCTTTGCTCAAAATCATTGCAAGAGCTGCTTGCATGAAACTAGGGGCTGTAAAATAGTTAAGATGACATCATCATGTGCCTTAGTTTTAGTAAGTGGAATTTTTTTAATGAATCTTTGTTGCCGTTGTGCTTTGTGCTCTTTACACTAGCGGCTTCTTCCTGAGAAGCAATTGTGTCAAGTCCTTTCTACTTATTGTTTTTACAAGAAAAAAATTCTAATTGCTCACATCTATTAGTAAAGTTTTAAAATGTTGTTATTTAATATGTTCAAATTGTCTAGATTGAATTACATAAGCTTATTCTTAATGGAAGTTGCCATATCTTTTTCTTGAATGCATTCATTTTTATTCATGTTCATTAGAGTTTAACCACTAATTTTTGTCTTAACATTTTCGTTTTTACTGCTCTCGTTACCTCTGTGTCTGTTTTCCATTGACTTGTATTCAGTACTCTAATTCTTTCAATCTCACTATAGCTTTGTAATTGTTGAAGTGTGGAGCTTGATCAAATTTGCCAAAGGGTCCACATAGGCTTACCAGTTTGTATAGTGCTAGTTGTATGCCAAGTCATAAATTCAACCCCAAATCCTTAATCCCTACGTGAATTTGTCTGTCTGGCAACTTTTGCAGTTAAAAATCTTTTTTTTAAAAAGATATTTTAAAAAGATGTCTTTGAAAAATATGTTTTATGTGAGTGAAAAGGAACTTGTTATGTTTTTTAGTGATTTTTTTTATTATTTTGACATTGAAAAGTAAAAGCAACTAAATTTGACCCTCACTCCTTCGTAGAGAATGATAGTTGACCATTTATGAGAGAAGTTTGGTGGTAAACCTTATCGGAGGGGTGCTTTTTGTTGTCTCGCGAGCTTTCGTAGAGGTCTTTCAAGTAAAATCACGGGTTTTCCTTGGATTTGCAGTTTTCTATATCAATCTTTGTTTCCCTTTTCTGTATTTGTTTTGTTTCTCCATTATCATTCACTGTGTGTTATCATGGTGGTTTTGTTGGGTGAAAATGTTTATTTGTGGAATAAGTGGTTGTGATTGCCTTTAATTTTTTATTTCGTTCATGAAATCTCTAACAATTGATATCAGAATTCCCATTTTCTACACTTGGAGAGGTCATGCAAAGCTAGAGTTTAACTTATTGCATTGTCTTTATAAAAATCAAAGATAGAGGACAACGAAGTTAAGGTTGACCGATTGATTCAAAATACTTTGATTTTTGATTAATGCATAAAAAGATCTTTATTGGAACCTGTATGAATTGTTCTTATGAAAAAAGGAAGAGTCCATGAAGCAAGAAATCTGGAACTTATTTAGTCGATACTGGTTTGGAATGGCATGGCTAACCCAAACAACGAAAATAGCATGCAATATTCCCAATGGGTGGCAATCATTGGTTTGATGAGGATATTATGCAACCTTTATGAGAGGCCTTTTGCTTTAAACAATATTCCCTTGATGTTGCCTTTACTCAATTTAAAGATGGTTAATGGTGCTTTAGTCACAGATTACATTATTGTGTTCAATATGGTTATGAATTAGTTGTGTTTAGTAGACACCAAATTTGAGTGTGGTAAAGGTTTTTCTCTGCTGTTAGATGATTGGAACACAATTATTACTTTGGTCAGCATAGGGTGCCAAATGTTGAAGCTATAGGAGATTGAACTTTTTCTGAGTGAGGCATGTGTTTTAGGGAGTGAAGGGAGCTTTCATGTTTTGTTTTGAGCATCAGTTCAGAGGTTTTACCCAGAAGATCAAGTTGAACTCAAGAGCTCTAAGTTACAGCCTCTGGGTCAACTTGAATGCTGGAATTGTGACCAGAATGTTCACTTGAAATGATATTATAAATCCCCAAAGAGATGATGAGTCAAAAAATCAGTAAGTTAGCACTTCAATAGCTGCAGTGAACAAGAGCATAGAGAGAGCCTTTGTGTTGAGCATTGGCACTTTGCTTGAGTTGTAAATTCTCAATTCAGGGACATTGTTACACTCAACATGATCATGGAGTTGTTGCAATGTTTCCTTTTTAAAAATCACGATAAGTTTTCTTAGTGATGAATCTCTAGAGATATGAAGAATGGTGATGTACAAATTATGAGTTAGAGAAATGCTTGTTAGAAATTGCATGAAGAGAGGTACATTCTTGGTTTGACAAGGTATATCATTATTGTTGGTCAAATTGATAATAAAGTCTAACAGAATCATAATCGGGGACATGTCGTGGATAATGGTGAAGGGTGCTGTTGCAATAGCATGAACTTTTATGTTGATTTGATTGTCATTTCATTGAGTTCTATGATTGGTCCAAATATATGGCATTATAGACTTGTCCAATGAATGAGAAGGAAATATAGATTATGGTGTAAAGGGATTATCTAGTTAATCTTAAACTAGTTGATGGCTATGTGTATACAGATTGTGTTCTTGATAAACAAAGACAATTAAACTTTGTTAAGATAGAGTTGTGTGGGTTCAATTTGAAATGTTATTCAACAAGAGGGAGGGGTGAATTACTAGAATTAAAAATTTTAATTTCTTAAAAATATGTTAATTTTTATTTTGATAATAAAAATGTGAAATAATAAGGTACAAAAATTTAAATGTGTACATAAATGATTTTTAGGTGTTTCAATATAAAATCAAACCTACATCTACCCCAAGTAAAATCCAGGCACAAAAAACAAACTATATAAGATTTTGTCAAAAGATGGGTAAACTAAATGCTTACAACAAGAAAATAAAACAGGTTATAATAGCCATACAACAAAATAGAATTGACAAAAAGAGAAAAGAAAACGACAATGAAAATTCGTGCAAATAAATTTCTATGCTTAACAAAATATGTAACAAAACACAATTATTTTAATTTAATCTGTTATAAAATGAGAAAATGAGAGCTTAGTTTATTGGAAGATGAATTAAGAAATTTGGAGTTCGTTGAAGAAATGCGCAATGTAAGGAGGCGATGATTAGAAACGATTGCGAATTGCTTCGAGGTCTTGATTTGAGAATTCTTTTTTAGAATTTTGTAATGGTTTTCATCAAAAACTTTTGTTAAAAAATTCTTTTGTTAACAATTTTATTTAAAGTAAGCCCATATGAGATATAAATATTTTGCTCAAGCATAACTTGACTCCATATGATGGTGATCATCATTTCTACCTATCTAAATTGTTACTTGAAAAGCATATAGTTGATAGATCATAAATTCATCAAAATAAGAAATTTAAATAGTTTGTTATCATCAAGAATATATTTGTCTTTTTAAGCTTATGTTGTTGATTTGAATGTTATCATGTGTCGGTTAAATGCAATGTTGGATGCCTACGACGATCTTCTCATGATTGATGATGAGTCCCTCAAGAAAAAGAGGACAAAAGATGAAGTTGAAGACACTTTGAGGAAGAAACAAATGATGGTGGGAATTTAAGAATCATAATTGAAGATAGAGCAATCGAGCCCATTGTTAGAGGAGTCTTTTAATGTTGAGGAATTTTTGTCACAACTTTTAAAGAGAAGACTACTCCATTGGTATAGATTCCCTTTTTGGAGATTGAAGTTGCTAATGGTTTGGAAGCTATCCCTCCATATTTTATTGTTATCATGAAGAGATTCAGGAGAATTTTGGATTTTAAAAGGGTTATTTTATTTTATTTTTTTTCATCCTTTCCTTTATGGTGACTTTCTTAGATATTTGTGACAAGGAGACTATTCTGTTGACCTTTGTTGGGGAATATATTTACTTTGGAGGTTATTGCCAAATTCTCAAGAGAGCTTAAGGAAAGGGTGAGGAAGTGGAAATGAAAGAAAGCTAAATTGAAAAAAGAATAAGAATCTACCTAAAAGATAGTCTTTCTCCAGTTGTGGATAGGAAAACTCTTCTTTAGGTTCTATACTATTGAAGTGAGGAGGAAAATCTGATATTGGTGGAGGAAAATTTTATTTTGAGCATTATGATTGCCTCTTCTAGTTAATTGTGAAGAGGATTTGGTTGTAGTTTCATATAGCTTAATGAATATTTGAAGCAAAACCTCAAGAAAGTTCAAGTGATGTCAAAGGACCTCGAGATTATAAGAATTGATAGGTTGGTCCCCCATAATCTTTTCCATTGACAAAGATGAAAATTATGAAAGATCAGTATAATGAAAACATTACTTTGAGAATGAAATTATCTTTTGTCAAGGAAATATAACTTAGCTTAAGACCAAAGTAAAGCTATTGAAGGATCAATTTGAAGTAATCCCCTTCACTTGGTTGAAAAGGATTGAGAAGAGAGAAATCTTTACTTTGGATTCGAAGAAAGTAGTGAACAAAGTGAGCCAGGGTATTCTCTTGATTAGACTATGGAAATCTGCAGCATATGAAAGGTGTCTCAAGGACAATATTTTATATCTTTTAGTTAGTTTTTGAGGGTGTTCTTATACTTTTTTTTTCTTTTACTTAAACAGTAGTCTAGTTGAGAAATTGAAATTATTAATAAAAAATGAACCTTACAAAAGCTTGTGTTTCTTGTCATGTTATTTCTGTCTTTTTGAAGGGAATGGTGGTTTTGATTCCTCAAAAGTCTATGGTTGCACTAGTCTTGATTGGATAAGTTATGTTGTGGGAACACCAAAGGGATAGGCTAGCTATCTATCATTCGATCATTTGATGAGTTGGTAAGTTCTAATGACTAATATTCTTTGAGAGTAATTATATAAACACCCAACACCCAAAACTTATTATTGAAGTCCTCACTTTGAGCTTCTTGATTCTCTCATTTTTTTGCTATCATGCTATCATACTCGTTGAACCTTAGTGATCAAATCACATTTCATCTGTGGTGCTAATGAAGAATCCTATGAAAGGCAATGCCAAAACAAAAAGGAAAATTTTGATTACATCAAATTTTGTGGAGAATGAGAGCTTTCAGTGATCAAGGATCACAATGGTTGATATTTTTGTTGATAATCATGGTTTCTAGCTTCTCCTTGAAATAGCCTTGTTAGTCCCTTATTTAGAGGAGCACCTAACATGGTGAATTTGTATCTTCGTCTATTTTTTTGCTATGTGAGCTTTTTTTTACCTTTCCAGCCATGCTTTGTATAATTAATGAACTTTTTTGGTATCAATTTGATGCAATGATCACCCAATATGGTGGTCACTATTTATGCTTTTGATTAGCTTTAGAAAAGAATAGTATGAAATTGTCAATAAGAAAAAGTTTATTTATTTTTGAAATGGTTTATAATCCTATTTACCTCGACGCTATCTACTTTAAGAGATGGGGTGGAAGAAAGTGTTTTAGAATGCTCTCTTCTCATCTCTTCAAATGACTCCAATCTTGGAGAAATTTTTCAATGGTTCAAGAGGTCCCACCCCAACAGTAAATGGTAAATGATATGTTGGCTAACGGGGTTTTTCAACATCAAGGCAATGTTTTGGGATACAAGAGTCACGAGTAAGGTTTTTAGCCATATTATTTGCCAAATATGGTCTAGCTTTACAACCTAACAAAATGATAAAGGAGTCAAGGCTCAAGATGCTGAAAGTGGCTCTGAAAGATTTCTTAAATGATTAAAATTGTGTTTTGAATAATCGATAGTGTATTTTTTTACATTTATTTTTGAACTAGTTTTATTTTCTACATATTATGCATTTGTCTTCAGAATTTCTCTTGAGTGAACCTTTTTAAGTCTTGGTCCCCAGGTATTCGTATATATTTGAGGGCCTAACCCTTATCTGTGAGTGACACTATTTAAGGGAAAATAATAAGTTAGGATGTCATCTGAACCAAAATGAAGTCGGCTAACTCTCAATCTTTCAATTTTGGTCCTTACTATAGGAAAGAAAGGTTTAGGCACTTTGAAGTTAAGTTAGAAATTTTACTTTATATAATAAAATAATGATAAAGTTAAATTAATCAAGAAAGGATGTAAAGATAAGACATCTTGACACCTTCACATCAGGACTCAGTGATTAAGGTAAGAAGAAAAGAAAGCAAAGGCTGTCTTTTCAGAACTTCATATGATTGAGTAATGATTAAGGTCTAAAAAGGGTGTAAAAAGTTGAGACTGAATTGGTCAAATCGCAAGTGATTAGGTGAATTATGTTGGATGCAAACAATACGAGTTAATGCATGTTAAAGCAAGTAGTTGAAACAATGAAGGATATTGCATCCTTATGTCTTGAGTTAACATGCTTAAGAAATGATGAATTAATTAAGGCTTTTCATGTCAAGAGTATTTGTTACACCTATTTTAAATGATTAACATATGAAATGTAGCTCTATCAGTAAACATATCATTGTAATTGTTAATCTACTTGCATAGAATCTGATGAATGAATATCTTCTTAACCTTTTCACGTGTCGAGTTATTGTGACTCACTCGAGGGGTTGCCAAAGCTGATTTGAGCTTAATATAATGCAAGACTGATTTTTGAATGACATGATCTTATTCAGAGTGTTTTTATTGTAAGTTATAGTCCATAATTTGACTTATGTTTTCTCGAGAGGATTTCACATCTTGGGTGATGACACTTGACAAGATTAGGCTAGGAACCTTGATAACGTAAGAACTATCTTTGTGGTGTTCATGTCTTGAGTGTGTTTCAATTCATGAATGATCACATGGATGGTCATTTTTAAACTAAAATTGATTGGAAGACAATCAATTCTGGGTTTGGGTCTCGTGGTTAGTAAATCAAATATTGCGGTTGAAATGAAAAACAAATGTATTGATATTGATCCTTGACACGTAAAGGCTTTGAACTAGTTGGAATTTGACGAACATGAAATGGGTTTTAATTGTCAAACTTTTATGTTGATTTTAGTGGTAAGCTTTCTAGAGATTAAATTTTAATTGAACTTTGAGTGATCATGTTGCTTTAAAGTATTGCTTTTAATTCCCAATGTGTTTTATATGTGATAGTTGAATTTAGAGAACTTGCTTCATCTAATAAGATCTTTAGAATACAAAAGCATGTTGCGAAGTATAGAATTTATAGATAACTTAGTCTAGGTTAAGTGATACCTTTGCCAATCAACACAGAGGAAAAAATAAAAAGACTTATCATGCATAAAAGTTTTTCAAGAATTCTCTATCATTTGATCGGGGGATGTCGTCACCTTCCTTTGTTCAAATTTGGCATGCATTTGGTTCAATAATGACTAGATTAGATATAGTTCTTCCTAGTTTGGTGCAAGCATGTCAAGATTCTCTTGTTTTTGTTGGAACTCATACTTTGTCAGATCTTCAACCTTGAAAGGATGCTTTTTGGTAGGCTTGTTATAATATATTTCCAAATTTAATTTTTTTTATTGCTTGAGATGAGCCAAGAGACATTTCTCCTTCAACAAATCTAGTTTTAGCTTTAAAGCTTATTCATTGGACAATTTGGCTTTTAGTGCATGATCTGTTTTGAGAATCTTTTGAACCCAATAGGTAGAATGATCAAGATCGACTAGAAGCATTGCTTTTGATCCATATACCAAAGAAAAATGGGACTTGTAGTTGCAAGTGTGATTTGATATGCCCACAACAATCTAGGGTGTTTTTTAGCACACTTATCCTTCTTGTAACATCCTGATGGTTGTAAGTTCTATAAGGTACAAATTTTTAACATTTGGAGAAATAAATTTTACATCGTGGTTTTATGTCCTCACATTATGCTACAATATTTTGATGTTACTGTATTGTTAGTCAGTAATAATAGTAAATGATAGGTGGGGTGTGACATTTCTTGTCATTTAAACAAGGCTTCAAAATCTTGTTAGTAGATTAGTTTCTTGATTTTTGCTCTTGAGGAATGTAGATTGTTTATACTTTGTTGAACTTCTAAAAGCTAGTAGCCTACAAGCTTTACCTTACTATGAAACTTATTGTTCGCTTGATTGACATTTAGCTGAGGGCTACTAAAGACTTTTAGGTTTTTGATTTATCGTTTAGAGCAAGCTTAAGACTAACAATCAAGGTTTCATATTCGACTTGATTTTTGATGTTAGGGAATACAGTTCAAAGAGCTCCCATTAGCTTTTTTTGCTTTGAGTTGGGGAGAATAAACCCTATTCCACAAGAACTTTTATTGGATGCACCATTAACAAATAATTTTCAAGTGCTTGTGAGGCAAGCTTTATTTTACAAGAGTTGCTTTCCATTAGAAAATTAGCTAATACTTGAAATTTCAAAGATGAATAGTTAACAAAACTGATTTTAAATTTATTGAGTTCGATCATCCGCTTTTGTTGTTTATCTAAAACTTTTGTTGTTTAGAGAATGCACTCCAAAGTTGATTAGTTCTTGCATTGATGACATGAGCTTGAAATTAATGGTGCAATTGATGGATTGAGACTATAAATGTAAAAGCTAGCTTCTTAACAAATAAGTGCTTTAGTTTTGTATCCTTCAAATGTGAGAGGCATAATAGATGGAATGTTGAATATTGTTGTCTTCTCAAACCACAAAGGAGTTTTTTGAACTAGATGTAGCAATATAGATGAAAATGGGCTCTTCTACGACTAGGATGCTTAGAATTGGATATTGAAATAAATAGGATCTAAGTTCTTAGAAAGTTTTTCAGTCTTTGGTCTTTTGAACTCTAAGCTTGTTGTAAAGCAACTTGAAAAATAATTCAGCTTTAATTCCTGACTTTGTAATGACTATATATTACTTTACAATTTGTCCAACTAGAGTTGAATGTCTTGATAAATTTTAAGAGACTCATTTTCACCAAATTTTTGACTTTGTTTGAATTAGCTTGAATTCCTTATAAATCATGAAGTTAAAGAATTTTATTGACTATGCATCAAAAGTGCACTTCAAAGGATTTAACCTTATGTTAAACTTTTTGCAAGATTTGAAAGCTTCCTTCAAATCATAAAGATGAGTCTTGAAAGATGTGCTTTTGACAAAGTGATTATCTACGTAGGCCTTCGAGCTTCTAGCCCTTTGACTTTGGAAAATTAAATGTATCATCACTTGGTAAGTAGACATTTTTCAAACTAAAGGACATTATTATATAACAAAATTTTAAAAAGTCAGTGATAAAGCAAGTTTTGTTTCTTGCTTTTTTAACCATTTTAATTTGGTGATAACCAAGAATAGTATTTAAGAAGATAAAACAATTAAAATTGGTGATTCAATCCACAAGATCATCGATATGGGGAAGAGGATAAAAATCATTTGAAATGACATGATTAAGATCATAATCCACACATATAGGCTACTTTCCATTACTTTTCTTAATGAGGATGATGTTAACAAGCCAATCAAGATAATAAATGGAATGAATAAAATTTGCCTCGAGAAACTAGAAGATTTCATTAGTTAACAATAACTTGTTTTTTGAATTTAAATACATGCATTTGGTGAACTTTTGGATGATCAAAATTAACTTGTTGTGACAACGATTGATCTATTCAACGCATGTCTTATGGTGTCCCAACAAAAGTGCCAATATGCTCGGGCAAAAGTTGACGGTGGTTTCTATTTCAAATTCTTTCAAATCAGTTGAGAATTTACATTTTTTTACTAGAAGCATCAAGAGAGAAATATATATAAGGAGAGAGTTTATTAGTGCTTTGATTAGAAGCTTGATAGATAAAGTTTGGGGATCAAGGATACCTTCATGGTATGCAAATAGCATTGGCTTGATTAGAATATCTTCTTGAGCTCGAATGACACCGGTGGAAGAGGTGAACTACACACACAATGGGGACATTGTGACTATCGTCGTAGACTTATTCATGGAAGGTTGATCCAGAATGACCTTATAAGAGCACGAGGCACTTACGACCAAGAACTTTATCATGTGCTTTATTGAACTAGAGGAGTCTACCAATGTTAGATTTAATGTAATAATCTCTTATGGATTGTTTGCATCTCCTAAAAACTTATTTAAAGATTTGATGAAAAGAAGATTTTAGTGTTTAACAAAAAGAAGAAAAGAAGACTCTAGCTGATTAATGCAGTACATCAAGCATATCCAATAAATCTTAGGATGCAAGAGATCTAATTTTATTATAAGCAATGCATTATATCATAAGCAAAGGTTATAAAGGGTCAGAATAAGAGCTTTATTGAGTTTGTTGGTGTGATTGGATTATAATAGGCTATTTTTTAGACTTTAGAACGTTTCTTGTTGGTTTTTGCATGCCTTCTTTTTCTTCGTTTTATTTGTTTTCATACTTCAATGTGCCAATTGTTTTTGCCTTAGTTGGCCGAATCTATGCATTGCATTGACTACCACTTGACCCCTGTCGTACTTATGTAGTTGATTCCTACCTCGATTCATTGCTTTGTTAATTTGAGCTGCTTGTGAGTGTTGTTTTCTAGACCGACTTTGTGCAACTATCCTCTCGTGACTCATTGTGCCCAAATCATCACTCGAGATCTTTAGTTATCATTGCATGTGCACTATGTCACTTGAGATCTTGAATCGTTGTTGTTTGTGAGCTAACCATCGTCAAAGATCTTGTGATTTCCCTCACTTGAAGCTTTAATCCAATGATTTTTTTTCCTGGGCCAAGTTTGCTTGTCGCTATCAGATCTTTGCAAGATCCATTAGCCACTGCAAGGTCCTTGGCGAGAATTGCTTAACTTTGTTAGCTTCCAACTCTTATCAATGTTGCTAGGACTTGTTCTAAGTAGTTGAGCTTGCAAGGGCATAGTTCAAGGCTTCCTTGTTTTTGTTATTGGTCTCGTGTAAACGAATTACCTACTCTTTTATTGGCCACTTGTTCCTTATACATTGTCATTAATCATTTGATGACATCGTGGATTTCATAACGTTCCAACCATCATAATGGTACAAGTTATAGATTGGATTGAAGGATTTGAAAGTTCTCACATTAGAAGGGGTTTATCAGTATAAAGGGACAATGTTGGAGGCTAAAAAGACTACAACTCATGGGATCTATTGTAGAGAGGTACTTTTGAGAACCAAACTGTTTATTGTTGTTCTGTACGACTTTCATTTCTAAATGAACATTAGTCTAGATGCGTTTTGTTATGACTCCCATTAATAGCATGTAGACAACTTAATTTATTGCAATTAGCCTGTCTTACTTTAACTGAACTTATCTTTAACCCATAAGTAATAATTAAGAGAGTGATTTATATATTACAATTTAAATGTAGAATACAAATTATATGCTTAAGCTTTTGAATTTCTTTTGTTAATAAGAATTATTGAGATTACATATAAACAAAAGTTATCTAATTTTATATGCTATTGAATTTCTTTTAAAAAATACATAAATTTTGCATTTTTTCTAACATTGTCCAACTAAAGTTATTTAATATTAAAAGAAAATTTAAAATTAAATTTAATGTTAAATCTTGCATGTATTTAAAAAATTACTTTTCTATCTTGATATTTTTTTTACATATTAAAATTACGTAATACCACCATACTAGAACAAAGCATAAAACTTAGATACCATTAAGATTGGGTTGGACATGTTGCATCGTATGATGGAAAGTTTATTTGATAGGTTGCTTGGCATTGAAGCCACGTTGAATGGTTTAGCTATTTAGTGTAAGGTAACCTTAGATATAGCATTTTAAGAATTATAGAGGTGTTTGAGTGAATATTCATAATAAAGTTAAGATTTAAATATTAATATTTGATAGTGTTTATGGTCTTAATAATTTTTTGGTTGATTAACTTTAGTTGATAATAATATTTTTGGAATTCACAAATATATTATTCAATATATTTGATATTACATAATTATAATTTATTCAATTTTCCTCTAGAATTATTGGGTCTAGGTGTTAAACCTAAAAATTCATTTTTAATAATTTCTCCCAATACTTTTGGAATTTCTATAATTTGTTCTTCCATTAAACTATTCATCTTTAAAACTAATCATATTCTTAAATCAATTTTCTATATTTCCAAATAAGGGAATTGGTTAAATAATTGATTGCAGATTATTTGGTTAAGTCTAAATTTAATATGACTAAGTTTGACTCTAAGATCCATTGTTTTACTCATTCTTTTGAAATAGAAGAGCAATCTAGGTTTAGGTATTTACTTAGATCGTTAATTGGTTCATTTGATTTTTTATCATAAACCAAATCTCAATAATTAGAAGCTATCCTTCTGATTTTATATACCAAGGGTGGTAACATCCAATGTGACCTTTCTGGTTAGTCAACTTCTTGGTCATTTGGTGATCTCGTTGGGTTAGATCCCGTTACTCTAATAACTCCACTATTTTAAGATTGTGGTGAAATTTGTGGTCTTTCACTCGGAGGGAATTGATTTATCATAATGAATTGTTCTAATATTTGAATTAATTCTTTAATTTCTCCGCTTTTTTCCTCGAATTTTGGGGATATGGTTCCATGATTATATAATAACTCTACAACTATGATTGCAGTAGCTATATTATTATTAAGAACATGTTGGTTCTCAATAATTGTTTTCCTTAATTTTGTTATATTAAGACCAGATTCAGTGTGTATCAATCTTTGATACCTATTTTGTAATGGACTTTTAAAGTCTTAGTTTATCTTGAGATGATGTTAAGTTTATAAATCTTTGATTTTAGATTTGTAAGAAGATTTGATATGAAGAGCCTTACATATAATCTACTGGTTATAAGTAATAATTTTTTATTACTTAAATTATCTTAAAGGATGATTTATTATAAACATTTTTGTTTCTTTATCTTTTGGTAAAGTGTTAAGATTTAGGTAAACCTTATATTCATTTTTTATATCTATATATCTTTCTTCTAGTTCTTCCATGATTCTTAATAAGGAAAGTGTAATAAGAAATAATATGTGAGAAACAGTAAGATATTTGCATTTATAGTCAATGCTCATACTATGCCTCCTTAATAGGAATTTTGGCTGATGGCGTACCATCATTGGTTCTTAATTCTTTTGAATGAATTCTTTTGGAGCATGGATTCTCCGTTGAGCATTCTTCAGCCATTGAGTCCTACGCGTGACAATTCATTTGCCAAAACATTAGCTTTACTTGATATATTTTTGATTTCAAAGTTGTATGCAGAGAATCAAGTTTGCCTTTGCATAAACCTCTTGTTGGGAAGACTATTTTATAGTCCTCTTAATGAAGGATAGAGTAACCTTATTATCATCTTTTTTACCAAACATTTTTGGTTAAAATAAATTTTAAATTTCGTAATTGAATATTTTATAGCAAAGAGTTCCTTTTTAATTAATATATTAATTATTTTCAGAATTTTTATAAATACCGGAGGTATACATACAAAGTTATTCTTTTTCTCTTCTTGCCTTGAGAACTGCTCTTGCTTTTTTAGAGGCATCTGTATCAATTATTAAGAAGTCGTTTTCTCTTAGGAAAGAGAGAACTGGGAAAAATACGATCTTAGATTGAATAAACTTTAGATGTTCTTCGTCTTTTTTATCCCATATATAAAGAGTATTATTTTTTAATTTATTTTGGAAGGGATTTCGTAAGATGGCTAGATCTTTGATAAAAGGTTCTACACAATTAAGGCATCTTAAGAACCTTTGCATCTCCTTTTTATCTGAAATTTTTGCCCAATTACATATTTTCTTTAAAATGTGGTCTTGTAATTGGATTTTTTCTTTTTTGATTTTTAATACTTAAGATTTTTTTTCTTATTGGATAAATATAATTTTCTTCTCAAAGAGTGTACTTCCATGTTTTATTGCTTTTTGTACAAATAAAGTTAGTTTTATATATTTTGTAATAATTTTATTGGATATTAATATTTCATCAACATATATTAAGGAAAACTTATTATAAATTTTAAATATATTATCCATCTTTCTTTGAAAAATTTGTGAAGGATTTTTACGTCCAAATGACATTACCAGCCATTGGAATGTCCCTACGGACAGTTGAAAGTTGTTAATTCTTTAGAACTTTTATAGATTTTGATATGTCAAAAGCTAAATTTACAGTCAAATTTGCTAAATTATTGTGCATCTTAGATGTTATTAATTAAAAATTCTTTATTAGGTAAATACTACCCATCAAATTTAGTACTATCATCCTACTTCTAGACATAACCTATTTTCTATTAAGAAGACTGATTGTAATAAATTATGAGAGAGAACAATTATGTGCTCAAATATAATGTGCATATTATGTTGCATTTATTAAGTCAATTTTGAAGGTTTAGCTTTCTAACTATTTGATTTGAAGTCTATTATTTCTCAAAAAAAGAAGTTATAGTTCTCACAATTAGTGGACCTCCAAATATTATCCAACCAAGGATGCGAATTAAAAGAAGGTTGGATTTAATGATCTCAGGGAAGTATTTCTTGATAGATAATCCTTGCACTTTTACACAAAAAAGTGTTCCAATTGACTGCCATGGAGACGATATCTTTGTAGTGTCTCTTAAGTAATTAGAAGAGCTTACCGATATTGTTCTGGAGGCGGTTCCAAATGAGTTGTCTCTCATAGGAGATATTCAACATGCTCTTAATTTAGATGAATTCCTTAGAAAGGGATTTTTATAAGAAAGCTTAAGCTCGTGTGTTGTACCTATTTTATTGACATGTAAAAATGATAAAAGTTGAAAGATGTGTGTTGATAGTAAGGCAATCAATAAGATTGCAATCAAGTATAGGTTTCTCATTTCTTGACTACACGATATGTTGGATTTGATTTTTTGTGTCACTTAAGCTTCAAAAATAAATTTTAGGAGTGGGTATCTTTAGATTAAAATTATACTTGGAGATCAATGGAAGACAAATTTTAAGATGCTAGATGGATTATATGAGTGGTTAATGATGTCATTTGGATTATGAAATGTTCATAATATTTTTATAAAATTGATGAATACAATCTCAAAACCTTTATTAGAAGATTACTTGTGATTTACTTTGATAATATTTTAACATATAGTTTTGATGAACATACTCAAAATATCATTAGAATAGTTAAGGGTAGAAAAAGTATTTATAGATTTTAAAAAATTGTTTTAATTATTAAGATTGAAGTGTATTTCTTAGACTTAGTTGTAACTATTGAAGTCTTCCATTAGATCTGAAGAAGATGAAGGCAGTAATAGTTAGGCCATTTTCTAAAAGTTTGATCGAATTTTGTAGTTTTTATGAGTTAGTCATTATTAATAGAAGATTTATTAAATATTTTATTACAATAGTAGTTTTAGTAATTGAATTTTTGAAGAAGAATAATTTTTATATATAAATGGAGTAGATAAGAGTTTTATTCAGACTAAGATCTTAATTACTTCATTTGTATTCATGAAATTACTAATTTTTTTTTGAATCATTTGAAGTTACTTCTAATGCATCAAGAATTATAATCGATAGAATTTTGAGTCAAGAAGGGCATCCAATAGCTTATTTTTATTAGAATATAAATGATGCTAGGTTAAGTTTTTTTTTTACTTATAATAATGAATTTTGTGTTGAATTATAGGTTTTGAGATATTGGATATATTATTTATTTTATAAAAGAATTTACCTTGACCACTAATAATCATAATTTGAAGTGTATAGAATGTCGAATCATACGCATGCAAAAATGGGTTGAGTTTTTATATGAATATTCTTTTGACTTCAAACATAAACTTAGGAATCAGAACAGACCATCTTATGCATTATCTCGAGTAACATTAGCTGTTCTTTACTTGAATTTAATATTCAAAGTTTTGATTGACTTAAAGATGATTATTTAACTTTTCTTGACTTTTTATGTGATTTATGAACTAAAAGGCAAACTTATACATTCACTAGACTTTTTTCATATGATCATGGATATTTATTTAGGGGAAAAACTATATTCTTTGGATTTTGTTACTATATTTGTTAATTATTGAATTATGTAAAAGAAGATTAATAAGTTCTGTGGACTTTGATAAGGTGATTAGTTTAGTTGAATCTAGGTTATTTTCGTTCTCCCTAAAGAAGAAAGAAGAACGTGGATAGAATTTGATCCTAATGTAGAGTGTTTAAGTTAGCAAAGAATGCTAAATAAAGATTTGATAAATGTGTGTCTGTTACCAATTCTTAGTAGATCTTGGGAGGGTTTATCCATAGAGGTTTTGTAGAATTGCTACATACTAGATGACATTGATAGAATCTTTGTTGTCGTTAATAAGTTTTTCAAATGACATACTTTATTATTGGCTAAAATCTAAAGATTCATTTCATTTTGCCAAACTATTCTTCATGGAATTTGTTAAGTTACACGGGTTGTTAAATCTATCATTTTTGATAGAGATTGTGAGAATAATTTCATATTTTTTAAATACTATGTAAATTATTTATGGAATGAAACTGAAATTCATATTTATATTTCACCCTAAAACAGATAGCTAAATTGTGGTAGTCAATAAGATGCCAAGGAGTTCTTAAAAAAATTTTGTTGGTAAGATATTGATTATTAGGATTTACACTTACAACTAAATTTACTTAAAATAACATTTTCTTTACAACCCCAAATAATCAACATTTGAAATAATAAATGTTTAGAATCCTAGGAAGCCTTGATGGATATCTATATTTATCTTTATTCTCATTCTACATTCTTACTGGTTAATTTTTTAGATGATTTAGCCACATACAAAATGGCTATGTCCACCCTCATCTATGAAAGACTAGACTTGTACAAACAATTATTTTTTAATGAATGATAGGTATGTGAAACACTTTCAAATAAAGATTAAGACGAATCAAATCAGCTTAAAAGAGCTATGAGAATAACAAATTTAATAACAATTACAACTTTAATTACAAAAGAAATTGCATAATGAAGTCTATTATCAAAGCAAACCTTTCAAGTGGCATGCTAAATAAATGTATGCATTTAAGTCATCAAAGTTTAAGATGTGTGGAAGGAGGAGGATGCTTGAAATTTATCATAACTTATTTTCTCATCACAAGAATGCTTTTCAAATGGTGTTTACAAAGTCAAGCTTTACTAAAGCAAGTTCTCACTTAGAAAATAACATGAAAGTTGCTTTTTCTCATTCAATTTAAATTTGCATTGTATTTTAGGAAATTCTAATGGATACAAATTAAATAATTCCATATTTCTAATAAGATTAACAAGCCATTATGTGTTTTTGTTTCTGTTTATACAGTACGATTAATGAATTATATTATGTAATACCAAACAAAACACCGATTGTTCAAACCATTAGTCTGTTCGATCTATCTTATGTGCATACTTAAAAGGATTATATTATATGAAAAAAATTCTTTGTATTGCAGTATATGCTTTGATTCCAGTGCTCGCTTATATCAAATCTCTGTAAAACTATGATCGTTACAAGCAACATTGTATTGTACGAAGAACTTCAATTCTTTAGTTGCTTAAGATTCATTTTATATCTCTTTGGTTTGAAAAGAATCATATTGTATGATGATTAATATTATATTATATGATATTTATTTTATGCATTTGCTTAAGTATTATTTTCATGTTTCTGGAATGATAAATAATATGCCATATGATAAGCGGCATCATATTATATAATGATTATGATTCTCTACATGATATGATCTTGTCTGATTGTCAGACATTGTATTGTACGAAGTATTTGATCTTTATAATACCAACTTTTTATTAATTAAGATCGTATTTATATGATGCAGAATATGTACAAATGTTAACTATTTAAAATATCTTAAGTACACGAATACTCGTACAAGTGTAGTATTGTACGAACAACCTAACACTTCTACTCAATCTGTAATCGCCAAGTTTGAGTGCTTGTTCTATCAATATATATGATTTAGTTGTATTGTATGATAAGATTATCATATTATACAATTAGTATGCTTTTAGTATTTTGAAACTTACATTGTTTTGATTTCACTTTGTACTTGATTCTAACATCACCTATGTTGTTTAAATACATTTTGCTTATTGTGAAAGTTAAATTTACTAAATATTGCATGCTCATGATATATGCATAGAAACAAGTAATTATGCATAAGTATGGATCACATGATTTATGAAGCATTAGAGTGATTATGATTTAAGTTTCACATGAGAACATTACGTAGGTTTTAACAATTTAATCATATCAAAAGTAAAGCCACCATTACAAGAAAAGTTTTTGATTGATGGAAGCATTGTTTAAGATACCTTCTTTATGAGGTCTCATGATGAATCATTGTCATCAACTCTTAAAAAATTATTAACGTATACTTGTCTTGAGATAACAATTTAAGTAATATATTTGTAATTATAATATATGATTTTTGTATCATCAAACTCCCTTAGGGGTCTATTTATAATTTATAATGTAAATGACATATGTTAATTTTGCTTCCATGTGGAGAGTTATAACTATAATTTTGTTATTTAGTCTTAACAATTTAATGATGTGAGAGTTGTGTTTTTTTTTTTGCAATGTGGGCAAGTTTGCTATAGTTGTCAAGTAGCAGTTTAATTGTTGTTGATATGCAGAATCAATTAAAACCTGCAAAACTCTAAATGATGAAACTGAATCTCATGTGTCCAATACATGTCTAAGGAAGCTAAATCGACTCTAATAAAGGGTATGATCTTGACAAATTGGCTTTAAAGGAGTTGCTTCGAGTATCTGGCTTCGAGAGATTGGCATAGAGACTGGTTTTGAGGGATTTGTTTCATGAGAGTGGTCTTGAGAGTTTAGTCTTAAGGATTTGGCATTGAAAGACTACTCTTAGGGGACTTGTCTAGAGAGTCTTAGGTAGAAATTGTTCATGTTCATCATGTGGTTGCTTTCTAAACCAATGGGTGGGTTCAATACGTGATTGTTTGTAACTTTAAGTTTATCATAGCATAAGTAAATCTATAAGGTAGTTGATTGGTTCAAAGTTTCATATGCTTGACTATGGGATACTTCATTTAGGAGTCATTTCAAATTAAAAAGCAACAACCATTAATAATTAGGAGCAAAGACATAGAGTTATGGTAATGTACTCATATGTGATGGGAAGTTTTATGTATGCTATATTAATGTATGAGACCAAATTTTGCATATTTTATTTAAATCATTAATTGTTAAATGTCTAATCTAGATTAATAGCACTAAGTAGTGAAATGGCTCTTGTTATCTAAGAGGAATTTCATATACAAGTTTATACTTATAAAGGAATGACTTCATACTAGAAGGCTCTGTGGATGCCATCTTTGATGGAGATATCAATAATCTAGTGTACTTAATTACGTATTTGTAATTAGTGGTAAACGATTAGTTATAGTCACAGTTTTAAAAGTGGATGGCTCTGTCAACAATAAATATAGAAGTGTATGGCCATTTCAAACGATGGCAAGAAGATGATATGAATGAAAAATCTTTTTGAAAATTTGACAATGAGTAATAATATTTCTTAATTATTGACAGTCAAAGTAATATTTATCTCATGAGAAATCTTGTATTTTATTTTAGGACAAAGTGCATTTCTATTGAAGTAACATCATATTTGATAATTGAATGATGATGGAGATCTATTATTGTAAAAACTTCTTGACTTGAAAAGTCCAAGTGATATATTAAATAAGTTGTTACACTTAGTAAAATAACATTTGTGTTTCACCTTTATAAATAATGATAAGGCAAGTTGTATAAGGAATGAAAAGATTGGATGAAGAGTTGAAGTCAATGAAGCACGTCTATCCCAAACATGATCACTTTCCAAATGGAAGACTATTAAGGTGTGGAGTTTAATCGAGGTTTCTAAAGATGTGTTTGATAAGGTCATATTGGACAAGTTCTATGCCAAGTTCAAATTCCACATTTTTCTTGTTATTAGATTGTACTTATGTAAATTACAACCAAGGTTATGAACGAGTTGAGAACTCGTAATTTTTGCCCTAGGTTATGCTTGTATGAAGCATGATTAGTTGATGTCAAGGGAAGTAGGGGAGAAGCATTTATGGGTACAATGTGCGATGGTGTTGGTTAGGCGATGTTAACGAACCTGGTTAGTGGAATGTGCTTTAATGATGATGTGTAGCTTAAAAGGTATATAAAAGGGAATAAAATTGCATAGAAGTAACATGCATATGATTGGAAACCCTAAGTGATCTAATGCCTTTATCACTTATCAACACCATAAGACATGAGGTTTGGCTATTGATGAGAGTGAAGCTTGAGATCTAAGCTTGTGGAAGAGATGAATTTTTTTGTAATTTTTTTGATTTCTAGAGAAGATCTTTTGAGTGACCATGGTTTTTTTGGATTTAATGTTTTGCTTGTGAAGATTATTTGTCTTATTTCTATGTTTTGGGCCTATTTATTGTTCTTTGTGTTCTCAAAGACAACTGAAGTGATAGATAACATGTTGATTATTGGGAACTATTATTGAAGAGAATCGTTTTGGAAAATCTGAGTGATAAACCAACCAGGTTTTCTATAATCAGCAAAATAACCTTATTTTTTACCACAATAAATGATGAAAAGGCAAGTTGTACAAGAACTATCAAAGGATCGGATGAAGAGATTAAGACATAGTCAAGCATGTCTATTTATGGCATGAACAGTCTCCAAGTGAAAGATTGTTGAAGCATGGTATCCAATTGAAGCCTCTAAAGACTTGCTCAAACTTAATGAGGTCATTTTGTGCAAGTCATATGCCAAAATCAAAAGAGGTTGTACTCAGATTACTTACCGTTAGTGTTATGACAGTAGAGAATTCATTGTCGTTCTTCCAAGTTGTACTGGTGGATTTCAAGTCAAGAGGGGGAGAAGCACATGTGGGTAGACATGCAGTGGCATTAGTCTTGTCCGTAGAATGTGCTCTGATGATGACACGTGGCTGAAAAGTAATATAAAATGGAAACAAATTGATCATAAGCAAAAGATGCACATGATTGGAAGCTCTAAATAATCTAATGCTTTCCTGAGGTATGGAGACCTTGAGGTGAGAGTTAGCTGTTGATGAGAATGAAGTTTAATAGTAAGACTTGTACAAGAGGGGAATCTTTTTGTAATGTTTTTTTTTTTTTTTTTTTTTTTTCAGATTTGGTGTGAATTTGCTATCATATTACTGTGTTATTTGTTTCTCTGTTATCGTTCTGTATTAATGAAGAAAACTTCTGAAGTGGGAGATAATAGGTTGGTTGATTGTTGAATAATTGATCGGAGAAGTTTTCGACTATTTTCTCATAGTTTTTCATTAAGAATCGACCAGTCACGCTGTAAATCATCACACAACATACCACTTTGAAAAGTTTAGAAAATAAATGCAAATCAAAGTTCATTTCTTTAAGAGATCCTTGGAGTAAATCCATGTTTCACCCATTGTAAATCTTAGCTTTCATTACACTATACTTTCTTGATGTGCCTTAATATAAACTTCGAGATCGATATTCTGAATATTTTTTCGCTAAAATTTTCAGGGATCGTATTGATGCTTTGATGGATGACCTCGTTATTACTGCTAGAAAGTTAATGGAAGCAACTTCGAGAGAGATCGAGAAGTGGAAATGATTGTGGTATCATTTTGTTTAGGGCATTGAACAGATTTGAAGGTACTGTCTTCTGTTTCTTCAACTTTAATTCTGATACAGCTTTTTAAATGGAGTCAGCTTAGCTATGGACCTGCTCTCGTTTGATTAGTAAATCCAATATGAGCTCAAGGCCCAAGTTTTTGAAGTATTATGATCTCACTTGGATGAATTTTATTAGAACTTGAAGAACTTACAAATGCATAAGAAAAGAAAAATTAGGATTCTCACTTAAAACAAAATTGCATTTTTTTTTTTTTTTTTGTTTTGCTGATGATTTGCAGCACAAAGCAAACATGAATGGACAAAGTAGAGTTAAAATCAATACCAAGCAGGTGGGGAGTGCTTCTTATGAACGCAAACAAATCATAAAGTCTTGGTTGAACTTGTTTAGTGCAAGTGGAGTTTCAATGCTTAAAAAGAAGTGATCTTTTCGAAACAGTGGTCGCTAATCTTTCACTCGAAATGATTTGGCATTTCATCTTCTTTGAGCAAACGATGGAAGCATCATCAAAGATAAGTTTTTAATTTGATTTGATGGATTGAATTCAGTCGTGAAGAGAATACTTGGTTTCAAAATTTTAAAGACAAATTAACTTACCGATCTCGACTTTGGCTATTAAAGTTGTAATTTAATTTTCATGCTGAAATGTGGCATTTTTATCTTTTGCATATCTTTTATTGACTTAATCATTTAAGATAAGATGAATATATCTTTTTAAGTAAATTAATAAAATTGTGTTCATTTGAAGAAGCATCTCAAGTCAATGACTTATGATATTAGATTAAGTGTAGTGTAGTTGATGCTTCCCATATTTGTTGAAAAAAATGTCACATGTAGAAGATCAAAATATAGACTTTGCTATCAGTATAAGAATTGTGAGATGTTATTACTAAATGCCACATTGAATATGTCAAGGAAGAATAATGAATGTAAGAGCAAGAGAAAACTTTGGCATAATATCAAATAAAAGATGTTACCGTGATATTTCTAATTTATTAGAGTGTTGTAAAAAGTTTATTCTTTTGAATTATCAATGCAATTAAATGGAAGGAAATGTGAGATATATTATGAGACAAATTTCATGCATCCAAAGAGTGATTATAGTGAAGTTTCAAACCTTACAAAGGTAGTTTTAAAATTTTCAAATGGAGTTGGATTAATGTGAGTATTAATTGAGGGTTATTGTGATCATAAATCAGATACAAATCAACAATAAAGATTCTCCAATCAAAATGTAATTAAAAATATTAATTAAATTGCTTGCAATATATGAATATATTGTTGCTACAATAAAAGAATCGAAATGTTGTTTTTGATACTTTTGATTCAACAACTAATAAGTTTATTAGTCTCAAAAAGAAGGGAAGTTGGAATGTATAATAAAAGTGTCTTATAATGAAAATTGAGTTTTAAATCTCAAAATCTTTTTGAGTTGAAAATATTATTAGAAAAAATATTTCACGAGACAAAATGTGTAGAAACAATGAGAAAATTTTAAAAAATCAGATTTGAGTATAAAAATATGATTATATTAGGAAGAATTATAGATCTTAATATATTAATTAAAAAAATTCTCAAAAAAAAAAGATAATTCAAAAAATATTTTTTATTTCATATCACAAAAAAAAATAAAAGATATGAATAACTATTATACAAATCATACAAGTGATAATAAAAAAATATTTTAAGACATGAATATGTCATGAAATCAAAATAAGTATGAGAAATTATTCTTTGTTCATGTCATATTACACCTAACATTAAATCAATTTAAATACTGATAGATACACAAATGTATTGAATTAACTGGTTAAAACATAATGAGCAATAATTTTAGTAGACTCGGCACAAAAAAAATAAATGAGGATGACGATAAAATATTATAATCTATAACTTAGTTCTCAATGGAACAATCAAATAAAATATTATAATCTATAAATATCGCGGGAGATCGAATGTTGGGGATCTTGAGCTTGTCGACTCCCGCGTTCCTTGGGAGCTCCATGGCGGTGACCTCGTCGGCGGGCAAGAGGAGGATTCTTCGCGTGCTGTTGGTTTTGATCTGGAGAGATAACCCTCTCAGGCATGCCCAATTCGACTTCGGTCAACTGTAGGCTTACCAGCTTAAACCTTCCACAATAATGGCGTCTTTATCCGTCGAGATGACGTCGATCGCCGACGGCGGACCACTTGGATTGAGGCTTCAGAAGACAGTTCTCCAGCGTTTATAAGTTAATAAATTATTTTAGGTGATAATTTTGAAGCCAGATCACCCATTTTCATTCATAAAATGGTTGTCATTACATATTTATATATATATTATTTATTTATATATGTATATATAATATTTTGAATAAAAAATATATATTTAACATAATTAATTAATTCTACAATCTGCCCTAGCCCTTGGTGATTTTCGATTCTATAGTTTTTGATATTCGATTCCACTAATAATATATAAATACAAAAGTATTTAAATATCTCGTATAAAAATAAATATTTATTTTGTCCGTGTAAAAGAAAATCAATATTTTATCTAAATTTAGCATTCTCATTTAGATTTTTTTTTTTTAAAATTTTTAAAAGGTATCAAACGGAAATCAATCTTGACATTAACAAGATCACATCCTCCCCAGCGCAGGCTCGAACCCACATCATCCTGCGATCCCATTGGCTTTCTTCTCAAATGCCGTTCTGTGGGTTCAACTATGTCTCTGCATGTCGAATCCTTTTCCTTAGCCATGTTCCACAATCAGTGTTCACAAGATTGGTAAGACTTCATGCTTTCGATGTGCCCAAGAAGCCAACCACGAGATCTGCAAGCTTTGGAAGGCATGGACATGGCGAAATGATGGCATATCTCAAGGCAGGTATATTTCTCTCAGATTTTGCATATATGTAGTACACTGAAACATTGCTGCGGATGCAATCTGTGCTGCTTGTTTTATGGGAGAGGAATGCTACTTTGTGCAACATTGAGGAAACTGCAATTACTCTGGGTGCTACAGGACCTTGGAACATGCAGCTATTTCCTTGAAGCTACAGGATTGATGGGTTAGTGATTCAGAGGGAATTCCTTTTGAGAGATGAGGTGGTTCTTATATTTTCAGGAATGTCTTCAAAATTAGAGATACCTAACCCTAGAAAGTAATATTGTCTATCAATTGTTGCTTTGGTTATTCCATGATATAACACCTATACTTGTATTTTCTCTATGTTGAATAACACATGACAAGTGCGTTCACATTGAGAAAACGTTTTTCATTGAGGATTGTGAATTCTTTTCTGTTGTTCTGTTTGATGTGCAGGAAAATTTTTACTTCTGTCTATGAGCAATCTTTGATAGGCCTCATTGCAGTTTTCTGTTAATAGTTAAATGCATTCGAGTATACCATAGGTTTAGAGGAATTTGAGAATTTTCTAGTTTGTACTGCTTGCTCAATGGACGATTTCTGCCGTTTTTGAAGATAAACTAAATTATCTACATGTGTGTTATGTGAGGCATTGTTTCCCTCATACTCTTAGATGCTTTTAGCTACTTATTATTTCTTTTAAATATATTAATTCATGTCACCTTTGCATTAATCCTTCATTTTAGTTTCTGTCAATTTGCATCATCTTGTTTTGTTGGATATAGTTATTTTATGAAATTTAAAGCTATAATTTATTGAACTCTAATATGGATGCAACAGGCATTTACGTTCTAGAAGGATAGAGATAGAAGTGGGAGATGGAGTAGAATAAGAGGAAGGGAGATGAAGAAGAGGCAGATAAGGAGTAGAGGCATGAGTTTGTTGAAAAGTTAAGAGCATGATATCCACAATAAGAGATGAATTGTGAAAATTATAGAGTCAAATAACGTTAATAAATCGCAATGAGAGTCTTTTCTAATCTTAATTATTCTGATAAAATTACTCTTAGATAATCTTGTTTAGTTTTCAAAACACCTTGTATAAGAGTGCAAGTAAGTTAAAGGCACAAGAGATTGTGATTCGATGCAAAATTGAATTTATATCAACCATCAATCAAAAAACTAGGAAATACACGAAACATTAGGTCAAATGATCTTATATGCACCTGTTTAGAAAAGTTTGCTGGACCAGTTGGATAAAAGTTTATATTAAAAGACTAATAAAAGAACATGTATAAAGTCCCAATAATATGACAAAAGAATCGAATATAAAGCTCAATACAATGGTCTTATAAACCAAGCCCAATTTAAGTAAGGGACACATTATAACGATGTTAAAGTAATTCAACAATATATGTAATATTGCTCAATGAAGCATATGAAAACTTACAACTTAATCAATGAAGGTTGTGAAGAATGATCAATAGCAGAAGCTACAACCTTTTTCTCCTTTTCTTTTAAAAATGAAGATGTTCAAGTGATGCTTTACACAAAAGTATGTTAAATAACACTAACCTTATCTCCTATGTTTGGATGCCTTTAAATAACCTTTAGAATACTCTCAATAACTTCAAACTCCGCTCAAACGACTATAATGAACTGTTATTTATAATGAACTGACCGTACTATTCAATCCAAGGGATCGTAACACTAAGAGTATCATCCAACTTAATAGATTTGATTGATTAATTCATTTTTAAGCACACAATGAATTGTACTAATAAAATGAGGATATCATACTTGAACTAAAACACAAACTCTCTTTGTCTAAAATTTAAGCTCTCAAGGTTTTGTTGCACTATATGTAATCATACACAAAGATAAGTTCTATGACTAACTCACATTGGTTATAAATGATTGTACTCATATGATGGTGAATGTACTTAGATGATGCAAGTCTATTCAATTAATGATCAATCTCAAACTATTTCTATTGGGAAAAAGGATATTGTACTGGTATGAATGTGGTACATACTAGCATGTTGAAAAATAACTCGTTCACCACCTAAATCTTAAGCTCTCAATATATTGATGTATGGGTCGTACATGTACAAAAGTGATAATCTACTTATATGACAATACAAAAAGTTGTTCATATTATCATTACTCAATCCAATTTCTTGTCTGATCCTATTAAAGAATGCATTGTACAAATATGAAATGTAATATGGTATTGCTTGAAACTCAATTACTCTAAACTTCAATATAAACACCTCTCAAGTAAATCAATTATGTATTTGTGCGATAAAAGTATCATATCTGTACGAACATTATGATTATTGCGTATAACTTAGAGTCCCTCTTGACCCACTCACTATTTGATCCTATATGATAGCAGTCGTCTTGTACAATAATGATATTGTAGAAGTATGATTAGTACAACCAATGTATACCTCTTTCAATTCATTTATTCTTAAATTTCTACTTGATTATGCAATAATAATTAATGCAATCTATTATATATAATGTCTTAAAATAAAGAATATATATGTAAACAATCTAAATGAAATGTATATTTTAAAATAAGAATATATGAACAATATGAATGAAGAGATGATTTGAAATCATTTAAACACTCTTATTCAAGTCTTACCAAATCTTAATGTTTCAAGAAAATTGTTATAAATTTTAACAAGTTAATACCAACAAAATTGACTCAATAAAAATTTTCTCCATGTGATATTTGAGTTCGTGTATTTCTCTCGGTGCTAGTTACAGTTTACACCAAAATTTTTTTGATAAACTTGAGTCAATTGATCAAATTTTTTGCATGATTGACCTATTTGACCTTGAGATGCATGATTTAAAATCACTAAAAAATCATTAATAAACTAATACAATAGTTTTGTTGTCAAACAAATGGTATAAGGATCAAGAGTTTAATAGAGTATGATTTTTATTTTATATGATTTTTATGAGAAAAACAAGTACTTTTTTGAAATAATTTTGTGTTCTTTTAAATTTCATATGAACTTCAAATCCAATAACACATTAACAAAAAGAAAGATTGCATAAGAAATTGATTTTCTTTGTTTCACGCATTCTAATCATATACATGATATGTTTGGCAACACTTCATATTTATACTTTAGGTATGCATTTTGATAAGAATTTGGTGATTGCTTGTAACAATCAAAATATTATCAAATTATTAGTTATCTCATTCATCTTATACTAGATACTCTACATTTTTGTTTGAAAATTGAATTTACATACAAGTTAAATTATTGTAATTGGAAATCTTTAGAAAGAGTTTTCATGTTTTTTTGAAAGGAATCATATATTATTATATTTACTACAGTTGTTTTTGCATAGTACTGAAAGATTTAGATTTTGAAACCATTGTGGGTTTGTGTATTTACTTCTTCTATTGGTGCATTATAGTAGCAATTAAAGAGAAAACTTTAGATTTTAGAATTATTATAGAAGCAAAATACAACATTCTTCACCTTTGCTACTATTGAAGCTGAACGACTTAAACAATTTGTAATTTTGTTCAACATTTATTGAAAATCTTGTATCTTTTTTGATTAATTGTAATAATTAAATTATAATAGCAATATAAAAGAGTTTATAATGAAATGGTAATAAAGAAATCATCATAAGGTATAATTTTTAAATTACAAAATTTTTACTTATCATTTTTTTGCTATGAGAAAAAAATGTTAATTAATTAATAAAAGGAATGGGAAAAACGTTTTATAGAGTTCATCATAGAGAATATATTTATAATCATTTAAATAGTCATCACAATCAACACTTAATCATTACATTAGAAATACCCATAACCAAAGGTTTAATGTTATGAAAAAGAAATTGATATTTAAACAATTTTGTATAACTGTGAGTAAATGCATGTGCTAAACTACGATGAAAAGAAGGATGAGCGAGTCTTTAATGAGTTCAATGGCAAATTTTGCTATATATTTAAATTGTAATATGTCCTTGAGATTTCGCTTATATAAATGTTAAGTATAAGGTTACTATCATGGAATGTTAACTAGGTGCTAAAATATTTTTGAAACACAACTTTGTACAACTTGTCCATATATGTATCAATTGGATAAAAATTCAAAATACCTTATTTACAACTTCAATTACAATGATCATTATTTTTGTTAAAATTTTATATATATTAAGCATGATTCAAACCTAGAAAGTACCTAAACCAAATTTATAATAATATTTAGACAATTCTTTAATATTATTTAATATTTTTATATTATATTTTGAATGCATAATTATTATAATTAAAAAATAAATAAGATAAAATATATATTTTTTTATTAAAATGAAGGTTTTTTAAATCATTAAATCCCATTTTTTTAAGAGATGTTGATGCCAATTGAAGGTTCCCAAAGGGTTTAATGGTTTGGTTGTCTAGTCTTATTGCTTGGAACATTGCGTTGCTTGTTGTATTATAATAAGGAATTGAGTAGTGCAGTGAAATAACTAAGACATTTTGAGAAATTGAAGGTTTCTATTCAATTTTATGAATTCCTCTACTTTTATTGAGTTTTCCTTGGATAACAAAAGATAGACACTTGGTTCAAAATTCTACTAATCATTTGTGATGCACACGTGATGAAAAAAATGAGGCATATTGCATCTTCAGTGTTAAAGAGAGATTTACAAATGGGTAAATCTAAGGGCTTGATCTATTGGAAGGATAATATCATTCTTATGTCTCCTAATCAAGCTAATTATATGTCATTTTTTTTTTCTTAGTTCTTTGTTTGAGTGTGGTTTGCTCTTAATATACCTTAATTAGAAGTTATGATTTAGGACTTACTTTTCACAACACACCTTCAAAAGTGTACAAAAATAGCCAATATAAAGGTGACATTTGTTTCTTTTAGAATTATAATATAATTGATACAATGGTTTTATGCTTGTTGTAGACTGTAATAACTTTTTTGCTAAAGTGTGTTATATAAGTAAAAGGTAATCCTGGAATGACAAAAATCATCTGCATGCATTCACTATAAGTTTTTTAGCAGATGCTTTTGTGTATATATTAGCAATTCAGATTCCATGGGAGATTGGCAAGGATTGAAGAATTGAAATGGCATGACAGTACATTTGAAGGTAAAATGCATGTGTTGAAATGTATAAAATTCTTTTATCTGAATATAATTTTTATTGTTCAAAATCTTTACCAACAAGTTTAAGTAGAAGGAAATTCTGGAATGACAATTTATCTGCATGCATGCACTAAAAGTTTTTTAGCATATACTTTTGTGTATATATTAGCAATACATATTCCATGGTAGATTGGCAAGGATTTAAGAATTGAAATGGCATGACACTACATTTGAAGGCAAAATGCGTGTGTAGAAATGTATAAAAATTCTTTATCTGAATATAATTTTTATTGTTCAAAAACTTTTACCAACAAATTTAAGTAATCATCAAAATTGACTATGATACTTTTGCAATAGAAGTTGAACTAAAAGATTCATTTATAGACTTGGATATTTCTGTATGGGTTTCTGATTGCTATAATGCTAAGTGACAAACTAGCTCCTTAAAGCATGGTTAAAAGTCAAGAAATAGTGATTAACTTGTCCTGACATGGCGCACTCTTTACTGCAAAAGTTCAGAAAAATTACAATGCCAATAACCAAGATTACACTTAGATTCCATTTATCCGAAGAAGCTTGTGTATATCTTGCATCAATAATTCATTATTAAACTTGAAAAGGCATATCCAAATCTTTATGTTACGTGTCACCTTTTGTTTCATATCCAAGATGGAGAGCTGTTTGATCTTGATGGTGTGAATAATGAGGTGCTGCTTCCAACATGTTGACATGGTAGTAATTTCTAGAGTCAAAAGTTTGAAGGGCCTCAAAATCAGTTGCTACTTGTACAATAGTCTCTTGTTGTGCTCGTTCATTATCTGCAATCTGAATAAAGCATAAGAAATATAAATTTTATTGTGGGAGCACGATTCTGTTTTTTAATAACTTTCAAGAATTATCGATAAAAGTGATTGATAATGTCGAAGAGGGTGTGCGAGAGGGTGGTGGAGGTAGATGAGGAAGGAGGACGAAATAGAGTGGGTGAGTTAGGGAGGTTATGGTGGAGAGATGACAAAATAATGGACATATAAGTTTTATCAAAAGGAAGGAAGACAAAACACAAAATATTCAAGTTTCATTGAAGAAAGCAAAGACAAAATAGAGGATATTTATATTTTGTTGTGTGGGCATAGTACTTTTTTTCACAACTTTTGAAATAGCTTATAAGAGTGATTGATTTTGTTAGAGAGGTGGTGCTGGGGATAAGGAGAGGGAGATTGTTTGAGTGGAAAGAGAGCAAGAGGGTGGTAGAAGAAAGAGAATGAAATGCAATAAAATGCATAATCATCTAAATTACTTATATACAGTACAGGAAATTTACTTGTTTGGAAAGTGCAAGAAAAATACCCCATCAATTTCTTTTTATTGAGCTCATTATAAATTTCATTTTTCCTTTTATAAATATTTATATTCTTTATTAACTAAGAACTTCTAATAACTAAATATTTAAACATTATATATTTTTAATGTCATACCATGCGGTGAGTTCACATATGACCACTCCTATAATTTAACCATTTGATTATTTTAGATTGATCAAATATTTACTTTTTTGCTTTTTTTCATTGTTTTTAGGTTTTCATAAAAATCCTTGTTCATTTTTTATTTCCTTTTTTCTGTTATGTTTGTTTATTTATAATATATTGATTGATTCTTTATAATTAAATATTTGTTTTAATAATATTTATTTAACTTTAAAGCATTGTGAATCTTATAGCTTTCCTTTAATAAAAGTTTTTTAAAATTTGTAATCCTATTTTCATGAAAACATCATTGTCTTTGCAACATTTCTTTATTACGTTTTAGTGGCATCTATATACTCTTATGTAACAAGTTTATAAAAAAACTTTGGTGGCTTTCATGTTTAAAATATGTTTTTTTTGTAAAAATCGATAAATATTTTCTCGTACATGGGCCCACTTGATTGAATGAAGTTTTACACTATTATGTTTTTCAAGTAGTGTTAAAAAATGGGTTATTTGAAATTGAAATTTGTTTTCTGTGTAATAATTTGAGATAAAAATCTAAATTGAGTTGGTCATACAACCATCCATTGGCCATCAGCAAGGTGGGAATTAAACCCCTACTTCTTTCATGTTTATATTCCAATGCTAGAGGGATCATAATCAACTATTGGCCACTAATGTGTCCATTGAGATGATACACCCTTTGTCACATATGAATAGGCCTTCCCAAGCACTTCTTTAACTTAACAACCCTAAGTCTCCCCCTCCCTAAGTTCTCTCAACCTTCCTTGTGCCTCCCTAAGCCTTCTTTGTGCCTCTCTAAGCCTTCTTTCCTCTACCCAAGCTTCCTATAGCCCCCATCTTATCCTTTTGTAATATAAATTTATTGTCATCATCATTGCAAATGAATCAAGCTAGCTTTGATAACCTTTCTAAGCCAAATGCTAATCTTCTCCCACTTCTCTCACTAGTCATTCTCCTCCTTTCTCTCTATTTCTACTCAAACTCTAGCTTATCAAACCTTACCAATCTTTAATTGAAGCTGAATTAAAGAAAAGCCATACTAGAACATATCCACATCAAGAATTATTAGTGACATTCCAGTAAATTTGTTGTAACGTTTTTAACAAGTAAACTATCATTTCCTTTGGACCCTTGTTAAGATGTGATATTCTTTGTGGGCAATTATTAATTTTGTTAATTTTGGATGATTTATTTTGATATGACAAAAAATGTTCTTTTGTCTAATAAATTTTCTCACCAATTGTGAAAAGGCTTTACATTGTTGACATCCATATTTCCTTACTAAACAGTTCCATTATTCTAAACACTATATGTGCTCTAAACTTCTGTTTGTGTGATGCTCTTGGCCATTATGTTGGTAAGTGAACCCTTGTAGTTGATCAATGAAAGTGGCTGCTTGATATTCTATTCACAATCAATCCTATGATGGATGCTCTATGGTTGAAATGACATGCTTGGCTGAAGATCTTCATTGCTATGTTTGATTATTTCAAATTTGCTATTTTTTTGCTTCAACTTGAAATGAGGTACATTTGGATGAATTGGATAATTTTTTAACATATGCTTATTGTTCTAGCCTTGTCTTGTACTAGCATGGTGGCGGTTTACAGAGTCACTTGGTCAACTCATTATCATTATTAAATTTTAGGCCAACGATATGTAAAGAGGATGTAGCCTCATAACATAATATAACTTTTGACCTAAGTAAGCCTTCTAAAATTTCTCATCTTCTTTTATTATTTGTACCCTAAATCTTAGGGTCTATATAACTATAAGTTTATCTAAGTGACTTGTTTATATACATTGGCTTTCTTCTTCTTATCAGCTTACAATAGTACAATCTTTTATTATCCTTCTTTTCATGCCTAAATGGATGTCACCTCCTCAACTCCATGATTATGGATCCTACAAGTGGTTGCTTTACATTCATACATGGAGTAAATTCCTTAATGTGTTATATTATTCATATTTAATCGAATAGCTTTAAATTAGAATTTTTTTTTTCAAAATAAGCTAATCTTATTGTGGCATTTGAATCTTAAAGGTGAAAACTTCCACATTTAGGATTCAACTCCTTATTTTTTTCATATAAATTGAACTTTTGCTTAACCTAAGACTTTGTTTGGTATGCATGCTTAACCAAGTTAAGTGATCTTGGTTGACCTTGCTAAACACCAAAATGAGATCTTTTAGCCAAGTAGGTTAGTTAACTCACTTTTTCCACTTAGATTAGTGAACTTCATGGGCTATGCATGTCTCTCAAAGTAACCAATGACTATTATTTTACAATAGTGAACAATTCTAACTCGCCAAAGTCTCTATTGCTTGGCAATTGACTGACAACATCATCACTAGATGCTTGGCCACCTCTATCACCTCTTCTTAGCCATGACATCATTACTACCATAGAAGTCCATGCCACAACCAACGAATGTCACCTTCTCATAAGCCTATCAATCACTGAGTCTTGACTTAACAATTTTACTGTATTGACTTGCTAATTTGATTAGATTGGCAATTCCATCTTTATTTTCTTGCAAGTGAGACTCTTGTTAAGGGTGACTCAACTTGTTTATGATATGACCAAATATTGACATAGTAATATCAATGTTTATTAAATTTAATTATCGTAATATTTATAGTATATATGTATCCTAATTTATTATCTTTAAATTAATAATTGATTTTTTAATAAAAAATAGATTAACTATCTTATGCTCTTAATATTGTTATTTTATTTTAAGTTTCTTAATATAATGTTATTGGAGGGCATAATTCAATTGAATTTTGATCCAAATCTGCATGCACTTGTTTTAGCCATGGATTAGATTTTGGTTGACCCAAACCAAACTCTTTTGAACTAAAATAAATGGATTGATTCTATGCTGAGGTCAACCTAACCTAAATGTGAACCATTTATAGGTCCACCATCAAGGTTCCTAGCTAGTCACTACCTGCTCATCATTGTTCTTTAGAGTTTGCTGCCATTGCTCTCCCATTTTATCTTGTTTTAGCTTATTTGGTTGTCACATGCAAAACCTTAAAAACTCAATTTACCAACCAATCCCATTTTGAGGTTAAATGCCCCCAATTCATATCCTAACCTTAAGTTAAGCACACTTAAGTGTCTTATGTTAATTTGTTCGTCTATGGATTGAGTACCTTAATTGATTGTAAAAGCGCTTGTGCTTGTGCCCACCTAAGTAGTGCATGTTGAGATATTCTTTAGGGGCTTTCCTTTAATACTTTGATTAGTTTACTTCAAGTGTTATATTTTATTGATGCAGAGTTATTAATGGTAGTCTTTATCTCTTTAGGCATACTTTATGAGCATGTTGTAGTTCAGTAGAGCTTAGAATTTTTAATTGGTATTATCTTCTTTTTAATATAATATGTGTATGATTTCATGCATAATAACTTAGTTAATGATAATGGTCTTGATTTCTTTAGACATAATTTAAGAGAATGTTGCATTTGAGTAGTGTTTAGACTTACATTTTAGTTGCATCATCTTCCTTTTTTAAGCATTCTATGTTTCGAATATAAAGCTCAATTGATAGCATATTCTATGGTGCAATTATTCAACTAACTTTTTTCAAAATTGTGGTGTACCATAAATCATCATTGAGTTCCTTATGCATATATCACATATGTAACTCCAGCCTTTGGTCCATCAATGGTCTTGTTCAAATTATATTACTTGACTAATATATTTGCATAAATCATCCTTCAGATTGATAAAGTTAGTACCTATTTTTCAAATTTAATGTGGTCATGATATATTGATTTGGTAGCTCTTTTATACCATGAGTGATATATTGAGATAATGAAGAGTATGGGTTTTATGACTATCTATGTGAATATCATTGTACCTAACGAATTGTTCATGATCCAACTCATGTGTTGAGGTATTTTCTATTCAACGTAGCCTCAGGTTTTTAAACAATATCATAATCTGACATATATAGTGCAAAAACATTCCTTTGCTTTTTGATGTAGAACTATTACTCCTTATCACTCTTCACTTAGAAATCTATTAAGAGGTGCTCCTTGTCTGATTTTTACCCACTTTGGAGCATTAATCATCATAATTACCAACCTTTAATCTCGTAAATCACAATTATAGTATTTGTACCAACACATTATTAATTATTGCATCATATTCAATGTTTTTATCTTTTATGATGAGAAGGCCAGGTTGAGCTTTTACATAGTATGCCATATTTTTTCTTGCTTGCTATTGAAATTCATGCTTTAATTTCTAGCTGTTCATCAATTAGCATGGAGTTTCACGTACAGATTTGCTTTGCAAGTTTGATCATTAAGTTTTTTATTATTCTATTTCATCTTTTTTATTTAAGAAATTTTACATTAGTCAGAAATTTCAAGCACAATATTAACTTCGGTTTTACAACTGCATTTGTGTTTTGGAATAAATTATTTTAAGTTTTGCTTCACTTGACAATTCTTTATCATAAACATTCACTTTATTTTAAATGCATGCCACACCACTTATCATTGATGTCTAATTTGTGTTGTATGGATCAGGGTTAATCTTTTTGCTTATAACCATGTTGTTGGGGCATACTGTACTCCTAATTTGGTGTGTTTCTGTTTGTTTGAAATTATTTTTATTGATAATTATAACATTATTCCATTTAACCTTACTTTGGTGTAGCGAAACAAAATCTTTAATTTGTGTGCTCGTTGGCTTATCAAAATCTTGATTCAAATTGCATCCATCCAGCTGTTAGAATTCAACAGTTTGTGAACGTGTTTTCATTTTAAAAGTTGCTAGATGAATCCTAAGAGATGAATGGAAACCTTGGTTTAACAATGAAGTTGTGTTTATATGATTTGGAGGTTTGAATTATGGAAACAGATTTTGAAGGTCATGATTTCTGTGGTGAAGTGCAACTGAGGAATTGCATGCAGAGATTTCAGCAACTTTAAGGTTCGGAAATTTTACAGTCTGCTCTACCAAATATGAAGCTATAAACATTGTGGAGAATGGGTGTCACATTCATAGAATTGAGATGGCAAACATCCGTGTTGTCTAGAAAGAGTTGCATACTACTCGTAAACCATCTTATTCATGACTTGAAATTATTTTCAATTTAAGTGTAAGTATAATTGTTTGTCAATTTACAAGAACGATAACCAATGCATAGCTTTATGTGGGAGTTGCTTCCTAATCATGACAACCAATCATTGTTGTTGTTGAAAATGTTAAAACAGATATCGAACTCTAGATTCAGAAAAACAAGCATGTTGTTAGAACCATTACCTTGGCTCTAAGATACATATTGTCGTTTTGAAGTTCCACTTCCTGTGTTTACAAATAGAATATTTTCAAATGGGGCTTAAAATAACAAGGATTAGTAAATCTAAGGACAGGAGAAGAGATTACTCTTTTCTGCATGTACTCAATTTCTGCAAAGAGTAGCTCGTGCTGTAAAAGATAATGACATTGTAAGTGTTGGTTCAAGGTGAAGATGAGGAAATAACTTACATGTAGAACTGTATGATGCTTCTTGCAGCTGGGTTTTGGTTTTCTACTTTATCATTTCTGTACTAATTATGATACTTCTTTTATTTTCCTTAACATTTTACCTTTTATCAAAACTTTTTTTAACCATCATTCTGTTGTTTTAGCACTTCAAATGAATGACCAAGTTTATATACTTTCTAACCATCTTTTTTGGTTTTCCATGTTCTTCAATGCTTTCTTCTGCTATTTGGTTGCATAATTTTAATTCTGATTAGCTAAGTGGTGAATCAACTGTTTTGAGATACCCCTACATGTGTGTTGGATCTAATTGCTAATAATGCACAGCAGGAATTTTGATCTGAGGTCTTAACACAAGCAGCTTTCAATCCATTGAAATTTTGAAAAGAAAGAAACTGTCCTCTGGTTGCACTAGCAAATGCTGACTTTTTACTAACATAGAAATCTAATCACTTTAAACACTTAAGGGCCATTTAGCGATATTATCATACAATACAATGCAATTTTAAGGTATGAGTGTTTGGTTTAATGATATTTATAATAGTATTGTTAAAAATTACAATTTTATCACTCAAAAAAGACTTTGAGATGTCATCTAAAATTGAATGATATCTATTTGCTAATCATCTTTGTATTAAAAGATAATAAAAGATTATTTAAATGCATTGAATTAAATATAAAAAAATTTCAAATTTTAAATAATAATAATATCTAAATAATATTCTGATTTAGAGATGCTAATCAACTAAAAAACACTCAAAACCCCCTTAGTTTCTTGAATTAGGATGATGTGTAATGGTTTACCTTCCTTGATCTAATCCTTGTGATGCCTCTTTCAAGTCGGTTTTCAAGCTGTTTGAGCTCTTTTAAAGTAAGGGAACTTAGTCCATCCCCCATTAAATGCCTGGATAATATGATAAAAGCATTTATGTGTTCCTTTCACTTGTGCAAGATATGTAAGTTAATGAATACCAAGTTTATCAATGTGTTAGTATGAGAAGATCAAAAACTTTGGTGCATGGAGACAAGGTTTACCTGTTTGCATTTTGCAATAGCTGAATTTGATGGCGCAATTTTGCTGATTCTTGATGATAGTACTGCTGCATTCACCAAATCAAAGAAAACAAAAACATATTAGGTCAACACTAATGTCAATTGCATTATTCACACCATCTCTTGATAATTGTTTAGGTATGAGGATTAGCATAGCTTCTTATTTGAAAGATGATTGAGGGATGACGTGTTGTTGGTAAATAGAGTCAGATAAAGTTGAATAAGTGTGATCAAAACAAGGTTGACGATAGGCTTTTGTTGGTATGTTGCTATAAAATATATTAGCATTCAGTGGTTTAAGTTATCTGCTTGATGCAGATTACTGGGATGCCCAAATTACTGTATAGTTTCTTTACAAGTAAAGGCAAAACTAAGTATTGGTGTCAGTTCATTAGTAAGAAGTTGTTTATTGGGTTCTTTTGTTTTTTGGGAAGATGCTTATTTGATTAATTTCTTTGGAGATTTAAGACAAACATGCACTAGAGGCAACTTTGAAACTTGTTAGAACTTCAAACGTTACCTAAAACGGTACAATTTTTTTTGTGTAGAATCTACTGGCATTTTGAGTTGTAACTTTGTATTAATAGCTTTGTTGATGTCCTTGATTTTTTTTTTGCTTGATTAAAATCATGAAGTATAAATTAAAATTGATCATGATTGCATCCGTGATCATCCAAGCCAAGTGTTGTTGAGTTAATTAGCGACAAAGAGTTGCAAGATGTCTTGCCATGATGAAGCCAAAGAGTCAAATTCTGATTTGTGAACATTGAAAGAGTAAATAATCCTTTACTATATGTAAAGTGACCTTTCAACTCCTTTGAGGTTTACCTTATGTGTGAATTTATTTTGGGAAGTGTTAATCTAATTATTCTTCCACCTTAGTTATCAATAAAATGTTGTTTAGGCATCTATGCCTCTTTATCTACTTAAGAGTGTGATTGTTAATCTATATTTCCTTAGATGATATCCATTTGTTTAGTTTCAATGGCCCTTTGCCCAAGCTTGATGGGTCAATTAGTTTTTCTGCTCAATGAAACCCTTCTCTCTAGACTAAGTAGAGTTGGTCATACTTGCCCTTAGGTTAGTTGTTACCTTGTCCTCACCGAAGTGCTTAGTTCATTTTTTGTGAACAATTGATCATGATCCCAATATCTTGTTAAAGGCATTTTTGAAAATTTTATTAGGTCGTTGTCTCATGGCAAGTCAATTAATGGGAGAAGCAGTTAGCAGAGCTTACATAAAGAGGAGCCATGAGGGAGAGAGGCGAGGAGAGATAGAGAGAAGAGAAGACATTGACAAAAAAAAAAAGAAAAGAGAAGGAAAATTGTTGTGGAGTAAATTGAAGTTTAGGATAGTGAATTTAAGAGAGTATGCAAGTGTTACTACTATTAAAAGTTGATTAGGAGCTACAAAAATAAAATAAAATAAAAAAGGGAACAAATTGGTTAAAGAGGCAAGTAGAATTTAGTTCTTTTCATTAATTTAATCAATTTTATGTTAGAATAAGAGGCAAGAGTTTAGCTACCATACGTTGTCAAAAGATGTTTTCAATGATTATAATAAGTTTGAATTTGAATGGAGTGAAAATTGTGTTGATTCAAGGTAGTTTGTTTATGAGTGGAAAGCAACGTATTGTATGTTAGTTGAACTTACCATATGTTACCTATAAGGCATCAAGAATTGAGTATAGTTAGTTGGTTAGCATATGATATATTTGAACTTTGTGTATTGTATGATAGAGCTAACATATAATATGTTGTGTTAAAAGATAATATGGCTTAAAATAGGATTATAGAGTAGACGACACGATAGACACAATGTATAATACAATATTGAGAATTTATATGGAATGCATGGTACTTTATGTATTTATATTGAAAAGAATGAGGATGCTTGGAGTTATGTAGACATAGGAAATGTTAGATATTTATATTGAAAAGAATAATTTAGTAACTCATGTGTATATATAGTAATTGTAAGAAATCAAGAGAAAAAAGATTGTGGAGAAAGATTTTTCATATTAAATTCAAGTTAAATCTAATAATTGTGATGTAAATATATTAATAAATTAATATATAATTTATTTCTTAAATGATATGTTTCACATGTTATTTATTATTTGTTTTATTCTGATATATATATGGCATGATTTTTCTAAGGTGTTGATATCTTATCAGTATTTGATTTTATTTGTGATATTTTTATTTATCTAGTTTATATGAAATTGGACGTGCATATATGAAATTATTCATATTAAATAAAATTTGTTTATATGTTAAAAAAAACTAATATTTATATTAGTTTTATGATTAAGTCATATAAATATATTATAACTTGTGAAATAAAATTATTATAACGAAATTATATTTCTCTTAAATTATCATCCTCATATTATATGAATATTGATAGGGTATTGGTTTGAACCCTAAATCTTTATTGACTTCATAATCTCATTAAATAATCGTTAATACTTTTTACAAAGTGATTAAGATATTGATTTGGAAATTCTTACTTCGATGCATATTGGTAAGTTTTTAGTATGAGATCTCATACCTAATATTGGTTTTGAATCTTATGTTGTTATATGTATATAGGTTAGCCCCAAAGGTATATGTCATTTAGATATTTGATAACGAATATAATGGTCAAAAGGAAAAGGAAAAACTAAATTTTAAAAGAATACAACATGAAAATGATATAATTGATTAAGAATAGGACATTTTACATATCTTGTTAGTTTTTATATTATGAATATTGGTTATCATATTATTTTTCTTTCATCAATTTATCATGTTATTTCATACTATTCTTACTTTGTTATCTTATTGAGTTATTTGCTGAGTCTCATAGATTCTCATTAGTATTTATATCACATATTATATATTTATTATACATAGAGATAGAGAGTATGGTGATATGGATGATGATTTTTTGCATTATATAGTTTAATAAATTGAATATTTTATAGTATTTATATATGATATCAATTCATGGAATTATATTGTACATTTTGATGATATTCATTTTAGTTATAGTATTTTATACTTTTTAGTTTGGTTTGATTTTTTATGATATTGATTTCATGATTAGATTTTTTTGTTCAAATGTTTTAATTATAAATATTTTATTTTTGTTTAGAAAATGTTCGTGATATTAAATTGGTTTTGATGTTTTTCTCATCATGAGATTTTTTTTAGAGAATTTATGTATACTTAGTATTTATTTAATTATAATTTAATCTTTAATGATTGATATATTATGTGAATAGGTAAGGTGAGTCATTGATACTCTCTTTTATATTTAGTCTAATTAGTTAATTTTAGTAAAGCTACTCATACTTGATTTTTTTTTATTATTATCTTGTTTTTGTCCAAGTGTTTGTTTCATTTTTTTTTTCATGATCATTTGATAATATTTTTTTCATAATCTTCTTAGGATCAAAGTTTTAAATTCTCGTTAATGTCAATGAATTTATGTCTAATTTGTCACCTTATTGACATCCTTTTTCCCAAACTTGTAGAGCCCATCTATTTGATAAATCCATTTGGCACATCATATCATCATTTTTTTTATATATAATCTCAGTTCTAATCATTGGAAAAAAAGCTCAAGTTCTTTAAACTTTGGCACTCCAATATGCTTTCCTAACTTGCTATGGTTGTCTTAACTCTTTTGAGGGAGCTCCTTCTTTAAAGTTTGTTTTAGAAGCGTACGTGAGACTAACTTCAGCATGTGTGGAACAAAACAAAACTTTGGATTTTAATTAAGAGAGTGAACCTATTATGCATACATGAGCACAGAATGGTTCTCTCCAATGGAGATTATACTGAGCATTCCTATAGGTAAACAAACCTGAATCACTGCACATGCATTTGAATTTCAATATTATAAAGGTATATATGATACGTTTCTCTTATAAAAGAGACGCCTTGGTGTGGAAATGCCCTAGTTTCTATTATTGACAGCATTTGACTATTTGTCTATTAATAGTTAGGTAAATTATAGAAAAAAGCATCAGTTCAAGGGCAAAGAATAGGATGTGCATCTCAAAATGAAAAATTGCTTGTATTAATTTTGAAATTTGGTGCACTATAGATGTTAAAGTATTTGCTCTACAACAATAATTTAAACTATTTTTGTTGTATGGTAATCAACAATTGTAGTTCGAATTAAAGTTGAAAAAAAAAGTATTGGTTTAAAGTGCTGCTAAAGAACTTAAAGTATTGTTTTTCCTCTAGTTTGATCATTCACCACTTGCCTTATTGTCCCTCCATGGGGTGTTGCAATTGGCTTACCATTACTTCTTTTTCTACTTTCTTTTGTTGCATTTTACCTTCTTGCTTTTGGCTCTAGCTTCTCTCTTCACTCGATATTACTCTCTTTTTGCAATTTTTGTAATTGTTTGAATGTTTAATTTTAAAATATGCAGATATTTCATTATGTGATATTGATTTTGATTATCTGTAAATTTGTATTTGACAAATTAATGAGTTTTGAGTATCTCGAAATACATATTATTAAATATAATCAAAATAACATTATGAGCATGTCATTGGGAAAACCTTTATTTAGTATGTTATACATGTTCATATGTGTGCATGTGTCTTATTTATTGTGGAGGTCTTATGAGTAAAGGCTAAGGAGAGCTATGGACAGTTTGTCTAAACTAACTAACATATTGTGCCTTGTGAAAGACATATCATACGTTAAGATAAAGGTAACGTACGTTTAACTTTAGGAGTAGGGTGCAAGAGCTTGGAACTATTCATTTGTTTGGCTAATGCTTAGTGTTGGGAAAATGAGTTAAGAAGGATTAGATCAATAATCTTCAGTATTATTTTAAGAATTTATGTAATTTTTTTTGTGAATATTTTAAGCAAAGAAATCAATCAAGGTTTGAGTATTTGAGTAAACAAAGAAATTTAGATAAAGTTAAGAACTTTGAGCATTTAGTATTCAAAAATTAAAATGTATTGATAACTAGAGTGGATTTTGTGTAGATAATGAAAGCAAATAATGAAGAAAAAAATATATATAAGAGATGTCTCATAACTATCAAGTAAATTAAGATAATTGTGATGTAAATAGGTTTATTGGTAATATCTTAAATATCACTATAAGATGTTATGGAATGTGTAACGTGAGTATCTTGTTTGACATCGATTAATTGTGCATATATTTTTGTTAATGAGATAAAATATTAACATGAGTTGCTTACACATATATGTTATTATGAATGCCAAAACATAAAATAAGAAAGAGAAATAGAATGCAAAAGTTGAATGATATTAAAAGAAATGAACAGAATAAGAAATGTTGGTTGTATAAGCTTAATGATCTATATGATCACAACAAATATGAAATGAGGAAATGATTCTATGACTTTATCTCATAGTTAAATGATATTATGTGATCACTCATATTGTTATCAGCATTTCAATATAGTACAATGATAGAAAAAGACTTATTGTTGTTAGTATTTTGTACAGTCATATTTAGCAAAGATTTTATGATTGAGAGGGCATCAAACCTCCTTCCTATTGTCGTTTGTACTTCACTGCAAGATAATGTTAAGTAGTGAAATCATATTTTATTAATAATTCGATATAGTTTGGTGATAGAAAGGAGAGTGATGATTGGTATCTTGGCTAGCTATTGATAGAGTTTTAGATATAAGATTAATATCATATAGATATCATATGATATAATATGATATAAAACCTTATAGAACATTAGTAATGATTATATCAAAAAATCAATACCTTAATGAAGACAAAATAGAAAAAAATAAAGATGAAAAAAGTATAAAACATAAAAAGTAAAAAAAAAATGATATAAATATTATATGATATTAGTACTTTATAATAATAGGTATATACATAAGCATAATAGTACAAGCATGTATGTAGTAAATTCAATATATTATATGCTATTTAGGTGTCATACATTATTATTATATATAATATTCATGTGATATAAGTATTTTATAATAATATAAATATAAGATTAAACTTAGTATTACTCTTTAATAATTAAGTAGACTCTATAATTTAAAATCAAAATATAATACTATTATTTTATTATCATCTTAAAGAATATAAAAGTTTTTAAAGTTATTTTGAATGATAAATGTGTAATTGAGAAAAATTCATTAAAAAGAACTTATTTGTTTTTAGTTTACAATTTTTGAAGCTAAATTAGATTTTGTTGTGAATTAGAAAAAATAAGAAATTATATTTATTTATTTATTCAAATCAAAGGTGGTAGTAGTTTAGTCCAGATCTCTTTTTGGTTCTTATATTTGTTTCTAAAAGTCATTGCTAAGATTTGAGAGAGAGAGAGAGAGAGAGAGAGAGAGAGAGAGAGAGAGAGAGAGAGAGAGAGAGAGAGAGAGAGAGGGAGAAGGTAACAAAAGCTTGGAAAGACAAAAAGAAACATAGGAGCTAATTGGGTGGACATGAATGGGTGGTTTTAGAAGCTTGATTGTTTTATCAACTAAAGGAGTTGAAAGCAAGTGTTGTGTTTTCTTCCAACAATAAGGATGGCAAAGAAAGGAGAGAATGCTTATAAAACAACTACGAGGGAATAAGGATGAATCATGTAATATTAAATTTAGTGATTTATTTTCAGTTTTCTTATCATGTTGCAAGGAAACTCAAGAGATTATTAAGTTTCTTGCTTAAATTATTAGGATTTAAGGAGTTTCGTAATACATTACTTTGTTTTCCTTTAGGAATAGTAAGAGATTTAGAAAGGTGGAATTTTGCTTTAGAAATGGTGTTTTCATAACTATCATATAATACAAAGGTATCCAATATATAGTATGATAAGCTTAAAAAGATAGAAAAAATTAGGCATTTCTAATATGATAGTATGATATGAATATATTCTTTTGTACAATATGATTAATTCAACAATGTAGAAAATAGCTTTTCTTAAGAAAATAATATATTACTAGAATAACTCTTCATATGTTATGATTTGTTTAGGAGAAGTGTTGAAGGCAATTATAGAATGTGATTTTGAAGTGCGATATTTTGGAAAGAAACTATTGGACCTCGTTGTATTGTACGATAATTTACTTAACAAGAAAAAGTTTTAGAGAATGATCGAATGTTTTGAAATGTATTATATAGTGTTCTAGTACAATAGTATTATAACAGAGAGTAATAAGAAAAAAATATTATGAAATATAATAAGAATATAAAAAAGATTTTAAAATAAATTGTATAAATAAGATGCATTTGATTTTGATGTAGTTATCAAAACAATAATAGAGATTTGAATGAAGTCAATCTTCAAGATTTTTATCGAACAAATTTGGAACTAGTAATATAAGAAAGAAAAAATATTGAAACAAAGAGGAAGCATAATATTATAATTATGACATAAAACAAATAATAAGATTTAAGATGTTTTTATATATGTGAAATTGATATATTTATATATCATTAAATTCATTGTTATATATGATGAGAGTTTAAAAATAAAAACTTGAGAAAGAATAAAAAAGAAATAGAATAGCTATGGAAGTAAATAAATTAAGCCTTTTGATAACTCATTTGCATATATGTTATGATGTAAAATAAAAGAATAAGAATGTAAAATTTGGTTTTACAAAGGTATTATTTCATAATCCAAGAAAGAAAAAAAAAATCTTAATATAAGATGCAAAGCATCATATGACATTGATAGTGTATTAGATCATGAAGGTCAAAAAAAAGATTTTAGCATATGATATAAGACATGATGTGATATTGGCAATATATTAAGAAATTAAAGAAAAAAAGATAGTAAAAGAAATAAGATTCTTGTATAAGATACAGGTTAAAATGTAATATTCTTATTTTGTTATCATCTTGATAAATATTAAAATTTGTAAAAAAAAAAGTTATTTTGAATGTCAAATGTGTAATCGAGAAAAACTCATTAAAAGGAATTTGTTGAATTTTAGTTTTAATATTTGGAGTTAAATTAGAATTCTTGCTAATTAAAATTTTAAGAAATAATATATATATTATTTATTAAAAGCCAATGTAGTATTAGCTTAGTTCTCATCTCTTGTTTCTTATATGTGCTTCATAAAGTAGCATTAGAAAGATTTGAGAGAATTAGAGAGAGAGAAAATGGGTAACAAAAGCTTGGGAAAGAATAAAGAAACATAAGAGCCAATTGTGTAACGACTTGTCATCGTAATCACCTAAAGGTACTAGTTTTTTCGTCTTTTGTAGAATAATTTTTAATAGTTGGAATTGGAATGTGAGCGGATTGTGATATTATTCGAAGTATTTCTATGAGTTCTTCAAATGAAATAAAAGATCAAATTTTTGTCCAAACACTAATTGGTTGTGTATTAGTAGTAATATATATATTGGTCCACAAAGTATCACCACTCAAAATCAAGCTATTGGAATTGAATTTGTTAATTGATTTATAACCTTTTGAATACACTCGATATATATATATATTCAAACCCCTTTTACTTGCAAAAATGCATCTTGGATTTGTCAAGTAGATTATACTCAAAGTTGCACTCATGGGGACCTAGTCAAGTTGGCAGAAGATGTAGGTATTATTACAGCTCAATCAATTAGGGAATCAGGGACTTAACTAATATTAAGAACTTTTAATACTAGCAAAGTATTCACAGGAGGTACTATCGATTATGTACGAGCTCCATCTAATGGAAAAATCAAATTTGATGAGGATTTGGTTCATCCCATATGCAAATCATGGCATCCCACTTTTATATCATTAAATTCATTGTTATATAGAATGAAAGCATAAAAATAAAAAAATCCAAAAAATAATAAAAAAAACATGAAATAATCATGGAAGTAGATTAGTTAAGTCTTTTGATAACTCGTCCTCGAATATGTTATGAGACAAAAGGAAAAAGTATGAAAGAAAATTTTGATTTTTTATAAAGGTATTATTCCATAGTTGAAGAAAGAAAAGAGAAATAAATTCTAAATATAAGGTACATGACATGATATGATATTGACAATATATTAGATTATAAAAGGTTAAAAAAAGAAACTCTAGCATAGTATATAAGACATGATGTGCATTAGCAATATATCGAGAAATGAAAGGAAAAGAAATAAGATCCTAGTATATAATATAAGGCATGAAGTGGCATTGGTAATATAACAAGTCATGAAAGAGAAAACAAATGAGAAAAAGAATGGCAAGTAGTTTGTTGTGGCATAAATGAAAAATAAAAGAAGAAAATGAAAAATAACACCCTGGGGAGTAATCACTGAGTGGTGTTTTAAGAGAGGAATCATCAAACAAGAAGAAGTTTTTGATAGACTTCTTGGTGGAGTGATATAGGGATAAATAAGTCTTGCATTATATACAAGACAATAAATTCTTAATTTTATGAGTGAAGTTATAGTTTTGAATTGTTAATATGTTTTTTAAATACAAATCTACATAAGATCTTATGAGAATTTCATAATTAATTATGTTAGGGCAAAGTAGTTTTGGGATGGGTGATTGTGTTAGGAAAAACCCTTACATGAAAGACAAAACCTGATTAGAAGAGTTTGAATATTATAATATGATATTGAAGTGGTATCTCTAGTAATTTAATGTGATTAGAAGATAAACCAAATAGAAGCTAATAGGTCCATAACACCTGAGATCAAAAAGAGAGAGTGAACATTGGGTGATGCCCTAAGAGAGGAATCATCGAACAAGGAGTGTCTCATAATAGGCTCATAAGTGAAGAGATATATGAATGAATAAGTCTTACATCGATTATATGAGGGTAGGTCCTATGTAAGGTCATGCCTTGAATTGGTGAGGTACATTATAGGGATACATGCTAGAATTTGAGTTTTGTGATGGATGACCAACTAAAAAGAAACCTCTTGAATAAAGACAAAACTTTGGGACAACCTTTCACCTAAAAGGCTTAAATGTTCAAGGATAATAGCATAAAGGAGAAATAAGGCTTAAAATGAAGGATGAAAATATGAAAAGATAACAAACAAATAAACTTACATATATGATTATATAAAATGATAATCATATGTGGGAACATAGGACGCTAAACTCTATTTTAACTTAGTAAGATATTAGTAATTTATGAATATACATGAGTATGATATGCTACTGATATCATGAAGCTATGTTGTTCAATTTATTTTACATTTATCTATCTCTTTTAATCTAATTTAAATGTTATTTATTATTTAAATATATCTATTAGATTTTTACATGTTATTTATTTTTGTTATATTATAAGATATATTTTCTTATTATTTATTCTACTTACATTATAATAGCACATAGAGAATAGTAGATTAATGTGATAATAAGGATAAGTAGGTACCTAACACATGATAATGAATAATATATATTTGAACAATTTTGAGATGAATAATATATATTTACATTATAATGAATATAAGTACTAACAACCTTTTTGTTGTAAAAATTAAATTTGTAGCTAATTGAATTACTAATAATATGTAGTATCATATTGATAAAAATAAAGAAAAAAAAAAAAAAATTAGAATTGGTAACACGTTCATTCCTCAAGTAATGGTTAAATGTCTTTACTTTTTGTATAATGGTCTTGATTATTTTGAAATTAATTAATAATATAGATGAGATATGACATTATTATTCTTATTATTTATTTACATATATATATATATATATATTATATTTTCATATTATTTTATATATCTTTAATTATTTGTTTATATGCTGAGTATTTTATATTTATTATTTATTTATATTATAAGTTATGATTCATATATGTACAAAACTTGGGATACTTGATGGATATAGAATCCTAAGAGACTAAGAGATTTAAGAATTCTATTATAACTTTTGTGTAGGAATTTGTGTTATAACAAATTGATGTATAAGAACATTATTTTAGTATTTGTTAATAGTTTAATGTCTTTTAAATTTTGTGTATGGTTATCGATTTAATTGTTTTAATTACTATGGATTGTGAATTTAACAATGTATTTTGTCACCTTTGTCCCTTTGAAGTCATTTGAGATTTTGTTGCATGCTTTGTGGTATTTTGATATTTTGATGTTTTTAAATATTTTATTTCTTTTGGCTAAACAAGGCATGACACTTTACTATATTCTTTTCTTGTGTTGACTTGTTACCCATTTCATCCCTCTCAACGTTTACGACTGCTCTCCCAACATTCCTTATACTTCCCTCATGGTTTCCATTCTTGCCCACCTTCCAACTCACACTAATCCTCCACCTTCCCTCTAGGCATCCACTCTCCTCCCCTTTATTACCTCCATACCTCATTGCCTCCACCCCTTCACTTGTCAATTGCAACATGGTGTCCCTCTTCCCCTCTTAACCTCCACTCCATAGCTCGTGAATGTTTCATAGTTTTCAGGGTATTAAACTTATTTTGTTCCACCAGTCTACAATTATGATTTTGTTGTATTAATCTTATTTGATAATTCATGATTGAATCATCTATTTTATATATTTTATTTTGTTTATCTTATTTAAAAAAATAAGAGTATAAAAAAGCATGACTCTAATATACATTTGTTATATTGCTTAACATGTAATGTCTATTATCTTCTAAGATTTTATTTCTAAAATTTTTGTTATAAGAGGTTACTTTTTATACTTTTAATATATTATTGAGTCATTTTATATGATTATTTTTTATATTTGTAAGTTATCATATATTTGAAATCTTAAAAATCAACTGATTCATTATAATTTCTAAATTATCATATTTAGATAATTTAGAATGTAGATCATGCATTTTATACAATAATTATTTTTATATTGTTTGCTTAAAAGAAATAGCATTTGTCTATATTGTTATTTTGACACACATCTTAGTAATTTCTATGGTTAAATGCAGCAATTTGATATGATGATGGAATACTTGGGGAGTTGCAGAGAAACGCATGCAAAAAAAAAATTCAAAATTCAAAATTTGCAACGTTGACTATATTTTTTTGTTTTTTTTAACGTTGACTATATTCTTTTCCTAATTTATTTAAATAGACATATTAATTTAATAGCTTTTTTAGGAACTTAGCATACCAATTATGACAAATTTGATACTTATATATTTATATTGATATCTTGTTATTTTAACAAGTTATTTTTCTAACTAAAAAGGGATTGACAACTGAGGATAATAAGATAACATTTAGTATGGTTATGTGATTTTAACATCTAAGAAAAATTAAGATTAAAAACTTTAATGTTACTCTTAATTAATATTTTACATATTTAGATTTAGTAATCATGTGAATTATAGCAATCAACTTATATAGAGTCGTTTGAGTGCTTTAGTCACCAAAGCTCTTATGAAGGCAAGTTTGGAAACATCTTGAGGATAATTGATGAGATGAGTATAATCTTATATTAATTTTGATGATAATAATATACTAATAATATATTTTATTATATCTTCAAAATATTTTTTAAAATTGTAATAAAGAGACTAAAGTTATATGGCAAATCATGACAAGACAAATGTGCACAAAATTTACAAAATAAGATTTTGGTATGTGATTAAAACTAAGGCAAAAATAAGATAGTTTGTAAGAAAATACATGCTAATTTATTTCATCCAATTGTTCTGATTTTATATAAAAATTTTTAAGAAATGAACTTAATAATAAAAAATTTATCAACAGATTACTCATTATATTATTTTGAAAATTTTAAATCCAATAATGTCATGCTTAAATATTCTTTCTAAATTCTTGGTGAAACTTGTTTGTGATGCAATCCTATCAATTTGATTATATCTTTTTCCTTAATTAAAACTTATGAAAAAAAATTTATTTGAAAAAAGCTTCCTTTTTCTTTAATTTGATTTCAAAATTAACACTTTCCAATAACTTAGCTAATTGATACAAATTTCAAAGTTAACAACTTAGATTTGTTTCTTATATTGAATAGTACTTACTCATTCTAATCATTTTTTTCAAAATATCAAAATCATTTGAAGTTAAATTTCTTTTACTTAAATTTAATATATCATTATAATATTTTTAAATGATTTATTTATTTAACACATAAATTCACTAGTCACCCCAAATTATTCTTATTAAAGAATTAAATATTTTGGTTGTCTCTTTATATAGATGTCAAAATCTCTAAAATTTAATCAATTAGAAACTACAATTTATTTGATTTAATTTGTTATATATTTATGATAGTTCTCAAATTGGAATTATAATTTTAGCTTTTTTAAAATACAAATAATCACTTTTTCACTAATTTAAATTTGATTTTTTGAAAACTAGAAATCTAGATATAACCATTCCACAATTTCTTAACCAATTTCTTGAAGTTCCATTAACCAAGTTAGATTATTAGGTGACTTGTAAATTCTTCAAATCTTTTTGTATTCTCTGATCTTTTTAAGCTCCAATTCTTATCTTTCTTGCTAAAGTCATCATCCCAATCAAGATAAAATTATTTTTGGGGACTTGATCCTTCAAGTCTAATAAAGAAGGGAACTCAAGTAAGAATAAATTCTCCAACTCATCTTAATCTTTTATTTCATCATCTTTTTTCTAAAGCTTTTGAAAAGAAATCTTTTAAAATTCTATTATATCATTATGTCAAACTAGATATAGAGAATCTTTTTACTTATGCTTGGCTTGAAAATTTTATTTTATACTAAGACCTTTTACTCCCTAGTTTACCTTATTCTCTTAAGTTTTTACTTAGAGTTGAACTAAAAACATTGTAATCCTTGTTTCATAAGTTATCACTTTTGAACATCTGAGGCCTTTTACTTTGATTTGTGATTTATGTATTGAGGGTTTAGTCTTTGAGCCTATGTAAAGGAGCATGTTGGGTCAACCATGAACCCAAAAAAAGACCAATTTATTGTTTATTTTTTATAATTAAGTTTGCTTGAGTTTAGTAATTAATTAATATTGGACCACCAAAAAAACCCCCAAAGAAGGAATTGGAGGATGTGGCCAAATCAAGGTTAAGTATTTGTGTGCTATCATGTTTTATTTATTTATTTTTTCTTATTACTTTTACTTGAGCACTTATTTATTTATTTCTCTCCTTTTTATTGGTATATTATCATCCTAGTATCTAGTTTTTTTTTTAATTTATTTCTTTTTAAAACTTTTTTAAGAGAAGATTATGCCATCGAATTTTTCTTCTCCTTTTTAAATTTTTTTTAATCTATTCCATTGGATTTTTTTGTAGGTTGAACATTAAACTTAAAACGCTTAGGAATGAAACATTTGGATAAATTTGTACCATATGACTTGTAATATGCATTTACATGATTTGGAATTTCATTTGTACTGTGTTTTATAATTGTACATTGTGTATTGACTTATCCAACCATTAAAATGGACAATTTAGTTAAATCTATAATAGTTTTATTTTTATAGGAATGATTTAAATTGCAACTTTAGATTTGGGTTTACATAAGATTAATAATTTAAAAGTCTACAACTTGGCTGCATGTTAATGTAAAGAAGTGTGTTTTTTCAATTCCAAAAGTAAAACATAAGAAAATATTTTCATGGATATTATTTGATTATTAATTGCGAAAAAAGCATTTGTAAATAAATGAATGTGAAAGTAAAGAGATGTGCGTACGGAGTTTTGGTCGATGGGTTAACAGTAACCTCGCAAAGGCTAACATAAGTGACTGGTTGTTTGCAAGTGTGGCTTTGCAAGTCATATGAGGGTATAAAAAAATGTGTTAAACAAAAAGATATCAAATTGTGGTAGATAAAAGTGATTATTAACTTAGAAGCAAAAATCAACTGAGCATATGTATTGAAAGATAGTCGAAAGCAATGGGAACAAATTTAATGCAATCAACTGCGAACCCAGGAAGCTTGATAGCTCATTTGATTATTTACTTTAAAAAAAATAAAGCGATTTTTTGTCACAGGGAAATGGTAGGAAGCAAGTTGCTTACCTGAGAATTGATCTCCACAATGGATCCAGGATTTGCATTGTCTGCACAAGCTTTCTTATACTTCTCAATGGTTGCTTTAATGCTGAAAAATCAAATCCCAGTGAGCATACATGCATACATGAATATTGTATTGAAAAATGATGAACTTGTGAGATTTGATATTTATAATGGCTTAAACATGATTAAAATTCATTGAGGAAAAAATAAAATATTTAGACTTTAGAAAACAAAGTTAAAACATTCTATCAGTTATTTTCGTTTTGATTTTATAGGATCATGAGTTTGTATTACATAAAAACTCATATTTAAGACCTTCAAACAACCATATATATATATATATATATAAAACTGTAATCTGTTATTTAACATTTCAGTGAATAAGAAAATTGATTTTATAATCTATATTTGTGCTCACTTCTTCTCTAGTCAAATTTCTATTATTCTTTAAATCTTTTTTTTTTCTTTCAACATGTTGCTTATCTTACAATAACAAATAAAACTTAAAACACATTGAGTGAAGTCACACGAAAATTAACTAAGGATTCAGCAGTTCACACATGAAAACATTATAATCTTCACGTAGAGCCCTTCATCGAAGTGAAAGTGAAAACGAAGTGTTGAGTGGCTTGCATGGCTGGTCATAGCAACCCTTAATAATGCTGTTCTTGTAAAAGAACGGCAACGGGATAAAGGTGACTGAAATAAACCTTACAGACGAACGAAGTAATGGGAAAAGAAAGGTATAAATTCTCAAACTTACAGTAACAACTATTTTGCAACTTATTTACGCAGAACTGTATAAGTAACTGAGTGATATATACATAAGCTAGCACAAATGCAAATTGTTTGTGTGTGTGTGAAGGTGTTTCTTCCAAAATAGCACTTCAAATGGAAATGGCCATGCAATATTGTTGCTAAATAATTAACTAGATTTATCAACATTTCTACTTCGATATTCAAAATTTGTTTGCAAAATGAATTTTCAATAAAAAAAAAACCCAAAATGAATTTGCAAACTTTTTCATGCATTTATAATTAATGGATCCTAATGTTTTATCTAGTGCTAGATCGTCACATAATTCATCCCAACCATAAATAGCCTCAATAGCATTCAATGATAGGCGATTCTTCTAGAAGCATTTTTTAGTCACTAGCACTCTCATTCCCTTCGACATTTTTTGTAAGAGTCTTGCTTTTCTTTGTTGAGCGTCCATATAATGGTGATACACATAAAACTTTAATTTTAAATTCATTAGAATAATTTACTCTATTCCACTTTTTAATTAGATATTACTTAAATCATTTAAATTTAAATTTAATTTTATCATATTGATTTATTTATTTAATTTATGTTTTAAGATTACTTAGATTAGAGTCAAATTAGCATTACATGAAATTTTAATTTTATCATTTGAAATTTGGCAAACATGTCCTTCCCTCTCCCTCTAATCCATAATGGAAGGTTGAACTTATCCTTCCTTTCCTTTTTTTTTGTTTCTCTCATTGCACTTTTGAGTGAGATTTTCCTAGATCTACTCAGCAATAGTGGCTAATTATGCCAATCATGCAATTGTAGAGAACAAGGTGGCAAAGGCCACATCAAACATGATTGCAACATCTACGTATGCTAATGAACAATGCTAGCAAAAGGAGGTGTTAAAGGCACATGTGATATCAAGGGTTATTGCATTGGTTGTAGTGATAATGTGGCTCAATTCCTACCATGTCAGGTTGCTGGCGTAGGATGGCATGCTAAATGGTCTAAATAGATGGATGTGGTTGGATGAGGTTATTAAAATAAAGTTAATGACAAAGATCATTTGAACGTGGAAGCATGTAAGAGTGAGAACATTGAAGAAAGAAAAATATAATGTGAGAATCATCATCATGGAGAAAAGGTTGAATGCTAATACCAAACTAATGAAGAGAACATGGTGAGGGAAAGGAATGAAGAAAAAAAATAAGAGAAATAAGAAGTGAGCATCTTGCTAGAAATTAAAGAGATAGATAAAGAAATGAGGATGCATGTCACACTTTCTTTGTTCATTCTAAAATATGAATTTGATTCGTTTTAAATAATTTTATTTATAAATAATAGACAATAATATTCAAATTCAAAGGACCTAACAATCTCATGATAACTTTAATAACTTACAATCATTATCCACATACTCTTAAAATTGAAACCAAATAAAAAATTAAATATAACAAATTTAAAATTAAAATATTTAAATAATAAATTCATGTATATAAAATTACCCCCAAAATAATAATTTAATTTTAAACTTATATATATTTTTAAAAAATATATTAAGAAAAAAATGAGATTTTTGTCTTTCATCAAATGGCAAAGTGAATTTTATGAGATAGTAGACCCCTTTTTGTCACTATAAGATTTTTTACTTCTTAAGTTCTTCGTGTTACCAAAAAGTTGTCTCTTACTCTTGTTTTCTATGTTAGCTTCTAACTTTCTCTTCACCCTTCCATAATATTATCAAAACTTTGGTTGTAATAACCTAAATGCACATGTTGAATTGCATTTGCACACCCCTCCACAATGCATGCCAACATCACCATTCTTTTTGTTTCTCTCATTGAGAACTTTTTGCCTTTAACTTAAGGTGACTATAGGGTTATCATATCCCTATTAGAGAGAGAATATCTATCAAGGCATTATTATCTTAATAATAAATGGTGGAGCACTCAAAGCTCTACATGGCATGAAGAATTCATCCTTAAGAGGAGTTCAAGCATATGGTTGGTCATTTGGATGACCATGCGCATGGTATATTGGAGTTCATCAAGCCCTTTCATTAGGAGGAGCAAAGCCACTTAACAATGCATTTGTCGATCTTTATTGTTGCTCCCTCTCCAATGGCCCTAACATAAAAATGGGCCAACCCATCCAAATCCCACAAGTTGTCAACTTATCTTGAACAATGGTCACTAAAATATAACTGATGCTACAACTCCAGTTTTAACTAATCTTTTAGATCGCTCCCATCAAGTCAACCCTTGCTTAGTCAGTTATGGTTCAATCAATTACAATCTAATCAGCCTTTGCTGACGAAGGTCTTAACTTAAATAATTGACTCATGCATAAGTTAAAGAGAGTTGCTCTTTGTTAAAAGTTTCATTTTCTACTACTAAGCATTCTCCAAAGATTTCTATGGTCTATACAACTCTGGTTGTTCATCTCATTCATCACATGTCAAAGTTATCTCATTTATCCATTCTATAGTTTCTTAGCCTTGTGCATGTCTAGAATCTTATCTAGTTTAATGTCTGTTCATATCTAATTTTTTTTCAAATCTCTTCATTTCTTTTTTTTATTTACTATTCTAGAACTTCATGTTTCAAGAGTGTATTTTGTATAATATTTAATTTTTTTATCGAGTACTATAAATATTCTCTATTATCATGATTTAAAGATATATATCTTCTCTTCTAACTATCTTTGTTAATTTTTCATTTTATAACTCTTTGTTTTTCCATATAAGATTTCTATTATCATTATCTATGGATATAGACTAAGTTTTAAGATGAACCATGTGAATTATTTTGTTGATATATATATATATATATATATAATTATTTTGTTATCGAAGCAATGTTTTGGCATGAATTTAGTTATCAAGCAAGTTGAATGTTGCACAACACCAAAATTGAGAAATTTACTAAAAAGAATCATTCAGTATCTTACATATCAAAATGTAGCACAAAAGATTAACAAAACATTATTGGAAAGGGCTTGATTCATGCTCTTAAATGTAAGTTTGAATAAAAGTTTTTGGGCTAAGATAATTAGCACTTATTATTGGGAAACCATTCTTTAAATACTACCATAGATTGTAAAATTCTCATTGAGATATGATCAAGAAAAGCTATTGATTATTCAATTTTTAAAATATTTTGGTTGTCCTTCTTATCATCATATTAATGAGTAAACTAGAACGTTAGAGTAAAGAAAGAGTATTATGGGCTATGAAATTAGGATAAAAGGGTATAAATATGATTTTTATCTAAAAAAAATTTGCTTAGTAGAAAAATTATATTTGATGACAACTATATTCTTCACTATAACTTGGAGTTTAATGTTTCAAGAAAGTAGGAAGATGTCACCAAATAAGTGAGTTTGAAATGACTTTTAGTAACAATTATGATGATGATTTATCATTAGCAGATGAAACAACTAACAAATCATATAACAATTTAAAATATGTAAAGGCACAAACACAGTATTGCTACTAATCAATTTCATGGATAGATTAAGAGTCCTTAAAGATATGCATTTGAGGACATGACAACTTGCATTTTATAGGCGTCCAAAGAGATGGAGTCTTCAGAACGCTCCTGTTATTAAGACGTTATCATAGAAGTTGAGTCTACTCGATCAAAAATAAAATATGGGGACTGGTCAAATTACCAAATGTGAGGCGTGTTGTTGGAAGCAAATGGATCTTACAAAAAGAAGATTAAATCCTAGGTGCTAACAACATATGATACAATACTCAACTAATTTCTAGAGGCTATAATCAAAAGGAGGGTGTCGATCACAATGAAATCTTTCACCTTTTCCTAAAAATACCTCGATTTTTGTACTACTAGCATTAATAACATACTAGGACTTGGAGTTGGAGTAGCTTGATGTGAAGATAACTTTCATATAATGAAATCTCGAGAAGGATATCTTCAAGAGTCAATTAAAGAGATTTGTGATTTCAAGAAAAGAAAATTATGTTGATGAAGTGCAAATTTCACTATATGGCTTAAAATAATCTCTCTAGATAGTAGCATTAGAGATTTAATAGTTTCATCCTTGAACATGGTTATAATAGGAGAGTTTATGATTGTTGTGTATATCACAAAAAGGTAGATGATGATTCTTTCATTCACTTACTCTTATATGTAGATAATATACTTATAGTAGTTAAACCAAATATGTTATTCAAAAGCTTAAATATCTCTTTAATGCAAATTTGATATGAAAGATTTGGAAACAACTAAAGGGATTTTAAGAATATAGATATATAGAGATCATATATAAAAGAAGATTTTTTTCTCATAAAAGGGTTATATTCAGAATATCTTATTTCATTTTGAAATGTTCATAGCTAAACATTTAAGTACCCTTTTAGTTGTAAATATTCACGTTTCTACAATTCTTGCCCCTCAAGAATTTAGAGTATATGTCTTGAGTTTCATATGCAAGTGTAATGGTGAGTTTTATGATGATATGCACAACACTAATATTGCCCATAAAGTCTATGATGTCCCTGAGATGTAATAATTATTTAAAACTACAATTACAAGAATAAGAATGTAATAAATTCTTGTAGTTCTAAATAAAGTTTATATTTTAATGCCATAATATAACAATATTATTTTGATATCATCTCAAAAAAAAAAAATTTTTATAAAATTACATTAAATATTAAAATAAATTTATCATTAAACAAAGCATATAAAAAGAAACTATTAGTTCTTATGTTATATAAAGCTAAGCCCATCTAATCTTTTCGAAAGCTTTAAGCAAGTTAAGAAAAGAGCAACTAAAGAACTCAAGAAGAGGACTAGAAAGCAATAACAATTAGTTGGTGAAACAAAACGAGAGCTAGAAAAAAAGGAAATTGAAGGTTGTGAACTATCAATCAAGCTTAGCAGTCAAGCAAAAGCAACAATAAGAGGAAGAAAAACTTACAACAAAGGATAATGGAAAAGGTATGTTAAAAATTGGTTTTGATTTCTTGAGCACCACTTAAGTGGTGTTTTTGGATGTCCAAAATACTCCATGAGGTCATGGTGTCATTCCTTTAAAGATGGGGTCAAATTTTAGTTAGAAAAGAATGTTTTTTTGACACAAATAACCATATTTGCAAAGTTAATGTATAATACGTTGACATACAATAAACCAAATGTTAAGCCCAAAAGAAAGAAAACCAGTTTTTTGAGAAAAACGTACAATAGGAATAGTATTTCAAATAGTATTATAAAGTTGAGAGGAAAGAAGTATTAGGAAAAGAGGACTCTTTGGTTAGCTAAGAACTATTTTCCTAAGGCTAATGTATGATACGTTGAGCTTAGCAATAGTCCGAGAGAGGGATTGGATAGTCTACTAGTTTTGAAAAAACATCTTAACATATGGCCTCAACTTTTTCCAAAATAAACTATTATATATTTTGAAAGCCTAAGTTCAATTTGTTTGGCAAAAGATCAAGCGTATCATGATAAGAACAAACATATTGATATATGATATCATTCCATTCATTCAAATAATAGAATCATAATGCAAAAAATAGGCACAAAAGGCAATCCATTTGATATGCTTACTAAGCTACTTCTTAAGAGCAAGTTCGTGCATATTGGACTTTGCTTAATATTGACAATTAAAGGTATCCTTGAAAGATTATCATTGGTAGAATCTTGAGGAGCTACTGGTTGGTTTTCAAAATTCAATCCAAGGTATAGACTTGTAAATTTATCTTAAATCTTGATTAGCTTGAAGCTTGATCGTATCACTTTTTTTCATGTCTAATCAAATGTACTATTGGGTTGTTCAAGAATTTCTTGATTCAATGATAAGAGTATAACCTTTCAAAACTAGGGATAATTATTTGAATGATATTTAAAGGATTTCATTTTTATTAGATTCATAAATAATGACAAAGGCTTTGTTGATCAAAGGTTGTATAAGAATTAAGGATTTGTAGCATCTAAAATTTAAAAGAAAATTGAGTTTTATGATTATTTGAATAATTTAGAATTTTAGAGATTTTTTTTTAAAATTTTAGAAATTATTTTATAAATCCTCAAAAATTTTTTACACATCTAAAAGGAATCATGATATCTCAAAAGAGAAAAGTGAATTGTGAAAGCAAATGTGCAAATTATTTAAAATATAATGATCTGTAAAAATAATAATTTTCTAGGTATTAAAATGGAGGATTAGAGGTTAATTGGAAAATATTTACTAATTTTAAAAAAATCCTAAGAATAAAAAAAATATTAAAAATTATGAAATTTTGCTAAGACATAAATCATAAAAAGATAAGGTTAATATATTTTTTAGGACAAAAATGAAATGCTACGAGCATGAAATTAAAAGCCAAGGAGGACTTAGAGAATATTATTAAATAATGGTTTTGAGAATATTAATGTTGGGGAATTGTTAAAAATACTTAATGTGGTTGTAAAACTGTAAACTTTGGATGATGTGCAAAACTTGTCAAAATTAATCATGCAAAATTAGCTACCAAATCTTTAGAACTCAAATTGATTAAAACATGTGATGATTTTTTGGTTTCCTAAAGTTTGATTTAATTAAAAGTTTAATAATTTTTAAAATCTAATTATCTTAAACCATAAGTTAATGTTAAGGAAACTAACATGAAAAAGATCCTAATTGATAAGAAACTGCTAAGATCTAACTAAAAGGAAGTTGAGGAGGCATCCAATGGGATACCTTAAAGAACTACAATCATTTGGAGGGAGTTGAAGTGTGGAAAAGAGGACTCGACACTGTACACTTACTAAAGGAGGGTTGTGAGATTGTCTAGGCTTTTTAAGAAAATTTCACTAAGTTGAGAGCACATGGGGGAGAGAGAGAGAGAGAAAGAGAGAGAGAGAGAGCGAGGGAAGGTTTCATCAAAGTAAGAAAGAAATTTGTGATAAGTATTGCAAGGAATCAAAAGGAATTGGGAAAGGATGGTAGTGTTATAGTAGTACTATAACATTTAGGATAAGAATGAAAGGATCATGGAAAGGCATGAACTTTAAGATTTGTTTCAAAGAAAGTCAACTACTTATGAAAAAAGAGATTTGTAGACTTTATACCTTAAGTGGAGGTATATGCTTAATGTATTAATAAAATGATTACTTAGAGATTATGTTATGAAATATATGAATTATGGAATACTTCAAGGATGATTGCTAATTGATTGTATTACTATTACATGCTATGTTTTGTGATTATTTTCTTTTCAATGAAGAGTTTAATTTTATTGCTTATTAACTTGTTTTTAAAAAATGCAAAAAGAATAGAGTAAAAAATTTATAAAATAAGGTTTAGCATGATTTAGAAAAGTGAACCAATAATATTTTTAAGCAATTAATTTGCTATCCAAAATAATATCTCCAAAAACAAATGACTTACTATCCAGAATAATATGTCTCCATAAATAAGTGACTAGCCATCAAAAATAACATTTCTAGAAATAGTACCAAATAACTATTGCTAGAGTTATCTAGAATAATATGATTTGAATACACCCAATTTAATTCAATAAATTTAAAAAAATCCTAATCTTACATCCAAAAAAATGTTAAAAAAATAAAACAATATATATATATATATATATATATATATATATATATATATATATATATATATATATATATATTTGAAAACAAATTAAAAAATCATTAGATTTCTTCAAAGAGAAAAAAAATTTTAAAGGAATTTAAAAAATATATAATATATCTTTTATTATTATCACATATTATGCATATAATTATTGTATGATAAAGACCCAACATATGTTATGAACCAAGAATTATTTCCTTGCAATCATGTTACACTAATTCATCATTGAGCCAATGATAGTTGATTAAGCCTATTTTATGACCTAATATTTCATGTCAAAATGATATATAATATGAGACTCCAAGAGAGCATTAAGAGAAATAGATCATTGGAATATCTTGCCTAGTAGTTGTTTATATTTTATTTATAATGTTTAAGCTATTGCATAACTCTTCTTACTTTTCAATAGTATGGAGAACTCATGCTTTTAAAAGAACATGCAAGTTTTCAAATATTATTTTTATTGTGATATTCAAATTTAAAATTTTATATTACTTTCATTATGATTTTCAAAAGATAAGATTGTCAATGATTATTTTATTTTTATAAAAAATTCAAAATAACAAAATAAAAAAAAGGAGATGTGGCATCAAACTCAATCAAAGTTGGTAAAAAAACATCACAGATGATATATTCTAACTATTTTGTGGAGTAGTATAAATACACTTTATCATTAGAGTTTAGAAATATATATCTTATCTTTTAGTCATCTTTGTTATTTTTTTATTCTATAACTCTATTTTCTTTATGATGAATTTTATTATCATTGTTTATGAATGTAGCCAAAATTTTTTGATGAACCATAGAAATCATTTTGTTTATTGAGATGTGTAATTATTTTTCCTTTTAATTTGATATTTGCACAACACCTTACTTGCAATTGGGTTGGCTAAGACTATGATTACTTCCATTCATCATGACTTAATTCACTGTTTTTCATCACTAATTTTGTGATTGAATAAATTCAATTGTTGAGAATAAGTCAATGAAGCTTTACATTCTTATGGGATCTAATGGTGTTCGAGGGGACAACTTGTTGTTTGGGGTCCCGACTAAATATCATCATTGTTGTTTGCTAGTAATATTGTTTACATTAGCTTCTTGTCTTTGATGAACCTATTTGATGAGAAAGAAATTTTTAAGGTTTTTATAAGGTGAAGTTTTGGGAAGTTCTTTGAGATTTGGGAAAAAATATTCTTTGATCTCTATTTCACACAACATCATTGTGTCTTCTTCAATTATTGGAATATATTTCTCTCAATACATGTAAGCATGATTTGTGATTATAGCATGCAAATCAAGATGTTCTTATGTTCTATTGATTATTACATTCAATCCATTAAGCACTTATTCACATTTTTGCCACTTGTCTCAAACATGTATTAACATTAGAGACATACAAACCAAATAAGATTTTGTAAGAAACTCCAATGTTTGTTATGAAAATATTATCTAGGTGTAAAATTTTAACAAAACTAATAGAATACACAACTGAACCTAAAAAAATACATTTTTAGAACAAGTTTTGAAAAATTTAGTAAACAAAAATGTGAAGGAAAATAGATTAGGAGATTGCAAAATCCATTTGGTATATTAATGGAATTATATTCACAAGCCTTTCATAAATCAAGGTCTTAGATTATAAAGGATCAAATAGAAGACTATAAAGTGTTGTTGCTAGTTTACCCTTCTTGTTCTTACTCTTTCATTGTTTCATGGGCCCTAGATTGTGCCATCCAATTACACCCTCTCAAGTGAGTCATGAGAGGAATATTGATGAACTTATTGGGTAAAAAAATGAACCAAAGTATGGACAATGTTATTTTTAGAACATTAATGATCTACTAAATCATTAAAATGTAGCAAATCTAAATTATCTTCTTTGCAACATATTCATGCATATAGTGGTGGTTAACTTTGACATAGTTCATTCACTTGTACGTAAGATCAAGTGTTAGTTAAGTATGTAATGATCACATCGTCTCACCTTTTTAAGAGAGTGTATTAGTCAAAACAATAGAACTCAAGTAAGAGACCTTGAACCCACCATAACACAATAGATTTCAATAGGTTTTGTATTGTGGCTTTACAATATTTAGTTTTTCCTTGAATGACTAAGAAATAACATTTGAGCCAAAGAATATCTAATAGCTATTGGAAGAACAATGATCATTGACTCACCTTGCCCAATTTCTGTCACAATAATCACAAGTAGTGAATTTGGCTTCCAATCAAAGAAATAAGCCAGAATGCATTGTACGCTAAAGGTAGTGAAGAGTTTATTTTAAAATAGCATAGTGTTCCATTGTGGGGAACTTCATGAATCGGCACACTTATTTATGTTATAGCCAAGTTTTGATCGATTGTTGTTAAAGGATCCTACAATACTTAAATAGTTACTCTATTCTAGTAAAGGTGTGCTCCTTGTTGTGGATAATTAAATGAAAATAGCTGTAGTGCTGCATAAGATTTGCATCCACCAATGTTTGATAGTAATAATACATGCTTGAAATAATTCATTTGAGAGAGAGATGCATTCTATGTTTGCCATGGTTGATGAAAATTTTCAAAAATTTGTGAGAATTTCCCATATCCTTGGGTGAGAATGTATAATTATCTGACTTTATAATATTTAGATATTATCCTTATTTGGCCATCTCATATCATCTAAATATGTTTTGTCTCAAAATGTTTATTGACATCTTAAATCATTATCTTATATATATAATCAACAATGTTTTTCTTCATTTTCAATGTGGGTTTTGTCCCACAAGTTTCTACTTGATTTTTGTTGAATAATATTCTACTATAAAAAGTACTATTTTGATATTATATTTTTATAATATGATATTATTATGTTGAGATATTGTATAACTTGATCATGTTATACTAATTAAAGAAGATTTTGTGCCAAAAGATTTGTTAAGATCATGATCTTATATATACAACTTTTTATCTTTTTTTATTGTTAAGTATTGATATGAATGGTGGTCAATGCCTAATTTTTTGGACTTTAGATACTTAATTTTTTATTTGGTTTTTATTCACTTAATGTTAGAAAGTGAGAAGGTAGAGCAATATTGAAGGGGTTGGTTAATTTGTTGATTATAAGAAAGGAACAATTTGTACTAGATGGGTTGAAGATGTTGTAGGTGATGTAGCTTGAGTCATTTGAGATGGTTTAGTAAATTTGGCTAATTGAGTGTTGCATATGTGCAAGTTGAATGGAGGAGCATCATCCTTATAAGATGGTGTATTTATATGTTATTGATATTTAGAATCTAAGAGATTATGTGGAAGGAATACTAATTGTCATGGGAATAAGCTGGTTGTATTCTTTTTAAAGATTGGCGAATAAACGATATAAAAGTATTTTGTCAAGAAATGTTCTCTCTATTATTCAACACATCCTAACATATGTATGCATGGTGTAGATCACCATAGCTTACAACAATGCATAGTTTGGATTTGGGCTCAAGTTTATTTTCAGTTTATAATTTTAGCCAAAGAAAGTAATGTCATCCAAAATGTCTTTAGAAACCAATAAGTAGGATGATTATCATATAACGAGCGAAAGGGTGATTTAGATTTAAGATATTGTGGTGTTATCCGGTTAATTAGAAAGTTTGCTTCATAGAACACAGAGTTCATCCAAGTTTTTACAATGTACTAGTGTTTGCATTCTGTAGTGCTGTTTTGTTATTGTGCATATAGATCAAAAGATCTATGATGTATGTCAAGTTTTTGTGCTTGTGAATTTTTTATATACATCTTTACAGTTTAACTAAAATTCAAGACTTTTCTATTAAAGTAAATTGTCTATTATCTGTTTGAAGAAAAAAAACCAGTCAAAACTTCATATTTTAAATATAAGAGATAAAACCATGTAAATCAAATGCATACATCTATAAAAACTATACAATATTGTTCCCCATATGTTAGAATAGATTAGTTTGAGTAGTTTTGTGTAGATTGGCATAGACAATAGTAGAAATAGAAGGTGGCAACCATGGGGAAGGGATGTGGTCTTAAGAAAGAACAATGAAGAGAATAGTGGATATAGTGGTTTTTTCTAGGCTTTGATACCATGTGAAGAAAAATATATTTGGCAGCTGGGTATTTTCCCCACTGGGTATAGCACTGAAATTTAGATTCAAGAGTTTGTTACAAATCAAGGACTCAGTTGTTCAGAAGCAAATGAATGGGTATGGCATTGAAATATTTCTAGACAAAGTACTCTTAGTTCACTAAAATCGCTTTCAAATAAGAGGGCCACACGCAGTTTTAAAAGCCTTGTTACTTATAGTTACTTTGGACACTAATTTGGTCTTAGCTAACCATTTCATTAGGCTTATTTAGAATTTATCACAGTCAATCCTATCTTACATCTTGCCAAGCAGTAGTACTACCCATGGGAAGGGTGATAATTTTTTCTCTTTCTAAGATAATGGCTTTTTTTTTTTTTTGTTAAGGCAAAAATTTTCTTCGTTCGTGTAGCCTAGGTGATGATTGACAAGTTTATTCTGCCAATGGCGAAAAGAATGCTTTTTCGATAGTGACTTCCAAACACTGTTTCTGATAACGATTTCCAGATCAGTTCTTCAACAGATACTTTCGTGATTGTTCATGAAACTCTCCCTTGGAGATATAAAAAAATAGGCCTTTAGATGAGTTGATTATGTCAAATCCTACAAGAAGTTGGCCAATACTAATTCTTAACTAAGCTTAATCTTTACCAACCATAAGCTTGCTTTGCGTTGATAGAAGCAAGAGCTGCTATTAAAACAATAAGATAGAGAAAAATTTTCTTTTGACCCTTCACCACGTTGCTTGACGAAGTTGGCTGCAAAGAAGTTAAGCTTCGGTCAGAGCATGGAAGAAACTAGCGAAGACAGATGACCATGAGATGGAGATATGAGATGGGACGTGTGTTGGACCAATAAAAGCAAAAGCTTATCAGGACCGAAGTGACATGAATGGCGACGAGCCCAAGAGAAAAATTAACCCTCCTTAGTCGTATGTTCCAACTCGATTCCGCAGCCGAGCTATTTATGCCATCCCTAGAGTACATGCATAATCATCATCATCACAGGCTCGTCCTAGCCACTCGCGTTGGAATCCAAGTTTCAATCCCCAAGGAAATGACGTTGGCGCACAGAACCTCATGAGAAGAAGAGAGAGAAACTGCTGTCGTGGATGTGTAATATGAGGAGAGAGAGAGAGTGAGAAGAGGTGTGAAAATTAGGGTTTTATCGTGTAGCACCAGAAGAGAAAGCAGGAGCAGCACAGCCTCAGTTTCCTTGTTCGTGTTAGGGTTTTAAAGGCATGTGCAAGCAAAGTATGGGCTTGGAAGAGGATGGATCAGTGAACTCTGTGATTTGAGAGCCTGCCAATTTTTGTCTATCTGGAGCAAAGATTGTCAGGCATCTAATGAAAGATAATCAACTTTTTAGTTTTCTTAATTAGCATTTTGATCCCCCAACAAGTTTAAAGAATAAGTACTTAATCGGGATTTTTTTTTATATATTTTTTCCGTTCCGGTTTTGAACAGAAATGAAGGGAAGAAAAAGATTTCCAACATTAACTTACGAAGACCTGGACTGAAGAGATTCTGGAAAGAAAGAAAGGTAAGAAAGAAAAAGGCACACGAAACCAAATAAAGCAGGAACTGCAGTAATGGGATGAAACAGTTTAAGCAGGAATGATAAGATTAGTACAAGTTGAAGGGAAATAGAACGAGGTTTAGGGTGGAGAAAGTGAAAGAGAAAGAAATCAGCTCATAGTTGCTGCAAAGCTGGCCCATACAAATTATTGCACAAGAGAAGGAAAGGCAAACAGAAAGAAGGGAAAGCAAAAAAGCCCCGAGGTTGATGCCGCCATTTATAGCTAACATTTACGCTTTACTCCTTGTTCAGCTACTGCTGCCTTCATAAGCTTCAATACAGTGTTTTTCCTTTATGCAAACCATTAACACTAAAGATTTCTTTCAATCAGAGGAAAGTGATTCAGCATATACAAATCTAGCTTTGCATTTCTTTGCAGAAGAAAGCTTGATTTCAAGCTTCCTTCAAATATCAACACAGCAAACATAGCATGGAAATAGAATAAAAAAAACTTTTCACATTCCATTTCTTCAGGATGATTTATATGGCAAACAGACTTCAATTGTTGGCTTAATTACTTGCAGGGAGATTACCTGTTGTTGGAGTACTCATAGAGGCGCCCTCGGCTGGAGAAAACAATCAGTGCGATTTCAGCGTCACAGAGGACTGAAAGCTCATATGCTTTCTTCAGAAGACCGTTCCTCCTCTTGCAGAAGGTCACTTGCCGATTCGTAGTGTTCTCGATCCTCTTGATCTCAATCTTTCCTCTCCCCATCTCTCTCCTCAATCCTTCTAAAAGAAAGAACTGAAACATCTTTAAGATCAATTTAGATGATTTCAAGTTTAGGTCAGTAATCATATCGGCATCAGATGATATTAATTGCCGGAATTCTAAGTGCTGGATGAAGAAGCAAAAGAAAAAAATTAGAGATAGAGAGAGAGAGTGCTTTTGATTTCCTTACCCAGAGTATGTATTATGGCACGAAATAGTTTCCCCGATTTAAAACTCTCTCTCTAAGCCTTGAATGAGTTTGTGTGGCAGAGAGAGAAAGGGAGAACACTTCATATCGTCTTCTGTGGAGTCTCCGGATTACAGGGATGAGAGATGGAGCGGAAAGACCACTGCATGAGAAAGCATGGCTCCGTTGGTTACCCTATAAATGAGAACTTCGTTTATGTTTCCCTCAGGAACTGGTGAGGTACGGGCGTTAACGCCCAAGATCGAGTTGATTCCGCCGTCTGCTTTGGCTCGTCATTGGCGGATGTGTGATAGCTACGTTGTTCCGGAGGTATATTTCACCTGCGAACGGAGAGGCTGAAAACGGCGACAGAGACGGGCTGGTGTGCTTGCTCGCACCAGCGGCCGTGCCAACGGCTGATGGTCTGGTGCTCCCTGGCTTGCAGACCACTGGCTCGGTTGAATGGAGGTCTGCGGGTGCATCATTTCATAGCAAAGAATCGACAAAAAAACATGTAATATTCATATTTAATGAAATACATGTCAGCATATTTAGATTTAATTGCTTAGGAAATAAGAAAAAAAATATTAACATCTAACTTGATATCAGAATAAAGTAAAGCACGGCACGTATAAAATATACTAAAAATATTTATGTTAGATCTAAAGTTTAGAAAAAAAAAACAACTTTTATTTACTTTCTTTTGTATTTTTTTTATTGCAATAATTCATGACAATATTCTTATAGTAGCCTTAGGTGGCAAAGAAAAATAATAGGATTTTTGGCATCCAATATTAAGATTTTGGCTCGATATCTACACATGAAGGTATGCATATATTTCAAATTATAGTATTATTTATAATTTTTAAAAACTGAAAAATAAATAACTCTTTAAACGCTTTTGAAAGTCAATTGATTTTAGGTACAAGTCTATGTTGATGACCAAATATATATTTTTTTTATTACAGTATGAAAAGACAATAGATGCTACTAAATATTAGCAAATTAAACATATAATTTTTTCATAAAACTTTTCGATAATATGATATGCATGAAAACCAAATGTCCCCATAATATTCAAATAATATTTCATCAAATTGCCCTCTGAAGCTTATTTTGTTGCATCTTTTTGAAAATATTTATTTTGCAAAATCAAGGAACTAATAAGTTCATTAAATCTAGAAGAAATTTAAAATAATGACTTTTTCTTTTTGAGAAACTAAATCATTTTTCCTTCTGATTATCACATATTTGATAGAAACTCGATGTCATTAATATTCATTTTGTCAAAAATTAAAAAAAAAACAATCAATATCAAACCACAAAATAGCATTGCATTGCAATCTCATATATATTATGTATTGCTTACAAGTAATTCTTTAAATTCGGAAATAAACATTAAAAATGGTATTTAAAATTTTAATTTTTCTATTTTGGAATTTTAAAAACGAACACTACAGAAAAAAAGTTGTTTGAAGCTTTCAACTTCAATGTCTTCTTTATATCCAAAAAGACTTAGAGCTTCACTTGATATGCATGTCAAATCTCAACTAAACCTTTACAAAGTCCCTTAAAAATCCAATCCATAAACTCACCCAGGATTTGTTTACTAATCAACCTTCTGTTTTTGAAATCCAGTCAACGGATCAGATGATCTTTCTATATGAAATCAATGGACCACAAGCAAGTGGATTGGGCTTATTTCTGTTTCCTCCAAGCAGATGAATTTTGTGCCTTGCATTTTATTTTATTTCTGTTAAGTTTTACTATTTCTGGTGTGTTGCTCTGTTTTGGAGTTTATGCCTCGATCGATAATATGGGTCTCCCCATTGCATTGCACGCCGGGACCATTTAAAAGAGGTCAATGAGAGAACAGCCACGGTAATATATTCATCTCACGGCTTAGAAAAAATATTTTAAGAGTTTATAATTATCTTTTTATTACAATTTTTGATAGTTTTAAAAAAAATTATCCTCATAATACACAATTAATTTTTTATTTTATATGTATAGCTAAAGAATCAAATGGCATTTTTACAAACACTTGATATGATGTTGGCATACTTTTGGAAGATGGAAAAGATTGCCTAGTTTAGGCCAACAAACACTTTGGTAGGTCCGATCACAAGGAATGGTGCTTTAGTAATGCTTTGCTCGACACGGTATAGGGTATTGAGGATGAGAATTGATGTTTGAAATATTTTTTGAAAGATGGTTCGACATCTTCTATTTGGCTTGTAAGAGTGTGAGGATACGGTAATTTGATTTTGAATAATACCTAACATTATGGGCAGAGTCTTGAAGCCATCTTTGTTCACTTCAGATCGTATGCATCTAATAAAATGATAAGAGTTCAAAAACATGTAGATGATAGATGGGTTGACAGCAAGAGCACGTCTCGATTCGATTCAACCAAAGGAAAGCCCTAATGATAGAAGTGATTCATTTGTCATGCGTTGATCAAGTGATGAAGAACTTTTTTGGCATTTCATCCTTGTAGTTTACTTCGTTCTTCACCCTTTCTTCAGTATTCTCATCTTAAACACGGACCACTTGTGTATGGAATCTCTCTTTAAACACATGATATGAACAATTATTCATTTAGATTTAATACATCCTACCTTCCATTGCTTGCCTCCACACCACTCATTTATGTTTTCCATTGCCAAAACAAGGGTCTTTGCCTTCTTTGGTGTAGGGACACACCAATTTCTACGCTTAGGTAAATAAGAGAAACGGCAAGAATTTCTCCATTCATGAAAGCTTTGAGGTGCAAATTCCAAAACACTTGTTCTCAACTCATTTATTGCACATGCATGCAAAGATATAACTATATGGATTCAATCCACATAGCTTGTCTCATCCTCCTTTGTGTATGTTTTTTTACTTGACCAGTAAGGCTGGTTTGGAACATTCCCTCCTTGTCAAGCTTCCATCAAAACGGTTAGGCAATGCTTAAGTTCTTTACCAAACTTTCTTTTAGCTGTTGGAACTGACAATTTAACATATAATGCAATAATTTGATCTGTGATATGTTATTATTAAGGGTAATAAGTTGAATTCCCATCTTTGGCTTTTTTTTTCCCATTTGATTGTCACATGTCTTAAGATTTCATTATCAAGTACAACAAGTATGAAATAAAACAGCCAAATACAGCATTGTTGTATAAGTTTTTTGAACTACTTGGTGGTTTATAGTTTAATGCATAAGAGCCCAAGACTTAATCATTGTTCTTTCAAAGCTTGATAAAGCAGTTATAAATCACTTTTGTGGAACAGAAACACTTCAATTTCACTGTGTTTAAATCACTCGTTTACATTGATACATTGAAACAATGAGCCACTGTAATCATCCATTTCTTGGTATTTGATGCTTATAGTTGAAAAATAAGGCAACAAGTATCAAATAAAACAGCCAAACACAGTATTGTTTTATAAGTTTTTTGAACTACTTGGTAGTCTATAGTTTAATGCATAAGAGCCCAGGACTTGTTCATTATTCTTTCAAAGCTTGATAAAGCAGTTATAAATCACTTTTGTGGAACAGGAACACTTCAATTTTACTGTGTTTAAATCACTCCTTTGCATGAAACATTGAAACTATGATTCAGTGGAATCATCCAATTCTTGTTTCTTTATGCTTATAGTTGAAAATTAAGGCATATACCTTGTCTTACAATGGGTCACCATTTCAATTCTTGAACATGGGACATGTGACAACAAGAGAAGGGGAAGTAAAAGTTAACTTCAACTACTACAGGAATTTCAATAAGGAGTTTTCGTTAATATTTTTGTCGACATGATAGAAATTTTCATTAATTTTCTCGTCTCTCATTATGGTTTCATCAATAAGGTCAAGTCTAGAAAGTTTCACCAAAAGACTTTCCTCATAGTATCACATTTTTTTCTTTGGCCCCTCGTCAAATCATCCATGCCCTTGCTTTTTTATGCTGTCAAGGCCTTCTTGATCCATGGTCTCTTATCAAATTATCCAAATGTTGTCATCTGACTAGCTTGTCCAAGCATCTTCCTTTTGTCTAAATGTGCAGAACTTGACCTGTGAATTAAAGGGTCACGAAACAATCTAAAATCTTCAAGAGTATGATGCACAACCCTATTAGATAGAGTAAATTTTAGTGTAGAAGGAATAAACTCAAGTATCACGTTGTAGACAAGATTTTATTCTTCTCTTAATACGACATTTAATAACCTAAATATTCTCCAATCCACCGATGAAAACATGAAGGGCGACGACTATCCATATGTTGCCTCCAATTATTTCATTCCTTCTTCAATTAAGTTACTAAGCAATATATCTCCCTGTGTTTTTCACTAGTGTTTTAGTCCCTCATCCTCCTCTCAAGAGTTTTAATGTTGCAACTTGAAAGAGGTCCCCTATGAACGTTGCCCAAATAAATGCTTACGAAGTTCTTTGGTTATCATAGAGAAAACTAGTCTTCCTATTGAAGGTTTTTCAACTAAACTTATCTATCTCCTCTCATCTTCTCCCCTTTTTCTTCTTTCTCCAAACCATCGCGAATGTGACGTCCACAAGCTTTCTCTAACATAAGTGTCAAAAACCAACATAAATCCACCATTAGCTCTCACTCTACAAATTAAAGCTAGAAGAGAAAGACGGGGAAAGATGCCAACTAAAGATGGAGGACGCCATTAGTGGAGGTGGGCCTTTAGATGTTCTTTGCCATTAAAACGTGGGCAAGAAAAAAGCCATTACAAGGGATTTAATTCCTAATACATATCGAGGACATGGAAGTCTGATGACGTTTGAAAGCCACTTTTTCGTTCACAAATGGGCACTGCATGGCGTTGAAGAATACAACCAAACGTTACATATCATACCATCTTTTCTGTCACTAAAGGAATCCCTCGGATAAGCAATTTCTGCATTTAGCTGGTCTGCATATAAGCGTTCATGCTTGCAAACGAGGTGAAATTTTTTTCAAGGATAACAACAATCTAAAACTTAAACTACATAAGACTTCTCATTAATCATGAAATGCAAGTAATGGTAAAAACCAATGACGCAAAACATGTGATCAAAGGGAAATGGGAGAGAAAAATGAAATTAAATTAGATGAGAGAGAGGGAGAGAGAGACTAAGAGTGACTTGCAGATGAAGGTCAGACTTGGTCAGATAGGAGAAGTGGGGTGCGGGAAGACGGCAGAGATGCCCCATGCACGTCGTGTGGTCTTCTTTCCCGGCGGTGAGCGACAGCTGCCTTTGAGCAAGAGCGACAGGAAAAGGATGCTCGCGAGGGTCCTTGCGGTCACGAGGAACGCTGGCGAGGATCACCGTGCTTGGGGCGTATTACCCGTCACTGGGAAGTAATGAGCACATCGAGAAGCATGAAGGAGCTCGGTGGATTCACATGCATGCATGTGAGTCCATAGTAAAGCAAAAACCTTAAACCTTGCATGAAACTTGAAACATTATATATTAGTAAGAGAAGTGAGGAAATGTTAAATAGAAAAATGATATATTTATTAGTTTTTTAAAAGATAGCTTTGGAAGGGAGCAGAAAAATAATTTTTTGTTAATAAGACTTTATTAATGTACACTTATAATGATAATATTATTCAGTAATTGTAATATATTATTTTCATGATTGTCTTCGTGATATATGTATTTTGTAAATGATATTTACTTGATGACTTTAATTATGTTTTAATTTATATGAATATGAAGCAAGTATATAATAAAATTGATTATTATATTAAAAAGTATATGATATGAGCTATTAGTTTCTTACTAGTTTGAGAAGTATGATATTGTTACTTATGCATGCATACAAGTATGTTGTGTGTTGACTTTATCCAATATATTCAAACAATGTGTTTGTTAACTTGATATGCACGTGCACATATGGTGGTATAGGCATTAATCTTATTCTCTTACATTAGACTACTTGAAGATCAATGCATAAGTTGTTTACAAACTTATTCCATTTGGTAAGATTGGCCTCCTTTGCAAGCCATTTTTTGCCATATATAAATGATCATATTATTTGAATAATATTATCATTATCAATATGATTAGATTGATTATAATATTTCTCTTGCCCTCCACATCATTTATAGGTTGATTACAACATTACTCAAGTCAAAGATAGTAATAATAACAAGTTATAATTTTCTATAATATTTTATTAATCCCACATCATGAGTAGTAGCACCTAGTTTATGATATAATTGATTTTGAATGAGGATAGTTCAATCATTGGATTTTACAAGTCATGTTTTATCTCACATTTTATAGAACCCACTTTCTATTATATGGTTTACGTAATATCATTATTCTCCTTGTATGATGATCATGGCATAACATATTTTACTATTTTCTTTCATTTAAGTAGTGATTATCTTAAGGTAAAGCTTTCAAATCTAATTGGCGCATACCAAATTTGGTTTTGAAAAAAGGGGCACAAATCTTGAAGGAGGAAAAACCTATTGTTGTTGTTCAACATGGTTTCACATGCATTTATATTAAGATTAACTTATATTCGTTCTATTTTAATCACATTATGATATTAGTGAAGTAAAACCAAGTGTATGAATTATAGTCTTAAAATATTTTTTTCTAATTTTTGGATTATATTTATTTCTTAAAAATAATTTTATATTTATAAAAAATCTTGATTATATATATATATTATTTTTAATATAATAAATAAAAATAAATATAAAATTTAAAATGAGACACCATAATTTTTAGGTGGTTCGATTCAAATTAGACCCTACATCCACCCCTACTTGAGGTCAGGAAAAATATTAGTAACAAAATGTTACAATTTAAGGTTTTTCATTACGATTCACCTCAAATCTACTAGCTTTTGTGAGTTTAACTAAAATCTAGGCTTTTGCGATCTCAACTCAAACTCGATTTTTTTACAAGATCAAGCCGAGCTCGAGTTTTCACAAATGTCAAACCGCTCAACCCAAGAGAAAAAGAAAAATACAACAAAAAGAAAAAAAATTGATAAATTTGTACAACTTCCTATACTTGTTGAATAATAGAATAAGGCATAATTAGCTTAAATTTAAGAAGACAAATGAGAATTTAAAAGATTAGATGTGCAAGGATTAGTTAAAAAATTTTGACAATTTGAGAAGGAGAATTTGTAGTTACTGTCAGTAAAATTTATGCCAATATAATACAGAGCAGTACTTAGTTGAGATCTTAAAGATTGATCTACGTTAATTAGTTATTTCATTTACAATTGTTAGATATTTATAGAAAAATTTTTGTCATAGTCGTTAGAAAGTGAGTGAAAAGTTATTTCAAAATCTGCTTCCAAACAACTTAAAAATATTCTTCCAAAAAAGCTATTGTGATAACATAATAAAGGCTAGTTAATTAACCATTAGGCTTAATTAATCAGAGCAATTAGATAAGATTGATTGGAGCCATTAGATCGGCATAGAGGAGATCTCAATCGTCTGATCAAGCGTTGTAAAGGTAGATGAGTTCTAAATGGTCAATTCAAGCTGGATTAGATTGGGTCCATTCGATCAAGTCAGATGAGATCTTGATCGTTGGATGAATTAACGATAAAATTGGGATTAGATCTGGACTATAGAATTCAAACAAGATAGATTTGGGTCATTATATCAAGGATAAATTATTTAAAAAGCAAAAAAATAGATGCATGTTGAAGTAAGACGAGATCACGACCATCGGATTAGATCAATCAATTACAGTAAATGAAGCAATAATCGTCTGATCGACTCATCAAATGGATGCTTGGATCTATTAAGAATGTTGTTTAAAGGTAGATGAGATCTCCATCATGCAATAACGAGAATGTGCAATTGAACGACGCTGAGTGTTGCTGGTTTTGGATGTAGACAAGCATAAGACATTTAATTCCCACATTGTAGGATATTATAAATATTTGGACTTTATAAATATCATATAGGATTAATGTGTATAGCCAGATTGGGGCTATTCTCCCCTTCTTGCACTTAGAAATTCATCCCCTATGAGTACTCATAACATACAGGTTTATATATAGGTTGACTTATACATATAAGTTTGAGTGCTACTCAGCTCGATCCAATGCCTTACCGAGGCTTATGAGTGCTTGCGCTATCGGGCTTGCCTAGCCCTAGTGCTTTGCAAGCTGAGATGTGATAGAAAGTTTTTTTATTTTAATTATTAAATATTTAACAGAATTAATTTTTTAATTTAATCAAGATTTGATAAACAAACTAACATAGAATTTTGATAAGGATAAAATTTAATTAAGAAAAAGATTTTAGATTAAAAAATAGAATCCTATTCGTTTTTTAATTCAAGGAGATGATTGAATATGATTTAAGATTGATAAGAAATAAGAGTAACTTTAAAATCAACAAGTTAACGTTCTATTAAAAATTTATCAAAGCTTGGTATACATGTATTCCTAATCCTTAGAACTTAATAAATACTTCAAGCTACTTTAAAGACTATTAAATTACTACCTTTTAAGGTACATTACTTGTTTATTAGAAATTACACCTAATTCATACTAAACAAACTCATTAAAATAATATATTAAATATTTAAAGTTTGACTCATCAAATACAAAGGTGACTTAATAATCTTTTTTTGATAATAACAAGACATAAATGTTTAGATAAAGTATAACAAGTAAAAAAAATATTTAAGAAATGATAAAAAATATTAAAAATAAAATATATATACTCCTCCTTACTTCATGATCTTATTTATTATATGCTCTCCTTTACTTATCTAAATAATGACTATTCTCTCCCTTTAACACTATAAAAAAGAACATATAATTTCTATTACACCTAATTATTACCTTATGATTTGAAATTATTTGATCGAATGAGACTTAGTAAATATGTCGACAAATTCTTATTTGGTAAAAACATATTCAAATTCTACTAAGTCTTTAGCTACTTAATCTCTAATAAAATGTTACCGTACATCAATGTGCTTGGTCTTAAAATGATAAACTTGATTTTTTGCTATGGTCAAGTCACTAGTATTATCAATTCAAATGAGAATACATGAGAAATCTAAACCATAATCATGAAATTGTTGTGTTAATCATAATACTTGGTCGACACAACTTCTGGCCGCTAAATACTCGACTTCTACGGTCGATAGGGCTATACAATTTTGCTTCTTGCTTAACCTTGAAATTAGATAATTTCTTAAGAATTGAATTGTACTAGAGATACTTTTCCTATCTATCCTAGAATCTGCAAAGTCTGGATCTGTGTAACCAATCAGATCATATGAAAATATTTCTAAGATATCATAAACCTAAGTTCATTGTACCTTTAAATATTTAAAGATTTATTTAATCACTTTTAAATGTCTTTTCTTGACATTTTATTAGAATTTTGCACATAAGCCAACACTAAATAATATATTAGGTCTACTTATCATGAGATATAATAATGATCCAATAAAATCTCTATAAAGTTTTTCATTAATAGGTTTCCTAATTTCATTTAAGCATAAACGGATTGATTGATTTATTAAAATCTTTCTATGTTTTAAATTTTCATAACCAAATTTCTAAATAATTCTTTTAAGTATTTAATTTGAGAAATAAAAATCTCATCTTTTAATTGCTTAATTTATAATCCTAAGAAAAAGTTTCTCACTAATTATACTCATGTCAAACTTTCTTGTCATTAAGTCACTAAATTTTTTATATATATTTTCATTTGTATTCCAAAACTTATATCATCAACATAAACTTGTATAAGAAACAAATTATTTAAAGATTTTAAGAATAATGTGGTATCCACTTTTCCTTTTTTAAAGCCACTTTTAATGAGATAATTACTCAATCTATGATACCATGCATGGGGAGCTTGCTTAAGACTATAAAGTGTCTTACTAACTTATATACATAATCAACATGTGCATTGGTCTCAAAACTAAGAGATTGTTTTATATATACATATTCTTCTATTATCTCATCAGTTGAGGCATATAAAGATATATAAATTATTGTCTTATTCCTTTACATTTATAATAATCACAGAAATCTTTATTCTTAAATTCACTACCATTATCACTTTGAATACAAATTAATTTGAGATTAGTTTATTTTTCTATCTCTTTTATTAAATTAACAAAATTTTAAATGTCTCAATTTTACTCTTAAGAAATACAACTCAAGTATATCTAGAAAAATCATCAACAATCACAAATCTATATTTCTTTCTACCTAAACTCAAAGATTGTATTGGTCTAAAAAAGTTTAAATAAATTATCTCTAAAAGTTTTCTAGTGGTTAAGTAATTTTTTGGTTTAAAAGAAGATTTAATTTGCTTTCTTTTTTGGCATGATTCACATATTTTCAAATTAGTTTTGTTTGGTTTAGGAAAACCTCTAACTATATCTAACTTATTTTATTAAGATTGAATAACCTATATAACCTAGTCTTTTATGATATAAATTATTCTCATTTGAATGTGTAAAACTATATTCTATTCCACTAGCTTCAAGTTGATCAAACTTAATCAGATAAGTATCACATTTTCTTCTTCCAACAAGTAATACTTGATCATTTTTTAATATTGTACAATATTGAGTATCAAAATTAAGAAATTAATCATTATCACATAATTAATTAATACTAATTAAATTAAATTCTAATCTATCAACTAAGAAAATATTTGAAAGTGTAAAATTAGGTATACATATATTATCAATTCCAATTATATTCTTCTTAGAGTTGTCTCATAATATTACATGTTTATTTGGTACATGTTCTATTGATATAAACTTTGATCGATCTTTGGTCATATGTCTTGAGCATCCACTATCTAACACCCAAGAGTTAGATTTTGATTTTTTTCTTTATGTATGGCTGCATAAATTATAAAATTTTAACTTAATAATCATAAAATATAACTTTTATTTACTTAATTTGTATGTTTTCTTATATATAAAATTTTTAAGTATATTATTTTTAACTTAAGAATGTTTCTAATACATCATATCTCTACATCACAATTATGGAAACATCTTATATTAATTTTTTTATTTTTTAAGCTTAGGAACCCAAGCAAGCTTGGGTTGAGTATTAATATTCACTAAAAGAGTATTCACAATATCATTTTTAATTACTCATTTGAAATAAGATTTTGAACTAAAAATATTTTTTCTAATTTTACCATCTTTGATGGTACGTCCTTTTCTACAATAATAAAAGCATATAATATTTCAAAATTTTTGCATGTATTCAAAACAAGACATATTCGTATGTTTGAAAAAATGACTACCATGCAAAACAATAAAAAGTTTTGCATGTTCAAGAAAGTGAATTTTTATTTTTAAACTAATAATTTCCTATTTCAAGAGAGTATTCTCAATAATCATAGAATTTTTTTCATCACAAATTTAAAATATTTCTATTTTCTTTTTCTCATCTTTTTTCATAAAAATATCTAAAAGATTAATCTTTTTTTTATAAATCTTTTCTAATTTTTTATGTGCACATATTAAGGAAGATAAAGCACTAATAACTTATGTGTAATTATTTTCAATAATATCATGAGACCAAGTGCTTATCTCATTCTTTTCTTCTTCATTAGATGTGCTTGAATCATCATTTGCCATGAAGCATAACATTCTTTCCTCTTTGTTATTTGAAGTTATAGAGTCTGAATCTTCTAAAGTACTCCAAGTAGCTTGAAGGGTTTTCTTCTTCTTCATTCTCTTCTTTTTCTCATCTTTTTTAGTTTCTTTGAGTTGTGAACAATCTGATCTAATATGATAAATTAATTAGAATCATAACAGCTTGGTGTCTTCATTTCCTCTCTTCTTTTCTTCTTTTGTCAATTTCTGCTTACAAAAGTTTTTGCCAAATGTTTTGCTAAACCTTAAACATAAAAATTTATCTCTTCCTCCAAATCCATAAAAGAGTTGGATACCACATCTAATTCTTCCTTACTTGCTTTAAATGTCAAAGGTTCCTCTTTCCTTGCTCTATGCTTTGGTTTACAAGTGGAAGCCTCCTCTTTAACCTTTCTATTCATCTCAATTTTAACTGTTAATAATTAAGTAACTCATCTAATGTGAGCTTATTTATGTCTTTGGCTACCTTTATTGTCGTGACAAGAGAATCATACTCTTTGGATAGAATTCTTAGAACTTTTCTTACAAGATCTATATTAGAAAATATTTTTTCAAGATTTGTTAAGCCATTAGTAATATTAGTAAATTGCATAAACATCTTCTTTATAGTTTCTCTTGAATTCATTCTAAACAACTCATAATCATGTGTAAGAAGATTTATTTTAGTTTATTTTACTTATGAAGTGCATTCATAAGTAACTTCTAATTCTTTTTGCAAACTTCATGTATGGTATGCAAATTCATAACTTGATTAAATTTGCTTGGAGATATGCTATAATAAAGATAGTTGAGTGCACTTGTATTGAGTTGTGACATTCTCCTTTGATCACTACTAAGTTTACTAAAAGATTTGATTTTATTTGTGCATGAATATCTAGTAAATCATATGATTTAGTAAGTATTTTCTAAAGTTTATTGAATAAAAATTCTAAATCTATTTTTCCAATATAAATAAATTTCATATTTAAATAATGATAGACAGACTAAAAAAGATCCTTTATTAAGTGTCATATTAATATCAATCATGGATAAAGACATATTAAAAACTTAAAATGTAAAATAACAAACACATATTTTGAAAAACATGCAAAAATGATAAAAGAGAAATTTAAATAAGTGTGTAACTAAAATGATAATTAAAAAAAAACTAAAATAAAATAATTAAAATGCATATGATGGATCTCCCAAGTGATTTGACTCGTTTTATGTAGGAAACCTACTTTTATATAAATTGAAGTGAAAATTAAGGTGTAAATTCACAAGAGGGGGAGTGAATTATGGTCTTGAAATAGTTTTTCTAATTTTTGGATTGTATTTATTTCTTAAAAATAATTTTGATGTTTGTAGAAAACCTTGATTATATATATATATATTATTAATATAATAATAGAAAAATAAAGGTAAAAATTAAAATAAGACACTAGAACTTTTAGGTGATTCGATTCAAATTAGAACTTACGTCTACCCTCAATCGAAGCTGAGAAAAACATCACTAGAAAAAGATTATAACTTGAGATTTTTCTTGACGGTTCACCTCTAACTTATTAACTTTTACAGGTTCAACTAAAACCCAAGCTTTTACGAGTTCAATCAGAACTCTATTTTTTACTAAATCAAATTGAACTTGGGCTTTCACAAATATCAGGTCACCTAACCCAAGAGAAAAAGAAAACTACGACAAAAAAGTTACAATAAATTTGTACAACTTTATATACCTGTTGATTAATGGAATAATGTATAATGAGCTTAAATTAAAAAAAAAGAAATAAGAATTTAAAAGATTAAATGTGTAAAACTTAGTTGAAAAACTATGATAATTTGAGAAGAAAAAATCATAGTTGTCACCAATAGAATTTATGCTAGTAGAATATGGAGCAATATTTTGTTGAGATCTCAAAAATTGATTCACATTTATTAGTTATTTCATTCACAATTGTTATGTATTTATAGAATTTTTTTCATAGTCGTTAACAAGTGAGTGAAAAGTTGTTTCAAAAGGTGCTTCCAAACAGCTTAAAAAGATCTTAAAGAATTCTTTCAAAATGGCTATTACAAAGACAGAATAAAAGGTAGTTAATCAGTTGTTAAGCTTAATTGATCAGAGCCGTTGCATGGGATTGACTAGAGCTGTTGGATCGACACAGAGGAGATCTCGACCATTCGATCAAATGCTGTAAAAGTGGATAAGTTCTGGATGGTTGGATCAAGTTGGATTAGATCGAGGCCATTCGATCAAGTCAGATAAGATCTAGATCATTAGATTAATCAATAATAAAATCAAGATTAGATCTAGATTGTAAGATTTAAACAAGAGAGTTCTAGATCACCAGATTAAGGATAGATTATTTTAAAAAGGAAAAAAATAGTCATTTTATTAAGTCAAATGAGATCATGATAATCAGATTTGATCAGTTAAGAACACTGTTTAAAGACAGATGCGATCTCTACCGTGCAATTGTAAAAATGTATGATCGGACAGTGCTGAGTGCTATTGATTTTGGATGCAGATAGGCATACGACATTTAGTCCCACATTACAAGAGATTATAAATATTTTGACATTATATACATTCACGTGAGATTAATGTGTAGAGCCAAATTGAGGCTGGCTCCCCCTTGTAGGTTCAGGAATTCATCCCTTAGGCGTACTCATAACATACAGGTATGTATATACGAGTCAACCCATATATATAAGTTCAAGTGTTACCCAGCTCGATCTAATGCCTTATCCCGATCTGGTTTAAGATTCGTTGTCAGGCCGAACGATTCGATCCAATTTTCCTGACTCAAGGCATGCGAGTGTCTGCCTGGTCGGGTTACCTGGATTGAGAGTTTTACAAGCTGGGATTTGGTAAAACATTTATTGTAATTATTAAAAATTTAACCAGATTACTTTTTTTAATTTAATCAAGGTTTGGAAAATAAGCTAACATGAAATTTTGATAATAATAGAATTTAACTAAGAAAAAGATTGTGGATTCAAAAATAAAATTCTATTCATTTGATAAATCAAAAAATAATTAAATATGATTTTAGATTGATACAAAATAAGAGTACTTTTAAAATCAACAAGTTAACATTTTATTAAAAAACTTATCAAAGCTTGGTGCATGTATCTTCAATCTTTGAAACTTATTAAACACTCTTAGGTGCTTTGAAAACTACTAATTTATCATCTTTTAAGGTTCATAACTTGTTTATTAGAAATTATACCTAATTCATACTAAACAAACCATTAGAATAACATGTTAAATATTTAAGACTTGACTTATCAAACATAAGGGTAACCTAATAGTTTGTACTATATATGTGATATTCTCTTACCTATAATAAAATTAAGTTTTAAATTTTAGAATCTAAATTAGTTAATCAATTTTTTTTCAAACTCTACATTTCCAACATATAATTTTTCTTTTATCTTTCGTTTACATATATATATATATATATATATACACACACACACACACACACATATACATATACACATATACAAACATCCACACACATCAAATTTGATATATTTATAATCAATACATCTCATATAGATATCAATAACAATCTTAGACATATATCTACTATACATCAATGTAGATATCTACTAAAAATTTACATAGTTATAATATATACAATACAAAAAATCATAAATATAATTCTTAAGTTATTATAGTACCCATATTTATATGTTTTAATAACATTTGTGATACTATTCTTGTGCTCTTTTGTCCTAGTGTTGTGATCTTAAATATCAGTGCAAAATAAGTCAAACCACCATCATTATATACCTTCTTAGATAATCAATTTTCAGTTGATTATAAAGCTAATCTATGCTTAGAATAGTATCAAACTCTATTAAGGATAACACAAACAACTTAATATGGAATTTCTTTTCACTAGTTTCAATTTCTCTTTATATAAACTGAGTAGCTCTAAATTCACTCTTATTAGGTAATTTTATTAATAAAGAATTATCCAATAGTTTTTTAGTTCAATAAATAATGCATCAAACGTATGATAGGATATGAAGGAATGATATGCTTTATAGTTGAATAAGATAATAATAGAAAAACTATTAAAATGATAAAATACATATGATCACATCAACAAAATGAGGAGCATCATGATGTGTAGTTATAAAGAATCTAAGTTGTCTCATTTTTAGAGTTGACTTTTGGTGCACCTCCTACACCTTTACTAAAATCTATTGTACTGGTGCCATGAACCAAATGTTGAGGAGTAGAAACTACATTTGATTTGGTTCTAACCTAAAAATTAGCCACACAGTTCAACTCACACAAGTAAAGCATCAAATATGTTCATCATCCGTAGACCAATAGGCATCACCATGGGATTTCTCATACCCTTGGCATTATGGTGTATTGACTCTCGATGTTGAATCAAATTTATAGCTCCTTATAATAAAATCTTATTTGCTAAAACTAGACTTGCCAAATTTTTTGCTACCTCTTCATTTTTTAAAACTTTTCTTAAATGTAGGAGTGCTTCTGACTCCCAGAGATTCTTCTTTCTTTCTTTTTTATTTCTTTTGATGCTTAAAAGGCATCAACTCTTGCTCAAATATTCTAGCATTCTTAACCAAATTATCATAGTATCTTATCAAAAAGTTATCAATACAACCTTCATAGAAGCTTTTAGACCTCAATGTAAACATAAAACAATTCTACTTTTATGGACATACTAAATGAGTTGTATATCTAACAAAGCTACAAATTTTCACTTATAAGCAATTATGGAAAAGTTCTACTAAGTTAAGTTTTTCTCTTATATTCTCTTTTATAGAAACAACAACACATTTGAGTCAATATGAGAAAGCCAGTAGGATAATACTTCAACATAATTAGACTACGATATCATATTTGATATTAAAATAGAATAGTCTGATGTATTTCAATGATGAATCAAAGAAAAGCTAAGAAGCTTATGACACTTAGAACTAAAAAAGGTAGAGAGTGAGCACAAGATCATGTCTTAAGAGAGAAATCAATGAAATAAAGAATGACTCTAGATAAACTTTTAAGTGAATGGGTATTAGAATGAATTATCTCATATTGGTTACTAAGGAAGTGATTTTAGTATTGATATAAGATATTATTATTTTAACATATTAAGACATCTTTTGAGAACAAAACTCACTTAGGTTAGTATGGAATAACCTGATAGATAATAACTCAACATAATAAGACCAAAATGTCACATAAATGATTAATTAATCTTTAGCATTGGACAATATATTAGTTAGGCTTAAATATGAGTGAATTGCTCAAGGTTTTAACCATTTTTATGAACACGATACATCTATTGTACAAGTATGCCAAGGGCTTACTTGAGAAGTGTATTTGAGATTTAGATGTTCTTGATTTTTATATTATAAGATGTCACATTTTATATTGGTATGATATACTCATTAAGAAGATTAGATCAAGTAATATTAGGTGTGTGAGCTAAATTTTTTATTTGTATAAGTATGTTAAAAAATTATATTATATAATTAATAAGCTATATACTAAAAGTTAATGACTTAAGCTATAAGTGAGTTGAATATATTGTATCTATATGATCTCATGGTTCTATTAATGCAATTAAATTAATTATTAAAATGTGTATTGTTATCTAGGACAATATCCCTTTATTATGAGTACGATCAATCCAACAGAATCATGACAAGTGATGCCTAGTTTTAAACTTCTACAAATTTTGTATAGATTTCTATCTTACTTGTATGATATAATATTCATACTCATATATTGCATATTTACCTAAGAGTTTGGCTTGGGCCTTAGTTATATATTGAGCAGATTAGTATCATAGTAGTATGGCCCTATTATCATACTAAGCAAGCTTGTGTTTTTTATAAGATTGAGCTAATCATAAGACTTATTGTAGTATGTGATACAACATCGTATAATATTTTTTTGAGATTTAGATTTTGGTCTCAAGTAACTTTGTTCTAGCTATATTGTATGATGTATTTGTTATATCTATAAGATATATATGTGTAAGGCTAAATGAAATAATTGTTTAGTCTTAATAGCTTGGATGGTTCACTTAGTATTGCATCATATTTATATGATTCATTGGATTGGACAATAGAAATAATTGTGTCATATTATTATCTTTGTAAATGATATAAGATTTTATTGTATTATTTTTATATAAATATTATAATAATTGTGTAAAATACTTTGAACTATTTTAAGTGAGGTTACCATCTACTTGGCTGTGATAAAAAGAGAGTGAACTTATATTAGGTTAATCTCTACTTGGTCATGATGAGAAAGGAGTTTTTTTTTTGTGAAACTTTATCTCTAACTATTGTACAAAAGAGAGTACTTTTATTATAAGAAGCCTAATCAGGTTTATTAAAGATGAATGTAGGTAAAAGTTTTGTCAAACTACTTAAAAATCAAGTGTGTTACTTTATTTGTTGTTGTACTTATTTTATTTGTCATACTTATTTTATTACATCATAATAAATATATGCTACATAAGTTTTAGAAAGTTAAGAAATATTTTTTAAGAACTATTGTAAGAACAATTAAGATAAATAAAAGATATAATCACTTTAAGATCTTTTGAGTTGTTTGAATTTGTTTACAAAGCATTTGGGTGGCTGTTATGAAGTTTCTTGAATTGTTATAATTTGGATTGAGTTTTTCATCAAGCAATTGACAACTTTACTTCTATCAAATTTTAAACCATGCTGATAAGATTGTTTTAAAGTTATCAAACTTAACTTGTCTTGTATTTAAATCTCACAATTCATAGTTCAGTTAAGTTGTGAATTTGTTTTTTGAAAAACAAAAGATTGTTATTACTATATTAATTTATTTTTGAGTTTGAGTTAAAGTTCATATTTACAAAATTTATCCCCCCTCTTGTGGATATCATCACTCCATATTTTTAATAGTTTCTTATCTTAACTCTTACTATTTCAGGAGAAAAAATCATGTAAAATAAAATTTCCTTTAGCTTATAATCCTAAGGTGGTTGTAACTACCCCATTCAATTTTTTCTGAGTTTAGTATCACATCATCTAATTCTTTTAAACTGTCCTTTAATTTGAAAAACACCATTTTATGTAAAACAATGGAAAAACTCATTCTTTTTTAACTCTTTTGCAAGTTCAATGTTTGAAATTATTTAAAATCATCATAAAAGTAATATAAATCTTTGCAAATTTAAAACTTCATAGTAAAAGAAAATTTCAAATTGACATATGTTTGCAAAACCAAATTATTTATACATACAAAGCTAATCAAGTTCGAACTAACATCAAGATAATAAATCTGTTCTTATTAAAACTAAAGCATCACTAGTGATGTATTAAATGATACAATTGATAATTATAATAAATCATCATCTAGGCTAAGTGCTCTTGATGTCAACACTCATTACTCTCTAGTAGCTTTATGTTGAGTCTTCTTTTGACTTGAAAATGTTAGACCAAAAATAAGTTGAGTTAATCATTATTAGCTCTATGACAAAAACAAGTATATATATATATATATATATATATATATATATATATATAAAGTATTACAACTTTGGTCATATTGCATGTTAGGATAATTTTAAACATATAACAAAATAAAATATGTGAATATATAATATAAAAGAAGTATCAAATTTTATTTATCTTTTATTTTGTTTTATTTTAAAGTTAGTTGAAGAAGAGTCTCTTTCATAATAGATTTGGTCATATTTCTTGGAGAAAGTCATTTCAAGTCAGTTAGACTAAATAACTCTAACGATGACTCCTTTAACTTATTCTCAAAATCATTATTTTATAATGATAGTTATCATTTTGGATAATTATTCATCTTTTCATAGTTCGAATTTTGTCTCTATTTTCTTAACCCTTGTAACTATCATTTATTATTCCTTTTTCTCTCTTCATATTCTTTATCTTTTTATTTTTTTATTTATTACCATTATCACAAGTTGCATGATTAACATAATATGTAAAAATATTAAAAATAATGATATAATACTATCATAAAAAAATAAATCATGTGTAAAATCAAGTATGACAGCATGTCATTACAAGAAATAAAAATACATATAGTTAGATAAATCATTATGAATCATTAGCTGAGGGGCCTCTAAACATCAAATAGCAAGCAACAAGAATATTCACATAAATACAAGCTTGCCTGCTTCATTTTTGTATTTAGTGGAGTCTTGAAAATGGATAAACTTTCTTTCCTTTCTCAATGCTATAATATTGTTATAATATCAACCCCATTTTTCTCTCTTGGTTGCCTTTGATTCTTGATTAACTTATGAATTTCCTTTTGATACTTCAACAATGCCTCCTCTCACTCTCCTCTTTTTAAACCCTCGATCAAACCACCTTGTTCTCAAATTTTTCAAAAAAATCCCTTCACTGAGTGCAACTCACCTTTTATAAGTTTCACGCATCAAATCTCATTCCCATTATTTCTAATTCCTTCAAGTGGTCACAATCCTTCATATGAAAGCCCCCTCACCTTCTTATCCTTTTTAATATTGTTGTTTTATCATCATTTGGGCTTTCTTCTATTGTGCACCATTTATGCTTTAAGAAATTTAGGATTTTTTAATATAGTTGTATTATATGACCATTTTCTTTATGTTTTATGATTTGTGATATTTTCTTTACCCTTTAGATACTTATAATATGTCATACTTGTATAATTCCCTTATCCATACTATATAATCTATATATTTTTTTCACTTATCTTATCAGATCTATCCAAGTCTTTATAATGCTAGATGATATAAAAATATAACTTGCTTATATAAAGTTCATAATCATAGTATACAATCATTTTTTGTTTATTCATCTCTAGCATTTTCATTTCATCGTATTTTACAATATTAATGATATACTTTATGATATTCTTAACGAAACGTAGCTTATTCCTTCTCTATTGATCACACCATTCGATATTCTTCTTTGTATTGTACGATATTTTTTTACATAATTCTTTATCACTTACAATATATCATACTGTATGATTATCTTTTTCATACAATATAATCTATTTATTCACTTATCTCATTAGACTTATTTAACTCATTGTAGTATTAGATTATCTAATAAATCATTATACTTATTATAGTATTTCTAATTACAATGTATAAATAATTTTAATTTATTTATCTTAAGTATTCTCATTCTATCATATTGTACTATATCCATGATCATATTATATGATGTTCTTAGTTAAATATATATTGTTTCTTTTTTCTCGATCATATTGTGTAACTTTTTACTATCATATTATACGATTCTTTTCCAAAATATTTAAATCATACAAATAGCTTTTTAAAATTAAAAAAAATATAAATAATTTAAAAGTATCTTTATTTCAACAAATTTGGGATGTTACAGTGGCATAAAGATAGAGGTTTTTATAACATCTTAAAGGATAATCAAAACTTTAAAGAGGAAATAGAAAATGAATATATATATATATATATATATATATATATATATATATATATATATACATACATATGAAGTCAAATAATTATGGTAAATGAAGGATTTTTAGTGAATTATTAATCTCCCTCAACACACAACAAAAATCACATATCAAATAAAGATGAGTTATAACTCCTAAATTGAGGGAGGCAAATTTTGAAAATATAAGCCATATTTACTTAGAACTCCATGCAAAATGACAAAAATTGGATGTGTTTGAATTATAAAATCAAAGTTTAGAGGTTTATACATAGAATAATAATTAGGTTATATATAAAAAAATCATTAAAAAAGTAAGGTAAATGCAAAATGATTTTAGAAAATTTGGATAATAATATAAGGAGTATTGAAAAGTTTATATTAAAATTAACTTTCCTAGAATAAATAGTGTGATAATCATGAAATAAGAAGTTAAATATTAAAAAGGAAATACATATACAAATTAAATAACAAGTAGATCTCAAAGGATGCAATTTTTTATTAATGGTTGTAAAACTTTTGGAGGCAAAATTAATTAAAAAATTATAAAATTAATTAATCTTAACTTATAATTTAAATAATAATATTATTAATAATATATAAATACTTAACCTTGTCCTTAAGTTGACAATGATAGTTAAGTAAGATGGAAGGATTAGGGAATCCAATTAAGGTAATTTAATTAATTAATAAATTAATTAAATTTAATAATACTTAAAACCTAATAAATATAAACCAAATATATAACTAAACCATAAACTTGATGATATACATATTGTAGTAGAAAAAACTAGAAAAAGTGACTTAAGAAAAAAATCATTCATAAAATTAAAGTTTTGGTCATTCTAAGAAGTCAAATCACTTGAGAGGAGGTGAGGGGTTGGTTGTGAAAGATATAAGAAAGATCTTTATTGTACTCTTAGTCATTACACCATCTATTTGATGACAACAAAATCAGTATATTATTGTTATTAACATTTTTTAAGTGATTTTGGATCATACATCTTAAGATCTAATAAGTTATTCATATAAAGAGTTTGATCTATTGACTCAAGTAGCTATAATGATAATGTTTAGGTATAAATCATAACTAACATTAAGAAAAACATAAGTGTGAGCATCACTTGGAGAAGATCATTATTGAGTTACTTTTATTAGCAATAAAATGTTCAAACTTATAAAAATTTTCTTGAGGTACTTAGGTTTTGATGAGAATTAAATGAATGTTCTTAAATATTTCAAACCCATCTTTTCACTTACATATTTTGTTTTAAGACCCACATATCATTTAAATTGACTACATACATATTTATGTCTTAAAACATTACACTTTTTATAAGTTGTATTATTAATCATTACTTAATGAAATTGTATTTAAAGAGTGAATCATTATATTCGTTATTTTAAATCATAACTAGGCTTATTTAGTTGCATTAGTTAACATTACATAATCAATTGGAGTGATTTTTTGTTTCTTTGTCTAAAATTATAAGTGAAAATATTACGGGCACCATAATTTTGCTCAAGTGCTTTAACTATCATTTGCTCAAACAATTTCTTTACAAGAATGATATCTTTGTTACTCTTAAGAGAGGAAAACATTCAATTGTATAAAACAATTCTTAACAATTGAAAGGATTTAAAAAAAAAATAAATATTTTAATTCTTTTTTGTTTTAAAAATTCAAAACAAATATGTTTGTCTTTCAAAAGTTTTAAAATGCATACCATCAAATTCCTCTTGATGAATTATTTTCAATGATATGCACATCATTAAATTCCAAAACCCTTAGATGAGCACACTTATTGAGACATATCCAAAATAATAATATTATGCTCCACTCATGTAAACAATTCAAAATATCAATATCAATTCTTTTAAAAATTTGAAATGCTTTATATTTAAGATTTGCAAAATAATGTTTTAAATAATTTTCTATGAATTAGATGTTTTATGGTGGCTCTAATTCTTTCGGAGTAGAAATTCTATGTATTCTAAGTTTTAATCCCATACTGAGAAATCATATATTGTAATCGAAGCAAGAGCATCTTGTATTAGCTTATAAATACACACCAACTAGTGTCGCACCAATCTTATTAAAATTTAGAGTCGTACCTGAGTTGAATCTTATTTTAATTAATCATTTTTGTCAACCATAGGGTTACACTATAATGCTCTATATTTTTATTTGGTTATCTCTGTTATTTTTGTTATGTTCATCTAAACATATTTCGTAGTAAAATATGTCAACATCAATGTTGGTTCTTATGCATGCTTCGCCCACTATCATTAGTTTTCCATCATCGTCTCATCATCTACTATCTAGTTGCCCAACATCACCTGGTCGCACACCATCACTAGACTATCCACTATTCTTTGATCACCCCATCATCACCTGACTACCTGTTAGCTACCACCCTCTGGTGGCTGCTAATCGCCGTCATTCGCCTTGTCCACTGGTGGCATCCTAGTAGTATTGTCATTGACGTTCGATCGACACGTTGCATGATTACATAATTTTTCCTACGTCATAAATTTTTTTCATATATTTTTATATTTTGTATTTAATGTGGTTGATTTACTTGGAGTTAATGTTATAAAATTCTAAATATCTCTTTTAGATTATCAAATGATTTAACTCTAAATTATTTCTTCTTTTTATGCTTATGATATTTTTCAAATATGTATTTAATTTTTTCATGCATTGAGCTCTCCTTTATCTATAAATAAAAGAAGCTCCTTCTTTGTAATGTAATTATATATGATAAAATTTCTCTTATTTATATGCTTTCATCTTTGTGAGTAAAGAGTGTGCGTCCAACTTTAGTTAAAGATATTTCAACTTCTCCTCATTTGTGAGAGATAATGATCGAAGGTGAGAGACCTTCCATCGAGAGAGTCAGAAACCAAGCAAATTCTCACTTTCACCAACACTCGTATGTCTTCACCCACCCTTTTACTCTCTTTATCCAATTACCAAATCATCACTTTTCTTAATGAGGCTCCAGATCCTAGCCTACCATCTTGTTACCCATTTAACCAAACTTCCCCGCTAACCTAAACCTTCACCACATCGCTCTTTTTTATCTTTGGTACTTCACATGCCAACTCTAAAAGAAACTACAAGCCATTATCATCAAAAAAAGTACTCTTTTTATATTTTTTATTTTTTATGTGATAATCTAAAGTTAAGATTACTCTTTCTTTTATTAAGATACTCTATATAAAGTTTACCTTAAAGTCTTTATTTTATTAGTACAAAACTAGATGTGATAAAATTATTTAGTAGTACTTTTATGCTTAGCTCTGAACATATTATCACCTACTCTACTTAACAATTCATATTATAAATTTAAAAGCTAATCTTTAAATAATTATAAAATATCACACACATTATCTAACCCTAATCAATATATGATATTCTTTAATATTTTCTAATAATCAATTGAGTTTTTCTTATATTATATATTCTAAATTAGGCCCTAATAGAATTTTAATTTGTGCTATATGAACTTTAGTGTTAGAGCATATGATTTATTATTAAAAAAGTCTTTTATTTAGTGCATTCAACTTAATATCAACAAATATGATTTTTTTACTTTGTATCAGCTTTGGTATTAGAGAACATGGTTTTCTACTTAATATAAGAAAATATTTTTTCTATTAAAATTTGTTTACATTAAAATGTTTATTTTTATTTAAAAAAGATTTTTTTTTCTTTTGTTTAGTATAGCCACTAAAGAACTCTTAGTTTATTTTGAGTAAACATTATCTTAAGAGGTAGTACAAAAATAGTGATATGACTCCCTAACATCTTCCTTGAGAACTATCTAATTCTATCTAGGAGGTGGTATGGCAAAAGCGAGGCCCTGATCACTCATCATTTTCCCATAAGCATACATAAACTCAGCTTTGGTGGTTTATAGTTGCAGTCACTTTGCCTTAATAATTTGAAAAAACAAATATAAAAAAGAAGATATTTCATATTTTTCTTTTTTCTTGATATCTCTCTATGTGTCAAACCTTTATATAATCACAAGATCTAGTAGGTCTTATCAAATAGAAAATTAAAGTCAATAATTAATCTAAAACAAAAGACAAAGATCTCATGCTAAAACTATCTCAATTAATAACCCAACTCATCCAAATGGCTAGACAAATTCTTCTAAACCAATAATATAAACTAAAATTTAGAAGAGAAAGAGATAATAAGAGAAGAAGTATCACACTCAATAATTTAAAAGAAGAAAATTCTATGAGATGCAAGAATCATAAAAGATATGATGATCTTTTTGATGAATCTGATCAAGATATCTATGAAAAAAAATCATAATCATAAAAGAAAAAATGAATGCTCTAATGAGTCAAATGTAAATGATGACTTAGATATATCTAATAAGGAAGAAAGACCTATGAGGTGTTAAGAGAGAAAATATATCTCTAATATGAAACTAGATGTTACAATTTTTTATGATAGTTTTGATCTTAAAGATTATATAATTTATAGACTAGTATGGATAATTGCTTTGATTGATACCAAATGAGTGAATGAAAAAATCATAATATGTTAATAATAATAAAGAGGTATCTCAAACTTGAAAAATCCTTAATATTAGGTTATATAATAAGTTTATTTTAATAACCTATAATACTGAATTGTTAGATAAATATATTTTTTTTAATATGATAGATCTATTGAAGAATATATTAATAAGTTTGAGTATTATAAATTTAGGTGTGATATATATGAACCTGAATATGTAGTACTCTCCCATTTTAAGACAAGTTTAAAGTAATACATAGAGGTTAAGCTTAATTTGAGAAATTTTACTACCTTAGAGAAAGTCTACCTATAACTAAAAATGTCAAAAAAAAATTAAAATATCTTATTTTATGAGAAATGATTAGCCAGTCCCTATAAAAGCTTATACCATCATTTCGCAATCCCACTCATACTCACACTTTATCTAACCCCTCCAACATAATTTTTAAACGTCTTAAACCCATATTATCATCCACTTCTTCACACCATTCTTCAAGCCCACCAATTAAGTTCTAAACCACTAAATCTAGAATCACTTATTTTAATTATCATAAAAAGGGGTATGTAGTCATTAACTATTCAAAAAGAGCCATGATTATGAACCTAGATAATGTTAATGAATAAGAAGAGTCAGAAGAAGAAGAAGAAAATATAATGCCAAATATGAAAGCTAAGCAAGAATTAGAAAACATAAAAATTTTTGTAGTTTTAGTGATTAGGTGCACCTTACAACTTCATAACTACAAGATGATTAGAGATGTATCAACATCTTTAGCATAAGCATAAAAATTAAGAAATAACTATATAAGATGATCATAGATAGTTATAGTTATATCAATGTAGTATCTATTGTGAAAATTAAGTGAATAAGAAATTCTCTATTGGAACACCTAAACCCTTACTCTGTGTCATAGATAGATAAAATCTCTATACCTATTAAATAATAATGTTATGTACCCTTAAAATTAGGTAGGTATAGTGATGATATTTTATGCAATGTCTTATTTATGTAAGTAGGTCATCTTATCTATAGAAGACCATGAGTTTTTGATAAGAACATGAATTTGAAAGATAAGACTAACATGTGTTCTTTTGCTCATGAAGAAAAGACCTTCATATTATACCATTTCTTACCTCATCAAAAGCCCAATTCACTTAAGCTTAACAAATCTATAGAAAATTTTAAGCCCAAGGATAAAGAGAAGGAAAAGATAAAAAATTTGAGCTTGATCATACTATCCTAAGTTAGGACAACATTTGATCAAGAAGACTTAGTCTGGTTTTTAATAATTAAAAAGTTAGCCACTACCTTATTAGACTTAGCACTTATTAAATAGGGCTTACTAAATAAATTTTTTTATATTTGTTTAAACAGTTTATTGACATTCTACCTCCCATATGGGACATACAAGACATGATCGATTTAGCTTTTGGGGCGAGCCTACCTAACTTTTCTTATTATAGATTAAACTTAAAGGCTCTTATTAAGTTAGCTCGTTAGGTAAGAGACCTACTTAAAAAATATTTATAGAAGAAAGTATTAGTCCATGTGTTATCCCTATACTTTTACCACATAAAAAGGATGGAACATGGATGATGTATGTTTATAGTCGAGAAATTAACAAAATTATAGTAAAATATAGGTTACTCATTCCTCGTTTAAAGGACCTCTTAGATTAGATATTAGATGTCACCATATTTTCTTAGACTTAAAAGTGGTTATCACCAATTAAAGATTAAGATGGGAGAAGAATAAAAGATAGTATTTAAGACAAAATAATTTGTATGAATAGTTAGTTATGTCATTTGGGTTATCAAATATACTAAGTACATTCATGAGATTGATGACCTAAGTTCTAAATCATACTTAGGATAATTTATCGTAGTTTATTTTGTGACATTTTAGTCTATAGTAAGTCTATTAATAATCACTTAGATTATTTGTGCAAATTATGTTGTAATCTAAAAAAGGAACACTTATTTGTAAATCTAAAGAAATGTAAATTTTTTATGATTGAAGTTACCTACTTATGATACATAGTTTCTTTTAAAGGATTGTCTATTGAACTTAATAAAGTTGAGATAATTATAGAGTAGTCTAATTCAAAAATAATTTATGACATTAGAAGCTTCCACAATCTAACTACATTTTATCGACAATTTATTAAAGGCTTTAATACTATTGTTACATTAATTGCTGATTATACTAAGTTTAGTAAATTTAATTGGACAAAATCTATAGACTTAGCTTTTGAAAAGTTAAAAGAAGTTATGACTAAGACACTAATTCTAAAACTACCAAAATATTCTATTGCCTTTGAGGTTGTATATGATGTATTAGGAGTAGGGATAAGTGGTCTCCTTAATCAAGGTAAGCATCTTATTACCTTCTTTAGTAAGAAACTTAATAATACTAGAAATAAGCATTCTACATATGTAAAGAAACTATATGTCATAGTTTAATCTTTAAAACATTAAAGACATTACTTGTTATCCAAAAACTTTGTCCTATACTTTGACCATTAGGCACTTAGAATCCTAAATACCTAATAAGACCTTAGTCATAGACATACCAAATGGTTTGAGTACATTTAGTAGTGAACATTCCCTATTAAACATATGACTAGTTTAAAAAACAAAGTAACTGATGTACTTAGTTACATGTTCAACCTATTAATTATTTTGTTTGTAAAAGGTCCTAGATTTTGACCAAATTAAAAAGTAATATTCTGATTATTCTTATTTTAAACATATTTATTAAGAAATCAAAACAACTATAAACCTTGTATCTAAAGAATTTAACTTAAAAGATGGATACTTATATAAAAATAATGGGTTATGTATCTCAAATTTATCATTTAGAGATTTTTTAGTTTAGAAAATATATGTTGGAGGATTATCTGGTCATTTTAAGAGAGATAAGACTTTTAGAGATGTTCTAAAAATATTTTATTAGCTTTGAATGGCACATCATATTGTATTTATTGTAACCCAATGTCGCACATGCATAATTATAAAACCTACAAATGTAAGCCAAGGACTTTACATTCCACTACCTGTACCTAACAAGTCATAAGAGCACATAAGTATGAATTTTATACTTAGATTATCTAAGATCTCATTGAGGCACAACTCTGTCCTTATTATCATTGATAGTTTCTCTAAAATGACTCATTTTACCATTTGTTGTAATACCTCATATGCTACACATGTAATCAAGATTTTTTTTAATAAGATCATTAAATTGTATGGTGTCTTAATGACTATACTATCTGATCGAGATATAAGATTTACTAATTATATTTGAAAGACTTTATGGCATTTGATAAGGATTAAGCTAAAATTTTATTCAACCTATCACCCTTAAACAAATAGATAAATAAAAATAGTAAATCATGGCTTAGAAAATCTTTTTCATATCTTGATAGGAGGATCAAGTATTATTATGAGCTAAATTTGCATACAATAATTTTATGAATCATAGTATTGGTCTAAGTCTCTTTAAAATTTGTCATGATAATAAGCTTAAGTCTCTCATTGATCTTATTCTCTTACCAATAGACTTTCATATCTCTACATCTACTTCTTCTTTTATTTATCATATCTCTTCATTTCATTAAATCATGTCTAATAAAATTAATCTAAGTAATAAAAGATATAAGAAATTAATAGATGCTTATAGAAAGATTAAAAAATTTCATAAAAGAGATTATGTTATAATTATAGTTTGATTAAAATGGTTCTTTCCTAGAGCTTACAAGAAATTACAAGTGCATGGAGCTAAATTTTTTCAAATTATTAGAAAACTAAGAACTAATATATATGTGTTGGATTTGTCAAAAAAGTATGGGATTATTGTAACTTTTAATATTAATGATTTAATCCCATATAAGATGTCACATCTAATACCTAATGAGATATTTGAGCCTGATTTTTTCATGTTGGGTAAACATATTCCTACCACTATGTTAGCCCCAATAGTAAGTTAGGATTATGTGAAAAAATTTAGATCATGAGATAATTCTAATCAAAGATTGTAAACTTAAAAAACTTTTAGTTCATTGGAAGGATAAGTCTCTAACTGAAAGCTCTTAGCTTACCTATAATTACTTATAACATATCGTGCTCACCTGATGGAATGCTATTGTACCCATCACTTTGATACCATTGAGCCGAGCTCTCTCCTACCTGGGGAGGATGATGAAGGAGTGTCTTATGTTAGCTCACAACTATACCCCCACTAGCATCGTACCAGTCCCATTTGAACTCGAAACTGTTCTTGAGCTGAATCTTATTTTGATTAGTCATCTTTATCAACCATAGGAGTTGACTACATTACTTTATTTTTTTCCTATAGTTATCTTTGCTATTTTTGTTTTTTTAGCCAAACATATTTTGTAATAAAATATGTCATCATCCACGTTCGTTCTTATGCATGCTCCACCCACTATCGTTAGTCGTTCTCCATCACCCGATCATTTGTTATTCTTAATTGTTGCTATCTAATTACCCAACATCATCTAGTCCCCACCATCGCCTAACAACCCATCAGCTACCACCCTTTGGCCACCGTTGATTGTCATCATCCATGTCGTCCATTATTAGCATTTTATTTGCATCATCATTGACATCTAATCAACATGTTGCATGATTGTATAATTTTTTTTGTCGTAATTTTATTTTTATATATTTTTATATTTTATATTTAATGTGGTGAATTTCTCACACAAGTATTCAATTAGCTTAATCAACTTGTAATTAATGCTATAAAATTTTGAAAAGCTTTTCTAGATTTTTAAGTAATTTAATTCTAAAATTATCTTTCTCTATATATTTAGATTCAATGTGATTGACCCACTCAAGTTAATGTAATAAAATTTTAAATATCTCTTTTAGATTGCCAATTAATTTAACTCTAAAATTATCTTTTTTTATATTTATGATATTTTTTAATAGTGTATTTAATTTTCTATGTATTAAGCTCTTCTACATCTATAAATAAAAATGCTCTCTCATTATAATGTAGTTGTTAATGAATAATTTTTTTTCTTATTTATGTGTTTTCATCATTGTTAACAGGGGGTGAACAACTTATTTTAGTTAGAGAGATTTTGACTTCTCCACTCTTGTGAGAGATAATAATCAAAACTGAGAGACTTTCCACTTAAAGAGTTAGTAACCAAACAAATTCTTGCTTTTGCCAACACCTATAAGTCTTTATCCATCCTTTTACTCTTTTGATCCAATCACCAAACCACCACCCCTCCTCAACAAGTCTCTAAATCTTAGCCTACCATCTTGTTATCCCTTTAACCAAGCTTCCCAGTTAACTTAAACATGTATCTCATCGCTCTTTTCCATTTTCTATGCTCCACACGGTAACTCCAAATGAAACTACAAGTCATCATTGCCAAAAAAAAGTACACATTTTTTGTAGTTTTTATTTTTTAAGTGATAATCTAAAATTAAAATTGCTCTTTCTTCTATTAGAGTATTTCATATAGAGTTTGTCTTAAAATCTTTATTTTATTTTGTGTAAAATTGGATGCGATAAAATTACTTAGTAAGATTTTATGCTTAACTCTTAATATATTATTAATTACTCTACTTAATAATTAATACTATAAATTTGAAAATTAATCTTTGAATAATTATAAAATATCACACATATCACCTAAACCTAATAAGTGTATAGAATTCTTTAATATTTTTTAATAATATGTTGAGCGTCTTTAGTATTTTAGACTTCAAATTAGATCTTTATAGAATTCTAATTTTTCCTACATTAGTAATGCAAGAAAAAAGATCAAAGCCTTAAGTCTTATATTAATAGGGATATCATGGTGATATATAGTGCACTAATAGCATTGGAGTTCAATTAAGATTATCATTTCAATTTATAATAGTCTATGTACTAGTCTTATTACATATGTTGAAATTTTGATTAGAAAGTTATAACTAGTATGATTATGATTTGGAAATGTTTTAAAAGACTAGATAATTAAATTATTTTTAAATTTACAAATTTTAAAATCATGTGATTTTAAAAAATTATCACATTTAAAGTTTTATTTCAAATACATGAATGTATGCAACTTACTTCTAAACTATGCCAATAATCATATCATATTTATAGATTTGATTTTAATCTTAGACATGTCACTTATAAGTGTCTAGTAGCATTTTTTTTTTATTTATATTTGATTGATATACTTCCTATATATATGAGCCATAAAAATGATGCTTTTGTATGTATACTCATACTTAATAATCACACTAAACATATATTATTTTGTGTAAGTATAATGAAAAAGTTTGTTCTTTTAAAATATCAAAGAGATTAGAATTGAACATAATTTTTAAGGTTCTAGGAAGCAATGAAGTTAATATTATTTTTACTATATTTGATCTTAGTATTAATAAATAGCCACTATCAACACCCATATATTTTAACCATTCACCCTTTTTTGTGAGCATTCCCACCCAAAATTTTTCACTTGGCTACATGGGTGAGTTCAGCTAACAAACAAGCAAGCATTAGCATTTTGAAGATTTATTACTCAAATTCATAACTACCAAAAATGCTTAATATATTGATAACCCTATCTTTGATTACATCAGTCTAATAGAAATTGAATCATATTATACAGTAAAATTAGGCTCAATGTTAGAGTTTTTTAGATGCACGCTCTATTTAAAAGGATTGAGCTCATATGGACATAATTTTTTGTCATAGTTATATAATAAATATATAAAAAATTAGTGATGCATTTATCAATAAATTTAGGTTGACTATAATATTTCCTTACGTTTCTAAATATTTTTTAGAACTATATTATTTATCTTAAGTCGATGATGATGGTAGCGATAGTATGTTGTGTATTTTCCTCGAATAATTAGTTGCACATCACGAATTGGAGCATTAAAGAATTCCTCTTTCCTCTCAAAATCCCCAAGCCTGGTAAGCGTCTGGTCTTCACGTCCTCCACGTCGATCCAGTAGCCGGGCCCAGGTACCGCTTCTATCTTCTTCACCGCTGTCCGAACCTCATACTCACGCCGACAAGGCTCCGGAGTCGGCTAGTCACCTGCTTTTTGTTCCAACCTTTACTCCGATTGGCATAGTCCAAGCCGCCCCTGCTGACCGACCCGAAGCGTCCCCTGCTTCATTCACCTCAGGTGCCTCTCCACCCATTGGCGACACAGCTACAGGCGTCTTGCACCCTAGTGCCCAAGAGACGCTCGATCCCTGCTCTCTCTCTCTCTCTCTCTCTCTCTCTCTCTCTCTCTCTCTCTCTCTCTCTTCTATTCCTATCGATCGCGCAGTTCTTACTCTTTGTGCCGTCCTGCCTGTCCAGGCTCATCATCGGCTACACTCCGTCCAGCCACCTTCTCTAACCCGCCGTTAGACCTTGTTTGATTTGTAGCTAGAACAATTCACTATCTCCTTAGTCCTCTGGGAAAGTAGAACAATCCACTATCTCCTTAGTCCTCTGGGAAAGTCGCACACAAGGTTTGTTCAAGCTCAGGGTCATACGTTTTGCTTTAGTTGCCTTTGGAGCCTTAATTTTTTTATTTTGTGATTGTGATTGCTAGTGGTAAAACTGTTGTCTAATCAAGTTTATTAATTGTGTACATGATTTTAGCTTACCTGGAAGCTTTTTAAATATTTGTGAATTGAACTCCCTGTATCACATTGAATGTCTTACCTAGTATCGCATGCTCACACTTGCATTAAAACAATGGGTTTTTGAATTTTCGATGCTTAAACTTTAGCATCATTTGCATGTACATGAAATATGATTATACTAAAAAGGTGAAATATAAAAGAGAAGAAACAATATTTTGTTGCAAAGTAAAAGAGTAAATAGTTAAAAATTGAATGAGAATGATTTTAAAATAAAAGTTTTGTTTCTTAGTATCATGTTTGACTGAATTTGAGCTTATTAGTTGATACGAGTTAGTGTGATAATATCCAATCATAGTTTCAATTACCTAGGTGGTGATGATTTCAGCAATGGTTGATACCATCTAGAAGAAGTCAAATCTAGCCTTTATATGTGGAAACTTTGACTCAAGTTATTTAGAAGTAGTGGAGATGATTCAGCAATGTGATTGGTTATCACAAATTCTCATAAAGATAAGTTAATGAAGATCAAGATTGAGACAAAAAGCAAACAAAAAATTAATCCAAAGGATATCTGTAATAACTATAAGGAATTAAGACATTATATGAATGATTGTTCAAAGAAGAAGAAAAATAATTCTATTGTTATAATTGCACATGAAGATTTCTTTTCAATAACAAAGTGGATATTATCTATTGTTGACTAATAACATACATTACATAAATGGACAATAGATAATGGTTGTTCTTATCATATGTGCTTGAATAGAAATTAGTTTTTAACATATAAAAATAGAGATTGATGAATTTTTTATTAAAAAATAATGCATTTTACAAAATAGTTGATATTGTTTCCATCCATATTAGAATATATGTTGATTTTATTAACTCTTATTGATGTTACATATGTTCTATAACTAAAGAAAAATTTGATATCTTTGAGTTATGAATTTCAAAAGCTTTAAATATAGTGTTGAAGGTGAAGCATTATAGGTTAGTAAAGGTGATATAGTGGTCATGAAGAGAGTCAAGAAAGATAGTTTTTACATACTGTAAGGTTTCACAATAATAGGTTCAATATCAATGACATCTTTTTGAAAATATTAGATCTAATTAGACCAAGTTGTGACATAAGTGACTTGGGCATATGAACAAGAGATGAATGTTGATTGTCTATAAATGGGGTTTTCTTAGAGAACACAAGATAAAAAAAAATTAGTTTTGTCAACATTGTTTTTAGAAAATAACATCAGATCAAATTTTCAAAGAAAATTTATAGTACAAAGGTCACATAGATTACATTTATTTAGATCATTAGGATCCTCCTCGTGTTCCATCTTTTGGATGTGTTATATATTTTTTTTGTCATTGATGACTATTCAAAGATAACTTGGTGTTTATAATGAAATACAAAAACAAAACTTTTAAAATTTTCAAATAATGGAAGATTTTGGTTGAGAATCAAACTGGAAAGAAAATTAAATGCTTTTGAACTGATAATGTTTTAGAATTTTACTCTAAAGAATGCAATGAGATTTTTAAGGATGAAGGCTTTGCTTAATTCTATATTATTAAAGATACTTTACAATAAAATAATGTAACAGAAATGATGAATAAAATATTATTGGAGAAAGCTTGGTGCATACTTTCAAGTGTCAGTCTAAAGAAGAGTTTAGGTTGACATAGTCAACATAGCTTATTCTTTGGTGAATTGTTCTCCAAACATTGTCATAATTTATAGAAGTTCAATTGAGATATGGTTTGGAAAAATTATTGATAATTCAATTCTTAAAATATTTGATTGTCCTTATTATCATGTTAATGAGGGAAAACTAAAATTAAGAGAAAAAAAGAGAGTATTTATTAGCTATGAAATTAAGATGAAAAAGTATATAATATGATTTTCATCTATAAAGGAAGTTATTCTTAACATAAATATGACATTTGATGAAAACTATATGCTTCACCTCAGTTTAGAGTATGATTTTTCAAGAGAGAAGGAAGATGTCACTAAATAAACAAAGTTTAGAATGACTTTAAGCAATAGCCATGATGATGCTTTACCATTAGTTGATAAGGCTACTAGAGAACTTTATAACAATTCAAAAGATGTACGAGCACAAACACATAGTATTGTTGTTGATCGATCTCGTAGATAGATCAAGCCTCTTTAAAGATATGAGTTTGACGATATGATAGCTTATGTTTTGTAGGTGATAAAAAAGGTAGTCTTTAGAACCCTCTTATCAGGATGTTATCATAAGGGTTGAGTCTACCTAGTGGTTTACTACTATACGTAATAAGATGAAATCTCTTTACAAAATTAAAACATAAAAATCGGTCGAATCACTAAAATGGAGGTGATGTGGCTCTATTGGGGTATTGAGTAATGGTTGGCCAATTATGTGCAACGTTGTTGTTGGCCAATGTTGAACTTGGTACAATAGATGCAATTTGCATCAAATAGTGTATGATGCTAAAGGTAGCCAGCCATACACGCTAATGGTATTTATTCAATGTTGACAGTTATAGGCAACCTTAAGGGGTTGTCAACAACAAAAGTTTGAAGAGTTAATTGTTGGTTTTATAGTATTTAATCCAAAAATATAAAGTTCTCTTTTTGATTTGAAATTTGTCAGTAGTACTCTACATGTGTATGATGTGTGTACGGCTTGAGAGAACTTTATATTCTATGCATTTACATTTACATTTACATTTGATGAAAATAGTATAATATCGAGTTTGATAATTGTCTTGTTTTAAGTATAGATAAGTAATTAATATAAATATATATATATATTATACATAAAATGAAAAAAAAAAGAATATGGATATGACTCCACTTGTGTTTTAGGTTAGTTGAAGCATGAGCAGAGCCTTTGTAACGTTGCTTTGCTTGAGATCTCTTTTTAGTCATGTTTAAGGAAGCAAGGTTGTGCCATTCTTAGTCTCAAGCATGTCAGTCTATATCATACAATTTAAATAAACATTTCTTAATTTGTCTTAGATTCAAGGTTTAGAATTTGAAAGATGACTTATTTGTGTTTGTTATTGACAACCTTCTCATTACAACTCATCAATATATCCCAATTAATAAAAATTCTTGAGATCCTCTTTGTAAAGTTGCTTAATTACATGTTTTGCTTCGTAGGTGCATTGGTATGTTGAGATCTCTTAACATTTTAAGTTGCGTTGTCTAGCCCTTGGAAGAAAAATTTGTTATACACACATAGTTAAAATTAGGTACACATAAAGAGTTATTCATTTGCACGTATGCAAAAAAAATGTGTGCATTATATCTATAATATGCTTATAAAATAGGATTACAAAAAATATAAAAAAGTTAATAGATGTATTATCTCTATAATTTGTGTGTAAACTGGGGCAATGCATAAACAAATGCTTTCCTTCTCAGGGAAGATTGTTGCTATGGTGGATGTTAGTAATAGTTGCAAATAAATGGTAGTCTTAGGGAACCGTGCTTTTGAGTAGAGGGCATAACTGTATACAATGTTAGTCGCATGGTGTCCACAAAGTTGGTAGTGTGCTTCCTTTTTCAGATGGAATGGCAGTCGCCACATTGCTGCATTTGTAAGAGACCTGTTTATGTGCAATGGCAGTAAGGTAACCAATCTCATGACCAATGAGAATTGACAACTCAAAAACATTATGAGAGTACAATTTTTATGCATATATAAAAATTCTTTCATACCTATATAGTCATTTTTATGCATGCATATAGATATATTGCTTATCAATAAGTCCCTCATGGGATTGTTTGAGGGGACCTTTGTCTTCCAAAGTCCCAAGGATTTCTCCTTATCTCCCATTTGTTTACAAACGATCCCAAGCTTCTTATGGTGTTTCTCTTCAAAGACAAATATTGGCGTTGGTGGACATTTTTTCTCTTTGTCGAATGGTCACCATCCCCCAAAAAAATTTTCCTTTTTTTTACAACAAAAAGATAAAGTAGTAAAAAGTACTCTTCTTTCTTTGGACTTTCATTCATCTTTAAGGCCCATACAATTTGGGCTACGATCTCAAAAGAATATCAAATGATAATCACTTTCCCTTGTATTGACATTGTCTCATGGGTCCCTACTGTTTGATTTATGCTATTAAAGTGATTCCACACAGTTTGATTTATGCTATTAAAGGGATTCCACAAGGTGCTCAGAATTTCCTGCATTTGGTTCATCTTTTCATGTCCATATAGTTTAAGCTATGTTCTTAAAGAGATACCAGATGACAATTGAAGAATTCCCTCATTTCAATTTTGCTTTGCAAATCCCATGGAATTTGTGCTATGCTTTTGGAGGATGCTATAGGGTATTAAAAAATTCTAGCATACTTATTATATGGCCATAAGTTGAAGGAACATTCTTGGACGATATTGTTAAATATTTGAATCATTTAGTGATTAAATGTCTTTATGGATCCATATAATTTGATTATGCTCTTGGGGGATTTTGAAGGATGGTCGAATCTTGTTGGCATTATCGACATGATTTTCTCAGTATGAGCACATGCTTGTCTAAGTCATTGAAAGGTTGCCAAAACTTGCTCATTCAATTGACATCATCTCTACATGTATTGTTTACCTATTTGAGTGAATGATTCCAAAATTTTCACTAGATTTTGGAGCGTGAACTAAATTGCACATGTTTCAAAAAAAATCATGGCTTAAAGAAACTTATGATCTACAAAAAAGAGAAATTTTCATTAAAACATGGATTGGTTAGGTTAATCTTGTAGACCCATAATCCAACCTATGAACTTAATTCTAAAGTTGCTAGACCTGAATTAAGCAAGATGAGCAAACCTAACAAATCAAAAAGCTTCCAAGTCAGTCACATAAAATAAAATTCGTTTAGGACTAAGGTACCCATTACCCAAACTAAGCCTCTAACAAGTAAAACACCTTACAACTACTTTAACTGTTTAGAAATAAAATACCTACAAACATAGAACAAATCCCAACACATAGAATCAAATTATGTACAATCTATTGCTAACTTCCATGATTGAAATGCTTTACAACTACCAATCAAGTTAACACTAAAATACCCATTACTCAAAATAAACTCTTACAAGGCAAATTTTGAACAACCAATCAAGCTGGGTCTAACATACTTACTACCCAATCAAACTCACATTGGTGAAATCCTTCACAACTATCATACCAAGTTGGGACTAAACACCGAAAAGCTTATCACTAATATGGAAAGAATCTTAAAAGATGCAAAATCGGGTCGAGCCTCAAATACCCACAAACCCACCGATCTCTAGTAGGTGGATTATGGTAGAACTACACTCTTAGGTTAAGCAAAGCCCTGTACATAGAAAATAGATCAATTTAGAAAATAAGTAAAGTTAGAAAATAAGTCAAGCAAAGTTCTATCACTCTCAAGTCTAGCAAAGTTTCATTTATAGGAATTGAGAAGAACTCTATAAACTACCATTTTTAGTTCTAACTAAAGGCCCATACCTAAAAACTAGGTAGAGCCACATCAAAATTCTAGTCCTAGGTTAGCCAATACCTATAAAATGAGCAGAGACTCATAATCCTAGGTCTAGCTAAGGCTCATACTTAGAAATTTGACAAAACCCCATATAATTGTCATTCTTAGCTCTAGTTAAAGGCCCAAACTTATAAATCAAACATAGAACTATTATTTTTAGAGCCAATTATTTCCTAGACTTAGAAATTAGGTGGAGGCTATAAAACTACCTTTCCTACGTCTACTCGAAGCTTAAGTCTAGAAACCAGGAAACTATCACTTGTATATTGAACTTAGGTTTAAACCTAGAAACTAGGTGTGATCTTTCTCAATTATTACTCTTAAGTTAATTAAGGCTTCAAAATTAAGAACTATCTATATTTATTTATCTTCTATATTGCATGCTACATAGAGTAGCAATAAACTCGGGCCATTGTGAAATTTGTCATGCTACATAAGAGAGAATTATTGCCCATCTACCATCATGATCATGCCAAGTTATATTAACTTATAGCCTCTATCATCAAAAGCTTAAGAGTGGATTGGATATCTTTTTATTGCCCAATGATCATGCTTATGACAAAGTCCCTTGTTAGTGAATTCCAAATAATGATTCAACTTTTATCACACCTTTGTGTTGCCATTACTTCTATCTTTAGTTTATATGGGACATCCTAGAGGAGGTCCAATTCTAGATGAAATGCTTAAGGTTACAACAAATGCTAATTAATTTGTTGGAGGGGGTTTTGTCGACATGCTTGAATGACGTAATTAGATCTTAATTGAGCACATCACTATTCACCTACTAGTTTTATGTGGTAAAATAATATAAATAAATATTGCAATAGTGATATATACTTTTAAAAGTCATGCAATAGTTATCGACTCCATCTTCTCAATTGTGAGGACTCTTTAGAGGGTGATTAACCATGGAACTTTGGTGGTTTATTGACAACAAATTTTGTTCATTTAATCAAAACATAATTTGTCTTTTAAAGGTAGGACAACGAGATCTATTAGGGTCATTTTCCTCAGGGATCATTCTCTATCTCCACATGACAGTAGTTATAAAAAGATATTCGTTGGATTCACCATAGGGGAAGTCAATGTTTGTGGCATTGTACCCTTGATTTGATGATTGATTGTTATATATTTTTAAGTTATCTAACTTGGAGAATTTAGTAATTATTTTGGATTAATTAACCTTTATATTTTGAATGTATAACAAGTTACATTTATAATAGATATCCATTTAAGCATTTGCAACACGAATGTTAACTAATTGTAATAATAATTTTTGAATTGAACTCTATAAATCAAAGTAAATACAACAAATCGCTAATAATAATATGCAAATAGTAATGTAGCTTAAAAGACAAAAAAATTAAAGTATATAATCAATAGAAGACAGCTAATAGCACATGATATCTTTATTTGTGCTAGTTAAATCACATGTTTACTGTGGGCAATGTTACCACTCATATGATTACACCACCATTGGCTGCAATATTGCCCTAAATTGAACTGCCATTCGGTGCAATGCCGAATTGACTGGTCTAAACAAACTCAGCCGACCAGGTCACCCAAATTGAAACTGTAGCTTATTCTACAGCCATTTGGGAAGTATTTTTCAATTTTTTTTTTTTAGGATTTTTTGGCTGGTTTTTTTAACAGATTTTGTGTCAAACTATTGTCTTCAAATGTGGTACCACATACCATACAACCTCTCATTAGGAACCCAAGGTGTGAAACTAAAATTCGAGATAAACTGGCTTTATAATTCAAAATTTCAGGATTAGAGTTTTAAATGACCTCATAATTTGGCTAAAACCATTTAAATTCACTTTTGAGAGGAAATAATGTGAGAAATGAGGTAAAAATTTGCAATGTAAGGTGGATCATCAAATATGGATTCCAGTTGGATGCTAGTTAAAATTAATTAAAATAATAGGCACATTTGCTAATGTGTAAATCTTGTGCTTATTCTATTCTATCTAAATTCTAAATAAGATTCTATTAGATTTCGATTGAAGCCTAGTAAATTCTAATTCCTTCTCTCAGTAAATTCTATGATTTAATATCCATCTTAATATGGCATGCCTTTTAGTAATAAAATCTAAAAAAATGGATTTAGTCAATTTACGGTATATTAGTGGCATGAATAATTGCACCTCTTAAACAAAACTCTCAGCTAAACATTACCAAACTGCTTTCTTTCGGCATCAATGCTCCTACTATGATCCTGCAATCTAATTCTACAACTCACTGGCAGTAAAGCCTGCAGTGTATGCCTGTCTCCTAGCTCTCTCGTCTCTCCTCTTCAACTAGTTCTCTATGGCTTGAACCCAGTTGTTTTTTTCTTGTCAAGATGTGGAAATGTTTGGCCTCATGGCTGGAGAATCTATTTTTTTTTTCCATCAACCGACCACCTAATTCCTCTTTTGTCTCCATATTCTTATTTTTTTTTAAGCTGGAGATTGTTTATATATTATGTTTGATTATGATGTTTGACGGACAAAGCAAAATTCAAATTTACATGATTCTTATTGGAGTTGGTACAATATGCAATTTAGATTTTGGAAGTTAATTTTGGGACTAGTTTGCTCAGGAAAATTTTGAATTTGTCCTTTCTCTATATTCCTCAAGTCATCATTTTAGGCTTCTCCTCACCCATTCATATATTTCCTTAATGGATTTCTTTGGTTAGATATAAGCATGTTTATTAAATCTTTTGCGGGTTCATTCTGGAATTATAGTTCTTTGTTGTTCTGGTGCCTTTGGCCTTGAACTGGCTAGTTGATCTCTATTCTCTATATGGATACTATGCCATTGAGGTAAACAAATCAATTTTGACAACAATTATATTCTAAACATCATTGGCTTTTATGTTGTCAATCAAGTTGAAGTGCTCCTTGCACTGATGTTCAATGATTGGCATGAGGAATATCTTTCTATGTTTGTTATATTAAGTTGTCTATAACTGTGGATGGCATGTCATCGTGCAAGTTATCCAAAGTAGGTAAATCTTTATTTACATGTTTGAGCTTATTTTGCTTTTACCTTTTCTTAAGCTATGTTTCTAGGTTTTTGGCATTGGATTTATTTTGATCTGCATTATTTTTCTGCTTTTTATGTTGCCCTATGCTGCAGGTGAACAAGTGCTCAGCTTTACCAGATGCATCCTCCTCTAACGCTGCACCGACATCCAATGTGTGTGGACGTATGTGCATGTGTTAGAATAATTTAATTATTTTATATTTTGTGTTCATCTCATGATGCTTTAGCCATTCTCTATATAAACTTCATACATTTTTCTGGGGAACATAAGTTAACTTCTCACGTGTGAAAACAAAATACTATGATTAATGTAATCTATGTCATGTGAAACCATAACTTCATTAGCTTATTTATTGGTACCTAACAAGTCTATTGCCCACCAAACATTCAATTATTCTTTTGATTGGTATGCTATCCAATTCTAGTTAATGTTTCTAATTGAATGTTGGATGGCTATTGCAGGCTGCGTTTCATTTCTTTTGTGCTAGAATATTATCCAATTTACCCCAATTACACCACTCCTTATGACTGAAAGAAACTAAATATCTACATTCAACTTTAGTGGATATAATGGTACTAAGATTATGCCATATAATAATAATGACTCAGTAAATTAGAATTAACGAGCAGTTAATGTCTCTCAACCCAAAATAATTTTGCTAAGATTGTAGTACTTAATGATGATGACCAGTTAAATTATTATGAGTAAGCAGTTAATGTCTACCAATCAGGTTCATTTTACTGAATTGTGTGAAGACCAATAATTTCATCAATAGCATCAAATGCACATTCCATTTTCGTGCAAGTTTAACCAGTCCCCGTATTGAATGTTTGTCGGTGAAGTTCTAGCACAAACAGAAAATGAACATTTTTACGACTAGGTAGCACTAAAGGTGGTTGGAAAATAATTGTTTGGAAGATGTTTGCAAAGCATTTCATTGTTTTAGGCCAAGGAATCTTTAATCTGCCCTTTTACTATAGCTTTTATGCTTCTTGACAGGCATGGTCTTTGGGAATCTTGAATGCATTGGCAATATTCTCTGCTTTAGGCCCTAATCTCTTGTTTTGCTTCATCTGCTTGGAGATTGATTTGGAGACTTGCCCATGCACTATGTTCTCTATTTGCGTTGATTTATGGGCTCTTAGGCGAAATATTCTGAAATATATGGAGATATTTTTTCTCTAAATTTAGTTTCACAAAGGATATTTTGGTCTCGCAAATTATCTGGGTTTTACAATCACTAATCACTCTACATTGCCCATCTATTATGCTTGATCTAGAAGTATGCCCCACAGAGGTTAAGTCTTAGGGGTAAAGACTATATTTCCTATGGAGCTTAATTCCCCATGGTATAGTTTGGTCTGATTTATGTGGCGGGCTCTATTTCAGCTATTTATGCTTAAGAGATCATCCTTTCTTTCTTAAATAGGCTTTTCATGTAACCCTCTACGCACATTTTATTTTCTACTCAAGGGGATGTTGCTTATTGACCGCATTCTTTTTGATGCTCATTCTTCGACATTATCCTCCTTGCCATTTTCGTAGGTCATCGACTAGGCCTCTGGCCTTCATGCAATTTATAAAAAGCACCATTTAGCAGCATTGTTTAACCAAAAGACAATACAAAAAATGTTCCAAGGAATGAGCTTCTTGAGATAATTACAAAGATAAACCTTTCACACTTGTCACCCACACCTAAACCATTTATTATTCAAATCACAATGGAAGAAGCACAATAGTATAGTTTAACACTTTCAAATAGAGAAATAATTAAACATAAGAGAAATAAAAGACACAAAGGTTTGTGTGGAAACTTAAATTTTGAAAAAATACATGACCATATTCTAGAAGATTATTATTAGAACTTTGGAAAGAGATTATAAAGTTACTCTCATATGTCCGCTCCTTTAGCTATTGTGACAAATGTTTATGCATAGCAATCCTTAGAGAGCAAGAAGATAGATTTCACTTGGAGCACACTTCTTCTATTAATCATTTAACTAGTAATATTTTGCTTAAACACCCCTTAAAAGTGATTGCTATTTGTTAATGCAAGAACACTGTTTATTAACAATTGCCCACAAACATGTTGCACCATGTTGTGTCTGCATTACGATGGCTTGTGATACTGTTTTTGCAGAAACCAAGTTTGTATATCTGTTTGGCACCTCCACAGCATAAAGCATTTGTGACTGTAATGTAAGCATTTGTAAGTGTATTCTTTACATCCACCGAGAAGGCTCGTAATGTTATGCTATGCTTGCCATGACCGTAATTTGCACATGGCATCTAGGAGATTATGCTCACAGCCTTAGTGTGGCTGCCACAGTGTCCATATCGGAATGAACCTGCACAGCTTTATTAGGCTCCCCATATCGGAATGAACCTGCACAGCTTTATTAGGCTCCATTATTTGACAAAATCTTCTTTTTACTAACATTTAACTATTCTTTTCAAAAAGTCCCCTTTTAAACAACAATAGTCTTGTTAATCTCAACTAGTAACTTTCATTTTTCTACCATCCTGCGCAATAACTTAGCTTGATTGGCTTTTCTTGTTCTTTTATAGGGAGAAAGGAATGAAAAAGTTTTTGATGGGATCGTCTAGTTTTCTTTGATTGCCTTTGGAGGGATATCTTGGTTCATTTAGGTTCACTCCTAGGGCTGGTGTTGGGGGGCATCTGATTTTGAGGAATTTACTATGCTCACATTTGAGTTGTGATGCCTTTTCTGTTGCTTGAACACTTTCATGGTCCCTTTTCTGTTGCTTGACCATTTCTACGGTTTGACGTCTCTATAGATTTAGTTTGTGGTACTATTAGTTTCATCATTATCCAATCGTGCAATGACCTGCTTAGACTTTTGTGTTGTTTTTGTTGCTTCATTATTGTGGGGCATGAACTTCTTTTTGGGTTTCCTTTGAGGCTTAGACTTGGTAATTTCAAGAGAAGAAGCAGATGATAGAACTAGAAATTAATGCATCAGCGAAGATATTAATGCGGGCCTAACTAAATGGTAGCTTAAAGTTGCTTCATCAAAGATGATTCAAACATATTAAAGCCTGATGATGCAACTGCAAATAGGAAAAAAAAAATAGTAGATAGAAATTATGACTATAATTGCTTGATTGTAAGACAACCTTTATGAATGTAAACCATTATTGGACGAAAACCTTTAATGACACATGATTTTTAGAAAGAAGGAAGATTAAGTAGATACAAGTAGATTTGGCACAGGACATGTAGAGTGTGGCTGTTTTGGTGTGCCAACAAGAAATGTATGACAAAAGCTTGCTAACATAGAGGTTAAGGGAAGCAATGCAATTGCACTTGTGAAAACCTTAAGGTGCATTTGGTTTAGTCACATTTTTATGTCATGTAATATTATTTAAAGATTTTGAATACTTAATTTGATGACATCTTAAATAATATTATTAAAAATTATAATTTTCTTACTAAAAATAGATATAAATATCAAGCAAATTTGAATGATATTTAAACATTGATTATTATAATAATAATAATAATAAGAATAAAAGATTAATTATATGACATTAAGTTAAACAATAAAAAAAATATCGACAAATTTTAGAAAACTCTGATATATAGATAGCATTGTTATTTATATGTCTATGTTATCCAAATAACAATGAACCACCCTTCAAATATTTTCTTCTTTCCTTTTTTAGATCTTTTGTGTGCTAACTAATGAGGGTAATCATTCACTATCATAAGAGAGTTGTGGTCAAAGCTAGTAAATTTTACATTTTGTAATATGAATTTTTCAAGTGTGGCAATGTTTTTTCTGCCTTGTATTAAACATTGCCCCCTTTGCTTTTCTCATGCTTTTCCTTTTTTCTGTTCGTTTTTTTATCTCTCACACGTTTCAAGTTTACATTGTATGATTGTCTTTATGGTTGGTGAATACTGTATTTATTGTTCATAGAGTGTACGTGGTTAATGCCTATGATAATCTTGAGTTTATACATAACTGAGATGGGAGAACGATTCACTGTTACCCTTCTTCCAGTTAATGAAATTGGGATCTTGTTTCATTTGTTATTGTTGGATGTGTACTTGTATTTTTTAGATGAATTCTTTTTATTGAACTCTCCTGTATTCTTAATTTTCATATATTTTTTTCATTTGTCTGTGGAAGCGTTGAACTTGAATTTTGATTATTTTATTTATTTCACATTCTTTCAGATCATTGAGCTCTTTCAAAAATGCCATACAGATCATCCAGTTGGTAAATTCTTTGGGAAGTGCACTGAACTGAAGATTAAGCTTGACCGTTGTTTCAGGGAAGAAGTAAGCCTTAACTTTATGTTAATTAGAAGAGGTAAATATGTATCAGTTTTAAGCATAGAAGCTAACTTAAATTTCACAGAAAGCTTTGAAGAGAATGGCTAATTTTGAAGAAAGCAAGAAGATAAAGGAACGATTAAAGGCTTACAGGAAAGAGATGGGAGCAAAGGTTCCTGAATGATATTCTAAATCTCGGCATATATTCTACCCGACTCACAAAGAAACCATGAGACAAAGACTCCTTTATATGGAAAGCAAGTTTTACCAATCTCATTGCTGAATGCTTCGCTTATTTACTGATTCCATCCACATTGTTCGAGCCTTTTTAAAAAATTGGTGATGTTTGAATTGAAATGAATTTGAATAAAAAGCATACTAGATTTGTAATCAATGCATTCCTGATTGTCTTTTGTTAAAAGACACTTTATTTTAATGAAAGAACACTATTTTCCAATGCTTATCTGTTTTTATCATTTCAATTTGTTCTTTGGGAACTTTTATGTTACTTATTAGGAAAGGACTATTTTGAAGTTCACTCTCTTTATCTGATCTCTAATTGTCTTCACATGGCTGTTCATGCTCTTGCATCCCAGAGAATTTTTAATTAAGGAATGAATTTTTCCTGCCATTGGGCAGAAGGATACGAATCAGGCAAAATAAATAAGAGTATACCACTGCAAGTGTTCATGCATATCATATTTCTTGCTAAAAGATATGGGTTTTCTTGCATGATTTCCTATAAATTTTAGCTCTGATTCTTCTGCAATCAAGCTAAGCTTAACCTTCCCTTCTTTTACATGGAGAATGTTTACTTGAGTGAAAAGAATATCAAGAAAAGTGAAACAATTACCCTGTTTTCTCCAAGAAATCCAACACCTATGCAAGTGGTTTATCTATCAAATATAGACCAAACTGTAGCTTTTCATGTGGAAACTGCTTTCTTTTATGAGGTACCTGAAGGCAATGAAGCAGATACGTCTGATATAATAGAACAGGTGAAGCGTGCAGTGTCTGAGGTGCTGCTAATACCTTACTACTTCATGGCTGGGAGGCTTAGTTTCAATCTGCACGAAAACAGGCTGGAACTTGTTTGCAATAATAAAGGTGTACAATTTGTAGGAGCAACATCAAACCTAACATTGAAGGAACTTGGTGACCTTACACATCCAAATCCTTCATTTAAGCATCTCGTACCTTTAATAATGGGCTCAAAAAATCTAGATGATATTCCCCTCTTCAGCATTCAGGTGATATGAGTTTAAAGATATCATCCTTTCAAGTGAATTTCATTTTGTTTTCTTTTTGCTGATATGATTGTTTTTTTTTTTTTTTTTTTTTTTTTTGCTCCAGGTTACAAGATTCAGTTGCGGTGCATTTTCAGTTGGGTTTGCAACGAACCATAGTATTCTTGATGGTAAGTCAGCGGCAGACATGTTTCTGAATCTGGCATCAATCTGCAGGGGTGAAGACATGAAGACCCATGAGCTCAACATTGATAGATCATGCATCAGAGCCAGAAATCCACCACAGGTTAAGTTCCAGCATACCGAGTACATAAAACTTGCAGAGCCTTCCCACACATCCTTCACCTCACCAATTGCTTCCCCGCAAGCAAGCCGTCCCTTGGGAGTCGCAAACTTCAAGCTGTTCTCATTTAGTCCTGAAATGATCAATTGTCTTAAGAACAAATCCGAAATGAACTGCTCCAGCTTTGAAGCATTGGTGGCTCATTTATGGCGAGCACGAACGAAGGCAGTCTTTGACGACCTGATGAAGGTCTCCTCCGTGTTGTTTGCGGTCGACATAAGATCCAGGATGTCACCACAATTGCCACGTGGGTTTATCGGGAATGCAGTGATCACAGCATCTGCAGAGGCTCGGGTGGCAGACTTGGGCAAGATGAGCTTCTCCTTCTGCATTGGGTTAGTGAGGGAGGCCATAAACAGAGTAAATGATGAGTATGTTAGATCAGTTATAGACTGGCTTGAATTGCACAAAGGCGTGCCTTCTGCCCTGAATGGGAATTTTTTTGTTTCTGCATGGTGGAAGCTTCCATTTCATGAACTGGATTTTGGATGTGGAAAGCCTGTATATGGAGGGCCGGTGGTCAGTGGCATGGAGGAGTTTGTGCTGTTGCTCTCTGATGGCTGTGAGATGGGAAATGAAAAAGAGAGGGGGATAAATGTGTGGATTGCTTTGGAACCAGAGAAGATGCACAAATTCCAGTATCATGTGTTTGAAATGTAGATTTACTGATATCCTACAGCAAATTGGTAATGTTGACATTAAGTTTAGGCAGCTAATAATTGCATTATTCATGTTTTGTGTTCATGATACATGCAATAACACTGTATGGGTTTCTAAATGAAGCTTTAGTTATGTAAATTTAAAGCAAAACAGTTGAGTGATTAGTTTCTATTGTCTTGGTCCTTAAGAATTACTACTTATTTATGTGCTGTCATGTTTGTTTATGCATTGTATTGCAAAGGCAACATGCACCAGAGCATCCATCAACAGTTTGAGTAGGAAATGAAAAGAGGTTTAAAATGTCGAAAGTTTTTTTTCTATTTTAACTCCTATTGTAAACCAAACAGCAACAAAAAACTATCAAACAAATTCATAATTTTTTATTTTACATAAAATGTTTTTTTGAAAACTTAGTTTTAATTATAAAAGTTATTAATGAGCAAAGCCAAAACTCACTAAGTTGTACTGGATTCATCATCTGCTGCCCACTATCATGTGTAGATTTTCTTTAAGAGAAACCAAACTTCATGTCTTCTAAAATATGGCCCCTCAGCTGATTAATTAGTGTAGTTGGTGTTGTATAGATGATAGATGATGAATCTGGTTAGACTATTCACCTTGGTTCTTTTCCCTCCCAAACTGTTGATTGATTCCTATTTGCATTCCAATAAAATAATGTTTGAAGGGAACATTAGAATAATGACATGAACTTTGTTGTAATGTAAGTTGAAGGTCGTTGGTTTAGTCATAGAAAGTAACTTTTTATAGCACTGAGCAGTCTTTTCGGGGCCATTTTTTATTCCTTGTAAACTTTAATCAAAGCATCCTAAAAGTAACTCATTGATAACAGAGATCTGCTTGATAAAATAAACAGAATATAAAGATTGACAATAATCATATTTTATGCCAGTACTTGCAACAAAAAATATTTATCGTTGATCAAACGAGGCAAGTTTAATCACACATACCTGATTTAGCTGAATTTCTCCACAGGAGCTTGGTTCTCTTGATTTCTTTAGCTCCTATCCTATAAACTGCATGTATTTCTCTTGGGCCTTGTTTGGGTGAACTGACGCATGCTTCCCATGATTCAACTGGCAATTAATGATATAGCAATTGGTGTAATTCATATAAAATACAGAGTAAGTGGTGGAACACATCGATATCCTTGATGTTTGTAACGATACTCAAATAAGGATTTTAGGGGAAATGAAGAATGAGTAAAAATATAATTAAGAATAATTATAATCTTATATTGAGTACAAAGGTAAGATCTTAAAATATAATTAAGATAATCTTTATTTATAGATTTAAATTTTTTTTATAATTGAATAATCACTTAGGTGAATATCAGGTTCAATTTTAATGCCCAAAACTCTATTAATGGTATACAAAGAAAATCTATAACTAATGGTCAATAACTAAAAATTGAATATACCACTGAAAAGATCTCAAATTAATTAAAAAGAAATTTGTAAACTTCAAACAATTTTTAGGATTTGATCACATAGAATGATAAGGGGACACTTGCTTTCCTTCTATAGTAAATTACAAATTAGTGCAATTTCACCATAACAAATAGCAAGATTCACTGTTGGAAAATTTCTTGAATCTATATTAGAAAAAAAATATATTATTAGATATCTCATCTATGACTAATCTATGAGATCAAGTGTGAGAGATGCATCTCTATAATCAACTTGAAGAATTTATTTGCAAACAACTGAGGTTTGTCTACCAGGAGTTGAGCGCATATGCTCCCCAACACAAGGGTTACATAGTTTATTACGGTTTAGCAGCATTCAGTCCATTTTTCTAAGCTAGTATACTTCTGTTCTTATGCGAGGAATGCAACGCAAGAAATACTAAAACAAAGAACTTAGCTTATCTAGTTTAGTACACGAATTAAGTGCTACAGAAAACAAGATTGCACTTAGCCTACAACTCTGCTAGCTCCCAGGCCCATACATGATTACAACGCCATACGCTGAAATGGGGTTCTAAATGGAAGCTTCAAAAAAGATTTTGCACAAGTTTTTGACAAGAAAACTGAAACTTTGTTCAAAGATGCAAAGCAGAAATACAGTGCAAGATAAAAATTCGTTAAAAAAGATTAATACAATCATCTTCCACATATATTTTAAAAAAACAGCCCACTATCTAGTAATTAAATGCTTTCTACATTATAAGAAGTCAAGTCACTTTATGATCAGCTAATCACTACAAAACAAATGGAAGGCTCTTTGTAAAATATAATATAACATTCTTACTAACTTTCGAAAGGAAGATCTATGGAATATAACGAAGCCTAATGGGCACCCACACAGCATTCAAAAAGCACGCATAAAAGAGACTTGCAATATAAAAAACAAGAAAAAAAAACATCGCAGCATCGCAACATGCAAGATTTGCTATGAAAAATCCTACAAATAAAAAAAAAATAATATGCCAATGATGCGCAAAAGAATATCTACACCAGTGGGTAGTTTATAGAGTACAACACAATTAATCATGGATTTCTCTCCCTTAATAGAATACAAGAGGGAAAACACAGATCGTCTTTTTACTCATTTCTTCTTGGATTACATTTAGCTTAAGCTATATGGAAGGCAAATACTAAACATTCAAATAATCACAAGATTACATAACCACAAATAAGAATAATAATGAAGTGCAATCTGAAAAATAAGAAGAAAATTATCACAGCATCACAACACATAAGATTTACAGTGAAAAAATCCTGCAATAAAACATAATGCACTAGAATATCTACTCTATGTAGTGGATAATTAATAGAATACGACACAATCAATCATGGAATCCCTTCCTTAATAGAGGAAACATGATCAAATTGTCTTTTTCCTCATTTCTACTTGGATTCTTTCCCTTCTCATCATGTTGGGATGAGCATCTACTTTATATACAATGATCTCTTCTTGAATGAGCTAAAGGTGGAAACGTGGCATTTTCTGAGAGTGAAAGTTGAAGGATAATGACCAATTAATCTGGTATTACATCTCACATGACAGTTGGCATCCTATTCCTAACAATTTGATCAAAGAAGTCCTTAGGTGCTTGTGCTATAGAAAAGAATGCAACTCTGATATCAAATGACGACAGAAACCAATAGAGAAAAATTAATGGTATTCAAGAGTAATGAAAGTAAAGGGGAAAGAGAAGGTCAACTTTTGTTTGTGTCCCAAATCGTGATCCAAGATGAGGAAGGTACAGCTTATGCCTCTCATTTATAGGGGAATGGGAACGCCAGCCTTTGCCTTTCTTCTACCTGCTAGATCACAACCTGGGAGGAGTAGATGCCAGCCTACCTCCCACCTGATTGGGTATGCATGTACTAGAAAAAACCGTCGTGATCTCAAATTCACAAATAAAATACCATATGTTTATTTTCATTTCATAAAAATATATTTATAGAACAAAAACCAATCTTATACCAAAAATCAAATAACAAAAATATCATTAAGTAATAAAATAACTCAAACATAAGAAAATATATAAGAAAAATAAAAAACATCATATAGATTTTACATATAACGCATTACAACCTAATAAAAAACTAAAAATCTAAATAGCTAAAAAAATATATTATGCAAGCAAGAAGTCAACTTCCTGATATAAAATGTCTTGTATAACAACAAAAGTAACACATTAATTAAATATATTTCAGTTAGAAAATAATTATAGGCTTTGACTTTTTGGATTGTATTATTACCATCATCCATAATGTAACGCAAAACTTGTGAGAAAATGGTTTGAAGCTAAGCTTATGGTCTCTACTTTGTCTTTGTCTTGAATAGGCAAGTTTTTATATATGATACAATCAATGAATAATTTGAATCATTTAGACTTTAGAAAACAAGAAATGTCTTCAAGAGAACACCTAAAATGTCAAAGATTAGAATTGACCATATTAGTTTTGGTGTAAACATCAATCCCCAAACTTGGTGAATGCATACATTTATGTGAAGCAACTAAGTCAAGACAATAAATGATGCAAGAATAAGACACAAACGGCCATAAAGGATAGTTTTAGCTTTACTTTTCATCTCTTTGCTTCTTGAGAGAAACAAATAGAAATTTTTTTGTGAGGACACCGGTCAAGACTTCTAATGCTTAGGAGCCAAACAGGCATGTGCTCGCACCTCAGAACGATTAAGGCATCTATTTTTCATGTGAAGGGTCCAGATGAGGCCTAAAATTACACTTTGAGCTCAAAATTCGTGACAAAAATACAAAAATGGCAAAATGGCCCATTGTGCCATGTTCTCTTGACTTAATCACCAGCAACCTCAACTGCTCCCCACCATCCCAACCCAACCTAATTGGCCAACCTGGACCACATTCGACCAAATCAATTCGGTGAACAGGTCCGATCCGGATTGTGGGTTTGTGCAACCAATGATCAATCTGCCACGCCTCACCGACCTGTTGAGAGAGTTCGCGACAATCCGCAACGCCGTGCCGACCTATTAACTCACTTTGTGACATGCCGACTAGACTTTGACCTACTACTATGTAGATGCCTCTTCAACCCACCAACCCGTTCTACAATTTGCCAACTCATGTGATTGTCGACATAGCATTGGCCCACCAACCCACTCCGTGACATACCAACCAACAACCCGCAGATGCTGTGTCGACCCGATTCGCAACACACAACATCAGATCTGACCTACGACATTGTCAACAGCATGCAAACCCGCTAACCAATTTCGCGATTCACGTGAACCTAGCAAACACAGAACTGAAAACATAGCTTATCAAGATGTTGTTTGACAGCACTTTGATCGCAAAACTTTGGACCAAAATAACAACTTTTAAGAAAGTTGTTTGACACCAGCTTTAACCATAGCTTTGGCATAAAGTTTTAGTAAAAACATTTCATAAACAAAAAATGCAGCTATTCAAATAACTATTTGGCAAAACTTTTGACCACGATTTTAATCATTTTTTGTTTATTTTTTATTTTGTTTTTTGTGCTTAGGCTCCCTATAAAAAGGAGACCTATATTTTCAAATGATCTTCGGATGAATAAAAATTCCAGTTTTCTTTTGCACTCATTGAGGTCTAGGGTTAATTGCAACGAGAACTCTGACATACTAATTTGTCAAAGATTCGGTACTAGAATTAAGGTTTCAAAGCTCAAGCGATGAAACGTCGTGCTCGTTTACCTACAACTCCTACATCGCTTTCTTATCGTCGACATACACCTGGCTACATCTAGCAACAACCTATTCTTCTACAACTCCTTTTTGTTGTAAAGCCCTTAATAAAGAAAATGTATGAAAATTTCCATATTCATTGCAAAAATCTACAAATAGTTTATTTTTAAATTCACCACCATTATAACTTCTAATTGAAACTAAGAAAAGATCATGTTCTTTATCTAACAAAAAAAAAGTATAAATTTTTCAAAATCCTCATTCTTCTTTCTTAAAAACAACACTCAAATAAAACTTAAAAAGTCATCTACCACAACTAATTTGTATTTCCTACCTCTTAGGCTTCCAAGATGAATTGGACAAATAAGTCTAATGTAAGAACTCTAATGGTCTTCTAATGGTTATTTCCTGTTTAGGTTTAAAAGATGACCTAGATTGTTTTCCAAATTGACGACATTCACACACATGTGCATTACTCTAATGGATGTAGGATAGACCTCTAACTAAATCATACTTAATCATTTTCATTAATGAAGATTTATCTTAGAAGATATAATCTCTTATGCCATAATTCTAAGCTATTGTCATAAAATGTAAGGGATTCTAATCCAATAAATCTAACCATGCACAAAAACAATACACAAGTATTATCTTTTCTACGTATAATAATGAGAGAAGTATTATATCTACTAATAATGCACTCATTTCAATTAAACTTAATAGGAAACCTTAAGTCACATAGTTGACTAATACTTGAAAGATTATACCTCAAAACTTGCATAAGAAAGTCCTTCCATATTGTGGTGTGAGAGTTCCCCACGATTTTTGTTCCCATGAATTTCATTTTGAAACTATTGCCAATGGTAACTTCATCTTTGTCATATTCCTTTAGTGGACGAATAATGAAGCATCTCTAATTATGTGTCTAGAGCATCCACTATCTAGATACCACATACCTACTCGATCATTTAATGAAGACATGCTTACAAGAGGAAATCAAACATCAGATATAATATACAAAACTATATGGTTCCACTGTTCAAGCTATTTTTTCGAATCCATACAAAACTAAAAACATAGATATAAAATTTTTCTTAATTTTACAATGAGATTCTACATCATCAACCTTCATATAATAACTGCACTTAATTCCTTCAACATATGAAGCAATAAAAGAGTTATCACAATGTGTTCTATGGAAGGATATATTACAAAATGAAAGTATGCTTCTCAATTCATTTAGTTCTCTAGTTAACATTGTATTTTAAATTATCAAAGTAACTATTTCATCTCCTACAATTTTTATTCCTTATAAAAGGTTAGCATTCTTTTCATTTAAATGCTCATAGAATCTCATATAATCCTCATGTTCTTTTAATTTAGAAAACTTTGAAACTAATTTTCTATATTTTATGTAAACATCAATATATTATTCTAAGAATAAATGAAATGTGAAGATGATGAAGAAGAGGTGAAACATATCTTATCATTCAGTGAAATATCACACTTGTCATCCTTAGTTATAAGACAAATTAAGCTTTTCTTCTAATCTTCTGCACTGAATGTTAAACTATTTGAATCATTCAATGAGATCTTTATTTCCCTATTTTGTTTCTAAAATTTCTCAATTTGTGTCATCTTTCCCCTTTGCATCTTGTCGCGACCAAATTTTCCGCCTGCGTTTCGCTTGGCATATAATCTATTTAGTGCTTTAGAATTGCATTTTGCTTGTTATATAATCTATATAGCCATTTAGAATTAAGAGCTACCTTTCTTGATATTGATGAGTCAAAATCCGAGGCAAAGTCGGCCACCAAAGCAAAAGGTTCCTTCATTCTTTTCCTTCTTTGCTTGAATTTCTTCACTCTTCCTCATAAGCTCCATTTCATTCATAACTCTCCAAGCAGCTCAACCAATGACAATATAGAGACATCTTTTGCTATCTTTAAAGCAATCACAAGTGGATCATATTAGTGTGAAAGCATACGTAGAATTTTATGAACCTATTCAAAAATAAAAAAATCCCTTCTAAGATTAGATAACCCATTGATAATATTCGCAAAACAAGTAAACATAGATTTGACAAATTCATCAAGATTCGTTCTAAATAACTCGTGTTTATAAGTCAACATATTGATCTTAGTCTCTAAATAACTCGTATTCATAAATCAGCATGTTGATCTTAGTCTCTTGCATTTGTTATGTACAATTATAAGTAACCTCAACTTTAGTCTATCTCATGTGCAGTCTTAGACTCATGATACAGTTATAGTCAGTTGTAGATAATCCACAATATAAAACATATTCAAGGCCCAAGAGTTCAACTACACTTTGTGCTTTTCCTCAGGAGTAAAATCACAAGTTGCTTCCTCAATTTTTCACCATTTACTAAGTTAGTTGGGAAAAAAAATGGACATTCAACCACATCCTAAATTCCTAAATCAATGGATTCTAGAATAAATAAATCATATTTTTCTAGCACAAATAATATTTATCCTTGAATAAAAGTGGTCGATGAGATGATATTCCCTCACACCACAAGAGAACAAACCATGGGGATCTTGTCACTAAAATTTCTTTCTTTGACAAAATTAAAGCTTTGATACCACTCATTAAAATTAAGGAAAAATGAATAATACAAGAGAGTAAATTTTGGTATTTACATAATATCAAGCAAATAATTATTTAACAAGACTTTGAATTCTTTTTAAATTATTAGAACTATCGCAATCATAAAAAACAAAATGAAACAAAAGCAACAACAGTAAATAAGAAAGAAGTGCATACAAGATTTTGTAGAAGGAACAACCTGATTTATGCCTACATCACCCCCAATCAATTTAATTGGGCTTCCACTAACCTTTCTCTTTCGTCACAATAAGTAGAGATAAACCAAATATAACAATGATGCTCAAAAGAGACATCAAAATAATACAACAGATTCAGCTAAATCAAATAAATACAACTTTTACAAATCAATATGCACAAAAACCTATACCTCTAATCCTTTAAAAAACAACTATTGTACCAAACAAAAGAGCACGAGACGTATCATAAAAGCCAATGCTCCAATCGAAATGAAGAGAGTCCACGTCTTTTGTTTAAAGTTTTTTATTTTGAAATTTGCAACATTAACCTATTCACTTTAAAATCAATCTCCATTTATATTAATGTCAATCCCAAGACAAGTTATGGGCCTTCCAACAACTAATTGTGCTTTTCAAAGATAATTAAAATAGCCACCACACTCTTGAGATTTCGTCCATATTAGTACATTGGTTATATTGTATCAGCTCAATAAAAAAGAACCAAGATCGCTCCAATGATCCAACACTACAACCAATCAAACAAGTCCGAGAAAGGTCCTTTTACTATAAAAAACCAACTCATATTGCCACAAGTTCTTTTATATATTGTACCAAATGATTACAATGATCATACTAATACAATGTAATTTTTATTTACAGTTTAAATAAACTATATATATCTGATAATATATTACCATTCTATGATATAGTTTTCCCGTTAAGACTCAAGTTATGAAAAAATGTTGAACAATGTAATCGTATAAAAATGAAAACTTGTATGATCATGCAACAACTTACTAAGACTTCAACTGATGATTGTATTTTATACAATAGAGCAATCACAATTGTACAATGGTATTGTGGCTATTTTTATTTTAATTCATTTGTACTTAACAGTGAATAACAATGAATTGTACAATAGACCAATGTAAATTAATGTATTCATACGATAATATAGTACTACAATGGCTTTATATCAAACTTATCCTAAGTCTTGTGTGAGAGTGAATCATATAAATGCAATGCGTAGATCACCATTATACAATAATGTAGAACTTGAATATTTAAATTAATTAGATGATTATTGTATTCATACAATGCAAATATTGTATTCATACAACATAATGGGCACAAATTTAGCTTAAGCCATTTAAGTTATTTAACCTATGAAGATAATCATATAAATATGATACTTTACTATGCATTGCATAATATAGCAAATAAAAACATCCTAAAGCAAAATCTAGGTGATCGTATAAGAATTACTTTGCATATGGCTAGGTTAAAATATTGCGTTAAAGTTGTACCGGAACAATACAAAAATTGTACATGTCCGACCACAACTCAGCTTATATATGACAGACCCTAACAGGAAATAGTTACGTACTTGTACGAAGGAAGCTTCATACTTATACGATGCTAGTGGAAACTCAACTATTAAAGAACAAACGACACTTACACAAGGTATGAGACACGTACAAGTTTTATATCATGACAATATCAAACTTTAGTTGTAGCTTTAAACTAGAATGTAGACCATACGAATATAATATGAGCCATCATATTGTACAATCATTAGGTTGTAAAGAACTTATTTTAAACCTAATTTCATTATCTTAAGAAATAGATTGACTCTAAAACAAGTCATAATATTACAATTAAACTAATACAAGTCTAAAGAAAATTATGATCTAAAAATATGTTTTAGCAATGCATCCATGTAATGACTTCATTAATCGTAAGTGTCATAGTTGCAAAGGATAAAATTTTATATTCTAACCCAAGTAATGTATAGTAATATATAGCTCAATACGAATTAGCCACACCATAGAAAGCTTGTCTTCTTGGCTCCATAATTTGTAACTTGAGTCATCCATGAGCAAAAGTGTTTTATTTTCTTCCAATTCCAAATGCAAGATAATTCAATGAATATTAGTTACATTCATAATATAAAACTATATGTTCACAATACTTAGTATTTATTAGTCAACAAGAGTTTAGTTTTATGATCATTATCCTTAAAAGTATAACAATTATAGCATTTGACATCGTGAATCATGTTATGACCACGCTAGTAAAATGACAGCATTTGTGAAGACATGGTTTAGAACCAAGTTTAGATGTTTGAGCTTATGTCCAATTGAGAAATACGTTATAGCCTACAACATTCAAACTTTGACTAGAATCAAAATATCATAAACTGAACACCTGCACAAATAGACAATAGACTTGATCATGTCATTTTTGGGTTAAAGTTAAAAATAAAACACCCACAAATAAAGGAACTATAAACAATGTTAGAAGCCAATTAATAATAATTAATCAAGCATAGCATTGGACATGGACAAATGTTGATCATTTACAGTTTAACAATTCCATGATAAGAAAAAGCTCATGCTCAAGGACAAGCAGCATGATGTAGTAAAATAAAACAAGCAAATAAATTCTTGGAAAATTTGAAGTAAAGGATCAGCAACACTCAACAGCATCATACAATGGTACAATCAGCAGTTGCTATCAAAATAGTAACAAAAGATAGCCTTAGTATTCAATGACGTAATGTTTTATATAATTCAAATCCATAGAATTCAAATAAGATGCGCGTGTGATGGCACACTACATAAACACAATATCCAAAATTAAGCCAACCAAAGCTATGCCTGAGATGGTCAACTGGACGAACACAATATTTCTATCGCTTTTCCATTAACAAAATATTTGATTGGTAAGATCCCGATTGTTGAAAAGAGAAATTCTGCTGCAAGCAAACATGGGGGATGATATAACTATAGCTAAATTCCAAAACCAAAACCATGTTTGCCAAAGCCATCCACGAGTAAATTATCTTGTCTGATGGTTTCACCTTAAGTGGAAGAGAAGTAAATCTTAGTCTTTCAAAAGTGAAAATAAAGAAATAAATTCTCAACATGTTGTTTGGCTATCTATTAGGAAGTGTCACTTGCTGCAATATAGTATTTTATTTATTACAAATTTGAAGTAGATGTGAAAATAAATTCTAGAGAAAGTCACATCTTGTGGCCGACCAAGTGGCCGCTGCCACTGCCAGCCACTATCAGTGTTGCTCAGCTTGTTTTCAATGTGTGAAGGATGGTTAAGTCGAGAATGAGTTTGAAATTTTTATCTCCAAAGTTGGAGAAACAATAACAATACTCCACTTAGTGGAGCAAACTAACTTCCCTCACATGAAATCAATGTAAACATTATCCTATTTTCATGCTCAATGTACTCAAATTTGTCATAATAAAAAATGTAACAGACTAGACAGCACTCTAAGAACAAGCATTTTAAAAACTCTTACTGAAGAATCAGAACCATTGAGCTAAGACCTTCACTTTTCCTTAAAAAATAGTTATTGGTGTACGGAGGTTTCCATCAAAGGGATCTATAGGTCTTTGATGGCATCCCAACCACAGGTTATTATCAACAATGCAGATTCGCTGCTAACAGAACAGCTATATAAAAGTCTACAAACCTCTTCCTATGAATGCTGAGAGAAAAGAAGGAAGTTCAAATAAAGTGCACCAACCTTGGAGCTAGTCTAAACTAGTGAAAAGTTGGCTGCAGAGTACAACAGAAAGAGGGAAAAGGAGATAAAGTTGGGGAGAGCATGGCACGAGGAAAGGTGCAAATGAGGAGAATTGATAACCCAGTATCCCGGAAAGTCACCTTCTGCAAGCGTCGAGCTGGTCTACTCAAGAAGGCCAAGGAGTTATCTGTGTTATGTGATGCTGATATCGGCATCATCACGTTCTCAACCCACGGCAAGCTCTACGAACTTGCAACCAATGGGTATGCAGTAGTTTTGCTAAGATTTCCATAGATTAAATAAAAGTCAGAAACTAAAGGAGAGATTACTCGTTATATATTTTATAAACTTGGTAACCTAGCTTCCTTTGTCAAAGGACTATGCAAAGCTTGATTGAAAGGTATAGGTACTCAAGCACCTGTGGGCAAGCTCAAGTTGAAGCAGGCACTTGTAATCAACATCAGGTTTATTCCACTTACCACCACGTTATCGTTCCAAGTAGGCGTTATCTGTTTGTCAATAGAGTTCACGTTATTTAACATATGTGAAAATGAAGGTCTATCGCACCAAAAAATACAACTAATTAAATACTATGCAGAAGAAAAAAATTCTTGAGAATTTCTGTTCTCACTTTAAAGCAAATACCCGCCAAATAAAAACATCAAAATAACTGCATGCTGAAATTCTTCATTTAGAATTTTTATCCGGTGGTTTTGCACATGAAATTTGTTCTGTATAACTTCTCTCCCTACATGTACCAATGAATATTCAATATGAGACGATGACAATTAAAGAAATGTTGGTTATATGGCCAATTTTTAGTGCTTTTTGTACGATGAAGAAATGGAGATCCTGACAGCCCTACATGATCTTTCTCATGATTGTTTTCCTGATGAATTGCTTGTCTTTAAGCTTTAACTTATTGGTGTCCCTATGATTTCTTTGAAGTTAAATTATATTCAAATAAACATAAATAGATGTATCTATTTATGTATGAACATAAATAGTGCTTTCTTTTCCATTTTTGAAGCCAAAACACAAAAAGATAGATTGGACAGTAATGCAAGTAATATAGAAAATTTTTTCTACTACTATAATAACAAAAAAAATAATGAAAACAAGCATGCTCTTGGTGGAGTCACTTGAATTTTCTGATATTTTTGAATTCTCTTCATTAACATCTCTTACTATTATTTAACCACACTAAGTCTTTAATAATCTTTTGCCACATCTTTTGGGTCAATCTATTCCTATATTAAACAACAAGAAGTTTCAATTCCACTAATCGTGTCATCTTTATAAATCCTCTAATGTCATCATATTTTATCCATAAACAGCTCTACATTTATATTTATGAGAATGTCCTAATTCTAGAGGTCCAATTAACCAATAAATTAAATAAATTTGGACTGATCAATTTGTGAACATCTAAAAAGTCATCACAAAAGTTCCAATCAAGAGGATGAAGACCTTCTCGAGCAAAAAGTGGCACAAAACTAGGGTGCCTTTGTCTTTTGAATAAGCATAGCATAAGTATTCATATATTGATGACCATGATCCCAACCAATACACACACAACACTCAAAGTCGACTTAAGAGTGTTCATTCCAATGCCCACTAAGAGATGGGGTGAATTGGTGATGTACATTTAATGAATTTTTTTTTGCAAACTAAAACTATAATAAAATAATCAAATAAAGCAAAAGTAAGAGTCAATATAAGAAATAGGATACATCAAATTTGTAGGTGGTTTATCTCAATCTAAAGCCTATATCTATTACCAAGAAACTTTCTTAAGCAACATTATTAAATCACTTCTTCAACAAAATCAAGTGGAGAAACACTTAACAACAACGATTTTTCATGAGATCAACCATAACCCAAATCTACTCAACATAATGCAACCATGAACTTGATCAAACTTCTCCACATTCAATACCTAAGAGTTCAGCTGATCACTTTACACATCTATGGCCCAAAGTTAGACCAAGAGAACCAAATTACAAGAATCAATACAAAGTACAAGCTCCCGCAATCATAAACAAAATACACAACTACCAACACGTTTCTATAGATTAAACAATAGATTTATAAGGAAACCAAGTGTGATGTGAGGAATGTAAAAATGATATTAAATAATTTGTCTTCAAAATTCATATAAACTTGTACTAGATATCTTCTCCAAGATAAAGAGATGAAATCACTTTAAACATCACTCTTGCATGCGCAAATTTAACAAGGATTGCTTTTAGCAAGGTAGAAGGCACTCAAGTATGTTTTCAATCTATTTTCAATCATTTCTTTAGGTTTCATTGAGATTATATATTGTTCCAATCCATAGAATTATTTAAGGTTGCAATGACTCTTTTAATGGCTAATACAAAAATTCTCATGATTGAACTAATTGTTAGATTCATTTTGCTGAGTAAATATCAAATGTAAAGGAATGCACCATACATTGTACTCTATTTGATATTAGTCATATTGTTCGTCAAAAAATAATGTATTGTACGATTTTTTTTGGATTTTCATATTAGCAAGCTATATCGTTTATCCGTAACAAATTATATTGTACAAAAAAGATTACCTACTATATGATTTTCTTAGGTTTGTGCTAATGCATGTCCCAATTGAGTATATTATTATTAAATTAACTTATTGTACGTCAATATGTTACGTATTGTATGTTATAGTGAATCTATACTTATTTATTGTTTACATTCTCTATTGTTCTTTTGAAATGACAAAAATATATTATTTGTTAAAACGAATGTATAATACATTAGCTTATTTTTTCATTTTTCCTTCTCACATATTTAACAGACAATAAGTTACAAGAGTGTCTTACCTAATTTAACCTAAATATACCATATGTTGATAATACCATATTATAAGCCAACATGGGAGGCCAATTTAACAATAAGCTGGATAGTTTTTTTCCTTCTTCAAACCATTAAAAATGTATTAGACATACCATACGTGATCTCAGTTTAACCTAAAAGTGTCGTAGGTTAATAACATCATATTGTATGTTAGTATGGGGCACCAATTTAACACTAAGCCAAAGAGTTCTTTTCCATCCTCTGGCCATTAGAAATGTGTTCGGCATACCGTGCATTGTGAGTACCACAAGGAGTTCAATTCAATTCAAATTTATGTAGATTTTTATTATCTTTTCCCAACATAATTAAGAATAATTTTAATGAATATTATTATACATACATATTATACATTTTTATTCACTAAATCAAATAAAAATAACCCTAATCATACTTTTAGTGATTTACCATTTAAAACTTGTTTCTTAAATGATTTGTATGAGAAGTGTTATGTTAACTCATGGATTAGTTAATAAAATTTCCATTCTTGAAGTTTCATCCATCCTTACCATCACAAATAATCTTTTTTATATACCTATCTTTATATAACCTACAATATACTACGTAAACAAGTTAAATCATAATACAAGTATTTAAATAATTTATTATTATCAAAACATAATATTGTCTTTAGGGTTCATGAGTTTCAACACAAAGCAAGCAAATGATGAGATGAGGTGGAGCTTCTTGAGTCTTCTATTCTATAACTTTGGCTTTCCCAACATTTCGTGTAGATGGACTTCAACTTGTGCCTTATCTCTCAATTTTAGTCAATTATAAACAATTGAAGTGAATTAAGGCTACTTGTGGGCTCATGCCTCTCTTGTCCCCTTATCATTTTATTCATTGTTCAGAGCTACTCTCTCTTGGTCCAACAAATATTAAAAATGGGCCGCTTATGGCGATATCTTGTTTTTTTGCCTATGTTTGGTTGGGTGGCCATGGAACTCTTCTTTGTTTTGGAGTCTAATTGTGCCCTCTATAAGAAGAAGGTTAACTGAAATCTTATGTTGTCATTTGCAAGAAAAATGCTAAGAGAGAAAAAATGCTAGCTAACAAGCTTGGTTTCAAACACTAGAAGGATGTACTTCAACATTCACTTTCGAAGAGCCAGCAAATCACTTTAGCAAATACTATTACAAGAATTGTTTCTGAACTTGGGTGAATGTGCCTTACCTTTGTTTATCCACTCTTATCAATAACATGCTTACTTCCTTGTCATTGAAGTGTTCTGAACAAAAAATACTTCTATTTCTCCTTATTTGGGTCAAAATCTAATCTTATATTTATAACACAACAATCAAATAAAGAATCTATAATGAAGAAAAAAAATTGTTGAAATAAGAAAACTAATTAGCTCACTAAATGGAAATATATACTATATCACAATACTACTATAATAAAAAACTAAACTCCCTTAAAGCACAAAATAAATAATAACACAATTTAATTCTCAACTATAATATTATTTGTACTACAATGATATACTAACACTCAGTCATGATTTTTCAATATCCTCTCAAGTTGGGTTGTAAATATTAATTGAGTCAAGTTTGGATCTCCATTCTTTATACTTAGCCTAAGATGGAGTCTTGTCCAAAATCTATGTTGTGTTAAGTAGTAAGCATTTAAACAATAGAGAGGATTCCTTCTTCTACCTTCTATTTGATGAAATGTTGGTCTATCTCCAAGTGTTAGTCCATCCATGATAAACAGAGTTCTATAAAATGCTTATGGAGCTTGGTTTCACATAAGATGACAATGTGATTGACTAAAGTAACCCAAAGTTTAGGAAGTTGATGCTTTAGTCACATTTTTTCACATATTTCATGTGTAATTGCTTTAAACTAAACTTTTGCACCACTCCACAAAATGACAATATGTGTTTTAAAATCCCAATATCTAAGTTTCCCCACTCATATATATAGTATTTAAAGTTTGATCTAAAGTCGATTATAAAACCAAATAGTTTGTTTCTAAAATCAATTAAATATTGCCCTTCTTGATTTTCTTGAAAAAGAACCCTCTTCCCATAGTGTCCATAGGTGCTTCAAAATTCAAAAAAAACTAGTCCATTTGTTCTTTTGCAATATTGGTTCAATAGTTAACTAGCAACAATAATTGCAAATCCAATGTCCCTACTTATGTGTTAAAGGAAGTTGTGTTATGCAACTAGTCTTAAACATCTCCAATTATCAATTGGTGTACAGTCCTCTTTTGTTTTTCTATAGCAATAATTTTCATTAGATTTTCTATTGGCTTGCAATCAAGGATTCCATCATCTATTATTTCCTCGTATACCTAACTTTCATCCATTAATTTCCATATTGAGGAATTTATATTTTCCGTATGTTTGACAGAAAATTCATGTGCAAGGAACTTCATTGAGTTTATCAATTTCCTTCTCATGGTTTCCAATCAACATTATGTTATCCACGTAAGTAACAATCAGATGTTTATCCTTTGAGGGAATGCTTTTACAAATAAGTTATGATTAACATTAGTAGTGTCCATTATCTTAGAAATCAAGCAAACCAAACACATGGAAATTATTTGAAACCATAAAGGAACTTCTTGAACCTGCATACTTAGTTTGAGCTTGCTTGGTACTTATTCCAAACATTTACATGCACAATTTTTTCTCTAAGCCCATCATATAAGATTCACAACAAGGGCCAAAAACACCTAAATAGCATTTACCTTAGCAACAAGAGCAAAATTTTTCTAGTAAACAATTCTATAAGCTTGTGTGAAGTCTTAGCCATTAGTCAAGCCTTAAACCCTTCTACACCCCCATTAGCTTTGTAGTTAATTAAGAAGATCCATTTGTATCCACCATGGTTCTTCCTTATATTCAAGTGATTGGTAAATCTTCTTTATAAGACACTCCAAGCAAACAAAGGTCAAGTAAGCTAGGTTTAACAAGAAAATTGCAAGAATTTTGAAGATTTCTACATAAATGAAGGAATCAAGAACTAATTCATGCTCTCAAGTTCTTATCTCATAACAAAAACACACAGAGAACATTAAAAAAAGGAAAAAGAAAAAAGATAAGCATAAAAAGCTGAACTTTTATTGTTGAATTACTCAAAGAAACAAAAATAGCTAAAAAACCTTAATAAAGATGCTTTTTTCTATACAAATTATAGTAAGTGTACAAATGTTGTGCCCTTGAAAAACATTTATTTATAATTTACGGCCCTCAAGGTATTTAAATCAACAAATTAGATAAAATATAAGAAACATAAAATCCAAGGATGAATATGAACATGAAATTTGAAAAGATCCAAATCTTTGGATCAAAAACAATTAATTCTCCCAAATTGTTTAAGGCTGTCAATTCCAATTCAAATTTAAGAATTTGAATCAAGTGTGGCAATAAGAAGATTCAAGTTTGTCAATTGTCAAACATAAAGCTTTGGAATAACTAACTCCTATGAAAATGGATGATATGGTTTCCTTTAATTGCATGATTTGATGAAGATTCCACCAAGGGATCAAACGACCAACTTTATCAATCAAGATCTTGGCTAGATGGTACAAGCACCTCATTTACCAGAGAAATTGCTCAACAAACAATCCAATCTTAAGCATTGGAAGGTCTTTTGGATCACTTCTACTCTAAGAAAAGACAAGCTCTATCGAATGGTTTAATTGCCCTATCAAACAGGGTGATAAGAAAGTCAGATACTAGCAAGATCAGATGATTTGAATCATCGCTAACATTTTTTCCCATTTATTTTTCCTTATTTTAACTACGATGCCTTTTAGGCTTGCTTTATCGATTTTTTTAGAGGACCATGATGCTATCGTAGATCTATAACTAATCCACTGTTCACAAGTCATCATCAATGAAGAGTAGCTCTAGCAAATCAAACAGAAGTGGAAACTTGACTTGGCCTTATTCTCACATGAACCACATTTTTTGTTTTGATGGAAGTTTCCCTTTCTTGTCAATTATGATGTTCTCTTTGATATCATAACATGTGGTCATCATCTTTCTCACTTAGATTATATCATCTAGCAAAAGTTGTTCTTGTTCTAAGAAAAGATCATCTATGAGTGACAAAACTTTCCAAGATGATCCATGAGTGGTATAATTTTTGGAGTCTATTTGTCTAATATTGAAGGCTTGAACATCCTTAAGGTTTTGATGTTCACCATTGAGTGAATACTCATTTCTTGAGTGAAGGCATGTTTTTTCAAGTTTTACTTCAATTTGATTTTCTGAACAAGATCAAAGACAGCTGCTATGTGCCACTTTTGCTCCTCCATTTCTTTGCAATAAGCAAGGACATGATCAAGTTAGATGATCATGAACTTCTCCAAATATGGTCTCAAAATACCATCCATCAATTGCATGAATGTAATTGATGCACAACATGAATCAAATGGTATCGCCAACATTTACAAAGCCCATGTCCAACTTTGAATGTTAGCTTCTAAATACCCTCCTCTTTAATGTAGACTTGAAATATATGGATTTCAAATTTAAATTGGTGAAAACTTTTGCTTATCTTAGTTGTTCCAACAAGTCTTCAATCTTGGGTAATGAATACTTGTTCTTCAAAGTAATTCGTTTAAGGCATAATATTCAATAGACATTCTCTATATGTTGTCCTTTTGTACCAAAACAATGGAATTTCTATGATTTATACAAAAAGCTCTTTGGTATGCAAGATGGCTTGTGAAAAAAAATATGATCCTTAGTGCCACATATATAATAGCATAAGTTTTAATATTCTAACACACTAAATAAAATAAGAAATGCTCAGAACAACCTTCACACCATCAATAGCAAATACTATCCATGGGTTTAATCAATTAATGAATACACCCTCCTTAACAATATGTCATTGTGAGATATAATGCCAAAACATCTAGAACATTTATCATCTTTTAATCTTCCTAAATTAACAAACTCAAATAACATATTATATCATATGACTTTATTATCATAAAACTCTCATATAATGTCATGAGGTTAATAAATATCACACATAAGATTTACTTTCTCATATATATCTTAAATCAATAGTTCTAAAGTATTATTATTTTCAAAAAACTTTTTAATCCTCCTTTTCAAAAGTTTCAAATATTTGAAGTCAAAATCATTAAAATTTTAACAAATAGTGTTCTCCAAAGCATCATTCAACTCATATAAAACTCTTTCTACACAACTTCCTTTCGAAACTTTCTTTTAAACAAACAATTTACTCAGAAACAAAAGCTAGAAACTTTATCTTAGAAAATTTCTTATTTTCATCCTGAATTTTCCACCACCTAATCTTAAGACAATTGTTTAATCTATTCTTTCTTCTACATTTTTTAAAATCAACATTCCAAGAATGTTAGTTAATGTTGAGTAGTCAAATATTTTTTTTGATATGCTCTAAGAATCTTCATAATCTAGAGGATCATTTTTCCTTATAACAAAATATACAATCTATATTGTAGAAGCTTGCTCTTATATGTTATTCTTATCTATTAAAAAAAGTCCTAGTAATAACAATATGATATACAAACGCAACCTCTAAAATGGTTATAATTCCTTCATTCCTTATAAAAAAATGATCAATCCATATTATGGAATCTTACCTTTACAAGTAATCAAATGTTTTTCTAAATGCTCAAAAAACTATTAATAGAATATAATAAAGAGAAGTCTAAACAAAATTTTACTTTCTTCATTAACATCCTAAAACTTGCAACCATGATAGCCTTTAAGTCATTTTACTTCACTCTTTACATGACATTCAAGTTTGTTATATAAAAATATTTTCATATGAAGCAATCCCTTGTATTAAATCTTTAAAATTGTTCCAAAATATTTCCTTAACATCAATGTTTAATCATATTAGAGAGAAAAGGACATCAATAATATTGATAGCTTGTCCTTTAAGATAATCTTTAAAGCAATGATTAAATCTCCAATTCATTAAACATCCACTAAACCTTGTAATGAATATGCATGATGAACTCTAAAACCTAAAATTACGATGAACTTGCTCCAATTTCAATTCTTATTTGAACACTAAAACTTAAAACCTAAAATAACAATTTCTTTTATCCTTCTTTATCACCAATTTTATATTTTGAATACACATGACATAGATCTACTGATGAATCATGATATCCACCACTCCATTAATGTACCAATCAAAGTACCATATTCCAAGATCTTACTCAAATTCTAGTAGCTTAAAATTACATCATGTTGTTCAACAAATTCAAATTGGTTGTCAACTAAGTGATATAATGCTCTACCTCATCTCAACCTAACTTGGGAATGGCTATATGATGCAAGATGAAATCTTTATGATCTCAAATTAAAAACTTTATTTTCAACCTAATAGTTCATGTCCACTAGATCCAAAAAATAATATATACACTACTGCATCAATTTGACAAAATGATTGGCTAAAATAATTATCTGAATCATTCAATAAACAATTAATGAAAAATATCAAAAACTTAAAAAACATATACAAAGAATAAGTAAATGTTGATGGATGTGTTTCTTGCAATCCAGGGACTAATGTCTAAATCATCGTTAGATTTGTCTTTTTGTTTTTTTCTTAATTTATGGAATGTTTTATATGATCATCATCTTCCATGCGTTGGGCAATTGAAAACAATTTGGGAAGGAAAATGGTTCGCATTTGAATTTTTAATATGAATCAATTTAGCTTAACCTTTTTAAAAAAGCATGATGTTGACTAAGAGATTGACAAGCCCACACCAAATACCACATATCCTCAACAAATCTCAGACATACTACAAAAGGCCCCACCTCATACGAGGTATGGCATCTCTTATTACGATATCAAGACAACTAATAATATGAGTAAAGAAACCTGAATGGCATGAACCTAGTTATAGTTTAATGATGCCTATGCGAGAATTACATACAGAACATGAAAATGTAAAGAATATAATCAAAACATTGATGACCTATGAACTAGAGAATAGTCTACAATGAGGTTTGACTCAAAGCATGAAAAATAATACCACCGATAATTTAAGTTCAGCAATAAGCACTTTTTGGGCATACTTATAACTAATACATCTGAAATAGCATCTATCAGCATCCATGAACTAGGAATTTTACCTTCTTGAAGTCATTTATTTTCTTGCTAATATATAATAGGGTGAAATGCTTGATTAATTTTCTGTCACTGTTTCCTGATAGTCTTTTCATAACAGGAAATGTTAACTGAAATCGCCATGATGAAACAAGAGTATAATCTACAGCGAATCAAACTGAGGTAAACTTAAACTTCTTGTATAGTTATAGACAAGGTACTGAGACCCTTTGCACATGCAAGTACAAAACACCAATCCAAATCAAAACCATATATTACGAACTGCTTTTCATCATCAAACCAACCTAATCCACATGTCAACAATCCAAAAAATCAAAGCCTACAATTTGGAAAACGTGTGGAATGCATCCATCTAGCACATGCAAAAATTATACACAAATCCAAATAAAAACATTACATCATTCTAACACAATCCAAATGCCAACCATCCACAAAATCTTCTACACAATTTTGGGAAAGTGCATGAGGCAAGCATAAAAGTTCTTAATTAGAATTGGTATTGCATCAGTTTAGTACACGCAAATACCATAAACAAATCCAAATAAACCATACAGTTAGAACTGCTTTTCATCATATAACAATGCACTCCCCAAAATCAAGTGTTTGGTAAATATTCAGCACGAGCACTACTTTTTACCTATCTGATTATATCACAGACTGCATACATCTTATGCAATTTTTTACAATGATTTTCTTCTAATTGCTTCCTCAAGGCCTGAAATAAGATAATTTTGATACACTAGTGAAACATGCTATGGAAATCCCCATAAGCACATGCAACCCATTGTGGTTTACAATCATGAAGAATACACTTAGAGATTGGAGCTGCCATCTCTATGCAAGGCCAGGAAATTATCTAAAACGACATGAAACAACAAAGAAAAAACAAAACAACCACTTCAAAGACAAAACCATGTGCATATATCACGGCAAACGAACACTAACCTTCCTATTACTTTCTGAAAGTAGTTCACAATATTGCTCCCACTGCAATTCCTAATGCTGAATACTAAAGTAGTTGTAGTAAGCAACTTGTCCTGCACTATATGTAAAGATACAAAAGCTACTGCACTTTTCCATTTCATATTCCGGGAATCCATAAGTAAGATTATGCAATGCTTATTCAAATTTGAAATGACTACTCTGATAAATTTTGATATGTAATACGGGTAGCAGGTTTATGTATGGAGAAAGTGAGATACTTAATATGACATTGGATGAGCTACAAGCCTTTGAAAAGTATCTTGAAGAATGGATTTATAATATACGTTCTAGAAAGGTAATCGGGTCATCATCCCTTCCTTTTCAATGCTATTTTCGATAAATGTTCTACTTTTTTAGTAGCTAACTTTGTCTAAAGCATACAATAGCAGATGCACATGATGGAACAAGAGATCCAGTTGCTTAAAAACAAGGTTAGTCAACCTACGCTTCAACTGAAGGACTAGGAAAAAAAAAAAAAAAAAAAAAAAAAAAAAATCCAACAAGCCAGATTAATGAAAGTTGATTCCATCCGGTTGATACCTTATTTGATCTCAGTTGGTCTAATAACCTATCATCCTGCAGCGACTATCCTAATAACGCCAATCATCTTGAAAATTCTTGACCTATCGTCATCTCCAGATAAATGAAGTGAACCACCCATTTCCCCTTGACGCATTGCACAGCCCTCAATTTGTTCAGGAGTCCATGTTGAAGACAACCAATGAAGAAAAGGTACGATAAACTTTGATTTTTAACAACTACTTAAGACCATATGGCCTGACAACCTATTCTATCGTCACATTTCTTTCCAACGTACAGATGATGGAGCAAAGTGAGTCTGCGTGTGTCGGCCCATCAACAGCGGATGATTTACTGTCCATGGAGACCAGCGCTTTCCCTTTTAGCACGCTTACGCTGGATTCCTTCAACTTCTGATGCATCATTGGAAGGAAATAAAGGCAGAATTTCTATTCTCCTGAACGATTGCAGATTCACAAATGATGGAACTTTTTGGTTTAAAGTTCCACGCTTTACTTTGTTTGCCATGTGACACTTAACTAATATGAAGTATGGCTATTAGTCCTCAACCATTTCGACCTTGTTGAGTGGAGAACCCTATGTTTTGTTGCTAAACCCGATTTCCCATTTGAGGACCAGGTGCAGGAATGATAACAAAAGCCTAAACAAAAAGCGACGGGGATCGAAGCAGAAAATCTGGTGCGTGCTGGAAAAAGACTTACAAAAGAGGAGGGCAAGTCCCAAAAAGCAACGTGAAAAGCAAGATTAAAATAAGGTCCGTCCTCTGTGCTGAACTGGTCGGAAAATGACGAACATGTGCTCGCCATCGTTGCCGTGCTTTTAATTCGAGAAAATAATGCTTTTTATTTTAAAATATCAATATTTTATTAATAATTTTTATTTTAAAAAAATCTTTTTGATTTCAAAAACTGTCGTCATATAATGTTTTGTAGTCGTTGTGGACATTAAAAAAATTAGATAAATAAGTTTTAAAAATGAAAAAGAGCTTTCATGTAAAGATAAATAGAGTTCAAATAAAAGTTAATTTTGAAAAGTTAAAATAAAAAATATAACAAAATTTGGTAAATAATTAGTGACCAATTCATTTAAATTATTTAGATAAGTAATTTTGTATTGAAGAAATTGTTGTAAACATTAGCTTATGTTGACAACATCTATTTCATAGATTAAAAAAATAAAGAAGTGTCAAAATAAGAGAATACAATAGATACTTAAAGACAAATACTTTATTGTCACGACACATCACATTAGTATCTTAGCCCTACGGTCACAAGAGAATAAAGGAAAAAGAACAAATTCAAGTAGAATATGATGTCTTTAGTCAATAACTACTATAAAAACCCTTTTTTGAAGCTTTTATGGAAGGACAATCAATCACAATAATGGAATAGCTCTTTTCTTCCTCAAAAAATTTCCCTTATAACCCTAGTTTGTGCCTTGCCTTTTTTCTCGACTCGTGCCTAAGCACTATGCTACTTGAAATCCTTCCATTCAATCAATAACTATGAAAAATTTGTCTTCCCATAACTCCTAATCCTTCCTTTGCCTTAGCCAAAGGTCTGTCCTTATTTGTTACCCTCGACCCTCGTCTACTCGATACCCTTCTCTCCTCTACTTGCACTTAAGTGGTCCTCTTCTCGGAAGCCTAGAGCTCTCATGCTTCTTATAACCCTTTGCTCAAGCCTTTTAACAAACTACTCAAGTCTTATTGTGTGGCATCGTCATCCAATATTTTCAAAGTTTCGAGCTACATCGTCTATTTTTTACATTTTTCTCTTTGTTATTAAAAAAATATTGTATATATATATAATAAATAATAAGTAAATAAAAATATTATGCCATGATTTTATAAAACAAATTCGAAGTAACATAAAACTTACACATTTCTTTTAAAAAAAATTTATTCATTATTGTAGTAGAATAAAATACTATAATTTTAACTTTAGAAAAATAAAATTAATTGTCTAAGTAACTTAAACAACATGATAATATAACATTAACTACTAAACAAAAGGTAAGCTATTATCTCTCTTAATTTTTTCTTGAAGTCTAGTTAATTATCTCATTTTTTATTTAAAATATTAGGTCATAAAATAAACTAAGATAATTATCATTGATTCAAAGAAAAATAATTTTTTAATATATAAATAAAACAAAGGGCATACGATATTTTAGGTTGAAATCAAATAATATAACATGTAAACAATTGTGAAAAACATATAAATTAAAAGATATTTTCTTTTATTCTATTTTAAAATACTCAGTCTTTGTTTTTAATATATCTCGTAATTATTTTCTCTTTTATTTATTCATTTCATATTTCACTTTTCTTTTTAAAATTGGTTCTGTGACAAAAGCCTTTAAATATCAAATTTCTTTTTAATTTTGACATCTATAAAGTTATTTACAATAGTTACCCCAATTTCGAAATACATCATTCCAAAATAAAGTTTTTAATTCTTTAAGATACTATTTTCATAGCACATCATTCTAGATAATGTCTTCTTCTTTTTAACTAATTTTTATTCTTCCTCTTTTCTTTTTTATTTGCTTTTAAAATAATCATTAATTTATTTTCTTTTATTTAAATGACTAATGTTATAATTCATATTTTAGAAAGCATATCATATCTTTTTTTAAAGAATAATATGCATTTCATGATAAAATATTATATGCAAACACAATGTCAAATTAAACATAAGACAAAATCATGTCGAAACAATCATTAAAAAATATTACATTGTAAATATGAATAACAATTATCCTCAAATTAGACAAATTTAAATCATTCTCCTTCAATTGCTAAGCTATAAATAACATTGCTTCAAAGAGACATATAAGTACAAGCCGACTAATCTTTATTTTTTTATTGTTTCTTAGTATGATTCTCGATCTTCATGCCTATTTAAGAATACTTCTCTTTTCCTAGATGATACATAATTATTATAGTTCTTTTTCCCAATTAATTGCAAAGTCATGCAAAAAGGGCCACCCAATCCTCTTGCTCAACTATAATGGCACATTGTCTAAGTCTACTCTCTTTTTAACTCAAAAGTCATTGGTCAATATATATTTTTCTTAAAATTCCACTCAATCCACTTTTGTGAATTTTAGAAATTTTACAAAAAATATTTTAATTTTTTTAAAAAAATATTCATCATTATAAATAAGTATAATAATTTAAAAGACGGGATAGGTTAAGAAATTAAGTATAAAAATTATTATGAAATTTATGACACCTAGTTGACAAGAATATAGATTTTCTATAATTAAAATGAAGCAATTCATTTACTTATGAGTTTTGAAAAATATTAGAATTTTGAAAAAAATTATTGAATAAATTCAAAAAATAATAAAAAAAATACCAAAATCTAAAACATATTGAGACAAGTTTAATAAAATATTTTGGCACAAAAAATAAATGCGATCATCATAACATCAAAAAGACCAGTGCTTTAAAAGAAAATATTAAATAAATACTTTTAAGAATTTTATGTTTAAAAAATTAATAAAAGTATTATTTGTTATTTAAATTTTCGAAATCTAACAGTTATATATATATATATATACATGATTGATATAATATTATTTAAAAAGCTAGGTGATTATTTAAAAAAAACTGAATAATTTAATGGAGGAATATTGCTTTCATATTTATGTTGATATATCTTCATATTACCAATGATGCTAATGTTTTATTTGACATAAGATTAGTTATACATGACTCAGTATATTACAATTATATGTTTATTTAAATTATTGATTCTCAACATGCTTTGTATTAAAGACAACTTGTGATAATTATCATAAAAAGGAAAATAAAAATATAAGGATGGGAAAAATGAACAGTTGTCCAAATTATGATTACCATTCTAGAATAATGATTTCAAAGATGAGTTAATGAAACATTTTATTAAGACTATTTACTTAGAATGATGTGTTATGAGAAACTTGTCTAATCTATTTTGAAAATGTCTTATCATAAACTAATTCTTAAATAAGACGAAAAGAAAAAATATTTACAAATATTTAACTAAAATTGGAATTTCTTTTATATTGCTTATTCACATGCATTGCTATGTTATATATTTGTAAATGACTTAACATACGGCTTAACTCAAAGCTATATTGTTTTACATGTTTTTGTCACAGAGTAGTGATAATCGGCTTAATTTATTTTTGTCCTAAAACTTTTAGTCATGACAAGGTTTAGTGTAACAACCTCAGTGTTTCGTATGTTATTTAATTTTATTTACTTAAACGAAAGAGCTCTGTGAGACGAATCCAACCATGTTTAATTTGTAATTTTCGGAGCTCTAATGAATAAATTATGAATTTTTGAAGATTTGGGATAAATTTGTAACGTAGATGATAGATCTGTAATTTTTAAATGTCGGCTTAGTTCAAATCCGATTGGCGGAGGATATATTTGCAAATATAAAATTTAGAGGGGGTTTTCTGCAAAATGTGGTTCATTAGTCGGTTTCGGTCGCGGCTATAAAAGCCGACTCTGCCCGTTTGAAACGCGTTTTTGCGAACACGGCGGCGAGATACGACAGCGAGGCACGGCGGCGAGGAATTTTCGTGATTTTCGGCACGCGACGACGACGGCCAACGAAGGTGAGAATTTTATTTGCTTTGTTGTTTTTATAAGTTTTTCGGGGAGCGGCGGTCAGTTGGCTGGCGAGAGACACAAGAAATTTCGAAGTTCGCAGGCGAAATATTTCGGTTTCGCAGGACAAGAGAGAGAGAGAGCGGCGTGAACTGGTCCAGGCTTTGGACCGGGTTACGCTGCTGAACCGGATGCCGAGCGCACGCGATCCAGCGCGTCGAGCAAGAGGTCCAGCGCGTCGAGCACGCCCGGTCCAACGCCGAGAGCGCGCGGTCCAGCGCGCCGAGCGGGCGGTCCAGCGACGGCGTAAGGAATTTGGGAATTTAGAAAACGCAGTTTTAGAAAGCTGTTTGGAAAAGCTTTTAGAAAGTTTTTCTGCGCAGGCGGTTCAGCGACGGGCGCGGGCGGTCCAGCATAGACCGTGGTCGGTCCAGCGCCTTTTGGGATTATTTTGGGGTGTGTCTGGGAAAGCTTTTAGAAAGTAATTTTTGACTAATAAGCATATTTAAATTAATTATTTTTGTATTTTACGGGCTTGTAGGACATCAAAAAGAATCAGAAGTGAGTAAGACGGTTGGTACAGCAAATTCAGGTAGATAAATTCCTAACCCTGTGATGTAGCACAATATTATGTGTTTGTTTTACATAGTTTTCTTTCAGTTACATGGTGTTTTGGTTGTTTTATATGTTGATGTTTATTTTATTTGCATGACAACTAAAAAGGAAAGCAATAATATGGTACAATATGCTAAAGAAATAGACGAAATAATATGACATGAAAGGACTTTTGATATGACATGGATTGATGTTTGGAAAATGACAAATAAAACAATGGGATTCCCAGAGAACATTATCCTCACCACTAGGCTCAGCGTGTGGGATCGCAGGGTATCGATCTTCGGATTAGATATCTGCCTAGTGTTATGTGCTATGACTCCATGATGATTTACACCAGGCTCAGCGTGTTGGATCGTAGGGTATGGTACCATACCTGCCTGGTGGCACTAGGCTCAGCGTGTTGGATCGCAGGGTATCGATATTCGGATCAGATATCTGCCTAGTGTTATGTGCTTGGTTGGATGCCGGCTAGAGGACAGTCATTGATGATTGGATCCAAAGGATAATGCGTCAAAGGGAATTGGGCCCGGTAATAACACACTATATAAGAAACTTGCATTTCTTTATGGTTTTCATTTGGCATTACCTTATATAGATGACATATGGTATGATTTTAGCTTGATGCCTATGATTCATCTTTATTGTTTATGGTATTTTGTTATGTCTTTTTATTTACTTGGTTAACTATGTGAAATTATCTATGAGATGTATAAAATCTCATTTAGTGCTTACATCACAGGTCATGAAACCACTGCACCAAGAGATGGGAATGGTACTGCTACAAAAGAACCCTTTTCACGAGATGTGTAAAACAAAGGGAGGGATTGGTGTGATTATTATAAAAACATGTTCGTGTTTATATATATTGCGAATTTTGGAGTGTGTGTTTGTCTTACCGTCGGGTCCCCACCTTTGATTTTTGGTTATTTGTCCTCACTTGATGTAACAGCTAAGCAAATTTATGATAATATTGTTATATAATGGTACTTGGTTAGGTGGGGGCGTGACATTTAGAATGTGGCTAATGAAGAGTAATGGGTACTAGCATCAAGAACACCTAGTTTAGATGTTGATCTACTTATATTATCAATTTATCATTTACATTACCAACTAGTTATGTTTTTAATTTAATATAAACATACTTAGTGTCTATTATGTTGGTTTGAAATTGATTAATTTTCATTATGATTGCATGAAGCATAGTTTTCATCATGAATGACATATTTTTTAGATTTCATTAATATATTAATATTTTTATATATAAATATTATAATTTAAGAAATTAACTTATCAAATTTAAATTTTTGATAACAATTGAATTATTTGATTCTCAAGTTTATCATATCTTGATATTTGTAATAATGGTAATTATTACAAAAAGAATCATATAACAAGATATAATGCAAGTGATATTAGAGGATAAATAAACAATAATACAATATCAAAAATAGAATCATTATGTTCAAGTTAAAAAATAAAAGAAAGAGATCAGATAATCTTTTATAATGAAAATAATTATAAAAAGATCATATAATATGAATAGAAACATCATGTTGCATGATACATTGCAAAGTGATATAATATTATAGAGAGGCTGAAGAAAAGATCATATATTAAGAATAGTAGAATTGTACATTACAATTACTGTACAAAAAGATACAAAGAGAAGGATTGTATAATACAATAATTAAAAAAAAAAGAAAAGAAAAAAGGAGTAATGAAAGCTATAGAAATTTGGAGGATGGTGTTTGGAGATAACATGGTATTTGTACTCCATTTTTTGGAATGGGGCTTTGCCACCACACCCACACAAGGGGGGACACAACCACCTTATACCCCCACCATTCGTTGACTGGTTAATAAGATCCTTGTTAAAAGTTTATGAAGGGGATTATAATGTTTTGAAACTTAAGATGACCTAAGCATAATATACCTTTATTAAAAAATAGTTTAGTTCTAAATCAAATAAGTGAAAGAGGAAGAAATAAAAATTATAAAAAAGTTGTCAAAGATAGTTCATGCAATATGGAAAAATGCATGAAATGATGCATGAGTTAACAAAGAAGGATATTTGGTGAATTTTATAACTTTTTTACTTTTTTACAAAGTTGTTATATTATTAAATTTCTAATTTATGGAATATATGATCATTATGAAGAATGATATTGATAATTCATAATAATTATGAAGAAAAAGTGAATAGTTATAACAATCCAAGGACTATCACTGCACAATATGTAATTAACTATATTGGTAGAAAATGAATTTTTGGATGAAGTCAATTAGGGAAACACCCACCCAATGAATGGGAAAAGGGTTACAATGCTTTCGATGCCAATAGATTGATGGAGTAATTTTTAAGATTACAAACACCACACTTAGGAGACAATATGAATCAATTCTAAACCAAAGATTGAATGGAGAGGATTGAAAGGCCTGTGATGATCATTAGATAATACTGCTAATAATATTGGTATCAAATAATGCTATTGGGTATTGGCTGAAAGACTATATACAAATATCACTTGGAGATGTCTTGGAAGAAATTTTGACATATATTTATAAAATGGTATATGTCAATACTTTATTAAAAGAATTTTACAATAAATGAGTAAGAGGAAACTTTCTCAAAACTTATAAAATATGTTAAAAAAAATGGTAGCGTCCGAAAAAGAAAATTTCACTTTACAAAGAAGATAAAAATAACAAAACAAGCACTTAGACATCAAAGAATGATAATGAGTAGATACTACAACATAAAGTTTGTGAGAAATTCTATAAAGAGCGTAGAAAGAAAGGGATAAAATGCTTTAATTATGACATCTTCGAGCATTATGCTAAGGATTGTTCTCAAGAACAAAAACAATATCAAGATGCCACATATAGCCTCGTTCAATTTGCATGGAAGCTTTTTTTAAGTTGCCCAAATGCTTTATAAGCAGGTCAAATGCTATATAAGTTGTTTGAATGTTCTATAAGCTACTTGAATATCACAAAAATTGCTGAAAATCTTTTACAAGCTACTTGAGAGTGCCATTTAGTCATAAAATCAACTTTCTCATTTTACATTCTAATATTACTATATCGTTTAATGTTATTTAAATCCCTTAAATCAATATTTTTGTATCAATAAGATCAATTATGATCATTATTTGGCAATATTTTTAATATTATAATCCATTATATTGGGGCAGTGTAATTCAAGATCTTAAAAATGGATGATTTAAGAATCATTAATTTTTGTGCAAGCATGCATTGTAAAAGAATTTTGAAGTCGATGAAAAACCAAAAAAAAATTCCTTTTTATTCATACTACATTAATTTAAAATTTATTATAAATGATGTCTAATTGTAACTATAAAGACAAAAATACTCAGATTAAAAATAATAATAAAAAAAGAAAAACAATGTATGGAAATGTCTCTAATAAACATAATAAAAAAACATCCTAAAATCTTATAAATAACATATTACAATCTGATTTTTCTAAATTAACTTAATAAAGTTTTATCTTTTGTCTTTTTAGGCATTCGTTTAAGATTTGATTTGCAAGGAACCAAGAAATTTGTTTGTTTTTTTTTTTTTATTTCATCTAGTTTCGTTTGAACAAATTTTGTTTTGGTGGGTCATGTCGTGTTTGCAATTTTCTTGCAAAAATATTGCATAAGTTGAAATTCTTATATTTTTTTAAAAATAAAACCAAACCCAAAATTGAACCAACGTACTATAAAATAATATGGCCCTTTTGATAGGCGACAATACCCAAGAGATTTATTTTTTAAATAAATTATCAAATCACATGATTAATCAATTTAAACTTCAAACTTGTTTTTCTTACAATTTACCTCTTTAATTCGTGCATAAAAAATATCCTAACCGATTATTGATTTGTGTTCTTCAAGTCCATGTTTCAAACTTTGCTAAGCGGCTATTTATTTATAATTGCAAAGTACAAAAGATAACGTATTATTATTTATGATAATAAAACTTATATTATATGTTTATAATATAGAATTTTAAAGGTATGATATCAATGATATTTAACGTGTGTATAGTTTTTTTTGCTTCTTGAGTATTATTTTTCTTTTGATTTCCTTTATTAATATTGGAGAAAACCATATTGTTAGAAAAGATTACAAATAAACTTTTCAGTCTAGTAATAAAATCCTGTTATCCTCAATTATCCATGAAAAAATCAATTCAAATATGCTAATAATTAAATCATGAAAAAGAAAAAATAAAAATAAAAAGAAAGCACAAAGACACATAATGTATGTGAAAAATCTTCACTTTGAAAAAAAAAAATCACAATCTTATTTGAAAATTTATTGTTCAAAACATTATAAAGAACTAAAAAGTTGTTCTCATGAGTTCACTTTTTAAGTGTTGACAACTAATGTCTTCAATATCTTAAGAGTGAAAACAAAAGAAAAATTTTTAAATTTTTAAATTTACATAACATAAACTTAGATTATTTAATTAATTCTTTCTTTATTTTGTAAATTTTCATGATATTATTATTTGCACCATTATGATAACATTCATAATTCTATTAAACACATTTCAATAACAAATCATAATTATTATTAAAATTACATTTATCATATCAAATTATTTGTTACTCTACTACAACATTATGTTACCCATGTCACTTAGTGATGTTACATCAACAACCAAAGCTCATGGCCACAGCTATAAGCCTTAAGCCTCAAACACTACTATGCTAAACATAATCTCATCCCATCCCATCCAAAATACAAGAAAACCTTGCATTCTCATAATGTTTACATAGGTAATAAGAGTTGAAGAATGAACTTGGAATTGGATTTGACTAAGGCTTTGATCATGTACAACTTATAAAAAATGTTATTTCTTTATAATATTAAAATATTAAAAACCTAATTGAAACTTATTTAAACAAAACTTAATAAAAAATTAATGTCGCACACAGTTGTTTTTACAAGACATGCGTAGAACAGGCATTATGGGATGCAATCGAACTCTCATTTCCTTAAGTTGTACAGTTCAATGGCCATTTACCATGCTGTAAGTTGTACAGTTAGCCATAAATAAGCATTTATCATGCACAGGCCACGGTCCTCAGTCCTGCCCTTTATAATCTCTCCCCTGCTTCGTTCTTCCCAACCAACTCACACCACCCCTTAACATATCAGTCTTCCATGGCCTCAACGATCTCTAGTTTTGCTTCTCTCTCCTTCCTCCTCCTCTTGCAAACTATGCCTACGCATTCCATGGCCCAGCCAGAAAGCGGCGAGGAGCGGTCGGCGATGGTTCCGGCGATGTTTGTTTTCGGCGACTCTCTCATCGACAATGGCAACAATAACAACCTACCCACCTTAGCCAAGGCCAACTACTATCCCTACGGCATCGACTTTGCCGGCGGTCCGACCGGCCGGTTCTTCAATGGCTACACCATCGCAGATGAGCTTGGTTTACTCTCTCTCTCTCTCTCTCTCTCGGTGCCTTCCTCTAATAAACCATGCATAGCCAAAAAAAAAAAAAAAACGATAGCAATCTTTAGTACTCTGGTCTTCTACCTGTTGTATCTTTCTTTTTCCTGATTTGTATTAGGCTTGTAGTTTGCTGGTTTCCTTAACATTTTTTTTTTTCCAGAAAAAAAAACATTTCTCTTCAGTAGTTTGAATCATTTCTAATATAAAAGAGCACTGATGCATTGGGGAATGTATATAAAAGATTAAAAAGAACCTCTCCACTTAAATGTACATGTAGAGTTACAATTAATGTGATAGCAACAGTCAGTCTTCAGTTACTACTATTGTACCTTTTCCATAAATATTTATGACCCATTATTTATTTGACACCATAAATCTTTGATGTTGCTACAGCTGAGTTGTTAGGTCTACCACTTACACCTCCCTTCTCCCAAGTTTCTGGCATCTTCAATAATGGCAGGCATGGAATCAACTATGCCTCCGCTGCAGCAGGCATTTTGGACAACAGTGGAAGAAACTTTGTAGGCTTTATTTATGTTTTCAGCTTCTTGCAAATTATAGCACAGATATGTCCATCAACTTATTGTCTATATGTTGCAATTTCTAAATTCAGGTGAGCCTCATACCATTCAACCAACAGATCATGAACTTCGCATCAACAATGCAGCAGTACACAACCATCTTAGGGGAAGAGAGGGCTTCCGATGCCATCGCCCGCTCCGTCTTCTTCATTGGATTTGGGAGCAACGACTACCTGAACAACTACCTCATGCCGAACTATAACACTCGGTTTCAGTACAATGGGGAACAGTTTGCTGAACTTCTAATTGAGCAATATGGTCGCCAGCTTCAAGTGAGAAGCATCACCCAACTTTGTTGTCTACTCCATATAACATTTTCGGTTTTGATTGAAATGATTTTTAATTGAACAATGCAGGGCCTTTACAACCTTGGGGCGAGAAGATTCATGGTTGCCAATGTTGGAGTGTTGGGATGCATACCGAGCGTTCTTGCTCAGAATTTCATCAATCATTGCTCAGCAGATGTAAACAATCTTGTGCTCATCTTCAACGGCAAGCTCAGGACATTACTTCATAACCTCGACAGCAATCTCCCAGGATCAAAATTCGTACACATTGACATTAATGGAATGTTCAATGATATCCTTGAGAACCCAGAATCCTATGGTACGTGAACCTCTTCTAAAGAATAAGTAAACCAAAAGTGCAATATGACAACTAAGAGCTGGCTTGATTTGTTGTTGCAGGATTCAGTGTGGTGAACCGTGGTTGTTGTGGAATTGGAAGAAACAGAGGGCAGATAACTTGCCTTCCATTGCAGACTCCTTGCCCAAACAGAAATAAGTATGTTTTTTGGGACGCCTTCCACCCTACATCGGCCGTGAACATCATACTTGCAAGAAGGGCTTTCAGTGGAAACACGGACGTCGTTTCTCCTTTGAACATTCAGCAGCTTGCAACTCTGAACCTTGAGAACAACTAATGTGTTTCTTTAACTAGTGTTATAAGCCTTGGTATTATTGAAGGAACCAATAATGAGACCTCTACTCAAGCTGGATCATGTATGATCTGTTGTTGCTTTGGTTAGTTCTAAGTTGCTCTACTTTGTTTACTATTTCTCATAGATTTAGTAATTCTATCATCAAACTTAATCTTCAGTGGAAAAGCATTTGCACTTCAGAATTAATCAAGTAAAAGAAAAGAATGGATTGTTATAACATTCCAATTATCATAATTCCACTGATGCAGATGTCGTAGTAAAATTTAGCAATGAGCAAAATCCAATAAAGACATGAAAAATACCTCTACTTGTCAAAACAAGTAAGCTGCATAAAGCGTGGAGAGCTTAACTTTAATCAAGGACAGAAGGGCACTCCTGTGTTGCTCCTGTGACTTGGTATGCTGAAGTGCCTCAACCTGCCTTCTTGCTCCTTGAGGTACCCTTCACACAAGAAAGTTCTGGAGAACTTATCCTCCACAGCTCTGTCCACATCGTGCACGAACACATCCGTTTCCCCCTCCCTCCTCGCCCTCGCCACCATCCCCGCCGTGTAGATTGCTCCCATCCTCCCCGGCGCATCGACGAAGTACCCAGTCGGTGCGTCCACCATGATCAGGTCCCACTCCAACTCATAGAACACGCTGGGGAGATCTATCAGCGCAAGCCGGCACTCGGAAGACCTGACATCGCCCACCTCCGTGCACTCGGGTTTGCTCCTGAGAGCCATCAGATCATCCGCATCTCTAACCCTCGTGTGATAGTTAGCATGGTAAGATTCCAGATCGGGGAATCTCGCCCTGACCTTCTCCATCCAGGCGGCGTCTTCCTCGAGGAAGACGGTGCGGCCTCCGTGGTTGAGCGCACTCCACATCGGGCTGTCGTGGCCCAAGCCGAACACCAGGAAGTTGCAGGGGGATCTCTTGTCAAGTGCTCGGGCGGTGACGGAGATTTCCTTGAAGGTTTGCTGCGGCGTGACGTTCGAGGTTGCGTAGTGGATAACCGCAGCCGCCAGAGAGGGAGGGATTTTGACGCAAGCAGGCGTCGCTGGAGTTGGACCATCTGACTTCACTGGCGACTTCAGGGAATCCGTGGAAGAAGAGTAGCTTGATCTCAGGATGATGACGAGGAGACCGAGGAGGAAGAAGCCCAGCAGGAGGTGCTTCGGGTTGAAGGAGCCCTGCAATTTGTGCTTCATTTTTTTTAATGAATTGTATGATCGGAATGCAATGATGGTGGCTTCGTCATCTTAAGAGAACAGCGCTGGGAAGAGAAAGGAAAGGTGGTGATGGTTGGTGAACATTTGTTGGGGCCTTGTAGACTTCGGTGTCACTTCGGGGGAAAAAAAATACAGGAAACGTCGCTTTGCCTTCACGACGGAGAAAAGTTTGCCGTCGTTGTTTCCTCTCAGGAGAGTTATTTAAGCAAAAAACTAAGTAACCACTCCGAGGATGGAGACAGTGTACCAAACTTTGGTGGGGATTCCTTCATACTAACGCTTATAATAAATCAAAATGCCTAATTCGTGTGACGTGCTACTTACTTAAAGAACGTTACAAGTGAGGCAAGTCAACGACGGTTTGTTTTGGAGTTAGTTCTGAAACTCGTCATAATCATATGTCAATATAAATTTTATTTCTTCACTATTTTAATACAATAAGATTGATGATGATATAAAATAATATAAGTAAAATAATTTGATTTTAATAAATTGATATTAGAATTCAATTTTTTAAATAAAAATGCATGCATAAAAGTAAAATTGTTTTTTGATTTTTAGAGTGATAAAGTTTAAATAATAATTTTATATATTAAATAATAAATTTTAATATTTAATTTAATAATGGGCATGCATCCTTCAAAAAAACTGTAAGGCTAAACCAACTTAAATATCCAAACTTAATAAATCATTTAATTCTAAATCATAATTAGCTTTGATCCAAGCATAAACCAACTCAGATATCCATGATTAAGAATTGAATTAATTGATAATCCAAATTGAATCCAATAAATGAACCTAATAAACACAAATATTTTCCAAGAAGAAGACGAAAAGATTCGAACCAAAAATTCGCAGCAATGAACAGTATTCAAAGTGGCAAATGAAGATTGGTAAAAGCTTTTCAATGCAAATTCAGATGCTAAACCATCTCAAAAGCAAGTTAATGCTCTCATACACGTTGAAACAAGACCTCAGGCGATCTAAAGTCCCATAAAAGCTACTTGCATATGCATCAGAATTTATCAACAAGCTGTGGAAATCGCTGCAGCAGCCAGGTTACTGCGCTGATAATGGCCTGCATGTGCCCATTGAGTTGCTTTATGTGCTACACATCAAAAGAACTCAAGTAGATTTGAAACAGTTAGATGCGGCTAATAGAAAGAAGATACATGAAGTATATTCTCTTTGATTGCTGCTTGTTTAATTATCTATGGAAGTTATTCAATTTGTTGTCATCATTATGTGAAGTAGTCCACTAAATGTTGTTAAACTTTACCAATGCTGTTGTGCCAGGTTTGAAGGCAGGCTCTACGCAGTCTCGTGCATATCTACATGAAAATGTTGTAATTAATATAATGGAAAGGGTGAAACAAGTGATAGAATTTTTTTTTGATTTACTAAAAACACATAATAGCACAAAGAAATAGCTTGGAAGTATAGCTGAAGTATGGGCTTTATTTTATCATTCTTTTAAAATCATACATTATCTTTCTAGTGCCATTTGATACTTCCAAACGATAGAAGCTGCATCCCTTGCTAAATGGAAAGGGTCTTCCCCTCCACTCTGCAATTGTAGTAGTTTTTGGTTCAAGCATCGATTGATTTATATGTCAACCGGAGTAACAGAAATTGAAAGTAGAAAGCTCACAGTTTAGCTTACCCAGGTGCCAAGTAACCCCAACAGCTGTTGTGTCTTCATCAGATATATCATCAATGATAAACTGAAGTTCACTGCTGATTGATTCTGTAAACCTTTTGAAAAACTCAAGAATGGCCTGCATTTGATAGAAATTGAAGTTCCAATGACAGCTGTAACTAAATTCATCTCAGTTAGTAGAACTAGTTCATGCAGGATAAGGAAGCCATGTAAAGGGAAGCAAAAAATTAGTAAAATAAGCTAAAAGCAAGAACAAAACTTTGGTGATTACCATTCAGCTTTAGTTTTAGACGAGCTTTGAGTTCGACCTTGTTATTTGCAGAACTACAAATATTATATTGCTGATAGTATTTAGAATAAGGCCACGAAGAATTTGACTAAATAAACGAGACATAGAATCATAGTTTATTAATAAAATAACCAAAATCAATAAGAATAATTAAGAACGAAGCAAGACATTTTTGTTTTAGATGTGTTTGGTTTGAGTAAACACTATAAGTTACTATGGCTAATGCTAGTTCTAAATGGTCATTCATATAGTATTCACATAGCAATATCAAAATATGGTTTTGAAGCCATTATTGGAGTTTGATGGTATTTTCTAAATCGTCACCACTGATCTTTGACATTGTTGATGGAACTTAGTTTTGGTACTTTATCTTCCATCACTCCTATAGACATGTAAAACCTTTTTCTGAAGGCAATTATCCTTAGAAGCACACAAATAGAAGCAGCTAGATTGATTCCTACTAAGCGAATGTGCTCTTGAACATATGTTAGATGCCTGACTTATATCATTGATATCTCCTAATGACCATGATGATGGTTGTATAAATCTCCCCATATTCACTACAAACTAATATTTCATACATTCAAACCAGGATACTTATCATAATATCTATTTAGTTCATTCATAAGGTATAAGGTAAGATGCATCATGTTTATTGATCGAAAATTTGACATCATTAATCCTTATTAAACGTGTGACATGCTTATACTCCTATAAAACTATTATTTGCTTTGGCCAACATGACTAATGGTTTTATTAGTATAATAACTTGCATATTATTGTATCTTAGTACTTTATCTAATGATCACTCACTTTTTAACCATCCAACTTGAGCCGCCAAAATATTATTCTTATAACAAGTGTTATTAAAGTTATGTATAATTTAATTGAGATTAGGTTGTATGATAGAGTCAACTAATAGAAAAAATTTTAATAATTGATTCTCGAAGACGTTATTCTCAATATATTAAGAAGATGATGCATTTAAAGGTAGCATGACCTTGCATGATAATGTGAGGATTACCCTTATATAAAGGTACATATTAAGTCACTAATATTTTGTGTAGGGTGGTTAGGCTTAAAATGCCCTTTTATTTGGTTAGATGCTAGTCGAGTTCATATGATATTGCATATTAAATCTAAAAGATGATGCTTCAAAAAAATTATCTTATAAAAAAATAATACATTAAAAAATTAGGAATAAAAAAAATAAATAATAAATTTTTTTTTCTCCATAGTATATTTTAATTTGTACCATAAATATGCTCTTATGATTTTTAAAAAATCTATTATTATTGTATTGATTTATTGTATTTTGTATTTCTTGTATTTATTATCTTAGTTAATTTATCTATTGAGTTCTTTAAATTCTTACTGATGTTTATATCATTGATCATGTATCTATAATATTTAGAGATAAGAATTTTGATTGAGGAGAACTATACTATTAAGATGAGATAATGGATAGTATTTTATGTAGAGTTAGATTTAAATATCATAATTATACTTTGATTTTATATTTTCTCAGTTTGTACATTATATAGAATTGATATTTATATACAATTCTATAATTGTGATCTTTTAGTTATTTTTGTGGTATATTTGGTTATATTGTTTAATTAGATTTTGAATTTGTCTCACATTTAAGTTCCTATTTAAGTGTATGTGTCATCACATGTTTAATAGTTTTCTTTTTTAATTTTTTAGTATTATATTTGATTGTGATTTAGTTAGATAAGATCCTGACAATTATTGTCATTGATTTATTGGCCTAACCTAAGCCCTCAAGGTGTTAATCTTCTAACAAATACCATCAAAGCTAAATATGATTCAATTGAGATTAATTGGTAAAATGTGGTTGAAGTGTAACAAAGCTCGTAAGGTGACAAAACCAAAAGCAAATGTTTGATAGAGCTTACAGAGTGACAAAGTCAAAAATGAGGTTTCAATAATGCAAATATGGTGTGGAATAGCCAATTCACAATAATCTACATAATAAAAAAATAATATTTGACGGAGTTAATATGATGGGACAGAATTGACATAGTTGTAGAGCCAACTAGGTTGAAAAGCTAACATGATAATGGAAGGTGAGGGTCTCGCAAAGCTAATGGGTGGCAAATCTAAGTATGGTGTCATAAAGTCAATGACGCAAATACTTGAAGTTCAAATATGATTTCATTGGAGATAGAATAGATACAATGTTGTGTGATCCTTATATGGAGATATTTGTTAAGATAAACATGAAAAATTATTCAATATCACATATTTAACAATTTGTATTGATACACAAAATGATAATCTGAATTCAAAAACTTGAACTTTCGGGTGAATGAGAATCACTTGTTTATTAAACCCAACTTGGTCCATTATGGTATTACCCTATGACAATGATAAAACAATTTGCCTCACATTCATTTCAAATTAAATTAAATAGGCTTACAAGGCCCGACATCGCATTGAACATTCACAGTTTCTTTTCTTTAGCCATAAGTAGTTCCTAAATATTTTCTAATCAACAGATAAAATCGCAAACATAATTAGCAGGTTTTGAGTACAACCTTCCGACCCACAAAAGGCTTCGAGAAGATAAGGTCTTCGTAGATGCAGCCATCTCCCATCAAATGCTCAACACGTCCAAGTTCACGACGATTGATACCATCATAGAAATCCCTAACCACCTCCGAAGCCGAAGGCAGTCGAAACGGCGGGGCCGTGTAGATCTCGGTATCCGAAGTTTCTTGACGAATGCAGGCAAGCGTACCTTTCAAATGAGAATGGGATTGCGTCTCTCTAAACGCGGCTCTTGAATACGGTCGGAAAAGACTTAAATCCTGCGATGGCGAGCAGGATGAACTCGAGTTCAGCATTTCCGAAACCCGAAGGAATTCGAACTTCCGGTTAGAACTGCAGCGAGGCCAAGATAGCGGTACAAAATGCAGAGAGTGGGAGCGCATCATCGTCTTCAGGCACGGAAGGCAAACTAATTTGTATACTACTATAAAAAATTAAACAAGCAACTAGATAATATTTTAATTATTACATCGCCTGAAATTTTCAATGCTACGTGTTAATATGTCATAATTTAGTTGTGAGGCGGTTTTATGCATAAGTGTCGATCAGATTTGTGTGGACGCTCGCGAAAGGAATCCTTTACCGCCCGATGCTGTTTCGGCGGTTGATGGTTACTCTTTCTTCCCGCGTTCTCGTACTTCGCCTGTTGACGTAAACATCAACCAACACTGGTTGTCTCCCTCTCTTATCCATTTCAAATTCCTCGTCCATGGATGTCAAAACTCTCCTCTCCGTTTCCATTTCTCTTACAAGTAATGCCACATTCCCCTCAAGAACCCCTTCCCTTCCGAAACCTCCACCAATTCAGTGCGCAACGCCGGCGCCACCATTTCCTTCCGCCGTCAGCAATCATAGCTGCCGCCGCAAGCCACCAAAATTTCCAGAGCGGGCTGCCTTTCCGGAATCCCTTCCCCTTCATTCCAAGAATCCCAAGTCCATCTACCGCGACATCCAGCACCTGGCTCGCCTCGGAAAAATCCGCGAGGCCCTCACCGTCCTCGAATACCTCGATCAACGCGGCATACCCGTCAATCCCACCACATTCTCCAACCTCCTCTCTGCTGCCTCCCGATGCAGATCTTTATCCTCCGTCCGTAAGATACACGAACACATCCGCATAAATGGCCTTCAACGCAACGAGTTCCTCCTCGTCAAGCTCGTAGAGACCTATGCCACCTGCGGCTCCCCCATGGATGCCAAGCGTGTGTTCGATGAGATCTCTCCTGCCAATGTCTACTCCTGGAATGCTCTCTTAAGAGGACACCTCTCCGGTGGGCGAAGGTGGGACCATGGGCCGCTTTCCGTCTTCTTAGCTATGAGAGAGGCTGGAGTAGAGGTTAATGAATACACCTTTTCTTCTCTGCTTAAGAGCTTTGCTGGCTCTCCAGCGCTTACTCAAGGAATGAAAACCCATGCTCTTCTGATCAAGAACGCGTTCGTTGGATCCCCTTCGCTAATTAAAACTGTCTTGACTGATATGTACTTCAAATGCGGCAAGCCTCGCATGGCAATGAAGGTGTTTGGTGAAATGCCTGTTAAGGACGTCGTTTTGTGGGGAACGGCAGTTGCAGGCTTTGCACACAATAAGCTTCGTTGGGAGGCCTTGGAGTGTTTCCGGTGGATGGTAAACGAAGGAATAAGGCTTAATTCAGTGTTGATCACTTCGATTCTTCCAGTTCTTGGCGATCTTTCTCAGCGGAATTTTGGAAGAGAGGTTCATTGCTATGTAATCAAGCAATTCAGAACCTATAACCCTACTATTACAATACAGTCAGGTTTGATTGACATGTACTGCAAATGCAGGGATTTGGTCTCGGCGAGGAGGGTCTTCAATGGCTCTTCAGAATGGAATGCAGTGTCTTGGACTGCTCTTATGTCTGGTTATGCCTACAATGACAGATCCAAACAGGCACTGCGAACAATAATTTGGATGCAGCAAGCAGGGGTGAAGCCAGATTTGGTTACGATTGGAACAGCCCTCCCCATTTGTGCCAAGCTCAGGGCCTGGAGGCAAGGGCAAGAGATTCATGCCTTCGCTCTAAAGCATGGCTTCCTAAACAATGTTTCGATAGAAACTTCTCTCATGACCATGTACTCAGATTGTGGAAGCCTAGTTTCGTCCTGTAGAGTTTTCAGTGGAATGCAGCGGAAAAATGTTATAACTTGGACTGTGCTCATTGAGTCATACTTGAGTAGTGGCAACCCAACTTATGCCCTTGAGGTTTTCAGATTGATGTTGAGAGCTCATCATCGCCCAGATGCCGTAAGCCTGTGCAGAACTCTGAGGGCCAGTGGAGAATTGAGAGCATTAATGCTAGGGAGGGAGATTCACGCACAGGTTTACAAATTGAAATTGCAAGGGGCTCCATTTCTTGTTGCTGAGGTTGTAAGCATGTATGGAAAGTGCATGGACATTACAAATGCTCAAAAGATGTTCGATGGGATTCATGTCAAGGGCTCGTTGACATGGACTGCAATTATTAGAGCTTATAGTTTTAATAAGCTGTATGATGAAGCACTAAATATGCTGGATCGCATGCTTTCATATGATTTCCTTCCAAATCATTTCACCTTTGATGCCATCTTCTCCTTATGTGATCAAGCGGGATTAGTTAGTAAGGCTCTTGAGGTGTTTGACATCATGGTTAAGAAGTATAAATTGAATGCAAGCCAGGAGCAACTTGATTGCATGATTGGCCTACTAACTCGTGCAGGTCACTTTGATGAAGTGCAGAGGTTCATGAAATTGAGATCCATATTGGCCTCAAGTTGACCTGTACATAGAGGTATGCCATGCAATCTTTTATATGGTACTGTGGTGACAAACACAATTAAGTCTGGAAAATTATGAAAGCCTTACAACCAATTGATGAACTTTCTATCTGATAATTAGAGTACACATAAATAGCATGTTTGCTATAATATATGTCCAGAAATTTACATTCACTGCAAGAAATCTGATTAATAGTGCTGGAAATTGTCACAAAAAGTAACATTTCTGACCGAAATAACTTTCAGATAAGGTGTTGGGAAGCTCTTTCCAAAATATTATTTAGGACAGTTTATGCACAATAGTCGTGAATAAGTACACAATGCTTAGCTTGGAAGCATTTTTCTATCAATGGAAGAAGCGCCCAGAGCAGCTAAGTTTATGTGATGGCTAAGAAATTGTTGTGAATGCTCCTCACCAAATGTAAGGCTCTTGTGTGGCTAAATTTCCCTCACAAATGGCTTACCATGGTTATAAAGTTCATTGATGAGCCTTTTGCAATGGTTTATAAAAACCCTCATAGGTCTTGCCCAAGAAAATCCATCACATAATGCCTTTCCGGTTTAATTAGTTCCATGAAAGTTAATGTGTGACAATTCAAAAAACCTTTTCGAGTGCAAAGTTTCCATCATAGAGTTTATGGTTTATGATCATTATTTTTCAGATTTATAACGTCGATCAGGGTTAAACTTTCACAATGAGGCAAATAAATAGTAAAAGTATTGTGTCGTTGTTGATCACAAAAAAATAAAATTAGAGTTTATCTAAAAATAAATTAATAAATAAATGCAAAATGCAATAGACGGTTTTAATTGTGAGAAACTAGTTGAATGGCAAAAACCAACATTGTATTGTGCCAATGAAACTTTTACACCCTTGTGTTTGATGAGTCAAGTATAAATGTTTACAAATATCTCATATAGGCTTGCTCTAAGTGTGTTAATATTCAATTAAATCAAGTCATGAACTTTAAATATCTAAAATAGTGGTCTTCAAGGCTCTTGGAGTCATGACAAGCTTCAAGAAAATTGAATACATGCATTAAAATTTTTATACTTGAATTTCTCTTTATTTTCTTGAATTTGATATGTCCAAATTTTGAGATAATATAGCACACTAGTAGTATCAATATTTGAAAATGTTATAAGTTTAATAATTGTTGAATTTTGATTTTTGGGCCAAGCATTATTGATAAAAAGTATAGACTTTAGTATTTGATTTTTTAAAATTATTTAGGAATTATTTTTTATGAATTTTTTTTCATAGTCATTTAAGACACTTGTAACACTATCATAATATAAAATTATTTTGGTACACTTATATTCCAAATTTTGGTACAAAAATTCTCACAAAACACTATAAAACCACTTTAGTCTCGGGATTTTCAATGTAGCATTGGGCGGGTAGACCCGACCCGACCGCTGGCCCATGCAGACTTTAGGGATTTTAAAAAATAAAATAAAATAAAAATTGTTCAATAAGCCCAAAAGCAATATGGGACTAAATTCCCATCCGATTATTAATGAAGGCGGAAGGGCGGGTGCAATCCGACAGCTTAGGTTAATTAAGATAAAATGTTGCAAATAGACAGTAAAATGACAAGCAAGAGATTCGAACCGAAAGCAAATTTGCGAGACGATGCAGAACCACTGCAGTAAGTTTTTAATTCAAATAATTTTTGGACACATTATACTAATACATGTAGAACAACCTACGTGCGATCCAATGGCCCAGATCAAGGCCGCCTAGATCCAACGGTTAGGATTGATTTCGAACGAAACATCCATTTCAAGATCCAAATCAAACAGTGATTGCCATGTGTCCGTTACCTAAACGGCTAGTTCATTTTAGAGCCGTTGGGAGTGGATTTAGAGCTTAAATTTGAGCTCTATAAATGGGGAAGGATGAAGAACTCCAATAGGTTACCATTGCTAAGTTCTCAAAGCTTTTAAATCACAATTTTGAGTTATTTCAAGTGCATGTGATGCTTCCAAACTCATAAAGTGAAAGTTACAAGAAGGAACCCGAAATTGGAGATTTTTGTTTCAATTATTTTTAATTTCTATTCCTCCCTTTTTTCCACTTTTTTTTTTTTGGAATTTTTTTGTATCAAGTGTGCCTCATACTTCTTTTAAATTGTCTTAAGTTTATCCTTTGTTGTCAATTTTTGTATTTGTTTCTTTGGGGTAAAGGCATTTTGGCAATTGTGCAAAAGCCCGGGGTTTGAGTTGAGCCCGAAAAAACTCAAGTAGGTTCGAGATTAGTCATAAATAAAATCCCAAGTAGGTTTGAGGTGAGCCATATGAAAAACCTCACTTGTAATTTGGTGATTTTTTGTGGCTTTTGGACGTAGGCTCGATTTTGAGTCGAACCACCTTAAAAGTCTTTTGTATACTATTTAACTACTTTTTCTTGTTCTTGCTTAAAAAATTTAAGTTTTAATTTAAATCGAAAATTGAAAGAAGATTTCAAAATTTTATTTACCATAATTCAACCCCCTATTGTGGGTTTATTTTAAGCACAAAGAACTTCAGAAACTTTCACTATTTTTTGAAATTTGAGTACAATACGCTTCTATTAAGTCAATCTTTAATAAAATAAGTTTTACAAGTTTTTAGAAGAGAAAAAGAAAACAACATATCTCAAGCTAATAATGAGTCAAAATCTACAACATATATCCTTTTAAAAGTGTTTGATATTCCTTTAAATTGGAAAAGAATAGCCTAATTAAAGCAAAAAATGCATGTTATATAGCATAATACATGCAAAATCTAATTAGTAAAATTAAAACTATTCTTTTTAATGCACAATGCCATGTGTATGCATAAACAAAAACTTAGTTACTTTTACCTATCTTTTTGATGTTTTTGATTGGCAATTGCATTTATCAATGATAGTTGTCTCAATCATATAAAATCATCTTCTTATCTCTAATCTTCTAGGAGCTCCATTGCCTAAAAGATAAGATAACAAAACCCAATACTTATGTGTCAATTTTTGTAAAATTTTAACATTTACTAACTTATATGTAATACAAAAGCAATAATCTTTTCAAGTTTTAGAATAACTCATGCATACCATATTCGATACGTATGTTTTTGAGCTTGATGAAGAACAAGAAAAGCATTTTAAAGAGCATATGATATACTAGAATCTTGTTCAACATAGGCCTTTGATTAGATCTCAAGTTAGAGATCACCAAAATATGGTATTCATAGCTAAAATGACCTTAAAATGCTTCTAAAAGCTCAACAAGGGTTCAAATATGACTTATTAGATCAAATAGATTATTGGATATGAACATCAGAAGGAGTTCGTTTTAGCAGAAGATATAATAAAGAATTGTTTGACTTATGGAGAAATTCAAATCTACTCAAATATTTGATAATTTTTTTTACAATTTATCCAAATATATTGTACTATTGAGTATTTTAACTTTTAATATTTTAGTTGAATTTATCCTTCATGATTTCATACCTTAGATTAATTATGAAGACATTACAAGTCTTAGGATTAGTTTGAAGTTTAAGTTTTGAATCCATGGTTCATCATGTATAAAAGTGCCCTCTTTCCATGAATGGAAAAACATGTTGCTTGTATTCCACTTTGATTGCTTAAAGATTTAAGCTTGACTTTTCCTTGGTTTGGTAGTGACTAGCCTTAGAAAATTGGTTTAGTAGTAGAAGGTCCGTTCGTGCAAATAATATTCTTAGATTTTTTGTCATTGTCCTCCCGTATCATTCTTCTCCTTAATCCTTTATCTTTTCCACATTGTTTGCTATACTTCTCAAACATATCTTTCTTAATATGTATGCTCATGATACTTGAATTCTTTACATGCTTTGTGTAACCTTTAGGTTCCTTAAGGAATTGTACTTGTGTTAGATTCTATACTTAAGATCTCTATTAAATATATTTTCTTGGATTTTTTTGAAATAAATAGAATTTCTAATGCGTTTCTAATTTTAAATAATAAATGGATTGTGTAAAAAACAAGTGTCATTTTTTAATTAATATGAGTACTTTTACTTCTCAAATTTTTATTTATATAGGTCTGGAAAGCCATTATTAGCAATAATAGCATTGAAAATTTGTCTATACTTAGGCGATGGAGGAATATTTAATCGTCTTTACTGCAAACAAAAAGTTCTCAACATCTTATGCAACTTCTCTTGTTCCTTCACCTTTTGTTTGGTTGTTATGCCAAGCATTGCAAAACATTTCTCATTTGTTGTGAAAAAACAAATTCCCCAAGGAGAAATGCCAAAAATTGTCAATAAAGAAATTGATGGTGGTAGACGATGTGCCAATTAATGGTTGAAATAGATTCACCAATAACTAGTCTTTTACTTGAATCAAAGAACTAGCAATGGTGTCATAGAAAATTATTAGCTCAACCTTGTGTTTGATAAGTCAAGTCATAATTGTTGAGCATTTTATTATAATGGACTAGTTTAGTATGAATTAGATTTGGTTGTAAAAAATAAATCATATATTTTTAAAGATGATGAATTAGTGATCTTCAAAATACCTTAGAGTGTTCAACAAACTTCAAGTATTAAAAACGTACACATCAATTTGAATTTTTTTTATAAAATAGAATATTAACTTATTGATTATTAATCATAAGACATATCTCTTTCTTCATATCATTTTTAAATCTTACTTAAATATCTAAATTGTTCAACCCTTTTCTTGATTTAAGAAACATCAAGGATTCTATTTTTCACTTAATTTCTTGGTTAAATCTTACTTATACATCTTTATCAAATTTTATGTTAGTTTTATTATTAAATTTTGTTAAACTTTCATAATAAAAAAACATTATATCTTAAGCCATAACCCCAAGCTTGGCTCAAGTGCAAAGTACTTGGATAGACCAAATCCGAGAGGGCCTAGGAATTCCAAGGTCAAGAGACATATTGGAACCAATTCAGTTCGGGCCCAAACTTAGTCAGGGTCCTGTCATGAACTTGATTAGGATAAGGCAAAGGAAGGATCGAGCTGGGCAAAACTCGATCAAAATATGCAATGGGTCAAGTAAAACATGAAATGATAACCTATAATCTTATTTACAAATGGCTTAAATGGTGAAATCCCAAGCACACAATAGGGAACCAACCTCATGTACTGACTCACATTAGAAGTGCACAAAAATCCTTATAAACAACAAAATTGTGAAGTTTTGCACTGTGTTATAAACAACATAAGTAGTAATGTTTTATCAGAATTTTTTTATTGTTATAATTTTCTTTATCTTTTGGATTAGACGACCGAATATTTGCAAAAGCTTGAGTTCAATTTGATATCGTAAAAAACCAAGTTGGGGTTGAGCTTACAAAAACCCTAGTTATAGTTAAACCCAAAAAACTAGTAAATTGAAGGTGAACTTAAGGAAAAATCACAAGTTGTAAATTTCTTAATAGTAGTGCTTTTTCTGACCTCGATTGAGGGCAGACTTAAGTTTTAGTTTAAATCAAACCACTTAAAATTTTTTATATATCTTTTTAATTTTTTTATTTTTATTTTTCTTAATAAAAAAATAAAAATAATATATACATTTGAATATTAAGATTTTTTAGAAAAATGAAATTATTTTTATAAAAACATTTTTAAAAATATATGATTAAAAAATATTTTAAAACCCACAGTTCACTCACCTCTTGTGAAATTCGCACACACTCATTTTGCCTCAAGAATCTTTGATAAGAGATTTTTGTTGAACACATATTGATTGTTCAACGAGCAATCTAATCCACAAGCATCGTATCTATTCAACTTTAAATCCTTTACCAGAGGGAAGAATCAAAGAAAAAGATGATAAAGAATTTAATTTGAACGTTCACTTCTAATTCCAAAGTATAAGGGGATTAACAAATAATAGAAAATAATTTTTTGAAGAGAGGAGAAAGTCCTTTAGTATTGGTGTCTTATCCAAAAAATAACTCCTTACAAATTTTGCATCAACTTACCCTTATGCTTGGATTTGACATGCATATATAATAAATATTCTACAGTTTTTAATTGGTTTTATTTTATTTTTCGTCCATTTTCTTCAAACAACTTGATGTTCAACATTTTCTAGAGTTTGTCTCTCTTCATGAAGGTTGCTTTATTTATGTCATTCCCAAAATGACTTGGGTAGTCCAATATACAATCTCATACTCCTTGCAAGCTTATTCAAAATCCTATTCATATGCTTAATGACTCAAATGTAATATATTAGAAATTATCTTTGTCATTCATATATCATGAGCATTTCAAATTTGGACATACTCTTTACTTCTATAATTGCCCGCATTATTCAATAATGACTTTTTTACAACCCTTCTTCTTCACTTTTGTCTCTAATTTCTTAAAAGTATCAAAGAAAATTGAGTTGTTCTTTAAGGGGTAGGCCCCAACTTTTTTGATTGATTCATTGATAAAAGAAAAATAATAACTTGATTCTCTAAGGGCCCTAAGTTGTGTTTCTCACTCATATAAAAGACCTTATTAGTTGTGTTTCTCACTCATATAACCACATATATGGCTTTGATCCTAATTAAATGGGCAACTAGAAATGCTTCATTGATTATCTTCTTTGTATTATTGTCAAATACAATATTATACCCCTTCATTGTCTTATTATCATCCAAGATGAGGTCTCTTATATTTCGTGTCTTGCATCATGAATTGTGTGGTATTTAAAGAAATAATTTACAAGTCTTCCTTTCCCATGCGCTTTTGGAAGTGTCATCAACAACTAAACATTGTTGTGATTTTTTGCCACAAAACATGTCAAAAGCCTCTACATGGTGTTGAATGGAATGCTACACAGGAGTCAAGAATTCATGACAATCAAATTGTGAATATTGAGTTCTAAAACATAATCTATCATCTTGGTAATTTCATTCATTAAGAATCACTCTTGAGTTTGACCACCTGCTCCATTTAATTGCTAAAATCTTACTCTTGTCAAATTTTCAGAATTCTTTCCTTTTTGTGCCATAATATGCTTCAGTTGCACAAATACACTCGCCTAACTTGTGCAATTAATAATTGGATATCTCCTTTGATTTGTTATTTCATGTCCTCACTACAGATTTAGCTTTTTATCTTTTATAGCTTCAACTTCCAATGTATAGACACAGTGCTCAATATGACAAATAAGATTAACACCTTCACTTTTTGTTCAACGTCAATTTTTATGGAGTATAATTGGGTAATTATTATATTAAACTCATTAATTGATTAATGACAAAAACTCCATCCATCATTTTCGGATTAAACTACCATTATGTCAAATGGATGTTGTTTAATATTGGGGGCTTATTGTATATCTTTTAGAAGGTTTTCATCAAGCACTTGTTTTTTTTTTTCGATATCATTAAATTATTCATTTCTAGCTAAGGTTAATCCTATTGCTCGTAATGCTTGACAATCAACCAGACCTCACACTTTTGGCTTCATAGACTTGGGCTTTTGTCCAAATAGTGATTGATACGATTTCTTAGGATGGAGAATGTTCCCTATATGCATCGTTCATAGGCCAACATCCTTGTCCTCTAACCTATTTATCTTAAGTGTTTCTCCATTTCTAATATGTAGGTGCACCAAAAAGTTAAAGCCAACCCACAAAAAAAAACTAATTTGAAAATTCTTGGACTTTTCTTTGATTGCACCAACAACATCGAAGCTCTATACCATGTTATGGTACTAGTTGTTGGGATGCAACAAACTATTCTTCTGCTTGGATTACAAACAATCTCATTGAGATAGTCATAAAGATGATTCAGCTATAGTCCACCCATGAGATTACTAAACTTTACCTAAAACATATTGAAAATTCAAAGTTGAAGCACTCGAATGAGAACACAAAAATGTACACAAAAGAAAGAAAAAAAATGCAAGAAAAGCATGACATCCATGATTTAAGTGGGAAATGTTAATATGGAAAAAACTTGAATGTATTTGGATGATTTCACTAGAAAAACAAGGCATGCATGATTTATGAGGAAAATTCAAATCTGGAAAAACCGTGAACACGTTGGGATAATTTCACTAAAACTAGAAGTGATTACAAATTTCTTTCACAACGTCTTTTTTTTACATAGTGGATTGCAACCATCACAAGATAGGATTCATTAACTCTAATGAAGAAAAGAAGACAATAATCCTCCCCCATGGCCATCATTACACTATTAAGTGTTCATGTTCAAGAAATTCTCTTTGCGAAGTTGCAATCATTGCTCATGGTCTATGACATCCACTTATCCTTTCTCTTTCCAATAGTTACTTAGTAATTGTTGTCTAACAATGCTATTGTGTAATATTGGTCTTCAATTAATAGGTGTAAATGTATGGTTGTGCATTATATATGTAATGTTAGCAACATACATGCTCACATGCATTTTGCCAAGTAGTTCATAACATATGCCTATGTAATACCATTCGCCAACATAGTTTGATGTATGAATTACACCAAAATTGATTTGTGGCAGCTTCAACACCTTAATAGACATGTTTCAAACAAAAAAAAAGCTTCTATATAAATAATCTCAAGTGGTCTACATCTATTCTTAGGGTGTCCTAGACTTGATTCATGGACATCAAACTAATAGTATTCATTTTGTCTTGATTAAAGGGAGATAAGATCCTATCCATTAACCCCTCCACATTTTATTTTTTCTCTCCCCCACACTTCTTTCTTGGTAAACACCCAATTCTAGAATCATTCCTATCTCATGTGATAGACCTCATATAGCTTTTTTATTCAAATTTTGTGGAATTTTATTTTATTATTTTTATATAATTATTATACATTCAGTTTACACTTCCTCAAAAAATTGATAATTTTGTCTATATATAAGTTTTTTATTTCCAACATCAAGTTTGATTGTAGTTTAACAAATGTCATTGCATTCTACCTACATGTTCTAAGCTCATAAACTTTACTATGTTCCAACCGTTATTACTAAAACCAATAGAGCCTATTCTCTTGTTTTTAATCTTCAATCTTTTTCTTCATTGGTCTCTATCTCTCTTTTAGAATTTAATTAATCAAAGTATACAGTTTTATTTCAAAATTGATGCATCCTAACTAATTATAAGAGTTATATTTTAAAATCATGAATTCAGTTTCCTGACTCATTACATATAGCCCAAAGAAAGGTTCGTTAAAATTTTTTAAATTGCATGTCAACTTTTGAAGTAATAAAACTGTAAGATAGGAGAAACATAATGCAACTTGATTGCATCTATTGTTTACAATTTTCTTTAATTGGACGATTATATCCTTAAAATTCTTCATTTAGGATGAGATTATTTAATCCAACACTTAAGCGGCTGGCATTGCTTCCCTACATCGCAGGCTGCAAGAATGCAATTTAAGAATCGGAAAAAAAGATAAGATCGAGAAGCAGAAGAAGAGAGGCTGCATTCTCAAGTCCAGAAATAAGAGAAATGGCGCCGTTCTGCTCCTCCGGGCTATGTGAAAGCTGGACAGAAGGTATTCAAAACCAAGTGTGCACGGTGCCGCAGGGTGGAAGGAGCACCGCACAAGCAAGGTTTATTTTCTTCTCTCCTTCCCTTGTGTTCTTTTTTATACGTTTCTAAATAGTTGTGAGAGCAGATTTCCTTACGCAATATTCTCTTTCTGAAGGTTTTTTTATGCATCAGACTATACAAGTTTTCTTTGTTGTTTACATAACTCTTATGGAAATAAGCTCAGAATTTTTTTTCTTAAAGAAACTCATCACCACCCTCAAAGTATGCATCATCTGTTTAAGCTGCGTCTATTACCTTGTAACATGTAACTTTTTTAGTTTCTATAGTGGTTTGGAATCCAAACCAAGACGTTCTAAACCAAGATTTGAGGAGAAAAAGAATGGTTCTCTACCCATGATTATGTTGCTTTAGGAACTTAGTGGGGTTTTACATTGCACTTTAATGTGTTACGTTATACCTGTAGGTCATGCTTGTTTAAATTTCAAATTCTTTATGCACTTTCCATGTTTATGTTCTGTTATTTGTTTCTTGTCTCTGGTTGTGTAATATTATGCCATTGTTGATGACATGTGTTTTAGCTATTGTTTTTTCTGTTTCATTAGGTCTTAATCTGTATGGATTGTTTGGAAGGCAATCTGGTACTGTACCTGGATGTTCATACTCTACCGCTAATAAGAATGTGGTCATGATCTGGTAAGAATCAACTTTGTATGACCCTTTGCTTAATCCCAAGCAGTTACCATTGATAGGTTTAGGATGTTCTACACTTGTAATGCATTTGTGATTTTGTTATATTATTTTTAGCATTCTTATTAAAATGCAGTTCAAAATGTACAATATTTTTTCAAATTATCAATTAAACTGCCTATTTGTTAAATTTTTCATGCATTTGTAACACTTCGTTCTTCACATTTATTTCTTTACATTTGAGCAATTGACTCATTTCTAAGGGATATTGGCAATTCAATGTAGATAATACTTACTAGTGATGCTTAATTATTAAAAATTAATTATTTGTGTCCTAAAGAAGTTTATTATTAGAACATGTACATTATGCTTGAGATGGGCCCAAATATGTTTGGCATTATCAATACCACTAGCCTCATAATATGGCATAATGCCACTAGTAATTGCTCATTTTTCTTTTATGTTTACTAAAATGCACAAAATGAATAGAAGCATAAGTGATGCTAGACTTTAGAATGTGGCTCTAGTTGAAGGAATGATTCATTTCAAATCAATCAAATCAAAGTGGTCAACTAGCCAAAGTCAAGGTTTGGATGTTCTATTGGTAATCCAAATGGACCTAATGCTTCATCTAATAATATAGTATGGGGATATCTAATATGATGCAAATAAAATCGTATATGATGCTTATTGTAGATCTCCATTTGAAAACTCGAATAAAAAGGATGGTAAACTTTTAAAAATCTAAATCACAAAGGAAACTCACCTAACTACAAAAAAGGTGAGACTTTAGTCAACAAACTTGAAGTCTCAACAAACTCAAATTAGAGACATAAAATTGAATTAAAGAATAAGTTAAATTACAACAAGAATGTTACTAATTTAACAAAAGTTATACAAAAGCATTATAATCAAAAGAATGAAATTAAAAATTTCACGACACAGGTTAGCACAATTGTCAAGTCTATAAGAATATAAGAATATAAATAGTTAGAACATACACAACTTGATTACATGTCTCAAGAGTGCGACTCCACCTAAGTAACCCACCCTTAAAGCCTTGCAAACTCTCTTAAGAACTTAAGGCTGAATTCATTCTATGTCTAGGCATATTCATTAGTGTAATTCATGACCATTGGAGTGTATATACATACTCAAAAGCTATAGCTAACTTAATAACTAAATGGGCTAGAATATATTTTATAAAATACGTAATTCTAAATGATTATGATGTAATGGTGAAAGTTTTCCAACTATATAGTAAATTTAATTATTATTATTATTATACAATAAGTTGAATAAAATCATGTAATGCAAATTTAAAAAAATCACAAAATTCATAAAAAATAAATTTATTCATAGACAATCATAAAATACAAATTTCAAACAATTGACATACTTTTAATTACGTTCACAAAACCTTCTTTATCATGTTCAATTAGTATTATCTTTTTAATATTAGATGAATTAAGGTCAAAATGTATATGACACATTTAATGGAAAATATCTAAGATATCTATGAACATTATCAAAGTATTCTGTAACATAATATAATTTTAAAAATTAAAAATAAAATCAAATACTTGTTCATCATAGATACAAAAAACAAGTCATTCAATAGATACAAATATACAACAGAGCAGCCCATCGTCTAACAATCATAGTCTTACTACCCAACTAGTTATGCATGCATCGGTCAAATGCAATTTGTCCCATAATTCAATTTCCTTTCACAGATTATGACTTGGCCGGAAAAACAAAAGAGAGATTATTTCTTTCCCAAAATGTTATAGATAGAATATTAAATCTTGGATTATTTTTTATAACATTTACTTAAAATGATTTCATATTCTATGGATATACTTTATTTTGATTGTTTGTAATCATATACATTAGACACTTGAGTGAAACCAGTTGCCAATACAGCACACTGTTGTAACATCAAAAATCAAAACTAAACTAGATTCTTTAAAAACCATAAACCAAGAGCGTAAAATAGAATTTAGCATTTTCAACCCAAATGAACTGTTAGTGAATTTTGCATTACTTTGCAAGTAAAGCTTCAGGTAAAATTGATATGGCGAGTGTAGGTCGAGTGTTGGAAGAGAAAACTTGCTCAAAAAGGTACATGAAAAATAAAATACAAGCATTCATCAACAATTTGAAAACTAAAACATCTATGACATCAAATCAACAAGCCTATGAAGGGCCCAATCTCAGACAAATGAGTTAAGGAGATGATTTATAAACTGGGTGACATGAAAAATTTATAAATTTTGGTCCAAATGGTACACATGATAACCAGCAAGCCAGTAAATACTACAATAATGAGTGCCTACAGCAAGGATTCCTGATATTGATAAGAGTGACTAAATAAAAAAGCTTCCTCTCTAGGTACTAACGGATCATTAGTGGTGACCATACATCTGAGCAGAATCATACTGACCATAACCTGGCTGAGGAGAAACACTTTTAGCATAAGCAACTGTTGCAGTTGGGGCAGACCCATAACCCGATTGAGCTGGCATCGACTGATCATAATAACCCGTTGGATTCGTCGCAGGCTGAGCATAGCCAGGCTGGGCTCCAACAGTTTGTGGTGCAGTGTAGCCTGTGCTTGGTGCATTTCCTGCATATCCAGCATCTGTAACCCCTCCCTGGTACCCATAGTTTGGGTTCATCTGGGTTGATTGATCAGCATAACCTGTTTGCTGTGATTGAGGGTACTGGCCTGGTTGAGGAACTGGTTGAGCATATGCAGGAACTTGGCCATACCCTGAAGAAGGTTGTCCACTATGCTGAGAATACCCTCCAGAATGCTGCTGTGAGTATCCATCTGCAGGTCCTGAAGTTGGCCCATAAGCCTGGCCATAAGGAGTTGCCTGGTGTGCTGGAGCACTCGAGCCATAAGGATATGGCTGTTGCATCGACACATTCGATGGGTATTGATTTGGCACCGAGCCTTGATATATTGGTTCTCCGGGTTGTTGGCCCCCCCGAGGTGGAGCATATGATGGATGTGCCTCATGTGTCGGGCCACCATATCCGGGTTTTCCATAGGGTGCAGCTGTCTGAGATCCATATACTCCAGCCTGTGAGCTGATGGGTGGTTGTTGACCATAAATCTGCTGGCTTGATGGTTGACTTTCATATTTTGGTTCATTATACCCATGGCCATAGCTCTGCTGTGACGGCGGAGGTTGCGAATACGGTGCGGGATGTCCATAACCATCTGCAGCTTGTGATTGACCATAGTTGTAGTTCAAAGGAGGGGTTGATGTTTGTAAGGGGCCAGGAAACATGTTTGAAGGTTGGTTGGTAGGGGCAGGACCACCGTGGTGATAATAATCATGTCCACCGGGCTGTGGACCGGCATGCAAAGGAGCGGCTGAGGGCCTCTGCTGCTCCCAGCTTGAACCAAAAGTTCCCCTTGGAAGGGGCTGCTGTGAAAAGCCACCATAATGTTGAGGATATTGTGTTGTCTGAGGTGGATACATACCTCTCTGCTGATGATCATAGCCCATAGACTGCTGAGAATGAGTTGATGCACGAGGTCCCCATTGGGTTGTCGGTGCAGGACCGCGAGGTGCTCGAAAACCTTGATGGCCATATGAACTAGAGAGAGGTGATGGTCGCATAGGAAACTACAATGAAAGGTAACAGTTAGTCAATGTAAGGATGCAAGAGATTAACTTTCTGACAAGACAATAAATAACAAGAACTGATAATCATAGTTCAAGGAGTACAAGATGTTGAAGTTAAGGTAGGCTTAAACATGCAACTGATATTAGAAAACTGGATAAATATAAGAGAAGAAATTACTTAAATAAGAACTCTAACAGTGGATAGCCATACTAACATACCAAGAATAATGCAATTGACATAAATAACATTCAAACTTGGCCATCTCCAGAGCCTAAATTGTCAGAAAGAATGAAAGAGCACGACTTAAGTTGTCTCAATAAGAAAATTCGAAAGGGCAACCACAAAACACTATATTTATTACATTAAAAACAGCATTTAGCATTGTGAAAACTAACGTTGGATGGCAGCAGGGGAAGATTTCAACAATTCATGAACTACATAGAATGTGAAATGTTCCTAACAAGCTAGGAATATACAGTTCATAAGGTACTCCAAGTATACATCATTTGGCAAAGAATTTAATTCTCTTTTCATCATGAATAATACCTACAGGATAACCCAAAATTATACCTAATATCTTTTGAACTTACACAGCAACGAAGGCAGTTTCTCACAAAGTTGGAGGGCGTACCATGCCACAGACATCAATCTAGAACAATGCTTTCGCACTGTGAATACATAAGCCAAAAGAAACAATGTAACAGAATCAGAATATAAGTACACATAGCAACCTCTTAGTGACAGTTTTCTTTCTATTTTTCTCGTTGAGATGGAGGAAGCATTGACACAACAAAACCCAAAAGCATTATGTCCATGAGGATTGACAGTTTTGATCATATAGATAACAGGATGCTGCCAAACATGGGTTACAGGACAATTGAGAACAAAAAGTTGCAATGATATCTTGATCTAATGGACAAAAAAGTTTAAAGTGATGATTGATATGTCTAAAAATGAAATCATAAAAGATGTGTTCTTATAAGTAAAACTCCAAGAAAACCTTATTTGTAACATGTTGCATAGCCAAACTATAGTAAACAGGTTAGGCAGACGAGTCAATTTAGGTACAAAACATTCTACTGGAACTTGGCAAACTTGAAAGCACATGTGAGCAAGGAGGAAAAGGCAAAAGAGAAGAAAAAAATTAGGGCTTGCAAACTGGAAAACATATTTTGGTCATTGACACTTGACATCCAGATATTATTGCAAAAGAATTATCCTTAACCAAAATTCATTTTCTTTCATCATTAAGAAGACATTAGAGCTTTGCATAAGAAAGAATTTCTAACAAGAGATTTGTATACTAAAACTAAACATGTAAAGATCAAAGAAGAGAAGCAAAATTATACATTTTGCAAGATAATTTCAAGAATCTCGTAGCATAAATCCAAATAACCAAAAACATGCTATATTAGTCCAAGAAGGTCCATTGATAAACAAATATAAATCATCGACTGAGACAAGGACCCAGATTTAGCTATGCACAGGGTTCACAGTTAAGTGCTATTGTCTGTCAAGGACAATGAAAACATCATGCCATTTTCAAAATCATGTAAACTCTACAAAAATGACACAAGCATGAAACCTTCTAGTTACCAATAATCTTAGGGCCAGCATCATATTCTCGCATGATATATAAATTTTTATTCCATCTCTAAAAGCAATCTTACCAAATGTACCAAAAAACTCCAATGACATGGTTAAATGTTGATACCCTCTTCTGTGGATCAGAGTGGAGTGAAGTTCTATTGGTACACCAACATACCAACGTTGATCTCATGAGAAAGATATAGCCAAATCTGCATAGTGAAAGGCAACCAACCCCAAGTTGGAATTTTCAGCATAATAAAGTTCATGTACCACCATCAAGTTTCTCGTGGATCGTGCAATAATTTGCAAATGTCTTTACATTGTTAACCAGGTATAAATAGACCTTGATTATCAAAGCAAGTCAATTGATTACTGGAGGTCTTCTAGCAACTGTGCATTGCAAGGAGCAACACTAAAAGTAATTGAATGCAGTTTTTGAAAGTTTGTGTAGGATCCAATCTTGCATATGGCCAAACATCGACAAATAACTTAAAATCAAACTTTTAAACAGTAACATCACCAGTTTCAAAATAAACCCAGAATTGCAAAGAGCCATACTAGGAATTGATAGGATATCGTTTTCAAGAGCTAAAATGCTGGTTAATCTTGTATTCATATCAACCAATACCAAGTAATTTTTTAAATAAAACATGAAGCTATGTCAAATGACTTGAAGCAGTGCGAAAGCATAATTTATTATAGCATTTGAGAGATTAATAGCATAAACTCAAACTATCATACAGGTCAATAGAATAACCATTACTACAATTTCACCCTCAAAAATCTAAAACAAGAAAAAGGAGGGAAAAAGGAGAAATTGCTGTCACGTTCTAACAACTTTCATTGCTACAATAACTTTTTATGAAATGAATGGGGTAATGGGGGCCTTGCTTACATGAAACTATAATCTAGTGATGCATCCTATTGAGAAACACCATTAGTAGAATGATTAAACCACCAAATGGCCATGCCTTGTGTTGTAGAAAGTAATTGAAAGAAAAGTGTGTTAATTATGCCATTTAATAAAGGATTTATACAAGGATATCTGAAATAGCTTTATGAAAACATCTACCACTGTAGATTCATCAAAATCTTCAACAATAATTATTTCAGTTGCATTGTGCCAAAACAAATTAAACATAAAAGGCACAAGCTTGACTAAGTAACATGCACAGATTTGAAAAAAAAAAAAAACTCTACAGACCTCCTATGTTTGAGATCTTTTTTGTGTTTTAGCCAGCCAGTTGAGGGCCAAAGAAGTCAAACCTATGGTGAAGAAAAGACTTTACAGATTTAAAAGGAATGGAATGATTTCATCCAACATATTTGCAATAGCCAGCATACAGTACAAACATAGGTTCCATGATCAATGTTTTCTGCCAAGAATGCAAAGCTTGATTATAGTGGCTACAAAATCGTAACTTCAATTTGGCTAGCAATGAACAAAACTTTATGTTATATTAAAGTCAAGCATCTGGATCTTTGATAGAGACCTTTTGGAGTTAAGCAACAACAACAAATTAACAAACCTTAATCTAATTGAGATTGATTACATGAATCTCCTGATGCCATTGAGCCCGATCCATTAACAATTCTTACCTAATATTATAGTGTCAAATCCTTTATAACAACCTCTTGTTATCTTAAAGGTATTATTCTTCCACCATTCACAAGAGAATACTAGAATCTCTGATAAGTAGCTTATGCTCTGCATGTTCAAAACATGTAAGCAAATCACCATAAACTACACACAACTTAATTCCACACAATCTTTCATATGCACTAATTCCTAATTATATTTTTTCAAGGTAAAACTATTTATCTATCTCAATAACCTCATCTTTATAATACTCCTACTATTTTAAATTCAAAATTCACTTGTCAATATTTAGACCACATAGCATTGTGATCACAATGTAATAGTATAAAACTTATCTTCAATATAGAACAGTATATTCTAATAACAAAATACATCAAAAGGACTCTTAAATTTCATTCAACTATTTTAAATTTATTATTATTACCTCCCTCATTACCCATCTTTTTGAAATATAAACCTAAGATAATAAACTTCAATTCATTTATATTTATAAGCATCAGTTGTAATCTCATTGTCATTTTTACTCATAATCTGACTAAACTATTGCTTCTAAATTCTTTATCTTAAACAAAATACTTTATATACCCCAGAGCATTACTTCAACTGTTTAATTAAACAAACAATATCATTTTGAAAACAAATTTATAAATATCAGATATAGCCCACAGGCACCCAAACTCATTTACTTTATTTCACAAAAAACAAGAACAAAAATCAACCATTGAATGAATTCAATAACTACAAAAGCAAATGAATAGTGCAAGTCATAAAAACAATTGATAAATAGAAAAATAGACTGATAGTTTCCAGAAACAAACTATATCATATTTTATCAAAAAACAATTGGATAAGACCTTATAAAATAATTAATAAATAGAGAAAAATAATTTTTAGATCAACTAACATGAACAACCAATAATAATTATCAAGACATCATCTGCAATGCTAGCAGAAATGAAAAAGCACAAGATTATTTCACTAAAATTAGAGATAGTTGTACATCATCTTCCAAATGATATAATATTAACAGTTGTATAAATTGAAAACAATAATTTACAATTTTTTGACATACCACACAGTTTGAAAGCTCAAAAAAGCAAAAAATTGCAAAAAACAGTATAGAAAATGGTAAAATGCATAGGTAAAGGTAACCTGGTTTTCCTATGGTATAATTGAGATAAGATTCTAAAATTTTAGTAAGAAATAATAACAAAACTGTTGAACTAGTATACTCAATCACAATAAGCTCATTAATAACAAAAATTGCAAACAACAGAAGAAACTGCATCATAAAATTGAGCAATTGAAAACACTAGACTATGCCACGTATCTCCTTAGATATTCCAAGCAAAATTTCATTAAGAATTTGTCAGCTTAGTAATGTTTTGCTGAATTGTTGGTAAAGTTAGGGGAGCAATATAATCCACCCAAGATTTGCATCAAGTATCAGGTGGGCTCACAGCAAGTGAAGCTTCAAGCCCCTCCCAACAACCAGCATATCTACTGATAATCTCTTACAATGCAAAGTTCGCATTTCTTACAACCAATCAAAAGTTGGATTAATACAGGACGGTTAAGTAAAAAGTAACATTCATGGATCGTTTTTCAGATCAAAGGAGAAAAAGATTAACAGTAAGAATGCATAACATCACAGTTCTATTTTGGCAAAGGGTAAAAAAGGTGAATTTCCTGATTACTCATCAAACATTACCAAAAGATGTTAAATTTACAAAGTTAAACAAGAGGACTAATCTCCAAATAAACTGTATATAAGTATTTAATTGTAGGGAGTGCAAATCTCAAATGCTCAAATACAAATATGTTCTAACCAATGACCCATTTGCTAATAGAAATGAAGGCAGAAAAAAATTAAGTGATCACAAAACAAAAATAACAGGAGATACAGACCTGGTTCATCACATCCTTGATCATTTCTTTTGCAGATTCAACTTGCTTTTTGTTTCCTGTTATTCGGATTGTCCGTACCTTTGATGAGTCACGTTCAGAAAGATGTTGAGGTAACAACTGTATAAGAACAGTTAGTAGAATAAAATATATGCATCAGACATGGTGCATTGACATCAAGCATTTTGAAAGCTAAGCACCTACATCCACAACTTCCAGTATAATAATCTACCTGAATGCGAGCACCAGTTTTTGTTTGCAAGTTCTTGATAGTCTCACCACCTTTGCCTATAATCATACCAACCTAAACAACATAAAAAATAAACCAGCTGTGAAGAAAATCCTAAAAATGAATTGCCTTGGCAAAGTGCATCTTCACACCTTCTCATTTGGAACTTGTATCTCAGTTTGCTCTCCACCAGAGTGTGGAGTATTAAATCCCCTAGCCACTAGTGCCGGGGAACCTCCAGCATCGGCCTAAAAAGTGATGTATTTATAATTCAAAGATAGTCGGTAGACAAGTACTAACATACCTGAAAGTTCAATAACGACTAAATTAATCTATCAAAGGAAGGTGTAGTATTAACATAAACCTCTGCAATGACATCCTTGATTAGTTGTTCTGCCTTAGAAATATTTTCCAGGCTGCCAATCAGCTCAACTGGCCTTGTCGAAGATTCTGGATCAGAATCAGCATCCCTGGTGATTTGAATCTTTGCTCCAGAATTCATTTGCAGATACCTGATAGTCTCCCCTGATTTGCCAATAAGGACACCAACCTAGATGCAACCACAATAGAGATGAACTAAATAAATTCAATGAACAATCATACAAATAGTTAGACAAGGCCTACATATGAACTATTTATTAATGCATTTAACATCAATAGTCCAACTAGAAAACCATTCTATTGATCAAATAGCATGAATGCATCAGTCTATATCATAACTGAACATTAACAAGCTATGTGGAATACATAAAACCTGTTGAACATTCTGGCATGATAAAGAAAAGCTTAATTACCCTCTCTCGAAATGGATGAGCAATACAAAGTTTTCATACAAACAACATGCATAAGGTTCAAGGAATATTAAGGCCCCTTGGAATCCTTTGTAAGAAACATTTCATTGCATATTGCAAGAAACCATTTTCACAGATCAAAATAAACAAAAATATAGCTAAAATAACTACTACTGAGGACACTGAACCAGGAAATATGATTGAATACATGAGCTTCCAAAATGGCTCACATTCACCTCAAGGATTTCAACATTGGCAGGATCAGGATGAGCAAGTTACATATCAGATGAAATGCAAGACAAGTTGTGTGAAGGAGTTATTTCTGAGGATCATTATTCATCTAAAAATGCTGAATGATTTAGAAATCAAGCGATAGAAGAATATCCTTGGAAGAGTCAATAGGTATCCAATTACAAATAGAAATTAAAGTTTTGATGCAAGTGGGTTTCACTTAGGTCATGATGAAAAAGTTTGGAACACCCGCTTACATTCGATCAATCAGCACATTTTGGGAAATTTTTCTCAAGATGCAATTGAATTTTGATTGAGCTATAAACTAGAAAGTTAAATATGTTTTTCTTATCTTTCCAAACACCAAGAATAATTCAATCATGATACTGAAATAAAAAATAATGTATAAAAAATAAAAAGCTATTCTGCAACTTTACACCTAACCAGATGGCCTAATATTTAACAAGGAAATTGGATCCCACTAAAATTGAGTTGATTTGAGCAAAAATTAAAAATTAGAAATGGGGAACCTCAAATAATCTTTTAATGAGTTATTTTTAATTATTTATGGACAGATTTTATTCGAATTTTCCAAGTATGTTTAAGGTTAGATGGAGTTTATGGAAGTTCTCCCGCTTCCTACTATAAGATAGATTTAAAGCTTACATAATTGAAGTTGTCTTGATATATTTCCACATAAGTTCCTTAAATTACGTATAAAAGGAAACCAAATGAGAAATATTATAATCATATCAAGAATTTTCCTCTTTCTTATTTTAGTAACAAAATCACTCTTGGAAAATTTGCCTTTTGTGAGACCTGAGATGCAAATCCAAGGAGAAAATTGATTCCCCTAAAATCATTAAGCAGGGTTAGTTCAGGGTAGTCACATCAATAAAAATAAAGATATCCCTGTAAAGAAGAGCTATGATCTACTTTATTTCCTCTCCAAGATAGAAGTGATAACCAAAGCATAAGGAGGTTAATCATGACCAATAAATCTTGAACAAGTGTTCTTCTACAACAGTGAGTGTTTAGAATTTTTGGACGTAGAAAAAGAAGCATTTGATAACTTCTCATGGAAACTAAAATACAAGACCAGTCCAGAGATCACCATCTCGTCAACATCACTAGATACATCTCCAATTTTAGGCAAATTTTAGAATAATGAACCTAGTTCCACTTCGATACTCAGAGAGATCTATCATCCAGTTCCTATATCGCAGAGTTCCTTAGAATTAAAAAAATCAATATCACCAAGATGACAAGACATAGAAGAAAAAAGAGTATGTCAGATGCATGTAAACCAAGTGAGGGGGTTTATGAAGAGAGACAAAGAGAAAAAGAGAAGATAGGAAAAAGAAAAAAAAGAAAGGGCAAGGCAAATAGAAGGATTACCGAAAGGGAAATCTTGCAAATTATGAGACTTAGTTGTGGCTCCTCAATGGGATAATTATTGTCCATGAAAAGGAGACAGATAAAAATATAGCATTTTCTTACAATCTTCAATTTCCTTGTAAATCAAAAATGAGATTTGAATTGGGCCCACAAAAATAACAGGTTAAGGGCTTGAGAAATAATACAAATCAAAAAGATTTTTTAATACCTAAATTATGACTTGATGAATGAATGAATTGCAAATGTTACAAAATATTATAATTAAACATTTTTGTCCTCTAAGATTTAAAAATGGAAGTGAAAATTATCATTACATGCTACAATAACCCAAAAATATTTTAAAAGAAATATTCAAATCAGAAGCACTATTATCATTTGAGAGAAAAAAGTAGGGTTTAGAATGAAAACAAAAAAAGACTGCATCTCAACAAGTAAATAATAAAGCAAGATGTGAAAAGCAGTAGATGTCTTAATGGACAACCATGAATCATTACAAAGGTAATATTTAAGTCACAACAGTGCAAAAAAGGTTACATTGCAGTTAGTTCATTCCTGATATCAAAGCACAAACAACAACAAATGACATAAAAAAAGGAAGCAATAATCATTAACTATGTAACGTGCAAGAAATTAAGTAGTCATCAAGCACAGCAAACGAAACGAATGCTCAAGCATAATAAAAAAAATATTCAGATATGTGATTCCAATGTTTCGCATAATGATTGTATGACTGATAACAACTAGATATGTCAGAGTTAAAAAAGAAAGGAAAAGCGCAAAATTTAGTAAAAGTAAGACTACAAAGAACTATTATGCACGACTTAAAAAAAAAAAAATGAAGAAGAATGCTAAGGCAAGAAAAGGGATGTTAATAACTGTTAAGGTAGTGATGAAAGCAAAATTAGCCCCAGAAGATTAATAGTCTCTTCCTCCTAAGAAACCATCCAATGGGACACATGGATCTATCACCTTATTGTTGGGAATTTCAATTTTGCGAGATGAAGTTGTGTGATCAAGAGAACTCTGCTCTCCAGTTAGAGGAAGACCATCAAGATGAGGAGCTGAAATGGAATCCTTTGTATCATCTACGGAGGAATGTTGGTTGCATGTGGAAGAAACTTGACCATTGCCCAGGGTCTCAGCTTCCATCTCGTCTTGGATTACACCTAATTCAGAAGACGGAGAAAATGAATGCAGGGAATAGCATTTCAATGCACATAATAGTTCAACATTTTTGCAGGAAACCACGCCAGCAAAAAGAGATCATTAAAAAAATTAAGAGAAAAATAATAAAAAAAAGTTTGCACTTTTGGGCATTTGAATACTTAAAAAGAGAAACTTTATATTAATGCAATTAATCCAAAATTTTCAGGAATTGAAGCCTTTTATGTTATGTTCTTCTTTCTCAATTAAACACACCTGCTTTGTATATATTTCAAAAGATTTGAAATACCATCCCCAACCAACTTCCACTGCCTTCAGGGGACAAGCAGGTGTTCATCAATGGAATAAACATGAATGAACTGGAATTTCCATAGTGCAAACCTCTTACAAAAATATAAGATGATACTGTGTACATTAGATCCTCAAGTTCCTGGACCACCACACATGCAGGAGGTTTGTAATAACACGCTTCCCTTCTAATATGAACTTTCACTAAATTGGAAAACTAAAATTTATGGGTGCCCAATAATTAGAAAAAGTTAAAGACCAAGACCTTTAGTGATGCAAAATCTTTATTTCTAAAGAAAAGCCTCTAAGCTAAGTCATTTAATGCAAAAGAATGTCCTACAGTACGACACTTCTCACCCACAATTCAGCACAAACAGATGCTTATCTTCAAGACAACAGGCAATAAAGAAGCCCTTACAGACTCCCAGGTGTATTTCTTATACTTGTTCAAGTAACAGTCGGTGTTTCACCACAGCTATGTGCCATTATCATACTAGCCATGCACTCTTTTGGCCAACTCAATCTCTTTATTATATCTCTCTCAGCCCTCATCTCCACCATCCCTATCTCACCTCAAAAATGAACCACCCACAACTGACCATTTAAAAGAGAGAAAAATGTTAAAAACAAGAATAAAAAGAGAAAGTAAAAAAGACTATTCTACTCTATACCCATAACCTTCTTTCTCTTATCCTGACATAATCATCCCTCTCATAATTTTTTCTAATCAACACCACCATCTCTCTAAACAAATAAAAACTTCTTCATGCACTCTTTTGGCTAAGCCCAATCTCTGAATTATCTCTCTCAGCCCACATCTCCACCATCCCCATCTCACCTCATGACTGGACCACCCACGGCTGACCATTTAAAAAAGAGAAAATGTTTAAAAAAATAAAAAGAGAAAATAAAAAAACTATTCTACTTTATACCCATAACCTTTTCTCCTATACATTATGATTCCCTTTTCCTCATCTCTCTTAGCCATCTTTCCACATTCTCATTGATCTTATTCTCACATGATCATCTCTCCCATGATTTCCTCTAATCGATGGTGTCGTCCGCTCTCAAAAAATAAAAACTTCTCCATGCACTCTTTTAGCTTAACTTAATCTCTTCATATCTCTCTCTGCCCTCATTTCCACCATCCCCATGTCACCTCGTGACTGGACTAACAACAGTGGACCATTAAAAAATGAGAAAAATATTAAAAATAAAGAAAAAAAAAATAATTTATAAAAAGTATTCTACACTCTACCCACAACCCTCTCTCTCTCTCTCTCTCTCTCTCTCTCTCTCTCTCTCTCATCCCTTGTATTTACTTTCCTCTCATCTCTCTTAACCATCTTTCTAAGTTCTCATTGATCTTATCTTCCGATAATCATCTCATCAATATTTTCTTCTCACCAACACCACCATCCTCTCACTACAAAAAAAAATCTCTCCATCGACTACTTTCGCAGCTAGATCTCTTTAATCTCTCTAAACCCTAAACCACACTATTCCCAAATCATCTTACAATTTGTCATCATTTTCAATCTCTCATAAGCATCCCTCTCCATCTTCCTATCATTATATCAACACCCTCATATTTCACTAATGTTCACTCACCCTTCATCTACTACTTACCATCAACACTTCGTCTCCACATGAAACTCACCCAACCTCTCTCATAGATGTCCATCACAACCTTTTTCAACCTCCTCTAGATTTTTTGCATCCATTAACCTCTTCAACAGTCATTCTCCAACCTGTTTCACAACACATCTCTTCACAATCACCTCCAAACTGCAACCAGCCCTTCCTCTTAAGCGATTGTTCCTGCACCTACAAAAATTGATATCTTTAACAGCAAACGCCTCCAAATTGAAACCTTACCCACATCCCTCTAAAATTTTAGCTCCTACACCCTCATTAACATCAGCCAAAATCCTCCTGCCCCATTCCAAAATGGCAACCACCCACATCTAATGCAAATCCACCTCCAACACCCACATTCCCACACCCATGATCTCCCTCCCCTGCAGTACTCAAATTAAATTGTGGTCACCAATAGGAACCGAGTAATGTTCAATCCAGGTGGTTAAAGCAACAAAAAAAATAGAGAAAAAAGACAAGACAGTTAATGTCTTCCACATCAAAAGAACACCGCACATTGAATCATTAACCCTTGATAACTCTCGGAATTGTGTTCGCTGGCTCCTTCACACATCCAAACCCACTTCTACCATGCTTTAAATCACCTTATTTCTATTAGTTGGTCTTAAATAATTTAGCTTATAACTTTATTCCTCTAAACCATTAGCAATAACAATGCAACCACTAGAACAGCATCCACATCTATGATCTAGATTGCCATCAGTCTATCACAAAAGGTAAATTCTAGCTTCGTTTTAAAATCCATACAACAAGGCAGCTGTCTCCAACTCATAAGGAATAAACCTTTTACAAGATCATACCAACCCAATTCTTCCTGATCCTAATAGAATGCACAAATGGCACTCCTTTGCTCATTCCATCTAGTTATTATGTTGTTAGAGGGAAGCCAATCACAACAAACTTACCATAAAAATATTTCCATGCAATTACAGAACCTAACTAGTTTCTAGTATTCCCAGCTTTTAATATTGGATCTCTTCAGTAATTACTTCATATGTTAATCTAAACACAAATATCTCATCATTCAAAAGCTTCCAAAAATAATTCATACAAAAATAGGTGAAAACTCCATTCCATGTCACAGTGACTGATAGCCACCTTATTAGTCATGTTCCCTAAACTAGGCCTTGTCATATAACTCACGATGTTCAAATCTCCAACCACTTATTTAACCAAAATCCTATGCCCACTCTAAAATCAAATTTCTACTTGCAATTTGAGAGATTATATACTTGCTTCCATAGCAGAAAATCATTGGACTTAGTAATCCAAACAATATCATCCCTTCTTCTACACAATACTTCCACTTAAGAATCCCAGCCCACCAACTTTTATCTGTAACTCCAAACACAATATTTGATAATGATAACCTCAATGAGATGTTCTAGGATTTATTTGGCCTGCCTCAATTATTCTTTAAGTCTACATATTCAACATATAGTTAGAAATGATACTACCCATCCATTGTATAATTTGAAGAGAGCAAAAAACCATTTTACCCAAAAAAACACAATGATTACTTTCTCCATACACTTTTTAACATAAAAAGTTCAAGGTGTAACCATATTCTTGAAATGGGCACTTTTCAATAAATAAAAAACAAATAAGAAACCTTTTAAAAACATTTAACCAAAAGTTTTTAAAAGTACTTAATTTTTTTTAATAAAAATAGTGTCAAACAAACAGTTAAATTTCTTATTCCAAGACCTCTATTGCAACGTCCTTATGCTCATAAGCACTATCTATCAAGTATATATTTTAATTATTATGTGAATTAAATCTCACATAACTTGACATTGAGATGTAAATATAAATTTAACCTAAGCTATTTAAGCAACGAATTTTGATAGAAATAATTTTAAAACTCTAGTTGAATTTAATATATTTTCAAAATTAGATAGAATTATTTGATTTTTAATAAATCAAATTGCCTTACACAACCATATTATCCCCACCCCACCTTCTACCAACTCCAACAATCTATGGAAAAATTAATAAGATAGCTCTTATAATAAAGGCTTCTACAACACCCAAAGAAGGCAAACAATAGTTGCCTAGTGATGCCCCAAGAGAAAAACCAATGAACAAAGGGTGGCTCTTGTGCAAGACTTCTAAAGGTATACAGATTAATTGTCCCATATTGACTATTGCTGGAGATATTTTGCTGTTTACATGAGATACCATAGTCCATAGATATAAAGGCACCTTTTGAGTTCAAACCCATATTGGATTTCATAAAAACTCCATCATTAAGCATGCTTGGGTTGAGATAGCATTGGGATGTGTGATCAAAGTAAGATCGGTCCATATGTGAAGGGCAAAAATTGCTTGAGTCAAAACGAGGAGACCAAAAAAAACAAAGCCTCAACATAATGCAATTGGGATGTCATAATTTGATATCAAAGATGACCTATCAACTATTCAAAAGTAATTCAAGGATGAATAAAACGAAGGCTAGTGGACCAATATCACACAAAGAGTCAAGGAGATGTCACCAGCTATTGTCTTAATTGATAAATCACTCAACAATGAGTCTTATGCAAGATTTCTAGGGGTGTAGTGATGAATTACCCTATATAGATCATTGAGGGAGAAATCTTAATCTTTAAATGAAAGGCCATAATCGTAAGATAAAAAATCACTTTTTGAGAGCAAATCGTATTGAATCTCATAAGAACTCCATGGCTAAGCATATTCGAATTAAAGTAATGTTAGCATGGGTAACCAAAAAAGAACTGAACCCTATGTGAATGACAAAACCCTCTTAGGCAAACTTCATTTGTCGTGACAATAAAAATCTTACTATCACAGAATTGGAAGGTAGTTGGATTGCATGCGACAAGCAAACAATATCAAAAAGGTTAACACAACCATTAGTGTAGCCAAAAACCATATCATAGTGATGGGGACTGTCAAAAAAATCCTCACAAGCAACTACAAACCACCTCCTCAATGTCATGGGTGAAACGAACAAAGCCATGCATGTGCTCTTCCCTGACATGAATCTAGAAAAAAACTCCAATGAGAGGTTGCACCAATAACATCAATGAATGCCAAGATCTTTTCCACTATGACCTCCATCACAAGTTGAATAATCTATTTTACCATGGCTCCAATTTAATTAAGCAAAAAGAATAATTTTAATTACATTTTTTCCATTTTTTAGCTTTTGTACAATTGGATATTCACAATGCATACCTAAGTATATTTTGAATGTAAAGCTTAATAAAGCAATTCATCTTTACTTGTTTATGATAACCGATATGAATAACACTTTAATAGTGTTAAATATTTTTCATATATATTTATATATAATCAATGCATATTTAAGAATATGTATACATAGAAAAAAATATATGCTAACAATGCCATGAACAAACAACTTAAGTGGATATCCTTATAGGAATTAAGTTTCAATTCATACACTATAGAACTAAGCTCAAATTCTCCAAGACCATTGAGTAGATGAACTTAGGTGCATACATAATGCAAATCAAAACAATTATACAACAATGCAATACAAAGATATGATTTAGAAAGACCTTGAAGTAAAATGTTTTTCAAACAAAACATTATTATACACTTCATTATTTATCATAATATTGTGTACGTATCCACTTGATTATACACATCTCAAAACAATGATAATATAACATTATTGAATGTAATAAAAATTTCCAAAAATATGATTTACAATTCTTACAATAGACACAACTTAGCACCCTTCGAATACTTAGGTATAATTTAATATCAAATATCAATGATACTATATTCCAAATCCTATGAATCACAATTGTGCTCCAATAAATTTAATGACCTGATAAAAAATTAACAAAGAAATACAAAGCCTGCATGACCATATTACATAAACACAAAAAGTAATGCACTTTTATTGTGATATGGAAGATTTGAGCAAACAATCAACGTTTTTTTTTTCATTTAACACTATTGAAAAATGGCTTTTTCCATTTTAATCTCAAAAACAACAAAATTTATTAGGCTATTTACATAATTTTCTTTTTCTCCCTATAAAATACTATTTTTAAAAGTTAATTTTTAAAAATCATTTATTGATTCCAAAAACTGCCACTCAATAGAGTCCAAATAATACAAACAATTTGCTGAATAATTTACCAAACAAAAAATATTTGGGCAAAGATTGGATCGTTGAGCCTTCGGCAGAAGGTGGAAACCATAAAAGAACTGTAACAAGCACCTTTTTTCTGATTGCTTACAAGGGAAATATGAACAAGAAGCAGTGTTATCTTTAAATTTTAAAATATGATTTCCAAGGAACACAAAAAGTTATAGCTCATATTTTCCTTCGCCTACTTTTTCATGAAGAAAAAATAAAAATGTTCTTCATGTCTTTCTTTTCTATAATTGTAATGTTTGTTTAACTGTGAATGCATCAACTTGTTTCGAACAATATTAACCAAAAAACCAAGAAATAAAACCTCAACTAAACCTCAAAACACGCTAAACAGTAAAGAAAAAAAAACTATTCAGCATTTTCATTAAAACGGTAACGTAAACAACATATTGGAGCAATACCTGTCTCATCAGGCCCTCCATTCTGCCCTTTCTGCACCTCTTCGACATTGCCATCAACTTCAGAGCTACCCAACACAACAGCGTCTGGCTCTTCAATATGTTTTTCCGTGGTAGGGCAACCTGTAATGTAAAATACTAAGAAAGCAGGATAGCTTCAAGAGTTATTTCTTGAATTAAAAGAATTAAACACTTATGCACCCTAATTCAAAGCTAAGATGAAAATTGGAAAGACGGGCACAACGGGAGACAAACCAGAGTCATTATTTTGTAACTGCTCTTCACTCCCTTGAATTACTAGTTTGGAAGTCTCCGTCGCTTCATCTGTTGTCTGACCCGACTCCTCCAACTCGAGCTCTGCCTGGCAGATCTCGAGCTTCTTGGCCGGGGCCTCCTCGTTCTGCGAATGGTCCAGATTCTCCAGCTTCCTCTTGAGACCTGGGGTACCATGGGTCTCCTCTTCTTCATCGGCAACAGTTGGAGACCCTTCCCCCACGACTTCCGGCTCTTCCAGATTCGTTTCCTTCACCGGCAAAGGAACCTCATTTCCCTCCGACACTCCCGACTCAACAACCACGGCGGCCTCCGCATCCGTCATTATGAGCTAGGGAAGTTCGAGAACTGAAGCAACAGAGCAGCAGAACGCGAGCGCGAGATAAGGCTGCGAAATCACAGAGGAAAGGCAGAACCGAGGAGAACGAGTCTAGGGTTTGCGTTATATAGTAATACGCACTCGTGTGTTACATATGTTAAATGGGTCAGATAATGATTCAATAAATCTGACCCGCAAAAAAAAAGTAAAAAAACAAAATTCAATTTAATCAAACACTTTATTGGTATTTAATATACTTATTTTAATATTAATTTAGAAAACTTTTCTTTTATATTAAACCAAATTTGAAAATGATAAAAATAAAAAGATAAATAAAATATCCTACGATTAGGGATGGCTACAAACCTTTAAAATAGCACACGTGTTTGATTAATCTAACATTGATCATTTGCTTAAAGAGTAAATTGAGGTATTTAAATGCATAATGAAAGCCTCAATTAGATTTGTGCATTAATAAAAATTGCTTAATGATTGTACTTCTAAAGATAATGTTTTTTATAATAAAAATTTTATTATATTTATACGATGCATGTTTTAGCTAACCAATTTATGTAAATTTGAAAAAGGCGTGTTCAACACATAAATAGGTTATTTAATTATATAATACAAATTTTATTCCTTTATTTTATTTCTTAATTTTAATTAATGTCATATGCTTCTCGGTAACGGTCTTGATTATCTAATTTATACATAAGAAATAATTAGATAACATCGCATTTAAGAGAAATTACATCATTATTATTTTTTATTTTAAAAAATAGAAAAAGATAGACTGAAGAAAGACGTGAATTTGGAATATCAAAAATATCATTTTAAGCAAAAAAATATAAAATCATGTTGAAATATATCAAGTTAAAATGATAAGCAATTTTAGATATAATTAAATACAAAAAACAAATAAATTACTTGATAAAATAGGTGATAATATAAATTAGTGTATAAAAAAAAAAGAGATACATGTCTTTATCAATAATTATTAATAAATCAGAGTGATGATTTGAGTTGAGAATGAGAAAAATAAAAAACAAATATCTTAATGTTGTTATTAAAAATGGATAATCAAATTCTAATAATATAAAAAAAAAGTGCTAGTGTTAATTAATGTCAATAAATTTTAATAATATCATTTAATTATATTTGTATATCTATTTTTTTTATAATAAAAAAATAAAACTAAAGAAAGACAAGAAAAAAATATTTATAAATTCAAATAACAAAAATAATGATTATTATTGATAAAAATAATGATAAGTAACCAAATGGTTACAATTGTCTCAAATTAAAAAACTTGATAATAAAAAATAAGTATAATCTCTAATTTGTTAATAATGTCTTAATCCAGACTCTTTTGGTCTTTTATTCTTCATTTTTTTTTGCCTTTCTTCCATATGGTTGGCTAACCTCTTCATCGTCCACGAAGTGCATGCCTCGCCACCAAGTATCACTGAATATAAAATAAGTTGTAAGCTACCTTTGCTCTTTACTTATTGTTGTCATCTATTCTAACATGTTGAAAAAGCTTATTGGTCATCTTTTCTTCTTCCCTCTCTTTCTCTGTTGTCTTTATCATCAATGGTGGTCAAATTATTTTTCTTTTAATTAGTTTTAGTTATTATTCAAAGTAAGAATTAAATTATAGTCATTAATTTTTTATTTTTAATATTTTATATTAAATTTTAGTATCAAAACAATAAATCTATGATAGATTTGGAAAAAAAAAAAGAAATGTAAATAATAAAATATTGAAATTAGTATAATTTTAACAAGAAAAGATTTTATTATTTAATTTTTATTATAATTCTTTATGTTCTTTTTATTAACAATTATGATCATATTTATTTATAATTCTAATATATTTAAAAAGTTAATTCTATATTTTTAATAATTATTATTGATATAATTTTTTTAAAATATTTTTTATTTTTCTTATTTCTTATCTTTTGCATTATTATATGATTAGATGAGTATGCACATGACACATGGTGCATGATATATATAAAATATAATGTGTGATGTGTATGATATGATGTGTGTTACTAATCAACATATTATGATGCAAATAAGATAAATAAAAAAATCCTAAAACTTATAAAACCATAATTATTCATAATTATAAGATTATATCTCATATAAAAATAACAAATGAGAGATTTACAATATTTATTTTAACTAATGAGTTATCATATATCATTTATAAGCCTTCAAGAAATTCATTATTTTTCTTCAAGCACCAATATCTCGAATTTTTATTTTATTTTATTAATTTTTTATAAACGTTAATTTGTCTTTTTTTTTTATATAGAATTACATTTATAATCTTATAACCAATTTAAAGTCCTCTAACGGTGAATTAAAGTAATTGTTCTTCCAATCCTACAACCATTAAGATGGTCCACACCGGCTACTTTTCGTGCACCCAACTCAACGGCAACCCGTCCCGTCAAAATTCAACCGCACGCCGCCGGCCAACACCAATGACACCAAAAGTACTATTTCTGCATCCCAGTGGCCGTCCACATGGTCCCATCCGATATCATCGACCGTCTTTTGTTCCGTCGCGACCATCTATGCATTCCCAGTCCAATCTCCTAGGTCGTCATGCCTACCACGGGCCCTCATTGCCGGGCACCCATCTACTTCAGTAACCCTAAATGCCGGCTTTCTGCCGCTACCGCCTCCACTCACCAGCACTGCCTGTCGCTAGTTCTCCCGGAAGTCACTCGCACACCCTGACCACAGGTGCTTCCGCAACAGCACGCATCACCGCCAAGCCGATCCCGCAACGACGTCGTCGTACCGATTCGACATTGGCTGACCCTCGCCGCCTTTTGTCCTCGCCTACATCACTGAGGGCTAAGCATCGCCCCATCTGTTACCTCCTGTGAGTCATCCTGGCCACCAGAGGCACCGCTCAGTTCACGTTTCATCCTTATCGTGGTCTGGGCCGCGTGTCGCCAGCCAGATCCGACCACCCGTCGCGTCTTCTCGCCAGCCTATACCGACCAAAGCTGCCAGGTGCCCTTGATCGAGTATGTATTCATTTTGCATTCGCATCACTTAATCAGTCTTTAAATTCAATTTTGTCTATGTTTAACTCCTTTGTGAGATAACTAAGAGAATTATCTAACATTTCAAATTTATTTTAATGTTAAAAAGTATGACTAAAATTATTATTAAACTATTGCCTACAATAAAGATAATTTACCCATTTGTTTATCATCTTAACATCTTACATATATCATGATAAACTAAAGTAAAACCAAATTGAAAATTTAATAACTTTAGGAATGAGATGTATATATTTTATCCTATAATGGAGAAGTAATCCTGTATATTGGATATGAATAAAATTGCTATAATGGTCTAGTTATAAAATTTAGAAAAACAATGACCAATATAAATAAGGAACTAACCCCACCTCCCTTAGATAAACTTTTGAAATATAAACTTAACATTTCTATGGAGAATGATTTAGAAAGGAGACCTACTCACCTCTTAAATATTATAAGTGAACTATATTGAGATCTACAATAAGTTTAAAATTGAGACATTTGATAATCTTTATAACTCTAATAAATTCTAAAATTTGTTGACCTAAATGAAAATTTTTTTCTACTAATGCGAATTTGATGATCATCAGAGATTTAGTTTTATAAAAATAAAACTAATAGATCATGTAAAGATATTTTGAATTGATATATTAGAAAGAAATAAAACTAAACATATAGACCCTTTCCTATGAGAAATAAAAAAAAAATTTGAGATTTTGAATTGTCCTATATAACATGGCACAAGGTTGCAAAACAACTACATACCTTAAGAATGGAAAAAATTATTATCGTGAAATACCTTAATATCTTTGGAAATTTTGTAGCTGGAATATGTTGTTTCAAATGCATATTAGTAATTGGCCAATAGATCATCTTAGACCTTAAGTTTGAAATAAAAAGGAGGTAGAGTTGCATGATCTTAAGTCTATAAAAGAGTCAAATAACTTGGCTAAATTGGTCAAAAGTCTTAACAATTCTTTACCTATAAATAATTGATCTAAAACTCTTAGGTCAACTCATGGGATATCCAAAACTATCAACAGTTTTAAATATCTTCATCTTTATTTAGTGCTTATAGAAATAATCTTCAAACTCAGGTTAAATTATAGATGAAAAAACATGATCATAAGATGTATTAATGTAAGACTATTTTGAACATTGAAGAAGAAAATCATTGTTAATCTTAGTATAATAAAATAGAAAAAGAAGATATTATTCTTATTGACAATGAATGGCAATGTGAGAAAGAAGGTTTGCACATAGGTGTTATGAGATATCTAATTTTAGTTTAAGATAAAACTAAAGACTAGAGAAGAAAGAATAGCTTTAGATCTTGTCACTTGTAATGACAATAAATTGATTGTATGTTCATGGTAGTAGATATGTTTTTAAGGATGATGCATTTCATCTGATATAAAAAAACTAAAAATACATATCATATAATTAGATTATTTTTTAAAAGATATTTAAAATACATTGGTTATTAAATTGTATGATAACAAATAGAGATGTTAGATTTATCTTACACTTTTGGAACATTTTATAAGAATCGTATGGTATTAAATTGAAATTTTTGCTTGTATTCGACATCTAAGTCAATAGACAAACCAAAGTAGTCAATAGAAAATTGGAGAATTTACTAAAATATTTTGCTAGGAAGAGTATTGAAACTAGGACTTGCATCTATCCATAGCTAAATTTACTTATAATGACAATTTTTACAATAACATCACTCTTTAAAATATTCTTATGATCAAAACCCTTAGATATTTGATGATTTGGTGGAAATTTTTGCTCATTTATTTTTATGTTCTTATTTTCTTTTGTAAAAAAATTTCATAAATTTCATTAAAAACTAATAATTCTAAATATGTTGAAATTGGTAATAGAAATAAGATTTTAAAAGAATTCAATAAGAGAAGCTTTGTTAATTTGATATATTAATTAGTAATATCATTAATATTAAAGATTTTTTGTAATTTAAATTTAATTTATATGACAAGATTTTGTAGGTTAATATTTTTTTCAGAAGATTTGATTGATGCATAATTTTCTTCACTTTAAATTATCATGCTTTTGATAATTGATAGCATCATGATTGAAGCATCTTTTAGTTTTCTCTGCTAGTTAGTAGCTAACTTGTTGAAGGAGTGTATGGATTTCAATTATATAGTATAGAGTTCTTTCATGTGGGGTAGAGTTTATTGATTTATTGCATTGTAAATCATCATTTATGGGATCTAAAATTGTTTTTTGTTATGCTCCAAGTGTAATCTCATAATTTTTTTTTTCCATTATGTTTCTTATTTTTTTTTAGTTTTTAAGTTGGAAGTTGTTTTTTGTCTTTTCGGTTACAACTATAGTTTTACCCTATAACCCGTTTGGTCTCATAGTGTTCAATAAAAAGTGATTCTTTTCATAGGCTGTGAAAATTGGAGACCATCAAAGTTGTCTGATGCATGTATGTACAAGTGAAATCCTCTAATTTATTTGGATTAAGATTCAACATCATTCCTCTATCATCTGTCCACCATTGCACTTTTGGCAATCGGACTGCCCCACTTGTCAATTGCACCTTCTTGAGTGGATTTCTAGCTAATTCTTCACTTAACTGGTTCAATTGGCACTGTCGCTCTCTCACCTGCCTTGCTTCTCAGACTGTTGCCTTCCAATGCTGATGGGATTCCCTTTGGTGAGCAACCCCATACCTCGTCATCACCCTAAGATCTTCAGCCAGCCTGATGGCCATGTCTCCTCATCCCTGTCCTAAATTTTCTTGTTTGCTTTGCTCCATCTAGGTTAAATTAATGATTTCAATGTAGCCGTCAAGCATGGAGTAGACACACATGACCTTTACCGAGAAATTCAATAAGAGTGTTACTCTTTCCCCTCAAAAAGCCTCATGATATTGTTTTTTGTTGTGGTGTAATGCATATTAATATCATAAGCGAATATTATTTAAGATCAAAGTTAATTTGGGGATATTGTCTGAGTTTTAGTCATGCTTATGCAGGGATCGACAAGCCATGTTGATTGTTTGGGACATTATATCTTTATGGACATGAAATTTTTCGATCCATGGGTTTTCGAAGATTAATCTTACTTCTTGGATTTATAGAGACTTTCATGGGCCTTAGAAAAACAATTTGCAGTGGTGATGATATTTATTTGCTCACTTGGATTACAACCCTGCAATCTCTCACTTAGAAATGTATCCATTCAAACTCTTCAACACTGAAAAGTACTATGTCAAAAATTAATTTCAAGGTTCCATAATTCCTATTCAAATAGAACTCCAAGGTGTTGGATGTTAAACTCATCTTCATCTCTAAGAAAATTATTCATGTATATATGCTGCATATGATGTTAATGATAGCAGAGATCTTTAGGCCCAACTGCAGCTTCTTTATGAGAATTCTATGCCAAAATTCTTGTAATATTGCTAAATTTAATTCATGTTTACTTAATGAAGTCTCAAAGAAAGTGATCCTATTTCTTAAACAATTCAACAATGATTTTTGAACCATTGTTGTGAAGATCCCAAATTACTAAACATTATCAAATGAGTTGGCTGAAAGATGAGAATTCATTGCTTCTACTCTAAAAAATCTAATACAAAAGGCAAATGAAGCTCTTTATTACTTCACTAAAATTTTGATGAATCAAGCTACCTCAATAGATAATATAGTTTGAATAGTATTTAACTTGAAGACTTAGTACATTATAGTTGTGTTCTCTTAATTTCTTGTCTAATAATCCTTCTTATCATCATTATATTTCTTTAACTATATAAAAATCTTGATTCTTTTGACCAAAAAATATTTTATGCAAATGTATCTTAACCTCTCTATTCTCAATTCTACATTTCATCATCATGTAATACTTGTGAAGACAAGATGAATAAGAAATAATATATTTGAAAATATTTGAATGAGTTCATAAATACTTCAATAATGACATCTATTACCTCTCAATAAATAACAAATATGTCTCTCTTAGTCTTAGCTTACAAGAACCAAGTCAACCGGTTGTTTAAGACCAAGCTTAAGCTTCAAACAACGAATTGTAATTTATTCTATTTTATGGTGCTTTTCTTGGTCAAAAAAATACGACATAATAAACAAATAATCCTACTTAACAAAAACTTAAAAATAAACCTTTAATTAGCTTACTGGCATTATTGTAATACTAAGTCGTGCCCTGTTTTGTCATTAATAAATCGACGACGGCAATTATTGGACTTATTTGTCATAATGAATTTGTTGGGGGTTCTTCCTGTGAATATGCCAAGTCGCCTGAGGGCCTTCGAATTATACCGATTTTTTCTCCCGTAGAACAATGTTTAAATAAGAAATAATGAATTTAAAAAAACCGACTTATTATGTAAATAATAAATAAATTCAGAAATGATTTGTTCGACTTAATATTCTCCGTAACAAAAATCTAAGACGTCAAAAGAATCTTTGAATGATATGTAGGACAAAAAATATTAATAAAATACAACAAAGTAAAATATTAAAAATTGATAAATTACATAAATGTAAGTCATTTCAAATTTTTGTAGCTTCAAAAAATTAAACTTTCACAAGTTATTGGAAGTAATAAAAAAATTAATTTTGTTTAAAATAAGAACCAACATAAATCTTACATTTAAGTATAAAGGATAATTTCTATATTAATAATGACAAGATTATCAGAAGACTTAGTTAAGAATATGTTATATGTAATACAATAAAATTTGAGATATGTCTGAATAATGATATTAAAATTAATTTGAGTTAATAGTGACATTTTGAATTTAAATTTTTACTTAAAGATAATTTATGTGAGAGTGATTATTAACTCAAATGCATTGGAATCATTTGAAGATTTCTTAAGATATGCTATGATATAAGAAACAAATAGAATTTTTTGACCAAGTCTTTTAACAAACCTTTAAAGAAGTTTGTTATTGTAGTAAGTGGAAATTTTTTTTTATTTCAATAAAGAAAAAATGCCTGTAAAATGACAAGTTATATGGCCTTCTCAAATATAGAAATCGATATTCTCAAATTCTCTTTGTTCATAAATAAATAATGTTTAAAATCATAAAACATTGTTTTTAAGCATTTTGAGTTTTATTTAAGACAATATCAAGACTCAAACATTTAAGTTTTCAAATACTATATTTGAGAGTAAAAATATAATAATTGCAAAAAAATGACAAAAACCAAATCTTCATGATATTTGAATATTAAAATTGTGAAAAATATTATACAATTTGTTTAATTTTATATGTAAAAAATTTACAAGATATGTCGTACTATCAATACAATAGACAAACAAATAGTTGAAAAAACATTGTAATATAGAAGTCAATATTTAATAAATATTTGAATACATTTAGTAGTACAAATATTATTTCAAAAATATTCTTATAAAAGGTTTGAATAGCAAATTGCACACAAAAATAGGACAAAAAATGTTAAGTATGACAGACAAATATAATGATTATTTTATGATATGCATGATTAATTTATAAAAAAAATTATGATCACATCATTTGATTATACTAAAAATATATAAAACATATATATATATACATATATATGTTATTATTATTAAGTTTATATGCATGTCTTGTCATGTGTGTTATTCAATGTTATACTTAAATAAAAATAGTGTTAATTGCCTTTATGAAGATGCTCGTATTGATTATTTTTGAAAAAACGATTTTAAATTAGATTAAAAATAAATTTTATTTAAAAAAGGTCGCCAAAACGACCTTCCCAAATCAAGTGGTAACTATTTCCTTCGGCGGCCCCACATCTCCGACCGGTCAGCCACCACCTGGACTATCCCGACCACTTCTCATGCATTGAAGCAATCTCAATAGATTAAAATATCCAAGTATTGGAGTCCGGCCAGCGATCCACAAATCGTTGATTGGTAGAACACAAGCGCACAAAATCGACTTCTTCTCTGCTCTTCCTTTTCCCGTCCTTCTTATATTCCGTGATCGAGGTATGGCCTGTTGTCAAGAGGTTCCTGAAGACGGAGAAGAGGAGGAAGAAGGGATAGGAGGAAGAGAAAGATTTGACGATGTTGGAGCAGTTGGAAAGCCTATGCGCATTGATTTCGATGCTCTTGCATCTCTATCATATCCTATGGAAGGACATCTCAACAGCCATCTCCTCCAATACAGCCGCCCCGTCGCCGCCGCCTCTGTCGTGGAAGCGGCTCACCGAAACGCCTATTTTAGCGTCGAAGAAGGATAGGGATTCGCCCAAGGGGAAGAATGATGCGTATAAGTCGACGTTCAAATCTAGGACGGAGAATATGGCGAGCCTTGACCCAGAGGACTGCGTCAAGGATGAGGCGACTACGGCGACGAAACTGAGGAGGAGGCCGGCGAGGATAGTGATTCCGCAGCCCCATGTCGGCTGTGGTTTTGGAGAGGCGGTTTGCAACTATCAAGTGGATGCGGGGAGGACAGTGATGGAAGTCGAGGGCAATGGGTATTGCTTGGCTAGTAGGAAAGGAACCAGGCACATCATGGAGGATGGTTATGGGGTCATCACAAACATCCATGGAGATCCCAAGCAGGTATGCATCTGTTCTTTTCCCTGGACTCTTCTCCCAAGTCGCATGAAAAATGAGGATTTTTTCTTTAAGAAATCATTCAACAGCAGCAACAATTAAGCTTTAATTTCGATGAGTTAGATTACACATACGAAATTATTTGCCATCACCTTGTTTGATACGTTGGCAACTTCTTTTTAAGATCAAAATAATTAAAAGATATTTCTACTTTTCTCTTGCAATGTATTTTGTCAATATTTTATGGTCAATAATTATAATCTTTATCTTGATTAACATTATATTCCATGATTCAGTCATTAAGATGAAACCAATTAGATTCTAAGGATGTTCCTAATAACTATGCTTTTTTAGTTGGTTGGCTCTCTTGATAGTTTTATTAGCATGCACAATACCTTCATCAAAAGCTTACATCATGGCACATCTTGAATTCAACTAATAATAACAACTACAACAAATCCATATAAAAAGCACACAAGGTCAAGCCTCAATGAAAGCAATTATAATTGAGAAATCCTTAAACCACTCCTACCTACTCTATTACTCTATTATACATGTCTAATACTCTCAATAGATGCAATCCTAATTCCTTTCTTTTCTAAAACTTTTTGAAGTACTTATCATACTTTCTAGCATGCGTCTTTTCTAGATTGAGAAAAATAAAGTGTTCTTCTTGTCTTGTCATAAACTATTCCATTATTTCCTTCAATAATTATATATACTCTTTGAATGATTTTACTAATATAAAATCATTTTATTTTTAAAATATATTAGTCTTATATTGTAATGTGTTCAATTACTCTTAATTATTAGTTTTGTCAATCTTTATATCATTGGGTTATGTTTAGTTGGCAAAGTATATCATTAAGTAAGTTTATTGAGAAATATGGATACAACAGAAAAATGTTCTGATGCATCAAACAGCCCCTTGGTTCAACTATTCATACAAGTGAAGGGATGAGTTTGTTTCATCCTCTTTTAGCAAATAATATCCAATCTAATTGCAAAATCATAAGTTCTAAATTTTTTCATAGGCATGCATGTGGAGTTATGCTTGTTTGGTAATTTAAAGCACCATACGACAATGCATCAAAATTCGTGTGCGTGTTTTGGTTAGTTTTGAGAGGCTATATACATGAGTGCGTGTACACTTAAGTGTTGGGGAAAAGTTTTTATTGTTTATGCTTACATATTCTACAATTCCACAATACTCAAAAGGGCTCAAAAGTGTGATTTGGATTTCATTCTATTTTATGGAAATAGTGCCATTTATTTAAAATAGATTTAGGCTATGTTTGGAAGCATGCTTGTACTTTTTTTACAAATGTGTGCTTCAAAATGTGATCAAGAATTTGACTTACCATGTTTGAAACTATTTTTTATCCTAAAGACTAAAATAATATGAGCAAAAGATAACTTTGTTCTCCCAAAATAACATTAAAAAATATTCACTCGTTTTTTTATCAAAAAAAAATTCAAAAGCTACTTTCATTATCTGCAATACCAATTATTTTATTAGGTGTATTTCAATGTATTCTCTTTAACAAGAATTGTTTACAATACTTTTCAAATCAATTACTTCATTAATCATCCTAAAATTGAGTAGCAATTATACCAAACAAACCCTTAGTTATGAAATTTAAACTTTTTATACTATAATAACTAGTATTAATCTCACAACGTAGAATTAACTACTTTATCTTATATCGGCATTATATTATATCTATTAATAATTCTTTATTTATATATTAATACATTGACATGATTTTCATTTAGCATGTCTCAAATATCCAAATTGATTGTTTCTAAGTTTATTTTCAATTAGTTTTGCATAATCAATCCTTTGAATTTGCTAATTTTAAATCCAATCATTGTGAGAGTAGTCACTCATCTATCTCAACATTCATAGCTTTTAAATACAAATTTTAATTGTATGCTTTGATTTTTCCTAGTCAAGTACCATTTAATATTTTGTCTCATAAAAATATTATAAAATTTGCTTTCAAACTTAAGTGAGATGTTTAAATGTCACAACACACTTGAAGTACACAATCATTTGATCTCACCTACTTTAATCTTATTCTTAGCATCTTCATCAACTCTACTATCATTCTTTAATATTTATGATCCATAATACTAATTTTCAATGTCATTAATTATCTTACCATGATTAAAGTTGCACTCGATGTACTAGTTTCTAGGCCTATAAAAATGAAATTTCTTGGACTTGTAAAGTTTTTCTCCCGAGATTTGGCTTGCTTGGCTTTAGCCATTTTGTACTATTATCAAAGATATTATTATCAACAAAAAGCATAAATTATAGCAGCTCATCTTGCATTTAAATATTAAATGTTTCTATATGACTTAATAAGAAAATTTTCTCTGGTCAATCTTCTTTAAATGTGCAAATAAATCATTGTTATATTATAGATGTCTTTATTTACTTATATATATATATATATATATATATATATATATATATATATATATATATATATATATATATATATATATATATATATATATATATATATATATATATATATATATTCTTTATTAAGTTTTTTCAAAATTTTCTTTTGATATTTTTTGTTGTCTTTTATGAATAAATTAAATTAAGTGAACGTCATCTCTATTTGCCTTAAATTTCTATAAACCTCCTTGGAAGTATATAACATAAGTAATAAACATTATTGATATGAAATCAATTTGATATTGAGATGCATTGGCATCACATCACAATATTTGCTCAACTCTCTCTCATTGTTTCAAAGTATGTCTCAACTTGATTCTCTTATAATTAGTATAATTTGATTTTATTAATTGATATCACAATTATTTTTCTCAAGTCATCCAACATCCTTTTTTGTCTTCAAAATAATATTAACAACTTAATGAGATAAGAAATCCTATTCCTCCATACATTTTTGAACAATTGTGGGATTGCATATGTTCTTTCATGCTTCATCTTCATTGATGTTCATTTGTTTTGATTTTGTGAATATGTTAATAAAAACAAAGATTAATAATTTCTTTCAAACAACTAAGTTTCATTAAATCAATTACCTCATCATAATCTTAACAATAAGCTTATGAAAATAGTTGATTCATGTAGATTTATTGTAATTATTATTGAATGGTGATTTCTTTGATCATCATAATTCATACATTTTATTTGATCTAAATCTTTGATTTTATTTTCTTTTATTTGACAAGTTTATATATGTTTTTCTTCATTTTTAATACATAATTTCGTATAAATCTTCAAAACAACTTCTTAGTATTTTCAGTAATTTTTTTTAGTTTCACATCATGTTAGTTTATTTTTTTCCTAATTCACTTTACTCTTAAAATTCAACGATATTTTATGACAACTTTTTTGCATCGTGTCTTATACTTTATGTTTCTATTACAAGTTCGTTTGCATTATTGGGCATATCTTTTAGATTCTCTAAGCAATTTTTTTAGTTATCTTACAAATTCAAGTAATAACATTATTTATCCTGCATAAGATTTTCTTTCTCATTTATATCTAAAGAAAAGAACTATAAGTTTCTATTTTTGAATAAACTCTTATTTTTGTTCTTATGATCTCGCCAGTATTGACTTGACTTGTTCTTTCTTCTACTAACTTTTAAGTTAAGACATTTAATACAATTATTTGATGTTAAGGGATGAAACACTATCTTAATATGACTTTGTAATCTTTACAGTATTTACGAATTCCTCGTAAAGAAATAACTATATGTATCCTAAAAGATTCACTTTATAAATAATCAAATGCTTATCTTGTTTTCTAAAGAAACCTTTAAATTTAACAAGATATGTCGAAGCAAAGTTTATAATAGTTTCATCTTCTTCATTAGCCTCCTGAAATCCAAAATTGTCGTGATGGTTTTAAAGCTTTTTTTGCTATTTCTTCTGCATGTTTATTTAAGTCTTTGCTATAATAACTTTTTATATATAAAGATCATTTGTATTCTCTCTTTCAAGTCATTCAAAATTTTTTCTTAACACTAGCACTAGTTTTTTATTTCAAGGGGCAAAGGCATTGACAATATTAATGGCTTGTCTTGTTATAACATTTTTTTTTGTTAGAATTCTAGCTCCAATCCCTTAAAATATGCTATATCATGTTTCAAATTTTTATTCAAAATAATAATTCTTAGCTAAACATCAAAGCATAAATTCTAAAATGTTAATTCCATTAACTTTCTCACCTAGCACTTAGTTCTTGAATGCGCATAACATTTGTATTACTATGAATTTTAATGCCCATTAATTCCATTAACTTTCCTATTGAAATAAAATATTTCAAGGTCCTAATCTAATTCTAGCATCTTGGATTAATTTTTATAACTTTATCAATCCCTTTCTCCTCTAAAATTACCCTTGGTTCATCAATCTAACATTTCTTGTTCACTTTTTTTTGTATTTAGGCATCAATTTTAGGAAAAACTTAATGCAACTTACAAAGAAGTTGACATATCAATTTGACAAGTCTTAGGCTGACTATTGGCTACTTAACCCACCACTGGGTTGACTATAACAACTTCGAATTTAAAATTTTTATGAATTTATAAATTTATAGTTGACCAAATGAGTTACAAGTATTGTTTATAATAACAACTTGCAAATAGCTTATTAGTTTATTTGTAGTGTATTTCTTTATATTTATGAACAGAAATTGTCCATGGAGTAAACAAGAGCGGCCGAATATCATCAAGCCAAATGTGTTTGATGGATACCATTGTGCCCTCAGTCTTTACTATAACATATAATACAAGAACAACACGGGCTCGACAACTCCAAGTTTTGTATTCATTACTTGTTTACTTGATGCCTTTAGGCATTCTTTGGTGTATTCGATGGACATGGTGGCAGGGAAGCCGTAGACTTTGTTGTGGAGAAGCTAGGGCAGAATATAATTACTGCTCTTGGAGTGATAAAGATAGAGAATGAAGAACACCGCTTGGAATTGGCAATTAAATCAGGTTATCGATCTACAGATCTGGAGTTCCTGAGTCAGGTTCGAAACTGTTTGCCTAATTGCGTTTGCGTCCTATTTTTAATGCTTGCTTGAATGGTAATGGAGAATTGCTAAGCTATCGTGTGCATCCATGCCCTGATCAGAAACTTAGGGTTACTTTGGCACCTCTTGAAATTAGAATTTTTATTACAATTATGTCATATCAAATAATTTAATAATTCAATTCATTGTTGTTCTTTCAATATATTATTTTAATAATTCAAAGACATTTTTATTCCAACATCTTCAACTTAAATACCTTTTAACAATGTGTTAACAAATACAATCTTTTGATAACACTTAGATTTTGTTTGACATATTGTTTTTAGCTGCACAATCTGAAAAATAAAAAGGTAGGAAAATACAAAAGATAATTTTGTTGCATCATAATAATTCTTAAACCAACCTATCCTTGGGTAATGTAGGGTTTGAGAAGCGGAGCTTGTGCAGCTACTGTCTTGTTGAAGAAGGGAGAATTGCATGCTTCCAATGTTGGTGACTGCAGGGTGGTCATCTGCCGCAATGGAATAGCACATGCCCTTACAGATGATCACCGGCCCGGAAGAGAAGACGAGAAGAATCGAATCGAGAACTCGGTAACCAAGACATCAATGCTTCTAAATCCCATCCCTTAGCTCAAAACATGTCTTGTCAATCATGTTTTCATTACCCTTCAGGGCGGCTATGTCGATTGCAGAGGTGGAGTCTGGAGGGTGCAAGACTCATTAGCCATTTCTAGGGCAATTGGAGATGCCAACATGAAGGAATGGATCATTTCTGAGCCAGAGACGACAAAGCTGGAACTGAAGCAGGACTGTGAGTTCCTCATAATGGCTTCTGACGGCTTATGGGATAAGGTCCCAAGTCATTTGAGTTTTGTTAATGGATCAATGTTTTGGGGTATGGATTCAATACAAAGTTAACTCATCTTCTCTAATGGTTTTGATATGATAGGTTAGCAATCAGGAAGCAGTGGATGTGGTGCTGAAGCAAAGGATTTCTTTGAAGTCTTGCAAAGAACTCCTGGAGATGTCATGCAGCAGGGGAAACATGGATGATATCACTGTTATGGTTGTGGATCTTCAAAGCTTTTGTAAATTTGTGTAATTGAAGAAATCAAGTTTAGGGTTTAGAATTTCTTGTTGAAAACAAAGGTGTTTTCCAAAATTATGGACACCCTTCGTCATTAAGTTGAAAAAATAATGTTGGAATTCGTTGGATTAAATGTAAGCAAACTTCATGGAGAATTTCAATTTATGGAATTATAAATAATGGAATTTTGCTTTCTGTGTTGTTTTATTTGATTGAATGTATTTATTATTTTACTTAATTAAATATATTAATTAAAAAATTATGTTATTTGATATATATATATATTATCACTATATATGTAATATTTTATTTTGCTTATATCACAACAAACATTTAAATCCTTATTTTCAATATTTATTATAATTATCTAAATTTTTAATTTTAAAATACACACACAAACAAATACACACACTTATATATATATATATAATGTAACCAATTTATATATTTAAATATATCATACAAACATTTGATATAGATATATGCATATATATTTCTATCATCTACTCATCATCATTTTGTTATTTATGATTATAAACTCTGGTTTTAATTTTCAAAAATTCATATAATCATCTTGAAAGAACTTAAAAAACCTATTAGGGTCGGTTGATTTTAAAGTTAAAGAATGAGTTTAATAAGAAAAAAAGTTCTTAACAATGATAATTAACATGAATTAAAAAAAAACTTTTTACTAAGAAACAAAACCGAGCCGTTTTAAACAATAGGTTTGTTATAAGGTGTGCCAAACGGACAAAAGATCTGCTGACATTATATATTTACTAAAAATGGGCATCAACCCTTGAAAAAAATCTTTCCTTATTTGTTTTGTCGTACAAACCGATTTCAGCCGGCCACTAAAATAAAAAAAAAACATGTAAAGAAAAAATTGGCTTAATTCGTCTCCTAGCCGTTGCATGTTATTAAGAAATTATAATTCAAAAATTATACATTAACTCTTTTTCAAATAATATTTTAATATATGTATATATGAAACTATTATTTTTTAAATATTAAAGCGGAAAAATGTTGCATATTTTAACGCTTTTAAGGTTATGTTTGTAATGCCAATATTATAGTTTAAAAATAGTTTGGAAAATTAAGTTTGTGATGAAAAGTTTTTTTTTTTATTATTATGTGATATGATTTTTGAAAAATATAAATTTTAGGAAAATCTTTAAAAGCTGATTTCATTTTTAACAAAATATTTCTTCAATTAATTCCTACTTTATTTTACTCGATTGTAGTTAATCATATAAATGAAATTTATTTGTATCTAATAAATGTCATGAATTGATATTATTTAACTGTTATATTGAATAAATCAATTAAATATAAAATTATATGAATCAATTCTTGTACAATTGTTGATGCTATTAATTTTTTTTATTTTTATTTAGGTTTTAATAAAATTGTAAACATTAATTATTTGATTCAATTTAGTTTGGAGTTACATTTTTCTCATATCAAATGTCAAAGATAACAAATAAGAGGTCACATACACCTCAAAAGCCATGATAACGTGGGATAGTAGTAGTTTTCGAATGTCAACACTATTGTGCACCTAAACTACTCTTCTTTAGGTAATAGAAAATCTATGTTGAAGCTATGTAATAAGTGAATAAGAAAATTGTTGACATTGTACGAGCAATCATATTTGTATATATATATATATATAGTTTTTGATAATTTTGGTCAATAATAAAAGGTGCAATAAAGATGATAATAATAAAGTTATGCATCATCAATAAAAAAGATAATTTTTTCTTGAATTTCATTATTAATCGACTTATATTTCATCAATAGATTTATTTTTATTTGAAAGCTAGAGCACAAGCAATTGTCAAAGCTATCATCTGGTATAAAAACTCATGAAAACCTTTGATGTCATATTAAAAAAGAAGGGTTATCATATATATATTCCTTTGGCTCAATCAAAAGAAATGATTGTGGTGAATGGATAGAAAAATGAGAAGAATGTAACAAAAAAGAAGAAAAATAGCTACCAAAGAGAAATAAAGTTTTGACTAAAACAAGATGAAAGAGATGCTACAACAACTTCGACAATTAAAAAAAAAAATTTATTCACTTCTTTGTCAACAACTTATATAAAACACAACAAATGATAAATGTTTATTATCATGTATAATCTTTTAATAAGAAGACATTTCAATACAACATATTGACAATATGCATTCAATTAAGAAAATCATCGTTTCAATTGCTAGCTTACCGTTAATAAAGAGATCAAAAAGCTCACCCACTGATATTTGTTAGCTCAAATCCTCGAAGGCATTCTAGTTGTCAAAAAATGATGCATCAAAGGATTTCCATTGGGCAATCACATAGCAAGGCTTCATTTCATGCGGGTAAACATCGACCTCTTTCATTCAAAAAATGATGACTTGTGATATTTCATATCATGTTGTAACGAGAGAAGTCTTCTTATTAACACTCGAGTAGTTGTAGTATACATCTTAAATGATCATGTATCTACATTTCATATTTATTTTCTTATATAATTTATATTTTTTTAGTTTCTTCATCCATAGAATAAATCCAATGAGCCAATTGCTTTGCATCACCTAAAAAAGGTGTAAACGTAACGCTCTATTTAACAAAAATTTTGCAAAAATATCCCTTTTTATGTAGTTTGCAATAAAAATAAGAATTTAAAAAAAATTAATTTTTTAATTAAAAACAAAGTAAATTTATATTTTTAATGTTTCCTTTTTTTAACCATGTCTCTTCCGTGCAGCTTCAACTCAAAACCTGTTCGTTTAAATTTTAAAATTAATACAAAAATAAAAATTTACCTACAATACTTAGCCGTATATGCGTGACTGTATACCTTCTTTTTTTTATATAATAAATATAAATATCATTATCTTCATAAAAATATTTTAAATTTACTGATAAAAAATTTATCCCACCCACTCTAGGGGAAAAATGATTAAAAAATTATTATTCTTTATTTGTTATATTAAAAATAAAAATATATGTTCCCACTTGCCTAATAACCGTATAGGCGGGAATTATTTTACATTGATAACTGTGCAAAAGTACGACTTTGTGGTGATTCGCTTTTTGTAGAGACGCTTGTCCTATGCCTCTTGCTTACGATCGGTCACTATGGATTCTCCAATAAAAATTTCAAAAGGCTAATCTAGAATTCTGAGTGGCGATAGTGTCGGTGGTCGGCCCTCCTCCCTTGCTGCTCTCCTGATTCCGTTCATCTGCGGATCCTGGTTCAGATCGTCAATGGCACAGTACGAGGACTTCTATGACTGGGAGTTGGTTTACGACCGCGAGACCTCCGATAACCGTAAACTCGTCCAGATTCTTGAGAAGGACACTGCGGACGGACACATCAAATCTGACTACTTCGTCCTCGACTCCGTTGGCCGCATCTGTGTCAATTCTGAAGAGAGTGATAAGATTGGAGGCGATTCTGATGACCCTGCTGTGGTGGAACCTTCTTCCGAGTCCAGATCACTTGAAACCGCAGCAGGTCAGTCGGACATCGTAGAAAGCGAGTGTCGATTTTCCGGTGTTGTTTGCACCGATGAATCATCGGAAGGGGGTTTGTTTCTTGCTATTGAAGAACAACTGGATCGTGGGAGCTTTGGGGATTTGTTGGCGGAGATGGCTTCTGAAGGAACGGATTCAAGTTGTGAGAAATTTGGAGGGGAAAGTGAATGGAATGGTAATCCTGGTGCGCAGGATATAACGATGTCTGTGACCAGCGGTGCGGCTTCCTGTACACAGAATGAAAAGAAGGAGAACTTTTGGCAGAGGAGGCCTTGGGATTTAATCAGGTTTTACCTTGCGGAGAGGCCAGTTTGGTCAGTTTCTATTGCTGCAGCTATGGTGGGGATTGTTATCCTCTCTACGAAATTGCATAGGTCGAAGCGCAAGAATCAGGGCATTCCACTGAGAATTGATGACAAGGTGAAACTGTTGATTACACAGTTCATTGCTTTCTTTTCTGGATCTCCAACATTTATATTTTAACATTGGGTTTTTCTGTTTTTTTTTTTTTTTTTTTTTTATGTTATAGTGTCTTGTTGTGAATTGATAGATTATTTTTTTTTTTGTTAAAATTGCTTAACAGAATTATCAATCTCTTATTGTTAATTTAATAGTCAAAGAATTAAGGACCATGAGGAAATATTGGAAGGAATAATTTAACTCTACCCTTGAAATGTTTCTAATAATCGATTTTTTTGGTGATTGTTAGCATGATGTCCTTGTGTATCTCTCCATGTATAGGGAACAGAATTGCAACAGTTCTTGTTGAAAAGCTTGATTTGAATGATCTCTTTTGTGTTTGACGATCCAAAATTCAATCATGCCTTAATGGGTCTATGTTGACATGACAATACTTGATAGATTGACTTGAGAAAAGGGGCTATATGATAGCTAACTCATGGGGATGACCTATTCTTGCATATCGATAGTGCTTTGAACCTTCAAGGGCTAGTAAGGTGAGAATGCCCATGATAATGCCTCCATTATTCATCTAGGAGTAGCATGGTTAAAGAAGTATCGAATGATATCCAAAATAGCGATGCCATTGTTCCATGACTTGCAAAAACACCACTAGAAAAATTGATGGCATTAGGCAATTTGCCACGCCATTGTCGACAGCATTCACAATATTATGACATTTGTGGCTCATTTCTTGTGATTCATATTTATCATATGAGTTTTTGTATGTCTCATCAAGTTGTAGTGGATGTTTGTGCTACAAGTGAGGAATAAAGAGATCCTTTACAGTAGGCTTAGAGATCGGCATCAAATACCGAATATTGTCATTGTTCCATCACATTATTCTACAAGCAACACCCTCAACTTCAATATGAGAGTATTTGAGAGCCTTTAAAACCATTATTGGATTCGGTTTTGGTTCTTTTAGTGAGGTTTACATTTTATTCACATCACAAAGGCCACATTTACACTCATTGCTCCTAAATTTGACACTTGTTTTTTTTTTTTTGCATTTAAGGGTTTTCCATATAAAATCATGTTTTTATTTATTTTGCTATCATTATCTCTAAATTGATACTTGCAATTATAAACATCCTATTCTCCTGACCTTTGCTTAACGTGAGTAAATCCTTGCTATTTTTTTGGTTTTGATCTCTTTTCAAAATTTTGTGTCGATATCTATAGGAAATTGCACACATATTGAAAAACACTAAGGGAAGGCAAGCCCCAACAATAATTTGGGAATTCGTTGCTCACTTCGAGGCTTTAGTTGAACCCAACCCTTGATCATTTTTTACAACTTATGTGGCTACAATTGGAGCTATTTAAGATAATCCCTAAAATGATTGTAGAGTAGCTATGGGTATCATTACATGTTTTCTCCATCATTGATTCTTTGTCCTTGTTGGGTCGATCCCCTGTTAACACTTAAACATAGCCATACAAAGTCCAAATTGGAGTTGAAGTTGAAGAATCGACTCTTTGAGATGGCGCACGAAGATTTTTTTGTTACAATTTTTCATCATGTCTTTTGTCAACAATTTTGTTTGGTAACTTTTCATTAGAATTTGTGGGAGGAGATTTTTACCAAAGTAACACTCCCCTTCATAACTATGTTCCTTAGTGCATGGGATCTAGTCAGCAAATGCTTACTATTTATGTCATTATATCGATGCACATGGTGTCATGCATCCTCACTTATTGGTACTGTTGTGAAGTTGGATTGAAGATCAGTTGAAAATCAAATCAGCTTTTGGCTCAAATCAAAATTAGATCTCCTATAAGCCATTTGAAAATGATCTAGTTTGGATCGAAATATTTTGAGTTAATTATGAGCAAGTGTAGATTAGATTAACCAAACTTGAAATTGAATCAAGATGACTACTTTTTGTGCATTAGTTTATGTATTTGTTATTATAAGAAGATATAAGCATATAAATAAATTAAAGAGTCTTGTACAATCAATGAGTGAATGTGCAAATACACATATGCCCAAAAGATTAGTTGAAAACATTTAATTGAAAGTTAGATTAGTTTGACTAAGATTGCATTTGAATTGATATTTAATGAGTTAGACTTACATAAATTAAGATGGAATAAAGCTCTCCTCCAAATCTTGAATCAGATTGAGAGCAAAGTGAAATGTTTCATTTTGATCTTGAGCCAGGTTGGATCAGCTTGAGATATTATGACTAACAATCTTGGATGCAAGCTCTTTACCTCTCTATTGAATGGGTCTTGCCTTGGGATTTTTTTTGGATGCTCTTGCCAATATCCACTTACATCTTCATTACTTGAGAAGTGCTTTCAAGTAGGGTTTGTTGTTGTTGGCAACCCAAGAAGCATGTTTAGCACCTATTTGCCATCCATCACGAGGTGATGATGAACTTTGGGAGGTCGAGCCGATGAACCTGGTGATCATTGTGATGGTCGTTATAAGTGTATTTTATCATGATGTTCTAAAAATATTCTTCTCCAAGTTATCATCATCTACCTTATAAGAGTTTTGTTCAACACTGATTAAGGTACAATCAAGTTTGTACCCACATGGCTCATTATATTTACTAGGCCAATAGCTTGGGACTTCTTGAGTTCTATTGAGAATTTGCTTCTTGTTGTGCACTTGGTATGTTAGATAGCAAACACAACTTGTGGCTAGAGAATCTCACCAATTTTGTGATTAGTACTCTTTGAAGTATCATTAAAAGTTCACAAACTTTCTTAGTTTGTTTGATTTGTTGATTCTAGTCCAATACTCATTAATATATATTTGGAGTCTTTCTTTTGCTTTTCCTTTGACCTGCTACATGCCTTGACACTTTTGAGTTCTATTGAAATCTTCTTCTCGATTCCCATTTGACATACGAAACTTAGTGCCTAGAGATCAAAAGTCTAACTCATGTTTTAGCATGTGAATGCTTTAGTACTCAATTTTTGTCGAATTCTATTAAGGGTTCACAAACTCTTGTAGTTCATTTGACTTATTTAATCTCATTTGATACTCAAAGAGGTATATCTTAGTGTCAACTTCTCATGTTCACTTGAATTTTGGACCCATAGCTTGATAATTGTTGAGGTTCTATTAAGAGTTTGCCTTAAACTGTTAACTCAATTTGTAGAACACTCTATCCTTTCCATAGCTTACTTAAGCTATCAAAGACTCAAGTAGTGGTTTGATTATCTTGCCACTTTGGTGCTATATACTCTTCAAAGTATTATTGAAGGTTCATGACCTATAGTAGTTCACTTGACTTGCCATGTCTATCTTATATTCATGGAGATTCAACAAAAAGCTGATCTTTTATATCTAATTTTATCTTCTTGGCCTATAACTTGGTATTTATTGAGATTTATTGGAGAATATCTTTCATTGTTCGCTCGACCTATTAAACACTTTATCTTGCCGTTGGCTAGAAAATTGACCAAAATCTTGATTTATACTTTGTGCATCTAGCCATTTTCATACTTGTTATTTGTTAAGGTTAAACTCAGGTGTAGGACTACTCGGGGATTTATTTGACTTATCATGAAAGCCTGTTGGGATGACTCAAATCTCTTCATTCATCATAGGTTGTCTAAAAAGAAGTAACATTTCATTTACATGATTACAATTAACTAATTAAAGGAGAAGAGGTACATGATTTACGATTATTTAAATCTTATAGTGTTCCTTATATGCATATAGGTAGTCATTATGAATATACTTCACAAGGCTTAGTTTTATAACCTTGCCCATGTTCATATCTTGAACTTGGCAGATAATGATATTCTTATTTAAAAGTTCAACCAAGATAGTGCAGATCCTTCCAAGAAGCATAGAACTTTTTTTGTAATCGAATTAGTCAAACATCTTTACCTCGATGAGAGCATCTCGCTCCAAAATCCATCTAGCTATTATGCAATCACTCAACTCCCGACTAATTATTGGGAATGGCTGTTAACACTTGATGACCACTGGCAAATTCTAGCCACTATAGCTACTCATGCTTAAGATGATGCCTTTAGCTTAGCCATTTTCTTCTTTTTCATCTTCTCATTCTCCTTAATATTAACTTAGTTTTGGGGATTTGATACGTTGCTACTTCTTAAGCTTTTGAAGCTTTTTGGACTTCTTATCCTTTCTCTTATAGTTGTTGATCATTGACCAATACATCAGTACAATTGATATTGAGAATCAGTTGACATTCCTTCTCAAATATCATTTGCATTTGGATGCCTTGGACATGAGATATTCCCTAGTTGAAGTTGGCAAGGGTTATTATGAACATTTTTGTCATCTTCAAATTCATAAATGTGGTGGGCATCTCTTTAGAGAACAATGGATTGTCCTTGTTGCACACCTTATGAATGAGACATTTTTGTCTGCAATGTTATGCACAATATTTTGTCGTACGGTGCACTATGTGCTCTAATGATAATACACCTTTATAATATGACCTGTAACATAACTTAATATCTATAACCAACCTCTAGGCATAAAATTCTCCCATCTGTTGATAGATCATTGCTAGATAGCTATGCTTTATGGTGAGTTAATCTCTTTTTTCAATCTTCCACGTCTTCATGTGCTACGTGCTAGTGTTTTTTTGTATATAATCTAATTAAAATAATATAATAAATGTCCTCCAATGACACTTCTCCTTCATCTATCTCTGTCTTAATATGAAGTTGTTTGAATTGAATATGTTTCATCGTCGAGCAAGATATGTGATTTTTTGCAAGTTAGATTGCACATTGATTATCATTGAATAAGATGCTGTTGTCATGCTCTTTCTCAATTTCTTTCATAAGAAATTTGGGCTAGATCACCTGCATGCTAACATCTGAAGTGGCAATATATTAAGCTCTCGTGGTTGAGAAAGCCACACACTTTTGAAGTCATAATTTCCATCTTATTGTCATGCTATCAATAATAAATATTTGCTTTGAGATACTCTTTTCATTATGCATGTCTCTTTTTAAGTTGCAATCAATATGCACTTGTAATATTTCATCATTTATTTTGAAGCTTAGTACCATATATGATGTTCTTCTTATAACATAGAATCTGCTTCATTATTTCCTAGTGTTTCCAATTAGATTAGTCACATAATGGCTAACAAGTCCCATTACATTTGAAATGCCTATCATTTTGTAAATCATGGCTCATATAAGGCTTTTTACAATTGACTTGTATAGTTTTGTACTCCCTTTTTTCTAATGTGCATAACTAAACTTGACTTAATTTGTAATAACTCTCTCTAATAGAGAGTCCTAAATCTACTATTTGAAATTCAAACTCATCAATGACTTTCTACATGCACTTGTATTATGATAATGAATGATTCTTTATATTTGTTCTTTGTGACCTTTCTTTTAGCATTTAGATCTTTCATTTACTCCAGCTAACTGTTCATTTGCATGCTTGATCAATGGAGTAGAAGGATGTAATAGTCGTCGAAGCTTTTGTGTTCATGGCAATGATTCATAATAAAACTTGTGTAATTATCGATACAAATGAACATATCAATCTATTCATACCATTTTCTGTGAGTTTGTTTCATGTTTTGTAGGTTTCTCTTGAGCTTGCATGATTTCTCCTTAAGGACTTGGAAAACTTCATGCATCATGAAATGTATTCTCTTTCCAATCACTTAGAGAAATGAGATATTCAAATCAACTTGTTTCAAGCGAAAATCCTTTATCATAATAATGCTCATATGTTGTATGATAGTTTGTCAATGAATGAAAATATTATATCATAGTCAATACCTTTTGCTGAAGATTCTTGATCACAAGCCCCATCTTTTACCTCTTCTACTACTTCCGTTTGTATATACATCAATTTATGTACATTCTTTCTCGCTTTAAAAAATGTTGTCTCTTGAATTTATTGTTTTTCATGATCTTCAAAGTAACATTCGAGATGATTACCTATGAACAAATCTCTTTTCATCCACTTTCAGAAATGATCATTAGCAAACACAAATAAAAAAGTTGTAAACATGCCAAAAAGCATAAAAGGAAAGGCCTAAGTTTTTAAATTGAAAACCTGTACTCTAGTTAAAAATGCATGGTCATACTTTGAAGGATTTTCAAGATAACTTGAAAAAAAATTATAGGAGAATACAAGCTTCTCCTTCTTGGTTGGCATCAAATTTTTTAAAGTCTATCAATAGCTCTCGATGGAGGAGAACAATTGTCATTTTATTTTAGGATCCTCATTCCATCTTATAAAATCAATTGAAATTCTCGTTTATTAAGACTTTCCTATACTGTCATATTTTCGGTTGATAAGTCACCTTCATTTTCTGAAATCACATTTAATGACATATTTGCTTATTTCCCTACATTTATTGATGTTATGTTAGTCACCTTGTATGGTTAGATCATAATATAATTCTTCAATAAAAAACTGTCATTGATGGTTTGTGTCTCATGGCTAAGGCATCTTGTCTATGATGTTATAAGTCATAATATGGTTTGTGGTACAAGCTGACATATAGGTTTGGTTGAGTCCATGTGAGCCTCTATACCCGTAATTAGATTTCACATCTTAACTCGAGCAAAACGCTCAACTTTCACCTAAGGGTATTGGAAAGCCTCTAACTCTTAATGGGTTTTTTGCATAAAATTGCGTTCAGTCCTATCTCTCTCTCTCTCTCTCTCTTTCTCTAATAACGAACTTGGGAAACATTTACTCTTTTGCACTCCTATAGCTTGAGAAATCACTCGAGTAAATCACTCTCATCTCCACTCTTGCTCATATTAGCAAGAAATTAAAATGTGTGCCTCCAATTATTTTTCATTTATATTCTTTACGCTTGTGACATTGATTAAACAAACTACTTTGAAGGGCGAAATATAATACCTTGAGATTAAAAAGCATCAGCATAAGCTTCTATGAATGATATGGCATACATATTTGTTGCTCTTAATTGCTTTATTTGTTGGTACAAATATGCTGAATTGATAGAATTTAGTGTTTCAATCTGTTAGTTTCCCACAAGAAATAGTCTTGATACGATTACACAGAAACCCACTTGTCATACTTCATCATATCATTTTTATTGGTTAGTATTTATTAAATTAATTATTTTGATGTAAAGAATTGAAGTAATATAGTTTTGTTTGTATAGAATGATCTTGCTACCTAGTTAGAAACGCTATAAACTAAACCTTTCATGCCCTATCAAAACAAAGTGCTGCTCTATTTTTTGTCTGAAATCTAGTCTTTGCTTCCAATAGAACGTATCCCAGCTTGCAACCAGTGCCATGCACCTCAACGATGCAGTGTCGGTGGTTCGTCGCATCCCAATCGTTCGACCATTTCTCTCAGGTGGTAATGGAACCCAATGGGCTGCTCTGCCTATTAGATAAGTGCAGGAAATGTTCAGATAGGTGTTGTGCTGGTCTTCTCTTTTGTGAAGACAATGATACATCATATCAGGCATTATCTTCCTATGTTTTACAGTCTGGAAGTGACAGCTTTTTGCTATTTGAACAAGAATTCTATCACTTCATTTTATTTGTCTTTGTTATCACTAGATTTCTTGCTGACATTTTATTTATTTAGTTCGTTATGCTCATGGACATCACTTCTGCCTTTTAATGCAAGAAAAAAAAAAGCAAAAAATTATTTTTCTTTGCCTGATGCATTCTTGGTTAAGTTGGTCATGGACAGTGAAATCTTTATAAGCTGAAAGATATAGTGGCTTAGTTAAGTTGGTCATGGCTAAATACTTGATCTATTCTTAATCATTATATATATATATATATATCCACGACTGTAACGACTAGGCCAGAGAGACCAGCAATCGTAAATTACCCGTCTCTATTCTTTCTCTTGGCTTCCATCGTTTGCCTCCTTCGACCTTCTTCCTTCCCTGTTTCCAATAGAGGTCTCCCAAAATGAGAACTCCAATTCCCTCATGCTCAACCCTCTTAGGGCTTCTCCTAATCTCCTCCCGCCTTCTCTCTTTCGCTGGGTCTCAACCCTCCGATCTCCTTTCAGTCTACGAAATGCTCGAGAAGTTCAATTTTCCCAAAGGGATCCTCCCCGAGGGAGTCGAGAGCTACTTGTTGAGGAAAGACGGAAGCTTTGATGTCTACCTCGGCAAAAACTGCGATCTGAAGGTGGCCGGAAACTACTTCTTGAGATACAGCAGGAAGGTCTCCGGCAAGGTGGAGACCGGAAGTTTGAAGAGCTTGAGCGGGGTTCGCGTCAAGATCGTCTTCTTGTGGTTCGGCATCGGCCAAGTGCTCAGGAGCGGCGACGAGCTCAGATTCCATGTTGGGCCGTTCTCTGCTTCTTTCCCTGTCTCCAGCTTTGACGAGTGCCCTCGGTGCCCAAGCTTGTTTAGTTCTCTCGTTCAAAGCTTGTGATCTCTGCGTTGAGTTAAATTTGTTGTCCATGGGATCACCAAGTAAACAATTTTACTTGGTCACTTCCCATGGAGCCATGCTGCTTGCAATCCTTTTCAAATAAATCTGCTTCATTTGGGAAATTAGTGAATTTTTTTATCTACTAGCTTGAAATTTATGTTTTGTTTCATAAACATAAAAGATAAAAAAAAAAAAAATTGAAATTAGTGAAGAGAAAATTGTTAGAAATTTGAATTTATTCTAATATATGATAAGAATTATTCAATAAAAATTTAATTGTAAATCTTCAAGAAACAGGATCCACCTCTCTAATACCATGGATCATTTTCCAAATTTTCAAGAAGACAAATGCAATAAGTAATCCTAGCTAATTAAAAGCCAAATATATCTAAATTCTTAGCTATTTAAAATTAAATCGGCATTGAAACTCGAATCGATATGTTCAAACCTTGAATATATTTGAATTTAATAATAAAATGTTTAATAATTTTTTATTTTATGATTATTATAATCTAATTAAAACATATTAAAAAATTGTTGACAATGCACAATCGGGTTTACTTTAGCCCATTGTAATATTAAAAGAAGTCCTGGGAGTACAACATAATGCGTCATCCCAAAGAGGACAAATAAAAATCATTTAAAATTCTCATAATATTATGAGGAGCATAAGAATGAATTATTCTATTCATTATTGAGAATATATCATAATGTATTTGCGAGATGTTATATTTTTCAGATGTAAATATATTTTTTAAAAATAAAATCGACTTGAATTAGAATGAGATAGTTCAAATGAATAGTACTCCATATAATACGAGAGATGGAGACTAAAATATTGAAATATCCTAACACAACTATTAGGGTATAAGAAAATTTTGTTATATATTAAAGGAAAGACATTGGTATATATATGAGATATTATGATTGTGAACTATAAAAGCATATTTTGGAGATAAAATTTATTTGTGTTGGAATGAAATAGTTTGAAGGGATGATATCTCTAAGTAGTAAAATTTAGATGTTACACTTATACTCATTTTAGTCGTCATAAAATGACTTTTAAGTCTTCTATAAACTTATCTAACTCTCATGAAACACTCATGAGATATTATTTTCTTTCATAAAGGTTAAACATTACTCTACAATATTTTCTCATTTTCCAATAAGTCAAACCTTTTGAGAACTTTAATTGATTCATCGAGTACACCTCTCGAGACCATAATTTATAACGAGACTCCTCTAGTACTAGAGCTATCCTGAATAATTTTGTCAAGATATTTTCTCGCTACACAAGGGTCTTTGTTATATTCAATGTCTCTAAAAAAATCTTCAAGTAAAAAAAAAAATGTTCTTGAAACCACCCAAAGTCAACCAAGCATCTCTAGAGAACAATATCTCGATGCCTTGTTCTTCATCCTTAAGACTCCTCATTGTCAACATCTTCCTTTCTAATTATTTCCCAAGCTTCTTGAGATTTTTCTCAAGAATCTCCACAATAAAAAAATAATAAAAATAGTTTAAGTTAATATTATAGTTAAAAAATACTCTATACTTTAACATTATCGCCATTCACAATTGTCTTTGTTTACATATAAAACCATGAATTGCATATAAAAATATGTATTTATTCTAATGATATATTAGTTTTTCTTATTTAACCCAAATAGACACTCAAAAGAGTAATATTACTTGCACTCAAGACTAAGGCAAAGTCGTTAAGGGAAAACTTAAAACATTTCTCTTTCCATTTCAATTAAATTTTATATAAGCCAATACATTCTCAGCATATCTATCTTTTCTATAATTTGTATTAAGCTACTTTTTAAAAAATAAATATATTTCATGTATTTATCAAATCAACAGTCACAAAAAAATTTCACAATATTTAACTAACAAATTAAATTCAAAAAAACATTTATTTTTTTCTTCCTTTAAAGGAAATATTTTTTGCCAATCTCGTCATAAAGTTCTAGAAGCAGCCAAAAGTTTCTATTTATACCTTGCGTATTCATAAAGTGCATAAATTACGGAATAGCCCTCTAAGAGCCAACTTCGCGTACCGATTCCGAGGGCCTTTCGGTAAAACACTTCCCCATTTAACCTATCGCTCTGGAACATCAGCTCTCTCTTGTTCCATCATTCGAGCGCTCGCATTTTGCCCTTTTACTGACGGAGAGCAAGCCAGAAAGAAGATAAAAGGAGCGCTTCTCATTCTCTCTGCATCTCCATATATTTCTCTTTGGAGTATTTCCTCGAACAGTTGTCTAGCAGCTTTTCGTTGCAGATCGAGGTATGTTCGACAACTCCCTTCCAGTAATTCGGCTTCCTTCTTCTTCTCCTCCGTTGCGATTCAAACGTCATGAGAACTTATTTCTCTGTAGAAATTTTGAGTTTGCAGATATATTTGCTATACTGTCTTGGTTTTCAAATTATTTGTTTGATTAGTTTTTAAATAAATCGAGGCACAGCCAAGCACGAGGAATCAAATCCTGTTGTTTTAGCTAAGATCCATTAACGATGCTTTCGCAATTATATCAAATTGCTTTATACAATGCGGCAAATCGTTTTATTTCAATCGTTCAATATTACTACAAGTTTGGATTATCTATCCATCTATATATTTCTTTATATAATTTAGTATAGTTTTTTTAATTTAAATATTTTTTGTAGAGTTTTTGGTAAAAAATCAAGGTATTGAGGAATTGAGGGGCATATTTCTAATGTTTTGTAAGTGAGAAACAAAAATTACTCAAAACTATATTAATATATTTTAAAAATAATTTATTTTTAATTTAGTTTTGTTACTTTTATTCTTATTGCCTGAATATTCTCTTATCAAATAATATACTTAATTATTAGTTTTAGAAATTAAAATGAATATTTAATAATATTTTTGGCAAAAGTAAGTTTAACCGAGTTTTAATAATATTTAATAATATTTCTTACAGCTAACAGAATGAGTTTTAAGCATTTGACATGCTTCATTTGTTGACCAGCCAGCATAAGTATACTTAATATATAATTATTTTAAACTTTTTAAATTTTTTATTGCTTGTATAATTTAATCAACTAAGTATTTCATCTGTTTTTCATTCGGCTTCTTTGATTTTGTTGCTTTGTGCACATTTATTAGAGAAATGCTTTGCAAGTTTGTCTTATGCATATAATTGCAACATAATGATATTTATCAATATAATAATAATTTTGAATAATTTGATAATATGTGATTCCATCATATGTACATATAATATAATCAATAATGAGCATAAAGGAATAAATACTTCATCATTTGCATGCCTTTATAGAAAATTACTATAATTTTGTGTCTATAATTATGGACATCTAAGATTTAATAATCTAATTTCATAAATAAAGTTTTAAAAGAAATTTTTATTGATAATTTTAATGAAAATTTACATATATGAGGAGCCTTTTAATAATAAAGCCTAAATAAATCTTATTTTGTATTTCAATAATTTCACTTTTTAGTTATCTTTGTTCTTTTGAATTTTGACAATATCATTTAAGTTTAAGAAATAGAAAGAATGTTATGAAATAGATTGAGTTATTATTTATTTACATTTTTTAAGGGTATGATATGCTTAAGAAGAGGTTAAAAATTTATTATCAAAATAATCTTTTTTGTTATCCTTAATATTATCATTATTAATTAGTGATTCTTCAAATAATTTGATATCAACAATACGTTATTGTAATATCACCTTATTGAAGATGTTTATATTGTTCAATCTTATTATTTTATAGACCCCAATTGATGATCTTAGCTTACAAATTTCATGATTATTTTATATAAAAAATTTGTCGATGATTTTTTGAACTTTTATTATGTACTTCTAATTTTGACCAAATGTTAATATTGTATATCTTAAGTGATATTGTTGTTTTATGTAATGTTTTTAAATATTTTGAACATTTATTTTAAGTATATGTCTAAAAAATATTATTAAAAAATAATTATTTTATTAAAAATTGACATCAATATATCACTTATATTTAAATGATTTTTAGATATTGATCATTTTATTGTTAAAAATAAGAATAAAAGAGATTTCAAATATTATTATTTTAACCAATAAAGAAGTATATAGCTTATAGATAATATCAATATCTTTATAATATTGAAATTTAGGTATACATATGATCCATCAAATAATCAATCAAAAGCATTTTTATTTTTTTGTCAAGGTGAGTTGTGTATCTATTTCATGAATTTTGTGTCAACTTTTAAATTTATGTTATTTTAACAAAAATCTATCATCAATATAATTGTAATTTTTTTTAAATCATTATTGATTAACATGATATATCAATTTATTATTGTATGCTTTTTCAAATTTTCATTATCTTAATATCATTTGGAATGACATGTCATTTCTAGGACAAAAATTCAATAAAAATTATTCATGACAAAGCAAAATTAACAACTAAAAATTCACAAATAACCAAAATTATTTCTTTTTTCATCAAATAAGATTAGAGCATAGGCACTTCTCATCAGAGAGAAATTTCATTCAATTAGTAAAATATTATTTTTTTGGTGCTATAAATCATACTTCAATTTTTTTAAAAAAATTCTTTTAAAAAACATTTTTTTCTCATTATTTTCAATGATCCCTAAAAATTTTTATTATGAGGTCAAAATATTTGATATTATTATATATGATAAATTATGATTTTTTAAATTTATAAATATCATTTCAGATGTTAATCTTAATTTTGAATGTTTTAAAGAAACAAAATTTAGCATATTGTTTCATGAATATGACAAATGTCAAAGAATACAATTGAATAAATAATTATTTATCCATCTCATGAATGGGATATTTATAGATTAAAGTGATGTATGTTTTTTTTTTATTAATTAACTTAATATTTGACACTATTAAATAAAAAATGTGTAAATTTGCATAAAATATCTTATGATTAACCAAAGTAATTTTATGTTTGATTAGATATGATCCTTGTTTACATAAGCTGTCGCACATTGTTCTTCTTTCATTCAAAATTATTAATCTCAATTATTAATTAATTATGTTGATTTACATTATTTACAAGCATCACTCACTTCTTTCTTGAAAATAAGCTAAATATTATTTTCTTTTAAATTCTTATTTAATAAAATTTCAACTAGTTTTAAGCAAAGAATATATGCTGATCGATCTTTCATATCTTTGTACAGCAAAGGCTCCCTGTCTTCGCCTACATAAACTACACAAAACAATAAAAAATTTCTCTCGTATTTCATTTCGTTCTAATTTATTCAGCCTGAAACTGATCTCATTCTGCAAATGTTCCATTAATGAATCGAAGGAAACTCCTGAGAGGAGAAGGGGAAGCGTATGGAAGGTGGAAAGAACGAACTACGCAGCGAGGGAAGGAAGAAGGCGTGGAACGACGTTGAAAACATGGTGGAATGCCGAGGAGAAGGGATGGATGGTGATTCTTACTGCGTCGCCGTGGATGTTGACGCCGACGATGGGATGCGGAAGCCGCTGCTCTTGCTGAAGCGCGACAAGAATACTACCTCCCAAATTGCTGTCGTCGGCGCCAACCTTTGCCCCATCGAGAGCTTAGACTACGAGTCAATATCATTCGTTGATTTCTATGCATTCTGATTACGCATTTTATTCCATCGACCTTTCTTACAATGGTGCGTTTTGTTGTTAGGATTGTGGAGAATGATTTGCTTAAGGAGGACTGGAGATCGATGGACAGGGTTCAGATTTTTCATTACGTTGTTTTGAAGTGGACGCTTGCTCTGATGATAGGCCTGGGCACTGGGATTGTTGGATTCTTCAACAATCTCGCAGTTGAGAATATTGCTGGATTTAAATTGTTGCTGACGAGTAATCTCATGCTTGAGCGGAGGTAAAGCATGGATGCGTATCGAACTTTTCTTTTTCTTGTGGATCATATCTTACATTCTTGAATATCTTCAGTGTTTGCAAATTTTGTAGGTCCCAATTCTAAGGGAAAATGAGCAAAAGGCACAAACTCGAATGTTTATGAACCGTGAATCAATAAAACCTCAGAGGAATTATGTTTCACCATCCCTAAATTAAAAATTAGAAGAATATATACCATTTTCAGGTTTTGTATTATATTTTCGCTTCAATAATCCATAGATCTCAATCCATTGAAACAGAAATCTACAACTAGCATGTTTCTTGGACAAGCAAAATTAGAAATCAGAGACTTCAATTTCTCTTCTTTTTTGGGCATTCCGTCGCATATTATCGCATTCATATGATACTGATAGAGCATAAGTTTGTAAAATTTATCTTACCAATTGGACATCTTCTATCACGTCAATGAGTGAAGTTTTTCATTATCAAACGAGCTTTTCCATTGATAAAATTTATGGCACTCTAAGTTTCTCGGCACATGATCTTCATCAGCAGAGTTACTAGCTGAAATCTTATATTAGATTGTTTCTGAATGCATTTATTTGGAATCATTATGCTCTTGTTCGATGCTCATTCTTCTCTAGTACCTAAGTTTATTGATTGTATCAGTATCTTTGGTGTTCCTTTTTCTTTCATTATTCAAAGCATGAAAAGTATGAATTTATTATACAAATGTGTTTACAACTATGCATTCTATTTTGCTAAAGTAATGCATGAAGCTTAAGTATGCTATACTATAAAATATGGTTTAGTCAAAGAAACAGTTCTGATTGTGTTTCCCGTGCAGGTACTTTCAGGCATTTGCTGCTTATGCTGGTTGTAATCTAATTTTGGCCGTTGCTGCTTCTGCCCTTTGTACATACATTGGTCCTGCTGCAGCTGGTTCTGGTATTCCTGAAGTTAAAGCATACCTTAATGGCATTGATGCGCCCTCGATTTTAGCTCCTTGTACGCTGCTTGTAAAGGTAAACAAATTGTTCAAACTGGTTTTATTTTTTATTTTACTCCTGACAAAAGATATAAGTACCTCAACGTCTTATAGCCTATTTTACTTCATAACTAAAACATAAAAAGATTTTAATTTCACAATTGTTATCCTAAATTTTTTCAAACTTCCTTCTCTAGCTACTGATCTAAGCTACTTTAATATCTAATTCTGCACAAGTAGAATTTCTTCTATAGCGTTTTAAGCACTGGTGAACAAGGAGTGGCTTGGACTGCAGAGTCGATTTCATGCTAGGTCAACAAATTTCAAGTTGGATGAATTACAGAGAGTGAGAACTGTCTACAGTGAACTGAGTGGTACACAGGATCTCATCCCCAGAGGAAATAAGTAGTACACTACTTCAATAATCCACTAAGCATACCACAAATGAAACCACCAAACTCAATTATAGTAAAAAATATCCATATGGCAGCAAAGTTGGCACCTCAAAAAAATCAAATTAGGGCATAAACACCATACCATCAAGCTCAATTCATAGCTATGAGTAAAAAGAACTTGAATTAGTAAAGAAGAACAATTTATAGTCAATTTAACCAAAAACATGCACAAGATCAATAGCAAAAACAAATGATACAATTCTATGGTTATTAAGATGGCACAATTACGTGGTTAATCTGAGCACATCAAGGGCTAAAAAAGTCTGCAACAAGCGTCAAGATGGAATCAAATACCAAGCAACCTAGATAAATAAACCTCATCTTAACTAATTTCAATCTCTCAAAAAACTTAGGCTAATCTCAAAAGCTTGTAGAGATAGCCAAACATATATAAATAGTCTTGGAACAAACTATAACCATGCCCCTCATGAAAGAAAAACTGGGGAGCAAAATTGCTAAAGGTTATAAACAAAATATAATTTCCATATTCCATTTGTGCAAGGCTGTATGTTTAGTTTGCAAAGTTTAAACTCATAATTAGGATGAGTGTTATAGAGATAAGAATGTTACAATAGATTAGTGACTATACTAAAATGATATGTTTAAAAATGAGTGAATACAATAGAAGGTTGATATAGCAAAGAAGAATAATCTTAGGAAGAAATGACGTAAATGTTTGGATATGTTAATTATAAGCCACTTAATGTTTCTTCTAAATGGTGTTTATTGAAATTTTTTCTTGGGAATTGTGGAAGTTAAAGGCAAAAAAAATGTGAGAAAATGACTGTTAAGAAAGGCTAGAATACTTCAATATCAAGAAGGAAATGATAATTCACTTAACCAATCCAATAACACTCTTTATCATAGGATGTACTTAACTAATCTGATAGCACTCTATCATGTTTTAGTTTATTTAAGTAATATTAACTTCAATTTTTTTATTCAAAAAAATATTTTTAAAACAAATTTGTTTTACTTTCTTATTTTTTTTAAAAACTTCTTAACATTTGGCTAAGCCTAACATGAAAATGGACTATAACTCATACCCTTGTCAACCTAAGGTAAGAGTGGAGTTCCTCTCCTCTTTTCTTTCTCTTTTTTTTTTCAAAAATATTTTCTTATTTTCAAAATATTTTTTGCTCATTAGTTATCTCACAATACATGTTTTTGTGATTGATTACTAGCATGTATAATAGTAATTGAATTTAGATTACATAATATTATATGTATTTTTATTGTATTATAGTAATGAACGATTTTTTTTTCTTAAAGTCATAGTATTTAAAGCCTTTATCATATCTATTGCCTCAACACCTGCCAAAAAAATATGCGAACACACATAACCATACATGTTCACATCTCAATGGCAGTCCTTGCTATATTAGTTACCTCTTAGATGAGGTGATACCCTATCAAATACAGTTGCTAGGGAATACAAAATATACACTTTTATTTGTTTACTATTTTATTTGAGCATATGCCATCGGTTATTACGAGCTTAATGGCTTGGATGGTTGACAGTGTGTACCGTAAGTAGCCATTGTTACTTTATTGTTGGCCTTTTGGAGTGACTTAGAGATTGAAGTAGTTAAATTTATAGTGTAAAATAATGTATTGTGTATTTGTATGTGTGTATGTACATACACCATTGTGTATATGGTTTGAAGTTAATGTTTCATACATTCTAATGATAAGGTTTGTATTTAAAATTTCTAATGTTGCCTTAATAGCTTTGGTCTTAGGCCAAATCATGTATAGAAACACAAGACTCACCTCTTTTTGTCTCAGTTTGAGCTATAATGTGGTCATTGATCTTAGCATCTATATTAATTATCTCCCATTTATGCCAAAAGCTACTTGAACAATAACAATAACAATAACAAGTTAAGTCTCACTAGATTAGGTTGACTACATGAATTCTCTAAAGTTTTTATACTCTATCTACCAATTCTTCATTTATATCCAATCATAAGTTCTTTTTCAGAATTTCTTATCACATTTGTTTGATCTATGTTTTCCACTATTCATATGGAGAAAACTCAAACAACTTATATTTTCTGACATGGGAATTAAGTTGATGCAAAAAATCCCTTGTGCATATTTTTAATTTGTAACTGTCAAAAGCTGTCATTTTCAGCTGATGCAAACCTTGATGAGCTTAAGCATGACATTGAATGCTGGCATTTAAAATTGGTATGAAAGATTTAACCTTATGTCCAAGATCAACTCTATAGAGTGAATACCTCAACCGAGCCTTGTTTGATTTACAATGTGGAGCAATGCATAGTTATTTGCCAGAATAAGATAAAACTGCTTCATAGAAATGAATGAAGAACTTAAGCTCTTGGATTAACAAATGTAGATCTTTTGCAGTGTTCATTCGTTTTAGTACACTTTGACTTGAAACTTCTGTTATTGCAAAGTAGGACTCCTAACATGCCCATTTATCACCAGCCTTAGTTGTGCTACCCACAATGGCATAGGATTCTTGAGAAATCCATGCTCCTATATGGAACATGACCTGCTGATTCTTTTTCATGTTGCCAACCCATGTTTTTGACCTCTACCAAAAAGTAAAGTTGTTCAAATAAGGCTATCCCATTTTTCTGATTGCATTTATTTAAAGCCACAGATTTTTGGTTCAATCCTTGGCGTTTCTGCTGGATTTGTGGTGGGTAAAGAGGGACCTATGGTTCACACGGGAGCTTGCATTGCCAACTTACTTGGCCAGGGAGGATCTCGCAAGTACCATCTGACGTGGAGATCACTTAGATACTTTAAAAATGACAGGGATCGGCGAGACTTGATTACCTGTGGAGCAGCAGCTGGCGTGGCAGCTGCTTTTAGAGCTCCCGTAGGTGGTGTTCTCTTTGCTCTAGAAGAAGTAGCTTCTTGGTAATTCCTTCCCTTTTTCTTTATTAATATGCTTGGTCTTTAATGTCCATGCATCATAATATGAATGCATTTTTTTTTCTGGTTAAAGCAGCAAGTTTGATTGGACCAGTATATAGCCATTATTTGCTTTTATTATTTCTTTTTTGTGAACCTCAACTACTAGTTGCAAACATTTGGAAGAGACTTACTCTGTCACATTAATCATTCAGTACATTGATTACATGTAGAGTTTGTAACTCTCTCGACATCAAACCAACACAAAAGTGATTTCCAAAATCTTGTTGGGAAAAAAAATTAATAGTTATGAATCGACCATTGGTCAACCATTTGTTAGCATAGATTGATAGGTAATTAAATTACGTTGACAAATATATCTATTTAATTGATTTTTCTTTTAATTTTTCAGGTGGCGTAGTGCCCTCCTTTGGAGAACATTTTTTACTACAGCAGTTGTGGCTGTAGTATTGAGAGCTTTCATTGAGTACTGTCGTAGTGGCAAATGTGGGCTCTTTGGCAATGGAGGTTTAATAATGTTTGACCTAAGTTCAAGCATGACAACATATAGCAGTTCTGATTTGGTGGCAGTTATTGTTCTTGGGACAATTGGAGGTGTATTTGGAAGTCTATACAACTTCTTTGTCGACAAGATTGTACGCACTTATAGCATTGTAAATGAGTAAGCACTTGATTCACTCTATTAGATTGAAGTTTTCCCATTTCCTGCACCTTCAATTTCAGATTTGGTGATCTGAGTCGTTTTTTCATTAAATTGTTTCTCATTACTACATGCAGGAGAGGCACCATATTTAAGATCCTTTTGACAGTCACTATTTCACTTCTTACCTCATGTTGCTCATATGGACTCCCTTGGCTTGCATCATGCACGCCTTGTCCTACAGATATTCAAGAGCAATGTCCTAAAATTGGTCGTTCAGGAAATTTCAAGAGTTTTCAGTGCCCCCCAGGTCACTACAACGACCTTGCCTCCCTTTTTCTTAACACTAACGATGATGCCATTCGGAACCTCTTCAGTGGAGGCACTGACAACGAGTTTTACATTTCAACACTTTTCATCTTCTTTACCTCTGTTTACTTCCTTGGCCTCGTAACTTATGGCATTGCTGTCCCATCTGGCCTTTTTATTCCTGTTATACTTGCTGGTGCTTCATATGGTCGTATTGTTGGGACTCTTCTGGGTCCGGTTACTGATCTCAATGCTGGTCTCTTTGCCCTTCTTGGTGCTGCATCTTTTCTTGGAGGAACTATGAGAATGACAGTTTCAGTATGCGTCATTCTGCTGGAGCTCACCAATGATCTTCTAATGCTTCCGTTGGTTATGCTTGTTCTTCTTATCTCTAAAACTGTTGCTGATTGCTTTAACAAAGGGGTCTATGATCAGCTTGTGAAGATGAAGGGTTTGCCTTACTTGGAGGCTCATGCTGAACCTTACATGCGACATTTGGTGGCTGGAGATGTTGTCTCCGGTCCACTAGTTACCTTTTCTGGAGTGGAAAAAGTAGGTAACATTGTCCATGCACTAAAGGTGACAGGACATAATGGATTTCCAGTTGTTAATGAGCCACCTTTCTCAAATGCACCAGAGTTGGTTGGGCTTGTGTTGAGGTCGCACTTGATTATTTTGCTTCACGGAAAGAAATTCACTAAGGAGAGAGTGCCAACTGGGGTAACAGATGTTTTGCGGAGGTTTGGAGCTTTTGACTTTGCCAAGGCTGGCTCAGGGAAGGGAATGAAGTTAGAAGACCTCCATATTCTTGAGGAGGAAATGGAATTGTATGTAGATCTTTACCCAATCACAAACAAGTCCCCTTACACCGTGGTAGAAACAATGTCATTGGCCAAGGCTGCTGTGCTTTTCAGAGACCTTGGACTCCGCCACCTGCTTGTTGTACCGAAGACTCCAGGGGTAATCTCCACACCCTATACTTTAGTTGTTTTGAATTTCTGTGTTTTCAACCCTCGTGCATTTCTATCTGTATGTCACTCTTTGTTGATATTTTTTGCATCTCCAGTTCTGTGTTAGTGTTGGTGACAATGTTGATTTTCAGAATGTTTTTGAAATAGTTGGTTCAATTTTTTTTTGGGTTCTTAGATGATTGTTATAGCTAAGCAAATATCTATGACTACTTTATCGGTTAACTTGGCTTGCTCTTTTTGGGTGAGCTGAGAACTTAATTTATTCAGGTAAAGCCTGAAATTGACTTCCGATGGTTGAATTCCATGATTTGGAAACTTCTGCTGCGAAGCACATGCTTCTGCATTGCATTAATAACGGACATGCAAGTTCCTCTATAAGCAAATGGACGTATACATGGAATTAATTACTAGCTGTTTCATTTACTAAGCTTTCATTGTGCTCGTATTCTTTAGGAGCAATCCATAAACCATGAGGGCGATTTTTACCAAATAACTAATTCATTTGTTTTTGTTTCAAATACTACAGAGGTTAAAGTTTTAGCAATATTTATGTTTTGTTTCTGTTATTTTCATCTTCTTCTAGCTTTAGTTGCTGCAGCTTGCCAGATTTAATTTTAAGATATTTTGTTGATTGGCAAGTTACTTGGTGCATCATTTCTGATGAGAAAAACACTGACTCATGTGATCCTAACCATCCAAGCAATAAATCCTTTTGGATAAATTATTCAGTATAAGGCTTTGCTGGCGTACCATTTCTTTACACAGATAAGTGTATTACGGGACACCAAAACCCAGTACTAGGAACAAAAACCTAATGTTGTCTTTCTCATAGGCGACTTCAGTTCATGGGAATTTCCGTCTTTACTGGGAAGTAGACATGATCCTAATGACATGAATTCGCCAATTGAACTATTCAACCCTGTCATTCATTTGGACTGTGTCAAATGCACGTTTCATTAATAAAATTAATGGAGCCTCCAATAGCAGAAGTTCATCATTGTTTTTAACCTATTATGTCATTTTTCTCTTATAAGAAGAAAGTCGAGGTCCAGTAAGGGGGCCCATTCTCTAAACTTTTGTATGATAAATGTTTGGAGATTTCTTAATTTTTTTTTTTTTTTTCACTCTTATAATTGTCAACCAGTCTAGTAAAGTCTTGAGGACACATTGCCAATGTTTTCATTTCTATTTCAAAGAGTTTTCCACAATATAATTTTGCCTTTTTTTTCATTTTTCTGGATTTTTCTCATCTCAAGGGAAAGGGTAGAACTAATGGACACGGAACTTAGTTGTCCAAAAGCTCTTGCACAGCAAGAGATGATACTTAATTCATTTAGAACTCCAACTTCACGAGTGGAGATAGATTAACTAGCTGGAGTTTTTTTGGTTTCGCCTTTGTTTTTTTCTCTAAAACAGAGGTCATGGGTTCAAATATCGGCCTATTCCCTAGCTTGCTGAATCTCTATGAAGAAAAATTAATTTGCTGTCCCAAGAAGTGTGACATGCTTATAAAAATCATTTCAATTGTGTTCCATATCGTGCATATGAGAATTGAGCAATGTTTAATGTTCTCTGTTGATGTGTTCTCAAATGCTTTACAAAGCTGATAGTTTTCTTCCTTGTTTGGCAGAGACATCCTATTGTTGGTATTCTTACTCGACATGACTTTATGCGGGAGCATGTTATTGGTCTCTTCCCTCATTTCAAGTCTTGCAAACAGGTGAAAGGTAGAGCTATTAATTTGTAATCATGTTTGTTAGCACAAGCCCACCCGTCTTTCTTTCCCAAACAATCTTCTACATAATGCCTAGATTTTTGTTACGGGTTCAGTTTGCATACCGGCAATACCAAATGACTCTAGTTCTTTCTGACTTTGTAGGACATTTCAAACCTTTAATTAGAAAGACGCAAGTTTTTGCATTTTTATACCATAATGTTTGAATGCAATTTAATTTGATTGATAAAACATCTGTTGGTTTGTTGGTTATTTGATGCTAAAATTGCAGTGTAATCTTAATGAGTAATATTAAACTATTTATTTATTACATATTAATTCTAAATTTTACACAGAACATCAATGTTGCATGTTACTGGACACGCAGAATTCAGAAACATGCATAAATGACTTTATTCTGTATATTGCAATTAGGTTTATGAGCTTGAATTGCCCTTCCGAGTTGTACAATGATGGCAAGATACCTATTGACGCAAATTTAGATGCTTCAAATTGGTGTTTTCCATTTTTTAACATCATTGATTTATCACATTCTTTAACTATTTGTCCATCTGCAACAATGCCAGGTGACATTTAAGTGACAACATCAGAGTTTCAACAAATGCATACAATAAAGTGCTTTGGTAAATAAAAGATGTCCATTGAAACCTGAAGCATACTCTTCTGACTCTGATCCAAAAGCTTCTTCGCCATCACCTCGGGTTGTTGAATAAGAGAGTTACATTTTGTTCATACTGGTGTTCTCATGTGATATCAAAGCTAACCTGGGGCGAAAGAGTGATAATGGATTGTTTATATTTGTGTTTTGTGAGATAAATATTTTTCAAATTTTGTAGATGACCAACCAGTCCCTGCTCTATTTGTTAAATGCCATTAACGTACAGATAAGCATATGGTTAAACCGGCACTTGAATCGGCGGACCGATTAATGTCGGTCTTTCTGAAGGGACGACCTGTGCTGTACAGCACTAAAGCTCGGTTTCGTTGACGGCGTCGGCGTTGCGTTTATTTCGCGGTCCATCCCGCCTACGGTCCGGTCCGCTGGACTATTATTAATTTTAAATAATTTTTTATTGTTGTTTTAGATGTTGTCTTACTTCAAAAACTTGTTGATTAAATTTTTTTTTTTTTGTGTTTTGCCGCAGCGTTTATTTAGCTTAACCATGACCTGGGTTCGAATTTTAGAAAATATATCATTACATGATTACCAATTCAAGTTCCAGATTTCTCTCCCCACAGTATCAAGTTATGACAGATTTGAATCAATAACTAATTCTTACTAAATAGATTACAAGTTTGACTTGGTTTTCAAAGTTTTAGCTTCTAAATTACCATTTTAAAGTGTAGTCTTTTGTTTTTATTTTCTTTGATGTTTCATTCTTCTTAATTTTGGTATTTGACAAATGAAAACTTTTTTTTTTCGATAATACAATTTCACTTGATTTACTTTATATAACACTATCATAACTTCTACAACAAAAACATATCAAATTTGATTAAATTCTTTCTTATATTAATAACACAAAATTTATATTGTTGGGTTATACAATACTCAATACTTAACTCAAATTAGTTCACAAAAGTTCACTCTTTGAAAAAATAATTCTTTAATGCAAGCACAATTAGATATTATTACAAATACAATATTTAATTAAAAAGGATTATTAGATCTAGTGTATTATTATAAGGTGTATTGTGTTATTTGAGAAAAAAAAATTTGAGAGTGTAAGAATATATATTGAGAAAAAGAAAGATTTTGGCTTCACTTTATTGAAACTTACATCTTTGTGACAAAGAAAATCACATTATTTCTTTGTCGCAAAGGTGTAAGTTTCATAATATGATTAGGGAAACTTATACGATGATGAACTTATGAAACAAGTACTTTTTTTGATAAAATACTTGAAATTTTAATTTATAGTATGTGATTTTTGTTTAATACATAGAAAGGATTAATTTTGAGTATGTGGGAAATTTGAAAACATTGTAATAATTTGAGGATATTTGTACTTATTGTAATATTCAATTTATTATGTTTTTAGGAAATTGTAATAGTTGAAATTAAAATATTTTTGTAAAACATTTTGAAGAATACTGTACATATAATTAGTTTGTTTGTCACATAAAGAAAAAGATAATAAAATGAAAAATATAGTTGTATATGACAAAAAACATAACATTGACAAATACTTGCCTTGAAAAAATAAATGAGATAAAAATCTCCAAATTGAAATAGATATTACATAGCTATTAAAAATCAAAATCATTCTTGTGATTCTATTATACATATAAATATGTAAAGATATTGTTTTATTAATAAGTCATATGATGTGCGATATGAAATATAACAAAAAATAAAAAACTAGAACTTGAAAAACAAAATTGGCTATGATTGATCGAGTGGTTAGATTATGGTCTTCTACCTCTTAAATTTGTTTTATAACATAAACCTTTTCTAAGGGTTATGCTCTCATTTGAGTTAGAGTCAAGAGCTTTACTTAAATATTACAGTATCGTTTTATTGCTTTTTTATACAACATTTTTGTTTCAAACATCAATTTTGATCATTATTTGTCAGATATTAATGTATTTCAAACATAGGATGCAATTTGAACAATCTTAATACGTTCTTGCTACACTTTATTGTAACTTAACTTTGAGAAAACGAAAATGAAGGCAGTTTGGCAGTCCATCTAACAACATAAGTTACAGAACAAATTAATATGTTCATAAATTGAAACTTTGGAAGAAAATCTTAAGTTCGAATTGGGCAAACATGTAAATTTTATTTGTTTAATGTTGAAGTTACATTACGTCATCACCAATCCAAATAAATGTTGCAATTTAAAAAAAAAAGGAAGAAAGAAGCTTTAATCCATCAAGATTTTGCAGTAAAACTGCCGATAAAACAAAATTAAAAAAAAAATATAGTATGATGGGAATCTGTTGTCCTTGAGATTTCAAACTGTTGCCTACTTAATTTAATCGCGTTGGTCGTCGGAGCACCCATTTGTTGACCAGCATTTGTAGCGCTTGTGTTTCTTCGGGGAGAACTCAAGTCAAAGCTGATGAAAGCAAATATGTATTCAATTGGTACTCCAAAGAACGTATGAAGAAGCATCCAGCCGGAGCAGACGCAACGCCAACGCAACACCAACAAAAAAAAAGCTGTCCAGATGTACAGCACATCTCGTCTCCTGAAGCAAGACGACATAAATAGCACAGCCGAGCCGAGTCGAGTCAACTCTCCACACTCCCCAGTTCACAAACGAACATCAAACCAGAGCTCAGGAACATGAAGAAGACCACCAACAACACCTTCTGCTATCCCGAATCCGAGCCGCAGCTGCCTCAGGGATGTCGCATAACCGCCGCACGCCTCGTGTTGCTTATGGAGAAGGCAATCGCCTCGCAGAAGTCGGACATAGCGCTGGCCGTCGATGCCGTCACCTCCGGTTCATGCACTGACTCGGACAGAAGGCACCTCTTCTGCTATATTGATAGCACGGCGCTCTTGCTGGACGCCTGCATCAGCCTTCAGAACAGGCTGGAGAACATAAGACATTGCCTTCGCTCCATTCAATCCGTGCTGTGTTACCTTGATGGCGAGATAGACCCAAACGAGGCAACGCTTCGCATGGTGGTTGCGGTGCTCGAGTCTGCCGATTTCGATGACAAGCGCAACAGGGCCAAGCTGCAGAAATGCATGTCCAATCTGAGAATATGTGGCAAGAAATTCAATGAGCATGCCGATGGCGACATCTCTCACAAGCTCTCTATGAGCCTGAGCAGTTCGTGGGCTACGGCGTTTCTTGGAATCAATGTTCTTGGTTGTGCTATATCCTGCAGGCGTCATGGCCTCCACGCCCTTAAAGCTGACCAATGGGGAGCAACCGTGAATGAAGTGAGCAGGAAAACAAAGTCACAGAAAAGAAGAACCGATGCAGTAGCGATGGAAGAGTTGATAGGGACTGCTTTGGCTGCTCGGACTCTGTTGAAACTTGTGTCTTCGTGGAAGAAGGGATCAGGAAACTACATGATCAAACGAATGGCTGTAAAAGCAATAGCAGGAGAGCTACGGAGGAGGACAGAAGAGTTAGAGAAGGTTTTGTCTCCTATTGAAGAGAAGATTGGGGGACTCTATTGGCTGATAGTTAGTCTACGAAAGAGTCTGTTTGAGTTGATCTCGCAGACTGAGAATGATGGTGAGGTCGTGAGAATTCAAGACGATGAGAGCATGAATCTGGTTGAGAATTTGGGGATGGACTCAAAAAGCTGGGCTAAGGTAAAGCCTAAACTGTGCAGGCGATCAAGTTCACTGGAAAAAATTGAACCCCATTTACTGGGATTCCATAACAGTGCAATTGGAAGGTTTTGAACCCATTCGCTATGTCAATGATTGTATCAACCATGTAAATTTATATTTTTTCTATTGAATATGATTTCTTAACAAATTACTGAAACCTTGGAAGTTAAGTAGTACTCCTACAAAGAACTGTTCTTTCTCCATAATTAGGTTAAGGCAACAGTGATAACCTTTGTCATCATTTACATAATTAGCTATATCAAAGTTTTAAACCCATGTAATAGTTTCAACCTTATAGTAAAATTTTAAACTACAACTATTAAGACCTTGCATCTTACTACCAGTCAAAACTATTAATCTCATCTTCTCCAATTGTTTCCTTACATAGTCCTACCTCTTTGTTTGACTATGATATTAAAAAGAACACCAGTTTGACTAGGTTTTTAGAGTTTTAGCTCTTAAATTATCGTTCCTAAAAGCTATCTTTTGTTTTATCTTATTCATTATTTCATGCACTTCAATTCTACATATTATATTGACATATCACATAAACTTTTGTTTGACAATAGAATTTCATATATCATAGTTTTTACAATACAAGCTTATCAAATGAGATTTAATTGTTTATAAAATAAGTAATATTTGATATGTATAACATTTGATGTTTGATCAAGTATTACAAATGATGGGATATAACTAAGTGGTGGATGAAGCATAGAGTTTAGTAATTAGGGGTGTAATGAGTGAAAACATTAACGTGGCATTTGTATTGCATACTTGCAAGGAGTTATACATTATCTTCTATTAGGATTTTTCAATATATGTATATGTGGATTTGAATAGAACAAGTATAATACCTTGTTTATATTATCATTTTAAATAATAATTATCTAGTCGAATCAGAGTAATTATGTAGTAAATAGAGGACACAACCTCTTATGTGAAAAAAGATGGAATTATGTTAATACTTTTTTTCATAAGTTTATATAGTCATATATTTAGTTGATGAGGTTATTAACAAAGTAAGATTAATTAAACAGAGAATCAAAACAGCTCAAGATATATAAGTGTCCTATACACATATTAGACAAACAAAATAAAATTCTAAAAAACATAAAGATTCATGACACTATTAAGATGAAAAGAACTAACCTAGAATCTTAAAATAGATGTAAAATCCTAATATTTAAAATTATTTTAAATTTTAGGATTAAATTTTTATAAAATGAGTAAATTATAATGACCCATAATTTTGTTTTATATTAAGTTCAAGAATTATAGATTTTATCGAGTTAAAATTTGATTGTGATGAAATTAAAATAATATTTTTTTGGTCAAATGCGAAGCAAAACATGCTAGATGAAAACATTTTAGAATTTGAAAATGAGCATTTTAGTGAGTAGAGGAGATAAGACGATTTTACTATTATATATTTTAAGTTTTGATTTCTTTTTGGACTTCATTTGGATTGACTAAGTTAAAAAGATTTAAATATTAATTAAATTCCAGTTTTTATTAATTAATCTACCTGCAGCCACTTATATTTTTCCCAGACGTAGTGTAGTTGAAGGATGCCATACGGAGATCTGTTGGTTGATGCAGGTAGACCTCCCAGGTGCTGCAAGAAGTAAAGAGAAACACCAAGAGAAGAAAAGAAAAGGCTGTATGATGGAAACAGAGATCCTGTGAAGAGTTCAATGGAATGCAAGAGGAAGCCATGGTAGAGAGAAATAAGAGTGAAGAAGGTAAGGAATTCGTAAGCAAATTCTGCAAGCTACAGTGAAGAAAGTTCAAGGAAGTAGCGAAGTCGGCAGTGAAAAAAAAAATCAAAAGAAAGTGAAGGAGAGACAGCAAGTGCTGGGTTATAGACGACCATCACTGGGAGCAAACTCTTTCAGGAATTCTGATGAGTAGGAGCTACGATTTGAGGTAAGAACATTGCAAAAATTTGTTTGCTACGTTCTTTTTCTCTTTTGATTTTTGGTTTGATGAAGGCACTGGAATGCAGAAAGAATGAGTAGAGGTGCAGCTGCACCAATGTGACAAGAAATCGATTGGGGAAGACAATGAAAGTCTTGTTATGATTGTTTGAATTCTCCTTCACTCTTTGTTTGTGCATGCTGCTTTAAGTTGATTTTTTATGGGAGTTGCTGCCGTGAAGAGAGAAAGAAGAAGTTTGTTATCAGGTCAGATGGTTTAGTATGTTATTGATGTAATTTTCGGTTGTTCTTTGAGTTGCATGATGCTGCATGTATGAAAATCCAGAACACGGCAGTGGAAGAAAGGATGTAAAGAAATTTAAGGGAAAATGGTTGTTGTAAGAAAAGCTTTGAAAAGAAGGTTGAGGTTAATTGGAAACATGAAGAAGCTTTCAAAAGTGAGTTTTCCTTACTTGATTGTGTATTCTTAATGTGAGTAGAGTTTTTCCATGGTTTTGGATTGAATTGTTGTGAGTGATATTAATAGAATTTGTTCTAAACCTGTTAATTGAGTTTAAGTGAGATGAAACAAGAGCAAATGCCAAGAGAAATTAAAATGCCAAGAGAAAAGCTAAAGGGTACTGTAGGACAGAGAGTTTGGAGATAGTCTAAAATATAATAAAATTTAGTTTTATGATGATTTTGAATTGTTTGAATCTTTTTTGAAAATTTTCAAAGATTTTGTTTAATTTTAAAAAATTATACATTACAAAAATGAGATATAATATTTCAAATGAGGGAGATAGATTATAAAAATATATACATTATTTAGAATTTAATAACAACTTGAATGAAATAAGAATTTTCTAAACAATAAAACAAAACATCAAAGATCTATAAGATTAAATAATCATTTAATTTAAAATCCTTAAGATGTTTAGTAATTCAATAAAAAATAGAAAATAAACTTGAAAATTATGATTTCATCGAGATATAAAATTTTAAGATGTGTTTTATAAAATTTTCTTGACATAAAAAAAGAGGTCTGACGATCACACAATGAAAGATGGAATGTTTTTTAAAGGAAATAATAAAAATATTTATAGGTTTAAAAAATTATTAAAAATACTAAATAATGATAAAACAATAATAATAATTGGCTTATAGAATAACCTTTAAGGCAAAATCCAATTGTGTTGGCTAACAAATTTTTGGATATTGTTTAGAAATAAATATTACATAAATTAAATCACTACATGAGTCGTAATAAAGACTTAATTTTTATTTCCTAAGCCTTACTTCCTAATGGTGGGACTCTAGCCGATAGTGTACCCAAGCAAAAAAAACTATTGAAAGAAAAAGAAAATAGAGAATAGAGAAAAGAAAGGTTATGCGAGATCCTTTGTGCAGACAAGAAAAAAGCTATTAAGCTTTAGAACAAGAAGGTCAAGAATTAGAGATCGAGAAAATGACAATTTGCAAATATGATCAATTCTAAGGCGATACTTCTATAATATAAATATCAAAGTAGGTAAGTTTTTTAGCATGTATATATATGCTTGATGTATTATTATTTGAAATTTAAAATCCTCAAATAGGGGTTCAAAATTTTATCAAGATAATGAAAAATGATTGATAAACTTCAAATACATAGGTTTTCTAACATGTATATATATATATGTATATATATATATATATATGTATATATATATATATATATATTTATATGATTAATGTGATGTTATTTGATGCATAGTAACTTAATGGGAATTAGAATTATTTTAACAAATCAAATATTTGGAATGTTTGCTTGTATCACTATTATATGCTTACTCACACGATTATTGAGCATGATTGTCTATAGCAAATTAATACACATTTAATTGCATATGAATATGTTATGAGATCATAATAATGGCATTCATTGTCATATATATGTATATATATCATGACAAATTCAATTAAAACATCTAAAGGAGACAAGAAGAACAAAGAAATGTTCTTTTAAAATTAAACATATTTAAGAATGAAAATGGGAAGAAAAGGCAAAAGGAATAAGAACAATAATATGGTTGTAAAAAATGATATATAATTTCAAATGTATGAAACATTAGTTGTCTAAAGTGGCATATTATATTCTAGAATTACATGTTTAGGAGTACAACCACATTCTAGAATAACATGTTCTAAAAGCAGAGATAAATGAGCTATAATTAAGATAATCATATTTTAGAACATGTTTTACAAGTCGAATCCAAAAAGTTTAAAATAATATCATCCCTTATCTTAGAAGCAAACTAAAATGTAAAAAAAGAAAATTTCTATTAAGAAAATTTTATGTTCTCTAAGAAAAAAAAATTGGATCATTTTAAGAAAAAATGATATTTATTTTGTGTTTTTATCTAATTTTACATATATTTGTTATGTGTTATTGACCCAACATACAATATAACACTAAGTTTTATATTACATATATGTTACATATCAATTTGTTATTGAACCAATAATAATTGATTCAAACTATTTTATAATCTAACGATTTTAAAAAACAATGAGAAATGACATAAATAAGCAATAATCATAGTATACATGTAACAAAACTTTGAGACAATTATAATTTGACAGAGGTGACAAAAGACATCGAAAATCCACATATTATATCAAATATAACAATTTATATAAAAAATCATGTATGTGTCTCAAAGCTGTTATACAATAATAAAAGTTGAAATAATAATCTTTTGGTTATTTATCATCAAAAGACACCACAAGTTTCTCTCATACAAGATCAAATCCAGCTAAAACTAGAAAATGTGTGCTCCTCAAACTAGAAGGTGTATGATCAGAAAGATCTACAAGATTGGATGAAAGCTCCTTGCAAGCACTTCCTAGCATAGAAAAAAGTGATATGGACACTATTAGTAATAAAGTTTCTGTGAACTACAAGTTTGATCAAACAGGGCCTTTGTAATCTCATAGAACTGATTCAATCAACAGGATCATGTAGTTTCTCTGTTACAATATACCCAGGAGGAAAGGCAAGAGAATATCATAAGCGTGAAGAGTAGGGCAATATTACCGTTCTTTCCAGTGAAGCTTGCTGTTTACTATCTCGGTGTTTCTAACTTGTTGGTTTTTATGTACATGCCTGGCATAAAGCATGCACTAGATACTAAGTGATTAATATGTTAAGCATTTGATTACTAATATGTTAAGCATTGGCGAGCATTTAAAATGGATCCTATCCACCCTAGTGCAATTTATAGTTGGATGGAGATTTTATACCTTTTCTTTTAAAGCTTTACGACGTGGGTCTGCTAACATGGATGTGTTGATTGCTCTGGGAACCAATGCAGGTTGTTTTTATTCATTCTACTCTGTGCTCAGAGCAGCAATCTCACAAGATTCTAAGTCCATGGTTTCTTTGAGACCAGTTCTATTGTTATCTCTTCAATTCTACTAGGGAACTACCTTGAAGTTCTAGACAAAGGCAAAACATCAGAAGCCATTGCTAAACTTATGGACCTAGCTCCAAAAACTGCAACAATTTTCATCTTCGATGTAGATGGAAATATAATGAACGAGAAGGAAATTGATAATTGATTGATACGAAATATGATGACATCAAAGTCACGGCTGGTGCGAAGATTGCTTGTGATGGCAATGCAAGGAAAGCATGATGAATGGGGAAGCAAGGCCTGTTGGGAAGTGGAAGGGGGTGTGATAGTGTTAGCAAACTTTAAGTTTGGTAAGCACTTTTTAAGTGCTTATTAGCATTTTTTAAGGATAGATTTGGTTAGCACTTTTTAAGTGCTTCTTAGCATTTTTTAAGGAGTTGTTAGCACTTTTTAAGCATGGTTAGTATATTTTAAGTATTTTGAGGATATTTAGGGATTTTAAGTATTTTTGAAGATTTTTAGGGATTAGAAACAAACTTTTGAATTATGAGAAAAGATTTGGGAGATTAGATATTTTTCTTGGCTATAAATAGATGTAATTGGTTCATTGTGATTATGCAATTTTATGAATGAAATATTCTTAGCTATTCTCTTCTTCTTCCTTAAGTCTTTCCTTGCCATTTCCAAATTTCTCCCTACTCTTTTATTTCCATCAAAGTGGTATCAGAGCATTGGAAGTAGATCGAACGCCGCAGCGTCGAAGGGAGAAGAGCAAAGTTTTTTTTTAAAAGGGGTGTTTTCATTTACAATGTCTGGAATTATGCAACAAATCGTTCCCAAATTGACGAACGACAATTATGATAATTGGTGCATTCAATTTAAAGCCCTTCTTGGCTCGCAAGACCTTTGGGAGATTGTTATCGATGGCTTTGATGAATCAGATGCTACTGAAGCAGAGAAGAAATTGTTGAAAGAAAATCAGAGAAAAGACAAAAAGGCATTGTTCTTGATATATCAAGGACTTGATGAAGCCACTTTTGAGAAAGTTGCAGAAGCGACTACAAGCAAAGAGGTTTGGAGTAAACTCAACACAATCTTCAAAGGTGTTGAACGGGTGAAGCGTGTACGACTTCAAATCCTTATGAGTGATTTTGAACAAGCAAAGATGAATGAAAATGAGACTATCTCAGATTATGTCTCACGCTTGATTGCTATTGTGAATTTGATGAAGAGAAATGGAGAACAAATCGACGATGTACGTGTCATTGAAAAGGTACTTCGTTCTTTAACTCCTATGTTTGAACACGTGGTAACAGCAATTGAAGAATCTAAAGATGTATGTAGTTTATCTATTGAAGAGCTAATGAGTTATTTACAAGTACATGAGCAACGACTAAAGAAAAAGGTTGAAGTTGCACTTATTGATCAAGCATTAGAATCAAAATTGAATTTGAAAGAAGACAATGAATTGAAGAAAGAGAATTCAAATTCAAGAGGAAGAGGACGAGGTTCATATCGAGGACATGGAAGAGGTCATTTCCAAAACAGATCTCAACAGAAATTTAATCAATCTTACACTCAACCCGGGCATGGAAGAAATAATTCTTCTCGAGGTCGAGGACAAGGTAGAAATATTGAATGTTACAATTGTCATAAGTTTGGTCATTATGCTTCTGATTGTTGGCATAAGAATAGTCAATCAAATTACGCTGAAACATCGAAAGAAGAGTCAATATCTTTATTGGCTGAAAAAGAGGGCAATGAAAAAGAAGATGTATGGTTTCTTGATTCAGGAGCAAGCAACCATATGTGTGGAAAAAGACATCTATTTGAGTCAATTGAAAATGTGCAAGTAAGTGTGAGTCTTGGAGACTCATCAAAGTTGAAAGTTGAAGGCAAAGGTAATATAAAACTTTACAAAGAGAATGAGTTTCTAATTATTATTTCAGATGCATATTTTATTCCTGATATGAAAAGTAATATCCTTAGCCTTGGGCAATTAATTGAGAAAGGATATATTATACATATGGAGAATGGTTATCTTCTTTTGCAAGATTCAAAAGGAAGGAATATTACTAAAGTAAAGATGTCGACAAATCGCATGTTTCCTCTTCAATTAAAATCAACAAGTGAAGTTTGTTATCTTGGGCATCTTTCAAATGATTCTTTGAAATGACATCTAAGGTATGGTCACCTTAACTTTGGAGGTTTGAAATTATTGGCAAAAGAAGGAATGGTGAAAGGTCTTCCTTTATTGGATGATCCACACCATATATGTGAAGCTTGTATACTTGGAAAGCAACATCGTCTACCATTTCCGAAGAATAACACTTTGAGAGCTAAAAGGCCATTACAGCTTATTCATACAGATATTTGTGATCCATTTGTGCCATTATCAAATGGAGGTAACAAGTATTTTATTACTTTCATAGATGATTTCAGTAGAAAAATGTGGACATATTTTATTAAGGAGAAATCTGCTGCTATCTCCATATTTAAAGAGTTCAAATGCAAGGTTGAAAAAGAGAGTGGGCTATTCATTCAATGCCTTAGATCTGATAGAGGTGGTGAATACACTTCAAATGAATTTATTCAATTATGTAAGAAAGAAGGCATACGACATCAATTTATCACAAGTTATACTCCACAACAAAATGGAGTGGCTGAAAGAAGAAATCGTACTATCCTTGATATGACAAGGACAATGATGAGAGAGAGGAATATGCCAAAAGAATTTTGGGCAGAAGCTGTTGCATGTTCAACTTATTTGTTGAATCGATGTCCTACTAAAGCTGTGCGTTATATGACTCCACAAGAAGCTTGGAGTGGATATACACCAAGTGTTTCTCATTTTCGAATATTTGGTTGTATTGCATATGCACAGGTACCTAATACAATAAGGAAGAAATTAGATGATAAAGGTGAAAAATACATATTCATTGGGTACAGCGACGAGTCAAAAGCCTACAAGCTCTACAATCCTTTAACCAAAAAGATATTTATTAGTCGTGATGTTGTGTTTGTAGAAGAAGATACTTGGAAGTGGACGGAAGAGAAGGATGATAAAACTATCACACTTGGGCAAGAAGAAGAAATTCAAAATCAACAAACTCATGATTTGAATTCTCCAACAAGCTCTCCCTCAAGAACAACTATTATACAAAAGACATCACATCCTATTGACTCAAGCAGAAAGATGAAAAGTCTACAAGAGATATATGAGCAAACGTCTCAGTATTCTAACTTATTCTGTTATTTTGCTGATAATGAACCTATTTCTTTTGATGAAGCAGTGCAAGATATAAATTGGCAAAAAGCTATGGATGAAGAAATAGCATCTATAGAAAAGAATAATACATGGGAGTTGGTTGAACTCCCTCCCCAAAAGAAACCCATAGGAGTTAAATGGGTTTACAAGATCAAGTATAAAGCAGATAGAACAGTGGATAGATATAAGACAAGACTTGTGGCAAAAGGCTTTAAGCAAAAATATGGTATAGACTACAACGAGGTATTTGCTCCAGTTGCTCGATTCGATACAATGAAGTTGATTTTAGCACTTGCAACACATCATGGATGGAAGGTATGTCAACTTGATGTTAAATCGGCATTTTTGAATGGAGTTTTAGAAGAAGAAGTTTATATTGATCAACCTGAAGGTTACAAGATTGTGAATGATCCACATAAAGTCTATCGCTTGAAAAAGGCTTTATATGGATTGAAACAAGCACCAAGAGCATGGAATACTAAGATTGATGGATATCTTCAACAACAAGGATTCCAAAAATGTCCATTTGAGCATGCACTTTACATTAAGACAACTCAAAATGATATTCTTATAGTTTGTCTTTATGTAGATGATTTGCTTTATACAGGAAATTCTTTTAAATTGTTTCAAGAATTCAAAAGAACTATGCACCATGAATTTGACATGACAGATAATGGTGAAATGTCATACTTCCTTGGTTTGGAAGTAAAGCAAATGAAAACTGGAATCCAAATCTCTCAAAGAAGATATACTACTGAACTTTTAAAGAAGTTTAGAATGAATGAGTGTAAATCAGTGGCAACACCACTTGATGTAAGAATGAAACTAAGTAGAGAAGGAGAAGGAAAAAATGTTGACTCTACTTTGTTTAAAAGTCTTGTAGGTAGTCTTCGTTACCTCACTATCACAAGACCTGATATTTTATATTCTGTTGGACTCATTAGTCGATATATGGAAAATCCAAAGGAAACACATTGGATGGTTGCAAAAAGAATACTAAGATATATTAAAGGAACACTTGATTATGGTTTGCATTTCACTAACCAAAGTGGGACAGATTTATGTGGCTACTCTGATAGTGATTGGGGAGGTGATATAGATGAAAGGAAGAGTACAACTGGTTATTGTTTTTTCTTAGGATCATCAGCATTTATGTTATACCCAGTAAAAAGTTTTATGTTAATCTTTAATAAATAAATTTTTGGCTTGGATGATTTCAGATCGATAGTAGGATGAGCCAGGAGCTCAATTGGAGGCTATTGGAATTTCTGAAATTTCTAGGGATTTTTCGGAGCACCGAGGTGAATTTTAAGAAATTTTCCCTGTTTAATTAGATTTATTGGATTTTTAGAAATTCGAAAATCCATTTAAATTAAACCGGAAATTGGTTTTTACCGCGTGTGAACCGGACCGGAACGGTTCAGCGGAGGCGGAGGCGGTTCGTCGAGTGAGTTTGCGCGTGCGTTCTGATAAGCGGATCGGACGGTCGTGATCGACGGTTGGGATTGAACCGGCTGATCGGGTACTTACCGTGTCAATAGCGTGTCGACAGCGCGTATCGGGTGCTTACCGTGTCGGCCAGGAATATAAAACCCTCGCGAACGATTAGGGTTTCGTTCGACCGACCGATAGAGAGAGTTTTTTCGGCGTACGGCGCGTGATTCCGGCGGCCTGGCAAGGGGCTTTTTGTGCCTGGAGATTCACGGGAACGAGGAGAGTCAATTCATACCGGATTCGTTCGGCGAGGAGCTGCGGACGAAGTTCACCGTCGCCGGCGTCGTTGAGGTAGGAAATTTCGGCTTAAATTAGTTAATTTGCAAGTTAAAAATATAGGTTATTTTGCAATTACTACCTGAGCATGCGAATGTGGTTTTTTTTGGAATTGATTAATGCAATTATTGATTTTAGCATGTTTAGGGTTTTCGAAAAAAAAAAAAAAAATTTTATACCGTCGAATTCGGAAATTTTACCAAGCATATGTTGAGTTGATTTTGTGCTTAATCATGTTAAGGTGGTTTGCAAATGCTGGAATCATTAATTTCATAAATTGTCAATTAAGGATCGGATGAAACTCCTTCGACGGATATTTTGATTGAATCTTAGGAATTAATGACATCTTTGGAATGTTAGGATAGTACGAACATGTTCTCCTTGTTCGCAGTTGCCGGAAATCGAGTATTGGTCGGCGATTGCGGCGGCTAGGGTTTCGCGGACGACGGGCGAAGGAAGGAGACGAATTAAGGGTTAATTAGGGATTAGTTGATTTATTAAGAGAATAATTATATTAATTATTAAGAGTATATATTAAGCGTCGGCCGAATTCGGATTAATAACTTCGACCGGCGGGGGTTTGGTTTAGCGCGAAGGCCCGAACCGGTGGTGGGATCCGGTTCAGGGGATTCGGCGCGGTTCAGTGAGAAGCGGTTCTCGGCTCAGCGCGAAGGCGGAACCGGCGGCGAGAACCGGGTTCACGGAAGTACGGCGCGGTAAATGGAATAACAGAATTTTTAAATTCGGTAATTATTCCGAATTTCGGAAAATGGATAAAATTGCAAAATTTGATATTTCGAATTTAGGAAAAATTCGATAATTGAGTTTTAGGGATTATTATATTTTAGAAAATTCAAGAAAAATCAGAAAATTTGGAAATGAGAAATTTCGAAAATTCTGGAGATCCGTGGGTAAAAAAAAAATTGCCTGAAGTGGGAAAAATGTTATCAGTGATGACAGTACAGCTGGAAACAGTCAGACAGAGGTATGGTACATGGATGCTACCAGAACAGTCAGTAATTGACAGTTGTATTGCTTGGATGGCAATGGTATGGATTGAGTCAGTTTACTCAGTGTTGGCATATTTTATGGATTGGCATACTGGACCGGACTACTATAGACCCTATATGATGTTTTAGGATAGTTGTGGTAGGTAACTATGCGGTTCAGACTTAGCTTCCACAGTATACATGTGACTGGTATGCGCCTTGTTGTACCTGGATACATGTTGCCGGATCTTGGAGTTAGAGATTGGCAATGACTGTAGGGGCGTGAGCTTCTATGGAAGTTGTTGGTAGAGGACTCTTTGGGACGGTGGCTGAGTCGATCTCTCCTGGTCCATGTGTGTAGGCCTGCACGCCTGAGGGTGGCAGGGGTGTCTCGCAGTGGCTAGCCAAGTGTGTAGGCCTGCGCGCCTTAGGGTGGCAGGGGTGTCTCACGTTGGCTAGAGATTTTGTGACTGGATCTGTCTATAGTCTCCAGGAGATTGATTGACGAGAGACGCTGCGGTGTCGGGTGCTTAGGCGCCATGCGTGTTTCGAGATGGGCGTTCCCACTGGCACGCTACCTGGAAGCCCAGAGGAGAGCTACTCTGGTGTGACTAGGGGTGACTGTGGTTGGTCGGAGTCTGGGACTGAGAGTGCCTATCCACCATACATTGTTATGCTGTATTCCTATATTTTTGCTATTATCCTTCTCTTGCATGTGAGTTTTACTAGCTGTCTTTCCTACTGGGCGTAGCTCATTCCTGTATTATATATTTTCAGTGGCTCGGCAGACTTGACGCTACCAGATTAGGTAGGATCGTGGTCAGCAGGCTTGTGGAGGATATCTGATTGTGATTGTCTGAGATATTCTGGTTAGTTGATTGTTGCTGTTGGATGTATTTAATGAGATTGTTATTCTCATATGTCATGTAATATGTGAGGATAATTCTGACTTATGTTTCTGGTTGGATAATATTGCACTTGTTGGACTTGGTCTTATTCTTGTAATGCAGTTTCCATTTACTGCCCTACCTTATTGTCTTGGAGTATGGTGTGTGGAGTGCCATATTTTATTTGTGGATGTTATATATCTTTTTGTTTGATGGTGAGGTCATTACATGACTATGGAACTTAACCGTGGGGGTTCAGACTTCTAATAGACCGGTTCTCCTACCCGTAGGGGTTAGGAGTATTGGGTCTAGTAGGAGTAACATTGCGTGAGTCCATCTGTTAATTCAGGAGTCATGAACCTGATTTGACGGTGTACCCGGGAGATGGGATCCACATTGTTAAGGGAAGTAGGTGTGTAATGATGTGTTATATCCTATGTTTTCGTAGGCTACTCAGGTTGGTATGGGACGATCTGAGCTGTCTATATAAAAAAAAAAAAATTGTATGCCAAAAATCAGCCTAGGAAAAAATGGGGTGTAACAATTTATGTGGAGATCAACTAAACAAGATGTCATTGCTCTTTCATCTTGTGAAGCAGAGTATATTGCAGCTTCATCAACAGTTTGTGAAGCAATTTGGTTACGAAATTTATTGCAAGAGTTACATCATCAACAAGAAGAGCCAACAACCATATTTATTGATAATATGTCAGTCATAAAATTAGCCAAAAATCCAGTTCAACATGGGAGAAGCAAGCATATCGAGACAAGGTATCATTTTCTTCGTGATCATGTCAACAAGGAGACTATAAGACTGATACATTGCAGTACTGAAGAACAAGTAGCTGATATCTTCACTAAATCGCTTGGAGTGAAGAAGTTTGAAGAATTACGAGATCAATTAGGGATGAAGATACTTCAAGTTTGAGGAGTAATGTTAGCAAACTTTAAGTTTGGTAAGCACTTTTTAAGTGCTTATTAGCATTTTTTAAGGATAGATTTGGTTAGCACTTTTTAAGTGCTTCTTAGCATTTTTTTAAGGAGTTGTTAGCACTTTTTAAGCATGGTTAGTATATTTTAAGTATTTTGAGGATATTTAGGGATTTTAAGTATTTTTGAAGATTTTTAGGGATTAGAAACAAACTTTTGAATTATAAGAAAAGATTTGGGAGATTAGATATTTTTCTTGGCTATAAATAGATGTAATTGGTTCATTGTGATTATGCAATTTTATGAATGAAATATTCTTAGCTATTCTCTTCTTCTTCCTTAAGTCTTTTCTTGTCATTTCCAAATTTCTCCCTACTCTTTTATTTCCATCAGATAGGTTATGAGTCTTTCACTCATAACTTGGTTATGTAAATAATGACAATGGGTTCAAAACCATTTCAGTAATTTTTAAAGAAATCATATTCATTAGAAAAATATAAATTTACATGGTTGATTCAGTCATTGCCAAAGCGAATATGTTCAAAACCTTCCAATTGCACTGTTATGGAATCCCAGTAAATGGGGTTCAATTTTTTCCAGTGAACTTGATCGCCTGCACAGTTTAGGCTTTGCCTTAGCCCAGCTTTTTGAGTCCATCCCCAAATTCTCAACCAGATTCATGCTCTCATCGTCATGAATTCCCACGACCTGACTATCATTCTCGGTTTGCGAGATCAACTCAAACAGACTCTTTCGTAGGGTAACTATCAGCCAATAGAGTCCCCCAATTTTCTCTTCAATAGGAGACAAAACCTTCTCTAACTCTTCTGTCCTCCTCTGTAACTCTCCTGCTATTGCTTTTACAGCCATTCGTTTGATCATGTAGTTTCCTGATCCCTTCTTCCACGAAGACACAAGTTTCAACAGAGTCCGAGCAGCCAAAGCAGTCCCTATCAACTCTTCCATCGCTACTGCATCGGTTCTTCTTTTCTGTGACTTTGTTTTCCTGCTCACTTCATTCACGGTTGCTCCCCATTGGTCAGCTTTAAGTGCATGGAGGCCATGACGCCTGCAGGATATAGCACAACCAAGAACATTGATTCCAAGAAACGCCGTCGCCCACGAGCTGCTTAGGCTCATAGAGAGCTTGTGAGAGATGTCGCCATGCTCATCGAACTTCTTGCCACATGTTCTCAGATTGGACATGCATTTCTGCAGCTTGGCCCTGTTGCGCTTGTCATCGAAATCGGCAGACTCGAGCACCGCAACCACCATTCGAAGCGTTGCCTCGTTTGGGTCGGTCTCGCCATCAAGGTAATGCAGCACGGATCGAATGGAGCGAAGGCAATGTCTTATGTTCTCCAGCCTGTTCTGAATGTTGATGCAGGCGTCCAGCAAGAGCGCCGTGCTGTCAATATAGCAGAATAGGTGCCTTCTGTCCGAGTCAGTGCATGAACCGGAGGTGACGGCATCGACGGCCAGCGCTATGTCCGACTTCTGCGAGGCGATTGCCTTCTCCATAAGCAACACGAGGCGTGCGGCGGTTATGCGACATCCCTGAGGCAGCTGCGGCTCGGATTCGGGATAGCAGAAGGTGTTGTTGGTTGTCTTCTTCATGTTCCTCAGCTCTGGTTTGATGTTCGTTTGTGAACTGCGGAGTGTGGAGAGTTAACTCGGCTCTGCTCGGCTGTGCTATTTATGTCGTCTTGCTTAAGGAGACGAGATGTGCTGTACATCTGGAAAGCTTGATTTTTGTTGGTGTTGCGTTTGCGTTGCGTCTGCTCCGGCTGGATGCTTCTTCATACGTTCTTTGGACTACCAAATGAATATGGATGCATGGCATGTTTGTTTTCATCTGCTTTGACTTGAGTTCTAACCCATAGAAACACAAGCGCGCATTGTTTTGTCTAAGGCGGCAAATGCTGGTCAACAGGTGGGTGCTCCGACGACCAACGCGACGCCATTTTTCTGCTCTTACGGCTTAAATCAAGTAGGTAACAGTTTGAAATCTCAAGTACAACAGATTCTCTACGTAGTATTTTTTTTTTTTTAATTTTATTTGGCGAAGACGTGATGTAACTTCACACTCAACAAATAAAATTTACCTATCTGCCCAACTAATGCTCGACATTTTTTTACAATAAAGTTAAGCCATAATGTTTCTTTTTCTCAATGTACATTCTTAAACTCTCATTTTTTTTTTCTCAAACAATACAATACACCTTATAATAATACACTAGATCTAATGATCCTTTTTAATTAAGTGCTGTATTTGTATCTTAAACACTTGTAATTAGAAAGATATCATCATGTATGGTGTTTAAGAGATTGGTTATATGCTTAGTATCAAATAAATCACAAATTAGTTTTTTTTCCAAATGATATTTTTCTTTCCTACTCTCATTGATATCTCACTATTATATTCCTCTATTATGCGACAATGAGGTATTAACTTCATTCATATCATGTTATCTTTCTTATTTTATAACTCTTTTTTTATTGGGTTTACTATTATGCATGAGAGTTAAAAAGATAGTCTATGAGGAGGATTTTGTAATCAATGATCACATATTGTAGAATAACTATTACAATGCAAATTGAGATAAACATATCATGTAACTTGGTACATCTATTTCATGTTTGTTATGTTACAATGTAAACGTATTTAATTCAATAAGAAATTCATATGTTTAATAAAAATACTTTTGATGTTAATTGGTACTTCTACACACTTTTGTTGTAATACAATAAATAAATTCTTGAATTTCTAATTTTGTGTGTCGATTAATCAACATGTCATTATTAAATGCTTTAATATATAGGGTAATTACATTATTGTAATTTGTTTAAAATTTTACTCTTATGCAAAAATTTTATATATACTCTTAGTTGATAAAAATCTTTCCTCTATGACATGTCATACGGAGTAACTCATAATTTGTCAGCTTAAAGTGCTGAACACCTTAAGATATGACTAGCATTATTTTGATTATGTATATTTCAAAGTAATAAAATCATTTTTATAAAATAAATATTTGTGAATTAAAATGATATTAAATTATTATAAGCTTAGGAAATATATAATAGTTTCAAATATGTTCAAAAATCTTATTTGAACATATCATTGGATAAAATATTTTAAGATATATTTAATGTTATTAAGCCTATAATTTTTAAAAGTTTAGATAATTATGTGTGAATTTAAAAAAAAGAATATAAATATATTTTTTATAAATAGTCATGAGTAGATTTATAATTCTTCTATTTGCATTCCTACTACCTCAAGTGATGGTTTTGAATTAAATTCTTAAACTTGTTAGGCTAAAATGGCAAGGAAAGTTGGGAGTATAAATAGAAAAAAGAGTCATGGAGAAGAGTTAGAAAGCACCTTAAGAGATAGAGAACTTAAGGAACAGAAGAAGCTATAAGGAAAGAGGTATTCAACGGAAAAGAAATTTGGATGTGTTACTACAGCTTAGAGGAAAGTTTGGAATAAAAATAATAAGAAGACGAGTTGTTGAGATTTCAACTTCCTTTATGAGATAAAAATATCGAATGTGAGAGATATTCCACCAAAAGTGTTGGTAACCAAATCCCTAGTGAGAAATAACGATCAAAGATGAGAGATCTTCCATCAGTAGAGTCAATAACAGACAATATCTCATTTTTGCCAGCACTCCTAAGCTTTCTTACTAAACCAAATCAGAACAACATCACCATTTTATCCTTTGGAGCTCCAAGTGTCAACGTCTACAGAACTATAAGACATCATTACCACAAAGGTGTGTCCTTTTAGCAATTTTTATTTTTTAATTAATAATATAAAATTAGAGTTATTTTTTCTATTAAAATACTTCATATATAATTTATCTTAAATTCTCTATTATATATATATATAATGAGATGTGATAAAAATTATTTTATAAAATTTTATGTTTAATAATTAATGTGCTATTATTTATTCAATTTTATAATCTACATTTCAGGTTTAGAATGTCAATCTCTGAATAGTTCTAAAATACTATACACATTACCCTAACATTGATTAGTATAAAATATTTTTTTTCATATTTTTAAATAATCTATTAAGTATCTTTAGTGTTGTAGTCTCTATTTTAGATCTTGATATAAATCTCTTTCTTACATCAATCACACGTAGATAATACTCGTACGATATGTTGAGTGTTTATAAAATATAATATTAGAGAGATTTGATAAGAAATCATGCAAGAGCATATAAAGAGGATAATACATGTATGATTATGATTATTATATGTACAAAGGTTGCTAGTTAGTTGAAGTTTAATAAAGTGATCATACAATATGATGATATAAGTCATGCAAGTATGAAGCGTAGAGTAGTTTAAGTAAAGGAGGTGGTGATTGTACCTAGATGATGAGGTATATTATATCATTATGATATAGTTTTGCTAAATAATGAATGGTTTGAGTCGATTATGAGAGGCAAGGATCATGTTGGATGAAATTGGTGATGAAACTGTACCATCAAATGTTAAATTATATATATATATATATATATATATATATATTGGGAAGCTTTGTTGATCATATTATACTATAACAAGGTCATACAAGTATAATGTCTATATGATTATCAAGAAGCTTTATTGATTTTTTTATATGATTAAGAGGTTGTATAAATATGATGTAAAGTAGAGATTAAGGATTAAAAAGAGATTATTAAGATTTAGTGTAATTTGAAAAAGTTGATGATCATATCATATATATGATTATATTATGATTATTATATATGTATGACATTATAAAGAATTTTAAAGAGAAAGAAAGTCGTCAACAAAAAATTTGTATTGAATACAAGTAAATAAATATGATAATTATAATATAAATATAGTAGTAATTATTTATTATTTTGAATGTTTTTAATAATTATTATTTTATTTGTTATTCTACATGTATATGTACATATTACCTAATTATTTGATATATTATTCATCTACTGTTCATTCATAGCATGATAAATTTAGTTTTTTTTTCTATGAAATCAAGGATTTTACTTGAATATAGTTACATAATTAAATAGGCATAAATATAAACAATAGTTAAAAAATAATTTGGTTATTTGTATATTTTTAAAACTATTTGGTAATAAAGAAAAAAAGAAATATAATAATTGGCACTTTTTAGAAATCTGGTCATTATTTTTTAAAATCAAAATACTCTTTATTTTCAGATACATATTGAGTCACCAGTATTTTATGCATAATGTGGTTATTGGTATGATACATTTCTTATTTGGTTAGATGTTGGCCATGTTTTACAAAATAAAAGTTCAAAAAGAATCAAATTTTATAAAGGGATAATAAATTAAAATTTTAAAATTAAAAGTAAAAGAACATATATGAAAATACATGCCCAAATTTTATGTTAGATTTATTAGATTTATTGATTTTCTCATATCATGATTTATTTTATAATACTTATTAGTTTTTTGATATCATTACATGATTTTATCTATAATGTTATAGTATTACTTTATATTGTATTCCTTATTATAATTTATCTACTAAGTCTTATATAGTCAAAATAATGTTTACAATGCATGTATTATAATGTACTCAAATATATGGATTTTAATGCTGTGAAGGAGGACCCTACTCCTAAAGTAAGAGTATAGATAATATTTTGTATGAAAAAGTTTTATAAGAGTTTTTGAAGTGTATCATCTTGTGTATTGGATAGTTTAATACTATAAATATATTTCTTTATTTATACTCGAGATCTTTAAGTGATAGTTTTACATTTATAAAAGTTTTATTTTATATCTTTTTATATAATAAGACTTTTTAAATAGATAAAATTTAGTTTGTCTTGTCATCAAGACCCTACCTAGGGTTTTAATATCCTAACATGTTTATTATGATTTATGTTTATTAGTAAGGACTAATTAAGTAAGACTCTAATATCATACTTATCATAGTTGCAAGAAACAAAGAAAAAAAAGGACATTATAGTCTTAATGTAAGCAAAAAAAAATTGTTTTAAAAGGTATCAAAAAGAGACTACAAAGACTAAAAATGATTAATCTTTTAAAACAAGGTAAATATACTAAAAAAGCCATTGTGTTACTAAATGAGTGTATTGTGTTTTGGGGTATCATCCAAAAGTGATACCAAATAATAAAACTAATGACAATATGCATCTCATGTTGAGGTATTATTCAGAGTTATCACCTAATTTTAAGAGGAAAATCAAATATCTTTTCTTTGTTTTGAGGACTAAACTACAATTGATAGCATTAGAAAAACATTAAATAAAGAAAGTAGTCAAACTAAAAGGCTCGAGAACAATGGGTTTGAATAATTATTTAAAACAGTGAACAAAATAATTCAAAAAAATCTAAAATATATGAATATTATATTGATATACTAGTCTCATTCTAAATAGGTTTGCTTTATTATGTAGCATTCTTATTACATAGTCTTTGTTTGTAGACACTATGATGGCTAGGTCAACCTATTCTATTGCTTAATAGTTTTAAAAAATGAGGATACTTATTCAAGGATATATAACAACAATGAGGAGATATTAACTTTATAGATATCTTTAGCTTATATAATTTTATTAGGTTTTAGACATATGTGATATATGGAGAGTTACTACAACAGGTATATAGATGTATGTGTATGTGTGTGTGTGATATTTGAAAACATAGTTATTTTAATTTTTATTGAAATTACTATTTTAGTGTGACCTTTATCTTTTCTTAAAAATTTAGATTCTTTTGTGAGCAATCATCACTTTTAAAAGAAAAGTTGTATTCACACTAAAAAAGTTTAAAAAAAGATTTTTTTTATAAAACAAAGATTTTTTAATAGCTTGAAATACTAAAAAAAATGAAGAAAATGGATTAAAAATTAGTTAGTGATAGAAGGGTGCCATTCAAAGTCTTACCTACATATCTCTTACACAAAAATAATGATTTATAAGTTATTAATAACTATTTAAAATTTTCTTAAAAACAAATTAATTTTACTTCATGCTTGTTGCACATCTCATAGGGGGCATATCTTCCCATAATAGTCAAGTCACATGGATATAATGCTTGAAATCAATGATCTTATCTTAGGTGGCTTGATTGAAACTTGCGTGCAATGGAAAAACAATGTATTCTTAACAACACAAATTTGTAAATCATGGGATTAATATAAAAAATACTTATGTCACTCATGAGTTTGAATAATAAGGGATGTTTCCCTACATAAATGGTGCTTGTGTATATTTATTAGGTATCATTTTGTGCACATATTTGATGGGCAAGTTTTCAATTTATTGCTCCTCCTTGTGATTGTTAATGATGTCACTCTAAATGTATTAAATGAATGATGAGCTTAGGAACTCAAAAGGTGATCAAACAATCAATCTTGCCTCATATACCATATTGCTCCTTAACATACTATATCTAAAGGGTCATTCAACAAGAGTATTAAGGAATTGCCATGTTCATTCTTTAGGATAACAAGAATTGGATGGGTTCAAATTTTCACATGTAAAACTACATTAGCATTGCATTGTCTATATTAGTGTTGTCATTGTTAATAATATTAAATTTCATTTCACACACCACCAAATAATTTTCCTTCTTTCCCTTTTTATTTAAATAATTCGTGTAATGTATATGTGACTTGTACAAATATAAAACAGTCATTCATTGCAACTTTTAATTTATGATTAACACTAACAGAACTATACTATGGTCAACTCATCCCTAGCACCTTTTCATATTAAAATATTTTATTTGAAGAGAACAATTTACTTCTTATATAAAACATTCAAATCATTCAAATATTATTATGTCTAATAATATTTCATAAAAATTACGTTCTTAATAATCAAAATAATTATAAATATTTCGATAAAAATATGATAATTTACAAAATTGCTAAGACAATTTAGTAATCATTTTTCTCTTTTTTTTTTCTCGAAATAGGTCTTGATCATCAAAAGATTACTTCAAAATACTTTTTAATTATATACTATGTGAGAATAACCCAAATTTCAAACATACAACTTAGTAAAGTAATTATAATATATTATAACATTTGTATTATTTTTATTGTATAGAAATTTTACCCTAATTTTTTATATTTTATTTACTTTTTGTTAATGTAGGTTAACGGTTCCTTAAATTATTATTTCTGTGAATTAAAAAATATGCAAATTTAAATATAAGAAGATGCACGTATATGAATATTCATATATTTGTAATATTCTTCACTGTTTTTTGTTTGATATTTTAACTATGGTGCAAAGCTATTATGATTACTAATTTCTCTATCATTAAAATATTAAAAATGTAATATTTGTATAAAACAATTTGACCCTTCATGTCTGGTTTAGGTTGCCCATGGTGTTATAACTTCTTTTATCTGATAAATAATGTTATAAAGCTATAATGATTCTGCCGGAGCCATACGCGCATCGAACTCAACCCAACGCCAACGTAAGCATCACCGCCGTGAGCGAACAATCCCATCTCATAAATACCCGCGCGGGAGCACCAGACACCACAAGCCACGAAGAAAGCCCATCTCCCGAGCCATCAGCATGAAGCGAACCAACAGCCGGGTCCAATCCTTATCAGACCCCGAACCTAACACCGAGGCGCAGCTGCCCCGTGGTAGTCTCATCCCCGCCGACCGCCTCTCCCGACTCCTTGACGTCGCCATGGCCTCGCAGAAGACGGACCTCAAGCTTGCCGTCAGCGCCGTCGCCCGCGGTTCCTGCACCAACAGCGACTTGAGGTATGTCGACTGCTACGTCGACGGCACCGCGCTGTTGCTCGACGCGTGCGTCAGCATTCAGGACAGGCTGGCAAGCCTACGGCACTCCCTCCGTTCGGTTCGGATCGCTCTGCACTACCTCGAGGGCGAGCACGAACCGAGCGGGGCGGCGGTTCGAAGGGCGGTCGAGGCGTTGGAGTCGGGCGATTTCGCCGACGGAGGCAAGCCGGAGAAGTACGTGTCCAAGCTGAAAGCGGTCTGGAAGAGGCTCAACGAGCACGCAATGGAGTACAAAGAAAACGACGACAGCATCTCCCCCGAGCTCTACAAGGCTCTAAGCGGCTCATGGACCATGGCGGTCCTCGGAATTGGCGTACTCTGTTCGGCCACTTCTTGCAGGCCGCCGGTTCGCAGCATCCAGTCTCAAAAATCCGACAAGTGGGGAACCGTGGTGAACGAGCTGAGCAGGAAGACAAGCAAAATGCATATAAAGAAGACGGACGACGTGGCGACGATGGAAGAGTTGGCGGGAGCATCTTTGGCTGCGCAGGCCATTTTGAAGCTGGTATCGACGTCGCAGATGCTGGGAAGCAACGGTGCGATGAAGCGAGTGGCTGTGAAGGCCATATCAGGGGATCTTCAGTGCATGGGAGAGAAGTTAGAGAAGGTTTTGTCAACGCTTGAAGAGAAGACAGGGGAGCTCTACGGTCTCATCGTTTCTCTTCGAATGAGCCTAATAGAATTGCTCTCCAAGGCGGAGAAGGACAAGGTGGTGTTGGAGTTGGTTAAGGAAGTGAATCTTGCGCAGGCGGACAAGGCAGACGCTTGGGTTATGAAACCAAAATCGGCGAGACGATCCTTCTCGTTGGCTAAAATTGGGCCACATTTCCTCAGGTTTCGTAACGGTACGAGCATCAAACCCTACAGTGCTACTACGGTACTGTAGACGAAGAGGAACAAGCCATCTCTTCTATGTGTTAACACCTATATTTTTATTTGTCGTTTGAATTTAATTTATGGAATTTTTATATGTTTCTGCAAAGTAATTTATGGAATTTATTTAATTGAAGTATTTCTTCGCCATATCTGCAAAGAATAAACTGAATAAACTATGCTTTTTCTTCCGTTCGTTAATAAATTGCAAGCAAAATATTTCCAAAACCTTCCTTGGAATAGAAAAAAATAAGCTTATATTGAATATACAAAAACGTGTATATACACATTCATTTTATGTGTATATGAGAATTGTCACATGTATTTGATGGTAAAAAATAAATTATATTCTTAATATATAAGTGATAATTATCTATTAAATCAATTGTTAAGGTTGATACGTTTTTTTTTTTAAGTGAATATAATATATATTATATCAAAAAAGGCCATCTGAGGGGTGAGAGATCATCTTGCGCACCACCTGGAGCGTCGTCATCGAGTCAGTTTGGAATTTCACAGCCCAGTACTGGGGAAGGGATTCCCTCAGCATATTAAGGGCCAGAAGTATAGTCTGGGTTTCCATCATGTTGATGCGTTTGACGTAATTTATACATGCTTATGTTAATCTAATCATGACGCTTATAATGTATTATATGATTTGACAATTTCCATTAAAACATTTACACAGATAATGAACTTTTTTACACAAGTAATATTCTTTTATTTTTAAAAACGTACAAAAGTAAATATACCCATAAAAAATAAAAAATGGATCTTTTAACGATATTCACTTATTGTAACATTGAATATTATTGCTTGAAACATCATTAAATTCTTCTATTTGTGTATGCTTTGATCTCTTTTATTATTATTATTATTATTACTTCGTAAGAGGAGTTTCTCTAGAATGCATTTGCTGCATTCAGATAAATATTCTTTATTTTAAAAAAAATTTTCTGTAATATAAAGAAAATGTTTTAATTATATTATCTTACTTCACAAGAAATTTCTTATTTTGTTAATAGTAGCTTAATAAAAAAAAAATGAAAGACAAGAAAGATGTGCGTTCTGCTAAGTGGAAAAGTTCATAACAGTAAACAAACCGGGCGTGTGGTCTGGGAATTTTCTACCGAGCGGCTGTTGTACGTCCTGTACTTCTCCCACAAACTCTGCTGCTGCATTTTGTATGAAATTATACTCAGTACATAAAACGTACTGTGGTGGTCTGCAATGTTGAAATGGCATTTATATGTATATTTTTAAAATAATATAAGTTCTGAATTTTTTTTTTTGCTTTATTATATAAACAACATGCAACTAAGTGTATGAAGTTAAGTTCGAATTTAACATTATTAAGATCTACAGGCAAAAAGTAACTGTAGTTCAAACCAGATGTGGAATGATGCCAAGTTAAAAGTTTCAATTGAACTAACGTTTGGGTTGGTTATATTTCACTTTTTCTTTTTTGCTGTTTTCTTCTTTCAGAAAAGTATAAATATGTGAAGTAAAGGCTCATGTAAATTCAAACATGTATGCAAATCTGATTGGTTTTTATCCATGACTTACATTTGATTCGATGTTTTAAAAACTAAACCATACTAATTGTGTTGATCAGAATGATCATCTAGTCGGGTTACTGTTGTCAGAATCCATTTTAGAGCTCAATCATTTTTGAGTTGATTTTTCAAAATAACAAACGGTGAATCATTTAGAATGCAGAAATATGAAGCTTTAATTTTTCAAATAAGAAACAGTGGACCAATCTTATACATGGCAATCCATCCAAGTCAACAAGACATGCAATGTTTGAGCTAAAACTATTTCCATCAAGGAAAGCAGAATTGAAATAAGAACAACCATAGCATTCAGTTTGTCATTTCAAACTACATTTACCATTTATTCGGTTTTATATTTCAATTTTTCTTTTGTATTATTTTCTTCTTTCATAAAAGTATAATTATGTGTAGAAAATGCTCATGTAAAATCAAACATGTATACAAATCTGATTGTTTTTTATCCATAGCTAATATTTGACTCAATGTTTTGAAAACCAAACCACACCAACTGTATTGATCGATTGATCATGTAGTCAAGTAACCGTTATCAAAACCCCCTTTAGAGCTCAATCATTTTGAGCTAATTTTTCAAAATAACAAAAGATGAATCATTTAAATATAAAGCTTTAAGTTTCAAATAACAAATAGTGTACCAATCTTATACAGGTAATCCATCCAAGCCAACAAGACATCAACTGTTTGGGCTACAACTGTTTCCAGCAAGGAAAACATGATTGAAATAAAAACAACCATAGCTTTCAGTTTGTATGACAAACAATATTTACCATTTATTTGGTTTTATAGTCATTAAAGCCAGCATGACATCAAGAAGACGACTTTCTCTTTCAAAGGCCCACTTGTAAGAAATAATGATAGCAATTGCAGGTCTCATGGCCTACGCTAAAGAAAATTTGAGAATTGCAAAAACTTCTCTCAAAAGAAATGCTACAGGTACAAAAGATGTCCAACTTTCAAATGCTTTTTGCACTTTTTTAGTTGTTTCACTTAATGGAAAATCAAAACATACAGAACCCTGGAATACAATATTTACTATATTCACCTTTTCCTCTCTCAAAGAGGCTTGTTTTTCACAAAGCATACATTTCAAAAAAAAAATTTCAGTTTACTCACCTTTAAAAAATCAACAACTTTGAAATTCCAAAATTTTTCTTAAAAGGTTATCGTTTTGTTCTATGGTTATTGAAAATTAATATTGAGCAATATTTTTCTATTTGGATTTTTTATATCTTTTTTAGTTGTATGCATAATGAGATTATCTCACCACTTTTTTTTATTAGCTGTAATAGTGGTCAACAGTAATGATCATGGTAGTCGACGACAATGGTTGTTGGCATTGATCAACAATAATAATGGTCGGTGGTGACGGTTGACAATTGCGTAAAATGCTAGTAACAAATAGCGATTAATGGTGGTGCTATTCAACGATTGTAGTAATTAGTAGGAGATGATATTGGGTAGTGGTGATCTATAATAGATGGTTGGCTTAATGTGTCACTAAACAATTGGCAAAAGATTGTATTTGGTGGTAGTTAGAAGTAGGTGTCGATTGGTACTAGTCCATGACTAGGGGTGGACGATGGTGGCCGATGTGTGATGATCAATTAGTTGTATTCGATGATGGTGGTCGTTTTTGTTGGCAATGGATCATGATCACAATATTTACCACTATGTTTCCTTCATTATATAACCACCGAAGCAGCTGGAAAACAAAGGAAATAATTCTCACTCTTTCGAAGAAAATTTGTCATTTGATAAAACTTCTCTAAAAATTAATGCATTGTTATTTCAATCTTCTGGGGAATTTAAAATCCAAAATACTGATCCAATTCCTTTGATCTTTGACTTATTAGGATTCTATTTTATATTTGATTGAACACCAAAACAAACATGACTATTTGACTCAAATGATAGTAGCTTTACAAACAAGACAATCTTTCATTGAAAAATATCACACTACAACCTCACTTGAAAATAAAAAAAATACTCAAATTTCATTAGAAGGTTACATTACCAATTATCAAAAGAAAACCATACCTAAAATAAACTCAAATTTGGGAATGTATTAGCCTAGAAATTAAGTATAGACTTACTCGTATTGTAAATTTTTCTATTTAACTTCATAGCACACATATGAGTCACTTTGTCTCACTCATTAATTGGCTTTAAAGCCTCAATTCATTATATATTCTAATGTATTTCCAAAGAGAATGTAGATTTGCAAACCCCTTTATGGTTCCAATATAGTAATCATTGACTAATTGTTCATCAATTTTAATGGTTTCAATATGGTCAAATGAATCTTGTGCTATTTATAGTTCTCTATAGAAAACTTTTTTCCAAGAAGAACCTTTCCTAGTTAGATGATAAACTTTCTAGCACCATGTTTTAGAGCTTATTTGTGACTATCTTTATTACAATTTGTAACAAGTGATTGCATAAAGATATGGATATAAATGTGTTACTAAGTCTAACATGTAAAACTTTGAAAGCAATAGAAATTTGTTTTTTATGACTTCACTTTCCACCTTAATTAATTTGAAAAACTTCTTAACCATGCCAACTAAAGAAGTGCCACTGATTCTTCAAGTATCCTACATCTTAACCATGTCAACTAAAGAAGTGCCAGTGATTCTTCAAGTATTCTACTAATTGGTGCATGTAATGACATAAGGGCAAATAAAAATATTATATATGTTTTTCATAACCATGCCTTGTAATATATTGATCTAAATTCTGGTTGATATTATTGAATTAGGATTAGATTTGGAAATAAATGGAATACAACTTTCAAAGCTACAATTGAATTGTACGATTGGTTAATCATTTTCCCAAAGATTATCAATTCTTCTATAATCTTTATGTAATTGATGAATACAATTTTTAAACGATTTATAGGAATATTTTTTATGATTTGTTTTAATAATCTTTTGATATATAGTCCTAAAGAATATTCTTATTTAAAGCATCTTAAAAAATGTAAAAAATAAAAAGCAAAGAAATTATTTATGAAATTAAAAAAAATATTTATTTATAAAAACTAAAGTATTTTTTTTAAAAAAAAATTTTGTTGTCTATTAAATTTTTTCAATCTATCTTATGAAAATAAAAACAATTATGGATTTACTTATGGGAGTAAAAAATACCTCTACTCAAACTATGGTCTTGATGGCTTTTTCAACCTTTTTAAAGTTGCTTGAGTTCTCTAAGGTACTTGAAATCATTTTTGTTATTTTAAAATTTAAAATTAATTTGAGTTAAAAAGGGCTTACAATAGCTTATATTGATAAAAAAGCTTGATAGCACTAAACAAAGTTGTTAAACTAATGAGAAGGTTTTTTTTATATCCTTTCCTAGTTCTATGATATTGGAGATATTACTTGTTTCAATTGTAATCATATATCGTTATGCTATGAGGTATATTAATACTTGAAAAAATTTAAATTATAATAGGACAAATTCTTATGATCATTCTTTTATCCTAAAATACAAATATAAAGATGATAATGAATTATGCAATATTTTATCTTGAGCTACATTACCCAAATTGTCACAAAAATTTAATATTCTCAATTTTAACAAATAAAAAGGTGATTGCTCATATTGTATAGAATTTAATGTGATTTACATTGAATTAATGTATAAGTTTGTATTTTTACAAGATATTTTTCACTCAACTGATAGATTCTTATTTATGAGAAAATCTTTCTGCAATCCTTGATCTCATTATAATATTTTTTGATTATTGAATTATGTTTTTGAGAAATAACATATCATGTGGGCTATTATAAAATAATTAATTAATACAGCCAAGATTTAGTTGGCCCTCAATAAAGGAGTGGATTATAGTATTTTTTTTATGGTCAACTCTATAAATTAGCAAAGACTAACAAACAAATTGGTAAATATATGTCTTTGTCAATTTTAAATATATTTTTTAAAGGCTCATTAATGAATTTTATTCTAAGACTATCATACATTATCTCACATAAACCTTTTGGTGATGACAAATAACATTTGAAAAATACCATGCTTCATTTTTTTTTGTAAAATGACAAATAATACGTCGCTTATCATCAAGCTATTTGTAAAGGTAATTATTAGACTATATGGGTTCCAAAATGCCATAGCTCTAGATAAAATGTATGACTTGTATCATTTTTCTTAAATATTATAAAATCTATTTGATACAAAATAAATTTTTTATATGTATTCTACCCCTAAATTAATGAATAAATTGAATAAGTCGATAATGCACTAAAGAACATATTAAGAAGAGAAATGTACCAAAAACTAAGATTTGCACTTAAAATCCACTTTGCATATAACAACATCATTTCTAAAAAACAGATAAGTATTATTTTTGGAAGTAGTTTTTTTTTACAAAATCCTAAAAGGTCTATTAATTTGAAGGATATTACAACCCTTTTATAATTTAATGCTATGTTTTCATTCATTAAAATTTTCGTAAAAAAGTAATAAAAACATATCAAAACTAGTAACTACAAATATTATAAAAATGTTAATTAAAGTAAGATTTTAAGAGACATTAATAAAAGAGAATTTGTTATAATATGTATTCATTTTAAAAGATTTACTACAACTAAATATAGAAAATTACATTCAATAGTTTGTTAACTCTTTAAAATTATTAAAAATTTAAATTCAATACTTATGCTCTATATTTGTCATCTAAAATATTTATTAGTGATGTCTTTAATATTAAAGGTTTATTATTACATAAGAATGGTTTAAATGATAAAAACTTAATAATCAACTCTTATCTGGGTGGCTTAAATGTTAATTAGCCTCTTATCTCTTAGCATTAAGTATTTTATTATTGATAACATTTTGATTAACATGTTATCTAGGTATAATTTCTTTATAATTCTTTTGTTTATTATAATTCTCATAGGCTATATTTTAAATGAGAATTTAAAAAATATTTTAAATTATTAGGTTATAATGTCATTTATGAGACATAAAATTATTTTAAATATTAATCTTACACATCTTTTTTATTTTTATTATTTTATTAATTTTTAAGTTGATAATTATTTTGATAAAAACACTCATCTTGTAGTACCAATGATTATATCATATAATAATAACTAATTAGAATCTCGTGCCAACACTATAAGAAATGTTTCTAAACCTTAATTATACTTGCCTAATTATGTATCACTAAACCTTAAATACTCACAAATCAATCTTTACATCATATTAAACTTAAACATTTATCTCAATCTTTGACTCCATTTGGTTTTAACATTTATTAAAATAGTATAATCAAAACATGATTTTAATTTTTTTATTAAATTTAAATATATTTTAAAACTTTTTACAAAAAAAAAAATAATTATTATATTAAAAGAATATTTAAATATTAGAAAGGATCATATGGACCCACCAGATAGCCCTCAAAGCATGACTCTTTCCATTATAGTGTTATTGAATCATTTAAAACAATATCATAAAAATTTTTAACGGAAACGCCATGAGCATCTATTGTTTAATCCAAATACAATATTAAAATATTTTATTCGTACAAATGGAGTAACGTGGCCGCTGCAAACGCCGTTAAATAGTCGATTGGCAAAGTCGTAGGATTGACAATTCGTTTTTGATTTTTAGTTGTTTTAAAATTGGTGGAAATTGAATGGTTTTTTAGCTATTTCTGCACTTGAGCACGTTCTTTATTCCGGCGCTCTTCAAGCGCAAACAGCACAGAAACAAGCTCGTCACGAAAGAGTAAGCCGCTCCTGATAGCTTCCTGTGGAAGTTTCTTTTCAACTTGTGTGTGTTTTTGAAACGTTTGCTTCAAGGTAAAGCTTGTGCGAAATGATAAAGATGGGGTTTTTATCCTTTATCTATGCTAAAAGGCAACCCTTTTATTGGATTATACTTGCTTTATAGCTTTGCTAAGTGAAGGGAGGGGTTTTCATGTCCAAGATGTCTATTTGGGAATTTGGGTTGGTGGCCTGGCTGAACAAGAAAATCGTTGATCCGCTCCTGCAGATTATCAAGAAGTATGCTCTTCTTGTTTGTATTTTTGCTTTGTGCAATGTAGTTGGTCTGCTTGATTTTTGTTTGATTGGTGTTATTCTAATCCTCTCTCTCTCTCTCTTTGTCTCTTTCTCTCTCTTCCTCTCCAACTTCCTCCTTCTATTACTCCTGAGGAACTTTTGTTTACCATTTAAAAATGGGGTCGAGACTGAAGTTATTTCCAATTCCATTCGAACGACGTTCTTTGTTCTTGGATAATTTTTTATTGTTTTGATATACGAATAATTCTGGATGACTGTATTTTGGTTTATGTTGAGATTAGACCTCTGTTTGGCTTTAGGTTATTATAGGAACTATGTGTTTTCGATTCACTGTATCGTTTTTTTTCTTTTGTTTCAACTTTCAATCCAGAAAAACTTCTGTATTTTATAAGTTTATCAGCCTAATTGTAGGAACATTTTTTTAGATATTTTCTTGTATTCTTTTAGAGGAGCAGAACCCAGCTTATTGGCTTTTTCGACAGCACTTGGTCTGACCCTTGGCATCTTCCCTATTTGCGGTATGAATCTTAATTGTGACTTCAATATTCTTCATTTTGTGGAACTTCAGCTTGCCATTCTAACTTGTTATTTGTAGCTTTTTCCTTTAAAGATGATTGCTCTTTCTTATAGTATTGGTTGGGTTTCTAAAACTATTGAGTGGTGGTTCATGTGATATTGATCTTTTCCCTTGAAAATACAGATTCAAGATCCAAATGAGGGCAAAGCTTTCAACCTCCATAAAAGAGCATTGACTTTTTGAAATAACAATGAATGTTTGTTAGGGGATAGATGAGAAGTCATAAAACTTTGACCTTGGTATTAATGCTTGAAAATGTATGTTGGGAATTATGCGACAAAAGATGTTTTCTTTTTCTAGTTCAATAGATGCAACTATTTTTGTTTGTGGGTATACTTGAGGTCGCTCAATCTACTACAATTTATTCCACCAAACAAATTTTTCTCTAACCCAACTATTTTGGGATATTTAAGGAAGTAGGCATGGATATATGCATAGCTAAGAATCTGACGTCGAGGAATAGAGAGAAAAAAAATGAAAAAAAAAACAGAAAGAGAAATGACCATAACAAGTCAAAGTTTATCTTTCTAAAAAATTGTTGATTGGAATCATAAATACAAGAAAGATGAATCTAGTAAGTGCTAAAGGTTTTTTTTTCATTAGGTTAGGTCTTGATAGAGAAATTAATCACAAACATTTTTGATAGTTATGATGTTTAAAGAATTTATTTACAAGACTTAATCCTCAAACTGATATGTTCTTTGGTGCCCATTTTGTTTAAATATTTTTCGATTGTGTTTTTCCTTTGCTTCTCCGTCAAACTGGCCTTTTGTCTGATCTCCTCAAAAAGATTAAGGTCGAGGAGTCGGGTTTGGTCTTTTTATGTGAGCCATACCTTCTGATTTTTTAGAGCTACTCTGATGGCTTGTTAATATGAGAGTTTGAATGTTCCAACTTGATTAGGGAGACTTTCTCTATTCCATAGATAAATGAAAATGGCGTTCTACTAGTGGTCATGGATGTAGTTGTTTGAAAAACCCACAAGATCTATGGAAGTTCATTAATCGAATTCCCTTTCTTTCCGGGAGGCAAGGCTTCATCTTTTGAAGAATGTTTTTGTTATTATTGGTTTGGGCACGTTTATTTGATTTGAGGTGGCCCACACTTCATATAGAATCCTTGTGCTTAACAAAATGACTACAATTCTTTGACAGTGAATATTTTAGCATAGTCATTAACAATAGCCATATGAATCCCAAAGCAACAAAAGATATTCGACTATAGGAATTTATTTACTTCTAAGGCCATCTAATGAGAAATGATCTTTGCTTCAATCCATTTGGTGAAGTAATGCATTAGTAATAATAATATTTTTTATTTTTCTTAGATTAATGGGAAAGTTCAGAGAAATTATACGTTCTAGACGATGAACGACCAAGTGATGATTATAATTTAGAGGGGATTAACCAGCGGTCGAAAAATACTCCAATATGTTTGGCACTAAAGGCAATTCTTCATTTAACCAATAGCATCATGGTGATTGGTTAACCAATTGTAACATTATCAAATTATTTTGGTTGATAGCGATCTCTTAGGGAGTGATTTCACATTCCTTCGAGTGGACTTGTTCTAAGACCCAAGTAACTTATGTTAAGTGAAGGCATCAAAGAAGAGGTTGAAGGTATGATCATCAATAAAGTTTATCTTCAACCATGAGGTATCGAGAGGATTGGTGTTAAATTTTTTGAGCTTTTGATAGCTTATGTGGGAGGATCCCTAAGTTTAGGAACAAGATGATTAGGTGCATCCATCAAATGTTTAGTTTGAACTCAATGACCATAGGAAGTTCAAAGCTCGATATGGACATAACAGGGCAATCAATTGGATCATCAATCTTCACAAAAGAATCTATTACCTTGTCATCTTTTGTGAGACATAATTGATCTTAACGAATTCGAACTTCCTAAAATACAAAAAGTCAAGTTGTGGATACTTCTCGAGCATGCACTTGAGTTTCAAAATTTTTAGGGACTTGGTTCATAATTAATTGAGAATTGTTGTTAACGATTAGCATTTTGGCACCAAAACACCCTAGGAAACTCTAGTTTGACAAGGTGGGCCTTATATTTAGTGTGATTATTAGTAACAATGAAAGAGAAGTAAATGGCTATATTGTTAATTCCTTGGGACTAATTAATAAGACTTCTATGCCACTACTATTTGTATCTGAAGTGTTATCAACAAACATAATCTTGATTGAGAGTTAGCATTCAACCTCAAGAATTAAAGTCTCTTTCAAGGATAAAATCTACAAGGGTTTGTGCTTGAATTTGCATGTTGGGTCATAAAAGATAAATTGAACTCTCCAAGTTCAATTGCTTTTATTTGGATCCATTGTAATGTTGGGAGAATATAAGACACGTTGGAGAGATTTATCTTTCAACGCCACAATCTAATGTGCTTGAATATATGGTTGAAGCCTTGTGGAGGGGATCATGAACACCAATGCGAGTTTCTCAAGAGTAGAGTGTCTTGTTTCAAAGGGCTTCACGACATGGTTGACATAATAGATTGGTTTTGAATTCCTTCATCTTCTATGATTAAGATGGAGTTTTTAGCAATCTTGAAAACAACCATGTAAAGATATAAGGGTTCCTTGTGCATGGGGCTGCAAAGAATGGTAGGAGATTAAAGATAAACCTTGAGCTTTTGGAAAGCCCCCTAGCATTCTATAGTCCATTCGAGTCTATGATTTCTCTATAGAGCTTTGCAAATTTTTTTTGACTTGTTGCCAAGTTGAGAAATGAACTTGCCGATCCCAACCAATTTGCCATTCAATTGTTGCACTTCATGAGTGGGCTTTAGGATGGCATTTGGAGGATAGTTTTTATCTTAAGATTTGCCTTGATGCATTGTTTAGAGGCTAAGAACTTGAGAAACTTTCCTAAGGTGACTTTAAAGATGCACCTTGTAGGATTGAGTCATATTTTATGTTTGAAAATCTTTAGTCTATCGAGGTGCTCAGAAAATGTTTGTTATTCATGAAGTTGTTGACATAGACCTTGATATTTTGCCCCTAATTGATGAAAACTTTGTTCGTTGTTCATTGATTTGTTGCTTTATGTAGCAACCAAACATATCTTATATAGATGTAGAATGTAGCTGAAATAAATACCATTGTTTTTGAAATTATAAAATGAATGAATTATGAAAAAAATTAAAAAATTTTATTTTTTGGAAAGGTCGTATTGATTGTACTGTGTATGACTTTTAAAAAGAGAGAAAATATTAAAATATAGTAAAATAAAATACATAGAATCTAATGATGGTAATTTCATTAAAATGTGTGCGATTCAATGAGAACATAAATGATTGAAATTTGTTAAAGAAAATTTAAAATATATAAAATTAAATAAGGGATATGTTAAATCCTAAATAAATAAATATTAATTGTTTATTAGGTATCGGCTAACTAAAGAGAGAGAGAGAAAGAGGATCTCGAGCCCTAAGGCTGCTAGTGGAGGTGCAGAGATTTCGTACATGGATGGGATTGATGAAAAGAACATGATTTGAAAGAGATGGCACGAGGACTGTTGATTTCAAAGCAATGTGAGTTTTCCCTTGTGTGATGTTGATTTTCATGGGATATCATAGAGACTAATGTTTAATATATGTAATATAGTGCATGGAGTGAGAAGGAAAACTTGTGATGCAAACTTATGGAGCTATTAGGACTTTATTTTGAAATATTATAAAAGGATTATATTGTTTGTAAAGAAGTTCATAGTTCTAGGTGATTATTAGATGGTCCAATTGAGAAATCAAATAATCTGATAAAAAATGGAGAATGAGATAGTCTTTGTTGGACACACATCGGATGATCCGATAGAGTAGTGTATGGTGCGTTGAGGCTTGATAGATAATACATGATTTTTGGTAGAAGTCTTGATTTTCCATCAAATGCTAGTTGAATGGTCTGATGAACGTCTAATAAAGATTAGATGTTTGATAGAGGGGTTGGATTGTCACACCTCGTTTACGCTTACTATATTTATGTACTAATAATATAGTAAAAATTAGAGTATAATAGTGCTACTGAGGATGCCAATGTTGTAATAGATGAGGATGACGAAAAATCTGAGTATAAATTATATTCAACCATTTCCATTAAATAAATCACAAGCAAAGTATAAAACATGCATACTTGCCTCAATCAATGATATTATATTAAATACAAAATCACACTATATAGAATATCATACTCACAATCACCTCACATACTACTTTAAACATCATCTTATGAATTTGTGACATATCCTATAATATAAATAAGGAAGTGAGCTATGCGAAGTTTAGAATTTTATGTATAATAATTAATGTGATATGATAAAATGAGTAATAACAAAAATAAATATAAACATGAATGTGAACATGACATTTCTAAGATATTCATTAAATAAATGGATCACAATTAGTAATAAATAATATATTTAGAAATATAAATTTGCACATATTGATATTATATGTTTGTTATATACAAATCGTACTTCATTTTTTATTTATTCCTTTTTTATCTTTATCTTTTTCTTTCTTATCCACTCTAACTTGGCTTTGATTTTTGCACTTGACTATTATCTTATATTCCTAATTATATCTTATCTCATCTTTATCTAATATCTCATTATATTTTCTCTAGACTTCTAGTCGTTGGTATATCATAGTTAACTAGTTATATCAATCATATCATGCTTTTGTACATTGATCTTACATCAAGTATTAGTGATAATTAAAATTTTTTATATTATCTCATTGTTCAATATAAAACTTGTGTTTATTATACCTAATATTATGTGTTGGAGTTCATTATATATAATAGAATCATGGGATAAAGTTTAGAGAATACTCACTTTTTATTTTTTTTTACTTTTGTTTAAGATATGTAATTCTGTTATTACTTATTATATCACATTATATTATTTCATTTATCTTTCTTTTTATCTTTTATTATATTCTAAGAGTTATATATCATAAAAATATAATTATATTAGAATGCATAAATGTGTAATATAAATGTCATGTTTAAATGTTCAAATATTCACATCATCTTATATTATAATTTATTTGAATTCTCCTACTTGAGTTTACAAAGGTTTCTTCACTTTTATTTTTTTTATTCGTATTTTATTTCATACAATAAAATTATATTTATAACTCGTCAAGATGTATTATTTTAATATTTGAAATATTTTAATCATATTTTTGAAATTTTTAACAATGTACATATTAATAACAAAAGAATTTTATTTAGAAGCTTATCATTTTAAAATTCTTTTCTTTCAATTTCACATTGTTCTTGCTTTTATTTCTTGGATCGAAACAATAATAGTACTTCAAACAAAGTATTTCTTGATTTAGGTTGTTCTTGCTTCCCCTTGCTTGTTTGAAGTATGGTAGTTGTCTTCTTATTAAAATTTCTTAAAACAGCAATACTTGAATGTTTTCTCAGTTTCAGCAAATGCTAAAGTTTATCTTAATTATAATTTCCTCTTCCGAACATGGTGGAAGACCTTTTTCCCAACTACTTTTTTATCCCTAATTGTTCTCAATTAACAAAAATGGGAGAGCCTCTTAAGGAAATGAATTGTGAGTGAAGAAATAAATATCGACAATGCATGCCAGAGAAACCAAAAGTCCATGAGGGGATTTTGCAAAACATTACTTGTGGGATAATAGAAGGCTGAGAAAGTAAGAAATAGCATTACACAAGGTTTTCCAAGCTCCTTGCACTCAGTCGCCCTCTCTTGCTCTTCCTTACATTCTAAAAATATATCTACACTCCTTTGAGCCACACCTTCTCTTCTCCAATCTTGATTCTTTCTCTCTGTTTTTGTAACGACACACCTTTGCAAGTCTTTTGGAGCAGTCATACTGTCCGCAACTCTTCCCAAGCGAAGGATTGCAAACATTCCCAACCTCAGCATAGCAAATAAGAGAGAATAAGATTAAATGAAAATATTGTCATAAATAATATTACTAAATAATTGCTTAAATTATTTTTTTAAATAACTCAATAACTTTGAAAATCAATTAAAAATCTAGGCGAGTTCCAAAAATTATGAAGGACCATGAGTTTTCTCTCAGTGAGCTCCATTCAAACATTGTTCACATCCAACTTTCGAATTACTTGTAATTAGCATACTTTACGAGGTGCAATTAAAATATGAATATTTTATTTTTGAGTCTCAATTTTGTAAACAACTATATATTATTAAAATATGCATAATTACATATATTCTTGCATGCATTCTAAAATTTACATACATAACTTACAATAATTGCAAAAATTGGGACATTACATGATCGATCCACTGTGGGCTTGGGGTTGATTAGATCAAGGGTTAGATGGAGCAATCGGATGGGCCTGAGGTTTGCGGGACACACATGAATAGTCTGATGAAATAGATTAAACAATCCAATAAGTTGATGAATTGTCTAATCATAATAGAATTTCGTTAAGTCTGATTAATTCTTTGGGTACATGATGCAATTAAGAGTAAGGAACGATGAAAAGCATAATAAAGCATGTTGTATATAAAGGCATAGGAATAAAAAGTAATATATATGTTCCATGTGTAATTGTAGGAAAGGTAGAAGAAAGAGAGAAGAATTGAATGCTCAATTTTTCGATAATTATGTGATTTGATACTAATGTTATGTGGGTATTTTTTATACCTGTTTACTTAATTGCTTAAAATAGTCTCTGTTGATTTAGAGATACCTATTGGTGATGCAATGAGCTTGGTAATTTCACATGACATGGATACTACTTGAACAAGATTGAGAAATAAGCATGTTGAATGAATATACACACACACATATCTTATATGCAATTATGATTAGTGATACAACCTGGGTGGTGATGAGCCTTAGAAAAATGTGATATAGTCTGGGTGGTGATGAGCTACGTAAAGGTATAATATAGCCTAAGTAATGATGAGCCATGTAAAGGTGTGATATATCTTGGGTGATGGTGAGTCACGTAAATGTGTTATTTAGGTGGTGATGATCCTTGAAGAAAGTGAATACCAAAAGAGCTAAAAATGCATGAAAATAATATCAAGTGACTAGTGCATCTCATAAGTACTAAATTGATATGTGCATTTCTATCTTTTATATGACATTTCTTGTTGCATATGATTATTTATTTATTGTACTTTTGTATAGATCTTGTATGTGGCATTACTTAATTGTAATGATGTTCATATTTAATATTTGTATTAAGTTTGTCTACTAAATTTATGATAGTAAAACAATATATGTTTGTTAAAGAATTGTAGGTGTGGACAATTAACACATGGGTCATGTAGAGAGCAATGTAGAGATTGGAGGATAACAATGCTATGGAGCATTTGAAATTTTGAAAAGCTAAATTTTTGTTATTAAACAGTGTTGTAATGATTTTATATGAACCATGTGGTGATTCTATGTGAGATAACATAGTTTGCACTTGTTAGTAACTTGTTTGTATATTTAATTTTGCTATTTATTTCTTTACTTTGATGAAAAAGCAAATGTTTGTTTTAATACGTGATAAAAAAAGAAATTTAAATTTATGCATGTATATGTGTAGATAATGGTGTTGAATTTATGTGACACTTGAAAATGGCGTGGGTAAGGTGGTTTTTTGAGGTTTTGCGTCAAGGTAAAAAAATTTAAGAACAAGGTGGGCTATGAAGTAACTGCTCTGAAGTAGTTTGTGGTATTCATCTTGTGCATTGTGTTGTACATTGATGGAGCTTTGACCATGATAAAGTTCATCATGTCTTGGCATAAATCTCACCAAAGTATTTGCATGATGGTGTATTCTTTGGTGCTGAGGGTGAGTAGAAGAGAGATAAAGCCTTTGGGAGGCAAACATTCTCGGAGAATTTGACTAGGGCATCAGACATTTTTTGAAGTTATTCTCAAGGTACCTTCATTTTCTGAAAGACCTTGAGGAAAAGGATGTTGGTAGAGTTCTTGGAGTCCACGAAGATCCTTCTTGACTTTGTGTTGGTAATGTCCACAGAGATGACTTCATCAAAAGGATTATTGAGTGAAGGGAGGTCCTTGAAAGAGAAGGTAATCGAGGGAAGGGCTATTGGAACCTCAACAAGTGGGGTTGCTCCAACCATCTTTAGAGAAGGCTTCTTTGATACAAAAAGCCTAACACCTATAATCATGTGAATAATTAACCTTTTACTTTCATCAAGGGCAAAAGCAAGTTTAATTGAGGTTGAAGGGAGGCCATTGAGGATTGGAGTGCCAGATTCGAACTTTTCCGTAGTCATAGTCTTCCTTTCTTTCAATAACCTTGAAGTTTTCCCTCATTAAATTCTGATAAGGCGCTTGAGTTGCTAGTTCTGCTTAGTTTCGTGTCAATGATCCTTGTGATAATGACGATACCTCACAAGATCCCTTTTCATGGGTTTAAGGGCTTGATGATTTCACTTTTTCTTAAGGGTGGAAAAACTTTGACTCGAGGATGTTTGAGAGGAATGAAGGCTTCCTGTAGTTGTGGCACCTGAGGTACTTTTGGAATATTCTTCTTTTGTGGCTTGAAATATTGAGACATCTCGGCTTTGGCTTAGAATTTCTAGCAAAAGAATCCTTGGGCTTGAACTTGCATTTCTGGCTCTCAATTTTCACCATGCTTTTCTCTTTGAGGATCATATAACACTTTGCTTGCTTGAGAAGTTCGTCCAGTGAATTTTACGGATATTTGGCAAGGGAATCATAAAATCGAAGGGTGAAAAGCCTTGGATTGGGTTGGTGTCACCAGGTTTTCCTTGTTCTGCGTATTCGATGGTAGCTTAGTTGAACCCTTTGGTGAAAACTTCGAATGTACTGGTGGTCCCCTTGAAGAATAGCAAAGAGATTAGTGCTCCCATTCTCAACGTTCTTGGAAATAGCAAAAGTTGATTGGAAGACATGTCAGAGATTTGTGGAGCAAGATATGGAGCCTTTAGGTAGATGTTAGAACCATCAAGAGCAGCTTCTTTCAAGAAGCTGACCAACTTGTATTTTATCGTGTCTAATGTTGGTCGGATTGTGAGGTTAGTATCAAATTCAGCCATAAAAGAGTCGAGTTTTTTCTTACTAGTACCAGACTAAAGGAAACTTATACTAAAGATGTGTTACACCCTTGTGTTTGATGAGTCAAGCATAAATGTTTCTATCTCATATGGGTTTGTTTTAAGTGAAATTGTTAATATTTAATTAAGTAAAGTTATGAACTTTAAATATCTAAAATAGTGGTTTTCAAGGTTCTTGGAGTCATGACAAGCTTAAAGAAAATTGAAGACATGCACTAAAATTTTTATACTTGAATTTCTCTTTATTTTTCTTGAATTTGATATGTCAAAATTTTGAGATGATGTGGCACATTAGTAGTATTAATATTTGAAAATGTTATAAATTTAATAATTGTTGAATTTTGATTTTTGGGCCAAACATTATTGATGAAAAGTATAGTCATTGGTATTTGATTTTTTAAAATTATTTATGAATTATTTTTCATGAATTTGTTTTCATAGTCACTTAAGACACTTGTAACTTATCATAATATAAAATTATTTTGGTACACTAATATTCAAAATGTTTGCACAAAAATTCTCACAAAACACTATAAAACCACTTTAGTCTCGGGAGATTTTCACTGTAGCATTGAGCGGGTTGACTCGACCCGACCGCTGACCCATCCAAGCTTTAGGGATTTAAAAAAGTAAAATAAAAATCGTTTGATAGACCCGAAAGGGGCAAGCAAAGCCCGAAATCGAAGAAAGAAGGCCGCAGGGAATGCTGAACGGAACAGCGTGAAATCAGCCCACAGGGAAAGCTAACGGAACAGTGCGAAATCAAGTCAAGCAGGACCAAGTGATTAAATCCCGGTCTAGGAAGTGGGGAGCCAACCCCAAACGGCTCAAGAGACATATGAACCGGAATCCTTATAGAGAGCAATGGCAACATAATTTTGGGCAATATGGGACTAAATTCCTATCCGATTGTTGAAGGCGGAGGAATGGCAGGCGTGATCGGGTGGCTGAGGTTAATGAAGACAGAAGGGCAGGCGCGATCCGACGGCTTAGATTAATCAAGGTAAAATGCTTCAAGTAAACAGTAAAATGACAAGCCAGAGCTTTGAACTTGAGCCAGATTTGCGAGACTATGCGGAACCACTGCAGTAAGTTTCTAATTTAAGTAATTTCTGGACACATTGTACTAATACATGTAGGACAACCTATGTACAATCCAATGGCCTAGATCAAGGCCGCCTAGATCCAACGGCCAGGATTGATCTCGAACGGTAATATCGGGATTCAATCAGAAACGTCCATTTCAGGATCCAAATCGAACGGTAACTGCTATGTGTCCGTTACCCAAACGGCTAATTCATTTTAGAGCCGTTGGGAGTGGATTTTGAGCTTAAATTTAAGCTCTATAAATAGGGAAGGATAAAAAACTCCAAGATGTTACAATTGCTAAGTTCTTAAAGCTTTCATATTACAATTTCGAGTTATTTCAAGTGCATACGGTACTTCCAAAATCACAAAGTGAAAGTTGCAAGAAGGAACCCGATATTGGAGGTTTTTGCTTCAACTATTTTCAATTTCTATTCCTCCCTCATTTCGGTTTTTTTTTGAAATTTTTATTGTATTAAGCGTGCCTCATACTTCTTTAAATTGTTTTAATTTTATCCTTTGTTGCTAATTTTTGTATTTGTTTCTTTTGGGGTAAGGTCATCCCGGCAATTGTGCAAAAGCCCGGGGTTTGAGTTGAGCCCGAAAAAAATTCAAGTAAGCTCGGGATTAGCCGTAGGTAAAATTCCAAGTAGGTGTGAAGTGAGCCGTACAAAAAACATCGCTTGTAATTTGGTTATTTTAGTAGCTTTTTCCCAACACCGGTTGGGGGTGGATGTAGACTCGATTTTGAGTCGAACCATCTTAAAAATTTTTGTATACTATTTTACTATTCTTTTTTGTTTTTGCTTAAAAGATTTAAGTTTTAATTTAAACCGAAAATTGAAAGAAAATTTCAAAATTTTATTTACCACAATTCAACCCCCCCCCCCCCTGCCCTCTTATGGGTTTACTTTAAGCACAAAGAACTTCAAGATGGAACATCCTCATCAACGATATGTTGTGCTAGGGGGTTACCCCCTCAATTTATTTTGGACTCCTAATGATAGAATTGGGTTTCGATTTTGTCAGTGGTAACTCCTTAGGAAGTAGCCTGAGCAACTTGGGATCTTGTTGAAGGTTGATGAACCAGTGTTCATAACTTGCATCTCGAACTTGGGATGCATGGGTGGTTGTTGTCTGATCCTCATATTGAAAAGGTAGAACCTGTGTGGGGTTTAATTCCTCGAAAACAATCTGAATGGCAATTCTCTAAGCAATGGGATTAGCGGCTAGGACTGCAGTATAAAGTAGGGAGCATCATCATGTTGGCATTCAACTTTAGAAGAAGATTGGCTAGAGGTATTGCATCAAGAGCAGGTGTCTCTGGGACATTGGCAGCTAATGGAGTTGAAGAAACAGCTGGAGTCAAAACAGGACCCTGAGCCATAGAAGATGAATGTGCATTACTTCACGGTTGATACAAAGATATGGATGGGAATTTTGGAAATTAGGCAGTATACATGCATGGCTAGTGATCAATCCTTGAGAAACAGAGAGAAGGAATGAAAAAACATATCACAAAAGAGAAATGACTACAAGAAGTTAGAGTTTCTCTACCTTGAAAATAACTTTGTAGTAAACAAAATACAAGAATGGTAGACCCAAGAAGCACCAAGGGTCCCCTCCGTATCCCCTCGTAAGGGCTTTTATGAACAGACCTTGGTGAGGAATTTGATTATAGACGTTTCCAACAACATATATCGGTCGGAGATTTAAAGTTTTCTGGCAGTTTCCTGAGAGTCTGATCAATGAATAGGCCTCGTGAAATGCCTCGGAAGTTGCAGTGTAGAATAATTGTCACTCAAATGAACCCTGGAGGTGGCTTAGAAACTAACGATGAATGGCTTGGAGGCCAGTTGGGAAATGGCTCAAAGCCTTCAAAAAGCCTTGGGCTGATGTCGAGATTGATGGGACTTGTGATGTTGCTAGGGACAGACGACCAGGATCAAGACCGTCAATAAATACATCTTCAATTACTTTACACAGTTTATCCCAGTCTTATCCCAGTTTTTTGCTCTTACTATCCTTACAAACTCACCCGTCTTATAAAATTCAATCGCAAGCTTCCATTTGGGTAAAATTTATCCTAGCCAACCTAACTCCAAGCCAAATTGGAACTGTTGAAAGTTTCTAATTTGTTAACTAGTCCACTATTAAAGGTATTGGTGTCATGGAAAGACATCAAGTAGCCTACTTATACTAGATTTCATAAAGAATCAAATGTGATTGTGATGGAAGGTTCCACTTTGTCTATAAAGTGGATTGCCTTTTCTTCTCTGTGCCATGGAAGACAAAATAAACTTATTTTTGAAATTAAGAACTTTTTTGATGTTATATAATATGAAATTGCAGATTATTTATCGTTTTAGAAGCAACTGTTGAATGTTTTTTTTTTCTGACAGGAGTCACAGTGTTCCTTTGTGGGTTGGCTATTACATCATTTGGAAAACGTTGTCATGCTCCTACTGTTATGCTTGCCAACTTCATTGCTACTCCTATAGAGCTGAGGTAATCTTTCTCTCAACACAGACCTTTATATGTACTTATCTTGTTCTTTATATAGCCTGTGAATTGATTTCAGTCCTCTTCTGGGTAGCTTGGGTGCCTCAGAATTTTTGTTGATAGTCCATTTTCCGTGATCTTCCCTGTATTTTGGTCATTTTCAGTTTAGTGATACCCTTTCTACGCTTGGGTGAGCTCATAACTGGTGGCCCTTCTTTCCCCTTGACACCTGATGCTCTGAAAAAAGTTCTGATGGGGCAGGCATCCAGAGATGTACTCCTCAGCATAGTTCATGCAGTAAGTATCTCCAGAAGAAGAAGAAGAAGAAGAAGAAGACACAAGATATGTTCTAGTTGTGCTCTTTTCTGTTTTTTTGCAGTGTAGAATTGTTCTAACTAATCCTTCTCGATCCTTCTTTGCAGTTGCTGGGTTGGACTATTGCAGCACCTGTCATACTTACTGCACTCTACTATTTATTTGTTCCTACGTTCAGGTATCTGGTTCACAGGTTTAGCAGTGTGTCTTCAAGCCAGGAGAAGAACTCCCATAGCCAAGCTCATTCAAAATTGAAGGCAAGAACAGTGTAGGGCTCCTCTTTCTCTATTTAGGGTAGAGAAAGCTGCAGATGTGAATACTTGTGTGAAAGATTGTAAACAAGAGTTTGTTAAGGTGATTGGCTTTGATGAGACTTGCATAGCCTAATTTCTGTAGCAGTTTGAACAGTGTTATGTCCTGCTTACCTGCCTTGAATCGTTTAATGATCCCTCAGGATTTATGGATTTAGGGTTTTGGGTTAAGAAAAGAGATTGGTTTGGACATATAATTTTATCATATTGTTTTATAATAATACCCTCAGTTAATGATGAAATCAGCTTCAGCACAGTGGTTTAGGGAGTTTCTTAAGCATCCTTATATGTCAGATCTCTGTTGAATGCTTTTATTATGGAAGTAGAACTTTTTTTTTCAGTGAAAAAAATTTAGTTGATTTTTTAATATTATTGCAAAAATATTTTTAAAATGAAGTAAGCTTCTCTTATAAAAGGAACTTTTTACATTTTAAATGAATTTTTTTTAAAGGGAATTTTTTTTTTATTTCTATTTGATTTCTTTCCTTTTTGAAGTTTCAGAATGATTAGTAGGTTACGTTGGTACATTGTCACTAGCAAAAGATTATGTAGGAAATAAATTTCAAGGAAAAACTTCTCTTTCTTAAACAACAATCTTTATCTTATAATTTATTTTCCAAAAAAATTAACAATTTAATAGCTAAGTGCCATGATGTAAAAAATTATAATTAAATAACAAAAAAAATCATGTTGACTTGGCTTTGTTAGATCGACTCATACATTAAAATGTAATTATTATTGAAACATATTAATCTCATTCAATACAATCATCATTCATGAAATAGATGAAAAAAAATTTTTTGACATTCATGATATATTGTTTAAAAAAATGCGAGACACGAACTTAATGGATCTATTAACTAGTTCTATCTAGCCTGTTTACCCATTAAAAGAAGAATTGTTGTTCTATTCATAGATAAAATAACAATAATTTTCATTTTCACAAAATATTCATTATCATCTTAAGCATCCCCTATACTTATTATGAGAGCTCCATCTAGTTAATCTATAATAATTAATAAATTAAGCATAATAACAAATATATGAGAATATCTTAAATAAAGACCTGATGATAAGACAAATTTAAATCCATCTAAATAATAATATCATTATTAATAGAATCTATATAAAAAAATTTATAATTAAATATATAAACCACAATATAAGATATAAAAATTTATAAATTAAAACGTGCTAGAATAGGTGAGTCAGAAGAGGAGGGGTTGAGTTTTCCACTAGAAAATTCTTAACTACATTTAACATGACATAGGCAATGATATCCTAACATTGAGTAAAGAAAAATGACTATTTTACCTTTTAGGTCTTGGTGCACCATTTTTATCTATTTGGATTATTATTGTTTTAGTCTCTTTCATTGTGATATCTTTCAGCAACCATTTTGTTGCCTTTCTTAAAAATCATAGTTGGTATGTAATGAAATTGTTCTCTGTCCGTAATTATCTTTTTAGAGGAAAAGTATTTGGAAATATTGTATGACTATATCTTAAAATTCCTTCTATTGATAGATTATGTTTTCATTTGAATCTTTTTACATAGTTGACGTTTAGCCTTATTTTTTTTTTATCTTTTACAATAAAATGAAAGAATTTCACATTCATGTCTCCTTTAAGCTCTTTAGTACCAATCTTTTGGTGTCAAAACATTTCCTTTTGGTGGGGCTCTTCATTAATTGATCATTTACCTAAAGGCGTTCGAATCTATCCTCTTCAACTTAGCTTTCTTGCAATTGTATTTCTTTGATTTTAATCATTTCATTATCTCTTTTGATTGATTGAAGCCTGCTCTTGCCTTGTCTTTACTCAAATCATGTTATACTAGCAATGTTCGACTCTAATACCAAATGTGACATCTTGATCTCATTATGTTGAGGTATTGTCTCATTGGGTTGTTCTATATTGACTCAAGTGTGTTTTGTTTTAAAAAAATATCTTAGTATTTTAAGACTATAATATCTCATATAAACATCATGATCACTTTCTTAGTAAATCACTATAAAACAATTCATCACTATATCACTCTAATTAAAAACTTATCAAAGGTAGCTTTTTGCTTTAATGATTTTCTTCTTAAGACATCATCTATCACTTATTCCTATCCTCTTTGGACTTAAAGTCATAGGTTTACTAATTTTTGTTTAGTTTATCCTCGAACTACATTAGACTACTGAAGCTTAATTTTTAATATCAAATGTGATATCTTTGGTTTTATTATATGAGGTAGTTCAATTGGGTCATCTTATATAGACATAAGTTGATTTTTTCTAGAAAAATAACTTAATATTTTAAAATTATAACATCTCATATAAATATTAAAATCATTTTCTTAGTGACTAATGAGGATAATTCATCTTTATATTATTCAATCTAAAAATCTATTAAGAGTTGTTCTTTATTTCAATAATTCTTCTTTTAAGACATCATCTAACACTCACCCTTTACTCTTCGAAAAATGATGTAAAATGAAATACATATACTAAAATAATAGAAAACACTAAAATCACATGATCATCTTTGGATTATTTTGGATATTTGGATGTTGTTTTAATCGATTTGAATATTTAAGATTTTGTTAGATTTTTTATTAATTTTGGATTGCACTAAATAATTTTAACTATCTCACATAATTGCATTAGAAAAAGCTAAACTTAGGTCATTTTTTAAGTACTTTATTATTATTAACTATTAGGACCATCTTAAACAAACTAAGGATAGTCCCAAACATTTTTTATTAATTGTTCTAGACAATGTTGATCATCTGAAGATGTTCAAACTCTTAATTTTTTTAAGTTGCTTGCTTAAGTTATTCAAATTATATATAAGAGAGCATAGTGTTGACCCTTTATAGACTTTAGGTTATTATTCATCTATGCATGATATTTGAGAGCAAAGAAATATCTCCATTGTGTTTATCCAAAGATTGTGTCTAGGTTAAAATGTTGTGATGCCTCTCTTCTCACTTATGGCTACTAAAGAGAAGCCAAATTGATATGAGTCATTACAATGCTATCAATGTTTTCCTCAATGTGTTCATTATGAATAATTTTCATTTTATTCTTTGAAACAATTATGCACTTCTCTTATTTAATTTTAAGTCAATTAGTTGTCATTTATCTTTAAATCATTTTTAGAATATACCAAATAGATAATATTCAAAATTTAAGCATTGTTTAGATTGTTCTATAAGTTTATAATTAGTTTTGAGCCAAAATATGTGATTTTGATACCTTATTTTGCAAGAATCTTTGTGTTATAATATTGTTCAAATGTTATTGTTTTCCAATATATCTATTTTTTATAGTTTTTTTTATCATGAATAAACTTTGAATCATGATATTTGAGGAAGTTCTCGATAACTTCGTGAGTTTCTCTAATATTTGGTATAAATGAGGTTTTAAAATATTTTTATTTCAAAGTATTATTATAACAAAGTTTATCTATGTGATATTGTTGTTTAATTATTTTTTCTAGCCAAGCTTTGATTTCATGTGAAAAATTGGAGTTTTTTTATGTATTTATTTGATCTACAACATTATGTTAAAAGTCTTATGAGAATCCTTTTGATTCAATGAGTTTTCTTCCCACAAAAGCTACTTAAATCTTTTTTTTTACTTTTATATTATTTTCTTTCATCATTTGTCTTTTTCTTTTTCATATTTCAATCTTTTTAATAATGTTAAAAGGTGATACCCAAAATAAAAATAATAATAATTGGAATTAATCCCAATCAAATTGGCTTGGGAAATGATTAGATGAGTATTATTTATATAATATTAAAATCTATATGTTAATCTCATAAAAATGTTAATATTTTTTCTTGGTTAGTTTATTATTATATATATTACTTTTTTTTAGCTTTTAATATTGCAATTATTTCTCTTTTTTAGTTCTAAATTTATAAATTTTACAAAAACTATTATCAATTAAATACTAAAGACCTCTCAATTATACCTAAATGCAACTAAACTATAAAATTATTGAGGAATTAAAGATTAAAGATTGCAAATGTAGATAAAAAAATAGATAGGAATCACTAAGATTGAAGGCTTAGAGTCTAATGGTTAAGAAATCAAGGTTATCAAACTAATATTTCAAAAATCTAAAAAGCATCAAAGTGTCATAAAACAATGTGATTATGCATTTAATTTAATTTTTATTTAAATAATTTGACATTTTAACATTAATGTTATTGAGATGTTAAGTATAATCTATACTAATATTTTTGTATGATTTTACTATAATATCCAACCATCACTTTTTGTGAGTTGATTTGCAATCATTAGAATTTTTTTTTGTTTAGTTAAGTATCATCTCAAAAAATTTTATTGCACTATTTATTATTAAAATACTTAATATTTATCACTTAAAATGTGTTATTTTAAATCGTATCAAGCCAATGTTGTGTTTTTATAATTAAAAAACATTTTTTTTTATAATTGACCAAATTTTGTGAGATTTATTCCATTTTTTGGTTTGGTTGTTAACCCTATTTTATGAGATGAAATGTAAGCAATAGTTGTCGACTTGACAACCTGTAAACATACTAGGTGATGTTCAACAAATGGAGGGCATAATAGAGTTAAAAGGGATATACTATAGTAATATAGAGGTAATCTGTCAATGACCTAGGTGATGATAAAAGTGATTGGTTGTCAAAGATAGATGATAATGACAGAAGTTGTAATAGTTAGATAACAATAACATGATCGGTGGATATGACAATCATCAAGCGATGGGTGGCCGAAGCTATCTTCATATGTTATACCTAAGTAAGGCATTTATTGACTAGGTTAACAAAAAAATGATGTTTATGTTGAGGAGTTTAGGTTGATCAAATAAATTTTGTTGTCACACGGGTCTTAGATAAATGATATTTTGAATTTTATAATGATTTTATTTGAACAGATCACAATCAAATAACAATATCTTAAAATGCGTGCCACGCAGTCCTCAAATGCTCGGAGGCGGATCATTCTTGATCAATAAAGCTGTAAAGCTCGTTTCTTTTGCCGCTCCCTTCCAAGATCGCGATTCGGCGGACGGAGATGGCGCAACCGGCGGCTGCTGTTGCAGAGGCTCAGCCTGCAAGGCAGCGACAACAACAGCAAGCAGGTTTCGGCTTAACCGGAGTAATCCGAATGGCTGTTTTATGGTACTTCGCTATGAAGTTCTTCTCCCCGAAGAAGCCTATAGATCCTTCGCAACTTATGTCCAATCTCTTCCATAAAGGGGAGCCACTGGTCAGTAGTTTTTTGAAGCCCTGTTATTCTTTTTTTTGCCCTTGTGTACATCGTTCTATCCGTCGAGTATATAGATAATTTTGAATCTTTTTATTGAATTTTGGATGTTTCTCGGAGGGGATTAATATCCTTGTTCATGTAGTCATTCAATCGGTCTAAGTTTTGTTTGTATCGTTTGATTGATGTTTGTCGCTTTACTTTTTGCATGTATATTATACAATTGGATGAGCAGTGGATGTGTTCTTTTTACTATTGTTTTGTATTACAAACCATGCGTTTAGTTCTTTTTACTGATCTCGTGCAATATGTGTTTGTGTTTCTGAGGCCACAACAAATACAAAAGAAACCGCTAATCCTCATGCCCAGTCAGCCCACTAGCCAACCCTCCCTAACCTTGCATCTTCAAGTTTCTAGGATTCTTTCGTGTATTCCTGCGGTTTATTACTTTGAAAGTCCTGTTGCAATCAATGCTGTCTTCAAGATTTTAGATCAAAACTTTGAACATGTTTTGTGGCTCAACCATTTGAGCGTGTCTGAATTTGGAATAATCACTAACAGGAAAGATAGGCAGGTGGATGAATTAAGTTATAACAAGAAGCATCTCTTGTGCAGACTTGAGTATTGTGTAATGTAGTGAATATGGGAATTTCATGAGCAGAGATGCTTATTCATGTTTGATAATTTTGACTGTATGTTGCATTGTGTTGGAATGTTGTTGGACTGTGAATTTTTACTGTGTAGTAGCATGGACCACAATGAAATTTGCTTATTGACCTTGTGAGGGACGTGCCAGAGGTTATATTTGTACAAATTACTTGTTCTTCAGCAAGGAATTACACATGGATAAGATATTTCATTTTAATGTTTGCTAGCAACATCACCAAGCTTTTTGGTGTTTAACTGGCTATTTAAGATATGATTTCCAACATGTAGCAGAGTGCAAGTTTTTAAACACTTTTCTTGGGGTAGGACATGAGCTGGAATAAACTTGATTGAATGTGAGTGTGTGACCTATTCATTCTAATGTGAACAACTAACTGTGGACCTCTATCTGGTCTATTGTTATCTTATTGTTATTGAAAAATTTTCTTGCACTTTGCTGGCAATGCTTTAGAAATATGAATACCATCTATGAGTCTTGCCCATGTTAAGTTAGCTGTGCATTCTAGAGATTTCCTTTTCCTGCTGGAAACTAAGGTTTTAAATTTACCCATTGCTTAGAATGAAAATATATTTGGGATCAGAAATCTCTAGTATGTTAGGCTTTCTATTGGTCTGCGTTTTTGAAAATAAAAATATATATTTGAAGTGGATAAATGGTATATTTACTTTTTGCTCAAAGATATACCTTTAAGCTGCTTTGTGATAGACCATTGAACCATGTCAAAATTTATGTTGCTTGATCCAAGTATTAATTCAATGAACATTACAATCTCAATATTTAACGTGTTTTCCTGCTAAATGTACATCCTTTCAACAATCCTTGGCTATTATTTTTCTAGGATATGTGGCTGTATCTTTCCGAACAGCAAAAGTTCAATGATTTTGGAAATGATCGTGCTCTTGTGTGGCATGAATCCAATATTCCATATGCTGACTGGGGACCATCTAGTACAAGGTCCCTATCCCTGAAGTATATACCAACAGAGGTAATTGCTAACATTTGCTCCAGGCTTCCCATGTTTTTTTCTTAAATTTTTTTTATACATTATACTTCAATTCTGATGCAATTTTTAATTTTTCTGCCTCTTCTAGGCTCTAAAGCACAATGGAAGTCTTTATGCTCATGTTTTCTTTGCTCGATCGGGTTACCCACCAGATCCTTATGATCCTGAATATCAGCCAGGATCGGCTTTCTGGAGAACCCATCGTATGACAATCTTTTGGCTGTTGCAGGTTATTTTAGATGCATATGCTTGTTATAATTGATATTTTCTTGTCAGCTGTCGTGGTGTACTATCCCAAGCCCAAGTCAGGCAAAAGAAGAAGCTTACTGAACTCAAAAGGTTCTGAAGAAGAAATGGCTTCAGCAGAGGTTATTTCATTGTTCATTTTATCAATTTATTTTTTTTATACTTAAGTTCCTTTTTAATATTGTTTTAAGGTAGCGTATACATTGTTTCTTAAAATAAGCTAGTAGACCTTTAGTCATATGAGTTGGAGGTTAAGGGTTCATGTTCTGGAGGATCTTCTTCCAGAATCCAAGGTGTCTCTGCACAATCGATCCATCTGGGAGTGGTCCTTCCTAGGACTATGTTTTTGCTAGACTTTGGAGCACTAGGATGCCTTTTGGGAGCCAACCTTTTGTTATTTTTAGTGAACTTGATTGTTATGATGGTCATAGGTCAAGGATGACGTCCAGGCTGAAACCAAGGATGATGGTACACTCGAATGGATTTCGTACTGGAAGCCAAACATCACAATAAATCTTGTTGATGACTTCAATCGGTAAGTATGTTAAGAATTAGCAAGATTCATTTTATTTATTAAGTTAGAACAAAACACATTAGAATTAATTTAATGATGTTTAGGTCAGTGGTTTTGGAACATCCTTGAATCCTTTGTGAATATCTTTCGTTTCAGTTAATGGGTGAGTCAATAAATATACAACTTGTTGATTCCTACTCTTTAGGGTTATGTGATGTACTTTTGTTCCATTATTTCTTTGTTGTTCTTTCTATTCTTTCAGCTTGCATGTATAAGTTTACTGGAATTGTTGTTCTAAAGAGTTTCCTTCTGCTTGTAATCCTTCAGTGTTTGGTTAACGACTCTTCTTTTTCAATCATGAAGCTTGGTTGCTTAAACCCACGCCCTTTTAATTTGTGTGCTTATATGAGAGATTTCTAATAAATCAGGGATATGACTTGAACATTTAAAATGTACTCTGGAAGGGCTAGTCACAACATGTCTTGGTAGCATTCCAGTGCAGTATAAGATCTGACTACTGCTGCTTAGAAACTGGGCTGTGGCACTATGGATTACCCTTTCTGCTCTTAACTAATGGTGACATTCAGGCGTATAATTTTGCTACTTTTCTATGTTCGTGTACATTATTAATCTGCACTATAAAGCATATAATTTTGCAGCTTTCCTATGTTCATAAACGTTAATTTCTCCACTTTATGGTAGGGCCATTCTTGTGTAACTTGATGTATTCCTTCTAATTGCTGGTAAGATTTGATCTTGCTTTCATAGCGATACATGCATGCAGTCCTTTGATGGCTAGCCATATTTGGAACATGACTGGCCTATGGCTTGCTCCTCTGGTCCCATTATCCATTTCTTTGTACTCTGGAGCTTAAGATTGTTAATTTCATATGTCTCCACTTCACCAGGCTGAATTTGAAATATTAGACATTTAGAAAAGTAGTCTTAAAAATTATTTATTTGTTACAAAATACCTATTTGCATTGCATTTAATAAAATTTGTCTTTTTTCTTGTTTCTTTTCTTTTGATATTATTTAATATAACTTGTTTCAGTCTGGTGATTTATGTTCATCCTTTTTTAGGCATATTCTTACTTTGTTCTTGCAAATTACACAATTTATTTTTCATAGTCCTCTGTTGCAGGTATCCATACAATGCTATTCCACAAAATGTTGCTGGACGTATCCATTAAGCTTCTTATGGGTTATTATTCATTTATTTTGTCAATTTAGCTCCTATATTTTTGTGATATTTCACAGAGAAAATTTCTATATTTATATTAATTATTTACATGCGATATTCAATGTCATTGGGTCCATAAAGTAAATCAAAATGTTCATAGTATTGATATTTACTTTTCTGTGAGCAATATTTATGAAATTGTCTGAGAAGCTTGTGTAGTATATATGTCATGATTTTGAATGGAAGCTACAGTACATGAATTCTTCCATTCCGTAATGATGTTTCTTTTATTTTGTGTTGTTCAATTTGTGTGAATTTAATTCTAAGCATACAGATTTATTAAGTCTGGCTAAACACTCATCATGGAATGCTTGCCCTTTGGAAGTGATGCAAAGTGAACAAGGCCGTGAATGATATTATTCTTCATTTATTAATGAATTTCTTTTTGATGCTCGTACTAGAATCTGCCATGCCATCATATCAATTTTTTGCCCAAAATGGGGAATGCAAATTTACTCTGTATGTAGTACACGCTTTCTTGGCCCTACGACCATGAACAGAAAATTTTTTTATCATTCTACAACCTCGATAAGCATAAGGTGTCTGCACCTTTCCATTTTTCATTGTTGCAATGGCTTTATATTTAAATGCCTGGCGCAGACTAGAAAGTTAACCGGAAGGAATTATGGTTGTGCTGGTGGTAGGTCAAAGTCTCATTTTTAGAATCAGTTTTCTTTTTTTCACTAAAATGGTGACTTTGAGAGGAAGAACTGTTGGCATGATTGCATTTTTCAAATGATAATGAGCTGATTAGTTACCTGCAGTGGTTTCTAATGTTAGTGAATCATGACGATTGTACAACGAGAAACACTTTGCAAGTCCTTTTTTTGGCTTTTCTTGCTAGATGGTAGTTACTTGTTTTGTAGTTTGTTGGCAATTTAAGCAAGGTTTGTGCGTTGACCTCACACAAAAGGTTTGCTGCTTTAAGTTCCCAGTACAATTTTTGTGAATCAAATTGAAAGCCTAAGCTCCTCCTTTTTTCTCCTTAAGCTATGCTAAAATTTATTGGAATAGAAACCACGCTTCATCTTTGATTAATTGATGAATTTAGTCCTCAAAATCTGCACTTGATCAGCTGGTCAGCTTAAAGAGTTCTTCTGGACCGCTCAGTTCGCCTGCCCAGCTGCAATTGACTTGAGCTTGTTCCAACAATCTATTTTTAGTGCTTGATCTTGATTATTGGCATCCAACTTTGATGTGCTTCTGCATGTGAGTTTCTCTGTGAACCATTTCATCTTCATAGTGTGATCTTTGTATCGGCATAATTGACATGATTGATGAAATGATTGGATGACTTAAAATCAATTGACCTGATACCTCAATCTTTCATGATTCAATTGTCAAATGAAGGCAAATGGCTCTGTTTCCAACTCAAATGATCTCAATGGACAAAAAGGTGATTGAGTCCTTGGACCAATAGAAACGTCGTATTTCATGGTTTCTGTGCAAATTTTGGCTTTAGTTCAACGAAGATTTGATGATTGGAAAGGTTTGGTGGGAAAATTGGTCGAATGATCTCAATGAAGAAAAAGGTGACTGAGGCCCTAGACTGATATAAATTTCGTATTTCATGGTTTCTATGCAACTTTTTACTTTAGTTCAATGTAGATGTTATGATTGGAAAAGTTCAGTGGGAAAATTGGTGTTGAAAGGTGCTCATAGGAATTGTTGTAGAAAGGAATCATACTCTTTGCTAATGTAATTTGGAAGATTATTATTTTTTATAATTCTTATTTATTAAATATGAGCAATCATTTGATTTAAAAACACAAAGAAGGTAAACTCTCGAGCCGAGCAAATGATGGGCTATTTGGCAGACCTCATGTGAAGCTGCTTGCATTGGTTAAAATATTTTTGGAAACCATTTTTGACAAATGAATGTTTAGCGTCTTTTGTCTAATTTTCTTTTTGATCAATTAGTTCCGTGCATGGTAAGTTGGTTGCAAACATTTATTTGGATTATGCTTCAGATAGTTGTTTTGCAGTATTCAAATGTCCTTGTAGTTACCGTACACCCTGGTTGTCGGAAAGTATATTGCTGCTTTGGAAGCAGCATAAATTGGCAACACAGGTCTTCTTGATTTTTTTGTGCTTTAAATTTAAGAGATCGTTTCAGATAAATTTTTAATTTCTTGAGAATCTATGGTTAATTTTATATTATTTTATTGTCAAGTATGCTAGGCTTGTTTCAATTTGAAATAGGTTAAACATGTCCATGACATCATCAATTGTGTATAGCATATAGTTTTCTTTCTGTCTCGATGTTCAAGGCTGGAGATCAATGCATGAAAGATAGACTCTTGGAAGTAGTCAACTGAAAGATAAGCTGTTTACTAACCCAAAAGGAGGAACCTGATGATGGCCGGCTGATTGGATTAAGAAATCTTGTTTGGATAGTATTTACTTTGTTGTTTTAGATTTCTTGATTTTTAATTGAATATAAATGTCTTATTTACCTTTAGAGTGAAGGAGATGGGCAAGCTTCTAAAATTTAATTTTGATATTGGTTTTGCAAGACCTTAATTCAGATTTTTACTTGAATAAAACGCCCTGAGATATCTTCTTGATTTCCCATATTCCTCCTTTTCTCTCTCTACTGTTTCTTGCTGTAGCTGAGCCCCTTTCCAGCAGTTTCAGTATTTTTTGCAACTATAGGTATCCAACTAGGAAGTTCTGTAGACCACCTCCAATCCTTTGTCTCTCCAGCAGGTCATTAGTAGCCCTTAAAGATTCTGAGAATTTAGGCCTTGCCTCTGCTTCCTGTGTTGATGTAATAGAGGGGTAGGGATGAGAGGAACTAGAACGCAAAAAGTGGTAGATACCAAAAGGCATCTTTCTATACATGCTTAACCTCTTTGGGATATCTAGGATTATCTTCTCCTCAAGTAGAACCTTCCACACTCCAATCCAAGGTTTGGATGTAAAATGAAAGAATACAAAAATAATTGTAAGGTTTCGCCTAATGGCTGATCAATTGTTTCCTTTTTTATTTGCTACAGCTTTAACACTTCATTAGCTAAGAGAAGGCTATGTTGTTTGATTGTGTGTCTACTTTACTTTTTCTATTTCAATTATGAATGTTTACTTGCATACCCTATGTAATGGGACTGGTTTGGGTGGTTTGCACCATGCCTTTAGTTTGGCTCTGTGTTGATAGGTCCATTCACTTATATAATATTCCTCTTTATTCATTTGCAAACCTTAATTTTCTTTATGAATATGGAGAAAAATGGTTCTATTTGTTAAAGAAAACTTCTATCTCATTTTATTACATTTTGTTGAATTTCTTAGTTTTAAATGCTAGAAGTATGTGAGAAGGAAATGGTTGGATGCATTTGTACAACCGTGCTTTTAATAATGGGTTTAGTACTATTTATGCTAAACCTTCCTTGTTTTAAAATGTTAGGTGTTATTTGCATCTTTTTTAATTCCTCCTTTCCTAATTGTCATTCAGGAGTTGAATCGTATAAATTATATATTTTTGTTTGCTAATAATATCACTCTTTTCTTTATATTTTAAAATTATTTAATATTTGGTTCATCTGGTGTAAAATTATGGTATTTTATACGAGATTACATTTCATTTGGGACCACTTGCTTAATGAATAACTTGCAATATCATTTCTTGCTTCTTTCATTGAAGTGGTTTTTTGTTTGAAGGATGGGAAGGACCAAGTTTACCCATGATTGATGGCTTTTTGGTTTATTAAATAATGATCTATCAATTTTCTCTTTGGCTTATTCAAAGTCTTCTTAAATAGATATGGATAAACACTTTGGTGCATTAACCATAAATATCTAACTTCATATGGATGGAAAGAATCAAGTTTACCCATGATTGATGGCTTTTTGGTTTTTTAAATAATGGTCTATCAATTTTCTCTTGGGTCATTCAAAGTCTTTTTAAATGGATATGGATTATCAATTTGGTGCATTAACCATAAATATCTGACTTCGTAGTAGATTGAACTTGTTTTTAGTGTCCTTTTGTATTGTTGAACTGGCTCATATCCTAAAACTTTTGAGTGATAAGCTTGCTATGATTGCATGTATTTTATTTTAGTTTTACATTGATAAAGGTTATTTGGTATTATCGAGAGAATGTAAATGCTTTATCAATGGTGTTTTGTGTAAGTTAAACTCTTGTATATTTCCTATAATCCCCTCACACTTCATTTTAAATATGGCTCCTTTTCTCAAAAAAATTTTCAAGAGCAATGTAGTTGTAAGGTCATTTAACTTTTCAAGTAGCTTTTTAGTGATCTACTAGTGATGGGCTTGGCACAGATGCTTTATTCTTTTGTAGCGTTCTAGATAATGTTGTGTAGCATTATTTGAGTCACGACCCTGTTGGTCGGAGCTCTCCCTTTGTTATTTGGAGTTTGCTATTTTATGTGGCTATCGTCTAACAGATTTGGTTATATGGAAGAGCAGTTTCTCTTAACATAATTATTCAGATTTGATTGTTGATCCTGTTACAAGGAATTATTTTCCAACAATTTACTTCAATGAATTTTGGCTCTTGAAGGATAAACTGATTGCCCTCAATGATAGTGTGACAGAATTGCCTCTTAACTTGGAAGTTGGGCCAATTGGCTTGAATAAGTGGCAATTTTTCTTACAGATTGAGCAATCATTTCAGATTCACCGAAGTTATGGAAGCATGGTTGAAGGGGAGGCAGATGAACTTAAGGTACCATATTTTCTAGCATTACCAAAAAAAATTGTTTGTCAAAACTATTGATTCTTTTGCTAAAGAGAATATTCATATGCTTTTGTTCTTCCATAACTCGTATGTTTTTCTAGCTTTATTTATTAGATAGAATATCAATGCAAGTATGTTGCCGTGGAGATATGTAGGGTAATTGGGAATTTTACCAATTTTTTTTGCCAATATATGGGCACCAAAAACCTAATTTATGCAAGTGGAGACTATGGTTTCATTAATTATATTTATATAATAATGCATGAGTTATTATTTCTTTGCCGATTACTCATCAACTAACTTTGATTTGGTTAGGAGGATTTTAACATTAAAATTTTGCATTAATTATAATTGAAGGTCTGTTTGAAAGTAATATATTGATAGTGTCATGTAAATTATTCTTATTATGATATGGTAGGATATTTCATCTAAATATTGACAAATAGTGTTATATACCCAATTTAAAATTTGTAACATAAGAGAAGGTGAAACAATTTTGTAGGATTAGGTTATGAAAATTTAAGATGGACACAACAATATATTCCATGAACTTTAGGATTAAGTCCTTATAATAGAGATTTGTTGGGAGTGAAATTTTGCAGCACAAGAAGTTCAATTAGAGCATGGGAATGATCAATAGATTAGACCTTGGAATGGAGGAAGAATAGTAGCAGTTCAGCTATGGACGTGGATAATAGTGGTATAAGTTATTATAGGTAGAGCTTTTCATCCCTTGGAACTTGGTATCCCTTCTCCCATGGAGTGCTCACGTGCATCTTACTTTATTGTAAAAACCCAAAATTTTCACTCATTGCTAGCGTAAAAACAAGAAATTCCATTAGTATTTATAAGGAAAAGATGAAACCCAAACACTATAGAAAATGCTTATTCTACTTTAATAAAATCATATAAATTCAGAACCCATTTGAAATGAACCACTTAAATAGTATGGTGTCCTGTGGCTCAGAAAACAAGTTTGTTTTTTTGGTTTGATCCTCCAAATACTATAATGGTTTTTTTTTTCTAGATTTGGGATTTTTAACATGTAATTTATTTTTTTTTGCTTTTTGTTCGTTGGTGTTATAATTGTTTTTTTTATGTGCTTTATGCGACTCCCAAGTGTTTCTTGCATTTGGCAATTGTTTAAGTACCCAATTGCAACTTTTTTGTGATTTAGATTGATATTTTTTTCTTATAAATGTTTTTTACATTTGTAACCTCGTTGGTCAATTGTTTTATTAGATTTTATCCTTTTTTATTATGTAGTTTTGAGCTAAGTTAATTTAGAGTGCTAGTTAGTAAGGGCATCTTACAGAAGAGTAAGTCAAATTGGGGTAATTTGTGATTCTAATAGTCAAATAAGATGGTTGAAACTTGGAAAAACAAAGAGATTATTTTGATTAAAAAATCCAATTAACACAGTTTAAGGGTTTTAATGGAGCGAATTAGACTATTTGAATTGACATAATTTTTTGATTAGTTTGGTTTTAAAATACCCAACTAAGGTTTTTGAGACTTTTTGTAGCCAAAGTGAGGCATTTGAGAGTTTTGTGCTTGCATAGGTACTTTTGGTATTTTTCATATTATGTTATCTTTGATGAGTGGCTTTGGTGGGTATTGAAACTTAAAGAAGTATTGAAAGCTTCGAAAGTGTTCTTTCATGATGTCTATCTACCCTTAGTCATTTATATAATTTTGATCTCTAGGATTATTTGATAATTAAGAGGAGGTAAACATTTTAGGAAGTCTACATTCAAGTCTTTATGACACTTGGATCAATTCTAGAAGATTTGGTGCTGATTTGTTTCAGCAGTTGATTTAGGCATTTTGATAATTTTAGTCTTTCACCAATTTGATAACTTTGAAGGACTCAAGCTATTAAAATGTGCAAGTTGTTCTCATAGGTGCATTTGGATACATGTAGGGTATCTAATATGAATTGATTTGATTCTTTCTTTTAAGTGCATTTGATCATTTTGTATTATTAATGACAAATTTATATTACAAAGAAGATTTGATGTGGAAGAAACATGCACAATTTTGAACTTTTTTTTTGGAATTTTCTCTTCAAAATAGATTTTGGTGATTATGCTTCCTAATGGCAATTTAGAAGTTTTGTAGATTTAGAAAGTCTAACATGCCTTACGAAGTTAATTTTTCATTTTTTTAATTTTTTTTAGTTTTGTTTTATTCTCTTGATTTTGATAGCATTCTAGTAGGAGTTTGCTAGTAAAATGTTTTAAAAACAAATCAAAACATATTTTATGAATTTACTTATTGGTTGATTGCTTACATAAAGCGTTAGGCTCATTAATAATTTCTAGATTAGTCATTTTTGAGATAGGTGGTTCAATGGATGGCCTATTGCTATATAAGGCATGTGGTTTAAATCCAACTATTTTGATAGTATATGGTTAGAGAACATATGGATATATTGTTTATTATTACTATTATCTATTTTTTTCAAGCCAACAATGTGACAACATTTAGCTCATTTTTTAGGCAAAGTATTTTAACAACAAATTGAAAAATTTATTATGAGCTCACTTATTGGGTGTGCAACTACTTCAATGGTTATCCTCTTACATAAGACATTGGGTTCAAAGGAAACTTTCTTAGTATTACTTGCATTATTTAGAAGTAAAGCAAATAAAATATTATTTTGGGTCTATTGAATTCAAGTTTGGCTTAACCCGATTCTAATTTGGATTGAAATTGGTTCATGGAAAATTGTCTTGATTTGGGCCAAAACTAATTTCAAATTGAGCTTATTAGATGAACTCACTATGTTTGAGCAAGTAGAGTTTAGTTAGACTCAAAGCACAATCAAGTGGGCTACAACTTAGGTGTGGAGCATGGCTTAATTGTGTTTACTAGGATCTTGCTTGATTGATGCAACTAGGTCAATTGAGGTACTATATTGCAAAAAATGCTCAAGTTAGGGAGTTTTGGTGTGGGTGGCTATGCTATTGAGGTTGGGTCTTTTGTTTTTGTTTGTAAGTTTTCTTACTTACATTATAGGGCTTCTATGTTGTGCATTTAAAGCTGTGGCTGCTAACATAAGGCAATGGAAATGAGGGAACGGTTGCCAACGATGATGGGATTAGGTGTCAATGATGGTGTGGATGAGTGAGAGGATGGGGTATTGAGAGGATGCTTTAATGGCGAGAAGCTTACCAAAGAAGGTGTAAGATGGGATAGTCATTGAAGACAATAAAGACCGGTGGTGATGGTGTTGCAAGGAAGAGAAAGAGCGAGGAAGAAAGAAGGCTGAAAAAAGAGAGTGTAGGGGATGTTAGAGACTAAAATAGAGGGATTAAAAGAGAATGATAAGTTTTATAGAGAAGACTTGAGTTGGCCCATGATTGGAGGTTATGAGAGGAATTGGAGTATATTTTGAAAGTGATTATGTGAGATGAGATGTAATGAAGATTTGGGACAAGTTGGAGAAGATAGAGAAAGAATTAATGGTGAGAAGAAGAGGGAAAATATAGGGGAAGAGTGAAGCATAATAAAAAATATTAATTTTTTATTTTTTTAAATTTTGTATGCCTTATTTATCATTTTCTAATTATAATTACTTTTATGTCATTATTATTTAAGGTTCAATACAATGAAGTTATTTTAATAATTTGTAGATATAAAAGTTAAAATAATTAAAATTAAATCATTATCAAATCAATAATATAAGTACTAATTTCAAAATTTTTACTCTAATATGCATTACATCATAAAGTGGGATAATTTGGTTAACTATGGGTCAAGGAACATATCAAACTACAAAAATGCATTATTTTCAATATAATGTTAAATAAGTATCCCATACACAACATTAGAAATACTTGATTCTTCATTCATATCAATGATTGGTTTTACTTTTTCAGACATTATATATCACGTATTGTTTATTATATAATGATTGAGCAATGTGTGATAGTTATTGGACATTTATCAGATTGTATTGGTCCATTTGAATTTTTTTTTAATTTGATGTCATATGACATGGAATTTGTATTGGGAATATTTGGACATTGGCATACTAGACATGCTTCTGGCATAGATATATGTATAACGCTAGAGAAAATGTAGATGTTTTCCATTTTGGATACTCTTTAAATTCATGGATCAAAAAAGCTATTTACTATTCCAATGTGACACTCGCTTTTCATAAGGCAAAGTTTTTGTAACATGTTAGTGTCATTAGCTGTATCCATTTTGTAATATTATTTGCACAATAGTTTTTTGCTTCCCTTTGGCACACCACCCAGGTTTGGCATTTTTACCTTTGTTTACTATTTAGTGACCCAAGTTGGGTCTGTGGGCATTTTGTGATGTGGTCAAGGGCAAAGAGAAAAATTATTCTCTTATCATACTAAAACGTGGTTCCAGTTAGATTTTTTTGGAAGCATACATGTGTTTCTGGTGTACTTTGCCCATGCTTGTTTGGACCACGTTATTCTACGTAGAGTTGTGTACAAAAGATATTCTTTTTTCTGCAGTTAATTTTTCTGAGAACTTCCAACCGACACATTAGTGTACATTCAAAATATTAAGGCGATTTCTCAGTGTTAGTATTATCATTTGTGAATTTTTGTGGAATTAATCTATTTGCTCATATTTGTTATTCCTACCTGTATATGTTTTCTTACGAGTAAATTCCCATTCAATGTTATGTTGGTTAAATTTCTTTTCGGGAAAGTGCTAACCTTTAGGATTTTGCTTGGTATTTGATGCGGTTTCTTTGTGTTCCAGAGGGTCTTCTTGGAAGGCAACCCTTATCTCTTGGTGGTAACAATGATAGTGTCAGTGCTGCATTCTCTGTTTGATTTTCTAGCTTTCAAGAATGGTGAGTTGAGGTTACATTCTTTGTAACCTCTACCCCTAAGGGTATCTTGAATAACCTTCATTTAGCAATGTGTATATATATATATATTTTATCAACAGATTAAATTCACCATATTAAATTTTTGCAGATATTCAGTTTTGGAATAAAAATAAATCTATGGAAGGACTTTCTGCTAAGTCTGTTGTTGTGAGTTTTATCAGTCAGCTTATTGTTTTCCTCTACCTTCTTGACAACGATACTTCCTGGATGATCCTTGCTAGCTCTGGGGTTGGTTGCTGCATTGAATTCTGGAAAATTGGCAAGGCTATGCATATTGAGGCATGTTCAAAGCTGTGCAATTTTTTCATTTTGCTTTTGTTATAGATGCTTGGAAAGTAAAAAATAGATTCTGGCACCTGATATGTAGTGTAAATTCTAATCGAGACGTCTGCCCTAATTTTTTCATAGATGTTCCTTGGCAAACTAGTACTGTTTTTTTAAACACTAAATTGGAAAACTTATTTCATTAGACTTGCTGAAGAGGTCTGGGTATGTTGGTGCTGTTGCTTGGCTGAAAGCATTGTTATATGTACTTTATTTAGTTATTTGTTTATAGCTTTCTGATACATAAGAATCTCAATCAATATATTTGCTCATAAAATAGAACAGAAAACATGAGAATTTTGGCATCATGACAATTTGTTCATCTAAACATTTTGTGTAGGTAATGCGCTTCACCATGAGATCACGTCCTCGTTGTTCAGTAGTCCTTATATTTTCATATATATTTTCTTCCTCTTGCTTTACACATTTGATCCATTTGTTTAACATTAAACTTGTTCCGTTGAAGCTTACTTTATTCTACCAGGTTCTGGACTAGCTCTGTTTTTTATGTTAGTTGCTGGCATATCATCTTAACATTTTTTAGGTTACTATTTTTTGTCTGGACTTTGATCTATAGCATAAAAAATGTACTGATAGTTATCTTTAATGTTATCAGATTGACAGGAGTGGAAGAATTCCAATGTTACGATTTCGAGACCGTGAATCCTATACAAAAAACAAAACCAAGGAATATGATGATCTTGCCATGAAATATCTTTCCTATGTTCTTTTCTTTCTAGCCGCTTGCTTCTCAATCTACTCGCTCATGTATGAGCAGCACAAGAGTTGGTACTCTTGGATACTTTCTTCTCTCACTAGCTGTGTTTACATGTTTGGTAAGCCCTTCTGTTCCTCAGAGATGACTCCAATGCTATGTTATTTTCTTTATATTTAAGCTTTAGCAAAAGTTTTTTATATCAAACGATACGTACATGGGGGAGTTAAATCTGTGAAGAAAGTTGAAGCCAAATTATCATAGAGTGAATTTATAGTTTAGTCTCCGATTTTAACAAGTTGAATTTGTTTCCCAATGTTAAGTTTTACTTTGTTTGGATTTTTATGTCATCACTCTCATTTATGAAGCTGCATTTATAATATTGCTGTTTAAATTGCAGGCTTTATTATGATGTGCCCTCAACTATTTATAAACTATAAAATGAAATCAGTGGCTCATCTTCCCTGGAGGCAAATGACATACAAGTTCCTCAACACTATCATCGACGATCTGTTTGCATTTGTCATTAAAATGCCAGCCCTGCACCGTCTATCCGTGTTTCGAGATGGTTTGTTGCCAACTTGTCCATTTCATTTCATCCTTTTCTCCATTTTTTTTCTTTCTTTGTTGCAGAATGTCTTCTCTGATACAATAGTTTGCTGCTTTCCAAAGCCATGTTTACGTTCTGTGCCTGGCTAATTCTTACTCTTGGAAATGCAGATGTTGTATTCTTGATATATCTCTACCAGAGATGGATATATCCTGTAGACAGGACAAGGGTGAACGAGTTTGGTTTTGGAGGTGAAGATCAACAACCCTTGGTGGCCAATAGCTCGCCTGCCATTGCAGATACAGATTCAAGCTCTGAAAACAGCAAGAAGACCAACTAAAAAGTACCATCTTTTTTCAATTTGGAGATTAACTTCATAGTGTTTCTTAAATTAAATTTGGTAGTTGTTCTGGTTTCAAATTCTAACTTGCAAGTATTGCCGTGTAATTTTGGCTCTCGTTGATCGTCAAGAGCATTGCACTAACCGTTACAATATTCCAGGGTTTTGTTTTATCAATCTTCCAAGGTGATTAGGTTAGCAATCATGTTCTTTTTCATCCTTGAACGCTGCAACAAACCTTCTTTCTCTAAGAAAACCTTGAAAAACACTCGGTCAATGATCAAAGAATGCAAAATGATGCACATTATATTAAATCTAGTGAATAAAATTCAAAACATTATTCACGACTTAAAGAGCATGACAGAAGCTTAATTAAAAGGTGTAGTTGTTGTATTCATTATAATAAAATTATCAGTCTTGTAGTCAATTTGTACAAAAACTTGGAAATGATAGGAGCGAAATGAATTGACGATCTCACTCTTGTACTTATGATAAAAGATAAATTTCTTGTTAAAATAAAATCTGGAGTTCATGTCACCTTAATGAAAAATGCATCTCAAAATAAATTATATGGAACATTTGATATTTGTATAAAGTTTAAGGGATTATTAATGAAATTATGTCAAATAAAACTTGAGTGTTTTATAATTTATCATTTTATAACAAAACTATTAGATATAAATGAATAACTAACAAAAAAAATTAAAATATAACAATATAAATTAATAGGTAATGATATACTAAAAAAACATGATATTAATTATTCTTTATATTTATTTTCTTATTATAAGAATTTATGCTACTTGTGTTTTACTTATTTTATTATTTGCATATTACTAATACATCAATTTCAAATAGATATTAAAGTTACGTCTTTAATTGATGATTTAGAAAATGACATTTGTATGAATTAGCTAGAAGATTTTGTTGAGAAAAGTCTAGAAAATAAGTTTTATAAATTAGTAAAATTATTATATAAATTGCAACACTCTTATGCATTATTATTTAGATATTTTTTTAATTTTAAAAAGGAACATTATCATTGATTTTTTAAATTCAATAACCAAGCATAGTAATTTTCTATCGGAAAAAGAGCTTGTATTGCAAAGGAGCTTTAGAAAATTGCATTAAAAGAAGAGGAGTTTACATAAAGTATTGATGTTTTTATAATTAAAAAAATCCCAAAATAGTTTTTTTAATTTAACTATCAAATATAATATCTAAGTTTTTATTTTGATGGTTTTGAATTCAAAATGAAGACACAAATACTTTAAAAAAATTTTTATTTTGAAGAAAATTTGTTGATAAACTGGAATTAAATTTTTTATGAAAATAGAAATTTAATTATTTAAATCTAAAAAAGAAAAAAATTGAAATTAACATTTAAAATATTGACAGCAAACAGAACGTTAGCATCACTTTTGGTACTTGCATCCCATGCGCGCTAGAAGTACCGGATAAAGTTGCCCGTGGAGACGCCGGCAGCTGGGATCCAAGCAAGAATCGCCTGTTTAGTTTACCGCTCGCCGGAAAGCAGTAACCACAAACCATCGATCGCCGGAAAGTAGTAGCCCTAGAAATCTTCAAGGCGTAGGTCAAATTTAGTTTTTTCTCGTCGAAGTAGCTACAGCATCGATTGTCTAGGGCCCTCTGGACCGGTGATAGACAGAGAATGGTGACGCCATCTTTCCCTGAGAGTGACTCAGCAGATACGCGGGCTTTTAATCTTTCGAAGTCATCGCCGAAGAACGGTATCGCTGAGATTCCCTTGAGCACCATTGCACAGGCCAGGGCAAATACGGAGGAGATGGATGCCGAAGCTGACGACGGTATAATGTTTAGGCGTCGTGTGGATGGTCTCATGTCAAGGGTTGAGGAGGTATAATTCTTCTAATTGGTTCTATTTCTTCTTTTGTGAGTTTTGATATTGTTGGAAGTTTATACTTTTTGTTTCAGTTGGAGCGAAAAGTGAGAGAGGTTTCTGAGTTCAGTAAAAGGCAGAACGACAACAAAGGGACGTCAGCTTTCAAGGAGAAGGATAAGCAGGGTGCAAACAGCAATAGTAACAATAACACTACCAGCGGGGTCGATAATAGCGCTTTAAAGAAACCCATGGATGGGCCAAGGCAACAGGCTGTCTGCTCTAAGAGGATGCAAGAACTTATGCGGCAGTTTGGTACTATACTGCGTCAGGCAAGAATTCTTGTTTTGATTATCTTCAATGTGCTAAGAAATCTAGGTTTGTTAGTTTAATTTCAATGCATAGATTTCCTTTTTTTGCTTTGTATCTTATTATTTATTTCTGTGCTAGGGTAACGTTATTACTAGTTCTTTATCACATTTCTTAATTGAAGCAAATGTTTTAGTGCATATTTGGAATCTAAACTGTATGTTGTTCTTGCATTTGTTTTTGGAAGGAATGACTTTGCTATTCTTAATGAAATTATTTTCTATCTTGTTCATACTAGAAAGATTTTCTGCTGTTTTTTCATTTACACTGTGCTCATATTATATGACGCATCTTCTGTGATTATATATATCTGGATTGCAAGTTGTTTGGTCATTTGCTTTTTGGTTGGTAAATTGTGTGCTTCACTCCCATCCTCGTTATCATCATGATACTTCTCTGACAGAATATATGCTTGTAATGCAGATATTGAGAGACATAGAGATGATGGGAGAGACATGATTGTTCTGAATCATAGGTTGATGAGTTTTCCTATATACAATCGTTTAACAGCGAATATAATAAACTAGAAGGATGACAATTGGGTGTTTTGGAAAGTTATCTTTAATTATCATCTACCAATTGGATAAACATAGATTGCCAATTTAGTGATAAACATTTGTAATTGTGTGACTATTTGAAAAAGTTTTATGACATGATGTTTATTGTGCTTAAAAATCAAAGGAATTTAAAGAAAAGAGATCAATGGGGGCCTGAAGTGGAGCTTAGTATAGCATTTAATAGGTACCAATCAAACAAAAATCTTAATCTTAATTGGTAAATACAGCCTATATGTGTATTGTGGCTCTAATACAATGCTAAACTTTCAATTTTGTAGCATTCATTAAATTTTATACAACAAAAACTTATGCTCAATTGACAGAGTTCACCTAATTGTAATTATAAGTCAAAAATCATGTTGAATTTTCAATTTTTGACTAATCCTACTTTCATTTATACTCTTTAAGTTCTCTCTCTCAAGTAAAAGTCTCATCCACATTGTATAATTGGCTTGGTAAAAGTTATTCTATGCTATTAATTGTTATGCACCCCAAGAACTACATAATAGTGTGAGTTCATGAAAGCTCTTGAATTAGAAATTGAAAATACATACTGCAAATCTTAAACTTTGGTAAGGTTTGCTAAAGTGTACATTAAAGCTCAAGCACTATGTCAAACTTCTAAAATCAGACTGATTCTACTTTCTTTTGTACTCAAGAAATGGTTATGATGATATTGCCATACTTTATACCTCTTTAGATTTATATACACCAAATAATAGTAATATCATTGTGTTTATTTATTACTGTGCAAAATTTGATTGCAATGTAGCATACTTCTTGCAATTTTATACTAACGGCTAATTAAGGGTTGATATTTGGTAAAATTTTGTAAGAAGTTCCAACGTGGTTTCGATATGCATTGCAAAACCTTTAATATGGTCTGGGAAATAATTTTATCTTCGAAAGTGGAAGTAGCACTTCTTGAATACGGTGTTGGGAAGGAGAAAATTCTGGTTAAAGTATTCTTCATGGTGAATAATACCTGCAGTACGTAGCTTACAAGAGGAAAAATAGTAAATAAGAAATTAAAGTTGTCAAAAGGACAAGTAATGTGCTGTTATTATAAAAGGTTTGCATGTACTAAAGTTAGTGCATTTTGTAGAGTTGCATATGAATGAGCAGAATCTCTCATTCAAGTGCTCTTCAAATAGGTAATGTTGTTGATGATGTTCATTTTGCAAATATGTTTTCTTTCTTTTGTGTTTGTCTTAGCATTTCATATTTTCCATTTCAAGTGGTTAGTAAACTTTCTCAATTCTGAAATCTTCATTTGTTGTTTCCATAGAAATGCAACTACAATTGATGTGCTGAACTACAAAGGCTACCCATTAACTTGGCTTATGTCATAATGACATGAATAAGATGCTTACTTATTTTTTTATGCTCCTCTAGATTTCACAACATAAATGGGCTTGGCCTTTTATGGAACCTGTGGATGTGAAAGGGCTTGGTCTTCATGATTACCACGAGGTAGTATGTTTTTCTTTCTTTATTTCATCATTTGATTTGTTTAATGCCAATGGCTACCTTCCAAATTGTTTAGTGAATACTGCTATATTGATGTGGACTTTTATATGGCTGCATACACAGTAGAGATTTACTTAAGAATCTAAGGAATAGGGATTTTGGATATCTATCATCACCTGCCACGAAGGAATTTTTGGAAATTTATAAGAAGGGCTATAGGAGGATGGGAAGGATTTTGGTATAGGACATTCAAGCATATTTCGTGAGCCTTATAGTAGCCTTCATGGTCTACTAGTTGTTTTACTCCTTGATCTTTCTTGAGGCCCCTCACCTGTTTGGTCTTTTGTGAAAACTTTTTTTTTTTGTATCAGTCTAGCAATAGTGTCCACTCGTGCCAGTATTTATCTATGCTTTGTGAGTTCTCATGAGCAGTGGTCATGGTTTTTTTTTCCTGTAGTCCTATTCACTGTTCCTTTAGTCCTTTTTATAGTTTTCCACAATTTTTATTACAATAGAATGCAACATCCATTTTGCATTTCTATTACTCTATTCTTTAGTAAATCTTTGTTACTCTTTGATTGTACCTAAATCCACTACTGCAGTACTGAATTTTTTTTGTAGATTTTGAACAGAAAGTTGCATTTGTAATGTGAATTATTATCAACATTTGATATTAGTTAATTTACGAGGTTTAAGGGGAGAGCTATACAACCTGTTTAGCAACGTGTTCTGATGCTTTGTTTCTCTATCTAGTGGTTTGTTGTGTAGGTTTTGGAAGGCAAAAAACACTAATTAGTTCTGATTGCTGCAAGGATATACTTTAAATTTGTATAAATTATGTAAAAATTCTTTTAAACTTTGTTACTTCCTTGTAGTAAATTTATGATTTCATACTCTGACCGGCAACACCTCTGAATATAACTAGTAGAAATTTCCATGGCTCAAGCATGGCCATCTGTATGCTTGGCCATCCAACATTTCATAATGTGTTGGATTCAGTAAGCCCTGCCTCTAGTTCAATGGTCAGTTATTGGACTAGAAAGAAATTTAGTTCAGTATTTAAACTGAACTGGCCTAGTCCATGGTTCAAGGACCCCTGAACTTGCTTGACCAAATTTTAAGCCTTGTTGGTCCGTTGGCAAATTAGATCTGTAGTTCATATTGACTGTGGTTGTTTTTTATGTTGATCCTCTTTCAATAATACATAGGAAAGTTAAATTTAACACCTAATGTTTGCTTTCTTAAGGGAACATATGCTACTGCGAGGCAAAAACCTAGGACACATGAACATCATCCTTCTTCAGACATTGCTTTTTGGGAAGCTCTTTAAAGGGATTTGGGGAATTTTAAAAAAAGCTTACTTTAATTAAGGATGTGCAAGCTTATTTTATAAGTAAAAGGGGGCCTCTTTAAACAATTTATAAAGCCTTCTTTTGGTTCATTGTTGAAGTGAGTGTGCTCGAGCAGCTAAAAAATGTTTTGGTTTAGAATGAAGCTTTTAGGTTAGAATTATTGGAGTGTTTGAAGGCTCTTTGGTGTCGTTCGGCACAATTCAGTGTTGTTTAGTATAGTTTGGTACGGTTTGACACGGTTCAGCATTGCTCAGGGTGGTTGGATTCAGTTAGCCGTATGCTCATTGACATCGGAAATTAAGCCGAAACCTTCCGGCCACTGGGTCAATTATGTGTTTCTCTGGGGAACCTCTGAAGCTTTAAGGAATTATCACGTTGCCACTAACAATGAAAAATTATTTTCGCTTAGCCATGCATATGATCGACTTTATTATTGTTGCGCTCCTTATGGCTATAATGTTATTCTTGAAAGACCAATAATAAACATATTCTAAAAGGTGGTCTTAATGTTATACCTTTGCGTAGAATTTAATATCTTAATTGGAGTAGTTTAGGTGCAAAGGGATCTTTACAAACAAGGAGATGTTACTTACACACTATGAAAAATACTGTTAAGTTAATTATTAAGCTTCCACTTAGAGTTTGTTGACCTTATGTCTCCTTTTCTCTCCTTTCTTTTCAATCCTTTTGACCCAACAAAAATTGAAACTATTTTTGTTGATCGAGATGAAATAAAGAGAGGTTTTCTTTAATCTTTTGGTTGAGTATTTTGATGTTTTTGTATGAAAGCCCTCAAACATGTTGGGGATAGACCCTTCATAACCTCAAACACTTTTTCATGTAGAACTAGGAGTGTTGATCATTTGGCAAAAGAAATGAGTGTTTAGCATTGAGAAGCAAAAGGCAATTAAAGAAGAAATATATAAGCTCATTAAAACTAGTTTTGTTCGATCAATCAGCTATCCCAAATGGCTGGCAAATGTGACCTTATAAAGAAAATAGTGACAAATGCATTGACTAGCAAGCTCAAATGACTCATACCCTTTGCCTTAAATTGATGACCTCATGGATTTGGTTGTTAGTTTCACATGTTTGAGCTTTCTGGATGTCTTCTCAGGATGCTATCAAATTAAGATGATCAGAAAGAATGAGCAAGGTGCATTGATTTTTTACTTTGGGACCTTCTATTGTAGAGTCATGACTTTTGGACTAAAAAATGGTGGACAACTTATCAAAGGATGATCGACATTGTGTTTTAGATATAAAAAAGTAGGAACCTCAAGGCTCATGTGGATAATCTTCTGGTAGAAAACACTTCTTTCAAGACACATCTAGAAGGTTTAAGGGAGTTTTTTGAGATCTGATGAAAATTCAACCTCAAGCTCAACCTTTCAAAGTATTCTTTCAGGGCATTTACAAGAAAATTTCTTGCTTATATGAGGAAGGAATCTAATCAATACTAACAAGATAAAAATTCTTTTAGATATGCTTTTTCTGAAGACCCCAATAGATGTCTAATGCATCGTTGGAAACATCACTATACTTGGCCTTTTCACTTCTAAGTTTGGAGAAAAGTCTTAACTATTCTTCATACTTGTTTGTAACAAGACTAGACTCCAAATAGACTGAGGATTGTGAAGGCTTTTTTAGCACTCTCTAACCCCCACATTTTTAGTCTAGTGTCTGGAGAATCACTATTTGTCTACTTAGCAGCCTTGAGCTCTGCTATCAACTCTGGATTAATTTGAGAAGATAAAGCTATATGGCGTTCTGGCTTGGGTTGCAATCTTCCCGACGTACTATGGGCATATCAATCCACTCTTGTTATCACAAGAGAATCCCCATACTCTTTAGTTTACGGCTCTGAATTCTTGCTTTTAGTGGAAATTAATCACTCTACGCTACGAATCCAAACATCTCGGGAATTACAAGACATGGTTGATGCCCAACAAAAGAATGGAGAAATCAGGAAGCTTGAGTTAGACCTACTTGAAGACAGATGCCTTAAAGCATACTTAAGTCAACTCAATAGAAAGCAAAACATGGAAAAGTACTTTGATAAGCATGTTAAAAGATATCCTCTTAAAGTGGGAGACCTGTTCTCAAAAAATGTGAGGTGTTAAAGCAACAAGAGAGGTTTAGGAATCTAGTTCTAAATTGGGAGGGGTCATATATCATCAAAGAAATTATTGGATTGAAAATGTCTATTAACTTTAGATTGGAGATAGTGTTGAATTCTCATGATCCTGGAGTGGGGCTATCCTAAAAAAAATTATAGCTCTAAAAGGTGAATATTATCAAAGGTATGGATTCTAATAGCCTTATGTATCACATCACTTATTAGCTTAAACAAAGATTCTCTTGTAAGTGAACACTCGATGCTCAATATCACCTGCAAATCTATAAATACACATTCTTTTTGCCTAATCACATGACTAAATCGACTCTCAAAATTCATCAAGGTTTTCCAATGTTCCTTCACACTTATATCTTTATACAACAATTTGACTAATCATTTGGAAGTTTGATTAGCTTACTCTTGACTCTCATCATCATTGCCTTGATGTTGAAAAGGCTCCAAGAAAAATGCTCTTTCATTTGCCTTCCTTGTAACTCTTTTATGAAGGATACGAAAGACAAAATCTCGACTTATTATTAGCTTTTGTCATTGTTCCATTAAATGAAAGCTTCGAGAAGCATGCTTTTGCTCATTTCTTTTTTCTCTCATCATTGTTCTGTTACATGAAGGATTCAAGAAGCACAATCTTACTTTTTTCTCTCTCTTTTTTGTTGATTTTTGACTGCGTGAAGATTTTAGAAAGAGCTAATCTTGCGTACTACTCTCTCCCTTCATCATTCTCTCATCACATGGACACATTAGGCCTCTCACTCCCTTTTAGAGGGCGTTGAGAAACTTAGCCATTGCATTCTTTCCCTCGAAAAAGATGTCTGGATGTATTTACTTTTCTTCAACATTGTTGCATCAATTCAAGATCGCAAAGCATAAAGTTTCTACTTCATTTCTTCCATTTTCGATCATATACTTACACTCGTGGACCGAGATAGGTTGATTTCATTTTGGTCTTTGGGTTATCCTTTTGTCATTTCTTTGAAGTTAGGATGAGTCTCTAAAGCAACCCATCTATAATACTCTTAAAGTTAAGGATTTAATTTCGTCCATATGATTGCGATAGGAACTCCTACAGGAGCATAACTACCACTAATGGCTACCATTGAAAAATATCAAATAATCTCTTTGAGAGGCTCACCGCTCTATGAGCAAATGACACATCCTAAGAGTAATAATTTTTCATTGCAACATAAATGATAGTATAAAAAGCTTGAAGAATGAATAAAAAAATAAAATACTAAAGAAGCAAAAGAAAAAGAAAAAAAACAAACCACTATACCTACTGAGTGCACTGTACTTCGTCCATGTCAGAGAACCTTGTTTATGCTAGTCCAGTGGGGATTTGATGTCATTAGCATAGAATAGTTGTTAAAAGACCCATTTGAACTAAACCAGGGGTATTCAAGGCTGATCAACGCAGATCAAAACTCTTCCCAAGCTTCCAAGCACACCTTTCTAGAAATCTCGAGTCAGCCTTCCCTAAGCTCTGGCATTTCTTCTACTTCAAGCTTCTCAAAAGCAATCGCTTCTAGAGTTTGTGAGTCAGCCTTCTCCGACACACTGACACTTATTCTATTGGCTTGCCACATTTCTCCTCCCCAAAAGCATTCTCAAAGTCCTTTTTCTACTCTTGAGTCCCATTTTGCTAATTATAGCTAACTGCACCTTCTTGTGCCGCCCCAAGGTCTACAAAAGTATGTAGTTCTGCTTTGCATGAGCTTGCTCATGCTATTTGAGCTGCACTTGCCCACTTGTGCTCAACTGAGCTGTTACCCGTTGAACCAACTCGAATTTGTGTTGCTTATGTGTTAGACTGATCCTAATTGTGTAACATTGCAACCATCTGCACTAAATTATGCCACTAGTATTGCTATCTTGTGGTACCAACATTTATTGTGATGTCATAAACATATGCAATATGAATTTAGTGTTTGGCCCGATTTAGATATATCATGTTAATGTTATTTATCAACCATTTAGACATGAGTTTGTAGTTCATATTCTCTATGGGATGTATTGCTCACTACTTTTTTGTTGATCCCCTCAAGCCTCACCTAGTCCTTGCTTTATTTGTTCCTATCGATACCAATCCTTGTTCCACTTTGGCTCAACCCCCGATGCATGACATTATGGCTTATCAATCACAAAGAGTTCTTTTCTTCATTTGTTGATGATATATCAGAACTTATGCTCTCTCCACCTCCAAATAAATTATGTTCTTCTGTTTCTTTTAAGTTTACCTATGTTACTCCTACAAATGAAGTTTCATTTATATGAGTCATTTGGCTTATATCTTCTTTGACTACATGTGAGATATGTCTAACTTTATCATCTTTGATAATCTTTTATTTGAGTTTACACGTATTGAGTTTGTACTTCCACTTTGTGATGGTTTACTTAGTTTCTTGAGCCTAAATCTATCCTGGAGGTTTTTTTTTATTTGTCCCACTTGAACTTTTTGATCATATTCTTAGTAGATCTATTACCCACCAATGATAGATTATCTTGACTTTAGTTTTTTCCTTATCAGAGCAGGTAAATTTTCTATATGAGGTAGATCTTTGTTTCACTTTTGGAGTTTTGATGAGATTATTCTCTATCATTAATGACATATTCCTTATTTTGTTTATTGCGGATTATGAGTAGGAAAATCATATATTTATTATTTTTTAGAGTATTGAAGACTTAAAAACTTAACCCTTTTGAGCACTCATACATTTGATGATGAGTAATCTTAAAAGTGAAGGAATTGATATAGACTAGTTAGTATAACTGTTGCTACTTATAGAAACTTCAACTGACATAACAAATTATAGTGGAGTTATGATGTGTTTTTGAGTTTTAGCTTATCTACAATGTTACTTGATTACCTGAGGTGTATTTTTTATGTATCTATTTTGTATATGTGTATATTTGATAAATGTGAAGTTGAATACAACATCTTGTATAAATCCATTGATTTGACACTTGGAGATTAGCTTAGTTCTAAGGTTATCATTCAAAGATAGGTTGATACAATCTAAACAGTTCTGATAGTATTTCGGATGTGCTTCTAGTTATGGGAACTCATTGATAGGTGTTCTAGTTGTAATTTTTAATTTCTATGCCTTGACGTATTGATGGTCTTATGTTAGAGTGTTTTTGGATTTCGTGGGTTAGCAAGGTATCGTATGCATGTTGGAGTATTTCTTGTATCTTAGACTATTGAGCCAAGAATCCAAGTTTGGGTTAATGAGATGGTACAAAGCTCACCCAAGGCAGCCTATACCCATCACTTTTGGCAGTTGGCTCAAGTAGGGTATTGTTTGTTGCATTTTTTGGGGGGTTTTACCTCTTAATTCTCCATGTATGTGTTGCAAAATGATTGAAATTAGTATTTGCTTTAGGTTTATGAAAAATATAGTGTGCTATGATGTTAGAGAATGTTTTCCATGGCATTTTGAGTGGGGGGAGTAATTCTATCTCAAATGAAAAATAAGATTGATGTATGTGATTCCATCCATTACTTTTGGTAGTGGTTATCCGTTCAAATCCTCGGTGTGTCATATAACACTATGAATTCTATCCATCTGAGTGTGTTCCTACCCTCAATATGATATTCTGCTATAGCTTTTCTTGTTTATTTGTTATTTATGAAAGATAAGGAAACGTTTCAAGATTATTCTTGCTTTTGATTTCCTAAGAAAAATCTTACAAATTCCTAATTTGAAGTTGCTTGCCATTGCTTAATGCGTTCCATGACATCAGGCCACTATACCAGTACTAACGTGCTAGCAGACCATACATGAAGAAGGATACGTTCTACATGCACATTCTTCTTATTGCAACCTATTCCATGCCCCATTTTGTAGCACCTGTAAGTATAACATAATTTTGTAGAAGCAAATGAGATTTCAGCTCGTGTAGATTATCGTTAACTTAGGCCTCTCAATTCAAGATGACATTGTACATTTGAAACACAATTTCTTGAGGTTATTGAATTTACTTCTAGAATCAAGTGGTTCTTACCTAAGGATTGACATATTCTAACATGTTCACAATGCTTTTTATATGGAAATGCTTACAAAAATTTCTGTTATGCATTCATATTTTCTGTGGTCTGATAGGTGATAAGCTATAAACAAGGATATAAGTACTTTATTTGAATGTTAACAGTTTGCCTTTCTCTGGGCATGATCAAATAACATCTATGCATGCATTACGGTTCCATCATATTTTAGAGCTGTTTAAACCTTCTCCCTCTCTTCGATTGGAAATTACTATATAGTGCTGCAGCTGAAAATACTTGTTAAGTTTCTATTTCATAGTTTATTTCGATGGCTTGATATTGTTTAATATCTGGCATAATATTTTATCCTAGATATTGTGAAAATTTATCATGCTTTTATCATGCTTGTCTTGTATACCATAGTCTTTTTGATAGATGGACTTACTTTCTTTGTTAGTTTTTTTCTATGTAACTTAATAATGAAAAGTGACCCCTGAGATTTTGTTCTCACATTAGATTATCAAAAGGCCGATGGATTTTAGTACTATTCGAAATCAGATGGAAGCCAAGGATGGTACTGGATACAAAAACGTATCAGATATATATGCTGATGCAAGATTAGTTTTCACTAATGCAATGACCTACAATGATGAAAGGAATGATATTCATGTAATGGCGAAGACTTTGTTAGCTAAGCTGGAGGAGAAGTGGCTACTGCTGTGGCCAAAAGTTGTTGAAGAGGTAATTGTATGCTATTTTTCTTGGGTAAGGATCAATGATTTTGGTCCTCAATCTGCTTATTGTTTGCCATCACTAGAACAACTTTTAAGAATAACAACCTTAATTTCTTCAATGTTTTGTTGTCTACTCAAGACTTTTGATTACATCATGCACGTATTGTAAATGAATTCAAATCTGATCATAAACGTATATTCCCCAACTAGTGCTGCTAATGATTGCTTTGCTTCTGTTCTTATTTTTACAAATATGTCACAATCTTTTGTATTGAGATTATGATGCCTGCCATTTTGAATCAGGAAAAGAGACAAAAGGCAGAGGAAGCGAACGCTGTGGCCAACATGCAGCTTGCTCATGAAGCTGCTACGTCAAAGATGGCCTTAGATGTAGAAAATGAGGTAAATGAACTCCTAGACAGCCTTTTAATTAGCTTATTTTTTGGTTTATATTGGTGGTTTGAGAAGTATAATTATTTTCCCACTGTCTTATTCCAACAAATATTGGGATTGTTTTTGGTGGTGATCATCAATGTCAGAAATTTTCTTGTTTTTTTTGTCTGTAACTTTGATCTCTAGTAAGTAGTTAACACTTTTATTTACAGAGCTTTTTAGTGAATGTGCTTCGATTGTTTTAAAACCTTCTTCACATGCTTTTAACTGCTATCTTGTGCTGAAAAATGATGTTCTATTATTCAGAAAACATAAGAGATGTGTAATTCTTCTGAAAACACATTTAGGAAATGCATTTTTCTTTAATTGTTCTAGAGAAATTAAATGAATCAACGAAAACACGTAGGTGAGTTTTTGTACCAAATTGGAGCTAGGCTTTTCGTCATATTACTGTAAGGTTGTTTTTTGTCTGAAAGGTCCAGGTTACATGTGATGGAACAGAATAAAAGCTGGAATTAGTACTATGATATGAAACTGTAGATGGATTGTCCATGATATTAATGCTTTTGCAATTTTAAATGTTAAATCATCATACTCTTTTAAGGCTAGGTAAGTTGCTTACAGATAGTAATCATTCATTGTTTGGATTGAACTGAGCCTATTAAGCTTGACATGTTTATAGTTGGTTTATTCATGTAAAGCTAATCTGTTGATTTACTCAGATTCATTTGATCTTAGCAGTTTTAAATGTTTTTCAACAACATTAGCAAATTAACATAGGGAGTAACTACATCTTAAGAACCTCATTAATTAATTTTTTATACTAATTTACCTTGTGTGAGCCTATGTGGATGTTGTCTGCTTTAATGCAATTCAGCAAATACTTTAATTTCTCTTGAGAGCTTTTGTGCTTCTTTTCAGCTTAATGAGCTCAATTCACAGTTGGATGAACTAAGAGAAATGGTGGTTAAAAAATCCAGGTAAATTATTTGAAATGATCTTTTGTGTTGGGTTTTACATCATGCAAGAGGAATATTTAATGTTAAATGTCTTGCTTTAAAGGCATTCACTCTACAATGGCTTGCACACATTTATCAGTACATTATTGTTTCCTCTGTCGAAGCAAGCATGAGGAAGTGACCACTTCACAGGATTAAACTACCAACGACGTTATTTGAATGTTCTATTTCTATTTTCCTTTTGTGCAATTTTATCATGCTACTACTTGGTAAATTTTGCCGATATTTTTCTGTTCCCAATATATATTTGGAACTTTCATCAACAAAGTACAGGAAATTACTCTACGTGCTTTTCTCCTGGCGACATGCCAAATTGATCCAATGGAAAATTTAATGCTTATTAGTTGACTTGGCCCAGCTGGATTATTGATTTGGAATTTTGTCACGTGGAAGTCCGAATTTTTAAGCTCAAGCTTTTCTAGCCTTGAGCAAACTCCACGGCATGTTGCCTATAGTTGGTGTGTGTGAGAACATCGTGGTCGGTGAAGGCTATGCAGTAATTGCTAAAAATATGATTTTGCTTAATAATTGTGGACTCCTATAATGGTTCTAGTTGTAGGGATGAACAATTTTTCAACGTCGAAATGAAAGGAGTTTATGAGTTATGTGTGTAAAGTTGATCTTATTATGTTGAGACACATACAAAGTTGTGCTAAAAGAGATATACCTTAAGTCTTTTTCATTGGGTTTTGAAAGAATACCTTGAAGCTTATTAAGGAGCTTGGGAATGGGTGTAGCCACAAAAGATTTTTGGCAGAAGAAATTAGAAGTGGTCTGTAGACAAAACTTATGAAAGGTGACTTATGCAATCATGACGTAGGCAAACTTCTGAAGTTTATGCATTTTCTTTTATATCACTTGTTAAGGAATGGAATACTCATATATAACTTGTGCTTTCTAATTGGGAAGTATTAGCAAGGTTCTTGTGTTTGATTAGAGATTTGGTATTAGGCAGGAAGATCAGTCAATTTTATGTGGCATATAAGACAACTTCTTTCATCTATTATTACTTGCTAGCATGTTTGTGTATGTATTTATGTGTACAGACACATAAGCATGCAACAGACACTTTATGAATGTCTTATGCGTTTTTGTGTGCATACAATCATGAGACCAGTTCAAGCAAAGCTGCATGAAACCAAGAATTAGCTGTTATGAAAACCTGAACTGCTATCGAGTCTGTGGTTGAAGAAAATGTTCTTGAATAGGGTTACCTCGAGACATATATTGACACAAGGTGACTAGCGAGAACTGTGAGGCATAGCTGAAGGAGCAGGTCGAAGACATGATGTGCTGATCAAGGATGAAATGGTTGTGGGAGTGTAAGCCAACAGCACGGTGGTAGCAACATGGGGCATAACCATCATGATTAGTGGAATTAATTTCATCAAATGCTATGGATAATGGCCACGACAAGGTAGTAGTGATAATGGATTTGTTACTATCTTACTGGTAATTAGAGCGACATATCCATCATAAACCTTAGGGGTTAGTATAAAGGGCTCTAGGTATCATTAACAGTGGGAATAAATGAATGATTTTGAGCCTTTCTCTTCATAACATGCCCCCACCTAAAACCCTACCCAGTATTGAGTTCATCTGCACTGAATGATGTAGATGTTCAATTCCATTCTTTAACGAGAGAAGATGACCTAGTGGATTGTTTGTCCTTCGGCTTTGATTTACAATAAGCAGCGACAAATGAGATGTAGACCAGTGTTTATGTTACTCTTGTCATGCATTCATGGATGCATGTGTTGTGATTAATGACCACTTTTCTTTTATGGAATCTCCAGCATCAGTGCTTGCGTGGTTTCATGGTCATTTATGATTGTCCAATCATGCCCTGACTGCACCATGAGTTTTTTTTTTTTTTTTTTTTTTTCAAGTTTTGAGTTTGACGAGGTTTGTGAATTTGTAGTTGTCCTTCAAATTTTGCTGAAGTTAAATGTGATCTATTAATAACATGTAATGCGTGCTTGATTTTTGTTTAGCTAATCAGTTTTATTGAACTGTTTTTAATGATAGACAGCTTTTAATCCTTGTTTGATTGAAAACCATTTAATTGTCGGAACAATTGACATCTAAAAATTGTAAAATATTAGTTACTCTAAAACATATTTAGTAGCATTTTTACAACCGTACATATATGCAAGTTCTACATGGATCCTCATACATGCTATACTTGACTGCATTTTGTACATCTCATAAATTTAAAGTTTCTTTTCACATTAGTATTTCTCATTCTGAATTTTTTGGAATTTTTTTATGCCTGTTATTGCATTCTTCTAAAGATAATGGTGTCTTCTCTTCTGTTCGAACTTGCTGTTAACTTAGTTTATTCGTGGATTGTAACATGTTGACAAAGCATTTGTTTTACCATTTTTGAAATAAGAGGCTTTGATGAGCTAAACAAAGTTTTAACTTTAGCCATACAATTTACATATTTAAGGATTCTGGTTTCATTTGGTTTTCAATCAAACTCTGAATGCCTTGTTGTTTTATATCAACAAAAAGTTTTATTGCATGCTAGTTTTGATTAGTTAGATTTGCAAACTCTAGTGGTAAGTTCACTATTTGAACCAGCTTCTAAGTTTTGACTTAGATTTCTTGATAGGAAGACCAGTTTTGATTGTTTTGATAATTTTGATGATGATTTCAAGCAAATTTTATTATCTTTAATATAGTTTTATTTTTTTAATTTTATTTAAAAAAAATTAAGAAAATTTATAATGTGTAAATATGTATATAATATGTTGAAATATTTAAATTACAATCAATCTATAATATTTATGTTAATTAAAATTTAGACCATGTAAAAAAAAGTAAAATATAGCATTAAAATTCTCAACAAAATAGTTTATAGGGAGCACATTATTATTGAAATATTCAAATTTTGACTTGTTCCAATGGCCATTGTGATATCATTGTTATACAAAATAATACATAAGCTGTACAATTTTGAATTGATTTTATTTAAAATATAAGTTAAAGTTGGTTTTTTTTAAATAAAGCACAAAAATATTTGGAGTCAGTCACATTGAATGTCTTACAAAGTTTTTGCTTAATTTTTTGATATAAATTGATATCCATACAAAAACTGTCACTAAATGATTAAAAAAAAAAAAAAAAAAAAGACTAACTGGCTGAAATGTGGCCATGAGTTTTGGCCAATTTCATTTGGTCAAGTTTCATCCTGAAGTTTTTGACCCAGTTTCAGATTTGTCTGGCTTGAAACTAATTTGAAAATTAAATATACAAGTGGATAGAAATACTACTATAATGAAAATAAAAATAATCATAATAAATTAAATATAATTTTTTAAAGTTTATTAAATATTATTTTGAATATTGTTTAGCGATAAACTACTGAAAATATGTGAAATCAGTTTGAAAAAAACTTTAACTTTGAATAAAAACTTCGAAAATTTTTATTTTGAATTGAAAAAAAAAGTTCATTAAACTATCTAATAATATTCAAGAGTTAGATATTGTTAATTTTAAGATATTGTTTATATAATGTTAAAGATATGAATGTTATATATATGTAAATAGAGATGTTTTAAATATTATATATGTTTTTAAGTCATTGCATAACTCACATATAGAATAATTTCTTTATTCATGTTGGTAAAAGCCTTATATTTACCTTCATACTAAAAGGCCATAATTTAGATTTCTTCATTTTCTCATGCCATTGTCAAAACTACACCAGGCTTTTCAGCCATTTAGTTGTCTGTGGGATATTATAACATCATAACTAGGTCTTATTTCTTGTAAGTTTGACGTTCTTCCCTTCGTCTCTTAATTAGGAGATGGTCCACAGATGAAAAGAGAAAACTTGGTGCTGGTCTGAGCTCTTTATCAACTGATGACTTAAATAAGGCCCTGGATATCATTTCCCAAAGTAACCCAAATTTCTTAACTGCTGGAGAAGTTGTTGAGTTTGATATGGATGCACAGGTTCCTCTCTTTGATAGAATTTTCGAACCAAATCAAAAGTTGCAATCTATATTTCTTTTAATTTCTGTAGCACAGAATTGATTGCATTACTTAACTTACCTCAATTGATGGAGTAATCTTCTTTAATAGAGTGAGGCCACCCTCTGGAGGCTTAAATTCTTCGTCAGGGAAGCTTTGAATCTTCAATCAAAGAAATCTACATGCAAGAATGATGAGAACTTGAAGCGCAAGAAGGTGATATGCGATGCTTTGGCTAAAACTGCAAGAAAAAGAAGTAAAAAACTGGCTTCTTCATGACTACAAAAGCCATTGGTTTTCCTGAGGTTATATAGCTTCCCATGTATCATGTACTTTGGCTCATGTATGATTTAATTGGCTATGAGATATTGTAGATTTGCCTTGTTGTGTGCTGTATAGCTTTCGACTGGTATGAGATATTGTTCATTTGTTATGTTGTATTGAATGTTGTGGAGTCTCAAGTGATTGCTGTACAAATGAATATCTATAGTGGAAGTTCATGAAAGAATCGTAGAGAAAGGAAAGCTTTGGTGAATTTGAAGAAGAGAAATAAAATATGGAGTTGAAGTATGATAAAAAATTTTAATATTTATATATGTTTATCATATTTATTTTTAGTTCATTTATTTTGATTTTAGAAGTATGGCTATTGTATACAAAGCTTTAGGAAATGCACAGAGTTTTGCAAATTCAAATGGTTTTAAGCCATTTTGATGTTTACTTCAGGCTTTGTTGCTAAATTTTCTATAACTTGCAAGATTAAACTTACAATTTCAAGTGATTAGATCAGTTGCTTATTGTCAACAAACTCAAAAGATTTACAATGCAAACGTTGAAAGAAATATTGCTCATTCTACGAATGAAAGGATTGCCTTCATACTAGTGTGGTGAAAGTTGTCAGACTTGTGTATAGTTGTCTTATATGACATTGTTACTAATAGTTTGTACAATACCTCTTGAGGAATGTTACAAATTGTATAAGATTTGTTTATTAAATTTGTGATCGAATAGGGAATAATTTTAATTGATATTTTATGTATCAAAGAATACTTTACTCGTCGTGATGTCTTAATAAAGATTTTTAAATCATTGATAAATTATGTGATATCAAGTATAGTTGTAACATAGGTCGGTTTATTCCTTGGCCTCTTACCCTCCCTTGGGCAAGGTGATAAGGTTGGGTACTCCTTCGATGATTGTGGATCTCTCCATGATGGTTGCAATGTTGTCGGTGATAAGTCTTTATTATTATTTGTTGCCCTAGTAGTCGATCCCCCATTCATGTTAGACTGAGAGATCCTTAGCTTTTTTCTGTTGTGCTATTAACAAGACCTTTTTTTTTTTTACAGAGATCAATTGTCATTATTAAAGATGGAGAATGGTAATTATCATATAAAACTTTTCTAAGCAAAATCTCCCACCCCAACACTCTTTGCATACTTTTTTTTAGCACAATAATTGAGTTAGTTAAGCTTCAACGTACCAACTTAAATATTTATATCTATTAAATAAGAAACTTCTACTAAACTAACTATTCACAATTCACTTCTAATTTGTTTTTTGTTGTACCTTGTGAACCTAATTATAGATATGTGACTAATTTAATGATCAAGGGCAATATTCATTTAATAAATTTTATTTATTTAACCAATTTATTATAATCAATAAATCAAATCCTATTAAAATATTTTTTATCTATTTTGTTTTTTAAACTAAATTTAAGAAACATAACTCATAAAATTTTTTCATCTTATCTAATTTATACAAATAAAATATATAGCATTAGTTTAAGTTTTAAAATACATATATATCAAAATAGTAAACCTATAATATTCGTTTCTATCATTATAATTAACCAATCCATTTAACCATATACATACAAAATATAAAATAATAACATTCATCATAATCACAAGCAAAAATTTAATAAACAAGATATTATAGCATGAAAATCATATGATCAATATTAATAAAATAAATCTAAATATACAATAAGATATATAAACTATAACATTCTACCCAACTAATCACTAAGCACACACCACCTTTTTTTTACTTAAAACAAAAAAAAATGCATCATAAAAAATAAAAAATATATTTAAAATGTTATTATTACACAATAAACCAAAAAGAACAGACGTTAGATACAAGTTTTGAAAATACAAATCAAAATCAATATAAGTTTTTTTAGATAAGCGTGAAACAAATCAGTCCATCGATATTTCACATGTGCATATCTCTTCCATATAATAAATTATATTTTTGCATGTGCGCATTACAAAAGTTTTCCCGTGGACACGTCAGCACGTGGGATCTTCAAGGGGAATCGCCTCGCCCTCGACGGAAAGCAGATGCCCTAAGAAACATTCGATTGCCGGAATGTTGAAGCGATAAAATATAGATTTTTCATGCATTAAAGAAACCACAGCATCCATTTCTTAAGGCCCTTCTGACCGATGATAGACAGAATGGCGGCTCCTTCCGTCGTCGAAAGCGAACCAGCGGATTCGCTGGTTCCCAGTCTTACGAAGACGCCGAAGATGAACGTTGGCAATGAGATTCCGTTCAGCAACACTTCACTGGCGAGGGTAACTCCAGAGGAGGTGGATGCCGAAGCAGACGACGGTGTGAGGTTTAGACGTTGTGTGGATCAGCTTACGTCGAAGGTTGATGAGGTACAGACCTTTAAAATGGTCCTATTACTTCTTCAGTGGGATTTGATGTAGCAGGTAATACATATATTTGTTTCAGTTGGAGAGAAAAGTGAGCGAGGTCTCTGAATTCTATGTCAATAAAAGGCATAACGACTCCAAAGGGACATCAGTTTCCAAGGAGAAGGATAAGCAGGGTGCGAGCTGCAATAATAACAATAATGCTTCAAGTGGGACCGATAATTGCGCTTCAAGGAGGCTCGTGGATGGGCCAAGGCAACAGGGTGTCTGCTCGAAGAGAATGCAAGAACTTATGCGGCAGTTTGGCACTATACTGCGGCAGGCAAGCATTCATGTTTTTATTGTATTCAATATACTAGAAATTTAGGGTTGTTAGTTTAGTTTGACTTGGATGCGTATATGTCCTACTTTTTCTTTGTATCGTAGTAATTAGATCCATGCTAAAATAGGGTTATTAATAGTTCTATATTGCGTTTCTTATTTCTAACAAATATTCTGATGCATGTTGGCAATCAGAAATGTGTTCTGTTCATAAATTTCCCTGATGTTAGTTTTTCAAAAGGTACGCCTATGCTGCCCTTGTGAAATTATTGTTTGTGCCGTTCTTGTCCAAATAATTGTTTGTGTTTTTCTTATCCAAATTATTATCTAGTTGTTCTTATTGGCAGGTTTGTCTATTGTTTTCGATGTTGTTGTCGTGCGGATAATTTATGAGATGCATTTGAGTTTGAAATTTCAGTTTTTCTAGATTGAGTTCAGTAGTTTTAACACTTTTGGTGCTTGGTTTTGGTTTGGATTAATTATTATTAATTTTTCAAAAAATAAAAGAAAAAATATATTAAAATTTAAACTATAAAATATTTTATTATGTTTATATTATTTAAAATATTAAATCTCATAAATGGACTTTAAAAATATAAAATTAAAATTTTATTTTAAATAATAAAAGAAATAAGTTCTTTTAGGAGTTGAATGTTTTGCCAAATATAAAACAAGTTAATTAATACGTTCTTGTGTTAATTTTAATTGAAAAAACATTGAATGATAAAAGAAAACCTTGTTTGAAAAACTAAATATGAAGGTGCTAAGAATTGAATCCAATTTGCTTTGTAGAGGTTGAGGCACTCCTTCATATGGCTATACAATCTCTGTATTAATTAGAAATAAGTTAAGTAAAATAGAATTTTTTTGCAAAAATAAAATTTAAATGAAAAAAGTGATAAGAATTAAACATAGCTCCTCTTTGTAGAGGTTGAAAGCTTGGCTTACTCCACTAGTTATCTTTGCACAATTTATGTGTTTGTTTTGTCATAAATTTTTTATATAATAAAAAAGGACAAAGAAATTTACATCATAATGTTGTTGGGCTTTGAACCAAAAAAGATTTTATTAGATTTTAAAAAAAGATTTTAATATATGGTTAATAGAATTTTTATAGAAATACAAAAAGAATTAAAAGTATCGAAAGTAATTTTTTTGTCGAAATTGGTTGAAACTCAGTTTTTTGGGCCACTCGAAACTGAATAAAAATCAAGCAAAATTATTGGTTTTTGCTGAAGCTATGTATTATGGATGCATCTTTGGTGATGATCTAATTCTGTGTTGCAATTTGTTTGATATGTTGTCTCAAAGTTATAACTATTGATAATACTAGCTTTTTGATAAGTAGATCATATGTGTTGCTCAACACTCCATCTTTATGTTACTTCAACACTCCATCTTTATGTTACTTTTGTAAAGGACAAAACTGCATATTTATGTATGCATGCATGTATGTATGACATATATGTATGTATGCATGTAGTATACTTATATGGATTTATGTTTAGGCAGAGAGACATAGCATCTATAGACATATATACATATATTATAGATGTTCAAAATGGAGAATTTGTGAAATTATCATTGTCAATTGTAAGTTTTTGACTCTTCTTCTTTACTCTTTTTTAGTGTTTTTGTTAATATTTAGCATAGTAAACAAATAGGATGTTGTTTGTATGTATTTAAAACATCTCCTTATTAATCATGCACAAATGGATGGACTTTGATAATTTGTTGTTAAAACCTCATGATGATGTAGAACTTTGAACAATTATATGATAATATGCATCTTGTGCTTACATAGTAATGGTGTTAAGAGAAGGACACCAATGGTTTCCCAAAAGTGTGCTCATTATAGCATTCGATGGACATCAATCAGCTTAATTTCTTAAGCTTAATTCATAGAGATCAACTAATTTTATATTATGGCTCCAACAATGCTAAACTTTCAAATTTGTTACATTCAACAGTGATCAATCAACTTTTTTATATATTATAAAAAGTAATTGATGAAAATTATTTTTTATATATTATAGTTTCAACATCATGTTTGACCTTTAATTTTGGGCTAATCTGACTTTCACTTGTATTCATTTTCTTGATTTCATGATATTGTCCAACACATTTCCTTATTCTGGAGATGTTTCTATTAACCAAGTAGAGTGTTGTGTTATTCATCAAGGATGTTAAAGACTTTGCTCCATCATTCCATTTGTTGTGAATTTCCAATGACCAAAGCGTGGTAGTCATGCATTAGTGACTCATTGCGATCTAATTGGCTCAATAAAAAATTTTTATTGTTACCAAATGTGATGCATCCAAGAGCTGCTCAATCACTTTTGAGTTGACTAAAGCTTTTTAACCCAACTCAACTATGATAAAGATAACCAAAGACTTATGCGAGTTGCAAATGCATGAGCCATCTGCTTCTAGTCAAACTTTGATACCATTTGTTAAGAAAAGGAGATCAGTTGAGAGTTTGAAGTTCCTTGATATATAATTTGGTGGAACATACCCAAGCTCTTAAAATTTGATGGGAAGCACCTATTGTATATCAAGTCTCAAACACAATATTGAACTTCTACAACAGGACTAATCAACATTATTATGACATCCCCATGCTTTATGTTTTTCTGTACTCCATAGAACAATTATAACATTGTCTTTATTTATTATTGTGTGAAATTTGGTCATGATGTAGTGTAATTATTCTTTTTGTATTCTAAGGTCATATTAAAGGTTTAGATTTGTTAAACTTTGTAGGATCCAAGGTGGTTTGGGCATGCATGGCAAAAGCTTTAAGATAGTGTGAGAAATAATTTTATAAGAAAAGTTGTGCTAGCACTTCTTTAAAAAGGTATTGGCAATATATCGTGGTGGCTTAAGCATATTTAATAGAGAATAAGTGATGCAATGTGTACCTCTTGTGAGGAAATTTTTGCAAAAAAAAACTATGAAATATGGTCCAAAGGTGATGATTTGAGCAGCTATGCCAAAAAGTTCTTGTATATCAGAATTAGCAAATCATGTAAAGTCATATGTTAATAAATAGGTTGTTTTGTACAGTTGCTGTTCTAGCAGTTAATGCTATTGATGATATTGACATTACAAAATGCGGTGCTTCTAGTTTTTGCTATTTTATCTTTTTCACATCTTAATTTTTTTCTAGTGGATGCTAAACTTATTTAGTTCTAAAATCTTCATTATCTACTTATTTTGTCCCATAAAATTACCAACTACAATTGAGGTACCAAACTATAAAAAGCTTTCTATTAATTTGGTTTATGTCATCTAAAATAGGTGTGTAACTATTTTTGTTCGTTACATTGGACACAATAAGATGCTTACATTTTATTTTTTTTTATGAACTTTTCTCTAGATTTCACAACATAAATGGGCTTGGCCTTTTTTGGAACCTGTAGATGTTGAAGGACTTGGCCTTCATGATTACTACGAGGTAGCATTTTCTTTCTTTTTATTTCATAGTTTAACTAGTTTAATGGCAATTGTTAACTTTCAAATTATTTTATTGTTTTCTCTATCTTGACATACAATTGGGAATGGGTTGAAAAATGACCGATTTTTTGGAGAGTCCAAGGAATAGAGATTTCAGATGGGTATTGTGGCCTTTTGGTGAAGGAATTTCTAGTAACACATAACAACTATTATAAGAAGAGGGAGGATATTTTTTTAGGGTATTCAAACATCAAACCTAGATTCTTCTAGTAACTCAAGCCTTCTAGTAATTTTCACAAGCTACTAGCATTCACCTCTTGACGTTTTGCAAGTCCTCTTGTCCACTGGCACTCTTGTGAAAGTTTTTTTATGTATAAGATCAGGTGTTAAAAACAATTCCTATTATTAATGAATTCTTATGATCCATTGTTGTGGTTATTTTCTTGTCTTAGGTGGGTTTGCACGTAAATTCATTCTCCTTGTTTAGTTCTCTTTACATCTTTCCTCAATTTCCTTCACAGCAAAGACCATTGGGCATTTCCATTCCTATGATTCTCAAGTAAATCTGTGTTATTCTTTGATTTTAACTAAATCTATTCCAACACTATAACTTTTCTTTAATAAATTTAAAACGGGAAGTTGCATATGCTTTGTCTAGTTATGTGAATTATTATCAGCATTTTATATTTTCTAATTTTCAATTTTTTTCCGAGGAGCTATATTACCTATTTAGCAATTTGGTGTCTTTTTTTAATTTAGCAATGAAGCGTGTTGGTCTGGGAGGCAGCAAAGATAAAGTAATCCTGATTCCAATGAAATATGCTTTAAATCATGTCTAGTCATCGAAAATTGCTTTTAAGCTTTTGATATTTTTTGTTGGTAAATATATGATTCCAAGCTCTTCTTGTTAATGCATCTATTTATCTATAACTAGTAGAAATTTGCATGGCTTAAGCATACCCATTTGCATGTTTGCTCATTTTGTGGATCATAATATGTTGGGTTTTGTAAGCCAAACCTTTGATTCACTGGTCAATTATAGAACTATTAAAAAATTTTATTTAGCCTTTGAATTGAATTGACCTAGTCTATAAAATATGGGTATAATATTATATGGATATTACAATAAGATAAATGTTTAAAAAGGATGATATAAATGCATTAGAATTTGATAATTAAATATAATAAAAATAGATTTATATGAATGTAACTAGAATAAAATTATAATGGCATGCATATGAAGTGTTATTTTCTTATAAGAGGCATGGGACTTGGGTTATCACATTTTGAATAGATTATATTTTAATTATTTGATTATATAATAATCAAAATCTATAATTTCAAGTCATCATTTGTTGGGTTTGGTAAGCCGCTCTTCAGTTCATTGGTCAATTATAGAACCCGTTAGAAATTTCATTTAGTATTTGAATTGATTTGACCTAGTTATAAAGTATGTATATCTTATAATATAGATATGATAATAAGGCAAATGTTTAAACATGATGATATGAACATATTAGTATAAGACGATTAAATATGATAAAAATAATTTAACATAAATGTAAATAGAATAAAGTCATATTATGATATACAAAAAAGGTGTTCTATTTTCTTTTAAGAGATATGAGAATTAGATCATCACATCTTGGTTAGATTACATTGTTATTATTAATCTATATAATAATCAAAGTTTATAATATTAACTCATCGGCATCATCTTACCTAAGCTGTAAGTATAAATCTTTAAGTTTTAATGTTATTGTACATAACTGTTAGTCTATAATTTTGCTAATCATCCTTGGTTTAAGAAATCGACTAAAGCATATGAGCTTTGTCATCTTTTGTCTTATGATGAATAAGAATCTCATGTACAATATTGAAGAGATTTGATTTTTTTTTCCTTTGTCTATATAATTGGTTTTTCTTTTAATTTTTTTCAATCATGTTATAGCATGTATCATATATAATATGAAGGCATGATCTATTATTAAAGTTAAGACAAATACACATACACCCCATCAATAACATCATTCAGTTAATTTTATATGAGATACTGTCTGTATCATTTGTCACTAAGATACACAATTCGTTTGGTACAACCTTGTAAAATGATTGTTTTCAAACGAAAGTTGTGGTTTTGTTCCATGAAATGTTCAAATGAACATAGGTGATGGTGTTAAAAATGGTGGTTCCCTATTACAACTGAGTTTTCTAAAAAATTCAAGCTCTAGCTATATACTTTATTCTTCCTGTTGCAGCCCTTTGTTTAATCATTGAAAAAATAGATGCACGGTTGAAATAGACACCTGTCTTGTTTCCACTTCTATGCACATAAGGAAAATAATTTCGAGAGTTATTCTTGAGTTTTACTTTCCCAAGCAAAATCTAGATAAAAATTCCTAATTTGAGGTTACTTCTATTTTTTAAAATGTTGCATAACACCAGGCTGCATGTCAGTATAAGTGCGTCAGCTGACTTTGCATGAAGAAGGATGTATTCTGCAAGGACATTCTTCTTCCAACCTAGTCCATACTCTTTTGTGAAGTTTAACATGATTATGTAGAAGCAAATGAGATGTCAACTCACGTACATAGCTGTCGCATCAAAAGTTCTTGCAGTTAAACTTAGAACTTGCAGTTCAACATTAAGTTCTTTGGGTTATTGAAGTTACTTCAAGAATCAAGCGGTACTTCAATTAGTATTGACACGGTCTAACAAGTTCACAATGCTTTTCTTATGGAAATTCTAACAAAGCTTTCTGTTATGCTTTCATATATACAGTACAATGAACGAGATTTTAACAAATAAACAAGGATAAAAGTACTTTATTGGAATGTTCAGTGACAGTGCTTTCTCTAGGCATGATCAAACAACTTCTATGCATGCATTATGGTTCTGTGGGCAGTGCATCATGGATTTGAAACTTCTCTATTTGAAAGGAAGCACCTGAAAGTTTCTATTTCATTGTTGATTTAAAGGCTTGATGAATTAAAGTCTAATATTTAACAGAATGTTGTACTCTAGATATTGCAAAGTTTTTTCATTCTTTGTCTTGTTTATCTTAGTCTTTTAGATAGATGAACTTACTTTGTTAGTTTATAGCTACTTATGTGAATGAGAAATGACATAGAATTTTGTTCTCACATTAGGTGATCAAAAGGCCGATGGATTTTAGTACTATTCGAAATCAGATGGAGGCCAAGGATGGTTCTGGATACAAAACCGTATCAGATATATATGCTGATGCAAGACTAGTTTTCACAAATGCTATGAAATACAATGATGAAAAGAATGATATTCATGTAATGGCTAAGAGTTTGTTGGCTAAGCTTGAAGAGAAGTGGCTTTTGCTGTGGCCAAAAGTTGTTGAAGAGGTAATTGTATGCCATTTTTCTTGGGCAAGGATCCGTGATAAAGATCTTTGATGTGCTCAATGTTTGATGCCATTAGAACAACTTTTGATAATAGAATGCCTTAATCTCTTAAATGTTTTATTAAATGCTCAAGTCATTGTGCATGTATGCTAAATAAAATTGATTCTAAACATGAGCATAGATCCTTCAACAGCTACTACCAATCATTGCTTTGCTTATGCTCTTACGTGATACATATATTATGTAACATTTTTCTTAGAGACTATGATACCTGCTATCTTTGATCAGGAAAAGAGACAAAAAATGGAAGAGGTAAATGCTGCAGCCAATATACAGATTGCTCATGAAGCTGCTATGTCAAAGGTTGCCTTAGATGTAGCAGCTGAGGTAAATGTTCACCCTGATATCCTTTTAATTAACCTTTTCAGTTAAGCATTTTCACACTATAGCTTGTCTATATGACAAAAATTGGTACTCCGTTGCTGTATTTCATTTTTTCCATGCCAGAAATTTATATATTTTATTGGCAACTTCTTTCTCATGTCAGCTTATATTTACAAAACCTTTTAAGTGAATATGCTTATGTTTTGTTTGAAACTTTCTTAATATGTTTTAACTGCTACTTTTGTGGAATCATGATGTTTTTCTATAGACATTAGAGATGCAAAATTGTTTTGAAAACTGCTTTAGGAAATGCCTGTTTCGTCCTTTAATTGATGAAGCAAGGTTAAATGAACCAACGAAAATGGGAAGCTGAACATTTTTATCTAATTGGAGCTAGCCTTTTCATTGCATTACTATAGCTTTCTTTTTGTTTTTCTGGCTGTTGCATGTTGTATTTGGTGGAATCGACTAAAAGCTGGAAGATGTACCATATTAGGAAATTGGAGAAGGATTCATCATTGTTATTAGGATTTTTAGTGTTTAGGAATTTTAATTATAGGAATGGTTAGAAAAATATTTTCAGAATATTCACTGAATATTTTGTTATAATTATGTAATATTTATTTTTTTTTCTTTTGTACTTCATCTATTTTATTTTTTTTTAATATGTTTTCCTCCAAAGTAATGAAATGTAACTTTTTTCTCTCCACTAACCTGGTGTTCAAGCACGGTCCCCGCCTTTCTCTAACAATATTATCTTGTTTTTCTGATCCTGTTCTGGTTAGTTTTAGTCATTGAAACCTCTTCGCACTATGGAGGCCATTGCCTCCAAGGCCATTGCCTCTTCTCCTTTGTCACCCTTGATTTCTCTGTTTGCTTCTCTCGCATTTCCCACGTCGTTGACGTGTTGACATTTAGATCATTGGTGCCATTTGTTCTTATTAAGGTTTCTTAGTCACTGTTTTTCTCTTCTCAATGCTGGTAGTACTTGATTGTCATCTCCTTCATGGGTTCTTTAGCGTTGGTTACCTCTTGTACTTGGATCTTTTTGTTCTCTCTCACTGCATTTGCTAGTGCTTTGACTTTTATTTATCCATGCTTTGCTGCTCTTTGTCCTCTTATTTTTTGAATGGAAACTCTCACATTTCTCATCTTTTGCTAATCTTGTGATCTATGCATGATGGATTCCTCGGTTACTTTTTTGGGTACAAGTGGATGGTGTTCTCAGTTTTTCCCTAAAAAGAGAAGCCCTTATTGATTATTGGTATCATCATTAAATGGTGTCAACTATTTCTTACAGTTTTTAGTGTTTTGTTTTCACATAGAATCCTATTGGAAATTTCATGTGGACTCTTGGGTGCTTGAACCAACGCATATAAAAAATAATAAGTAGTAGGCTTTGGACATGCAGTTCTTACTTTGATGCTTAATTGTCTTGAGCATACAATTATAGTTATTGTCATGTTTCAAGAGATTGCAAAAGATATTTTTGACTTTCTTCATCTAAGCTTAATTGATAATTGATTTAGTGGCTCTAACATCTTGATAACTCTCTGATGTGTTTTCTGAGTCATTGAATAATGTGGTTAGTCTTCTTGGAGGCTTGACCATATTGTGCTTGTTGCCAAGACAAGAGGAAACTATAGTAATCATGGTTGGAGTGGCCTTAATATTACACAAGGTTGTGTTCATAACTCTTTTCCACAGTGTCACTACTATTAAAGAATAAATTATGAGATTGTTGTTTAGAAAAAATTGGATATTTTCTTGTGGCTCAATGTGTTACCATTACTTCTTCTAATCCCAAGTATTACAAATGATTGTGATACTTCTTAATGCTCTCCCATCTAATTTTTGCTTTTGGCTTTGTTTTAGTTGCTTTGGTATGCCTTGGACCTTCTATTTTGGTTTATTTTTACAAATAATGGGTAATATTTTGTTTTTCTCCTTCATTTAATTTCAAACTCTCTCACTTGCTAGTGTAGTCAATGGTTCTCTTTCTCCTATTTTTGGAAAAATCTTCATCCATATCTCACCTTCAATGACACTTGACAATGTCTTATATATTCAAAACCTCACATTTGATTTTTTTTTATTTATCGACTATTATAATTGTTATGTAATTTTCTCTTATTCTCGTTTTGTTTTTATGATCTTGAAAAAAAGAAGACAATTGATGATATTGAAGTAGAAATATCTATTATATCTCTAATTCTATATCCATTATTTTCTATCAACATTTCTTACTAAGTGGCATTATTGGTTCAAATAATCTCGCTATCTTTGGGGATTCACTTATCTTTCATTCTCACTTCCAAATTTTGATTATGATATCTACGAATATGATAACATCACAATGTCTTTTTTATTATATCAGCTTCTATTTGTCAAGCTCCTTTGGATTTAGTTTGTTCAGATGTTTGGAGTTTTAGCCCTTTTTTAGCCTATTTAAGATATCACTTCTTATCTCCTATATTGATGACCATGCTAGGGTTACTTAAATATACCTTTTAAAGTGTTAATTAACAATCTTTGATTTTTTTAAAAAAATCTATTAGAAAAGAAGTTCACTTCCTCACTTCTAGTAGGGTTTTTATTTTGATAATGTATTAGAATGCATGCAGTGTGTTTCTTTGATCTGTTTATTGTTAAACATAACATTTTTTTTTATCATTCCTTATGTCCATATATCTTGCAACAAATTGGTGTTACCAAACGTGAACATCGACTTCTCATTGATGTTGTCTGCACCTTGTTGTTTCATATTTAAACATTCTTCTCCAATCATGGGGAGAAGATACTCTCACAACTTGTCAAATAAATCATCATCAACTAGCCTAAATGGGGCTTCATCCTTTTCATTTTTTCACCTAAACAAATTTTTTTTTTCAATTACTGCCTTGGGTTGTTAAATATATTGTTTTGCTTCCTCTTTTCATCCTCGATGTGATGAACTTTTACCTTGTGCTATTAATGCATTTTCGGATTATTCTTGAACTTAGAAAGGGTGTTGATTTTATGATTCTTTAACAAAACACATGTATATGTTTGTGGATGTTATCTTTCATGGGATATCCTATCCTTTTTTTCCCTTATCAATAGATATTCGTACCATCATTATACTTCCATCTCTTATTCATGGCCATGCTATTGTTTATTTATTGCTTACACTTGACAATCTTATTTAACTCACTAATATTTTATTCACAATGTCACCATCTACAGTTTAGCATCCTCTTGCCACATCAAATATGCACCAATCAATTTACCCCTGCAAAGTCACATCCTAAAGTACTCAGTGTATACAGTCCTTTATTTCCTTTTGATTGGTTATCCTCCTTTTTTGTTGCTTTGCTTTGTCTTTATTCACTGTTTATATTTCTACGATGTGTCACCTATCACTCCTAGATTCCAAATAGAAAGATACAATGGTTTTTGAAATACTTGCACTTATTAATTATCCTGCATGGGTATTGGTCTTACTGCCTTCTAATGTCACGCCCATTCCTTGTTGATGGATGTTCACGATTAAGTTTCAATTATATGAAACTATTAACAACTGCAAAACTTCCCTAGTGGCTAAATAATATACCTAATTTCTTGGCTTTGATTACTTTGAAATGTTTTCCCTTATGGATTAGTTTAATTTTATTCTTCTTATCCTTTTTGTTGCCATTAACCAAGAGTGGCTTGTATTCTAAATGGATATGAGTAATGTCTTTCTTTAAGGTGGCCTTTCTAAAGTAGTTTATATAAAGAAACCTCTATGGTATATTATTCAAGGGGGACCAAAATTTGTAAAGTTCAAAATGTCATGTATGGGTTATGTCAAGGTCCTTGTAATTAATAGACTCTTTAAGGCCCTTGCTAAAGTAAATTTGCAAAGAAAAATAGTTGATCACTCGTTTTTTATTTGTCACTCCACCTTTGGAACAGTTATTCTTGTGATTTATTTGAAATACATTCTTCTTATTTGGAGCATATATGTGGTGTAGAGGAAGTTAAATATGTTACATTTAGAAGACATTTATTATAAAAAATTGATGTCATTCAAAATATTTTCTTTACATTAATTGCAAATGACAAAGATGTTGTATCATTTCCCAAAGAAAGTATGTCATAGACATTGTTGAAAAAACTCGCCTTCTTCGATACAAACTAGTTGACTCTCTTTCAAAAACTCCTTAAAACTTTGGGATAAACCTTTGAAGACAATCTTGGTTATCATCTAGTTGGTAAGCTTGCCTAACTTACTATCTTTTGGTCTACTATTTTCTTTTTTTTTGGTGTGATAAGCCAACATATGAAAATGCTAAAGAAGAAGAATTGTGATGTTAGCTCAAGAATTTTAAAATATATTAAAATATCTCATAGTTGAAATCTTGTTTAGCGAAGGCACAACTATTCACAAATTGAATCCTTCTTTGATGCTGACTATTTTTGGTCTATTGAACATAGGAAATCTACTTTTAGTTATTAGGTCTTTGCCAATGGAAATCTTGTATTGTGGACAAGTAAAAAGCAAATAATCATTTGTATGTCAAGCCTAAAAACTAAATACATAGTAATGACACATTTGACTTGTGAGATGATGTGAATAAAAAAAATCTTATTAAAAAATTTTAATTTCTTGGTATTCAACCAATAGTTTTGAAATGTGATAATTAAGTAATTATCTGTATTGTAAATAATCCTATTATTCATTGAAGAATCAAAGCACATTGAGATAGATTAAAATTTTATAAGAGATATGTTATCAAAGAAGATCACCATATCTCTTTTGTGGGGTAATAGGTAACACATTTTTACCTAGACTCTTGGATTACTTCTATTCTTTAGTCTTTGCCTCCATTGAGATTTTCATGATATTTATGTGCTTGTTTGATGCAATTTGGCTAACCTTTAATTTCTCTTAGCAGTTTTTGCTCTTTTTTTCAGCTTAATGAACTCAATTTACAGTTGGATGAACTAAGAAATCTGGTGGTTCAAAAATCCAGGTAATTCAGTTGAAATGATCTTTTGTGTTGGTTTCGCATATTTGAATTGGGAAAAAAAATAATGTTAGTGGTCTTGATTTTGAGGCATTTTTGTTACTGTAAACTGGTTTGCACACTTATATCTAGACATTGTTGTTTCTGGTGGTGAAGATCATAAAGGCTCTTCTCAATTTTCATTATATTATCTGAGCTAACATGTCAAAGTAACTGCTGCACAGGATTTAAATTTTCAACGATGATCTTCTTTGAATCATCTAGTGTTTTTCTCCTTTGCACTTTTTTTTAGCGTGCTATTACTTTGGCACATTTGCAAATAGTTCTTTATTCTCATTCTTTTTGGGAAGTTTCATCAACATATTTCTTTTAATGGTCTCATCATCATGGTGACATGCCAAATTTAAGCCAACTATCCTCTCTAATTGAATTTGGTCGATTTGATTTGTGATTTGAATTCTTGTCATGTGGAAGTCAAAAACTTCAACTTCAAGTTTTTCTGGACTTGCTTGAACTCTTCTAGATGTTAGACATGGCTTTTTTGTGTGATATTATCAGAGCCAATTAAGGATAGTGGTAATTGTTAAAAATATGACTTTGCTTAGTAGATACTGACTCGTGGATTTCTATTGGTAATTTGATAAAGGAATTAAGTTAATGTTTGAATACTTGGAGTTCAAATCTACCAATGCATCATTTTGCAACAATTGGTAGCAATATTTCAACATTCTCGTTATAGCTCGATGCAATCAATTGGCATGTGGTAATTCTCGTTGTTTTTCTTTGTTAGCACTATATTAGCTAGACAACTGAGTTATTCACGCTCTGATGTTCTTGGTAAAATAGATGCTTCTTTTACTTGACTAAATGATAGTTGTATGGAATATTGAGACGATGTTGGGCCACTCATCAATTATCTGGGCATTTTAGTTGAACACAATGCAAACACATCCAAGTATTTCTCGAAGAGTGATATCATATTAGCCTCTTAAGATAAAGTTAAACTAAAGAACATGGTATGCCCTTCTCTCTCATTAGTGTGACATTCATCATTAGCTTTTAGAAGTGTTCTATTTATTCTCTATCTCACAGAAGCGAGAGTTAGGACTTAATGTGTCAATATATCAATGCCTGGACTTCTTTAAGTTTCCCATAACCATTTGGTTCTAGGGAATTCAATAACATTAGTGACCTAATCCAATAGATTTTCAATAGTGAGGAGAGCTATGATCCCTTATGAATCTATTCTTTTACTTAAAATGCTCAATAAATGACCTTTCATAACTATAATCTAATATGACCCATGCCTTCTAATCGATATGACATTCATCAAACTGCTTATGTTCCCCATTGCTTTTGAATTCTTCATGACTATAGTGACCAAAATGGCTCAATTGTATAGTTCCCAAATGTAAGCAGATGTTCTACTCCAAAGGCAATAGGGATTAGATTTGCAGGACGATGACTACTTTATTCATGCTAGATTGGCAAACTTTTGAGATTAAGCATATAAATCATATGTGAAAACACGAACTATCCTATTTGTAAAAATTTAAGGAATCATTGAGCAAGATCAGTTTTGTAAAATGGAAGCAATGGATTTTAGGCATTATTTTGCACATTGTTTTGAAGCATAGCTTCTTTGTAGAAGTATTTTTTGAAACATAATTAGACATTTGTCTGATTACATTTTAAAATATACTATTTTAATCTAAAAAAATACATAGGGGATTTTAAATAATTTTATTTCCAAAAAAAAAAAAAAAAAAAAGTTTGCTTTACTTTTTTGAATGAAGTCATTTCAATTAATTCATTAAGCAACATTTATGGATATTTAATTTTTCAAACATAATTGTTAATAACACTTAAAAATAATACTTTTTAAATTTATTTTTTATTAACTAATTTAATACTTAGTAACTATTATAGCAATACACAAGGATTCCCTCTTTATTGCAGGATTTGAATTCTTAATCCTTCCCCATTGACACATTGGAGATAAGATCTAGCCTTCGTTTAGATGAAAGGAAATAAACTAATACTGCTTCTAGATGTGTTCCATTGATTTTAACCTTCCTATTTGACATGATATGTAGCATGAGCAACGTTTGACCTTTAAACACATCAGTTATGTTGTTATTTACGAATTTTTTGGTTACTTTGAAATGTTTTCATTTGATGTTGCCAAAGGCCCCAAAGCCTACCTGTAATCACATGTTGGCTCGATATATGGACTAACTGTTGACATTTAGATGTTCGATGTGCTGCTTTCGTGTGCCTAAACCTTTTGAGTCAAAAGAAAATTGCCCCTCAATATGAACCATGTTTTCGAGCTTCACCATCACTTGCATCAACTTCCTTCTGTTGTTATTAGCAAAATTTCGCACGTATAACTCTTTTTCTCACACTGTTCTTCTTATCAGGAAATGGTCGACGGAGGAAAAAAGAAAACTTGGCTCAGGATTGAGCAGTTTAACAACTGAAAACCTCACTAGGGCACTGAAGATTATAGGTCAAGACAATCCAAGTTTTCAAGCTGCAGCAGAAATTGTCGAGTTTGATATGGACGCCCAGGTGAGTCTCTTTTCAAGCCCTTTGTTCGATTGCAACATGGATGCAGATCCATACCTCAATAGAATTTTTCTCTGTGAAATGTGTGTGTGGGAGAATAGTTTAAGGTTCATGCCTGTGTTATAAGAATTTTTTCTGTGAACAATGAAAGAAGTAAACCAAAAAGATATAATAAGATATCATTATAAACGTTTTGCTATAGATTTAACGTTTGTTGACTGATGATTTAAGTTTGTTTGACAGAGTGAAACAACTCTTTGGAGGCTAAAGTTCTTTATCAAAGAAGCATTGGAGCTTCAAAGCAGATGCCCTGAAACTAGACCTGAAGACAATTTAAAACGCAAGAAAGAGAGTTACGATGGTTTGGTCAACAATGCCAAGAAGATGCGACGTGTGATTCGCCTAAAGCCTGCCGTATAAGCTACAAATTTGAACTAAATATGTAGCGTAGAGTAGTGTAGTTCGCAAAAAATATAAAACTATTTATTGATTTAGAAATTGTTGAAGAGAGGTGAAGTATTGCAAGTCTTTTGGTATTATTGTTGTTGCAATTATTTTTTGTTCTATGTTGAGAATAAAATGAAAAATGGCCATTTCTTCTAGTTATTTTTACTGTAATTCTTGTTTTTGTCGAAAATAAAAATACGTTATAATTGTGAAGAATATAATCATTAATATGTATATTCTTCAACTTTGTACAATCCAGTATTTATTTTGCTTTCATAATCTGAAGCCTCTATTTCTAACAAAAAAAGAAAGGCAAATCTATTCTACCAAAAGAAAAAGAAAACAAAAAGGTTTATAAATAAAACATATTCTGCTTTCATTGAGACTTGAACTCAAGACCTCCCGCTTACTAAACGGGTGCTCTAACCAACTGAGCTATGAAAGCGATCGCGAATGTTTAAATTTTAAGATATTTCTAAAGAATTTTAATTAAACAGGCTTTGGTCTTGAGTGATACTGGATTACCAACAACGAAGATGGAGTAATCTGAATCGATAGCAAATTTTACAGGTTTTCCTACACTAAAATGTAAATTGTATCTAAATTAATGGATCTATTTAATTGAGGTCGAGAATAATCTAAAATTAAACATATGCATGGATTACTCAATAACAAAAGAAGATGCATATCAAACTAAAAAAATCTTATTTTAAGCAAGCTAAATATAGAATTTTAATTAAATATTGATTAAAAGACATGAAAATAATTCAACATAGGAAGACAAACCTTTTCCCTTGTGACACCTTTCTAGGAAGGAATCCAAGGGAGCCATGTCCTGTGTGTTCAAATTTGCCGTGAGACATGCTTCCTTCTCTATTAATCATTCTATACAACTTAAATGTCAAGAACATCTTAACTTTATATAATGATTCAAGGGAAGTAGAAGATATCTTAAGAATTAACATTCTTTTGGCACAATGGTAATGAAATAGAAAAAGAATTAGATTCTATGCAATGGTATTGAAATCATGGCAGCCAAAGCTATAAAGGATCGAGTTAACACACTATGAAAGAGACTTCAAACAACAATTAAAAAGAAATATAAACACAAATTTTGCAGAATAGTTGACAACTTGCTTTAAAACATATCAAGTAATCTACTACAAGAATAATAGGCTAAAGCCTTGTTTTAAAAAGAATATAGCAACGGGTTTTCAAATAAGCAAGAGATAAACAAACATCAAAGACCAACATATCTGAAGAACATCAAAGCCTTATGGCATGAATTGATGCCGATTCTGTAGCTCTCTGGTAACATCAAAAAATTCTAGATCTTATATTATTTAAGAGATGTGCACATTTTTATTGAAAAACAACATAATGCTTAGACAAATAACTCTTCTGAATATTAACCCCATAAACCCAAGTTGATTCGTATTGGCTTCGATGATAACATTTTGATTAAATAGTTTCTAGTAGACCATTTAGTATTTGTATAGGATTTACTACATAAGCGATAAAAGAGAAAGCTCAACGAAGCTCAACAATGTTTAAAGACTAGAAAAAAAAATTATCAAAGCTTGCTTGATGACTATGCATGAATCTTTGAAAGCAATAATGGAAAGCACAAAATGATAAAAATCAATTTTAATGGGTAATTTGTGTGATTAGTTTTATGTAAACTTAATCTAGTGTTAGCTCATTACATATAATTTGTATTCATGATTTTAAAATCTAAAAATAAATTTTAACATGTATTACAAAATAATGAAATATATTTGCTTAAAATGCTTGATATTGTTTAAGGGTCCCTGATGTATGGACCCATTAGACCATTCAATAGGCTCTTTCTTGAATTTGATGATCAACATTGACTTTATATCTTATAATATTGTATTTCATATTTGTTTCATGAGCCAATATATTGTCAACCAATGACAACTCATAAAACCTATTCTTACAAGAGTTTCTATAAGCTTTTAGCTTAGTTTGCAATTACTATAAAAACCTACTCTAAACATTACAATGTGATGGTCAACTATAGTTTACTTTGAGGCTTAGTGTGAAGGTAAACTGCCTAATTCAATGTTCCATGTGAAAGTGAGGTGTCCTCTCTAGGAGTGTCATATAGAGGTGAGAAGGTTAATTCTTAGCCTAAAAAAAAGACTCAAATATAATTAACTTCTTCACCAGATATTGTGAAATAGAGAAAGAGAAAAAAAAAAGACCCAAATTTGATTCAACTAAGATTTCATATAAGTATGTTTGAGTAAGACTCAAATCACCTAAGAATTGAGATGTTTTGATTCTTACTATATTTTTTCTTGTATTTTATTTTTTTTTTGGAATTACTCCATTGATTGCAAAAATTAACACTCAATTCTTGAGTCTATCATGGACAAACACAAAAATTACACATCTTGGAGAAACTACATAACTTCTCAAAAATAAAAAAAGAGCAAACACCTTAATTAAATTCCATGCTGCATCTCATTTTGGTTCTTACGTACAACATAAAGACTCAAAAGCAATTATATATGCAGTTTGCGTAGCTATTCGGCTGATGAGAATTGAGATGATGCATGGATCAACAACGGAAGCACATATGAGAGATGCAAAGAACGGTCGACGATCAGTAGTTCATCTTGAACGGAGCAGCGAGCTTGAGGCTGCTTATGATGTCTGCGATCGACCCAATGCTCGTGGCTATGGAGATGAGGAAGCAGAAGAAGCTAAGACCATGAAGCAGAACCCACTTGGCCTCCCACTTGCCAATCTTCCTCTGAGCCATGTGCATGCTCACCGGGAAGTAGACGGTGAGCGGCCAGAAGCCCAGTGCGCCAAGAAGGCCGAGCACGGCGTTGAAGAAGGGCACCAGCATCGCAACCAGCGTCGTGAACATGATCAGCCCCGACCGGATGACCAGCTTCGACAGAGTGAAACTAAGCGGCCCCCCTCCGCCCGCCAACGGCACCTTCACCGAGTAGGTCTTGTGCATGAACTTGGCGTCCGGCCAGCGACGGGATATCTCCGTCTCCAACCGACCGAAGATTGGTTGAGCATACACCTGCATACTAAAGAAGACGATTATAATTCGACTTTTGCACACGAGTCGATCGACACAAACTTGCCCATTTGCATCTATGCCTGTGAGGAGAATGAATGAACCTGATATGCTCCCAAGAGATGGACTACAATGCAGATGTTGGCAATGTCTACAAGCCAGAACGGCTCGAAGAATCCAAATCCGGTGAGAATATTTCCCGGCGCATCGTTTCCAAAGGCAGCGTATCCTGTGCAAGCCAGAGACAGGTAAAAGATCGTTGGGAGGCCAATCCCGAAGATTGTTGCCCTCTTCATGGTCTTGTTCTCAGGCGGTGGCGATTTCAATGTGTCCTATAATAAATGATACAACACTTGAATTATGAGCAGGACACCAAAGATGAATGCAAAAAAGCAATTTGTTACCTGAATCTCGATCAGGACATCAGCAAAGGTATAAGCAAATGCAACGTTTCCGAGAGCGAGAAAAGCATTCCAGGCCTTGGTGGTATGCGACGTGCCGGCGACGCCCAATATAGTTCCTCTGAACTCACCATGGGAGATCAGCTTGCCGGCCGCTAACCCCAGTCCGATAAAAGAGTAGGCAAACGACGTCGCCACCGCCACCACCGACAGCCAGGTTATGTTCTCCAGGCTTGGGAATTGGGACAGGACGACCTGAGCCGATCCAAACAACAGCATGAGGAAGTTGCCCGACGACTCGCACCTCGCTCCGTGGCCGTTGCGGTGGAAGCAGTTTGATCTCTGGACTGCCCTGCTCGGATGGGCCACCGAAAGGTAGGAAACTCATCAGAAACAAAAAAAAAACTTGCTCCCGCCGTCGTGGAGAGGCGAAAGGATTCGACTTACATCATGCTGATGGCCGCGGTGATGGTGTATCCCACGAGCGTGCCCCATAGATTGACGTACTGGGCGCACCCGCACAGGAAGACCTCTCGCGGGCCGAGGTAAGCACGGACCGCGTCGATGTACACCCGGTTGACGGTGCCGGAGACAGGGTCGGGGTGGCGGTAGCAGTCGGCGAGGAGCGTAGACGTGTAGTATGTAACGCCGGCGAACCCAAGGAGGACCAGCGTGCCGAGAACCCAGCCCAGCTGCGCCATGCTCCATGCTAGAGCCAAAACACCCGAACCGATTACCGCCGCGACGATGTGAGCCGAGGCGGACCACACGGTTCCTGCGCAAGTATTTATACTCTTAATCAGGACATTCGTCGAGCAGTTTGTGTGCATTAGTTAGAATTAAATATGCGAACAGCTCCGGCAAGTACGGGACATACCTTTTCTTTCATGTTCACCTTCTTCAATATCCTTGCCTGCTCTTCTACTCTCCATTCCCTCTTTCTCTCCCATCAAAGCTCCAAGAGAAGGAAATATATAGGAGGCGGAAAGTGGCAGCCAAGTACCAGCATGTGTATAGTGAGCTACTCCGTCTGAACCAAAAGATCGTATTACGTAACGAACAGTTTTTGCAGCTCTGCTTTGATTCTTCATACCATTTTTTACTATAAAAAATACTTTTTTTCTAACTTTTATTTTAAAATATAATTTAAAAAAAAATTACATCCTAATCGATAAATTAAACAGTAATTATTCTTTATCATCTAGTAAACAGTAATTATTCCATTTTTAATTAAGTTACTGCGACGGGAGTTATGGTTTTCTTTGCTGGCAAGCACCATCTTAAGTGGAAAACAAAAGAAGAGATCATTAATTAAGCTACAAATAACAACAAACGGTCCAGATTAACTTGCATGAACTTATAAACGAGTTTATAATGGGTCACTTTCAGGTAGCAGTTAGGTATTGGATTCGGGTGGACGTCTAATCCGGTTTATTAACTGATTCGTTTGCACATGATCTGCTTTTGGTTGATGACGTATGGTAAAAACTATCAATCACGAACTCGACACATGTATTATTAATCATTAACGCTATATTGTTGGTGTAAAAAAAAACATTTTAAAAAGATTTTTAGATTAATAAAAAATATTTTTATTATTTGTTATTTTTCACGTTTTTTTTACAAGAAAAACATTTTTTCTATGATTCTTAAAAAACAAAAGAATTTAATTTAAATAATAAGTCTGATGTGGGAATTGATAGTGTTGTCTTGTTCGGATGTACTTTGGGTTGGACATTGCTTTGTTTGTTTATAAGAGATTGATTTCATATGATGGTTGAGTTTCAAAGAATAGTTAAAATTTTAAACTATTATTTTATTATTAAGATTTTTATATATTTATTATATTTTTAATATTATGTTTGAATTATTATTTTTTAATTAAGCCCTCATCATAACGATGGAAAGTAATCAAGGTCTTAAATTGGAATGAAGTTTTTTTTTAAAAACATAATTAATATAAATATAAAATAACAATTTTTTAGGGTTATTTATTTACATTTTCGTTCTATGAATAATTCAAGAGTTTAAAAGCAAAATTGAAAAGAATGATTTTAAAAAATAGTTTCACATGAATGAAAATAAATTTTCGTAAAAATATAGTTTAAAAATACATATTTTAAAAAAAAAATATTTAAAACTTGTCTTACAAAATGAACAATTAGTCACATAAAGCTTTTAACTTTTGGGATACCTTTATAATCTTCATATACCAACTTAGAGAGCTCCATTAATTTTATGTTCATTATTTAAAGAATTCTTAAAAATAAAAATCATAAATTATACTTAACCCTCAATAATTATTATATTTTCAGTTAGTTTTTTTTTAACTTAATATTTTTTATATTTATATATTTATTTGATACCTAATTATATTTTTTATAAAAATCATTACATCCTAATTATTCGATTTAATTTAATAAATTTTAGTATATTTTATATTTCAATCAAAATTATCAAAAAAATAAAATAAAATAAGGTCTCCTTATGTTATATATGTAAGCCATGAAATATTCAGGCATGATTCTCACATTGAAAGCAAAGTTTCATTGATAGCAATTAAAATTCATTAAATGATGTTTAGGTGTGTTTTTATTTTTAGAATTATTTTGAATTGTGAGATTTAGATCCCACTAAGTACTAAAAATATTATTTAATTTATAATTATAATTATTTTATATTATTTTAAAAAATAAATAATAATTTGTATTGTCTATATCTATTTTATTTTTATAATCATATTATTATTACAACTTATCAATTGCCATTATATCTGAAAAAGAAGTTTTAATCTTAATAATTTGATCAGGTTTTGATGTAGTTGTTTTATAAATATAACTATTGAAACACTTGATACCAAATCTATATATTGTCAAGATTATTTTTCATATTTTGTTATATATTTTTTGTCAAAAAGATCTTTTTTTTAAATTATCATTAATAAATTATATATGATATAAATATAATTAACAAAGAAAGAATCATTTGTCACTGAAAAGAGACCTTAAAATTTTTGCAACAAAATAATTATTTTTAATAAAATTTTTATTTTTTTATTATAATACAATTATTCACTCAAATCTCGAGCAATTTCTATGGAGTAACCTCTATAAAAAGAAACTCCTCTCTTTCCCACATTTTTCACATTTCACAACCCTTTGAGCTTGAATGATAAAAGCATAAGCTTTAACCTTTTCAAATATTTTTTTTGATATATTGAAATATTCGTTATTAATATGGTTAGAAAATGTGTTTTATGTATATAATTTTGCATTTTAGTGTATATTATTATTTATTTTCGTGCTGAAATGTCTCTTTTAACCAGTAAATGTTAAAATTATTGTGATAAAATAAAAAATCTTCAAACAAAATTACATTGGCAAATTGTACGATGTTAAAAGCAACAATTTGTTGTGTATTATGGTTGGATGCAAACAAGTATGACTTCTAAATGGTAGGACTTCTAAAAAGAGAAAGGATAATTTTAAATATTAAAAAAAATATATTATTAGAAATTAAATGATACAAATTTTATAAAATTTGAATGTGATTCGATCATAAAATATTATCTTAAACTTTAAAAAAATATATTATTATTTTACAAAATTATATGTTTTTAAGAAAACATTATGACATTTAAAAATAAAGCTATTTTAAATTAACATATGTGTGTAGCATCTCAAAAATTTTAGACTTAGTTTGACATTTTTTTTTTTAGAATTTAATTTATTTAGCATATAATTCGAAAAAAATAAAATGATATGTTCAATTCCATAATAAGGAAATTTATAATATTATCATAGATAAAAATATTTTTTGTTTAATTATTAATACTTATTTTCAATATTTAGTTATTTATTTAATTTTATAAATTTATGTGAAAGCCAAAGAAAACGGCAGGATTTCTAAAAGAGAAAAAATAACTTTAAATATTAAAAAAAATATATTATTAGAAACTAAATGATACAAGTTTTATAAAATATGATCTTAAACTTATAAAAAATAATATTATTTTGAACAATTATATAGTTTTAAGAAAAAATTATTAAAAATTTAAAATGATTGTAAAAATATATTATTATTTTAAACAATTATTTTTTAAGAAAAATTATTAAAAAAACGAAATAATGTTAAAAAATTGGTTGACTAATTTTTTTGAAATTGAATATTTTTTTGTTTAATTATTAATACTTATTTTCAATATTTAGTTATTTATTTAATTTTATAAATTTATGTGAAAGCCAAAGAAAACGGCAGGATTTCTAAAAGAGAAAAAATAACTTTAAATATTAAAAAAAATATATTATTAGAAACTAAATGATACAAGTTTTATAAAATATGATCTTAAACTTATAAAAAATAATATTATTTTGAACAATTATATAGTTTTAAGAAAAAATTATTAAAAATTTAAAATGATTGTAAAAATATATTATTATTTTAAACAATTATTTTTTAAGAAAAATTATTAAAAAAACGAAATAATGTTAAAAAATTGGTTGACTAATTTTTTTGAAATTGAATATTTTTTTGTTTAATTATTAATACTTATTTTCAATATTTAGTTATTTATTTAATTTTATAAATTTATGTGAAAGCCAAAGAAAACGGCAGGATTTCTAAAAGAGAAAAAATAACTTTAAATATTAAAAAAAATATATTATTAGAAACTAAATGATACAAGTTTTATAAAATATGATCTTAAACTTATAAAAAATAATATTATTTTGAACAATTATATAGTTTTAAGAAAAAATTATTAAAAATTTAAAATGATTGTAAAAATATATTATTATTTTAAACAATTATTTTTTAAGAAAAATTATTAAAAAAACGAAATAATGTTAAAAAATTGGTTGACTAATTTTTTTGAAATTGAATATTTTATAAGGGATATTTTATTTATTTAATATTCTTAACCTAAGCAATGTTGAAAGTCACTAATTTTTCACCTATTTTTTTATCATTTTGAAAATCTTTACTTCATAAAATCTTTTTATTTTGAAAATATTGTTATCATAAATAATATTTTTCCTTTGAAACTAAATAAATGCTCACATATAAAATAAGTTTAAATTTCTTTTGTAAAAACTAAATTCACACAACAATTCTTCTCAATCATATGTTAAATTAATAATTTTATCATTAGTAAAACCAACTTATAGAAACATCTCATACATCAAATATAATAAAAAAATTATTATGTCATAAAAGATAATGTGAAGAACAATAAAGAAAATATCACTTTTATTGGTCCTTTGTAATCTCATGATATTATATTTGTTTTTTTGAAATTGTTAAATCAAAATAAATTGAATCAAATATCATAAAATCAATAAATAAAACTATATACAAAAATATAAAATAGTACCCAATTAGGTCATCTGATATGATATGTTAATTTTTAAACTCTTTTAATGAGATTTTTTTCTTATTTAATACTTTCTTTTTGTGACTACTATCAATTTAGTTTATTCTCTAGAATAAATGTCAAATATTTTTTTAAAATTATATTCTACTTCCGAGCAATAACCTCAAATAAGATATAATCTTATTATATATTACACGTTTGAATAATATCTTAAAACAAGATACACCTTGTCATTAGTTCTATTATTAAGTCTCATTTTTCGTTCTTACATCAGAAAGAGATGCACCTATTTAACAATATAATGATTATTTATTTTAATGTAAAAGTTTGTTTTTCATCATTAAACTTTAGTCTTAAAAGTTTTGAATTTAAGATTTTAATAAAAGTCATAAGTTGGCAATGTTTCAATCCAAATTGTTTATTAGAGTTGGTACCAAATGCATGATGAAAACTATTGATCATTTTGTAAAATAAACTTGGTATCATGTAAAGATTTTTTTTTAACATCTCGAATCAAAACGTTGTCAATGTGAAACACTTATACAAAAGTAACACCATTTGTCATATATGAGGACAAGACAATGCTTGTAAAGAACTTGTTAAGCTCCAACTCGTTTAACACATTACCATAAAAGCTTTTTTTTTTTCGAAAGATTTGTTCAATTTCTTTTTCATAAAATGATAATTACAATTTCTTTATTCACATCAATCGGATTTTTAAAACAAAAATCATAAAAATTATTTTCAAACATGAGCAAAAGTTTTTCAAAAAATATTTTTTAATGAAAGAAAAAATTTTAGAAAAAAATATTTTTTTATGATTGAAAATTTTGAAATAGCATGTTGCACAAATACAAGTCTAACTTGTGAATGTTATTGGAATTAAAAAAAATTAAGATAATAGCATATTAATCAACAAGTATATAAAAAGATAAGATCTTGGTTTAACCAAATCTTAAATTTGATCTAAAAATATATATAATTTAAGTTAATCAATTAAGTCAACTCAAAGATCTAACATAACCCATGTAGAGGTAAACAATCACATTTTGAATTTATATTTAGCACATGTATATGTGAGACCTGACTTGGATGAAAATCAAGTGCAAATTGGAGTAATTTTTTCACCTGACTTGATGTGATCCGGTTCATATCCAAATTAACATCAACCAGATTCAAACCTAGATCATTAACAATCCAATCAACTTGAGGGCTAGAAATAGGGATTTGAAGGCAAATAGAGCACTATGCTCAAGATTTTACAATAAAGTAAAGCATATATTGAAATGATCAATTTTTTTCAGAAGAAGAAAGGAAAAATACTTAAAAAATGATCTTTTTTTTTAATAGAAAGCAAAAGTTAGGAGAAATTTTTGATGAAAAGGCACAAGCAAAATGACTTGTTAAGCCAATACAGCTTGCTTTAGTTTTTCTAGTGGAAAAGGAGGTAACTTTAGAAGAGTGCTTTGGCAACTGCGTGCATCGTCATGAAGATTAATTGCTTCATGCACATCAATCAACCAATCACTTGTGGGTTTCGCTTCAATCTCCTCATTTGCCTCATCTTAATCTTACTGCGTGAAAGAAACTCATCCCTCATCTTTTGATCCCAATGTACCATTTGAACAATAATTCTGATACACAAATATCTATTACAAAAATAAATAAATATTTATTATAATTATTTGATATATTTTTAATATTTTTAAACTTAAAATAAAAAAAAAAATGTTTTTTGATGAACCCACATGTTGTTCATAAAGCAATATGATAGCTCACATATGGAGGATGAGGATGATGCACGCTGCTTGAAAGCTAAAATGAGTAAAAAGATACCATCTTTATCTCTTCTTTCTGGATTCAATTATGAGATGCTTTGATCATTTCTTCTTTCTCCTTTGAAGTTTATTTTTTTGAAATGCTAGATTGTGTAGTTCTAAATGACATGATCCTGAACAACGTTATCTTTTAATGCTTCATTCAGTGGTTTTGTACCTGCAAAATGACCTTTAAGTAGACAACATTTTCTACCTATGGAGTATGAGGATTCTATACTCTATACTTAAAGCAAAGTTGAGTAAAAGACACTATCTTTATCTCAACACTTTGCCTTCAATAATGAGTTATGAGATACTCTGATAGCTTTTCCTTCGCTCCTTGCAGGCTAGGCAAAGTTGAATGGGCTTTGGCAATTATTTCTCAATTATACATTTCAGCTGAGCTCACCTCACCTAATTACTCCTTCCCTGGAGGAAAACTGAACCTTTTGGGTGCAGAATTCTGCAGAAATCCCCCAAACCTGGGCAGCTCCCAAAGTCTGGCTGGATTCAGCACCTGAGAGCAGGTGAAACTCTTCATGTGCAGCTAAAATGCTAATGGAATACACATACAGTATTCCATTATAATAAAGTTGATGACACCCAAGTCAAGCTTGCTTGGTCTGCCACGACAAAAAAGAATGACAAACATAAAGCTATATAACAATGGCATGATGAAATGTAGTAAAGCCGAGACAATGCATAAAAAAACATCAAATAATCACAACCATGTAAGAAAATTCCACAAGTCTGCAACATTGCAAGCAAGGATTTGTTTTATAATCAATAGTACCAAAGTGGGGAAGGTTAACTACGTAGCAAATGCATGCTTTTCAATCAAATCAATATCTGCATTCGATCTTTTTCATGATATGCATGTCTTTTGCTCTCTACTTTTTGGTCTTTGGACCATGTTTCTTTAATTAATTCAAAGAAGTGATATTACACTGTGTAGTCTATGTTGAGCCACGAAGCAAATCTATTAGAGTGGGAAGAGTAATCAGCTGCTCAAGTGTTTGCTCTTCTCAGATAGTTCAGCTTAACCAATTTGTTAAAGCAGGTTTTTATCTAGCTCAGAGGAGGAGGGATCAATAATGGAGATAATAATAATAGTTGCCATTGTTGAAGGGATGGGCTTCACATCAACTTTAGAATTCTTGACTCTCCATTAAAGATAAGATTGATTTTGTCTATTCATCAAGCCACATAACGGGTTTGTGGTTGCCTGATCAGCAATTGAGCTTACCCAACTTGCTTGATAAATAATAGTCACATGAATGATCCTAATTAAGAAAATTCATTTTGATTTTAACCTAATTACACATTACTGCATAAGCTAATAAATGAGCAGGCATTACAAAAGAAAAAAAATGCATATTTCAAAAAAAAAATACATTAATAGATTATCTATCCTACAATAAAGTTCTTATCAAATGATTAAATGATTAAGATAGAGAACATAATAAAATAAAATTTTAATATTCTAATGCAATTTTCATATAAACATTAGAAAGATTAAGACTTTCATTATCTTTCATGATTTCTTTGTATTCATCTAATGAACAACAATATAAAGAACTCTTAGAAAATTAAATTTACCAAATGTCTTTTAATAAATTTTTTTGTTCATCATATGTCTTCCTCCCAACTTTTTTTTATGTAATTTCAAAAGTTTAAGAAATATTTTTAGTTACATTTGTTTGCACTTTAATTATCTAGATATTAAAATCATTGACATCATCAAAATACTCAGTAGATTCTAACCAACACTAATACTAATTTGAGAATAAGAATCTATCGAATGTATTAATATATTAGATGGAACTTGAATCCCCAAGAAATGAAGAAATTAGCATCTTTAATACATATTAGTCTTTAATACATCTCAACTTCAATGGTTGCATCAAACCCATCTTCTACATTCGATTCAAAATAGAAACCCTAACGTTGGCCTGCCAAAAATCAAAACTGTGCACATCTTAGATTTGTCTTCTTCGGCCATTGCCAAGTGATGGCAACCATAGCTGATGTTGAACACCAAACTTGGAAGCATTTTTGCTGAAACATCAATCACTTGATAGCAATCATCTAAGTCGAGCAATCGCTTCGTTTGGTCAAAGCAAGTAATCAGTTAACAATAGCTGTGGCATCTCTGTTTGCTTCTCAAATGCACCTTCCTTGATTTCATTTATTCTCCTATCACGAACGTCATCGACTAACTTCCATGTTTCGTCGCTAATAATCTGTGTCTGCAAGAGGTTAACATGACAAACATGAGGGTGAAAGAATGAGAAACTACAGCAGCAACTTGGAAGTAAAGGATGATAAGAACCTCCATGGGCCTTGGTGCCCCAAAGGTCGAAAAGCCGACGTTTCCTGGTGCAAAAGTAGCTCTTCCTGGAAGAGAGAGACAGTATATTCCCCATCTTCCTGTATAAATGAGTGCACCGTACTCATCGACTGGTCTTACAGGTTGCTGCAAGAAGGTAAAACAATTCTTGCACACAGCGAGTTCATAAAGAGGCAGAGAAGGTTGTAGAAAGCCAAAGAAATGGCATGCTGACCTGAGCAATTCGAGGAGCTTTTCTAAATATGTTCCAAATTTCATCAGCATTGATGCTTCCTTTGTCTAACAAGACATCTAGAGAAGTAAAAATGTCATTTTTGAGCACACAACATACACTTGCAAGAGTAGAAATCAACTCTAAAGCATATAAAGAAATAGTTAAGCAAAAATCAACAGCTCAAGCATATGTTTGAGATTGTATGCCTGTTATTGTCTCGACCGCTGAATGGTACTCTCGCAGCACGGAAGAACATTTTTCAACAGCAAAACGCATGTACTCGGTTCTCAGAGCTTCCAGTTTTGCTCCAAGCTGAATGAAAAAGAGTAAGAATATTACGTACATGCATGCAGTAAGTTGGACAAAATTAAGATGCTAGCTAAAGCTTATAAAAGCTTACACTTGGTACAAGGTCGCCTATGTTTCTATAGTATGCATTGCCAAATGCTGTCATTCCTGTTCGAAGAATCAGCGATTCTGCTGCTCTTGCTGCGTATGAAGTGGCCTTTGCAGAAATCCAGCTCAAGTTATCAATGCCAAACATTTCCTCCTCAATCACCCTGGCTGTTTATCATAATCATTAGTGAACCAGGAAAGGATCATACAAGACTAGTAACATAGTAAGGGAAAAGCACTGGATTACGAGAAAAGTAACAAAGACATCTGTGGGGCTTCTATAAAGAGTTTGACACCAAGTGACTGATGAACCATTAAACCATGACTCATGTGCTATATTCTCAATAAAACTTCTGAGCCATGCGAACAAAAACTGTGGCTGCATGTCGAAATAATTATGAACGATGGCCATTATTCTATGACTTCTTTGATTTGTCAGATGGTCGATGACTTTTTGGATCCACCTAGCATCGTACTGCTGACGATTCTAGATGTTTGGCATTGAAGGGGGTAATACCATGGTAACATTAGTGAAGTTTTGTTGTTATTCTTATATAAATTGTTTATTTGATTATCGATCCTCACTGTTAAGCGATATTAACATCATGAAATCCCCATCGGATTGGTCCTATGTGGTGGTGGTTGTTTATCGAGTCTTTGATTAACTTGCTGTTACTCATTCTTTAACACATAAACGAGCAACCTGTGGAAACCGCATTTGAAGAAAGAAAGCTTACTTCAGGTCATATGTGTTAAGTTATCATTTACTGATGCTAATAGCATTTTTATCACCTTTTCTAAAGTGGTTTTGCCTTGTTTAGATTATTGTCTAAGATCATCCAAGGCAAGTTTATGTGTTGTAGTTGGCTGCAAACTCTGCAACCTGTTGGGAAAATAACATTTCTCCCTAGTTTAGAGTCATGTACAACTAGGTTTTTCACATATCAAGCATACTCAATTTTCTCTTTATAGCTTGAAAAAGCAATAAAAATGTCCTTCCTCCAACAACATTAAACTCATGGTAAATATACCTTTTCGTCCCATTAGCCATCGCCTCCACACTGTCATAGGCAAAACCCCTAAGCTTCACCATTGCCATGAACATCCTCTTTCCTACACTTAGTTATCACCCCCTCAGCCTCTTCTCATGCATGCACCCAACCTTAAAAGGTGTGGGCATCACCAATCCATCACCTTCATCATCGCCTTGGCCACTCATAACAACGAAGAGTACCATAGTCATCTCCCTCTCTAAAAACTTCAAATCACCATTCGCCACCTTCATGACAAAGATATCGGCGTTGACTACAACTCTGGATGCCCACTCCACGCATCCTGGTCACCTTAACCAACATCCTTGTCTGCCTGCTTTGTCGCTAGCAAACCACTGGAGGATTTTTTGCCCAAAAGCATAATGATATGGAACCCTAATTCATGGGAGAAGAAGCCCCTAACAAAAGGATATTTTATGTGTATTATAATTTTCGAACTCAAGATAGTGACCATAAAATGATTTTTATTAAATAAATGGCCTAATTGTTGCTATTTTCAAATTATATAGACTAAATTGAGTATGTTTGATAAATAAGAAACTTACTTGCACATGATTCTAAACTAAAGAATCTACTTGCTATTTATCCTATTATGTTTCCCGAGGACTTGTGTAATCTTATCTTAATGATATTAAATGATACAACCCATCGGAATTCGAGCCTGCTGCTTGATCAAAATCTGGGATATGACAAGTCTATCTTCATATAAAAGGAAGTTCGCACACAAAATAAGCCCCATGACGTGAATATGGAAGACTATTTACTCCAATTTGGAGATAATAAAATTCAATCTAGGTATTTGGTTGAATATTTATGTGGTTCTCAAAAGTATAAAATTGGTCGCATATTAAATAAATAAATGCAGCAACTGTTGGTTGAAAACTCATGGTTTAATTTGATTCAGAATAATAAAATGTATACACCATAAAATGAGATATTTTAATAAGGGGCAGCTTGTTTCATAGCAAACCTATCGTTCCTCACAAGTGGAAATCAGAATAAACAAGTTCTTCCATAAAACTGTCATATTCTAGGGAGGTTCAACAATGGTGATGAAGCACAAGGGATTGGTTAACTTCCTTTCCAGATCATAATATTAAAACAATGAGAAATATGATACCTTCATCATTGCTTTTATAAAATAACATTTAGCCTCTGTTTGCTTCAAGTAAAATGAATAGAAAAGAAAAGGAAAGAAAAATTGACTTAAGTTTGTTTTCTTAAGTATTGATTGAAGTGAAAATGACAAGAAATTTGACTTCTATTGACTACCCAATTTTGATTTCACAACTTAATGCCAATGTAAAAGTATTGCATTGTTTCAAAAAGGTTTTGGCACTGGAACTTTGTCTAAATTTTTTATGATAGGAATTATTGAAGAAAATCCAAAAGAAAGTCAATTTCCTTGTTAATCAACAGGAAATTATGCAAACAAAAGAATAAAAGTAAAATAGACTGTCCTTATTTTCACACAAGCCAATCATGGCATAAATGATGCATTCTCCATCTAACAAATACGCATAATATATGTTCAAAAGTAATGATAGCAAACTAGCAATAAAAAGTTAAAAAAGATGGTTCCTCTGAAAGGCTAAAAGATGGTTTCTTGTATAAAGTAAGGGTAGCCTAATCAGAATAGTTCACACAACTCAAGGAAGCACAAGGAAAAATCCAAATAAAAATAATAAGACTAATTAAGCATAAAATATCAGAATTTTGCATAGGGGAGGATGATATATTAAAACTCAAAGATAGAATTTGTGTTTCAAATGAGGAAGGACAAAAATGTATCAAGACATGAAAAAGCACACATTAGCAAATAATTTATCAATCTAAGGTGCACAAAAATGTATCAAGACATGAAAAAGTGCATGACATATTCAACATATTTTCACAAACAAAATATGCTTTTCATCCATCCCACATCATTGGTACGATTACAAACTAATCAAGATTCAACCTGACTTGAGTTATAAGATAAAAAAAACAAAGAACGTTTTGACTAAGAGTATCAAACAATAAAGTAATGAACAAATACCAATGATTAAGATCTTTTGAAGGAACTAAACAAAAAAGGCGACATGTACAACTAAGAAAAAAATAAAAGAACATTTCTATCTTTTATCTTCCAATTTTGTGGACAAAAGTTCTTGGAATCATGACAATCTTAAGTTTTCACAAAAAACTATTTTTCAAAAAGTAGTTTTTCAAAAGCTACTACAAATTGAAAATTTTCTGAATCTTTCATGTTTCTTTTTTCTGTTAGCCTCTGTATCATCACTTTCATGGATGATTAATTTACACTAATTATTGCTATCTAAAATAACATTATCAAGCTCCAGAAGCCATGATGATTCCACCAACATAGCACCACCACTGAAGAAGATATTCGAAATCCAACAAAAAGTTGTTATGTCTATTTTAGCCTATAAAAACTTTCAAATGATACTTGCAGAAAAGTAATAAGTTCTAAGTGTTTCCAATAAGAAATAGAGAAAAAAAAAAGAAACTTTCAAAGAAGATAGAAGCTCATATTATATCGTTCGTAAGCCACCATAAAGGTACGTTAATAGAAAGAGCAAAAATCCATAGAGAAATCTTGTAAAAATTATATTAATTTTATTTTTTTAGCCATTGTTCAAATAAAAAAAAAAGACTTCTAACAAGAAGAGAGAAATCGAGAGGAATGAAAAGAGTAGATAAGGCGATTAAAAAAACTCAGTAATCTTATTCAACCAAGTCAACCCAACTGAACCATTGGGTAGCCCTAATTTGTCTCAAGTGCTCGCACATGGGTGGCTTGCACCAACCCGGGTTGGTCAACAAAATTGGGGTGAGACCAACTAGGTATCAAGTCACTCGAGTAAATTTTGATCCACAATCAACCCACCACCCAAACTAATATTCGAATCATTACCCGTTTGACCAGCACTGGTGACTTCTTAGGTCAATTAAACCAAGCTTAGACTGAGTCAGCCAAGTCCAAACAAAGTCAACCAAACCAGGTAAGTGTAGATCAAAACACAGATCGAGCCAGACTAAGTCTGAACTGTTGACAAAATCAAACCAGATTTAAACCAAATTCAAATCAACTTATTTAGAAAAGTTTAGAAATACTTTTAAAAGCACCTTTGAACAACTTTTAAATCAAAATAACTAAACTTTTGAACAAAATATTGATAGACTAAAGGGAATATATAGGGATTTTTCGTAAAAACAATTTTTGAACATTTTCAAAAAAAAAACGTACAATTGAATCTTCAATAAACGAGGATGTTGAGATAAATATTTGATACAATAAAATATTAAATATAATACATAGTTTTTACCGAATTTAATTTAAGTGATGACACTTATTTTAATAACTTGATCGAATGTATAGGTAGCCGATATGATGAGATAAATTATAATAAATGTTGTTTATCAAAAATATAATTGAAATATAACATACTTTGATCATTTGATTATACATACAAATCTTTTGATACATAATTTACGATGATTATCAAGCATGACAAAATGATCAAATGAAATATGATAAATATAATACCAAACATATGATGATCAACATAAGATTAATAATAAGAAACTCAAAAACTTTAATCAAAATTATTGTGCTCTAGTATTATTTATTCATTTATCAAACATTAAAAATTTGAAAGATGAAAATTGAGTCTATTGTAACAAAAAATATTTGATGAAGACAATCAGACTCTAGTTCAACGACTTTGATATAGTATGATTGACGAAATTTTGATAAATCAAACAAAGAAAAACTCTCTAGTTCAACACTATTTGATATAGTATAATTAATGATATTCGTATCAACCAAATAAGAAAAAAACCACTTAATTGTGCACCATGAAAACTTATAACAATCAAATAGAACAAATACCTTCAATTGATCACAAGTGAGGGTGCTACTTAGTGAAGTAAAAATTAGGCCTATTTATTTAGATTATCTAGATCATAAAAGTTATTATATATATTGATTATTATATTTAAGATTAAAAAATTATAATAAAATTAGAATTTTTATTATAATCAAGTCTCGTGATTATCTTAGTTAAGAAGAAATTGAGCTCAACCAAGTAATGCATATTTAAACTTAGACTAAATAACACGTACTTTTATAATATGATACTTTTATTGTGATATTTAATATAATTGCGTCAATTGACTGTTCATTCATATGAAGTGTGATTTTCAAGGATGTTTTATACATGTTTAGATCTTATACATTATATTATCATGAAGGACTTAATAGTATCTTATACATGCTCAACTTTCTTACATATTATATTGACATGAATACTTGATGGCATGATAAAACTTTGATTGGTAAATTCACACTAAACAAAGATGAATTAAAACTAAATGACATGATTTTCTACTTAATATTATTATCGACGACATAGTTCTTGATTTAATGGGAAACTCACCCCAAATAATTAACATTTTTAAGTACTCTTATTAAGAACACCTCCCAACACAAAAGTTATTGAGTCATATGTAAAAATAAAATAATGTGAACTAATGTACAGTTGTATGTTTTCCATCTTATTATTAAAATAAAATTAAACATTTTGTATCGTTTATATTCAGTACAAACAATTTGATTAACAATAAGTGATGAGTCCTAATAGAGAACAGAAAAATGACAAAAACCAGAGCCATAACAAGGTAGATAGACAATTACTTACGAGCACATGCTTTCACTATTGACTGCACATAATCAGACTTCCTCAAAAAGATTCTTCCTGAAAAATTGGCATATTGCATATTTGTCTTACTTTTCATAGTGTTTACATTAGTCTGTAACAGATAAAAATTTAGAAATTAGACAATAAAATAATATGAGGGTAAACAATAAAAATAGAACATTAAAAAAATTCCATTTCTTGACTAACCTGTGTAAATGGGTGGTGAGGATCTGGATAATAGCATGCAAGAACAGCAACTGCTGCTTCTCTATAGGCCAACCTAATTTTTAATTCCTCAGGAATATTGGCGGTATCTTCCTGACCAGTTTCAAAGGTACCTTGTTGCTGCAAGGAAATTTCCATGCAATAGTAGTGTAACAAGGAAATTGCTTTGAAGGGATCAATTAATATAATCCTATATTCATTAAAGTGTCACTCAAAATCGTTCTGTATCAACTATTTAATCAATAAAAAAAAAGTGGTGATACCCTTTTAAGAGACTCCATCAGCTCCTCCCTTTCAATGACGTCCTTGTCCTTTCTAGCAGTCAAAATTCCAGCCTCGTTTCTGATCATAATTCCAAAACATCAGGCATTCCTAACGAAACTTATCATGCTGGGTGTTAACCATGAGATGGTAAAGAAGTATGCTTACAATATATTCTGAAGCTCTGCTCCGGTAAAATCCACTGTGAGGTCTGCAACTTCTTCAAGAAGTGCATTTTTTTCCAGTTCTGATCGGAAATATTTGTTTCTAGCATGTACCTGTTATTTTCTATATCATACTATGAATACACTATATTATAAACGTCATAAACAAAAATATGAACAGACAAGGAGTCACCATTAGTATGGCTAGCCTCCCATCTCTAGATGGCAAGCCAACCCTTATAATTCTGTCAAACCGACCCTTCCTCAACAGAGCTGGATCCAATATATCCACACGATTAGTTGCACCAATAACTAGCACCTAGAAGCAAATGATAGCAACGTTAAATTGATCAAGAAAAATGTGGCCTAGAGAAATCACATTTTATACCTCGGACGTTGTTTCTTTGAAACCATCCATCTCAGTCAAAATTTGAAGCAAGCCTTGCTCTCTTTCAGCTCCGCCCTAACTTAAGGGAAATAAACACTGATAAAGAAGCACATCACGTTCAAAAATAAAGCAGCATTGAAGTAAAATTCACAAGAAAATTACGTGACAATGAAGAGGGAACAAAGCTTTTTCATTGTAAAGCAACAGATAGCGCAGAATCTATCTGACGTTTTAGCTAATGAACCATTTGCATGAAAAAAAAATTATATTAGAAAGAGCTATTGCTTGGTAAAAAAAAATGTTAGAGGATCTGCCAAATTTTCTTGACGGTGTGTTACAGCAAATGAGAAAAGCAGACATTCATAGGTCAAACAAAAATACAACAAAAACTACAGAGTATGGTAACGCTTATGGCATTCAGCATATTAAGAAATCACAAGCTACACCAATTAGAAAATATTCAAGCACGGTAGGATCTAAAAACTCCAACAGCGATAATATAAACCTTACCCCACCAATATCAGGTCCACCACGCTTGCTGCCAATTGCATCAATCTCGTCAATGAAAATAATACAGGGTGCATACGATCTAGCACTAGCAAAAAGATGCTTGACCCGTGACGCTGCAACACCTACAAACATCTGTTAGAATAAATTTTGAAGGTTAGAAATGAATTTGAACTTTCAGCTAAGATTTTAATCATCCCATGAGAAAGAAGAAAATGAAGTTTGAAAAGCCAACATCTTGTTTAGTCACAACAAAGACTTGTAAATGAAACACCGGCAACCTTCAAATTCCACAACGATTTCCCATAGTAAAGTAAAAGAACAAATTAAAATGATAAAGAAAGCAAAAGTTTTAAACGGTTTTCTATGATCAGTGATGCTTGGAATGTAGAAGGCTCTTGAATGACGTGTACAAACAAGTTAGATAACCTAAAACGAGAAACATAAAGGTGTTTCATTCAGGAAAATAAATACCACATTGCATAGCTCAGAGTTATCACTAACAATCCATGATCAGTTTAAAATGTTGAATTCGGTATATTTATGTAACACTATAATTCATATATTCCTCAACCAGAAATATTTCCTTAAATTTCTAAATGAAGCAGTTCCAAGAATCAAATTTTCATTTAAAAGCTCAAAACTGAATTCAAGCCAATGAAAGCTGGATGTTCATAAGGATCACATAAGCCTTTTCTTAGAATTGATTCAAAGGAACAAGAACCTTAATTCTAGTTAACAACTAAAATTTAACAGCCATACACCCAATAATAATCCAAGATTTTAAAATCTTCAATAGGCCTATGAGGTTCCATTGGTTTTGGCTTCTCAACCCATCAAGTTTTGTAAAATTTTCGTTAATAAGATTTTAAAATCTTCAAAATTCTAAAATCTTCAATAGGCCTATGAGGTTCCATTGGTTTTGGCTTCTAAGCCTGTCAAGTTTTGCAAAATTTTCATGAATAAGATATTAAAATCTTCAATAGACCAATGAGGTTCCATTGGTTTTGGCTTCTCAGCCCATCAAGTTTTGCAAAATTTACATAAATAAGTTTCATCCATATACAGAATATTCCATTGCAATGTAATTATCTTGAAAGGCCAGATGCTAAATTTTATTTTAAAAAACAACCAAACCAACATACCCAGGTATCAAATTTATCATGTTCTTATTACTACTCATCTAACTCAGTGCTAAATAGGTGTTACGGTATTTTTTTTTCTTTTATTCTTTCCATGAAAAAAGGTATTTCTGTATAGTTTCTTTCTAAAAATGTTTACTTACATTAGTCTAGTCTCTGTTCAAAGAAAGCTTCAGTTTGCACAAATTCAGCTGACTTGAACAACTTATTCCAACAGTTGAAAATTCTCTGTTTACAGAGGGAAAGTTCCTTTCCTCGTTCCCTTCTGTTTTCTCCATGGAGGCCGCTTTTGCCATGAAAAACATATCCACAAAAAATGGATGAGATCCTGTACGTGATGTCAGCAGATAGCACATTGGATTGTATATTTTATGATATGATTCACATGATTATGATGAGGACCATAATAACAGTTGGAAAACTTATTTATCATATATGATTAATATCATTATTATTTTATGATAAAGGCTTAATGAGATCTCTCCATATATTACCTGTTCCTGAAAACCCAAACAGTAAGCAAAGAGAAGGGAAAGAAAAGAGGTCTCTCGTGTCAACAAATATTGGTCTTATTCTTTTGATGAAAAAATATAAAATCTCTCAGCGAGTTGAAAGATTCAGTAGACCATCAGAGTCAAAGCATGTTTAATTCCTGTGTCCTCTATGTTGCTCTTTACACTTGATAATCGTTTGTTTCATCTAGGCAGCTTTCCACACATTGTCGTGAGGATTCTTCTCCCCAAAAAAGGGTATCAAAGATGTGGATTATAGATCTCAAGGTCGAGATAAGCAATGGTGTCAAACAATTGAAGAATGTTGCCCTGATTTGCATCAGATTGTTGCAAGATGGTAACAAAGCTCCTCAAATTGTGTAGCACGACGTTGGTGGTCAAAGCAGTTAAAAAGTTTGTTTGGCATAGCCTTGATGGTGGATTGAGCTAATATTACCAGCGTTTAAGCAGTGAGAGGGAGACAAAGTTGTGTTATAGAGGCTTGCAGAGGGCATAAGCATAAGGGGACACTGTTTGACAATGTAAAGGTTCAGAAACGCACCAAATGATGAAAGTTGCTGATGGGCCACCGGCCATGTGAACAACAACTTGTGCAGCTCTTTGCTCGGATCATGGCTTGTTAGTGGTATTGTGCAAGCAGAAACTCAACATGAAGCAAGAAGAAATTGAAGAATTACAGATGTCTATTCATGTTTGCTTAAGGATAGGGATGAAGCAATCAACTGGTTAAGTTGCTTGAATTGAAATAAAGAAATGGCAAACAGAAGTGGAATTTGATGATCCACGGTTCGGTTCCAATGTATTTCAAAGTCTCAGATGGAATGATGGCGATTGATCAACAAAATTCTGCCCATATTTCGAATTCGAAATGAAATAGAGGCCTTTGGCAAAATAAGAGATGATTTTGATTGAACCATGGTTCATCATAACAATTGAAGTCTATGGAAGTTGTTGATGGTGGAAGTCAGGCATGACATTTGGTGATAAAGGGTTTAAACTTCTCCCTAAAGCTCTTTAATGGACACAACAACATCACAATGTAGCAAAAACGACTGAAGAATAGGCTTTTAAAAGCAAGATTGATCAAGAATCTTAAGAAACAAAACAGCAACAATGATAAATGAGGCATGGCAAGATCTACAGGAGCTGTCAAATAGCACAATATGACTATTTCCTGCTAAAAATATGCTCCAAGAGTTAATTGATATAAAAATTTAAAGAAGATCTGAAAGAAATTATATAGTAGATACAAGTCTAAATAACTATCATTCCTTTTAAGCAAACAACTATATCTTGATCATGACAAATGAAGGAAACTTCGATGCATATTTGGATAAGTTAATAAGATATTGACAGAAATGTTTGCACTTGACGTGAAGATTGGGGATGAGGAGAAAGCACATCTTCTATTAGCTTCTTCACCAACTTCGTTCAACTAAAAACTTTATTTTTTAGAAACGGTAATCTTATGTTGGAAGAGGTTAGCACTACTTTGTCAATGATTGTTAGGTGAGATTAATACACTGATTGCTGGAGGTCATGGTCAAAGTAGATGTAAATTAATGGAGAAACACAGTGCATCAATAAGATGCAAAGTGCACTACAAGTCAAAGGATCACACAAAGTCTTGCTTTATTTGTGACGAGAAAAGACATGTAATAAAGGATTGCTAAAGCTGTAAAGAGTTATTGAATGTCGAGAAAACAAAGGAAAAAAAATAATTTGAGGCTATCATTGCTCCATTAGATGATGATGTTTGAGATCACATCTTGATGCTTACATCTTCAAACTTAGATTCTCATTTCATGTGTATTTTTAAAAAACAATTAAACACATCAAGCATGTAATATTGGCATGCTTAAGATGATAAATTGAGAGTGCCAGATTGTTGAGATTGGATCAATCTGTATTTGCATATTTGATGAAATCAAGAGGACTTTTACTGATATTAAGCATTTATCAATTTTAGAGGTGGATCTAATTTAGCTAAGAACACTTGATTCGATACATGCATTTGGTTGATGGTTAAATGTTGAGTTTGAAAGGTTTATTGAGGAGCAATCATAGGGTTGAAAGGTAAAACGATTGAGCTTTGTTCATACTTGTATGAAATGCAGAGACAAATGCGGGCAGCCTACAAAAGTGAGACATGAAGGACATGGAGACAGTTTGTCACAAGGTTTATGTAAATGGACAAAAAAATGTGATGTTTGTTACACAATGGATTGCATACTAGTGAGCAATTTTAAACACCCCAAAAGATGAAAAGCATCTCAGATGGTGGTGCAAATTATGTCAACAAGACATAACATTGATGGAGGCAATATGAATGGCACGTGCTTGATGACAATCAAACCTTCTCAAGTGATTTATCAAAGGTTTGGAGTTGCATGTTATATTTTGTGGTGCACACCTTTGGTTAATCCATAACGACATTTGAGTTAAATGGACTTATTTATCATAAATGGTTAGGATTATTATAATTATATGGTTGGGATTTACTGAGATTCTTAGATATGATTTTTATTGTGAAAAAAAGAAATGGTAAAAGAGAAGAAAAAGAGAAGAGCTCGCATGTGCCTATAGAGTTTGGATCTTGATCTAGGGTGAAAAGCATAGATCTTTTAAACAAGTTAGAATGTGGAATAATCTAGTTGGGAGTGTGAATGGCTAACTTCCTGTATTCTTAGCAATGTACACTTACTCTTGGTGAACATGCATTTTTCTTTTGGGCCACTTGTGCACATTGTGGTGGTGGTAAAGTGCTCTCATGTGCCAACAGAGTTTGGATCTTGTTCTTGTGTGAAATGCATGGATCTTTTAAACAAGCTGGAATTTGAAACAGACTAGTTGGGAATGAAAACTGCAAACTTCCTATATTCTTAGCAGTGTTCTTTTACTCATGGTGAACATGCATTACTTTTGGGCCACTTGGACACATTATGGTGGGAATCCTTTACCCCAATAGTGGATTAGCTTGCACATCTAATGCAAATCAAAACCTAAGGAAAAAGTGACAACTAATTCAATTTTTTCATAAACTTAACATTGGATTGCAATCAACTTAAACCGCTTTCTAATTTTTCCCATGCAACCAATCCATACTATTTTAAACTATTTTTATTACATTTTTTGCTTCGTGGTTCATGATTACAGAGAATTTCCAGGAATCAAAGTTCTATAAAGCTTATTTTTTTCATTTGGGCTTGAAAAATTGCAGTACCATGGATCTTATCAAGATCAAAAGTAACAACACAACCACCACTACCTACCTTCCTAACCTTATTTATTTCATTTGGACTTGAAAAATACCAGTACTAGGAATCTTACCAAGCTCAAAAGTAACACCACCACCACCGACCTCCCTACATGCGCATAACCTTAGTCATTTTTGCAAATCTTAACAGGAGTAATGTAGCAAAACAATGATTTATGAAAGAAACCACAAAACAAAACGTTCATGAAATATACGGTTAAAACCTCTCCATAGGGACAGATACCCAATAATAGTACAGTCAAACCCACAAATGTCTAAAAACTTTAGATACTCATGTAAATAGAACAAATGGCAGCAGAACAAGCTCTAACCAAAAAGAGGAATAAAAGTTCCATATACCTCGACAAATTCAGTGCCATTTGCAGCAAAGAATGGAAGACCTGCTTCACCAGCAATGGCTTTGGCCAGCAAAGTTTTTCCTGTGCCTGGTGGACCATAGAGAAGCACGCCTTTAGGACAGTAGATTCCTTTATCTTGAAATTCTTTATCATGTTTTAGAATTCGCACAATCTCCTTCAATTCCTCCTTTATGTACTCCTGGCCAGCAAAATCATCAAATGTAACACCAGTAGTTTCTTCAGCTGATATGAATTTTGCCCTGGCAAATATTTTATTATGAATGCTTGAAACTTCTTTAATGATTTGAAGTTGAAATATGTTTGAACACAGAGAAAAGTCCCACAAAAGCAAAATCAAACAAAAAAATAAATGCACATAATCACATTTTAAGTTGAAATGCAGAGAGACCGCTTGTAATATTACAGCTTAGAAACAAAATGGAAGATGGATCAGGCATGAAGTTCACCAACAAGACTATTAAGTGCATCCATGATAACTCTCTTCATCAAAAAGCTAAACCTTAATAACATATAAGCTCTACCCAAGTATCAATTTATGAGCGAAAGTATATCAAGCAAACTCCAAAAATAACATATTTTTTCTTAAAAAATGATGTAAACAACATAAACAACAAATTAAGAGGAGAAACCATAGTAAATTATGACCACTCACCGGCTTTTGCCAAATGATCCAAGTGTAGGATGCACAAGTGGTTTTGCCTTTCGTTTTTGTGGACGACTACCCAAGTCAAAAGGAATTAACTTGGAGTAGATTGGCCTGGTGATGTTGTCAATCCAGATGTATACACCAACTGCGAGGGCAAACCGCATAGTCCACACAACAACGGTTGCTACAGTAGAGTACACCTCAGTAGATACAGGATTTACATTGAAAACATCGACATTTATAATTTGCTGATGCAACTTATCCCATATATCATTCCAAGCATCAATAGGCATCCGATTAATGACATGACGCCGAAAGACAATTTCTTTTGAGTTCCCACGTGCTTCTTCACCAACTTTTTGATAAGGCAATATAACTGCAAGATAAATGTACACGGTATCCTTAAAGATGGATTGCTAGATGACAAAAAGCTATGATACCAGTGAATCACTCTATGCCCAACCAAAAACAACCACTATAAACAATAATTTAGAAACATTACATTCCCAGAACAGAGCAGTGAGAGAACAAGAGATTATTGGGAAAGGCAGAAAGCCTACTTGATGGGCCAAATTTGCAGACGTAAGTCTGATACATTGTCATTGTTATTGCAGAAGTTCATGTGACAAGCGGGGCATCAATTTTCTGCTTGAAGTAATCTTAATTCAACAGCAGAATATAATACAACAGGGAAAAGGTCTGCATACCTGAAGCAGTCTGCCCATAATTGGAATATTCCATGAAATGGACATTGTTTGAGTTAAGAAGTCCCAAAACTTCACTGAAATCAATTCGATGAGAATTCATGGGGTCCAATTCCGTTCCCTTCAGTTTGCCTTGCAAAGTCAACAATGCCCTACTCCAGCAGGAAGCCATGACAAGTTGCCTCTCTAACTGCAAGTTTGCTTTGTTTTCCAACTTCTCCAATTTATCTAAGCGCTCTAACTCTGTGTTTCTCAACTTCTGACAGTCCATTTGAGAAATAAGTTAATAAAAAAAACCAAATGAATTGAACAATAAATACAATATAAGACCAAAGGCAACTCCAAGAAACAATACCACAGAAAAAAGTTTTATGTGATAAATATAGACATTATGGGCTTAATTGTCCATTAATAGAAAAAATTTTGAAATGTTTTTGTGCAACTTCTCCACTAGGTGCCTCCAAATTGTGATTGCAACTAGTAAAACAATATATCAAAGGAACATTAAGATCGGACAACACAAACACCAAATTAAATTTTCTAGGAGGAAACATTAAAACTTTCAATCATATTATATTTTTTATAATTCTTGTCTGTAACAGTAAGATAATAGACTGACAAATTTGAACAATCCCGAAAACCCCACCAACCGCAATCCTCGAACTCCAACTGGTAATCAAAACTGGAGAAGTGCATTCAGGTTCTCCTTCCCCTTAATCTCTTCCACAAATCTTATGAATTTTGCAAGTGTGCACAACACTTTTCTTTGAAAAAGTTCTTTGACGATCATATGCCTAAGAGAATCTAAATAGATAATGCTCCTATAAAAGCTCCTACAATGGTGGACAATCAAATTTCCTTAGTAACCATTTAAGAACCTCTAGCTTTAAACCTTGAAAGTCCACCTTTGGAGCCTTGGATCTAAGTTCTCCCTCTTCTTCAATTGTATTAATAGCTTCTTAATCCATTCTTTGAAGCCTTGAATCCAACTTCTTCTCCCTATTGAGGTTAAATCTATTGAGAATACCACAATTAGCAAGCTTACTAAAACTAAAATGGGGAAAGGAGACCATACGTTTTCAACTCTAGAGAAGCTAATTGATCGAAAGACGACAAATACAATATTATGAATCAACAAGCTATTAACATTATCGATGACACAGAAGAGGAAAGTGCTCCAACTTGTAAATAACATTTGAGGGTATTAGAAATGAGAAAATTAATCCTAACACAAATAGGGCAAACAAAAAATGACAATCTATAGATTTAGAAGAATGCTACGATTTAGATTACCACAAAAACATAGAGATTGCTATGAAAATTGTTCAACAAGGGTCAGCCTCTCATTGTTAAGGGAGATCTTTTATCAAAAACAAGAGATTCAAAACAAGAATAGTTTATCCTAAAAAGGTTCAAGTTGAGTATCATCTTATTACTCCAACTATGTTTATGACAATCACAATTAGTCTCGGCTAGATAATATTGATCGGGTCTATGAAAATTTAGATTGAATTTTCACTAGAACAATAGGGGATGGAAAATATTAGAATAAGTTAATTCTCAATCAAATAAGAATGAGCAAGACCTACCTTACTTCTAGAAAGAAGTTGCTCAAACCCAAAAGAAAATAAGAAGATTTATAGTAAAAAAAACCAACTAAAGGACCAGGTTAATGCATTAAAAAGAAAGGTAAAATAGAATGATTGAGACTAAAGAAGCTCTGATATGATGCCAAAAAGGAAACTAGCCCTTAAGAAGAGTAAAGTAAAGCTAATGATTAATGAATGGGTTACAAAAAATGGATGAAGTTGAACAATAATTTTATAGAACCTACAAGGAATTGTGAAGAACAATGTGAAGAAGAAAGCTAAAGAGGAGAAGGATGACACAAATGCTAATATTGCAAGTACAAGAGAGGTGAAGGGAATAATCATTTATAAAAGTCTTTAAAAATAATCCTCTCCATATAGATTGGCTTAAATATTCAAAATTTTTTACTTCACTTTAATGATGAGGCATTATCCACATGGATAGGCATTAAGCACTTTATGCAAATGCAACTCTAACTAAATCACAAGCACCATTTCAAATTGGACAATCTTCAACCCCTCCATAGCATACGTATAAGCATTAATGTCAATAGCACTAACACAAACTTAATCAAGACAAAGACATTATAGATATGCTTTTGTACTTCCTTAAACGTCCCAAAATAAAAAAAAATATCATACTATCTCAATAGGATTTCCATTCAACCTAATTACATTATGGTACAATTCAGTTTGAAAAACTTTTGGCATGGTTTTACACAAAATAAAGCTTATTTGCACATTTTCTAAAACTAATGAGAAATAAAATAAATTCTTTTCCTTTTCAACAAATGCTAATGTCTTGTCACCCTTTTGTCTTTTGTTTGGTGCTTCAAATTTCACATTCTAGATGAACATGGGTAGACAAGACCATTAATGTTCTTATACCAGCTCGAAACTCTTCAAATATGTAACTTCTCATATATTTGTAAAAGATAAACCAATGTTTAAAATCAAATTACTGTGCTTTCTTTGAACATTGTGTCCATGCATCTTCTTCATCTTACTCTACCTACCAGTTCAAACCCTAGTCCTTCATTTCTTTCTCTTCTCTGGCTCTCATGGGGCTCCTTATGGGGAAGACTGGGAAAATCAGTTTGGTTACTTAACCACTTTCTCAATTCCAAAACATAAGGACAAAACATTCTTTTGAAAAAACCAATCATGAACCTTTATTCTGCATCTAGCGTTAAACACTTTTCCAATTGCAAATGAGTGCCCAAATTGTCAATTTATGCAACATCATTACATCTTCCACACTTTTCTTTTCATACATTATGATCTTCTTATTCCTTCATATTTTGAAGAAATCTCAATTTTTATTATTTAATCCCTTCACAACTCAATCCGAACTCTGCCACCATAATTAAACTATTTTAGAATGCAGCAAGTTTCATTAAATAACATGGACTCATAAATTACTTAGAACTTAGTTCCACATTAAGAGAGTAAGAAAGTACCCTATAATGATTAGTCTAAAACAAATGACTAACAAATTTGTTTTCTTTGACAAACTTGATTCTAACAATAATTACAGGAAAAGTACTTTTTTCATTTCCCCAAAAAAAACCACTAGATAGGCATCATAACAACACTTATTTTTGAAATTTGAAAACATTTGTGTATCCCATTGAAAGGAACCTAATAGGAGACTCACAAACAAAAAAATATAAGAATTGATCCCAAAGAAGATAGAAATACTCATAAATCTAATATCCCATATCATAAATCTTACAAAACATAAAGGTTCCTTTTTATTAATTTTGATTTTAATTTTTTAATAAAACAAATGTTGCATATCTTGCTTTGGAGGAGAAAGAGTAGAACTTACTCTAAGAGATAATTTAGTAAGAGAAGGTAACCAAATCAACACCTCAAATATCCTAGGTGAAACTGTTGAAAAGGAAGAATACAAATAATCAATTCCCTCTGAAATTAGTTGAACTAATAAGACTAACCAATATGGAAAAAATTTTTGAAAACTAGGAATCATCAAGAGGCTCTCAAACTAATGCATCTTTAGTAAAAAGAAGGGAAGAGAAACGAAATAAAAAAACAAGGATAAGTACAAAAAAAGAACGAATTATAAGAATGAAACCAAAAATGAAATCACAATAACAACCTCAATAGAAAGAAAGGTTGCCACTTTGGCTCTAGGATCACTTTCGTCAATCTCCTTAGCAAATCATTGCCACCAAACCCCATCTTTGGGATGACAAAGAGATGGATGTCAAAATTTCTTCTCAAACACTCTATCCAATGCAACATGCATTAACCAACAACTAATTCAACCCAATAAGACGAACCAGATACTTGCATTCAATCATTGTCACCAAACCCCATCTTTGGGATGACAAAGAGGTGGGATGCCAAAATCTCTGTATCCCTAGATATGTGACTCTTCTCAAACCCTCTATCTAATGCAACATACGTTAACCAACAACTTATTAAACCCAATAAGATGAATGACATGCTTGCATTCGATCCACAAGACATCCGGCTCCTCAAGCTCATACAAATATACAATATACTTTATAAAAATAGATCTTACATCCAACTCGCATTTATTTAGTAATGTTGCTTTGTTTAATCTCCAAGCTTTTGCTCAACCCATTGGTATAACAAAGCCTTCAACATACTACGTCGTAGTCTGTCAATAACAAATTGACCATGAAAGTCTAGCTCACAAAGGACAAATACAAAAAAGCAAAAATTGAAGATTCACACTAAAAGGATGTCTTGAAAGGAAAAAATGAAAAGTTGAAAGCTATTAAGTTGGAGATGTCAAAGAAGCTCTAGAAGAACCTACCAAGGAGAAAGAAACGTGGGGATGAGGAAACAATTAGCAATTTTAAGTAAGGGAAAGGCAATATAGTTGAAAAATAAAATATTGTGAAAAGAAACAAGAAAAAAAATAAAATTATATTTAAGAAGAAAGTGCCTTACAACCAAAGATGGTGAAAACAATTATTACCTCATTCATTCAAAGGGAGAACATAAGAATGGAGTCAAAGATTACATAATCAAAGAAAATCATAAACCAATTGATGAAAGAGAAAGAAAACATGCACACAAAATTTTTTGATGAAAACTTTGAAGATTTATCTAGGACCGCAAAATGCATCATGGATGACCTCAAAAATTCATGGCAATAATTTGAACTATAAATGCAGATTGAATGATCCACAACTTTTCTATTGCAACAAGGCTTAATTAGCCAGAGCTAGCTCAACTTGTAATGGCCTTTTCAAACCAGCAATACCACCAATAAAGGTATGGTTCAAATCAAGCCGTGTTTGAATAAGCAACCATATTATCCATAAATTCAAGCAATCTGATCTTCATAAAAGAAAAAAATGTATAAGTATTAACTTCACCAAAGATTGAATATAGATGGTTCGACCAACAGCAATCCCAGCCCTGCCAGTTGTGGTAAGATCATCAGGGATCACTTAACAATCTTTAGGTGGAACTGGAGTGCCAAATAATTTTGTACATGGTACAAGATAAAGCATCAATTCTTTAAAAGATGCACAACAACATTCAACTTATTAAAGAGCTGATAGAGCACAAAGTACTTCAGATACAACATATCTTCAAAGACGATAATGCAATAGCAAACTTTCTTGCCAAATGATCAACACCATTTTAGAGTCGCATACTTCTAAAGCTCACCAACTACACAAATACAAAAATAAATAATACTCAAGTTTCGAGTACCTTAAAAGAGCTTTTAATGGCTTTAAAAAGCTTCCACGTAAGCTAAAGGAGCTTCGGGCATCGTAAAAGAGCATTGGGCAACTTAAAAGAGCTTCAACAGCTTAAAAGTGCTTCAACAACTTGAAAGTGCTTCAAGCATCTTAAAAAGCTTCGATTCGTCTTTCCCTTTATTCCCACATCCCAACACAAACGCCATGTGTGAATAAAAAAAGAAAAAAAAATTAACTAAGATTTGCCACACTTAGCAAATAATGACTATAAGATCTCCTAAGCTTGATCATGGGTCATTCGATCCATGAAAACGCAAGAAATCCCTACTTTCACCTCAAAGAAATAGCTGAAGACATCTTAGCTCGTCCCTTTGATCTTGAAATCCTTTCCTTTACTCAAAAAGCCTAAAGTCTTTGCTTGTACCCAAAGGGCCAAAATCTCCTTCCCAAGCCCAAAGTGTTAAGGTCTATTTTGCTTGCCTACACCTCTGCACTCCACTGCCCGAAAGCCCAAAATTCCTTAATTACTTTGCTTAAAAGCCTCTCCCACTACCTGACTCTCATATTCCTTTGCTTGAACCATTTTCTATACCCGAGCTACAAGTTTGCTACTACCCATGCCTTCACCCTTGCCAGAAGCTATTTAAGCTACCCAAAGCTCCTTTAAGCTACTAAAACCTCCTTTAAGCTACTTGAAGCACTTTTAAGCTACTTGAAAGCTACTAAAAACTCCTTTAAGCTGCATAAAGAATTTTTAAGCTAATTAGAAGCTCCTTTTAAGTGTTGGGAACCCATTCAAAATGCCTAAAACTCGTTTAAATTGTCAGAAGCTCCTTAAGATGCGGCAAACTCTTTTAAACTACGAAAAACTCTTTCAAGCTGCACAAAGCTCTTTCAAACTACTCGAAAGCTCTTTTGAGTTACTTGAAATTCTTTAAGCTGACCAAACACTCCATAAGCTGCCCAGATGCTTCATAAACTGCCTGAACACTCTTTAAGTTTCCGACAAGCTATTATAACCTACTAAAAAAGTCTCTTCTTTGCCAAAACTTCAATCATAAACTACCCAAAATTTTTACAAACTACTTAAATGTGTCTCTTGCATACAAGATCAATTTACTTTCTTTGCATTCTAGTCCCCCCACTACATCTCTAATAAAAGAAAACTTTTATTTAATCTCTTGAATCCATTTTTTGCATCAACAAAACCCATTTAAAAAAAGAATAATTTATATAATTGCTTAGTTAATCCACATGTCCAAAAATGTTTTATCCTCCTATAATGCAAAAATATAGAGCTAACAGAACCATACCATGAAAAATGGTATATTTTAACATGCTAGCCACATTGCCTGAGATCATCAAGGCTTGTTTATTGATGACAATTAAACAAGTGGAAGCTAGACATCGAGAAGATTTTTGAGTTGCATGAAATGGTTTGTCAAGGCTTTAAGTGGTGCCTAGACCCTCTAGGAATTCATGTAGATTAGCCATGATATTTGGTTACCAATAATCAATAAAGCTTTCAAGTTCCTACAAGGCATCAAGTCTATATTAACACCAACATGGCTTTGGAGTACTGAGGACTTTCAAATCAAGACATTTGTGAGATTGAAGGCAAAAAGAAAATAAAAAAGTGCAAGATCAAGTGTGTTCCCTCCTGACAATTAAACCTGCATGAACTTTACCTAAATCCTTATCGAGTCATGCATGCTAGTCTTCAAACTTTGTTAATATACGAGGACTATCATACAAGATCCCTAAAAATAAGATTGTCAAGAAGTAAAAGACAATGCTAACTTCTTATCCTTCTCTCTTTTATTTAAAACTCTAGTCTATAATATATATATATATATATATATATATATATATATATATATATATATATATATATATATATTTGCTTCATTCCCTACGCATGCAAGAACTTCCTTCAAGTCGTTGTTACTCCACGTCCTAGGCAAGATCTCCCATTCATGAGTTTGTAGTTCATAAGTGTTCACAAAACTATATCCTTAATGATATATGATCCTTCCTATCTTGACAATAATTTGCCTAATCAAACTTTTCCAATGAACTCCAAACTTTGTAAAGCCAATGACTAGATCTATCATAACTTTTCGAGTCATCCATTCATAATTTTCCAATGTTTTAGGTTCTCATCATAATATTTGTTGATTCTTCATCATCTTTCAACCATCCATATAATTTGCAAGTCCTATAGTCCTTCCAATGACTAGATCTATCATACTTTCTCATCATCCAAATTCATCCATTACGCAAGTTGATCCTTTGGATATGATGACGTCATTTCTAATCTCATCTTAAATTGATCAACCTCCATAAGGATGACAACTTTTGCATTGCACATTGGTTGGTACAAGCCCTCGTAGTTGCAATATGAGTTGTATGATATACCCAAAAACTATTGGCAATTCCTCAACCTATTGATTTTTTGCCTTTGCCAACCACATATATCCATTATCATTTTGTTTGCAACTTCCTCTTGTTCATTCCTTTGTGGATCAACCATATATGCAAACCATATAATCACTTCATTATTTGAAAAAAAAAATTCTACTTATTTGATTATCAAAAGATCATCTGATGTTGATAATGATAACATGTGGGTACTCCATATCTATAAACAATATTTGACCAAAGAATTTTTCAAGTCGTGGTCCCACCATTGAGTTTAAGCATTTAGCTTCAATTCATGTAGTAAATTAATAAACAAACTTTAATTGATAATTTCATTATTGTGTTGTGATGGGAAAATGTTCCATCAAATTTCTCCTTGACACTATAAAAGGCTAGAAAAACATAATTAGATTAACAATTCATATTGGCTATTTACATACATTTCTATGTAGTCGATATGCAAAACACTGTCAACAAAACACTTCTGAAGCATTTGCAACTCCATACCAATAATACCCTTGTTAAATAATATAGAACACAAGTTCATAACTTAGTCTGGCTTCCATACTCTTCCTCATGAATTGCCTTTAAAATTTATTCTGTCATACAAAGATATACATTTAACCAACAACCCTCCGAATCATCTCTTATGCAATTGATCATCAATTAAAATATATTTGGCATTTTTTCTTTATACAACTCTATTTTCCAAAGAGTTCTTAGGTAATACTTTTCCCTATAAATAGCTAATGATCAAGTCCATCAATTATGACAATTTATCACAAATAAGACCAACTTAACAGAAACTTGCCTCACTTGCCATCTTTTGTGATACTTTTCACCCTAAAACGTCAACCAATCCTTGTGTTAATTCATTTGCACATATGTTCTAACTCCTCAAGATATGAACAAATTTGATATAACCAAAGTTGATTGCCAGAAACTACATATTTTATAATTTGTGATGGAGATAAAGGAGGATTTAATGTCAAAAAACTCTAACAGCAAATGATGGAAGTTAAAAGACCCTAATGTTAAAAGACTTCAATACAAACTGATGGAGGGAAGAAAAAAGATTTTGATACCATATGATAAAAAGAAAGGGAAGAGGATTTGATACCAATTGATATAGAAGATAAGATGAGCTTTGGCTTCGAGATTATGTAGGGGTGAACCCAAGAGAATCTAAACTCAAAAATTGAAAGAAGCGATTCTAGCAATGTTCATTCTACAATTGGGCAACAATATGGGAGTTAGCACAATGGACATGCATGAGCAATGAGTGCTGTGTACGAACGGCTGAGACATTACTAAGCACCACAAGTGTGGTTGCGAGAGAGTGGTCATGGGCACGACTGCGCACAAGTGCGCATTAGAGCTATGATATGCAGCTACACGTAGAAGCACACTAATGAAATTGTGTAGAGCTGCCCGTAGGAGTTGTTACATGTGAGTCGTGCACAAGTCTAGCCATGCGACATGCCTTGTGTGATAGCTACATGACCCAAGAGTTTGTTGATATGAAAGAAATTAAAAGAAATCGAGACTAAAAATTAAAGCTCTATGGGAACACCAAGAATAAAGAATCAATTAAAAAGATGAAATGAGGGATAACACTCACCAATATATTACCTGCAACACTCGACATAGTATCATAAAAAGAAGAAGCCACCAAGTTTCATATACACTTAACCCACCAAGCAATAATATAAGAAGAATAACTTAAAACCAAAAAAAAAAATATCTTCATTCCAAATTTTTTATTCTATTTGTAAATGTTCTTCTACTACAACCACCAACACTCACTAGCACTTGCAAACACATTTTAACAAACTAAAAACTCACCAACACACACTTTTTGTCAAAAAACCTAACCGCCAAAATCAATTTGACATCAAATAAAATCTTTAGAAGCACCATATATTTGTCCCAAATTCTTATCATAATTTTTCATTTAAGGTTTATTATTTATTTGGCCTAAAATTAGTTCCATATGGGTTTTATACAATGCTTAATGTAAGGGGCTTATGATAAATATACACTTTCATTTTACAATTGAAGTCCAAATTACGCTTTCTCTTTATGCACTTCATGGTCTTGATGTTCATGTCCAAATGCCCATTCTTATTTTGCATTAATTTGCCTTAGAATTTGATTTTTAAATTCAAATTCACCCAACGCTCAACTAATAACCAATCACAAATCACTATGAATTCAAGCATAGCATACCCCAACATATAATAAACCAAAAACTAATGCTTTGAAAACTACTTTATTTGAAAAAGGAATATTGAATCCATAAGCATGCTTGAAAAATACAACAAAACTTTCCAAATGACCCTAGTTCTAACATAATCTTCTAAGGATGTTCCATCAACAAATATTTGCCATAATATTCTTTCTTTCACCAGACTATATTGCTCAATCAGCAATAAAATTCTCCAAAACTTGAGCTTGAATAATTACTCATGGGATAAAGTCAATCTCATACTCATTAGTTTTTATGACCCATTGTTGTGTGCTTTCTAATAATTCCAACATTCCCTAAACCTTTCGAAGATGGTAACCCATAACAACCTTTATGGTAATTGCCCAAAATTATGGGAGAAGCCTTCTAGCTATTATAAAATATATTAACGATACCTTCTCCAAAGCCATATATCTAGTTTCAAGTCCTCTGGAGTCATGTTTGACATCTTTCAATGCTTCTCTCAAGTAAGTAAAAACCTACTACTTGATTTATTGTGCTTAAATAAGTATATAACATCCTTTGAACTGTTCAATAAAGGAAACTAGTTAGATGCATCATTAATTGCTAGACCAATGGTTCAAATTATTGTGACAATTCTCAATTCTTTTTTGTTTTCAAGAACTTCAAAAGTGACTTATTCTTATAAACTGACATCAAATAGGCTAAAAACTTATCATATGGTGTCACGCCCTGTCCATCATAACACTAATCATACCACCTAATCGACGACAAATCAGAGTATACACAGTTAATAGAGATGACACAAACCACTATGAACGAGGGTGACGAAATAATGATAAAGTAATTTTACCTTGATAAAATTCTAATTTTTCATCACAACAAATAAAGTACATACATTCATGTTCTGTTCTGCAAAGCAAACATAATTACTATCAGTTTCAGATCGAGAACGGGATAATTCTTTTCATGTGGTTTCAATTGCCTAAAAGTATATGCTATAACTTTCTCAAATTACATTAAAACAAACCCAATCCTTGCAATGATGCATTACTATAAATCTGATAACCTCCAGTTCCTTCAAACAAGGTCAACCTTGGAGCTAAGAACTAGAATCAATTTTTGAAAATACTGTAGCACCTGAAATTGATCATATAAATCATAAATACGGACAAAATATATCAAATTTTTATTATAATTTTGTTCAACTCCCTGCAATCAACGCACGTTCGTAAGCTGTCATCTTTATTTTTGACAAATAAAATTGGTACTCGCCGTGGAGACACACTAGGTCTAATAAAACCCTTATCCAACAATTCCTAAAATTCAATCCGATATGACATATCAGGAGAAACCAATAATGATTTTAGATAGAAAAGAAAAGATATCAAAAACCAAAATAATTCCTATGATAAGAGTGCTGTGACAAAATCATGCTGATATTAAAAAAACCCGAAAAATAAAAAAAATATGAAAGCTCAACACCCAAATTTCTTCTAAAATTTTGGGACGAAATTTCATAAAGGAGATGTAACGACTCGTCGCCATAATCAATTAAAGGTATGAAATTTTTCTCAGTTTGTAGAATAACTTCTAACTGTTGGAATTGGAATGTGAATATAAAATTAAATAGGACAAATTTAGTTACGAATTTTGGTTCTTGTTGCATACTTTTTGAAGCCCTATTTAATTTATAATTAATTTTTGAAGCTATTAGTAAATAATATTAAAATTATATTAAATTAAATAAATAAATTAACTTATTAAAAAATAAAATTAGGAAAATAAATCTCACAAAACCTTACACGATATTTCATGCGGCTTCCCCAACGTCGCTAGGTTTGTGACAACGGCGATTTCGGAGCGATTTAATCGGAATCCAGTCATCCAACGAACACTATGGAAGGGATTTAGCGATCGAAAAGTAACATAGGCTCCGGGGAACGAACTAGACCTTAATCATTGAAACCGCAAGCTTTTCATCGCTAGAAATTCCAAGGAGGGCTACAATTCGAAACTCAAAAGGGCTTAGCTTGAAGAATGTAAGATCTTATCACGGTTTAACCATCGATTTCTTGATTTCTTCGACATGCAACAAGAATTTTCTTTAGTTTCAAATTTTTCTGTTGCATGAATTATTTCAGATTCCCTCCAGTAAACTTGCTGCGTCGCTTCGCCCCAGGCCAATGGAAAAAGAAAAACAATCCAAGAAAAATCAAATAAAAATTTTTAAAAATAAAAAAATGGAAAAACTCTTGCAATAATTTTTGTAAGAAAAAATATAAAAAGAAATATGATAGCTTATTTTGTAACAATTTATTGCTAATAAAGAAAATTTGATATGCTCTTTTTATGCAGAGAAAAAATTGTCTTGAAAACGATAAACTAGGAAGGAAAAGTTTTTGTAGCAACAACAAGAAACTTATAAAGGTAAGTTTAATTCTAATATTCAATTGATGTTGATATATTTAACTATAAGAATTGATTAAGATATTTAAATTCTTTACAAAAAAAATGAAGAAAAAAATCAAAAAAGCATCTAGAACAAAGATAGGTGAATTTAATTATTTGTGATACAAGTATGCATGATTTGATTTTAAACAAGTATGTCATACATATGTTGTGTTAGTGTCCTCAATCAAATTCTCAATTTTAACAACCTTTGGCTTTGATACCATTCTTTTATGCCCAGCCCATCATAACAATAATATTACCTCCTAACCGGCGACAAATCAGAGTATACGAAGCTAATAATGAGGGCATAAACCACTGTGAACAGGGGTGACAAAATAAAGATACAATAATTTTACCTTGATAATAATTCTAATTTTTCATTACAGCAAATAAAATGCATACATATATATTCTGTTTTGTAAAATCATCAAAAACATGATACAAATAAAATCAATATGTACAAGATTATTCACACATCTCACATGTCATTCTATGCACCCACTTTATACAGATTTGTGATATGTCCTGTAATATAAGGATAAGCACAAAATACCCAGTAAGTGAATCGACAATAATAAATAGCAAATGTATGATAATATAATGTAATAGCATAATATTAACATAACATATAATGAATGCTAAACATATAAAAACATGAATAACATGTTATATATACATCAAATATATACACATCTTTATTCTTTTATTTCATATTACTTCTTTTTTTTTCTTTTATTTCTTCTCTTATTTTCATTTCTTTCGTTTTCTTTATAAGTGGAACCCAGATAATTATCATAAGATTGTACACCTATACCCCAATCATGTGTCATCTCATCATCTATAGACCTCTAACCATAAGCATAGCTGACCAGTCATAGCTATCACATATCATCTCCGTCCCCCATCCCTGTACTAAGTACAAGCGATATTAGAGGAGGTCTCTCTTGTCATCTCATCTCATCTCATAGCCCGATATCAAACCAGTGGGTGCGATGCCCAGCATTCTGTGTTAATGCTCATCACATCTCATATAATATTTTCTCTTTTTATTTTTCAATTTTCTCTTTTTATTTTTCAATTTTCTCTTTTTTTCAAACTTTATTTTTCTCAAATTTTTTTCTACAAGCCAGTGACGAAAACGACCTTGCATGCTTGCCGACGAGAACCCAAAACAATGCATGCAACGAAAAAATTTGAAACCAAAGGAAACTCTTGCTACATGCCAAAAAATCAAGAAATCAAAGGTCAAATCGTGACAAGATCTTACCTTCTTCAAGCTAATCCCTTTCGAGTTACAATTCGCATACCTCCTTGGAATTTTCAAAGACGAAAAGCCCGCAGTCTCAACAATTAAGGTCTCATTCGTTTGTTTGAGAATGCATTACTTTTCGATCGCCAAATCCCTTCCATGGTGGTCGTCTGATGACCGGATTCCCAGCAAATCGCCACGAAATCGACATTGTCGCAACCCCAGCCACGTCGGCGGAGCTGCGTCAAATATCGCATGCGTAAGGGTTCTCGGGATATTTATTTCCCCATTTTTTTTAATTAGTTAATTTATTTATTTATTTTAATATAATTTTAATATTATTTACTAATTACTTCAAATATTAATTACAAATTAACAAGGATTCCAAAACACAACAACCAAAATTCGTTGCTAAATTTATCTCATTCAACTTTATATTCACATTTCAATTCCAACAATTGGAAATTACTCTACAAACTGTGAAAAAACTTGTACCTTTAGATGATTACGACAATGAGTCGTTACATATGGCATCTCCATAAAAGCCATTATTTTGTCTGCATTAGCTACTGCTCTTCTGCTTGGCATCAAATGGCCTAAAAATTTTCAAAAGATGCATAAAAAGTATATTTTAATGGATTGAACTTCAAATTATACTTCCGTAATGTAACGGGCATTTTCGTCAAATCTCCATAATGCTAATCTACGCTTCGACACTTCATTGAGATGTCATCCATTTATGGTTTAACACCAAGTCCTCTTCAATGATGAAATCATAGAATATAGAATATGAAATTCATCACACTCACCCCCACAAAACTAAAATAAAAATTCTACTTATCAAGTCTACAAGAACATCAATTCTTGGCAACAAATAACAATCTTTCACAAAGGCTTGAATCAGTCCATAAAATCCACACATTCCCCATTTCCAATTACCCAACACAACTAAAATCACATTTCTTAATAAACTTGGATACTAAACTCCAATAAATTTAACATCATCTTTTTTCATCTATAATGCATATTTTCTTTCCTTAAAAAGGTTATGCTTTCTTTCCTGCATTCAACAAGATCTATAAGATACATTAAGATAATGTCCTGCAATTCTTCAACCAATTCCTAGCATATAAGGATTCCATGCAAAAAAAACAATATAATTAAAAGGTAATTTTTATCATATTATTCTTTTCTTTAATACTCAAGCAAGTGCTCACACTTATTCAATGTCCCAATTCATTTGTTAAAAGAATTTGAATGTTAGCTTCATAAGGTTGTAAAGATTTTTATTTTCATTTTCCTCAATTTAACTCAAATGGCAATCAAAACTTAGCATATATAGATAACACTTCCTAGATTATTTTAGTTCCCCTTTAATCACCAAAACTTCCCTGCCCTAGAAAAAAAATACCAAATCGATGTCCAAGGAAGGCACTATAAGGTTAAGGTGCTCAAACAATTGTGAAGGGAATCACATAATTTACCATGTTTTCTCATTTTTCAAAATTCAATGCAATGATATTATTCCTTCAAGGTCTAATCATTCATCAAAAGACCCAAGTATAAGTTCTTCTCTTACCACCATAATTTGAACAATAATTGTTCCAAGTACAATGACCACAAAGCTACCAATGTCGTCCAACATTCTTCATACTTCTAAGTTAGCAATAATTATAGTCTTCATTACACCTTCATTGTAATGACTATAATGGCTAAGAAGCTCTTCATGCACAACTGCCTATGCCCAATCCACACGAACGTCACATACTATTACTCATATTTAACAGACAAGCTTCCTCTAAGAACCTTCAAGCAACTTGATAGGCATACAAACCCAAGAGAGCAGGCCAACTATGTTGTCACTATCCAAATGGCATTATCCAAGGTTTAGGTGTTACATTACGAACAATCAAAAGTCTTCTCATCATTAATATTTCTTCTTAACATTGGTCAAAAGGGGTGAGAATTCTTCTAAATATCTGTAACGTCCTAATGTTCGAAAGTATTTTCAGGTATGAATTTTTTAACGTTATGTAAAATAAATTTTACAAAACTTGAAATTGAAATGTGGATATAAATTCGAAAAGAGCTAATTAAGCAACCAATTTTAGTTTTTGTCGAATAAATTTCAAAGCCCTCATTGAAGTTTAAATAATTCTTAAAAGTTATTAAAAAAAAAGAGAGAGAAATGAATTTTTAATAAGTTTTATTTATTTACTAATTTTGTTTGATAATTCGGATGATTTCCTGAAGGTTCTCTAACTCCCAATTGAGGGTTCCATGAAAAGGCGGCAACTTGGAGAGCGATGGGGTAGAAATCATGTCATTGGGGAAGCTGGAAGGCAGACAACGTCAGAGCAAGAGATATTGGACGACGAAGAGAATCAAGCTTTTGGTTTCCGCCATCGGGAAATCCAAAGAAAAATTCATCATGGCCGCAAATTCAAAGCACGGGAAGCTTAAGATCGAGAACGGTAAGGTTCCTCAATGTCTTCTTTTATTTTTTATCAAGAGAAAATTTCACCATTGGTTTCTTTCGTTTTTGTCGGCATGCAAGAAGAGTTCCTTTTCTTGCACAATACCCTACCCTGACGTGAACTAGTGAAAGAAAAAAAATAAAAAACAAACATAGCTGTTATGATTTGTTTTTAAGAAAATTAGCAAAGATGGTTATAGAAGCTTACTAATAGTAAGGAATTCTATATTTATTTGTGTCAAGTAACAAAAAAGACATGTTTCTTTCAATGAGAAGAGAAAAACTTCAACTAAGACAAATTTCATGACAATGTTAATTAATAATGTATTTAAATACAACTACCACAAGGGTTTCATTAGAAAATATTTTGATTTTCAATAAGTGAAAAACTAAAGCAATTAAGAAAGATTGTCGAACAGTGATAGAAATCAAAGGAAAGTATATAAGGTCGATAACTTAATATGACTTTTCCCTGAAAGCTTTCCTTCATTCAAAAAGGAGGCAAAAACAGCAAATGCATCGTCCCCTATGGAGGGTCAAAAAGGAAATTAGACAACAACAGCTTCAGGAGGGGCTTGGGGGGGCATTCCCCAACCCCAAGCAAAGTCGAATCGGCAAGCAGCACGCGCAACACAATCCGCAGGCGCGTTGCCGTCTCTCTGGATATGCGTGATAGTGAGCGCGTCAAGGCCCGAGCATACAAGATCGCCTTGGCAAAACCACCTCCCACGAGCACCTAGGAGAGGGTGGTGCGCACCTCCTGCATCGCAAGTGTTGAATCAGTTTGGATCTCAATGGCCCGAAACTCCGAGAGCGCGGTCCTCGCCAGTTCAAGAGCCTCAAGCATGGCATAAACTTCCATAGCCATACTCGCCTGAGAGAAAACTTTCCTCCCGATCACCAGCAAAGGCTTCCCCGTGTGATCCCTGACCACCAGACCAAGGCCCGCTATATCGTCACCAACAGCAGCGTCGCAGTTGATCTCAACCCATTCAGTAGGAGGGGGAACCCAGTTTTGGGCTACCATCAGTTCAGGTGAACTGAACAAGTTCCCGCAGGACATGGATGGGTGAGCTTTCCAGAACGGGATCTCAATCTGCAGCTTTCGCAAAATATTGCTATAGATAGGCGTTTCGTCGTTGTGCTTCTTTGCATTACAAAACTCCCAGATGTAGTACATCCCCGTAGCTAAGGTTGCTGCATGTAACACGCCGTCGTCGTCACACTGCATAGGCAACGCCAGATAATCAAGGAACCGCTGCATGAAAGACACCCCTTCACCCAGACCAGGACGGAGGCCAAGTGCAGTGACAGCCCCACGTAGCTGATAATTGCTCCACAACTCCTATGCACACGGACACTCCCACATTATATATTGCGGCGTCTCCACGGCATTACACCCCCATATGCAGTTGTTGCTTGCAACGAGTCTCCTGTGAGCCAGCCAGACTGCTGTGGGGAGATGGTCCCCCACCAGATGCCAAAGAAAGAAACGCACCCTGGGCAGAGCCTTCACTTTCTAGATCTTTTTGAGATGCTCAGTGTCCGCATTAAGGCTCCCCATGTAATCTCCAGTTCTTCCGCAACGTAGCTGCATGTAAATTTTCAAGTTGTTGACCCATGCCGATTCCGTATGGGTTTGCAGGAAGGTGTCGCGATTGTGGTTCTGAGCCCAGGGCAAACGCATTACGCGTTCATACAATAAGTCACTGGCCCAAGCTCGGACCCTGCCCTCATTCCAAATACCTATCTCAGCAATGCACTCACCCACGTGTTTTGGCCAGTCAACGTCCATGTTGATGAAGGTGGGCCACCAGCTGATTGGAAGCACACCGAGCCAGTTATCTTCCGCGAATAAGACGTCTTTACCGTCACCAATTCTCCATACAAAGTTGGCGAGAGCATACGGCATGGCTGCAATGACGAGTCTGCATGCATGGGAGGTTCCCCGCGGTGCCCTAACAAAACTTCTTGCTACACCGTATTTACTTCTCATTATCTGTACCCAGGAGTTTCCCTCGCGACCGATCAGTCTTCTACACTGCTTCATGGACAAGACCCGCTGCCAGATGAGCATGTCCAGAAGGCCAAGGCCACCCACTTCTTTAGGCAGAGTGACAGTATCCCAATTCGCATAATGCATCATTCTTGAGCTGCTTGCGCCGCACCATAGGAAGTTCCTGATCTTCTTCTCCACTGCGTCAATGGCACGCTTCAACATAACGTAGTGACTCAATAAGTGACTCGGGATGGCATTCAGGACACACTTGATCATAGCAACTCTCCCAGCAAGTGATAATAGCCAGATACGCCATTTCAAAATCTGCTCGTCGATCTTCTGGAGCATGAGGTTGACGTCCTCCTTCTTGATCACTTTCGCCGAGATGGGTACGCCAAGGTAGCAGAGGTTATCCCCCCGAGCCATTCGCAACTTCCTCGCAACCACCTTCCTCCTTTTAGTGCTCATGGCTTTATTGAAAAAGACCTTCGACTTCGTGAAGTTAACCCTCATCCCCGCAGCCTTGCCAAATTCCTGCATGGTCTTATTGACCGCTGCGCGCAGCAACGCGCGTTGCTGGCGCATACACTAGGATGTCATCTGCATACAGCAAGTGTGAGACTAGCGGTGCATTTCTTCCACACCGAAATCCAAGCAATGATCTCATTTCATATTCATGCATGATGATTGAGAGGTACTCCGTCGCAATTGTGAATAAATACGGCGAAAGCGGGCATCCCTGACGCAAGCCACGTTGCGCCACAATCCATGGTGGTCGAGTTCCATTGAGCAGAACCCCATACCTCAGATACATGATGCATGCTTCAATCCAATCGCACCAAATGCATTGGAAGCCCATGAGCTTCAGCACGTTCATCACAAAATCCCATCTCACAGTATCGTATGCCAGCTCAATATCCACTTTGATTGCCATGGGCCCTGCCCTTGTGGAGGATGAGTGCATGCGCGAGGCCATCTCCTGAGCTATGAAAATATTGTCCGCAATGCTTCTTCCCGGTACGAATGCCCCTTGCTCACTGGATATGATATTAGGAAGTAGCGGCTTAAGCCTCTCAACCAGGATCCTCGCAATTACCTTATAGATAACATTGCATAAGCTAATTGGCCGGAATTGTTCCGGCTTACAAGCACCTTGGATTTTTGCTATGAGGACAATGAGTGTGTCTTTCCAAGTCCTGGGCATTTGCTTCATGTCAAAGAAAGTGAGCACCGCACAGATTATATCATCATGTGTAATCTCCCAGAATCCTTGGATGAACTCGGCAGTGACCCCATCCAAGCCCAGTGCTTTATTCTTCCTGATGGTTCTGATAGTCGAGATGACCTCCTGCTCAGTCACTTTACTTTCCAACATGGTTGCCTGTGTGCTATTGATTCTGGCGTGCGGCACATGCTGCAGAGGAAGCACGCTGGTCACACCGCACCATTTCTTCTGAAAATAAGGTTCCACAATTGCACTTATGCTTTCATGCGTGGTCACCAAGCCGCCTAAGCCATCTTTCATCTAAGCAATGAAGTTATTACGCGTTCGCGCAGTACCAGCCGCGTGGAAGAAGCGAGTATTGCGGTCACCCAGCTAAGCCCAATGAATTTTTGCTCTTTGCCACCACCATCTCTCCTCTAGCGCACAGCCGCAGTGGAAGTCCAAGATCAGTTGCCCAAGGCGCTGATGTTCCTCAGCATTCAATCCTTCGTGCGACTCCTTAATTTGCAAACTGTTAATACTGAGCTCTAATTCCGCATTGCCACTTATGATGTCCCCCACTTCCGTCTTGCTCCACTTGCGCAGTGCCACAAGTGATCTATGGAACTTGATCGATAAGCCCTCCATTTGATTTCCCTTGGTCCACCTACTCCAAGCTTGGTGCACCACCCCAACTGCCTTCAGGAATTCCAGCCAGACGCTTTCAAATTGTATTCTGCGCTTGCTTTCCGGTTTGTGCCCGCCATCCATGTCGATGAGCAGTGGATAGTGGTCAAAGCCGATCTACGCCAGGTGCGTCACTAAGCAGCTAGAGAACACATGCATGCCCGTGATGTTCATTAGTGCCCTGTCCAACCTCTCCAGTATCCTTGCGCCACGCTCCTTTCCATTGCACCACATGAACTTATTTCCAACAAACATAAGGTCCACCAATTGAAGATCCTGTATCATGTCCGCGAATTCTTGTTGCCCGTTGCCATATTGGAATTTCCTTCCCCCCTCTTCTCGCCTTGCGACATTATAAGGTTAAAGTCGCTCGCAACTAAAAGGGGGCCAGCACTCACGGCTTCCTCCCTTAAGAAGTCCCACATCTCCCTTCGTTTGTGATTCTCCTTCGGGCCATAAACCACACAACACTTGAGTATGACTCCCCCTTTCATGCTAACCTCGACCGACACCACATGCATCGACGATCTTATGAGTTTAACGTCCAGCCGGCTCCTCCACAGAAGTACAATGCCTGCAGACTTCCCTGCCGAAGGTTGTATCACATAATTCCAGTCTCTGCCTAACAGCCAGTCGGCATCCCTTCTCGTGAAGCTTTGTGCTCTCGTCTCCACAAGGGTAAACACCTCAATTTTCCCTTCTCTCACAAATCTCTGCAAGTAGCTCCTCGACTTCTTCCCCCGAATGCCCCTAATGTTCCATACTGCGATTTTGGTCATTTAAGAGGTATTTGTTACACCACAACCAAAACATTTGCCTCAGCCTCCCCCCTTCAAGGGTCTTAACGAATGAGTCACCCATCAGAATATTCCAAGCGCACCATCGTGTCACGATGCCCAGCCACCCCATCATCAACGAATTGCAGCACCCCATAAATACAGGTACCTCCATGTCTCTCCGCCTATGGTAATTCATCGCACGCCACAGTCCCCACAGCGAGTTAGGATGTTTACTGCACTCCACGATGTGCAGTGAGGAGGAAATCCTCCTAGCTCTTACTATGATAGTTATCATCATAACGTGCGTTGACCTCCAGGGCCTGATCATTTTCCTGCATCGGCCCCTTCCCCTTAATGTCTATCACATGGGGGCAGCGTACTCTTCTGCTTGGATCCCTCCCCTTTATTAGAGAGATGCGTCTCTTTCGACCATTTCGGCCTCCTCCCCCATCAACCTTATTCGGTTCACTTTCCATCTTGTGTGCGCTCTGATACACCCGATTGCCTGAGACGTTCCTCCGTGCATTTGTGGCTTGTTTCCTTCGCCTTGGTTGCACCAACATCCACGGCCCAAGGTTCTCCTTTTTTGTACTCTCATCATCCAGCGTTGATTCTTTTCTCGCTGTATTATGGGGCGTCCCCTCACCCGTAGTGGTCTGACCAGCAGAGATTCCTACATCTGGGATCTACCCAGAGTATGCAGGCATCACAGCAGGTGTTACAAACTATATGAATTGATTTGAGATTAATTATAAATTTCTTATAAAAAATTAAATGGAAGAAGAAAGGATAAAACAATTGATAAATTATTAAGAACCAAAATAAATGAATTCAATTAATTATGATGAAAATAAATATGATTTATTTTTAATATGGCATTACATTCATGATGCATGATTGGTATATTTTGATGTTATAATATATAATATAAAAGAAAATAAAAGATAAACATATGACATGATGTGAGACAGATAACAGGATTAAATATCCTCTTAAAAATGAAAAAAATATCGAATAAAATTTTCCTAAACTTATCCCCATAATTCCATAATATTTTATGAACTCCGACAACAGATGTTGGGCATGAAAGGCACTAGTTTTATACTGAGCCATGGGATGGCATCAAAGACTTCCAATATCATTAGCACTTGTAGAGACAATGTACAAAGATGACATGTGATTGAAATGGATGACCAGCTATGATGTCTAAAAACAGAGGTATAGAGATAATGTGAAGAGATATCACAGATGAGATAAGATTAAAATATATAATACGATCATATAAAAAACATCTAGGCTCAATTAAAAAGGAAAAAATAAATGAAATGTCAAAAGAGAAATGAAAAAGCTAAGATATGCAACATAAAATATGATTTCACATTTAATACTATTGTTTTATCATACATTATTATTTATTCATATAAAATTTACTAACTGAACATTTTATGCTCATCTCCCTACTTACATTACAAGAAATGTCATAGATTCACACAAAAATATTCCTTAGAAAGATAAGTAAGATTTATAAATTTGATATCTTATACATATTGATGATGTTAAATCATCACTACAGCTCAACAAATTTAAGTAAAATTTTAAAAGGATCTTTAATAACCATTCTTCTAAATCTAAATTGGGAATTCTTTCACCTACATTTTAGTAACCCAATTAATTTTTGTATTAGTTAACTTATGAATTTAATTCAAAATTGCACTTATTATATTTTCATCAATGATGTCACTCAAGCAAATGTCATTGTGAGCTTAAAACTTAACTATTTAATCATGGCTCGCTGTCATACTAATAATAGTAATCAGATGATTTATTCTAGGTTGACAACAATACAATTGAATAATCTTGTTGTATTTGAAAAAAAAATGAGAAAGATTTAAATGATCACGAATCATAGAAAAAATAAGGTTCTAATCCCTTGATATGTTTCAAGAACAAAAGATTATTGAATCATTTAGCATCAAAGAAATCTAAAAAAAATGACTTTCTAAAGAAAATCAGAAAAAAGAATAATTGAGCAAATCAAGAAAAAGCAAACCTAACATGTGCGATACATGCTACAATAAAAGGAGCATGCATTTATGCGCCACAATAAGCCGTGTAGCAGAGCACACGCACGGTGTTGTCCACAAGAGCATGGAGCTCTTCATGCATGCAATTGATTGGTAGTGCAATAGACAAGCATGCACAGCACGCGTGCAAAACTACACATGCGACAGACTACGCACACATGGAACTATGCATAAAAAAACAACACTCACGTGAAACTACCAGTGCAACGAACCGGGCATGTAGATCTTTGCACATGAGATACATACCATATGTGGGCCAAAAGCAATGGGTGCTTGCATAGAGTGGGTGCCACAAGGACCGCATACCGCATTACAAGCATGCAATAGGTGTACCAACCCACCTTGAAATAGCTCATATAAAAAGTAAACAAAGTCATGTAAAAAGATCAAAATATCTTTTTTTATATCATTGCAACTAAGCACTTTAACCTCTTATTAAATGGAGAAAAAATTAAAAAAAAATTGACTTAAAGAATAAAAGAAAAGAAAAAATAATTTTTTTTTTTTTTATTTTATTCTTGAGTTTTGCATCTTCTTTATCATTCATATTTTCTTAATTTCTCTCGACCATCAAACCTTTTCTCCTATTGCTATAATTATGAAGAAAAAGTTATTATTGAATTTTGCAACAAGACATCTCATAGATAAATTAGATAGAAACAATTGTAATAGTGTTTTCACTAGCTCTCTACAAAAACATTAAAGATGTTGATGCAAAATTTAACCAAACATTACCAACAGTTTGATCATAAACATGGAAAGAAAGTCAATTTGCACAAATAATAACAATTATAACAAGAAGCATAGCATTCTACAACATAAATTTATTGTGGAAAAACCCATAAAAACTAGTTAAAAACCCCATTGATTGTGAGCTTGAAATATGCACTATTTTGAATTGAACTAAAATGTGGTATGGCAAACATAAAACATATTTCACCTCTTCCAAAAAGATAGAATTCACATTTTAAGAGTCTCTATCTTTATATATTTTTTAAATACTTTTCTTTTTCTTTTCACGTACCTCATATTTTTCCCCTTTATAGGTGTCATCAATCTCATAAATGTGATATGTTGTAAAGCATTGTCTTTCAAGAAACCTAATTGTAATGATAAGAATAAATTTACTTTAGACTCTTTAGGATTGTACTTTTTCTATACCTAAAACAAATATTATTTTGAAAATCCTATACAACAAAATCCAATGGCTTAATCATTTATTAATATTTTTGACTATTAACTAAGTAGATTGTATTCATTTTTATAAGACGTTACAGAAAGCTTCAAAAATCAACCTTCTTTAATTTCAATAACCTAGTTAGCTTTTGCATTTGATCCAAAATTGCAAAGATTATATCTTCATCAATGATGTCACTCGACAGAATGTCATTACAATTCTAAAATTTAGCTAACTAATCGTCAAATTTATAAGTGTTTCTAATAGCTCTCTACAAGGGTACCAAAGATGTTGATGCAAATTATACCAAAGGCTGCCAAGTGTATGATCGCAAGCCTATTGCAAATAATAATAACTAGAATGAGTAAGAAGTGCAGCTTTCTAAGACACAAATTTATTGTGGAAAAACCATTAAAAAGAGTTTAAAAAACTCCATTGATTGTGAACCTAAAATCTTCATTATTTTGCATTGAACTACAACATGGTATAACAAGAATAGAACACTTTTCTTCTCTTTCCAAAAGTTAGAAATCACTTTTTAAGAGTATTTACCTTTCTATCTTTTAAGCATAACCATTCCTTTTTTTGCCTTCTTTTCCCCTTTTATAGTTGCCATCTGTCTCAATAATGAGGTATGTTGGTTAAGCATTGTCTTCCAAGAAACCTAGTTGTATTGATAAGAGTTAGTTTACTTCTAGCTCTTTGGGTTTTGGCTACTTCTATATCTTTATAAAAGAATATTTTGAAGATTTTACACACCAAAATCTTGAGAGTTAATCATTTATTAATATTTTTTAATTTTTGGCCAAGTTCATTGTATTCTTTATCAAAACTTTTAAGTAAGACTTTACAAGGATCTTCGAAAATCATCATTCTTCTTTATCTGAATTGGGATTGGTCTGACATACATTTGAGCGACAAAGTCATAGTTTATGCTTTAGTCCTTAATGCTATAATCTGTTCCCTCTGACACCTAGCATCATCTTAGCTTCTTGATCTCCTGTGGGTGTGCAAGTTCAAGAATTTATGTCATTTTTGCTTCCCGGCTGAGGGATGGACAACTATCACAAGAACGAGATCTCCACTGGTCTTAGGAAATTCCCTAGCATTTGCAAAGAAAAAGCCTAGTTTCTGTCTAATACAACTCCAAAGATTTATTTTAGCATCGTTAGAAGCGCATTTGGTCACTCAGGATGAAACATGCATATAAGGGGAAGCCAGGAGAATGATTTCAACTGCATTAAAGCATGAGTTTAAAGACTCACAGGTAGATTAAAATCTCTCTTCCTGATCAAAAGGTATGAATCAGAGCTCAAAAATGGAACTTCAAGGAAAATCAAAGCATTATTAACCTTTAGGAGCCTCGAAGACTCAAAATCCTCCTCCTCCGCCTTTTGTGCCATGGACGACGACGAAGACAACGACGCATCGTTGGTCGAACTAACATAAGAATTCGATTCCGCGTTCTTGGCCTTAAAATGGCCTGCTCGAAACGGCCTACAAGCGACAGAGTGCTTGCCACAGCTTGGATAACCACCATGGAACGAGGCAGTTAAAGGAAGGAAGAGAGGAGATGCTTTGGGGAAGAGAGATGTTTTGAAGAAGCGAGTCAGACGAGGTTTTGCTGTTGGACTAAACCCTAAAGACGCAGCCATCGTAGCCTCCATTTCCTACTCTCGTCTACACCTCCACCTCCACAAGAGGAGTAATATGACTGGCGGCCGCGCTATCTTCCTTACTGCCGAATCTGTTGTTATCTGATGGAAATAGAGCTTCCGAACTCGGTTTCGCTTTACGTATAATTTGCCGAGTTTTTTAAGTTAAAAAACAAATTAAAAAAAAAGGATTTTAAAAAACTTATATTAATTAAAATAATATTTTCTCTTTTTTTAATTTGAAAAAAAAAACTTTTTGAAAACTAAATTGAAAAGATTTTTAAAATGTTTTCAAGACTCAATTAGATTTTAAAAAATAATTTCTTATCTTTTAAAAATAATATTAAAAAAAGTTTATCACATAACAAATTATTCTGTTGAAAGTTTATTTAGAATATATGTATAAAATATATTCATTTTTAATAACACTTAAAAATAATATTTTCAAGTTTTATTTTATTAATTAATTTTGAATTTGTTTATTGGCAAATTTTATAATTGGAAATAACTTTTAAAAATATTTTATGCTAGAAAAGTAAAAAACCAAAAGTCATAAATTTGCCTGATAAACATTTTATGTTTTTAAAATTAAAACAAAATTTATAAAAATGTTACATCTCCATGTTTGTGTGCGAAATATACAGGTTGATGAGTTCAAAACGTGTCGTTGATATATAATTATTTTTGTATTTTTTTAAAAGGTAAAATAAAAGGTCAACAATTCTAAGTATGATAAATAATTAATGAATTTTATTTTTTTTAATTCAAACAAAAATAAGAAAAGCTTTAAAACAAATAAAAATCTAATCCTATTTTTATTTTGTTAATTGTGTTAGAGAACACGACTTAAATTTGATGGAATCAAAATATAAGAAACACAATGATATTTAATAAAATAAGCTCTAAATATATTAAAAATAAACTTATCATTAATGTTTTTGGAATAAGAGTAAAAATCTCCGAGTGATTTTAGAAAGTTAGAATGTAGAGTGGTCCAAACCACTAACTAAATGAAGGTTTAAACTTATAGAGATTTATAAGATTACAATATAATCTTATAATATAATAACATTTATTACTTTTTATTAAATATTATATTAAAATTAAAATTAATTTATAGATATGAAATTATTTTTTGATGTTGAAAAAATAAAAACAAAAATGTTGAAAAATGAGAACAATTTATGAATTTTATATAAACAAAAATTAACGATTGGTTAAAGCAAATCTATCGCCTATGTTTGAAAGATGGTCACTCAAACATCATTGCATTCCGAAAGATGCCTTTGTTTGCTTGCATAATCCTTGTGTTTTAATGTTGAAGAGATTTTCATTAACTGTTTCTATCTATTTCTTAAATAATTTTACCCTCGTTATAATTTTATTTGGTTGGAATAATAATTTCATATCCATCAAGTACTAATAATATTTATTTATTTTTTTAATAAAAAATTCAAAATTTGATCAAAAGTTTCAAATGCATTATCTTTTTTTTTCATTAATATTTTCTATTACATTATATCATCGTTGTGTTTAAATGATATTTTTCAACAACATATTTTAATGTAATATTCTAACTTTATTAAAGACATAAAAATTTGCTTATTAAATGCTAGTTGTTGATTAATCACATATCTAACATTAGTAATATCAGCTTATGATTCTCAATGCTGATATCTCGAGTCTATAATTAAAATATTAGTCTATCAAACCCAAATCTTTGATATTAAATTTTAATAGTCAATTTGTCAAGGTCAATTTGAAACCAATTTGACCATGTTACTCTTCAACAACGTAGATGTTAGTTTTTTAAATAATCATTTCATATGTGGGACTTGTATTAATTAGTTCAAGTTATAATAGCAATAACAAACTTAATTATATTATTAACTCTAAAAAACGTATATCTAATAATTATAATTAATTTGATCATATCAATAACATATATATATATATATATATATATATATATATATATATATATATATATATATATATATATATATATATATATATATATATATATATATATATATATATATATATATATATATATATATATATCTTAAACAATAAAATCATTATAATTGAATAACAAAACAATAATTATAATTTCTCATTAAATTATCAAACAAATCTTATTTATGTAAACATCAAACTAATAATCTGTCTAAGACTCATGTACTAATTAACTGTCATCTCTTTTATAAGTCTAAAATAATATCAAATTATTAAATCATAAGGCTTATTATCAATTTTTTTTTCATAAATATTTTTGTAATAATATTTTGATTTTTTTCACTTATGATATTTCTCGTATTCTTTTTTTTAGATTTCTCACATATTTTTTCAACAACTCAAATTAATTTTTGTAAAAATATTATATTTTTATATAATTAATATTATTAAATTGTTAGGAGAGGAATTAAACTTTTGTAGGTAATGTTGCCCGTAAACGAAATAACGTACGCCTTAGTTCAGGTTTCATCTCTTTTTAGATGGTACGGGAAAACTAAAGGAGAAGCAGAGAACAGGGAGTGAAGGCAAGAATCCAAACTCTTCACCCGCAAAACCAACGAAGAAGACAGCACTCCCCGTCCCCATTGCCAAAATGCGACGCAGTAACGGATAACCCTATAGTGCTCCATCTTTCTTCGACCTCTAAAGTTCCACGGAGCGACCGTCAACCGTCTCCGATGACGGATCCCTGCGGCAGTCGCCGTTCGACCGCCTCACCACGACGGAGGAACTCTGGACTTCGGGCGGCGTGGTGCTGCTCCTTCACTGCCTTCCCGCCGAGTCCCGACTGTCGCCCTTCCTCCCGAACCCTACACAAGCAACAGTCGTCGCAGACGGCGGTGGCTCCTTCTAAACCTCCTTCCGTTGTCAACTCGTTGCACAGCTCTCCTTCCCCGAGTAGCAAGATTGGCCTTGGGATCATAGACCCCCGGAGGATCCTTTCCCCTGGCCGGGTTTCCCCCATTGACTCCGATGCCAGCGTTGGTCCGCTTCCGGAGAACGCTGGTTCCGTGTCAAAGGTCTCCATTGATGAAGATAATATCCAAGATCCACAGTCGCGGGGTGGAAAACCCTCGAGTTCCGCGGCTGAGTTGGCCTCCGGGCTCTGTGATGGGGAGAAGGGCTTTGATTTGATGCTCAAAGTGACCGATGGGCTAGGAAGGAGCTTGGTAATGGAGATGGATTCAGAGATCTTGTGCGCCAATAGCTCTTATTTAGCTGGGATGGTTTTGAGGTCTCGAAGAAAGGTGTCCGATGCTCTTAAAGATGTTTGGGAGGTAGAGGTCGAGGGCGTGGATAATTTGCGCGTGTTTAGGGAGACTATTGAGATGATGTACGAGAGGGATGATATGAATTGGCTTGTGAACGCAGGGGTATCACGCGCGATAGACGTGCTTGAGGTGAGATTACTTCTCCTTGAAGCTCAAATTGCAAGTTATCCCGGAAAATAGGAATGAACTATTGCATTTTTTTTCCTAGTTTTTTTAGTACAATAATGGTTCCCTTCAACATTGCTGCTGAAAACGGTGATTAAAAACTGTAGAGTAAGATGCAAATTTAACAATTCGGTTCTCAGTAGTTGTTTGATCACCAGTCCTTTAATTAGTGTGACTTATCCAACTTTGTAGTAGAGATTATTGAGGACAAGCATGTGTCATCTTGAATAATATTTGTTTGAACTTGGTAGAGTTTAATGATATCGGAGGTATAGTCTTCTTACTTTATTGTTGTGTTGCTTTATTGGAATTTATCAATGCTGGCTTGAGCTCCAATCTTTTGTTGAAGGACAATTCAAAAGTTTTTCTAACAAACAGAATGTGAAGACCATGTATTTTCTTTCACTTTATATTTTTGTAATATATATTCTTCTTAGAAATACTTGCATGTTTGAACACCTCTCCTTCCTTTTTGTGGGGATTTTAGCTATGAATGGAGAGACAAATACATGTTGGCTGTAATTAGAATTGATCCCCCAGAAGTTGGACGGAGTTTATCTAAGCTAAGCTGCTACCACTTGGCATGTTATACCATGTGGCTTAGTTATTTTTTTGGAACTTTACATCATACCTTGGTAATAATGCTAACCGTGAGTGTCAACTCTAGTTAATGTATAAAGTTCATACCTAAGCCTGCTCGAATACATTGTGAAGGCATTGGCTTATTACACTGGTTTAAATGCATGGAATTGAAATGGAGCAAAAATATGGAAAAATTAGAGGGTTTGGACAAATACTTCTTACACTCAAGAATGTTTTTAGAATCATCTTTAAGAAATAAGGATCACATGGCAATGGTCATATGTTGCAAGGTCCAATAGAATGATGTTTAACATCTTTGGGAATTTCCACCCAGAATAAGGAGTAAAAGTACACATGAGGTTGTATTGTTATGTTAACTTGTCCTAAAAAATTTGAATTGAGTTAGATCAACCAAACTATTATTAAACAATATGTCATATTATGAAGCTTTACTATTGTTAATTTCTTCTTACCCTGACTTGGTATTAATGCTAACTATAGGTGTTTACTAAGATTAGTTGACCAAGTTCACATCACTCTACTTAAATGTATATTGAAACTACCAATTTGTTATTCAGGTTAAATGCGTTAACCTGAAGTCAAGCAAAACTCTAGGATGTTGTGAGACTAACACTTGATGGTCTCAATATAAGCGGTTTAAGTCAAAAGCTTTGGCAGATTGGTTAGAATTATAATTTTGTATATTAATAACATGATATATAGAATATGAAATGTGAAAATTCTACATTTTTAGCCAACAATCTCTTGCTTGCATAAGAATTCATTCACACTTCTAATATTATCTAGTGCCACTTGATCACGTAGAATATTCTGTAAGTAGTCCATTCTTAATTTACTCAATCATTATCGAATTGACAAGACTTATGGGTGCACCACACTACATTAACCATTTAACTTTAATTGAACTTGATTATGATACTATTTTTTGGCAAAGTAACCCATTTGGGCCTAGGTCAGACTCATTATACATGTGGATGGATGCATCAATAAATCCAAAAGCTTTAGTTGATAAAAATGTTCACTATGTCAATATCACAACTTGTTATTCACATTTCATGTCAAGCATTTTCCATATGTGCCCACATGGTTACTTTCCTTTGTGAAGTATCAAACATGAAATAGTCAATGGAAGGAATGGAAGAATCCTGCCACTTGAAAACATGACTAGAACTGCCATAGAACCGAGTAGCTCGTCATTGACCAAGCTGCAAGATATCATGACCTGTCTTTATGTTTCATGTAGATGCCAAAGATATTCTAGGTGGAAGAATCTTTAATGAGTAAGAGACCCTATTAGTGTTACAAATGAATTGGTTGGTCTTGTCTCCGTTGTTACGACAATGGTCAAACTGTTTTTTCTAATCTCACGAAGAAGAGGACTTTGTAATGCTGGGGGATACCATTTTGGGTAAAATGAGAATACCACCCTCCTTAACCAAAAACCTTATTTTGGTCGGTTCTTTCTGGGATTATTTGCTTGAGTTAAAATTCATTACCATAATGCTGCTGTCAAGGCAAAGTGTCTCAATGCTTAATGATGTTACTGTTCTTCCTAACTTGGAGTTATTTTCTCTTAGAGCATTCTTATTGGATTGCATATTTTTCAATTGCTGCTACATTTCATGATGTTACATTAATTCAAATTTCGAATGCAGCATTAGTCTAGAGATTCTAGTCTTTGGTTTTTGTTCAAACTTGAGCTATGCATGCCCTGTCCTTCAGTAAAAATGCTCACAACCATCTTTAGGTTATTGCATGTGTGAGATTTCCAATCATCATGCTTCTTGAAATTGATGCTAGCCTTTGTGCACTTCTGTTTAGGTACAACGTGAAAAAAAAGCTTGCAGATTTTAGGTGTTTGTGGTTTTTGTTTGGTATAGTAAACTATCACTTTCCTTCTTGCAAAATGATAATACATGTTTTTTTTGTGAAACATTGTTGTGTTCATGATTGGTTTGCCAAAGCCTACCCCTAGTTTAACTTTATCCATTTGCCAATGCTGTAAACAACGAAGAATTCCAGAGATGGGCATGGTTTTTTCCCTGACTTACAAGCACACATGCGTTTTCTTTATCAAGCGGATGCTAAGTTCAAGATTTTCTGAAGCTTTGGTTCAAGAACCTTCAAATTGTTAATTTGCTAACTCGAAATTTTAGATTTATTTTACCTCTTAAAACTAAATTTCCATTCCTTTTTTACTTTTATAATCCAAGATTGACATCTTATTGTAGGTATCAGCCTCTATCATGTTTGACAGAGGCACGATGTCTTGCTTGAGGTACTTAGAGGCCGTTCCATGGAATGAGCACGAGGAAGAGAAGTTAAAAGGTCTTTTTTCAAGATGTTCTTTTGATGAGTCAGTAGCCGAAGTAGTTCTTGCAAGGTTACACCCACAAGGTTCCAATTCCTCGGAAGAACTAGCCGTCCAATTGATAAGATCAGTAGCTAATGGTACCAATGTTAATGCAAGGAAGGAGCTTCAGGCTCTAGTGAATGGCCTCTTGTCCGAAAGCTCAATCTATCGCAAGGAACATGCCGGCCTTAACAAGGAGAGTTTGTATGGCGTCTGCTGTGCTTGTATGAACTCTTTGTTGGAGCTCTTCAAAGAAGCCTCAAGTACTCCTCCTGATGTGCTTGTTATATCAATGCCAAAAGAAAAGAAGCCATTGATCGAGCGAGTCTCCAGACAAGTTGAAAACCTCAACTGGTTGCTGGAGATTCTGCTCGACAAACAGATGGCGGAGGACTTAGTTTATTTGTGGGCAACCCAGGACGAGCTGATCAGGCTTCACGAGAGGACATCGCCGATGATTAGGTACGAGCTAAGCAGGATATCTGCTTGTGTTTTCATTGCACTCGGGAAGGGAAAGCTCCATTGTTGCGCAGATATGAGGCACGCTGTTCTTCACGGATGGTTCAGGCCAATGCTGATGGACTTTGGCTGGTTACAGCGTTGCTCCAAGGGGATGGACATGAGATCATTGGAGGAAGGCCTTGGACAAGCCATCCTCACACTTCCTCTGAAACAGCAACAGAACTTCTTTGTAGAGTGGTTCCAGTTTTTTGGTACACAGGGTAACGAGTGCCCTAACTTGAGCAAGGCCTTCCAGGTCTGGTGGCGAAGATCATTCGTAAAAAGCATGGAGGCCTCCGGCAAAAACCCAACAGCTTCTCAGGTATAGATAAATCTTCTAGTAGGGTAGTGTTGTTTGTTGCTCACATTTGCTTACAACCCATTTGTTTTGAGTGCTTTAGAAGCCCAGGCATGTCTAGAGTTTCAGCTACTGTAGTTGATATTGTTGTCATGATCGTACCTTGTTTGCTTTGATTAGTAGTTCGTTGTTCCATCTATGAAATATCTGCATGATTGTTGTCTCGTCTAAATCCAAACTTTAAGCTTTTTAGTGTTCCCCAGCATGGTGTTTTTGATGTATGAGAAGTGGGCCTAAACTACCGAGTTTTTAGACTTCTTCTTTTGAAACGAAGGAAGCAACATCTCTTTTTGAAGACAGACGTGATTGGAAACGTCTTCTACGCCTAATTTGGCTTGGATATTGCCGGCAAAAAGAGATATCGATGTCCGGCTTCTTGGAAACTGCAGTGGTCATTGTTTGGCTGATGTTTTTGTTCCTCTCGTTGTGTCTTCGTCTCCCCTTCGTGCACGCCAAGTGTTTGTTGTTATTCCTGAACCGGAGAAAGACGCACACAGCTTGACGCTCTCGGTCCCATGTCAAGCCAAGATGTGGTGGGCAATGCCATGGGGAAAGCACGTTGCTGTTTTTTAAGGTATGGCTGATGCTCAAACGTCGGTGATGTGAAGAAAGCACAGCAGACGAGAATGGAAGCCCATTATTGACTTGTGTGTGAAAGGCTGTACTACATAAGAAGATGTGTAAGTGACGGGAGGAATGCGATGAGATGCGAGTAAATTGAACAAATTAAAATTTATTTTTTAATTTTACATGCCAATTGTTTGCTCAATTATTACAATTGAAAATAAAAAATAAATAAATAATTTTTCAAACAACTAAGTTGAACGCACATCATTCTGTTATTCTAACAAGAACACAACAACCTTTGGACCTGGATTTGTTAGTAAACAATCTTTTTTCTCGTGAACACTTTCATTTGTTTTGAGGTTGCTTTCAAAGGACAACAAACCAAATGGGATTGAAATTGAGCATAATATATTCTTTTCTAGTTTAATCTTAGACGTAGGAGACATTATTTTTATTATATATTAATATTTTAATATAAGATTAATTTATATTTTTTTATATAAGATATTTATTTATATTATTTATTATTATGTAAAATTTTAATTATTTAGATATTATATCATTTTAATAATGGCAAAATCTCTATCATGATTTCAATTGAGTGTTTATTTCATACTCTAATTACTCAACTTAAATGGCTAAAGTCCCACGACTGTCACTCTAATCAAACTAATGACGACTATTGACAGCATCAAATGCTGTTTATACCAAAAGCTATGCAATCCATCAAAGAAAATTAAGTAAGGTTAATTATGAAATAATGCAACAAAAACTTGCATTACATATAAATTACGTGAATCACTTGAATAAAAACTCTCTTCTATATTACCTTTTTAGGCGACATTCTTCAATCAAAATATCAAATTTTATCAAATATATGTTTATATGATTACTATCAATCTAAAAACTTAAATTTGTGTATATGAATTACTTTAATTATATATTAATGCATTAATATAAAATCAATTTAAAAAAAAATACACACACACATACACACGAATATTGTTTGATATTTTATAAAAGAATTTTGTCAAATAACATAATTTTCTTCACCACTTTTGCAAACAATTCATAGTTTATTTTCCTATCTTCACCAAATCAATTTAATGTCATCTATGAAGATATAGAAGAATTATCACGTTTGACAATCTATTCAAAATTGTTCTAATTTTTTTATTAATTAAATAGAAACATTCATTGAAAGGGGGTGAAAAAAATGAAACATGTATAATTTGCTAAGCAATTTCTTGGTGAACCTAATTGAAAATTACATTATTGATCTTTCATCTAATAAAAAAAAATCAATGATGAAGGCTTTAATAAAAAAAATTATGTATTTAATAATAATAAAACTAAGTTCATTAACGTGAAACAATAAAACACCATTCTTTCAAAAAAGTTAACTTGTTTAACTCCAACTTAGGAATCAAAATATTATGAACAACAACTATAATTTAAGCTTGCGAATGAAGGAATTTAATTATAGTTACATTTATTACAAATACAAAAAGGAATGGGTTTAGAGAACTTTGAAGGCAATTGATAACTAAAATTTTTTTCCTATTTTAGAAAATTCTCTTTTATGTTATAATCTATATGATATATTCTCTTCTTTCTGGTTATAATATTCAACATGGGATGTCTTAAAGCTTTTTCCCTATATAGTAAAGTTCATCATCATCATTGCATCTTGAAGTTTTATTCATAAACCAAATTGTTTCAGGGTCCCCTTTTTACTTTGTCAATATTCTTTTATTTCCATTACATGATTTCTTTTCTCATGATAGTCATTATATATAAAAGGTATGTACATTTTTTATATTAAATCATACATAAATGATTTTGTTTTCTTAAAATTAGATATAATGAAAGATTTTTAATTCAAAAAAGGCATATACATTATTACTACCTAATGTTGGTCATCTTTTTAAATTAGGCTCCTTTCAAAGCATTGTTTTTAAACTAGATTCTTCATATAAATGTTAATCAAATGCTAATCTAATCATGTTTTGAAACTTATCTTTTCAATCTAAAAGTAAAAAATAATTTGAAAAAAAAACAAAAAACAATTTCATTATTTTGAAAATAATATTAAAATAATTTATTCAAGTCATTTTACATATCTATCAAATAAATAACTCTTAGACAATACTTACAAATAACATTTTAAAGTTTTTTTTAATTAATTTGATATTTAATAATACCAACTTGTGTGCTAACTAGAGACTATAGTTAAGGTGGGTAATGTTTAACGAAGGAGAAGTTAGCAAGAAACGTTTGATTTGAAAGCTCTCCAAACTCCCCATTCGAGCTATTTGGAAGCTTCTCACTTGGATCGTGAAGGCATGAGTTAATAATTGGTGATGGCCTCTCTATAGCTTTCCCAAATCTTCCATCAAGGTACATTGAACCCACACTTGAATGTTCTAAAGTTGTCAAATATAAAGTTGAGATACCCAATAGGTGTGTAAAGAATAAAGGTTCCACCATGCCTATAAAGCTTTGCTTATGTTTATTTTTTATTTGAAAAGCATTAAAGGTTATACCATGGGAAAGGAATGTTTGTGTCTGATTATAAAAGTTGATAATATACTCCAACAACAATAAAATCAAGTATTGTTATATTGTTGTTATAATTTAAGATAAAAGAAGTTCATGTTTTCATCAGACACATAGGGTTAACATATCTGATCAAATATTATACATGTTAATGTGATTAGTAATATATCGCATAATTATTATGTTGATTATAATATATATATAATATTTTAAAATTTCTAATAAAAATTTGATTCTTAACATATTTGAATGATATGTAAAAAAAATATGTGTATACTCTTTGTTGAAGAATTAAGTTAATGTCTTGACAGACATAGGGTTAACATATCTCATCAAGTATGATGCATGTTAATATGATTAGTAATATATTACATAATTATTATGTTGGTTGTAACATGTATAAAAAATATAAAATTTTTAATAAAATTTTGATTTCGAGCATGCTAGAGTGATATGTAATGTATATATATATATATATATATATACTTATATCATTGTTTAATTGATTATATATAATATTACACTATGTCATACCTAACATCTTATGAAGTATGATTATCTCATCATCTACCGTGATGTGAACATATTTTATCCCATGATATTTATCATGTAACAACATATAAGAATAACTTGGACCAAGGTAGACTTGATCACACAAAAGAACGATGGTTCACTTCAATTAATTTTTTACATCTCATAATACCAAAATATTTGAGTCTTTCAATTATATATTTTCATTTCTCCTTTATTATATATTTCATAACATTTCTATTTCAATTCACATATCAATCATTTTTATTTTACAATATTATAATATAAAATCAATAAAATCATCATGCTAAAAAGATAATACAATAATGAAAACACTAATTTTTTTTAGCTCATGATACAACATATAAAACTTCATACCAAACAATAAACATAAACACATAACAATAGAATTTCATAAACTTTTTTTCTCTCGTATCCTCTTTTTGGTTAAAACATGTTGTCGCTATCGCTATTCAAGTCTTTCTCAATACATCGACATCAATGGATCGTGATCTCTTATTCTTATATCTTTTGTTATTCTTCATTTATTCCCTAGAGTATAATACTAAGAATGATCAATAAGATATTTTTTTAATAAAAATAAATAAATTTTGAGTAAAAAGGATTTATTAAAATTTCAATATTATATATTAAAAGAATTAAATGATGAAGACGAAAAGATAGGCAACGTTTCTTTCACCTCTTCATGGTGCGGTGTCTCTTTTCTGCCATCGAATGGATAACTCTGGATTGGAATAAAAATCTCGCCAAGTGGAAGCAAAGAAAAGTGGAGCTTTCCATGGCGGAGCCGCTCGTTGTTGCTTGGTTCACAATTAGGGTTATCCGCGCACGTGATTCTTCACAACAGGAAATGATTCATCCCACCTAAAGATCTCCACCCGATCCTTGATGAAGACGACGTTGCTGTCCAAATGATGCGTCGGTTTCTTTAAAACCTTTGCTTCGATATGCAAACTTTAATTTTTATTATCTCATAGAGGCGTCTTGTTTTTAGGTCAAAATTAATGTCATTATCCATGATAAATATATATTTCATAGTAGTGTCACTAAACATGACATTGATTGAAAGATGAATATATTTGAAAATATTATCAAAGCAATTGTTTGTTTAAATGGAGAAATCTTAATTGAAATGAATGTGTGATAAGAAAATTTGAAGAAATGAGTTCAAGAATTATTAGAGTTTCTATGTCTAAAATGTCAAAATATGATTGAAGATATATATCTCAAAAATTAGAAACTTATAATAAGTGGTAGTGCTCTATGTTTTAGTTTGGAACTTGTTTGATTGAGGAGTAGATGTGTTGATCATCTAATGACAGAGAGGGTGTATGACAAAGATCAAGAATGCTACATAATACAACTTTAATTAATCTTGTCGAATAATTAAACTATTACTTTATTGTTTGATAAAAATTTAATGAAAAAATATCATCATAATGGGATATATTTCTTTTCATCAATGGCAATTTCATTTGTTTTTAGTTTTTTTTTTTTTGAAATTATGATATAAAATTATATCAAAAGTGGCAAAAGTCATACAAGAAACCACAAGTAGGATCCTCAAGGGGGATCAAATATGAAGTCAGACAGTATGAGTTTGAGTAGGGGCATGGGGATGAAATCCCTAGGATCCCAAACGAACTCATTGCAGCACGAGCAACCCAGCTAGTAGGCGCGTTTCCCTCTCTATGAATATGGGAGAATCGAACTGCCTCCAGAGGGTGTCAGCAAAAAAGCCATCCTCAGGAGGGTGGGATATCATCTCACGAACCACCTGGAGCGCCGTCACCTACTCAGTCTAAATTTCCACAGCCCGGTGAAGTGGAAGGGAACCCTTAAGCAAGTTAAGAGCCATGAGCATAGCCTGGACCTCCATCATATCAGCGGCCTAGGAGAACACCCTCTTGCTGGCCACCAAGAGTGGCCTTCTCATGCAATCTTTGACAACCATGCCAAGACCGACAATGGAATCACCAACCGCAGCATTGCAATTAACTTTTATCCATCCTGTTAGGGGGGGAGCCAACCATGCGTTACAAGCAAGTCCGAAGAGTTGCCAAGATTCCCGTTGGATAGGGATGAGTAGAAGAGATGCCGATATAATGCAGTGTTCACCTCTATCTTGATCGTCCGAAGCAACGAGTACGGCAGAGGCATCGGGTTGTTGTGCCTAATCGCATTCCTCCTTGCCCAAATATAATACATGGTGGTGGCTAACGTGGCAACATGCCTCGCACCATCACCACGACGTGCAGTCGGCGAGCCCACGAACTGGAGGAGTCGGTCGGTAAACAGTAATCCGACACCCGCACCCGTGGATCGACCCAGCACAGTCAAAGCCCCACAAACCTGGTGGTCAACCCAGAGATCCTGGGCACGCGGGCAGTCCCAGAACATGTGTTGCAGGGACTCCTCCGCCGCGCAACCCAGCTGGTAGTTGTAATTCCAGATTAAGCCTCTACGGGCCAGCCACGTCGCCGTAGGAAGGAACTCGTCGGCAACCCTCCACAAGAACATGCGCACCCTCGGCATCGCTTTGATCTTCCAGATGCTCCTCATCACATCAGCGAGACGCCGGCCACCACGCCTGACGAAAGTCTCAGCACTGCAAACTATATGCGTGTAAATCCGACCAATATCGTCCCTCGACGTCTCGATGTGCATATGGAGCAGCACTTCCTGGGCAGACATCCGAGCTCTCAGACTGTTTATGAGCTCCTCGTCCGCCCAATTATGGATGACATCCACGTCTCAATCCCCAGCAGCCGTGATACAGTCAGCAACACTAGCCGGCCAGTGGGTGTGCATATCGACGAAAGTCGGCCAGCAGCTGAGTGGAAGGACGCCCAGCCAGTTGTCCTCTGCAAAACGCACCGTCCGCCCATCGTCGATGCGCCAGGTGAAGATCGAAATTGCCACAAGCATTGCCGTCAGCACCATTTTGCACACAGAAGAGGCGTTCTTGGGAGCTTTCATTAGTGGATTACTCACTGTATATTTGAAAGTATTATCAAAGCAATTGTTTGTTTAAATGGAGAAATCTTAATTGAAATGAATGTGTGATAAGAAATTTTGAAGAAATGAGTTTAAGAATTATTAGAGTTTCTATGTCTAAAATGTTAAAATATGATTGAAGATATATATCTCAAAAATTATAAATTTATAATAAGTGGTCTATTTTTTAGTTTGGAACATGTTTGATTGAGGAGTAGATGTGTTGATCATCTAATGATGGAGAGAGTGTACTATCAAGATCAAGGAGATTACATAATACAACTTTAATTAATCTTGTCGAATAATTAAACTATTATTTTATTGTTTGATAAAAATTTAATGAAAAAATATCATCATAATGGGATACATTTCTTTTCATCAATGTCAATTTCATTTGTTTTGAGTTATGGTGGGTAGTGCAAGGCTTGCTATGAGAAACTTATTGCAAACCCTAATAATGATAGTGAAAGAAAAAGAATTGGTTTAGGTTTTAGTTTTTATTGAAGTAAAAAAAATACATGCATAGATCACTAATGATCAAAGAAAATTAAAATCATAAATGATCTTAAGGATATCTAAAAATAAAAAAAAGAAATTAATAAACATAGAGATTTTTATCTAAAAAATTAGCTAGATAAAAAATGTGCTTATAGATAATCCATTATGTTATGATATTGATTATAGATATAACTAAAGAAGCATATAACTTAACTAATAATAATGTAAGGTCTCTAGTTATATTGCAAATATTGAAAACCCTTCTTAATAGAAATAAATCAATGTAAAAAAAAAACAAAAATTACATGTGACATGGAGATTTTATAGTTGAACTTTTGCAATTAGGACATTGCATGTCAATATAAACAAAAAGTTGGTTTCATCCACTCATGTTTCATAACAAAACTTGGTAGATAAGTGCAACGATCAATGGTGGCAAGTTCAATTATATGTTTTTACAGACTTATCTTCGAACATTTATAATTCTTATCACCATAAGTATGTAATAACACATCTTAGAATTTGTATGATCATCATAGCACAATTGTACTTAATTTTTCATATTCAATTATTGTTATAACACGACTAACTCATTTGTAAAAATTTTTATGTTGTGAAAGGAACTATTTATGCTATTGACTTTATAGGCCTAAAGTATCACACTTCTTTTAGTTCATACATGACTGCTTATTCGTATGCATTTGTCAAGTGTAGGACATTTGTCACATGTCTTCAATACTTGCTCATTTTATGTGTATCGCATGATCTTTACCATTTCCATATGACCTATTATATGTCACTACTTTCATACATTCAATGAGCAAGTGCCTTTTATGAATTTTTCTTAAAATAATAAATTATTTCAATATTTTTTAAGTGTTAATATGTAAACAATTTAAACAATATGCATTTTTTTAAATTGACATTGAAATTTTTTACTTCCTACACGTGTCAATTATGAGGTTTTGAAAAGTCTTTATTGTTGATAAATAGCACATGAACCATGCTTAAAATAAAATTGAAGTAAAAAATTTAACTCACTTTTGCTTCAAGTAAAATGTTCATATTTTTCATTAATAGCCTTACTAAGAAAAAGGCATGTGGGGTTCAAAGTCATAGGAAGACCTTGGGGTGAAACCCAATGTTTTAGAATGGATTTTAATACAAAAATGTTTAACTAAGTTGTTTTTTCTCTCTTTGTCAAGAAACAAACACATTAAAATTCAAATATGGGAAACATGATGCATTCGGACCAATTTTCAATCAAAGTTTCTTGTGCTTCTCTATCCCATGAAGCAATGGAGCAATAAAAGCATTAATGATCAAGCATTGAACATCATGAAGGAGTTGTACCCACATGAAATTGTATGTTATTGGAGTGAGGGATCATACTAGTTGTTAAACCTTTCTTGTCTCTTCACACATACTCCCTCTCTCATTTCTAATATGACAAAATTAATAATAATCATTTTAAAGAATCATTCTTTGAATAATACTATTAAATGTGAAGCATTTTCACCAAAAAAATTGAAAAAATAACATATAAAAACCTTGTTATGGATGATGAAGAAGAGATTAATATTTTTTTATCTTAACTAAATAACAAGTGATAATCAACAACAACAAAAAAATCCTTGAAGAATTCCTCAATGAAGACATATTAACGCAACACAAATGTCTATAAGCCAAACCTATTGCTACAAACTTGACATATTTTAAGTCATCACTTATTTAATTTTATATATCATTTTTTTGTTATTTGGTTTTTCAGAGGAGGTTTTTTATTAATATATTGTTTTTCATTTACGGGACTAGTCTATAGATATCTTGTTAGGTAGAGAGGACTATCACATTCTATAAATCCTTGTGTTACTTTTGAGTTAATGCAAAGAGAAAAGCATTTGTAAAGTTCGTTAATGTTGCTATATAATATCTTAAATTAGGCACATCACACATTAGCTTTAACATAAATTGTCGACAACAAGTGTAAAGGTTGCATACAATTTATTAGTAGAGCATGTAATAAATTAAATTATGTGTATTGTACATTAGACTTGTTGTATAATATGTTAGGGTTAAGGACAATGAAGGACTAAAGAAGCATATAATAATGGTTGTTAATTATATGATAGCTTTATATGAAATATATAATATGTGCATCACAATATATAATCGTATGTATATTAGAACTATAATAAGATAGAAAATCTAAAATAATATTTTTGAGTTAAATAGTCATAGAAAAATTTGTAGTATCTATTAAAGTAAATGATTTATTGATTTATGCACATTTAATAGTATTTATAGAGAATCAAGAAAAAAAAGATTTGAAAAATATAATTCTATATTTGATTAAGATAAATAAATTTAATTATTATTATTTAAGTTTAATAAAATATTATTTCTTAGCATATTTTATAATTAAGATATTGTCATGTATTATTTCTTAATTGTTTTACTCTAACATTGAGTATGATTATGTTAAAGGTTTTATAATATTTTATTACTATGTTGCATAATATTGAATTGAGATTTTTTATGTACATGATTTGTATGGTATTTGTTTCACATACATATCATCATTTATGTGATAATAGAATTTGGTCTTATATATTTTGAAAGGAATTTAATATTATCTTTTTTATGACATGATAAATAAAATAAATTTGTAAATTAAAATATAACATAATAGATATAATTAAGTTTTTTTAAGACATTATCGTTCATCTCACATTTGTATTATTTAAGATGTCACATTAATACTTTGTGTAAGGTGATAGGTATTAATATGAGATTATACTTTGATATAATTTGGTATCATTTATGATATAATCCTATTGAGAATCTATAATAACACTTTGTTCAAGGTGATGGGTGTTAATTTTAAGATATACCTCTATTTATTATCTTTTATCACTAGTACATTTTGTGCAGTATAATAGATATTAATGAAGGATTATGCTTTCATAAAATTTAAATGCTAATTATATTTATATTGATTGATAAGTCTTTGAATGTAATTTTATATATTAATAAAAAGAAAAGATAATATTTATAAGAGAAATAAAGTCTTAAGAAATAAAAAGATGACATAAAAATTTATTATTTTAATAATTACATAAAAATCTAAATAAATAAACAAATATAAGAATAATTTCTACATATGTTTTTATTTTTAATATCATAGATAACAATTGTTATGCTATTTATTAGATTTTAATTATGCACCAGTATATTATATTATTTTTTATTTGATATAGTTATATATATAATTTTTTAAAATCTTATTAATACTTGCAACACATCTTATATTTTTATATCACACAAAGATGAAGTTTATGAGAAGATATATAAGTGATATTTTCAATAGATGATATAAAAAGTACAATTTTGGTAAGATAAATATATATTACTATGATTTTTGTGTGGACATTAATATGTATATTTGTGATATTTTTATAATAATTGTTAATATTTTATATTTTTTTATTTGACATGTATTAGTTATGATGTGGACATTTATATGACAGATACTTATTTTAGATGTCTTAAATAATGGATGAATCTTCCAATTTTAAAAAAAATTATTGTGATATATATAAGGTTTCGGTTTATAAATTTGCTTGGTTTGATGCATTTTTATTCTTTTATATTCAATGCATTATTTTATTAGGTTTACGAGTGGCTTGAAAGTATCATTTACCCTATCCTTTTATAGTGCATTAGTTTATGTGAGTACAATCTTTATTTTTAATTTTCGTTTTTCTTTATTAGCACATTTTGTTATAAAAAAAAAAACTTTTATTGATATTCTCCTTCCTTTTCAATGTGTTTGAATTCTTTTACATATGCAGGAGAATTAATCTTCTTAAAAACTTATATGAAAGATCTTTTAATTAAAATTTTAGGATTTAAATGTATTTTTTTGCAAAAAAAAAATAAGATTTTTTTTCATAGAATTTGTTTCTAATTTATGCTATGCATAATTTAGCTAAAATATTCAAACTATTGTGATTTTTGTTTGTTCCATTTGAAATAAAGAAATGACTTGATTTGAATGTTTGCATGTGCATTGTATGGACATTTTGTTAGAAACTAAATTCTAGCATTAGCTGTTTAGAAATAAATTTATTTTATTTTCTTTTTAAAGAAAAAATATATGCTTAAAATCTTGAATAAATCAATCTAAAAATTAAAATAAATTACTTTCAAATTCAATTAATTAAGATTTTAAAAAATAATCCACTTTAGATCTAAAATTAATTATGTCTAATTATTAAGATTAAGTTAAAAGTAATTTTAAGAAAAACAAAACAATATATATATAAGTTATCAAAGTCGTGTTTGATTAAATTATGAATATTGATGAATCATTTATTCCAAATGATTCCACAATTGGCCCAACCACAAGTGCAAGTTAAATTAGTTTGACAAAAGTCTCTCATTTGATAATATCCACACAAGTCACAAAACAAAGCCTTAATTATAAATGAAAAGAAAAAGTTGACATTGACTAATAAAATAATAAAAAAAGAAGAAAAATAGTACGAATAAATGGTTTTTGAGAATTATAAATGATTTATTCATTTAGCAATAGGTGATTTGTACATTGAAAAGCAGTTCGAAGTTTTATCTGTATCTAAAAATACATTTTTTTAATTAAAAAATACAAAATAAATATAACCCTAAAGTTTTTTTTTATAATATAAATAAGGTGAAATATTTATTAAACACAAATTTTTAATAACATTTTTAAAACTTATTTTTTTATCAATTAATTTAATATTTGACAATAACAGTACAAATATATAGGCTAAAAGCTATGTTGAAAATTGCTTATTTGATTAATATGCATCTCCAACTGTTAATGAAATGGTAAGCATCATAAAATAATTAAAAATAAAATCTTACTATTATTTTATAAAAAAATTAAATGATTCTTTTATATTATATATATATATATATATATATATATATATATATATATATATATATATATATATATATATATATATATATATATATATATATTTGTTTTAAGATTGGAAAATACGCGCATGACGAGAGAATTATCTAGTTTTTTTTTTTTTTGGAAAGTGATTTATAATAAATTATTTTTGAAAATGATGTTATATATGGGATGGTGGGACTTGGCTGCTGCGGTGAATAATATTACAGATTGGGAAAATCTGAAAAAATCTGAGAAAAAACATTACTGGGATTTTTATTTACTATTATGGTTAATAAAAAAAAAGGAAATTCGTCGTTTCGTCCAGCGACCTGCCAAAATGAATTCGCTTTCCACCCACTTCTCTCGTGAAAAAAAAGTTGACACCGTCTTCCTCTCTAAAAGCTCCAAATGTCAAGCAGGATCCTATAGAGCCACGTCATCATCTCTGCGAGGACTAGTTTCCATAGCTCTCTCTCTCTCTCTCTCTCTCTCTATCTCTCTCTCAGCGGCTTTCTATCTAGCTCTGTACCCCGTTCGCTGTTGCCGAAGCCAAGTAACGATGCCGTTGTGGTGGAAGAGTAGGTCCAAGTCGAAATCGAAGGCGAAGCACTCGCCGGTATCCGAGTCTACTCCACGGAAAAGGCTCGATTGGAGGGATGAAGACTGCTCGTTGACTTCAAAGAACTATCGGGAGGCGTCCAAGGAGAAGGCCAACAGCTTCGATGGGGTTCTTGGCGGTAGGAAATCTAAGGATTTATCCGCCTCACCCTCCACCCCGAACGCCGGTGAAGGGGAATCAAGGAGTGGCTTTGCCTTTGGACATCCTCTGCCGCGTCCGTTCGTGTCCTCTCCCCTGCTCTTCCGCCCTCCACTTGACGTCGGAGCGGCGACCGCATCGGGTTCTGCGTCCGCTTCCAGCGTCAGCTCCTCGGGATCCTCCGACGACGCTCCTGATCTTGGGTTCTACCGGTAAGTGTTCCTCGTTGCATAGCGGGTGATTGATTAATCGCCGACGCGATTCTCTATTTCAGATTGAACTTCTTCCCTTTTTTAGGGCATTCTGCAGCATGGTTTGCTTTGGACTTGTTAGTTGGCTATTTGTTTCTTAATATAGAAAGACAATATCACGATTTTTGGGATCCGAATGATTTATTCCATTGATCACGTGGAACTATTCTAATTTTGGTCTTTCACTTTTATTTGCTTTGCCCCCATCGTTCATATTCTAATTTTGCTTCACATCTCTCGGCGCATCAGTTATCTGTTTGAACCGTCGGAGTCAGACGATTACATTCATTATATTGAGAGGGTAAGGGGCTAACTTCACAGTGCTCCACTGCCTGTTTAATCACTCCAAAACTCTTCTGCTTCTTATTCGTGTGTTGGAATAGTAGGGTAGGTGTAATTCACCTTTTTTTTTTTCGTGATTTAACTTTTTCTTGTACCTCCAGATGCACAGATTCTATAAACATGGAAAGGGGCCGGCGTGTGTTGCCTGAGTTACGAAGACATCAGCACGCGTCTGAGGATGGGCAGCTGTTCTTCTGTAGTCCTGGTTTCGAACAAAGGAGCTCTGAGATGCCTGTATCTCCAAGCAAGGAAGCTCATTTGCATTGTTTCAATCCACCATCCAGCTCTGTCGCTGTTACTAACGCAGCCTACATATTTAATTGTCAAACGGTGAACTGTACCCCTTGTTCACGGGAGTCTCCTTTTTGTACATCCCCGGTGCATCCAGCTGTGCAGCATTTATCTCCTAGATCACCAACTGGAAGGCAAGATGGTCTAAAGAGCCCACCTCAACCACTTCCTCTGCCTCCAGTTACTCCTAGCTCTCCAACTTCTTTACGAGCTCAGACTCAGTGGAAGAAGGGAAAGTTGTTGGGCAGAGGAACTTTTGGTCAAGTTTATCTTGGATTTAACAGGTATTTTATCATCCTTTTTTGATCTATTGATTGCTATCCTCTGACTTGGAAACAACGATTAGCGAGATTTTTTTTTTCGTTAAGTTGTTTTTGAGAACCTAAGTATCGAAATTCTTAACAGCCTCCACACCTGTTTTTGGGTAATTCTCCTTTGGAATTTTAACTATTTTGTATTTAGAAGTAGCTTCATTCTAAACGTTGTGAATTTTTCTTCAGCTGATTTCATAATTTTCTTTTGTTACAGTGAAAGTGGGCAGATGTGTGCCATTAAAGAGGTACCTGTCATATCAGATGATTCCAATTCCAGAGAATCTCTTAGGCAACTGAGCCAGGTAATTATGAGCAAAATTTCCATTTTTTTAAAAATAGATTTGCTTTTATTGTGGTGATCTTTCTTGCTTAGAAATATTCTGTTCGGCTATCCGAAAATTGATTTGGCATTCATAACATTTCCAGGAAATAAATTTGCTTAGTCAATTCTCGCATCCAAACGTTGTACAATACCTTAGCAGTGAGCTGGTAACATTTTGATTCCCTTGCTAATTTTATTCTTCTTTGCCTTATCATTATATATTACTTTTTTAAAATAATATCCTTGCTTTGTTGATGGAACTGAGATAAAAGATTTAGGATGCAATTTTTGTATATGTAATGGTTTAATGGCTGACCTGCTATGGTGAGAGAGAGAGAGAGAGAGGGAGGGAGAGTAAAGTTTGCTTCAGAATTGTTTTTACTAGCTTTCTTTGAAAAATTCATGTATTTTGCAGCTTTTATTAATGGGAGAATATGCAAAGTCACATGTAGGTCAACTCTTTTAGTTAAAGACTATAGGAAATATACTTTTTTGAACTTGTTCACTTATAAAAAAAAATAGCTGTAAGTCTGTTTCGTATAGCATAGATGGTATGGTTTTGTGCCTGTGGTTTCATTAATAGGGAGTTTGTAGTAGTTACCTAGATCAAGATGAAAACACCAAGAAGCCAAAATATGCTTATAATTGTTACTAGCTTCTTCAGGTTTAGATGTTCGGAACATTTACAAACTTGATGCATAAATTTACTGCAATATGCCTGGTCTCATAGGAATGGTTATCTATGTTGATCCTTTGACAATATTGTACTCTAACAAGTATGAAGCCTTTCTAAAAAAGTTTCCCATCATGTTTATTAGTATTTGTTCTTGCTGTGAGCAATATTTCAGGTTATCATCAATTTAGCTGAAATTTCAATTCAAAAAGTCTGGTACTTCATTGCATGAGGTGTTTTATTCAATCATATCCATCTTAGTATCCCATTCTTGCAATATATTATTTTATGTTAATATATCAATTTGTTTTGTATAATAATATCTAATATCATCAGTTGATATTAGCATTCCAACTTTAAGAAAACAAACAAAGACAAATGTCGAGGTTGTGACACATAACCTGGCTTGCAGGACTCTTTGTGATAGTTGTAAAGGGAATCTCTCACTATCATCAACCCAAAAATATGCACATCACCACAATGAAAAGCATAGTGAAAATAGAACACGTTGACTAGTAGAATACATAGAAAAGAAGAAAATGAATGAATAAGAGGCACAAGATTTATATAAAAATTTTACATCTTGGAAAAGTCATATCCACATTCTCTCAAAAGATCTTTACTGAAAGTTTAAATGGGATTACAAAGTTTTTTCTCATAGATTGCAATAGTGTTGGTAACACTCTTGGTATATCTCAGATAACTTTAGTGACAAAGGAACAAAAATAAGTTAACTTTTATTTGAAAAAGGGTTGTGTTAAATTACTTGGGGTTAGTATAAACAAGTTAATGTTGTGTTAATAAGATTAAAAGAGAAATTTTGTTTGTTTAGTATTTTGGTTTTGCGGAATTTAGCTCGATTGTGTGTTTGATTACTAAGCCTAGTTTGTAAGGTTTTTAGTTTATCAAAGCTAATGGTGGCAACCAATGGTAGTCAGTTGATGGTGACAATGATGATGTTCAACGGTGGCACCAACTTTTGGTTTACAACAAGTGCAATGTCTTACAATGGAAACTTTCCATTGGTGGGGTGGTTGCAACTAATATCACAACAAGTTTAACACAACCAAAAATAGGTTTAGCGAAATGGTTGGGTTACGACTTAACCTAATATTAAACAATCAGGTTGGTTGCCCTGGTTTTTGGTTGTGTCAATTAGGTTAACATAATTTGGTAAGTCCTCATTGCCATCGTGGTCTTAGGGTTTCATTGGATACATAGTCTTCTACATTTTGTTTTCTAGGGAATAACATTTTTTTTATATGTTTATCCTCATGTTTGCACAATTTGCTATCTATGTCATACCCTATTGTTTGTTGATTTTTTGGAGTCGTGTAATTTGTTTATTTCCTAGTGATGTTGTTCAGTAATATGGGTATTCAAGCAAACCCCATGTTCATTATCAAACACCTTTACGACCATGCCTTTTTTTTGTTTTGTTGCACACAATGCCGATTCATAATACAGTTACGTCTAATGCTCTTTTAGTATATGGCTATGTAACTTGACTCGTGATCACGATTAAACATCTAGACGCTAGTTAGTTCATGTCGTAAACCTTCACTTTTGTATTAAGGTTCACACATTAAAAATATCTAACTTATAGACCAATAATTTCTTTAAATAAGTTGTGCTCCAATGGTGAGTTTCTTCCTCTAATCTTTCATATCTTTATTGTGACATAATTTTTGTTTATTTTATAAACAAGTTAGTTGAAACACAGCAAAGCCTGATTTTATTGATGTTAAAATATAAACTTAATTTTGCATATTAAGAGCTTTTTTTTTTGCATTACTCCATTTATAGATTTGATTGATGATGCTTGATTTTGAAATGTTTTATCCTCGAATGAATTTGCAACACAAATAACACTCAATCTATTATTGTGTAGTCAATTCTTCTGAGCTTCTTTCCTAAGATTTCTAAGCTACATTGTCTTGTTGTTAGCTTATGAAATAGTGTTGTATTCAATTTTTGTGATTAAAATAGCTTTACACTTATGAAGCTGTGACATCCTATTTATTGCAATATCACTAATAGTGTATATGTACCCAAAGGTACTATTTGGGTTATCTATTTATGCCAAGTCGACATGTACAAACTCCTATAAGATTACTTGTGTTGTTTGAAGCATAGCCCCATATTATTGGGATATAAATAAAGAATTATTCTAAATTTGATATTTAATATGTTGTGATATTCATATACAAGTGGTGGTCTTTTTGACTAGCTCTAGTTTTTGTGTTGATGGTGTTATGTGTCCTCATTACATCCAATCTAGGAACCCAAAGGCTTTAATCTCTTAATAAGTGGTATTAGAACCAATTCTTCAAATATCATCAAATGTTTCATGCAGGTTGTGTAAAAGGTATCTTATGGGTTGCCTTTTAGCATGGTTAAGTAAATGTCCAAAAAGCATGTGACTCTCACTATGGTTTCCGGTGGTTAACTAAGCTTTATTGGAGAGGAAGTGAATCTTTTGTGGATGGATTCTCATTTGCAAGAGATCTTGTTTTGAGACATATGAAGAATTATCTTATATTGAATAGTCAACAAATTGTGGTAATGATATATAAGTGATGACACTTATTAGCATGATATATAAGGCCCTCTCTGGATTTTTGCAATGGTCTTTAAAAAGGTGCCACTAGTTTCCTGTTTTTCTTTTGTTTATAGCTTAATTCCAGCATTTCTTGATTATCTTTGATCAAATCTTTCCTTAAATACTGCAATCTGTTGAATCCTGCAATGCATTTTTTAAAAATGAAATTGCTTGTTTTCATTTTGTATTACCCAGCCGCAAAAGCTGTATCTTCTTTGTTATTTGTTTGGTTTTTAATTTCAAAAGCCAATTTCTTCCCTGTTCTGTTTTAGCAAAAATTCCTGCATAAACAAATCCAACAAATTTTAAAACTAAAAGAAAATTGATTTTCAAAAATTATTAAAATTAATAAATTATAATATTTTTTAATTAAATATAAAATATAAAATATAAAATAAATACTATATTATAACATAGTTATGAACTAAATTTTATATTATATACATTATATAACATATGTATAAGTTATAGAATAAATTATGTCATATATATATATATAATAATAGGAAATTTTATTATGGTAATATTTAACATATATATAATTTAAAGCTAATTAATTATCAAATTATCATTAGACATAGCATTCAAGATGTTGAATTTGTCAAGTTCTATGTGAAGACTTGTTTTCTACATAAACCTCAAAATTTCTTTCAGATTGATATTCTTGAAATATTCAATATCAAGAATTTGATGTGCAATTCCCATATCTTTCATTCCAAATTTCTTTGACAATTGTTTCTGTATCCCATGGATCTTTTACATGCTTAATATTGTAACTAGTATGTTAACCAAATGGAGTAACGTAATTAAAATAAGAACCTAAGGTCGAATAGACCAGTTCAATTTTAATATTGTCTTTCAACACTTGGAGCATATATATTGGAGATTGTTTTCCTCATTATTCTAATTATACTAAAAAAACTTTCATATTCAATATTATATAATTACAATTATTATAGTTATTAAAAGATATCTACCTTTAAGAAAATGATCATCTTTTTTATTACTTTTCTTGGATCTAAAGATCCTAAGGATTCTATTAAATTTTCAACATTAATCATGTAACATTCATTGAAATTTTTAAAATAATATTAATATTCCATATCACTTTTTGGTAGATTCTGCACATAAACATATCAAGTTGTTTGTATCATTTTTTAGGTGCTTGCTTCAAAATGCACCAACCCCCCTTGAGCTTACCATCTTCTTCTTTCTCTAACTCAGATGTTTTTTAGGTTGAATCTTGATATTCCCTCTTCCAGTTCACTTCATAGAATTGAAGTTTTGATGTTGTGTTGTTCCTTGCATAGGTTCTCAATTGTTACTACACTTAGCAGGATTATATGGTTTCAAGCTTTACAACTTGCAAAAAGATTTTAACATAATCAATGTCTTCCTTTTTATAGAAAACCTTTGACTTGCTTCCATCAGTTTCTTCTTTTAATCCATATACCCACTTGTTTTGTAGTGCTTCTCTCACTTCAAATAGCATAATGAACTATCATTACTATTCCTCTCGAGTGATATAATCTCTTCTTATATTGCTAGCTCTTGCTTAATAGAATCTTTAACTTGTGCTTCTAAGAAACAACTGTGTTCTCTAATATGTGTTAATAACAAATAATAAAGAGGAGTGTACCTTTACACCAGCCTTGATGTATGGCTATATCTCTATATGGGATGGTGTTAATGAACTCATCATGTTTAGAGTTGACTCATGCATGGTTGTAAGAAACTTGTTTATATCTGTATTCATATACAATAGTGTATATGGATGACAATGCCTCAGGGTTTATGGCTTGAGATTTCTTCAAGCCCATATCCATCATTACCTTACAACCATATTCCCCATCTAGTTTGCGATATAAATTGTTCTTCATTTGATGTTAGATCTCTTGTTTTGCTATTTTTGCATTTTCTTAGATTTTTGAAGAATAATCAAAATTATCAATATCTTATCCAATGAAGTAGCACTTTACAGGTTTTGCATTCATCATATCCCTATACTTCTAGTCGATATGTGCATATAATCATCTTCTAATACTCTTAGATGGTTTGAACTTTCTCTCTAATAGTATGAATAGTCTTCTATTAAGTAAATTGGTTATTGTATTTATAGTATATATCCAAAACTATTTTTACAATCCTTCATACAATCTCATATTTTTTGCATGCTCACTCAAATTCCTATTTATACACTTAATGATTTCATTTTACAATGGCTTATTTGGAGTTATAATCAACATTTAGGTTCCATTTATATTGCAAAATTTGAGAAATTCTTTGCTTCCTTGCTTGCCATTATTGCTTGATCATGTTGATTTTATCCAATGATATGTCTCAATTTCCACTTTTGCTTTTTATTTTTTAAAAATATTGAAGACATTTAATTCATTTTTTAGGAAATAGACACGATAATTGCAAGTACTATTTTAATCTTTTAAGAAAGGCGCTTGGATTGGTCCCAATAAGTTTGTATAAATTATTTCAAGATTTCTTGATTGTAAGTCTGGTCTCATCTCGACAAAACTCATGCGCTATTTTTCAACAACACATTCGTAGCATACTCCTTTTGTATTATGATTTTCTTTCCCTTCTCATTCATTTGGCCTCCATAATTAGGGCTTCTCTACACATGACGAAGAAATAATTATTGCATTCTTATGATTTATATATAAGATTTCAAGTCTAGTGCATGAGTAACTACTAGTACACTTTTGACAATATTTCATATGTGATTTTTCAAATACATTATATCATTATAATTATCTAGTTCAACTCAAATAAAGTTTCTCCTCAAATTTGGAATTGCATGCAATGTCTACGATGCATTCTTTGACATCATAATTTGCACATTTATCTTTTTCATAATCTCTAGATTTTAGTCATCGATTAAGTAGACCTTGTGATTTCTTGCTACAAAGCCTTTTAGCAATTTTTACATTTTTTACATTTTAAAAGAACTATCACCACATAGTGTGGAATGAAATAATGCACTCGAGTCAAGAATCTATGATTGGATTCTAGTATTAACATTGACTAGTGGCATCTTCTATGCTCCCAATTGTTGAATCTATTAACATGCTCTCATCCAAAGTTTAATTACCTTGTTCTTTGAAACGTTATAGTTATATTTCATAATTTTCTTCTTGTCACAATTCCAATATAGGATTGTTTTTGTCATGGTACACTATAGTCAGTGTACTTGTATACTCTCGGTGTATGCTACACACTTTGTCTTTCATATGTAAGATAGAACCAAGCAACTCTCTTAGCTCCTCACTTTATTGTCCTCACATTAAATTGTGTTTTGAATCGTTTGTAGCTTCAACTTTTGGTGCCCTAAAACTTGGTTGTTGTAGTGATAGTTGCATTCCAATTATCAAACCACGATAATAATAAGATCAATATTTTCATTTTGCCTTCAAGGTCGATGTATGTATAGCTCAAGTGAGTGGTTACGTATTAAAATTGTTAATTTGATCCATGACAACCAATTTCTTTATTATTTTTAGGTCAAATAACCATCTCATCAAGTAGAACTTATTTGATTCCAAGAGCTTTTGGTGCATATTGAAAAGGGCTTTAATTAAGCTCTTGATTTTTGTCTCTTTAGTAACATTAAAGGTTAAATTTTTTAGTAAATATTAATGATGTCACTCTTGATACCTAATGATCAAGCAAATCTCATTCTTCTTGCTTCATGGACTCAGGCTTTTGTGCAATCAGTAGTCAACACAAGATGTTTTGATAATGTGCCCCTGCATCTTCCGAAGTCATCTTCATACCTTGGTTTTTTCGGTCTTCCATGTTCTCTTTCTACTTTTGATACTCAAACAAGTTATCTTCAACTTGCAAAAAAAGTGTATCACTTGAAGCATTATAACTTTGTTATCATAATTATGGCAATCAAACCATACTTGGTTTGTAGAAAGAAAACCTCTCACACTCATTCATCTACAAAGATATCAATGGTTACCCAATCACTATAAAACAATAGTGAACAAATGATCATTTTAGGTAGTTAAAGAATAACAAAGGAACATAAGAACAAGGGTTACAATATTTATGTGAAAACCAACCCTAAACCCAAGAAAAAACCATAGACCAACACTAAAAATATCTTCACTACAACTTTATAATTGTGATGTTAAGTCTCCTTTGTTTTTTTGTAGTAGATTTGAAACAAATGAAGGAGAGACTCTTAGAATTTCATTTGATGCAAAATTGTCTCTACCTAATTTTGAAGCCAATAGTGTTTTCCTTATATATCCGTCCTTGTGTTGCCATATGTCAATGCCTTGACAAGTCTCATTGATAAACTGCAATCATTGCAGTTCACACAATTTGGGTGATAAAGACTTGACTACAATATTTTTCTATTATCATTTCTATTATTTGTTGCCTAATTGTGCCATTCATTAAATGGGTCTTCAATTAATTGCCTCGTTTATATTTTTACATTTATAGTTGAGCTTTATGTTTATAATATTACACACAAGAATCATATACAACATAAGTGCACATAATGCTCTTGTAACAAACATTTAAGTAGTATTGACCTTGATCACAACCTGATATGTACACAAGAATATGTTAATTTCATGTGAACCTTCAATAGGCTCATTAGCATTTAAAAAAAACACACATGCTATAGATATTGTTGAAACCTCTCTTCATTTTCTTGAGATGTGACATTTATTAAAGAGTCATTGTCTGTGGTTATGTTTTGGCTGAGGTTTGGTGGATAATATTGTTGGCTTTTTATAGCCAGTTACAAATCTCGTAACAAAGTAAACTAGTTTGGAAATTTAAAATAAAGATGTACCTTTGATTATTAATCTAATAGAAAAAAAGAAAACTTGAAGGTAATGTGAATGCTTTAATTGAAGGTACTTGTGATGTTTTATTTTTGCAAGGTACTTGAGATGTTCTTTTTTTTTTGCATGATTTAATTTATAATGATTCCTGTTCTTTGGAATCTTTGTTGTGGTTGTGTTGGTAGATGGGTTTAGATTTTTTTGTTAGAACTATAAAGCTAGAACTCTGCTTAGAAGGATGTTGCATAATGTCTTGGCCAACTAAAATTATTCTAGCCATTTATGAACTGCTATGATTGGATGCTTATAGCCCTAATAGATGTTGTCAAAATGGGAGGAAACAGAAAATGCTAGTTCTATTTTGGATCCAAATCCATTATTAGAACCCTGATTTCATGAGGTAAAAAGGTTGGTAGTCTTTTCCTATTAATCTCCTCAAACCTAGGGATTTGTGATGGAAATAAAGTGCTTGGAGAAATTTGAAAATGACAGCAGAAACCCTAAGTAGCAGGAGGACAAAACTATGAACTTTTTCATTCATTCATTCATGATCACAAAGCAATAATTACATCAATTTATAGGTAAAAAAATAACCAATCCTCCAAATATTTACTCCTAATTTGAAAGTTTATTTCTAACTTCAAATTTAAAATTATTTCAACATCTAAATTCCTAAAAATGCCAACAAACATTTAAAATACCAACAAAACATCCAAAATATGCTAACCAACACTTAAAAAGTGCTAACAAATAATTAAAGTTTGCTAATATTACTCCCCTACAAACTTGAAGTATCTTCAACTCTAATTGATTTTGTAATTCTTCAAACTTCTTTACTCCAAACGATTTAATGAAAATATCAGTCACTTGTTCTTCAGTACTATAATGCACTAGACTTAAGTCTTCTTGTTGATATGATCACAAAGAAAATAATATCTTGTCTCGATATGCTTGCTTCTCCTATGTTGAATTGGACTTTTTGCTAATTTGATGGCTGACATATTGTCAAATAAGATAGTTGTTGACTCTTTTTGTTGATGATGTAACTCTTGCAATAAATTTTTTTTACCAAATTGCTTCATAAATTGTTGATGAAACTACAATATACTCTGCTTCACAAGATGAAAGAGCAATGACATCTTGTTTAGTTGATCTCCACATAAATGCTGATGAACCTAAAAAGAAACAATAACTAGTTGTACTCTTCCTTTCATCTATATCACTGCCCCTGTCACTGTCAGAGTAGCAACATAAATCTGTCTCACTTTGGTTAGTGAAATGCAAACCATAATCAAGTGTTCTTTTGATATACATTAGTATTCTTTTGCAACCATCCAATGTGTTTTCTTTGGATTTTTTATATATCAACTAATGAGTCCAACAAAATATAGCATATCAGGTCTTGTGATAGTGAGATAACGAAGACTACCTACAAGACTTTTAAACAAAATAGAGGTAATACCTTTTCTTTCTTTTTCTCTACTTATTTTCATTCTCACATCAAATGGTGTTGCCACTGATTTTCAATCTTCCATTCTAAACTTCTTTAGAAGTTCAATAGCATATCTTTAGAAGTTCAATCACATCAACTATTTGTCATTTGCTTTACTTTCAAACCAAGGAAGTATGACATTTCACCATTATCTATCATATTAAATTCATGTTGCATAGTTCTTTTGAATTCTTGAAACAATTCAAAAAGAATTTCTTGTATAAAGCACATCATTTACATAAAGACAAATTATAAGAATGTCATTTTGAATTGTCTTAATGTAAAGTGCATGCTTAAATGGACATTTTTGGAATCCTTGTTGAAGATATCCATCAATCTTGGTATTTCATGCTATTGGTGTTTGTTTCAATCCATATAAAGCCTTTTTCAAACGATAGACTTTATGTGGATCACTCATAATTTTGTAATCTTTAGGTTGATCAATATAAACTTCTTCTAAAACTCTATCCAAAAATGCAGATTTAACATCAAGTTGCCATACCTTCCATCCATGATGTGTTGCAAGTGCTAAAATCAACTTCATTGTATCAAATCGAGCAATTGGAGCAAATACCTCATTGTAATCTATACCATATTTTTGCTTAAAGTCTTTTGCCACAAGTCTTGCCTTATATCTATCCATTGTTCCATCTGTTTTATACTTGATCTTTTAAACTTATTTCACTCGTATGGGTTTCTTCTGAGAAGAAAGATCAACCAACTCCCATGTATTATTCTTTTCTATAGATGCTATTTCTTCATCTATTGTTTTTTGTTAATTTATATCTTGCACTCTTTTATCAAAAGAAATTGATTCATTATCAGCAAAATAACAGAATAAGTTGAAATACTCAGAAGTTTGCTCATATATCTTTTGTATACTTTTCATCTTTCTGCTTGAGTCAATAGGATGTGTTGTCTTTTGCATAATAGTTATTCTTGAAGGAGAGCTTGTTGGAGAATTCAAATCATGTGTGTTTTTTTGGAATTTCTTCTTTTTGCCCGATTGTGATAGTTTTATCATCCTTCTCTTCCTTTCACTTCCAAGTATCTTCTTCTACAAACACAATATCACGGCTAATAAACACCTTTTTGGTTTAAGGATCGTAGAGTTTGTAGGTTTTTGACTCCTCACTGTACCCAATGAATATGTATTTTTCACCTTTATCATCTAATTTCTTCTTTAATTCATTTGGTACCTATGCATATGCAATGCAACTAAATATTCGAAAATGAGAAACACTTGGTGTATATTCACTCCAAGCTTCTTGTGAAGTCATATAATACACAACCTTAGTAGGACATCGATTCAACAAATAAGTTAAACATACAACTGCTTCTGCCAATAATTCTTTTGGCATATTCCTCTCTCTCATCATTGTCCTTGTCATATCAAGGATAATACGATTTCTTCTTTCAACCACTCCATTTTGTTGTGGAGTATAACTTGTGGTAAGTTGATGTCGTATGCCTTCTTGCTTACATAATTGAATAAATTCATTTGAAGTGTACTCACTAACTCTATCAGATCTAAGGTTTTGAATGAATAGCCTACTCTCCTTTTCAATTCTGCATTTGAACTCTTTAAATATAGAGATAGCAGCAGATTTCTCCTTAATAAAATATGTCTATATTTTTCTATTAAAATCATCTATGAAAGTATTAAAATACTTATTACCTCTATTAGATAATAGCACAAATGGACCACAAATATCTATATGAATAAGTAGCAATGGTCTTTTAGCTCTCCAAGTATTATTTTTTTGAAAATGATAGACGATGTTGTTTCCAAGTATACAAGCTTCACATATATGAATTGGATCATCTAATAAAGGAAGACATTTCACCATTCCTTCGTTTGCCAATAATTTCAAATCTCCAAAGTTAAGGTGACCATATTTTAGATGCCATTTCAAAGAATCATTTGAAAGATGCTTAAGATAACAAACTTCACTTGTTGACTTTAATTGAAGAGGAAACATACGATTTGTCAACATCTTCACTTTAGGAATATTTTTTCCTTTTGAATCTTGCAAAAGAAGATAATCATTCTCTATATGTATAATATTTCCTTTCTCAATCAATTGCCCAAGATTAAGAATATTACTTTTCATATCAGGAATAAAATATGCTTCTAAATAATAATTGGAAACCCATTTTTTTTGTAAAGTTTTATATTATTTTTACCTTTAACTTTCAACTTTGATGAGTCTCCAAGACTCACACTTGTTTGCATATTTTCAAATGAATCAAATGGATGTCTTTTTCCACACATATGGTTGCTTGTTCCTGAATCAAGAAACCATATATCTTCTCTTTCGTTACCTTCTTTTTCAGCCAATAAAGATATTGATTATTCTTGTGATATTTCAACATAGTTTGATTGATTATTCTTATGCCAACAATCAGAAGCATAATGACCAAACTTATGACAATTGTAACATTCAATATTTCTACCTTGTCCTCGACCTCGAGAAGCATTATTTCTTCCTTGCCCATGTTGAGTGTAAGATTGATTAAATTTCTGTTGAGATTTGTTTTGAAAACGACCTCTTCCACGTCCTCAATATGAACCTCGTCCTCTTCCCTTTGAAGTTGAATTCTCTTTTTTTAAGTTATTGTCTTCTTTCAAATTCAGTTTTGATTCTAATGCTTGATCAATAGGTGCAACTTCAGCCCTTTTCTTTAGTCGTTGCTCATGCACTTGTAAAGAACCCATTAGCTCTTCAATAGGTAAACTACATATATCTTTAGATTCTTCAATTGCTATTACCACATGCTTAAACATAGGATTTAAAGAACGAAGTACCTTTTCGATCACACGTACATCGTCAATTTGTTCTCCATTTCTCTTCATCAAATTCACAAAAGAAATCAAGCGTGAGATATAATCGGAGATAGTCTTATTTTCATTCATCTTTGATTGCTCAAAATCACCTCTAAGGATTTGAAGACGTACACTCTTCATATGTTCAACACCTTTAAAGATTGTGTTGAGTTTATTCCAAACTTCTTTGCTTGTAGTCGCTTCTACAACTTTCTCAAAAGTGGGTTCATCAAACCCTTGATATATCAAGAACAATGCATTTGCGTTTTTTTCTGATTTTCTTTCAACAGTTTCTTCTTCGCTTCAATAGCATCTGATTCATTAAAGCCATCGATAACAATCTCCTAAAGGTTTTGCGAGTCAAGAAGGGCTATAAATTGAATGCACCAATTATCATAATTGTCATTCATCAATCTTGGAATAATTTGTTGCATAATTCTGGACATTTTAAATAAAAACACTCTTTAAAAAAATACTTATGCTCTTCTCCCTTCGACACTGCAGTGTTCGGTCTTCTTTTTCAAGCTGTGATACCACTTTGATGGAAATAAAGTGTTGGGAGAAATTTGAAAATGACAGCAAAAATCCTAAACAGCGGGAAGACAAAAACTATGAATTTTTTCATTCATTCATTCATGATCACAAAGCAACAATTACATCAATTTATAGGCAAAAAAATAACCAATCCCCCAAATAGTTGCTCCTAATTCGAAAGTTTGTTCTTAACTTAAAATTTAAAATTATTTCAACATTTAAATTCCTAAAAATGCTAACAAACATTTAAAATACTAACAAAATACTTAAATTATGCTAACCAATACTTAAAAAGTGCTAATAAACTCTTAAAGTTTTCTAACAATTTGAAGGGGACAAGAGTGAGAGGGAGGGAGAGGTGATAAAATTTTGAATCCTTAAAGTTTGTTGTTAATGCTTTTTCTTTTTTGCTTCCTTGCTAATCTAATCTAGGATATTATATAGGCATAATTAATTGTCTAGCAAATTATGACATCTCATCTTCATGTCAAGTGGCAATATTAATCCAATAAGAAATCCAAATAGATAATCCACATTCTTCTAGACACCTCTTATGGCATTGTCCGAAGTTGAACCCTTGGATGGAATAATTTAAGCATTTATGTTAGATTGCATAAAACTTGATATTTGAACTTTGATTTACAAATTATTTGTGCATTGAACTTGAGATGCTAGACTCTTTTGTTTCAATTGTCTGATCTTAAAATTGTCCTCTATTGCCTTTATCTTGCTGTTGGACTATTCAGGTTCATGTAAGCCTCTGCCTTAATTCTCCTGTGCTTTCTTGGTCATAATTTCTCCAAGAATCAATGTATAGGTTGCTTTCACTTGATCATTGGCTAATGGCTCTTTTATCAGTCATGTCACATTTTTATATGTCAATTGAGTGTTTGTGGTCCGGGTAGGTTAGACGATTGTGGTTCAATTGAGCCAATTCCTTGATTCTCTCGTGCTTTGTTGGCCTTAGTTTTCCCAAAAATTGATGTATAGGTTGTTTTCTCTTTATCTTCAAGAATGGCTCTTTTGTCAATCTAATGCCCTTAGTAATTCTCTTATGCCTTTTTTGATTTAATAAAATAGTTTGGAGTACTTATTTCCTTATCAGTTAGAGTTTTTATTCTAGCTTATGATGTAGGAGGCAATACTCTTTGAAGTTATTTTCAGGCTCAGCTTTATGTGGAACAAATATTGGACACCTCTCAACTTGCCTATTTGCAGCAAATAATTGTCATTGTAGGATCAGAAGCAAAAAAGGAAGACTTGTCTTAACAGTCCACCTGCCAAAATGTTTGATCAACCCATTTATTGTTTATCTTTTGCTTGTTTGTTTATTTATTTCCCCATTCCTGTACATATCAACTAAATTGACCCATGTTCGCATTTTTCTCACAGTTGGCATATATTTAGAAGTGTGTTTGAATGTAGGTTGGATGGAGTTTCTTCTCCTTTTCACCAAGTAATTTAACTGTTTTCTCTTGATCTAGTGTAGTAAGGTTGGTTTAGTGTATATTCTACTAGAATTTAACTTTGCAGTCAACTTTTCCTGAAACCAAACATTTAGATTTCCTTTGTTCATTGGACGTTTGTGGTCATTTTCGTTTAATTTTGCAAACATAACCCTTATCGATAGGTACAAGTAGGCTTTGTAAAGTTTTGCAGATTACATGAAGATAATGTTTTTTTTGTGATCAACCTGCATATTATTATAAGCTATGTTTATGGATGCTTTAGTATGGAAAGGTTAGCAAGTTGCATATAAATGTCAATTTGGATTGTCTTACTTCAAATTTCAATCCTTTTGGGAGATCGCTTCCTGAAATAAACATGACAAGTTCAAGGCATCTATAAATAGTATCAGACTTCAATTACGTAAACAATTTCATGTTAAGTTGGCCCTTGGCAGACCCAGAAGCCAAATTTGGTGTTTAAAAAAAGATGAAAAGCTAATAAAAGATTGCAAACAATCAACTAAGAGCCAATTGGCAAACCAAGAAAATAACAACAAAAACCTTTTTGGGTGGTTTAGTTGACTTTCAGTCTCTTGTATCCTCAAGCAGTCCTACTCGAGCTTCATTGTCTTCTCTTCTTCGCACCAATTCCAGTTGACAAACCATTGCACTTCATGAGCACGGCACAAGCTCCTCTCTTCAATACAAAGACATTGAACAAGGAACCTGCTCCTGCTGAGCCTTACACTAGAGTATGGGTCACAAGATAGTGGGAAACATGGCAGCAACTTGTCATTACCCACCCTGAAGTGATGTACAATTGAAGCTCTAGAGATTTGACGTGCAATATCAAGGCTCAAGATTTTGTGAAAACTAGTTATTTTCTCTTCGAGGATTCTTGCAAATTGTGCTATCTAAAGTAGTTTTTGTGTTTAGTTACCCTCTATTTGTAGATGAGTGTGTTCGGTAAGTAAGCCAAAGCCTCTTCCATGACATTTGGAACAAAAGGTGTTTAAAAATTAAACTAAACTATCTGATTGTCGGTTGAACTAGCTTTTATTTTTCATGGGAAATTGATCATGGCGTGATGCATTACAGGGGTCTTATCTTACTATCAAATATTGTATCATTTGATACAAACATATCATTTCTACATTAAAAGTCATAGCCTTCAAGCATTGTATCATCCATGCTTTTCCACTTTCCTAATAACTGTAGCTATACTAGAGAAATCTTTAGGTTTTTTATCCTTAAAATGCTTGTGAGAACTAATAATGCTCATGGGGTCAACAGGTCCTACGCAACAAGCAGAAGGGTAAAGAACTAACTCAACCATTCTTTTCTAAAAGTGTCTACTATAAACCACTTAGTACTTCAATGTCTAGAATGCTGCTACTTCATTTCTCAGCTACTTAACCTGCATGTTACTTGCAATTATGTTTCACAATTCACTTGTACATTTTCTTTGTAAAATGAATTATAATGATGAGAATTTGATTGCATTATTGGTCCTTAAACTTGTAAATGCAGGTTGAAGACACACTTTCAGTTTACCTCGAATATGTGTCAGGGGGCTCAATTCATAAGTTACTTCAGGAGTATGGGGCCTTTGGAGAACCTGTAATTAGGAGCTATACTGCACAAATCCTTTCCGGGATTGCTTATTTACATGGAAGAAACACTGTTCACAGGTGCTGCAATGTTTTACAATTAATGTTCATCAGCAATCATAAAATATTATTTAATTAATATTGTGAATGAATCAAGAAAAATTATAGGCCATTGTTCTAAATGAACTTCCTGTGCTTGGTGCATTTTAGGGACATTAAAGGTGCAAACATTCTTGTAGATCCTAACGGTGAGGTCAAGCTTGCTGATTTTGGTATGGCTAAACATGTAAGTTCTAAGAACCTGTCATGTTGATTATATACTAGCTCTGAATCACAAAAAACTTTCTTCTGTATTATACATGTAGAGCTGTATTATCTTGTTTGATAGTTATTCCATCAATTCGTTATACTATGTTTATAAAGCCATGCAGACATGCCTATGATGGTCTTATTGGTCTGGTTCGCATTAAGTTATAGGATAAGCCATGTTGAGTATCCTTTCGGGAGAATTCATTTCTGTTGGCTATAAAGCTTTTTTATATTCATCCTTTGTCCATTTCTATCCTCTCACTATATTCCACTTGATAACTGATTTGTTAAAAACTTCTCTCTTGACTGGTTTCAACATTTTTTACCAGATTATGGTATATTTTGCATTTCATTTCAGATATCCTCCTATGCATCAATACGTTCCTTTAAAGGAAGCCCTTATTGGATGGCTCCTGAGGTAGCAATCTGAAACCCTTTAAAGTTCTTTCTTATATTAGATTCAGTGAAGCTTGACAAATAATACGTAGGTCATCATGAATGGAAATGGCTACAACCTTTCAGTAGATATTTGGAGCCTTGGATGCACAGTACTGGAGATGGCTACTTGTAAACCTCCTTGGAGTCAGTTTGAAGGGGTAATGTATTTATTTTCCTAAAAATTGTGTAAAAGATTTTGCAAATGCTTCATATCTTATTTGGAAATACTTCCCTTGTAATTATCAGGTGGCTGCAATATTCAAAATTGGGAATGGTAAAGACATACCTGATATCCCTGATCATCTTTCTTCTGAGGCAAAGAGTTTCATAAAGTCATGCCTGCAACGGGATCCTTCAGCTCGGCCAACAGCATTTCAATTAATGGATCATCCTTTTGTGCGTGATCAAGTCGCACTAAAATCTGCAAAATCAAGCATGAAGAAGGATGCCTGTCCTTTTCCTTTTGATGGAAATTATTCAATGGTATGGCATTTAAAACCCAGTTTATTATTCCAAGTATTATATTGTTTGTAGTACTTATACTTCTTGGTGGAAGAAGCTTTAAAATTATCTCGCGTCATGCCTCATACACTGGTTGTAATGTTTGGAAATCATTAAAGTAGATTGCCAAAATTCCTATTTTCTCATGGATCTTCAGCTCCTCTATGGTATGCGTTTGGTTTATTATAAATTTTATTATTTGAACCCAATGAATATTATTAATCAAAACTGCATATCAAACCAATAGTTGAAACCAATAAAGCCACAACTTGGGGAACTTCGTTTCGATTGAAACTTAAAAAATTGCTCTAACCTTTTTAAGTAGTAACTCTATTTGTGTTCATGGGCCAGATTTGAATTTATATAGAAAAGGTTGAGCGAATTAATTTCAATCCATACCTAGTTTGTTTTGAAAATTATTTAATAATTTGACTTTAACAAAAATTTGATTCCTTAATACAAAAAAATTTTAAAGCAACTGCATTTATATTTAATTTTGTAGAAGAGTTGAGCCAAGTTTACACAGTTTTTTAAATTTTTGGGTTGATCTAAACCAATGTCGGCATTATTATGCCCATTTGTTGGCAAGGGACCCAAAACTAGCCTACTCTTTTCGATGGATTAACCCAAACTAGGAGCTTTTTTGCTTGATGATTTAGGTTTTATTTGATTCCCCCACTGTCAGTTATGGTCGACTTGATTCTTAATTTCAAGCATATCATGACCTAATTGGACAAAACCTTTGATCTGAAAGCTCAACCTGATTCGAGTTGTTCTGGTCAAGTTGTGGTACGGGCTCTATTCTGCACAATTACTTTTATTTTTTATTCCTTCAAATATTAGACTATATTTGCATATGCTAATATAAATATAGGATTTGTTTAATTATCTATATTAATAAACTTTAAACATTGAGCCTACAATTAGTTTTTTGTCCATTTATCATCTTATTTACTTTTAAATTTCTATGAATCAAGCCTTTGGGAATTTGTGATCCGAGTTTATTTGATATATGACTATTTTGATCTTGGTTTATTCCAAATAAATGTTTTATGGTATTAAATTATGTAATATTTTAGTCTCTTATTTATTATTAAGGTTGTGTAGAGTTTGTACTCTAATGTAAATAAGAAACATTGCATCTAAATAAAGATACATAATAATATCCATCAACATGATATGTCAACAGGGTATAAAAGCATTGTATTTCTTTGCCTTAGATTCCCATCAGCTTGACCTTTGCAAGGCCTTTTCCCACCCAAGCATCCTCAAGCATCTAGTTGTCCTTGTGTTCTTCCCCCACTACTTTAGTGATTTTTGTTATTTTGTTTTACCTTGACACTTCACTATCAAAACCCTCTCTTACTTGTGCATATGATGCTTATATGCATGGTTGTTTTGAACTTAGTATCCTTTTTATATCAAATGATCATTAGACATTTCTTTTGTAAATATTTTCAACAATTTCATAGTTGCATCTATTTTTTGTAATGAATTAAAAATTTTTACATTATTGATATTATAGTCAAGTTCACTGGTACTAAATATCTCTAATAGTTACAATGTATCGATTTCTTATTGGCTAACGTATGAAGCTCTAATACCTTGATGCACTTCTTGATTTCCAAGATATTGTCAAATATCTCATTTGACAATCATTTGATTATGCCACCCTCACCTGACTTTGCAATAGCCTTCGAGCCTTCTATAGCATCGAGTTTCCTTTTGCACAAAATGACTAAGATGTTTTAAAATTTTCCTTGACGACTCCTCAAAAACAATATTTTTTGTTTTTATACTATATTGATTTTCTCTTTCTACAAAAATGTGATTTGACTTTACAAGAGTATGGTAGCACTCTTAAACTGGGATGGATTTTTTATTACAAACTTGGCTCAGTATGAGCTTTAGAGTCCTCTAGTCTCCAATTCTAATCAAGCAGTTTATCATATGAACTATATACGAGGTGGCCACACTATGATTGTGGCCATGGTTAACCTTTTTCTTCTTGCACTTACAATGATAGAATGAATCATACCTTTGATCATTGTAATGAAAGGTATAGCCAACCTTCGACAAAATTTGTTGCTATCACAGATTTTCATAGGCATTTATGGTGGGCAATTATCCGTAAATCATATTTATGACTGTCAATCAAGGATAAGAGTTGTTATCTTACCTTTGTTAGTAGGTAATAGGTCCTTGCTCTTTACTCTAAGGGGATAAGCTTATAAAGTTTTCCCATAATACTTGTCTCTAATTCCTTCAAGCAAATGAATTCTGCTCTATTAAAAAAGGAGACATCCCTTTGATGATTCATGACAAAAAGACCAAGAATGGGAAGGGGGGCCTTGAATTAGTCAGTGGTTGCTTTTCTATCTTGTAATATAAAAAAGGGAACGTGAATGAATATGTGGTCAAACAATGAATATCATATTCAGATGTGGAATCACGATAATGAGTACTTCTAGTTCCTATTTTGACAAAATTTGTGTACGTTTGATTCAACAAATTCCCTTTATAGTGTTCAAGCACATCCTATTATTTCTTTAGTTATACTATTTCTTTTTTATTTTACTTTGATTAATGATTATTTGGTCGAGGCAGTATCTACAATTTCAATGTTTATAAATATCATTTTTTAGGGTATCAACATCCATTATGTGGCATGGGTATTACATCACACTCGAAACTCAGTAGTATCTTAAATTTACGTATATTTTGCAATGCCATTTCTTCCAAAACCTATACAATTTAACACATGCTCAGTTCATACTCAGATCTATTACCATATGAATAGCATTTAGTGTGACAACTTAAGCAGCATAGCATGTTCCTTTGTTGTGCTTCCATCCCCTTGAATTGTTAAGTTCCTTAGAAAGAGTTGTCTCTTGCCCCTGAGTATTCTTTAACTAACCATTTGTTCAATTTTTGGCATGGTTATTCTTTGGTTTTTGTTGAGCATCGTTTGAGGTTTTCCTGCAAGTATAACATGGGTTAATTTAGCATCTTAGTTCCGGGTACTTAGAAATTTGCTCAAAGCAGTCCCTTTACCCCTTCTCACCCTAAAGAAGTAATGTTATGACTCGACGCTTTAGAAACAACACTATGGTGTGGTCGTGGCCTGTACATGCTTGGACTTGAATTGGTAGTGCATAAACCCGTTTGAGCTCATCATTGGAGCATTCATATGCATTTGTTATCATTCCCATACCTAAACATATTGTCAAAATACAAGATTGATTTATTTACCTTACATAATCTCACTCTAGCCATCTGTATGTGTCTTAGTGCTCAGCTAAAACCAGATCCTTTGATATTCCTTTTTTTATAATTTCTAAAAGTTTCATTAAATTAAGTATGATGTTATTCTGTAATTAGCCCTCAAATCATTTTTTTCTCGTATTCATTCAATTCCATTTTAAATGTAATGATTGTCATTTTCATCATTATTGTTTTTTCTCCAATCTCTGTTAACTTGTACAGTAAATGGAAAATGGGTTGATGGTGCCATTAATTCCTCCCGGTTTCTTGTTTTTTATCTCATGTACTTGATCATTCTTCTCAGGTTAAGAACGATCGACGTGAAAGCAGAAGTGTTTCTCCCCTACGTGATCATGCCCATGGAATAATAGCTCATGGTTCGAGAACCCCCTTCTCACATGAAAACCAAAGGTACTTGTATATTCTTGCTCATTATCTTCACAGTAGGCCTAAGTATAACCTTTTGACTTGTTCATTTAAGTGCAAAACTAACTTGGCACCCTAGTGCACTTGGTAAACTCTTGTACCAAGTCACTTGGTATTTTGCATCTTCTTCAACCACTTGGTCTAACATATATATAATGTCTTGTTGCAGCACTCCTATTGGCATGAGAATGAACATGTCGCTCCCCGTTTCCCCCTGCTCGAGCCCTCGTCGCCAGCACGTAGCATCTAATAGAAGCTGCTTACCATCCCCAACTCATCCAGCCAATTCACCTGGAGGACAGACCTACGGCCAAAGCAGCCATTACCTCTATCAAACGAGGCCAAGCCATCACTTCCAAGATCCTTTTCTTGATGTCTCAGAACTCAGAATCCGCACACCTTATGGTTCACCAAAAGGCTGACCCGTAAACATTGCAGTGGTGGGCATGCTGGTAAAGCAGAAGCCTTCAAATGCATCAAAGATGGCTGGTTGGCTGGCTCTGAAGACAAATTGAACGTCTCTGATCATTCTTTCTGGCTCAATGAGAGGATGCAATCTTTTTTGCTTTGATGTGTGATGCCTAAAAAAATTGGTGTTCCTTTGTATGGATACCACAACTGTTGAATGTAATGTACAGTATTGTTACACGATATCTGTACCATAGCGAAGGATGGGTTATATATGTTCTCCTTTTCCTGGAGAGAAAGAAAGAAAAAGCATTTTCCACCTTATTTCTTCCTCTGCTGCGTTCTTTGGTGCATCACCTTTTCAAAAGATATAAATGCTCTTTCTAATTCTTCCTGTTACTTCATTTTATTGTACGTTTGTTCAGGTAATTGGATGTTGATTGCTTGAAGAAGGATGATTTAGCTCTGTTTGCTAGCTTTATAAATAAGTTGTCTACTTTGTAGCTTCAGAGGGAGCCGGGCCAAAAACCTTAATGATATCAGCAAATGGAACTGTAGGACGGGCACAGGGAATCTTAATGCCCAGGAGGCCACTGTATTCAATCTTATGTAGAATCAGAAGGGACAGAGCAAGGGTTGGACAAGTACGTTGTGGGGAGACGATTCCACCCGAACACGCATGAGGTATTGATTCAACCAGAAAGATTTCCGTTCTCAGGCAAAGCAAACACAGAATTAGAACAGAGAGACCACAATCCAACCAGACACCATTGTTCTAGAAAACCAGTGTTGTAGGATAAGCAGCAAGTAGCTCCATTTCACCTTAATGGCCATCGGACTCTTGGAGGACTTTGAAGCTAATGGTTTGAGTCATGACTGAACCTGATTCGAGTTCTCATCTGATTAACCTATGAAATGAAATATTTTCTTGGCTTTTAATTATCAACCCTCCCCATGTATAATATTGTTGGTTGACTCTAGGGCAAGGTTGATATTATTCTAGAAAACTTGATCTATTAAGTAATATTTTGTTTCTTTTAATTAGTACTTATAGGCTTATGTTTTAAAAGGAGATTTGGAATGAATCATGAATAAGAACTTGTTTTATATATTATTGATTAATGATTTAATCTTTCACAAGATGATTTTGTGAGGAAATTTTATTGGAAATATACGTAGAACTTTCTAATATAATCGTCAAATATAACATAATACTTGGGTCGTCTAAGTCATGACATTAATTAGGGTCCTACATATTTGTGTGGTTAAAATACGAATTGACTAACTAATAGTATTTGACTCATCTTCTAGAACATAATAGGTCATTGCTTTCCAAGTACACGCTTGTCATATGAGGTCAATTTCACGAAATTTAGCTTTTAATTTCTCAGAAAGGAACAAGCTTACATCTTGCAAAAATTTTATTCATTGGAAGGCCACAACCTTTATTTCGATTGCTTTAATAACACTAATATCTAAACATAGTGCAAAGATTAATTGTTGGGGAAACAGTCAACCTCAAAATCATATGATTTATCCTAATTATAGAGAAACTTTTTGAAATGATCACAAAGGCAAACCTCACACTCAATCACTCACAAATAAATCTTTTGTCCCTCAAAATCATAGTAGAAGAAATGCAGTAACAGCAAAATATTTAAAAAATGAGAAAACATCAAAAAAATGGATATGTCAATTTGGTAAAAGATAACCAAATGAAAACCTTAGAAATGACTTCTCAAGCTCCCCCTTTCCCAAATGTAAAGCAGACCTCTTGTATCAAGTGTAAATTAGCAAGCCTTAAAAAGAAAAGGCAAGGAAAAAAAAAATGGAATTAATTTTTGTAGAGTGCATGATCTTATCATCAATTTCAAGTTTCATGTTTATTTGTAATCTTTGTTTCCGAGATGTGTGCAGCTATTTTATATTATTGTTCTGTAAGATTTTGGGGACTTGTATGGAGAAGTTACACACGAAACTTTAAAATACTCGCCAAGCTTGTAAATGAAATCCTATGGATTGATAACATATGTCATGTTTTAATATTTGAAGAGGATGTACCTGATGCCATTGATGTTGACAAATTTGAAGGACATCCATGTGGTCAGCATTGGGTTTTTGATCTACTATGTGGTGCTGTAAAGGGCAAACAGAATGATATATCACATAATATTTGGTATAGTTTCTTATCATACTACAACATTGCAAACATGTTTTTTATTGGTTGTGTGGTTAACATTTCTTTTATACTGTTTAAGTTTACATTCTCATTTTATCATTAAGATGCATTTATTTTGAACTTTGGGTTGTGCCTCTTAATGTATGAATTTTGCCTTTTCGTTCCTGTGCTTTTTCTTTGATGTAACTTTAGGATATTGAGCTTGATGAGATATTAAACATTCTGTCATGCTTTCCATGTTAACGTTTTTTTATTCAAACATACCATAATAAATGATTGAAACTTCTGAAGATTTGCTTGCATCAACTATTCAAATATGGATTAATGAGCTTTTGCATCTAGATTACATATTTCTATGCACATCATTAGATGCTATTATGTCTGAATGTTCCTTTGCATCTGTATAAGTAAGCATCTGTGCATCTATATCTTATACTTTATCTAAGTTATGTTGTTGATTTAGGAGTGTGCAAAAGATGATATGAGCTTTTTAACTCGCAACTAAAAATGGGAACTCTGCAACTTGCTTTATTCATTTTTTAAATTACTTCGGCACTATATGTTCATTTCTGCAACAAGCATGTTTGAAGTGAAGAAAAATGTAAACTTCATTTTGTGTTTACTTCTTGCATATTCTGGTTAGGGATGAAGTGTGTGAGGGCCGGAGATAGCCAGGCAAAATATGGTGCTCTGGCTCAATGAGATGGTACATTTTCTGTACTGGCTATTGTAAAAAGATACGGGGCCATGCTGATGGCTCCATTGTTGTCACCTTTATGAAGAATGAACAGCTAGAATATTGATTGTTGTCGTTTTTTCTTTTTCATGAGTAGTCTGCATCATACAACATGGCTTTGTTGTTTAGATAGCTTGGTTGTGCAGAAGCTGGGAGTGTCACAATCTCTAAAGGAATGTGTCTTTATCTTCCCATTCATCTGCACAAACATGAAGCTAATGCCACACAGCTATTGAAAGCTGTTGAAAACACCTTGTAATTTGTAATTGATTATGTTCTGTATGAGGAGCTTTTTTCTGTGCTTAACTGGTTTGAAACCCTGCAGCTTGAAACTTACATTTTATGACTGGAAACTCACTTGCAAGAGAATGTTACAGGCCAGCCCCCAGGAGATACTTACAAGAATATTATGCCTGAGGCCTTGAGCCCTGTGACCAAGTGGAAGTCTTCATGTCACATAAGGAAGAATCATGGATTTCAGATAGGGGAAGTGACTTGTTTTTTTTCTTTTTTTCTTTTTTTTTTTTCTCGAAACTGAGAAAAGCTAGTGATATACATACAATTCAAGGGAACTATGCATTAATGCAACTGATCGTCTAGACTAGAAACTAAAAATCTTATGTTGAGTTTGGTTGCTATCTTTTGGGCAAACTCACTTCATCATAATCATCAAAAGATAGGTAAATCTCATCCAAGCATGAGAGCTCCATCCCCTCTTCTTTGCTGCCGAGTTGCGCTCCACTGCTCGCTTCATACACTCTGCAAACCACCCACTCACCTGCATCCTAATCCCATGCAATTATCAATGATATGTGTCAAGGTGATGCTCAACTAGATGCAAGCAAGTCACTGGTTCATCACTTACTGTTGCTTTCGAACGCCCCTTCTTCTTTGCAGTCTTTTGGGCACTACTGCTGCTCGAGCTCGCAACGTTGCCTGCAAAGCAGTATTCATGCATGACCCAATTGGTTCTTATCCCATTGGGTGGATCACCAGCATGGAAGATGAGGGTGCTCTTCTTTCCCACGTCCTTCACCGGCTGGTCGACTCCATCCTGTCTCCAGTATCCGCTCGGCGTTTCCCTCCTCTGCGTTCTGCAAGTGAAGAAATACCAGTAGTTGCCTCCCCTTAAAGCCTTGCCTTCACATACAGAGAAAACCCACGTTCTAATTGAATCAGAATACATGAATTACAAGAAGATTTATCTGAATGTTATCTAAAAAGAGACGAATATGTGAGCATATGTTTTGCTTTGCATTGCAGGTTACAAAAAAGGAAGAAAGCAACTCACAATGGAGGTCCCATGGATCAAAGCGATGGAGGGCTAGAGTTGGTATGATCTCCGAGTGGCAGGGGATCATGGAGGCCTTGCGACGGAGGAAGTAGCAAACGAGCTCTTCTTCAGAGGGGAAGAAGTGAAAACCAGGTGGGAGATTGCTGCCACCACCTTCAGCCATGTCGTCCAAGTTGCAATCTTTTCTCTTTAAAATTGCTATACTCCATTGTCTGCTTGGCTTTGGTATTTATAGTAGCATCTCCGAAGGAAAAGTTTGGTTTTTCACCCATGTCTTCATATTCTTGTGGAAAATGATTATCTAAAACCATTTTGCATTATTCTAAAGTGGAGCAAATGTATTCTAAACTGCATAATTAAGCTGACTTCATTGCTAAGTTAAGAGTTCAAAGGTTACGTGTTTGAATACCAAACTATAATCTACTTTATGTGGCCGATTGTGATTTAATTATTGTGTTGGATTGCGCTATTTTAAGCACTTGATTTGACATCACAATAACTTTTTTGAGGTATGTCATCTTCCAGCAATTGAAATGTAGGCACAGCTTCACTCCCAAGTTGTTTATATTATGAAACCCACTAATTGCTTCGTTTGAACTAACACTCTTTCTTAATCTTCTCCGTCGTTGTCATCCACCAATTATTGGTACTTAGAAAACACAGTGAACTGCTCACCTAACTAAAGCAACAAATCTATGATCCGTTAAAGAAACATTAATCAAGGTCTTAAGTTAGATTCAATTGCAATAACTCAGCGGGTCTATTAACAGGACACAGATGCACCCAGAAGCAAACTGAAACCAACCTATCCACATCAAAGAACAAGCTTACATCATGCCACCAAACCCTTGCGTCAGCTGTCATCATTGACCCACATAAATTATAAGAACTCAATAGTTTAATTTAATTGTGTTGACTATGCCGTATGGAGCATCAGTTGAGTCAGCTACGCACGCTGCTCTTAATTTATGCACACAGGAAGCAAGCGAAAAGGGAAGAACATGGGAGACTCTTGTGATTGAATCAACCAAAGGCGCAGATCCACTTTTGGGTGGACGAGGCAGGCATAATGCGCTTTTGGGTTTGCTGCTTCTCCTGACGTCGGTGTGATGCAAGCTTCACCGCTTGGCTTGAGATGGAAGCGGCGTTGGCGTTGGTGGTGTTCAGGCATGCGTTGGCGGCCACTTCACTTAGGTGGTGATAAGGTATGGAAGAGCTCTGAAGCGGCCATGCTGAGTTGAGGAGCAAAGTGGAGGGTTGTCATTTGTTCAAGGCCCTGGGTGACAATGACTTTTCAAAATTCTTTTAAAAATTCTTTTTTTTTAATTTTATTTTTAATTAATATTTTACATCAAAATTTTAATTTTTTTTTTCATAAATTTAATTTTCCAAATATTGTTTTAAGCTGTTCATCAACTACTTCATTTGTTGTAAGTTTAATTAGAAACTAACAATTAAATAGTATTCCCAAGATTTTGTCAAAAGAATATTTCTTAAAACATTTAGAGTTAACTCACCAAATTTTGTATATTCAATTACCAAATACTAATTAATTTGATCTTATTGATAAGTACTTGAAGATCTCATATATTGGGTTCACATCAAAACAATTGAGACTGATTCTCATAGATTTGATCAAACTTCATCCTTTGTGATGTCCTATGAAACTCATCTTTCGTCCCTAACGTTTGAACCCATGTATCTAATCAAATCATCTAGGTCTCACTATCCTTTAGACTTCCTATATGTTACCCATTCTCCCCCATCATTGAGTCAACCAATTTAGAAGAAATTAGTAGCTAAAAAGGCTTTCAAAATTATACAAGATCACAAATTTCTTGCGATATAACATTTAACAAAAAGGATATTGACTACTCAAATTTAACAATAACAGTGTGATGAGAGAGATAATAAGAAAGTATTACTATTTAAAGCTTGTAAATGGATCATATAACATCGCAAAGGGTTGAAAGGTGATCAATATCGATTAGTCATCTCGATAATCTTTGACCATCATCTGATAGCCTCTAATTTTTCTATTTCTTATCTTCAAGTCTATAAACTATATTTATGAGTTTTCATTTACTTTTTGATCATTCGATCTCCTCTTAATTATATCTTATTAGAAAAAGGTTTTTTTTTAAAACAAACTAGTAAAAAGACTTGAAGTTATCGTAAAGGTTTTTTACATGAACATCTCAAGATCACTTATTTGTTCTCTTATTTTTTTTTTTATTTTTTCTTATTTTCTCTCAATAATACTTTTCATTATTTTGTTCTTCCATCAATGACTAAGATAACATCATACATGTCGAATTAGATTTCCCTTGTTCAAATGTTAAGAACTACATTCTTACATTGAGTATCTCTATTTCAAGATTTACTATTTAACATTAATGATTATAACTAAATTGATTTTTCAAAAATATGTTATAAAAAAAAGCCTTAGAAGAAAAATATTCAATGTGATTTAATAAAGAAGAGTTACCAAGATTATTAAAGATAATTTTTGTTTTTTGAGATTAAAGAAAATTTTTTTAAAAAATTAATACCAATAAAACATCTTTATTTTCCACTACCATATTGATGTATAGTTGAAAACAGCTGTAAGATAAATACTAACAATTCCTTATTACAAGCAAACTAAAAATTACAAAAATCTATTTAATCTACTGAATCTATGATTTTCCAAATTATCTCCCTACCAAAAATAAAAATAAATTACAAATGAAAAAAATATTTATTCTAGAAGCAAATGATTTTAAATAAAACAAAAAAAATATTTATTAGGTCAGTTTTATTATATGCATGTTGGTTGAAATGTTTTTTTCTCATGTTCAGATGCTTAGTGTTGAAGATAACTTTATAAGTGTAAATAAGTGTTATATTTTTATTTATTGGAGTTTAAATTCTTGGTGGGAGTAACTAATTCTATTCGATAAATAAGTTATCAATAAATGTTTAATTAAATAATTATTATTTTCAAATAACTAAAATAATGTTTAGATTTTAAATAAAAAATGGGATGTTTTATTATTTAAATAAAAATTATTTTTTAAACATGATTAGTCAAACTTTAATTGAAGTTTATAAAGTAGATAAATTGAAAAATGAGTTAATAGTTTTAATTTATATATTTTAAATAAAAATAATTTACATCGATGCCAAATGATACTTAGAAGCCTCTGTATTTAAAAGTATGAAGCAAATAGCATGGCAGTCACTGCGTCTACGCTGCTCGAGCGTCTTCTCCAACATGCTGTACGTCCTAAAAGCCCTACAAAAACCCTCACGCTGCGGCCACCCAAACCACCATCCTCTACCATCCTCCGCCACCTCTCTGCGGGCGACATTGACGGCTCCATTGCCATCCTCTCCAGCTCCCCATCCCCTTTTCCTGCATCCGTCTACTCTCGGTTCCTCCTCCTCTGCGCATCCCGCCGAGCCCTTATCGCCGTACGCCGCGTGGAATCCCATATCATTTCCTCATGTCACCCATCTACGCCTCCAACTTTCCTGATGAACCGGGTTATCGAGACCTATGCCCGTTGTGGCTGTGTCTCCGATGCTCGCCAGCTGTTCGACGAGGTGCCCCGCCGGAACGGGGGCACATGGAATGCTATCATCTCTGCCTACGCCCGTTGTGGATGCCCTACTGATGCCACTGAGCTCTTTGCTCGCATGCATGGCTCTGGCATCCTTCCAAAAGACGTCACCTTTGCCTCCGTACTCGGATCCTGCGCCCACCTTCTCGCTTTAACACTGGCAAGGCAGGTTCATGGACTCATTTTAAAATTTGGTTTCTGCGTGAATGTGATTCTCTCGACGTCGCTTGTTGATGTGTATGGAAAATGCCAGATTAATATGGATGACGCGCAAAAGATGTTTGATGAGATACCTGAACCAAACCCGGTTTCTTGGAATGTGATCGTTCGGCGGTACCTCGATTTGGGGGAAAGGATGAAGGCTGCATGTATGTTCTTGAAGATGATTCGAATGGGAGTTAGGCCCTTGAGTTTCACCTATTCGAGTGCACTAGTTGCCTGTTCGGATATTTCGCTGGTTCTGATGGGATGTCAAATTCATGGAAATTTAGTGAAGTCTGGTTTCGAGAGGGACTATATTATAGAGACTTCGCTCATGGAAATGTATGCCAAATCTGGCTTACTTGAGGATGCTCTGCGCATCTTCAACTGTTGCTCTTCAAGAGATGTTGTCTCCTGGACGTCAATGGTGTCTGGATATGCGAGCTGTGGAAGGATTTCTGAAGCAGAGATGCTCTTCGAAGAAATGCCAGAGCGTAATGTGATCTCCTGGAACGCATTGCTTGCTGGGTATGTGCGGTCTTGTTTCTGGGAAAAGTCCATCGAGTTCTTCCAACAGATGCAAGGGGAGAGTTCAGAGATCAACCTCGTTACACTTGGACTGATGCTGAATGCTTGTGCTGGGCTGTTAGATGTTGACAGGGGAAAGCAGATTCATGGATTTGTTTGCAGGCATCTTTTCAAACAGGATCTCTTCTTCAGCAATGCCCTTCTTGATATGTATACAAAATGTGGTTGCTTAAGAAGTGCTGAACTTTGGTTCCGAGAAATAGGCTTAGCAAGGGATACCGTTACCTGGAACTCCCTGCTTTCTGGATATGCTCGACATGGGAGAAGCGAGGAAGCTTTTATTTTTTTCAGCGCAATGTTATTGGAGACAACTCCCAATGAATTCACGTTTAGTGTGATGCTTGCAGCTGCAGCCAACATACCCATGGTTGAACATGGGAAGCAAATGCATGGGCGCATTATTAGGAAAGGTTTAAAAAAGGATGAAATAATTAGAGCAGCATTGGTGGATATGTACTGCAAATGCCAGCTCTTGCTCTATGCAATCAGAGTGTTCGAAGAGGAAACTTCAAGCGATGTTGTTTTATGGAATTCATTGATTTTAGGATATGCTTATAATGGGAGAGGAGATTGCAGTATCAAGCTATTTGAGGCGATGCAGATGAGTAACATCAGAGCTGACAATATAACTTTTAATGGGTTGCTGCGAGCTTGCATTGCGGAAGGATATGTCAACTTGGGTCGCCAGTATTTTGATCGGATGGGTGACGAGTTTGGTGTGTTGCCTCGAGTTGAACATTACGAGCGCATGATTGAGCTTTTGGGTAAGTATGGATATATGCTTGAGCTTGAGGAATTTATACAGCGGATGCCATTTGAGCCTACCATTCCAATGTGGAACAGAATTTATGATTTCGGTAGTAAACAAGGATATGGGAGACTGGAACAACTAGCTTTCAGCCGAATATGAAGTTAGATTTTTATGGCCTTCTTAAAGTAACTCCATGGCTTCCAACTCGATCAGTAGTTGCTAGATGACTTTCTGGCTAAGCAACCCACATCTTGAAGAAGAGAATAGAGCTTGCCTTTTGGCATGCACCTTAGAGTAGATCATCTGGTGCCTCCCTTAGGGCATGGATGTCTTTATGGTGGAATACTTGCGTATACTAATTGAAATTAGGATTCTGAGTAGTGTTGATGGCTTGAGGATTCTGCTGCTTTCTTTGAAGGATTGGAAATCTTTGCAGCATATGCTTGCATTTGGAAGACCTCAAAGACCAATCGATCTCACTTGAAGAATACAGAGCAAAGAATCATACACTTATGCCATCCCTTTCTTTCAGAATTTAGATGGCATGCAAGTAGACTTTCTTTTCAACTTTTGCTGTAAATTTTGGTGTATTCTACTTGGAATGATATATGCATTTTTAATTATTTTTGAAAATATCGTTTGATAATATGTTGCATCTCATGGCATCCTAACTTGACATAACAAACACTTAACCTTGACAAACACGTGGCACACATTTAGTTTTCAAAAGAGCTACAAGTACACTTGAGTCTAATGCATACTAACATATGATACTTGGTTTCGGACAAACTACCTAAGGGAAGCCTAATGCAAGTTCTTTAAATGCAATGGATGCCAAAGATTAATTATTTCTAAGCTGATTTAGACATTAACTAGACATGTGACAGAACCCCATGGTCATGCAAGAACAATTAATTGATTAAAGCAAGCTTAAATCGAAGCATTGGATAAGAAATAGGTTTAGAAGCTTTCAAATAGTATAAGTTCACACATGCAATTGCATAACTTAAAATTACAGACTTAGACATTGTTAACAACTAAACAATCAACTAAAATTTTACACATAAATGGGATTGTTAAGTAGTTCACATGTGCCCAAGCAATAGTGTTCTAAACCAAGTCAAACATTGCCATGACTTAATTTAAGGAAATGAACAAGTGAGAAATATTACCAACTATTAGCAAAGGGAATGACAAACTAGAGGATGAAACAAATGTTGTTGAAAATTTCATAATTACCAAACTTTGTCAAGTAATTGTGGCTAGTATTTGATTTGAGTTTGTTTGACAAATTTGGTGAGTAGTTAGTGACAATGAAAAATAAGGCAATCAATGATGGAATGTAATGGACGGTGGTAGGAGTAGTTGTGAATCTAGTAAACACCCACAAAAATAAAATGAAGTGGCACAATGGGTTTTGCGAAAGGATGTAAAAGCTCTCACTTTCACCCCAATAGAGATGACAGAAACTTTGAAATCAAACCAATGAGATTCTGATCAGATATGATTAAATGTAATTAAATTTATTTTTTAAAATATGTTATTATTTCATCAAAATATTAAAATAATGATAAAATCTTGAAAAATATGTCATAGTCTTAAACTTGGCCAAATATTATTCAACATATTAATGGATAAAATTCTTTGAGACAAACTTAATGAATTTGAATTTGTAATCTTTAGAAAAAAGAGAATTAATTATAAATTTTTAAAGATTCAAGATATGATTATAATTTTTAAAACTATGTTCATAATAGATTTATAATTTTATAAATTTTAGTTTAAGTCTAATCCATTTTTACATATAGTAGATTTGTAATTATTAGATTATTAGTGGGGCATAATTGTATATTTCACACTTAAGATTTTTTTATGACTATGTAATGAAAATGAGCGTTTGGTGAGTAACAGAAGTGTTTGTTGATAGAAATTATTTAGCAAAAATAAATGAGACACATATTTATAAAAAAATTATTTAAGCACATGCATTATCCAATTGCTTGTGCTTGTTTTTTTCCTAATCTTTCCATGTTTTAAAACTAATAGTGGTGTTGGCTTAAACACCATTATTATGTTCATAAAAGCATGACCCTTCCCATGTATCTTCTTGGTGCACAGAGGTTGTCGAGAGCTCGAGTGAGGTGGTGTGGTCGAGTATCACTATGAGAGAGTGAGCCAAGGAGGTTGCTAAGCAGGGCGTCATTACTTGCTGTCAAGGTTGTGGTGAGCTCAGGAAACTCTCATTGTATGCTTCGATGGAGAGGGAAATGCTCTAGTTCATGAATCTTATGTTACCAGCGAAGTACTTTTTAAGATTTCATTGATTTTTTGCTGTGTAGTGTGTGTGTGCCTCAAATTCTCGTGAGAAGAAGAGAGGGAGTAGGATGGGAAGAAGCTTGATCCCATTAACAAGGGAAGCAGAGGTTTTCATATGTCATAGAAAGAGGAGAAATGTGGCAATCACATTAGAGGAATAAAATAGAGAGAAAAAATACAAGGGATGACCAAGTCGACTTGCAACAAGGTTGCTTTAATGACAAATAAATTAATCAACAATATATATGCATTTAATTGTAGGAAATCGAGGGATATTAGAAGTTGAAAGAAATTATAATTTATATATTTTATGTGAATTTTTATTGGATTACATTCTATGTAACTATTATTAGTTTATTTTTATGACTTTGCTTGTGGTGTAGCTTTCTTGTTATTTGTTACATAGTTTTACATATTTTTATGATTTAATTATCATATTAATTTTTTTATTATATGATAATATAAAGAATAATTAAATTGGAATAAAAATTTATTGGATTTGAAAATGATATTTGGATTTTTAAGGTAGCATAATTGGAACATGTAAAAAAATTGGAAATAAAAAAATGGATTGTTAAAAACATCATGAATTAACCACAAGCTATCAATCTTCAAATTATACCTACCTAATATATATAAGTACTATGATGTCATGATATATATGAGATAATATCAGAACTAATAATGGACCGCAGGGTATTGATCTTCAAATCATACCTGTAATAAATTGTATCGTATAAGTCTTTGGACCATATCTGTCTAGTATTTTGTATAGCTTTTATTGCGAATGTATGTTGACAGAAGGTCATTGATAGATATGTTTATGATTTGGATTGAAAGAGAATTAATGGCTTAAAGTTTATTAATGAGAATAAGTAAGACTAAAATAATTATCTTGTGGCATCTTAGACTTTTTATATTGAAGTATTTTCCTTTTGAGTTGCTCTAAGTAAGTTTGTCATTCCGAAACGAACCCTTAATATTTTAAGATTATAACATCTCATATAAATACCAAAATTACTATCTTAATAACCAATGTATGCTAACTCATCTCTATATCTCTTTTCTTGAAAACATGTTAAAAGTTTCTTCTTATTTAATGATTTCTCTTTTGGGATCACCTAGTGTTTACTCTCTTCTTTTTTTAATCCTAGGTGTTATAGGCATACCATCTTCTGCTTCGAGCATCCTTAAACCATATTAGATAAATAAATAGTTGACACTAATATTAAATATGATATTCTAATATCATAATGTTGAGATATTATTTTTTAAGTTATCTTATCCTGACCTAAATGGACATTATCTTTCTCAAAAAAACCCTCAACATCTCATATAAATATTATAATTATTTTCTCAATGATCAAAGTGAGATAATTCATCTTTATACCCCTCAAGCTAAAAGCTTACTTAGAGTCGCTTCTTGTCCGATAATTTCTTTCTTAAGATATCAACTCATAATATTCACTATTCTTCCTCTTTAATCTTGGGTGTTACAAACTTAAGTAGAGAATAAGTGATCTATAATCAAAATATTACCATTAATAGATTGAAAGAATTGGGAGGTTCAATAAAGGTTAAGAAAAGTGGTAGCTTGAATTAGAAAGAGCTAGGTATCAAAGTAGAATGTGACACAAATTGATATGATTAGGGTTCTAACTCTCATGCCTTAACACTCACTCTTCTTAAAACACTATTGGAATCTAGACAATGGTTTGACTTGATCAATTTGTTCTTCTCAAGATAAGCCAAGCTAGTTCAAAATAATTTCATACCAAGTTATCAAGGTAACATGAATATATTAGTCATATGTCTCTCTTATAGATAAAGTCAACACACAAGACATGTAATCTCTCTATGGTGTCAGATTGAAGCAATAAAGCATAAAAGAATACCCAACATATTCTCACCAAGTGAAAGTTTCTAATATGTATGAGTTATTCCTCACAACATGGAAAATAACTATATGACCAAAAGAAACAAACAAAAACCTATAAACTTTGGCTAAGAACGAAAGGCATGTCAAGGAGACTATTATGATGCAATGAGATGCTTCGATATTAGAGAATTTGGTGAAAGATGATTAGATTTCTAATACCAAATTTATGCACAAAACATTTGCAATTCTAATGCTAAAAACTGACGAAGAAGGAAAAAAGTAGAAAAAAAAGAAAACTAGCCTATGCTTTCCTCTACCTCTTGGATTGCAATATAGGATGAGGAGAGGCTAGCTTATGCCTCTCTTATAACTCAAATTAAATAAAATTATTACTAAACTATGGAATATCCTATATAGATTCATTGAATCAACACAACATTATTATCCAAATGCATCTCATCCTCCATTGTTCCATCCTATCATAAAAAACTATCTTATAGAGTTATACTTCAAATAAATCTTTATTTACTATCAACTTCTGTAAGTCCTTAATAATCAAGACATAAAAGATTCTGACTATATCGAACGTTAGATAATTGAATTATGAATATCATTTACTTAACTCATATAGTGGTCTAATTAATTGAAAGTTCAATATATTTTATCGAGTACATCTTTTTTTTCTCATATCTTTGAATAAAATTGGTAACCTTAATGTCACTCACATAATTAACATATTTTTCATTTTTAAAGTTAACTAAATTATTTTATATAAAGTAAAATCAAAATTACTAAAAAATTCACATATAAATAAAGTAAAATAAGAATCAACAAAGTGTATTTGTAGGTTGATGTTAGTTATTGTTTATCAATTGTTGTCAGTGGTTGATGCTTTTATTTGAACTTACAAGTTGATAATAACTAATTGTCAATAATTGTTATTTTCATAGGATAATATAAATTAAAATTTTTAATATAAACATATTGATGATTTAAAGCTCTAATGTTAAAAATGAATATGTTTAATAGAAAAAGTAACCCAACTAGCTACCATGCTTCAAAAATTTCAACAATAAAGATGGGCACGATACGATGTGCTTAATAGGCGACCTTACTAAGAGTATCTCAACTTGGTTATACCTTCTTCCATTTTTTACTATGTTCAAGACATAATAAAACAACCTTATCGTGGGTAAAAAGGTGTCTGAACTCTATTATATCGACTCTCGTTACATAACATGCTAAAGACATAGAAGTGATATTTGCATGTCTATCATAAGCACTTCATTTGTAGATGATTAGAATGACAAATAACAATCTTTTGTGATCCAATGATAAATTAATTTATTTTAATTTACTAAAAGCTAATCAGATTTTTTGTTCTCATTACAAGCTTAATTTATTAGTAGAGTTAAAAATCCTAAATAACCTAATCCCAATACAAACAAATCGATGCGGACAAAAGCTTTATAAGAGGTGCGGTTTGCGCGCAACAAACGCATTTCGTCGAACGCCTTAGGACTGCAATCGGGAGTTGTGTTTGCAAGTTTCAGTCATAGCCGCCTTCACGCTTGTGATCGAAGCTACCGGAAGGTATTTAAGATCTCTACAAGACAGAGGCGTCGAAAGTACGGAACCGAGGCTGGATTGACCCAGAGATATTTGCATGGCCATGGCTGCAAAGCAAAAGAACCAGGAGCCGTGCAAGAAAGAGGCCTGCGACATCCAGTCGTGCCTCACCAAGAACAACTTCAACTCTCAAAAGTATTAATCGATCTTATCTTCCTTTTTTTTTTTTTTTTTTTTTTTTTTTTTTTTTCTGTTTCGTGGCTTTCGCTTTGGAATTTATTGTTATGAGCAAGGGTTTTCTCGACTGGATTGGACATTCATTCACGCAGCTCGCTCCGTAGGTTTTTATGTACTGCGTTTTTACTTCAGATTAGGTTTTTCTTTTTCTTCGTGTTGTATTTTTGCAAAATAGAACGGACATTCTCATGGTCTTGAAATCTTTGCGCGTTTCGTCTGGCATATTTTTTTTAGTGTAACTTGTTTGGTGTTCTAGCTTCATTTCGGTGGCTGCTAGGAGTGTAACTTCTATTTTTTACGCGACATGCGCGATGAACGAGTGGCGATACTGCTGAAAATTTATCGAAGGTGTCAGTTTGTTCTGGTGCGTGCATTTGGAGGTTTTGTATACTCTTTTAGAGGATTCTGCTCTTCCCAATCTTTTCTATAGGAAAAAAGATGGAAGGGTGCCCATTTCTCAAATGCTCAGGCAGCAATAACCATTTTCCTCTCTTGTGGCATTTGTATGTTTTTTTTTATCAGCAATAGTTGCATCAATTGTGCAGTATGGCTTGTTGGAAAATTGTTTGCTGAATTTTCTGTAGAATAAGGCACTAAAAGGTTACAATGGATGGTTACTTCTTTTACATTTTAGTCATAATATTCGCATTGTTCTTGTCATACCCCAAGTTCAGAAGATGGTCTACCCCTACTATCTTGGTATGATGAATAGAAATCAACCACAACTCACAAGTCACTAGTAGGATTAATTTATTTTGTAATATGAAAAGAAAACAATATGCATGTTATTAGAATAGTTTAACGAAAAGACAATGATGCTAATTTTATTTATTTAAAAGGTAATGTTGCAATATTGAAATCCTATATATTATAGTTTTGCATCAACAACATAATACTAATAATTGTTTGGACAAATTCTGAGAATAAGATGCTCAACTAAAATAACATAATAAGAGAACTTAGGAATTGTCCTTGAAAAATAAGTTATATGTTGTTAGTGTTTTTGTAATAATGATCTACCGATCAAGTAGTTTGAATTTAAAAAATATGTATAACAACAATGTTTGAGTTTGTAAAACAAATTGAAAAATAAAACTTCATGTTAAACATAGATGACAAAATATTGGGACATGAATATAGATAATAAAATGACATGATTTTATGGAATTTATTATAATAATGTTTACATACTCAAATACTTCTACTTTACAATGTGTAAAAAGTAAGAGTATAACATATTACTATATGCATAATTTTTACAAATAATGAATCAAATTCTAATATTTCACTTATAAGTAATTATTGAAATCAATCATGTCATTGATCACAAGTCTATATAGCATAAATGCAACTATGATCTAGGACTAAGTCACAAATGTGTATCGATCAATACCTTAATGTCAAGAGTTTGATATTGGCAGTATATTCAACAACCGTACTATTGATATTGCTAATAAAATGAGAATATGTCATAATTCTAGTATATTTATTAAATGCATACACACACATACATGTATATTTGTATGTGTATAATGAAATTATGCTTATTGCTAATCTCATCATAATTGCTTTGTGATGTGATGACCTTGTTGGTATACTATGTTCATCATGAATTGGAAGAAAGATCAGAGCCAATCTGAATAAGAAAAACAATTACTTTTTGGGCTTATTGTACTAGTTAGCTAATCTCAATCACACATTTGATTGGTACATTTGGTCATCTCATTCATCCATATATAGTCACACATATATAAATTGTTATTATTGGGTTGATTAAATTGACATATAGGTTGTTTTTGCCACTGAAATAGTCACACATATATAAACTATATTATTGGGTTGATTAAATTGACATCTAGGTTGTTTTTGCCACTGAACTTTTGATACTTATTGATACAAAAAATAAAGGTTCAATGAATTAAACAATGTTGTAGGAGTTAGAATGCAAAGTGAGGAGGTAGATCTTGCAAGAGATGCTTGGTCAAGGATTATCAAGGAAAGTATTGTAAGAAATAAGGGGAAGGTTATTGGGGTAGCTCATTTTTGATGTTTGGGAGGAGAAAAAAAAACCATTTAGTAGCTTATAAAGCTTTTAATTAGTTTATTATTGAAGCTTAGGCTAATAAAAGACTTTCAGGAATCTGATAAAGCTTTTGGGCAGCTTATAAATCATATAGGTAATTTATAAGAGATTTTGGATAGCTTATTGTTAAAGCTTGTGCAGAGGAGAAGGCTTTAGGTAGCTCACTATTAGAGAAGGATTCAGGCAACAACATTGTTCAAACCTAGTACAGAGAAACCTTCGAACAAGGAAAAAAATAGTCTTTCGGCAGAGGAAAGGGCTTCGATTAGCTTATAGTGAGGCTCGAGTGGAGGACTTTCGGGCAGTGGCAGTTTTTAAGCTCGAGTAGAGAGGAGTCTTTGGGCAAGGAAAAAGGGGTCCTTATGTAGAGGAAAGGGCTTTTGGCATTGCAATATTTAAGTTCAAGTAAGGATGAGCCTTTAGGTAATAGTGATGTTGAGGTTAGGCTAGAGAAAATCTTTCGGGCAGCGAAAAGGAGGCACGTGTTTGGTTCTCAGATAGCTTCTCTAAGAAAGAAGAAGCTTTGCATTGTCATGGGTTGAATGTCCCCTTGATTGAGCTTGTTGGGGAATTCTTTTATAATGGTTTCAAGTTAAAGGTGTCACACCCAATTGGATGCTTCCTTTTTTCTTTACTATTAGGTGATCTTGGTGCCAAGAAGCATACAAAGCATTATGCAAGGAAGAGTTTTTTGCTTTGAGGATGACAGTATCATGTAGAGGTGATTTTTTCTCTTTTCAATTTTTGACTCTTCATTCTTCTCCTTCTTTTGATTTTTGCCTATTCATTCTTTTCCCATTATGATTTTTGCTTCTTCAATATTGTTGGCCTATATCATTCAATCCTCTATTTTTTGGTTGTTGTTGTAGGCCAAAGTTAGATTAATTAATGTAAGACGACTCGGCGTCCTCTTAAGATGATGGACAACCTTGTGATTGGGTTTATGGCATGAAAAAACATAAGCCTATAGCTTAACAACAAGACTTGCTGTGTCATTTTCCAGGAAACATGTGCCAAGAATTACCCTTCTTTGTCCATAATATTGAAACAATTCGTGCTAGTTCTCTACTTCTAGGGCTTTTCATGGGTTTTCTTTTCTCATATTGATCACGAGCATGGAATGCATCACACGATCAACAATGTCACTATTAAGGGTTCCATTAACAGAATATATGAAACATCTTGAGCACGAACACTACATGTATCACATGATCCATGACGTTCTTACTAGTGGTTTTATTAACAAAATATAGGAAGTTTTGATTTCCACATGCATGCCATCTAATAAACTAAAAATCAAGCCTTGACCTTCAACTATAAGAGAAAGAAACTTAACCAATCTTGCAAATTGTTTTTATTGGCATCAAACTATCAACAATCCTTGCTTCAATTTGGTCAAATTACTAGTGAACTTTGACTAGTCAATTTCTTTTACTTTGACAAGGGAAAGTAATGTTGCACGATAAGTCTCTCAAATGCTTCTTAAGGAACTAAAATGTCAGATTAAAAGGACTTGCGATGCTATCCTTATCAATTATTAGCATCTCCTCTATGATAAAATGTTGTTATTTCGATTATGCACTCCTTAGGATATGGCATCACTCTTAGTATATTCTTGATGTAGTTGGCCAGAATTTACGTTCAAGAGGAACTTACCATAAACTATTGAGATTAACTTACTAAAAATTATCCAAAACATGTCCCTCTATGTCTCAACTATGTTGAGTAGTGGTGCAATGCTAGTCATGGCAATCCGTAAAACATATTTAGATTTTAATATTATTTCGTCGGGCTGTATCAGTGGTATGAATAATCATTTGCATTATCACTTTCTTAACACAGTACATGGTCATCTCAATGACATGTGCAATCTATGTAGCAAGCGTAGCATGGACCACTTGAGTGGTATGCAATGTATTAATCTTAAATAATGATATCAAGATGGGTTTCTTTATTGCTAGAATCAATACCTTATGATCCCCCATTTCCAATCTCCTTAGGAATGCCACATGTCAGGACCTATAGGTATAAACACAATTCCAATAGATTAGAAAGAGGGCTGATAAATTTAGTGTTCTTCTTAATCTGATAGCCTAAACCATAATTATTATCATCATGGCTAATACAAACTTGTGCTTGCTTTTGACATTCCAAACTTGTGCTTAACCTTAACTATAATTATATGGAGGTATTTTGGTTGCCCATTTCTGTTTGCAGTTTGAGTTTGACTACCTTATCTGACATTTATTTCTTGTAAACCCTATGTTGATTGAGGTTATAATTTTAGCCCAAGTATGTTATTCTTTCCAGGAGTTAGAACATGGTTGAAACACTGTCCCTCATACTTGAAGTTCATGTTCTAGACTCCAAGGCTTTGTATCGCCTTAAAGATTATTTTCTTATGACTTTTCTGTACCATATTTGGACAACAGCCCACTATGTTGCACAATTGAGATTTGGCAGGCTTTACACTTGTTTCACTTTGCTCTTCTAAATCATTTTTATGGAGTTTTTTTTTTTTCCTAAATGGAATTGTAAAAGGCCTTGTTACTTACTGCATAAGGTACTGTAGGAAATGTGACGTTGAAATATTCATTTGATTTCAATTTAATTGAACATTTTATTATACTTCTTGTTCAGGTGCTTGAAAGTCATTGAGTTGTTGCAGGCATGCTGTGAGAAATGTAGCTATAGATCAACACACTGTGCTTCTTTGTCAGGGCTTCTGCAGACTAGTACGAAAACAAAATAAAAAAAGTTCCAGCAATTAACAAACTACTAACAGCATACTCTGTAAGCATCAAATGCATAATATGCACAAAAGTTACCCTTCCTTGTAGTACCTCTTATCAGATTTTAGGTGAATGTTCAATGAACATCAAGCATGAGCTATTTTGTACAAGTATTTATGAATTGCATCCCTGTTTTGTTCTCTAAGTTGTTCATGTGTTGGCATACCAAACTAACAGAGAAATCAAAAGGAGATCTAGTGTGAGGCAGATATATGAGTTTGCCAATCAATCTTTGATATTGACCTTTATCAACTATTCAACTTTTTTTTTCCCTTTTCTAGCTTAGTCTTGTACTCCATGGGTGTAGCTTTACAACCTAACCCAACCGATAAAATCCTATTAGTTTGGTTTGATTTTTTCTTAGGTGTGAAATTTCAAATGCCAAAATAATATATATGAATTGATTTAGTATTGCACAATGAAACATGATATTCCTAGAAATTCTTAATTGGATTTATGGTAGGATTACTATTTTTTTTAATTTTGGCATTGCACAACTAAACATGGTATTCCTAAAAATTCTTAATCAGATTTTTGGTAGGATTAATATTTTTGTTGATTTTGGTATTGCACAACTAAACATGGTATTCCTAAAAATTCTTAATCAGATTTTTGGTAGGAGTACTATTTTTGTTGATTTTGACATTGCACAATTAATTATGGTATTCCTAAAAATTCTTAATTGGATTTTTGGTAAGATTACTATTTTTGGTTTTTTTTTTTCAGATATTTCATGATTATATTTCATAAATATTTGTCGGTGAAGTCAAACCAAATCAAGTCTTTTTTATAGAAGATCAAACCATTAGCCAAACCCCACCATCATCATACAATATTTAACAAATCAAAACAAATTTATTTGTTTGTTTGTATTTTCAATTGTTTTGATTTGGGCTTAAGGCTTGCAGTTTTGGTATTGTTCCAAGTAAAATTGAAAATCAAATTTTCAGCGCCAATTTCTCACCAACCTGCGTTTCACATTTAGCAACATTTTTGTTCTTGTGATTCAATTGATGATCTTGATGAAAAGCAACAATTTTTTGTCCATTCATTTTTTTTTTATTTTTTTAAAAATTGTACATTCATATAGAGGTTACTGGTTTTACTTAGAAGTTGAAATTGAGAAATGTGATAAGTAACCTTTAAAACTTGTGTTTGACTCAGTGCAAGTATATATAGGTATTTCATTCAATGTGAGGTATTGCTTTTAACTTATCCACTTCGGTTTTAATTGTTAAATCCACTTTGTTCTCATCCTCCACATGATAACGGTTATCATTGCCTAGTTGATTGTTGCCAACCTGCATTGATTAGGGATCTATTATAGATCAATTCAATTATCTAACAATTTTTTTTTAAGGATTCAAGGGAAGGCATTTGACAAAATTTTGTCAAACGGCACAAGTGGCACCAACGCACATGTAGCTACACGCGGAGTCACACTGCACACATGTTAACTTGTCGATAGCAGTGCGTAGGATGGGCAGTAGGGTGCATAGCTGCCAAAGGACGGTGCGCCAAACAGAGCATAAGCCATCCAGGGGATGCAGCAGTGTGTAGGAGGTTTGACTTGTGCAACATGAGAGTTTGTAGGAAGAGTGCAGAACAATGCGTGGGGTAATGCATTGCACGAGAAAGCTGGCTTAGGAGGCGTAGAGAGCGTGGTGCACATGGGGCCTACAATGCGCACGTGCTACATGTGTCGAGGTAGGCACATTTACAATGCACGTGTATCACACCTGCGCAACATGTACACAATCTGCATGCAATGTGAATGGGTGCACCCACCTTTGCATGTTGATTGCGTGTGTATCGGATAAATACTGCTGCACTCAGATCACGTGTAGTAGTAAATGTAGTCTACGATTGTAGAAAAAGTTTGTGCGGGAAATACAGATTCTTTGTAATGATTAATTTGAAGCCAAAATACATGAAATATGTAGAAAATAAAGAAGTATTTTGTAATAAATTATTGTTTTTGCACATCCATAAAATGATGTAAGAATGGTGAAGTAAAATTCCTAATATTCAATAAAAATATTTTTTTTTTCACTCTTTTAGTTCCTTCATCATTTCTCACGTTCATTCCTCTTTTGTGAATTTGATATAAGATATGTTATTGAAGGTTTGGAATAATATGTCTTGTAGATGGATCATCTATTGACCTCTATTGACAACACCAACTATCATTGACCAACTAGTTGGCAAAATTTGCTACCTCTAGAGACCGTCAAACCCTCTTTTGGTCGGTCGTCAGTGACCATAACCAAGCTTGTTGTTGCTTCGCTAGTCATTGGTGATCCTTCTCTCCCACCAGTACTGTTTATTTCTATCATCATTAGTTGTCGGTGGTGGAGACTATTGCTGTTGTTTTATGGAAACTGTGCATGTTCTTTTGCCTCAATTTTTATTTCCAGCTTCTTGTCTACCAAACATGTGCCATTGTTTCAATTGTCAACTAAACAACAGTTTGAAAAGTGAGTTCCTAAGTTTTATTTTCGAAAGAAGTAGAATCACTTCTCTCTCACTTACAATGATATAAAAAGACCTATAGTAATGTTGATTTAAATATGAAAAACACCACAAGTCATATGTTTCTTATTCCTTTTGGGTCACCTTATAGTGCAAGGCGAGAGAGCTTCAACTAATAATGACAACCTTGTTTAGTGCTTCTGGGAGATACAGCTTGCTTGTTGATGCTGAAAACTTATTTCATTTACTACCTTTGAGCATTGTAACAGAAATTTTTAGGATGAAATATCATCCCTATCAAAACCAAAAATCAAGGGGGAACTAAAATCATGTAAAATAAAAGCTTGGATCTCTTCTACCATATTGGGTGTGATTTGTCAAACTACAATCTCAATAAATATCGTACACCTGATGCCATCTATATACACTATTTTAGCATTGCTTGTGTAGCTCATTACATTTGGTACTTTGATAGTTTTCTTGTTCTTCTGAGTTTCTGAATCAAAATCAATTTCTTAAACACCTTAAGTAGCATCATCAGGCTGGGTCGGCGGCGGTGAACAGCTTTTATGCAGAAGAGCTCACCTGCAACTGGCCACTTGTCATCCAATTTTGCAGAGATTCTGTATGACTCAGAGCCCTTCTTTCCTCCAATTTCTCCATCACAAGGAATCTGGTGGAGCTCCTCGTTGAAGTTTTCCCAGAGCTTGTCCATCCTTTCCTCATCACTGATCTCTGTCAAGCTTATCTTGTCCTGGAGCATCAGACCTTCCACCGATGAGAAGCTTCTGCTTTGTTGGCGGTGACCATGGTGGTTGTGGTCAGAGGTTTTGTGGTCTGAATTAGAGGAAAGGAACCAAAGTGGTGGGGAGGCATAGTGTGGAGGTAAGTGAAACTGGTAGAGAATCTCCTTCTCCTGTGTTACTTCAGGGAAGCTGAATTCTTCCATTATTCTCACTCTTGGAGCAAAGGACCTTAGCTGTTAGACTTGGATTTCAAGCATTTATGATGAATTCCAATTAACATCACCATCATGGTGGTTGGGGTTTCTTTTTTACTCTTTTGACACAATGTGCATCTCCACCCACAACATAAGGAGCCTCTTTTAGCTTCTGTTTCAAGGCCCAGTACTCTTTTTCTTGCTTCAGTTGATCGGCAAACTGACTTTTTGGTCAGTTTGTAGTCTAAAATGGCCCTGGTTTAAGCTTCAGATAAGTCATGTCTTTTTTCTTTGCTGGGAGCTGAAGAGCAGCAGGTTGCTGACCTTATGGTTTAGTATTGTGGGAACATAGAGAATAGCACTGGAAACAATATTGCTTAAATTTCTCTGCCCCACTTGAGCCTTAATGGGTGAATGAATGCTACTTTTGACTACTTCCACTTGATGCAAGCCATTTAATTTTCTGCTTTCACATTGACAGCCATTAAAATGAGAAAGACGAGATGAAGTAGCAAACAAAGATCGAGTCATTATTAAAATTGCAGGTTAGATGTCAAGTGCCTAGAGAGTCTATCATTTAGTGGAGGTTGGAATAGCCATTCTAAGTGCAGTTCCTTCTCTATATTACATTTCTGTTTATGTTTTGGCTTTAGGTGTTTGATAAGCATTGATTATAACTTTCCACCCCAAGATTAGAAACCTCCCTTCAGATTTGTACCATGGAGTTAAACTATCTATCTAAATTATTCTACTGGAGTTAGTTGGATTGTTCTTTCTTGGGGTTCCTTATTTGAAGTGCAAAACAGCAAATCATCCGATCTATAAATAAGGATCATTTAATTGTATTAGGAACAATTTCCTAAATATAACTTTCAGTAGTTTAGTTAGGTCATATCTGGTTGGAGTGAGAAAAAAGCATGAGGAAAAAAAGTGAAAAAAGAAATTTAATGTTAATGTTACATTCTTACATATCAAATTTATCTTTGCATATTTTAACATTTTTTTTGAATAAAAAATTTGTTTTTTTAAATATATTTCTTTTAAATACCCAAAATAATTTCTTTTTCATAAAATGTAGAACAATAACGAGGCTGAGAACAACTATAAGCTTTAGATGAATGGTGAGAATTATCACATTGCTTGGTATGTTTGGGATAGTTATTATCAAACATTAAGTTAATCAATAAAAATGTTATTACAAGTTTATGTATTTAAAAAAAACATAATGAAATGATGAAAGTAGCATTCGACTTTAGGATAAAATAATAAAACAAATGTTAGATGATGCTCCTGTCCTGTGCTCAGGAAAAGCATGGAGTGCAAGTTATAATTACACACGGTATGCATATCTTTGCAAGTGAACTGCCTATAGAAATAGATCACTTCAGGTGCCAGGGATGAAAAAGACTTGAAACTTTTCTGATAGCAAGAAATGCTACTTGGGTGGAGAATTTGAACTTCACTCAACACTAAAGAAGAAGAAGAAGACGACACAAAAGAAAAAGAAGCAAGAACCAAGCTACACCATACCACCCTTGTAACCCTTACTCCCACCCTAAGGTTTCCTGGAAGGGGCCCCCTCCTTCCCTTAGATTGCTTAAACGTTTGGGTGGAGACATCTCTTTCATGTCCCTTGTGTTTCAGATGAGTTGAAGTTGTCCTCATCTCTTTCAGTCAAGTACTACTAAGTATTTGGATAATCAAATAATGCAACAGTAATACTCGTCTAGATAACATATTATCAAATAAACTACTTTTCAATAGCAGCTAACAATAATATATTTCAAACAAATTAATTTATTAATAATTTTAATATTTAATAACAGTTATCAAATTAATCATGAGAATATTTAGATCCAATAGTACATAAAAAAAGTATAGTTACATCTTACCATTTTTTTTCCCCCTCAGATTAAGGCATATAGATTTTGTTGAAAGAATGAAGAATTTGTTCCAAGGCTGATCGAATGTTCAGATCCAGAGGATTTTCTGGGCGATCAGAGTAGGAAATGTTGAGGAGATAAAGTTTCTTGGAGTCGATGAATGCAGATGAAAATATCCTTTTCATCCCCCCTCTGCTGCTATCTACCATGTATTCAAACTCATACACTGGTAAACCACCATGACCTATTCTTTCAGCAGCACTTATCAACTCAACATACTTGGTGCTTTCCTACACCACCAAAAGCTTGATAAAAAATCTTGTTTACAATACAGGATCATGCTAAGCATACCATTGCAGTTTATTTATGGAGAAAATTGACATAAAGGATCCAATTTAACCAGATTACTAAATAAGCCTATTTGCTTTCAGGCTCATATGCTTCTCTCTAAAGAGAGAATCAATCTCTATAAAGAAAGACCAAGTAACTTGGCTGTAAAGTATTTAAGCCACATGCAACACTTAGCTTTTTATCAAAGCATGACATGGCTCATAGAAGGAACAAAACAGAATTCGCATTCTAGAACCCTTCTTTCATATTGCATGAAGAAAAAAGGTAAGCTTTCGGCATCCAACATGTGTTGTAGAAAAAACTTTGTTTACTATGCATGCAGGAGTTTTCGTTTCAAACATAGTTAGGGAGGCAAAGAACTCATTGCATTACTTTTGTTAGGGAAGGTAATAATATAAGACACTTTTATTCTCTTGGTGATTTTCAAAATTTAATTTCCATTTTGCAACTAGAACCAATTACAGTAACAAAATTTACAACTCATGCAACAAATTAGAGACATGGTTTAATATAAGAGTTGATCTTTCCTTTTTTAGTTAACTTCAAAACAGTATTCAAATGGACCACTGCACCATTCTTCATTATAATAAACAAAACCTTGATCTGGCATAGTTGGAGAAGTGATTAAATTACCTCAAAGTTTGCTAAAATTCAAATTAGTTTTGGGATCAATCACACTTGAGTACAAGCTGTAAGTCAACAACTGAACCTGAAATGTGGATAAATCTTTTCTAAGGATATATTGAATTTATTATTATATAAGTAATAATAACACGTTTTTACAGGTTATGAACACAGCAGATTTTTGGCTATGTTCTTCAATTCATTCCAGACAAGTCCATTAAATCCTACAGTGGCCAAAAGCCTGTATTTGTCTTCCCTCTCATTTTTTACCTTCATTTTTTTGTATTGATGAGATTCGAACACAAGTTGCAGACAACTAACAAGCCAGCAATGTGCTATTAGTGGAGACAATTAGAACAGGATGCATTTTAATATATCGTGCATATAGTTATATACCCAACACAGTCCTCTTACAAAGGTCTTTCATAGATAATGAGCATAGCAAATTTGAATAGGACACTGTTTCTTCAACTCATTCTTGACAAGTCCCACATTGATCTTACACGAGCAGAAAGTGAATATTTGTATTTCTTTCCTTTTTTTTTTCAACACCAAATCAATTTGGAATTGCCACCTAACCCACATTTGAAACTTTCTCAGTTTGCTAGACACAAACTTCTCACCTCTCTTGATTGTTTTTTTTATGGAGGATAAGAATTGACAGCAGGCCTACTTTTGTAGCTTCTACATTCTCAACCTCCTCTCTTGTGTATTGGGAGTTCACACATGCTTCAACTTTGCCTCTAATGTTACAATGGAACTGCAAATCTTGTCCCTTTGTCCTTCAATTCAATGACTCTTGATGTTATGAGCATAGAACAGAGGGGATATTATTCCACTTTATTACAAAAGCAAGAACATGGTATCCTTTTGTATGCATTACATCCCAAGAGCTAGCCACAGTAATACAAAGATAAGAAGAAAACACCTATTATTAGATTACTACTTTTGTCTAAACATTGAGAAATATCATAAAAATATTCTAATACTCTCCCTCAAACCAAAGCATAAGTGTTAATCATGACTAGCTTACCATAATTTATTTGTAGGGTTTAGAAGATAAAACCTCAATAAACATATCAAGCAATTGTTTCATGGAATGAATAAAGAAGTGAAAAACTTCAGACTCACAACAAATTTAATAAAATAGCAATCAACTTTAATATGTTTGGTTTGCTCATGAAAGATAAGATTGCTAAATATCAATAGTGGGATGATTGTTGTAGTACATGGATAATGGATCTGGATATTAAAAAACAAGTTATTTGAAGTAAATTCTTTACTTATAGCATCTTGCATGTTGCGTGAGCAATGGCTCTATACTTAGTTTCGATGTAAGACCAAGCTAATGGCTTTTGATCTTGCCTTTTTAAATAACTACATTTCTATCTAAAAACGAACAATAACTTGAAGTAAATTATCAAACTAAGCATAGTTGGTATCAAAATATATCTCAATTTATAGGTGATCATGCTTTATGAATAACAAACCTTTTTGGGCTCCTTTTTAATGTATTTAAACATTCTTATGACAATATCTCAATGAACTTGTTTAGGTTTGTCTTTTAGCTTACTGAAAACCTACGACAAAAAAGCCAAGTAGATCAATTTAACTATAAGATCTTAGAAACAAAATTTGTCTTCCAAGTGTTAATCATCATCCCAAAAGCATGTTCAGATTAATTAAAATCTTAATGGGTATGGTATCGAACAAGCTTGTCTCTTTATATAAAATTAAATTAATAATTTTATTGAGACAAGAACATTCCTTTTTGTTATAAGTATCTCAATCTTAACAAAGTGTCATGGATGTCCCATCCTTATGACAAAATATTTCATCAGATATTCTTTCGCTTTTTTAATTCTTGAAAAATCACTTCCAACGATAACAATGCTATGTTTTCTTTTACAAACACAAAAAGGTCTGTCTAGAGCATTTGAAATTCAAAGGCAATAAGGGTCATTTTGAAATTTTCAAACTAAGCCCTAAGATTCAATTTTAGAATGTCAATGAATTTTTCAACTAGCAAACATCATTTGCATTCTCTCCACTAAGCAACAAATCTCAATGATTCCTTAATATGTAAAGTTTCTTAAAGATTGTGAAAGAGAAAAATATTCTTGACATCAAGTTAAAATACCTTTAATGACTATGATACAAATTGAAATAGCTCATGAAATAAGAATTTTTTTTCATAATAATCAATGTCTTAATGCATATTTATGCATATTTGATGTCTTATGTTATGGGAAATGGTTTCATCTATCTTGTACTTGAGTAAAAACTTATCAACATAAAACAATATTTGATATCTAAACATTTCCCATGTTTTATGAGACATAAAGATAGACATTTCTTTGTCTATAGCTTGGTGTCACTTTGATTACCCCAATGCTTCTTGGAAAGTTTTGGATATGGAAAAAAATGAGGTGACAAAAGCACAATAAGATAAAAAAAAAGATATGACATGAGATATGGGTATTTATTAAATGGGCAATGTAGAATTATTTGCCCCATCACAAAAATATAAGTTAAGGCCAATAAGATATTTTGATGATCATGATGAATGTATCATCTGTATTTGTATTGAGCAAATAGTGGATGTTTGTAGACTGTGGAATTGTTGTTTGTAATTTGTAATTATTATATGTGTTCCCTAATATTGTTTATGTGGTACAATAAGATATGGTTGTTGGTGATATTATATATTTTGTTATATTATATGTTTTTGTGAATAATGTAAATGAAAAAAAAAATAATTTATAAGAAAGACTATCTATTTGAGTTTTATTAAATTAATTAGTTATAAGATTTGGTACGATTTTATCATCATTTTTCCTTTGGGATGGGCGGAATGTAACATAAACACAATCAGAGCAACAATGAGAAGGTTAAGAAGAGACAGAACCATAACTACATCCATTAATTTGATCAAGATCCAAAGCCATAACATGACTACACCCGTGATCAAGAACAAGTAAAGCAAAAGTTTTAGTAAAGGGGTGACAAAGCTTATGGGATTAAGAGACTTAGAATATTGTACAAGAATGAAGGACGATAACTTGGATAGTATAGTTTGACCTTGTGGTTGGCATATGGGCATTTTTTAGGGTCTCCACAACCAACTTTATTGCCTTCAATGAGAGATTCTATGGTGATGAACTTGTTGAGAAATATGAAAAACTAATGGTCGTAAACTCCATGAAGTTGAAGCTCTCATGGTCAAAAAGCATTGGGTACAGTATGCTATTTCTTGCAACAATTATTGGATGAACTTCATGGTTGGGGTCAACAATAATTGGAAAAGAGAAATAATATCTACTCTCCTCCTCTACGCTAAACATTACTTGAAAAGCAACTACATCTGGCCAAGGATGGCACTAAATTAGTCTTTGTTCACACAAATTGTCATAAGAATTAGTTGTTGAGTAACTTCCCTCTTAAGGAATGTTACATACAACAATCTTCTTCATCAAGAATGAATAGACATATGTATTACATCAATAAAAGCACAAAAATATTGATGCCAAAATAGTTAATAAAGCATCCCTTGAGCATAAGTAAGAATATCAGAGAACTTATTGAGGAAACCAAAATAATTCAAAAACCATTTCAGCAATGCATCTCCAAACCTTTGTTATATTCTTCTTCCTTGAGTAAAAGTGGCGGATATTATAACCCTTGTAAATTTGATATTCTCCCCACATCATCCCCTTATTACATCAATAAAAGCACAAAAAAATTGATTCCAAAATAGTCAATAAAGCATATCCCTCGAGCATAAGTAAGAATATCAGAGAACTTATTGAGGAAACCAAAATAATTCAAAAACCATTTTGGCAATGCATCTCCAAACCTTTGTTATATTCTTCTTCCTTGAGTAAAAGTGGTAGATATTATAACCCTTGTAAATTTGATATTCTTCCCACATCAACCTCTTATTCATCAAAGGTGTGACCTTTATGCCAAAAATCAAGTACTAGTAGTTAAGTCACAAGGTCATAAGTAGTTGTTCTAGTTAGTGGGTGACATGTCTTCTTGGTGTGTGAATGACAAGTAGTGCGAAACTTTCAACTGTGGGAATATGCAAATCATGATCATTAGGGACTTTGCCATCACAACCTCTTAGTACTTATAGACTTGCAATTAAGACACAAACATTGATGAGTCAAATCAAGGGTTAGGAATTCGGATGCACATTCTCTTCTCCTCGTGCATGGAAGCAGATAATGCTCATGTGATATGACCCATCCCTCAAACCTATGTGGATGAGTTTAGCGTATGATTAGCTATGCTATACATGTTGACCTTTTGTTGTATGTCTTTCTATGTGGGGTAGAGCACATGCATTCACCTACTTGCAATGGACATTGCTTTTGTTAAACTTCAACACATGAACAACTTAAAGTGACATGTCTTTTTGTGCTCAATAGTTTATAGATGACATATGTAATAGAAGTTGATCATAGTGATCTAGCATTAACTAAGAACCCATTTGTTTTGAGGGTAAACCTAACTATCTTAAGTTAACTAAACTTATTCAGCAAAATATTTACCTTATCCAAACCTTACAACTAATTAACATTCCTTTAATACCACCACCCACTCTCTGCCTAAAATAACCTCACAAAAGCTTACCTTAGCTTCCCTCTTGAAGCAACATTTACCACACCAAATGTGTTCTAAATACATATTTCTGTGTCTAAGCTTGATGTGCCCAATTTCCATTCAAGTCAGCTTCAAAACGAGGCATGTCTATCTATGCCAATTCCAAATCAAATAGGCTCCATCAATGACAAAGCCAGGAATAAAATATTTGATGCTATTGCACTGATGTAGTGGCTCGAAAATGTGAAACAATACTAAACAGCCCAAGAAAAAAAGCCAAATTGTACTCCAAAATAAATACCGACTGTTCCCATCAGGTTCATCAACTCTCACTTTCCATCAGAAGTGCACTTGAAGCAAGTCGAAGCACAAAAAATCATCCAATTGTATAACAATGCACTTATTCCACAGATCAAAAAAGTGTTTCGAAAGCAGGTGGGGGTATTTTCCATGAATATTAACAAATTTTCTCCTTCTTTAATGTAAGAGAACAAATGGGAAAGAAGAGAATAACCTTAAGCCTCTCGGCTTGGATAAGCTTGCCAGCGACAAAATCCGGTGTGCCAAAATCCTTGAGAGACGAAAGGCGGACCGGGCTGACCACAACCCCAATGTTATTGCTCCCATTTCCCTCCTCGAAAAGTACCGTTGCCCCCGCCTTCTCCAGCTATACTACAGCAAGTAATTCGGAGCATTGAATTCACCACAAGACTACTGATGATAATATAAAGAGGGTAAAATAAGGGCAAAACCTTTGGCCAAGCGGAAGGCTTGAGGAGAGTGAATCCCTCGGCTTCGTCAGTGTAGCGCTCCAGAGTAAGAGGTGGAGCATCGGCCAAGGATGGTGAGAAAGCAACGAAAGCGTTAAGTAATAAGAAGCTGAAGCTCCTTCTAGTACCTCGTACAGTGGTTTTTGCCTCCTGCCAGCTCAAGGCGGAGTTGCCAACGAGAACAACGCTCGGTGGTCTGCGGCGGGGCAGATGTGAGACGAAGAAGGGTAGAAGAGCCGCGTAGTTCGCAAGTCCGCAGCTCGAGGTAGCGGTGGCCGTCGATGACAGCAAATCCATAGGCGCTATGAGCTGCCGCACCGTCACACCATTTTATCTAAACAAATTATTATTTTTCTATTATAATTTATCATAATTTTAAGCATACATTTACGCTTTTCCCAGTCATTTGGTTTCTATTAATTTATAGCAGTGGCCTTAAGTCGTATTATTAATTTATAATAAATTATATAAAAAGTTTTAAATATTATATGTTAATGTATTTCCTTGTTTACCTAAAATAAATTGATTCTTAAAGAAAGTGAAATTGGCCCATCAACGACGGAGCATCATTCCCTAGAGGAGGAGAATTAACATTACAAGGAAGATTTAAATGAGATCAAGAAATGTAAAGAGCTTTATTTATTTATTATTTTTTGCTTTTGAAAAAAAAAGATTCCATTTTATTGAATATTTATTTTTTAAAATAATTTTTATGAAAATTTTTATATAACATTTATCTGCATAGGCTGAACCATTTTCTACCATTTGGTTCAAATAATTTCATGATTGGTTCATAAGCTTTTCTTGAATTTATCATTAATTTGTAGATTTCTAACCTTTTCAATCAAAAAGTGCCCTTATATATATATATATAATTATTTAATATATTTTTATTTAAATATATGCCTATTAAGCACACATTCCTTTCAAAGTACATGCCTAATCGTTGATGAATCAAACCACAAAACTATAAGGAGTGTGAATCTAGCACTATAAATAGCAAATTGTACGACAGACTTTGTCTATCATATTAAATATATAAATGTTTCTTATTTGTATTTTTTTTTATCATAATTTAAAAAAGACAAGAATAGTTCATTGAGTTTATTTCTCCTAAATAAAAATATAGTTGGATGTGCAGAGATCATTTCCTGTAAATGAGAAATTTGAATGATAGGTAGCCGTTGCTTTGTGAATGTATATTTTACCTGAAATGCCGAGGAAGGCTGTTTCTTCTGAAAGAACTGAAGAAGGATGAATTTGTAACTACACATCAACATCTCCAAACTCATCCGCTGCTTTATTTACAATTCAACTGAAGAGCAAATACGAGGTTAGCTTACAATGGTAGTTTCTGTAAGTTTTCACAGATATGTACAACATTGCATGAAACCTGAAAGCCTCATCAAAATGCCTTCTGATCTAATCTCTCGTTCCAGTTCAGGCAACGGACCAAGCTGTGAAACCAATCACCAGTTTGATCAGATTTATTGACAGTTGGAAGTGGGTGTTGGCTCATGCATATCTGAATAGAATCTCCCCTGGAAAGCTGCTGCCTTCTTTTCCCATCGAACGATACCCATGCGTTGCTCCTTGCATCCTCGGGAATCTATTTATGTCGAGACAAGTTCGGTTAACATCTTACCATGAACAAATAAGCCCAAGGCTTTTTACAGACCAAACAGATATAAACCGAGTATAAGTGTCAAGTTTGAAAAGCTGTATAGAAGAACACAGCAACGTGGGTTCATGGATCGAATCAATTTGATCGATGCGAACCAGAATCATTACAACATTACTCCACAATTGACCTTATTAATGTTTGTCCTCACAACCCACAATCAGGAATGCTGAAGAATGAAGAAATGCTGCTAAAGCACATTAAGCTGTGCTTGGCGAATTGATAAACACATTTCAGCATAATACTTTAATGATATGTCTTAAACCATTTCAAATTTTGTATGACTAAATTAATCTTATTTATTGCAAAAATTAATTTTCTCAAGTTTAGAAATATGTAATATTCACTTGACTTTTTAACAACATTCCAACATAGGCTATAGCTTAGATAAAGATTAATGGACAACAATTGGAGGGTTTGATGAAAAAACAAGACAATATAAAGAATGTACAAACAAGCCTCTCTCTCTTTCTCTCTTATTGTCTATCAACGTGTATGTAAATCCTACATCCATGTATTGATACATTATTAAGCATACTATATATGTGCATAAACAAATAGATGAAGTTCGATATTTTTTCATTTATGTGTGCATAATATATAAATGGACAATGCTAGGTTATTCCTAATGAGTGTGTCCTGTCGAGTTACGCGCATTAATGTTCATTAGATGTTGAAATCAGTGAAACTCCTTGCTTCAGTGCTTTGATCCAGTTCAGACAACAAACATCTAAGTTTCAGAGGATAGTAGTAAAGAAAGAATCCTTCAACCAAGAAGACTAACAATGGATATGGGTTTTTTCACTGGTTATAGCAAATATTGAAACTTTGTTAGCCACTCAAACCAACAGAGAATAGCGCGCATGCTGTAAAGATTAAAACAAGGTTTTGGCATTGTGAGTGCCTCCAAGTGCCATTCTTCAAAGGTGAAGGTTATAACTGCAGCTGTATAAATGAATACAAAGATTGATCTTCATCATAGCTTGAATATGGACTACTTGGCAATGCGAGTGTATTAATTGGAAAAAAGAACATTAGCACAAAATCAGTACAGTAAGCAGCAAGGATAAGGCCATATGAACTTTTTTGGAGTGCTAATAGATTGCAAGTGGAGGGAAGAATGAGGAATAAAGTATCATAATTATTGAAAATTAAGATAACGAGATTGACCTTCAACTCAAGCCGGGCTGAATCAGGAAGTATTACAGGTCGAAATGACAATGAATGTGGGCATATCGGTGTAAACAGCATGCATGGAACATTTGGATGGACCTGCATAGTAATGTGGACATGTTAGAAATCAAACACATGCTTTGCGACAGAATGCTACTAGAAAAAAAAAATGCAAATTAAAGTATCCAACTGTACAAAAACATAATGAAACCGTAGCTTGAGCCAATTATACATAAAAAGTTGGCAAACCAACCATTGAACCTCCTGCAGCAGTTGAGTAAGCAGTGCTTCCAGTTGGAGTAGCTATAATAACACCATCACCTTGCACCTAGACTAAACAAATTCTGTTATTCCAAGTATAAGAAAGAAACCAGAAACACCATCATAAAGCAGCGTACTGACGAACTGGGTTATTTTAGCATCCATTAACCAAAAACTTAGATTCATACATGTTTGCACAATTTGCAGTAACTGGAAATTTTTGCAAATTATTGTGTATACAAGTCTTTCTTAGCAATATAAATGATTATAGCAGCATGAAAAATGTCGTAAATTAAAAAAAAAAACTAATCTTGAACCATCCAGAGAGGAATAATCTTGGAAGACATAGGTGGGCAACCATCATCATGACTCAAATAATACATGAACTTGGTTGCACAGCCAAGATGGTCCACCTATGATCTGGATGGAGAGTGATGTGACTCGTCGCGTCTTGCCACTGGCCCTTGGCACATCTAATTGTGGTGTGAATTGGGTGAATTAAAATTTTGCAAGATCAAGCAATTTTATAAATTCAGTGCAGTGAAGTTAAGCAAAAATAAAGGAAAGCAAGAAGAACAAATTAGATATTTAGATAGTTTGACTCTTACTATCTAAGCCTACATCTACCCTAAAACCAATTTGTTTGAGCCTATCACTCTTTCTTCCTACCTTTGAAATTGCTGGCAAAGAAGCCATTACAATTGTTTCTTTACCAAAGACAAAACTATAAGTTTCTAGTTCCCTTCACACAAGGCTCAAAGTTGGGCATCTCTACACACAAGGCCTTGAATTGGGCACCTCCTCTCCATACAAAGCTCAAAGTAGGCTTTTTCTTCTCCACATAGGGCATAAAGTGAGCAACTCTGAATCCTTACTGGATCTAGCCAATCTCTATAGTAGTAACAACAATATCTTACATAAACTCTCTCAAAAAACAATAAAGTGAAATATATATGTGTGTGAATATATGTATATATGTATAATCCAAGACAAAAAAGGCATGCTGGTACATAAATAAAATGAAAATGAAAATCTCATAAAAAAGATGCCAATTGAGTGTAGAAATATGAATTGCAGTGAGCACTATCAGAGTTTGCAAACAATAAGCACAATAATTTAATGCGTTGGGTTTCTACCTCTATTTATAGAGCTAAGGTGATTGTTTCAAATCGTAAAAGCTCTCAATGTTAGCTTTCCAACGTCTAAGGTCTCTCTCAATGTTGTTTTGAACTTTCTCAACATCTAGCTGCCCGTTGGCAATAGCTTGGATGAATATTTCTAGAAGCTCATTAGACAAACTAGCAGTTGGAACTTCCATCAAACAATCCAATAAACTTATCAAATGATCTATTTAGTTCATTTATGAAGTGCCATGTTTAATAGATAGTTTGTTGGATTAGCCAATATGCTATCTAATGAAGACAAAACTTAGTTCGATAGACTTTCTACAAAATTTAATTTTTAGCTAATGGAATACTATCCATCGGATGGTCCAGTAATCTTCCAATATAACTCAATGCTATCCATCGGATGGTCCAACCACTATCTAACTTACTATCAGACGGTCTGACAACTATCGACTTCCTACAAAGCTTATATTGTTATCTTCTTTAAATAAGTAATATGATAGATAAAAAATCGCATAACTTATCACATAATTGACTTATGCTTAACAAGTTGTGCTTTTAAACTTCTACATGAAGAACATACTACAATAAAAGAGGCTGAAAACGTACCTATTTACTGATATCTTTAAATGTTTTGAGTAAATTATCACTATGTGTAACTTAACCTCCATTTTTTTTGTTCTAACATTACAAACTTAGTTGAATCACTAGTCATCTGCCTTGAACATCAGTTGTCCAAATATCATTTGCCTCCCTTTATCCTGTTATGAAGGCATGCCTTTTTGAAGTTGTCATTTCCATCTCTTTGAGCAACGAGGCAAAGATTTGCCTCTTTGCCACTAGCCTCAATTTTTTATGAATCTTCCTCTTCCAAGTCACTTCAAGTTATCATCATCGCCTTTTTCTTTTTCTTTTTTGTTTTCTCATCTTTGAAGTGACACTTTCGTTTGATGTAACCAAGCTTATTGTAGCCATAGCATATCAATTCTTTCTTTTTTTTCTTTAGTATTTCTATTTTAAAATTAAGCACCATAACTTCTAGATTTCCTTCTTGATCATTGTTTTGATTGTAGATAGCCAAATCTCCTCGTTAAAAGAAAATTTCTTTGTTTAACTCTTCTTTATCTTCTTCATCCTCTGATGAGCTTTGTGAATATGGTGTCTTCAAAGAAAGTGCCTCTTTCTTCTTTTTTGGAACCATCTTCCTCCAATTATGCTCTCTTCATTTTTTGCTCATGGGTTATTAATGAATCCATAAGAATATCAATCGAGTATGCTTTAGATCCTTCGCTTCCATGGTTGCAGTAACCTTAACATCCCATTTTTTAGGCACATTCAAGGGTATCTTACTCACAAAATCATGGTAAGAAAGCATTTACCAAGTGATTATAAGTCATTCACAATATTAATAAAGTGATTAAACTTTTTTGATGTACATTCACCACGGTTTATAGAAGATAATCCATAATTATGAGTTTAAATATTGATCCTAGATTCTCTTTAGCTCATTTGTTCCTTCATATTTGATGACAAGCTTGTCCAACATCTCCTTACCAAAGTTAAGCGTGCAAACTTTCAAATGGTCGACAAGCATAATAGCACAATAGAAGTAATAATTTTGCATTCAACTCAGTTATAACGACTTCTTTGGAGTCCATTCATTAAATGACTTGTCAAGGTAAATTCCTTTTATAAATGTTTTCTAGAGAAATATAACCAACTTGTATTAAATTCTAAATTCTAACATCAATTGATTGTAAGAATCTAGTCATAAGCATTTTTCAAAATAAAAGGGAGAGTTTATCAAACAAAAGTGACTTTGTTATATATTGTCCTTTGGACAACATTGCATTAAGTAAACTTTTGTGTCATGGACGTGCAGCCAAGTGTATGGTATTAGCTTTAATACCAATTGTGGCCTTTGACACATCCAAAAGGAGTTGAATTGGCTGAATAAAAATTTTGCAAGTTAAAGAGTTGATTGCAAAATTTGCAATGCAATAAAGTAACAATAAAGAAAAATAGGGAGAACAAACTAGATTTTTAGGTAGTTTGATTCCCATCCCTTTAGCCACATCCACCTCGAAGCTAATTAACTTAAGCAATTGATGGCAAAGATGCTATTATAACTTCTTTCTTTACCAAAGGAAAAAGCATAAGCCTTCAATTCCCTCCACACAAAGGTTTGAGCTCACTTCCTCTCCACACAAAATCCATAGTAAACTCTCTTTTCTACACAGTAGGTGCGAAGTGGGTACCTCTAAATCCTTAATGGATCTAACAAATCTCAACAATAGTAGAAGCATGATCTTACATAAGCTCTCTCAAAACCAATCAAGTGAAATGTATATATATATATATATATATATATATATATATATATATATATATATATATATATATATATATATATATATATATATATATAGAGCTAAGATGGTTGTTTGAAAGTCCTAAAAGCTCTCAAAATTAACTTAACAGTCTCCCAATTCTTACTAAATGTTTCTTGGCCTTGCTTAACATCTAGCTGCCTATTGGCAATAGATTGGATGAGATATTTTTAGAAGCTTATTAACAAGACCAGTCATTGGTGCCACATTAGATAGTTCGACCAGTTTATTTCTGATATACCAAGTTTAACAGACCATTTGTAGGATTAGATGCTGTATAATCTAATGATGATTGGACATCTATTAGACCATTCAATAACCATTCGACAAAACTAAATTTTTAGCTAATGATAGTCAGACCATCCAACAAATGACCCTTAGTCTTCCAATATAACTCATTTTTAGCTGATTTTTATTTAATCGTCATTAAATGGTTTAAATAGCATCAAATTCATTATTTGACTTATCGTTAGATGTCTATCAGATGGTCTAATAGTCATCTAATAGAAGTTAATTTTAGCAATCCCATCTAACAGACTAAGCCATTGGATGATCCAATTTTCATGGGACCAACCAGCAAACAACTATTAGATAGTTCAATAACCTTCCAATAGAACATCAAAATAATGGCTAAATTTTAACTAACAGATCTTTCTCGTTGAAGGGTCTGATGTCTATCGAACACCTGATCAGACGATTGATTAAATGGTTCGATGGATCCATTCGATAGAGATCTTTCTACCGAACAATTCCGTTTTTCAAGATGCTTAGCTAAATTTTCAAGATTGAAGTGTAAAGATTTAAAGTTTTTTTGATCAACATAGTTTTCAAACAACGCAAAGATCATTTCTTAATTTTCAAATCTATGCAATGATAACTTTGATAAACATATAATGCAATTAAGTCAACTATACCAAGCCAAATCGTACAATAATCTAAGACAATCAAATCCCTGACCTGAATTTAATCTCTTACTCTTGTTTTTTATCTTTTTCTTTTAATGTGTACACATGTTCATTCATGATCTTTATCTCATTCCAATTTTATGTATCTTTCAATTGATCAACCATCCAATATAGTTATGTGTACATGAACTACATGATTATTCATCCTCAAAGATTAGGTTGTTATTATCAAAACTCAATTGAACCATCTTAGGCTCATGACGCTAACACTTGTGATGCCAAAGTATAGCCTAATCCAAATTCCATTAATAATCTATTCTCTCATAATCCACTTGAAAACTTCAAACTACAACAATGATTTGACGAGAGTATCATCATATCCCCATCATTATGAGAATTTATAGGAATGTAAGTAATGATTGTGGCAGGCACATGACACTCCTAGCCCTAAATGATTGTTACATGATTGTTGTAGTAAGTGCCAAACCCAATGACATGGGCAAGATATCCACTCAAGCTTAAAATTGAAAGGTGCACATGTCTCTTAAACGAACAAATCTATAGCCTCAAAGTAAAGGCTCGTTCTCAAGCTCTTAGATGCTTGTTGATTTTGATTGTCCTTTACTAAACCCAAGTTCATTTAAGGTTATTCGTGACTTCCTCTCTTTCAACTAGTCCCTCATCAAACATTATAAACAATCTTGCCAGCTTGAGCATCATACAGCCTACAGTGAGTGACATCAATGTGGGTCATCCATCTTTGGTTCAATTTAATCTTAAATCCATTTCCTTAGATAAAATGAGGAATCAAATTGCTCTATGTCCATTTCTACTGCAACAATCTCAAAAATAAAAATCCAACTCTAAAAAAACATAAATCATTGTGAAAGTTAAACTGCAATGACTTCAATGTGGGTTGTTTGCAAAATATCTTCATCCATTTTTGGCTCAATTCCATCTTAAGTTGCCACTGATCAAATGAGGAATCAAATGGCTCAATGTGTCTCTTCATTTCTAATACAAAAATCTCAAAAATAGAAATCTAACTCTGAAAAGAATAAAATCATTGTGAAAGATAAAGTGCAAAATAAAAAGATGAGACAATTTCCTGGCCTAAGTATTGCAGGTTGAACTCTTAGAGCATAGTACTGAATAGTATTTGAGTATAAGGCTTCATTTGATCAAATTTGAGTCAATATAAAATAAACTACTATAAATTCAAAACAGTTTAATATAGCAATGTCTACAACAACATACAAAAAATTATATGTTTTAGCATAAGACACTAGTTTACCTATCTGCTATGTATTTACATGCTCGCTTTTAAATAACATTCCTTGTAAGTTTTTCAACAAGTATAAAAAATATGACAATTTAACATATCATTATGATCAACAAGCATAATTCAATATTTGAAGTTCCACTTGAGCTTTAAAAATATTAGAGAAATCAAAGTTTGTTTCTTCAAAGATTTCTTAACCTAAACTTTGATGGCATTGATTAAATATTCTAGAGACTACAATGGCTAGAACTTCATAGTGGTGCGACTATTATGCTATTGTTCGACCAAAAGAAGAGTGCTTGGGTTCAAACCTAAAATAGTGCTTGGGTTCCCACTTTAAGATAAACAAAATAATGACTTATCAGACTTTCTTAGATCATCAATATGTAGAAGTTAAAACAAGATTAAGTTGATCTTTCTTGCCTTGTATTGACTCTACCAACAAATAGAAGAGGCGTGTTGAAAGGATCTTGTTCTTTGAAAATGCTAGTGAACGAGAGGAAGGAAATAGACAAAACAATGGGAGAATGAGATGAAATAAGAATGCCATTCTTCCACTTTCTTATAAGTATTTTAGAAACCTAACTAATGAGATAGAGTTCTAATAAGCCCCATCTCTACAGAATGGCTTCTAGTGGTCTTATGATACCCTTAGATAAACATATAAATAGGATGATCAATTGATTCTTAATAATCAACCAAGACTTTTAGGAATCTTGTAACTAATTGGATTCCATATCATCAAAAGAAGAAAGTGTCTAGCATTACTCTTACAATCTCACCTAATTTGATGTTTTTGAATCTTTAGAGAAATATTTACCTCCTTTCTAAGATATCTCCTTTTCTTATTTGCATAATAACTTCAAGAGCATGCTCGAGATGGTTTCATCATGCTTTTGGATCTTCATAGCTTCATCTTATGAGGTTGAAGACAATGTCCAAAAGTTTTGGGAATTTGTCCTCAAGGCCCAATCAAGGTATTCGAGACCTCTTTTACCTTTTAAGATGACTGAATAATGTCAAATATTGTGATAAGAGACATTTGCCTCACTTCTTAAAGGTTGATTACCTCTTGAGATTAAGAGCGCCATAACTGTTACCTGAGGCCATCCACTCATGGTTTGTCCTTCGCATCTCTAAGGTTATGGCTGCTTGTTGAGGTTATTCCCTCAAGAACTCAATGATAAGAGCTAAGACCTATTGAAATCTCTCAAGCTAAATTCTCATTCTAGATAGAAGAGGAATCTAATTGTATGCCCCTTCTTTTGTAGATTCAAGTCCCATGAATCTCTTTTGTTACTAGGGGAGGTATTTGATGGGTTTCAAGCTTCGATAGATTGAAAAATTGAGATAAAGGTACTCATATTTTCCCACTTTGAACTATAATAGTTAGCGACTATTATTAACATTTATATCCCACCTCATTGTAATTTCTCTATTCTCAAGGATAGGATTCTCAGATAGGACATACTCATGATTGCTCACAAGGTCATCCAAAAGTGATAAAATCTCATGACATTTTTCATTTATCATGGATGGATCAAATGATTTTGAATTCTCAATTTTCACCATCAAAAAATATCATCATATAAGGTAATAAGTTAATTTGTAGGTATTTTCGTTAATCTTCTTCTTAGCTTGGAATGGATCGTATCAAATTGGCTTCACTTTCTTTCCTTCACCTTTCATTCATTCTTTCATAATGTGCAGTCAAACGAGAGATCAATCTTCACTATATGATGTATTCATCTCTTTCTTAGTACCTTTTTAGAAAGAGTTTCATCTAATTTAGAATTGTAATAAACATTATTCACATATTCACAATAAATTTCTGCATCTTCTATCAATTCCTTTAGTTCCCTTAGAGTTGTTGAGATGGAATCCAAATTGAACAATTTTTGTGGTAAACATCCCAAACATATCTTGAATGAGCTTTTTTCAGTCGAACTATATATGGCTTGGATATAAACAAATAAATTAGATGTATGGTATGCTCTCACCCCATATTTTCGAATTCTTCGCTATATCCTCTCAGCAAATGTAAAATTACTTAGTTCACAACCTCTATTTAATTTTTGATTTGAGGCTAAAAGATTGTACTACTCTACAATAATATATCCATCATTGCCCAAAGAATCCACCGAACCCAACTAAAAAGCTGAGAATTTCGTTAAATAAATATGTTGTTTGGCCACTATGGTGTACTCAAACTTTCTCAATGAATAGTCACACTTAGTACTCACTTTTGATCTCTTATTAACAAGGAATTAGTTCTACCATCTTCAATAACTTGTCTACAATCACAAAGTGGTAGTTGTGCACTCATCTTGTAATTGGTAAACATCATAAGAAGTCCATCAATATACTCTCCCATTGTCAATTTAGCACTAAGAATGGTAGAAATAATCCATACTTCCAATTGTCTTGTTGTGATGCATTAAAAGCACACTTAGTTCCTTTCCAATATTTTACAACCAAATTTTACACCTGCAAGTGGAAAACCCACTTTAGATCTGGCTTGCTGCATATTAGTTTGGCTTTACAGGGATGAAAGGGTTGATGATCGGAAAATATGATGGCTTCTTTTCTTAATAGATGTGACTATCAATGCTTTGCGACCTAATCTAGAGCTAGCAACTCCTTCGGATAAACCCTTTGAGGTCCTTATAACATCTCATAGTGGCATGTCGCAGGTTTCCTTTGATGTAGAAGAACTACTCCGACAAAATATCCTGAATGTTTCCATAAGTCAAAACTAATATGGGTGCTTTATTGACTATCTATTTTAAGGTGAGAAAAGCTTCCTTGTATTCCTCCCCATGAATTTTTGGTTAGCACAAGTAAGGTCATATATTAGTGTTGTTATTTAAGAAATTTTTTTAATGAATTTTCTTACCTATTAACATGCTTGAAAGATACTTCAAGTCTTATTCAATTTTAAATGATTGTAACTTTGAGCTCATCAATTTTATAATTCCCATCACTTTATTTTCTTTTGCTCCTAACAATTGCATATGGAAGCCATCAGGTTTCTTGACGCAAACTACTAATAGCACGAAGCTTCAACAAGTATTGGTAATAACTTTTACTTGGTAAATTGCCACCAAATCCATACGTTTTAGTCCTTGGTCTTGATTCACGAGATGCATTTTATTGCCCTTTGTGAATTCGTGTTGCTAGATTTATCAAAAAAAATTGAATTCCTATTTGAAAGATAAAGGGTTTTGAGAGTAAGCTAACAATCATTAAAAGATACCACTTCATACATAACCTCATCAATGTAGACTTAATTAATAGCAAACTTTACCTGGCACAATTACACGATTTGTATCTTCACATCTCGTTGTATCCATCCCAACGATAATGGTTGGGGCTGAGCTGTTGTCATGAGCACCAATTGTTTCACAAGCCTAATCGATATCAAGCTCTTTTGAGTGTCCATGTAGATGATTATTTTGACTAACTCCATTTGGACTTGAATTGCAAATAACTTATTTCGAGATTTCTCCTCTTATACCTTGCTGATCCCTTCAGTTTTCACCACTTCAAAAAGCTTGGGTTAGCTATTTGCTTCCACTTTGAATGCGGCTCTAGGTGTAGTCTCCAACATTTCTCGTTAGTAGGATCCCTCTTAAGGAAAGTACCTGCATTCTTCTTTCATGTTCCTGAAGTTGACCCTTTCTTGGTTGAAGACTTATGAAGTCCTGTCGCATTTTCCTAGCTCTTGGGCTAGCTGTTTGAGCCTTCTCCTGCCAGCAATTTTTCTTCTCAATCATCATATAGCTTCATTGAGAGTCACAAAAAAGGAATATCCCAAGCTTTATCGCAATCGGGTAATGTTATCCCACAATATACTTCATCATTATGGATATTTCACCTGCAAATACACCAAGTGCTATGGCCTGACTTTGGGATTCAGTGGCATACTGATGCAACATCTATCTTTGCCGATGTTGTAGGTTATGCCATGTTCATTACTAGTCCTTGATATATTCCATTAGATAAAACTTTTGGAGTATTAACCTCACCTCTTTAATTGCAGTTCTGAGATAAGCATTCCACTATTTCAACACATGGCTTCTACACTTCACCTTGACAACAGTTACCATCTCGAAGAAAATCCACATAATGAGAAATACGTCTCAAATAGATCAATTGACATGTTCAGCTTTTCGGCACTTTTTCACGACACATTGAAAAATCAATCTTGACTTTCATTTCAAAGGGCTTTTGCCAATCTTTGTAGTACTAAGGCACTAAACTGATGTCATGAGCTACATCCTCCTTAATATCCTCCACTGGATGCGGATTATCCTTACCTTCTTATTGTAAAGTTGGATGTGTCCTTCCACAAGTGGAGTTTCCTCCTCGGCTTTAGTCTTTGAGGGTTATCATGGTGCTGGATTATTATTTCATAAAAAACTTTGCTGAGGCCTATAACATCTCCGTTAACTATATTATATATTGCTCCAATGATCAACTGATTTCTCCATCATGCACCCTAGGTAATAGGTCTCCCGAATTCCCTTCCTCTGATCGATGCTATATGTCCAAGATTTTGCCTGATATTAAATGATCCATCCTGTCCTATATTGACTTCCTTGAAGGTGTTGCAAGATCTTATCCTTGCAATCATAAGTGGTCCAGATCAAAAGTAATAGATAAAATAGAGAAAGAGATGAAGTAAAGGCAATGTTCTTTTACTTCTTTATTAGAGTTTCAAAATCTAAACAAACAGAAAGCAATTCTTCTAGGTCCTATATTGACTCCATGACTGGCTTCTAGAAGGTTTTGTAGCATAACCCTACTTAATAAATATAAAAACAGAATAATTGGCTAATCCCTAATTATTTGCTTGGAACTTAGGAATCCCATAACCAACGGAATTTTGGATCTTCAAAAAAGAAAAGCGGTTAGCTCTGTTTTGACAATCTCACGCAATTGGTTTCCAAATGTTTTGAGAAATATTTGCCTCCTTTCTTGAATATTCTCTTTCCTTCTCACATAACGCCTTCAAAAGCTATGCTTGAGGTCTAATGTGTTGCTCCAGGGTTAGCTTGTTAATGCCTTCGGGTATTCCTCAATTTACCTTCAATAAGACTCGAAAAGGCATCCAAGAGTCTTAAGAATTTGTCTTTGAAACCTAGCCAAGGTACATGAGACTTCATTCTTCTATTGAATACCCAAGTAGTGACAGATATTGTAATTCAAGACAAGTGCTTCACTTCTCAAGGGTATTAGATGCCTCTTTAGCATTGCTCTTTAACCCTTGAATGCTGTGATTGTTTCTCAAGGCTATCTGCTCCTAACTTGACCTTTATCTCTCAAGGGACATGACTGCTCAAATCCATTCCCACAAGACCTTCAAAATAGGTCTTGATACCTACTAAGATCTCTCTAGTTGCTACTCATATTAGATAGTTTCATAAGGCAGATCTCTGATCAATTGCAAGCTTAGCATAAAAAAAAAATGCACAAGCCAAAGAAAAGCCTTAACAAATTGAAGTTATGATGCAAAGCTTAGATGATAAACCCGAGTTGAGAATATTAAACATCCATGTGAAAACCATTCTGGTTTTAACAATTTCGAAATATCATTGCTTACACTTAATAAATAAATGGCTACATAGTCAACTTTCAACTACACCATGACCACCCAATGAAAATGCTACGAAGACTTACTAATGTAGAGAAACGGGCATTACACGAACAGTAAATTTACCATATGCTTATCCCTAAATAAACAAATACCGAGTTGAGGTATTCATAATAGCGAGGTTTACTATTAGAACTTTTTTAATAATTCCTATGACTAATTCTTTTTGCTAATGAGTTTAACATTTTGTATGCCTAGAAAAAATAAGTTGTATATGGTAGGATTATGAAATGCATCAGAGAATTCCTGCAGCCATACCTTTGTTATAAGGTGGTTATGCTCATAACACTCAATCTTGGAGAGGTACGGATTAGAACCACGGTCCACAACTACTTCATTGAGTACATCAAATACTTTTCCAGGTATTGCCTTTCCATTTCGAAAAATTTGACACTGTAAGCGCATTCTGAGAGTTATATAGACACCATCAAGTGAATGGTTTCCATGGATAACTGCCTTCAAATCGTGCCTATAGTCTTCAAACTGTAAAAAAAATTTCATAATTTCAGCCAGAATAAAAAAGGAAATTTTGACATTCATGACAGAAATATGGACAAGATATTAACTTACATAATGTGATGTTAGAAAACCAAGAGATCCAAGGTTAAATGAAACAACAGGAGGAACAGCACCTCTGAATAAGTTTGATGCATGCAAAATTACACCATCTCCTCCCAAGCATGCTACAAAATCAACTCGCTCATGAAGGTCACTGCATTTCACCAGTTCAAGCAATAAGTAATAAGCTGCACATTCAATCATAAGCTATGCCTTAATTTCCTACACCATTTGGTACCTGGTATCCTGGATGTAAAAGGTCTGGACAAAGCCAAAACCTGGAATCCTTGCAAATACATCATGTACATCAGGTTCAACAAGAACGTCCATCTTCTCCTGATGATAGAGGAAAGATGCCACCTGAAAATCTTAGACAGGGAACTTGAATAACTAAAGCGTTAAAAAATGAATTTAATGAAGTAAGAAGCAAGCAGAAATTACAGTGTAACATTTCTCAAAGGCAAGACAACCAACACGGATAAAAAAAGGTGTCTGATATAGATGTATGATGCATAAGAATTATAGGAAGTAAATTTTAGCATAAATTACTTGGAAATTCATCTAGCAATCATAGAGGGTTGCTAGAATCTTAATGCTACAAAGCGGATAACCTAAGCATAATCTAGAAGCATTCCCGTAATGTCAAACCCTAAATAGGAGGGAAATAAAGTTCCAAAAAAATGCAGCATATAGCAAAGTAGACACTTCTAGATTAAAATGATTAATAACATAAGTGACAGATTGCACCAATCTTTTTTTCTTTAATAAAATGGCAAATTATGATAGCATTATGTGCAGATAGGTCCCTCAATTTTCAAAATAGTTAAATAGTTCCCTCTAGCTTGTGAATAGATGCAGCAAGATTCTTTCTTTAATGAGAATGCCATTTCGACATTATGATGCCCTATATCTGTAGACCACCCTTCTGAAACTGTCTTAAAACATCTATGATCATTTCCTTTTCCTGGTCACATCCAATCAGCATGATTTAAAGGCGAGCAAAACTCTCTCACCTTGTTCCTGCATCTTTCTTTAGAGTTTTTCCGTTTTTTTTTTTTTTTTTTTGAAATTTAATATGCCTGGGTTTTCTCGAAGTTCCATGGGTCCTTTGTAAGCTCAAAGTAGAAATATTTGTTGCCACTTTCTTTTATTGTTGTGTAACTAAGATAATGTGGGTTGTAGATATATAGCTCGTATTATGCCAGCATTTTTTTTTTCCCCTAAAGTGCATTCGTTTCCATTGTACTAGAACCTGAAGGCCACTTGTCTTAGGAATTGCATTACTAGTGTAAGTACAACGCTTATGTTTCTTTCTTAGGTGATGGTAGTTGAAGACTACAAATTTGTTGAAATGCCCTGTTTGTATAGGTGTAGTAGCTCATAATCTCTCAAATGTCAATATTATGCACTTAAGTAAGAAGACATATGGGCACTTTAGGAATCAGAATTGCATTTGTTGTTGGTGATGGTCAGTGAAAATCTTGGAATTTGCCAATAATCCCAGTCTTTTATTTAGTTGCCGTCAAGACATGAAATGTGGGTTTTTCGGACAGTGCGTTCCAATGAAAGAAGACTCAATTGTAGAAAATATGGTTCCTCAAAATGTTGATGGAGGTGGGGCTGCCTGTCTGCTGGACCTTGTTGTCACAAACTGAGTTGGTGTTGATGGAACAACAAAACATGTATTTGAAGAAAATACTGCAGCAATTGATCGTTATGAGTGGTGCCCTCATTTGTGTAGTCAATTTTTCATGTCTACTTTAGCGATCATCACAATTTTGCATTTTTTTTTGGATAGGTTTAATATAATCAACTACGAATATGGCCTTCGAATTCTAGTTTCCATTAATGAAATTGAACTGTGACTCAATCTCCCTAATAATTTTGTCCACTTCAGCTTTTGTTTTTTGAAAATTCACGTTGCCATTTTGCGTTTTATTTTTAATTTTTGTAATAGAAGCTCTGCCTAACAATTGCTCTGATAGCAATTTACATCTAAGGAAGAATCATCTAAGCATAAGAGCTTAAAGGTTTTAAACAATGCTCAAGCTACAGCCATGTATGTATCATATTAGTTAAAGAATTTAGAGGTATAAGTAATGCTCAAGGTTGGCCATCGATGTTGCCACCTTTCACAAACCATACATGTTCGTTTCTAACCAAGTGTTCTATCAATGGCAGGCTAGCTGACCACTAAGATTTCTTAGAAAGTAGGAGCTGTACATTTGAGCAAATGCTAGCTTCCTGGTGGCTCTAACTATATTAAATTGAGAGATTCACCAAAATTACTAGTTCCTGACCTCCTTCAGTTTTTTATGTCAGTTTTTGATGCTGATGACTTTCATCATGAACCATCAGCTATGTTTACAAATACATAAAAGCTATGTGCTTGAAGTTGTCAAAGCAGCTTTAAAATCTCAAAACTTGGCCAACATACAAAATTTTTCCACAACCGTGAATTTATAATATAGACTTTAAAAGATCCCAGAACTGGTCAAACATCAAAATCATAAACATAAAACCTTCCCAGGCTTGGAAATCTCTAATTATTGGCATCCCATTATTCAAGACAGCGAACATAAAACCCTAGGACTTTAGTAGCTAGAGGTTTGGACTCTTAAATAACCAAGTGACATATCCTTCACTCCAAAACATAAAGTCATCCAAAAGTAGTATGATAAAGGTCTCAAAGGATAGTGACAAACAAGAAACACATAAACTGATCCAAGAGGCATACCCATTGATTACAGAACATGACCCATGACGGTGGTTTCTTGGAGGCAATCAAACCTTGACTTGGCAGCCCGTCTTCAGTCTTCTCTTGTAAACTTGAGCAAGACTGCTTTGTGCTGTAACTAGCATGCACATGCTATCAAACTGATTTTCCATGCAACTCGTAAAGCTGAATGTCAGCTTCGTGGTCTTTTTTCATATGAAACTTGTTTGCCATAAAGAATCACCAATCAATATTTGTCTCCACTGTAAGTTATAGACAACTAAAGAAAGCGGATGCTTTACCTTCTTTGCAGGTACATTTGTTATGACCTAACTTCTTGCATATTCAACATCGCACTGTATGTCTCCTCTTTGATGATGGCGCTCTGTCTAGTGCATCGTCACCCTGCTGCCTCCATTAACTTTGGGCCCGCAAAGCTACCTCTTCTGTAGTAGGACTTGCATAACAGTGTTTTCTAGTTTGTACAAATCAGATATTGCTTTTTAACACAAAAGTGTATGCTTTCTTACAAACTTTCCTATGAAAAAGTGGGGAAATACTTATAAATAGAGTCACGCATGAATCAGATGTGCTACAAGGTAGCACAACATGGCAAACCAGTGATCGTACATGAACCGTAGTCATAGGTGCACGTAGTGGCATTACAATAATCCTCACTGGCTTGATTAGCCATCAGATATCTTGCAAATTTTCTTGCAGCCTCTATCCTCTTCTTGTCTAAGGGTGTTAAGATGCTTTCCTGACCAAGAGATTGCTTCCTTTCATTGTTGACCCTTATTCTAGCCATAATCGAAAGTCCCTCCATCCACAACAGTACAAGTAACATCCCCTCTTCCTGCATCAAATTTTTAAATCTCTCAACTATTTTATGTTTTTTATTCATCGTGCTTCACAGCATTGTCAAATGCATGTCACAGCATGATCAAATGCATGTCTTGTCCCTCAATTTAGGCCTAGGGAAATGTCAACTAAAATTCTAATAAACATGATAACAACACACCATCTGCCTTCCTCATAAAAAGAAGTCAACAACAATTTCAAAGAAGTATAGACACATAAACTATGCATTACTATACAAATAAGAAGATACACAAAAATGCAAAAAACAACACCGAAGATTTCACCTTTCTGATTGTCACACGTGATGGTTAAGGTACTCCATCTGCAAAGCTCAATAATTGTTGAAGAAGTTCTATGCACCAATCCTAAAAATCAGTGTTTGTTGTCTCAACACTACTGCCACAGCAAATGGATAACTCCCACCAATATAGTCTATTGAAACAACTAATAAAATTTTCTTGAATGCAGTCTTCAAGTGGCATCCATCTAATATAAAAGGCACACATGCTTCCCAAGAATCTAACTTTAATGCTTCCAAACAAAAAAATATGCATTGGAAAATGTAAACACATCCTTAGCACAGGAGTACAGGCAAGTTCCACAGCTTTTCCAAGTTGAACAAGTGGTTCAGCATATAGAAGCAATAGATTAATTCTCGGTATATCCACTATAAAATCCTGATAATACCTTCTGCTTTCACTTTGTCCAACATCTACCTGCTATCATTTCAAAATTACTCCTAAACTCATTTTTCATAAGCTCAAAATTCGTGGGAGAACTGCATGCAGTGACGAGCTCATCGAATATAAACAGTTATGTTGTCATTGGCAAACAAATTGAGGGCCCTTAAGTATGCCTATTACGAAATTCTCCTTCACAAGTTCCACCTTGTTTGTACTACAAAAGTCAAGATCTTCTTCATCTACTCAATATTTTGAATCTGAATTTATTTTCGCTTGTACTCTCTATTACTAGAATAGATTCACCATTACTTCTAGCATCTCCATCTTCTAAGGAGTACTGACCAAACTTACTCAAATAAGAATCATTATAATTGGCTATTACCTCATTTTCATCAAGAGTTACTTTGTTATTAATAGTTGCTACAATAGCTTTCTTGACCACTTCATGTATAGTTGTATTTAACTTGTTGGGTAAAAATAATATTAGGTTTAATCTCATATTATAAGTTGAATATAAAATTGAAGTTTTAAGATATAATTAAAATAGTTCTTATCTATAGGTTTAGTTTTTAAATTTTTGGGTATCTAGCTAAGGATAAATAGAGCCCAACTCACGCCCCTATTTAATACAACTCCTTTAAAAATCATATCAAAGCAAGTATACAGTTGATTGCTCATGGATCCACTTCCTTCTACAATGATTTAGTAGAACCATGACGAACAATATGGTATCCATATGATTGAGAATCTCTTGATATGTATAATGGTTGATGGTATTGATAAACTTTTACAAATTTACATAAAATTTGTTCAAGTAACTAGCTCATATGTCTTGTTATTTGACCACCTCCATGAAATAACTAGTGTAATCTAGAGACAATGAGAAAGGGTTGGTGGAAAATATTGGTATCCTTGAAGTTCAACATAGCACTTGATTCAATTGGTCAAAAGATTTCAAACAAAAAAGAGTGATAGATAATTTATAAGAGTGATGGATAATATGGATGACATTCTTACTAAAGGGTGAAGATTATTAACTACAAATGAAATTATATCTGATCCTATAAAGTAAGTTAAATATGGTGTTTGAACGTTGATATACAATTATAAGTTTTTTTTTTTTACCAATAAGCTTAAGCTTTTACGATATTGGATGCACAACTAAGAGTATATTGAACCCAACTTAAACCCTTATTTGATGCAACATCCATAAAACAACTCAATTAAAATAGAGCAATCTTTCAATGATTCCTTCCCATGCAAGTGCAAACCTATTGAAAATTTCATAATCACCCTTTCTTTTGACATTCCTAACCAATCCATTCCAAAATATATTTCAATTGCTAATTGATTTCACACCCAAGTATTCCTCTTTAGCAATAATAAAGGGAACATATTCTATTTTGAACTGTGCATATAAGATGGAGTCTATATTAGAGAATTTATATGCAAAGATGAGTACTATTTGATTTAAAATAAAAACCAAACCTAACCGACCACATTCTTTTGGTTTCATTAGATTGAAAAAATTTGGTTTGATTTTCAATAAAAATTTGATATTTTTTAATTTTAAATATTTGGTTTAATACTCCAATCTAAATGCATATTTAAGTTTTTTTATTCGATTTTATAGTTTGATCGAGATCTAGTTTTATGGTTTTTTTTACTTTAAATGAATCAAAATCTGGATTTTGAGCCATATATTTAATCCATTAACCAAAGTTCAAACAAGAACTTCGATTATTTAAGATAATTTGGTTTTCAAATAATATTCAGCCTTCGATTCGATTCAATTTTTTAAAGATTTGGTTTGGTTTTTTAACTACTTGGTTCGATTCAATTTTTATATTGACTTAGTTGAAATCCAATTAGTTCAACCAATCCATTAACCAAACTAACCAAATGCACATACACATTGTTTTATGACAAACCTTAAAAACATATTTGATTTACTCATTTGCATTGCTTAAATAAGAGAAACATGAATTCCTACATCATATAGATTTAAACAAAAAAAAAAAAAACAAAGCTAGATGGTTACATATTGCATTGTCATAGCCATGTACACAATAGATGATTAATGCAAGAGAATGATTGCAAGATGCAAGACGTTAACAAAGATGAAGATTGATGAGCAAAAAAGGGTAACTCAAGCTTCTAATTAGTAAAGTTGTAACCACCAATGTGGAGAATTGCTAGCAAAATCAAAAGTGATGAGATATACCCAGGATGACTAATAAGATGAAGATCGAGAAATTAAAGAAAAGAAAGACTTTTTACATTGGGGTTAATGGCATTAATAATAGAAGGATCTATTTGCATTTATTCATAAACTAGTGGCGATAAAATGTGCAGTTTGATATTTAAAACTGCAAACTAATCAAGTTCATTTTGGCGATTGGAAAGCCTGATCTGGTTTATTAAACTATTGATGAGAGTTTAGTCATTAGTTATCATTCAAGAAATTCTAATTGAACCCTCTAATTGGTGATTGAATAGAAGTAACTATAAGGAGTTTGGAAGCCTGATGCACAACTACAGAACAAACCATTCAATTATGATAAGACACATTTCTTGATGCATTTTTTTATTATAAATCAAAATTGTAAAGCCTTATATAAGTCCTTATAATCCTAAAATACCAAGACTGCTCTAAATTCTATTAACGGTTTTAAGGGTAGAAAAGAATGTCATATTCTTATATCTTAGTGTAGTGATGGTTTTTTCGTTGATCTAAGGATCTATTGCATCTACAATTTTCTTTTCATATATTTTTATGAAAAGATTTAAAGAAAAGAGTTATATTTTTTTCATCTCAAAATTGAAAATACAAAGAGAGTATATGATACTTGTTATAAGTTATTTCCATAGTCCTAATCTGAGATAAAATTTTTGTAATTGAAAAAACTAAATCAATGAGAATAATTTTGATCACAAGTTATCCAAAATTATCTCTACAATCCATAAATATCATAATCAAATTAAGAAAAGAAAAAAAATTATAGCTATTATTATAGCCATTTTATCTTAACTAGTACTTGATTAAATTTGGAATTTTATACCACCCCTCAAGCTATAGATTGTAAATATTGACATTGGAATCAAAAAAGTACCAAAAGGGGCCCTCTAGTGCCCAACTTTGAACTCAAATCTTCAAAGTTGATCCTTCACACAATTTTGATGAAAATATCTACAATATAAAGTTTGGTTAGAGTATAAAGTAGTATTATTTCTTTTTCAATCTTCTCTTTTATAAAATTACAATCAATTTTAACACGTTCAGTCATGTCATGATGAATAAGATTTTTAGAAATGTTAATTACAACTTGATTATCATACCACGGTTTTATAAAAACTTCAATTTGAGTCCTGAGCACATCAATCACTCATTTTAGCCAGATCCCTTTACAAATATTATGAGTCATTGACTTAACTTCAACACTACTTTAGATAACAACAAATTACTTTTTATATCACCAAATAACAAGATTATCCCAAAGATAAGAATAATATCTTAATATTTTTATTTGATCAGTTATAGAACCAGCTCAATCAATATTAACATAAATCTCACCATCAATTTTTGTTGATTATTGAAAGAAGAGTCCTTTTCTTAATACCATTTTAAGATATATATAAAAATGTGATATATCCTTCATTAGAATTATTCATAAATTGTTTCACCATTGATAGAGAAATAAATGTTAAATCTTATATGTGAGAGATATATGAGTTTTCTAACAAACCTTAGATGTCTCCTTTTCTCCATAGGAATACCTTTCTTTTAGCTTGTTTGGGCAATGCATAGGAGTATTAAGTGATTTACATCATAACACTCATGATTATAGAAGATCTAAGACATTTACTTTGCAAGACAATGATCCCTTTCCTTGGCCATGAAATTTCCTTCCCAATAAAATATTTGAGATTTTTGATATCCTTGATCTCAAATTCCTTACCAGAATTTCTTTTAAAGCATACAAACTTTTATCATAGTTCCTTGTTAACATAATATCATTAATATAGACTAATAATAGTTATCTTAATCTCAAGAGAATATTCAAAAAATATTGTGTGATTACCCTAACTTTGTAAATTTCCATTCTTCTTAACAATTTTTATAAATTTGTCAAAACATGCTCGAGGAGATTACTTGAGATTATATAGACTTTTTTTTGGGTTCCATTTAAGAACACCTTTTAGGCATCTAGCTAATAAAGAAGCTAGTTTAAGTTAGCTGCTAATGATAAAAAAACTCTAATTATATTGAGTTCGACAATTGGACCAAAGGTCTCTTACTAATCAATTTTATAGTACTAAGTAAAGCACTTTGCAATTGACTAAAGTTTGAAACTTTCTACATGTTTATCTACCTTGTATTTCACAGTGAATATCCATTGCATCCAACTGCATGTTCCCTTTTGATTACTCTACTAATTCTCGTATTTTATTTTTCTCCAAAGTATGAATTTGTTCCCAAACAACTCCTCTTTATTATAGAACTTTAAGAGTTTGGTTAATATCAATGAAAATCTGAAAATTACTGAGACTTGTAGTAAAAGCATACAAAATTGTTGAAGGCCCTTTGTATGAAATGGAATTGTAAATGAGATGATTTATGCATAAACTTATTCCTTAATACAATGAGGACATCATGATCTTTGACCTTTTGAGATTTAAAAATAGTATTACTTGAAATTTGTGAAGTTTGAGGAGATCGTGGATTCAATTCAACTTCTTCAACTAAATCAGATTATATTCTCTTATTTGATTTCTTTTTATGGAGTAGAGAATGAACTCTTTTGCTCTAATAAGTTGTGCAAAATTTGAATTCTTGTTAGCTTGGATGGAGAAAAGGTGATTATTGGTTCTGTTTGAAATGGTTGGATTTGAGAAATTAAGGAATTGGATTCAATTGGAGAGGAATTTGGACTTGAACTTAAAAGGTTTTTACTAATATTTTTAAAATAATATTCTCTTATATCATTCTCTCACTGAACAACATTTTTATAATGTATGATTGACTTTTAAAAAAAGTTACTTCTATAGAATTATAAAATTTCTTAATAACTAAATAATAACATTTGTAATCTTTTTAATGTGAAGAATACCTTTGAAGAATACATTTAATTAATTTGGAATAAAGTTTGTTTCAATATTGTGATTTGACATGGCTAAATGCAATGCAATCAAATAATCATAGAAAATAATTGAAGTGAACTGTGTGTTAAAATAAGACTTAAGAAAAATTTGACAAAATGTTAAGAATGTTTGACCAAAAGAAAATATTCTATTAATCAAATATATAATAATAAAGACATTTTTCACCAATTTAGGTACATCAATAGAGAACAAAAGAGATTGAGCAACTTATAAAAGATACTTTTTTTCTACAATTCTATTTTGTTAGGGTATATCTACGTATAAATTTTGATGAACTATTCCCCTACATAGCAAAAGACTTCCAAGAATTAATTTTAAAAAAAATCTTTTATATTGTCAATTTTCAAAACCTATATTTAACTAAAATTGAGTTTGGATCTATTAGTAGCATCACGAATCATCTAATCAAACACTCATGAATCTACAATATGTGGAATCTTATTAGTTTTGGCACTCAAGATGTTTAGAAAATTACTTTTTTGAACCAAATGATCCAATACTAATTATCATGCTGGGATTTGTAGAATAGTGTTTCTACTTAATCATCTTCTATAAGATTTCTATTTGTTTGTTGCTAAATGATGTTGGCTCAAAAGAAAGTCTTTTTGATCCACTAGGGAGAAAGAGAGAGAGGGTAGAAGATGGTTCCATTCTCAAGGAAGAGCTTGCAATGACCAAGGTAATTGATGGTGAAGGAATGAAGAATAGAAGCATAGAACATGGTGACATTATTCCCATGAGTTGTTGGAAAATTGAGATAAGGATGGACATGACAAGTTGTCGGCAATAGCAGCGTTGTATGATGTTGTGTCATGGAGGTGGTTTTGAGGTCCTTGTACTCCAATTGTATGGCATTATTGTCTTTGACAAGTGGCAATTTAATTTGTAAGCCCTCAAAATCAAGTTCGCATGTACTTGTCACATTGAAAGTAGTACTCAACAGCCTACATGCATCCTCTATGCAATCTGCTTTGATCGATGCTACAGATGCATTAAGACCATCCATGACGTCGACGTGATTCTATTCCCAGTTGTCCAAGCACTGTTTCATCGCATTATCATTGGCCCCCACTTGCTTAGATTATTAATATCCCTAAGCAGCACCTACTGACCCTTTTGGTTGTTCTGTCAATAGATATCAATGCAAGACCATTCAAGTCTACTTGGTGGCTGATTGAGTTGAAGATTAAGACACACATGCTACAGGTTGGTTCAAGATTCAGGTTTCTCGATTGTGCGCTTCCTACAACTTCAAAAAACTACATTAACCGTGAGCGCAAAGCAGAGGAGAAAGGCTATGGTCAAAAGAACATAACTTGTTTCATGGCAATAAAAGAAGACATGTTTTGATACCACATGCAAAAATTTTGAGAAAAGATTCACATTTTTTTTATCTCATAATTGAAAAAAAATACAAAGTGAATATATAACAACTATTGTAAACTATTAACATAGTCCTAATTTGAGAGAAAATCTCTTTGATTAAAAAGACTAATTTAAAAAGGATAATTTTAATAAAAAGTTACACAAAATTATCTCTACAATCATAAATATTAAAGTCAAATTTTATAGAAAATTATAGCTCTTATTACATATTAATTCTAAAAAGAAAATAATTAAATTTGACATTTTATATTTTTAATTTATTTCTCCATTGTATTTTGGGAATCTTCCTGATATTATTAATTTTGATCTAATTCTTAACAATTTGTATCAGAACAAAGTTTTTTTTACTTGATAATTTGGAGAAGTGGGAGCAATAATAATAATGCAAAAAATAAAGATTAATCGGTTTGAAGGCAAGAATTTGACTATTTCAAAAATAAAGACTAAAGACATTCTATATCAAAAGAAGTTATACTAGTCCATGATTGAAGAGAACCTAAATTGACAAAAAATGAAACCTTTTGGATTAACAAACATTAAGGTCGATCCCATAGACTTTGGCATGGAACAAGGCTTTCAACATTGCAAATGAAAAGATGACCATCAATCTAAAGAAAATTTTATGTAATATGAATGCAAAGCCTTCTACATCAAACAAGGTTTATTGATCTGTCGCTTATTCAACTTGAATATATTTGAAGGAAATTCTATCAAGTGTCATATCGAGTTCAATATTATCACAATTACATCAAGTTTTATGGATATCAATCTTGATGATGAGGTATAAGTCCTTGTTATGTTGTTTTCTTCACTTAAAAGTTGGAGTACAACTATCATTGTGATAAGTTACTCATCCAATTAAAAAATTGAAAGTTCAAGAAGTTTAAGATTTGGAACTTAATGTCACTCAAATGATAAAATCTTATGAATTTTTTGACACAATTTTGAGCATTGAAATCTAAAGCATTGAAGAAAGAGGAAGAAGAAACGACAAGAACAATGCTAAGACAATAGATCCAAGTCAAAAGAAGAAATAAATCAAGGCCTTAGGGAAAACATTTTTGCTAGGACTTGGACAAAATATGACACTTAAACAAAGACTACTCCAAAAGACGTTAGTTAATACAACTATCGAAGAGAATTTGCAAGATGTTTTAAACTTTTGGTGTAGACAATCCAATCAAGCCTTGCATATTAGACATCAACATCTTTACACTAAAACTTTTGGGAAGTTGAAGCTGATTGATGATGAACCTTAAAGATTGCTAGAAAGGTTAATGAACAGGTCAAGACAAACTCAAAAAAAATTTAAATTCTATAAGATAGTCGAATAACACAAGACATAAAACTGTATTTGAGGGAAGTTCTTAAAAAATTGCAAGTGTTATGATTGTGGATAAAAGAACAAAGATGGGTGCCTTATGATTGATGGTAACAAAGACATTACAAGTATTACAAGCATAAAAGAGGATTCCAACTTATGGCATTGCAGACTTGGTCATTTCAGTAAAATATGGAATAAAGATAACGGATTCAAAGGATTTGTTGCATGGTCTGAAATCTATGGAAGCTAGTCTTTATGAGATTGTGTTTTAGAAAACAAAAATGGGTGATTTTCTCCAAAACTGAAAGGAAACCAAAAATAACCAAATTAGAATTGATGTGCACAGTCCTGCACCAATATATGCTCTTAGATGATCTTGTTATTATGATACTGACAACTCCACAAAGAAAGCATGCGTTTATTTTTGAAGTATAGATCTGATGTCATAGTTTTAAGATATGGAAGATTGAGTTGGAGACGAAGACATAATTGGAAGTAAAGGGTTTGAGATCTCACGTTGTGGTGAGTATGACAACAAGGAGTAAAAGAATTTCTGAGCATATCATCAAATTAAGATGATTACAACAATGTCAAACAAAACTTACAGAGAGAATAAGGACACTCACTGAACATGCTAAAAGCAAAAGAGTTCGTGCAAGGCTTTCTGAATTCCCTTCAGTAGATGCACTCTGTACAAACACCTATTTTCTCAATAAAGGATTGCTGATTCTATTGAATTTCAAATTGCTATCATAAGTCTGAATTTTAAATTGTTAGAAGAATAGTGAACTAGAAGGAGATAAATCTTTCTCACCAGGTATCATCAAGACCCCTCTCAGTTCCTGTGACTCACACCATAAGAGATTGGCAAATTCCCTTCACGCACCTACTACAGTCTTATACACCAATCTCAGTAAGAGCAATGAGGACTCTAGTAGTCAGGTTGGGAAAATCAATTTACTCTCAGTTCCTGTGACTCACACCATTAGAGATTGGCAAATTCCCTTCACGCACCTACTACAGTCTTATACACCAATCTCAGTAAGAGCAATCAGGACTCTAGTAGTCAGGTTGGGGAAATCAAGACACCCTAAATTTTACTCTTTTCTTCGGAGGATCTGTAACAGGGATGTGCCCGCACTCCTTGGCTGCAGCTTCAGAGTCATATCTGCCCTAGCACCTTGTATTTGTGGGGATAGTTGGATGACGAGTCTCTCTTGCACTCTACAGGTACCAAAGAGCTAGAGATATCCACACGGCATTGCTTTCTTTAGCTTCGATGTTTTTCCCATCAGATTACCAACTGCTTCTTAAACTTTTTGCAAAAAGACCATTCGGAATCAGTCCAACCTGTGTGTTTCTTATATTTCCTGTATCCCTTACTGGATTTGAAAGAATAGAGGTGCCAAATGCATGGCAGACCTGCCTATCCCCTTAACCTTGATGCTTCCTTCATTCACTTGACCACTATCCCTTCAATATGTACCTTCCAACCAAGAGGCCTAGGACCCCTTTGTTGTCCAGCCCCTCTTGCCACTGCTCTCTTGTGCGTATGAAGGAATACACAAGATGAGATGGATCATTGATGTTATTTCAAAAATTTTGACAACAGTTATATTATGTAGTTTGTATATGTGGATGATATGCACATAACAAGTTCAAGCATGAAAGAAATCTAAATGTTGAAACAACAAATATCAGAACAGTTTAAGCTAAAAGAACCATGAGCAACAAACTAGATTCTTGAAATAAAGGTCACATGGATAGATCTGAAAGGACTCAAATTATCTCAAAACAAGTGCAATATGAAAAAATATCCCAAGTTGTCTTTTACTTTCGGTGGAACTAACAAGGGTTCCAAAAATGCGCCTCACTTGCAAAAATAAAGCTAAGTAGCCATCTCAAAGGCCAGAAAAAGAGATTATTTGATTGAAGAGTTTTGTAAATTAGATTGGCAAACAACATGAGGACAATATTCATTTAGTGAAAGTTTAAGTGTTTATATGTTTAGTGAGCAATCATGTTTTTCATTCAAGGATAAAATACATGCAATTTAAATATCATCACATCAAGAACATAATAGATGATGAGAATTGAACACTAATGAAAATCCTTGACACTAAAATTCCAACAGATATGCTTACCAAGCTAATTATTATGGAAACAAAAAACGTGCATTGCATTAACTGTTTTCCCACACTAATTGATCAAGAAATGTAACACGAGTATATAATTGCAAAAGGGGATGGGAAAAAGGATAACAGATTTATAGCTTCCTTGAAGAATAATCCTTAAATTGGAGATTGAAAAAAATCAATAGTTTGATGTTCAAAACTGCAAATTGATTGGACTGTTTGAGTAGACAATCAAATTGTTTGATTAGAACTATTGAATTGTCCAACGGGAGTATGATAGCTATCTTTTAAGTTCTTCTAGTCATACCATGTGATCATGCAATTAAATGAAGATCACCAAGTGTATGAAAGGCTGAATTGTAATTGGAGATTAAACATGGAAACAATGAACTTTTTCAAATGCTAAAAAGATAATTGAACTATTTAATCATGACAACTGACCATCATATCAAATGTTACGTGATAAGATACATTTTTTGTGATATTGTTCTTATTATAAATAGAAACTATAAAATATTAATTAAGTCCTTGTAATTTGAAAATTTAAAGAGTGCTCAAAGCTATGTTATACGTATAAAAAAAGAGTGCCATCTTCATGTATCTCTCTTGAGAAATCCAAATATGATAATCAAAATTATATGTGTGTTGACAATTTTTTTTTCTAATATTAGGTTTTTCCAAAATCTTTTAGTGAGCTCTTCTTTTATCTTATTTGCATTTATAATTTTTTGTGTGTTATCTTCATCAATCTACTTATATGCTACATTGTGTGAGACTTCTAAAAAGTAGATGCTACAAACTTCAATCCAATTCTCAACATAAGGGATATATTTAGCTATGTTGGAAACATGAAAGACTTATTCATTCAAAGGGCCAAATTAAAGGGACTCTTTGTTAGTTACCTTTAACTTAAAAATGGGCATAATGACAAATAACCATTAAAGAATAAAACTGAGGATGATGGATGGTTTAGAGTATAATATATAACAACTATAGAATAATAATAAGCTTCAATCCCATTATGTAGAGCACACTACATGAATGCTTTTAACAACTTGTTCAATAATAAATCTTTCTTTGTAATAAGGAATGATAAATCATTTTTAATAATTTATTATCAAGTTTTTTTTTGTTATGCAGTGCCTTTTATTTATTATAAAATTTCTAATAATTCACATCTCCTAATAGGACATCAAATGGTCTATACTTAAAACTAATTCTCCTAAGTTTATCCTCAATCAAAGTTATTTAAAACTTCTCTCAAATACACTCATGTTTAATAGATCCCTTCCATTTTATCCATTTCAATACATAGATCTAAGCAAGACACATTTTATGTGTATGTGCAAACTTCACTTGCCAATATTTTGTACTACTTTAACATTGTTCATATCATTGTAGCTCTATAAAATTACCATTAAACTTATTTGGGATATTTTAATTAAAAAAAAACACAAGAGAACCATTGACATAAGACAATGTCAAAGGGATAGATGCCAAATAGTTTAGATTAATTTTACAAGTTACACTTGCATAAGCATTCCAATTACATCAATTAGAGAGTAAAAAAAATAAACATGTAAGTGGTCACAAAATATGCCAATCCATTTAAAAAATTAGCAAAAAGTTAAACCATCCATTTTGTAGAAGATATCCAAACAAACTTAGGCAGGATACCAACATTCAACATAAAAAGCACTAGATGGACTCAGATTTAATCGTATAGCTGTTATTATAGAAGAAATTAGTAAATTACAAGTAAAAAGATCACACAGTTGTAGATCGATCACATCAAAACACAATCATATTACTATACTCATAGATAACTAGAAAACTAAGCAAATAGAAGTTAACATGACAAGTTGACACAAACTAAGGGAGTCTCTAAACAACCTAGTGTGGTTAAGGAACCACTTAAACGATGGACGAACGTCACAAACAACAACCACTAAATAAGAAAATTAAAATAGTAAGCAAAGAAATCACCTATACTTTCAATATCGTCAAATAGACCTAGATGATTGGTAAATGCCTCTATCTCCTTGGTCATTGCTATTCCTTCTCCCAAGGCATTGTTGAAATTACCATCAATAAGAGAAAAGTATCTACTTAGAACTTACAAACAAGTCATAAACAAGACAAGAAGGTAAAATAATATATAGCTAAACATATTCTTGATAAAATATATGAGGTTCTTTATATAGAGCCTTTCAACAATTTTTTCACCCACACAAAGAAATATGGGACAAAAAAAAGAATAAAAAGTAGCAAAGAGCTAAAAAAAATTCTAATAATCAAGTTTGCTAACTCATCACCACATTTTGTTTTTTTCTTCAAGGCATGTTTTCTTATGTGCAAAACTCTAGAGATTTGTGCCATTTTCATCTTCCCAAAAAATATAAAGATCACTCAATTTGGATCACAAATGAAAATGATATCCCTAAAATGCTGTTAATTAAACCATAAAAGTCTAAAAGAATAATTGTCACATAAAAACAAAATTTTTTTTAGCTATAATAAGATGTGTTGAATGGAAAAAAGATACTCTTTGCTAAAATAAAGATGTCATCAATGCTAGTATGGCCAAAAATAAAAGTTGAAATCTCTCAAGCCAATGAACATGTTAAGATCTAATTGTCACTTGTATTCTGCACAAAGCATTCTACCATTTGATCGAACATTCTCGGATCCAACAATTAATATCTCATTAATTTTGCCATAATTTTAATGTTTAAACCTAAGATAACAAAATTTCACATTTTTTGATATTTTATAATTCCTTATGAAAATCTCGTATTTTTCTTATGCTCCCATACTAACTAAACAAGAATTTTCCATGCTAACTAAATTTGAGCTCTATATATTCAATTTTAGATCTATTAAAATAAGACTCCTTAGAATAAAATAATTTTAGATCTTTTATCAACAAGTAATAATAGCGTCAACAAAATGTATACATCATGACTCTTCATCTTAGATTTGACTCAAAAAGCATCTGTAATGAGCATAAATTGTTAAAAAATTGAAGTATAACATTGATAAGGTTCAACTATAATGAAAAAAGTTTTAGTCAATCCTCTTTGGATTTGTAAACATGTCATTGCTCCATTTTAAATGTCCTTAACAACTTAAAGAAATGTGATGCTAACTCTATTTTTTATTAATATCTTTCAAAAGTACTTATCTTAATACTCCATCACATGTTTTTTTCTAGATCAATAATAATCAATAAAATATCATTTTTTTCTTGCCATGAACTCAATTAAATTTCTCAACAAATGCACAAACATGATCATCAAGCTTCTGGCATACCAAATTAATTTCATAGGATATATTGGTCTCAAATAGTGATCTAATTGCTCATATAAATAGTTTATAAATTTGTTTATGATAGATAAATCTTGATCAATGCTTTGTCAATCCAATTATTGATATTAAGAGCACATGTATAGTAGAATCATATTACAACTATCTAGCAGTGGTTATTAAGCCTGATTAGGTTCAATTTGGTAATCAAATGAAAGAGTATTCTACTAAGTAATATTATAAGATTTTTATCTGAGTTAAGTCATGACAAAATTCATCGATGCCCTAATTATAATGCATGTAGTAGGACGTAGTTATTTCATAATAATCATTTCAACTTGTTCCATGAACAAATTTTACAAAATTGATCAGAAGTTAAAATTTCTTTGAATTCCTATCATGCAAGTCTTGCAGGACTATAAGCTCGTTGGAACCATAGTTTTGTTGCCTGTTAGCAACTAGGGTAAACCAATAATAGAAAACATCTCATGAAGGGCACTGCTAAAAAGTTGGCACAAAAATAATTGCATAGCTGTGAAGACCAACCTCCTTTGCTTCTTCCATAAGCTCCTGTCCAAGCTTCTTCAAAAGCAGCACCGTCTTTGGGGGTGATTTCCACATAAGCATCTGTTGTTGTGTGCTTGGATGAGAAAAAGCCAATGACGATTCAGTTACTTTTTCTCTGGTGCATGTGAAGCCATCAGTACGGACTAAAAACATCTCTGCCTTTTTCCTTGATTGAACCCTGACAACACCGGTTGCAGAAGCACACATATTACCCTCAACAAGCTCCACGGTCTCAGCTACTGAACTAGCAGAAACTTTAAAATCTTCCCACTTTTCTCTATCTTTTTCAGTAGATGAAGTTTTCCCATTGAAACTGCTCATTATGTCACCAGCATTATTAGTTTCAACGACAAAAATAGGACGTTTATCTTCATGAAATCCATTAACAGACAAATTGAATAATGAAGAGTTCCCACCACTGGCATGCTTTCCATTGCCAAGGAAAGTATAATTGGATCCATATGGGTAATCGATATATTTTGGTTTTTCACTTGAACTTGATTGCATTGACGGAGATATAAAAACATGTGCAGGGGTTTCACAAGTCAGAAGAGATGTCTTGCTTGTCTCTCCTAAAATAGAATTAACCTCAAACTTCTTCCAAAAAGAACTAAGATATGTGTTGGGAGAAATTTTTCTAAGACGAAAAAAATGAGTCATTTCTTTCTTTGAAAAAACATCACACATGGGAATTTGTGCCTTGAAAGGGCTGCTTTCCAAAGGAGAATTTAGATAATTATCTCCCTCAAAATCAACCATACCATGACTATTTGCAGAGTTATGTGTCAAGTTCCCTTTAAGAGTCATCTCTTCATTTCGATTTTTACTATCATTCAAACCTTGGTCGCTGGATTGTACAGTAAAATTTCCAATTTTGCTCAACCAATCACCATTTTCAACATCTAAAATTTTGCATCCATGAACCCCGTCATGGTTGATGTTCAACAGATGTTTATCCTCGAAGCCTTTTACAGTTTTTGAATGTTTGCTGTTTGAGGTTAGAGATTTCTTGCTCACAGAATCCATTTTGGCGTGTGCAATGAGATGCCTCCACCTAGAAACCATGGCAGAAGTTCTATTCACTCCTTCTTGACTGTGAAGGTAAAGTGGCATCCTGCTGGGATCTGAGACCAACAAAGCAAACTGCTCAACTTGCTCCATACATGGAGCAGTTCCAGCTTCAACAGGCAAATTTATGACCTCTATCATTCCAGAGGAAACAGCCTGCTTCTTTGCACAACAAAAGTACTCATCCTTCAAAGCCTCCTCTCTAAGATCAACTATGGTTTTAAACTTTTTCTCTATCAGCCATTCCAAGCCTTCATCTGTTACCTGACCTCCCCTCCAGAAAGCCACCTCATGATTTCTGTTTACCATACTTTCCTTCGTACTGGAAAAATAAACAGGAGACCAATTTGCAAACAAAGTAGGACAAGGAGATCCCTCTTCACGTGGAAAGCCAGCATCATAGCAGACGTTCTTTAGCCTCTGTAATCTCTTCCAGATGTCAGTGTTATTAACTTCAAAATGCTTCAAATAGTTTGCAATTGCAACTTCCAAGCTCTCACAACATCCTTTCATTTCTTCTCTAAATACATAAAGTGGTGGAAGCTTATCCTCCCGAGTGCTTACAGATGAACTGCGAAATAAATCAATCAAGGAAGATCTTCCATGTAAAACTTCTTCTCTGCTTCTGTCAAGTAATGTGAGCATACAACCAAGCACGGCAACTACCTTTTCTTCCAAGGAATGCAAATCTTCAGAGAGAGTATCATACGAAACAGCACACTCTCCAGTCTCTGGATTGCACACTGTTTTCATTAGAGAAGTATGAAGCTGCTCAGCAGTTCTGAAGATCCTACAGTAAGCTTCAACTTCAGCTATGTCACCCGGAAGAGGACCAACCCATAATAGTTGTGAAGGATCATTAGTTTGCATGGTCTAAAAATGCAAAGGAAACCATCGTCATTGTACTGCTGTAAAACATCTTTGGTCTTAATTGACAGAAGCAGTAATTATCTATGAAGTGCTCACCAGCAAATGATCTCAGTAGGCTTGAATATCCAGCAAATGTCAAGTAGAAATTAATGTGCAAAATTGAATTATATTTTTTGACAACAGTATTTACAGAATAAAATAAACATGCATACATCCCGCAAGAAGTAGGTAAGCATCCCAGCAGATTTTCCAAGGGTTTTAGCACATGCAACTTGGTATGCCAAGACAAAAGTTCAGGAATTCCATGCCGTGGGTTAGTCATTCTAGATGCACATTAAAAGCAAAAATTTGAACTGAAGCAATATTTACAGGAGCTTGATAAAAATTAGATAGCAGCAGATGTTTCACAAGACCAATACAGCAGACGAATACACGTAAGAGGATAATTGCAAATTTTGAAACTCTAAAAAAAATTGTTAACTCAAGAACCCACAGGTTGTTTCATCCTTTAACTCTATAGAGCCATTTTTTCCTGTCTGCCTGAAGATGTATACTAAAGCAAGAAAGGAATAAAAAAGGAGATGGGTGCCCCCTCAAAAGCAGAAGTTTTGTTATTGTACACAACTACAAGCTTCAAAACAGCTCATGTCAGTACAGCAATTCATAAAGAAATTGGAAAGAAAAAGCTGAGGATATGAACAAGAAAACAAAATGCTGGTACAAAATACTGTAGTTGTTGGGTCCCTTGGGAAGCTTCAATATCAACTGCTAAGTTTGTGTGTCATCGGATACCTATAGTAGAGCTAAGGTAAGCCCAAGAGCGGGTGAGAATTTGGATATTACAGACTTTAAAAAATTTAGTTTTCTCAAAGTGACATAGCAAACTATAGTGTTCTTTGTTGTGATCAAAATAATTAAAACATTTAAAGCATCCAACAATAATAAAGTAAAAATGCAAGTAAAATACACAGATTTTTAGGCAATTTAGCTAATAAATCTTGGCATATGTCTCTAAGTCAACCAGCCTAAGCCCAGCACAACTGCTTCATTTCCTTCACTGCAACTAATGGAGAACCACTCACTAGCTTTTTTTCTAGACTAAACGTGTTACTTTCCTCCACACAAAAAATCAGAGTACTGTCTTACCTCCACACAATGCCTCAGCAAAGGCTATTCTCATGTCTACAAAGCCTCTTAGTAGGCTTTTACAACATCATAAATTTCAAAACAATATACCACACAAAACATCCTTCAGAGAAAATAAAACAATAAGGCGCCACATGAATTAAACCATTGTTACCAAAATGAGATTAGGAGCCAAGTCACAGAGAGAATATTGAGATAAAGATGCAGTAAATTGATGCAGTTATTCCAGATGCACTTGTGCTTTTCTTAGATGGATGAAGCTATTGCAACAGCATAGAATTTTTAAACGAAATGCATTAGTGTCAGAATGCAAGTTTATAGATTTTTCATTCAAAAGATTATCCAGATTTTTAAGAAGGGCATTGAAGTATTAACTTTTTCTTTGAAACTTAATTGGGTATTTATAAAGAAAATAAGGATATTAAGTTAGCCCTTCTAATCAAATGAACATTATAAAGTTTTCCCGACATTTAATCGAACATTTTGACCAAACAAACCAATTTATGAATTATTCATTAACGTGAACGTTATACTTATCAGACAGTCCATTCCATTCAAATAGAATTATTAGGTGGTTCAATGAGATTACAACCGATACCTATCAAATAATCTATCAAACAATTTGGTGAAATTCTGACAAAGACTCATGTTTTAGCTCAAATTTTATTATTATTCATCAGATGGTCCAACCCATCACTGAACTTGCAATAGGATTGAGCATCAAACAGTCCAATGTTCATAAAAAAAAAACTTAATTTAATGGCCAATATTTACTTCATGTCAGATTTAAGCCTCGGACTATCCATTGATTATCAGACCAGTCATCAAACAGTTTGATGGACCTCACGCCAATTTCTATATTAAGACTTGATTATAAGTATTGAATCTAACCTACTCAGACAGTTCAATGTTCATCAAATACTAATCAAACGATCTGATGCACTGTCTAACAGAGTTTTTTCAACTGATTTTTATTCTATTTGTTTACATACTTGAAATCAAGCATGTTTAAATATTCATCTATCTCATACGATTTCCTCAAGTATACTTCATGAAATACAAATATTTCTTAATTAGAACACTTTCATGAACTTGCTTGTAATCATATTTAAATATGCTTCTGCACTTAGCTTTGATTAAACTAAGCATCATATAAATAATATGATCCATTTATCTTTGACACCTATTGAATTAATTTAGGTATTCAATTCTTGTATCTCATGTCAGGCATTAGGTTTATATTAATACTATATAATGCTTAAAACATATGATAATGATATGACAATTGTATATATGTGATATCATGCATATGTAGCTCTTGATTAAATCATAGTAAACAGTAATTTAACTCTTACATAAGATCTTAATAATATTGTCAATGTATTGATCACAGACTCATTGTCTTTACAATCCCACATAATTATTTTGCTTCCTTGAGCTGAATTTAGGACCACACATCTTTTATAAGTTGAGCTCAAGTATTACCTGATTTCATAAGATGATAATCATTACTTTTGCCTATCTATATTGCTACTTGAAAAACATACACTAAATAGATTACAAAATCACTAAAATAAGTCACTTAAATAGTTTGTTTATCATCAAAATCATATTTAATATTTTAAGCTCATGGGGCCAACACTAAGAAACATGAATTTATAGGGTGGATATTATGAATCATCGAAGAGAAAAACTCTACTCGATATTTAGTCGACCCAACTTTTGCCACAATCTATCTCCAATATATAAATAAAAGAATGAATCATAAATCAGTAAATCTTTAAGGTAATGCAATTAGTATTCTGATATTTATAGAAGATTTATATTAACAATGCTCCAAATAGAAGCTACACCCATTAAGTATATATGACTAATAAAAAATAACAACTTTAGAAAAGTTCAAAGTAACAAAATCATATGGTTGAGCTGGGAAGTATGGGTTTTCTGCAATTTAGCATTTATAACAAGGAAATTAATGCCGAGAGCAGAGTTTTAAAAATACAGTGAAGTGAAACCACACATAACCCCTCTCAACCCCTTTGAATACAAGCTATAGATGCAAAGATAGAGGAGCATTTTGCTGAATTGGAAACATAGCTGTAGTAAAATGTCAGCAGAAGACGTGATTCAAATGAATTAGTTGCAAGTATGTGCTTTTCTCCCAGACTAACATCAATGGCATTTACTGCCTAATATAAAAAATCTTTAGTTAAACAGTATCATCACTCAAAATTTAACTTAATATTGGTGCTTTCTTCATCAGAGTAGCAGCATCAACAATTGATGTTTATTGGTAGCTTGAAAACAATCACGATGAATCTAAAGGTTAATTCATGAACCTGATGCCTGCAAAGCCATTTTAACTCAGCCCTTCACATTAGGCAACACATTATAACACCATTTTATATAGCTCACCACAACCAAATGAATAACACATGGAAAATCCACACTCATAAACTTCTATTCTCAGTTCACACCGTGCCCTTTAGTTTCTTTAAAAACAAATAGCATTCCAAGAATACTAACCAGCCTGCAGTTCATACCTTCAATGAACTTTCCATGATTAGGAGCCCAATGATGGCAAAAGAGATATAATTCTATGGCAGCTATTCATTGGTTGAAGTAATTAGCCTGCAGAGCAATGTAAGCTACAATAAGCATTCTGCTTATGCGGAATTCAGGAAAGACCTAAGTGTATTGGAAAATCCCCTATACTTCACAAGGAAATTGTTTGCCAGGAAATGGAGCTTTTATAAGCCAAGGTCTAATCCAGTTAAATCCCATGCCTCACTCTATGACTTTTTATTTACAACTCGCAGGATACCCCAAACTCTCTAGATAAGTAGATACCCTTACTGAATACTTGGTAAACCAAAGAAATGGAAGCAGTAAAATAATCTCGCAAGAATAAATTTTCAATGATCTTGATGGATTATCAGCAACAACTAATTCACAAAACATTGCTAAGGTGTTTCATTTGTTGCATTGTTAATGTCGCCAATAAATTAAGAAGAGAATCCAAAGAAGAAAGAAACGACTTTAAAGCATCTTAGTGTTTTTTACGAAAGTAATTGTAAACATATTGCCTCCTTAGAACAAAATTAAGTTAAAGATTAATGAACTAAAAATTGTAATGAAAGACTTGAGGATTAGTAAACAAGATTCTTTCTAACTTTTTTTCCCTTCAGTATATTTTATTTTCAAGTAGAACATAATCAAAACTGCTGGGCCTTATCTGCCATACATTGAAACAAGTTAGTGGAAGTTCACCATCACAAAATTTCAAATCGTGTGATTTCAGCACAAAAGAAACAGGGTGTGGTTGGGGACATAAACAAAGAAAAAAAAAGTGCCCGAATCTGGTTGCATTATGAAAGGAGATCGATTTGTTCTGTATTGTATTTTAATACCGAAAACAAATTTGATTTATCGTTGTTAAAAAAAAAGAATAACCCATGCTACAAATGCTGGGCACATTAACGAATGCCTAATTATCTCTGTAACAGACATATTGTAGTTGGGAAGAATATTCCTTGAAGCTTGTAGAATCCGCCTAGCAACAGACTCGGTCTCTTTTTCACCTATAAATAACACATCAACTCTACTACTAAGTGTGCAGAAAAACAACAATCATTTTCTCTTATTTCTCACATGGCGTTAGAAACACTATGATTCATTCCTGCTCTGACTTCCTTATAACTCCTCTCCAAGCAATTCCCGTCTGCAACCAGAGGACATCTGCAGCCCACTTTCTTCCTCATCAAGCTCCCTTCTCCAGCAGCTCATCTCATGGCCACTTTCTTCCAACTCCACAACTATCCCCAGTGACAACACCTGGTTTATTAATGACCATCTATTATTGAATTCACGCATCCTTATTTGAAGATGTGATTGACAAAGTGGTCAGTATAACCATTGCATGTGAAGCCTGGCTAACTCAAGAAATTGCCCATGCCAATCTACCACAAGTATGGATTCTTCAACACAAATGCAACCACATATTCTTTAACACACAGATTTACTAGTTGCATCTTACGTCTAGAAGGTAAACTCAATCTCATATTCTTTAGCAGCCAGTGGATACCCTTCCCATTTAAACCTTCAATGAATTTGTGTTCAAAAGGCCACAATGCCTGGTTCACTAACCTCAATACTGCACTCATTACTCGTGAATTTCTTTACTTCCTCCTCAGACACAAGATAAACCATCAAATTGCTGCAACCTCAACCCTTCCTAACTCACTAGCTCTTAATCAGTTTCCATGAAGCCATGGACGTGATTGAGTGAGAGGAAGCAAATTGTTTCCCCAAAACTGTTGCGATTGTAGTCAGCAGTCAATGCATAGCTGTTTTGTAAATAAATACGTACAACAGTAAGGACAATATCCTACTGCTTTTTATAATGTGCTTTACTGTTTTTTAGCACTCTAAAAGCTTCACCATGCCACCAACAACTTGACTACTCCAACTGCAAATTATCAAGATTCTTAAAACCTTCCCAATTCTGATTGCTTCGTCAGCAATGATGCTTCCCACTGCATGGTACTAGATCTTTCATGATGACCAAGTTGGCATGACCAAAGTGACAGGTTGGCCTATATATATCACACTAGTTCTGCAGCACTACCCTCCTCACTGCCAGAGCTCTCTCATACCCTATTATGAATTTTACACATTACCAAATGCAATGGTGCACCTATCATAGTTCTTTCATGAACATTTTCTCATAAAAGATCTCACAACCGGTGAAATTCTTTTCCGCAATCCACATGAAGGTGGACTATATCATCTCTCTCGCACTACCATTCTTGCAAGAAGCTTTCCACTGATTCTTTTTGTTGTTGTTAATTTTCGTATAAAGGTGTGGCACTCAAGTGCTTGGTCATCTCAATGCCATCTAACCACCACAAAATTAACTATTTCAAGCTTCCTTGCTCTTCAACTAAGTTTTCCAATGTCATTTTAAACCATAACAGACAGTCTCATCACCACTGTCTTCCAATAAGAAGCACTATATGCAGGTTTAGTAATTCATACTAATGTTAATGGACCAACGCCATGTCATTCACATGATGGATGTCATTATTATGTATGTTTTATGGATATCTTATGTAAATATATTTAGTTCTACTCACTTAAATCCAAATAGTAAGTTTTGTCCACATTCATTTCTTTTCAAACTATGATTGAAAGACAATGCAACTCTAGAAAAATTCTTTTAGAATGACGATGGGGGTGAGCTCGTAGCTCTTGCTCCACTTTTCAAACAATGTGGCAATACTGTGCATTTATTATCCATAAATACAAGAACAAAACAGTTCACAAACAACAGATTTTGGTCTTGCAATGTTCACTCGCACCTTAGCATTACTATTATGGGATTACGCATTTGAAACTGCCAATTACCTCATCAACAGAATTCTATTACGTGCCATTACAAACACAATCCTGTTCATGTTCTAAATGGAATGCCAATCGAGTGCACAACCTTATCGGTGTTTGACTGCTTATGTTTCTATTATATTCAGCCATTCAACCAACATAAACTGGATTTCATTCAGTTGATTGTGAATTTGTAGGTAACCCACCTAATTATAATGAGTATATGTCTATATCTCAACTATAGTTCAATTTACTTTTGCTGATATACTTTTTCTGGAGAGAATTTCCTTCTCAATACCACCACTTCACTGCTGGAAGCTGCTTCTACAGTAACTTCTGCAGCCATGAGTTGTTAGCTATTCTTCTTCACAAATGTCTAGCACCACTTCTATGCCACAAGATTACTCTTCTATATGTGCTACTATATCCCTAAAACCAATAATTCTACTTTTATGCCACTAAACTCTCAAAACAGAGCAAATGACTACAATCCAAAACCATCAAATGAAAGGTCAAAGGAAAATTTTGAGAAGCCAGGTCCCAGCAAGGCATTACTCACAAGACTTGATCCATGTGTTATAGAACTAACTTCCTATCTACAACTAATTAAAGTTCCAATTTGGAGTCAGGGTAGGTTTGAGAAATTCATTGTTTTGTGACACAATAAAACTTTGTCAATCCTTAGCTGCTCCTCTCAAAAAAAAAAAAAAAAAAAAAAAAAAATGTTTGCAAGTTAATTTCTAAAAAAAAAGAAATGAAGATTGCTCTGGTCATCGTCAAGAAATATGGTAAGTTACCATGGGATTTCATCGATGACAGCATTGATTTTCATGATAATTTCAGTTACGTCTATAATCGAAGTTACTCTTTGTATTTGCTATCACCTATGTCTAGAATATACGACAACATGACATAAAAAATTTCTTCAATCATGGCTCTCTCTAGGAGAAGATTATTTGATTCAACCCCCAAGCCTAACACAACTAAACCCGTTCATATGCATACTAATAATTTCAGTTAGGTTTACAATCGAAGTTATTCTTTGTATTTTCTATCACCAATGTCTAGAATATACAAAAAAATGACATAAAATGTATTCAGGCATGGCTCTCTCTAGGAGAAGTCTATCTGATTCAACCCCCAAGCCTGACACAATTAACTTTATTCATATGCATACTCTATACCCCCCACTCTACAAATTTAAATGATCAGGAAAGATAAAGACAAAAAAAACCTCAAAAAACCCAAAAATAGATGATGCAATAACTTGTGGACAATCTTTTACCTTGATCTAATTGGAATTCGTCCAATAGTTGAACTAAAATGTTGTATAACTTCTCAACTTTTTAACATGGAAAACCATCAAATTTGACATCAAGTGAAAAGCTATAACTAAAATACACAAGTTGTGGTAGAGTGTTGAACCAAATTTGGCATTTGATGAGGTAGAACATGGGTGATTGAGTCATTTTCCATGCATAGAAACAAAATAAATGATTGGACATTTAATCTAATTCAATTGAGAGTGAAGTTTTAACATGAGTGATTGAAAGCTCAATTTTTGTGTTCAAACAATATGATCTCCTAAATAGATATTCAATCGAACAAACTAAAAATCAAATCAAATCAAATCAACACATATATATGTAAATCTAAATTTTGAAGATTAATGATTTACAAATTAATGGATATCGAAAATTTAATTTTTGAGATTAATTTTGAGGATAAATCTCAATTTAATCAAACATGATCAGATAAGATTTGAAGTTATTTCTTTGGTGATATTTGTATTATTTTCAAATATGTAAAAAGTTTCTTACGACTATAAAAGAAAGCCTTAAAAAGATGAATTCATCATCTCATCAAACCTAATAAAAACGAAGATTATTCTTTGCTTAAAGGGATCTTAAGACCCAAATTATGAGAATTTAGGAGAGATTTCTTGAGGTGCTTTTGAGATTCCAAGTTCTCAATAATGATAAAAATGATTCCTTAACTTGAATATTTTTCTGTTAGATTATTTTTTCATGATTTAATCCTCTATTTATAAGCAAAAGATTCTCAAAATGTCAAATATAATAATACCAACGACTTATCAATAGCTATAATCGATTTCCGAAAAAGATCAAACTACTCGTTACAGATCGACACTGATTGTGCTGGGATCATAACGTATAATGACATGAAAATGAATTATTCAAAATATATAATAAATATTATTGTACCTTATGAAATTTTTATATTTAGTTATAAAAAGGTAAGTTCATATATTTAACTTGATCATATTATACAATGAAATAATATTGCATTGTATAAAATTCTCGGATTTTCTATATTTCAATCTTAGAAACAAATCATATTATATAATGATAATTATCATACTATACAAAGTTCTTGGGATTTATATATAACTCACATTTTCATATTCTAATTATTAGTCATGTTATAGAATGAAATGTTATTGTATTGTACTAAATCTCAACTTTTATCTTTTCTTACTATCCTAAGTCAAAACATGATTGTACTATACAACAATATGTATCATAGCGTATGAATACTTTTGTACAATGACTTAGTCATTTCCCTTTATTCACTTAGGAGTGCATTAATACAACAAACCAATTGTATCATATGATATGAAGGATCACAATGTACAACGAGTTAGAACTCTTCTTTACATACTTAATTGAACTATTCTATTCTCCTGATACACTAGTTTTAATACTGATGGTATAGTACGATAAGTATAACTTTATCCTATTTTTTAAAAATTCAGACTTTTCTTTATACTCACCTATATGATTAAGTCTTAATTAATGAAAATTAACTCCCAATACTTAGAAATATATCACAAATTAATTAATGAAAATACAAGATAGGTTGAGATTAGAATTGATGTTGATCTGAACAAGAATAATGTCTCAAGTGTCGTAAGAAAATATTAAATAAATTTGTCATGACATCTTGAATGATGACCATCTTATATTTTTTCTCTGAGACATCATCTCAAACAACATATTAATAAACTTTACTATATTATTTTGTTATCATCAAACTTCCATATAAAATAATTAAATTAATATTTCTTACCCCTCATCATGGATCAAAGAAAACCATTTTATTCATTTATCACAACAATGTATTTCTCACTCACTTGTCTACATTGACAACATTGTTCTCACAAGCAATAAATCTTCCCACCTACAACAAGACATTTAATCTGTCTTTATTTCCTTTGCTGCAAGAGATCTAAACTACTTGCATTTCTTTGTCAAATTGAAGCCTCTTCCCTCTATTATAGGCTTTGTTCTCTCCCAACATAATTGCATTATTGATTTAATTCAACATGTTCATCAAGACAAGGCAAAGGTGGTACGAACTTCACAAATTGCATCCCTACCAATACATACACAGCATGGCAAACCTCTCTCTAATCCAAATCATTATAGCATCATAGTTGAAGCTCTCCAATACCTCACAATTCCATAATAGAACATCAAATTTGCAGTTAATTGTGTTTTTCAATTCATCCATGTCCCTGCATTGGATCACTACAAGGCAATGAAAAGCATATTAAGCTATCTCAAACAAGCTCCACATGGTTTATTATTCTAAAACTCTATTGCCCTCAAATTTTATGCATTCTCCAATAATGAAAAATGCAATAATTTATCATGTTAGACATAACTACCCTTCATCAATGCTATGAGCTCTTTTCCAAGCTAGTTATCGCACATGTCAAGAATTGATTGCACCCCTTTCCGTCCTCTCTTGACTTCAAAAATAGATTTATGATGATAATGTGCCAAGGCCCATGAAAAATGACAAGAATGTATGTGTCCAACTGCTATGGGAATAAGGCAATTTGGTACAGAAGACATGATTAGGACAAAGTATTATCATCAGTTACATCTTCAATATTTTATTAAAATCTACATTATCAACTGATATATCCCCATTGTTACGATTAAAAGAGAGAACTAAAATCCTCTGGGTACTGAACCATGCTTAGGATTAACAGTATGCCGTTGTCTTCATTGCGAGGCGTGGGTGATGCCGATTCTTTTGAAAATGGATAAATTGGATAAATTGGTAAATATATATTTAAAATAAAAAACTTATATGACACATAATTTTTTGGAAAAACACCCCACCAAGCAAACTAATATACTGTTAGTTTAGCCCCAGCCAAGAGGGATGAATTCATTTCGATTCCTTCAAACAATGACTTCGCCTACCGAGAAAAGCAGATGTAGCTACTCAGAGATAAATATACCTGAGAGTCCATATTGCTTCGAGACTGCACTAAGTTCGGGAACCGACATCCCGCTACAGTCGATGTCAGCGCCTGGGCTCTCCTCCACAATTTCTCCTTCGGCCAAAAACAACCAACCGCCCCGCCGCATCCAAAGAAGGAGCAGCACTCTGCCCTCTCGCCCGGGAGGAGCGAGATAGCCAGTGCAGCGTGTCTCCCGCTCACAGCTAGCATCCGATCAAGTAATTCGTTCCACTGCCACGACGATAAAGATATTTCCTCCGCCAAGAGTCCACAGTACTTAGAGGGGGCTAACACGAGTTGGATAAGGTTAGTTTGAGGGGAAAAAAAAAATCTCCACCTCAATGTCCGCCTTTCCTCGTCTCCTCTGACAGTTGACAGGTGAGTAGAGATTACAGAAGGTGAGAATCGGACGCCACGCCAACGATGCCGTCCACCAATTTCCGGCTCCACAACCGCTGATGGTGACCGAAGCTGAGTTCCAACCACAAGTACTAAATCTGCCTTTGGACAAGGATAGTAGATGAAAAGAAAATGAATATTAAGACCGTTCTTATATATTAAATTTATATTTCTTATAATCTGTTATACTTTTTCTTCATATGTTTATTATTTTATTTTCTGTTGATCATAACTTTTGAAATTTATTAATTTTTAAAATTAAAATATTACAAATTCTTATCAAAATTCAAAATATAAATATTTTAATCACGCCATAACAAAAATAATAATACAAAATTAACGTTGCAGGTATGATAGCTGAAATAAATGTTACAAGCCTTCTCAGAAGCACAACATCCGACACCCAAAGAGAAGGAACATGGACCACCCCTTCATCAAATATATACTTCGCTGCACCTTTCAATCTAAATGCATTTCTAGAAAGCGGGTGGAGATGGAAGAGAAGGCCTAAGACCTGGGCCATCCGAAGATAGATAGGATGAGCCCCACAACGTCGCCTGTAAGAAGAGCTCTCAGAAATCTGTGCTTGTTGGGCGTGTAGGGAGGATATCTTGCAGATACTTCACCGCCAAAGCTTCTGTGCAGAACAGGCTTCTTATGGCTAAATGCGTCGAAGGAAAACTTGCCGTGGTATGAGCCCATCCCGCTCTCTCCCACTCCACCGAATGGCAAATTAGGGTTTCCAAACTGCATAAACAGTAGCCAACTTTGAAGAGACTTTCATTTGATTGAGTGATAAACAGCTTTTTTTGTATTAGAGGTAGTTGCTTTCGGAAAAATTACTTTTCATTGTACAAAACAAGCTTTTTGAACATGAAGTTTTGGCAAAAACCCATTTGTTATAACTATGTTGTTTTTGAGTTTGAAGAGATACTTTTGAAAAAGATGTTTGCGCTAATTTTATGCAAATGTGTAGTAGAAAAAGAAAAGGAAAACTGAAGCACTAAAAGTTATAAATGTTGTGCTGTCTAGAAAGCAGGTTTATCAAAGGCTTACATGCAGTAATGTGTCATTGATGAGCAACCCACCAGCAGACACGGCCTTCACAAACTTTTCCTCCAATTTCTTATCCTTGGTGAAGAGATAAGCAGCAAGAGGTTTAGGCTTTAAGTTTATCAGATGAAAACTCTCCTCTATATCATCAACCTGGGCAAACAAAAAATTAAAAAAGAACACAGCAAATCAATTAGTAGATAACAAATACTTGAGAGCAAGTTCTTCTTAGAAGGCTGATTTAAATCTTGTCTTTTTCTTCCACAACATATAACACTGTCATTACATTTACTACTTACAGTGAGAATGGGAAGCAAAGGACCAAAGATCTCCTCCTGCATTATCAATGAATCATCTGGAATGTCTAGTAAGATAGTAGGTGCAATCTTTCTGCAAACCATAAAAGTAGTTGATAGAGAGAGAACTAGAAAAAAAACCCAAAAAGATAAATGAAAGAAAAGGCTTACAGAAGCTTGGCATCCCTCTCTCCTCCATGAACAATCTTTCCTGAAAGCTTCTCATCATCCAGAAGCCTTCTTAGGCGTTCGAAATGGTTGTCATTCACCACACGAGAAAGATCAGCAGAATGCAAAGGATTTTCCCCATAAAACTTCTCAACACAAACTTTCAGAGCATCAATCTGTTGAACAGTACAAAGGGTATGATACAAAATCAAAAAGGTTTTCAAACATATTTGTCACTGTTTAGGGATATTCTCACCAGTTTCGGAGCAAATGATTTCGTTGTTATAATATAGTCCGGTGCGATGCAAGCTTGTCCATTATTTGATCCCCACTTGCCAACAACAATCCTTTTTGATGCTACCTGAAAAGAAACAAAATGATATAACATTCAACTAATAAGAAAACATGAGCTTTGTTAACATTCACATTTGCATTACTTTTAGATCAACATTCGGATCCACAACAATGGGACATTTCCCGCCAAGTTCCAAAACCACAGGTGTTAAGTGCTTTGCGGCTGCCATCATCACAATGCGTCCAACTTTAGCATTTCCTAAAACAAAGTTATATATGAGGTTAACAAAAATCAATCATCCATTAAAATTCCTTATCCTTATTCTGTAATTTTTAAATCTTGATTCTTCAAAAAAAATGGAACTAATAATGAGATGCTATTGAGTAACCTTAGAAAACTACCAAGTAGCCTTATTAGATGCTTATTAGAGCTTTGAGTGCAAATATCCTAGGGTAATAAGGAACAATGTGCCTTTAAGGTACTAATATAGTTACCATTTCTATAACTCTCAAGCATGAAAATAGCATCTTTTGGTTGAGAGAATCTATTTATATCATCAATATCTAATGGTTGAAAAAATTCAACAAGTACGAATAATCCAAAAATAAAAATAACAATATAAACTATAAAATAGAAAAATTGTTTTCTTATAAGACCAAATCCTACCTCTCATTTGATTCATATGTGAAAGTTGTATCCCTCTAGGAAGTACTACATACCATTCAAGTTTCTCATCAATTTCCCCATGGAGACATATTTGTAAATGTAATGTTCAAAATAGAAGAGTTTGTATTCTATATTTGAATGCACGCCTAAATGTTGGACATTAATTAGTTGCTCACTAAGGATGATGCGTGAAGCAAACTCACACAAACGCTTACATTTGAAGCATTAGCCATGAAGCATCATGACAATATCTGATTCAAATTTTAAATTGTGTATCTTGTAGAATATACAGTTACAGTTACATCAATCTAAAATGATTAAAATTGCAACATGAATAGTCATCTGTACGATTGATTTGGAATGGAATTTGTACCTTTGAGAAGCATGTAATTAATTTTACTGAAGAGGTATTCATCTGAAAAAAAAAAAAAAAAAAAAAAAAAAAAAAAAAAAAAAAAAAATTGCAACATGAAAAGTAATTTGCCAACTCTTCAAGGAATATCTGCACTGTTAATAAGTTGACCCAAACAAAATCTTTACTAAGAATATTACCTATTATTGTTCAAGATGTGGAGAAGAAACAAAACCAAATGCATAAACAACTTCACTATAATGCAAATGTTGTGGAGAACATTTCAAAATGGTCAAAGAACGCTGTACAAGTTGTATTTAATCAGGAGCTTATGTGAACAGAAGGTATAGCATACTAACCTGTGTAGAGTATTTTATCCCATTTTTGCTCTAGAAGTGCAGTAGTTTCAGGGATAGACCCCTCAACAACTTTAATACAAGAACTGTCAACATAATTTGGCAAAATTCTAGCAAAGAGAGCTGAAGTGGATGGAGCAATTTCTGATGGCTTCAAAACAACCACGTTGCCCGCTGCAATAGCTCCGATAACTGGATCAATAGTCAACACTGGAAAGATAATAAAACAAGAAAATTAGTTATTTTAAAAATAAAATTGAATAAGACTGTCTACATCTCCATTTGCCTTCAACTCGATATTAGAAGAATAAATAACTAAGATATGGGATGCTCATACTTGCGAAGAAAAAATGGCAAAGAATTATTTAATTTGAACATGCGAGACTAGAAAACATCATTTAATTTGCATAGTCAAATCATTCATTTTAATATTCAAAGATAACAACTGTATATTAAATTCTATAATAGTAATGATTTTGATATCAAATACATCTTTCAAAGCACCCTATACTACATGTTATAGAAAAAGAGCCTCAAATAATAAAATACTCATATGGAGCCAACAAAATGCAGTTGACTATCACCAATAATTAGCTCCTATTCCAATCCTTTCCATCATTAAGTAACACAAACTATAACGTCCAAAACCCTTAAAGCTCAACATTGGAATGATGAATCCTTTTAAATGTAAAGAGACAATGTTGAGCATAAATACAAAATTTGTTAAGGTATGAAACCTAATTATGAGTATTAAAATTCACACAAACTAAACCAAGTTTGTAATTTAGGTCATACCATGGATCATATTAGGCAAGCAAATTGTTTTAGAAGGACAAGGCATTATGAGAATATGTATATTCTTATAGGAAAAGTGGAGGATATGCATAACATTGTAGGCAAAGAATACTAGTTATAAGTTATATAACTACAACTAAAAGTTTATAATGAAGACCTACATCACTATCATGTGACTTAAAAAGTGAAAATAACTAAAATGATGTCTTGAAAAGTAGGTCAAACATGAAACATGCATAGAACATAGATAATGCAATGGTTGTTGCTTGTCAATTATATGTGAGCTAGTAAGGAGACATGATTGCACAAAAATTCTATAATAGGGATAAATGTCCAAGTGATTCAAAAGCAAGAAGTGTGAGCTTATAATAAAAACCCTAAGTGCTTTCTTCTTCTCCTTAGAACCTATCCAATGAAGCTAAAGTCATTATTGCTAGTTGTAAAATATTAACAAAGTTGTGAAAGAAGATTGTTTTCTAATGTAATTACTTCCAAGCTTTGATGAAGATTACCAAAAGTAATAATGATTTTTTTGCTAGAGTTTAGAGTTTTCAAGTAAAATCTTGTCTTGCCTCTCTTTCATTGTTCTCGAGTGTTTTCTTCTTCTCTATGTTTGTCAATGATCATCTTTATAATGTGAAAAGATATTTATTCATAGGTAGTTAAGATAAAGTTTCTATACACTTGTCTCAAAGTTTTGATTATAATCCAGTAGGTCATTGTCCCAATAGCAACTATCAGAACTTTCATGGGCAAGTTGTTATAAACTTGTTGCAATATTTTTAGAGGATCATAAAAAGGGCAAAGTCAAGAAAGACTTATTTGAAAGTAAAGATTTTGGTCTTCGAAAGAAAATGATAAAAGATCTCATTTATTTTTGCATATATAATGAGATTTATTAAAACAAAACCATTATCCATGAAGCACGAGGATTGGCACTTAACAAGTATGCATTAGGAATAATGCAACTAAAATTTGTCAGCATCATTGTTTTCAATGTTTCCCAGAAGATCACAACTTAGGATTTAATGGAGGTTTTGTATAATATGCATGAAAGGCCTATCATCACTTCAAACAAAGTGGCTTTGAATATTTGATGTATTTTCAACATGAAGATGGCAAGAAGATTCTAGCATAGATGACGTTGACAAGTTGAACGTGTTTACGCCTACATAAGCTTGGTGGAGAATGACTTCAAAGTTGATGTTATGTCTTTAATTTTATTTTCATCTTTACAAGATACTTGGAATGCAACTATCACAACACTAAGTAGTATGTTGAGACATCAAAAGTTGAAGTTAAAAAAAGTATTAAGACTAAAATATGAGTGAAGATATTTGACAAAAGGAATTAGAAGATTCGTTTAATCTTAAATTTTAGGCCAAAAACAAAGGGCATAACATAAATTGAGAATGTAATCCTAAAAGGACTGAAACAAATAAAATAAAAAGAGAATGTTTGTTTTGTAACAATTGTGATAAAAAAAACTAAAAAAAATATTGCAAGACCTAGAAGAAACATAGTAGTCAAAAAGCAGAAGGGAGAACACATCCGTTAATGGTATGACCAATTGCATAGAAGATTAATGCAAAGCATTTGGATCACTAGCTAAAGAGACACCACTATGAACTTCATCATCGAGCTTGGATCAGATTTAACATCTTTTTATTTATAGTTACAAAGGATTTGTGTTTTAGAATATTTTTAGATATTTTCAGATACTATTAGTTCGTTTATGTATGTGTATACCCACTATAAGTCCTATGCGTATTTGTCAAGTGGGAATGTCTGTCGACATACTATAAAACTAATTCTATGACACCCAGGTGAATGTTGTTAGCATACACTTAATTTTGCATTTATCAATTATTCATGAAAACAAAATGGGGCAATGAGCCAACAAATCACGCATTTATGCACAATTGAGCGCACCAAAGTGCAACCAAGAATGCTCAAGTGTGATCCAACATGCTAAGATCGTTCAATTACATGTGGTTCGTACCAAGCATTTTGCTAGATCACGCATAAGTCCTTATGAAACGTCACTAATTATACAGAAGTTCTTCGCACATAAGAAGACTTGCTAAATTTAATTGTGCATCATGAATCACGAAAAAGGAAAATTTGGGATAGATGTGGCTGAGCATTGGAAAGAGTTAAGAAGGTGCTTTTGGAACTATCTAAAGCCATACACAGTCTAGATTTTGACTGTTCTATGTGATGATTTTTAGAGCTGTTTAACAAAATTGTGCTATGATCCTGCACAACTGGTGAGGAGATGCCGTTCATTGATTGGAGCAGAGTTGCTGTCTTGTCAAATTTTTCTTTTTTGCTTGTAAGTTTGGCTAGAGATCTTTGTTCCAAACTGTTCTTGACGTTTTGCATCTTTAATTTTGCATTAGAGTTTTTGTGAGTCTTTCTTGTAATCACTTTAGGGTAGTGGCTTGCAGCATTTCTCTATTTCCATTGGTGTTCAAAAATTCCATGGCAAATCTTTCTTTATGTTCCAAATATTTCAGCAAAATTCAACGTAATTCCAACACATAGAATTAACTCTTACCACCATAAAACTGCTTTCTGGCATTCTATATTAGCTGGTGCATTCCTAAAAAAAGTCTAGATCTAAACTTTTGTGTTCTTTGCAAAGTATCTCACATGCTTAGAATCGATAATCTAATTACTTGAAATTTGTTAATTTTCTAAGTTATAACTTTTAGGAATTTTATGAATCGCATGTTAATTAAACTTTGATTACTTTGAACCTTAATAGAATTTATGCTAGAGCTCAAATTCCTCACATGAATTGTGAATTGCGTGTAGGGAAAAATAGCATGTTTGTATGTGTTGCACGCTTGTGCGTTAATACACATGGACTTTATGGTAGAAACTTGCATCATTTGGGCTTTTGCATTAAATTTGATGACATAACATAACTAGACCTAGATAAATTAAAATTTGTAGTTCAAGACTTGCATCTACAGGCCTTGTCCTACATCAAAGATGTTGCAGTGTATAGTGTTGATAGTTTGAGTAAGTCATATATTCTTTAATCAATATCATCTATGAAGGTAGTTGTTTTAGGGCTTTGTTGAAAGGAATCATGACAGGGTATTCTTAATTAATGACAAACTCACAGTGATCATAGGAAAAAGCAATTTGCAAATCACAACTGCAAACAACACACGGTGGGAGCTACATAACATAAGGCATGTCCCACAAATTTTAAATGGAAGCATGCTACTTTACGTATTATAACCAACAAAGAACTAAGCAAAATACATGCACAATTTTTGCCAAACAATAGGATGGGTATTAGTCAATTTTCCCTCCATTTAAAAGCATTATTTGTACTAAGTAATAATAATAGCATAGCTGACAAAATAGTCTTGAATGGTTCCTTAAAATAAGAATTTTTTACTGTATATGATAATAGAAACACCACACTAATTATGGAAACATTACACTTTTTGCTACTTAGGACTCTATGCTAGAAGTCACTCAACTGCAATATATCAATTTTGTTTGCTAAGTAAAGAAAATGCCAACGATAAGTTCAAACAAATGTTGAAACATGTAAAGATCATCAGGATAAAGAGAAGAAACACATAAAAATTTAATATTTAATCTATCCAACACAAACACTTTGACAATAATTTACCAGGCAAATGTTATTTTGGAGGATTGGAAATAAAATAAACTGTCTTAATGTTACACTTCTTGGCAACATAAAATGCAAAAGTGCATGGTAAAAAAATAGCACTTATAAGAGAATGGAACACTTAAGTTCGTATTTTAAATGTCACTGCAAAGAAATAGGAATCTTTGACCATCAAAGAGCAAAAGGCATGAAGTACTATCCAAATAAAAACAGATCATGCTAGGAAATTTGATTAATTATACACCATTAAGGTTTAAATGCCATGAGCAGCAAACCCATGTACTTACAAAATGGGTAGTTCCATGCTGAAATAACTAACACAACGCCAAGGGGCTCCGGTACAATCTCTGCTGATGATGGGAAGGTAGCGATCATACTTGAAACCTGCACACAAGATGCATTTCAGCATAGATTTCAGCCAGACTTGTGCAAGAACAAAATGTACAACAAGGAAACAATCTAAAACTAATTTCTTAGCAAATAGCTTCTTATTATTTACAATTTCATCACCTTCTCAGGTTTCATCCACTTCTTCAATTCCTTCAAAGCCAAAAGGCAAGAAGACCGTGCCAATGCAATCTGCAGCAGAAAAAATAATTTTGGTAAAGGCTTTCTCGGCCTCATTTCACTTACAAGTGGTGGAAAAATGCCAAAAAAGAACATTAAAAAGTAATTGCAATTATAAATTGATACACAAGAGTGTATTCTGCATTCATTATCATCCCTTTGACAAGTCAATTGAGCAACTAAATAATTATAAAAATTACATTTTTCATCCACTAAAGAAATATGTGTTAAGGGAGGAATCTCTGCAAGGGATGAAAAATACCATTAGATAGAGACACATGAATCCAAAGATTTAAGTCTATGAATTAGAGCTAACACAATTGTATATTAAGGCTCAAATATGTGTTAAACTTTCAACTACCTGTCATTTATAATCAATTATATCTCCTTCAAATGAGTTTCATTCTCATTATCCACTACTTCTTAACTCTTTGAAAAATTCATGACGAGCTTCGTGTCATCAAATTGAGGATGCCACTATGCTCACACAAACTTTTGCTATGTATAGTTTAATTATTCTATCGTGAAAAACTGAAAACTAAAATCATGCATAGATCCCTCCAAAAAAGTCTAATTTGTTTAATAGAAGCTTTCCAACATCAACTATCATGTATATTTAGAACATCCTCATCACAAGTTGGTGCATGGTAGATAGCAAAGATATTTGCCAATAGAGATGAGACCTATGAGAGCAATAAGCAACATAAATCACTTTATTCTAGGCAACAATTCACTCTAGCCCTATGCTAACCTAGCACAGAATTCACTTGTTAAGAGAAGCAACACTAAGGGAGCAAAAAGTTGGGCTTAATATAGCATGAAAGGAGCAAACATCAAATGCTAAAGCTTTAGTCCAGGGTTGGGGTTATCATAACTGTCTATTAAAACTCCAACATTATGTTTAACTTTTAGTGTAAGACTAAAATTATTTCAACTTTGTATTCAATAATATGTGATTAGGAGTTGGCAATTGTGCAACAAAAAATTGTAGTTAATGTGAAAAATGTAATGTCCTTTTCTCGAACAAAGTAGTAAGACTAATCGAGTACTTACTACAAACAGTAGCCCAATTGCAATAGAGAAGCTTCAACTTTACATACATGGACTACCAACCCAATTGGTAACTTAATTAAAGCCATATTAATGAATAGTAAAAAAACAAAGAGTATATACACCATCTTTCTATCCCATACCTCACACCTCCTTAACCCTTTGGCAATAAGGAGATGGTTAAAAGCCTTGTTCTTTTCTTAAACAAAACTTCGTAAAGAATGAAAATAGAGTAATTAAAAAAACCCAACTTAGAAGAGAAAAACTAGCCCAAGACTGAAACCAAAAACACCCAACACTAGACTGCAGATCAAAAGCAATAACCTTATGAACCAAGATAAAAGCTTCGAACTTTGTTAAGACGTCTCCAATCAGAAGAGAGAAAGAGAGCAAATAACTAGAGTTACAAAAAGAAATTTGACCTCGTGAACGAAAGATTCAAGTTTTGGCTTCCCAATATCATCATCGAGCGCGTCGACAATTTCTCCCTCCTTCTCGTCGATCATCTTGACAATACCCTTCAACTGAGCCGCCCTCCACTCGTAGCTCTTCGTCTTCCCTGACTCGAAGTTCTCCCGTAAAGCACTGACAAGTTCTCCGGCGCTAAATTCTTCGGCCAATCGTCGTCTTTCTTCTCCCATCTTAGTTCTCAAGCGTCGTACTACAACAACGATTGGATACCTTGGTTCTAAAAAAAAAACCAAAATAAGGCGTCGTCTGTGGCTGTATTACAAAAGAACAAAAGATACAGCGTGTTGCGGCTTGGGCTTCAACGACTCTTATCTTATATACCAGTTGATCTGATATATCGACCTCCTTCCTGTTGACCGTCTTACTAATCTCACTCTTTTTGCAGACCATGAATTCCTTTATATCGGAGTGGTTTTAACGCCTGACAATGTATTTATTAATCATGTTTTCTACACTTAGTCACGGGAGAGAGATAACGAGCGTTTGGGAAAAGTCCACTTGTTAACCTTCATATATATTTTCAAAAAAGTTATATATTTCACATAAATTATTTATATAAATATTAAAGCTTAACTTATTTAAGAGAATATATTAATTAAGGTAATTTTCGTGAGCACTTACCGAAAAAAGAAATTTTAAAACACGTCTCGTAATTCAATATGTCATTCCTTTTTCAAACAAAAACGAATGATATATTTGCAAACTCTATTTTTATTCAAAACATATTATTATTTTTATTTTTTGCCCTGCTTTTCTGTATAAACTGTAGAAAAAAAAAATATGTTTTTTATTCAGTAACTAAATATATAAACGATGCCCATTCTTTCTATAACATAAAAAAAATAAAGTTTTGATGAAAAAATTATTAAAATTTTAATATTTTTATTTTGAAAATTTTTCAAAATTGAATTTTTGAGCCTAAATGCGCATATTTAATTATTTATTTAATTATTTATTTTATGATAGAGCTGAATTAGTATAAAAATGAAAAGTTTGGCACACTTTAAACGACCAAACAAGAAGTGACGCCAAAGAATGGAATTATTTAAATGATTTGAGTGCGATTAAAGGATGATTTATCTAATTACAAGTTTGGATTACAGAGACACCTAACGGCATACTTAATTTCTTGGAAGCAGGCGAGATGAATGAACTTAACTTGTGGAAATGGTAATTGCTCTTTGAAGCCAGCTGTATTAACTTGGAATTTCTCCCTTTTATTTATTTATTTATTTATTTATTTTTTGTTTTGAAAATAACCATATTATATAATAATAATTAACATAAGTTCATACAAAAACATCTTAGTCTAAGATACAAACTAAGTTAATAATTTAAATAATGTGCATATAAATTAGATACCCTATGTTTGACCTAATGTGAGATTTCATATGAAAATGTGTTCAAATTTTTGCAAGATCATGTATTTCTAATTTTGAATATATGTCTCTAAGTAGATATTAGCCTAACACTTTTTATTACTTGTAGGTTTCATTAATTAAGATCAAGGGATTACTTTCACGTGTTTTCATGTGACCCAATAAAGCCCTTTGCTTCCATGTTAATTTGTTGTTCTTACTCATGAGATGCCCTAAATATTAAACCTAATGGGAAGTTGAGAAGGAAGGAGAGGTTCCTGTTTACTCCAAAAGTAATGTGTTTGATCTAATCCTTAAAGTAGACCAGACCAAATATGCACATGATAACAAAAACATTGCCCACAAGTTCTACCTTGGGGATTAAATTAGTCCATGTGTGAATCTACATCACATTTTAATCTACAGCAAAAAGGTAAAGGTTACAATCAAATCAAAATTAAAATCCTCAACATCCCAACTCTTAAAACTATTTCAACCCATGGCAGATTTGTTACCAGAAGATGATCTCAGGAGAGGATGATGAGTACCTGTGTTGGGCATGCTAGAATTTAGTGAACCCGACGACGTCGGATGGATGGCGGAGAGCGGAAGCCGCGGCCCAAAGGCGAACATTTGCTGCCGTTGCATGTACTGCATATGTTGATGGGGGATGTTGTTTGCAAATGCAGGAGAAAGGTTTGGTTGTCCACTGGTTGCTGGGCTTGTTGATGGTCTAGGGTCTACAACGCTTCCAGTTGATGATGTTAAAGTACTTGCAGATGTAACTCCTAGTGTGGCTGGGATGCCGGGGCCTGGAGGTACATGGCGCGCAGATAACATCCGGCCACGCTCTGCTGAAAGCCTTTGCCTTGTTCTCTCCACCTGCTCGCATTCCTTTAACAACAATGTCTCCACCTCGGCAAACTGCTTAAGTTTCAGCTCCAGTCTCTTCAACTGCTAAATAAAAATAAGATGCAAGTAAGCAATCCAACCAATGCTTAAAGCTAAGCAGCAAATCAAAAACAAAGAAAAAAAACTTATCTAAACAGTGTCAATATGGTAAACCTGGTGATTAATGATATTTGCAGCTAGTCTTTGCACTTCACGTTCCTCCTGATCTGCGAACAGCTTTGCCTTTGTTGCAGCAGCAGAAAGGCCACATTCAGCAGCATACCTAACGTGATCAGAAAGAAGAGGAGAAGACTCTTTTCTTGCATTTGCTGCATTTTCTTCGAGACTTCCATCTAAGGAAAAGGTAGCAGAGAAGTAAAACGCAAATTGAATGAGAGAAAGAAAGCACCATGTGAATGAATCATACCCTTTGAACGACCTGAATTTGGATAAGTAGTTCCCTGGTTACCAAATTCAACATGCATATTTTCTGAACTTAACCTTCAATCGAATAGGTAAGTTAGTGTTTCATCAACAATATCCAAATGCAACAAAACTGTTTTGCAAAACATCAGCAGGCTTAACAAGAAAGCCCAAGAAAAATAGAAATAGAAAAAAAAAAAAAAAAAAAAAAAAGAAATAGTGTAGGCATTACAATGCCTTTATCACTTGTTAATACTTCGCTTACAAGTGAAAGCGGCTCTAACCTGGGATCTTCTTTGGTAAGAACCGTTAAAGCTGCACTTGCGCAGGCAGCAGCCACTCTTGGTCCAATTGCAGAGGCCAAAAATGCAACCTAATTCACAGAATACAGAGTTAAAACTATCATTGAACGTTATGCATTTGTATAGCCAACAGAAGATCTTCAAAATATTAACCAGTAACAAACTTATCAACTTTAATTTTACACATTAGCCTTGAGACAAAGACATGAACAAAATAGTACAATTCAAACCAGAAGCACAGCATTTTCAGTAAAACGATATGCATGCATACAAACAGCAGATCAATACGAAAATTCTACTCAAGTTATGACTCCAAAGTATACCCAATTAGTCAACGTTCAAATTGCAATTCAGCCGAGATAAATCAGAAAGAAGAACAAATAAAATAAGGCTTAAGGCATACCTTAGCTTTTCTAGACAGGTTCGCACTACTAAAGGAGATGGAGTTTGCATTCAGTTTGAATAATAAAGAATATTTCACAGTAATAATACTAGAAAATTTTGATTTGCCAAATATTTTAGTAGAAGTACCAAAATTGTGGACAAAGATGGTTTGGCATAGCTAGATTTTCCTTATGGAAATGACTTTTTAGCACAGGTAGTTGAAAAACTGCTTATTGGAACAATTATTAGATGCGAGCAGAAATGGGAGACTTGAATATCAAAAAAAAAAAAAAAAAAGAAATGGGAGACTTTTTAGAGCCATTGGTTACTTTTCATGCTTCTACGGCAGAAAACGGAGATATTTAAATCTATCCCAAAGTTTTAACCTTAAATCATAGTTAACCTCCTATCACATTAATCAGTTTATGCAACCAAAAATTATTACAAAGAAACAAAACAATAGGAAAAAGTGGAATCTGACGACAAAAAATATTGATGAATAGTTTTACAATGACCAAGCTCTTCATAGCCACTTTCATCTCCAAGCCATTGATCACTGGCATATGCTAAAACAAAGGAATTCAAATAGCAAAGCAAACCTATCAAAACAAGAATTATATTTGGATTGATTTGGGTTACATGTTCACTTTGCATTAAAAAATCAGGTTTCAAAACTTAGATGACTAGGAAAAAAAAAAAAAAAAATGAAACATATCCATAAATAAGCTACTGGAATTATAACAGTGAATTTCTAACCAATTACCATATGAACCACTGTGCTTTGTGAAGTTCTAAAGCAAATCAAGCCTATCAATACCAAACGGACAAATTGTCAAAAAAAAAAAAAAAAAAAAAAACAAATCTGATCCAAAAAGAGCTTGAAAGTTCTCCAAAGAGAGATTTTGAGAAATATTAAAGGAAGCTCAAGAGAGAGTCCCAAGAAGGTTAAAAAAAATAAGAGACATTGAAAACCATTTCCATAAGCTCAACGTGGATATAGACTTCAAGGGGAACCTTAAGAAGGATGTTAAAATGCTCTAAAAGATTAGTTTGAGGAGGATTATGGTCTCAAGAGTTCGATTCAAAATGTTTTATGCATTTTAGATGATGGAAAAGGGCTTGGCCTCAAAGAAGAGGTTTATGCTCTCAAGGAGATATTTTGAGAGGGTTTATAAGCTTAAGCAATTTACCGATGTTCAAAGAAGAGTCAAGAGGAAGGAAACCTTAAAGAAACACATTCAATACATTAACTAGGTTTTTTTTTTTTAAGAACTTGACCTACTTGAGAACTAAGTTCTAAAATGGTTGCTATAACAATCTGGAAAGAAGGAAATGTCTCAAGGATGTTGGGAAATGGTTAAAGACCTATTCTCAAGGATAATTGAGGCAAGGACTCAAACTAGATCATAACGTGCATATGGATAATTTTTAAACTTGGAGTTGAATTTTGATTGATTTGTGAACTAAATAATTTTGTTAGCTTTCAAGCACAGTTTAAAATATCAAATTTTAAGATATGTTGAGAAAATTATGCTAAATATACTACAATTGTATAGGAGCTTTTCACATATGCGAGAGCTTGGAATTGAACCCATCAAACCAAGATAAAGTTGAAATTCAATTTTTAAATGTCTGGAATTTCTCCTCCATTTGTTTTCTATACTATTAAGATTAGATTTTAAATTTTTATTTTCTATTTTTAGTTGTTTCAAAGGCTTTTAGACTATTAAAAGGACTGTTAAAGAAAATATTAGTATACTTTGACATTATGATGTGCTATGACCTATTAAACAAAGAAGAGATTAATCCAATGGAAGGTAATCTATTTCAAATAAAGAAAGAATTCCAAAGTGTAGAACTACGTTGAATAAACCATCTATGTATATGATAGCAAGTGTAAGCCTTGATGAGGCTCTACTAGCTTAAGGAGACTAAGCCCAATACCGAGGGGAGCTTGGAAGCACCATTGGACAAGCTATTTGTCCTAAAGAATTAGATGATTAATAGTCTACTTGTAAGAAGATTGATCAAGTTTTTCATTTATTAGAATATCGGAGCTGTCCAATTCATTTTTAATGTATTTGTTGTATTTCAATTCTTTCCATATCTTTTAATCGTATCAAATGTATGAATCATCCTTATAACATATCATATTTTGGTATTAGAATGTTATATCCAACCTAGGGTTAAACCTTAGTGAGTGAAGCTTTTAACTTTATATAGCTTAATTGAGAAATGAGAGTTTTAAATAGAATTCACGTAAAGAGAGAGATAATTCAAGAAAAAGAACCATCTAGATCATTAGAAGAACATATAACATTTTTGATCCAACAAATGCAAGTTTCTATTAAGATGATGAAATAGAATGTGATGATGATACCTAATTCTAAAGAACATTAGTAGTTGAAACTGAGCTAACTTTAAGAAGGGAGAAATGAAAACAAGAGACAAACAAAATTGATCTTCAAGTGATGGCAATAATGAACATCGTAATCTCACGGCTCCAAGCAATGATATTTTGCATAATGCTTTTAATACAAAAGCAAACACCAATATCCCAACCTATGAAGAGAGTTACATATAGAGATGCAGGTTGCATCATTATATCAATTGAAGAAGTAATTTTTTGTCAACAGCAATACACAAAATATTGTTTGTAAGATTAAGACTAACCCATCATGTACTCCAAAACAACCATTAGTATTCCCTAAATATAGTTGTAGTTGAAGTCTATTCAAGCAACTTTTTGGCAAAAGTTCTATCCCACGAGCTACAAGAGAGCTAGATGGAAGAAGTGGCATGAATTGAGCTAATGATAAGAACAGTCGAGGCAAGATTACACCACCAAGCTTATGAGAGAGGCAATCTCATTAGGAGTAAATCTTGGAGAAAAAGAATAGCTTGAAAAAATATTTGTTAGATATACCCTTTCAGTTTGCCACAAAACTGACACTTTATCTTATCACTAGCATTGGATGGATAAGCACGTTTAAAATTATTGTCAAGAGAAGAAAGGTAGTCAAGATGAAGAAAACCCTAAAGATGGTGGCTTCAAGAAACAAATAAAAAGAACAAATCACCAAATCAAGATATTTTTATATCAACTAAGAAAGTTCTCTTATGCCATCATTATAAGAGGCCAGGATGTTCCAAGAAGGAACACTAGAAGTTGAACAAACAACATAAAAAGAAAGATGGTGATGATGGGAAGAAAGTTGTTGATGTTTTTGTGAGTGGTGACAATGTTTAGGAGGATTTGCATGCATTTGATTGAAGAAGAGTTAACTCTTAAGGAAGAGTCGCTCTATATTTTAATTTAGATCAAAAAGGGGGTTTGTAGATCCTGCATATCACGACAATTTGTTTGAGAATAGATTGGAGAGGCTTGAGTTGGAGATATAATGTATCCACGTTCATGCACAATAAGTTGTATACATGACTGTGCAGAGGTCAAAGTGAAGCAATGCCAACTAATTTTTGCTATAAATATAAACTATGTTAACAAAATAATTTTTAATTTGGTGTCACAAGTCTTTTCCAATAATCTTTGGTAGACGATAGTTATGAGGAAATGATAAAGCTTATTTTTGGAGACAACAAAAGATGAAACTTTGCAATGAATAGAAGGCTCATCTACTAGAAGGGGATCGAATTGTGTGATTTATGAGAATCATACAAGAACTTATATTAGGTAAGTTCATTTTCTAAGACAAAGCATGAACATCAACAAATGAGTGGAAGAGACCAATTGGAGATATTGATTTCAAAAGAAAAGCCTTTGAAGGAGATTGTAACATGCATTGAATGATGGTGAGGAAGCAGGCAAAGTGCTATAGACAATTGACCCTTCGTTGATTGGGAGTATGAAGATCCACAAAAAATGAATCCCTTCTATAAAGGCTAGGTCTATGATTTAGGAGCAACTTGGAGACAAAGGATTGGCCATACCTCACCTTCCTTGATTAAGATGTGAAGACACACATGAGTGAGTTACTTCTTTAAGGTAGACGCATATGAGTTGAGAGAACATTGGAAGTTCAAAAGAATTTTAGGAGGGCAATTTAAGAGGATGTTATTGGTCTCAAGAATAGTTGAGAAAGAAAGAGAAGCCTTGCAAGGTTGTTCACAATGGGTACTAGGGGACTCAAGACCTATTTTAATAGATTCAAGGTGGATGAAAACTTCAATAAGAAGCTTAAGGATGTTCATAAACCTTGAAAAGTTAGCTTAGGTGGGTAATGGTCTCCACAATTTAGCTCGAGATGGTTAGCGCACTCTGTAACACAACTTGAGGGATTTGGCTTTAGGTATAAGGCTTATGCTCACGAGAAGGTATCTCAAGAGTGTTTATGTGCTCAAGAGGTAGGCTAGAAAATAAGGAAGTAATAAGTAGCCCGCTCGTGGTATCACCTACATTTCTAGAAGTGCTTGATCTATTGAAGAATTAAGCTCTTGATAGACATACTATAACCTTAAAGAAGGATTTAAATGTCTTAAGTATCAACTAAAAAGGTTGGCAAAAAGCTTGAGGAAGGACATTTGAGAGTAATCGAAGCACTCGCGACCTAAATCAGATTATTTCGTGCACTATTGGCAAATTTTAGACTTGAGAATAGGATTTTGGTCGAGTAGTTACTTCTACCAATTTTCCAGCATACTTTAAATAATAACATTTTGAGTTTTATGGAAAAAGTTACACCTAATTTACGACAATTGTGCAGGTCTTTTAAATAAGTGCACACTTATAATTTGAATATTGATATTTAATTTTTGAAGGTCGAGATTTCAGCTATATTTATTTTATATACTATTAGAACTAGATTTTAAATGTTTACCTTCTATTTTCTATTATTATAAATGCTTTAAGACAACATAAGGAATCTTTGGAAAAGATATTGGCAAGTTTTGATGTTTTAATACCATGATGATCTATTGATCAAAAGTAACAAATAATTTGAGATAACATAATGTACTTGAGAGAGAGAGAGCTGAATGTAGATTTCTATCCAACAAACTATATCTATGGAAGAGAGGATGCACACCATAGGAAGGTTATGCTAGTCCTTGAAGTGACAGAGAAAAGGGTGTTGATATAGAGAGTATGAAGGTGTGGAGAGCTTGGGAACATCGTGAGGCACGATATTTGTCACTTATAGAGTTTCTTAAAAGTTGAGAGTCTACTAATAAATAAATTTAGTTTTTCCACTAAGTGAAATATTGAAGTTTTATGTATGTATTTATGTTTGGTTAGTTATATTTCTATATTTTATATAGGTTTTAATAATGTCATTGTGTCCAAACTACCATTGAGGTAGATCAATATCCAACTATAAAACATGAAAATTGATTAAAGATGAATAAAAACAAATTTAGATAAAACAAAAATATATTATAAGTGTTTACCCATACATTGTCAAACTAAGCAAATTAGTTCAACTACTTATTTTCAAATAGATTTTCCCATTTTTAGGATCAACAAATTACCAATTACAATAAGCTATTATCTAAAACAAACAAACTCAACTGCTAGTTTTACTAACAAGAGTTACAAATCTACTTTTCAATTACTAAAACTAGAACAACGTTCATTTCATTATGTGCAGTAGACAGTGAATCATTTCTATTTTTTTGTTGTGATAAAATGTAATGCCTAAAAAATCAACATCATTTGAAACGAGATTGTCTTGTCCTCATTGATTCATCTAATAGGATATTGAAAACATCTCGAGAGAAATATATATAGAGCCTCAAGGATATTGAGTTGCCTCGGAAGATGAATCAAGATGTATTGGAATTGTCAAAAAAGAGATATTGAAAAATATGAAAGCTTCCTTGAGCAAATCTCAAAGGATGTTTGTTCAATCCAAGAAGCAATTGAAGAGGTATCAAATGTGCAAGAGATCTATGAAGAGTAGGCATTGAAAGCACTTTAGAGGTTGAGATGTGTTTTGATCTTGAGTTGTCTTGAGATATTTAAGAAACATTCTAAAGAAGAATCCTCTTGACTCAAGAGGCATGGTTTCCATGAGTTATTAGTAGTTATTTATAGGATGGCACAAGGTAGTATACATCTTAAGGGTGTTTAAGGTTATTTTGCTACTTGAGGAAGAGCGGCGAGCAGATTTCTAGAGGCATACTTACAGTGTCATCTGAAATTTCGGTCCCATGAAAAGAAAGGTCACAATAAAACCAATGGAAACAAAGAACATGCCTCAAGGATGGCTTGCACTACCAAGGAGAAGGCTTGAGAAGTGTTCTTAAGGGCAGTTGAGGTGAGTATGGTTGAAGCTATATCAGGTCTTGCATATATGTGGGCAGTTTTATGATGACTAAAGTTATGAATTTGGTTGAATGTTAAACAAGCAAGTTCTAGAGGATTTGATTATCTTCTCAATACTCCTTGAAATATCAAATTCTAAGACTGGAGTAGCAAATTATACTCAATAAGGCAGGTTTGACAATTGAATGTCTAACTGTTTTTTGTGATGATTATAATTTAAATTATTAGGATTTAGGAATGACTTTTCCTAATAATGTTAGTATTAGAACTTTAAAGAATATCTCATTTTCTTATTTTCTAAGGGCTCATAGACCATAAAGGGAACCATTGGTTAAAGAAATCAATCAAAGATTGATTGATAGTTATAAATTTTTGGGATCGAGATTACTGAGCTCATCTTCTTTGGATGAGAGATTTTTAGCCTTGGGTTTAGTGCCAAGGTTTTGAGGGTTATTTTGTATGTAAATTGTTTCAAGGTTTCTCTAATAGAAATATTTTATTGTTTCTATATATTTTCTATATGTTTTGCTATATGTTTATCCTATTATTGTTGTAAAATTCTAGTTGAATGGTATTAGGTGCAGATAACCGAGAGGATTAGCAAAACAGAACCCCCTTAAAGCATGTCAATACAAGTGTTAACCACTTGGCATACAAGATTCTTTAGAAGGTTATCCAACAAATCCTTTAGGAAGGCTAAATTTTATGATTTTTCGATTCTCTAAGCCAAAGAATCGAAGACTTTATTTAACGTGCTTAAGCACAGCAGGTTGCCTTATTCAGCTTAATTGGAAGTAAAGATGATATAATATTAGCTGGGACGCACCTAATCGTAATCACGTTCTTAATAAGAAATTTGTTAATCAATCTTAGCACCCTCTTTGAGGCAAATTATATGAAATATAGAACAATTATCCTTGTAGCAATCCATAAAGCTTAAATTTTAACATAAGATATATCATACAATATTCTAGATGAACTAAATAATAGGCATGGCAAAACTGACAACTATCTACTAATCCTTGCAGATAAGTTCAATAGCTCAATCCACTATATTCGTAGTTTATATCAGTCAAGAAAAGATCTACTTAGTCACAGCCTTTTTTTACTCTAAATCAAAAGCACGGCCTTGACAGCAGTCCCTTACTTTCATCTGGAACCTAAGAACACAACCTAAAAAAGGTGTAAGCTGATTTATTGGCCATTTAATTTATAGCTGAAGTAACAAATGCAGACACATTCAAATCATTAGCATAGCACAAAAAAAAATTTGCAAGAAGAAAATATTACTTTTTTTTGCCAAATAGCCTTATAAAGTTTTAGTATATAGCCATAAAAATATATACTACTCACCATAGACATAACAGGGTTTGCAGAACTTGCAAATGGAAGCTGATCACCAGAAATGTCTTCTTCAATAAAATAAACAGTTAACATTAAAAAATAGATCAGTTACTAAAATAATTAGTACAAAAGAACAGTAGAACCACAAGTACCTGAGTTTGCAGAATTGCCTTTTGAATTTGGGCTGGACAATCCCTTGTTTTGCAACTCTAAGGAAACAGCTGGAACATCAACTCGTGGAACTTCAATATTTTCAAGCAATCCATCCTCCATTGGAAGACGAATAAAATGAAGAATGCATTGTGCCTTTGACTTAGTACCAACATGCTCTGCAATTTCATTCCAGTTGTCCTTAAATTTCTCTATAGCCTCAAGGAGTAATAGAGTTTCCTGATCTGTCCAACTATCCACATCTGAATCTATCAAATCTTTCTTGGAGTCCATCCTTACAAAATCTAAGCTTGAATGACCAGTGATAAATTTGGCATCATTAAAGCAATCCGTGCATAGAATGGTCTCAGCCTAGAATCAATCGAAAGATTATACAAAATAAAAACAATGCAATCCAAGCAGATGAAATAACTTGAACAAAAAATTGTCCATCGCAAAGCATTGAGTTTGTTGTGCTCATTTATCCTCAAAGGATGCAACAATATACATATAGAACAAATTAAATTGAACCTTTTTTTTTAGCGAACTAATGTTTGCACAAATAAAAACAAGAAATTTTCCATATTAATAGACAAAAGATAAACAGTTCAAGTGCAGAGAAAAGAAGCAGCATTAGGAAGAGAAAATAATTAGAACCTGGATCTAATACTAAGTAGACTTTCAAAAGATACAAGTGAATTCATTGAGAATCAATGTTGCCTCTAATGGGGATTTGACATATCTACTAGAAGGCTATGTCAACTAGGGTTTGACTTCATTGTTGGACTCTTTCTCGTAAGCTCACTACTCCTGGAAATGCTATGCTTACAAGGACCTGGAACATGTTTCAGTTTCCTGTCACTTTGCTTCAATTGCCAATCAACTATTTTGTACCATAAAAAACCCATTTTCCACTCCTACCACGTTTCCTCAATTCTCACATTCTTGCCACCTTCCAAATCTTCTTTGGTTCTATTGAAACTAAGGAATTGGAACCTGACTACCTTCATGGCAATGGTTATTGCACTCTACATTTTTTTTAACTGTTTTTGGGTTGGGAGAATGTCCCAATATTCAAGTTTTGTATGATCCCATAAAAGGATCACAACTTTGAACTTTATAATTTATGATATACAAATTACAATTGGCCTTCATAAAAACACAAAAAAAGGAGAAAATTAGTTGCACAAACAAAAAATGGTGATGTTTAAAGAAAGATTTTGTGATAAGCTATTACATATTCCATTCTAAAGCCTGCAGCAGAGCCTAATCATTGATACTTCTAGACTTCATTGAATTCAATATTTGTCAATACATATAATGACTTTCCAAAAAATAAAAGGCAAAATTCATTCTATAAATGGCATTGGTTATTGCACTCTACATTTGTAGGATCCTATTCCCTAAAGTGGGGTCACCATAAACTTCGATGGTTTGATGAACCCTAATGGTACATTTGGTTGCAACGTGTTGTCCCCTAGGATCACTATGGTGCTCTTTTGCTATCGTTGATTATAGCCTTATCGCCATAGCTATTGTTGCTGTAGACTTCACAGACAAATCTCAGAAAATATTACCCCCTAAGTTAGTTTGGGTCTGAAATCATCATTGAGGAGCATTACACTACGACAATTGACTGATTATCTTCTACCTCTACTTTTGATTTCTAGGATTGTACAAATATGTCTACCCATATCTATGAAGTTTCGTCCAATTTCTCGAGAGTCATCTTTTGACATGCCTATAAATACACAAATTATGTGGCCAATTTTATGGCTCATTGCAGCCATTTTTTTTAAATACTTTGGGCTAAGTAAATGTCTCAAAATTCAAGTTTTGTATGATTCTAAAAAAGGGTCACAATTTTGAACCTTATGATTTATGATATATAGGCTACAACTATCATTCATAAAAACACAAAAAAGGAGAAAATTAGTTGCACAAACAAACAACAATGATGTTTTGAGAAAGATTTTGTGGTAAGCTATTAGATATTGCATTGCCAACATGGATATTTTCTGCAGCCTGCAAAAGAGCCTAATTAATGATACTTCTAGATTTCATTCGATCCAAAATTTTTCAGTACCTACACTAACTTTCCAAAAAAAGAAAAAAAAAAGTAAAATTCATTCTATAAATGGAAAAGGACCATAAAAAAAATAATCATAATACATTGAAAACATAAACAGAGAAGAATAAACAGTGAAAGAGTATTAACGAATAAGGGGTCAAAGACTACTGGATTCCATATGCATGGGAATTGCCATAGACATAGAGAATAAAATGTAAAGAACTATCAATCAATACAACAATAGCAACTGAAAACACACAGAACTGAATAATGAAAAAAAATAAGGCTTGATGTAAATCCTACAGTGACTCTAGCATGCATGAAAAATATCAAACAGATGGTACATAACTACTAGATAAAAGATATAGACATTTTAACTTCAAGCAAAGCACAACAAGTGTAAACAATAGAGGGATAATAGAAAGATCAAAGAACTTGATGTTACTGACATTAGGTGACCAAATGATTAGAACAAATGTGCTGTGATACTGGAAAGTGAGCTTCCTGCTCATATTACACATGGCAGAACCAGAGCATAGATAAATTCACCTTTGAGAAGAGCACCAAACATTGCATTTTTTTACAATGAACAAGCATGCTGATTGAATGTTGAAAACTTTGAATTATGTATTTATAAGCTACATTGTATCGTTCAATTTAAATTTATTATAGGTAATCATGACAGCCAATTTACGAGTTCAAAGTTATCACATATTTGAAGACAAAAAAGGAACTGACCTCCTTTTGGGATTGGTAGAGTAAACTTGGTAGTGGCCGGGAACAGTAGCTACAGGAATGTTCACAGAGGCTTTCTCGAATCCTGACATCCAAATCACCCAAACGAGCAGCTGAATCTATCGAGGATGACGTATTTGACAAAAAGGCTATATCATCTAATTTTAGACTACATTTAGGCCTGTCAAACAAAATTAGACTATCAATGGATCTCAATGGCCCGGTCTGTAAACTGAGCTCACCATTAGCATCCTCCCTGAGAAGTGACCCAGCCATTCTAAGTCCACGATGAACCGAGGAAGAAGAAAGGTAGTTGATTATTCCCCAATGGTCCAGAAACCTCACAATGCGACTGAGATCATACAATTCATTACCAGCTACTAACCCCTGGCAATCAGCAAACGAAAGCCTCCGACCAGGGTTCTCCATATACCTTGCAATTATATTGTTTCTTAAGACCCTATATTTCTCAGGCGTGTGCTCTGCTGACTTTCCAGAGAAGAAGTGCGGTATCACTTGCCTCTCTAGCCGGTGCACGGTATTTGGAGAAAACCAATCTTTGTTAAAAAGGGGAACCTTCGATCAGAGAATAAAGAAGTAAAGAGAAAAAGCAGAATCTGGCAAGTACTATCAAAAATCTAACCCGAGTGCATTGGGACAAGGAGGAATTGGTTGTTCCCGAACCTCTTCAAGACCCCTTTACCTTCCATGAGAGCAGGAGGCGTACAAACATAAGCTGAGGGCTTATCAACGTCGGGTGGCTGTAGAGAGGGGTGGTCGGGGAGGACCATAGAGAGGGACTGCTGCTGCCCATGGGATATATTCTCAAGGAAAGGAGTGTTGGCTGCGTCGCTGCTAGCTGAGAACCCGGATACTTGATGTCGTTCTGCGGCCACGACTAAGACAACAGACGGGTGCGGGCGGTTGACAGTGCGGCGGTAAACAGCGGGGAAGTCGCAGATCCGCTGGCCGCCATCGAAGAGGACCTCGCCCTGTTGCAGGTCGACCGCATTGTTAACGCTGCGTTTGGCAGCGAATTGTTCCCGGTCGTCCTCCTCCGCGTCCTCATCGCCAGCAGCAGCAGCTTCATCATCTTCATCGTCTTCCTCGTCGTCGCGGGGCTTCTGCTGACGCTTGAGGTTGCTCTCCCGTTTCCTCTTCCTCCATTTCGGATGGGAATCTACAGGTCGGAAGGACAATAATGTCAAAAGCACAACATAAGAGTGTAGCTCGGAAAGACGAAACCCTAAAAACGGGAGAAAAAAAAAAAGGAGGAAAACAGTTGAGATCGACGTAGAGAAAAGAGGGGGAAGGGTTTAAGCAACGCCAACCAGAGCCTGGAATAGAGGGAGATGCGGGTGACATGGCAGAGGGGAGAAGAGAACGGGGGATGGGGTCTGCAGCCTGCGCGGGCGTGGTGGGAGGCGCGGAGTAGGAGGAATGGGAAGCTTGGGGGTAGGAAAACCGCGGGTTACCGTACCTCACTCTGCTTGTGCAATCCGAATTGGGTTACCCTTGCGGCCCTGCGGACTCAAAACAAAACATGGGACTTGGTAGTTAATTTGGTTAAGGTTTTGAAGTTTCAATCTGGTTTTGTCTTTTATAATTTAAGTGTTAGATTATTTTAGCTTTAATTTATATTAATTATTCTACAATTCTTAAAAAATATTTTAAAAACACGAAAAATATAAATTAAATTTATTTAACATTAAATGATTAAAATTTATAATATAATTACTTTTAATATACAAGAGATGTATTATTATTATTAAGTATTTAAATTTATTTTTGTTTAATACATGGCTCACAAGTTTAATGCAAAGAATTGAACAAGAAATCATGATTACTTCCTCACTCTATCTTGGACAAATTGATTATCACATAACAAATTATTTAGAAAAACATTTTTAAACTTTCGATTGTCAAAAACATAATTTTTTAATAAAAACATTTTCAAAACCCATTTCTCATTCATCAACAAAATAATTTAATCAACATATCAATATTCAATTTTGCCAAACAATCTCATAGAATTTATTTGAAACAGCTACTATTCTTGATACAACTTCTTGAAAAATACACTCAATAATGAAAGCTTCTTCCTCTACAGAGTCAAAATTTAGAAGAACTGCACCATTCAATCGATACAAGTATTGTTTTATCTTAAAAAATTGATTTTTAAGACAACAAGAATATATCAAACAAAGCCATGATCAGAGTTGAGAGATGTTACATTCACTTTGATCCAACAAAGAAGGCATGGTCTTGATATCTAAGCTTGATTCAAGTGAACAAGTTGAGGTTATGGAAAGAGATGGCTGATGCCTACTCTTCTCCTTCACTCTCCTGCACCAACTGTGAAGCGACTCCCTGATGCTTTCAGCTATCAACGATTTCTTAAACTTGGAACCCATCTGCAACAAGAAGGTTAACTCGTATCAGAAGCCAAAGGACATGTTTGCTCTGCATGAAAGTATAATATTACTCAGTTATATACCATAATTGACTTCGTACAATATGATATGTTTGAACCGGGATAAAGATTAGTAATTTTTTTTTAATTTTATGTAATTAAACGCAAAATTTGGTTGTCTATCTTGATAGATTGTTAGATATTAAACTTTACAAAATGAGAGATTTCTAAAATATTATTAATTAATGGATTAGAAAAAATATAATAAAGATAGAAATAACTAATCTACAAAAGAGAAAAAAATAGTTATAGAGAGAGATGATAGACGATTCAATGAAGTGAAAAAAAAGAAAAAACATAAAAGAGATGGAGAGAATAAATAAATAGATAAACGAGAGAGAATTGTTAAATCTGAAAAGTATCATTGTTAAAGCTATCAATAGAAAATAAACCTGGGTAATAATCACGTTAAGGGGCAGAGTGCTGTAGCTGCACCAAAACTGCACTAGTAACCTGCTCGAGTATAAAACTTGCCTTAGCACAAGGAATCCAATACATTAATAAAACAAAGGGAAAGAAATCCACTTGTTGAATTCAAACAAAAATTGTACCCATTTATCATTATTAAAAACTGGGTATACTGGAATTTTAGCGTATCTATCTGATTAGTTGAACTGCCTTCTCTAGCTATAAAATTTAGAATTTGGATTTTAGTATAATGTCCCAAAGAACGGAAACTATAAACAAAGAAAAGAAGGATGATTTGTATTGGAACTCGAAGAACAATGGAGTGAATCGAGTTTTAAAATTGATAAATAATTATCAATAACATGCCAATACCCAATATAATTAATGTGTTACTTGAAGAAGCAATTTTATAAGGAAAAAGAAAACCCACGACAGATAAACCAAGACCGTTAACTATCCTCTCCTCTCACTTATTCTCTAAACATTAAAAAAGTATTAAGCAACGCTAATACGTACCACCACTTATAGTGATAATTTAATTGTACGTACCCAGAGAGTAACCTTATGACTATCATCAAACGACCCTTTATCAAGCAGGAACATGCCTCAACTTGCCACTGAAAGATAAAAGCTTTGTTAGGATACTGTTACAGTATTTACTCAATTGCCAGGTTTATAAAATCAACAAATACAACAGATAAATCAGCTTTGCATTCACAAATAGAAGTTTGCAAACAAAATCTAACTTTCGAGTTTTGATGTGCCATAATATTGAATTAAAGATGCGATTATATTAACTATCACATTTTGTGATGAATAGAAAAAGTCAATTAGATAGGGTTCGAGGAAATTCATACCAAAGACCATATAAATGTTGCCATTTCAAATGCATTCTGAAGGAAATCAAAACAAATTATAAGAATTGTGCAGCAAAATAAATTCAAAGATGTCAAATCACTAGTTCATAACAAGCAGTTTCACTCGCCTGAAAGGAAATAAACTGCACAAGCCACACCAGAAACTCCGGGTTACCAAACCAGAAGAGATCATCACGAGGCTTGAGTTGAGTCCCAACAAATGGCCCAGTTGCCTCAACAACTCCAAGAGCTAATAGAGCAACGACATGGTGAAGTTTTGTTCCCACCAGCATGACCAACTAAAACAATTTGATCACAAAGTATTTTAGCCGAAGTAAATGAAACGAAAACCCAGTTCTTTAGGAAGAGAAACCAGGACAGAATACTTACAATGGCAGGAACAAAAGACAAGTAAAAGTATATATTGAGACCTGTAAGATCACGAATGACGTTAAAAGAAAATAGAACTTAGCATATAATGCATATAGAGAAACAAGAAGAGAAGTACCATGAATATTCACGAAAATACAGACTATCACATAAATCCATAGTGACCAGCTGCAAAAACAAAAACTTATGCTTTAAACTTCATTAACATACATAGGCTAGCTTAATATTAAACAGTCTTGTATTACTCCAAAGCTGAGAGAAAAGGAGATCATTGGTAAAATTGTAGAGAAGTTAAAATTTTAACAATAGAGAATAAAGTGGCTAAGATTAACAACAATTATTGGTCTAAACTAAAATCAAAGACACTATAATAAGATGCCACCAATAAAAAACAAAGCAAATCTGATTAGTAGGGTATAGTAACAAAGAAATTCCATATCCTGTTTGGTAATTTAGGTAAACAATTCCAAGTTTCAGACTCAGGCCATTTCATAGATCTAACAAATGCCAAAGGCTCTGAGAGATACTAGCACAACATTAACCAAAGGCATCAAAGTTAACACATTAGAAACGAAAATTACCAAAGCTTACATAAATGCTGAAATTTACCAATGAAAGGATCTTAGAGTCCTTAAGTTGGTGAAAACAATTCAGAAGTAAAATATTCATTTTGGAAATCACCGTTGCATACTAAACAGTAAAGCCTTCCTGCTAAGCATGCAAAACAACAAAGCCTTCTCACCAAACACCCAAAACATTGCAAATACTACAACCCTGAAGCAAACAATCCTTGCAAGTGCCCCCCCCCCCCACCTCTTCAAATCCACCCTAAGAAAACAAATCCCAAAAAATGCAAAACCATATAAATGACATTGTAGACACAATCCAAAAAAAAAAACTTCAGGCATATTTATGAGCATGTTGGTCAACATAGAATCTTTACTAGGAGACAATATGTAAGTCAAGCAAAAAGATGATTGAGAAAATAAAGATAAACAATGATTAAAAAGTATAAATATGGATTTAAGGCCTCTTTTATTGATTCAAGGATCACATGAAAAATGAGAAAATCAATAATCACGAGAGGACAAATTCTTATAACCAAGAGTAATGCACTTTTTCTTGAGACATAGGACACACATGCAATAAAAATTGGAGATTTGATTGTTTCACAGCGAGGGTGCTTCCTCTTGAAAAATGAGTAGTTGTCTTTTGGAAATAAAAGGAAAGGATGACATGGATAACTTCAATCAATGTCAAAGAACCATCTCCAAGCCTTCACTTCACTTGGAGATTGTGACTACTCATGGTCAAAATGATCCACATAGAGTGCATGATGACCTCTCATTTGAACTCAAGCTAAACTTAGGAATTCTTAGGTACATTCAAATGATCCCCAAATGGGTTACTTATCCAGCATGAGATTTTCCATTTCACATTCAATTCTTGTAACTTTTTGGTTCCAAAAGCTATAATGGTTAAATATACCAAATTGTTAAGTTTTAGAATGCTTGATGATAAGCTAAAGTCCAAAAGGTATGGGGAAGATCCCCAAATAACAATTCATGATGAGGCAAACTTGAGGCAGCATCATCGTAAAACAAACCCGAAATCAAAGTTGACAATTTTGTTTAGGATTCAAGATGGTTACAGGTTATTAGAAATTAGATAATGATCTTGTTGAAAAAAGATCCCTACCAATCTTTGCATCACCATCATCATTAGTCCTAATTTTTTACCTCTTATGTGGGAAATAGATAATCACTAATAATTACATAACTATGTGGCAATTTCTTCTTAAAAATTATGCAGCCATTCCATTCTACATTGTGCTTTCATTCTGCCCATATTTAGGTATTTATTCAAATCCCATTGATGCAAAGCAAGAGACCCATGGCTGCACATCTCAGCATCAAAGACAAGCAATTTCGAGAGCTCCTCAATGAGGATAAAAGTGAGCAATCTGTGCACAACTGCCAAATTTCTTATCATCATCTCTCTATCATTGCAAGTTAAGTGTTTAAGGATTAATTATAGAATCTTCGATTTCTTTATTTATCAATATAGGCAAGACGTCAAAAATTACCACTTAAAAATTCTTCTTTTCTTTATTTTGAACTACATTCATTTATTTTAATGTAAAAAAACTATGATATTTATACATTCATACAAAACATAATATCCATGATGTTAAAAAATTTTCTTTATCTAATTTATAAAAAATTAGAAACTTTTTAGTTTGCAGAAGAATAAAAATCATTTTCTTCCAACCCAATTTTCTCCATTAATGCACCAAAAAATAAAAAATACTATTTCAATTACAACTATTAGTTTTAATAGCAAAATAAAGTAAATAATAAAACGTATCCCAAAATAGATTAGTTTATACTACAACTTAATCCCCTAATCAAAACATTAATATTTGATCACTAGAAAAGCCATAAATAAAAAATCCCAATGCTATATCCTTGCCTTCCTCAATTTTCCCATAGAGTCCCAAGAAATGTATCACTATCGTCTACAATGTTTAAGATGAAAAAATGCCTAAACATACTAACATTGGCTTAATGAACAAAATCTATATACTTGTCATGCAAATCATTACATGTTAAAGTCAATCTCATGTTGGGGTCAATAAGTATATAATAAAATAATAAACCAACATAGTATGAAAATAAAATATCACACAATCATACCATATCTAAATAAACTACGATCCTTTAATTCTTTATTTCCCTAAATGACTTGTTGCAATTACAATAAAATTTTCATTTAACCCAAACGTTTTCAAGACTTTATCACTAGTAGGAAATACACAAGTCACTTAACTAAGATGGATCCATTATAGCTATGTCAAGATTTTTCCTATTAGGAGCCTCCTGTGAGTTAAATTGACCAAAATTGATACCTCATATTTGAGTGAATCAATAACAACTTTATCAAAACTATACCAAATATCATATGTCTCAATAAGCATACACAACCCATTCCCCTTCTCTCTAAGATAATATAGCCCAATCCTTTTCTCACCCTTTTCAACGTACATAACCTTTTATTCATCCAATATTTGTATACATCTCCTTTTTAACTTTTAATTTCTTCAATTATTCCACTTAGCTATGTCAAAACCATATGCTTATGTCATATTTAATAGAGGTTTAAACCCATATGTGCAAGTTATTCATAAGCAATAATCACAGCATGAAGATAAGAAAATGAACATAACATCTAAGTCACTTTATAACTAAGTATTATAGATATACATCCACAAATTTACCATTAAAACAAGTAACACCATACTCCAATCTATTGAGAATATTTTGTCATCCTTTTGAAATTATTTTGAACTAAAAAAACTCAAACATACATCAAGCATGTGCATGAAATGCATAAAATATGCACAGCTTTCCCTTTCTTAGTAATCGTCAAATCACAAGATTTGATTCATTTTGTCCCCGCCCTAATTGCTCCACTACGCTAACTCCTTCCCAATAATTCCTTCTTGTTCATAATAAACCCAAAGGAATGATTCCTTTCTACTCCCACAACTAACACTTGTTTACCTTGCTTCTATCTCCTTTGCCAACCTATTACAAACAAAAAATTCCACAAAATTTCTATACTTTCCCACACTACAACTCTTCGCCCTTCATATAGATTCTTGTAGGCGAACATTCCAATTCTCGTTGCTTTGTTCCCTTGGTGAAGTAAAATGAGTGTGTGCAAATCACATAAAATGAGGGTAAATTGTGATTTTTAAAATATTTTTTGAAATTTTATACATTGTATTCATTTTTTCAAAAACTTTTTATAGAAATAATTTTATGTTTGTAAAAAATCTTGATATTCAAATTCATAAATAACTTCAAATTTTTATGAATAAGAAAAAAGAAAACAAGAACTGAAATAATATACCAAAATTTTTAGATGATTCGGTTCAAACTAAAACCTACTTCTAACCCAAACCAAGGTCGAAAAAAACTCCACTACGAAAAGGGTTACAACTTGAGGTTTTCCTTACAGTTCACCTCCAATTGGATTTAAATTTAACCCAAGCTTTTATGAGCTCAACCCCAACTCAATTTTTTTACAAAATTAAATCAAATTCAAACTTTCACAAAAGCCGAACCACCCAAACCCAAAGAAAAAAAATATAACAAGAATAAATAAATTTCCAAAAATAGCAAACAATTTTTCCTATAGTTCATGATGAATAACAAAAGACACAAATTGCTCAAAATTATGAAGAGAAATAAGAAACTAAAAACTTGGAAGATTTAAGCTTAATAAGAAGAATTTGGAAATTTCGATTAGTACTAAATCTTAGGTGCTATTGAGATATTGTTACTTCAGTAGAATACGATATAGCACTTCTTTGAGATCTTAAAATTTTGTTTACACTTGTTACTCATTTTATTCATAATGGTTATGTATTTATAAAAATATTTTGATTATAATTGTTAGAAACTCAAGAAAAAACTATTTCAAAAAATGCTTCCAAACAGCTTAAAAAGTTCTTTCAAAATGGCTAACTCCAACGACACATGTAACAATTAGGTAATTAGCCGTTAAGCGAGATCAACCAGAGCCGTTGGCTGCGATTGGAGAAGTTCTGAACTATTAGATCTAAATGCATAAAAGCAAATGAGTTATGAACAGTTGGATGAAGACGGATTTGATCTGAGCCATCCAACAATGTCGAATGAGTTTTAGATCATTGGATTAATCAATAGGAAAGACGAGAACGATCTCAATGATAAGATTCAAAGAGCAAAATTTTGAGATGCAGCATTCAAGGATAAGGAGGAAACCATGCTAGTCATCCAATAAATTTGGATGAGACTACAGGCCATCCGATCCGAGGCTTGAGGCAAAGCTTACAAGCAAGTGATACCTTTGTCGTTCACTCAATGATAGATAAAAAGGAGGAATCCATTATGACCGCTTGATTGTGGATGTCAAATGGACGGTATGATGGATCAAGATCAATATTTAAAACGTAGACCCAAGCTGCACCGCTCGATCGCAAAAATGCACAATCATACGACACTAAGTTGATTCAGATATGGAAGCTTACTGGCGCCGAAAATATAGTCCCAGTACGAGCCAAATTGAGGGCTGGCTTCCCCAATGTCGAAGCAACTTCTCTATGGCTTTCGTTCCTTCACCTGGAGATTGTGACTCATGGTCAAAAAGATCCACATAGAGTGGATGGCGACCTCTCTCGAATTTAAACAAAATATGTATTCATATAGAACGAAACACTAAAAGGGATATGGAAAACAACCCCAACACACAAGTCAAACAACTTGTTAAAAACTCAATTACACTAACAACACTTTTGTCACAACAATGGCGATAACATGCCAACTGTGCAAAAATCACTCCCAATAATAACAATCTATCAATTTCTTCTTTTCTAAAAATATCATATACTAAAAATCCTAAAACTATCCCTTACCTTTTTTTACAGCAAATTATGCACTTTCCTCGCATCCTCCAGCACCTCTACAAAGATATCCTCCTGACATCAAGTTTTCTACAAATTTATATTATGTCACAGATCAATCAAACCAAGCACCCAAGTAGCCTTTACAGTGTTCCTAGCGAATCTATGCGTACAACAGGCGACCATGCCCACAAGTTTGTGTGCACAACAGCACACACGAGCGCACCTAAAGGCTTGTGCACATGTGATGTGATATTGTATGCAAATACATAAAGCTGGAACGAGTAACATGATCAAAGTAGAGCTAGTGTGATGTGATGCTACTTGTGAGAATGTCTAAGTGCGCATCTAGTGCGCTTATAAGCATGCCTAACTGGCCAAACAAGAAAATCCATAAAAAATATAAGCATAATAAATATCTTTATACATAATAAAATAATCTAATAAAGGAAATAATGTAGAAATAAAAATTCTCATAATGAAGTAACAATGCAAAAAGAAATATCAAGCCATACCTAGGCCCATAAACACAAGTTGTAAAGATGTCCTCTTGACAAAACGTCAAGATGCTATGCATCAATCCTTCAGTGCATCAAATAACTCGACTTGAGTTATGTTGCAAATGATACTCTGACAAGCTCATATGTGGTCATAGTAAGTCATATTGTGCTATATATGGCAATTGATCCTTTTATTTGTATACCATATTAAGTCATGTATTTATCTTTTTATCCTCCATTTTATTATAACAAAACATACAACAATGCACAATGAATATTATGTTTCAAAATCATACTTGCATTACAATTTAATTGAATTTATTTACTTGAGTTTTCAAATATTTCTCAACTTACTGTCCTTTACTTTTACCATTAATTTCCTTTTTCTTTAGATTCTATAACAATTTGACAACTCGATTTCGTCAATTTTTAGTTTGTTGAAAACACAGAAAAAAAAATTCTAACATTAAGATTTCTCAAAATAGTTACTTTTACAGAATGTTCTGATTTCAATTAAACTAAGGTTCACTTCTATGCCATTGTATCTTACAGTCATTGCTGCTAAAACCTCACAATAGCCCTACTTTCTCCAAAATCCTACTAAAAATAACACAGCAGTTAGTCTTTTCCTAAATAGCATTTTTTATCACTACAAATAAGCTTAAATGCTCTATACTGAGGCTAACACCACAAAACAATAACCTTCAAGCGGTTCTCCTTTGGTTCCTTTTCATAAGAAGCATAACTACTGGAACCCTGTCTTGCCCATGATAACCGTGAAAAAAAAGAAGCTAAAACACCAACTCATCCACAATGCACTGAAGGCTAGAAAATCAAAAGACGACTTCTACAACACTAGCCCATGATTGCTCTCTTTTTATTTATTTTATTTGTATTGCACTGCTCAAAATAAAATGGAAGGCCTTAATGCATACCAGGGAAACAAAGATGCCAAGAAATAAAAATCCCATGAAACCATAACTATGATAGACAAACACCAAATCAACTTAGCACTATGCAAGGATTCCCAACCCTCCTACCCTTATCCTCTTCTCATTGTTTCAAAAACAAGGCCATGCTTGCTCTCTTTTTATTTATTTTATCCTCTTACCCTTATCCAACTTCTACAACACCAACCCAAGCTTGCTCTCTATTTATTTGTTTTATTTGTATTGCATTGTTCAAAATAAAATGGAAGGCCTTAATGCATATTAGGGAAACCAAGACACCAAGAAATAAAATTCCTATGAAACACTTACTACAATAGATAAACACCAAATCAACTTAGCATTATGCAAGGATTCCCAACCCTCCAACTCTTATCCTCTCATTGTTTTGAATACAAGGCTATGACTCACCCTAGCTATTTCTTTCCATGACCTTCTCTCTCTCCCTCTTTCAATTGCCTTCTTGCTCAGTGACGAAAACCTGAGACTCACCCTTTTCGTCTCTTTGTCTCTGCTCTCCCATGAAATCTCCCCATTCCAATGACAAGGTTTCACCCTAACTTAATTGGGCTCACTTTCGCAAGTTTTCCCAAGCAAATTCGGAAAGCTTCAAGAATCTCCCCCAACATCTAAGGAAATTAAAAAAAAAATAACAAATTAATCAAAATAAAATTTATTTTTATTAAATCTCAATACCTTTAAAAATTACTTATGATTCAACAAAGGCTCCAAATATTTTGTGAAAAGAACCAAAATGTTTTTGCTTAATAAGGTTTACTCTAAATTATAAAATATACATACCACAACAATCACGAAAATTAAGACATTGCAGCTACCCTTAAACTCTTCCTCGACCACCAGCCATTCCATCCTCCCACTAAATTGTCATCAAGCCTACCCTCCAACTAGCTCCTCGTGGCTAGTCATGCCATCACTCATTCCCTTAACCCTGCATCTCCAAACTTGCTAGTGTAATCTCACATCCAAACAGTGATGGTTGCCCAGTGCAAATGACTCCTTTTGTTGCATGCCTACCTCTTTAAATGCCCACTACTCAACCTTCGCTTTCCCTAAAAAAGGATACAAACTGATTAATGTTAATTTGTCTAACTGGTCTTCAATGTAGAGCAAAATCAACTAGTTCAATCCAAAGCAGCCCAACTCGAACAAAATTGAACTTGCAGCTAATTGCACGTCTATTTTGAAATTGTTTTTTAGAAGATATTGACCATATTTTGAATTAGATTTTGCACAGCACTATTTGATATCAATTGTGGCCCTTCTCATTAATTTTGGCATCATAGTTAGACTGACATCCAAATCAGGACTTGAAACTTCAAACTTTCTTGCCATTAATGGTATCACTATCAGCAAGATCAAGATTTTCATCTTGCACCTATCCATGGTTCAAACAAAAGAATGTTTTTAAATACTATGAAAAGAGATATAAAGGTTAAAGAAGTTAGTAAATTCGCAAAGGAAGTAACCTTAAAATTTGTGAAATGTAAACTTTTTTATTTAATAGAATTATTAAACTTGAATAATAGCACAATAGGTTACAGATCCTAAACCGTGGTTGTCAAACTATATTTTGATACAGAAATTTCCGTTGTCTCTAAAAACTGCCTTTGTTAAGAAGGAAGGAGCAGCCTCTATCAAGAAAGGGACCACCACAGTTGGAAGTGCATAATGGGAGCCTTGTCAATAATTTGATCATCGTCTTGCCCATCCATGGCTGCATTTGAATTCTATGGTCAAAAGCAATCCCCACCATTTTTGCATTATCGAACGGCCAATTTGAATAGATTTCTCTCCTGCATTAACTTTAACAAAAGCTAAATTTAAATATATATATAATATAGCTTATAATTTGACATTTCATAACCCCCTTTCATACAACCTGTTGAATGGATTTCCCACCTATAATAGAGATGGGTTATATTTACATATAGAAAGACAATAACACCACAGCAGTACCAAACCGTGCACTATATCTTTAGAAGGCCTATATATAACAGCGTAAGGTTTTCTTTGCAAAACTATGCAACACAATTTTGCAAGTGACATGATTCTGAAGTCACAAATATGAGGATAATGACGAATGGAACTGCATAACATGTCGCTGGCTTGATGCACCTAATATGCAAGCAGCTAAAATGGAAGATACATATCATTTGCACTTATAAAGGAAAGTTGTCATGTGAGGGGTTGGCCAGTTCATATAAAAGCCGAAGTCACAAAACTGTGAATTGCATGGTATCATAAATTATCATGATTTGCATTTACCTGATCCCAACGCTTCCATGAAACTCATCCTCCATGCTACGTACCATATATTTATGGAAATTGTAGTTCGGAGGAAGCTTGTGATTCTGAAACAACAACAAAAAAGAGATTGCAGTGATAACGATTACAAATTGACAAAGGGATGCATCATAAATATTAGTCATAATACAATATGAACATTAAAAAGAACTATCCTAGCTAATAAGAATCTTTCTTTGAATAAATAGCTCATAAAGATCTTAGTGATAATGAGGATACCATTTTAAAATCACAACCAAAAAATAGAGCTCAAACAAGAATAGTAAATATAGCCAAAAGGAGTGAACCAATTTTCCCTCCATGCTCGTACTCTTGAACTTCTACTTTTTCTTCTGAAAACATCACTAATGGCTAATCAAAAAACCTAGGATATTGTTAACTATGGTCAAAGTTTATTCAAACCTAACTACAAAACAATGACAGTGAAATCAGATGAAAATCACCATGATTTTAGGAATTGTACATGAATTCACGGCTGCAATAATTGTTTTGGTTATAAATTGTTGTAAAAAGATTATTTTAGGCAGTGTAAACTAGAAGTTTGGGTGAAACCAAGACATAAGGCATGTGCAAATTTTGTAGAACTTTGTCTAGGAACTAGGCATTTATACAATTAGCAATGAGAACTCACAGCGATGAAACCAAGTCTTAAGGCCAAGTAATCAGACTTCGCAATGGAGCCCCTGAACTGCCGAATGAAGCAAAGCTGCATACAATATAAATCTTCACATATTTCACAACATGAACAAATAAATAATAAACCAAAGCAAACGTATAAATTCATAAGCCAGGTTCCAAAACAAGCATCTAAGGTTTGCTCTTGCTCAAGAAGTTCACAAAACCTATAATTTTCATGTTCTCAAAGTGGCATAACAACAAACAGAAAAACATTGCCTTAAGTTTAAAACACATCCAGGTATATGAATCATTATATTAAATTTGTGAATCCATTGTACTTGATGTATATCTTAGCCCTTTGTGGTACATGAATCTCTTGAAGTTGGACTAGTATGCGCTTTTGTTATTTTTTTAATCATAATTAATACTTTAAATGCTATGTAGAAGGGAGTTTCTAAGATTTTAAAAGGGCATTAGCTCATAATATTTAGTGGTATATTAATAGATCTACTTACTAGTTTGATACTTTTGAAATTTTTTGCTGGATTTACCAAAAACTCAAAGGAAATCAGAGAGTTAACTAAATTTTAGCTTCAAGGAGACAACAATCCCCATTTTAAATTAGGATGACCAGAATCCAAAAAAAATGACAAGCATTCACAAGAGTAAGTTTATGAAAATTGCATGGCTATTACCTTAGTGTTATTTATAAAGCTTATAAGGTTCTTTTGAAATAATGACTGGTGAATAGCAAAGGATTGTTCCATTACCTACCATTGGAGAGACAAAAGAAAAAAATACACCAAAGAAAAACCATAATACCTTCCACTACACATTGCTGCACATCACACCCTCACCATGTCACAACATCACCTCCATGCAGAAAAAAAGAAAAGGAAGAGAGATCTAAGTCAGAATGGCCATAAAAAGACACCTCCATGCTTAATCAAGGGGCATTCGAGGCTCACTGACACAGATGAGAACTCTTCTTCCCAAAGGATATCATCTTCCCTAAGCTTCCAAGTCAACCTTCCCATAGTTCCAACATCACTTCTTCCCTAGGCTTCCCAAAAACCATCGCTTCCCGAACCCAAAGCATTCAAGCTTCATGAGCCCTTATCAAGCTCCCCAAAACCCTTTCTTTTTGCCCAAACCGCACTCAATGACTAAAAATAAAACCCCTTTCCCTACTTCACCCGTACTACCGGCTCCGCTTGAAAACATCTAGAAGCTGCCCACCATCAGCTAAAAACCTAAACACTTGCACTTGCTTTGGGCTGCTAGCACAAAACCACACAATTATATATGGCTCGTGCATACCCACACCGAACTACCTCAGACAACATTGAGACATGTCAAAATGCATCTAAACACTACAACTGCACTTATTAAAAAGCTTCGTTCCAATCCACAAAAACTTTTCAGTCACGCGGGTTTTAGCATGCCAAGCATACCAAAAATCTCTCCTTCTAAAAAACAGCTACTCGAAACTCTTTCAACCACATCAGAATCTCATTATATGATCTCTACTTCCAAAAATCCCTTATTACATGCCCTTCACAACAACAACCCACCAATTATCCAACAATATAGCATAAAACCATCTAGTTCTCACATAACCAAAACTTTCTTCTATCCTCGATCTAATCTCAAAACACAATCAACAATTATTTTTTACACACCCAAAGGACCCTCCTATCATCTTAATGAGAAGCCTTATTTACTTTGGAAAAATAGTCATAAACCACATGTTGATGAGGCAATTTCTCCATTCATAGGAAAGATACTTTTGAAACCTCCACATTCAAAACTTTAGTTGCCTAATGCTTCCTTTTACTATAGCAAATAAGGCCCTTACATTTTATTAAAGAAATTTGAGATGATCACCTCCTTGTATGTAATGATTGGGCACGTGAGATATTTGATTTTCTCTATTTACCTTAAACATGTAGCATCAAAATAGTTTTGGAAGTTGTCCTTCAGATCAATTTCTTTATTAAATTTACTCAAGGATCTATTCCTTTCATCTTTTGCAATTTACATCAAACCCAAGAAAGTTTATGAATTTCTTCTCGACCTAAGACAACATCAATTTGAACCACTTTGAGCCTTCCTCTAACATTTCAAAAATGTTCTTAAAAAAATGGATCTACATGACTCCCAAATTACTCTAATAGTTGGCATCAGATCTCTTCAACAAGAAATTTACAAAAACAAATGACCAAATGTCTACCAAAATCCTCATAAGAAATTTTTAACAAGACCAATTGCTTTATCAACAAAGAGTTCTCCTTGGCCCTACATGATAGATCAATAAGAAAGGCATTGTTGCCTCTAAGACCCCTAGATCAATGATAAAGAAACTATCAAACACAGGATAACTATCACCATTAAGGTTACTAAGCTCAACATTTCAATAGTCCCTTAGGCATACCACCCAAAGAAATACTAACAATCATAAAAAAAGACAAATTTTATCAGAAGCTTAGACCACTCTTAAGAGATAATTAAGCCATAACAAAGTTTTGCAAATATCACTAGAATAAGGGCCACATAACTTGTGAATGCAAGGCCTTCAAGGTCTTAATCAAGGAACTATTGAAAAAAATGTTGCCTCCATGAATATCGATTAAAAAGTTTTGAAGTGTTATCGATTGACCTCAAACTAAGATAAATGACTAGACCTTTCAATTAGCATTAAAAGATAAAAACAATACCCTTGTCAAAACCATCTATGTTATCACGTTATAAGAAATTCTACTCTAGGAGTTCTATTTTGAAGTCCCTTGGGAGAACCTTGATTTGCAACATAAACAATTAACATGAGGATCCAATTTCTACATCTTTTAGACCCAAAGATAAGCCACCTCTTAGCAACCTTTATGCTATAGTAATCTCAAAAATAATTGCTAATGCTGAAGTTCGCTACATGCTCATTGGCACTAGAAGTTTGATAGGCATATTTTTCCTCAACGTTTTCAACAAAATTTGTATTAGTAAAAAATTTATCCTCCTCAAACATTCTTTCACAAATGGGCTTCTTGGGAGAATCTTTGAAGACAGAAGGAACCACTCTGTCACTAACAAAGGAAAACTCTTCCAACTCGACCATACATATGATCAACTTCATTATCGTTGTCACTCATTCTACCTATAACATTATCCTTGAAATACTAAAAATGAACATATTTAGAATAACACTCTCAACATCACACCTTTGCATAAAATTCAATGCCACAATAGGAGTAATCCAAATGAAAGGCGGCCTTTGCAATCAAGGAAATGCTACCTCAACACTATCAAAACTGTAGTTAAAGCCAACGCCCTCAACTATTAAGCTCCCAAATAAAGAGAATGTCAATCCTAACTCTCCTTATCTATTTGTTTCTCTCAATCCTTCTAAATCAACAAAGCTCGTAACTATCTTTATCAATTGAGATGAAAAAGAAAGGAAGGACACCGTCATGCTTTTGGCCGCTTATCTCAATGTTTGTGCATGGGTGGCTTCGAATATGCTAAGGATAAACACCTCAACGACTCTCTCCATATAGATCCGGGATTTCCAACCATCCAATAAAAGAAACAAGCATTTATCATCGAGAAAAAACAAGAGTCAATCAAGAAAGAAATATCAATCTCCAGAGGGCCAATTTTATTTGACCAATCCATCATCTTAAATAGCTAGCAAATGTTTGTACTCGAAGAAAAATAATGGCCCATGTGCACTCACAACATCAATCTTAATCTTGTCCACCCGATATACTCACTACCCTTACCTCAAATTAACAACCACTTGAGTTTGGCCATTGGTTTCACCATTTTTAGGAATCTAGATTCCTTCTTTGAATTCTATCAAATTAATATGGCCAAGTAGATGAGAAGACAACTACAACCATAATTATGTGACCTTCTATCATAAAATTATGCCCTTCAAACAAGAGGCTTATGTGACTATCTTCCAATAAAAAACACTCCTTTCAAGGCACATCTATAAGACTTAAAAGAAGATTTTCGAGACTTATCAAAAATCCTTGAAGTGCACTTTTGGAGCATCCTCGAGAAAATTTCCTAGCTACATGGTATCAAAGTTGGAATTAACCAAATCATGGCATGGAAAAGAATCTTTTAGATATGCCTTCTTTGGAAATCCCAAGAGATCCCCTTCAAACACTTCAAGAAAAGTCTAATGCCTCACTGAACTCGGCATTTTTTTGTTAAATTCTAGCGAAACTCCAGCTTCATTATTAGCTCTATATTGATTTGAGAAGACAAAAGTATGGATCATACCATTTATTACCCCTCTATACTTTGAAAAATGCTGAAAAAAGATATTCCCCTCTCAAAAAGATGGCATGACTCTCCTCATGTCTACCCAACAATTATATCGATACTTCCAATTCTACACAAACAATATCGTCACAAACAAACCTTCGAAACACATCCTCCAATCAACATAGGCCTCAAAGACGCTTCAAAAATAAGTCATTAAGCTCCGTAAATTCAAGATTGTCTTTGTATCTCGTTCTTCTTTTAAATCTCAAGTTCTTGCTAATTTCCAAGTTGATGGAGTTTCCTTTGAAGCCAAGCCCAAGCCTCCACCATTAGACATCTAAAAGCTATCAATATATGGGGCATACCCTTACCCCATGAACTTGTTTCTATTTTACCTACTGATCACTAGTAAGAACTTCTTTAAGCTTTTTAAATATCGACCTCAACCCTATCCTTAAAAAATGGGCCCTCCAAACAAAATTCATGTAGGATCAGTCTTACTTTACAAAACCCAAAAGAGGTTAAGCTAAAGGGAGGAATTAAAATTAACTTTCCAGCCACAACAACCAAGCCAAATATTAAGCTTTGATAACTAAGCTAAAGTCTACCTTAGAATAGTGAGTCAAATACCTATTAATATTCAACCATCTAAAACTAATTGATAGTCAAGTCAATGAATCATTCCAAACTAACGACCCAATTCTCAAATCATATAGAACAATGACGTCATGCCTCCTACAAAAGTTTGATCGACCCAGCCTCACTAAAATCCCTAACGAACAAATCAAGATATATTGTTGCTAACCAAACAAGGGGACCCTAAGGAAGATTTTCCCCCTATAAAGAAACAATCCATCAAGACCATGGAGATAATAGTCCTCAACCTCAAAAGACTCAGTTGTTGGATAGACCCTTTAGAAGGCTACATCAAAACAAAGATTCTACCTCATCAAAAACAAGATGAAAGAAGAATCAAAAGTGCTATGTTATGATCGAAGGTTAACTCTCAAATCCTATCTTCACCCTTACTCAAATGCATTCAACCATCTTAGATTCAAGACATCATAAAAGAAATACACCCAAGAGAATACCGCAATCACAACTCTAGCAATAATTTGGCCACCAAAATTACAAGACAAGGATTTTTCTAAGTTATTACGCAAAAAGACATTGCACTATTTGTTAAAAGATGCAAAGTGTGTCAATCTCAAGATCATCTTTCTTATATTCCATTGTACTGATGTAATGCAACTCCACCAACAATCCTTCTACAACATTAGTAAGAACTTCCCAAAACCCAAAGTGGTGCAAAGTCAACAACAATAAGACATTGCAAACCTCCTCTCTTTTAGTTTACCACCACAACCTAACCTAAACAAAGATGCTTTCCACAAAAAGCCTTCTACTTATATCTTAAAAAGAAGATATTCAACTATGCAAACACTCCCTTGTAGAACTTTTTTATCTAATGAGGTTTTTTACCCACTCTCACCACTCATTTGTATAAGAAACCAAAAAATCCATGCCCTTCCAAAGGCCCAGGTTACACACACAAGCATTATCCATCAATTCCTTCCACTTGTCCAACAACCCAGATAATCAAGAGTATTTTTCCATTGTTAACTTAACTTTCTAGTTCATCCAAACTATTAAGTACCTTGGGTGGCTTCAAGCATCTTACAAAACTTCGATGACAAAAGGAGAAAATTGTTGGACAAGGAACTAGAGGGATTTATTTTTTACTATCATCGCTATTAGAGAATTCAAATTTAAAATTAAAAGAAGGGGCCTCGACACACTCAAGCGTCACCTGAGGAATTCCTTATTCGATCTCTCTGATTGCCTCCACATCCCATCACTGGTTAACACAATTCCATTTGTCATCACATCCAACAATATAAAAGTCCATACTTCTTCAAACAAAACTAGCAAAGGAAAAATCCTTCCATGCAATTCATACTCTCTATACAAAAGTATTTTAGTGCACTGGACGTGTGCTACCCAGTTCGTATGTCTCTGACCAAAGATGATATTTCCTCCACCTTTCTTTTGAAACTTGATGTCTTCTATGGTTTCATGGACAAATTGCCTTCCACTTAAAGTACAGCATGTAACTTACTCTAGAAGTTAATATTGATAAGTCACGACAAATTATAGAACCAGAACGAGAGCTTTCCACTTGTGGGTAGCTAGGCAAATCTCTTGTTAAGCAATTTATATAAATAAAACCATGTTAGGATGCACATAAATTGAAAACTTGAAGCTTATCTATCTGAGATTGTCTGAACTTCTCGTTACCTAGTGGTCAATCCAACCACCATCACTTAGGAAGCACTTCATTATCTACAACAACATTAGTTTCCTCCTAAAAAAGCAAGTTATTGTAACCAAGTAGTGGAATATATCAACAAACATCAAAAATGTCAATTTGCATAAATCACAAGGAAGTGCTACCTTTTCATAAACAGTAATAAATGATAAGGCAGCTCTCTAGTAGCCGATATGTTGAACGAAGATTTTGTTTATGTCATAACAAAGTCTGCGGAAAACATCAATTTGATCCAGCACAAATCACAAAAACTAGACTAAATATGGACATGCTGCAAGAGGCAGTTTGGTTCTTCAAATAGTCTCTTAAATTCACTGATAATGAACCAGTTAATAGAAAAATCAATGGCAGAAACTTCTAAAAAGTTTACAAAAATTGATTATTTTTTAAACAAGTGCCAACAAGATAAGAGGAGACCAAAGGATAGTTAAATATAGCTACTTGAAAGGAGTTATAAAAAACTCGCGATAGACAAATTAATATTTTTTATGAGTGCATTAAGTAAAAAAAAAGTGCATCTCTAAGTAATAGTTTGGGGAGTAATTAACATTAACATTACAGACCACAAGCAATGCTAAGTTGAAGCTCTACATTTTTTCCTTTCCTAATATTGTCAAAACTTCTTCATCGTAAATAAAATTAAGAAAATGAAAACTCACCATCCAAATAAGAATCTTGTGTTTGCTCCATGGATGAGATGCATGATGAAAAACAAAGGTGGACTGCCTCTTCAACATTCTACTCCTTCTAGCTAAAATAAATGATGATAGAGATTCAAACCTCTGCCGAAAAAAAATATCATTGTTTCTAGAAGGACATAGCAGGTGTAGAACAAAAAATTCTAGCCAAGTACGACAAAAGCTTTTACCATGTGACTCAAAAGACGGGAGATCAATTCAAGGAAAAAAATTAAACCAAAAATATAGGATAAGATAGCATATGATAGATTCTCTAGATCAAACTCTTCATTAGACCATGGGATCTTTCATAGCAGTTGTCTGCACCTATTTTAGCATTCATTCGGTGCACCAATTGTTGTTGGGATAATTAGGTCAAAGAAGTGATCATAAAGTATTGCTAACTGTTTACTTGATAATCTATTGAAAAAAATAATTATTAGAATAAATTATAATGCAAATGATCAAAATGTGTTTTAGACTTTAAAAAGAAAACAAAATCAAGGCCATGTATTAGTTCTGTTTTTCCAAACTCTTTTCAAAAATGACTATGCTCAAATTTCATTTCATACTATTCTTTTTCAAACACTATGTTCATTCACATAACTTTTTTGCAAGAACCTTTCCTTTTGAAACCTTATTACTCTTTCTATGCTCAAGAATCGTAATCAAAGAGAACCTAAAGAGTAATGATGAGATTTTGAGAGGGCAAAATTGTATTTTTAGAACATTGTATCTTTACCTCCCCAACACAATCGCCAAAAAAGAAAAGTGAGCCAAGCATGGGACAACCCACCTCCTTTTGCCATCCCAAGCTGCTAAACGTCTATAGTAGAAACCAATGATGCGGCACAATTAGAGCCTTCAAATAACGTGGGAGGTTTTTAATAAAGGCAGCTCAAGAAACTCCAAGTCATTACAATCAACAACATCCACTCAAAAATCAGGTGAAATTCGTATGGTTTACGCTGTGCAGAACAATAGAATAAATTGACGAAAACCAAAAAAAAATAAGAGAATCAAGCTTGAGACACTGTTTAACGTTCACCTGTTACCTTGCAAATCATCTGTAGACAGGGTATGAGATTGGTCTTCCCATTTTCTCCAACTATATATCTGTACAATACATAACGTGCTGGCACTCAAAATGATCAAAACTGAAACACATGTTATAGTTAGCAAAGAGCAGCACTCACCTTAGCCATAGACAATGCAACTGTAGCAAAGCTATACAGTACGTGTGTAATTCCAAGGATGAACAAGAACTGGTGAAGCTGCTCTAGCCCCTCAAACGAAACAAAAGGCTCGTGATGCTGCAATCCATTTATCAGCAATTAATAGACAAGAAACCAGGTGATTTCGAGATTTAATCTCTCACCTCAGGGCAATTCCCAGTAAAACGCTTAAGCTCCTCGCTCGTGAGTTCAGTTCGCCCTAACTCCATCCTTCCCGCCCAATTCTCCTCGCAGTCAATTTCTCTGTCGGAGCAGGCAAAGAATCTTCTACTGAAGAGCGAAGAAGGGACACAAAACTCGGAAATCCACCGTGCCGTCTGGCTCAACATCAACGATATGAGCCCGAGCAGCATTAGCTCTTCTCAACGACGGCAAAAGACCACACAGATCGAATCATTGCGGACCGCAGAGCGTAACATTGAGAAGGAAAATATGGTAAAACGGCAAACCTTCGCGAATCTTCTCCAGAGAGGCGAGCATAGCCTTACGCTTAGTCTTCTTCAGCCACTTGCCGAGACGATGGATGCAACGCTCGACGAGAAGGCAGACGAATACCATGGCGGTCGTCACCGTTGCCACGGACCAAGTCGGCGTCTCGGCCAGCGACCTTCCCTCGGCCATGGAGAAGAGTAAGAGAGATTTGGAGCCGAAGGGTTCATTTTGAAGCGGGATCGCCGACCAGAGCGACGGCTCGTGGAATTTTTTATTAGGGGGGCTCGAAAAGCATTTGAATGTCACAAGAGCGTCTTTTCAAATAAATGCGCGCTCCCCTGCTGCAGAAGGGGTTCCCTCGGCTACAAGGAACGATGCAAAATCCGCACATGGGCGCACGTGGTCGCACGTGGACGATAACCTCTTAATCATCTGCTCTTCCAGTACACGTCGTTTGGTTCACGTGTGAAATCGAACTTATTTGTAAGAAAAAATACGATATAAAAAAGATAAGATAAAGTATAAAATCGCAATAAATTTAGTAAAATTCTTTAAAAAAAACGCATCCTCAAAAACATAAATATATTGTTTTTTTTTTTTAAATGAAAAACATAAATATATTGTTGTTCTTATTTAATTTGTAATCTTTAATTAATTATAAATAATCTCAAACAAACCTTTTATTTGTGAATCTTCTTTACAATATTAACAGTATATGCCAAATCAAAATGAGTGCAAACCATCACATATATAAAATTATCAATAACATTCATATGAGGAACATGATGCGTATATTCTACCTCCTCATCAATGTCTAGATGCAGATTTTTAGACAACTTGAAATGAGTGGCCAAAAGTGTAAACACGAGTCTAGCTTCTTTCATCCCAAATCTTTGAAGTACATTTCTAATGTAATTACTTTGAGATAAAAGAAGTATCTTTCCTTCTTATCTTTCGTGATCTCCATCCTAAGTATCTTGTTGCCCTTAAGTATTTCATGTCAAGCTTCTATTTGAGAAGTCATTTTAAGCTCTCTATATGAGTCTTGCTCTTTGTTATAATATTCATATCATCCACATAGAGCAACAAGTATAAGAAAGATCTATTTGTAAGTTTTTTCAAGTATATTCAACTATCAAATTTACTCTTATAGAATTGATGAGATAACATGAAAGAATCAAATATTTCATACTATTATTTAAGAGACTATTTTAAGATATATTGAGACTTTCTTAATATGTATACATAGCCTTCTTTACCTTCATAAACAAAACATTTAAGTTGCTTGATGTATATCTCTTCTTTCAAGTTTGCACATAAAAAAAATAGACTTGACATCTGGTTGCTTTAACTCTAAATTATTCATAGTAATCAAATCAAGCAAAATTCTAATAAATTTGTGCTTTATTACAGATGTAAAAAAACATCAATAAAATTAATACCTTCAACCTGATCATATCCCTTAGTTACAAGCCTAGCCTCAAAACTATCTTCCCTAAAAACTAAAATACCATAATTTTTCTTAAACATCGACTTACATTTAATGGCTTTTCTTATTAACTGAAAGTTTTGTCAAATTCTAAGTTTTGTTCTAATGTAAGAACTCAATCTCTTCTTACATAACTAATATTAATCTCTTGAGTTTTCACAATCAGTTGTCTTTAAATAAGTACAAGGTTCATTGTTCAAACTCGTGTCTTGAGCTACTGACAAAGCATATGCAACCAAATCAATATCTCTATATCTTTTTGAAAGTTTGATTATCTTTCATTTTTTATCCCTTCCAATGATATATGATTACCCTTCTTATTAGGTCTAATCATCTTTAATAACTTATATATCTTTTAGTAAGTCATCTGAATGAATCTCAATTTTTACATCATATGAACTATTACTTACAGCATCATCACGAACAACAATAGATTATTTAGAAACATTTAAAATAGGTCATTCATCAAACACAATGTCTTTATTAATTATCAATTTAAATTCATAAAGATACTAAAATTTGTAATATTTTATTCCTTCTTAAACATAGCCAAGAAAGACATTTCTTAGACCTGAGGTCTAATTTTTATTCTCTACAATGATAGTAAGCAATACAACAAGAAACTTTTAACTGAAAATAGTCAAAAGGTTTACTTAACCAAATCTTTTTAACTCTTCATGTCTAGGGTTGTGTAAAGTGAAATATTGATTAAATGACAAGCTATAGAACATGCTTTCTACCCATAATAACTTTGAAATACCTATAGTAAATAGCATGCATCTAGCCCTCTCTAAAATAGTTTGATTACATCTCTCAGAGATACCATTTTGTTGAGAATTTTCTACATAAGTTTGTGTCTAATTAAATATTCTTTTCTACGTAATTTATTGAATTCATTGGAATAAAACTCTAACCCAATATTAGTTTGAAGGAACTTTTATGACTTTTGCTACTTCTTAATAAGTGTCTTTTGTTGGACAAAATTTTAAAAAACAATAATATTTCTTTCATAAAAAAAGTTCATACCTTTTTGGAATAATCATTAATAAAAGTCAGCATATATTTGGCATTAGTCTTAAATGGTTGTTAAGATGAATCTCATAAATCTTAATAAAAAAATTTAGGTCCCTTTGGTTTCGTATTGTCTAGGACTGAAGATTGATCTTCTACGTTTATCCATAATATAGTACTCATAAAACTCTAACTTTCTTATCATATCTCCAAATAAGATGTCTCTTTTTGTTGGTTCAATTAGACCTCTCTCACTTATGTGTTTTAACTACATGTCATAATCTTATAATATTAGATTCTCAAATGGATGATACTGCTATTGATCTTATCATAGTAGATCCTTTAAGAGTATATAATTTATTGTTGGCTTTCTTCTATTTCATTATTATCATGGAACCATAAACAACTCTTATAGCTCCATCTTCTCTGATGTATCGATAACCTTTTTACTATCAAGTGTGTTAAGAGAAATAAGATTTCTTTTTAGGTTGGGAATGTGCTTGATCTCAACAAGTGTATGAATAGATCTATCAAACATCTTGATCCTGATAGTTTCAATATCAGTAATCTTGTATGATGTGTCATTGCTTGTAAGCACAACTCCATTCATAACTAGTTCATAGGTGATGAATCAATTCTTATTTGGTGTCATATGAAAAGAGTAAATTGACTCCATGATCCATTCTAAACTCGACGAATTTCTACAATCTGATGGAAGTATGATGTCTTTAATACCTTATTCCTTACTAATTATGCTAGCTTCTTCTGATATCTCAGATTTATGATCACTTTTCTCGAATTCTTCTTTTCTTTTTAATTTAAAATAATATGCTTTTATGTGGTCCTTTTTCTCGTAATAGTTGTAAATCAAATTTTTGTGTTTGGACTTTGATCTTTATTTTTATTTTGCATTAGAAAAATCTCTTTTCTTTGACTATCCTCTAATAATCAAATCTTCTTTTTATGATTTAGAAGTTTACAGATCTTTGTCAAGCACTGTTTTTGGCAATAAGTCCTATGAAATATCCTCAAGTGAAATTGAATCTCGACCATAAAACATTGAGTCCCTCTTATTGGTGTAGGAGGATGATAGAGAATACAATGGAAGTAGAGCAAGATTTTCATAATCATACTTAACTTCAAGCATCTTTAGATCTATAATAATTATTTTGAACTCATCAGAATAAGACGTGAGATTGTATGTTTATAAATATTGTTTTAAAAGGAGTTTGTTTGATAAACTCTTTGTCATACAAAAAGTCTCCAATCTAAGCCATAGAGTCATAATCATTTCCTTCAAGTAATTTTATAGAATCTCATTCAACAAGTGTAACTGGATCTAAGTTTTTGTTTTTCGATCTTTTCTCTCTTTCTCCTCTATTATTAGGGTTGACAACATCTTCTCAATTTCAAGAAGGGCATCGTCTAAATCTAACTGTACTAAAATTACTCACATTTTAACTTATCATAGTGCAAACCATATACTTTGATCTAACTTCTAGATGTCATACTTCATGGTTATCATTCATAAAAAATCTAATGAATTAACGAACATTACTCTGATACCAATTTGTTACGAAATCAGATCAAATCATAGTAAACTAAATCTAAATGACTCAAATATTTATGTGAAAAACTCAAACGAAAAAAACCACGGGAGAACATGAGCAACGAAATTTACTATAATTAATAATTACAAGAGAGTTTTGAAGAGAAAAAAATTGCCCTTAAAATACCCAAAAATGATACAAAACCTTAAGCCAACATAATACATATATAGATAAGTTTATGAAGAAATTTTAAATAAGTAAAATTACAAATATACCCTTATAACATCCCCTTTTTTATTTTTTCCAGTGATAATATTACTATCCATCATATTTGATTGCATATTTAAGATATACTTCGCTTCAATTTTTTAAATTCAAAATTTAAGACAATATCAACAGTAACTAAGGCATTTAAAAAATGCATTTTTATAATAAAATTAAAACAATATCTATACATGATACACTAAATCTAATAATAACAAAAAGTGCATAAGAAAATAATTCATCATAAATTTTTATAACATCTTTTTAACTGGGTGTAGCATTGGATTTGTCAATCTTTAAAATAAATTTGGTCAAACTTGGAGTCTTGTCTCACAACTCTTATTTAAGAAGTATGCAAAGAGGCTTCATGTTTCTTCTATGATTGAAATTTACACCTTTATCATTTTTGAAGACGCCTAAATGTCATGCATGAAACCCAATTTTTGTCATGTAAAGTTTGTTTATTCAATAATACTAAATTAAAATATAATAATTAAATAACAATAAATTATGGAAGAAAAAAATAACTTTTTACATCAACATATAATTTAAGAACATACTATCATGTTTTTTTTTATTTTGTCAAGAGTATTGAATAATAAATTATTTTTTATGTAACTTAGATAATGTCTTTGAAATGTAAGCTCACAAAATATGTATAAAGAGAAATAGGTTATTGATGATATGAAAAATCATTGTTAAACAATTGCAATCGATATGAGAAATACTTGCAGTATTGATGACATGAATTTGGTTTTGTAAGACGACGACATGGGGGTCATATTAGGAATAAGAAGAAGAACCCAACCATTATTAAATGTTGATGTTTCTCTGAAAAATTTGAAAATAAATTTTTTTGTTTAAAATAAGGTGATAAAATGGGGTAGGGGGCCAAAATAGAAATATGTAATGAATGTCATACTATCTTGAGATATTTTTCTTTGTTGTCACACGTAGTAGTCGTAGTATATTTTATCAATAAATATTTTAATATCTTAAGATTTTGATTTTACATATTTAACACATGATCATTTGTTTTTTTATTTAATATAAGACCATTCATTTTTATATCTTTTTACTTAAAAATCACATAGAATCACTCATTATTCAATGAATATATCCTATAATAACACTTAATAATCATTGCATGATGTTTTTTTATTATGGAATTTCATGTGTAATAGCTTTTGTTTCATTCATTTTCAAACTATATTGTTTTATAAAATATATTGTTCTAATATCATAATATTAGGCTTAGTTTTATTGTATTAAAAGATTATTATTTTTTAATCATCTTATACAAATAAAAATGAGTTTTAATATTCTTATATCCATATTTAAGAAAATATTTTTACATACATATCTTAAAATTCTATGCCCTATTTTAGATGTGAGATTATTTATCTATTTTATTTTATTGTTATACAATAAATATTCTTTTTTTTCTTCTTCTTCCACTTTTTCTATTTCCTCTTCTTCTTCATCATCATCATCATCTTCTTCTTCTACTTCTTCTTCTTCTACTTCTTCATCTTCTTCTTCGTCTTCTTTATCTTCTTCTTCTTCTTCCACTTCTACTTCTTCTTCTTCTACTTCTACATCTTTTTCTTCGTCTTCTTCATCTTCTTCTTCTTCTTCCACTTCTTTTTCTTCTTCTTCTTCTACTTCTTCATCTTCATCTTTTTCTTCGTCTTCTTCATCTTCTTCTTCTTCTTCCACTTCTTTTTCTTCATCATCATCATCATCATCTTCTTCTTCTACTTCTTCTTCTTTGTCTTCTTCATCTTCTTTTTCTTCTTCTATTTCTTCTTCATCTTTTTCTTCGTCTTCTTCATCTTCTTCTTCTTCTTCCACTTCTTTTTCTTCTTCATCATCATCATCATCTTCTTCTTCTACTTCTTCTTCTTTGTCTTCTTCATCTTCTTTTTCTTCTTCTATTTCTTCTTCTTCTTCTTTTTCTTCTTCTTTTTCTATCACTTTTTCTTCTTTTTCTCCTATTTCTTCTTCTTCTTCTTTTAATTATTATTATTATTATTATTATTGTTCTTCTTCTTCTACTTCATCTTCTTTTTCTTCTTCTTCTTCTTCTTCTTCTTTTACTTTTATATTTTACTAGCATATATTTGTACTAATCTAATATGACATAGTACTTGTTTAAATCTAATTATTTTGTTGCGATGTAAAAACTAATGATTTAAAAAAAATGTAAAAAAATATAATTTTATTATGCTGTTATTTTCAAGTAATAAATGTTTTATATCACTTTTCTTATAGTTTCAAGATAATTTTTCAAAATTGAAGATACAAATGATTTTGAAGTATTTATGTTTAAAAAATGTTTTTTAAAATCAATATAAAATATAAAAAAATAAATGACATTGACAGACGAGTGAGAAGAGTCACATAAGGTAATATGTTAGAAGATTATGAAAGAGTTTTTTTTTATTTTATTTTCAAAAGTATAAAAGATTTGTCAAAAAGTATTTATAAATTTTCTTTTTCAGTAAAATATATTTTTTAAAAATTTATCTTAAAACTTATTTTAATATGTTTTTTTAAAAGCACAATTGGAAAAGTGTTTTTCAAAAAAAAAAAAAGAATGAAAAGATGGCAATACGAATAAAAATTGTTTTTTTTTCTTTGATTAATTAAAAATGATTTTATTAACTTTCATTTTGCTACATTTTTTTTTAATTTATAATTTAAAAGCTAATGAAATTAGCATAATTCCATTATTTGTTTGGTAATATTTGCCAATTAATAAAATCCTTTTTTTATTACCATAGTTTTAAACTACAACTGCACACCATCGATCGTGGATTTTTTGGATTTCAACCCGTTGTTGCCTATGGTCATTAGTAGATCTGATTTTTTTGTCACACCAGTATTACACTTATTTTATTTAAATAAAAAATATTAAATTGGAAGAACTTCAATTGTTTTAAAAATGAATTATTAAATCAAGTTTTATTTGAAAAACATTATATTGTTAATAGTTTATAACTTTTTATTTTAATAACAGAAATATCCAAATCACTTCAAATAATATTTACATTTTATTTTACTAAAATTTCATTTTTTGCAAAGTTGTTTTCAAGTCTAGCTACAGTTTTCATAAAAAGCATCTTTTTTTTAAAATACTAATTTTTAATTCAATAATATCAAATATAAATAAACATGTTGTAGTCATTAAGACTATATGTTTATTAAAGTCATGTCAATTTAGTAGGAATATTTGAAAATGAATTTCTTAATTTTTTTAATAAAATTTATTTCATAAACAATTTTTTACAATCAATGTGGTCTTAAATAAATATTAAAAGTCCCGTTGATTCTTGCCTTCTCCCGCTTTCAAATGGCAGAGTTGCGGGTGCATGGAGAAGAATCCATGGACCTTTCGAGCCCCAATGCAGATATGCGGTAACCGCCATGGCATTCGAGCGCGTGAGAGCGAAGCAGATGTAAACAGAGATTCAGCGAAAATTAATCGTCGAAAAAGATTAAAAATGGGTGAGTGGAGGAGTCCTCGGCATCAGTTCCTTCTCGAGGAATCGCCAAGTATCGTTCTTATCCGTCTGATCTTGCCTGCGCGTCAGTTGCCCCCGACTCTGGCGACTGGCAAGGGACAGGATTCAGCTGCTACGGGTTCCAAGGAGGTTTGGCATGGTCTGGTACGGGTTTGGCTCTCCAGCCATTTGTTCGTCATTCCTGTTTTCAATTCGTTGTTTGCTCCGGGTTTTTGGTTTTGTGTGGCGATTGATTCTTTCTCAGGATCGGATTTGGTTGTTGGTTTTTTATTGAGAGCTGGATGGTTGATCTGGGATACATTATGGGATTTGGACGTGAATGCGATCGCATGCAGTAGAAATTTATTGAAAGAGTCTGCTCCAGCCTTGCAAATCTTGTGAGCTGAACCTGGCATGTAGTTTTGATGGCTCTTTACATTTTATACACTGTCGGAAACGTTGATTTTGACGGCTTCATCGAATAGATGTGGATGTGCATTCTCGTTAGTTTTTCTCATTCAGAATGATTTTAATTAATCAATGCGAATTAGAACACCGAGTGTTTTTTAAAATTCTTTTTATCTGTTTTTTTTTTTTTTTTTTTTTTTTTTTTAATCGTGAAGCTTTATCTGTATCGTTTGCTTGAAATCTGACCGAGCAACATTTTTTAAGGTAGTTCATAACGTTGAAACTGGAAACTTCTTCCGGCTAAAAGCTTGTAGTCAGAACAGTTGAGGCTTTGATATAATGGCTTTATATGGATCTAACGCGAGCTTGGGAGTTAATGAAGAAGTGACAATGGAAATTTTGTTTGGTAAACAAATAAAAGGCTTATCCGAAGATGGATTTGATGGTTCAAAGGCAGAAAATTGCATTTGTATGAATGTTCTCTATGAAAGGACAGGCAATGTAGTCAATAACTCTACTTTTGATGGGTTTTGGAATTTTCAATATGAAGAAAGTAGTTCAAAGAAACAATCTGGAGCAAGCATAACTACTTCAAAGAAAGCTTCATCAGCGAGTTGTTCAAAGCATGCTACTCTGAAAGAAGACGGAAACAATGCCTTGAACTCAGATAGCTGTCAACTCCAGTCCGCTCCCACTTCTTATAGCTCGAACACAAAGCGCTTAAAGTTCTCATCTTCCGCTTCACCGATGAAAGAGTCTGTCACAACCGTTTTGGAAGATAGCCATGAATTGGCTTATAGTTGTACATCTAAGAATGCGATTAGCTCTTGTTCATCGGATTCTGTCTCTGGAAATTCGAAGTTACAATGTCGGGTTGTCGAGTCTATGGGTCATGGAGTATTGTCTTGTTATTACTATGATAATTACCACGTTGTGATTATACATGGTGATCAAGTGACCGAGCTTCCAAAGAAGAAAAAGTTGTACCAAAATGAGAGCAAATCACCAATGGTAGCTGCATCCAGCAATTATTCGAATTACAAGGAGGGTCGTGATTCTACATTTTCAGCCCCTGAAATATCCATTGATGTAAGAGAGGTTCAAAAAATGATTGAACTTGTGGACCAAAGAGAAAGATGTAACAATTTTGATGCCTTATTGAAGATAAAATTTGGTACTGGATTTTCTGCCGATACCAATCCACATGCAGCCCAGAATAAGAAATCTGAGAAAGCAAAAATTCCACACTCTGGCATTGCCAAAATTTCAGAGAGGGCATCTTCCATGGAGGAACTCCAACCACACCATGGTTCTTATATAACACCTGATGAAAAGCTAAAAAGGTGTCATGATACACCCTCCAGCATTGCTAGTGATTTGGTACAGGATTCTACTGTTAAATTTATTTCTCCTTGTACAAATTTGCTGGCACTCCAAAATCAACAATCAACAGAACTACGTGCTGCAGGATGCCATGATATTATTGCATCAGTAGAGAGGTCAAACGAAGAGCAAACAATTTCTTGTCTTAGTTTTGGAGCAGTTCAGGGTGAGATAGCCATAGAAGCTGGTCCTTCACGCTTTGGCACTAGTGATGTATTAATAAATCCATGTAGCAAAAAGAATATTGCTAAAGACCTTCGTATATATGCTTGCCATCTTCTTAGGGAGGCTGGTTGGATTGTTCGCATTCACAAGCGTAAGGAAACACCAAAATCTGACTATTATTTTACATCCCCTGAAGGACATATCTTATTCTCTCTCCCCAAAGCTTGGGTAGCTTGTGGATCAAGGTTGCTTTCAAGTAGTCAGTGCACAGGAGCTGATAATGTAACTGAGAAATTTTGGGTTAATATTGATGACTTTTTTGGAGAATTATCTTGTTTGCTTTCTTATCTTAAAAAAGAAGTAGCATGCTTAGAAAAATCTGCATCTCTAATGTACCAGTGGAAGCTCCTTGATCCTTTCATTGCTGTCGTATGCATTAGTATGAAAGTCAGTGCTTTGAGGCAAGGAATGGCAGTAAAAGCAGCAAAAAGTAGAGCAGAAATTATAGGAAATAACAACAGGTTGACTTTGCCATCCATGGATGTGGATCAAATTGAGCCAACTATGTTTGATGGGTCTGAGATGGCTGTTTGTTCGAGTGTCCATCAAGTTCATGCTTTGCTGGATTCTCAATGTCTAAAAGGAAAAGCGAGTCATGAACATTTGGTTCACGATGAATGCCACGATATGCGTAATGGTAATACAAAATGTAAAAGCTTTTCAAAGCACATAAATATGGGATTTTGTGAGACTAAGTATTTGCCTGAAATTAATTTTAATTTGTCATCAGGTATATCTATGCTGAGCATAACTAACCATTATACGTTGATGTTACTTTAATGTTTAAATTAGTGCTTTCTCTATTGTAGGTTCTGCAGCAACTAATATGCCATCCCAAGAGACCATAAATGCAGGATGTTTTTCACCGCTTGATTGCTCAAATCTGCATGAAAGTAGCATGAATAAAACAAATGGGATGCCTTCCACTCCAATAAAAAAGTCCCATGGGGAGAATGATTCTCTCCATGGATTATGTGCTGACCTCTCAGTTCTTCCTGAGGTCACTCCTAGCGGCTCAATTGAAACTGCTGGTCCAAAATTCAAAATGGATTCTTGTAGCATGTTGGGAGACAACATTGGAAGGGCTCTTTCTTTTCAAGAATATCATGGAAATGAAGATTGTTTTGGTTCCAAGTTCACAGATGCTACGTGCACTACTCATGTGAGGAACGAGGAGTCTAATGGAGTGAAAAAACTGGACATGACCTCCTTCAGTAATGGTGGCAACTTTGTCATATTGAGTCGAAAAAATGAAGATCCTGCAGCGGAACAGCAAGTTCTTTTCTTCTATCCCCAACAAAAAACAATCTCTTTCAACCATGATGGTTGTATTAGGCAAGAATTAATAGGTCACTTTGTTTCATCTAGTGACCTTGGAGTTAATTTGCACCAGGAGACTCAATCATATTTTTGTCAATCAAATACCATGGATGGAGTGCACCATGTTGGCATAAGTGGCAATTATTCTGATCATACTGGTTTACAATTTCAGGAGTCTCTGATTAATTTTGGTTCTCAAGATGATCATGGTTCGGCTAGAAAATTAACAATGAAAGCTGATAAGTATGGATGTTGTAAAGATGCAAATGTCAAGCATTCAAAATCTGATATAAAGAAAATAAAACTGGGAAAGCAGCCAATCAGCTCAGCCACAAAATTTCCAAAAGTTGTTAAGAGCTCCCCAGGGTCTTTGTCAAATAAGTCTCTTAGGAACTCTAAGATTATTACAGAAGAACAAGACATGACAAACATGACATCTAAAGTTGAAGTGATCAATGTATATCCAAAGGAGTCAAATTCAAAATTATCATGTGAAAATGAAAACCCATTCAGTACTTCTATGGATCCTAGAACAGTTGATTTGCCCTCACAAGCATGTCAAAATGATAAAACTACTTTGGGACAGGAGCTGTTAATTAGGTGCTCAAAAGAATCTCTTTCTAATGAAAAAGAGGAAAATGATAATTCAAGGATGGTGGAAAAGCATGCTGTCTGCTTTCATAATTCAATGGAATCGTCTACAAGGAATTTGCCAAATTCCCATTGTGCTGAAATGCCAAATAATACTATGTTTCTCAGTCTTTCGATCAACAAGGAAGTGAATGAAGCACAAAAATGTAAATTATGCAGGAAAAGTTTAAGGAAGGGACAGGATAGCATGATTATGAACAATGATTCTTTGGTATTAGAGAATAGTGAGGTTTGTCTGAAGTTTCAAAAGTATAAAGAGTCTATCGATGCTCTCGTGAATGATCCTTGTGGGTCCCAATGTGCTAGTGAGAAAAAGAAAACTGGAGTGTGCAAGAAAAAAGCAAGGAAGGAGCATCTTGGGGAAGTTGGTGAAGTTGCTGTACAGACTACTGGAAAGGGTAGAGGTGGCAAAGTGTTGGCTGATGGCAAACTAGTGGTCATTGGAGCAAGGACAGTGCTGTGCTGGTTAATTGAGATGGGTGTGCTTTCTTTGAGGAAAATTCTGTGTTGTCAGAGCCCAGGGAATAATGCAGTTGTTAAAGAAGGCCGAATTACTAAGGCAGGAATTCTCTGCAAATGCTGCAGGAAGGTCTTATCTATATCTGACTTTAAACTGCATGCTGGATTCAAGGTGCAGAAACCTTCCACGAATCTTTTCTTAAAGTCTGGAAAGTCTTATGTAATGTGCCAGTTTGAAGCTTGGTCATCTGAGTACAAGATGAGAAAAGATAATGTGCAAACTCTAGAAGTCGAGGACAAGAATGATGATACTTGTAGACTCTGTGGTGATGGAGGTCGTCTAATTTGCTGTGATAGTTGCCCGTCTGTTTACCATCAAGCGTGTTTGTGTTTACAGGTTTGTTTTTAGATGCCAAAATTCAACATGAATGCCTCCTTAAAATTGTAGATCGGTACTGGATTTATTTGTATTGTTCTCATTCAATCTGTCAATATCCCTCATTCCTTTATTCCCTGCACATGTATCAAATACTTAAATTTCAGAAGGTAGGGTAGATTTAATGAAATTTGCTACCCTCTTCCCATTCGTTTAGTAGATCACAATGCTCTCCTTATATCTGAAATATTGAGGCAATGGGACAAATATGCTATATATATTGTGAATTTTGCATACTCATACTGGTTTTTTATTTTCATCTTGTTTATAAGAGTTTTTGTTTCATATCTTCACATTCTTCAATCCAAATAGGGCAATATATTTCAATATTTTCCTTAACACATGTAGAACTTGGTTGAATCTTTTATTTATTTAAGATAATTTTACTAATTCTCATATTTTTTATATTTAAATTTCTATCTTTTCATTCAGGAGCTTCCAGAAGGCTGTTGGTACTGCCCTATTTGTACATGTGCTATTTGTGGATTTGTCGATAGTGACCTAGAGGGTTCAAGTTCCAATGCAATTGTAGAATGCTCACAGTGTGAACTTAGATGTAACTCCTCCTTCCTTACTCATAGATTAGCCGTATTGGCAAGTATCCATTTTACTTGTAGCATATGATATCCTTCAGACCTGTCTTTGTAATGTTTGCACATTTGGATCACCAACTCGGTTGGTGGATTTATTTTCATTTTTTTCATTATGCTTTGAAATAGTTGTCTATTTTCCTTGGAAGATGCATTGCTGCTTTTTTGCAGCTCCAAGTATGACCCATTTTCTTTTCTTGTTAAGGTACCAGAATATATTATGAAGTTTATAAATGTATGTGCAGATTGATAATCTTGAAAGTTGCCTCCATATTAATTTGGAAATTCGAAATATTTTAGCTTGTAAATTGATTTATTTGAGGATACGAGCTTAATTTTGAATCTTTTGTTAGTTTGTTATAAAAAATTGGCATGCACAGAGATATTTGTTGATAAAAGATATTAATTATATCTTCTAATGTAGGAAAAGAACATTTTATAATTTATACCCTAAAGAAAGTGATACAATAACTACAAATGTAGAGAGTGAAGTAGAACAAATTTTGTCATTGGATGAGCCTCTTGTCTTGCAGATATTATGGATCCCAACACTTCGTTGGACTTTTCTTGCATCAAATTATAAATGGAAAGAATAAAAAGTGCATGTTTGCTTCATTGTGTGCTCCTTGTAATGACACATTTCATTCTGTCTAGATTGTTAAGTGTATATACCTTCCTCACATGACTAGAATTATATGAGTTTACTTGTAATCTGATAGTCTTTTTGAGTTAATAGTTTACAACAATAAGGCTAATCTATGAGTAAGGAAGGAGTTACATCTAAGTTCACACTGTGAGCATTCTACAGTTGCATTGAAACTCAAACCCTCTACAACAACAAATCCACAAATATCACATGTACAAATAGGGCAATACAAACATCTTTTTGGAAGCTCCTGATTGAAAATGTGATAGAAATTAAAATATAGAAAATATGATAATTAATAAAATTATCTTAAATAAATAATAAGTCACTTCTTCTCTAGCCTGGTTTCTAACCTCACTTTTTTCTCTACACAGTCAATCTTCACTTGATGTTTTACTAATAAGTCTATATCCAAAATGATATCAAATTTTTGCAAATGTAAGATTATTAATTTTACAGTAAATTCTTTCTCCTATATGTTTATATATCCATTGATACATTTTTCAGCTTTAATTTTAGTATCATCAAACAATTTGACTAGTAATGTAGTTTTCATTTGTTATAAATTTATAGATATAATATCATATGTATGTTGAGCAATGAATGAGTGTGATACTTTACTATAAAAAGAACAGATATTGGAATATGTTGAAATAATAATATACCTGAGATAATATTAGTAGAATGAGGTGCTTTCTATTGAGAGATCGCATACACCTTTGGTTGTCCTCCTCTGTCTACCAACTGACTTCTACTAGTACCTGTAGACCTTAAAGTTGATACAGTGTCTTTGTCTCTACCTACAACTCTCCTACCAAGACTAACAGGTATTGAAGTTGTCTTAGATATAGTACCAGCATGGAGACATAATCTGGTAGTATGGTATGCCTCACCACAAGTAAAGCATTGGATTTGTCTGCTTTGCCTATACCAACAAATCCCTTTATGAAATTTGCCGCAATCAAAATACTGATGAGTCTTGTCAATAGTCTTTGTATCAGTTCTATTATTATCGATACTAAATCCTGATTCCCCATAACTAAATTTTTTACCTCTTCGAAATCTTTTAAAACTTATCTTTCACTCCTTGAGTTTCTTCTTTTTTAATTTCTTTTTGTGGGATTCTAATAACTATAGATTTTGCTTCATCAATTTGATGTTTTCAAAATGATTATAAAGATTAGATGTCCTATAGGATACCAAAGTTGCCTTAATGTCATATCGTAGGCTCTTGCGAAACATAAAACATTATATTGCTCCTCAGATCCTATCATATTAGGCGCATGTTGTGCCTGTGTACTAAACTTTTTCTCATACTCAGAAATTGTCAAATGTTTTTGGACCAATTTTGACAAATCTAATCGCATCTTCTCCTATGTAGATATAAAAATATAATTGCTTTCAAAATCTTCAACAAAATCTTATCATGAATTCTCTTTCACAAACTTGTTGCGAAATTTGAAGCAGTGGCATGATTCCCACCAATCTATAGCATCATCCTTTAGCACCAGAATCGTTAGAAAAACTCTCTTATGATCAGAGCAGTCCATAGTATCAAATATTTTGTTCATATGCTTGTTCCATCGTTCTGCAATAGAAGAATCTGAACCTCCCACAAAATGAGGAGGATGCATATGATGAAATTGATCAATCAGTTTATTCAGCATAAAATCTTCTTCATGCACCCTCATATGTTTTGATGAAGATGATATTACTTGCATTAGAATATTTGGATCATCAGACCCTTATAAATTAGGAGATAACACTCTTTTAGATCTCTTTCTGGTTCTTGAATCATGATTTATCAAAATTTCATATATCAATATTCAATAATCCATCCAAAATCATATTTATAAAAACAATTTCCATTTAAACAGGTATGTCATGCATATGTTATGTTAGTGTCCTCACTCAAATTTTCAATTTTAACCTTTGTTTATGCAGCTAATAGTGAGGACATAAACCATTATGGATGGGGGTAACGAAATGATGTTACAATAATTTTACCTTGATAGCAAATCTAATTGTTCATCACTACGAATAAAGTGCATAAATATCTTGTTCTATTCTGTTAAATCTTCAGAAACATGATGATAAATAAGATCAATAGATATAAAATTGTTCACACATCTCACATGTTATTTTATGTGCCATCTCTGTATAAATTTATGGCATGTCGTGTAATGTAAATAGCGGTGAGTATAAAATGCCCAATAGGTGAATCAACATGAATAAATAGCAAATATATGATAAATATAATGTACTAACATGATATCAGTATGACATATCATGAATGCTCAACATATAAAAACATGAATAGTCACATGTTATATATACGTCAAATATGCACACACATTTTTGTTCTCTTATTTCATATTATTTTTTCTTTTATTTTTTATTTTATTTTTTATTTATTTTATTTTTTTATAACTAGGTTTTAGATAGTTCCCATAAGATTGTACACTTATATCCTAATCATGTGTCATCTCATCTGTGATATCTTATCATTTATAGACCTTTACTCGTAGGTATGACCATAGGTATAGTTAGCCAGTCATATCAATTATATATCATCTTTGCCCCTCGTCCTTATATTAAGTTCAAGCGGTATTAGAGGAAGTCTCTGATGCTATCTCTTCTTGTCTCATAGCTCGATATCAAATCAGACCCTATGATGCCTAGCATCCTATGTTTGTGTTCATCACATCTCATATAATATCGTAGTCTGGTATCAAATTGATGTCTATGATGCCTAGTATTTTATGCTAGTGCTCATCTTGTAATGCCCAGTATCCTGTGTTAATATCACATTTCAAGGAATCCTGAAAACAAATTTAGGAAAATTTCACGTTTTATTTTTATTTTTTTTTCATCAGGATATTTAATCCTATTATCTTTATCACACAACATACATTATATCATATGCTTATCTTTTTATTCTCTTTTAATGGTGTATTACAATATCGATTTGTGTAACGTATGCATCATGAATATTATGTGATATTCAATTTAAATCAAATCATACATATTTATATCATCAATAATTAAATTTACCTATCTTTGTTCCAGATAATCTCTCAATTTCCTTCTTACCTTTTTCCCTTCATTTTTTACAAGAAATTTAAATATCGCATCAATTTCTGTAGTTGCATATATCAATATCAATTAAATATTAGAATTAAACTTATTTCATAGGTTTATTGTTCCTACTAATAGAAACTTTTTCTATCTGGCTTATTGTCTTCAAGGCAACTTTTTTCTACATAAAAAGAGTTTATCAATTTTTGTTTTATTAAAAATAAATTATTACAAAATAAGCTATTATATTTCTTGTCATATCTTTTTCCACAATCACTGTTGTAAGAGTTTCCCTTCTTTTTTAATCTTGGATTTTTCCCTTCTTTTTTTTTGGTTTTTATTTTTCTCAGATTTTTTTTTTCCACTGGCCAGTGATGAAAACAATGCAGCATGCTTATTGGTAGGAACCTTGTATTTACCTTTCCTATTTTTTCCTTTTCTGTGCTTTTGAATCTAGGTCGTGGCGTACTTATCTTTCTTTTTTCGATGATGGAACCACTTGATTAGACTTCAGGTCAAGTGGCACCACCGGATTCCCTTTTTTCTCTCGTTCTCTCTCTCAATTGTTGCCTCTATCCCTTCGCGGCGACTATTCGGGAATCGAATCTTGTCGATTCGCACCTGAAATCGCCTTTCTTGCTGACCTAAACTTGTCGGGAAGCTGCGAGAATTAATGAAGATGTAAAGGATTTTTGGTATATTTATTTTCCCAAATTTTTTTTGTAAATTTATTTATTTATTTAATATTATTTACTAATAACTTCTAAAATTAATTACAAATTAACTAGGCTTAAAAAATTGTGTACGACAAGAATCAAAATTCGTCACTAAATTTGTCTTATTCAATTTTATATTCATATTTCAATTTCAACTGTTGGAAATTATTCTACAAAATGCGGAAAAACTGGTGCCTTTAGGTGATTATGCCAACGAGCCATTACAATTATTCAAGATGATTTTAGAAATCAGGTTTGATATAATCCTTGCTAATGCAAGGTATGGTTAAGCCACAGCATTGTACTTTGCATTTCTTAAGTTACAATATAGAGGATCATATTATATAGTATAGAAGTAACTTGATCCAAACAAGGGTGCTTGTCTAACCAATAGCACATCTTCTAACAATAACTCGAAGACAAAAACAAAACATAAATGTAGTTTTGGCAACCATGACAACTTATGAGCAATAAGAAAGCTAGAAGACATTTAATAAATAGCCAAAATGACTTACTGTGAATCCAGCCATAGTTATTGGCTGAATTGGTTTTGAGATGAGTTGTATAATTTTTTGATGTCCTCTTAATAAAAGCTTTGTTTACCATGATTTTTTTTGCTATACATGCATCTCCAACAAAGTGGGGATTACTATATGAATATTTTGATGCTTTTAACGATTACATTGACAATTCTTTCTTAACATCTAGGCAGATCAAGACATTTGTAATAATATCTTGTCATGTCTATTTTGGTGTTCTTATTTTCTAATTCATTGAAAATAGTTTCATTAACTTGTCTCTCTTAATAGAAGTGTCGAGTAAGCAATGTTTAATATGTCTAAGCCATGTTAGTTGATTTTCCCTAAGCTTATCATCTATTTGTGTTATGCCAATCTTCTTGTTTATGTTCTCTTTTATAATTATGTATTTTCATATATAATTACTTATTATATGTATCACTAAAACTCTCGATCCATTTGTGCATTTGGACTTAATGAACTAGCATTCATCAATTCCGTTTGACATAGCACAACAAAATATTACCAAAAGGAGCATGAAAGAAAGCTATTTGTGAAAAATTGTGAAAACATCTAGTATTTTTTGTTAAGAGAAGGAATTTTCTATCCTAGGGAAAATATCAAGTGGAGCTTGAGGAAGAATGAATAAAAAAAATTAATGAAAATTTGGTAATAGAGTTCTACTTTTCTCAAAAGCAAGTTTTTACTTCAAGCTGAGCAACATCAACTCAAAAATATATCAATTATGACAGGTAATTTGATTCCCAGTTGCATATAAATCTAGTTATGTTACATGGAGCATTGCGCATACAAAAAAATGGAAAAATTTCTTAACAGAGTAAATCATTGACTTAAGGGTTAAAAATAGTTATCATGATAAAGAAAAATAAAAAAATGACAGCACTTTAAAAGCACTAATTACACTTTGTATACTTAATGTTGCAAAAAAATGCTTGTCAAAAGCATATGATCCTCTTTATGATGGAATATATCGAGGAACGATAAAAAATTTGATTCATGGGAAATCATGAATGATTTAATCCCTTATGCTTATACAGATAGAAAAGGTATAGAATTCTTGATATGAAAATATTCATGAATTATCATGGTTAATATGGGAGTTTAAGAATTTTCTTCTTACTAGATAATTGGCCATGATTGTGAAATCGATAATAATTTTGGCTCTTTGATAATATTTGGTAATTAATTTGATTGCAACGTTAAGGTTGTTTTTGAAGCGATAATGAAGTTTTGAGATTAGTTTCTCTTAATTTGGGCGCTATGGTTTTTTACGAGTTACAAGCTAGGTATTAAGATTATTGATGAGGTGGATAGAAGACCAAATAGCAATGATTACTCTGTTGAGTTGCGTTCCATGATATATGGAGTTATCAGTGAATGAAGTATTTTAAGAATTTTATTATTAATGAGTTTAGCCTAGATAATGGGTTTGTGTAATCAATTTCAAAAGAAAGGAATATTTGCAAATTGATTAATGTTATTCACATGAATTCAATAGTTGTTAGGGGAGCATCTTGTTAATGTTCAACTTGGATAGTTCAGTTCGATATGTGAGTTTGTCACTTAAGATAGGCATATATCAGTTTTATGATCGATTAGAGTTCCTTATTATTACGATTTTTTTATTATGTGGTTTAATGTTAATGGATATGGCATTGATGTGATTTATTATGTATTTTGATTTTCATATGCTCTGATATGATTTATGATATTATCTATGATATGCTAAATTTCACTATATTAGCCTCTTTTGAGACGTCTTACGAAACACTACAAATTTGATTGTGATGTTTAACATGATTTATAATGAAGAATGAGAAATTAGTGAAATTTTGTTAAGTGCATCATATAAAGCAAATTGAAAAATTATTATATGAAAATTAACATGTTTTATTATGTTAAAGAATTTTTTACCCATTATGTTGAGATTTCACTGGCATACCTTTGTTGGCTTTATTAAGTATCATTGAACCATTATGTTAATATCTCATTCAATGGTGTTTAGAGATTTTAGTTTGATTCTATTACTAATCAAATGATTAAACATTATTTAATTTCAGTTTAGGTTGATGCTATGTCATTATTATTGTCTTTGATTAATGTTGCATAGTTATAATAATATATCATGATTATTAAAAGAAATCCATATTATTAGTACTAGTTTCATATTTGTCAATTTATTGTGTCCCCTGCAGGTGTCAATGATACTTATTTTTCCTATTAAGTTGAGATATTGACCCATTACCAATATGTATTTTTAAGTCATCTTCTGAGTATGGTTTTTAGAATGGTGCTATTGAAGTGTAGAGTTCATCCACTATTGACTTGCTATGCTGTAAAGCATGTGAATGTTTCACTATTAATGATGGGTTCTGTGGATAGTTATTTAGTTATGTATTCGAGGATTATCCACTTGGATGGTTTGTGGTTTGGAGATTTATTATTTAAGCTTTTTTGTTTTGCTCTTTTCAATGTTTTTGTTAGTTTTGTTTTGTTTGAATACTGTTGTTGCAAAGAGGTGGTTTTAGTTTGTGAATTTAATTTTGTATTATTCTCACTTTTATTTCGATGGATTAGCTCTATGATTTACTTATTATTAGATATTTTTTATTATTATTATGATATCTAGATAATTTGATGATTTTAAATATTGGAAAAGTCATCTTGCATAATTACCATGTCAAAATTGTTGGTGATTGGTTGAGTGGAAATGATATATATATCTTGTCTAAGAAATATTGTTTATGAAGGTTCAATGTGTTGGTGCCTGATGGTTGTCTTTTAATAGTGTTGGGTGGAAATTTCGTCGTGACATGGCAGATTGTTATAATGCAGCAACCCACAAGGTTGATAAATAGTTGATTAGTTGCTATTGTAGAAGGGCCTAGTAGCCTTCTTTAACTTCTGGTCTATTGGCAGTATTATTCAAAAAGGCTTCATGTCTCCATTTATTAGACCGAATGCAGAGAGGTGATACTTTCTAATTTGTTTTTTTTTTTGGTCTCCGTAAAAGAATAGATCATTATTAATTTGATAATTAGAACATATGATTATAGAAAGAAAATGCTCAATTAGTTTATTCAATCATTCTGCTTTGAAGCCTTGAATACCTTATGGTGTTTGCCTCAACTAATTTTGAATTTTGATCCTTTATGTGCTTAATCCTATTTAACCTTGATGTGCTACAGATCATGAAGCCTGCATAAAGGAATGGATTAAAGGACATCCTGCGGGATACAATACAAGGTTTTGTGGACAAAAATGTCTCGAGGTACTTCTTTCATTTTTTTTTTCATACAAATCACATTTCTATAAAGATGCTAACCTTTTTATTTTCTTTCTTCAACAAAAATATTTTTAATTTGAGAAAGATCTAACACACATGCAAACATATATATATGTCCAGTTAAGCATGCAAATTTGCACACAACTGTATATATTTTGTGCATTTCTTATGTTTGTTACTAGTGCATGACTGGTGCTATTACGAATCGATGAATGATGGTAATCATATTGTGCATTGAGGGGAGTTTTTAGGAAGATATACAGGGGCTTGTTGAATGCAAAATGAGTGTACATAGAAGCTGAAAAGTAGAAAGGAGGAGAGAGTAATGGAGAGCGAAACTTCACAAATTTTGAAGAAAGTACAAAATATGAGCAGCACTAAAATGCTCTCATACAAACACTTTTGTTTCTCTCAAAGCAAGACTTGTTGGTACCAAAGTTTGAAAAAACTCTTCTAATGATCCCATTTTGCTGTTACCAAAATCCATGGCTTTGTTGGTACCAAATATTGAGACCGTTTGAGGTGATCGTTAATATAAATATCAAATCTTTTAGGAGATTTGACTATTATAGGGTTGAATAGACTGCCTGCTTAGATTGTTGATATGGTTGATTTGTAGGCATGGAATTCCAATACAAAGGCCCAATTGAAAAATGGACCCATTGTTGGAAAATGGTGCTTAGAAGATTAGAAAGTGTTCGATGACTTTCATAATTCGTCTTGAAGGTGCCTAGATATTGTTTTGGATGCTAGCATTTCATCATCCTATGGGCTGTCTGAAAGTTGTGGCCGATCTTATTTTGAAAGATGTTCCTGATCTTATTAAGAAACATAAATGCGCTGTTGAAAAATACTATTAGCTATCCCAGTGAATTGATGAGCTTGGTTGCCACACCTCAATCATTTACTTATTAGATAATGGTTAAGCTCTATGGATGGGTTACACAAAAATATGCATCTTTATTGATCCCTTAATTACCCTTCACTTATGTGGACCTCAATCCAAATCGGAGAAAAGCATGATAACCACTTCATGCTGAACCATGGGGGACATTACAGCAATGGAAGCTAGACGGAAGAAAGGGGGGGTGTGAAAAATCTCGGAGAGAAAAATAATAGGAAACAAAACTTCTTGATTCAATTTTGAGTATCATATTTTAAATTAGTTGGACGAACCAAATAATCAATTTATGCATGTCAGTGTGCCCAAAAGATGAAGCTACTTCGAATCCTATTGTCTAGAAAGTGCATGACTGAATTATGCAGATAATCCTTTTATATAGTTTGCATTCAATTTAGTGCATGACTGAAAGTGCATGGCTTGTGGTTGTTCATATTGAAGAGATGTCAAGCTTTTTAATTTTTTCTTATCTTTCTCTTTTTTGTTTGGGGGAAAGCCAGGCCTAGGCTATTTTTCATTAAATTATAAAATTCAAGCGCACAATCATTCAATTTTAACCACACGAACACCAAATTGATACATATATCACGTGTTTGTCCTTCACTTACATGAATAAAGTAAAGCAAGACCTAACTATTGCTTAACCCTCAACCCAACTCCTTCAATGGTCCAAAATAAGCTGCTGAAGGCCAAACTATGATTTAAAATATTAAAACTTGCTGGATAACCAAACACCCATCTGAAATTATGCCTCCCAACTACTGCAAAGAAAAACCATCCGGAGAGTCACCTCCTCACATCTAATGTGCTCAAAACCGCATAATGAGAGGCTTAGAATATGAACTACAGATGGCACACTACTTATTAACAACAGCTAATTATATACACCCATTTCATGATTCTGAATTACGTGATCAATCTCTTTCTTTTACTTAATCAACCCTGTTTGTGAGCCACTTCATGTTTTAACCTCTGCCATGTCAGCTAAGTGAATTCACTTTGTCTGTGAATATTCCCTCTTTCCTTTACCATACAATCCAAATCACGGTCTGGATGCCCAAAATAACCACCATCTCCACCGATTTTGCTCTTTGAAAATAAAAAATCAAACTTTCTAGAGAATCCTTATGTATATGTGCCAATTCAATCATTTGAAGAATTTTATGTATAATGCTCCCTGAGAATGTATATTTACCGAATGCATAACAAGAAGTTTCCATCCCAAAGCAAAGCATGCAAATCCATAAATATCAATGCCTATAAACTCAACTGCCTTTATGCTTTAGAATCAAAGGAACCCAAGTTGCAAACTGATGTTTTCATATACTATAGTTTGTCCAAACAAAATAGACCCAGTTATACTTGACTTGAGCTTTCCTAACAAACCTTAAAGCTGATGCAAACAAGAAGCTTGCATTAGCATTATATTTCCAAAACAGTTGTTCCTGTACAGTAATCCAACTTTTGAAAATTTCCCTCGCAATTTTCCCTCTATCTCTTAGCTTTATTGATAACCAAGGCCTCACTACAACAGCATAAGGAGGTCCAATTATGTACAGTATAGCCTTTGTTGATGTTTCTCTT